>CP031387.1:0-4800000 GCA_003814445.1 Epichloe festucae Fl1 | reverse complement strand
TAATAAGTCTTTATCTTAATACTAGTAGTATTAGTTACTTCTTATACTACTCTTTATAATTATAAGTAACTTATAGAGGTTACTAGTAAGGTTCTTAAAGCCTAGTGTATATATATACTCTATTACCTAATATTTAGGAACACTAGAGATTATATTTAATATTTACTTATAGAGCTTTATATTTACTATATTAGAGAGGTATAACCCTTTATAAATCCTTTTTAAGGTAGTTAATATAATCTTAAGGCATTTAGACTTAGTCTTATTAGGGTTTTAAGTAATAATATTCTTAAGAGTTATATTACTTTATTTATATTAGTAAAATTATTAATTACTCTCTATCTTAAAGTATTAATAGATATTTATAATTATCTCTTTATATTAGGCATTCTTACTAGTAAGGTAATTAAGAAAGTGCTATTTAGTATTTCCTATTAATATAATAAGAAATACTTTACTAAAATATAACTTAGGGAGGTTAATCTAGTTATACTTACTCTTAAAGAGCGTAAGCTTTAGTAAGAGGAAGTTATATAGCTTTTTACTATAGTAATTACTATCCTTATATATCTTTATAAGCTTAGAGATTTTCTTTATAATTTACTTATTAAAAAGAAGGTATTAGGGAGGGAAATTAAACTATTAAGGGTTAAGCTTCTAATATAACTAAGATTATTATAGGGGTTCTTATAGAGAATATAGTAATTATTCCCTTTAGGAGCTAGGAACATTAGGTAAGGTCTTTATAGTAGTGGCCTATAGAGGTTATATTTAAGGTGGTTTAGAGAATCTTAACCTTTCTTCTAGCTAATAAGGTATTAAGGTTTAATAAAGCACTTCTTTAAGTAATACTAGGATTAAATATCCTAGGCCTTATTTAATAAGAATACTATAATCTTATAGAGAGTTACATAACTCTCTTATAATATCCTTATTTACTCTTTTAAAGGTATCCTTAGACTAGCCTTTAAAGTCCTCTTAGAATAATTCCTAGAGGTTATTATCTCTCTAGCCCTAACGCTTACTAAGGTTAATAAACCCTATAATATAATTATTAAGCTTAGGCTATATAGTAGTCTTAGGATCTAGATTATTAGATTCTTTTTAATCTCTTATAAGCTTACTAGTAAGTAGTTATAGATATAGTAGGAGTTTATTCTCTTAAGGTCTTTTAAGGATAGTTATCTTTAAAGATACTTATAAGGGTTTAGAGAAAAGGGGCGTGTTTTAGGAAGTGCCCCTTATTATTCTTTTGCCCTTTAGTTCTATCCCTCTAGTAATATTAGTCTTAAATTAATAAGACTAATAAAAATAAGGTAAAAGTGCTATAATTAACACAATAAAGCCTAGAGCTTTGCTTGTAAAATAAGCAGGATAAATAGGATAAATAGGATAAATAGGATAGGATAAATAGGATAAATAGAATAGGATAAATAGGATTAGCAGGATTAATAGGATTAATAGGATAAATAAAGGGAAACAATAAAAACAATAGAAAAAGTGTAAAAGAAGGAAAAATAGTAAAAGAAAGAAAGAATAGGCCGTAAAGATAGCATAGAAGCAGAAGTAACTTAATGCCTAAAACACTAAGGCGTAAAAAGCTATAAAGAGAGAAAAAGGGTTATAAAGAGAGTGTAAAGGGAGGTTATATAGGTTAGCTAGCTTAGCTAAGGGTTGTTTTTAACGTTAGGTTTAAATAAAATGCCTTATAGCAATAGATTCGGTTATTTAGTTAGTTTTCTTATAATAGATAATAAGATTAATAATTAACTAAATATCCTAAAGGCCTAAGAGTTAATAGATTAATCTCTTAGAAGTCTAATAAGCCTATTGCTAGGATTCTAGTTTATCTTCCTTTAGCACACTTTATAGTCATGCCTCTTTACTATAATAACTATTAATTTAGCATAATAAGGGGTAGTGGCTATAGTGTCTATAGAAATATCTCTTCTTATAATACCTAACTTATCTATGGTTATAGTTAACCACTAATTAGTGTTAGTTACACTAAGGAATGTTACACTAGTGCAAAGAGGTTAAATTTAATAAAGTTAATAATAATAGCTAATAATTAAGAGAGAAGAGAAAAGGGAGAAGGAGAGGAATCTAGCTAGAAGAGAAAGTAAGCAAAAAGGGGGAAAAGTAAGGCTGCAGTGTGGTGCCACTGCTAACGGAGCGGGGTAGCTCGCGATGCATCTAATCGCATCGCGTGCATCCCTTCGGTGGCTCCACTCTTTGGCCACGGTCGGACTATCTATCGTCCGAAGGTCCGAAGGAAGCCACAGGTATAATAAGCTACTTATATTAAGTTTACTAGTAGTTCTTTTTAAAGTGTTTTTAAATAAGTAATAATAATAATTTATAGAAATATAAAATAGTTTATAGAAATAGTAAATAATATAATAAAAAGGTTTTTCTTTAAGTTATATTAGTAAAATAAAGTATTAAGTTAAATAGTATTATTAAAAAAAGTATAATATTATATATAACCTTACTTAGTTATAATAAAATTATTAAAATAATATAATATTATAAATTCTATAACTAATTTAATAAAATAGGTAAGAATAAAAGCTTTTATATAACTAGCTTTCTTTTAACCTTAATAATAGTAATAACTAATAAAAAGTCTAATACTACATTTGTAGTATTTATAGTTAGTGTAGTTTAGGAAAAAAAATTTGTAGTGTAATATATTATAGTTTTTTTTTTTTTATAGTTAGTGTAATATAGTTTTTTTTTCCTTATAGTTAGTGTAGTTTATAGTGTAGTGTAGTTTGTAGTGTAGTTACTACACTACACTACAAATACTACACTACACTACACGTTTTAGTGCAATACTCTGCCTAGAGTTATCTTCTATAATAATCTATTTTCCTAGCTAAATAGCAATTTCGCCTAGTTTTCTATAGGTAATTAGGCATTGCCTTCTAGCACTATTTTAACGTGCTTTTATATTAGATCCTAATTATATCCTAATTATATTAGTTTCTTAAAATTAGGAGATATTCTAACTAGAGATACTATTAGCCTTTCTGCCGTAGGTATGGTAAATTATAGTATTAGTGCTATAACCAGATTGTGTTCCCTATATTATACTACCTTAGAATCCTTTAATGTTTTCTAATGTTCTAGTCTATTATCTAGTATGTTATCTAATTATCCTAGTGTATTATTATTATACGTTTTTTCTATTATCTTTAGCTTACTTAATATATCTAGTACTAGATAATCTTTACCTAGCTTATGGATTAGCTTAACATTAAATTAGCTAATGTATTCTATAGCCTATATTAATTTCTTATTTACTATATGCCTACTTATTATATTAGTAATATCTAATTATTAACCTATATTAATAATTAAGTAGTAATCTATAAAATATATAACTAGTGGTTATTAAGTTACCTTAATCCACTATCTAGACTTTTAAAGTATCTATATATAACCACAGACTTTAAGCTCTATTAACTAGTATCTTTTCTCTATATCTAATAGGGTTCTAGATAGAAAAGCAATTAGCTAAATTACTATATAAGGGGGGTATTTAATAATTATCCTATTTATCCTTAACTTTAGGATTATTTTATCCTTAATATAATATACTATAACACTAATGCTAACTCCTAATGTATTAAAGTTAATAAATAATTATTAGTTTAGAGAGAATAGCGTTAATATAGTATATTTTATTAATGCTACCTTTAATGTGTTAAATACCTTAACTTCCTTCCTAGAAGGTAATAGTATATTAACACTCTTTGCCTAATTATATCTTACTAGTTTAAATATTTTACCCTTTTAGGTTTTATTATCTTTATTTATTTTAACTACTTAATATACTTAGAGTAAATTTATTTTATAGTCTTATAGTAGTTTAATAATTAAGGCATATCCTAGAATATAATATCTTAAGGCCCTTATAAACCCTAATAAATACTCTAATACTTATAATATCTTTAGGAATTCTAGCTATCTAATTACCACTAATTTTTCAGCTAGTATTACTATTCCTAAGGAATTAATAAGTCTCCCTAATACTTTAGCTATTAGGTAAGCTATAAATATTTTCTTTAGGCTAATTAAGATATTATTATCTAGTAAATATTAGAAAGTCTGCTATAAGTCCTTAACATACTGCTTAAAGCTAATTAAGGTAATAATAATATTATTATAGTATACTATTACTCTAGTACTACGTAATATATTATTTATTTATCTCTAGATATATATATTAAATCCTTTATATCCTATAATTAGGACATTAAATATAAATTATTTATTATATGTGATTACTAATAGTGCCTATTATAAATCTAGGTAAACTATCTATTAATAATAAAACAATATAGCGTTAATAACTATAATATATGTAGCATTAGTAATTCCTATAATAACTTCTTCCTATTATCTTATTAGATATATATCTAACATTATTATTATATTTAATTCTTATATGTTAATAACTATACGCCCTTTCTAATTATCTCTAGTTCCTATCTAGACTATAAAGACTAGAAACATAAATAGCACTTATAATATTATATAAATAACTTTCCTTACTACTAGTAATTCTTTTATTATCTTTTTAATAATTATTTAATTATCTAGGCTAACTAGATAAATCCTATATTTCTTTAGAACTAGATTCTACTAGCCTAGTTTTATCTATAATTATATCTACTCTTTCTAAGAAACTATAGCAAATCCCTTATTATAGAATAAGTCTATATAGTTCTCTAAGAGTCTTTATATCTCTTATTATTTATTTTTACTATTAGGGTTAAAATAGTTTACTTATATAGCTATATATACTATAGTTTATAAGCCTATTATAATTTAATCTGTGGTTAATAACTATTTCTTAATATATAATTCTATTACTATTACTAGATCTACTACTAAAGCTTATTCCTTAGGTTTAACTATATATACTCTTATAGCTAGGTTAATAGACTTAAATTTCCCTAATTCTTACTTCTTACTAATTATTACTAGTTTATTACTTATATTACACACTATAACGTGTTATATAGTTCTATTTATAATTACTATATATACTCCTAGCTTCTATAGTTATTTTAGCTTAAATAATACTCTATTATCCTTACCTAAGTAATAGTTTATTAGCACTAATGTCATTATATATAGTTAAATTATCACTATATAAGCTAATTTAACTAGTATATTAATTTTAGGTTAATTATACTACGCTACCATAGGAATAGCAATATTACTACATATTCTAATAATTGCCTTTCCTTTGCTTACTATAATATTAATTTACTATAGTATAATGTAATCTATGCCTAATAGCATATTTGCTCTTAATAACTTAACTATTAAGATGTCAGGAGCACAGAGGTCAAAGATAGGATGTTTATCGAAGCGGGTCTTTAGAGAACCTTTAGGCCATGCGAATAATAAAGAGGCTAGCTAGCTATAAGATAGCTATATGCTTATAAAGCAAGGTATTAGCGTGTTTCTTATAGATCTTCGGAGTGTTAGCTACATGATAATCTAACTAACGGTTCGTATCCTTGAAAAGGTTAAGAGAGATTGATTTGTCACGGCTTGCACCGAAAGGTTAAGAACGAAGTGATAGCTAAGACTATTGCAGTTAACAAACCGTTAGTTAGATTATTATGCAGCTAACACTCCGAAGATCTACAAGAAACACGCTAATACCCCGCTTTATAAGCACGTGGCTATCTTATAGCTAGCTAGCCTCTTTGTTATTTACACAGCCTAAAGGTTCTCTAAAGACTTGCTTTAATAAACATCCTATCTTTGACCTTTGTGCTCCTGACATTAAGACCTCTCTAATAAATAAAGCAATCACTAGTTATTTATCTAGTATTATACCTAAAAAGTTTATTAGTAATAGCATATACTTATTAGTAGTATAGGTATTTACGCTAATTCCCTTAATATTAATTAGTATTACTCTTATTTTAATCTTAATATCTAGATACTATTTAGCTATCTATTACGCGTTTACTAAGGTAATTAAGTATTTAGTATTATAGTAAATATTAACCTAACTATTTAGATTATCTAAATTTAGATAGATCTAGAGTTATAGATATATCTATAATTAAAATACATAACCTATACCTATATTACGCTATGTGTTAACTATTAATTAAAAGATTAGGATTTAGACACTTACTTTTAATTTAACTATTATTATATCTATTAGTTATAGTCTATTTACTACTAATTTTATTTATATTTATATATTATCTATTATAATATTTAAATAATCTTAATTACTATATATTTAGGATAAGGAATAAGATTTTAAAATTTTATTATAAGCTAATTTACCTATAATTATACTATTATATAGCAAACTATACACTATATTTAAATAGTTAAAGAGCGCGTTATTAGAAGCGAATTAAGCTAAATACATTTTATATATATAAACTATATTATTAATTATAATAAATTAGACCTATTTTACCTAGTTATTAGTCTATAGGACTCCTTCCTAATTATCCTAGGAGTATAATTCCTACTATTTTACCTCTAAGTATAAGATATAAGCATTTATATCTTCCTATTCTAGTTATAGACTAGCATTTTCTTATCCTATATCTATTATTTATTTACCTTATTATTAATTATTTTAATCTTTATTTTCTATCTAATCTAATTTATTTACCTAGTGTACTACCTATAGATATTATAGGAGAATTACTAGCTTATTTAGTAGTTTTATAGCATTACTAAATAGAGTAGCTCTATCTATAATAGGCCTATTATACTAGGGATTAGGGTATAGTCTTTACTAGTTATTATAGTATAGCTAGTTACTAAATTACTATTCTTAATTATTAAAATACAGCCTTTATTATCTATATTATTATTACTAATTAGCATTCTAGTATAGTAAATTACTATTATAGTTATTTTAATTACTATTCTAGTAATTATTCTAATAACCTCTAATTTATAGCCTAGCTATGCTATTATATAGTTAGTATCCTGCATATTAGCCTTAATTATTAAATTCTTTACATATATTTAACCCTTATTAAATGTCTTTAAACTATTAATTAGCTATCTATTAGTATCTATCTCTTACCTAACTTATAATTATTAATTCCCTTTCTCTAATTTATATTAGAAACTAATTAATTATTATATTTACTAATAGTAAGGTAATAATTATTTAGATTTCTAAATTAAATACCTAGTGGACTATTTATAATTATATAATATTATCCTAATAACACGCTCTTATATCCTATAATAGATTATATATAAAAATTATAATATTCTCTTTATTATAATACTTCTATAAGGAGTATCTTATATTCTTAATCCTATTTAAGGCTATAGATTATAGCTCCTAGAATCTTTTAATAAGATATATATAAATTATCTTTAGTAATGCCTCTTAAAGTAATTTACGCTTTAATAGCATTAATAGCTAACTATGCTAATTAAGAGCTTATCCTTATAGATATAATATTTATATATCTTTTACTAGTTTCTCTAACTAGCTTACTACTATATCCTCTAAATATTATATAAATACTAGCATATACTTATAGATTATTATTATAGACTTTGCGTTTACTATAATTCCTTAACCTTTCTTATCCTTAATACCTAGATTAAAAAATCTAATATTTACCACTCTTAATAATAATTACACTACTAGTATTATTTCTATCTATAGACCTAGTAACTATTACTCCTATCCCTACTAGATAAGCTATAGTAATATATAATTTATACTTATATTTTCCTAAAAAAGATAAATTATTATCTATTTTATATTAACATTATCTAAGGCTTATTAGTTTAATAATTAGCGTTAATCTAGTAGTAGCCCTTACCTTACTATTAATAATTATTAGTCTATTATATTCTAACCTTATAATATCTAGTTATATAATCTTAATAATAATCCGGAATCTATAGACTACCTTTAGTTTACTTCTAATACTTAATAAAATAGGAACTTAGGTAGTGAATTATTAAGGGGGGAATTATTAAGGGGTATAATAGGTAGTAACTTATATATTATAGGACTATTCCTTCCTAATTCTAGGGATAATATCTATAATTATTAAATTATAGGTAATTTTACATATAGGGTTTAGTCTAGCTAAATATCTAGCTTAGAACTACGCCTAATACACTTATCTAGCTAAGAATTAAGCCTATAATTATATAGTCCTAGGTAAAATTCCTTTAGATATTCTATTACTACTATAATAAGATAATCTATTAGTATTACATTAATTAACTCTAATATAACTTTACTTTAAGCCTACTTAAACTATATTAGTCTAAATCTAGGACCCTAGGAATTATGCTTTAGATATCCTATTACCTAGGTTATAGGCTAGGACTACCTTACTATTAGACTAGTTATAATTATTAGATTTATTATATCTAAAGGGGCAAATTATTTAGCCTTTTATAACTATTTATTAATAAAATAATAGAATCTTAACCTTTATTTTACTTATTTAACTAGGTAGTTAAATGTTTATTCCTTATTAAATAGTAAGAAATTCATTACTAAATAGTATACTAATTCCTTCTAATTATTTAGGATTATTAGGCTAACTATATTAATATCTCTCTAGAGGCGCTATCCCTTTATAATTAGTCTCTTATCTAGTGTCTATTTAGATATCTAAGAGTAATTATTTAAATTCTAGTTTTAGTTTTTTAGTTTTTTATAATTATAGTATATAATTACTACTAAACTATAATAAGGGACTATAGAAAAGGTTATTAATTCCGCTATCTTAGCCTATGCGGGGCACTATTTATCACGCATGATTGTGCACGTGACATGTGACAGGGACTCATTTTTTTAACATTTTTTTGTGGCATTTCTGGCATTTGCGTTTGCACGGAGTAATACGGAGTTTGAGCAAGCGTCTTCTCCTTTCCCCGACCTGATGCCAATCCACTCAGGAAGGAACTACTACGCAGTACTATGTACCTTCTCGCAAGACTCCATTCTGACGCCACATTGCGCAACACTGATGCAAGTGGATTTCCCCTCGTTGAACAGGAGCAACCATGCTTTCTCCAGCCAGTTGAGCATCACCTTTGGCTGGCTGGATGCACTGTTGCTTCAGACATCCGGTCCAGCCGAATCTTACCTTGATGGCTGGCACTCGGAAAGCACCGAGCAAACAAGGGGGAAAGTTACAAATGCCGTTACTTTACGGATTACAGGATAGATGGACCTTTGACTCACGCTTATCATACTTTTGCCCGCCCGGCCAGAAAAACGGGTGTCAAGGTTTTGGCTCCCAACAAGCTCCCCCATTCGATGGAGCGGAGGAGGAACAAGTTTCTTCACACGACGCTTCACAGCACGTCCAAGGAGTTGTTGAGGAGCATGGATGGGTTCGCAGTCCGATATTTACACACTACCCTGCGTGCGTGGGGACCACCCGTGCAGCCATCGAAGCTGTTCCTGGCGTCGACCCGTACAACCGACCATGCAGCCGACCATGCAGCCGACCATGCAGCCGACCATGCAGCCGACCATGCAGCCGACCATGCAGCCGACCATGCAGCCGACCATGCAGCCGGCTTATTATCCAAAAGAACTTCACATCGACTCGGACGTCCGGGCCTGTTTCTGTCAATTGCTGCTGAATGGACGATGAGTGATGATCACCACAGGCCACTGCAGCTTAGGGATGGGTCCTCCCATGCCTCCCATGCCTCCCATGCCGCTGAATCGTCGATGAAAGCCACCAGGACCCGACCCGTGTAGTTTGTGCAGGGGCAATAACAGCCCATCAAGCCCCGACATTAAACGGTACTTACAGAACAGGAGCGTTTATGCAGCATCACCTCATTCTATAAGTTTCTCTAGAACTTAGCTACAGGCTGGAAGGAAGTGTGTACGTAGTCCGTACACGTACGTGCAAAAAATATTCATACTGCCGTGCCGTGATGCATCCCACACGCGGATCGCTTACATGGGGATATAGTATAGATGGCCTTGTGGCGATGGCTCGTGGCGATGGCTCGTGACACAGACTTTGCAATCCATTGGCTGACGCGCACGCAGCTGACGCGCAGCTAGCTAGCTTGCTTCGTAGGCGACTTGACCGACTGATGAACAAAAGAAGTCTCATCTCCCAGGCACGTCATGTGGGGGAACACGTCATGTTTGACAAGACGTGAATTGGACGTATTCAGAACCGAGACTTTTGCAAACTTCATTTCATAATGTCCTCCT
This sequence comes from Epichloe festucae Fl1, assembly GCA_003814445.1. NCBI lineage: Eukaryota > Fungi > Ascomycota > Sordariomycetes > Hypocreales > Clavicipitaceae > Epichloe > Epichloe festucae. The sequence continues at coordinate 4,789,763 of CP031387.1, read as the reverse complement.
AAACGCAAAAACTCCAAATGCATGCCCAAACATGGCCGTTCCTGGATACAAACGACGGGGAACCACGTGCAACCCCGCCAAGGGGGTACGGATTAGGAAGCGTCACTTTGAATTAATGGGTGCTCCCTCCTATGCCCGATGCCCCTCGGACTTTGCTCATGGACACGATGAGAGAAAAAAAAAAAAAAGAAAAAAAAAGGGGGGGAAACCACGCTACGGAATAACATTTCCCAGCCCCTCTAAATGCCGCGCTTCCCAAAATATTGATCCTTTCCGATCACAATTCTTTTCTTCTTGCCTCCTTGTCTCTCCCTGTGCTGCCTGCCGCCTTCACACTGCTGCCGTCCTCCGCGCATGGAAGCACCTGACTGACTGACATGAGAGTCCAACAAGATGAATAAGGATAATTTTCGACTATTTTCCATTGTACAAGTGCTTTCCCACCGTCACCACCCCCGAAAAAAAAAATCCCAAATAAAATGCTTTGCTTCTATCGCTCGGCCGGCCTTGAGCTCGCCATTTCTCCGTAGCGACCTCTGTGCTTCGTTGTGTCATATGCTTGCAGGACGCGCGTTTGGCTCTCGTCGGCCTGCGAAAAAGCATAGCCACGTTGCTTGCGCATTCGTTGCACCTGCCGCACTTTCCGGATCGCTTTCTGGAATTGTTCCATTCTACATGTCCAAACCGCGTTAGTGACCATCTTACCCACATACATACAAACAGACTTTGCCTGCTCTGCTTCTTGTCGGGGTTCTCGGCAGACTTGGGGCAAAACTGCTCGCTCTTCTTTTGGGACGTACCTTGGCCTATAATCTTGGATATTGTACTTTTGAATTTCTTGGATGTGATGGTAGGTCTGGGGACGGTACATGCGCTTGGCATATTTCCATGCCACGTCGCGTATCAGACACATGACGGCCAGGGCAACCGTCTGGAGCCAAAAGACGGGACTCGTGTACAGTCTCGCGACGACACCGTGGTACTCCATGGAGAAATGGACCTTGGGTGCCACTGTGCCGTAGGTAGCGATGAAGACGTACCAGATGGCCATGCTGCCGGGAATGGCCAGCACGTGGTACTTGGTCCAGTTGTTCGTCACCAGAGCTGCCTTGCCCAAAACAGTGAGCAGGACGGCGCCATACAGTGCAGTGCCCCAGACCCAGTGGCCTGCGACCTCGCCGTCCCCCTGGATGAGATCCCCGTGCCAGATGAGAGCCGCGAATATGTAGAGGATGAGGGAGTGATAAAACGCATTGGCTATCCACTGGGCAAACGTCTTCAGCTTGAAGAAGTAGTTGCTTTGGCCCATGGTGTACAGCTGTGGGTACCGGTCGAGGAGGCGCGCAGAGATGAACTGGTCGAGAATTCCCAAGACCAGAGGCGGAAGAACTGTGTAAAAGACGTTGTAGAATGAGAGCGTCCAGGACTCGTAAATGACTTGTCCCGAGAAGACGTTTTGAAAGGTAAACTACAAGCCAGTCAGTCAGCAGGTCCCGCCCAACGCCCTCACACTGATTTCGATTGATTGACACGAGCGAGCGAGGCGTTGAGGTTTCGGAAGACTCACCCAAAATTGCGTCAAGTACAGGGTGATATTCTTGTAAAACGAAAACAAGATCGTCTTGCTCACACGCTGATAACTCCACGCGCCATGAACCAAGAGCAACTTGCGCAAGTATCTGAACTGGGCAATGGCAACATCAGCACTCCGTGCAGCTTGAAGACCTTCCATGCCGCTGATACCGACACCAATGTGAGCGGCCTGGATCATGGACACGTCGTTGGCTCCGTCGCCGATGGCGAGGAGAATGGATTGTTTCTGATACTTCTTGACCAGCTTGACGACCAGGGCCTTCTGCAGCGGCGACACTCGGCAGCAAATCACTGCCTTGCACATGATGGCCAAGTCCAGGAACAGCTTCTCAAGGTCCTTCTCCAGTGCATAAGTCAATGATTTACCATCGATGACCAGCGCCAACGTTTCCGTCTCGATGGTGCCGTCCCCCTGGGTTCGGATCGCATCCAGCTTCTTCTGGATATTGTCTCGCGTGGCAGCGGGTGATTCCTCGTTCACGATCAACAGCATCATGTCTTCACTCAGAAGCTTGCAGCTCATGCCAATGTTGATGGCCGTCTCCTGACGATCTCCCGTGAGGACCCAAACCTTGATGTTGGCCTGTTGCAGAGTGTGGATGGTCTCAGGAACACCGTCCTGGAGACGATCCTCAATGGCGGTGGCACCGAGAAGAAAAAAGTCGTGCTCGATAACCTCGGCGGCCCTGTCCAGCTCCTCTGCTCGGGTTCCGCCCACAATTGTCGCTGCCGTATCGTGGATCTTGTACCATTCGGCGAATTCCTGCTCCGGTATCTCGCGCATGGCCAAGCAAAGCGTACGCAGACCTTCGGACGCGTACTCCTCCAAGTGTCGCAGAGTGGCCTCGACATGAGGGTTCTGGTCGTTCAGGCGTTCCAAGATGACCGTGTCGGCACCTTTACAGTAGATTCGCAACTTGCCGTCGGGGCAGCGGTAGATTGCCGACATTCGCTTGCGGGTGGAGTTGAATTCGCAAACGGCCAGTAATTCGTATTCGAGCTGCTGGCCGCCGGCCTGGATGATGACCGACCTGGGCTTTCGTGCTGTAAAACGATATCCAAGATCCAGCGCGCCCTGCACCAAGGCACCCTCGTCGGGAGATGCTGCCTGGTATTTGACATGTCCCTTTTCGTCCATTTCCGGGATGACAGTGTGGCAAGTGGCCAACAGAGCGAGGAAGTGATGGATGGCCATGGCGGATTCGTGCCCTTCCGCCAAGTTGGATCGCAGCCTGTTGAAGTCGTGGATGCCTCGCTCGTCATCGGGTCCGGCGGCGCGGCGATCTTCGGGGACATCGTCGGCGTACTGGAGCCCTGCGATTGTGCACTGCTTGAACTCCATCTGGTTGCATGTGAGCGTGCCAGTCTTGTCGGAGAAGACAAACTCGACCATGCCCAGTTCTTCGACCAAACTGGAAGTGCGACATGTTGCGGGAGTATCTGCCTTGTCATAGTACATATCCAGGTCATCGTTGATGAGGATTCCATGCCAATATTTGACAAGTTCCACAGTGACGAACAGTGAAATCGGAACAAGTGAGGAGAAGAGCACCCAGTATGTGACCATGTCCCTGACGAAGGTCCTGGCGACTTGTCCAGCACTGTCAATCTTGTCAAGGTACAGATAGTCGAACGAATCCCCATGTGCACTGCGCATAATAAGGTCTCCGACAGTACATATGACGCTGAGGGCCAGGAGCATTCCGACGAGCACCAGAACCAGCCAGTTGAGCTTCTTCTCGACCTTGGTCCGCTTGATAGGGGTTGCCGTGGCATTTCGCATGAGCTTCGTCTCGTGTCCGGTAAAAACGACTACGCCGTGGATCCATGGCGTGTTTCTCAAAGTGGCGCCTCGGAGGAGAAGTTGTTCGGGGTTGAGCGCCAGCTCCTTTTCGCCTCCGCCAGCTTGCATCGTCAACGTTGCCTCGTAGGTATACAGGCTGCTGTTGGGCTGTTCTGACTTGATACGTCCACCGAGTCTGCTTAATTCGCTCGAAGAGACCATGGAGGATGTCTCCGGCAGGGCCTGCTTAATCTTCAAGTTTGTCTCGCCATCGAGATTCGCCGTCTCGATGTAGCAGAGACCTTCGGGCTCAGAGCTGGCAACGAGGACGAGATCTGCGGGGAATGGCTCTTCCGATTCCACGCGAATGATGTCTCCCACGGCCACATTGATCCATTTGGTTTCGGTGAAGCTCGAGCCGCGCAAAACCCGTGCCTTGGATGTGTTGAGTGCGTTGTCGGCCTGTTTTCTCCGATAATCTTCCACTAATTCCTTACCCGCTGAGATGAGAAGCACAATCAGCAGAGGCGCAATGGTCGTATATCGATTCGTCGGCGAGAGACCGGGAATTTGTTGTAACCCAGCCGTGAACAAGAAGAAGATGTTGGCGAATTTGGAGAATTGCTCGAGGAGGAACTTGGGAAGAAACGTGGCAATATTGTACTTGGCCGTCGAGATGTGGTTGTCGACGTACTTGTTCGCTGCGTTGGCGGGTGGGTTGTTGAGGTGAATGATTCGAGGTCCCAGGGTTGAGGGGTCTGGTCTATTGCGGCCAAAGCCAAAGCCAAAGCCAAATTTGAAGTTGCCCATGTCGAAGCCTTTGCTCTTTTGTCCCTGCTGGGCATCGGCTCCGGAGGCGGCAACACGACGCTCTTGGCCATGTTCTGTCAAGGGCAAGTCCATTTCCGAGTATCCTTGACCCATGCCGAGTCTATTCTTGACTTTTCCTACGAAGCCCCCACCCATGCTCAGCACACTGTTTCGATTCCTAGCATTGTTTCGACTGGACGCAGATGGGCCGTCAGCTGCACCTCCATGCTGGTAATATGAAGCACCGTCGGCGGGATAGTCGTCAAAGTCGTCGGCATAACGCTGGTAATTGCCCAGCTCTGATGTCTGGCTGTATTGCCTGTTCATGTACGGTCCGCTCGCGCCCTGGCTCGAGAGAGCCAGCCCAGCGTCGCCAGAGCGAGCTGCGGATGGGCTTGATTCGCCGACAAAATCATCATAGGAAACGGACGGTCGGCCTTGTGGTTCTTGATCGTGGCTGTAGCGTCGCATCAAATCGTCATCGTTCAAGGCTGATCTTTGGCCGCCGCCGTAAATAGGCTGGTCATTGTCCAGATCCAGCAAGACGTCGTCACGATTCCCCGAGGGGCCGGTGTGTTGACCTCCTGTCAGTCTTCCAGCCATGCTGGAGGATGAGCAAGGCTCAAACAGTCGGGATGGGGGCTGATGATGCGGCGCATGCAGAGTCGAGTTGTCGTGGCTAAAATCGGGAAAGCGAGGGAGGGTTCAAGGTAGCTCAATCGCCGGCGAGGCACCAGTTGTAGATTCCTTTGAGGTACAGTCGGGGAGACTGAGCAGGAGACGTCTTGATTTGGATTTGACGAATGTGTGGAAGAAGAAGCGAGGTGTTGGTGTGACGATGCGGATGCGGCTGCGGCTGCGCGGCAAATTGAAAGATGGCGTTGTCTGTCTGGTTGGTGGTGTCTGGCCCTGGCTGGACGGGGAGGAGAAAATGGACCGAAGGTACAAGAGTGCACGTGGCTGGGTGAGGGCTTGGCCAAGTACCAGCTCAATTTCGAAGACTTGCAGTTTGCTGGCCCCCCTGCACAGCCTCCACTCCAACGTCTGCCAGGCCAGGGGCACTTCCTTTCCTCACAGCATCGATGGCGTTCAGTCATAAGAGTGCTGGGCCCCTATTCTTGTGGGTGGAGGCCCTGGAGGGTGGCTGGCAGGCAGGTGTACGGAGCATTGAGCAATGATGGGCCCTCACTGATCAGGCTAAGCCAACTTGCAAAGCATGAAACGGTCGAAGGTGGACACTTGCAAGTTGCATCCCAATGACGAGAGAAGCCAATGAATAACAATTGATTGGCGGCAAACCCACCTTCAACCACCAACCAGTCTCTCATCCGAATCCCTCCGCGTTGCACCATCAACAAACCATCATCGCATCTCTGCACCGCCTCGCCTCTGTCCTGCCTCTTGCTCACCCAAGGTACACGCCACGTTCAACCATGGTGTGCGGAAAGTGTCAGAAACTGTCCAAGACGACCCTGGCAACACCAGATGTCAAAAAGAAGAGCGAGATGTACCATGGGTCTCCTGCTGGACCCTCAACCAAGGCATCTGGGTCGAAAGCCGCCACGCTCGGGCAGAGCGGCGTGGTCAAAGTAAGTCACTCTCTTGACGTGAATAGGAATGGTCAGCACTGACCGACCAACTTTTACAGAGCAAACTCTTGTCCAAGTCGGCCAAGAATCCGTATGCCCAGTATTCAAGGTATCTTCACATCTCGCATCCCCCCCCCTCCCCCCTTCTGGTGACCAGAGAAGACTTGTTGCTAAAAGCGAGACAATACGCTGGCAGTGCATGTGCAAAGTGCAAGACCAAAGTATCCCAAGGCCACTCACTGTGTCAGACGTGCGCGTACAAGAACGATTGTAAGTATGCAGGTCCCCATGGAATGATGAACGCAATTAATAAAACTGTGAAACTTAGCATGCGCAATGTGTGGCAAACCGAATAGAGAGACCAAGGCGAATGCTGCTCCTTCCGTCACCGGGCAGAAGTTCACGTTGAAGTGAGACAGACACCCTGAGCGTTCCCACGCACATATACATACACGACATGTAGGATAATATTCCGTACTCATGATATCAATGTGTTCAAAAATGGCCGCATCACGTCACGTACACCCCCCCCCCCTTTTTTTTTCCCCAACTGTTCACAAAGTAGCCTTGATGGCCCCGTTCAGCACCTTGTTCAGCCATTCCGCAATGCCCCTGTTCACCTGCTCACTCGCCTCGACCAACGCCCAATGCGTGGCCTCGACCTCCCTGCGGGTCAGATCTCGGAAGTGCTTCTCCATGCCCGCCGACATGGCCGGGGGCAGCGCGGCATCCTTGGTGGCCGCGATGAACAAGGCAGGCGCCTCAACTTGCCTGAAGTTCCTGGCCAGCTCCAGCTCCTCCTCGTGGTTGATCTTGCGCGTGCGGTACCAGTTCAGGGGCCCGCGCATCGGCGGCTCCGGCTGCCGCATGTACTGCCGGGCATAGTGGTCGGCCTCCTCCCTGGAAAGCAGCGGCGAGAGTCCCAGCAGCGGCAGGTTGTCGAACTGGACGCCGTCCCAGGTGGTGAAGGCGCGCTCGCCGTTGGGCCCTGCGCCGCCAAACATGCCGTTCAGGAACTGCCAGACGTGATGCTCCGAGCGCAGCCTCTCCTCGACGTCGGGCCCCGCGAGCTGGAGCTGGTAGCGAAAGTTGACGAGCCTGCCGGCGGCCACGTGGTCCTCCAGCGAGGCCCAGCGGGTGGCCGGGGCCTGGAACGCCGTGCACACGCTGAAGACGGCCTTGATCAGCCCGGGATGCCACAGGGCGACGCGCCAGGCGACGGCGCCGCCCCAGTCGTGTCCGCCGAGGATGATCTGCCCTTCCTCCCCCACAAACTTTGTCGCCAGCGCCTTGATGTCGTCGGATATGCTCTTGAAGGACCACTGGTGCAGGTCGTCGGGTCGTGACGTGCCAGCGTACCCGAGCATGCTGGGTGCCACGACCCGAAACCCAAGCGACATGAGATGGGGGATCTGGTAGCGCCATCCAAAGTTCAGGTCGGGAAAGCCATGGAGGAGGAACACCGTGTCGATGGGCTGCCTGCTGTTCTGCGGTGCCCCAATCATGTAGGAGTATGTTTTGCCGCGAATCTGCGCCGTTTCCTCACGGACTCGCGCGTCGTGCGGCACGAGCTTGCTTGTGTCCATTGTGGAAAAGAGCGCCTCTTCTTCTTATCGTTTGGCAGACTGGTAGGGCTATCAGAGGTGACGGTTCCGAGTTTGTTTGTTATATACATATGCAAGTGGCGGCAACGGTACGGGGTGATTCGCACAACAACAATGCTGATTGTGCGAAACGGAAATCCGTTCATGATATTCTCGGGGCTAAAAATGTAGCTCGACGGAACATCCCACCATCTGGGCACCATCTGGGATAGCTTTGGGCCTCGCACATTTCGTCATGTGTCCGCTTTCCTCGTCCACAATGCAACCCATTGGCAATGGCCTTGCTTGTCTTGTCCGACGGGGCGGGGCAGCCGGACGCACCGAGGTTGGGCGCCGTTGACCAGGCTTATTAATATTTGCTCACTCACGAGTCACACCTGCAGTGCAGCACGGAGTACAGAGTACATAGTACGGAATCCCGTTTCTGCTGGCCATTATCCATGCTCTCACCTCAACATAGCTTCGAGTCGGTCGGTCCCGAAATAAAAACATAAAGTTACAAGAGCCATGCTTTTTACAATCTCCCCATGAACCCCATAACAAAACCTGACTCTTAATCTAGTAAATCACCATGTCCTCATCGGCGTCAACCAGAACATATCCCGACTCGTCGTGCGGATCGTGTTGCGCCGCCGTTTTCGGCACGTCAACATGCCCTTTTCCCGCAGCAGCATCGTCCTTTTCAAGCTCCTCTGGCTCCTCTGGCTCCTCTGGTTGTGTTGTCATCCTTTTGCCTTCTCCCTCATCCGTTTTGTCTTGACAACGATCTGAGTCCTCCCGCGAACCATATCGACTTGCATGGCGCTGCTTCAAAGCCCTGAAATCATCCTCTTCCTTCGCTATCGTAATCTTCGCAGCACGAATCTGCTCGTCGATGATGTCTTCCTGATCAGCAGTCCGCTTCCAGGGCAAGTAGTACTATTGCACGTTAATTTGGGGTGCTGCTCCATGAAAGTCGCCAAGTGTTTTCAGTTTCCTCACAATGGTAGGCTCGGCCTTGGTCTTCAGGAATTCCGCCAGAGCAAGTATTTTAGAATGTCTGTGCCGCATCTGCGTCCAAAACACCATTAGTACTGACAGCGCTCATATCCACATCTGAAAAGGTGCTTCGTCATCAAGGAGAAACAAAGGAAAACCCACAACTTGCTCTTGGAACTCAACCTGTTCGACTAGCCGCGTCTCTCGTATCTTGGAGAGCTTCTCCGCTCGTCTCTGATCATCTTCGTCCCTTTGCTTCTGCAGTCTCTCCTGCTGCCGTCGTTCTATTTCTTGGCGCCGCTTGTGCTGCGAATTCGTGTTTGTTTGACTAAGTGTGCTCAGTAAGCCGCCGAATAACCGTTTCCCTCGCTTCTTCTCCTCCTGTGAGGCGGAGTCTCTTCGATCTTGTGATGATACATCATGACTAGATGGTCGGCGAGGAGCCCAACTTTCTCGTCGGGGCAGTTCTGATGCCGATTCTGGTGGTTGCTCGCGTGCGTCTTCTCCTTGTCGTTGTCGCTTGGTGCTCTTGCCATCGTCGTTGTAGTCGACGTCGACTGGAGATGCCTTCCTCTTGAGCGTTGTTTCGTCGTTTGGAGGAGGAGTAGGAGCATGCCCATCTCGCTTTGGCGACCCATCCACGACCTGGAGGCCGCTGAAGAGTTTGACATGTCAAGTCAGTGGTTGAACGTGCAATGGGACTGCCGGGAGCAAAACGCGGGAAGCACCAGACTTACGCCTCTTCTGTGGCCATGATGCAGATGACTCCAAACAGCAGATTTATTGCATGACTGTACCCGGTGCACAGAGTCCCCTCGCAGCTGTCCTTATCCTCGAGCTATGCGCGCGCATAACAACACGGGGATGTTCATTTGGGAATCAAGTTGTCCCGTCGACATGAGGTGTGGGAACGCGCGGGTTTGACATGAAATTTGAAAGAGCCCGCATCCTACGTATGTATGTACATACATACAGCAGGAGCGGGCCTAAACCCCTTGTGGCCTAATACTCCGTACAGTTGTCTGGCCTTATGGACCTGGCCGCACCGACGTCTTCGAGCCAGGGGCCATCGCCGTCCACACAGTCCACAGCCAGCAAGGCTGAGAAAGCTTGGAGAAACTTCCATCTCGTTTCTCGCTGCCTGCCTTGCTGGCCAAAGCAAACCCTCTTCTTTCAACCCTCCGCAACCGCCTCTGGGGAGCTACGTCATTCCCTCTGGCCCTCTGGCGCTTTTTTTTTTTCCCTTTCTCACAATGTCTCGCCATCATCCGTAAGTCCCAAGCCCGAGACCACTTCACTCGTCCTATCAAACATGCCAGCCCAGCCTTGCTAACAGCGCCGTTCCCACGCAGCGATCTCGTCATGTGTCGGAAGCAATCCGGCATCGCCATCGGTCGTCTCTGCGACAAATGCGACGGCAAGTGCCCCGTCTGCGACTCCTACGTGCGCCCCACGACTCTCGTGCGCATCTGCGACGAATGCAGCTTCGGCAATTACCAGAACAAGTGCGTCGTCTGCGGCGGCGAAGGCATTTCCGACGCCTTCTACTGCTTCGAGTGTACGCGGCTGGAGAAGGATCGTGACGGGTGTCCCAAGATTATAAATCTTGGCAGCTCCAGAACAGACGTACGCTGCTCCCCCTTTGCAGTTGGTTCTTATTTGCTCATTTTGGCTCTATGCTGACCCCGTTTTCCCTGGAATAGTTGTTCTATCAAAAGAAGACGAATCGGTCGGCGAATTACTAGCCTTGAAGTGGCCCGGGTGTGGGCAGTTTTACTTTTAAAACTAAAAGAAAAAGAAAAAAAAAACTTTTCCTTCTTCAAAAGCTCCCGGAGAAATGCATGCTCAGCGACAAGACGGTTCTGACGCACGGGGGGCGTGATTTTTTTTTTTTTTCCATTTTCGTGGTGTTCTGGCGTCATGGCGTCCTGCGAGACGAGAAAGAAGCTACGAGGGGTTACTGACATCTTACACAAATTGCGTGTGTTTGGTCAGGACACGTACTTTGTGGGATATCTCACCGAACGCACGTGGTTGCTTTGCAAGCTGGCTGAAACGAACCTGTTTCGACAAGTGACAAAGTTGGCTCGATGACTGTGGATGAACCAAATTGTGTGGAATTTCCTGTATTCATGTCTGACTATAAGATGCGTGTCCAAGACAGGCATTTGCATTTCATGTACAATAGCCACCAAGGTGCTTGTTCAAGTGGTAAATCTCATGATTGAATGTTCCCCCCAATGTTGAGTGTCGATTAGTACAAAAGAAAATGAATTCCCAATGAATCCCTCAAAACTCCCCATGATGCCGCAAAAGTAAAGCGCGTAATGTACAAGTCTGGACCGAACAAATTTGCTCAGATATAGCTCACCTTGGTACCCATCCCCGCAGTGGCCAATACCTTGTTCCATGAGGCACCCAGAATCCGTTGAATGCGTTGACGAAGGCCTCTGTGGCCAAGCATGACGAGGAATCCGACCAGAAAGGCCAGGAATCGCATGAGCAAGGCTGGATTGCCGTTGAGAGAGACAGCAAGCCCCTGGATGGCATTCTGCAGCCGGCCCATGATCATGCTGGCTCGAGCAGTGAATGTAGCAGGCGAGATTGCCTCGCCCTTGCTTCGTGATGACATGGACGACTTGTTTGGCCGATGTTGTGGAGTGTTCTGGCGAGCTCTGCTGCTGCTTGCAGACGGGGCTTCGACGCCGTAGTCACCCGCAGCACCAGCTTCTTGCTGCCTCGCCCGCTCGTCCTCCAGTCTCTTTCGTTCTCTCGCCTCATTTTCTGCCTTCTGCCGCCTGGCTTCTTCGACCTCACGACGCAGCTCATCCTCTTGTCTCTGGCGCTCTTCGTGTTCTAATCGCTCTTGCTCTTGTTGCTCCTCCTGCAAGCTCTGCAGTGCCTGAAGAAAAGCCTCCCTGCGTTCTTCGTCCAAAACAGAGCTCACGCTGATGAACTCCCGGGCATAGTCCCACTCGTTGTTCCGTAGTAGAACGTGAAGTGTGTACAGCTCGAGAATCTTGACCCGGGCGTTGAGGTCGCGAGGCGTATTCGCACCATTGGTCCCGGGAGCCGGTGACCTGTATCGCGAGCTTGTGCGCGACCCGGGTGCCGGCGACCCTTCGAACTTGCCCGCCAGATCGAAGTTGGGGGCGGTAGTAGTAGTAGTAGTAGTAGTAGTAGTAGTCGCCAAGTAGGTCTCCAAGCGTCTTTGGTTTAGTATCTGATCTCGAGCATGCGCAAGAAGAAGAGTAGCTCTGGAAAATGACCAAGGTTGGGTCAGCATCTCATTGTTGACTTGTAAGTTTTTGCCTCACGAGGAGGGAATGCGATGAGACAGGAGGGTTCGCTTACAAGTTGATGACGACGTCTGGATCAACGTCGCCTTCCACGTCGTGGTAGCCGTTGTGGACGACTTCCTCCCAAACCCGTCCGTCGCGCACCTTTGCGCACAACGCCCTCCATTCCGGATTACCAAACGCGTCCTTGCCCTCTTCAGGGTTCATCTCTAGTATGGCATTGAGAATGGTCAAGTATAGGCTCCACACCTTGATTCGGGTGGTTCTCGAAGCAGAAGCAACTGGTGCAGGTTCGCCATCATCCGCCGAACAAGGTGAGAAGATGAGCGGCGTCAGGGTGGTGAGTGCCTCGGGCAAGCGACGCGTCAAGAACAAGGTTGAGGCTTGTCGATATGTCTTGGATATCTGAGACGTCTGCCTCGACGCGGAAGTGGAGGAGCGCAGGGAGGCAACCGATGAAGAAAGAATGTTGTGCGTGTACGAGTCCGAGGTGGAGGCAGTCATGGCGGGACTACCAGCTGGCAAATGCGATCTGTTGACTGACGACGGCATGATGGCGGGCAAGTAACCAGCGACTTGGTGGGTTTTATCGTCTTCGGCATGTATGGATGGCGGCTGTTTATAAGATGACCGAGTTGTCGGTCGTTGGATTTACGCCGGCCAAAGCTGCAAGGATGGCCGAGCTATGAATGAATAGGCAGGCGATGGAATGCCACTCGGCGGTCCTCCTTTTATGTGACTGAATTCGACGACGGCGGCGGCGGGCGGCGGCGGGAAAGAAGTCGACGAAATTTGAGTTGGTGCAGAAACCGACGACGATTGACAATTGACAAATTGGCAAGCGTGTGCGATTGATTGATTGCAGGTTGGAGAATTTCTGCGCCGGTCAAAGAGGAAAACAAAGGGAAGAGGAGCAGAGTCGTGGCCTGCGTGCCAGAGGAGGCCACAAAGATGAGGATTGATCAAATGGCAGACATGACATGTGGTTCCGGCCGCCGTCGACGGAGCATGCCAGTTGCGAAGTACCGATTGTGGTGGAAATGCTGAAAAGTGGACTTCGGAGTAATATTGAGAGCCGAGGCTCTGATAAAGTGGGCGTGGCAACCTCGGCGCTGGCGGTGTGGCGGGCAAGTCTGTGGTGTGGTAGTGCGGCACCTGCTGCGACAACCACATGCTTCCTTCTTTGGAGGTATCATCTATCTTGATCGGGCATGCAATCAGTCAACCCCAAGTTCTACGTGTATTATATATCATGTCCATTATATAAAACTGGGCGAAGCAAAAATACAATTTCAACCCAAGCAAGCCCTCCCGGTACCCTTTCCCGTGGTATCGTATATAGTTGAATCTCCTGCTCATCCAAACAAAAGCTCACAAAGTAGCATCGTCAATGCTGTGACTCCCAACACCGAAAATGGCAGCGCATCCGACCTTCCTCACGACCTGAAATGTCTTGACCATCTTCTCCCCGAAGCGTCGGCGCAACCTTCATCCCTCAACACGATGATGCTGTCCTCCCTCTCAAGTATCGAGGTGCTCGACCCTATGAGCTGTTCCTCGCGCAGCCAGCCCGCCTCCACGGCAAAGCAAACAATGTCCCCCGCAGACCCAAAACAAGGGGTGTCGTCATCAGCCTCTGGGCTCAAGTGCGTCCACATGTCTGCCGTGCAGTCTTCGAAGCGAGCCAAATCCACTGCGTCGCCTTCGAAATGGTCTAGCAAATACTCGTAGAGATATGCCAGCCACAACACGTTTGTGTAAGGAGCATACACCTCCCAGCAAAGTGGGCCATCTACTCCCTTGGCGTAGGGAGTTTTGTGTGCCTCTGGTGGCAGGCACTGGCGGTCTGCTCGGAGCAGAAATGAGCGCATCTGGCGGTAGACTTTGCACTGCGGCGCGTGTGTGCTCGTGAACAGGCTCAGGTCTCGTTCCAAGTCGTACGCAATGGGCTTCGCAAAGTCAATCGACAGATTCTCTGCTCGCGACAGGCCGTAGTCCAAAATGGTGATGTCGAGACCGGAATAGCCAAAATGACCTCCTGGTTCGGATTTTCTTTCAGTAGGAGGCCTAGCCTGCCTTATGCAGATGTTTCCTTCGTGCAAATCACGATGCTGCCTTGAGTCAGAAGCTCGTTTCTTGTAGCCACCAGGATTTGCTCTCAAGCAACGTACCTCAAACATGGCGATTTCTTCCGCTCTAGCCAGTGCTATTGCTTCCAGGAAGAAGATGTCCCATAACTGACTCTCGCTCTTCAGTTGCCAGTCCTCTAACGCAACACCCGCGTCCCCCAACTCAACAACAAGAAACTTGGTATCATCCAAATATCGGCTCGGTGAAGGATAGTACTGTGCTCGCCCGGGGTCTTTCCTCTTCATCCGTCTCTGGAAGACCTGATGCGTCTCCAATAACGCCCTCGAGGTCTTTCCCTGGACGAGATATCTCTCTTTGTAGACCACAAATCCAGGAACATCCGCCAGCCACTCCGATATCTGCAGCTCGCCATTGATGTCTTGCTCGGAATGTGGTTCTTCATCCACCAACTTCGACCGCACCTGGGCTTTTGTCTGGGGTTTTATTGGCGAAGGCAGTCGAATAACCTTAATCACACTGGTTCCTCGCTCGTTTGTGACGCGATAAACCTCCGCATACGAGGCTTCGGCAATCTTTTCTATGCCATCTCCGGGGGGGCACACATCATCCCAGGACAAGATTCGGAGAGAAGTGCCTCCGAATGAACTTTCAAAAGATTCCTCCTCTCCGCTCTCTTCCAAGGGACTGCCGCGGAGGACAATATTTTGGTCTGTCTCGATTGGTGGTGAATTCGATTTTTCGTTGACGACCTCTTCGGAGGTATTTGAAGAATCTGATGTTTCATCTTCATCCACAACCTGAACACGAATGATGCTTTTTCGTGGTGATCGTCGCAGCGGTTTGAGTTCGTCCTCTATCTGAGCTTTTGACAGCTTCTCTGTGATGCAGTCGACAGCGTGGTCCATCTCGGCACCCAGTGGTTTTCGGACCGGACTCTGCGGTAACTCGGCGAACAAGCGCTCGGCCTTGGTCCGCGTCGACCTTTTCCCATACTTGATCGTCGATTTCGTTCGGGTCATGTTGTTTTGCGTCGCATACTGCTTTCGTTGTTGGAGGTGCATCCGCCAAGTTCAAGCGACGGTGGACGCTGGATGTACTAGGTGCGGTTGGCCAGGCAACCAGCATCCATCTCATTCATGCAAGTCGGACTGGACCCCTATGTATGAAATGCACTTGTCCCAGATGTTGGTGTGGTATTATCTATCATAGTTCTTGAAGTACAGTACAGATTAGTAAGAGCATTTTGGAGATTGACAGCTATCTATCTATAACGGATAGCAGACGCGTCACTTGCAAATGCTGACGAGACGAGAAGGGACTGGCCGGACCGACCCACCTCCAGAACTTTCTCCGCAGAAGATGCTGAAATTCCACGTTGGCTCAAGAGAGGTCGCACTCGGCACCTCGCACTCCCCAACCCTCGCCTCCATCGTCCAAATACCTCGTCAGCAGCCATGGCGGACCTCCTCAAGAATCTATTCGGAGGCGCCGATCGTGAGAGGGGCTCTGCAACCCCCAAGGTCGATTCAGGTGAGTCGCATTTGCTGCTGGTCCACGTCGACGCACAATCAGAGCTTTTGTGCTAACTTGCATGATTCCAAAAAGACTTTGCCGACTTCGCCGGAGCTCCTGATCCCGTGGCCGAACCCGTCCCCCACGCTGCGACGCTCGGAGGCACTGCGCCAGGTGTCGCTGCCACGGCCAGACCCTACACGAAGTGGTACAATGTGCACGAGCGCCACTCTCTGTCCGAGTTCAAGGCCGAGGGCGTCATCCTCGCCATGGCAGCCTTCATCTTCCTGTTCCATATCCTCGGTGCGCGCGCCAATCGCTCCAAGGCCAAGGCATGGATTCGGGCCAACGCCCCCCTCCTGCACAAGGAGTTTGCCCTGGTCGGCTTCGGCGGCGTGCCCACCCTGGACAGCAAGGACATCAAGCCCGAGTCTCTGATCAAGGAGAAGTCGCTGTTCGAATTCGCGACCTACGCCTCTGGGCGGCAGAACGTCGCCTTCTTGGACGTCAAGCTCACCATGACCAAGAAGTTCAACCCCATTCTCGGGCTTGTGGAGACGACAGCCTCATTCTTCTCCGACATGTTTGCCCCGCCCCAGGATGCTGTCGAGGCTTTCCTCTACCCCTTTGACGGCAAGGAGAACTTGACTCTGCCCGCATTGCCTGGTGCCGAGGAAGCTCGCGCCAGGGACACCAAGAGCACGTATGACGGATTCGTCTGGGCGCTCGTCCACAAGGTCAGCATGAGACGTCTCCGCGAGGAACGATACGATGTGACCCTTGCGGCCACCAAGGAGAACTCCAAGTTGCCGCCGTGGCTGGTCATCATGAGCGAGAGCGCCGAGGTCACCGACACCCTGCTTACTTCGGAGCTCATTGACGCTGTCAAGGCAGCCGGCGATGACTTCGAGTACCTTGTCGTATCCGACCAGCCCATCGAGAAGCCCGTCAAGCTCGATGACACCACTCCCCGCAAGCGCATCTTCCTCAAGCACCGTATCCCGTCCGGGGACAACTACGGCGATTTGGTTCCCCTTTTCCAATACTTCCTCCGCCTCCCCGACTTCCTTGTCCAGAACGCCCGCTTCCGCCCCGAGGTCCTGAAAAAGGTCCGGGCCACTCGCGAGGCCATGATTGCCCAGATCAAAAAGACCGCTGAGGAGGAGAAGAGCGAGGATCGCTTATGGGAGAAGGAGAAGGCCAAGAAGGCCAAGCGTGATGCTGACCTCAAGGGCCTGGATGCCAAGGCCCAGAAGAAGTATCTCGAGAAGGAGAAGGAGAAGGAGCTCCGAAGAAGTCAGAAGAAGATGACCATGCGAGGTTGATTGGAACCGAGCTAAGCCACGGCAACGCCCGGAGAGTTCAAAAATGAATGGCGACGGGCTAGATGATAGACGCCCGACGAGAAGTTTGCCGCGCCATATGTGAGGCGTAATGCCAAGGAACACGGACTGACTTGTACGAGGAACTTGTAACTTGTAGTTCAATGTGACATATAATGAAAAGCCCCCCCCCCCCAACTGCATTGGTACAAAGATGCATTCCCCATCCTCTCACCTCGACTGCTCCAGCAAATCCTCCACCCTCTTCACCTTATCCTCCGCCGTCTGCGTCTTGTCCGTCCTGAACCCGTCAGAAGTCAGCTCAGCTCAGGTCGGGCCCCGTAAATCAAGCTATTCTCACAACCACAAACGTACCTGGTTCCCACCCTCAGACTCGACTGGACCCTGACCACGCCCTTGCCATGCACAACGGCATGAGCCTTGCCAATCACTGTCATGACGTCCGTCCAGCGCCCTTCTGTATACAAATTCAGTAACATTTCCCCCTTTTTTTTTTCCAAATAAAAAAAGATGTGCCCATTCACTCTAGCTCCGTAGGCAAGCGACATACCAACAGTAGTCCCCGCAGAATGAAGTGTATATTTCAATCCGCTCGCCGAAAGCACGCGCTGGACCTCGGCAATCTCCTCTGCCACGGAGACCTTGCTGGTTCCTATCTAGTATGGCATTCATTAGTCCTTTTCGAGTTCCGAAATGTGTCAAAGGCTGCGTGTTGGATGGTGGGCGAGTCAAGGGGTTCGAACAGGAATGAGGCAGAAGTCTGCGTAGCATGTTTCTGGGGTGGGAATGGCATCGTAATCCATCTTTTGGTGATTGATCAGGACTGGATGAGAATGAATGAGCGGTTACTGGGCGGTGATGTAGGATCTTATGTAGTCGGGTCGTGAGTGGAGGCTCCACTTGCTGCGACGGCATGTCGCCGACTGAGTGGTCTTATTAAGTTATACGTGTTTGAAACTGCAACTGCGGGCGATATGGGGGTTTTTTTTTGTTCCCTACATACTCCGTACGTCCGTACAGAAGTCACCCATCTAATAATATACCAGTCTAGTGTCTAAATGCCCCTGGAAAGAAAAAAAGTGATACAGATGGACCAAAAATGGACCGGCAAATCCAATTCTCTTCAACGCCTCGCTTGCAGAAATAAATACTACCAAAAATGCCTTTGAACAGATACACAATCTGCAACCGGGTCGACGACTTGAAAGACAACCCCGCATCTTTCTATACCAACAGCAGGGCAGCAAAAAGGAATGCCACCAGCGCTCCATATCCCAACTTGCGCTCGTGAACAATCGAACTACCCAGTGACTCATCGCCACTTCTCACGGTTGCCCGGCCCGTGGCGTCGCTAATGCCATTCATGGTGTCCAGCGCAGCAAAGACATCGCCCCTGTTCCAGAAATCGACGAGAACAAAGTTGGGCGCCTTGTTCCACTCGCTCTTGCATTCCTGCAGATGCTTGCCCAAGTTCCCCGCCGTGGAAGTCGCAGCGCTGTTGATAGTGTCGATGCTCGATACATCGGGGATCTGGACGCCGGTCAAAACGTTCTGATACTTGAAGTGGTTGACGAGACTCATGAACCCGTTGGAAAGAGCGCTCGAGGCGGATTTCGCGCGAGATGGTCGATCAAGAGTGCAATTGAAGCCGTCGATATTGGAGACTTCAAAGGGCGTCTCGAAGACGTGTTCGAACTCGGGCAGCAGATGGGGCGTCGAAGACGAGTACTGTATGTTCGTGACGAATGTGACGACGCGGGTATTGGCACTGATCATGGACTGCAGCGTCGGCCAGGTGGAGGAGATGGTGTCCGAGGCCGACTTGTACGCAATCTTGGACAGCCCGGAGCTTTCCAAGGCGGACGCGAAGTCGGAAGCGGGCGCTTTGGCCGAGTTGACGAGCAAGATGGTCACGACCTCGTTGGGGTTCTCGACCATCCACGCATTGATCTTGGAGAGCCATGACTCGAGGGCTCCGGCATCAAGCAGACTGCACGACGAGTGGCACAGCTCCAGCGTGGTGTTTGGCTTGTGGACCTGGGCTTGGAGGAGACGCAGTCCGGAGTCAAGAGCGAGAGTCGCATTCTGAAACTGGTTTCCAGAAAAAGAGCTGCCTGTGCTCTGGTCTCTCAAGAAGGCACTGTTGTGGGCGCCCATGTGCGTGACGGCATTGTACTGGCGTCCACAGAGGGTAGGCGAGTTGTTGCATGCTTTGCCGCCGGTCGAGCCTGTCGATGATGTGGATGGAGTTGCGGCGGATGATGAGCTTGTCTGCGCCTGTGGAAGAGCGTGGACAGAGGAGGCGGCTACCAACGCCGCGAGAACGAATCTGGGCAATGAGAGCATGATGATGTCTTTTTTTTTTTTTTTTTTTTTTTTTCGGTGAGGGGACACAAAGAAAAGTTTCTTGTTCGAATTGGACGTGACTTCGATATCGGGATGATGACGATGCCACTAGAATCGTGGAATAGAATGAGATGGGAGCGATTGCGATGGAAATGAGAAATATGGGAAATATGAAATGGGCTCTACGGATAAGAGCTTGGAAAAACGAGAGAGAATGAAAATGAAGACCCTTAGTAACAGAAGGGGTTTCACACGACAAAAAACTGCATCACCATCAATCACTAGCTAGTAGGCGGAAACGTCTGAAGCGTGTCTTGGCCGTGCTGCGCCTCAACGTCAGCAGAGTGTGGAGAAGAAGGCTGGCTGCTCCTTCCACGACCAACAACAAACACCTGCCAGACACCTGCCATGCACCTGCCATACACCTGCTGGTGCGAGATGACACCCCTTGCAGACGAGATGACGGATCGAAGAGGCCCCCTGGGCAAGCCTGGGCGGAGAGTACTTCTGCTCGTGTGGTCATGGCACCGTGACGCCCAGTGCCCACGCTGTGCCGTCATGCTCTCTCTGCTCCGAAGATGAACTCTTTCCTGGCCGACACTTCACTTGCCGCGATCATGTTTGTTTGTTGACTACCCACCGCGTCTGAGAGAAGACGACTCTCTCCTATTTCTCGCACACTGGGAGGCTGGAAACCTGTGTTTCGTGTGCCTCTCCGTCTATGATGATCGACCGGGCGCTTGCCAAGAAAAAAAAAAAAAAAAAAAAAGGGGGGGGGGGGGGGGGGTGTCCGTACTTCGCAGCCAGACGATATGCAGAGACCACTTTTCACTTGTCATCTGGCTCCGAGGGAACGACTCAACCAAAGCCTGCCGTCTTAACCGCGCGTGTGCCTGTACTTCGTATCCATTGTGTTTTGGCAATTAATCAGCCCGAGTTCATGACAGTTTGCACCGCCAACCTCCAAACCCCTCCATCAAGCCCGGCGGAAAATGTATATTCTGAGTCCACGATCAGTCATTGCCGTCTGTGGGCTGGACGACCTTTAAGAGAAGACTGTATAGTCTGCGAACATATTACGAGGGACTCTGGTGTGGAAACAATGTTGGGTGTACCTATAGTCTGGTGGCACTGCTTGCGGGAATTGCCTTGTGTCCTTGGTTGTCTGCTTGAGAAGAGCTGAAATGGAACTTGCATATTTGCTTATATATCACCGATTATGACCATGATATGGGTTGACAAAGGCAACCATGTTGCTTCACACGTTTCGCTTTCCGCTTTTGATTTCCGAAAATCTATTTCGATGCCTGTGAGATTGTTCGGGTATCATTTTAACAGAGATATCTCATTACAGTCGATCCCAAGTTCCAAATTCCTTGTTCGTCGAACTCCCTCCCTACTCGGGATCTCCCACTGGCTCCTCTGCCTCTGCCTCTGCCTCTGCCTCCGCTTTCGCCGCAGCCTCCAACTCCCTTAGCTGCCTCTGGCCGTCCTCCGTCGTGGCATCAATGATTTGCTCTTCGAGGCTAAGAATATTCGCCTACATAGTCAAAGTTAGCAAGCCAACTTCTCCACAACCCATGGCTGGGCTGCCTTGCAGTGTCCTTCGGTCAATATATGTACCTCACCAAACAGAGCGACCAACTCCTCCGCCTCCTCCACCTTCATCTTACCGAGGACCTTGTTCACAGCGTCCAGATCGCCCGACTCCAGAGCCTTCTTCATTTCCGGCTTGAAGCCGTCAAAGATCTGTCGCGCCTTCTGTTCATCCTCATCTTGGCTGTCCGCGGCGGGCACCTTGATCTGGATCACGGTTCCTGGCTCAACGGCATGCAGCTGGATCTGCTCGACGCCTTCTTCGCCATTCTCAGAATCCTTGGCACGCTGAGCAAGAATCTCTCTTGACCGGTTCTTGATCCGCATGTAGGTGTCTTGGACATCCTTGAAGAAGATCTCTCGAGCTTGGTGGCCTTCGGACGTGATTCGTTTGAAGAAGAGGCCTACGCCGTCTTTTCCCAACGCCCGACAGTATTGCAGCAGCAGGGCCTGGTGGACGCATTGCCGAGAATAATCGTCATTGCGCTCCAGGGCGGCGTCAAAGGCAAGCACCAGAAGACCATCGGTCTCCCTTTCCGTTAGGATTTGTGGATTCTGCGAAATGAATTTCAGACTGCCTGCATAGTCTCTGGATGGGATCTTGGCAAACTCCTTGGCTGCTGGTGATGCCTCAGCTTCCTCGTCATCATCGACAGTTGCCTTTGAACTTGACGATTGTGGTGCTGATGGATTGAAGGTCGGATTCAACAGCTCGACCTCGGTAGAGGCGCCCTTGTTGTCAGACGCTTTTTCTTTCGACACGTGTGAGCTATTGAACCCGGTGTGGATATCACTACTGGTAATCTTCTTCCCTTCTTCCCTCAAAAGCTTCTCAAGCTTCGAATTGGTTTCCTTTTGGATCTGTGTGATCTTCTTCGCATGCTCTTCAAACTCTTCAATAAAGGCCTGAAGACGATCCTTGGGGTCCTTCTTGTCCAGGGCCTTGTTGATCTCATCGATCAAGGCCGCGACCATCTGCGTGTAGGTAGTTGGTGAGGGGTGATCGCTTTGTAGCCCTTCTGGTCGTGGTGGAACCTTATCTGCATCCGGACCCGGGTTTGTTTCGATGAGAACTTTGAGAGCGATGCTGGGTGCGTCTTGTGCCCCAGCATCGTTTGCCTTGGAGGCATGGGATCGAAGGGATGTTACCATGGCCGAGATGCGCTTGAGCAAGCCATCGTGTATGGTATTCTCGAACTTGTAGGCTTCGATCTGGAGCTTCCGCTGCTGGCGTTCCTGGTGTATCTGGTTCTGCTTGGCGCGGATGAAGGATCGCTTGTCGACATTGGGATGCACTTCAATATCAGAGTCATCGCTCAGCTCCAGCGCGTCCTGTCATACAGACCGATTGTTAGTCAACGCCATGGCCGCATATGAGCACCGTGATGGGTTGGAACTTGCACGACATACCCATTTGCTATAGTCAACAGGCATTATGAAGCTGTGCTGTTGCGTGTTCGTTCGTTTTCTCCGAGGTCTTGTAGTGGGAGAAGGCAAAACCAGCCAACCACACTCTGTGCAAAATTGTATCCGTCTCAGTGTAGGAAGATTCTGGCGGAATAGAAGAGTTGTCTGCCCCTGCTGGACCCCGCTTACTACCCCGCTAGGCCCCGCCCGCTGGACTTTCTGTTGCCCGATGGCGGATACAGCGTCTATGACAAATAAATCTGCACCTATAACCGTATTAGGGGAGCTAAAGATACACGTTGCTAAATATAATAATTTATAATAAAAGTATATAATCTATAATATAATAGCTTTCTCTATAAAAGAGAAGCTTTTATTTTTCTATTTATTTAATAAAAGATAGCTTTAATCTAATCCTTTTCTAACCTTTTTTATCTTACTAGGGGAGATCTTTTTAAGTTATATACCTAATATATAATAGTTATAAGCCTAGAAGGTATATACCTATAACTTTTACTAAGTCCCCTATATATAAGATATATATATACTATACCTTACTTACTAATAATACTTATAATAGATATAATAATCTCTTATTACCTAAGTCTTAAGACTAATATTAAGCTAGTTTTATCTAATAAATAAAAAGAGTAATATAAAGTATTAAAGTAAGCTACTTAAAGCTAAGAGATCTAGGAAAGGGTTAATCTCTAGCTCCTAGAGCTTAACTTTAATTATCTAGAAAAGCCCTTTACTATTATACTAGAGTTATATAAAGCTCTTATTATAAAGAACTAAGGAAGTAATACTATAAAGCTTACCTTTTAAGAGGCTTTTTCCTTCTTATCTTATAAGTTTATATCTAAGTACTAAGTATATAAAGTAATAAAGTCCTAAGAAAAGACTATTAAAACTTAGATTATAAGCACTATTAATCCTAATACTTATACTATAGTAATTAATAAGATTAAAGAAAGTAATATAAATAATAAAAAGCTTACTTTTTACTAAATCTTTATTAAGCTTAAAAAAAGGTTTTCTCCTAGGTAAGTAATTATTAAATTAGAGATATTAGCTAAGTATATAGCTTACCTTAATAATACTAAATATACTAATATTTAATTTAAGTATTAAATTAAGTAATAAGAGAAGCTATACTAGAAAGCATTAATATATAAGATTAATAAGGTTTAGGGTTCTAATATAATTTATAACTTTATTATAGTTATTAGTATATACTTTAACCCTAAATAGGTAAAAACTAAGATTATATAACTAATATAAACTTCTAATTCTCTTCCTAAAGAAGTAACCCTTTAAGATATTACCTTTAAGTATACTAAATATTATAAGGTAACTTAAGCTATAAGCTTTACCTTTAGAAAAGAAAGCTATATAATAACTCTTAAAGATTACTTAAACTAAAAAAAAGAGAAACTATAAAGCTAAAAGAATAATAGCCTAAAGAAGTACCCTTACTATATAGAAAAGGCACTAATTATATACTTTTAGTCTCCTTAAGTATACTATAGCTTATACTATATAGTAACTAGTAAAAAGGTTTTAGAATTTAAGCCTTTTATAAAGATTAACTATAAAAAGGTTAAGAAATACTATAAAAGTACTAAATAAAAAAACTTATACTTTAAGGTTATAAAGAATAAGTAAATAATAAAAGGTATTAAGGATTATAAAGGAGAAAAGTTACCTAATACTATTATAATAGTAATTATTAACCTAAAGATTTTAAAGAGTATTTCTCTAGCTTAGGGAAGCTATATAATACTTAAGAATATAAAATATATACTCTCTAAGAGCACTCTCTTTAATAACTATAGTGCTTTATATATTATAAATAATATTAGTTACTTTAAACTAGAAACCTTTAAGGAAATATTTAATAATTACCTTAAAGTAAGAATAACCTTATTTTAAATTACTAAAAAAGGTACTTATATAATTAAGAATATTTTTAATAGGCTAAAGGGAAACCTTATAGAAAGCCTTACTTTATAGAATATTATACTTATTCCTAGGTTTTATATAAATATTATATTAGAGAGCTTTCTTTAAAAGAAAGGTATTTAGTATTATAAAGTAAATTACTCTTTATATATTAAACCCTTTTATAAGAGCTTATTATTAGTAAAGCTTTAAAGAAAGTATAATATTATATTCCTTTAATATAAGCCTCTTTTCTCTTATAAGAGTCTTAACTAAGTAGTAAATTTATTTATACTACTAGTAATATTCTTAATAATTAATTTAAAAGTATATAATAATATACTATACTTATAATATAGTTAACTAAGTAAAGATTTATATCTTATATATATAAACCCTAAAGAACTTTAGTATTTATATTCTAAGTACCTTAGTAAGAATACTCTAGCTAAGAGTTATACTTATATAAGAGAAGTGTAGTTATATAAAACTAAGTAAAGAGACTATAAGATATATTCTCTAGTTTATACTTACTAAGTTATTTTAAGAAAACTACTAGAATATATATTACTAAGGCTATTTTAAAGAATCTATTAGAATCTTTAAGACTATAAGCCTAGTTATAATAGTATAAACTAACTAATAGTTATAAAAGATAAGTTCTTAGGTATAATATATATTTATAGGGGTGGCTTCGCCCCTATGCAGCTGCGGTCATGCGGTTAAAGACCAGTACCATGTAATTGTTAACTACGCTAACTACAACCACAGACGCCCCCAAACAAGATAGCCTAGAGACGCACGGGAGGCGAGGCTAGCCCTAGACAATCCCCTAAAGGCAAGATATATTATAAAGTAATTCCTTAGCATAAGAAAACTCTAATACTACACATTAGCGTAAGACCTAGCCTTTAGCTAACGCAAACTAGGGGAGGACTTAGGCTACCCTAGAGGTAACTAAACTAACTAATAAACAGACACCATAGATAACTAGAGGGAGGCACTAGGTAAAACAGTGTAGCCATAGAGGCAGGCTAGATATAAGGCAAAATCACACTAAGATAAGAAAACTATAAGTCTAGAATAGTTATTAGATTAATTTTAAGTAAATGCTATAGGTATTATTTTACACTAGCTTACTACTGCCCCTTTACTAACCTAGAATTAGCCTTATTCTTCCTTAGGAACTAGGATTATATTCTCTATTACCTTACTTTTACCCTTAGCTACTAGGCTAGTAGCTAGGAGGCAGTTTATCTTCGCTACCCTAGTGTTAAGCCACTAGAGCTAAAAGATAACCTTATTATATTATTCCTCCGCAGACCTAGACCTAGCTAGGTCTAGGCTTACTATAGCAGCGCCCTATTTCTTCTTAGTATGGTTTTTAGTATAGAGTTTCTTAACCTAAGCTACATAGTCCTCTAGGGCCTAGATAATTAAAGTTAGCTATAAAATAAAGCTACTACTAAGCTAGAGTAAAACCACTTATATCACTCCTAGTGACTATACTAGCCTAGGTCTTAACTAACTACTAATATTCTCCTTACTAGCTAGTGATATTTAGCTATAAGTAAATTAGCACTAGAGTAGGCTTAGAATAAGCATAGGAGTTAACATTACCTTAATATATCTATAATTACAGACCTAATAATTAAAGTAAGCATTAGATATCACCCCTTTATATACTAATTAGCCTTACCCCTAGACTAGAAATAAACTAACTTACTAATAATATTATAGCACTAATAGCCCTTATATTTAATAGATTATGTCTTATAGGATACACACTAGATCTCTTATAGCTTACTTAGCTACCCTAGGTTAGACCTAGAAATAGGGCGGAATAGAGGTAAAAGGGACTTACTTCTAGGCCTTTTACCTCTACCTAATCTAATTACTTCTAGGTTAGAGACTTCCTTAAATACTTATCTAAGGTTATAAGTTCCTAGGCAAATTAGAGCTAGAATAGCACTAGAAATAAGGTACTTATAGAGCTTAGTAATATTATAGCGCGTTTTTCTATATAAAATATTAGTATTTAAACTAGCACTAGACTAGAGAAGCCTTAAATAGCTCCTAAAGGGAATAGGGAGGAAAAGAACCTATAGGAAATTTATTATAAGAAGAGAAAAAAGATTAAAACCTTAAGGGAGAAGAAGCCCTCTTTTATACTTAAGAGAGGGGGGGGGGGGGGACTAATTATAATATTAGCTAGAAAATAAAGCATAAGATAAGTAAACATATAGATAGCATATAACTAATCTAGGAGCGGAACTACCTAGCCACTAGGCCTAAATTACTTACCCCTTACTATAATTAAATAAAACCATATGCTTAGACTTTATAAGATATCTAGACTAGTACTAGATTAGATTTAGCTAAAAAGTAAGGCATTAGAAGAGTTAGAAGTAAAGCAAATAAAAAGTGAATTATTATTATAAATCTAAATTTACTATGCCTTAGGGTAAAGTAAGGGATATAAAGCTAGGTTAGAGTAAGACTAGACTAGCACTAAAGGGAGCTAGTTAGGACTACTACTATATATTTTCCTTTCTTTTTTATTTTCTTTAGGATAAGGCTAGCATAAGCTAGCACTAAATACCTATAATTAGTTACACCTAATGCGGCGCAGACCTAGAAGAGGGTTAGCGCTAGCCCGTTTACAGACATAAGAGAGTTTTTCTCCCTAGTAAAGGGTTTTCCCTCTTAACTAAGCGGATGGAGTACTAGGAACAGCTACATGGTTAGCTAGCTAGCGTAAAGAATATATATATTTATATATTACCTAATAAATCATAGGTAATAGTATTTAATATATTAATCTATATTAAATAATAGATTATAAGGTAATTTAAATTATTAATTATAAAGATTAGGTAAGATTATAAAGGAGCTATTATTAGTTAATTTAGTAATATAATATTTTAGATATAAATATACTTATAAGGTATTAATCTTAAGCTTATACCTTTATATACTTATAAACCTAATAGAGTTATAAAGAGAGTAAGGTAAATAATTATATTATAATTAAATATAATACTTATAGGTATATAGCTTTTACTAAACTTATAGTTAGAGAGTATATAAGTAGTAGTATACTTATATAATATAAGTCCTATTTAATAATCTAGGTAAAAAACACTATTAGAAACCTTAGAAATCTAGTTTTAAGATAATACTTAACTTCTAATTAGGGAGCCTATAGCTAACTTAAGGCTAGATTAAAGTAAATTATATATATATAGCTACTATGCTTATTCTCTTTAGAGGGATTATAAGGCTAATAAATATAGATAGTTTTATAAGACTAATCCTAGGGGTTATATTAGATATCTTATTAGGTACTTTACCTCTAATATATATTATATTTAGATTCTAAGACTAGAAAAGGTTATAATAATAAGGAATATTATATTTAATAAGTTAATTTTTTATAATCTAATAAAGAAAAGCATAATAGAGCTATTAATTAATAAGCTTAAGGTATATTTCTAATCCCTTAAAATTAACACTAAATTAGATAAAGAATTAAATCTTTTCCTTATACTAACTTTAATTAAACTATAATAAGATTAAACTAAGAGTTTAAACTTAGGGGTAAAAGCTTTATAGACTTCTTAATAAAAGAAAAAAGAAGCTATATACCTTAATAAGTAAATTAGACTTTAAATACCTTAGCTATTACTAAATCTAATAATTAGAGAGTAAAAGACTCTTAATCTAAAAGCTTAGTAAAGTAAGAAGAAGTAAAATACTTTAGATTTATATACTTAAGAGAGTAATATAATAATAGATTTAATAAGTAATAAGTAAGATATTACTATAAGGGCTTAGGAGAGCTAATATCCTTATAAGGTTCTAGAATACTAAGTATATAATACTAAGGACTAAGTTATTAATAACTTAATAGGTAATAAACTACCTAAGCTAGAAAAAGAAGTAAAGAAAAACTAGTAATAAGATAAACCTATAGGAGTAAATACTAAACTAGTTACTTATATAAAAGGCTTAAGGGGATTACTAGCTATATAGTTAGAAATTATAAAGAGTCTTAGAATAATAATATAAGAAAGTATATAAATAAGCTTAAGATTATAAATAAAGAGAGCTTAAGGTAATATTCCTTCTTATACTTAACTAATAAGAAGGAAGAAGAAAAGACCTAATAAAGCTTTTATTAATAGCCTTTAGGACCTAAAGGATCTCTTTACTAAATTTAAGAAAACTAAGGAAGAAGATCCTTATAAGCTCTTTCTAGGAGATTAGGATTTTAAGAGCTATAAAACGGTTTTTTTAGTAATTAATATATATTATAATAAAGAAAATAGATTATACCTTAACCTAAAGAGAAAGGTAAGGACTATTTATTAATCTAATCTTACTAAACCTCTAAAGTTATAGAAAAAGGTAAAGAATTATCTATTTAAAGAGAAATAGTTAAAAGCAATAAATAAAGAGATTAATAAGCTAAAGGAATAAGGAATATAGTAGTAAATAAAGCGTTCTATAGTATAATTAAAGCTATTACTATTAAAATAGGTATTTTCTTATAAGTTTAATAAGAAGGGGATATTAATCTATTATAAAGCGTGATTATATATGCGTAAAGACCTCTAAGATATCTCTATAATTAAATAAACCTATACTATAATGCTTATTACTTATATATTCTATGTATTTATAGCTTTAGTTACTAGGTTTAATCTAGAGACTAAGTAGTATAATATTAAGAATACCTTTCTTTATATAAAATATAAAAAGAATAAAATACCTATAACTTATAAACTTCCTAAAGGTTTTATAATCCTTAGAGAATATATAGAATTACTTAAGGCCTTTTATAAATTAAGAAACTCTTTATAACTATAGTTTAAGAAATTAAGTAAATCTCTTATAAAGCTTAGGCTTAAATTAAGTAAAGAAAAGCCTTACTTATTTTATATAAAAGATTAAACTATTTTCCTTATATTCTTTATAAATAATATTCTTATAGTATTTTATAAGGATAATAAAGGTATTACTAATTATATTTCTAAGGGCCTAAAGGAGGTATATAAATTAAATAAGAAAGGTAAAGTAAGATTTTTCCTAGGGATTTAGATTATTAAAGACTAAGAATAATAAAGGGTATATCTTAGTTATAAGGCATATATTAATAAGATTAGGGAAAAATTTAGGTAAGTAGGAAAAAGCACTTTCCTTACTATACTAATCCTAGTAGTAAAGTATTATAAGTTTAAGAGTAAAGCTAAGAAGTAAGTAATAAAGGTTTACTAGGAAAAGATTAGATTAATCCTATATACTATAATTATAATTAAACCTAATATTACTTTTATAGTAGTAAAGTTATTATAATACCTTATAAATCTAGGACTAAAGTATATAAAGGTAGTAAACTAAGCTATTTATTACTTACTTATTATAAGTAAACTTACACTATATTATAGTATAACTACTAAACTTTAAGCTCTTTAAATCTTAAGTAATACCTCCTTTATAGATAATCTTAAGACTTATAAATTATTATAAGAATACTTAATTACTCTCTTTAGTAAACTAATTATCTAGAAAGCTATACACTAAATAATAATAACTATATCTATAATAAAGGCTAAATTACTTACTTTATAATAAGTAGTAAAGAAGACTATAAGTTTATAGTACTTATTTAAAGATATTAAATTTAATACCTATAAAGATTAGGTTATTAATTATAATAATTAATAAATAATTTAGCTTATACTTAATAAAAGTAAATAATTAAATACTTAACTATATTATATTAATATTTATAATATATAGTTAAAGTAAGAATTTAAGAAAGAAAGCTTTAAAATTATATATTTACTAATAGAAAAGATACTTACTAATAGATTTATAAAGGTATTAAATTATTAGCACTTTAAACGCTTTAGATCTATACTTAGTCTTATAGATTTATATATAATATATAATATTTAAAGTATATAGGTTATAAAGGAATTATAGGTATATTAATAAGAGGGTATAAAATTAATTACCCTAGAAATATATAAAGGCCCCTTCCTTAGTAAGTAAAGCATTACTAAGGTAAATAGGATTAATAAAATAAAGACTTTAAAATACTATTATATAAAAATATATATATAAATACTATTTTAAATAAAGGAAATAAACTTATATAAGAAGGTAAATAACTTCCTTAAGTTAGGCTATTACTATAGTTACCTTTTTCTTAACTATTACTAAAGAGCCCTTAGTAATATCCTTAGCCTTAATGCTTAGATTAATAACCTTACTATATATAAAATCTAGCTTTATAATAAGTTCTAATTAAAGTTATAGTACCTTATAGTATTACTTTACTATTTATATATATATAAGTAAAGGATTAGAGAAAATTATAATTAGAAGTGCTTTATCTTAGTATCTTTATCTAGTGCTAATAATATCTGCTTAGTAAGGGGAATATAAGTATTATATAAAGGTAAGTAATAGTAATTACTAACCTTATATAAGTAATATCTCTAAGATTATCTAAACCTAACCTTAAAGTAATAACCTAAGTTACCCTTACCTAGAGTATTGTTTGTAGTGTAGTTAGTGTAGTTTTTAGGAAAAATTTGTATTTGTATTGTAGTTTTTTTTTTCTTGTAGTTAGTGTATTGTAGTTTTTTTTTTTTTATAGTGTAGTGTATTGTAGTTTTTTTTTTGCTTATAGTGTAGTGTTAGTAAAAAAAAAAGTGGGCCTTTTTATTATATAATGTTATTATAAGGATTAAAAGAAAGCTAGTTATATAGAAGCTTTTATTATTACCTATTTTACTTAATTAGTTATAGAATTTATAATATTTACCTTTTTTTAAGGATTTTACTATAACTAGGGTTATTTATAATATTATACCTTTTTAATAATACTATTATACTTATTACTTTATTTTACTAATATAACTTTAAGAAAAACCTTCTAATTATTTTATTTACTATTATTATTAATTATTTTATATTTTTATTATTAATTTAATTAAAAAATACCTTAAACTAATATAATTAAATTAAATTAGAAATCTAAATAAATATATAAAAGTTAATAGAATATATACTTAGTACTTTAATATTATTATTAATATAATAAGAACTTAAAAAAAGCTTAAACTATTTATCTACTATTTAAACTAATTAAATATTACTTTAAGCTTTATAATTCTAAAGCTTTAAGAAGTTATATATAGTAACTTTATATATATTATTACTATAATATATAAAGAAAGAATATAATAAACTAATATTTATAGTATATTAATAAATAACTAATAGTATTATTTTAATTACCCTATATAGCTTAAATAAGCTATAAAAAA
This sequence comes from Epichloe festucae Fl1, assembly GCA_003814445.1. Lineage (NCBI taxonomy): Eukaryota > Fungi > Ascomycota > Sordariomycetes > Hypocreales > Clavicipitaceae > Epichloe > Epichloe festucae. The sequence goes on along the minus strand of CP031387.1, from coordinate 4,758,525 downwards.
ATAAGTTTAACTTATTTTTAAAAATAATACTAGGAGTCTAGGACTTAGTTTTATATAATATACTATACTTATTATAAAAGGTAGTTAAAGTACTAGGACTAGCTATATAATTAGCTATTTAGTAAAAAGAATATATATATACTTATTATAAAAGCTTTAATAACCTGAATTACTATTATTTTACTTTTATTATTATTTTAAAAAAATATAAAAGAGAAAACATTTTTATAATATTAATATTTTTAAAAACCTTAAAATACTAAGTTATTAAAAACTATAGCTTTTACTATAGTAATTTACTTATAATTACTAGTATTTATATTTAAGTTATTTATTTTTTATTTATTTTTTATTAAACTTTAACACTAATAATATTATTAGTAATCTTAGTAATCTTAGTAATACTAGTAATATTAGTAATATTAGTATTATAAGCTATTATAAGCTATTATAAGCTATAATAAGATATAATAAGCTACTTATATTAGATTTACTAGTAGTTCTTTTTATAGTTTTTTTAAAATAAGTAATAATAATAATTTATAGAAATATAAAATAATTTATAGAAATAGTAAATAATATAATAAGAAGGGTTTTCTTTAAGTTATATTAGGGAAATAAAGTATTAAGTTAAATAGTATTATTAAAAAAGTATAATATTATATATAACCTTACTTAGTTATAATAAAATTATAAAAATAATATAATATTATAAATTCTATAACTAATTTAATAAAATAGGTAATAATAAAAGCTTTTATATAACTAGCTTTCTTTTAACCTCATAAATACTAATAACTAATAAAAAGTCTAATACTACATTTGTAGTATTTATAGTTAGTATAGTTTAGGAAAAAAAATTTGTAGTGTAATGTATTGTAGTTTTTTTTTCCTTGTAGTTAGTGTAGTTTGTAGTGTAGTGTAGTTTGTAGTGTAGTTACTACACTACACTACAAATACTACACTACACTACACGTTTTAGTGCAATACTCTGCCCTTACCTATAAGGCTTACTTAAATATACCTATTATAAGGAATATTATACTTAAGACCTTAAGGAGTAAGTATTTTAAGCTATATTATTAATATATACTAAAAAGAAAGGGAAAGTATAGTATTAATAGGTTATTTTTATAAAATTTATAGAGAATTATACCTTAAGTATTCTTCTCTTACCTAGGCCCTTATAGAATATAAGGTTTATAAAGGAGTATACTTAAGGTATTTTTCTTACTTCTCCTTAGGAAATAATAACTTACTAGTAAGTAACTTAGCACTAATTAGTAAAGAATTACTAATAGGTAGCTTAGACTTAGTTAGGGAAGGTAAAGAATTATTATAAGCTACACTAAGGCTTAGATAAGAATATATAGCTAAATTAGCTATAATATAAGTAATTTACTAAAGAGTAATTAAGCTCTCCTAGAAGTAAAGATTCTCTTTAGCTTAAGTATATATATTAGAATTTATATTAATTAAAATATAGGCTAGTTAATAAAAAGTATATTATAAAGAAAAGAAAAGAAAGCTTATAATTATTATATTAAGAGATCCTTTATAGAAAAGAAATATAAATATAAAAGTAAGAGAGCTTACTTTAAATTTATATTAAATTTAAGCATTACTAAAACACTATATATTTACTAGCTAAGATATTAGTTAGTAATTATAATAATCTTAATACTAACTAGGGGGTGTATTACCTAATAGTAAATATAGTGTCTATAATAAATAAATCTACACTTATAACTATATTAGGGGAGCTAAAGATATACATTACTAAATGTAATAATTTATAATAAAAGTATATAATCTATAATATAATAGCTTTCTCTATAAAAGAGGAGCTTTTATCCTTCTATTTATATAATAGAAAATAGCTTTAATCTAATCCTTTTCTAACCTTCTTTATCCTACTAGGGGAGATCTTTTTAAGTCACGTGCCTAACGCACAACACTTTCATCAGACAGAGTCACACACATCATCAGTCACACAGTCCAGCTGTGTCGGTGGAAACGATATTTGAAGGTCCTAAGTTATTGTCATCATGGCCTACTTGTGTACACTTGGAATTGTTGTACAGATGCGCCGTTACCGATACCCTTTTCTATCGTACACGTCGATAATAATACGCTAATAGGCATGCGCCCGACAAGTCCAGACGATGCTCCAAACCCCCGTGTATGAATATATATATATATACCGATTCCAACACTCCGTTTCCCAGAATTCCGGAATAGACGCGGTAGCAGCCGGAAGCAAATTAGTAGCAAAAGAAATAAAATAAAAGTCCCACCAAGAACCCCAGACACCTCAACCTGTTTTGGAGCATTTGTTTTCCCAAGGTGTTCCAATCATGACATGGTCTTCATGAAGTCATCCAGGTCAAAGCTCTCCTCATATTGCTTGTTGTCCCACAGCTCGCCCAAGTCGTCTAGCCACGCTTTCTTGCCTGGCTGACGAAGATCACCCGTCTCAACATCCACCATGTCTTCCTCTCGTCCCTCCAGCTCGTTTTGCGGCCTATCAGTTATCAGACTTGGTCCAGAGTCGCCGAGGTTGAATAAGTCGAGAATTTGATCCGTGTCCATCGTTGCCAGACCAGCGTTCTGCTGGTTGACGACGGTGGATGCCACGTCAATCTTAAATCGCTGGAGACTCAAAATCTTTTCTTCGAGTGTTCCGCGGGTAATGAGACGATATACATTGACAACCTTCTTTTGTCCGATTCTGTGCGCGCGGTCCATGGCCTGCAAATCTTTCTGTGGGTTCCAGTCGTGTTCAACAAAGATGACTGTATCGGCTCCTGTGAGATTGAGTCCAAGACCACCCACGCTGGTTGTCAAAAGCAACACATCGTAAGATGGATCGCTGTTGAACTTGTTGACGATATCTTGTCTCTTGTTGGCCTCTACTGATCCGTCTAGTCGTAGATGTGAAACTGAGGGAAGCAGCTCTTTCAGCACCTTATTTTGGACCATGTCAAGCATCTCCTTCATCTGGCAGAAAATGAGCGCTCTGTGCGGCTTGATCGGCTGGTACAGCGGGTCATTCACGTCTCCATCGTCACCCCCGATTCCACAGTCTACCAAAAGATCTCTCAGCGCTGTAAGCTTGGGTGCGTGGACAGCGTCTTCGATCGTCGTGCCTTGCTTGTGTAGTATTTTCTGTGTGTCGTCGTAAAGGGGGCTTCCGGGTTTCATCACCATTGCCGGGGAATTGCAAAGCTTCCGCATGTACTGTAGAGCTTGGAATATGTGCTGCTTGGCGTCCTTGTCGTCACGTCCTGCCTCGGCCTGCAACTTTTGACCTTGTTTCTTGGTAAAGTCATCGAACAGCTTCTTTTGCAAATCACTGAGATCGCAGTAGTAGTTCTGCAGAATCTTGGGCGGCAGATCGTTCAACACCTCTTCCTTCAGACGACGTAGCAAGAATGGCAGCACCTGCTTGTGCAGCGCCTCAATGGCCAGTGCTCCGGCTTCTTGCTCTTTTGACGATGCCTTGCTGAAGCGACTGGCAGCGATTGGTTTGGCGAAGCGATCCAAAAACACTTTCTCAGCCCCGAGGAATCCAGGCATGAGGAAGTCGAACAGAGACCATAACTCAAGGACATTGTTTTGGATGGGTGTCCCAGTGAGGATAAGCCGATGATTGCTCGCCAGTCTCTTGACGGCCTGAGTGATCTTGGCTTTGGGGTTCTTGATCAAATGGCCTTCGTCTAGGACAATATAGTTCCAGCTATGATTGTTAAGGACATCGGTGTCATTTCTGCACACGTCGTACGATGTCACCACAATATCCGTCTCGCCAAGTTTGCTTCCCAATGCTCTTCGTTCAGCTGGAGGTCCAACGTAGGCTGTAACAGTAAGGAATGGCGCATAGTTCTTTATCTCTTGCTGCCAATGTCCAGAGAGAGTGGGTGGGCAGACGATAAGAGATGGCATTCTCTTGACTTCTGCAGCGCCTGTTTTGGCGAACTCTTCCTGTCGCTGATGATGGTCGCTGGCGACAATACAAATTGTCTGCAGTGTCTTTCCCAAGCCCATGTCGTCGCAGAGAATACCATGCAGATGGTACTTATTGAGAAAATTAAGCCAGTTAACACCTTCTTGTTGATATGATCGGAGTTCAGCCTTGATGGCTACGGGTATCTTGAATTGTTCAACCTTCTTCGGATCCAGAAGCTGCGCAATAAAGGTTCGCTCCCGATCACGCCCCTTGAGGAGTTCCTCTGACAGACCTGGGGGATCAGGGATACCTGCTTCCAGAGGTACAAGCTTGACTAAAGTGGCGAAGGAGGTTGTTGCAATGAGTCGAATCTCATTATCAGAGTCGCTCATCCGTCCTAGAACGGGGACGATAAGGAAGATGACGTATGGCAAAATGGCATCGCCCATCACAGCAATCAAGTGGTAAATTGCCTCAGTCACGCCTTGACGGAATTTCAAATCCAGCGGATTACTGATGGAAGGAAGAACTTTCTCGACTAGGGCTGTCATGCCCTCCACTGTGATGACACTACAGATTGTCGCCAAGCATTTCGCCGCCATGTAGCGGAATACGGACAACTCCGAATGCAAAGCCTTGATGATTAGGGGCATCAAACTCATGACGAAGGGGTGAAGGGCAACGTCGAGTGTTGGCATCATCATTCGGATAACAGACATGGCGTCCACAATTTCTTGGCCAAATGTAAGCTCTGCATCCTTTGCCTCAGGTGGCAAATCGCCAGAGAAAGCCTTGGCCAAGGGGTCTTCCATAAACACGCGCAAGCTGGGAACCGTCTCGAGAAGTTGAGGTCCATACGCCTTGGACAATATCTCGAGAGCCTCTTTGGCGCCACGTCGGGTAATACGGGCTGCTTTGGCCTCCTTTGCCCACTTGGCAGCGTCTGCATGATCGACCCTGTCCTCCTCCTTCTGCAAAGAGAGTACACAAGAAGTTTTGGATGCATGAACAGGAAACTCGGGAGTCTCGGCGACTTCGACACAGGAGAATTTGACAAGGTTGGCGACGACTTTATCTGCAGGTGCCTTACGGCCCTTCTCGGCGAAGAGCTGAACAAGCTGAGCAATAGTTGCAGAAGATCTGTGTTGGAGGAGTTGGCTTTCTTCTGTTTTGACTGATTCCATAATGCCCCTGATCAATGGGCTAGGTTTCTTAGGCAACAGCTTCATTGCGACCAAGGCACATGCAGCACCGGCCTTGATTCTCATGTCACGGGCGTCCTTGAAGGCGGTGGCTTCCTCGATAACTGATGCTGCGACAGCCCGTGCTTCTTCCAACTGCTGACTGGCAATCAAGCGTTGTCCTGGGGGCATTGATTTCTTGAGTCTCTCATAATCTTCATTGACACACTTCTGGGCAGTTGCAATGGAGAAGGCACTCGGGCCAGCTTCTGGCTCGCCTTGCACAATCACTGGCAGGGTTGGCAGCTTGCTGTGAGAAACTTTGCCGTGGTCCCGGAAGAGATGAATGAGTTGTTGGCATTGAGTTCTGGCGCGGTGCACAAAGTTGACCAGATCTCTGTACGATGATGGTCGATCCAGGTCCAAGATACGCTGCAGGTGGTCGGCGTAGCGTGATGGTTCATGAGATGTCTGACAGTTTTTGGCGAATTCATCGATGACCATGCACGCTGCGAGCTGCGTGGATGAGAATGCAGATGTTAAGCCGGGAATAAGCAAGGCGTCATAGTCATCAAGACTCGTGGGAGGAACCAGAGACATGATTTTCCCCATTGCAGTCGAAGCAGAGACTCGAGACCGTATCAGCACATCCATGCCTACCAAATCGACGTCACCTTGCATCATGTGGCCATCAACATCGTGTGTCATGCCTGTCAAGACTGGCTCATCCGCCTTTGCAGACTTTCGACGGCGCTTCGTTGCTCTGTCCGCTCCTTCTGGCGTTGACATTCGCCGACCTGGTGGTGGTGCCATTCCCTGCGCTGAGTACGTACCCCCTGAAGGCTTTTGGAACAAGGTAGCGTTCACGGGGATGGGATTGCGCGAGATGCCAATGGGGTGGAGGGTAAGTTGCATGAGAGGGTCAATGTGAGGCGCAAACTCATCGGCAAGGACCGAGGGATTCTTAGCGAGTCTGGCAACCAGTGCATTCCAGAGCTCTAATGATGTGCTGAGTGTCTCCTGGTCTCTCTCAACCAGGACATTTTGGAAAATCAGTCTCAAAATTCTGCCATTCAACCACCCATGAGATGCGTCATCGCCCAAATTAGCAAATGTCAGCAAAGCTTTCAACACGGCCAGGCGAACCAATGTGATAGTATGACGCAAGAAGGGGTACAGTCGTGGCACCAGCAGAGTGAACGACCTTTCTTCATCTTGTGCTGCAGAAGTCTTCATCGCTTCAAGGACTTCGGGGAAGCCGCATAAAGTAGCGAGAAGATCCATGATGCGGCCAGTACTGGCACTGAGATCGTCGCCCAAATTTGACAAGCTCTCCCAAACAATATTGGTGAGGCCATCCAATTGATTCGGTCGCATCGTGACGAACTCCTTGGCCATGGGAATCAGAGTAGCAGCACTGACGGAGCGAACATCGTCGTCCACGTCGCCCAATCCCTTCATGACTGCTCTGATAATACCGTCGATCATGTCACCATCCAGTAAGAGGAGGTCTTTTCTCACGGCGACGACATATCGAAGGCCGACCATGCCACCGTGGCAAACGGCCCACACAGGGCGCTCGAGCTCTAGGTCTTCTTGCATGACCATGCGATACAGAATACGATAGATGTCGTGAACAGAGGCGGAGGGGATATGCTTTAGTGCTGAGCCAAGAGTTTGACCAATCGTCTCCCGGATGGGAGCAACGGATGTGTCTGAACTGTAATCAGTAAACCGATCTAGCATCAAGACGCAGCAAAGGCGACAGGCAAGATCATCCAGCCATTTGCGATTATGGCTGTCGTTCTCCTCTTTGGACTTTCCATGAATCCGACCAGCACCAGCACCATGGACTCTCACGACATCTCGCAGTGCCATGGCAGCTCCGTGGCGAGTTTCCCACGAAGAGTCAAAGAGATCAACTTTGAGAAAGTCACACAAACGTTCGTATGGCCACTCAGCTCCCTCCATCGTATCCTCCACCTCGAGTTCAGACTTGATCGGGATGACAGATCCCTTGAATTCGCTGACAACCTTGGTGTCCTCGTTGACATCGGCAGGGCGTTCCAAATTAAAGTAATCGCTCATTCTGCCGTTCTTCTTGGACTCTTCTTCGGCTGCGGGGGTTTCGTCACCGCCAAAACCTTCTGATCCAGCAGTTGCCGAGCGGCGTAGAGACAGGTCGCCAAATCCTCCTATGCCTTGTGAGGCCTTCATGGCCTCCCTCTTTCGTTTCCGCTTCAACACATTCAGTTGTCTCGAGCTAAGTTGGGAGTCTTCGCCTCCCTGACGGTGAGACACGCTGTTACTTCTGGCTTGCTCGTTGCCGTTTGTGCCTTCGATTGATGTCATAGGCACAGCCTGGCCATCCGCAATAATTGGCATTTCTTCGTCTTCGAACTTCCGTCCAAGCAGCCCCAGTCTGCCAAGAAGTGTCTTTTTCTGGTGTACCAAACGCGCTTGTGGGTCCAATGCAGCCAAGTTGTATTCAATTCCTCCTCCACGAAGCAATTCTCGACCATACTTCAAAATTGATTCGACATTGAGCGACTCAAATTTTAGCAAATCCCCTTCGACAAGAAGGGAGTCCCTGTCAGAGTCCTCTTTCTTAATGTGGTCATTTCCGCCAGGACTTTCTCCCTTTTTGGGCTCTGACGAGCCATCCTCTTCGTTCGGATGATAAAGAGGTGCATTTTCGACAATTTTGCCAATGGCCTTGGCCGCAGTGCTGCGAGTTTCCCAGTCCTTGTGTCTGAGATAGGGGACAACACGAGACAAGAGGTTGAAAAGCTCGTCTGGATGTTGCTTTTGCCAGTCGGCAAGTTGATTGACGGCGGTTTCTCGAATGAGTCGAGTGCTTCCGGTTTCGAGAATCGTCACCAACCGATCCAGTCTAGACGCCATTGTGGTCTAAAGACAATGTGGATGCGATATGATTTTCTGATCATACCATTGATGACTAATAATTAAGGCGTCCCTTTTTCGAGGTGCAGTTACTGGACGATTGGCCAATGCACTGCACCCCGGGGAAAGTGATGTGTGAACTGATGGCTTCCGGTACGACAATTACAATCCGATGATGATTGAGCCTCGCAGGGAGTCAACGAGGGTCGCCTGGAGCCTTTGCGTGTCGATGAGAAGAAAGAGGTAACCTCAAGTGACGGCCCAGCTAACCAGAAGAATGAAGCCACATGAGTCTTACCGCGAGGCCTGGTAATGTATAAATTTTCGGTGAAGATGGTTGGGCTGCTGGTGTATGTATAGCATAGACGTGAGAAGCCGCCCTTGAAGTTTATAGTGTGGGTGAGTTGATGATGATGCCTACACCAGCTGCAAGCAGATGTCCACTCAAAAGCTACTAGCTGTAGGTAGCAGACAGCTGTAGGTGGCAGGTAGCAGACAGCTGTAGGTGGCAGGTAGCAGACAGCTGTAGGTGGCAGGTAGCTTCCAGATGTGGCTGCGGGTTGTGGCTGGAGTCGATGCTGTGGCGCTCCCCCCTGTGCGATGCGTGAGCGTGCGCGTGCGCGTGAGCCAAGTAATTTAGGTGCGTGACCGGTGGTTGTGTCTGTCGGGTGCGTGGGTGCGTGTTTTGTGCGGCGGCGCACTGCGATGCGATGCGAGTGCGTCGGTCGCGGCTGGTGGCTCTCAGCTGGGGACGGGACGGGAGAAATCGAGTGGAGGGCAGGCCCGGTCTTTGTATAATGTGTGTCCTGTATTTTTATACACGCGCCGCCCAGCCTGCCAACCAACGGTTTCTGTCGCTGCTTTTCGCTTAATTTCCCTCTTAGTCCGACTAGCCCCGTTCTGTGGCTGGGGCTCCGCTCTGGTCTCTCTCTGGTCTGGTCTCCATGGTCATTGCGCAAGAGCTCCCACGAAAAATGCTGTTAATGGCGACAAAGTCGATTGAGTCGAATTTGCGTCTTCTTTTTTCCTTCTTTTCTTTTCTGCCCCTGTCACTGAGATTGCTTCTCACTCCGTAATAGCAGTGAACATCGGATCGAATCGGCATGCCGCCGCCTTTGTGCACAGTAGACACTATTCGAAACTTGTCCTGTATCGTGCATATGCATGCACCCCTGCAGGCAGATAGATAAGATGTCTGGCAATCCGTACGGAGTGTGGGATTACTGATGGATTTATGGATTGTTCGCCTCTTGCTGCCAGTACAGTGGTGTATATGCTTTTTGAGTGGTTGGTTGTCCCTTCCTTTCCATGACCGGTTCCATGGCCGGCAATTGGTGTGGCCTGGCGGGCGACGGATGATAATCTTTTTTGTCGTTGCACTGATGTCTGATTGATGGCAACTCTCCCAATTCGCCAAAGCCTGTGACCCCCTGCGAACAAGACACTCCTAATAATAAGATTTTGGCATGTTACTTTGCGAGGAACCTGCGGACAGCACCAGGCAAGGCATTGCCTATACGGATTAGTGGCTGCGTCTTCGGAACATTCGGTTCGCTCGAGGTGGGCCCCTTTTTTCGGTCCTGATTTTTCCACCACGGCAATGGCTGTTCTTTTCAGGACGATGAGATGACCAGAGACCAGAAGCCATTTACGCGCCTACTTCCTCCGCTCTCTTCAAGTGCTGTATCTAGGCAAGGCATGCATGCATTGGCTGTCTCCGATGCCTCGTGTCAGCTGTGTCAGAACATGACACTCCGCGGCTCAAGGTTGTACGACTTCCAGAAACACCTGTGCGTCAAGAACCTGACCATAGCGAGAACCGATCCGCAAGAAACGACGTCCAAATGGATTGAAATACGATTCTGCTCATTTTGACCACGATGTATCAACTGGCATGGGTTTGTCGCCGACGCTTCCTCGTGATATGGCAATGACGCCTTGGCTAGGTACACCATTCTTCATGACGAGAGGCAAGTCCTATCATTGCAGCCACCTGCGACCATCCAGTTCATCAAGAAGCGAACGTAGCTATTCTTCGACTGCCGGCGGATACTCCCAGTCGTCTAGGAAAGCACACGTCTCGAACATGTCGTCATCGCATCTTCGGTTTTCAAGAAAGCAAAAAGTTATATTGCCTGCCAACTACCGCCTTGGACCATTTGAAACCTACGCTCCTCAACCCAACTCATTCTTTGTTCCCATGGCCGACCGCCGCAGTCATGGGCCACGTGATCCACTCCTTCGCCGTGAGGATCGAGGAACTCATTGATCATACTTGGTCCGCGATAGTGGCTGAATAGTTTCATAAACGAGATTCCCAACCTCTGCGAAGCAGCGAAGCACACCTTGAGAGTGAATTCGACCGGTTTGCTTCGAAAGGTCTGGCTGGTCGTGTTCCAGGGCGAGAACGTGTAACTCTTTCAGAGTCCTATGCCGAGTTGAAGAAAGCCTTTCAAGGGCGATTGTGGTCGCGCGTCACGACACAGACTTCAACAACGGAGCCCAGAAAATTCACTTGTCCGCGCGTAGGAGCATATTCTGCATCTGTGTTGGAACCCATCTTGGTAGGGCTGCTGAATAGCGGTCAAAGTCGTGCGTTGTCTTGGCGAATATTTGAGAGCCGCCAGGTGTATCACGTCCGAGACATCACCTTCCGCGATAGATTTAGTCTTCTATCTTCTCATCAAAATCCATGCTAAAAAAAACCGTTGATGCATGCGACTACACGCTGGCCAGGTCGTCGAAGAAATTGAACCCACTAACGACATGTATGTATGTAATCCGTAATCCGTAGTCATATGCATATAGCGCAGGCAGGACCCACAATGACTATGCATCGCCCTGCTTCCCTAATAATAATAATAATAATAATAATAACTGCCTTACGGATCCGTATCCTCGTGCTCATTGACGTCTCTATATTATACTATATCCATAAGACTTGCGGAAGTGTAAAGTGGCGCCATTCTCGGGCGATATGAGATATGGGTTCTCAATTCCTCCCAATAAGGCCGAATTATCCGACTGAGCCCTCGCTTGCCTTTCCTTCGAGCGATTAGCCAGCCAACATGGTCCATTTACGAGACATCACGCTCCTTCATTTTAACGACGTGGTATGTACAAATCCCCAACAACTACTTATACCTAAATGCCGTCTGTGCAAAATCTGAGGCCATTTTCGCACTCCTGCTGCAGTATCATATCGCCGACGCCGACCATGTTGCACGCTTCGCCTCCATCATGGCCGACCCCAGCCTTGTCACCAGTGACGTCTCTGTCCCAGGGCATCAGCTGCGGCTTTTCAGCGGCGATGCATTCTCTCCCTCATTAGAAGCATCCGTTCTTCATGGTGGACACATGCCAGAGGTGCTTAACGCCATGAAAATCGACGTTGCCTGTTATGGAAACCATGACTTTGACTTTGGCGAGAGTCGCCTCAATGACTTGTCTGATATGACGTCGTTTCCGTGGACGTTGACGAATGTGCTTCGTGACCAATCTCAATCACACAGTGAACAGAAAAGCAAGCTATTAGCCCGGGCACACGAATATCTTGTTCGAGAAGTCGCCGGACTCAGGATAGGCTTCTTTGGCTTGGCTGGGACGTAAGTTGCCCCTGCTTTTCTTCATTCTTGGATACGTAATCATGAATTTCTTCACCTTTGGGGGGGTTTCTTTTTTTTTTCTCTCCCTTTTCTTACTTACAAATTCCCTTTGTTAGTGATTGGCCATCAAACTGCCAGCATTTACCGAGCTGCGACATAAAAGATCCTGCTGCCTTTGCAAATCGCACGGCGCGACAACTGCGAGAGCGGGAAAGATGTGATCTTGTAATCGCATTGACACATATGCGTCTAGCAGAGGACATGGCTGTTTCGAAAAGTACTCAAACTGGCAGCGGAAGAATAGATCTGTTGCTAGGTGGTCATGATCATGACATTGTTCAACGAGCTTTCACTGACTCGGATACCAACCCCAACGTTGTTCGAGAGGGCTCCCATCCTGGTGATGGCGCTGTGTTATCTCCCTTGGGTGACGTGCATATTGTGAAAAGCGGCACTGATTGGAAAGGATTGTCAATAATGCGGCTAAGGGTGGCCAAATATCCTGATGGGACTTCATCAATATTGCATACAAAGCGTAAGTGTTGAGATGTTCTGCCTCCCTGCACCTCTATTCGCTGCTTCTTTTATCGATCCAATTCTGGGAAGATCTTCCTAACTCTTCATGTGTTTCCTACCCTACTCACTTCATGTCTTTCCAACCCGTTGTGAAGGACGACGAAGCTGACAACTGATGCATCCATCACGTAGTCACCCAGGTCCCAGACATAAAAAGTCTGCCAAACTACGCGAAAATACCGCCATGTCCCAAGACCTCACAAGTCATCGCAGGCGTTCAAGCCAAGGTCGCCAAGATGGTGGCAAAGCCCCTGGTCATGACCGATGTGCCGCTCGAAGGCAGGACCGCCGTTGTTCGAAGCAGAGAAGCCAACCTGGGCAATATGCTTGCTGACATAGTCCGGTCCTTTTACAACACGGACATTGCATTCGTCAACAGTGGAGCTATCCGATGTGACAGGATCATCAATCCTGGACCGGATGAACCCATGCTAATCCGAGACATCATCGACATCAGCCCCTTTGACAATGCCTTTGTGGTAAAACGTGTCAGTGGCCGCGTCCTGGCTGAGGCGCTCGAAAACTCAGTCTCCGATGCGCACACAGATGGGCGTTTTCTGCAAACATCAGGTCTGGGCATGACAGTTGACTGGACCTGCAGTGAGGGAAAGCGAGTCAGCGACATTGTTTACATGCCGAGAAACAGCCCGCCAAGGTTAGTGGCACCCGAAACCACCTACACGGTTGCCATGGTGGACTTTATAGCATCAGGCTTTGATGGCTATTCCTGCTTCCGCGCCGCAGAGAGCCTTGTGGATGCAGAGGGCGCCATGACAGACACAAATCTCCTGCTACAGGTGTTTGAGTCTACGGGCGAAGGAGACAAAGACGATGGAGGATGGCCGATCGTGGACGAGAACACGGAAGGGATAAGAAGAGCACAGAAGGAAATCATATTCAGACGGCATCCGGTGAGTGGATTACCCGTTGTCTCGCCATGTGTGGAGGGCCGCATAAAAGTCATCAACAGGCCGAATCTGTAGGTTGGTGCACGTTCCGATTTTAGACACAGAAGCCGAGATAGACTCGATTATACACAAAACAGACGAGACAGTAGTCGCAATGAATAGACGAGACTGGTACCTGGTACCCGCAGAGTTTTCAATTGCGTGGCATATCAATTGTTCTTACATCTGCTTGTCAAAGACTACTTGGATAAATTCTTTTTTGCCCTCTATTCTGTTTCTTTGTTTCTATCGGACAGAGCGTCCTCGCAAGATTAGACTTTTTTATATCTGTTTTTTCTCCTTCACTTTGTTGAAGGTCAGAGGCAACAAGTCGGTACCACTTTCCACCAGCCCCTTTCTGGCCATGACCCAAGTTACAATGGGCTTTGTACCTACGAATAGGGATTATAGAGAATCCCTGCGAATACCCGGTCTTCGGTCCTTGGAGATGCAAGATTTGTGAAGCAAACATGTTGCTCTCGAGCAGCACAGCTTCTTGGCAGCTCATGCTAGGGAATGCTTGATTGATTGGACCTTCACCGGCGTGCAGAAAGATCACCAGCTCATTCGCTGAGTTTGACCTGGTATGGGACTCCGGGAGTTCGAATCCCATCTTGCATCTCGGTGAGACGTGCGGTAGCATTCGATTCGATTCCTCTTCACCATTGAGTCAGCTGACGCCTCTGGGCGATGACATTGATCAGAGGTCGTTGATGACACCAACGGCTTCGAGTTAGTTCTGTGACCAGCCCGGATTCAAGCGGGGCATTCAAGCGGGGCATTCAAGCGTCCCCCCCCCCCACATTGTAGGGCTCAGATGACGACAACGCTGCGCTGTGCCGTCTCACTGCATTTCCCACGTATTGCCATTGTCGTGTTGTAGTCGCCTCAGCTGACGCGGGATAACAAATGGAAATGGCATATATTAGTATCAAAACAGTAGTAGACGTTGGGGGGCAAGGCGAAAGGCATCTTGGCAGGCTGGCATCTCAACGAAGCCAAACGATTTGGTAAAAAAGTCTTTTTTTTTTTTCTTTTTTCCTTTCTTGAAGCCATGGCTACATTTCAGGAGGTGAAGCGTGATTACGACACCCAAGCCCAGGGCTACAATGACATAACCCATCTGCCCTGCAACATGCTCGAGACGCAACTTCTCGAGGCGGCCCTCGGCGACTGCACCGGCCTCCACGTGCTCGACTTGGGCGGCGGTTCCGGCCTGCACGCCCGCCAGGCCGTCGACGCGGGCGCCGCGTCCGTCGACATCATCGACCTGTCCACCGAGATGCTTCGCGTGGCCGAGGCAGAGGAGGAGAAGCTCGGCCGTGCAGGCAGCAAGGTCCAGGTCCGATGCTTCGAAGCCGATGTCACCAAGCCCCTCGACCACCTCGACCTGCGGCCCCAATACGACCTCGTCATGTCAAACTTCTGCTTCGACCACGCCACGACGCGCCCGGAGCTCGAGGCCATGTGGCGCAATGCAGTGTCCTACCTGAAGCCCGGGGGCCGCTTCGTGGGCGCCCGCGTCGGCAACATGAAGAGCGAGGCTGCCACGGGGGGCAAATACGGCGTCACGTACAAGGATTTCCAGGACATTCCCGGCGGCGTCCGCTACCGTTACCGCATCAACACCAGGGAGCCCGTCGAGTTCGAGGCCTGTTCGCTGGCGCTGAGCTACGAGGGTGGCACCGAGATGCACAGCCAATTCGGCCTTGTCGACTACGAGGAGGTGCCGCTGACGAGCGCAAAGACTATTCGCGATGATCCTGCGTTCTGGAAGACGTTTCTGGATGATCCTAGTATGGCTGTTGTCAAAGCTACCAAAGCTGTTGCTGTGAACTAGATGCGACCTCTCTATAGGAGGCTAAGATAGTGTAGCTTGTTCCGTAGGGTGGTGGGTTGTTAATACGCCGCTCTTCATCTCAATTGCCGTGCTTGGTGAAGAAGGGTTGGGCTTTTCTGTCTTTTTTTTTTTTTTTTTTTTTTTAAATTTGTGACAAGTCTATGGCATGGCTATTCGTCATGGGTACGTGTGTGTGAATGACTTGAGTTGGAGCAGCTTCACCTAATTCTACTGAAAGTCGACACATCAAGACCCGAGGACAACAAAAACGAGAGTCGGTCAATGAGTCTATATCTACGTAGGAAGGGGTTTACAATCACACAGTCTTGTTTCCCTCACAACCTGGCCTGAATCACCTCAGTGACACCACCCCGGCTGTCAGTACCGCCCCTCGAAGCCCGACGAGACATGTCCCGAGCAGCAGCCAAGAACGTCTCAACATAGTGCTCCACGATAACCTTGTCCTGCTCAGTAGCCCACATGGGCAACTTGATGGCACGCGCATAGAACTGCTGTGCATTGGGGAACTCCGACGTGGGCTGTGCCTCGCACCACGGCTTGTCGCCGAATCGGGGGACGGCCTCGTGGGAATGTGTGAAGAGCGGCAGGTCATTGAGTAGGCCGGTCGACTTGGGGATGTCGACCTCCTTGAGCCCGCGGACGATTTCAAGTTCATGGACCAAGTTGTCGCGCGTGAGACCGGCTGGAGCTTTGGAGGGGTCGAATTGCATGACAAAGGCGTACCAGGCGTGCTTGTCATGCCGGTCGTCTCTTACGACAGGCATTTTTAGATAGGGGATAGAGCTTAGTTTCTCAGCAATGTACGACGCATATCGCTGTCTATATGAATCGTGTGTCGGGAGAAGATCTAGTTGCTGATCTGCCAAGGCGATTGCCAATGGATGTGCTCGCATGTTGAGTCCAAGACCGGTTACTAAATTATTAAAAAAAAAAAAAAAAAAGTCAGCCATTTCACTCTTTGCCTTGGCCATCTCCACATTTTGTGATCATGGCATAAAGAGAAAAATCATCCACTTTCGATCGAACATGACGTGATACTTACACCAAAACTTTCGCAACGGGTGGTCTTGAGGAACCTCCTGCTTGGCACGCTTATTAAAGTGTCCGTGAAGAATAGCGCGGGAATAGTAGTCGTTCGAGTTGGTGGCGAGGACACCAGCCTGCCCGCCCATGATATTCTTCTTGGCTTGCAAGGACCAAGCAGCCATGTCACCCCATGAGCCGACAATTTTGCCATCTACAACAGCATCATGTGCATGCGAGCAGTCCTCAAGGACCTTGATACCTACCCTTTGAGCATTGTCAACTACTTCGCGCATCCGACAAGGCAGCCCCCACATGTGTGTGACAATGACGGCCTTGGTCTTGGAAGTAGCCCTCTTGAGGATCTCGTCCGGATCAATGTTGCCGTCCAGCAGGCTGTCGCAGAAGATGGGAACCGCGCCGTACTGCATCAACGGTGAAGCTGTTGCAAAGAATGTATACACGGGGCAGAGAACCTCGTCGCCGGGCCGCAGATCCAGAGCCTCAAACATGTGCAGGATGGCAATTGTTCCAGAGCTGCACACCAAGGCGTGCTTGAGCCCATGCATCCTCAGCCACTTGTTTTCAAAGGTCTCGTAGATGTCGGACCGGTTGTAGATGGAGAGCGAAGAATGCATCTGTCGGATGACTGCGTCCTCTGATTCTGCGGTGAGCAGCGGCCATACGTGATGCATGCCATCAAGAGAAGCTTGAGCGCGTGATTTGGTGGCCACCGTGCTTCCACTTCCATTTGCGGCAACCATTTCCGTCGAGTTGGGGTTGCAATAAGCCCGCCGGGTGGCTTCCATGACCATGACGGTATCCTTGAGGTTGGCGAGAGAGGCAGCGAAGTCTGGTTCCGCACGGGCGACCCAGGCGGAGAATTTCTGCAACATTGAATGGACAACGTACTTCTTCGCAGAGGCATCATGAAAATGAAACGTCTCGTTTCCATTGCTGTCCCGGAGTCTAACTTCTTTGCCCTCAAGGGCAAAGGTGCCGTTGGTGCCGGTGATGATTAGGCTTTCCTCGTTTCTGTGTGCCACGCGCGAAAGGTGGACGTAGCCAATGTTGCGCTTCGCAGACTCTCCGAAGTTCATGATTATGTTTGAGACGTCGTCTCCCCCGTATTCCTGCTCTACCCTGACGCCCTTGGCATTTTGGGCCGTGACAGAGGTCGGCCTGCCAAATAGAGAAACAATCATGTCCAACATGTGACAGCCCAGATCTTCCTATTAATAACAAAAGCATATTAGTACAAATATGAGATTAAAGACTACGCGAGAGGACATGTGATTGAAGAGAGTCGCAGCAGCTCTTACCGTAACGCCGACATCGCTCTTTGCCCTCCACGTAGCATCCAGAGCGGCAATGCTCGCGGTCAGTGTGGCCGTGAACGACACGACCTGGCCAACCTGCGTGATCAGGTCCCTGATGGCCAGATATCGCGGCTCAAATCTTTTCTGAAAAGTGACGCCAATCTTCACAGGCAGCGCCAGAAGTTGTTGGTACTCTTCCGGTGATTCGGCAACTGGCTTCTCCTTGAGAATCGGGACTCCCTTCTGCGCAAGCGCCTGGCAGCATTCGAGATGGTGCTGGTGGGGGACACAGACGATGGAAAAGTCAAGCCTCTCCTTGTTTCTCCTCAGCAAGTCGTCAAGACCAGTGTATAAGTTGATGTGGGGATGTTTTTGGGCAAATTTCCTACGGGTTTTCTCGTTGGTGTCGCAGCAGGCTACTACGGTCCATGCTCTGGGGTTCTCGATAATGGAGAGGAAGTGAGTGTTGTAACCGCGATGGCCGATGCCAATAATGGCAACCTGGAGCGGTTGCTTCTTGAGTTTGCTGTCCATGAATATTCTCTTCTTTCTTGCTTGGACGGGGGCTGCTTCAGTATCCGATGCCGTCTACTGGTTGTGCGGTCGTGACACTGGAACAGCAAAAAAGCACCCCTATGCACCGAAGAGGCAAGCTAATTGGGAGCTACAAGAATATAGAGGCGATGAAAAAAGGCCAGTGATGGAAGACACGCGATATAGATGTCATCTGATGATGCTTCAACTGCGGTACAGTCACCCATAGGCTGGATGTACCACCGGGTCTCACTCACGCAAATGCCCAACCCCCCTTTGTACCCGAGGTATCGAGGATATGCAAATCTGACATCAGATAGTGATGATTGTTGCTTATACAGCCAGCTGCCGTGAGCCGGAAAACAAGGCCCTGTTCGGACAATATGCATGCATAGTCATGTTAGCGGCGTTGTCATCAGTGATTCAACGGGCCCACCAACTTCTTTTCAAAGGGCCCTACGGCTGACTCAACTCGGAGGGAATGCATTTCTTGGGACACTCAATTTTGGCATGGCTGATGTGGTCGGCCGGAGGTCTCATGTACCGGACTTGACAGCTCTGCACATACCCAGATTGTGGCATCTTCAATGGTGGGTTTTTGGTCTCGTGTGTGTTTTGTGCTGGGGTTATCGCAGCCTCACATCGCAGCCTCAAATTTGAGGCATCCCCTTGTCATCCCCTTGTCATCCCCTTGTCATCCCCTCTTCGTTTGTTCATGGAAATTCACGTACCGCGCTTGCTATCGCGTTCATCGTAGGCTTCGTTTGAAGACCTAGATTTACTTGTTGATAGATTTGAAACTTATCAAAGACTTCCTTTTTCCCTCTGTTAGATTTCCGATTTCCTAGATAGTAAATCATCATCTTCTTCTGTTCTTTTCCACTCTTTGGCATCGCCTGCATCATTCCACGATTCAAACACGGTTACGATTCGATCTTCTGAACGGCCCCGCCAACGAAAAGCCCAGAAAGAATATTTCATCATACATTCGTAATTTCTACCTGGTTGCGCAGGGGGCTTCGCTATCAAGCAGTAGTATTCTTCTAAGTCATCGTCTGCATCTGGCTTTTCTATCACCGTTGCTTCGAAATCAGCTCCTCCTGAGCGCGCATGTCTGAACTGTGCAAAACTTGCTCCATCGTTATATCTATTCCCGCATCTCGGTAATATTTGGCGAGACCGTGCGCGGCAACCAGATTCCCCCATACCTCGAAGAAGGGTGTTCTCTCAGACCAGTACACTGCAATGCTCTCTGGGTTGCATGCTAGTATGTCTGTCCAGGCAGACTCCACAAGCTTTTCAGTATCCTCAAGAGGCCTTTCTCGAGAACTTGTGACACCGTTTGTTAGCGGAGGTGGTTCAGACGTAGCTGCCCCGGAATCAACGGGAACAGGGATGGCCGCAGGCGAAGCTGGAAGCGACATCGGAATCGCCGGGAGGTTTGCCACGTCCAGGGGTTGAAGCTCGACCGACTCATCGATTTCATGGTGAAACTCCTGGACATGGTACACCAAACGATCCAACATCTTCTGCGCCAAAGAATCGGGAATTGCTGCTTTGCAAAAGTCAAGAGCAATGAAGGTCTTCTCTGGACCAACCGGCGTGCTGTAAATCGTGATGTCGTGGCGGTCCGCTGGAGGACGGATCTCGTCAACCTCAAAGCTGTGAGTCTCATCCAGGCTAAAGTTTGCGATTTCTTCGCCAAGATTCTCGTACTCGACAAGTGTGCTCAGGCGCTCCCATGGGCTCCAGTCTGTACACTCTTCCACGATTCGCTTGAAGCGGAAGCTCTCGAAACTCACTGCCTCGAAATACTGCCCCTGAACTTGTTGCAGTAGCTGTCGTCGCGTAATATTGTCCTCGAGACGCACGCGGACTGGAATGTTGTCTATGCAGGCCCCTGTTACGTGCTCTACGCCAGGATACATGGCGTTGCGACCCCAGATGACGGAGCCAAACACAATGTCTTTGCTCCCAGACATTTCTGCCAGCACGAGAGACCAGGCAGTTTTGATGGTGGTACCGATGGTGATTTCGGCGTCAGAACGAACGGTGCCGGTGTCAATGATGGTTTCCACCTGGCCATCAAGCACGTATTTCCACGGAATGCTTGTGTGCCGGAAGACCGATGTCATGGAGGAGCCGGCAAGGGTTTTTTGCCAGAAAACCTTGGCTGCTTCCTCATTGTGACTTGCTGCGAAATGTGTGTATCCTGGGAAAGAAGCCGTGGGGAGAAGATTTTGGCCAGTGAATGCGAGACCGAGTTCCTTGCAGAGTCTTATCTGGCTGACTCCATCGTACTGCAAATGAGATGCACGCAGAATAAGGGTTTTGGTCGCTCCGTCCTGACCCCGAATCAGCCAGCATTTCAGCAGTGACCGAGAAATATCCACGGGGCTAGGAGCATCTGCCTCTATTATTGCAGCTGTGGTCTTCGTGGTGTCCCTAGAATACAGGCAATGTATGACGTCCATGGGCAGTCGGTTCATGACGACTTGGAAGACCCTCTTGCCGTGGGCTGGGTAGACTGTCCGCAAGATATCATGATGTTTGACCAACCGCTCCATGGCGTGCTGCAAACGGACGGCATCAACGCCAGTGCCAGAAAAGTTGAATGTGAGGTAATTTGTTCCACCGCGCGTTTTGAGTGAAGACCACGCAAGATTCTCAATTTGATAGTCAGTGGCCAGAGCAACGTCTTGTATGTCCTCGACTTCTACGCCCAGTCGCTGCGCAATCACATCAGACACAAAGTCGTCTCCGAGCTCCTTTGGAAGCGTTGAGAAAGCTTGGTACGCCAAGGGTTGTTCCGGTTGAGCTGAACCGTCCGTGCTTCGCTTCACGCCTTCCAAAAGGGACGCCAGTTGCGCCAGCCGAGGGTTGTTGAGAACCTCTGCGACGGTGAGCGGGAAGCCCTCGTGGGCAGCTGTGACGGCGAATTTCATGGCAAGAATGGAATTCCCCCCCAACCAGAAAAAGCTATCGTCTCGGCCAATGTTTTCTACTGGAACCCCGAGCAGTTCCGACCAGAGCGACGCAACTTTGACTTCCAACTCGGTCTGCGGCGCAATCTTGGTTTGGGCGAGGGAGGACGAATAAGCCAGTAGTTCCGGCTCCGTCAAGGACTCACAAGCAATCTTTAGCGCCCGCCTGTTTGCCTTGCCTGACGGATTCGTCGGCATGTACTCCAGGGGCAAGTAAAGAGATGGGACAAAGTGCGTTGGTAAGCGGTTCGCCAGATAAGCCTCCATATCAGCTGCCTTGGCTCTGGACTGATCCGATGCAGGCTTGAACGGGATATTCTCCACGATAGTTGCAGATTCGTTGCTTTCATTGACGAATGCCACGAGTATTTTCTGTGTTGGGCGGTAAGAAGGCGCAATCATGTCCACGACTGAGCCTGCATGAGAGGCGCTCAGATTCCGATTGATGTGGTACTCAATTTCGCCGAGCTCGATTCTATGGCCTCTTATCTTGACTTGCGTATCCCGACGTCCCACAAATTCTACGCTGCCATCCGACGTGTAGCGAGCCAAATCACCCGAGTAATAGATTCGTTGATGCCTCTCTTCAGTTCGCAACCACGGGATATAGTTCCTGAAAGAGTCTGCGTTGCGTGAGTCGTCCTTTAGATATCCTCTTGCGACCGTCGGTCCTTGGAAAGCAAGTTCGCCCACTGTTCCTATCGGAGCAAGTCGCTCGCGGTTGTCAACTCGAACAATCCAGATATTGACTGCTTTCATAGCTCGACCCAGGTGCGATGGATCCCGGTTCCCCTTTGACCACGAATGAGCGGTTGATTCCACAGAGTTCTCAGAAGGCCCATAGATATTGATGAGCTCTACTTTGTCTGCCCACGAATCTATGATATCGGAAGTAGCTGCCTCGCCCCACGTACAGAGCACATTGAGAGAGGGGATTTCCTCTGGCTTGAGTATTCGGGTCAGGGTTGGTGTCAAGCCCATCCAATTTACCTGGAAGTCTCTTATGGCGCCTGCCAAGTCGTTCAAACGGCGCTGTTCAGAGGCAATGCAGACGCAGCCACCTGCAAGAAGTGGCGTTATGATCTCGACAAGAATGGCGTCAAAACTATGGCTGGCAAACTCCAAAACTCGGGAGTCTCCATTGACGTGACAAGATTCATGCTGAGATACAGCGCTCGCCATGTAAGTGCGGTGCTCCAACATGATACCCTTGGGTGTGCCAGTACTACCGGACGTGAACTGGATATATGCGACATCATCTGGCTTGACCTTGGACGAAGTAAATCTCTCGACTGTACCGGGCTCCGAAGATACATCCAGGGGGAAATGAGCGTCGTCAACAACAACCTTGGTAATAGCACTATCCCCTAGCGATGACTGCAGCGAGTCTTCTAGGTCTTGCCCGACAAGCAGGATCCTCACGCCAGTGATGCCCAGGATATAAAGCGATCTTTCTTCCGGATAGTCGTGGTTCAGTGCGACAGCAGAGGCGCCAGACTTGAGAATTCCCAGCAAAGCAACAATTGTCCATTTGGACTTGTGAAAGAGAAATGCAACAGTGGATCCTACATCAGCTCCGAGCTCACAGAGCTTCCACGCGACGCGGGACGAGAGGACATGGAGCTCACGGTGTGTGAAATCGCCGTCCCAGGCGCAGACAGCAGGACTATCAGGACGCTCTTCTGCTCGTTTGCGGATCTCATCATGGAGGCAGGTTCGATATGAGCCCAAGTCTCTGTCATTCCAACGTGCAATCTCCACGGCGTCAGAAGGCGGGAGCAAGTCAAGGTCGCACAGTCGCTCATCCGGACTTTTTACGAGGGCCGTGATGGTTTGAGAAACCAAGCCAGCGAGCCTCTTTGCCCATATCGTCGCTTCCTTGTAGGCAGGACAGGTAATGTTGATGGTTTGCTCGGACAAGTCAACCTCCACTATAACGTGTGCTGCACTTGTTCCAGTTGCCTACAGTCCGAGAGGGAGTGTTTATTAGCGAGAAAATTCACTCCGTAGAAGGAAAAAAAAAACAAAGTCTTCCACGCGACTCACACGCGAAGTCTCAACATTCACAGACTTGCTGTCTGGTCTAGTCTCAGTGCCTGCCCATTCGAGACCGGGCGATTGGCCGTGAATGGCCAGTATCACGTCGAAGAGACCTGCAGAGTCAATCAGGTCAAGCAGGCTCCTGGAGGAGCACGCAGCTGTCAAATCTATCTCCTGGAGCTCTCGTAGTAATCGAGCGACGGTTTGATCCGGGTCCAAATGACAGCGCAGCACGCTTTGCGCGCCGTCCGCTCTAACACCTACACATGCCTCACCCACGCCAGCATGGGCGCCAACGGCGATACAGCAGGCCAGCTTGACTACCGTCGACTCTGTTGCACGCTGGGATTGGCAGAAATTTGACAAGGACACTTTGTCCACAGAAAGCCGGGTTGTGGCGGCTTGACCTAGAGCTGAACCATTCTCCTTCTTGTTGAGGACACGGCAAGCATCCCAGGTTGCCCATGGGGACTGCTCCTCGTTCGGCACAGATCCCATCGAGATGTATATTGTAAGGCTCCTGCAGCAAAAAAGTGAAGAGCCTTGTCCGATGTTATTTCGGAGCTGCGTTTTATGGTACATGCAATGAGTCCGGCCTGGACCGGGCTTGGCATAAATGGGTTATTCGAACAATCATTAGGATCAGCTTAGTCGCCGAGGCACTACACTCATAATCTACGTCAAAGTATTCAGCTTCACCATTACTTTGGGCTCTCGTGCAGCAACGAGAGCCCATCCAATGGGCTAATTGCGACCCAGGAGATCTGGAGCTAGACCGTACTAGATATAGATATATCCATCGAACCAATCGGCCGTTGTCTGTGGGCGCCAAGTTGGCCAGCTACATACTTTATCGGCACAGTCATCAACTCTTTGCTGACGGGACGAGACGTCACTCTGCTTCTCTCCTTGGCGTTCCCTGCTCGGCATCACGGAGCTGGCCAGGTTGATGCTTACGGCGATGACTCCTTCTCGCCCGGGCCAGCAGCTTGCAAGATCGGCGCCCCAGTTAGTAGTAGACCAAACGTCCGACATTGACAGCATGTGGCCGTCGTCTAGTCACATGGCCAAGCTGTAAAGTCTCTGCTCGGCTTGGATTATCCGTGAATCTTCGTGATAACCCTCGTCGCCGACAAAATGAGCAGCAGCAACCCTGGTGGCCTGGATACTGCCAATGGTGCCAATGGTGCTTCTCGTCAAGCCAGCGCCAACCACGACGCCAAAGCGCAGACAAAGAAGAGCAATAGTGAAGATGCTCAGCGGGAAGCAAAAGATATTCTGGAGCAACAGATACACTTCCAAGACTACAAAGCATCTTTCCTGGATCTGTACGAGTCGGCGACCGTCTTTGATCTCGTCTTAATCGGGGTTAGCACCGTGGCTGCCATCATTGCCGGCGCCTTGCATCCCACCGCACCAGTACGTTATAGTTGAGAAAGTTGCTTTGTTATGATTTTCCATGCTCGTCCTGTCCCACACACTTACCCACGAGCACAGATTGTAAACGCATGTCTGGTAGAGTTTCTCGCCAGGGCTCGGACTGAGGGCGATGCCGTCGCCGCACCCCTTCACCAGTTCACGCTCTACTATGTCTACATTTTTTTCCTGTCTCTTGCTACCTGGACGGTTGCAAACAGCGGATTCTCATACTCGGCGAGTCGCATCACTCGCAGCATCAGGTCACAATACCTGGCCGCTGTTCTCAGACAGAACATTGCCATCTTCGACGCTGGGGGCACTGAAGACATATTGGCAAACCTGACCACTAATGCCGACTTAATCCAGAATGCCCTGTCGTCGAAACTTGCCATCACAATCGCAGCATTCGGCAACCTAGCCGGTACGGTCGCCGTCTGCCATGCCCTTGACTCGGTGCTAGCTCGTATCCTCTCGTGGTCATTTGTTGTCGGTACCCTCGTGCTGATATTGACTGGGAAGGCTACAGCGCGGTACAGTGTACGATCAATTGAGCACAGCTCGGCTGGGGCTGCCGTCGTGGACGAGGCGTTCGGGGCCATCAAGACCACTACCGCCCTCGGCTTGCAGAAACAAGTCTACAATGCTTACATGAGATGTGTGGAGAGTTCATCCAAAGACGGCTTCCTGCTAAAGATGCTCACCTCTTGCATGGTTAGCCTTTGTGCCTCTTCAGGGTATGTCAATGTGGCCCTGGGCTTCTGGCAAGGCTCAGTGAGACTTGCCAACGGGGTTACACCTTTCCGAAACATTGTTGCCATTGCCATCGTGCTCAAGTCGGCAGCATTTGTCGTCTTCAATGTCGGATCCAATCTGGAAGCCTTTCAGATGACTGTTGCAGTCATGGGTCGCATTCATCGAATCATGCGGCGCGGGTCTCCCATTGATATCTCTTCAACTCAGGGTCAATCCTCCGAGAACATAGATGGAACCATTGCCTTCAAGCATGTCAGCCACGTATATCCGCACCGGCAGAATGTTACTGTTCTCAACGACGTGAACATCACGTTTCCAGCCGGCAAGACAGTAGCCTTGGTGGGACCGTCGGGCTCCGGGAAGAGCTCCGTTGCAAGTTTGATCATGCAGTTCTATAGACCCGTGGCAGGGACCATCACAATCGACGGCACGGATATTTCTGCGTTTAACCTGAAGTCCATCCGCCAAAAGCTTCGCCTCGTCAGTCAAGAGCCATTCCTGTTCAACACGACCATCTTTCGAAACATCGAGTACGGGCTCCTCGGAGACGAGGCGAAATGCCTATCCCTGGAGCAAAAGACAAAGTTGGTGCACGAAGCAGCCAAGGCGGCGCAGATCCACGACTTCATTGTGGATAATTTGCCACGGGGATATGATACGCTGGCGGGTGAACGGGGTTCCAAGTTGTCTGGCGGTCAGATTCAGAGGATAGCAATTGCAAGGGCCATCGTAGGAAGGCCTCGTGTTCTGATTCTCGACGAGGCGACTTCAGCGCTTGATGGCGAAACAGAGTCCAAAGTACTCGTCTCGTTGAAAGAAAGTTGCCAAAACTGCACCGTGGTCGTCATTGCGCATCGGCTGTCCACCATTCGCGACGCCGACAAAATCGTCGTGTTGCAAGCGGGGCGACTTGTCGAGGAGGGCAAGCATAATGACCTCATTAATGCCGGGTCGATCTATTCCAGTCTTTGGAACGCCCAGCAGACCGTTGGTATTGTCACAGATTCAGACAGCCCTGGGGATTCGTCTTCACGCCGAGAAGGCGGTCATGGGAATCATCACGGGGAAGACTTGTCGCTGCAGGGCGGGCGGGAACCCGACGCGAAACAGGATAGAGTGCCATCACTGGTTTCTCTTCTCAAGCTGGCTTGGCAGCTCAATCGGCAAGATCGTTGGCTGGCTTTTCTGGGCTTGGCATGTTCGCTCGTCGCTGGACTCGAGGAGCCCATGTCCGCCATCCTGTTTGGCAAAACCGTCACGGCCCTGTCGCAGCCGCTATCGGGCTCAGCAAAAGTTTTCATGGTGTCGATCGTGACCGAGTATGCCGGCCTATTCTGTGCCCTTGCTTTCGCGTCGTTCGTCTTTCTCGGAGCCGAGGGCATCATTTTCGCCTGGTGTTCCGAACGGATGCTTCTCCGCGCTCGGGGCATGGCACTTCAACAACTACTGAGAATGGACATGTCCTTTTTCGATCGGCCTGGCAATTCGGCGGGCTCTTTGTCATGCTTTCTGGCCAGTTCGATTCAGGACCTGGCTGGCATCAGCGGGTCGGCACTCAGCGTCATTCTCCTATGTTCCTCCACGGCCTTGTGCGGGATCATTACTGGGATGGTGTTTGGCGGGAAACTCGCAAGCCTTTGCTTACTTCTTTATCCAGCCCTAGCTGCTTCTGGCTACTTTGGTGAGTGGCTAGTAGGCGAGCTCGAGGGCCATTCGTCGTCTTTCAGCAACGAAGCCGTGGAACTGGCCAGCGAGTCTTTGCAGGGCATCCGCACCGTAGCAGCATTGTCCAGAGAGGACGCACTTCTGGCGGAGTTCGATGCCTTGCTCCATGCGTCAAGGTCTCGTTCGCTCAAAGCCTCGGTACAAACCTCATTCCTCTATGCCATGGCCCAGGCAATATACTACGCCGGAATGGCCTTGACTTTCTGGTACGGAAGCAAGCTCATCATCCGACACGAATACTCGCTCAACCAATTCATTGTTGTGCAATCATGCATGCTCATGAGTGCTTATTCAGCCGGGCTTGTGTTCTCATGGACACCAAGCATCGGCAAAGCGAAACATGCGGCAGCCAGGCTGCACATGCTCATGTCGGAAACGTCATCGGAAACAGAGATTCAATCTCAGCCTTCGGTGACAGCGAGAGGAGACGACTTTTCAAAAGACGAGGCAAAAGTTTCTGTTGTTGCCGACTCGATGAACGACTGCATCGACTTCGACTCGGTGGCATTTGCCTATCCTGCGCGCCCGAACACGCAGGTGCTTACAAATATTACCCTCAGCATCCCTGGTGGCGCGAACGTGGCTTTTGTGGGACCCACAGGATCTGGCAAAAGCACCATTGTCTCGCTTATCCAACGGTTCTACAATCCTACAGATGGCCAGATCAGGATTGGTGGAATCGCCGTCTCTTCTTTCCCGATATCTGATTATCGCTGTTGCATCGGATATGTCAGCCAGGATCCTATTCTCCTCAGCGGTTCCATCCGGACAAATCTCCTGGCTGGACTCGTAGACAATGACGAAGCCAATAGTATACCTTCTGATTCAGTGTTGGCAGAAGTCTGTCAGCAAGCCGATATTTATGACTTGATCCAAAGTTTACCGTACGTGTTGCATCTGCAGATCCCCAGGGTACAATATTCAATTTTTTTTCTTGGCAAGATGTCGTTTTTTTTTTTTTTTTCCTCACTGACCTGCTATCAGGGACGGCTTCGACACCAGTATCGGAACTCGTGGAATGCAGCTGAGCGTTGGCCAAAAGCAACGTCTAGCCATGGCCAGAGCATTGTTGCGACGCCCTCGTATTCTTTTACTGGATGAGGCCACATCATCGCTGGATTCTCTATCAGAATCATCTATCCAAGGAGTTCTGGAGAAGAGCAGCAAGGGCCGGACCACAATAAGCATCACGCACAGGCTTCGGACCGTGACCAAGGCAGATCGGATCTACTTCCTGAACAAGGGCCGCATTGTCGAAGAGGGCAGCCATTCAGAGCTAATGGGGCGTAGAGGAGAATACTACAGCATGTATATTGCGAGCAATACTGGTGACTGAGGTCTAGATACCGTAGCTGGAATTTCATATAAAAGAGACTGAAGGGCGTGTCTAACGAGGTTTCTCAGTTCAATCTAATTTTTTTAAAAAAAAATTCATTCTTTTCTATCCGATCCAGCTGTCAACAGGACCTCAAGCGCTTCTACATTACCCAAAAACGCCGCAATCTCCATGGGCATCATGCCAGTTTTATCCGCAATATTCGGGTCAGCGCCGTGCTCCAGAAGCAGATGCATCATTTCTGCATCATTCTTCTCTGCCGTATCATGAAGTACTGTTCTGCCTTTCTCATCCCGTGCGTTGACATCAGCACCATGCTTGATTAACAGCCGTACTACCGCAGCTTGACGATTGGCCACGGCAACGACCATGGCGCCTCGCTTCCCGTCGCGGCGGCTAATGAGCCGAGGTGCGTCAGGAGGAATGAGGCCAAGGGTTCGCGTGCCCTTCCCCATGTCTACGCTCTTTCTGATCCCGAGTCTAGGACTTGTGCTGACTACTGACGGTCGTCTCTGCATGGCTGGAGCGCCATTCGAGTCATGATTCGTCACGTCTCCGAGTGTGACACCCGCTGCATGCGCTCGTGTTGGCGTTGACAGAGAAGATCGCGCTCCAGCGCTCATGTAAGCTGCAAACAGTGACTCGGCAGTCTCATCGTCACAGATTTCGGGTCCGGATCCAGATTCCGAATTAGACATGTATGCTGGCAAGCCCTTGTTTAAGGCTGCGGGAGTATCTCCCCCTCCGCGAGAAAGGCACCGGGGATTACTTGTTGCACCGTCGGATGCAGTTCTTGTGCTCTTGTTCCAATCGACGCACATCTCCCGCATGAAAGCATCATCGTCTAGGTTTGGAAAGACGGCCTGTGATGTGGCTGATGATGGTGTGTCCGAGGCCCCTTCATCCCAGTTCAAGTGAACTGAGGGCTCGTAGGCCGCTGTGCTGGCGCCATCTCCAGAGCCGCAGGTTGCATCTGGAGTCAGCAATGCATTTGTATTTCTGGGTCTGACCCGAGCTGAGTTATTTGCTGCGGCGGACAGAGCAGACGCCCGGAGAGCTTCGAGCTCGGAATTCCTGGCTTGCAGCTCTTCTATTTGAGCCTTCAAGTTATCTCCTAGGGAGTAGAATGTGTGAGTCAAGGACCAGTTCTTCTCTTGGTTCACCGCCAGAACGATGAAAATTGATTTGACTCTGGTGAGGCATTGATTTTCCCTTGCTCCTATGCGCAGAGGTGGCAAGAATAAGGAGCATGGGACAAGAAAAAGCAACGATGGAGGTTGAAAATACAAATCAAGAAAGATGTAGAGGAAGAGGAAGGAGGAGGAGGAGGAAAGAAAAAGAACCAGGGAGCGAGATAGACTTACGCCTCTTTCTTTGGGCATCTCTATTCTGCTGCCGCCGTCGTTCAAGAGCTGCATCACTGGCATTTAATGACATTTTCTCAGGTCAAGCCAAGACATGCTAGCTTTCGGGTAGTCCTGGGTTCCAGCGCCAACACGGTTCCTTGAACCTTGGCAACTAACAAGCACGGTTACACTCTGCAAGCACAAAACCGTGACCTTACGGGGCAACCTACGAGTAGATGAATAGAGTTTTAGGATGATGTGAGAGAGGAGTTCACTGCCAACAAGACCTCGCCAAGTTATTTTTGTTTCCTGCCGAGGGGCGAAAACGCACGCTGCTGAGCCGCGCGAGTGAGGCGATGCGATGATGGCCGCCCCCCCCAAACGGGATCCAAAGGGACTGATGACGGTATCTTTGGCAACCAGAAAAGTCTTTATTTAGCTTTGTCGCGGGGACCCGACACCCGTCTCAGAGGAGAACGATTCAGAGGGCAGCTTTGTCTAATGCTTGGCGCCTCTGTCGACGGCACCGACTGTTACATCGTGCTTCCTGCACCGTTCGAGCCAAGTCTCTTAGGTTGGGATAGTGCTGAGTGGCGCAGGGCCGTTCTTTGACCTAGGAATTTTGTACGGACATTTTGCTGCCGCGCGGCGTGGGGCCCGTAAGCACGACGATAGTATTGATAATACCAGAACGTGCATATAATAATAGGCAAGGTGGAGAGAGAGGGATAGGCAGATGTGAGAGACGTAGGAGTCGAGGACAGAAGACAGAAGACAGAGAAGTATCACCCCAACATGGCCTATCATGTCATTATCATCACGTGCCCGGTTGCGACCATTGGGAAGTCTAGACTACAAAGGGGAGGTGAGCAAAGCTACGTAAGCCGCAGTGTATGTTGGCGCCTTTTCCACACGCGATGGCATCACGCTGGATTGGACTTTCATACCTACATACGTCTGCAGGCCCCGCGCAGTCGGCCGGCCTACTCATCTGGTTGACACACTTGGAGTTGTTGTCTGACGCCTCACCTTAGTAGACCGTCGGTCAAACAAGTCTTAATCACTGACCCCTTTTCGTTGTGCAACAAGACCAGATCAAGACAAAAAAAAAAAAAAAAAATCCGCGGATTCCGTTTGCAATCTTGGATATTGCATTCACAGTAAAACAACTCAACAATGGCCACCCTTCAAGCATCTAAATCCGTAGCCGCCAACGTTCGCGAATGGCTCGTTGTCATACCTGATCATGCCAATGTGGTACTACATACCGGCTTGTCGTATTGAGGGTCCAAGGACGACGAAATAGAAACTAACTCAACTCATAGCTCGCCAGACGAATTGCCGTACGACCCCGACATTCGCCTCATTTCGTTGAGCTGCACAAGGAAGGCTACGTTTCCTGGGCAGGTAAATTTCTTTCGCACATTTCTGATATCCGAGGGTCAATTTGTGGGTTGACAACTAGTCCAAGGACCGCTCTTCACCAAACATGTTGAACCCAGACCAGGCCAGATGAGACCTTTCAAGGGGTCCGCGATTGTACTGAATGATCGCGACCGGGAGAGTATTGTCAATCGACTCTCGGGGGATATTTACGTCACGGAGCGAATATGGGATTTGGATAGTGCCCTTATTGTGCCCTTCCGCACTTTAAGAAGGCGAGCATTGTAGAATTTGAAGGATATTGGCTTGCATGAATCGGTGTTGCCGTCAGTATGGCAAATGCAAATTTCAATTTCACCAATACATTAACTTGACCTCGATCGGATCACATCACCCGTTGCTCGTATGAAGGGCTTCTGCGCGACCTGGCTATAAGTAATTATCTTTCTAGAATGCAGGCGTGATACATCTCGCTTTGTACGACATATCTACAGTGTTCATCCTGTGTGATGGGATGTGCAACAGCATGTCTGTTCTGTTATTTTCTGTAAATTTTATTGGCTCTACATATTTGGTCTTGTTGCCACTCTCAATTATTCGCGCCTCCATAGACCATATTAGTCTTCTCCACCGTCCCTGAGCAAGTCGCTGCTGTGAACTGTTTCCAAAGCGCTTATCTTGACTGTTGACATGTCCCAGATGCCCTAAAGCGCACGGTCAACATGTCTCTTGTTACTGAACAGCCCAATTCCTCATGTCCCAGTCATATTGTGTGTATGCTCGTCATGTCCAACTTACCTGCTTGTAATACGGCGTGACCTCCAGCAGCTTCAAGACCTCCTGCTCGGACTCACCCACGCACGCAAGACAGTTTCCCTGAACCCCAAGAGTGCTTTTGTCGAGTATCTCGCCGAGGAGGTGGAAACGCGAGGGCACGTCTGTCTCGTCGGCAAGGACGCTCCGATCAGCCCCTGTCTTGTCCCAGACGTTGACGAAGCTGTGGCAATGTCAGAGCTACTTTGGTTGTCCAATCAATATACAAATGATGAATTCAAGGGTGAAATTGTCTCTAGGCTTAATCAAGAGGAGAGCTGATGAGGATATACATACAATTCGAGCCGGCGCGCTTCGTTGCTCTTGGTAGAAGCCAGGCGGGTCTGTTGCGTCACCGATATGAGCAACTTTCGCCTCAAGACAAGACTACGGGATAGCGGATTAAACATGGCTAAGGAGAATTTGAAGCTTTCGAGTTACAAGTTGATTTGTGTACAGGCACGGTGGCATGGAGTTATCGCCAGCAAAGAGTGCTGTAAGGAAAGCTCAATCATTACACGTGAACCGTATTCTTTGCTGATATAGCCGTACAAAAAAAACCCTTATACTCTCTACGCTTTGCCCGCTGAGTCGACGAACAAGTGACGAGTAAGTGTGTCATTCTCTCAATCGGGAAATTGGATGCAGCCGCGGCATACGCGTTGATCCCAGGATATGCATCAGCAAGCTAGCCGCTGACAGCCTTATTTTTCCCAGCCTCCGAACCACCCCCTACCGGAAATCGCCGGGAATTTTCTTGATTGCCGGAAAAATCGCCGTCTTAGCCCTGCGAAAGAAGAAAAGAAAAAACAAAGGCTAAAATCCTAGCACCTCTATACGCGTCTATGCTGACTCACACACGCTCATGCCCTGCTCGAGAAGAGGACAAGTAGACAAGCGATGGTGCATAGACATGGACCGATGATGATTATCAGTACTAGTCGGTGGGCAGATGCTCAATCATGCTGCGCTGCCGCCGAAGGAGTATGCGGCGTCGTTGCCGGTCCCGCTGCGCGCCGCTTTTCAGGTCAGGCAGATCAGCTTAGATGGACGAGGATTATTAATTCAAAGTTGTGAGAGAACAGTCAGTGGCAATGGAACGAATCCGTTCTATTTTCCTTTCGTTGCCAAGAAGAACCTGAGGGGAACAGATCAAGTCCCTTCCTGGCGAGTTACACCCTGCCAACACGCATGCCATCCATCCGTCATACGTGTACGTTGTAACATAATGTCATGTATAAATATGTATTAATTCTGCCATCATACTTCCTTCCTTCAGTTAGCTAATCACATTAGGGTCTGCACATAGCCACTCTCCAGACAGCGACATGAGACTGCATCATCCATTGTCGGCATTCCTGGCCTTGGGGCCACTCGGAAGCGGCGCATCAGACAAGACCAATAACAACACTCTTCTGTTCTCCTGGGAAACTCAAAGACTAGAGCATCGTCAAATACCTCCGTCGAAACATGCTCAGCTTTTTGCATTTGACAAACCAGGACCGACATTTCGTCCTGGTCAATGCAAACCTGGCCCTGGAAGCGCCGGCTGGCCAGTCCCGGACGTCTGGGATGCCTTTGACGAGCAGTTGAAAGGGGCGCTCGTTCGCACGATACCTATCGCGGCTTCGTGTTACCATGACTGGGGCGTGTTTGATGCAGAGAAGTGTAAGAACATCTCGAGTCGTTGGACAGATCCTCATCTGCAGTAAGTCTTGTCTTGGGACTTGTGGTGAAACCTGACCAACTTCACCTATTCCCTCCACACCATGAACAAAGGGGGAAGCATTATGAAAAAGGCGGGAAAAGATACATGAAGACGAAGAATACTGACATCCTTGCGCGAACAGTGATGGTGATCCCACGTCGGTCATGTGGCCGCTCTGGCAGGGACGCTCATGTCTTCCCACCAGCAACGCAGAAGGCGCGAACTGTACATTGGGCGCATATCCAGCTTACGCAGTCAATGCCACGACCGTTGCACAGATTCAGCTGGCCGTAAATTTTGCACGCAATCAAGGGCTCCGCCTCGTTGTCAAGAACACAGGCCACGATTACCAGGGCCGGTCCTCCGGAGCCGGAGCACTCAGCATCTGGACGCACAATATGCAGGACATCAGCTTCGTTCCGAACTTTGCCTTGGAAGATTTCGGGGGAAATGTCTTGCATATCGGAGCCGGCGTTGAGACGTTGGCCATTTCGAAAACGGCGGAGCAACACAATTCTTCGGTCGTCGCCGGCATGTGTGCAGTGAGTACTTTTTTTTTTTTTTTTTTTTTTTTTTTTCTTCCGTAATCGTAGCAACACAAGCAAAACGAAGTGACAGAATTGGCCCACTTACTTCGTTGTTGGACAGACTGTCGGCTATGCTGGAGGGTATTTTGCTGGCGGAGGGCACTCACCTCTCTCGGGATTATTTGGAACGGCGGCAGATCATGTCCTGGCCATTAATGTCGTCACGGCAGATGGGAGATTCGTTACAGCTACGCCGCGAAGCCATGCGGATCTCTTCTGGGCTTTGAGAGGAGGCGGCGGAAGCACATTTGGGGTAACAACATCTGGTTCGTACAATCTTCAAAGACTCTTGACTTTTTTTTTTTTTTTTTTTTTTTTTCCTCTGGAGTATCCGTCAAATGAAACACTCAACTCCACGATTGTTCTTGAAAACATCATGGTTCTATCTTGGCCATATTCCCCGCTAATGAAAATGCTTTGGTTAGTGGTTACTCGGCTTCTCCCCAAGGTCCAGGCAACGACCTTGCAAATGTCATTCCAGACGTCGGCCAATGTCAGCGCGAAGACGTTCTGGGAGGGAACTCGAGCATATTTCCAAAACTTGGACCGCATGACGCAAGCCGGACTATACGCTTATACAAACCTGAGGCGCGACTCGCCAATGTACGACAATGCTTCCTACAGCCTGGCCGCTGAGCCTTTGGTGAGAACGTCCCAATTATTCCGAGTTCCATTACACATCCTTCTGTCATAAGCGCAATTTCACTTTGTTTTTCTTTAGTTCTCTTTCGTTGTACTTGTCATGGTAAACAAGCAAGTCCCTGTGCCAAAATTCGCAAGCCTACGTCTTGCGCAGGCGCCCACTCAACAAGACCGGTTGACGTACAATATTCGAGGAATGAGCTCTAACCCGTACGTTTCCCCAGGTGGCACCAAACATGTCCATTTCGGCGCTTGAAAAGATGATGAAGCCTGTATTTACCCGCCTCAGTGAGCTGGGGATTCCTTACAGGACGGAAGCCAAACACTTTCCCTCGTATCACGCAGCCTGGGAGGATGCCTGGCCGCCATCGCAAGGCCATGTCGCTTCACCCAACAGCGTCGACGGCAGCTGGCTCTTCCCGCGCCAGTCTTTCAGCGACCCTGTAAGCTTCAATGGCTCGTTCCAAGCCATCAAGCGCGTCGTCGACAACGGGTACGACATCACAGCCTTTGGCGTGTCACCGCGGAATCCATACCGCATAGACAATGCCGTGAACCCTGCTCTGCGCGCAAGCACCCTCTTTGCAACGACGAGCATTATACTCTCTGATGAGCCCTCCCCGGACCAGCTCCGGTCTGCCCAAAACACGCTGATGGCGGATATCCTGGCATCGTGGAGGGCTGCGGCACCCGTAGACAAGTCGGGAGGTTCGTACGCCAACGAGGGCAATGTCAAGGATCCGGACTGGCAGCGCACTTTTTACGGCAAGCAGTATGAGAAGCTGCTCCAGATCAGGCGTCGCCGTGATCCTAGCGAATTATTCTACGTTCCTGCGGGAGTGGGCAGCGAGCGTTGGGAGGTCAGGACCGGGACGCAGGGGATACATTCGCAGGATGGGCCGTTGTGTCGGACCGGTTTAGACTCGTATCTACACTGATACCGGGCTGAATTGTCACCCAACAAGAAGTCACCCCGATGTCACTCTCACTCCCATTCACACCAGCCCACAATGAACTTGATTTGCTGGTGCCGGGGGGGGGGCGGCGCCACCACCGGAACAAAAGCCAACGAGCTGCCATATCAGGAATTGGCTCAGTTGATCCCCGTCAGGCCCGTCAGGCCCGTCAGGGGGGCCCTGTAACTGGCACTTATTATCAAGCTCATCTGTGTGTGTCAGCAGGAGTCAGCTTTTTTTTTTTTTTTTTTTTTACACAAAGCTGAGTCCTCCGGACGGGTGCATCCACCAGGTGTGTGTCAGCATTTCCGTCAGCCGTCAGCATTTCCGCGGGGCCACATTCATTCCAGTCTCCTGCTAATAACCCTGTAGCTGGCTCCGTGGGGCAAACGCACCATGGAGTGTAGATGCCGGGTTGTTGGCTGCACTCCTTCTGAAACCCTCATTGCATACCAACAAATTTAAAGGCGGTTTCGATTTGACTTGCTCATGTCACCACTTATGAGTATGCTGTGGTGTTTATCAACACTTATTATCCAGCAACAACTGTAATCCGTACGTAAATTTATTGAGCTGCCATCAATGCCATTCACCAGAATTGGTCATTGTCGCCTTATCAGACAGAAAAAAAAAGAGCCTTAACCGTGCCAACAGCCTCGCTTACAGGGCGAGGACAATGTTCTGCGTTTGTACCTCCATTATATTGGACTGACATAACCTGACCACAGTCTCAGGATATGTTGGAATTGGTACAATAATAATCTGCCACATCTACAGCATTCACAACATTTACAGAGTTTGCCCACTTTTGTTTGCCACGTACAGTCCATGATAAGCACCCTTCTTGGCCATCAACTGAGCGTGTGTTCCCGCTTCGACAATTTTGCCGTCACCCATGACGTAAATTTTGTCCGCTTTTACAATTGTACTCAGTCGATGCGCAATCGTGATTGTTGTCCTACCCTCTTTAGCCAGCTCAAGCGCCTGTTGAATGCTGGCTTCTGATTGCGAATCCAGCGCAGACGTCGCCTCGTCGAGCAACAGAACCTTAGGTCGCCGAAGCAGGGCCCGGGCGAGCACCACACGCTGCTTTTGTCCGACACTGAGCTGACTGCCTCTACTGCCAACTTCCGTGTCGTAGCCATCCCTATCGAACAGAGTTCGTCAGCGATTTGTAGGCAATGATGAACAAGGAGGCAGAGGGTATGATGATATGGTTTTTGTTTGTGACCAAAAGACAAGATAATGGAAATTTGAGTACTCACGGAAGGCTGGTAATGAATTCATGAATGTTGGCTGAGCGACACGCATCCTCGATTTCCTCATTAGTGGGTGGTGTTTGGCCCTCTTCGTCCAAACCAATCGTCAAATTCATCTTGACGGTGCCGTTGAACAGGTTGGGCTCTTGGCTGACCAAACCAATGCATTTTCGATATTCGGACAAGCGGAGCGACGTAACAGGTTTGGAGTCCACAAGTATCCTCCCACTGGTTGGGTCATAAAACCGCTCAATCAGCGAGACGATGGTGCTCTTGCCAGAACCTGTGGTGCCAACAAAGGCGACATTGGCGCCTGCTGGAATGTTGAAGCTGACATTGTCCAACGCCAGGTAGTCCGGGCGGGAAGGGTATGAATAGCTAACCGAGTCGAACGTGATATTGCCGCGCATAGAGGTAATTCCCTCTCCAGAGGGAGACGAGGGGTCGATTGCAGATTTTAATGCTAGCAGTCGTTGTAGTGAGGCAGCAGCCTGTTTAGCCTTTCCGATGTTAGGAGTCCAGGAGAAGACAACGCCAGCCGAGTAGGCACTCAGGAGCATGGTTGACTGGATAGCGATGGCTTGGAACAAAGTGTACTCGCCGTCAAGGATCAGCCGCCCGCTATACCAAAAGCTCAGCGCCATACAGGCATAGTAGGCTGACTGGGTTAGTGCATACATGAAGGAAGCTTGCAAGTTTGCGAGTAAAGCTTCCTTCTTAGTCTCGCCGAGTATTTCCTCGAATTCGGCTAATGCGGTCCGCTCCTTGGTTAGCGCCGCGATAGTTTGTATACCATTCAGCGTCTCGCCAGCAAACTCCGAGGCCTTATTAGCAAATAGTTCGTTCTTCTTCTCGAAGTTGCTAACAAGAGAAACTCCAAAATAACCTCCGCCGATCATCAAAGGAATAACGGCAAAGCACACGAGTGCCAGTTTCCAACCAAGGACGAGCGCAATGACTACTCCTGATATAAGCGTGGAAATGCAGATAAGAATAACGCCCAAGGCGCTGCCACTCAGACCAGTTAAGTCGCTTATAGAATTTGATAAGAAGCCAGATAACGCGGCGGCTGAATTTTCTTTCTTATCAAAAAATGAAACATCCATGCGAAGGTACTGGCTAAGCGCTAGAGAGCGAACTCGATTAGTAAGGTTCTCAGAACTGAACGAAAAGGCGATTCCCTGAGCCGCGCAACTTATTAACATAACGAATGCGAGGGTGAAGAACATCCACGAATAAAAGACAGCATCTGAGCGTATCTTTTCACCTTGATCCAACGGCAGCGAGATGGCTGTAATGGCTTTACCAAAGAGCACGGCGGAGACGGGCTCTTCTCCTCCCGCAACAATGCAACAGAAAAGTCCAATGATGAGCCAATGCATTTCTCCTTTATTGAGCTTGAAGATGAAGACAATCATTGAGAAGAGCGAGGATGAAATTGCAGGCTGAGTTCCGGGAGCTTCATCCGCAGACGAGACTGCATTTTGCGGAGTCCCATCATTTGCGTAATAGTCTTTGGTGACTTCCTCGTTTGAGCTGCGAGCCTCGCTGGTGCTCCTCTCCAGTTTATCTCCGGTTTCTGTGTGATCATCTTGATCCACATTCTGGGCCTGAACCAAATCGTAATAATTAGCTCGGGCAGCGATTAACTGGTCGTGTTTACCACTCTCCACGACCTCTCCTGCGTTCAGAACGACGATATTGTCTGCGCTTCGGATCGTAGATAGGCGATGCGCGATGACGATGGTGGTCCTCTGATTGTCATCTTGTGTCATGGTGGAAAGTAACCTAGCTTCTGTCTCGCTGTCTAGTGCGGAAGTTGCCTCGTCTAAAATAAGGATGCGGGGGTTGCCTACGAGGGCTCGTGCGATGGCGATTCGTTGTAACTGGCCTCCTGAGAGTCTTGATCCACGTGTGCCAACAATCGTGTCATATCCTTCTGGCAGTTTGCTAATAAAGTCGCTTGCCTGAGCCATCTCGGCCGCTTTATACACAGCATTCTTTCGCTCGTCTGCAGAAACAGTCTCCCATCGCGGCCCTGTGAATCCGCATTCTATATTCTTGTATACCGACTTATTAAACATGAACGATTCTTGCTTAACGACGGCAATTTGTTGGCGTAGCCAGCGTAGTTGATAGTCGGACAGGTCCCTACCATCCAGAAGAATGCGGCCGGCGAGCGGGTTATAAAAGCGTAGCAATAAATTAGAGATAGAGCTCTTGCCTGAACCAGAGTGCCCTACGATCGCCGTAGTTTGTCCCATAGGGAAAGCGATACTAACGTCTTTTAACGTGACAACATTAGGCCGGCATGGGTAGATGTGCTTTACATTACGCAGCTCTAAAGTGGAATCAAACTTGTTAGGAGTACAGCCTTTGTCGGATAATGAGTCAATCAAAGACTCTCGTTGAATCAGTCGCGAAAGGCGGCGAACGCCAGCTACCGCTGCGGCGAATGCTTCCATGTTTGACCCAACACCTAAAACGCAGAAAGCAGCAGCTTTCGTGACCATAGAAATAGCAACGACAGAGGTGAAAGACGTGTCTCCATCCGTAAGTCGTCTAGAGCCCTGCCAGAATGCCAGGGCAACGTTAAAATAGCCACTCGCCACGCAAATAGCAATAAGGGTTGAATTCAGCGAGGAAAGGACAAAGCCGTCCTTAGCGGCCTTAGTGAGGAAGTTCATGTACTTATTATGCACATGCGACTGTATTCCGAGTGACGTTGTGGTCTTGATGGAGCCTAATGCTTCCTCGATAACCGCGGATCCGGCAGATGATGCGTTAATGCTGCGAGTGCTATACCAAACCGTTAATTTGCCACCTAAGTAAAGAACAATATAGCCAAGCGCCAGAGACCAGATTAATTCAAACATCAGAATCCAGTCAAGGGCAAAGCAGACAGCAATAGTGGCAATAAGCGTGCCAAGGGCACTAATTGTCTGCGAGAGCTTAGAGGAGATGGCACTCTGTATAGCCTTTGCGTCGTCAGTGAGATGGGAGAGGATGTCAGCCGAGCCTGTATCATCGAACAGAGCCATATTCTGCTTTAGCACGGCAGCAAAGTAACGTGTCTTGATTCTGTGCGTAATTCTGGCGCCGGCAAAGTTAAAGCCAGCGGTCGAGACAAACCAGGTGACCAAGGCAGCGATGAGGATATAAACGTAATAGACGACATACTCGTCCAGCAGAGGCTTTATGCTGTAGCCCTGAGATTCTGCCTTGGAGAAGGCTAGGATGATTCGCGAACTGATAATCTTTGATGCAGATTAAACGGGTCAGTATTTTCATTTTCCTCTGTAGCTTCCCTTCGAGAAGGCACATGGAGCATATCAATAGCGTCTTACCGGGGTGACTGGAACCAGAGCACCAGCGATCACCGCGCAAACAGCGCAGACAGCAACAATGGTCAGGTCAGTCCATGCCGCGTAGCTGTAGATGCCGAGAAAGGATAGCTTCACGTCTTCCACGTGCATGTGCGACGCCAACACGGCCTGCTCGCTGGCATTTGGCTCAGATGCCGGGTCGCCATTTTCAGTCTTTTCCGTAGTTGCAGGCGAGGTTACTGCGGCAGCATCGACACCAGCAGCTGCCGTGGCAGACTGGCCTTTCTCCGGGTCGATGGCCATGATGGCGAATGGTGCTGCCGCCTAGCAGTGAGTCTCGCGAAGCGTGTATTTAGATGAAATGTCTGCCAAAGCACGGAAACGGAGGGTATTGGAGATAGAATGCGGTGATGATGAGGAAAAACAAAGCAGATGTGAGGCACAGACAACAGCATCATCCCATCAGTCAATTGTGATATTGAAATGATGGGCAAATCGGGCGGCACCACGATATAGAACAATGGGCAAGAAGACCTAGGTAGGTAGGTAGGTAGGTAATTAACGATCTCGAGTACAAACAAGTAAATGTACCAACTCGAACCGTTCTATGTTGAATGGGAACAGATTTTGAAGCGTCTGGCCAATGAAGCGGCGCGGTTCAGGCTCATTGGATTAACCAAACACTGGAATGCAGAACTCGGCAGGAGGCAACAACTCGGCGAGCCTAATCAGGCATGGTGTGGGGTCTGGCCTGTCTGGCCTGTGTGTTCAACGGCAGGGGGCCGTGGGCCGTGGTCACTCCTCTGTCAGCTGAGTGTACGGGGTGTTGAGTGGGGAAATGGATTAGATAATCGTGGTGGTAACATTTATGGAACCGCCCTAGCTAGCTCAAGTAGTAATCAACCATCATCCTTACCCCAATCATTTTGGTACTATTACAGGGGATGGACGCGGATGAGATGCCATGGTACAGCCCGCCACGGCAATACCCGTCTACCAGGCCAGACAGATGCGTACCACACTACCATAAAAGCTGCGCGCGGCTATTACGGGTAGTGCTTGGGGTTATTGATAAGCGATTGCAAGGTGCAATGCTAGCAGCTACTAGCATTGACAGATCCTTTGATACTATATATAATTCCGCAGGCAACTATGCCCTAAGTATTAGTACCAAACTCAAGCTACTTTACGATTGTATTATTTTAATATATATAACAGTATCCTGTATGTCTGAGAACTTAGTCTCTTACTAGCTCAAATCCCTACTACCAAGACCTCTTGCAAGTAGATGTAGATTTATGAATCATTGAGGGGTTTTACTATTCACGCAAGCACTATACACAATATCGAGGAAATGGCCTCACGGCCCTAGGGCTGGAACACTACCCTTTCGTCCTCCATTAGTCCAAATGACTTGACACTCGCATGCTATTAAGCATATATATGCTCATTTATCGCAGCTACTATCTCCTTGAGCGTGCTACAGCTTGTGGGTTTGTGGGGCCCCCACAGCCCCCTTGCCACAAGGTTAGTAAC
The DNA here is from genome assembly GCA_003814445.1 of Epichloe festucae Fl1. Classification (NCBI taxonomy): domain Eukaryota; kingdom Fungi; phylum Ascomycota; class Sordariomycetes; order Hypocreales; family Clavicipitaceae; genus Epichloe; species Epichloe festucae. Next base: position 4,716,813 of record CP031387.1, on the reverse strand, counting down.
CACGCAAGCACGCGAAAGTGTGGTATAGTAATTTATATACATAGAGAAAATTAGTAGTATATTTGTTATTAGCCTATTAATATATAAGCAAATATACCTCTAATTCACTTCTATCTGATTAGATACAGACCCTAGCTAAGGTGACTCCACAAGCTGTAGCACGCCCAAGGAGATTAGGGGTGCGCACTCCGTTTTTGGCCATTTGTTAGGGGTGTGATGCACGAGCCAATGCAAACTTTGCACAGATGCAAAACGGACGTTTCTTGAATGCGCATATCGCGTTAGTCCTAAAACAAAAGAAGTGCCTTTTCACCTAATCCCCCGCTAAATATACTAGCTCTTTTTAGTAGTAAATATAAGTAGCTTACTACGACGCTTATAATGCTTATAGCCTCTTCTATAGAATTCCTTCTGTTACGTGGCAGAATGCGTACAGTCATAGGAGACTAATGTAAGGCCAGATTCAGCACTTTAGAGTAGGAATTAACTCATCCTAACATCACACATTACACCTAACAGTAGCTTTCACAAGTGAAATAACTACGACTTACGACCTGTCAAATCCGTTAGCCCTTTTGACGGATTTGACCCCTTGTCGTGCAGAGCCAGCATGTAACACTTTCCTTTTTATTATTACAAGGCCTTATAACACAACGCAACGCAATAGGGCTCTTATAAATACATCTTGCAGGGGCACATTAATATCTATAGGTTCAAGCTACAGGTGGAATTACACGCTATGGCTATGGCAGGCAATATAACAGTAAAAATTAATAGACGCAAGCTACACTGAAATTAGGTGTGGGGACTGTCCTTCTAGATCAGGACTAACGCGAAATGTGCATTCCAAAAACACAATATGCGAGTTTAGTGACTCATAAAAATTTGTGGAACTTTGTCTAAATTACATAAACACCACATCAATGAAAGGATTAAATACTACGTAGTTTACTTATAAAGTTAATAATAAGTTTAAAAAAATAATATAAAGTAGCCACCCTATATATGTTTACATAACTTATACTATGCAAAGCCGGTGCAAACTTTGTGCTGGCTGGTGAATCAGACCCTTGGCAATGAGCATATACTCCGTATGCTCAACAATTACGATCCCAATGGTATTACCTTGCGAATGAAATATAGCTCATGAATTTAACCCGATTGCACGATGCTGCAGCACATTCGGACTTGCTTGGCTTGACTGACATTAACACCTCGTTCCCGGTACGACTCTATGGCAGTTCTATGGCGTTGTTGCTTAGCTGCTTCAACAGCGACACCAGTGCTGGGTTTTTGGCCTCGACCAGGGACTCACTCTGATGTGAGAATCCATTGGCACATACTCCATGAGAGACGGCAGATCTTAAACAATGTCGCTGCCTCGCATGCAGTGCGTGGGCTTGATGGTCATCTACAAGTACCCTTCTCCTCCCGTCCACATGATCGCCATTACCTCTACTCAGTAGCTCAGTCAGGTCAAATCCATCACTTCGGGCAGTACACTTCAACATTGATACTCTGACCTATCGGTACAAATTCAGCTGCACACGAGCATCTACCAAAATGACATTCAAGACATTCAAGACATTGAACCTTGCCCTTGTTAGCCTCCTTAGCATGGGACTTGCAGCTTTCGGTCAGTCTATTGACTTCGAAGCCTCCGACGTGGTCAAACCCGGCTCTACATTCTCTTCTTGGGCTGCAGATACCCCTACGTGGATTACGTCCATTGACAAAGCAGAAGTCAAGACCCGAGATCTTGAAGTCCGAGCTCCCATCTACATATCTCCTCACACCAGGCGAGCCTTTGCCGTTGGCTTTGGCTCCTCCATTATCGACGGCGCGGTTTGGATGTTCGATATGTGGATTGAAAATCTTGCGGATGCTGCGAGGTTTGAAGGTAGAACACTGTTTGGCAGCATGAATTTACAACCAACGACTATTACAGTGCCTTATCTTCGCACAATCACCATAAGTGAAAACCAATACCGTGGAGCTGTTACGTTCCAAATGACGGGATTCGTTGGAACTGCACTGCTCGTGGTCGAATTTGTGGCAGAAGTCTTCGCCACAAGTTCTGCTACTATAATCCAATCCATGATAAGTCCTCCCGTGGCCACGCTCGCGGGCGCAAGCATCCCGGTCACAAGCTGGACATTCCCTGAATATAGTTAGAGGCTCAAGTGTTGTTTGTGTCTGCTTCTATGCGAAGCAACGCCGAACAACATGACGCGCGGGAGGATGCGCATGGTGTTTGGCTGATGTCTGAAGGCCCATTCCGTTCTCGAGTAAATCATAAAGGATTTTATGCCCCTAGGGCTTAGAGACCTCTTCACTACTTTTTAGGGCTATAAAATAAGGTAGTTTAGTATAGTATTAATAGGAGGATCTAAGAAAAATTGATCACTTAAGATATGATTTACTACCTTATTGATTTTCAATGAGGTTTTCTTTTCTCACTTGTTGTGGCTAATGCACTAGTTTTGTGATAAGAGTATCGGATTTGTAAGAATATCGGTATTACTGGCGATACCCAGCAGTGGGACGTGGGACAATAAACATGCGGTTTATTACCTGAAATAAGACCTTTTGTGACCTCATTCTCCCTGTGGTTAAATGTGCCAAAGAGTACAAGGTGCTTAGAAGTAACAAGAACACTACTAAACCTAAGGCAAGGGAATTAGTAGTTATTTTTTTATCATCGTCATCGTTGTTCGACAGCATCGCGTCTTGCGAAAGACCCTGTATTCTGATGCTTTGTTTTGAGACTGTTGGGGGAGGGAAAAAGAAGGCGAGGTACAGGGGCCCTTTTTTGGGCCGTGTGGCCTCGGGCTTTGTGGCCTGAGGCAGCACCACAAAGCCCGAGGCAGCAAATGCAGCCCGTCTCTCAACGCGACCAGTCGCTTCATCGCGGCGGGCAGGAAGACGCGTCGTATCGCCCAGACAACGACTTCATTCTCATAACGACTTCCAGACCAAGTCCAGGCGTAGCTTACTGGCCCTTTCAGATGTTGCGCATCGGCGCCCGCGCAGCCCATCATGTATATCAAACAGACTATTATCCAGGGCTTCAAAAGGTACGCGGCGCATGGTACGTCTCGCTGAACGTCCAAATCATTAACAACCAACCTCACAGCTACAAAGACCAAACCGTCATTGAACCCTTCTCACCGAAAACGAATGTCATCGTTGGTCGCAATGGCTCAGGCAAAAGCAACTTTTTTGCAGCGATGCGATTCGTTCTTAGCGATGCTTACACCCAGATGAGTCGAGAAGAGCGACAGGGCCTTTTGCACGAGGGTTCAGGTTCTGCCGTCATGTCTGCCTACGTCGAGATCATCTTCGACAATAGCGACGATCGGTTCCCTACAGGCAACAAGGAAGTCGTCTTGCGCCGAACAATTGGGTTGAAGAAGGACGAGTATTCGGTGGACCGTAAAGTCGTGACCAAGACGGATGTCATGAACCTGCTAGAAGCTGCAGGATTCTCCCGGTCGAATCCTTACTACATCGTTCCCCAAGGTCGCGTGACAGCATTGACAAACATGAAAGAGTCTGACAGACTCAATCTGCTGAAAGAAGTGGCCGGTACCCACGTGTATGAGGCACGCCGTACAGAGTCATTGAAAATCATGCACGAGACCAACAATAAACGAGAAAAAATCGACGAATTGCTCGAATACATCAAAGAACGACTTGCTGAGCTCGAGGAGGAAAAGGAAGAATTGCGCGGTTTTCAGGACAAGGACAGGGAGAGGCGATGTTTGGAGTACGCGTACCATCACCGCGAGCAAGTAACCATCCAGTCTGCTCTGGAGGATATCGACGGTGCGAGACAGGACGGCCTCGACACAAGTGATTCGAGTCGTTCAGAGTTTCTGAAGGGAGAAAAGGTCATTTCAAAACTTGATGCAAAAATCCACAGCCTGCAGAGAGAATTGGAGTTGCTCCAGATTGACCGACGTCAACACGAAGAGGACAGGCGAGACTGCGCCAAGGCCCTTGCCAAGGTGGAACTGAAAGTCAAGAATCTGAAGGATGGGCAATCGGCACAGGAACAGGCGCGAGCGCAGCACGAATCGGATCTGCATTCCGTCCAGTCCGAGATATCGGAAAAGGAAAAACAGCTGGCTAAGATCCTGCCCGAGTACAAGAAGAAAAAGCAGGAGGAGGATGAAATCAGGCGACAACTAGACACAGCTGAAGCTTCAAGGGCGCGTCTCTTCGCCAAGCAAAGCCGTGGCTCACGATTTAAGAACAAGTCAGAGCGGGACGCATGGTTGAAACAAGAAGTCGAGGAGTTAAATCTGACAATCAGCGCACAGAAAGCGAACAAGCTGGAGGCTGAAGAGGAGGTTGGCAGAGTGCAAGCGTCCATTCGGCAGACCGAGCAAGAGGTAGCGCAATTGAGATCCCGATTAGCCAATTGGAGTGGTGACAGAGTCTTGATGGCCGACGAGGCAAACCAAGCTAGGGTCACCCTGGATAGACTGAATGACGAGAGGAAGCTCATTCGCCGCGAGGAGGACAAACTGAACTCTGTCATTGCCAATGCCCGCCAGGAAAAGGAACAAGCTGAGCGGGAGTTGTCCCATGCGGTAGACGGTGCAACAGCTCGCGGTCTGGCTACCATCCGTCGGTTGAAGCAGGAACAGGATATTCCCGGTGCCTACGGAACTCTGGCCGACTTGCTCGAGGTCAATGACGCATACAGACTCCCCGTTGAACAGACTGCGGGAGCAAGTCTGTTTCATTATGTCGTCGACAACGCCGACACCGCTACCTATTTGGCGGACTATTTGTATAAAACACGTGGCGGCCGTGTCACCTTCATGCCATTGGCGCAACTGCGACCACGTCAGGTCAACTTTCCTCGATCCAATGATGCGGTGCCTCTTATCAGCAAGATAAAATACGACACAAAATTCGAAAAGGCCTTCCAGCAGGTGTTCGGAAAGACTGTAGTGTGTGTTAATTTGGCCGTCGCGGCTCAATACGCCCGCAGTCATGGCGTCGATGGCATCACCGCAGAAGGCGATACAACAAACAAGAGAGGTGCCCTGACCGGTGGTTACATTGATCCCCGGAAGTCGCGTCTCGAAGCTGTTCACTCCGCGAATAAGTGGCGAGAAGAGTATGAAAATTTGATTGCCCAGTCACGCGAATTGCGCCAGCAGATCGAACGCAAGGATCAAGAAATCACAGCAGCCATGTCGGAATTGCAAAAGATGGAGCAGCAATTAAGGCAGGCAGACGATGGATTCGAGCCCCTCAAACACGAACTGCGAAACAAGTCCGGCCATGTTGAAAACGAAAGGTCTCATCTCGACGCCGCTATCAAGCGCCGAGACGCAGTGGAGAAGAATATGAACGGGTTCATGGAAGAGGTGGCCGCGCATGAGGCTGAGATAGGAACCGAGTTCAAAAAAAGCCTCACCTCAGCAGAAGAACAGGAGCTGGAGCAGCTCAGTAAAATGACGCAACAACTGCAGAAGCAATGGAATGATTTGAGCAATGAACGGAGAGAGCTCGAGAGAACGAAGCAATTCCTTGAAGTTGACTTGCGTCAGAACCTTCAAATGAAACTCGATCAGTTGAACAGCCAGGCATTCGAGAACTCGGCATCAGGGGGCGCATCCGGAGGCATGAAGGAAGCTCAACGAGAGTTAAAGACTGCTCAGAATGCATTGCAAGGCATTGAAGCCAGTCTGCGAGAGACAGAAGACAAGATGGACCACGTCACTGCTCGAATTGACGAGCTGAGCTCCGAAAAATCGGAGCGAGAGCAGATTCAGAATGAGATTTCCACGAAAATAGAGAAGCAGCAAAAGAGGATGGAGAAGACTCTGCAGCGTAAGGCTCTTCTTACTGCACAGGCCGCAGAATGTGCCAAAAACATCAGAGATTTGGGTGTGCTTCCCGAAGAGGCATTTGACAAATACGAGAATATGGAGGCCGGTTCGGTGAGTTTGAGGCGCCCATGTTCAAACCGTGGCCGAAATACTGACACAGAACTATTCAGATTACCAATAAGCTGAAGAAGGTCAATGAAGCACTGAAGAAGTACAAGCATGTCAACAAGAAAGCCTTTGAACAGTACAACAACTTCACCACGCAACAGGATCAGCTCATGAAGCGACGCAAGGAATTGGACGCTTCTCAGGACTCCATTGAGGAACTGGTTGAGCACTTGGATCGACGAAAGGACGAAGCCATTGAGCGAACTTTCAAACAGGTGTCCAAGGAGTTTGCGACCATCTTTGGCAAACTGGTTCCCGCAGGACATGGACGACTGGTCATCCAAAGAAGGGCCGATCGTCGCCAAGACGTTGATGAGTCTGATGAGGAGGCCCGTGGCAGTGTCGAGAACTACATTGGCGTCGGCATCAGCGTCTCGTTCAACTCGAAAGAACTTGATGAGCAGCAAAGAATCCAGCAACTCAGTGGTGGGCAAAAGAGTAAGTCCTATTGAATTCCCGAGATGATGGCAAACCAAGAACCACTACTAAACCGTGCATTTTCTTTTGTTATTATTTTGCCTTTAGGTTTGTGCGCGTTGTGTCTCATCTTTGCTCTCCAGCAAACCGAGAGTAGTCCCATGGTCATCTTTGACGAAGTAGATGCCAACCTGGACGCCCAATACAGAACTGCCGTCGCTGCGCTACTGGAATCCATCTCAAACGAGGCCGGCACTCAGTTCATCTGCACTACTTTCCGGCCCGAGATTGTCCATGTGGCAGACAAATGCTATGGTGTGACGTTCCACAACAAGACGAGCTCTATCAACTGCGTGCCCACGACAGAAGCTCTCAGCTTCGTTGAGGGACAAGCCAAGCCTACTGGAACATCATGAACGAATGTTGTGTGTACCAGAAGGGCTTTTGTTATATCTTGTTGCATGGCGATGTTAGGCTCTTCAAGTGGTGCTGGGGAGCTGGAGTTGCGGCGTTGAAGAACACCTACTTTTTTTTGGGGGGGGGAACTACCTGTACTATATGGCATGTTTGATGTATCTATGCCTGTACGAGCTTGGCGTGGATGCGCCGTCTGAATAACTGCCAGAGCTTGCCGAAAGCTCTACAAACGAACAAGGGTTGTTCGGGGCTTGCTTCGGAGGAAGATAGACCTGAATTTAGAAATGATGATGCCAGCTTCCAAGATAACATGGGAGTTGTGAATACGTAGCCCAGAGAATGAATGATACTTGTTGTTGCACAGGATACTCAATTTGCCACGCGTGGGAAATCCTCAAGTCACCATCAAATATGGCATGCTGTACAAAATGTATACACCAGTTCTAGTTTACAAAGATGCGCCTTGTATATGTAGGGTTTAATTTCGCTAACACGCCTCCCCCTTTTCTTTCTACCTGTCTGCCATCATGTTTCGCACACCGCTGAGATACTCGGGCGACAGCTCCTTTTCCAGCTCCTCCCTCGTCAACCACTTGAAGTCGGTGTATCCAAAAGGGTTATTCTTCAAATCGGCCTGACCGGCCATGATTCTTCCCTTGAGGAAAAAAGTCTTTTGGCCTCGTTTTGTAACAAACCCGTCGGCGGCTTGAACAGGTTGCTTGACGACGTGTGCAACGGGAATACGGCCAACGATCCAGGTGTTCATGTTGACGCCGGCAGCTTGATCTAAGACTCTCTTGGCGGTCTGTTCCTCCTCGTTAGTCCCGTGTTGATTGTTCCTCACGACGAGGCGAAGTGAGGCGTAATTATATGCCATATAAAAAAAAAAAAAGGTTAACACCCACCTCGTGCAAGCTTTCGTCCTTGGCAATGACATCTGCGGGAAAACCCCAGCCATCTTTGCCCTTCACAACCAAGTACAGCGTCCTCTCGAGCTGTCTGTCCAATCTCTTCACGTCACCCTTCTCATCAGCCTCGGTATTCCTCTCCATGGGCCTCTCGACGGGAACCACGTCCTCGGGGGCAATGACCTCGGCGTCATCACTGACACGAGCTTCCGCGTCCTTGAGAAGGCTGTTCAGCACGCTCTCCTGGCTGCTCAGGTCGTCGCCGACTTTGAGCTCGTCATCCCACGCTGTTGAGCCCTTGCCCTTGTACACGCCGATATCCTTGGCGACTGTGCCTTTGCGCTCGTTCACCTTCAGGTTCCAATCTAGTTGGCGGGCCGTGTCGGGCTTGAAGTAGATGCTCGTGATGAAGGGCGTGTTGAGCCTCTCTTCCAACCGCTTCTGGTAGAAGAAGAAGGCGTTCTCGAACGAGTGCAGTTTGCGGGTCAGCAGCGGCGGCCGGGTCAGGATCAAGCCGGATCGAACGTCGTAGGCTGAAGGCGCTCGCGTTGGCGACGGAGGAGGAGGAACGGTTCCTTCCGAGGACGTCATCTCGGAACTTGTGATGGGGGTGGCCGAGTACAGACGGGCAGGCACTCGCGTGAAGCCCGTGGCGCATCTTGAGCACACATTGGGAGAGCCTACGGTTTGTTTGTGTGAGGTTAGTTTCTGAGAATCTTGGGACTTTCCCCTTTTGTCTCCCCCCCCTTGGGTCCGTCCCCTTACTGCTGCTGCTGCTGCTGCTGCCTCGATAACAATGCAGAAATGCCGATTCTTACCTGAAAATATGGATTGCATGGCGCGCCGCCCCCTGCTTGAAGCAGTCATGGTGATGACGGCTGTGGGGAGATGCAAATCCTCGTCCAAGAGGGCCAGAAAGATGACCACTTTCGTCGTTGTCTTGGAACTTTTCAGTTTCCACCTGTAATCCTGTGATGGTTCCTGGAGGTACGTACCTTTCCTTTCCACACAAGGAACAAGGAGCGGCGGCTTAGGCAACCAACCAATTTCCTCCGCAGTAATTCCTCATTGAGTTGGTCAGTGCCTGAGGCAATCCCCTGCCCGGCCAGCCCACTTGGTCCTCATAGCAAAATTTGTTGCATCCTGTCTCCCACTTTCCTTTTCTTCTTCTTCCACCCAAGGCACGATTTACCTTATCGTCAAGACCCGTTTCCACCTCCAGAACGTCCTGATCATTTACTAGTGCCAAGAGTGAACTCCGGAGCAGTCTTTTCGCTAGCGGTGCCTGCCTTGAAATTTCATACCGGGTCCTGTTAGATAGATACTGCTGACAACGCAAAAAGCACCTTTTTTACTTACGTTAGATGGTGCGATTGTTTAATCGGTGGCCTTTCGTCCTCCATCCCCACTTCGACGTGGCTTCAAATCAACGTCCCTCACGCGAGGAATTGATCTTTCTTTTCTGTGGGGTTTTCACGACATGATCCGAGTAAACCCGGAATTCCATCCGGGAGTACGGTGTAGATCTTGAGACAGCAGAATGAGCCCTTTGGGATACTTTACTTTCGTTCCAACAGGTGCTCATCTGCTGCCCCAACCTCTCCCACCTTCAAAAATGTCGGGCTTCACGGCTAAATGTGTTTAGGTATTGAAACACTACTATTGCTTTCTATTGCAACCATAGTCGTGTAAATCGCCAATGTTAACATAACTGTCCATGGCCTCCGCAGCCAACGCCAAAAATGAGGATGAAGCGTTCAAACGATCTACAAATACAATATGTCATCCCTCATCTCGAATGGACATCAAAATGTACCTTTCCCAGTACTATGATCAGATGCAATCAATATTTTGCATAACCTGTTACGCCACAAACCCTCGTGTCCAAAGCAGAACAGACAAAATCCTCGTTGACGGCACAGGTACAAAGTGAAAAAAAAAAGTACAAAAAAAACCTGGGTATCTAATCACCGCGAAGGCTATCCGCTTCATCTGAAAAAACGCCGGGGGCTAACGAAAAGTCCTCATCTTGTGTGTACCTGTGATTATGCCGGGAGTTCGGCGACAGCCTGAGCCACCTCTTGCGTGGCTCTCTTCTCCCACGTTCGCCGGGATTGGTCATCGAGCGACGATGCGTCTTTCACTTCGTCGTAGAGTTTTCGCGAAATGTCCCGATTTATGGTTGCATACTGCTCGGTGGTCAACTTTTGCGCTCGCCAATGAGGCCGAAGAGCGGTTTTGACGATATCATTGATGCTCTTCTTTTCTTCGTGCGTCATTGTCCACCGTGTTGGCGATGTGTCTTCACTTCGGGACGAGACTTGATGAGCACGGCGAGGCCGGGGCTGACGCAACTCGAGGGGACGAGAGTCAAATTTGGCTGAGCGTGGTTCGGATTCCCCGTCATCACTTTTAGATCGAGTGGGAGAGTAATTTGCAGGAGGATATTGAGGTTCAATGTGAGTACTGAGTGATAACGTCGGGGATGTAGGCCGACCGCCAAGATGGGGAAGTGGTGGCGGAGTCAACGATAGAGCCCTGGGGCTACTATGATTTGAAGGCGAGGGCGAAAGTGCCGGCGACGAAGCTTCTGGAGGAACCCGCCACCTCGGTGTCATTACTGGGGTCTCGTCCTCAGATAAGGGGTTTGGCTCCAAAGGCTCCAGTTCCTTAAGTAACGACGACACCAGAGGTGTGGTGCTTTCCAAGCGAGTAACGCCATTCCCCAGCGATGTGGTTCCATTTGTTGGGCGTGCATTTGACGGACCCAAAATTGCGGGAGATGAAGCGGATGTTGAGGCCTCAGCCTGCGTAGGCAGCCTTCTAGTTCGCGGACGCTTCAACTTTCTCTCTGGCTCTTGCGCTGGCTCTGCTGGTGATGCAGTAACGGACCGACTTTTGCGCTTTCGAGTTGCGGTGGTACCAGATTCTGTGTCTCTAGCACGGTTGAAGGCCCCCCACGCGCGCCTTTCATCACGAGTTTCCTCGATAGGCGGTGGGGGTGGTTGCAGGCGTTCACTTATTTGTGGTGGGATAGTGCTGGCAAAGGCATCTCGTGCACCGAGACGATGGGCGATGTCCATACGCTGCTGCCATCGCTGCAGTTCTCGACGATCAAGCTGTTGAAAGCGACGAAACTGCTCGAGGTCATCGTCCTCGTCATCGTGGTTGTCAAGATCAAGATCGCTCATTTCGTAGAAACGACCGGAAAACTGGCCCCAGGCGCCTTGCCATTCATCATTGCGAGCTTGCCTGCGGGCTCTTCTGAGACGATGACGTGTCCTTACATGAAAGCCTCGTACTTCTCGAGGGTTTGGACGCTGAAAATGCGCCCGAGGCCGCGGAGAGGCAGGTTCGGCATCAATGCGATCATGGCGATCAGTCGTGAGCTGGAACAGGTGAGCACATTCCATGCAATACCAGTCACCCTCAGGAATATGGTCCAGCCCAATGCAATGCGTGTGGTAGGCGGCATCACAGCTGTCACATAACAGTAAAATGTCCTCTCGCTCGGCTGAGTTGCAAATGGGGCAAGGGTTGCCTTCGTCCTCATCCTCTTCTGCGATGTTGTCGCCCATCCAAGCCTGGACATCAAACTCGGCCACTTGTTTTTTATCTTTGACATCGTACGTAGAGACTGCGGTGCCTGATGAAATGGAATGTGATGTTAGCAAATGTGAAATAGTTCTTCTTCTTCTTGTTGTTCTTCTTCTCCCTCGTTCGTTATGCTGGGCAGAGGTGCTACACATACCATCTACACCGTTGTAGACGCGAACAAAGTGGAAGGGTGTTCTGCAAATGGGACAAGTATTTGTCTTTTGAGCCCATGATCGAATGCACGCATCGTGAATGACATGCTCGCATCCGTCTAGAGCTGCGACAATGTCGAGATGGCTTGTCTCGTTGACAGCAGCGGCAACGGCTGTGGTGGCCGAGTCTGATGCTGGGGCGTCTGTCACTTCGGCGGCGGCGGCGGCATTGTGAACATCGTTCACGGCCGAGGGCGAGGGCGAGGGCGAAGTCGAGGACAAGGGACGCGGTAGGAGATCCAGGCATATGATGCACTGTTCAGGCTCGTTCATGACGCCAGGTTGGATAGTGTAGAGACGAATTTGATGAAAACATGTAAAACGAGGTGCAGACGATTTGTTGGCAGCGGCGAAAGGCAGCAGGGCAACCAACCGTCGATTTGACACCAGCAGCAGCAGACTGAAGTTGGCGCAGACTGCGGACTGTGAGTGGGGAAGAGTTGGGGGGGGGGGGGGCCAGGGTGCTGGGTGCTGGCGGTACAGCGGGCTTGGGCGGGTGGGCAGAGCAGCGTGGACCAGCAGACTGGAGTGAGTGGGAGGGAGTTGGCCACGGGAGAGAAGAGGAGTTGTTGTTCTGGTGCGGAGCAATCAACAACAAGGGAAAACCGGGCCAGCTGGCTACGAGTGGAAAGAGAGAGAGTTTTGAGGAGGCCGTCGAGACAGCGGCAGTGGAGGGGCTACGGAGTACATGCACTAATAATATTGCTATTACTCCGTAGCCGCGACCCAGCTCCCAGCGCGGGAGACAGCGGGCTAGCGACTCGCGACTAGCGCGCGCACGCAGAGGAAGAGGCTGGAGGGTCCCCCACGCGACCAATCAGCGGCTACAGACACCGAAGACGCCACACATCCATTAGTACATTCATTAGCGGCTGGTTCAAGTCAAGTGCTGGGGGAGCATCTGACAGACACCGGGTCGACAACATGGTGAGGGCGGGTGGCGGGTGGCGGCCTGACCTAGGTATCCAGGCAGATAGGATAGAACAACGTCGCAGCACGAGGTGGTCAGTCGTACCATCTACGGATTACCTACGCATACTCAGAGGCAGCAGCAGGTGAAATCATGACCTTGTTCAGGATAGCACGAATACACTCTGCATTTTTTTTGCATGGAGTGCAGAAACATGCGGATACTTCCGAAAAAAAAAAAAAAAAAAAAAAAAAAGGTATGCAATGACATAAGTAGGTATTACCATTCTCGATGACTTGAGTAGTCTGTCAGGAATTTCCATCTGCTCTACCGGGTAGGGATCGGGGTCCAATCTAGTAGGTCTACGTAGCAAGGCGTCCGGAACCCGTCTTTTTCCAGGACCCCTCGAAACCCCAAACCGGCTCACGTGACGCCCTTGCATCTCCGTTGCGGTGCGCTAAGGCCGTTGCCTCGTCCAAGTATCTTATCGAGCCGCACATTGTTCTGGTGGATTCAATCAGTAGGGTCGATGCTAGGAGGGACAGAAAGGAATCCAACCTTGACAGTCATACATACATGTACATGCTAATGTCCATGGGTTCGTTCTGACTTCTCTCACGATGCGTGATTTATCCCTGACCTTGGACTCAGTCAGACGGGGGGGGTCATGGGCCCCCGGGGTTTGTGAGTGTGAGTGGGTTCTCCAACTTTCGGTTTCCCTCTCGTCACCGACACTTTCTTGTAGTTTCCACTTCTACCACGCCAAGTTATTTGTAATTTGTTTTCGTGATGCAGTGGCATTGCGCCGGCCTGACGACGACTTGGTGTGGGTTCGTGTTCCCAATCAGTGGGCCCAGGAGCATGACTCGAGAGGTGCCAGAACTCATGGCCCCTTGCTTCGTTGTGGGAGAACGACTTGTGTTGTTGAGACATGGGTTTGACTGTACTTTGGCCATTATTCAGCTGGCGGTAATACTGATGAGCCCGCCCTTGTTGTGCAATCCAACGTAATATGGTAGCGTACGTTGATGGACAAGAATGAGACACGAAAGAACAAGAGAGTATCCTAGATCTATGTAGTGAGTTGGCGTTCGGGTGTTTAGACATGAATAAATTTCCATGTCGTGTACTTGCAATGTTGCAGAGGAGGTGCTTGACGCAGTGGAAGGTTCTACGGTCAGTCTCATCGACAATTGAAGTGCTTTTCAAGTGGAAAACGTTAGGGAATTTGCTTGGGGGCCGCGAGGAGATCACTGAAGTATTGAGGCTCAATGGTGCATCTCCGTCCGGATAGCTCGCCCCGAGAAGGATCGTTCCGTCTCGTCCGAGGCAACGTGCCCAAGCACATTGACCGTGACAGGTGTTGCACTAGTATCGCATGTCACCGATACAGCGTCATGCGACGACATACAAGTATTAATCTGCGCAGCGACACGATGCAGTCATAAATCGTAATGGGGTCTGAGACCATGCAACCGTTTTGTTTTTGTTCCATTGCTAATCGACCGGCCTCTGTGACCCAAGTTCGAATGTCGACGCCCATTTCGTCAACTCGTAGTGCAGGCACGCAAAACCATGTTCCCCGTACACCAGACCGAAAAGCAAATCCGTGACATCCCCCTCTCCCCCGTCATAAACAATGGACTTCTTCTATACCTCGGCAATCTCCCTCAGTCGTCGCAAAGTTGATCGCATGGCAGCGGCGGCAGGGGTGCTATATTTGGTCAGTGTCCGTTTGGGCAACAAGAGATTGGAATGAAATGCCCCCTGATTAGTGTTCCCCTTTCTGACTGGATGTTTCTGCAGGTTTCGGCATCCAGCTTCGGGAAATCGCTTTTCAGGTTCTTCTTTCATCCGTGATTCGGGGTGGTACGTACGCAACAACGTAGGCGCCGCCGGCAATGGTGCGCTTGCAGGACTTGCAGTTCCAGATGCCAGTGGAGTGGCGGCGAACGTTGGTCTTGCCGCAGAAGGTGCAGGTGTATTTCGCGTGTTGCGTAATTTCCATCTTCTTCACCTGCTTTCGCAGGGAAGCACCATAACTGTACAATATTTCATTAGCCCTGGTGTTGCTCTCGAAATTCAGAGTTTCTATGACTGGCGGGCATGCGTGTGTGATTGGATGTTCAATTGTCGTGCTGGCCCTGGCCTGATAGATAGCGTGTGCGATTTTCATTGCTTCGTCATAAGGGATTTGATGCTCTCCTGGGACCAGCGTTCAAAAATGCCAACACACCCACAAAACCAGAGCCAGAAACGTCGTCGTATGGTCGAGACTCGAGTGTGTCGTGGGTAGTCATGGCTGTTTGGAGGGAAAACTTCGTGATAGAAACTTACCGGGTACCGTATTTACCGCTGCAGACAATGTTAGCACATGTATATGATGTAAAGTTGTATTGTTTGCGCTAAATACATACGTCACGCCGACCTTCTTGGTTCGCTTGGTCATCTTGATTTATGTGTGAGGGTTGTCGTTGGGGTGGAAGACAACAAATGACGGGCGGTAGGTGTTTGACGCTTGACTTCGGTTGCGGCTGCGTCCACCAGAAATGTGCTGGAGTTGTGATTTTCCTTAGGGCAAGCACGTGAGCGCAACTGGAGCAAGCGAAAATTCGCACGACGGCCCACACCTAATTTTTTCCTGTCATTCTGTTGCACCTACTAATACGCTACGCGGTCTAACACATTCAGCTCGCTGTTGGTGGGGTAGATTCAAGGAAGGTTTAGCGTGTGATCCACGAGCCGGTGCAAACTTTGCACGGGTGCAAAATGCACATAACCGGACGCGCTAGCCATTTTTATTAGCTAAGATCCATAGAAATTCATGGAATTTTGTCTAAATTGCATAAACACCACATCCCCCCCTGTTCACGATATATCTTTTTGACCAGGGCCTAACCAGGGCCGCGTAATTGCCTGTAATAGGTAATTTTACTAACTTTGCACCTATTTTAGGTGCAAACTTTACACTTTGCGTAGTCCCCGCGCAAAGTTTGCACCGGTGCAAAGAAAGACAGTACAAAATAGCCGCCCCATATAACTCCACATACAATTTGTATCATGCAATGTCGGTGCAAAGTCTGCACCGGCTCGTGGATCACACGCTTAAGGTCACATGATACATTACTTGATAACATTTTCTCGCCGGAGCTTCAGTCTTCCCGTGCGACCCGCTGTTACAGCCTGATCGGGATTAGTGGGGTGCTTACATACTGATGCAATGATGCAATGATGCGATGCCTCAGCCGAGGTAACTAAACATACAAGAGTGACCTTCATTCTTCTTCTATAGTTACTATATTTTTGCTCGATGATATCTTCTAATTCCTGATCGTTGGGATTTTCTGTTTTACACCCTTCATCCTCGACTTCCTGTGACTGACTGGGGACAAACATCACCTTTCTTCAAAGCACCAGACTCACTTACGCGCACCCGAGGCTCTGGAAGCTATTTTTCGCAGTGACGCATCAATGGCCGTAAAAAATCATGGGCGCCACTATGACTTGATTCTCTTTGGAGCTACAGGTACGTTGAGTCTCGCCTCTGCCCCAACATTGAGTCTGAAAACCATGCTGACAGCTATGCTCTACAGGTTACACTGGGCAATTGACGGCGGAGCACATCGCCACACATCTACCCACGAATCTGAAATGGGCTGTTGCAGGACGTTCAGAGTCAAAGCTCCAAAATGTAATTGCAGAATGCCAGAAACTGAATCCTGACAGACTGCCACCCAGTAAGTCTGCGATGCTCGATTGTTAGATTCAGGAAACTCCAGACACGATCAACTCAACTTGGGAACTAGCTGCTGATAGTTCGTGCAGGCGTCGAGCTCGCCAATGTAAATGACGAGGTGGAGCTGAAGGCTGTTGTCGAGAAAGCGTTTGTCATCATCACCACTGTTGGGCCGTACTGTCTGTACGGCGAGCCCATCTTCAAGCTTTGTGCCGAAACAGGCACACATTATCTCGATTGCACTGGCGAGGTCCCATGGGTTGCCCGCATGATCAAGAAGTATGAAGCTACCGCAAGGAAGACAGGCGCCATAATGCTGCCTCAAACGGGCATCGAGTCCGCACCTCCCGATTTGGTGACATGGTCCATGGCGCAACACTTGCGCAAGGACCTTAAGGCCGCGACCAAGGACGCCGTTGTCACCATCCACAAGCTCACGTATGTTGCAACTTTTAAGCCGAGCAGGTATAATATGTGTTTTCGTGTCTGACTTGAAACAGCTCCAAGCCCTCTGGAGGCACCCTGGCCACCGTCCTGGTTCACTTTGAACACTTCCCGTTGAAGGAGGTGATGGAAGCAACCACGCCGTACGCGACGTCCCCGATCCCCCATGCCTCGGGAGCAAGGCCGCGAAAGTCCTGGCTTCAAGGGCTTCTGGGCGTGACATCACTGCCCAACTTGGGAATCGTAACCACTTCTCTCGCGGGCAAGACAGACCAAGCTGTAGTCACGAGAACCTGGGGCCTTTTGCACGAGATCCCCAGCCGAAAGAGTGAGTTCTATGGACCAAGGTTTACATGGGCGGAATACTTCAAAGCACGAAATTGGCTGCATGGCATCGCCGTTCATTTCGCCCTGGCCATCGGTGGTCTGCTTCTGGTGTTTGTTCCACCATTGAGGAGTCTGGTCAAGAGATTTGTCTATCAGCCAGGAGAGGGCGTCAGCAGGGAGGACATGGCCAGAGAAGAGGTAGAGTATCGTGGAACAGCGACGCCAGATATAGACAGCAATCCAGCTGGGAAGCAGGCCTTCTGTCGTGCTTGGTTTCACGGAAGCTTGTATGCGCGTGAGTGTGAACCCCCCAATTTCCAGTAAAAAAAAAGAAAAAAAAAAACACACACACACACACACACACACACACACGTTGTTACACAAGATTGGAAAGAGACACTAACTGGTAGCCAGTCACGGGCGCGCTTCTCGCACAGGGTGCTGTGACCATTTTAGAGGAAGATCTCGAGTTAGATGGTGGTTCGTATACGCCGGCGTGCTTGGGTCAGAGCTACGTGGATCGTCTGCACGGAGCGGGTTTCAAGATTGATGTAAAGACGATTGAGGGCTGAGCTGGTGCTGCAGGTCAAGTATATTATGTGACGATGTAACATTCTAGTGCTCAGCCGTCATTCTCAGCAGTGTGCCATCGAAGCTGCACAATAAAACGCTATTGGTTGACGGCACTTCCAGGACGACATGGATCCAATATCGTTGTCGCGTCATACTCGGTTTCGTCGTGTCCACGAACAAGGTATAAGAGGTAGCACGTAAGCGAGGCAGGCAAGCGAAATTGCAACTTTCCTCATGGTCTATTTGCAAGTGACCTTATCGCTTCGCAGCCTCCCTCATTTCACTTCTCTCCTGGACAATCGTTGAGACAGCCCTGCCCACATCTGTACCTAAACTGGCAAACCCTTCCACAACACCATCGCGATCACCCTCACTCATCTCCTGGCTCATATTGAACTTGCCCTCCAGCTTGGTAATCTCAATCTCGATACCAATAATGTTCTTCTTCAGAATGTCGACATACCGCTCCGGCGCGTCCGTCACGCCCCACTGTCGCGGCCGTCCATTATCGCCCGTGTAGCCCATGATGGACGTCTCGGCATGGTTTGTCAAATCCGTGGTCTGGCGTTCCAGAAAGTCTGACGTCTCGTCCGACTTGGAATCGAAGTAAATCTTGGCCTTCCCGTAGACCTGCGCAGCGGCGTAATTCCAAGTGGGCACGACTTTGCCGGTGGAGGGCTTGGTTTCCGTGTAGAACCTGGGCGTCACGTAGTGTGCTGGGGCGGCAGTAAAGAGAACCATGACTTCTTGTTCGAGGACGTCGTTGGAACCGTCACCGCGGGCAGTCACAGCGTCAATCATGGTTTTGCCGTGGGGATTTTGGCGGGCCAGGTGGCCGCGGAGAACACCCAGTTCAGATTCACTGGATTCATCCTTGATGTCCAAGATGCAGGGGAGGTGAGTGGCCTGGATAAAGGGTCGGGAATCAGAATGGATGGCGGTTGTCAGCACGCCGAGGGGATATGTGCGGATGAGGTCTCGGAGGATGGAGAGCCTCGACTCGGCATGATCAGGTCGAAGATACATTCCATTTGTGTGGCGTTGGCTACAGACTGTTATCAGGATTCAGAGGGTTGATACGGAAGTCAACAAGGGCCTTCGGGATGACCAGATGACATCTGGTCCGATTGCCGGGTCTCGGCGGCCGGAGGTGTTCATCAGGAAGGTGTCTGACTCTGCGTCGATGCAAATCCATGTTCGTGCGTGTCAACAAATAGGAGCAGGTGGAGGCTGCACGATGGCGTCGATGGGGTGGATCGTGGATGGATGGATGGAGCCGCCCCGCCTAAACTTCCTCTCCTGGCCGAATTGGCTCCGACTTTGCTTTGCTTCAAAAATATCCAATGACGACGTCGTCTCTCGAGTCCAACACGGTTCTCTCTCATACATACAGAGACGGACACCACGCAGTTTCCCTCATCCCATTGCGTCGACTCAACGCATTCGAACCGCACTACTTGTCGGCTGCTTTGGCATGACGCGCTGGCGTCTTGTCAACCCATCACCATCAACCCGGCCGTGCGACCAAAAGCTGCCAAACCAGCGCCAGCCGCGGGTCGTCACCACTGCACTCGGTCGTTGCAACGCCTCCATCCCGAGTATACCTATTGCGGATACTCGTATTACTGCTACTACTCCTTCTCGCCATATTCAGCACCTCCCGTCTCCTCAATTCCGCCTGAATCTGCATCATGGAACCTCAAGTCATCAGCGAGAATACGCCTTTGATTCCATCTAACCCCGATGGCGAAGAGTCCCGGCCGCGGACGACGAGAACAGTCACATTCAGCCCCGACCCTGTCACAAGGACCTTTGAGCCCGAGTCGTACTTGTCTCAAAGCAGCCATTCTCCTGATGGCAGCTTACCAGCTGGGACGGCCCGCACTGGAGGCCCAGTGCTCACAGCATTGAACAACAAGCTCAAGAGACGAAACAGCCATGGCAGTGCTCCGGCACTCGTGCAGCCCCATCTAGGACCCAAGATTGGACCTCAGAGAAGTACCAAGAAGACGGAGAAGCTCAAGCTGCTGCCCAACCCGGATATCGAAGATGGCGAAGACGAAGAAAGCGGGCGTGACGTCTACTCGCAGTATACCCGAATTAAAGATCCGACTGCGAGAAGAGACGCCGCTCGTCTAGGCAAGGGAGATCGCGGTCGTCTTCCTCGTGTCACTGCCTACTGCACCGCCGGCAAGTACCAGATGGACTCCTTGATGCGCTTCCTCAAAGGACGAGGCAAGACACGCGGCGCCAATCCCAAATTGATTGACGAGTGCATCTACACCCCATATTCATACAGTAAACCAAGCAGGATACAACATGATCCTGTCAGCAGCTACGAACGCCGCCACTCAACAGGCGGCGAGTCCATGGAAGAAGAAGCACGCCGCCACCAGACACTCAGCCTAGAAAATAACAGACTTGATTCTGGATATGGGGATGCATTTTCCACGGGCGACTTTCCCGACCCGTCTCACATGGGCGATGAGACCCTGCTAGGACCCAGTGCCACCGAGGATGCACCGGCGGCTGGGAACACACTAGATTTTGATACCCAGGTTCACACCCCAGAAGTGTTTCTCTTCGACTATGGCGTCGTGGTCATATGGGGCATGACGGAAGCACAAGAGGCCAAGTTCCTCAAGGAGATTGCCAGATTCGAATTAGAAAAGCTAGCGCCAGATGATATAGAGACGGAACTTTTCAACTTTTACTACACGCGCGAATACCAGGCCCGCATATACAACGACTTCATTACATTGCGAGACAAGAACAACTACATGATTAAGCTCGCCATCTCCCACGCCCTCGCCCAAAGCGTCAAGGTAAGGAAAAGAATGAAAGATTGAAAAGCTCTCTTGATCACACACGCCTCCTTCCACCATCCCTATCCCTCTCTCCATTCCTCAAACTCTCCATTCCTCAAACAACCTGCTTACTCTGGGTATCAGACGTCCCTCTACGAGGAACTCATTGCCACGACTGTCGAAACCTGCAAAGACATACCCGCACACATTGCCCTGACGGGCAAAATCAACTTGTCCCGAAAACAAATCAACATGCAGATCGGCGACCTCTTCATCCTTCGCATAGCCATCCACCTCAACGGGTCTGTCCTCGACACTCCCGAACTATTCTGGGTGGAGCCCCAGCTCGAACCCGTGTACCAAGCCGTACGGAGTTATCTCGAGATGGATCAGCGTGTGGGCCTGCTCAACGAGCGTCTAGATGTAATTGCGGATTTGTTAGCCGTTTTGAAAGACCAGTTGAGTCATGGCCATGGCGAAAAACTAGAATGGATTGGTATGTTTCTCCCCCTCGGCCTCTATGGGACACCACGTTAACACATGACAGTTATCGTACTAATTGCCATGGAAATCTTGGTCGCATGTATCAACATTGCTGTGGATCTGTGGGCCGGCGAGATGTAAAACAATATATTGCCAAGTATGCCGTCGCATTTCGTCCCAATGGCAATGGGATAGGCACGTCTTTCTTTTTCCCAATTTGAATATGCCGTTATTTTTTACATGGCGATTTAGCATCTTGGAGTTATGGACCAATTACATTCAAAGGCAAAAGCGTCGTTCAAGAATAGGATATGGATACAGTGTGCCAAGGACAGCTCACTGCCTCGTCCCGATTAGACACTACTACATGGATCCCCCTTACTAGATGGCGCAAATGGGGAAACAGTCTTTTGGACGTGTGTAAACTTGTGTAAACTTAAGTGTACTTTTCATATGATTCCGTGACTAATAATATCCTATGGTAAATGCGGTAACGCCTACTGTTTGTTTTTGGAGAAGTTGCGGGACAGACCAGATTACAAACAGGCCAAGTTTAAAGAAATAGAGAGGGGAAGAAAATTGAAAACAAAACTCCTTGCATTGCTGGTTGTCAGTTGCCCCCTCCCTGTATCTTGTTACATCTCTTCCAACCGAGTCTAGTCGTCGCCATCCTTGTCCATCTGCGTCTCCTCGTCTTGATCCTGATCCTGATCCTGGTCCTGGTCCTGGTCCTGGTCCTCCGTATCGTAATTCGCCATCTCGACATCCTCGTCTTGTGTCTCTGCCTTATCGCGGGATCTGCTCTCCTTGTCAGGAGTGTCTTCATCGGCACCTTCTTTGTCGTCCTTGTCTTTGTCGTCATCATTGTCGATATCAATTTCGTCGTCCTTGTCCTCCTCGGCTTTCTTGGTAACTTCCTCAAACTTGATCTGGAACTCCTCCCTTTCAGCCGCGGGGAGATCCTCCCATGCACGAGCCAGGTCCTCATCAATATCGACATCGCCGCCGTCACCATCATCGTCCTTGTTCCTCTCTTCGAAGATGGGTCGGGTCTCAGTACAATACAGCGCGAAGGCGCTTTTGGGCTTCTTCGAAGATTTTCTAACACCGTTGGTGGGGGATCCATCAGCAGCTTCGCCTTTGGCTTGAGATTCTGATGGTGACGCAGGTTCTTTGAAGGAGCTATTCGATGTGGCCTTGCCATCGATATCCAATAGGGTAGACTTTCTGTGTCCTCGCTTGATGCGCAATGGCTTATCCTTGGGCTGGAAACCAAGTTAGAAGTCAAGCGTCAACGGGGGGGCAGCGACGCATGGGAAATTCTGCTAGTCCATGGATTTGTTGCTTCCTCTACGAAGCACCACTCGCCAAGCCTGGTCTAGAATGCCCTTGCGATGACCATTCGTTGGAGCTGAGATACTCACCGTTGGTGGTGGACTTGGGCTGCCGTCGGAATCCTCGACATTGGCGCTGGTGCGTTTGGAAAGCTGCTCTAGCAGGAACGCCCTCTCTACCCGGAGCTTCTCGACTTGTCGCTTGATCCTCGCGAGGCGCAACCTCGCCGCATCGTTCGCATCCTCGACCTCGTTTGTCCGGTTCTTCAGTTGCACACACTTGCGACGATACGCCTCTTCGACGGATGGAGGGAGCGATGGGGGGACAGCTGGGCCAGGGTTTACGTCAACGTCAGCAAACTTTCTTTTGAGAGGCATGGCTGGCGAATCGGTGACGGGAGCGTGGTATGATCAGTGACTGGGCAAACACAAATGCGCGCGGAGAGTGGGCAAGGCGGCAGATGGTGAGGTTGGAAATGGTGAAAGTGAATGGTGTTGAAAGAGTTGAAGGTGGATCAGAGAAGAGGTGTGTGTGGATGTGTGGAAACCGAGAACGGAGGCTTTGCGCAGACAACGCGCGACATTGAAAGGTATGCGGCATGGCATGGCATGGCTGAGCTGAGCCGGTACAAGGACAAGGACGAGGACAAATGAAAGTCAGGCACGCGAGGGAGGTCTGAGTATAGCTTACATGAAGGCGGCGCCATGACGACGAAGACCGGACTTGCAGCGCAAGGAAAGGAAGGAAGCAATATAATGAAATAATACTGGAGGGGCGAGGAGGAGGTTCAATCAAGAAGAGCAATGGCCCTGATCGATGGTTAAGAAAGGGGGCGCAAGATGGAAAGGTGGAACGGGGGAGAGGAGGACAGGAAGAGAAGCGAAAGGTGCGGCCGAGACAAGACACGAGGGCGATGCGGCGATGCGGCGATGCGGCGAGGCTGCGACTTGATGGCGGATTGGCGCGTTGACTGAGGTTATATCAAATACTCGTTGAATGCGCTAGACCAGCCAGCGTCTGGTCTGTTGATTGGCTGACGCTGGCCCCAACAAGGCTGCCACAACCACCACCACAACCACCACCACGGATTTTCTAGCGGGGCCCGACTAAAGAGCCTCCCCATCCCATCCCGTCGTGTCGAGGTGAGCTCTTGCAAGCTTGGCCAGTCTCACCATCTCGCCGCCATGTCTCTCAACATTCCAAATGCTCCCAATGCGGGCCTTTTCAAGCAAGGTTACAACAAGTAAGTTTGTTTTCACCTTTGCCACCCCTTCCCCCCCCCCTTCACTCCAGGTCTGCCACAGCCCCTCCTCGTGCTTCATCCCGCCTTTCATACCCTTTGTGCGAGAGCCTTTCCAGTATCGCACCTCTCGTCAAAGCAGTCTTTTGGAACTTGTCCATCTCGGATTGCTAACACATGCTCTCTGCTCTCTCTTTCACGTAGCTATGATTCCGAAGATGGCGCCGTTCTGCGCAACATCGATGCCTGCCGGGCGATTGCCTCCACCGTCCAGACCTCTCTTGGTCCCTATGGCCGAAACAAGATTGTCATCAACCACCTGCAAAAGATGATTTTGACATCCGACGCTGCCACCATTCTCCGCGAGCTCGACGTCGTTCACCCAGCTGCTAAGCTGCTCGTCATGGCCAGTCAGCAGCAAGAAGCCGAGATGGGCGATGCCACCAACTTGGTCATTGTTCTGGCCGGTGAACTGCTTCGCAAGGCCGAGGACCTTTTGCGAATGGGTCTGAAGGCCTCAGATATCGTTATCGGATACGAAAAGGCGCAAATTTTTGCTCTCGACACTTTGGAAAAGCTTGCTGTCGACAAGGTTGAAGACATCCGCGACCAGGAGGAGCTGAGCAAGGCGATTCGAACGGTGATTGCGAGTAAGCAGAACGGCAACGAGGGATTTCTTGCCGATCTTGTCGCCGAGGCCGTCCTGGCCGTCCTTCCCAAGACCCCTGCCAACTTCAACGTCGACAACATCCGTGTCGTCAAGATCATGGGCGGTAATCTGGAGCAGAGCCGAGTCGTCAAGGGTATGGTCTTCCCCAAGGAGCCCGACGGTTCTGTCAAGAAGGCCCGCCGAGCCAAGGTCGGTGTTTTCACCTGCCCTATCGACAACAGCCAGACGGAAACAAAGGGCACTGTTCTGCTGCACAATGCCAAGGAGATGATGGACTTCAGCAAGGGCGAGGAAGCTCAGCTCGAGACCTCCATCAAGGGGCTGCACGATTCTGGGCTGCGGGTCGTCGTCTGTGGCGACAAGGTTGGTGATCTAGCCATGCACTACCTGAACCGGTACGGCATTTTGTGCATCAGAATTCTCAGCAAGTTTGAGCTGCGCCGAGTGTGCCGCGTCGTAGGTGCCACCCCTCTCGCCAGACTCGGTGCCCCCATGCCAGACGAAATGGGAAGCATCGACATCGTCGAGACACTCGAGATTGGAGGTGACCGCGTCACCGTCTTCAGACAAGAAGACGAGATCACCAGAACTGCCACTATTGTCCTTCGTGGAGCCACCCAGAACCACCTAGATGATGTCGAGCGCGCCGTTGACGACGGTGTCAACGTTGTCAAGGCTATCACTCGTGACCCCCGCCTCGTTCCCGGTGCCGGTGCTACCGAGATTCAACTCAGTGCCAGGATACAAGCTCATGGAGAAAAGACGTCCGGCCTCAGCCAGTACGCCATCAAGAAGTACGGTGAAGCCTTCGAGGTGATCCCCCGAACCTTGGCTGAGAGCTGTGGTCTTGACGCCACCGAGGCTCTGAGCAGATTGTACGCCGCCCACCACAAGAACGAGGACGGAGATACTGGAATTGACGTCGAGGTATGTTCATCGGTGCACCCCCCGTTTTTTCCCCGCTCATGAAAACCAACTTGTAACTACCCATGTTCCCATCCATCATGGGGGACAATCAAATTAAAAAAATACTCACAAAATATCTCCCTCCTTGCTCTAGAACAACAACAAGACCGGAACCCTCGACGCCAACCAGGAAGGTATCCTCGATCTCCTGGCATCCAAAGCCTGGGCCATCAAGCTCGCCACCGAAGCTGCCCGTACAGTATTATCCGTCGACCAGATCATTGTGGCAAGGCAAGCTGGTGGGCCTAAGCCTCCTGGTCCCAACCCCGTACGTGTGCACTCAACTATGCCCTCACAACAATGATGCCTTTTTTTTTTTTAACTTCACCCCAAATCCCGCGTCCTCTCCAATTGTGTGCTAACAAATGTGTCGTCAGAACTGGGATGAGGACTAAATAGTAGGCGCGCATGGCGATGAATAAAAACAAATCAAAAACAAAGGGGAGTGAGCAACAAAAGTAAAAAAGATGTTCGATTCAAATGATGGGTCGGAGCAGTCCTCGCAGTAGCATGACAAGATGTTTGCAAGAGAGATGGCCCTCTCGTGAACGGACATTCATTGTATTTGTGAGCCTATCACGAACAAGGAAAAGTTACACATGGCTGCGGATAGAAATGAGGCCGTGAATGGATCGGAAAACAAATGATGAACTACCAGGGCAGGCGGGCATATGATGACGCTTAGGTCGATGATCTCGTGGTGAATAGTGCTAAGAGATTTGTCTTTATATGCCCTCCTGTATGTGACGAATTAGATCAAAATTGTTATCCCCGTGCATGACGAGGTCATAATCTGGTCCACATACATCATGCATGTCTGCCCGGGCATTGGGCTGTCTACCTAGGTAGGTAGGCACATAGATGAAACAAGTCAACTCTCTTGTTCTTTGTAGATTGAGGTTCAATTGTAAATTGGCACATTTCAGCGAGGAATCCAAATACATCCTTTTCCTTCTCAGTCGCAAATTCCAATTCCTATTCCAGAAAGAAAAGAGCAGCACATTGTATTCCCTGAAAGTGTCCGAGTGGCACACCGACTCATCTACGTCAGGTCTCTTCCGTCCTAGGAAAAAAAGAAAATCCAGTGCGATGCAACAAAGACAAATATCATGTCTCTTCTTCGTAAACCACCCGAGTGACATCAGCTTTCCTTTCGATGATATGGAGCCGCCGGACCTCCCCTTCTTGCAAGAGAGCGACATGTACGTGTTTCTAGCGACGACGGTGAAATGAAATTGAAAGGTGCAGGACCGAAAAAAAGGAAAAGAAAAGAAAAAACCTCCCAAAAGAAACCCCATTTCGCGGTGTGCAACTATACAATACATAGCGCGGCGGGTATAGATGGTTATAGATGGTAAAATTACGAGGATATGGTATAGTGTGTGTGTGTGTGTGAGACCAAGGAGAAATGCTGTTGGGGTTCTTCTGCTCGAACACTGTAGGAGGTGAATCAATTCTAGAGCCAAAACAACATCGGGCCCGTAAAATGTCATGAACGCATTCAAGACGTAATAAATAAATAATCAATGAAAACAAAGCCAAGAATTCATCAGACCATCGTGAATCAAACTCCGACACCGGCCTTTCGGGGCAAACAAGAAGAATCAGGTGAGAGAGGACCGAGTATGTAAAGAAGCGGTCCTATGCTTCTTCCATGATTCCGCCTTCACCACCACCCTCCTCCCGCCACTCACGGCTCTTGTCGGCAATGCGTTTGATGCCAGTGACGCGGCCAGACCACAGACCCTCAATGGGTGTTCGGAAGGTAAACGCCCGCTGGGAACTAATGACCCCAATCGCCTGCAAGACAGCCTTGCGACCATCTCGTCCAAAGACAGCCGGGTGGTTGATCCATTCTAGACTGCTCTCCAATTCGGCGTCCAAGGCGGCAACCGTGCCAGCATCGATACCGCTCCCGAGGCCGAGGCCATCGGTTGATCTGCTTTGTCCAATCTGAGCTGGAGGAAATCCATTCCCGCCAGACGAAGTGGCTGGGGTGGGTGGTGACGGGCTGCGTTTTCTGTCAGGTGTTCCTGCAAGACTCAGCGACGAGTCAGTCCTAGGATGGGGTGTGGAGGGGGAGGATTTGCTTCCCGGGGGTGGCACTGGAGGTAGGCCGCCCTTTCCTAGGCCTTTGAGAATGGACCTCGTCTCGCTCAACAGGGTGTGGGCGCGATCGTGCTGGCCACGGCTCACCAGAGTCAAAGCCCGAGTCAGCATGTCCGACGTCAACAACTCCATCCGGCGCTGAACAATGCTAGGATGGGGGGGGATTGGTGGCGAGCTCTGCCATGTCTTCTTCTGGCTCGCGCTCGGCGGCAGCATCGTGATTGCCAAAAGCGACGGCCGTGGCATATGTTGAAGGGTGCCTTCACGAAGGATGTCACCCCAGCTCAAATCAGCCTGTACCAACGGAACCTCCTCAACAGACAAAGTTCTCTCGGCATCATTGTCCATGGAGCCGCCAAGGGCCTCCAAGCCAGACACGATGTTGTCCCAGGGGTCTTGGGGCAGTTGGTCCTGAGAGGCACTGTCAGGTGTGATGACGAGTTGTACCAGTATGTCGCGCTTGTCTCCGAATCTGAGGTCGCCAAGCGAGGCTTCCGCGTCTCGGCCACTCGCTCTCTTGGTCATTTGCAAAGCGCCGCTGATCTTGTGGAATTTGGCGGGCGAGCCCTCTGGCAACTTCAGCTTCAACTTCACATTCTGGTGTGATAATGATTGCATTGAGCCCAGGCAACCAGCCAGACATTCCCGCAGCATCATCCAATCCTTGACATATGTGTAGGATGCCTTTGTTTTTGTTGAGAGCTCAATCATGGTATCGGGCTTGTGGGTCATGCCCAACCCAAAAGAGTGAATGGTGATCCTGCCATTGCTCGGTCAGTCATGTTCCGAATCATAATGCCACTCATAGAATGAATGGGGGTCACTCACTTGGCAGCCTCGGCGCGCGACACTACGAAGTCCACAGAGTCGGCATCTGCTGTGGAGGCATCGCTGATGAGCATGATTGTTGCAATGGGGTTGTTATGCTTGCGCTGCATGAGCAGGTCCATGGCAACGTTTGCTCCCTCTACCACGTCTGCACGATGACTCTTCTGACCAACAGGTCTGATGGAGGAGAGAATATTCGTCCACCCGGGCCACGCCTTTGTAGTCATACCAACAATGGGCACTCCGCCCCCACCAGATCCAAAGGTGACAAGTCCCATACGGTCCCGTTCCCCAAGCGTGTTCACCATGAATTTCAGCGCGTCACGAACCAGATTGATTTTCACGCCCTGCATAGACGAGGAGATCGGTACGACGACAACCACATCGATGGGAACGTGTACGGAGCTGCATGGATGGGCCTTGACGGCAAAGTTCGTGTATTCCGTAGGTGCAGTGGTGACTGATTTCGGTCCCCATGAGGATGTGGTTGATGAAACTCTTTGAGGTCTCGATCTCTGCCATTCAACCTCTTCCTCGGGTTCCGACATTTCTCCGCGATCGTAGTCAGGACTTCGGATCAGCCGAGGCTCGACGGCATTCAAGTCCAAGAGAGCCTGATTCCACAGTTTCAGCTGGTTTCTGTTCTCGAATCGCAGATGGAACTGCGGCAGCTCAGCCACAGAGAGGCTGAGAGTCAGAACATTCTCATCAATGGACCCAGTCTCAGACACCTCATTGAGATGCTTCTTGATGAGAATGCTGCCTTTGAGAGTGCACCGGGTGGTTTTCTGGGCCACTTCGCTGTCGTCGTCCCACTGTGGTGGGGGGGGCTGAGGATGCAGCTTTTTCTCCTTGACGCAAATGAGCATCTCGGCAAATAGATAACACTCAAGCTCTTGCCACGAGACCTTGTCTTTGCCAACTCGAAGTGTCCCATACAGTCTCAATTGTCCAAACCTTGACAAGCTTCATTAGATCATCCGTTTCTTGCCAGGGCGTCTCACCCCCACGAAACGTGCGTTAAACTTACCTGCTGAAGTCCAAACCATGCCAATTATCGACCCGATTCCGCAGATTTTCGGTCATCTCTTCCAGCACCTCGGGGGACTCGTAGGGGATGAAACGCGGGGCGGAAGATCGAGCTGCAATTTCATCAATCTTGGCCGCCACCTGTGGTGTTTGGTGTGGAGAAGAACTAATGTCTTCGGGGTCCGGCCTCCATTTGTTACCTGCGACCTCAACAGTGACCAAGCAAGTAAGCGTTTGCTGCTGGCGGGACCGATTGATGGTTGGAAACTCGGATCGAACAGTCACAGTTGGCGTAGGGATAGGGTACCGGGAGATAATCTGGGGACTTGCGGGTGTTGTCTCCATGGCTTGCACATCGTAGTCATGGCGCCAAGGGGTGCTCTGCATCGTTTCAGAGTAACCAGCGCACGAGGTGACTCCAGTCGCCTCGCTGTCACTGCGAAGACGCCCTGTAGGACAATACCGATCTGATGAGGGTGCTTCTCGACTATCCCGGAAACTGCCTTTGGTGCCGCTGTCCCAACCAATGCTGCTCGGTTGCTGGGATTGGTGCTTCCTCTGTGAACTTTCCACACTCGGCGGTCGAACGGTTTGACTGTCCCGAGTTGGTGTTGGTGTATGTGTCGACCTCGAGTCGCTTCCAGCTGAACGAACTAGATTGCTGATCTTGTCTGTCTCGGGATTAGCATCCAGCTCTAGATGTTCCGTTCTGCGTGGAGAAGACGAACTAATGTCGAGAACATTGCCGCCCCTGCTGGTATCGAGGTGTAGAGGCGCTTCACACGTCGGGCAGTACTGTCCCGAGAATTCACGGATAAATTCGTAGAAGCATGCTTCGTGGGCCACGTGAGTACAGGAAAACTGCAGAATTCGCTCTCCCTGAAGCGTGTGCTCCAGTGGCTCTTCGCAAACCGCACACTCGCTGCCGACAAAAGTCCTCTCGCGCCGAAAACGGCTCCTGTCCACGGTACTCGCCATGACGTTGTTGTCAATGGCGCCAATTCTGCGGAACAAAGTACTGGTAGCTGATCGGGTCGAGCCTGTAGATGAGCCACGTCGATGGCTGCCGTTTCCTCGTGACTGTGTTGGAAATGGTCTAGAGGAACCTATCCACGAAACACATGTTAGTACTGTGTTTGCCTCATCGAGGTATATATCTGAGTCCCAGGCTCATGAATTCATTGGCAATCTTGACTAGTAACGTGGCCTCGCGAGGATTACAACAATAAATCAGTAGTTCGCTCTGCATACCTTTACCAGGAAGTAAGGCCTCGTCCGCGAAAAGCGCGGCGCCTGCGTTCAACCTCGGTTGCGACGCAGCTGGAAGACTCGAAGAATCGATCGAGTCTAACCCAGCCAATCTAGCTGCTATTTGGGAGTCCGACTCGTATTTCTTTGGGTATTTGGAGCTTTGGTTTGTTTTTCGGTGATTTTTCCAGACTCGGTGAAACATGGAGACGGGTAGAATGGGGCCTGTATAATAAGTGACGACCGGTCAAGCCAGTGCAAAGCGGCGAAGCAACCGAGAATAGTGAATAGTCAATTGAGCGCTGCGTCCAAGGGGATGTTACTCGACTACTCTTGGGTCATGGGAACGTTGGTGAACCGAGTTTCGAGAGGTAGGTCGGCTGTGATGTTTGGGGCAATGAATGCTTCAAGAGAAATCCGTAATACGGGTTACTCCGTAATGGCGGCGCAATTGAGAAGAGAAATGGCCCGATCATTCGTTATTGGACCAGGGGAATTAATAAAAGACAAACCAAAAAAAAAAAAGGGTTGGTTCGGTTCCGTGCGGCAGGAGCGTCCAGGATATGCTGTTTCAAGTCCCTGTATCAATAATGCTTGGTTTAAGATGGCGGGGGAGTCCAAAACGTGTAGTGGCAGGCCCTCGCAAGGCTTCGAGAATGGGACCGGACCAGCTATTATAGCAGCCTAGCACGCAAGTGAAGACCGGCGAAAAATGGCCCAGGTTTGGGGTTTGGTGTAACGGTGTGATTGTAAAAGGAAACGTTGCAGCGGCGACGGCTTTTTGAGAAAATAAGGTTGTTGTTTTTTTTTTCCCCTTGGGAAGTCCACGCGTCTTCAATCCAGCCAGTGCCAGCCAGCCAGCCAGGTCTGTGTTGAGGAAACTTATTACGGACTACGGATTATGATGGAGAGAAAAGGGGCGACGTCCGTGTGGCACCGTTATAATGATAAGGAAGGCGACAACTGCTTTGCGCACCGACAGAGTTTTGAGCGAGCCGTCGACAGGTTGATTACTGAGCCCTCGCTCGTAGCGTTCTGACTTGGGTAGGTCAAGACTCTCAAGAGTCAAGACTCACTGTCAGCGCAGGCGGCGTTGCGACAAGCCCAAGTCGGCACTTGCTACAGTAACAGTCTACGTGGTGAGACCTGCCGTCCATTTCCGTTGTTGAATATGGACTACTCCGTACCACACGAGACACGGACGGAGACTAGGGAACAGTTTGACGGCAAACATGAGCTGCTACGGATTACCGAGTTGAGCCAATACATGTAGATGGACGTGGCTGCGCCGGGGTTCCAAGAAGCGTTCCACGTTCCACACCAAACCAACCTAAAAAAATATCAGCTTCCTGGACAATTGGCAGTTGCAATGGGCAGGCATGACGAGCGAGTTGTCAAGCGAGATGCGCTTCGCAGCGGGATTGCAAAGCCCTCTCTTCTCCTTCTCTTCTCTTGTTGATGATGTGTGGACCGGGCCTGGCTTGACTTGTTGGCAGTTTGTTGCAACGGCGGAAGGAAGCTCACTTGAGAGTACGGTTATTAGGTTGGAGAATGAACAATTCGGATAATAGTGCTCCGCATTAATAGCGCACATCATTGTGTCACGGAATAATATCAGGTCTTACTCCGTACCAATAAGTATTGTGGATGGATGTTCGAACCCTTTCCGCAGGACGGCCGGCAATGGAGGCAAGAGGATAATCCGTGGACAGAGGGGAAATGGCGCATACAGGCCGCACAGGTAGGTAATACTGGGAATAACAGATTCAGGCAGGACCAGCCGAAATCTGAACCGGATCGATGCTTCCCTTCGCAGGCACATCTCGCATCCTGTTCAGGTGGCCAGGTGGCAACGCTGGCTGGTGATCACGACGTGATCATCATCATGTCCGTAATACACCATGTGATACTCCGTATGGAATACACCTTGAAGTTTTGTGCAGCGAAGAACTATCGCGACATGCATGCGTTTGTCAACCGTGCGTCGGCGACCACGTGGGCGTGCCTTCTTCGGCCTTCATATTACATGTGTAGTCCGTAAGTTCCAGGCAGACGCAATCCGGCAACCTGGCAGCTCAGCACCACGCTTCGGTGCTTTGGTTTTTTGGATTTGGATGCTTGCAGCCTGCAGTTTTAGCGGCTTCCCTCAATACCACCTGCTGGGGTGGGGGACTGGCCGCCATAATGCCCAAGCCACCCCTGTCGACCGACCCACTGCCAGCTGCACGAAGTGGCTATTAATCGGCGTGAGTCCTGCATTTTGCTCACTTCGTGTGGGCAGGTAATAGCTCTAAGCAGGCTGAGCAGGGACAGCACGAAGTTTGCTCTTGCCAAATGGAGCGGCTGGCGATCGGATGTACGAAAAGGAGAAAGCGTGGGACGAGCACCACGCGGACAAGAAAAAAAAAGCCCGATTGACGTAACCTCCCCCCAAGGCCTTCTGCGCTAAGAAACAGGAAATCCACTTCTATTTCTCTACTAGCAGGCTCGTCGATCCGAAGACGATGATGTTCTCCGTAACCACAAGTATTTTGCCGCTGCATAAACAACTTTGAGTTCAAAATGTCTTGGGCGGATTGTATTGTGGAGTACGGACTAGGCACTGGCATAATGGAAGCCAATTTTCCATGAATCGTGCTGTCTGGAACATTAGAGTGGGTCCACCTCGGTGATTACTAGTATTTTGCCTGTGCAAGTACAACAAGGAAAGAGCGAAACAACCAGACCTTCTGCTAATTTTGTTGGTTTGGTGGCCAACAAGACGAGGGTTGTTGACCGACAAATCGTCCTCTGTTCTGTCAAGCTGGATTTCACGCTTCATAAAGCAAAACCGGCTTTCCAACGTCAACTATCCGTGAGGTGCGAGGTTTTGTTGAAGAGCTTGCTGGTTTCAGCTACACTGAAGCCATGCACATCATCTGTTCACAGGAAAAGGAGGACATGCTGGACAATCATCAAAAGGGGCGCGGAGCGTCTGGATCCAATTGAAGGGGGAGACTTCTTGGGAGTATTCGCAGGCATTATTCGGTTCTCCGAGACGTGCGACGTGCGACTACATGTACGGCATCCCCGGCCAACAATGGCTCCGGGCAAACTTGAAGGAGACAGCAAACGTGCATCTAGCCTGGGGGCTTTTTGACGAAGCGCTTGGAGAAGACAAGACAATCATGCCATTCGAGAAGCTCGTCCGTGCCGCCCCTCAGAAAGTGCAATTTTTCAAACGTCCATTTCCATGTAACCCATGCGTGCATCCGTTATCAGGAACACGCGTCGAGCCCTCCACTTGTCGCACCGTCAACGATTCGCCTCGTGCCAGCACAGCTCCGAATTCCCTCGAGCCGAAAGCATTCGAAATTCTCCTTGGTCGTGCATTAATAGTCAGACTTGATTTCTTTGGACCTCCGCAATTGCAATTAAATAACAAGAACAAGCCAAACACAGCGCCGTCCAGAGAGGTCCAGAGAGCGAGGCACTTGACGAGCGAGGTCGACGATGCCATAGCCTGACAGGCTTCGTACAAACGCGACCGGGCACCGCATCATATTGTCCATCACCCACCAACGACCTGCGACCCGTGCCTTCTGTCAAGGTCGAGCATGGCCATCTTTATGCCTCGCGGATATCGCTCCGCCACCGAACACCGCTTCCGCGAAGATCAGACCGACGCCACTATTCGAGCCACTGCATATCATCGCAAAGACTACTGTCGTTCCGTGATATGATTCTCGCCCCGCCAACATTCTGATGTTTGTGGTTCAATAGCAAACCCCTTCGGGCGGACCTCTCTATCAGCGTTTCTCTATTCGACATGTACCATGCACTGTGTACGAAGGCTTGCGGATTCTTGTCTCTGTTAACATGGAATCGATGCTGTCTCAGATGCCCTTAATGGGCTCCAGAAGCCCAATTCCAAATTCTTGCTGCTATGCGCAAGAAATTCCTCTTGACCAAGGCCAAAACATGTATGTCGTGTGCCGGATGTCAACTGGCTCTGGAGAAGGACATGATCGGTTCCAGGGGCGAGAAATGGGTATTCGAGGCCCGCGACAAGGTGTGTTCGCAAGATGGCTTTCTGTGACATTTTAGATAGTGCGAATAGGTATAACTTCTCTGGGAATTAAGTGGCAGAGAGGAATGCAAGTCTACCGAGTTCCCGGAGGCTGCTCGGAGAGGAGGCTACTTCAACGATAGAGAGTGATGAACTAAGAACTTGGAGGTTAACTAGGTGATGCAGCAATGTGATGCGATATTACCTCCAAGTTTTCAGAATTTGACTGGGATAGGCAACTCTCTCAGGATCGAACGAATGGCAGGAAGGGCCCATATCTTTGCCTGATCATCACTTTCTCGAGGAATGCCAATCACCGCTATTCCTCTCTAGGGTAAGCAGGGAAAATCGCGGTTGAGAATCGTGAAGCCGCTTTTCTCCTTTCTGTTTTGGCTGGCTATTTAGGGTAATTCGCATCAAGGTTGGCATAATGACGCCAAGTGTACATCCGTCCCGACGACGTGATCGGTAGTAAACGCTTTCATACCATGTAGATTGGTGCGCAACAACGTATGCCAGATGAATCCAAGCCACCCAATGTTCCCGCAACGCCAGTCCAGCCCAGGAAAAAAAAAAAAAAAGAAGAATGGAAAACAAATATCTCCACCCATCAACAAGACGGGTGAAGATCCGGCCTCCCTCCCCCCTTTGAAAGAATCACTTCCTGAAGAAACTCGAGCCCGCTCCCTTGACAGGCTCCCTTCCCCTCTTCAGCAACGCATGCTTCGAACTCCTAGCATACTTCCTGACCTTTGGCGCCAACCTCGCGTCCACGTCCCTCGATACCCTGTAGACCGTCGAGCCGATTGCCTCGTCGCGCGGGCCCCTCCCTTGTCTCGCGAGCCTCTTCTCAATAGACGGGATGCTTCTCCCGCGCCGCGTCGAGCCCGAGGCATCGCCTTGGTCGCGGGAACGGGACGCATCCTCCTCGTCCTCCTCACTGGACGAATCGGCAAGGAACTCAGCGGGCAGGACGTCAGGGATCGCTGTCCTCTCCGCGCGCTTTCTCCCCGTGGCAGGCAAACAAGGCACGTCATCAACGGGGTTGGCGTCCTTGCGCTCTGAAGCCTGTTGCTTGAAGAGAGCGTCGCGCTGTTGCCGCCTCTTCTTGGAGGCGGCTGCTTGTCTGGGAGGACTCTAGTCAGCAAGCAAGCATCATGGGCAGGGGGAAATTCCATGTAAAGATGGCATATCATCTTCACGACGAGAGGAAAAGGGAAAAAAAAAAAAAAACATACTCTTGCGCCATCTTCTTCACCGCCTGAGCAGACTCCATCATCTCCTTGGCGACCTTTGACGTGGACACCGCCTCGGGCGCCTCATCGCTATCACTGGCCCCCGACTCATCTTGCCTCAATAATGGCGCAGCGGGGTCCGTCGCAGGAACAGCGAGCTCCTTGTCTGCGTTGCCTTGGTCATCAAACGTGACGACGTTGCCCTTGAGCTTCTCCTCTTCCTTTGCTGCGGCCGCCTCATCCTCCTTTGACCGCACGGGGAGGTTCTTCCGACGCTTGGTGAGGGTGTTATTTCCTGTGGAGGGCCCGGCCTGGGATGACTCCGCGAGGGCAGCTTTTCTCTTGCGCGTCTGCACGGGCATGCTGAGTGTGGTGGGCGGGCGGTGGAAGGGAAGGATGTCGAGTGAGATTGAGTGAGATTTTGCAGAGTTTCGGGGTGCTGGTGGATTGGGTGGAGTAAAGATGACAAGTTATCGATGTCTCTGGTGTGAGATGTACTTTGACGAGGTTACAGACGTGATGTGACTAATAAGATTAAAAAAAGAAATATTAGAAAAAATCTTTAACTTATTTCACTTGTCGCCGGGTTTCGAGAGCGTTGAATGTGTGACATGCTCGGCTTTTTTTTTTTTTTTTTTTTTTTTTTGGACGTCGAAGAAAAAGAAAATCAAGTGGATTGCTTGAACAGAACAGGGTAGCATTGGAGAAATTTGATTGGTGGCATGTGTGTCGGTGGACCTCGGAGCTGTGCTTAGATCTTGTCATCTTGATACATGAGATACATGAGATTTGACATTGTGCATCAAGCGTCTCGTCAACAACAAGTCGCAATGGCCACCAGACGAGCTGTAAAGCCCTGCCTTCCCGCCCATCTCGCCAAACCCGCGCTCTTCACATCCCAACGAAATGTCCTCTCCGTGACCTCACATCTCATGCACCACCACAAAGGTCGAGGCTACTATGCCGCCCCAGCTTCTCGAAAACCAGCCCCCTCCCGCTCCGAAGTCTTCAATCTGTCCCAAATCCCACAGGCCTCCTTCGAAAGAGTCATCTCGCGAAACGGCAACTCGTTCAAACACCTCTCCTGCGCAGAATACTACGTCGTCGCGCAAAAGTTCACAGAAGCTATTCGTCGCGGCTCGAGTCCCTGGGCTGTGTCATTCTCTCCCAGTGCGTCTTTACATCACACTCCCTGATCGCCGCTCTTGAATAAAGGGTACTTACTTCCTGAACTGACGCTTGTCACTCGTCATCAGAGGATCGTGTGTCTGCAGAGACTCTGCACGCAGTAGCATGTATCATGCGTCAGATCCGTTCCAGTTCGGCAGACGCGTTTGCCACAGCACTCTGGTCATCCGCCTCGGAGATGGGCCACCGGCCTGCCACGCTTTCTCTTGCCAGACAACTCATCCGGTCTGGGGCGTATTCTCGCATCCCGCAGCTTCGAAGGGTTGAGGCGCGCTTCAAGCAGCTACTAGGTAGTGGGAGGGATGCGGACGCCCTGACTGCGGAGGGGGAGCTGCTCTTTGAGCAAGGGCGGTATGATGGCGCGGCAACCCTGTTGAGGCGCGCTCTTCACATCGGTGGGGACTTTGAATGGCGGTCTTATTGTGAATTGTGCTTGGCCAAAGTATACGCCAAGACGGGGAGGGAGGATGACGCAAGAGAGGTGTTTGCGAGGTTGGCGGATGCGGGAATGGTGGAGGCGGACGTCGAGTTGGTGGACTTGCTGAGGAGAAGTGATTCGGAGGAGTCAGAGCAGAGGATGTATACGGCTGCTTGTAATGGAAGGAGTGACATGTTTACGCGGTTGTCGGAAGCCGAGTTGGAGAAGGAGAATGGGGAGAGGAGATTATGGGCTATGGAGTGGTCCAGGTTGGCGGATCAGCGCGTTGAGTATTGATGGGAGACTTGGAGCCGTATCTGGGGGGCTTTGATCTTTCACCAGTATTAGAATCTAATGCCCACCTACGTCTTGAGCTTCTTTGATGCCGTCGCGGAGCTCGCCTTTCTCGGTCTTTTGCCGCCCACGCCATCCCCTTCCTCGTCCCCGTCCTCGTCCCCGTCCTCGTCCCCGTCATCAGCGTTCTCGCCGGAATCACTATCGAAGCGGCCTTGGATCTCGCCTTGGCTCTCTGGGAACATTTCGCGCCAGGTTCCAGTCGAAACTCGCTCATCGTCCCCATACAGTCCGACGCCGTAGGCGGTCTTCATGGCCGCAAGACAGGCGTCTCGTCGCTCGTTGAAGTCAAACATGGGCTTGGGATATGTCCCCACCTCCACGTCCCTCAGCCCATCGCCCTTGACCCGGACGCCAGCCTTCTTCTGGTCCTGAATGGGCGCCTTCCACGGCTCGTAAATGTACTTTGCATCGAGGTTCTGTAGCTCCGGCACCCATCTGCGGATCAAGTCGCCGTGCTTGTCCCACTTTTGCCCGAACGAGATTGGGCTATAGCATCGGAAGTACTGCGAGAAAAAGGCTGTGCAAGATAGCCATTGCCAGTTTCCAGCGTTGCAGGCGGGTTCGTGGTCGAGGAGCAGCTCCTCGAAGACTTCTGCTCCTCGCTCCCAGTCGACGTAGCATCCTCCCCTGGTGAGGAAGCACGCCACGCTGTGGCGGCCCAGATGATGTATCCATCCGTCGTGACGGAGCTGACGCATGAGCGCGTCGATCCATGGAAATCCAGTGACGCCTTGCTTCCACCGCCGGAACCACTCGTCTGCTTGTTCGGAGTCGACGTGGTAGTCACCCGTCGTCAGTCCCGTCGCGGGGTCCAGCCTTGACGGCAGATGCCAGGGAATGAACCGGCAATGTCCGTTCCCGGCAGTTTGCTGGAAGTGAGGCCCGATGGCCGCCTGTGCGGCAAAGTACATGTCTCGAAATATCAGCTGGCCCGTGAGACTGGCCGGGGGCGCGGACGCTGCGCTGCCGTAGGAATTGACCACGTCTTGAACCCGCCAGTAAAGCTCGCGCACGGAGAGCGCGCCAAAATGAAGAAACGGGGAGAGCAGAGTGGTCGACTGAGGGTCGAACTGCGCAGGACTCGTCTTGGGCTTCTCAAACGTCGCCGTGTACTCTTTGTCCTTGATGATGGCGTCGAGGGCCTTCAGGGCTCGGGTCTCTCCGCCTTTATGAGGAGTCGTTGCTGGGACGAACCCAAGCTCATCCAACGTTTCAATGGCAAAGTCGCCACAAGGGCCGGCAATATGCTTGTACCCGGTGTCATTGTTGGTTCTCCTCTCAGCATTGATATCAGGCTTAGTGTCTGGCTGATGCTGTACAAAATCCACGGGCATTTCCCCAGGGTCGGGCAGCTGTTTGGGTGACGGTATGGGCCGTGGCACGTCGCCAATCTTCTTGGATGCAGAGAGGAGTGCGGTCATGGACATGGTTGGCTTCCCGCCATGTTTCGTCACGACTTGCTCGCTATCCCACAATGTCCTACCTGATCGAATGATGACTTGCACACCTGCTTTCTCGGCAGCCTCGGCCACAGCCTCGTCTCTCTCGCGGCCATAGGAGTCTGTGTCCTTTTCAAAGACCAAATGGGTAACCTTCCACGCCTTGAAAAGCTTTGGAAACAGCGTCTGTGGCCCTTCCCGAAGCACAAATAGCTTCGAATTGGGGTTTAGCTTGGTGATGGACTCTGAAAGATCATTCTGGCAGTCCAGTCTATGGAGCCGGATGTTAGTCCTTGTCTCGATCGAGATGGGGGTTTGACGATGACGAGCGGAAGTGATGGCGAATGAGGGGGATGAGGACGAGAGAGAGGAAGAGGAAGAGGAAGAGGAAGAGGAAGAGGAAGAGGAAGAGGAAGAGGAAGAGGAAGAGGAAGAGGAAGAGGAAGAGGAAGAGGAAGAGGAAGAGGAAGAGGAAGAGGAAGAGGAAGAGGAAGAGGAAGAGGAAGAGGAAGAGGAAGAGGAAGAGGAAGAGGAAGGGGATCACCAATGTCACACAGCATCGCATCCCGCGTTTAATTAGACGTACAGAAATTGCCATCTATTCGTCCCTCCCCTGGCTCTGTACACATAATGGGGATCCCACGTAAAAACCGGCCACAGAACCGCTGGCTCCAGATCCAGCGCAGCCTTCAGAGCCGGAGAATCGTGAAGTCTCAGATCAGTGCGAAACCAGTAGATAACTCTTGGCTTGGCCATGTCTTGTTTGTTTCGGTTTACCCGCAGAGCGCGCAGAGCGGTCAGTCGGACCTGGACTTGGCGCGTCTATGTTTCTCCGTATGCAGAGATGAAATTAAATATCGAGGGTTTCGTTGTTGTTTGTTTTGGTATGACTGACTGATTCGTTTTCTTTCTTTCTTTCTTTCTTTTTTGTCAAATCGAAATTACCTTAATTTGACAGCCTTGAGATTCAGTCTGGGAAGGGAGAAAGGTGTTGGCTTGAGACATGCTTTTCGCAGAACTCTTGGTCCCCTTTTTTCTAGGCTGGACAAAAAGAATTGTCATGATGTCAGTACTAGCCGCAGCTACGCAAGACTAAGTCGATCCAAGTGGCGGATTGGCTAGCATCTAAGACAGCGGGAGATGCACCTCTGCCGGATTGGGGGATGAGGTACTTGGGGCTTACATTAGATAAGACAATTCGTATTGCACCGGGCCAATGATTTGCGTGATGATACGCGACACGTGATACAGTTGCGAGGTTGCAGGTACGTAGTAATTTTCCGAGATATTATAGATATTGTCCGAGATCACAATATTATCCGACATCACATCCACATCATCTATCGACTTATCGGGATAGGGGTTGCCAAAAAAAAAAAAACAGCACTGGGATTTGATTGGGCAATTGCAATGCGGCTGGCTTTCATGCACACAATAGGCAGGAGGAAGGGGCATGCCTTTTTTTTTTTTCGGCAAAATCGAAATATCTTGGCTCGGGGGTTGCCGGGAGCACAAGAACAGAGAGCATCGCTTATCGCTCGTCGCTCGTCGCTCGTCTTGTCCTCGTCAACCTCGCATCTTCGGATGGAGACTGCGCATCTTCGGATCTTGAGTGCCCGCAGACGAGGTCGTCGTAACAACAAAAACGCAAACAACAAACAACCGCTTTCAGCACTTGCCCTGCATATTAGCGCCATGTCTATAGCCGCACCCCCACTCAGCCCCTTCATAAGACACGGTGAATATGCATTTTGCACCAGGGATCGTGATGGTGATGGCTTCATGCCGAAATGGTTTG
This sequence comes from Epichloe festucae Fl1, assembly GCA_003814445.1. NCBI lineage: Eukaryota > Fungi > Ascomycota > Sordariomycetes > Hypocreales > Clavicipitaceae > Epichloe > Epichloe festucae. The sequence goes on along the minus strand of CP031387.1, from coordinate 4,676,054 downwards.
TTTACATTTCCATGCTGTAAACTTGTAAACGTCGAGGCTTCCTCATCTGCCGGAAGACATCAAGGAACCAGTTCTCCATCGTCGTCGGGTATTGAGATGACTACATGAACTTGTCTCAGGCACACACACCGCTCCCCTACTTCCTCGGTTCACATTGTATTGATTTTTTGATTTTCATCAGAACTGTCTTGCTCTATTTGGTGCCAAGGAACAAGTAAGTCCCTCGCAGATTGATCATCAACGAGACAAGATGAATTCGAACGTTCATCTCAACCGGTTTCTCATTCTGCCCACCATCCCGCCGCGACGCGTCGCTGGCTCAAAATAGACGCGTGGAAGACGGGCATCCAATTGAGGTCATGTGCTTGTTGTGCCGGGTTGTCTGAGCAACCGATGATGATATCATCGGGAAAACAAAGTCGATGAATGATGATGATTTGAAAACGGCTCCACACGGGTAGGTGGCGAGTAATGTCAAGAATTAAGCCAAGTGTCAGGTGGAATAGGTGCAAGGTTGCAAGGTGAGGAGTCCACGACAACAACATTCCGGGTCCATGCTGACTATGACTTGCTCTGTATTACGGATCCGTACTTATTACTTATTACTTGCTCCTGTGCTCTCTTCTGTGCTCCGTCATAGTCTGTAATTAGTAATCTGTCATCATACCATACAGCTTGTGGTCCATCATCCATTCTCAACTTTGGAAGTGGTCCGTCTGACCACTGCAGGTGCTTCTGTCTATCCCTGCCCAGTTTGGCGACGTGGGGGCCGGAAACAATTCATGCCTACCTACCTACCTGCCTAGGTAGGTGCATATTGCAGTACTTGAGAGAGAGACAGAAAAAAATAGGAAGGAGTCATAGTAAGCCTGTGAATGCAGTTGCGATAAGTTGGCATGCGGCATGCGGCATGCGGTGTCTGGTCCGGGTTGTGGTATCAAAACATCAAATATTTTCTTGCTGATGCCATGACCGGAATGTTGTTCATGCAAGAGATTCCATGTGCTCACAGCACGTTTTGATGTTTAGAAACCATGATGCGGGGTCAAAGGATGTCGCCTGGTAGCCCGGACGGAGATGAGGGCAGTTGGCTGGGAGCTTTAGCTCTCAATAGCTACATGTGATAGGGCTAATAATAATAATAAGCGGTGCCTGTCTCCCACCCCTGCCCCCTGCCTGATGCGCCGTTTGCAAGTCGTCTTGGGCTTGGTCTAGGCCTGTCAGAGGGGCCTGTCGGAGGAGCCCAGCCAGTTGCATCAACTAGGCTGGGGCTTCTCCGTAGGCCGTGCTTTCCTAAGTTAATCCGTGTGTGTTATGAACGGACCACAACCCACAGCCCACAACTCACAGCCCACAACCCACCGGTCGAAAATTGTGGTCCTTGTTGACACCCCTGTCCTGGCAATGCAAGGAACACGATGGTGGATTTTGCACCGTTTGCCCAGATCAACAGACATGCATGTGCAATCGGCAGCTGTTTGTATGTATGTATGTATATATTATGTACATAGTCCATACATACATGTAATACGCGACTCGCGTGCTCCTGTAGCTGAGGGTTTCTTTCTCTGTCTCTATTAGAGCTTTATAGATCCAGGCCCGTTGCCGCACCAGAATCTGCTCATCTACCCAGAAGTCCACGTTCGCATTCATCCCGTAACACGAACCAATACTTTATTACTCGTTCCTTCCCCCGACTTCCATAGCTCTTGTCTGCATCCAGTCATTCATCCCATCCTTGGGTTGGTTGCCGTTTACAACAATTTTGCATTCCACACATTGCGTCTTCATGACACGCCCTCGCTTCCCTCGCTTCCCTCGCTTAGAGCCTCTCATTCCTGTCGGCCCTGAATCCTACGCATAAGGACAACGCCCCTATTGCCCTTTGCGACCATTGTTCGCTGCTGCAACCCCGCATGTGCAACGAACCCATTTGCGAAACACTCGTGTATCTGGAAAACCAACACGCCGTACGAAGTACAGAGTACATTCAATCACTCTGTCCTGTTTCCCAAATAGCCAAACTAGACGGGCTACTGGCCGGATCGACAAATTGATGGGCCGATTTCTGTCAAATATCATCCGATCGATTGCCTAGTGAACGTTGATGAAGTTCCGCACGACTTGAGGAGCAATGAGGCTTTGAATCTTATCGTTTTCGATTGATTAACGTTCAACAAACCCGGCTTATCAAGTCACCGTCGCTGCCAAGAACAAGCCTGCCGTGCCAGAAAGCTGTTCAGGTTCTTGTTCAACTCTCATTAATTTACATCACGCTACGCAAAAGACACCTAGGGGGCCAGTAAGGCCCGCTCGAATCCCGCCATGGCGCGAGCCGGACTTCTCATTGCCGCTGGAGCACTGGCTGTGCTGGCCACAACTACGACCATCGGCCTCGAAATAGCTTCATGCGTCAACGCGGCGGATAAGTCATCTTTGATCGGCGCCTGTGGCGTCGCCGCTACTGTTGAGTCTCTTGCTCTCATCATGCTTGGAGCGCTCGGCACGATTCAGCTTGTCCAAAATCGGATCCCTTCGTCTTGGAGTCGATCCAGATTGTCCTTCGTTGTACAGCTCTTTGTCTGCATAGCTGCTGCAGCGACTTCTGTAGTCGCTCTAGCTGTCCTGCAGCTATCAACATCGGACCAATACAATGACACCCTCATTGACATGAGACGAAATCTGCTTATCGGACTAGCAATAGCTCTGGCTGTGGCTGCCATTTTCCAAGTTGCTTTCGTCTGCATTTACTTCCTTACACACCGCGACCCCACCCCCGAGTCATCATTGTCGTCGTCTTTTAACGCCGGTGAAGACCAGCGCAACATGCATGTCAAGGGCATACGCTACAGCCGAACAGCGCCCGTAATCATGGAGCAAGAAATGGAAACTGTGATGAAGGGTCAAGATACTTCTGTTGTCATGCGCCAGACGACCAACATGAGCCCAATTGGTTTTCTAAGAGCATCAGTCACGCAAGCTATCCGACCAACACATTCAAAAACCAAATTGCTGGAATCTGAGCAGCGGAGGCCGATATCATTGGAATCAGTACCGCCTCGTACGAGCGCGGAAACCTCTTTCGATTCTTGGGACACATCGTCGGTGGATGCGCACAACAGACAAGTCGTCATTGAAATGTCGTCATCTACAACGCTCAAGAAGGCTCTGGAGACGATTCCTGCCAGTCCCTCGGGGACCCTGACCTCTACTCGGCCCGCCACTCCTTTGGGCCTGGATTGCCTGGACCCTCCCCAAGTATTGCGAAGGATAGAGAGCTACAGCTCTAGTTTGCACTCTCAACATGAGGTGAATAGACTGTCACCCGACAGCTCCGTCAACGAGCTACACATTCACCCACTCTTTCGGTCTGACTCTCCAACACCGCCACCTGCGGCGACACCTGGAACGAGTGTCCTCGCTGCTCCCAATGCTGGCCAGGTCATCTCTCGTCGCGGAAGTCTCCAGTCTCTCAAGCGTCTTCGAAGTGGTAGCCTACCCGTGGGACGCAGGCCGCTCACGCATCAAGCTAGCCTTGACAACCTGAAGCGGACTAGAACGAGAGATGACGGAGAGGTGACGCATAGAGATGCTAGCATGAGAAGTGAGAGGAAGGTGTCGCCCCCTGTTCCCGAGTATCAATTGAGTCCAACCATGAAAGCCAGTCTCGAGTCCTTCAAAGAACACAGGAACAAGCAGGACACTGGCGATGCCGAGACGAAGCAATGACCTATACTTTTTAATTAAAAGCGCACCCATGCGCGATATCCTGAGACTAATCATTTCACGTACAATACTTCATTTATATATGGATAGAACGAATTGGGTGCAGACATGGATATGCCATCTCACCAATGTGTATACGACCTGGATGGTACAAATGTTTACGAATTGCACGGCGTTGTTCGTGAAGGCGGATGATGTATTTTACAAGGGCAATTTCAATGGAGCCCTAGTAGTAGATGTTTTGAAGAGAAGCAAATTCTCCAGAGCCAAAGGTGTAGCTTCCCGGTCTCGGTGGCTCGATTCTGTCCATTGCTCCATTGCACTGTTTTGCAGTGGTGGCGGTAACGCGGCTGCGGCTGCTGCTGCCGCCGCCACTTCAAGCCGCTCGGCATGACTAATACAGTGACAGTGTACTGCCAGGCCAGGCCAGGCCACTTCTTCCACTATACACGTCGTGCCTCACAGGCACCTTGCAGGCTTGCACAAGCGACTGAACTAAACCAACCCCCCCACTCCACTTGGCGGGCACATAGTAAATCTCGGCTCCAACAAAGTTGATCTCGTATCCAGGGTGGAGCCTTGTGACCCGCATTGGGCAGGCGGTGAAAAATGATCGCATATGCTAAGCCCTATAGTGCATTAGTGTAAGAACATACCCGCAAAGTAGTATATGCCCTATATATACTAGTCCCTATAATGTATTAGTATAAATACACTTATAATATAGTATATATAACGCATATATAATAGGGAAGCAAGGGAACTATTATAACTACACTAACTTAAAAGAGTAGTCTATAATAAAGATAATATAATTAGCGTAAATATAGAGTATATATATTTTATATATAACTATACTTTTAGTAATTTATTATAGGTATCTAGCTTAATAAAAGGAGTAAACTATAGATTAAGTAAAAAGATAATACATTATATATACCTAGTATATGCTTAGTATATAGCTAGTATTAGCCTAGTATATACTAACTATATGTAAAATTTTCTTAAAGATCTTAAATATATATAAAGAAATCCCTTTACTAAGTCTTATAATACTTCTAATATACTATAATTTAATAATTACTATATTATTTATATCTTAAATTATTATACTAACTTAAATATAATTATAAGCTACCTTAACTATACCTAATATTATTTAGCGCTAGGGAAGTAATACTAATAAGGTCTATACTCTATTTATATATACTATATATATTAAGTATTTACTAAATACTTTATAGGATACTCCTAAAGAATCTATATTAATTTACTATATTTTTAATATACCTTAGGTAAGTATATTCTATAAATATAATATAATATATACTTATTCTATATAGTCTATAATTAATACTACTAGTATTATAGTTATAAAGAGTAGTAAAAGTGTAATTAATATATAGTATATTATTAATTACCTTACCTTACCTAGCTATCCTAAGGCTTATATAAATAGTATTCTTTATATAATCCTTATACTTAATTATAATATTAATATTATAGGTAAGAATAATATAAAGGAAATTATTTAAAAGTAAGTAAGCATTATAAGTATATAGATTTATAATTTATTCCTAACTTAAGCTAAGTATATACTAGATCTAATTCTCTCTTATTTACTCTAGGAAAATAAATAAGACTACCCTTATACTACTATTTATATATAATACATATTTTACGCCTATATATTAGTTTACTAATTTACCTAGGAGCTATTTCCTAATAATATAATAAGTAAGCTAATTTTAGCGTATAAGTTATATATATATAAGGCTTAAGGTTTGCCCTTATATTAAACTAATACTTATTAAGTATAATAAGTAGTAAAATAAAGAATTTAATATAAAGCTTATTAGTAATATAAGAACTAAATATACTAGCTATCTAAAAACCGTAGATATTAATAAAATACTAAAGAGAAAGATAAAGTAATAAGTTATATAGTGTCCCTATATATATTATTTACTAATATCCTTATAATAAGGCTTATACTACTTATCTCTTAATTTAGAAAAAGAAGGACTATTTACTATATTAGCTAGTTATAAATAGTAATAAGGATTAGGGGCTAATTTATTATTAAGACTAGTAAATAGCTTAGATTAGTTACTAAGATATAAGTAATAGGCTTTATATATAAGGCTCCTATACTAATTTTATATAGGAGTTTTTTATTAGGTATCCCTAAGGCCTTAATACTAGATTATATATAAAATATTAAGTTAATAGGTATTCTTTAGATATTATATATCTTAAATATATAGTAACTTATAGTACTAGTCCTAAGGAGACTAATAGTAAAGAGCGCTACTCTTTTTAGGATATTTCCTAGTTAAAGTAAAAGCAGTATAGTTTATATATATACCGCGTATATAGTGGGAATATGCTAATAAAATATAGTCTTTTATTATATAAAGTAAGCAAACCTTAAGACCTAAAAATATAAGGTTAAATATAACTTTTTTATTCCTTTTAATATAAAAAGGTTCCCTTTTCTTATACTTACTATATATAGAATATATACTTATATACCCTTACCTCTAAAAAGTATTCTATAGGATATTAAAGAGGTATTATCTTTAGCTATTAAATAATATTATAATCTATTATTATTAATAACTTATATATATATAACTACTATATAATATCTAGCTTATAGTCTTAACTAATTATTATATAGGGAGGCTATATTTAAGTCCTATGCTTTCCTTATTCCTAGAATATTATAAGATAGATTCCCTAAGGCAAATTTATCTAGCCCTTAATTATAAGGATAAGGTATAAGGCTTAATCCTTTAAGCCTAGCTTCTATAATACCTAGTAAGGTTATAGCTTATAGGTAAGTTTATACTAGGAGTATATTTATAATATACTAACTAGATATAGGCGCTATATGTAAATAGTACTTTAATTAACTTTAGGACCTAGATAAACAGTGGATTTACTATATCTATATATAGGGACTAGATAATTACTTTATTATTTTATACTTATAGGAATAGGTAAAAGCTTTTATAAGAGTATAATACCTTTAAATTAACCTTTTCTTCTAATAGATTAAGGGAATAGTAAATATTCTTATATATTCCTTATATAATAAAGAGAAGTTAAGTATATATATGCTATTCCTTTTAATATATAAAGCTAATAATATACCTTAGTATAAGAAATATATATATATATTATTATAACTTAGTTAATAGCTTAAAGCTATAAAGAGGTATATATAAATAATAGACTTTATATATATACGTGTTATAATTAATTTATAATAGATGTTTTCTGCTTTATTTAAGTAGCTTAGTATAATTAGTAAGAGTATTATAAGATAGTATTATATTAAATATATACACGCTAATATAATAGGTATAATCTAGGCTATTACCTATAATATAAATACTAAGTAAGTAAGAGATATATATAAGTGTCCCTAAGGTTATATATATACTAATAATAAATAGGTCTTAGAGACTACTTATATAAGTAATATCTAAGTTTTATATAGTAGGAATATTTAGAGTATTTATTAATTTTCTACTATATTTATATTAAGCGTAATTAGCGGAAGTTTAGCTAAGATATACCTAATAAGAAATTTATTATATCTCTTCTAAATACATTATCTTAAGAGAAATATAAAGAGTGTATTAAATACTTATATAAAGCATATCTAAATTATAAGAAGTGGTTTAATACTAAGCTTACCCCTTAGATAATAGCTAGACTAGTGCTAGCTATATCTAAAGTAAAACCTAAATAAAGAATATATATAGTAAAGAACACTAATATAAAGGAAAGTAGTTATTAGGAAGATTATATCTTTACTAAAATATAAGTATCTCTTTTAGTAGTAATTCTTAGGTATAACTCTAATATTCCTTTTACTATATATATACTAATTATATCTTAGTCTTAAGAGAGTAATAGTTAAGAAATACCTTAAGGCATAAATTAGTAGTAATAAGGGTATTTAATATACCTAGAGAGATATTTCTTATAAGAGTTATATAAGTAATACACTTATTAGAAAGGATAAAATAAACTAAAGATAAGCTCTTAGAAGGGAATAAGATACTAGTCTTCCTTAGAACCCTTAGAACCCCTATAATTTACCTATACCTAGTAGAAATAAATCTATTATATATTCCCTAAGTACCTTGCCTAATATATAGTATATGCTATAAAGCTTAAGCCCTTTTCTAATACTAATTCTAATTTAACTTACACCTTTATAATAAGAATAAGAGTAACTCTAATAATATAAACCTTATATAGAAGATAATAGGGGAATAAATAATTAGAGTAATAGTAATATTATTTTTATTAGCTCCTACTTATATATACTAATAGTCTCTTACCTATGTATACTAATAGTTAAGGAGGAGGTTATAGTAAGTTTATATTAGTCTTATATTAATATTATATACTAACTTTTCTAGGATAACTTTAACTTTAACTTTAACTTTAATATAGGTAATAATAATAATTAAAGCTATATAGGTAATAATAATACTTAATCCTATAAGCAATAATAATTAGCTACGTATAGTAGTGATATAAGTAGCTTAGCTAATGTAAATATATAATATCTAAGAAAATAAAAAAAGTAGCTTAAAAAGTAAATTAAGATATATTAAGCTAAACTAGAGATTAAGGCTCTAAAGGAGAAAAGTAAGAAGTTAAAGATAGTATATATATAATTATAATAGCTATAATAGTATGCTAATAATATAAAGGAGATTTAATAAAAAAGAGATAAGGCATAGGAATGCATAAAAGCTAGTTTTAAATAGGTCTTAGATTAAGGTAGGACTAGTATAATATATAGTATACTATATATCTTTCTTTACCTTTTATAATCTAATACTCTTTTATACCTTCTATAAAGTTAGCTCTTATAATATAAAAGCTTTCTCTTATAATATAGAAAATAAAGTGTTTTATATATATCCTTAGCATATATATTAGATATATATTCCCTATATATTATACCTCTTAGTTATTAGTAAGCTAAGAGCTATTCTCTATAGAACTCTTACTTTAACTATATATACCTAGATAATTATTACCCTTATATAATAATTATAGATTTTATCTCCTAGTAATACTACTAGCCTAGTAAAATAAAGAGCTATATTTAAGCTTAAATACACTATCTTATTCCCTATTAAACATTACTTATTAGTTATAGCTTATATATAATATACTTATAACTTATATAAGAAGCTTAAGTTTATTTATAAACTTCTATAGTAAGGATATCTTAGGGCTAGATTTATAAACTAATTAATAGGTATATATATATAGTATATAATAGACTAATATACTTAGGCTTATAAAGATATTATATATTACACTAGCTATTAGATAATACCTAGTAGTAAATTACACTATTAGTAATATAAGTATATGCTATATATATTATATATATATAGTCTATACTTTTTACTTATAACCTTCTTTTTAAGCTTAATATTTACTTTACTAAGTAGCTATACTCTCCCCTTATAATGCTAATAAATATAGTAATAAATCTAGTTTTATATACTTATTAATAGCTATATATATTACCTATATAGGAACACTTATACTAGTATTATTTAAAAAGCTCTTACTATATATTTTCCTACTATTATTAATTATAATATTATACCTAAGAGTAAGTTAGTATTTATATATACTATATATATATAGTAAATATACCTTATATATAAGTATTAATTTATAAAAGGGTAAGTAGCTTTAAAGATATTAGAATTAGCCTATAATAATAGCCTAATTTAAAGAGGTTTACTACTTTAAGCATAGAGTTATTAATAAAATCAGTTACTTAGATTACTATCTTTATATATATATTATAAATAGAGAGAATAAAAGGGTAAAGTTTAGTATATATTATATATATATTAATTTAATTTTTTAGTGCCTTATAACTAAATAGAATACACTAAACTAACTTTAAGCATATATACTATATACTATATATATACTATATATATATAGATATTTAGTATTATTTATGCTTCTATATATTATAATATTTTGCTTATACTATATATAATAATATAATATATATATATATATAATATATATAAATACACTAAACTTAAGTTTATTTCTATTAAAAACTAACTAATATAGCCTTTCTTAGGTATAGGAATATATACTATATATATGTCTTTTCTCTTTAAAAATATATAATATAAAACTAATAAGAGTAATTCCTTATATACTAGGTATATATAGATATATATAGGGTATATGCTTTCTTTAAAACTATACTATATAGAAATAAAAAGAGTAAAATCTTATATATAAAGTATATATAAAGTAAGAGGTATTTAATTATTAGGGTTAGTAGTAATAAGGGTAGTAGTAGTAGTAATAGCTTTTTAGGCCTTAGTAGCCTCCTATATAGCCTTTCTTTTCTTAGTATTCTTTTACTTAGTAAGGGTAGCTTTCTCTTAGTAAGAAACTACGCTATTATTAGCCTTATATATATTAAGCATATTAATATTACTTACGCTTAGGACTTATATTTATTAGTATTAGATTAGGTTCTTAGAATTATATTAGTAATATATATTAGCTATAAGCCTAATATATAAACTTACTAAGGACCTTCTCTATAATATTAAGGCTTAGAGTACGCTAAAAGATATAAGTATATAGTTAGTATATATATAGTATTAGTAAGATATACCTTATGCTTATTACCACTAGGTGGTTTAATACTTATCTCCTTATCTCTAATATTAAAGTATTTTACTTATATAGAGTTAATACTTCTAAAATATATAGAAAAGGTTATAATATATATAAAGTAATAAAACTATTACCCCTAGTGTATAGTAAAATTCTTATTCTTTATACTATAATATAAGTTAGTATATATACTAAATATATCTTATAGATAGTATATAATATATACTTTCTAGTTAAAGAATTCTATAAAAATATATATAAGATTATAAGAACTTAATATACTAAATCTTAGTTTAGTATATATACTATATATAGACTTAATATATACTTACTTAAAGGGCTTTATAATAAATAGTATTTCTTACTATTCCCTATAAAGGATTATATAGATTAGACTACTAGTATTATATTAGCACTAGCTATATATATAACCTATATATATATACTAGTATTTAGTAAAAATTTTATTTTTATTAACCTAAGAATAGGAATTTATATAAACTATAAACTATTAGTATATATTCTATAATAGCTATATATATTAGAAATATATATACCCTTAATACTATATTTTTCCTTAAGGTATTAGTATATCTAAAAGAGTAAGAATATATCTAATATATACTTATAATATATAATATACTTAACTAGAACTACCCTTAGGGATAGTATAACTATATAAGTAGCTATTTATTTTCTTAATACTATACCTATATATTATTAATATAATATATATATATATAATAAAAGAGAATATATATAGTAATACTAAATTTTAAAAGGTTAAAGCTAGCTATTAATAAAATATTAGTATTACTATATATATAGCTAAAATATTTTACTTATAACTAGTAAGTATATACTTTACTATAGGAATTATACTATATTAGTAAATATATTATATATATCCTATATATAATAACTTATCTTTTAAGAGATCTTTAATATAATTTACTTATTTACTTACTCTTTATTAGTTATTATATTTATATAATATATATAAAGTATATACTATAAATATAACCTATAACCTTATTTTAATATATATCTTAACTATTAATTTTAGTGTTTCTAAGTTTAATAGTTAATAGGAGCCTTATATATAATTAGTATAGGATAATTAAATATAATATATATATTTATTATCTCTTCCTTTAGGCACTCTAAAGTTATAAGGTATTATAGTTTTCTATAATATAATTAGTATATACTATATATTATAAAAGAGCTAGATATTACTTTATACTAAAATTAAAGGATTTTTTCTTTATTAGAGCTATAAAAAGTAATTAGTAAATTAAGATATTAAATAGATATAATAACTATATATAAACTAAGAGAATTATAGGGTTAAATACTAAGGTAAAAGTAATAATAATAAATAAGGAAGAAAAAAGAGAAAGAGCTTATAATAGTAAGTGTATTATATATATAAGGTAAGAGTATATAATCTAACTTACTTAAAAAGAATTAATTAGCTAATAATTACACTTTATAATAGTATATGTGTAGTATATGTAAAAAAAAAATCACTTAACTATTAATTATACTTTATAATAGTAATAGTATATACTATATATATATATAAAAAAAATTACTTAGCTAATAATTACACTTTATAATAGTATATATATTATATATATAGAAAAAAAAATCACTTAGATAAGGACTAATAATTTACACTTTATAATAGTATATATAAAATAGAAATTACTTAGTAATTAAATTACACTTAATAATTACATATATAACGTATATGCTAAATAAAAATCACTTAGTAAAGAATTCACACTTTATAATAGTATATACTAGGCATATGCCTAGCATATGCCATTCTGCCAGTCATAAGGCTCTACCCTAGATACGAGATTAACTTTGTTAGAGCCGAGATTTGCTGTAACCCCGCCTATGTACAATGGGTGTACGCTACGGTACTACGGACCCGCACCATTCATTACGTTGCACCCGCCCTCTTGTCCTTGTTGGGTGGGTGGGTGGCGCGTAGTTGGCATGCCGTTGGTCTGATCCAATCTCCAATCTGCAATTCCTTCTGTTCTTACAGTTCTTATTACTCCTGTTTGCCCACGAACACTGCCAGAATTCGCCCCGGGCTGTTCACTGATGCTTGAGGCTTCTCCATCACGTCTTCACCTACGACACTTGACGTCTTCCTCCGCCGGGACTATCCATCAGCCTTTGCTTCCGAGCTGCCCGCGCAGCTCACTGTCAAGACGTCTTCCTCAAAGAAGAGAAAGCTTGCCCGCCCGCCACCCTCGACCAAGGAAGATTTGAAACCCACCAGCTCACCCTCTCCCGACTCCGTTCTGCCCTCGTGCGAGCCCGACGACGATAATCTTCTCTCCTTCGCCGCCGAATCCTTCGATTCCGGACTCGATCACGACGCCTCGGCCCCTCGTTACTTACGCCCGGATTCACTGCCCGCTTCGAGCCTGCCCCCGCGCTTGCAAACCCACGCCGCCGCCCTCGTCTCCTCCGACTACGCTTCATCTGTTGCCTCTTCACCCTGCGCCTCGGCTTACGCTGAGCTGTCTCTCGACAGTGATCAAGGAGGAGACGAGACTGGCTCTGCTAGATTCGCAGGCAGAAGCCAGTCACCCTTTTCTGTCTCAAGAAGGGCCATTATGAACGGCGATGCTGAGCTGCCCCATCGGTCTTCCTCGCCACTGAAAAGAACAGCTTCAAGTATGGACTCTGGCGGAGCTCCCAGCAAGAATGGCAGTGCAGTGGAGACGGATAGCTCCCACAGCGGTCAAGAGACGGATGTTTCGTCAAGCCAGCTTCCTAGGGCCATGAGTCTCGACGCTCCCGATCTGAATGGGCAGGAAGCGCTCTTGTCTCAGCGTAAGATGATTCTACCAATGGGTTCAGAATGAGGAACCGCACCAAGAGTATGTAAGCGAGTGACTGACATTAGCAATGTAGCACCTCCTCCGTTGTTGGAACAAGTAAAGATGATCAAAAGGTTGCTTAAAGCGTTCGCTGATGCACCAGTCGAGGAAGGCAGCGTGGCCTACCTGGTGTCAAGGACCTGGGTTGATAAGGCTCTTGCTCTGCAAACTGCGTCCAAATCTGAGACAACAGACTCGGAGGGCTCTCGTCCGTTGGGCCCAGTCGACAATTCAGATATTGTGCAAGAGGTAATACAAGACTCGAGCGGCAAGCATTTCGTACGCCTTGTCCCCGGGACTGGGCTCGAGTCGTTTGAACTATTTCCCGAAGATGCATGGAAGCTAGTCATGGACTGGTACGGCATCAAAGAGGATCAGAAACCCATTGCCCGCACAGCCGTCAACACGGCCGATAGCAAACAGGCACCCGCCAATATTCTTTACGAATTTCACCCGCCAGTCTTCCATGTTCACCGACTTTGGTCAGATGTCAGCACCATACCCACTGAACAGTCCCTCAAGGCGAAGAACCCACCCCCTTTGGTCCTGGTCAGAAGCTCGACTGCACATGCCCAAACTTTTTTGAGGGAAATCAAGACGCTTGCTGGAATAAACCTGGAACGCAAGGTGCGCCTTTTTACCGTCCCAGCTACGGTACAGGTGACAAAGCAAGAGCCCGACTCTTCATCTGCTCTCACGCCCCCGGACTCTCCAGGGCGAGCACAAGGCGAAGCAGCGAGCCGGCCCATCTGGCCGACTTTGTTGGTCGATATTGCCTCCTTCTCGCAGGTTCGCGATTCAAAAGCCTCTGTGCCGCTCATCGACTGCACTGCGAATGAAAAATTCAATGGTCAGTCCACTCTACGACATTATGATTTGACGACTGATCAGACCTTGGTGTTGGACGAGGTAATTGGGAATGCCTTCGTCAGTAACTATACGGGCCGCCTCAAAACCGAGAAGGCTGGGCCGCCTCGCCTTGCCGTCAGCGCAATGTCTTCCAAGACCAACAGCGATCGAAGTAGTCCAACACCTGATGGTCTCCTGACACGTGGCCGGGTGCAGAAGAAGCGCCACGGCAAGAGTGCCGGCGCTGTCGGACTTCACAATCTTGGCAACACATGTTATATGAACTCTGCGCTCCAATGTGTTCGGAGTGTTGAAGAGCTCACCAAGTACTTCTTGACCGAGTCTCATATCAAGGAGATCAACAAGACAAATGTGCTCGGATTCGAGGGCAGGGTAGCGAGTGCCTATGGTGGTCTTCTGCGCGAGATCTACGAAGAAAGCCGCGGCTCCGTCAGCCCTCGAGACTTCAAGGCGACTGTTGGCCGCTGTCGCTCTACCTTTTCAGGATGGAGCCAGCAAGACTCTCAGGAGTTCTTGGGGTTCCTACTGGACGCTCTCCAAGAGGATTTAAGCAGGGTCAAGAAGAAGCCATACATTGAAAAGCCTGATTCTACTGACGACATGATCAATAATCCGGCGGCCATCAAAGAGATGGCTGACGAGGTATGGGACATTACCTGTCGCAGAGACGATTCAGTCATTGCAGACCTCTTCACTGGTCTATACAAGTCCACATTGAAGTGCCCCGAGTGTGGCAAGATCAGTATCACTTTTGATCCCTTCAACAACCTGACCCTCCCACTGCCGCTGGAAAATATGTGGTCGAGGTCCGTCAAGTTTTTCCCTCTCAATGACGTCCCCGTCAAGATCGAGGTGGAGCTATCAAAGCACAGCTCAATCGAGTCGCTCAAGCAGTTCCTTTCTGATAAAACTGGAGTGCCTGTTGAGCGACTCATGGGTGCAGAGGAGTTCAAGGATAAATTTTTCAAAATCTATGACAACAATCAAGATGTCTCGGAAGAGATCCAGAACTCCGATACACCGACGATCCACGAGTTGGAAACAGTTCCTACAAACTGGCCCAGCAAGAGACGCCAAAGGAAATTTCGATCCATGTTGGATGTTGACACTCCGCCAGAGTCAGCTGAATGGGATGAAGAAGAATGCGACAACATGGTGGTGCCAGTTCTGCATCGAAGACCGCAAGTCGTGGGTCGCGGAGCCGAAGGCGTATCTCCGCCACACTTTATCACCTTGACGAGAGAGGAGGCTTCCAACTATGAGGTCATACAGCGCAAAATTCTGCAAAAGGTTGCTACATTTTCCACGTGGTCCAAGTTGAAGGATGTGCAGGAATCGGACGCCTCTGATGGCATCGATGGAGACATGGTTGTTACTAGTGCGTCAGACGCCGATCTTTCGGGTGGCAGTAAGATTGTTGCCCAGTCCGTCGAAGGCGAGGATGACATGATTGATATCACCATGAAAGAAGCGGCCGAGCATGACGCCAGCCCTTCCCCACAAGCGGTTAAGATTCTCAAGCACTTCAACACGGAGGCACCAAAGTGGACCAACCCCAACGTGTTCTTGAACCCGGAGTTGCAGAACCTCTTTGAGCTGTGCTACTTCAAAAACGATTCCGACGGTCCTGTGCCCACCGGATGGTCGGGTGTCGATAACACGAGAACCCTGCCCAAGCTCGCTGACCGCATTCCCGAGCCTAGCGTCAAGGATGGTGATGAGGGGAGCCCAGAGGGCTCCAACAGTACGGGCTCCGGGAACGAAGAGAGCGGCGATGAGGCAGAGGCAGAGGCAGAGGAGGAGCAAGCTGCAACAGAGTCGTCACATACAAGAATGATGGAGGAGTCCAGCGAAGAGGACCCACAGCCTGTCGTCAAGGTATGAATTGCCCTCGTTATCCTGCTCCTCTTTCCTCCCCTTTTGGCATCCCCTTTTCCCACTTTGCTGCAGATGCCAGATTGCTTACGATGCACCAAGTTCCACGGTCGACCCGGTAAAAATGCCACCAAGTTCGGTGCTGGCGGCCGCAAAAAGTCCAAAGGTCACAGACCATATGTGAAGAAGGCGGCCCAGCGACGCCAGAAACAATCCCGAACAAGCAAACTCGCGCAGAGAGCGGTTGCGGTAGCTCCCCAGCCCATGCCGCCCGCCATCGCTGACGGGGGACCATTGATCCGGCCATTTGAGGGCATTGTCGTTGACTGGAGCGAAGACGCATGGGACACGGTGTTTGGAAACAGCACCAAGCAATCTGATGCAGCACAGGGAGGCCGGACGTTTGTGGACCTGGAAACCCTGCACGATCCTGCGTTGAAGTTTGTCCAACGTCGACGAGTCACACGACGCACTCGTGGCATCACACTTGAGGAATGCCTCGACGAGTTTGAGCGTGCAGAGATCCTCTCCGAACAAGACATGTGGTATTGTCCTCGATGCAAAGAGCACAGAAGAGCCAGCAAAATATTTGACCTGTGGAAGACGCCGGACATTTTGGTGGTTCATCTCAAACGCTTCAGCAGCTCTGGATGGCGTCGCGACAAGCTGGATGTTCTTGTTGACTTCCCTATTGAAGGCCTCGATC
The DNA here is from genome assembly GCA_003814445.1 of Epichloe festucae Fl1. NCBI lineage: Eukaryota > Fungi > Ascomycota > Sordariomycetes > Hypocreales > Clavicipitaceae > Epichloe > Epichloe festucae. The sequence goes on along the minus strand of CP031387.1, from coordinate 4,659,260 downwards.
TTACTTCAAGAGTCATTCAGAAGGAGGACGGCAAGGCCGAGATCTACGACTTGATTGCCGTGGATGATCATTACGGTGGTCTAGGAGGCGGACATTACACAGCATACGCCAGAAACTTTGTTGATGGGCGATGGTACAACTACAATGGTACGTTTGTTTACTTGACAACTGGCACATTCATCGTTGAGAAGCCTTCTAATGTTTGATCTTCAGACTCCTCAGTGCACGTAGTATCAGACCCTACGTCAGTCATTACTAGTGCCGCATATTTGCTTTTTTACCGTCGCAGGAGCAGTGGGCCTCTCGGTGGTCCGAGATACAAGGAAATGTTTGAAAAGTTTGACGCTGAGCACTCGGACAACGAGGCAAACAAGTCTGGCGATGAGAATGCCGCGCAGCAGCAGCGTTCGACCAGGACGACTGTGACATCATTGCGAGGGCTGGGCGGTGAAGGTGAGGATGGGGAGGAAGATGACGGACTTTCCGCATACAACAGCAGTACCATCCGTCGTAGCATTGAAGATGATGGCAATTATCGGACCGCGGGATCCAAGCCGTTGGACATGACTCAGGCCTGGAGCTTCACCAATCTGGAGGACGACCCCAGGCCTGGGTCTGGCTCTGGCTCTGGTTCTGGCGAAGCAGATTGCGGTAGCGACGATGCACAGTTTGATTCGTCAGGAGACGATCGGGGCCGAGCTCTGTCGGAACAAGACACGGACATGGCATCAGCAGGCCCATTTGAGAGCAGCACATCGTGGGACAACCAGGGCGTGCTTTCCGTGCCGGCAGATGGAACGAAAGATGGTCCCTCAGACCCAGTAACCGAGATTCACCTCGAGGGAGACAAGACGGCACGAAGCGACTGAGCGCTGTCCACGACATATGATTGATGTGAAAGGGCGCTTAAAAGAGGCACGTAAAGACGCGGATTGTCTTTGTTTTGTGTGCAACGAGAGGTCGACGCAGGGGAAATTATGATTCCCCCGTGTTGGTAGACATTATGGGAAGAAGAGATGTACGTATGTACATTCAGGAAGGGGCGTTGCAAGGGAGATGATAGATGCATGCATATGTAATCCGTAGAGGTATGGCGTTCTGGGGGAGGGGCCGCCCCGTGTCCAATTCAAATCGGCCGATTTGCGAAGAGGATACTCCGTACATAGAGAATGAAAGAGAAACGCTCCGGTGGGGTTAACACGATATCTCCCCCTGTTCCCAGCTCCCCCGACACGGCAGACAAAGCGGAGGAGAATCTCCCGAGATCTTGTCCGCCTGCCTCGGTTCGGACGCGGGTCATAAGGGCGAGACACGCAGTGTACATGATGACCATTCGTGGAGGCGCTAATCCCACGTGGGAATAGAAAAGTCGAGACATGAGCGAAGCAGAATGCATCTGATGGCATGTGCAGAATGAGATTGACCGACTGAACATTGGCCTTTTTTTTTTTTCTTTTTTTAAAGAAAAAATTCCCTGGTTGGGTTGGCCATTGGATGCGTCGTGCATGTCAGCAGTCTGGTGGTGTTGTTGGTCGCAACCACTTGAAATTTGGACGCACACGCAACGCGCCGCCCACGCCCACGCCCACGCCCACGCACACATGCACAAGTCGTTCGATGATTTGTTCTGGAAGAAATCCAACCCAGGAGGCGGAACATGGGTCCCTTGTTCCCCGCGCCCAGAATGTGCCTGCGACCAGGTGATCCCGTCTGATCCTTTTTCAAACCTGCGCCAAGCAAGCACTACATAACATGTATGTACATACTCCGTATTACCTGCCAGACGATTTCATCACTGCCCTGCCCTGCCAGCAGAGAGGTGCATGACAAGCTCAGGCAGGAACATGGAAGCAGCAGAAAGTGGCGAGGGTGAAAGCATGGTGGCGTGTGGTGGCGTGTGGTGGCGCGTGGTGGCGCGTGGTGGCGTATACACACCAATGGTGTGATGGGATTTGCTACTCCGTAGTCCGTATGTACATTTTGAGCCAGACAGCCACGACAAACCCAACGCTCGTCCCTCGAGGTCGACGCCTCCTTCCCAATCCAACGCCAGCCCACGCCAGCCCACGGCACGGGTATTACATTACATACGTGTCAACTCATTCATTTCACGTCTTGCCTGTTCTGCATGCCCATCGCATCGCATCACATCGCATCACACCGCATCACATCGCATCGCATCGCATCGCATATCACACCGCATCGCATCGCATCGCATCGCATCGCATCGCATCACATCGCATCACATCGCATCGCATCGCATTGCGTACGGATCCGTATGTACATACATTCGTAGTCCCATCTCACTCGTCCTGCCCTGTCCAGTCCACTGTCGACGGGTGGGTGGGCTGCAGTCTGCAGAGGAGGCACAGTTTTCATGTCCCGCCTCTGGAACTGACGCTGTTTGGTCGGACTCCTTCCCTCCCTTCTAGAAAGAAACTCCAGTCCATTCGAACAAGGTCGGTCGGGCTGCGTTTCGGAGCATTTATAAGATTTTAATAAGAATCGGGCCACGACGGAAACCAAGCAAAGACACCAGCGGCGTGGCTCCGTCTGCCCTCTTGTCATCCATCCATTCATCCATCCATCCATCCATCCATCCATAACCATCCATCCATAAATCCATAAATCCATAAATCCATCCATCCATAGGACCATCCACCATCACCCGCCACTGCCGCCAGACCAGACCCAGTCGTCGGGGCCCCGTTATTGCTTATTGCGCAGTTCCTTGCTCCTTGCCCCTTGTCCCTTGTCCCTGCATTGCAGTGCAGTAGTGCATTGTCCCGTCGTCTTCTGGAACTCTTGCAAGTGAATGACCTGACTGGAGAAGCTGATGAGGAGCTCCCCCCGCCGCCCCCCCCCCCAGAAACGGTCGCCCTCTCCCATCCAACCGGTGTGACACTCGCGCCCGTCTTTCTTCGACTCGTCCTTCTAGATCCTCACAACATCATCCTCCCCACGTGCAACTCTTCCCTGACGCCTTCTTCCTTATTTTCCTTCACTGTCGATACCTTCATTCCTTCAGCCTTTTTTTTTTTTTTTCCCCGCTGTACGCGTTTCATTGCCATCATCACTCAGCCATTCAAACTTCTCGCCTTGCCGCACGAGGAGTCAACCCGCAACGAGGCGCAAATTTGTCTACCCCATCCCCTCTGCAATTTCGAGACCTCCGATAGCGACAAGTTGTCTGGTGCGTATCCGATTCGATTTCTCCATCAATGGCGCTGGCACTTTGAAGGCTCGCATGACATCTACTGCGGGATCTGGATCTGGAGCCCGAGTATCGAATGACCACCCATTCAGTCCCCAAACCTGTTTCTCAATTCTCAATTGACTTCCGCCCGACGGGCGTCGCTGCAGTGCACCTCGGCCTCGACTCCTGCTTGGAGCTTTTCGATCGCCAAGTGCCGGCCTGCACAGCAGTTACTCGAGTTTCCCCCGTTGATTATCTTATCGCCTTTCCACGACCCGGTGTGTCGTTTGACGAAACCCTGCCGGGTTGTCAACGTGCTCCAGTCGCGAGACTGGCAGCCTCCCGTTACCACAATGGACCGACTTTCATGCAACGTCATATATGTCAATCGACTAGTTGACGAGGATACACTGATACGCGCTGTACCCGACTCCTCGGGCGTAATTCACGAATTCGGCCAATCAGAACGGAAACGCGAACATGATAGAAACCTGGTCAAACCATTACTAGACACCTTTGGTGACGGTATGTTACGCAATGTCATTCCTTGATGCCTCCTCATCTTCTCCAATGCAGTCATTCAATCGACGTCACCAGCAGCAAATTGCTGGGCAGGGGGGAAAGAATGACGATGATGATTTCCTTGTCGCATAATCCGTTCACTAAAATCCCATGAGACTAACCCGGTTCCCGCAGTTCATATCTGCAACACCGGTGCTGCATGTCTATCGACTCTTTTTCAGCTTCAAGATGCGTATATGACCGATCTCACACCTACTCTGATACTACTGGATACTCCATTCGATGATCAGCTGCAGGATCAACAAGGTCGATCACGATCCTCGTCCCCCACACCTGCCCCGGCCGCGCAGTCTTTCGAGATCCACACCCCCAGTGAGGAGCTGTACGGCTTGAGTCTTCTGCAAAAGATTATCACCGAGGCACATCTTCGCGGCTTATCGAAGCTCGTCGTTCCTGTACCAGTCATCAGTCATACAGAACCAAATGTGTCCGAAGCTGGGCGTCAAATGACGGACGGCGCCTTGGAGACGACTCCATCGACACCGGAGGCGTTGCTAGCAGCCAGTCGTCGGTTGATAAGAACATGTTTAGACATTGGTGCCGTCGATGTACGCATCAGCCCACTGAGCTCAAACTGCGTCACGACTCTCGAGATATGTGCCTATAAAGCACATAGAGATGCCATCAAAGAACAGCAAGCGATGCTGGAGGTCACCAAGGGCAGAAAACGATCCTGGGTCGGTATCAACGAGCAGAAACCCTTTGCTTATTTGCGAGAAGCCATGGTATCCGGGCTCATGAACGGCATCTGTCGCCTCGACAGCAACGAAGGACAGATCGCGGGAGCACACATTGCTGTTTCTTCTCAGCGTCAAGCTGAAATTGCCAAAGCTGTAGGGCGATGGCACTTTTGTGCCCACTCCTTCTCTGACGATGAATTATTGGTCGCCGCTTTAGTCATGTTCAAACACGCTCTGGCAGTACCCGAACTGGAACCTTGGCGCATTCCTACGGGTAGGCTGGCAATATCTCATCACCATGGTGCCATGAACTGATTGATCATTTCGCTAACGTTCCATCAACAGACCAGCTCATAGGCTACCTGGTCGCGTGTCGCGCCGCCTACAACAGTTTTGTTCCTTATCACAACTTCCGCCACGTGGTGGATGTGCTGCAGGCCACATTCAATTTTCTTGCCCACATTGGCGCCGTCCCACCCTACCCAACCGGGCAAGGGAACGACGCGATACCCGTCAAGTCGCCAATTGCGGCATTGCTGAGTCCGTTTGAAGCTCTCACACTGCTCATCACCGCCATTGGTCACGATGTAGGCCATCCAGGAGTCAATAATGGATTCCTGGCCACTCTGAACGCTCCCCTCGCGCAACTATACAACGATCGCTCCGTGCTGGAATCGTTCCACTGTGCCGCCTATTCACAGATCCTTCGTCGGCATTGGCCCTCTGCTTTTGAGGACCGCAAAATGCGGAGTCTGATGATTAGCTCCATCCTGGCTACGGACATGGGCTTACATTTTGACTACATGAAGAAGCTCGGTGATGCTCAAGAACGGCTGCAGGACAGCAACAGCACCGATGGCTGGAACGGCCGACAGCTTGAGGAGCATAAAGCTTTAGCATGCTCACTGCTTATAAAATGTGCAGATATTAGCAATGTGGTAGGTCATCCCTGCCTTTTACAAAAAAAAAAAAAAAAAAAAATTTTCCCGAGGAGCTTCAAGCGCGGCGGACCCAAAGTCTGTTCCGGGGTCGTCGTACTAACCAACCATTTGACGCCAGGCCCGGCATCATGACACAGCATTGAAGTGGATGCATAACCTATCTGAGGAGTTCTCCCGACAGGCCTCAATGGAAGAAGAGCTAGACATCAAGTCGTCCTTGCTTGCTCACCCCAAAAAGGATATTCTATCCCTGTCCAACGCTCAGCTCGGTTTCATGAACATGTTCGCCATTCCCTTGTTCCAAGGTGTCGCCGATATCATGCCCGCCATGCGATACACCGTGGACGAGCTCGAGGTCAATAGCGGTCTCTTCGAGCAGAAGGTACGGGAGGAAAAAGCAAAGCAGTCACCCGAGGAGCTGGGTGTTGGACGAGGAACTCGTGAGGGCACCTTCTCACCCCGGACACGAAGCTACGCAGCCGAGAAGGACTCGGCAAAGAATCAGCCGACCACCAACGAGGCCAATCGGGCAGAGGTCGCAACCGAAGGAGTCGTGGAAGAAAGAGGACAAGCTCCACAAGTAGCTGCCGACGTATTGATCCGTGACCAACAACAAGCTCCATCAGCATCCGACGAGCCCGCAGATATCAGGCATGCGGTTCAGCGGGACGAGGAAGCGCAGCATAAGAAGTTTGAGAACGGAACAGTCTCATCGTTCGATGCAGTGCGAGAGCTGGCCGACAGCGACCCTTTCAACTGCAGGTCGCGAGGCGACGGCACTTGCGAGAGTAAAGCGTCGACACATCTCGGCAGGCAGCGCTGCAGCGAGACCACCGAAGGAAGTGCATCGGGGGCATTCGCGGGAGACTGGCAATCCCAAGCCACGACTGCCACGACAGGGAAGATGGCTCTCTCCCCGAGCACACAAGGCACCAGCATCGTCAGCAACGAATCGATGGAGCGGACCATGAGCGTTCCCGGAATGAATGCGTCATGCCCAAGCAACTCGAGCCAAGACTCTCCCGGGACCGTTCTACACGATGGCGGAGCTGTGGACGACGACCTGAGCCACGGGGGCAGTAGTGGCAAGGCAGAGGGAAAATCACTCACGAAAAAGCCGAGTCGGTTTAGGATGAAAGACTTTCCTTTTTTCAGGAGACACAAGGTGTCTAGCCCACCGCATCACACTCCAGATACCACAACATGATGATGATGATGATGATGATGATGATGACGATGATGACGCGCACGGCAATACGAGCTTATCACAATTCTCCTCCGGCAGACGGCCGATTCCAGAGGGCTCGACAAAGGTTCTTGCGACAATGAGTGCACACACGGCAGCACAAGCACAGCGTTTGCCCCAGGCCGTGGGTTATGGTGTATGGTGCGCAAAAGCTGCAGCTGAGATGACCACGACAATGAACTCAACGGGGCCATACAGGCCGGTATTGGCTGGGACAAGTCAACTCTGTCCATGTTTGGACAGTATGCGTATGTTTCATGATGCTCATGTACACTTTTGATGTCGTGTCGGACTCGGAAGGAAAGACACGGCCTACACACACGACTATGAAGGGCTCATGGATTAGATGCAACAACCATGGCAGGATGATAGACTCGGTAGAGGCATCCTGCCCGTATCTTTGGAGCTCTTTGTACATGTTGTTTTATTTTCTTCTTACCCCGATGACGATATGGGTTACCTTGGAGACGATGTTGTTTCCCTCTGCTCTCCTTTCCTCTCCTTTCCTCTCCTCCCTCCCCCCCCTCTCTCTCTCCCCCTCTCCCTCTCCCTCTCCCTCTCCCTCTTGGTTTTTTTTTTTCCCCTTTCTTACTTCTTTCGACGAATTCACTTTTATTCTTTTGGCATGTTTGTACAATTAGTCACCATCTTATATGGAAACGAGACGGCCTGGCCACCAGTTCAGGGAACTCTGGAATGTGTACAATAACAGAGCCCGGGGAGGGGGCGTAGACATTCTTGTGGCGTTATTGTGTTTTATTCGAAACAAAAACTGCTTACATGCGTGTGGTCTGGTCGATGGGCTAAGGTTCTGGGGCGAGAGAGCATGGGACGGACAGACAATAGGGCGGTTTTGGGGGGGGGGGGGGGGTTCTTGTCTGGATCTCGACGGCATGAGATGGGCAAAAGACAAGCAGGAAGAAAAGGAGAGGAGGGGATGAGAATACAAATATGACAATGCGGTAAAGTGACCATCCCGAACCGACATCCCGAACTGACAAGGTCTTGGAAGGTGTGTGTTGTGGTCGGTCGAGTGTGTGTGTGTGTTGCGGGGGTGGCGGGGAAGGATTGGCGGGGAAGGGTTGGCGGCAGGCTCGGACGGCAGGCCGGAACAACCGTGCCACTGTGACACCGTGACACTGTGCGGCACAGTGCCGAGGCAAACGTGGGTTCGGCGTCTCGTGTGTCTCGTGTGGTCTCGTGTGATCTGTCTCGTGTGGTCTGTCTCGTGTGGTCTGTCTCGTGTCGACCCGCAGTCTCGACGATGGACGCAGCCAAGATGCTACAGATGCATCCCAGCTCTGCCCCGCGTTGCCCCGGCCGGAGTGCTTAGAGCTGAGAACTAGTAGAGCCGATGCGACGCATCTTGATGTGTACTTAATTAGTCCCGCCGGCTCCTCTTTTCTTTTTTTTTGCTCTTGGGCAACCTGTCCCTGCTCTCTTGCTGACTTGCTGACTTGCTTCTTTTATTACCAGAGGCGGTGCAACGCGTGTGGAAGGGAAACCTCGACCAGACCAGAAAGCCGCCATCGCCATCAATGGATGTGACCAGCACTCTGGGGCCAAAGCCCATCCCGTTGCCAGAAGTCCCGGCCGGGGACTTCATGACGGAGGCGGAGTGGGATACTCTGTTTTCTCTCACTGACGGTGTCCTGCCCTCCATCACCTCGACCACGTCGTCTTCCGTCAAGGACAAGAACGGCAGCATCGTCCTTTCTGATACCCAGTTCGAAAAGCTCGTGGATGACTGCGTCTCGGCCCTCTCCAACCCGCCTTCCAGAGAAAAAATCAAGGAGTACCTCGAGTTTCGGCCCTCCGAGGATGCCAAATTCAGGGAGGACTGTCTGCGATCTCTTGCTATTGTTCCTCAACGGGGACAGTTGGCCAGGGTAATGAATCTGCTCGGGTAAGTGTGGGGAGACTGGCTGCAATCTGGATCAAGATATGCAAATTTGCTGATTCAAACTTCTCACAGCACGTACGCGGGCAGCTTGCTCTTGACCGGATACTGGACCCCCGTGGCTCATCAACCCACACATGTCCGACACGCTATCCTGCAGTCATGGGCCTCGTCTCGCATCGTCCCGTTGCGGACTCTCTCAAAGTCGGTGACCCAGGTGGCCCAGAAGGCAAACTCGCTCCATAGCAGGTTTTTTCAGGAGATTTCAGGATACACCGACGTTCCTTATGATTGGAAGAACACCGAGGGCTATGCCTATGAGTTCGTCCAGGCTCCTGCCGGCTCGGGCACTCATGAGATTTCCACCGATGTCGTCATAGTAGGCTCCGGGTGTGGCGGTGGTGTTGCTGCCAAGAACATTGCTGAGGCTGGTCATCGGGTTCTCGTCGTTGACAAGGGCTACTACTTCCCGCCATCGCAGCTGCCCATGACACAGGAATCTGCCTCCCACTACCTGTACGACGCCGGCGGTGTCTACTTCAGCGACTCGGCAAGCACGGGCATCTTGTGCGGCGGCTCCTGGGGAGGCGGCGGCACCGTGAACTGGAGCGTGTGCTTTCGGCTGCAGGATTTCGTCCGCGAGGAGTGGGCCTCCGAGGGCTTGCCCTTGTTCACGTCAAGCGACTTTGACGACAGCATGGATCGCGTATGGGACTTCATCGGAGCCAGCAAGGACGCCATTCGCCAAAACGCGCGCAACCAGGCCCTGCTGGACGGAGCCAAGATACTGGGCTGGAAGGGTGGCGTTGTCGAGCAGAACACGGCGAGCAAGGAGCATTACTGTGGCAGATGCCATTTGGGCTGCAACTCGGCCGAGAAGAAGGGCCCTGCCACGTCTTGGCTCCCTGCTGCGGGTGAGGCTGGTGCTGAGTTCATGGAGGGTTTCACCGTGGAAAAGGTTGTCTTTGCCGACGACGGCGTCACCGCCATCGGAGTCGAGGGGTTGTGGACCGCCAGGGACGAAGAGGGCGGTGTACACAAGCCGGAATCGGCTCGACTCCAGCGACGCGTCTTCATCAGGGCGAGGAAGGTTATCATTTCGGGCGGTTCGATATGGAGCCCCGTCATCTTGGCCAAGAGTGGCGTCAAGGTGAGTTGCCACCAACAGGAACGAAACGATAAAAGCTTGCCTCCCCTCAAAATGCATGTATACATACATATATATATATATGTGTGTGTGTGTGTGTGTGTGTGTGTGTGTGTGTGTGTGTGTGTGTGTGTGTGTGTGTGTGTGTACGTATGGACATATTGGCTGATCAGACGACATCATGATGGTGTTTCAGAACCGCAATGTCGGGCGACATCTTCACTTGCATCCTACCAACTTACTGTCCGCTGTTTTCGGAAACACGGACATGACTTCATGGGAGGGCGGCATAATCACATCCTACGTCAACGAGTTTGAGAATCTGGACGGCCGAGGCCATGGTGTCAAGCTGGAGCCAACATGCAATCTTGTAAGTGTGCAGGCCCGAACCCCCTCGCCACCGCCTACGATAATATTCCCCTCCCCCCCCCCCAAAAAAAAAAAAAAACTTTTTTGCCTGATATATCCAACTGTGACCCAATCTCATCATGTTCTTAGCCATACACAACATATGCCACACAATCATGGCGAGACGGCATAGACGCAAAGGTATTGGCACTCAAGTACCGGCACCTGGGTAGTTGGATATCTCTGACGCGCGATCGCGACACGGGACGAGTATACCCGGACCCGCGAAAGGGCACACCTCGCATCGACTACAACGTGTCCGACTTTGACCGGGAGCACACCCTCGAGGGACTCATCGCCCTGGCCAAGATCGCCTACGTCGCGCGGGCGACGGAGATCTGCGCTCACCTGCCTCATCTGCCTCCCTTCATCTCCAAGGACGGCGGCAAGAGACAGGCCGAGCACGAGGCTGGCAAGGATCCCGAGTTCACTGACCCCGACCTTGCCGCCTGGATCAAGAAGCTCCGTGAGGTGGACAACAAACCACCCGCTGCCGTGTGCATGTCCGCCCATCAAATGGGCTCATGTCGCATGAGCGCAAACGAGGACTCGGGCGTCGTCGACATGCGAGGCAAGGTCTGGGGCACCAAGAACCTGTACGTGGCCGACGCGAGTGTCTTTCCCAGCGCCAGTGGTGTGAACCCCATGGTGACGACCATGGCACTGGCCGACTGGATATCCAGGGGTGTTGCTACAGAGCTGAAGTGAGGCGTGTTGGCATGGCGTGATTGTCGTCTTCGTGGTCGTGGTTGTGTTGGAGTTGTATAGCGAAAAAAAGGTAGCGAACTGCTAGTGTACAGTATACTAGAAACGGAATGGAAGCCAACGGCAACGAATGTCATTGAAAAGTGATGCAAGTTATCGCGGTCTTCAGCACAAGGTCATTGCAAGTTTTTTTTCCCTTCCGCACATAACTCGGTACGTCTAGACAAGACAACGGAGAAGAAGGGAAGAAATTGTTGAATACGTGACGTGCGTGTGGAGTGGGCCTGGGCCTGTGCTCTTGGGGAATTTGCGGTCAAGGGTGCGCCCGGCCGTGGGGGGGGGGGGCACGGGGACGTCGTGTCACGGGTTGACGAGCCGGCCGCGTGACTTGGGTTTCACCTTGCCAGCCAGATCAGCCAGATCAGCAGGTCTGGCTGGCGTGGCGTGGCGTGCTGCAGATCAGGGTTCTGCGTCATTGTTTTTTTTTTTTTTTGGTTTCTGGAATTGGAAATTTCCCAAGATGACTTATAACGCACGCGGGTTGGGTGCAGAACGGATTGCAACAAGATGAGATGAGATGGGAATTCTTGTTCACGGGCGCCTGCACCTCGGCCTCGGTACTCCGTACTCCGTACTCGGTAGTAATCCGTAGGGCATTATTATATGTATTATAGGTTTACTCTCGGTGCGTGCCCCTGCCCCCCCCTGCCCCCCGCGCCAGATTGCACAGATTTCGTATTTCAATTTTGTAACGTTGCGGGGGGCGCCACAAGTGCACAGCCACGAGCCGAGCCCCGCCGGGCATGTCCGTCACAACTCACAAGCAAGTTTTGTCAGCGGGGTCTATGTATGTAAGAGTCTTCTTCTTCAGCTGTCCATGGGTTGAGGGACGGAGGGACGGAGGGACGGAGGGAGGTGGCATGGTTTATTGATGGAATCACCGATGCAAGAAGGGGCCTGCAGTATCCTAGCCTTGCCAATTGCCTTCTCTCGATGGGTCGCGTCTACGAACACGAACAAGAACAAGAAAGATGTCATCGTGGACCGTCGGACGACTTTTCTGCCATTTGTCGACATGTGTCTGGCCGACATGGCTTCGTATCAGGCTTGCAGATGTCTCTCGGACGTGGATCAGCCGGGACGAGCAAGACAAGACGAGGAAAAAGGGTCATACGTAATAGGGGGACAGGCACGATCATGTTGCATCGAAGCTCGGCGGGCACCGGGCACCCCCTCCCGACCCCCCGTGCAACAAGACTTTGTCGGTGGTTATCATGGTGCCCGAATTGAGCTTGGAACCTGCATGCATGCATTGATGGCATTGTCGATGAATGTTGATACTGACAAGACAACAAGCCACGGACGGCTCCGTCCAGACGACTAATGAGTCAGTCTGCTTACGCCAAGCGCCAGACAGAAAAGTTCCTGTTCTCGCCGCAGAAGCCGGCCATGTCTGTCCACCATTGCCATCATCTGTAAGGCTGCGAGATGCCGTTGCTCCAGAACATAGGTCGTACGATGTACGATGCATGTGCATGTTGTTGTTGTATTGACTTTTCGGCATCCCGTTCCAAACAACTTGATTCCCGGATCGGCCGCACGACAGGCGTCGGACGTATTGCCTGTTTCTGCCATTTCATTTCGTCTTTATTGCCTGCCCCTCCCCCCCTTCTTTTACCTGGACCGCAGCGAAACTTCGAAATCCAGCAAAGTCCGATATGCCGTCATGATTGGCCAGCATGCGGATGAGGAAGTACTTCGTATAACCAACCAGAAGGCTTGAGCAGACGCTGCACTGCAGAAACAACGAATGGCTCCCCGCTCAGCTCGGGGGCTTGTTGGAAATGCCTAAGCAAAGTCGACACGGTAAAAGGCAGAAGAAGGCACGCGGTGGGCACAGAGTCGTGGGAGGAAATAAGTCGGCGTGTCTTGTCTTGCTGATAGCAGGACTCAGGAGACATGGCGCTCCAAATGAAGCACCGACAAGATCTCTGAGCTCTCGAACAGCTGCCCGGCCGATGATGCAGTGTGTGTGAGAGTCTAGAGATAGGCTGTCATATGAAGGCCAGCCTCTGTTCCATGAAGCGCCGAGCTAGACTGCTTCGTCTCTGGTGTACCGACGGGGTGACTCCGGGCCAGCAGTGAGCCAGTGAGCACTGATTGATGATGACTGCATGATGCCTGCCATGTTACCCCGATGGAGATGGATGGAGATGGCTCTTCAGCAAGCGCCTGAGTCACGTGGCTGGCTGTGATTTCATCTTGATTCTTCAGCCACATACATGGTTTTGCCTCGGCCGGATACTCCACATCCACAAAGGCATGTATATACATATGTACAATGTACAATGCAATGTAATATCATGCATGGCGCTGCGATGCGGCTTTCAGCTAGACAAGATCAAGGACGGCGGCAGCAACTTATTACATACACGGATCTTGACGGGGGTGCAACGGACACACCACTGAACAGTGACCAGTGGGAGTGGGCACTGGGGGGGTGTCCATGATATGTGACATGTACATATATATACGGACTATATATGTAGTATGCGGACTAATACGGATCGTACGGATTATATATTATTGTATGCAGGTCGCAGCACAGCCGTGATGGGGCGCGATGCCGATAGTGTCGGCGAACTGCACTGCACCATGGTGGGGATCCGGGTTGCCGTGGCCCAAATTGCCGTTGATGAAGATGCCAGAGGCTAGAGCAGAAGATGGCAGGCCCAGCCAGCGGCGGCTGCTGCATCACTAGTGGCAGTCGAGGTGTGGCTGGTGTTTTTTTTTTTTTTTTGTCGAGTCGTGCAGCGTTGGCATCGGGACACGAGACTAATTCGTAATATTATTAGCGTGAGGCCTACCACCGGCACCAGACGTACACCAGACCCGTCTATTTGCGGCTGCGGCAGTTGCTCTCACCAGAGTCACCACCACCACTGACCACTGACCACTGACCACTGACCACTGACCAGACGCTGGGTTGTGAGTCGTGACCCTCTGCCTGCGTGGCCCTGGCCCACGGGCCCGAACTAAAATGTATATCTCGCCATTGCCGCCGCCCCTTTTGGTGTTGTGCGGTCCCTCACTTCTTCTTGGTCACGGCCGTCCAGCAGGCGATTGATTGCGCTCCTCCTCAAACCCACCAACCTACTCCCGGTATTCCCTCCCTGCTCGGCTCGTCGCCTCGCTTTTCTTTTCTTTTCTCTTCTTTTCTTTTCTTTTATCTTCTTCTTCCTTCTCTTCTTCCTTCTTCTTCATTCTCTTCTTTTCCGACGCCTCGTCAAAGAGTGCGTTTCTTGTTCGTACAACGAACTCGACCCACCCCTCCCTCCCTCCTCCGCCTCGGCCGGACCCCGCCACATTCCACCTCTCACGACTTGTTGTCGAAAAAGGCCTTCTTCGACAGCCTTCGCAAATCGCCAATGCCTGTCCAACTTCTCCCGGCTTCCGCCGCCGCATTCGCCCCGAGAGCATCTTCAGTCAATGTTGTATTGGGATCCAGGGTCGAGCCTTGGCTTACACAGACCTTGAAGCGAGTCAACAGAGTGAAGCGCCCGCTCAACAGCGTCCCTCAACACCAGAGATGTCTCACCGAAATTCTGTCGTCCCCAAATGCCATTTGGACTCTGGCTTCGCTCATGCTGCCAAAACTTCCCGAGGCTGACATGCCTACCGAACCGCTCGAGGAGCTCTTCAGCTACCAGCTTGTTCACATCGAAGCTTACATTGTTCATGTCGACATGGTCCTCCGCAACGAAGTCGCTTACAAGCTCACAACTGATACCATCGATGCCCTAGTCGAGTATCACGACAAGATCCACTGTGTCGACGCCAAGGCAAGCACGTACGAGTGGTCGGAAAAGGATCAGCAATGCAGGAAGCTTCACGAGGACTTCATCCAGGCCATCAACAAATTCGTCTTTCGCACACACGTCACTGCTCTGGAAGGCCTGGAGGAGGAGGGCGCTGGCGAGCTCTTGACCGGCAAGAGTGACGAGGTCAAGACTAGTCTAATGGGCCTCATGAAACCCCTGCTACTCCCTCCGCCTCGCGTCATGGATGTTGTGCGCCAGCCTCCGCTGCTTCCAAGCTCTCCCGCCAACAACATGTGGTCCCACGCCACCATGCCCAGCTCCATGTCTACCGTCGACGCCTGGCGAGTTTTGCCATCAAGTCCGAGTGTGACATCGACATCTGCCGAGTCCATCAACACGCCAGTCTGGGCCACGATGGGTATGAGCGAGGTGCAAATGCGTCCCCCTACTCCCGCCTACACCATGCCCAACGTCACAGCGGCTCTCTACTTCGGCTCACCGCCCATGGCGGTCCCAATGCCTGCTGCAGCTCTGCCGCTGCCCAGCACGCTTCCATCGCAATGTGGTGTCAGCGTTGGTATGGGAGGATTCGGCTGGGATCACTACCAGGAGTATGCGACCATAATGTGACAACCACAAGCGACGGCAGCGGAATGTTCCAATATTACGACGACGACGACGGCTGCGACATCGTCATCGCCATCGTCATCGCCATCGTCGTCTTGATGCGCTTCTGCGATACGTCATTTCTCGGGATTGGGGAAGTAATAGTCATTCTGCACACATACAGTCTTGATACAACAGCGATATAGAGACATTTCCGCGTTGGCGTTCACCATTTATTGCATTGGGAAAGGAGTTTCGAGCAAGTTCAACAAATAGCACTCTTCTGGAAAGCACAGCGAATTTCTCTTTTTTTTCGTCTTTTTTTTTTTTTTTGCTCTCTTTTTGAGCTTGTTGTCAATATATTTTTCGACTACTGTCTCTACTTGGTCCTTTTGAGGTCCTCTTGGATTCATCGAGCTCAGTCACGGAGCGGGCTCAGGGTCTTTTTCATCCGATTCGCAATCATGCCCACCATGCTGCGATCAGGGCAATTCATCAAGGCCTGACAGCCATGTTGCTTCGCGGCTGGTCCTGCAAAACTCGCCAAGACTGCGTCGAACGCACGGAAACTGAATTAGACGAATTGGGCAGAGATCTCTACCAGCAAACAAGGCGGTTCGCGACTCTTTCTTCCCCCTGGAAAAAATTCTTTCCAATCCTCTTTCATCTTTGTTTTGGGTGCCTGTTGGTTAAATGTTAAGAGGAATTTGCAGCAATGCACATGACTCGGCACGGACCGAGATGGGTTCCTTTACTGGAACTTGATTCCCCGACATTTCGATTCTTCATCTTCTTTTTCAACTTGACCTTTTGCCTATAGTTTATATGCGGCCTGTACAAAGATCTCCTACGGATGATAACCTTGTCAACCGGCACAACTCACACTCCCTCTCGACTTCTTCCCGGATAATTCTTGTTTCCGTATTTTACTCCTTGCTTGACGAAATGAATTATGACTACGAGCCATGCATATTTGACGACAGGTATTTGGAGCACGAACTCGACTCTTTTGGTTTGACGAAAAAGGAACGACAGTACTCAGCTTGATGCTGAATTGACGGATCTTTTCCCTCCAAGCCATTGAATCTGCTCACTTTGTCAATTTGAAGGAACGAACAAGGTCTTATTTACGTCTATGACTGGCTTCTAGACGCGAATCATCTCTTCCTCATGGCTTGTTGTGTCTCGAAACGAATTCATTTCGCCATGTGGCTAGCCAGAGAGAAAGAATTTATCAGGAATAAACCTCTCCTTGGTTGGCCTGACACCGGTTGTCAATGGGACCAATACAGAGCAACATACACACACAAATACACAAGGCGATCCATGCCTCCGCGCGAGGCGGGGTTGGAGTTCCTTGTCATCGGGAAGAGCGAAGGTAGCTTACAAGGTATTCACCACAGAGCTAGACCGGGCCAATGCCACCCTCTGCTGCGCAGAACGGCATTTGGCTTGGTGTCCCCATGTCGCTGTTTTGCCTCGAGCTGAAGCCAAATCTCACGCACTCTGTTCCCCTCGTTTGCACAGATTTCACAGAGAGGCTCGATTCTTGTAGGACGAATACAAGACAAACATCTTCCGTGGAGTCTGACTCGAATTGATGCGTGGGATGCGGCTCAAGTAATGACGGGCCACCCAAGTAGTTCATCTCACTACGAACAAACTCACACCTACATTACACCTGCCACTCACAACGATGTATTAGGCTGGGTCTAGTCTCGGGACTTGTTAGTTGGCAGGGGGTAGTCGAGGAGTAGTTCTTTCTTTCTTTCAACGCTACAAGCGGGCTGACGTATCCCGGCTGCTGTGGAACAGAACAGCATACCCGGCACCGTCTCAGCCCCTGGACTGCAGCGCAGGCTTGTTGGCACTCTGAGATGCTGGAAATTGCACACCGGATAGGTGCAAGCGTACCAGGGGAACAAGGCTTCACTCGGTCCTCCTGGTCTCGTTCGTATACGCATGGCACGCTGTCCGGTTTTCTATATATACCAAGGAGGACAAGCGCACCGCTGCTGCAAAGGAGGTCGATCCCTGCTCGACTTGTTCTTTGGTCGTGAAGTATTATAGTTAATCTAAATAAGAACCCGTCTTCTATTGAACCATGATGAGTGTGCAAAGAGAAACATGTGCATTCTTGCAACATCAAGTAAAGTGAAGTGTGAATTGAAGTTTTTATCAAATCAGAATAAAAGCAAACTGGCTCACATGTCCTCGGACTTACATGAAGTGTACAAAAAAAGCTCCTTATGTCATGTATTTGTATCACGGCCCCTTCCCATCGTCAGAATGGTAGCCAACTGCGTCACGCGCGGCTCCCCCGGACACGAGTCGCTATGAAGATAAAAAATTTTACTTTTCTGGTGTTCCACCGACTTGCTCATATATACATTTTGAGCACGCGCGTAGTCTTCTCCATGCCGTGGCAAATTATTCACCCATGGAAAAATACATCATGCCTTCCTTGTCCAAGAACGGGAAAAATCGAAAGCCCCGACTTTTTTAAATCTGATAGTACAATGCCGTACTGAAACTGTATTTTCCTCGCGCCACGCTACTGACATGTTGCCCGAAATCACCGAGACCTCCTTTGCTTACTGTTTGGCTCGAGAGAAAGGAACATGGAGCCTCGCTTCACAAATGTCCTGGGGGTGCCCCTCTTTCTTCCACTTCTTCTCCAACATGATGCCATTGTCTACTATCATGCGACCAACTTTCGTGAGCTTGCCCTTCATCGTCACGTCGTTGTATTGTTACGTATTAAACATTGGCTAAAAGCGAGGGGGGTGGGATTAAAAAAAAAAGAAAGAGACGAGACAGAGGAAGCTTGGAGAGAATGCAATGAATGCTCTACTCCTGATTGACGGTTTGCTGTGACACGGAAGACATGTTGGTAATTTGATTCGTGACACGGCCGCGATGGGAATGGGTGGTATACTGGACGCTCAACTTACCACCAACCAGTCCATGCCCTCGTTGATACCACTGCCGTCGACGGCAGAGCACGCCATGATGCTCCAGTTTCGATCGCGCAGCTCCCCCAACCGCAGAGCTTCCGAAATCTCGCCGGCTCCCTTTGCGCCGGGCTGATCCTGCTTGTTGGCAAAGACTAACAAGGCCGCGTCCTTGAGCTCGTCCTCGTTCAGCATTGCCGCCAGTTCCTCGGCGGCGGTCTGTAATCGTTCAATGTCGGTGGAGTCGACGACGAATATGACGGCTGCGGTGTTGGCGTAGTAACATCGCCAGTATGGCCGGATGCTCGTCTGGCCACCCAAGTCCTAGTTTCTGTCAGACGATATCCCCCCCCCACCCGTGTCATGCTCCGCGCGAATGGGAATGGGAATGGGAATTGTACGTACCCAGACGTTAAAGTTCAGGTTTTTGTACGTGACCGACTCGACGTTGAATCCAATGGTTGGTATCGTGGTGACAACTTCGCCAATCTGAAAGGTGCGGCAATGGTCAGCTTCACCTGCAAGTCTTGATGACGGTCGCGCATTTCTGTATAGTGCTCACCTTTAACCTGTAGAGCAGGGTTGTCTTCCCAGCATTGTCCTATCCGCTCGCATTAGCAACAAACGGACCCAATGGCAGGCGACTCGTAATACACGCCGACGCACAAGACCCAAGATCAATATTCTGATCTCCTTCTTCGACCACAGAAGGTTTGACAACCATGACATGCCAGCACCCATGACGACGAGTTGTTTACTTCGGGGAACGTGACGTATGCGGAGAGAATGAGGCTGGACAAAAAAATGCGAATGCCCAAAGGTTCAGCGCCGAGGATCAGCGATCAGCGATGCCTTGCTTCGGGAACTACAACGCGTGGGCCGGGCCACCTGGTCGGACGAATTGAGGGACTGTCGGAAGCGGTACGCGCCAGGAAACGTGAGATCACGAAGAGTGAACAAAAAAAAACAAAAAATTTGAATGGAAAGTCTGGAAAGGGCTGCCTATGTGTATGCCTGTGACAATGTTCGGGTACGCGATGATCGGGCGTCAAAGAGAAAGCTGCTAGTAGATAAATGGGCAAGAATTGCGAAGCGTTTCCCGTCCCCTATTCTGGAACCTCTTGCAGAGCGCGTCCCAAGGGCGGGCCGGCAGAGGTCGAGTCGAGCTGGCTCGAACTGGCTGGCTGCTGCACGCAGGCCCGGTTGGTTGTAATAAGCCGAGACATGATGACATAATAGATCAGCGGCCAGTATGTAGTCCGTACTCCGTACGGAGGATTTATTAGTCAGTCGGTCAGTACGGAGTACTCCGTCCAGAGTACTCCTTACAGCCTTAGGCATCAAAGGTACCGCCACATGCACCAGCCACAGGCCAACCGCGCGCGCGCACAACATCAGCCTCACCACCCCTCTCACTAGGGTTTTGCGCCCTCTGTGCGGGTCAAAAATCCTCTCAGTCTCAAACTCCACGACTTCCCACCATTCACCAGACGACTCGACACGCAAAGTCAACCAAGATGCCGGTACGCCACCCTCGTGCACCCGTTCAAGATATGCCTCTCATGCCAATGGGGACAATGACCTCGTCGCGATATGCAACTCTTTGCTTTCCGTTTCAGGCATTCTCACCCGTCGTCGTGGGCGGCACAAATTTCCTTTCCCAATCCTCCGACCCGACCAGCTACGTGAGAAACATCATGGACTGACCGTTCTACAGAGCCACAAGTCTTTCCGTACCAAGCAGAAGCTTGCCAAGGCGCAGAAGCAGAACCGGCCTGTGCCTCAATGGATCAGACTCCGAACCAACAACAACATCCGGTATGCACATTTGTCCCTTCCTTCCTTGGCTGCCGCGAGGTCCTTTTGAATATTTTGTCTCGCCGGATCGGCGGACTGGTGAAGAGCACGCGACCATCTCTTCCCAGGCGACAAACTGCATGCAGGATTTTCGCACAGGCGTTGGACATCGTTCGCACGCACGTCTCCTTTGCTAACCATGACGCAGCTACAACGCTAAGAGAAGACACTGGAGAAAGACCCGCCTCGGCATCTAGACAACTCGAACTCGCTTCCGATCCTCCAACTCTATACATCATCAGACTGCTGTCGACAAACTTGTCCGCTACTCGATAGCCGTGATATCAGCCATGGATTGATGAACTTTTTGCAAAACTCTTTGGGAAGGATGTGCGCTGCTCGGAGCGCTCGTGGAAGAGGGAGAATTTAACGTACCGGACTAACGGCATGGCCTGATGACCTGGTCATGTCAATTTCTCGCCGTGACGAGGTGTTACGGTCGGTTCTAGGGAAATGAATGAAAAAAAAACCCATGTCCCAAATATAGAGGGAATCACTACTACCTTGAATGAAATTTTTACAACAGTGTCTAATTCCCCGGACTCCCTCCAGCTGTATCTGGGAGAAGAAATCGTCATGTGTCTCCCGCTTTTTTTTTTTCGTTTTAACCGTCTTGTTCTGCTCGTAGATGGGACATTTGGTGTTGGTGTTCGTTCACATGTCCGGGCTTGACAAATGTGCTCTGGTTGTCAAAGTGTAGTCGGCGGCTTCACCTTCCCAATTGTTCAAGAAGAATATGGCGATGCCGTCTTTGGCCCTCATCTGGCAAAACTTGATAATTGAATAAACAAAACCTTCACAAGCAGGCTGAGCATCGCACAACTTTAGAGACGGAAGGCTTTAGGTCATCATTCCATTGCTTCCAGACTGATGATACGTCTTTCATAACCATGATGGTGTGATGGAATGCATCAATTCTCTCAAATAAATCCCACGAACGCCTGAATTGCACGTGTGCACAATGAGCTATCAAAAACTGCAAATCCAGCTACGTTTACAGGCTGGAAGTTATGGACTCAAGAGCTCCAACATGATCGAAAGAGGCTCATCGATCCTCGGCCCATTCGTTCTCACGACGTATCTGCTCCTCCTCTTCCGGAGTGAAATCGTTGGTGATGTTGAAAGTCTTGCGGATTTCTTCAGGTGACTTTCCCTTAATCATGTTGGCCACCGTTTTGCAGCCAACATCAAGCAGGGGCTTAATGTCGAGGTAGTTGGATGCCTACATTGATGTGGATGGTCAGTTTGCGATACGGGACTTAGGGGTGACTTCTTTGCGAGAGAAAAATAACATACGAGAATGATTTCAAAGAGCATCTCTTGGTCGACTTGCATAAACTTCTGGTCCCATTCTTCAATGTCGGTGGTTCGGCGGCGGCCGTCAGACTCATCATCCTGTGCCTGAGGGGGGTCGTTTCGGTGATGCTCGCACCACTCAATGACCTTGCGGAGAACAGCCTCGTTCACCTGCTATTGCTTTAGCTCTGTTTGACATGTTGGGGAGGGGCAGCGAGGCATACATTGGGAATGGGGATGGGGTTGCTCTGATTGATCATGTCATCACCGATATCGTCAAGCATGTTCTTGATGAGCATAGAGCGTTCAACGACAACGCGATCTATGGTTCGGTTAGGTTCCATCCTATGGACTGGCGCACATGGGTCAGGCCAGAGTCGACTTACCGACTTCGATGATGGCGCTGTCGTTGGATGCCAGCCACACCTTCTGGGCCGTGCTTGTTTCGGCCATTGTGCGCGAAATACAGCTTGGATTTGTTGTACTGTCTGTGGGATGTTGCTTGATGGAGGACAGCAGGTTTGCAGAGTCGCGGGTCGGGTGGTGGTCTGAGGTGACTGGATTTTGTACTGAAGATGACGAAGTTAGGTTTAACTAGTAAGCCAGGAAAGTTCGCAGGCAGAGAGCGTTAAAATGTCAATTCAGGTCTGTCAGAGGCGGGGTCCTTCAAGTTGATTGGAGTCGCCTGGCTTCGAGTGGGTTCTGTGTCACTTATTATTGGCTGCTGCAGGTTGTGCTGAGTTATTAATAACAGGAAAGAAAGTCAGGAGAGAAATGATGTGAAGAGATGAAGAGACTTACCGTGATCGGAACAGAATACTTGGCAGTAATGACTTTTAGTATTGTGCCTGGAACGGGATCCAATGTTCGAATAATAGCATACAACAGATTTGTCGAGCACCTGGGCAGAGGCGGAAGCAGCTGCGTGCAGTTCGTGCAACACGTAAACATGCAGTAGTGATTTTTTAATCATACAGTACACCTGTCACTGTACGGAGTAGTAACTAGGCCTAAAACAGAAGAGATATCTTTCCGCGCAAATTTATAGGAGGCGTGACTTCCTAGGGTGCACCGCGGCAATCATTCCTACTACAACTTTTGGCCTGTCACTGTACTCACTAGTAACTACCTACATCCACTGTGCATAGGTGCATATCCAGCTACAGTGTACATGCATGTACTCCAACTATTTTTATTACCAGAGCCCGAGCAGTGAAAGGCACTCACGAAAGGGCTGCTTCGTGAGGTCCGCCGCGATTCTTCTCCATACGACCCAGGCACGAGGGGTCCAATAGAATGGCGAGAACTGCAGACGGATCGAAGGACGAAGGGCACGGAGCTTTTGATATCTGGGTTTGTGACGCTAGAGCCCCATGGTAGAGACGCTCTCTTCAGCCTCGCGAGGCAGAGGCACAAACCGACAATGCGAAACATGGCGCAACTGACGGCGTTTTATCACAGCAAAAATCCGTCTCACGCCGTGATGACCAAAATGGATGTTCTTGTGGCCCTGTCCTGGCAGCAATATTTATTGAAGAGGACATCATGAGTACTTCCTGTAGTTTGCGTCCGTTGTCTCTGCCTAAATTCCCATTCATTGTTTTACCTCGTGGTACCTCCGGACTTGGGGTGATGGCAAGAACTTTCCCAACACATTCCTGCGGCGCCACGAGCACGATGCTAATAAGCCAAAAAGTTCAATCCCCATGACAACAGCTTCAAGGTGATGTGACATTAGATTCCTCGCCATTGAATCCCCGACTCTGGACCTCTTTGGTCACATTGGCTTGCGGCAGTAGGGTGGCTACTGGTGACTGTACCTGTGTACATTGTAGGTTCCTATCTAAGGAGGAAGACCCCTGGAGCCCCCAGAGTCGGGTTCGTGAGATTGGCGAGACCATGACGGACTAATACGTCCGTACTTCCGTGCTTCAACGGCGGAAGAAATTATTGTCTCGGGCCTGGAGCCTCGGATTATTCGCCACAAAGCCCCTGAGCTTGCCCCTCCTCCACCTGGAGCTTCGGGATCTTGCATCAGCGTTGGTTGTCTTGTTGTGACCAAGTTCAAGGATTGCAGAAAAGCAATCAAGGTGGAACAACAGCCGGTCTTCAGTACGGAGCTGAGTGGCACGGTATTATTATGTCGGGTGCAATGAGGTCATCCGCCCCTTTTAAATTTATACGACGCTGATGGCTTTGTCGTCAGGCGTCGCCCCCCTTGTCGACAATTTTCTTAGCGGCTCCCCGTACGCGGATAGTCAATTTGTTGATTCATTTGCCAACGTTCTGATCCGTTGAACTCTGACTCTGCCTACATTCTTCGTTCTTCGTTCATTTCCTGCATCTTCAAGCTCAGCTGCTTTCTCATCGCCTTCGCTTCTACATCCGCCACTCATGCTACCTGCCGGCCCACGCTACCCGCTTACTTTTATTAATCTACAGGATCCTTTTGCCCTTCTTCAAACAAACCCAGAAGCATCTCGGTGAGGGCCACATCACCACACATCACCACACATCACCACACATCACCACACATCACCACACATCACCACACATCACCACACATCACCACCACCTTGCTTTTTGCGCGCCGCCGCTCTGGAAGCGTCCGCACCCACATTCACTTTGCCAACACTCTCGTCTCTCATGTCTGTTGTTTCTCTTCCATCACGCATCAACACTGCAATTGCTATGCCATCGACAGCCTTGAGAGTCCGTTGCTGAACAATGTGGCGGCGTACTTACCTGCTTCTTGTTCTTATACGGCTGTGGTTCGCCCTCTCGCCCAGCTACCTGCATCCCGATGAGAACTTCCAAGGCCCCGAAGTTATAGCCGGTACGCCTCGTCATAATGCGACTTGTTGTCTCATGTGTCCTTCTCTTTGTCCCTTCTCGTGCCAGCTCGTGCGCTCAGTATTGGTCTAATTCGACATGCCACCTTCATTGGTGCATCGACTTGACCGTTCGTTCTGGTCACGCGCCTGGCGCGGACCTGCTGAGCATCCCATGAGAGAATGCGCTCGCTAACGGATACGTCATGTTTCAAACACAGGCCAGATTTTCAGTTATCCCGTTCGAAGAACCTGGGAATTCACGAGCGAGCATCCGATTCGGAGCGTCTTTCCGCTATGGCCCGTCTACGGGCTGCCCATGCTGCTTCTTCGATGGCTGTGGACCGGTAATGGGCAAGACGGCGAAATCCCGCCCATCACCGTATTCTGGACGCTACGTGTGCTCATGTTCTTGATCAGTTTTGTTCTGGAGGATTGGGCTCTTCACGAGTTGATAACTTCTCCTCGGCACCGCCGTGTTGCAGTCGTTTTGGTCGCTTCATCCTATGTCACTTGGACGTATCAGACACATACTTTCTCCAATTCGGTCGAGACGCTGGTTGTAGCTTGGAGTTTGGTTTTGATTCAACGCATAGTCGACACACGGGTACGCGATCTTGCAATCCTCTTCCGTTCCGAGAGAGATTCATGGCTAATTCTTCTTTTTTTTTTTTTTTTTTTTTTTTTACTCTACAGCAACAATCATCGCTCCTGTCGTCAACAGTGCTCGGTATTGTCGCAGTTTTCGGCGTGTTCAACCGGATTACTTTTCCGGCCTTCTTGTTGATTCCTGGTCTTCGCTTATTACCTCATTTCATGCGCAAGTACGTTCTTGACTCGTCACGTGTATTGAGATAAGTCGGTGGAGCGATTTGCTAACTTTTGTAACAGACCTTTGTCCTTGGCGGCCCTGGCTTCGGCTGCTTTATTTACAACTATAATAGCTATTGCGCTGGATACTGCCTTCTACTCATCGGAATCCATTACATGGGCCGACTTAATACGGAGACCTACTGTCACTCCGCTTAACTTCTTCCGGTATAACTCGAATACCGCAAACCTCGCCCAACATGGCATTCATCCGTGGTATCAGCATCTAGCAGCAAACCTTCCGCAGCTGCTTGGGCCTGCGACTTTGCTACTATTCACGAAGCCGCACCTATCTTTGAGGCTATACTCCGCAATATCGGGCCTTTTTGTTCTGTCGATATTCCCACACCAAGAAGCCCGTTTTCTTTTACCGACAGTGCCCCTGATCCTTTCGTCGGTAGAATTGCCCAAGAACAAGACTGTTTTGCGAGTTTGGGCTGGGTTGTGGATTCTCTTCAACCTCTTTTTCGGGGTGCTCATGGGCATATACCACCAGGGCGGTGTCGTTCCGGGGCAAGTGTTCATGAGTAAACAGCCAGACGCAACTCACGCCATTTGGTGGAAAACTTACACGCCTCCCATTTGGCTTCTCAATGGCAAGAACGAGGTTTTGCAGACCACAGACGTGATGGGCTTGAAAGGCACCGCTTTGCTCGAACAGCTTACTGAACTTGCCACATGCGATACGCCAGCCGATCGACGGAATCAAGAATATTTGAAAGCAAAAAATGGGACTTATCTGATTGCACCTGCGTCGGCGACGTGGTTGGATCCGTACCTATCAAACAAGGGGTTGCAAGGACTGCGGTTCCGGGAAGTCTGGCGTTATACAAAGCACCTCAACTTGGATGACCTTGATTTTGGTGACGATGGTGTATGGAAAACACTGACCAGAGTGGTTGGCCGACGGGGTTTGGTCGCGTGGCGTGTAACCAAGAGTTGTCCCAGTTGAGCTACGTGGCTGGTGGGAGAAGAAAAACTTGAAACCCAAGGAAACCTGAATACAAAATGTAAAAATGCACATGGTCCACGCGGCGACGCCTTTCAGCGCTCTGCGTTGCGTGTTCCGAATAAATGACTACAAAAGGTTGTATCGGAGAATGGTGCTCAAGAACATGCCTTCATCGTCTCTACAATCAGCACAGCATTCGATCTCCAGCAAGCTGAGTTGAATTCAAAGTCCTAGTCGATTCTGGGAATTGCTAGTGTATCTAGACCAGTGACCCGAACACACAAAGCAGCTGACCATACTAGACCAAATATCCCTTAATACAGACGCTTGGGAGGGGACATGGAGGCCTTGATGGTCAAGCTGCCAACGTTCTGCCAGCCCTTCTTCAACAGGGAGACAAGGTAGTTGATGGCCAACATGATGTTGCCAATCAGCTGTTCCTGCTCCATGCCGACGTTTCCGACGGCGACTCCCATGCAGAGAACCTTCTTCAACTGGAACTTGATGGTGGACTTGACCTCGTTGATCTTGCCAGTCAGGTCGTCGGCGTGAGAGACGGGAGTGGGGAACTTGCCGGCTGTTGTGAGTTAGTGGAATAATCCTTCTTTAAAAGAGACAACGGCTGCGACAAGATGACTTACCCTTGGACAGACCAGGACCCAATAGACGAGGAATCAACTTGATGAGAGCTTCGGAAGCGACGAAAGCGTCGTACTTGCGAGCCAGCTTCTTGATGAGCTTCTTGTTCTTGTTGAGCTTCTTCAAGTCATCGGCAGACATGGCGTCGACACCACCGTGCTTGGCACGGTCCAAATCGTGCTGGTCACCCAAGATGCAGATGGCCATGTTGGGGCGAGGGATGGAGGGCAGCTTGATGGTGCCGGAGAAACGCTTATCACGCTGAGGGTCATAGTTTTTCAGGCCGATCTGAAGCTCGACGGTCTCGAGGAAGTTGCGCTTCTTAGTCTCGTTGGAGTACTCCAAGAGCTCAGTGACTTGCGTCCGGACATTGGCTGGAAAAAGAACATTTGGTTAGCATCAAGATCGATGCAAATTCGCACGACCGTGGCTATAGCAGCATGTTACTAACCGACTGTGATCTTCGACATTTTGACAGTCTCCCAATAGATCCACGTTATCTAATGGTGATCAGGACGAGGCTTGTTAGAGAGAGGGCTTTCGGTAATCAAGGTGGGTTTGGGGATTTTCGTGAAAACCACAAAGTAGTGGTGGGGTGTGTGGGCGCAGGGCAAATTTTTCTCACGTGGAGCGTCACGTGCCGCTCCATGAGTCGGATCTGGAAAGTCTCTCCTTATTAGGATGTATATGCCCGCAGGAACGGTGCCAGGCTTATTGAAAATATGAATGTAGAGGCATACCCTGAATCGAAATACTGGATGACGAGGCTGACAGGAGATTGTAAAATGTTTGTCATGTCGTACACAGTCTAGTCCTTATTTCCGCCCCTCTCTACTCTCAAGAGTCAAGATCGTCCCCTCCAGGGCCTCTGTCAGAAACGATGACAGCTGAGCCTCCCGCAGAGGTTACTGACTTGTTAGCCAATCCGACTGAGCTCATTAAACGGCTTGAGCAACAAGACGCAGAAGTGGGGAAAGGGTGAGCAAACGTGCCGGATTCATAGCAGAAGCGTTGCTAACGACAAACTCAAGTTCTGCCAATACCCTGTTTGAGCAACTTCTGAAAGATGCGTCTCAGCCGAAGTCGGTATCTGGTCAAGCGTGTATAAGACTCTGTGGACTTGTAGACCAGGCCTCTAAATCCAATTCGGATGACTTGAAACGGTGGGCTTTCTCACGGCACGTGACGTCCAAGTTGTTCAATTTTTACGTCGAGTGGAATGAATCAGACAATCATCGCTCGATGAAACTGGTGTTGGAACTTGTTTCTCAGTCTATTTTGAAGAATCCAAGCCAAGAGGAGACTTCGACAACCAAGAAAAGCATCCTTGAAACCTTGGTGTCGATAGTAATCGGTCGCTCAACTAAGCCCGTCGCAAAGTCTGCTATCAAGACCTTGGATCATTTTCTAACGAAGGGTGTCATCACTTTGAATGATACAAAGTCGATATACACGCAATTCCGGGCAGATCTCGGCAGTCAGGACAACAATGAGATATGGCGGAATTTCACGTCAGATCTTTTCCACTGGATGAAACTACACTTTGTCTGTCCTACCGCTGGACGACTGGTCGTCACTATTTATAGAAACTGGAGACAAGAACAACGAGAAGAGTCGGTACCAAGTATCGAAGTGTGGCACCAATGGCTTCTTGATTTCCTGGCTGAGGAGCCTGCCCTTCTCGAATCTATCAAGAACTACATCTTCTTGCCCCTGTTCAAAGCTGATAGATCTGAGGCCTTGAACTTTCTGGTTCGAATGAATCAAGAGGAAACGGCATCTGGCTCGAGTAACATGAGCATGAATATTCCTGCCTTGTTAAAGTTGGCAGCGCTCGAAACTGGCAAGAGGGTTGGTTTGGTCGAAGAACCAGGTGAGAGAAGACTATGAGACTTCGTTTGCTTTAGGGGTTGGACTAACAACTTGTGACCCCTTCTTTTCTTAGCATTTGGCGGTAGCAGCAGTGAAGCAAGTGATTCTACATCCATAACCCTTCACGAAAATGTGCTCGAGAGCGTCCTGTCACATCCCTCCCATGAAGTGCGATCTTTAGCACTGTCACTGCTCGTAACATCTCCGTCTACCACTCGACCATACTCGCCTACCGCGTTTGGCCTACTCAAGAAGCATTTAAGCACCTTCTTTGCAGACCCAGATGCCAAGTTCAGGGTCGATGTTTCAGCAAAGGCAAGAGACATGTTCAAGAGAGTTCGGGGAGCTATTCACGTGTTGAAGCGTAGTATGCCCCGTGCACGCGCCAAAACACAAGAAGCAAACGCTCCTACTCCTGATCATTCAAGTACAAACGTCATCTCACAACCGATCCTGTATCGATCGAACTTGATTCTTCTTCCTGAGGCCCAATTGACCGCTTGCTTGGAATACCATGTCGAGTTCTTACATTGGTACATTGCCTTCTTATGCAACGAGCTGATTCCAACGGCTTCGTATCAGCGACATATTGCGGGCTTGAAAGCACTAATGTATATAGTTCGAATGGAAGGAGACGGCTCCAAAACGTGGGAAACCGCTGATGACCAGGAGCTTTTCTTCGATAGGTTTGACAGCAAGTGGGCTCGTGCATTGTTCGATCTCGTCATGGACCCTTTCGAAGATGTCAGGGATCTCTCTGCAACTGGGTTGGCAAAATGCTACGCAGATGGAAGATATCGTCGGTTAACCTTGACGGGATCGGAAGTGATCGGCATTCCTGTCAACGAGGTCAAGGGCCTATCGCAGCGTGCGAACGAGCTTGCTCGTCGAACAGCACGCGCTGATCACTCTGATGGTGCTTCCAAAGCATCACAGCTACTGTACAGGTTCCTCGAATCAGGAGAAGAAAGGCTTCAAATGCTGTCCAAGATGGTCGAAGATCTCAGTAGCAAAATATCCAAGGCGGAGATAGACCTCGGTCAAGCGGTGGTTGACTCTCCTCTACACGGAGACTTTGCTTCTCTTTGCCACACCTGGCAAGTCGTGTCGGAGGTCAAGCTGTCCCCCTCGGAACTGGATGAGGCCAGGGAACTACAACTGAACATTGTTTCGAGTTGCGAGCGAGCGTGGAGGGCAGTGCGAGACATTTTGTGCGATGATTCTCCCGAGGGACACTTGCCACAGGAGTTGGAAGAGGTGGACAGGCTCGATACAAAGGATCTTCTAAGTTATAGTTTCCGTGCTGTCCACGAGTCAAGGTACTCTTCTCTCATGTCTTTTCTACGCTTTTTCTCTTTTCATTTTTTTTTACAGATTTAACTCTGGTTACGGGCGCTAATCCTTTGCAGCAACTTGGTGCGAACCATCATCCTCACTATAAGGAACGGGAGTAAAGAAGGGCTCATTATACCCTCGAAAGAAGTGTTCGAGAGAATCGGCAACCTAACCTTCACTCAGCTAGCCAGTTTACGCCATAGAGGTGCATTCACTACGGTATCGACTACTTTTGCTACTTGCTGTCAGCAAACAAAGCATTTGCGATTCGGAGAGGGGGAGGTGCCCCTACTGGATGTTTGGTACGAGGGTACCATAGAGGCCATCTACTCCCAGGCGTCAACGACTCGACGATCCGCAGGCATCCCGTCAATGATTACGGGAATCCTCGCCGCCAATGCCGCCCATCCAACTTTTGACCAAGTCATGGACACCCTCATGACCATGGCAGCCAAGGAGGCAAGAGTCTCTGAGACCGACGGGTCGAATCTCCCCCAGGTGCATGCATACAATTGTCTCAAGGACATATTCAAGAACTCGCTGCTTACATCTCTGGGAAACAAATCCGAGTCGTATCTACCTCAGTGTCTAGAACTCGCGGCCAGTGGACTTCGATCCGAGGTGTGGGCTATTCGAAACTGCGGGCTGATCTTCTTGCGGAGTCTCATTGATAATCTCTTTGGCACACACGAGAGCAAAGCCATGATCGAAGCTGGGTGGGACGGTAAAGCTCACCGTATTCACTACCACCGCTACCCCAATCTCCCCGCCGTGCTCAAGAATCTGCTCCAGTCCGGACATAAAATCCTCGACCAATCTGCTACATCCAACGCAGGCTCAGCCGCCGCTGAGTCTGTGTTTCCTGCCTTGGATATCATTCGCCGTGCCGGTCCCCCGGATTTGCTTCGAGACGAAATTCAAGTTGATGTGGCGGCTTACTTGTCAAGTCCGGTCTGGCACGTCCGTGACATGGCAGCCCGAACACTTTGCTCCTGTCTCCTGCATGGAAGATGGCTGGGGGCCATCAAGGAGATTATCAATACTGCTATGAATGACCAATCAAAGAACAAGCAGAACCGTATACATGGTGTCTTGTTGACGCTGAAATTTGTAATCGAGCGGCTCAATGAGGTTGCACACGAACAGTTCATTGGTAAGCCCTTCCCTACGAACCCATGCATGTGTTTCATGTTCATTGATCCTAGCCCAAAGTCTGACCTTTATTCAGGCGATCTTGCCGAACTCCAGTCTTTTCTGTCCCAGATAAAGGTGGACAGCGTATTCCCCAACTGCCCAGACATTGTCGCCGCATATCTCGATGTCATTAACCTAACCTGGGCCGTCGAATCAACAAATAAGCTCCCACTCTCGCTTTTCACCATCTTTACGCCCGGCCACATCGGATCCGCGCTTCTAAAGATCCAAAAAGCCATTCACGATATATACTCGCTATCGGGGGGCAGCGATCCCATTGTCCAACTACGCTCTCTCCTCAACAGTCCAGACATCGGCCAAGATGGACTCGCAGCCGCGCTGGAAACCGCCGCAAAAGTCTATTGTCCGGAATGCTGCTCCCCGGATACGCTTTCGTCCCTATGCATTCTCTACATCGATACCTGTCTGGGCACAAACTACTCTGCAGCCCAAGTGTTGGCAATCGAAAACATCACCGGTGTCATGGACGAGCTCCTTGCTCGAAGAAGCTTCGACAGGATCCCCCAACAAGCCCTCGTTGGGCTCTGGACACGTCTCCCTTATCGAACAATGAACCCGGCGCTTTCCCATGCAGTCATCAGAGTAAGCGGCTGCATTGCCGCGGCACTAAGCGGGTGCCCTACCTCGATTGATCTCCATGCATGGGGCGTCATCATGGCGGACGCGGCTCTCGACGACAAGGTATGTTCGCTCTCCGCCCAACTTGTTCTTGGCCCACCGGGGGAGAAAAAGAAAAAAAAGACACGGCTTAACTAATGCTTTGAGATGCAGACCTTTGACACCCGCTTCGCTGCCGCATCCTCCCTCCGGTCCTTCTTCGCCGCCCACTCACCGCCCCTGACACGATCCCATCTCACCGCCCTCCTCGCCCTCTACGACTCCCTCAACGACGACGACGACGAAGTACGCGACGTCGCTGCCGGGGCGGCCAAAAACCTCATCGGCCATGCTCTCGCGCCCCTCGAAGCAGCCGACCGTCTTCTTCATTTCCTCGTCGACCACTTTGGCAGCTCTCCTTCCTTCAAGAGTATCGTGGCAGACCGTCTGGTAGGCCACTGCGGCATGCGCGCAGCAGCTGTGAAGGACGACGATGCCTGGGAACCGGCCGAGCTGGTGCTCACCAGAGCCATGCGGTTCGACGACTCGCTCTTTGTAGTGGAAGAGCAGAACTTGTTCGTAGATGAGGTGCGCGAGACGAAGCGCTGGGTGGAGGTATTCCAGCGCCTCGAGTTGGATGCCACTGGTGAGGATGAGGAGTTGATGACGAAGCTCGTGGACTGGGTCCAAGGCGGCCTTGCCCACCTCGGGACGCTTGCGGGCACGAGGGATGGACCACTGGGTTGGGCATCCGACCCTGCTGTATTTGCGATTTGCACTCGCTTGGTGCGAGTCTCTGTGGCGCTGAGTGCAAAGACGACATCTTCGGGGCTAGAACAGGCCGTGGGGGTGGCGAAAGATGCGCTGGAATCACACGATGCACAAGTCTCCGGGCTCCTCACCGAGGCATGGACAGCCGTGTGATGAGGTTTCGCGTGGACGGCATAAAGCAAGGGGATCTGAATCTGGATAGACAAAAAGGTGTGAGATTCTGCGCGGCATAGATTGTCTCGTCTGCACGAATAGAACTTCTGTTGCTATTTAACGTATTCAAAGAAAGAACAAGCGCATAATCCCGATGCTATTTGTCCCTGCACCGCCTTGCCAGGCCGTGTCATGACGCCGTTGTTTATGTCATTGCGTGCATCTAAAAGTACATTTGTCGTGTCACTTCAAATCCCCCGCCCCCGATCCATTCTGCCTGTCTCTGATCCAAGAAGTGCTCACGACTTGGGATTTGATGGAATTCTCCCTGGAAGACGGCGAGTCTTCTCTGTTCAGGGCACCCAGCCGACCGAGTCTCGCCACCAGCATGGTGTTCTGTGCTTGCAACTCACCAACTTGTGTGTGGAGCAGTTCAATCTCCTTGAGAGCGACATCCTTGTCGGCCCTCACTCTCTCCAACTCGAGAGTCAGACTGGACTTTTCCTGTCTCTCGGCGGCCTTTATCCTACGGGCTTCGGCTTTGCGCTCCTCCTGCTCACGCTTCTCCTCCAGCTTGCGCATTTCCCGCTTGTACTTGGCCTCTTGCTTGGCTACTTCCTTGTCGTGCTTTTCGCGAAGCTTGGCGAGCGATGTAGCGTCCTTCTCCTTCTCGCCCTGGCGCTTGGACTGCATGCGCTCCTGAAACTGGTTGTGGTTTCGATCGAGCTTCTGGCGACGTTCCAGGAGTTTCTGCAGATCCTTCTCCAGAGGTTGGAGACGTTGCGATCTTGATTCGTCAGACTGGGTGCTGCCGGCGGCGGCCTTCTCCCCCGTGACAGACTTTTCGAGGGCTGACGCGAAGCTGCGGGTGGAGGATGCATCGCTTTCCGCGTCTTGGTCCTCGTGCTCTTCTGGGATGGGTTGGCTGTCAGCCAGGCTGTCTTGACTGCCGCTGTTGAAGCTCAACGGGTTACTGAATTGTGACCGAAGCCCGCTGGCTACCGCACCTGCTACGCTAAAGGCTCCGTTGATGATGCCGTATAGTCCCGTGCTGCTTGGTGCCCGATCGCTGTGGCCGGCGTCGTCGTCGTGGCCCTGGCTGGGTCGATGCGTGTCTTTGTTCTGTGTGGTGTCTGATGCTGGACTGTTTCTCTGAGCCGCCGCCGCGGGATCTGTGGTGTCGGGACTCTCGTCGATACTGTTGCCATTGACCTTGGTCGTTTCGGCCTTTGGCCGGACGGTGCCATCCTTAGAAGTTGTCGCTGTGACCCAGTCCAGGAATTTGCCCGCATCGCCGATAATTCCTGGGGGTGTCCCTTTTTCAATGAGGAACCGGGGCACACTGCCACCGGGGTCACTCCTGGTAATCATGAGCCATTCTATGGCTCGGGGTCCTTCGACATGGTCCCCAGCTCGATTGATGGTGCCAGACTTGCGGTTTCCGCCCGACATCAGGTCCGCTGACGACATTGATCGCTTGTTGGGGACGGCATCAGTTTCGACGGGAATTTCTCGAACAACCTCGACCGACTCATACTGACCGCGGATGATGCCTTGGCGCGGAGGGCATTCTGGATGAACGCATGGCTTGGAAACGATCATGTACTGCCGCAAGGGGTGTGATTGGTCGTCGACTTTCAGATGCGAGAAATCAGACGTGAGTAGCAGGGTGATGAAGTCTCGAGGCGCCGTAGGTCCGGGGAACTGAGCCGAAAGTTGAAAGACTTTGAGTCATTCCCGACAAGTTGGTTAGCCAGGGGGGGAGGCGTCATCCAAGACAAACGTGTTGAGAGACATGCAAAGCACACGACCTACCATCCAGGTGACCAGCATCCTTTACCTGGTGATGCTCGACATTCCTGTCCGCGCCAATTCCTCGGATGTTTCCACTTCCAGGCGAGCCTTGAACCTTCATGGATTCGGCGAATTCTCGCTGCAGCCCCGTTTTCCACTGCTCAAAAGAGAGTCCCTTGTGGACGCTCTGTCTCGCAAACCATGCGCCCTTGCCATCCTTGCCGGCCAACTTGTACACATTGATGCCGAGGGGATTGTCCTTGGGGTTGGTCTTGACCTCCTTCCATTCCTTTTGCAGCTGCGCAGACAAGTCGGCGGTGGCGGGTGGGTGCTGCGGTAGCGAGGAAGTGCGCATGTCATTGTAGACGACAGCCGAGTCGGTCTTTGCTCGAGCTCGACCGGTAGTAGCAGCGGGCTTCGCGGCAGAGGGGACCGAGTCAAGGACGACCTGGGCCTGGCTGAAGATGTCGTTGATAAAGGTCTTGAGGGCGTCTTGCGGGACGTCGTTCCAATCAATGGGCGCGAGGGCCTTGAGCGGCTCATGATGGCTTGCCATGGCGCTTAGTGCAGCTGTGTTTGGCGAGGCATGCCTCGAGAGATGAGATGAGACACGGAGGAATCCAAGGCCAAGGAGTCGGGGCTGCACGACGATGAGGGGGGGGGGGATGGAGGCATTGATGGAAACACAGCTGGGCTGGGCTGGGCTGGCAGATTGATCCCTGACGTCACTGCATTCGCACAACCAACGGACGGACGCCCCCGCTCTGTTTGCTCCATGCTTTGCGTCATTATTATGCTAATACCGAGTAGATTGATTATATAACACGACGACGACGACACGACAACCACAACACGACAACGACGCACGAATCAGCCCTTCATCCCCTTCATCCTCGCCAGCGACGCCAACGCCCCTCCAACAGACTGCATGATCCCCTGCAACACAGAAATCGTCTGCATAAACGGCGGGTTCACAACCGGCTCCTCCTGGCTGACCAAGGTCATCAGCTGGATGGTGCTGCTGAGGTTGGATTCTAATAACCACGGAAAGTGACCATGTCAGCCGAATTTGCCTCGCACAACCACATGCACAGTACACAGACAGACAAGAGACAAAGAGAAGAGAGAAAGAGAAGAAGACTCACTAATATCATTGCCGATCTGCTCAATCTGCGCTTGATCCAAGCTCGACGCGTGCCGCCCTTCAACAACCCACGACGCACTCCGGCGAACCACGTCTGGTGGCCCAGAGAATGTCGTGGGCGCTGTGAGGCCATGGCCCGTCAGGCAGGAGAGTGCGAGCGCCGAAACCGTAGCCGTCTTCATTGTCTACTTCCAGCTCAAGCTTCAGGAAAGGAAAGGAAAGGAAAAAAAAAAAAAGAGTACGTGATTTCGTGCGGCAGATGTGAAAGTGAACAAAAGAGGACATGTAGACCAGGCTTTCCGGAAAACTTGATACACTTGCTCTGCAAGAACCATCTATATATGGAATTCCCCCCCCCCCTTCCTCATCGCCGCCATGACTCGGAGATGCCTGCCATCCTTCCTCATCGAGGCTGAGTGAGCCAAAGGCCACAGGAATGTTGGACTCCCCCCTCATTAACGCCATCGAGTAGCGACGCATTATCACACTCCCTCCAGGTCCGTGTCTCACCATGTTCTCTACGGAATCTTCTGTCCAAGCTCCCACCATTGGATGGGCCAGTGCAAGACATGGAATGGAATCTGCGGAACTTGGAGCTTGAGCTTAAGCTTGATAGTGCAGTGCTGCCTGCTGTAAATAGAATGCATTTAATCGGGTGTGTGTTTCTGCGATCGAGTTTGCAATACACGCACACACGTCGCTGCACTTGCGTCATGGACAGAAATACCCGCTTCTCCGGATATACAGAGTTTGTGAGAGATGACATAGGATACTTTCAAGACACCCCGTTGAGAATATCTGCTTTGTTGGATTATAATACCTTATATATATATAAAAAAAAGGCTGCCGTGCCGGGGGGGGGGATTCAGCCTCCGTGCCTCAGATACAACAATCAAGGAAAATTAAACCATGCTCATTCATGGTTGTCAATAGCATGTCGCAATGCAATGGATGAAGATTTCCTCTCAAACCCAAAATTCTACACTCCCGCCACGGTTCTTTCCTTGATCACAGCCTCAAAGTCCCGCCTACAGCTTCCGCAGTAGCCGTCTCGCCATTCCTCCAACGCTTTCCTCCTGTTGCCCGACAGAGACCCAAGAGCTTTCTGCGCTGATAATCTGTCCTTGGACATGTTGTCGCCTTTGCCGTCTTGCAGCACCGTCTGAAGTTCATCGCACAGTGACTTTTCGTTGATCAACCAATTCTCCCATTCCGACTGTAACATCTCTCTCTCGATGCTGTTGACCACTCGCATTGCCACCATCAAATCGTGTCTGTAAGACCCCAGCCGCTGTCTCGTGCGACGGAGTCTTCGTGCTGTGGCACGGCTCGATTGCGACGAAGGTGTCGTTCCAGCCTCTTCCCATGGTATGTCCATCTCTGTCATGTTGAGCAGACTCCTGTATGTGCTGAAGCATCTGCTGTCTGTTGGAAAACTGAGATTGTGACCGTTGGCACCGGTGGCCTCGTCCAGGTCCGCAAGGTAAATGGCTTTGCTCATCATAGGATTCGGCGTCACCCCAACTCGTCTCATGAACTTGGCTGCTCTACGTTCCCTCCACCAGGTCGAGGACTCGGTCGACGTCAGCAAGAGATTCGTCAATGCACTCGCTACGAGCAGCAGGACAATGACGCGGTGAGCAGTGATGATTCCGAATAGCTTCTTCAGGCCGGCAAACGCCCACATGATGAGCGACGACACTGCACTTTCGCCAAAGGACATGACTGTTTCGAACAGCATAGCAGTTAGGGTTCGTGGCTTGATGGCCTGCTTCTTGCTCGATTCGGCGGCTGCTGGGGAAAAGACCACAACTTGTGTCTGCTGGCCAATATGACCGTAGACCTGAATGGCCCTGTTTGTGCGACTGCGCGGGCCCAGCTTGCGCACTTGATCAGTCGCCAGCTCTGCCATCTCCTCCGCATCCGTAACGGCATCATGAAGCGCCTGCCGTTCAACCAGATTTTTCGACAGGGCTGGCGTCTTTGACCAATCAATCTTGACGTATGCGGCGAGCTTGCACTTGGACTTGGCCACATGCGTGATGACAACCTTTGTTACCAACTTGAAGCTCTGGGAATGGGGCAGGTGCCATGCCGTTTTGGTATGTGTTACCACGTAGGTGATGTGATCGCTGTACACGTCGATCGTCTGGTAATCCTTCACGTTGGCAGACTTTTTACGACCCAGCATGTCCACATGGTCCACCTTGAAGTGAAAGTCGCGACGCATTTGTCCTTGGTCAACGAGCACCCACGGGCCTTGGGCAATCTGCTGCGCCCGATGTTCGAAAT
Source organism: Epichloe festucae Fl1 (assembly GCA_003814445.1). NCBI lineage: Eukaryota > Fungi > Ascomycota > Sordariomycetes > Hypocreales > Clavicipitaceae > Epichloe > Epichloe festucae. The sequence continues at coordinate 4,621,456 of CP031387.1, read as the reverse complement.
ACAGCTTGGGGAACACAAAACTCTCATCGCCGAAAAGGACGTGAAAACAAGCCTTGGCACTGATTTCAAAATGTCGCTCGGCGGCCATTTGTGTCATGCTCTCCGGCTCGTAGATGACGGGATGAGATGGGAGGTGCAGTTTCCCTGGTATCCGCTGTGGTGGCCTGGAAGACGGAAGATGCAGGCCAAAGTCATGCTGACTGCGTCCTACCGGTCTGCCAGATGCCGTGCCATCATCGACTGGTGTATTTGCGGACACCTCTTCCCAACTTTCAGCACCAGCGCTCGGCCGTTCAAACTCTTCTTTTTCCACATTGATCAACGCCGCAATGATATCCTGCGCATCCATCGGCTCTTCGGCTTGCAAATTGTCGATGAGCAGATTCAAGCGTGTGTGAAGAAGTTGGAGATCGTCCAGGAACACCTTGACAGTGATCCGTGTGTATCCAGTATCATTCATATCTTGACCAAGGTGCAGGAAAATACAATCACATTCTCTGCCACCCGCAGAAGTGACTTCAGTGATGATGTCCAGGCTCATACTGTGCGCAGTCACCAAACCCATATGTTGGCTGTAAAAGTACATGTTGTCTGGTGTGAGATAGATCCTGCCGTCTCCGGCCAGTGCATCACTAGGTGAGTCTCGTGCTCCGGAGCTGGACCATGCCGCACGGAACACGAGCACCGGGTTCTCGCCGGCCAAGGCATTCGGGAAAAGAAGTCGGAATTGGGCATTCTGGGCTCTCAACTCTGGGGGATAACCAAGGGGGAGGGAGTAGTCGACTCGGCCGTCAGACCCGGTCCCAGTGAGGCTTGTTTGTGACCCTTGCGGTACGACAACTCCGATCGGGTCGTCTTCGTCGTGTCTCGGCAGCATGGGTTGTTCTGGAGGATTAATCATGGCCCAGACATTGCTACCCCAGTAATTTGCGAGAATCGATGTTGGCAGCTTTTTGCTTCCAGAAAGTGAGCGCTTTTCAGCCATCAGGAGGACGGCAGAGCGGCTCAAGCCAGTAGTCGCAGGAGGCCTGGCCAACGTCGAGGGAGCAAGAGAGGTTCGCGAAGTGTCCAGAGACGGGAGAAGACCCGCAAATTGCTTAGGAGTAGCAACTGGCATCAGTGTTCCGGTAGGGAGTAGATTATGACTTGCTGATATCAAGCCAGCGATGCCGCGACACGGCATGGCTGGACTGGCTGGGCCGGGGCCGGGGCCGGGGTCAAGTACACTGCCAGTCAAGGCGGTCTTTCTGTGAAGGTCCAGCTTTTGGATGATTCTTGCTGCATGCTCCCTCCTACTCTCGTCGTCATCACGAGCAAGATCCTTGCCCAGCGCGCTAAAAGACCGACGTCCTGCAGTTCCCTCGTTGTTAACGTCCACAGCGTGCCTCGCCGCGTCTTGCCCAGACACATAGCGCGTCGTGCCTCGCTCGAACCCCGGGCCGACGTCCTCGGCGGTGGTGGAAGTCGCCGCGGCTGGATTATCGGCAGATTTGGCTGAGAACTCCGGCGCGCTTGGTGGATGTATTGAGAAGGCCGGATCGTTGCCACCAGCGACAGAGTTGTTGTTGTGGCCCATGCTGGCTTCAAAGGCCTTTTTCTTGGTCACTTCAAACACTTCAAGCCACTCAATCAATTCCCTCTGATTTTCAGCCTGCAGCATCATGGTTTGGTTCTTCGTTTTGACCTCGAAGCAGAAGCGCCGCTCCTCGCCTACGGCGGGCTTCGCGTTGCAAAGCAGGACGCCAATCTCGTCTCCCTGGAGGACGCCCTGAGGACTCGGAACGAGCCAGCCAAAGACACCATCATGGCAAAAATACCATCTTCGTGCCCAGTGGTACCTCACTGGCTTGCCGGAAATGGTTCTCAAGAACAGCCATCCCTGCTTCTCCGATATCACAGCATTTTCATCTTTGGGCCGAAGGCTGACAGGCCCACGAGACCCTAAGAAAGGAACTGTAGATGCACTGTAGTCTTCGAGCTCACGAGATGGTTTGAAGCTTTCAAGAGTTTTCTCTCCCAGTTGTCTCCTCGCCGACTGAAGCTCACTTCTGAAGATACCCTCTGATGTTTCCAATTCCTTGGCCCATCCACGGACACGGTCCATTTCTCGAGTCCATCTTGTCGCACTGGACACAGCATCTCTTGACTGCAAGAGATCCTTCCAAATTTCGGAGCAGACCTTGACAAGAAGCTTGTCAGTCGCACATCGTAGTTGCGGTGCAAGCTGACAATAATCCATCGAAGCTTGGAGGTAAGCTTTGCGGTTCTCATAAACAGAGAATGCGTCCTCGCGGAGAGCTGAGGGCTCCTTTGTCTTCGATTGGCCAACATATCGTGCGAGAGTCGAGTCATACGCGCGCTGTGTCTGCTCCAGATTCCTCCTTATTTCTTTAAAGGTGCGCATGTCGCCGCTCAGAAAGCTCCGTATAGGTTCGATGACGGCAGTATCCATTCTCTTGACACTGCCCAGTATGTGCATCCAACATTCACGTTGTCCATCGCCAACTCGTTTCAAGGCGAGAAAAGTATAGTCATTTTCGATGATACCGTCGACGGCCGATGGCATCGTTTTGCTGAGATAGCTGTTGATGGTGTCTTCGAGCCCCTGGATCTCGTGGGCAAATTTGGAGGTCGAGTTCACATACCCATTGAGCCATTTCTCCATCGCTTCTATCTGGTCGGTGAAGTGAGCAACTGTGGCACGAAAAGTCGGCGAGTCGAGCGCTGCTTCGTTGAGGCCAACGGGGACGCCGCGGTCATTTTGCCTGGGAGGCCCTGAGGTCCGGACAGGCGCAGCCGAAGCCATGACGGACAACCTGGTGCGAACAGGTTCTCCAGTAGCACGTCTATCTATGCTCTGGAGCACATTCACGCCCGTGGGATATATAGCCGGCGCGTGGAAACCTTTTTGTAGAATAAAAATCCTGTGCAAATCAGCCAGCTAAGCCGGTGGTCGCGAGAGTCAGAGACGCCCCACAGCAGGTGTGCAAAGTGACATGCAGAACGCCAGGCCCCCCCCCCGAAAACGCAGGCACAACACGAGGCACAACACGAGCTCAATTTTGCGCAGTCTGTATTGAGTCACGCACGTTGTCGGTTATCGGAAGCGAATGTGTGATAGGGGAAGAATTGAATTTTAATATTCACTAAAGAAATGAATAATGACCATTTTGCTATCCTTGAAACTATTCCTCTTGGCAGCTATTCTCCAGGTTACAGTCTATCAGTTGGGAGCCCGGATCAAAAGCAGAAGCAGAAGCATGTAAAAAGAATACATAGGACGACTTGTGTCCACTAGTCCACGCTCATGACCAGGACGAGTTGCGAGTCGCTGGTATGACCACCTCCAAACTTTTGCAAAAAGACTTTGCCGTTTATTCAACACCTCATCTCGCGAGATTTGCCTTCAGATCGTGCGGTGCACCTATCCTTCCGCGTGAGAACCGAAGGGTTGGTATCGGGAAGGGATGAATGGTGTCTCACCTCTAATATGTGCCAATCAATGAGCTCAAGTAGCCGTCATCATTGAACGAAGTGGACTTGGTCGCGATGCCTGATGGCCTTGGGTCACAAGACCAGACTCGGCATTACGCATCAAGCGCTTCTGCGCAAATGACAGCGGCGCGGCATTGGTCGACCTCGGCGCGTCGTCATCCTGGCGCGTGTCATCCTCGTTTTGTGCAGACGGTTGAACTTGAGCAGAGCCCTCGTTTGAGACGAGGGGATCCACAGGTCAATCGTCATAGTATTCATCATCGTCACTGAGATCAGCCAGCTGCTCAAAGTTGACCTTGTAGCGAAGGATTCCACCGATGCCGCCGAAACCTTTGACGAACTGGTTGCCCTCGGTCGAGCGATCAGACACGAACTCGAGCGCAGCGCCAAAGTCCTTGTAATGCTCGGCAATCCATTCCAAGAAGGACTCTTGAGATACAATATCCTTCTCCTGACCAGTAGATGAATCCAAAAACTTGTCTCTGTTGGCCTGTTCCTGTTGCTTGGAGAAATGCAGGATAGACTCGTCGCCATTGCTGTCCTTCAAGACCCAACGAGTGATCTCGAGGTTCTCAAATACAATGAGAGTCTCGACAGCTCCGAGCTCCAGGGCCTTCAAAGTGTCCTCAATACCATAGCACACCTTGCCGGTGTCCTGACTGATTTCCTCGAAATACTTGCCGATAAGCTTCTTCTCCTGAATAAACTTGACATTTCCAAGAGTTTCAGACGACAACTCAATAGCCTGGTTGAAACCGTTTTCACCGCCATATGATACGTCGACAACCTTGATGACTTTCGTCTGGAGACGGTTGTCGAACATATCGGACGCGTTAAGGTCGTTCTTGAAGTCGGCAGAACCAGCAAGAACAATACCGGCCACGTTCACCTTGTCGTTGGTGATGAAGTTCTGGACGGCCAACTCGGCAACCTTTCGAACATAGTTGTGGCGCTTTTCCTCACGAAGACGAGCGAAACGCAAGGCGGACTGACCACCACGTCCGTGCTTCTTGGGAAGATCGACGGAGAACTTGTGGACGATATCACGGGTGTTGCCGCTGAGGGTGCCGAAAAGGGCACCATTACCATCCATGATGATGAACCCAAACTTTTGGTCAGACTCCAGCAGCTCAGCCAGGGCTTCGGTGTGAAACTTGTTGTCGCAAAGATACAGCGAGGTATTAATGGGCTTGAAGGGCTCAAAATCAATATTGACCTTTCGCTCCTTTCCTTCCGAGGTCAAAATTTCACCACAGTAGATGACCAGACCATTGGGGGGAACCTTTGTATACAGCTTCAATCGATTCTGGGTTGATGTAATGGCGGACAAGACGGATTGTCGGTTGACACGCGACTTGATGTTGGATGCAGTACCCTACGAAAGACCACGGGTCATGTCAGCATGAGAAAGCCAACCCACGTACTTGGAGCATCGAAACCCACGTATTCTTCAGCCAGCATTTTGGCTGCACGGGAAACCTGATCCTTTGGAGCTGCAAGGTCGCTCTTGTCAGTAAAAATCGATGGTAGGGTAGCGGTTTGCGTAAACGCGGGACATACGAATGATGAGAGAAATCATAGAGGTTCCATTGCCTCTGGCAGCTTCAAGTCGCTTGATCAGCTTCTTGATTTTCCAGATCTCAATCTATGGGCGAAATTGTCAGCTCAAGTGCTCGGCAACCTGTGTTGTGAAGTTGCTGCACGTTCTGCTTGATGTCCCCGGAGTCGTCGTGGGCGCTCTGGCTGTCGTCGTTGGGCGCCATGCGGTGCGTCGTCGCCCGCACCACTCGGCCCGCCGACAGGAGGGAGGAGGGGCAGCTCAAGGGGGGCAGCCCAAGAGGGAGGGGCTGGCTGGCGTAGAGCACAATTTTCTCGTGTGTGCGGGTGCGGTGCGTGGGTGTTGCCAACTTACGTTTCTCTCGGCCTCGTTCGCTTGCGCTTCAGACATAATGGCGGCTTTTATTCAAACGATGGAGGACAAAATGTTTGGCTTGGTCCCGCGGAGCAGGAATCTCCCTTCTCGTCGAGTCAAAGAACAGATGAGCGAGGAGCAAACGAGTGCGAAGCGCGGATGTGCTGCTGGATACGATGGGCCAGGAGTAAGATGTCGGAGCCAGGATTTTATGTATTTATTTATTATTGTGCTGGCAGGTGCACACCAACAACTCCATTTAGTGTTAATAGTACTCCGTAGGTACTCGAAACACGCCCACGCCCACTTTGAACCAGGCTCGAAGCTGCCAGCGCACCAGTGCCTGGCGCTGTTGCGGCACAATTGGGTCAACCGTATCCGCTGCCCCAGCGTAAATATGGACCTCTGACACAACTTCGCCCTGGATGCCTACACCACTGTACATAGGTAGTAGGTACTACCTAGCGAACCTCACCGCCCGGCAGAATCGCAATCTCGTGGTCAACGTAATCAAGCTCTCATGTCAAAAGCAAAAGCACAATATTTCCTTACCTCATTGAAACTTTCGAGAACGCAGTATCCTCTCGGCCAATATGGACATGGAATCAGTGGCCACCGAAGTTGCCGAGACCATCCAGGCAGGCCACATCCGATCCCACCCCGATATCGACTTCGACGCTGCGCCGTCCACGGCCGCCGATAAGAAAGATCAATTCACCATTCACAGCCCCCGTCTAAGCGACGACGATGTACCAAACGACATTGACCACGATGATGACGATATTCCCTACAGCGTCCTAAGACCAGCTCGAAAATCTCATAACCTGCCTCCTCTACCAGATCTGCGTTTCGAGCAAAGCTACTTGCGGAGCATTGCTAACGCAGATACGTGGTGGAAGATCATGCTCATCACAGCCAGAGATCAGGTAAGAAATTGTGCCGATGCTCTGTAGTAGACGATATTATTTACGTCGGCAACTGACACATACACAGGTTATAATGCCTCTAGCACAGGGTGTGATTTACAACTTGCTATTATGCGGCTGGCAGAATTGGAATCGCAGTGCAAAGCTGCATGGTAACACGGCAGGCTCGCGCGTAAGGAGATGGTGGTACGGCGTCAATAACTGGACATGACCAAAGCGAAAGATGAAAACCTAATGATTACGAACCAAAACTTGTATCTATGCTAGCTTCGCTCCATGCATACACGCCGGCCACTGTCCAACCAGTTTCATGTTTACAGTAATCACAATGTATATATTGCTTTGTGGGAGGAAAACAATCCCGTGTCAGCCACCTTGACATCTCTATTTTTATTTTAGCATGATACCTCCTGCCGGTCAAAGTTTATCAGCCACTTCACCTCGCATTCTTGTAGACATCATCCTCTTCCAGATCTTACTCTACTGGGACAAGAGAAAATGATCTCTAAATAGTGCATGTTGTGATTATGAATAATTCATTGAAACTCCAACGCCGACATGCCCAAATGCAACCAACGCCGATATCATTCCCTACTGAGTGCCGTTCACGCCTCCCGAGGATGAGACTAGCTGACATGCGACTTCTCTGGGCTTCCGCGAAAAGCCAGCAATGTCGGAGCGGCGACAGGTAATTCTGGGGCGTTGACGTGATTCCTCTTCTCAGGAATATTGTTGAGGCTAATCTGTGTTTCGGTTTGGGGCGTGTTGGCCATTGGCGGTGGAGTCTGTTGTTTTCTTGCCAGCTCTGTCGAATTTGGCTGGGCTTCAGGGACTGCTGCGTCTTGCATCTTAATCGCCTTCGAATCTGACACGCTAGTGTCGATGTTCCAATCTTCTGCGTCTGGTCTAGGAAGCATTTTTGGTGTCTGCTCGATAAGAGTCAACGCTCCTCTAAGCTTTGGTGGCGTAACTGAAAGCTTCACGACTAGACGTTGAGGTTGTTCAGATAGGTCATCTACGACCATTGCCTCTCCATCAACAAAGTCGACTTCATCTTCAAACTCTTCAGCCGGCACATGGGCATCCTTATCATCTTCATCATCTCCGAACTCAGCTTCACTCTCCACATCGCTGTCGCCATGCCGTGATTGATCCTCCCGCCAGTTGCTGATATCCTGGTGTGCTGCTAAACGCCGAAATCGTCCGGTTGACTCGGTTGACTCGTCGTGTTCCATTTCGGGGAAATTTCCCTGGACGCTCCCAGGAGCAATCTCACCTGCCATCATGTTTAGCCGGGGGGGCGCTCTGATTTGTCTACCACTTGAGGTTGTGACTGGGCCGGTCTCTGCCGGCGTGTTCGCACCGGTATTACGAGCTGATCGCCGATTGACTGTCGAGTCAGAGTAGAAGGCGTCCTCATCATCTGAGTAAGTGTACTTGATTCGTTTACCACGCGTCCTTCCCTCATACATCGAAAAGCCGGGTTCTGGACGTTTGAATTGTTCCTTTCGCATCTGACGATAGTCTCGGCGCTTGCGTTTCTGTTTGAAATGTCAGCCACAGGCCCCTTCCTCGATTTCCAGCTGTCTCCTCGCCCATAGTCGCAAGGAATAATGGGCAAGAAGACAACGCAGGATGCCCGCGTTTTTCAGAGCACTGACCTCTTCGCCTGCCTCAAAGCGAGGGATGACTTGCAGCATCTTCTGGGCCAATTTTCTGGCCTTTGGGCCGCCATCTCTTGTTTCGAGCTTCTCGGCAAGGGCTCTCAATTCTTCGATAGACCCAGCAACGCTCCACCAAGTCCTATTTGTACCAGCTGGGTTGCTCTCTCGGTATATTCGAAAGTTCGTGTCATCTTGGCCTTCAACTAAGAAGTAGCGTCGCTTATCTCCGTCAGAACCCCAGGATTGCACCGACCTAGGTTGGTTCAAATCGTCTTCTTGGCGATTTTGCTTATAAGATTGGTTGATCACTCCCTTGACGGTATCAGAAGAAGCCATAGACCAAAGAATTAAAGTCCGTAGCAGCGTGAGCTATAACTTGTCAGCATTTTACAAGCAATTCAAGCTATAATAGTGAGTCGTACTCGCTCAGATGGCGTCATTGAATTGAAGCCTGCACCACCAGATAGGGGGTTCTTCTCTTTCCAAGACGGCGGCCACTGGCTCTTGTGAGATGCGATCGCATCCTCCAGAGCTCTTCCATAATGTCCCGGTCTGTAAGAACAAGGTCGACTCTGTCAGTGTCTGGGCACGTTGTGTTCAGCAAGGCTCAGCTTACTTGACATCCTGCTTTCGGTTCAACAGTAAACCCAATAAAGCGCAAAGAAATTGTTCAACTCGATCGCCGGCGATAGACTCGACAACGTCGCGTTCCAGTTCTTGTGGACCGAAATGAGCAAGAGATTTGGGGAATGCGTCGCTAAATCGGCTTCTGAACATGACAATGAACTGTGGCCAGGTCAGTTGCTTGATTGCTGTGTGGCATTCTAGTACGCGAAGTTTCGCGTCACATCAACTCATCAACGCGACAAGGGCGCTACAAGTAGAAAGAAGATCGACCGGACGATTATTCAACGCGAAATAAACGTCTTGGGAACTTACTGCTATATCAGGGTTATCAGCAAGCACATATTCGTGAGGTGGTGATGGCGACCGTTTTCGCGGTGGTGGCGACGGCCCTTTAGGAGACTGTTCTGACAGCTTGGGGAAGAACTTCAAGATGCCACCCTTCGACTTGGGCGCCGCATCGTCGCTATTATCATCCAATTCGGCATCTGATGGAACAGGCGATAGCGACGACAAGGACGAAAGGTCAGACGAATCTTCGTCGGCGGACATATTGGCTGTGTCCGCGGTGCAGGAGGATGTCGCAGTATGTGGAGAAGTGAAGGAAGCCAAAAGCCGTCGTTGTTGCGTCGTTGTTGAGGCGTGCACTAATAATAAAGCCAAACCCACGTCCATACCACCGCAAATCATGTTCGAGCCAATTGGTTGGGTAAGAGTCTATAAATGTCCAAATTCTTTTGCAGCGCCTAACTACCAGATCTACCTCGTCTCGAAGGTCCGAACTTGAGACAAACGCTATGCTCTCCCTTGTCCTTCTCGCCGTGACTTGTCTCGCCGCTACTCAATACCTCAGCCAGTGGACTAGAGTCCTAGACCCTTCACAGGAGACCTTGTGTATGAACTGTACCAGAGTGTGCCGCGATCTGCATCAGCAAAGGGGGCACTGATGGTATCACAGCCGTGAGAAAAAGTCTGATACAAACCCCACAGAATACCAGACTGCTCAGTTTTCTTGTTCAAACAGTACGAAGTACGTAAACATATTCTAAGTCGACAAATGTGGTTCGTAACAATGTCGTAAGGCTTCTATGAAGACATGGTGAGTTTCAATCTGATGGAGCATCGTGAACTTGGTTGCTGGCGTAGTAACACATAGCCCGTGTGGCTCATTTCTTTTTTTTTTCTCTTTTTTTTAAATGCCAAATTAGTCCTGCATGTTGCCACTCTGAGCATTGGTTATGCAAACTCATCACGATGCGGTCATAACTATTTGGAGTCGGCCTTCGTAGCAGTAGTAGCACTTATAGTTTTAGTTGCCTTGTGCATCTGAAAGATTCTTCGACAGAACTTTATGATCTGATCAACCTGCAAGTACGGAGTATGGCCAGGGGTGGATTCGATGCCTCGTAGCAAAGCGCGTTTCCACATGCCACTCGCGGCTGAAGAAACCATGAGCCCACGTTGCGGTAAAATCTGGCAACTTTCCAATACATGCTCATTCACCGCGACGCATTGGCTTCATGATAATAGATAATTATATAAGAAATGTAGTGGTCGCGTAACGCGAAAGAGATTTCACTATCAAGATATTGACTGGACAAGGGTGGAGAAATTTGCCGATACCAGTCCCGATAGGAATTATCTCTGGTTAGCGAAATGTGTCTGGGCTGGACAAGATGCCGCAAATAAAAAGGTGGGGACATTTGACTCCATTGGAAAAGCGGTCCGTAGATGACTGGACTAGTATTAGCTCGCTTGCCGACCGTCCATATCAAGATCACGTGGTCAGGGCTCCTCCCAGCGTTTGCGAGGTCCCGCACACAAAAAATTATCATCAAGTGTGCAGAACAACGCCTTAGTTTGATAAAACACCAAGCGGCGGTAGCCAGGTAAATTCTTCCCCAACACCAAGCCCTCGGCTCGGCAACTAACTGACAGCGTTTTCTACAACAGTATACTCGAACGATTGCATCGAGTCCACACGAGCCGCCATGGGTAGAGTTATTCGCAATCAGCGCAAGGGTCGTGGATCCATTTTCAGTCAGTACCGCCCGCGAGAATTTCGACTTCGATGTTCGACGACAACGACGAAAGGGATCAGATTGACTAACATGTGGCAATAGCGGCCAACACGCGCTTGAATAAGGCCCCTGCCAAGTTCCGCACTCTCGACTACGCCGAACGCCATGGCTATGTCCGTGGTATAGTCAAGGACATCATACACGACCCTGGTCAGTCTTCATACATTTTCCAGTCCGCCGACTATACAATCGGAATTGGAATCAGGGATTGGATTCGAGGGCGAAAGGCTGACGATTCAATTTTGTGTCTCAGGTCGTGGTGCTCCCCTTGCTAAGGTCACTTTCCGCCACCCTTACAAGTACAAGCAGGTCTGCGAGACCTTCATCGCCAACGAGGGCATGTACACTGGCCAGTTCATCTACGCCGGAAAGAAGGCTGCCTTGACTGTTGGCAACGTCCTGCCACTTGGGGAAATGCCTGAGGGTACCGTAGTCTCCAACGTTGAGGAGAAACTCGGTGACCGTGGCTCTCTGGGTCGTACCTCCGGTGGCTACATCACCATCATTGGCCACAACCCCGACGAGGGCAAGACCCGTATCAAGCTTCCCTCAGGCGCCAAGAAGGTTGTCCAGTCCTCCGCCCGTGGTATGATCGGTATCGTTGCTGGTGGTGGTCGTACCGACAAGCCTCTCTTGAAGGCTTCTCGTGCTAAGCACAAGTTCGCCGTCAAACGCAACAGCTGGCCCAAGACTCGTGGTGTTGCCATGAACCCTGTGGACCATCCTCACGGTGGTGTACGTATTTCCGAAGCTTGCAAACATACGACTTTTGAGTGGAACGCTGACAACTTGCACAGGGTAACCATCAGCACATTGGTAAAGCTTCAACCATCTCTCGATATGCCGCCCAGGGTCAAAAGGCCGGTCTTATTGCTGCCAGAAGGACGGGTCTGTTGCGTGGTACTCAGAAGACGAAGGACTAAGGGGCTGGAAAATTTGGTCTCATTGGGATGGTGTTACAGTGGCTTGCTTGCATCTATCATTGATTGTATTGCTGCGAGCAGGAATCTGATAGCTCAGAAAGCAAGTACTATGGCATTTGGCGTACGCAAAAATAATCGGTTCCCCCTGCTACAATTGTGATGAAGTTGGCGATGTGAATCGATCACCTGATATGACGAAGCGGATTCGAGGAATCAGAGTTGACCAGTTGCGGCTCAAAGGGCATAGCACACGCGGGTCAGACGTGCACAAGTTGAGAAATGAAGCGCCAGACTCAAAATAATATAATAGGTTGTTGAAATAAGACATGCAAGAGACCTGCTTGGATATGCAAATTTCGCAGAAACTGCTATACAGCGGTCTCACCCGCCAATCAACTAATGACACGCAATTTTCGTGTCGTTACTCCATAAGTTTGTTATCACCACCTGTACGGAGTAGGCTCCTGGCAAAAGACAGAGCGATTGCGCAAGAAGTACGGATTACGGAGTGAATGAATGTATGTTCGTTACACATCACTCAGCATGACCCAACAACAGCTACCCGGTACCGATTCCTCCCCACATAGACAGTAGCTACCAGCCTGACATTTGGATATCCAATTGATGGATACTTATCTCGTGGTATGGAGATTTATCCAGGATCTGTCCTGGAGGCTGTCGCAGTCCTGGGAGCGGACCAACAACAGATCTCTCAATTGTCACCTACAAGTTGTTCTAAACCCGGCTGCCGCCAAAGCTTCCAGCGAGGTGCTCGGTCTGCCCCGCCACCCCACCTGAAATCTACCTGAAATCCACCTGAAATTTCTCACTATGTATTAAGACTTGGACTTTCTAAACTCCGGGATTTGTTGCTAACAAAGTCCCACCTGTTTGTTGCTTTCCGTCCTATTCACTTTGGCATATACGGAGTACCTTAACAACATACAGATTCACACGTCCAAAATGGCTCCTTCAAAAGAATACGGTCTTCTTTGCCTCGAGAACCCCCTTCTCGGTACGTTCTACCAGCTTGTTGCGTTGCAATTGAGGGTGGCCCTTTCCGAAGCAGCGGTGTTATTTTTCCCCCCTCATCACATCAAGGTTCCCCTCCCCTCACCATGACTTAATCTGGTGGCTATCAACAGAGAGGCATTGAAAGAGCACTGCGGCTAACCATAGCCTCATCGAGGGTAAGATAGACATTCAGGCAGTTGGTAATGACGACCTCCTGGCCAAGTACGACCTCAAGGCCAACGATGCCATCCTCGCCGAGGAGAAGCACATGCCCCTCTACGAGGACCTTCTTAACAACTACGACGCCAAATTGATTGCCGGCGGTGCTGCCCAGAACTCTGCCCGTGGTGCTCAGTACATCCTGCCCCCTAACAGCGTCGTCTACCTAGGTGGCGCTGGTGACGACAAGTACTCTGCTATCATGCACGATGCCGTCAAGGCCGCTGGCCTGCGCGTTGAGTACCGTGTTGACCCCGAGCAGAAGACTGGTCGTTGTGGTGTTGTCATTACCGGCCACAACCGCAGCCTGTGCACCGACTTGGGCGCTGCTAATCACTACGACCTCGACCACTTGAAGAAGCCTGAGATCTGGAGCCTGGTTGAGAACGCCGAGGTGTTCTACATCGGTGGCTACCACTTCACTGGTGAGCATACAACTCTCTCTCCCAACGTTGACGAAGGCACAAGTACTCGGATAAAGCTAACAATCGTTCTTTCTCACCGTGTAGTCTGCCCCCCTGCCATTATGGAGCTTGCAAAACAGGCTGCTGAGAAGAACAAGATCTTTGTCTTGTCTCTGTCCGCTCCTTTCATTCCCCAGTTCTTCAAGGATCCCGTTGACGCTAGCGCCCCTTACTGGGACTATGTCATCGGCAACGAGGCCGAGGCCGCTGCCTACGCCGAGTCGCACGACCTGCCCTCCAAGGATCCCAAGGATGTCGTCAAGCACCTCGCTAACCTGCCAAAGGAGAACGGCAAGCGAAAGCGCGTCGCCATTATCACCCAAGGCACCGAGCCTACCCTGGTCGCCGTTCAAGGTGAGGACCAGATCAAGGAGTTCCCGGTTCACGCCATCTCCAAGGAACATATCAACGACACCAACGGTGCCGGTGACGCCTTTGCCGGAGGGTTTCTGGCCGGTATCATGCAGGACAAGGACCTCGCCACCAGTGTCGACATGGGACAGTGGCTGGCTAGACTGAGCATTCAGGAGCTCGGACCTTCGTAAGTCTTCACCTTCACATATCACTTTCCTTTTGCAACGGCCTCTGTTTTTACTCAAGCATCTCATCATTGCACCTCATCGATTATTATGCCTCTACCCTAACCGGTTCGTCCCAATCATGTCGACGAGGACAACATCAGCACAAGTCTTATCCATGCCCGACACAACCCCGTTCCTTTCATACCAAATAGCCAGTTTTTTCATCTCTGCAAATTTCTGAAAGCAATCGACTAACCCCGGACTATTCACGCAGTTACCCTTTCCCCAAGCAGACATACACTGCCTCCTCTTAAATGCTTTCGCAGGCAAGAATAATTCTGATTACTGAAACGAATGTTGTTTGGCGTTGGAGTGCTCAAAGGGAAACGGTTTCAACAACGGCGTTTTGCATCCGTGGCAAAATTGAAAGACAAAAGAGCCCCAGAAGTATCGGCTCTCTTCGCATAGCGATTCGGTATCCTCCACGATCCGATCATCTTCAGTTGATTTGATTAAGCACATTAAAAAGATGGATAACAGATGTGATTGACGCAAAAAAGTGAACTCTATCACTTGTCCAACCTAAGCCACATGATGATGGAAAATCGTAGAAGCCGTGCTCATGGGGAGGTCTGCGAATCCTGCTCGTTCGGAGCTCGTCAAGTACGACGAGCTCAGGGCCGTCAAATTCTCTCACACCCAGGCAGATCCTACTAGACATTTGCTCTGCATGAAATGAGAGTGAAAATACAACCCTAGCCATGACATGACAGCGATAGATCGAAGTTCGCGTTGTAAAATGTCAGAAACAATTTCACTTGTTACCGTGATAGGCCGCCTGCATGATAGCGTCGTTGTAACTAGACGTGGTCTGGTCCATTCGGTAGTATCTCCCAGAGCTTTCGCCCTGATGATTTGTGAAGCCAGTCGCGGTGGATTGGCCAGCAACGGTTCCCACACCCACACCCACACCTAGGCCGACGCCGCTCGCCGGAGTACCTTGATATAGGCTGCTAGGATGAGAGAAGCCAGACGTGCCCGTGGACTGAGGAGGAGGAGGAGGTGGTGCATGGTCGAGCACTCGCGGTTGCCTAGGGAGGGAGGCCTCGCCCTCTCCCATGGATTTTTGGGTCTCGGCCCATTGAGTAAACGGAGAGCTGCGCGGGACATTGGTTCCCGAGAAAGCTTGAAGCAGGTTGTTTCTGTGGTTGGCGGGTACCGCTCCAGAAAATGCGTGACTGGTGAGGTCGCGTCGATTTTGCTGGACTACACTGATGAAAGCTCCGTAGCGATTCCGGCCAGGTGTTGCAAACGGGTCATCGAGCTGATTTCCAGTGGCGAACGGATGTCTTGGCGAACTGTATGGGCTGGGTTGAGCTGAGAAGGCGTCCTGACCAGACGGCGTCAAATTCCCCATTGCACTATCTGGCTTAGGGGTGTTGAACCAAGCCCAAGGCAGCTGTGCAAACTTTCCAGAGGGAACAGAGCTAGTTGGACTGGGATCTGTTTGAAAGGAGCCTAGCAGTTCGTTTGCCGTCCTAGTGTGCATTCCGTAAGATGAATCGGTTGGAGAACGACCCTGCTGCTGATGATGGAGCTGGGGCGTGGGCGGTTTCAGAAACGGCGTGAGCATGTTAATGACTGTATTTTCTGCATCGTCTGCAGATGCTTGGTCCTGCAATGAATTTTCGTCGAGGGCATACTGTGGCCCAAGGTCGATACGGTCTGGCGTTTGGTCATTTGGTGTCTGATTTGATCGCTCAGAGGGCTCAGAGGGCTCAGAGTGGTGTTTCGTCGTTCCATTCATCATGTTGGTATTGCAATCAGAGGCTTCTCCGAAAGAAGTCAGTTGAGATGTCGTGGGAATGACGGGAGCAGCGGGTGAGACTCCAGCATTGTACTCAAATATGAGCCAGTTGTCAACAACCCTGTATGACACTGGCAGCGTTGCGTCCTCGGCGAGAAAATATGCACAGCGAAGAGTGTCCAAGACTCTAGCCAAGCTCTCCTGTACAAGCTCCAATCGGGAACTCGGGTCTTCGAGGTACGTCTTCGGAGTACCATCTTCGCTACAAAAGCATCGGCAAGCTTCAGGAATTATGTCCTCAGAGAGAGGACCGAAGCCCCGAATCTCAAGATCCTCGGATAATAGATATGGGCAAGATGCCAACCCATCTTGGTTGTAACTGAAGACACATAGCAAGGTCAAGACCTTGGCTACATTTTGAATCAAGCTAGGTACCACGCCGCCAAACGCTTCCACTGCGGTAGAAATTTCTTGCCGGCGGGCAGCTAGCCACATGCTGTATACACGCAGGATCGGTAACAAAGCTTCGACTATTGGCGTAACTTTGGAGCCCTTCACCGATGCACTGTTGTTGTCTTCTACGGACACTGCCTCCTTAAGCTCTGGTTCAAAAGTTGCGCAAAAAGTTGACATGAACAAAGCATTGAATCGCAAAGTAAACTGGTAAAAACGAGAAGCGGCCAACGTCTGCGATTCTATAGTAGTAGAGTCAGTACAACGGCGGGTTTGACTATTAAGGGGGCGAGACAATACGAACCGGCATAGTTTGCTGCAGCAACGTGGTGAGCAGCAATATTTACAAGGGCCATTTTCAACAAGGTTCCCGACGAACTTTCGTTGTGACAGGCCATCTCAAGTCGGTGCATGATTTCACCCTCTAGTTCCGCTTGCTGAGGAAAGTCTTCCCCTTTGTAGAAGAGCGCATGCAGCCTGACAAACCACATGGGGAATGCATCCTGAGCACCTGACGCATTGTGTCGCGATTTGGCAGAATTCGGCAGTTGAAGAGACTTGAATTCGGCCTCGAGATTGACTCTCGCGTTAGGGTGAGGAGACTCAACAGCCCATGAGCGATAGAAGTGATAGACGACATCGAGATGGTTTCCCTGATCTAGGTGGACCATTCCCATCTGATGGTATGCATACCCAGAGTTGGGTTTCAGTTGATGCGCAAGACTGTAATAAGTCAAAGCAGTCTCATAGCCAGAGTTCTTATGTCTTGCTTGAGTTCGATAACGGGATAGGTCGCCCATGCGCAGAAGTGTTGAGTGACATGACTTCAAAACCGTGGCACGAAGTTCGGCGAGAACAGGGCTGATTTGATCTGCATCATCCATTTGCTGGACTTCAATTCCCTTGGCAACTCTCCTTAGCTCCGGAACATCGTAACGTGCCGTCAATCGCTGGATGTACCCCTTGTAGAATTTTTGCGCAACGCGCAGGAAGTTGTTGTAAGATTTTTCCACCTTGCGCCTCTCGACCACATGGGATGAGTGCTTAAGTCTGCCCTGGATGCGACGGTATTCGGTGTTGATCGATGTATGTAGGGTCCATAACGCTTCCTCCACGCTCTCCTTGACGGCCCACGTAAAATCAAGGAAGATAGTGTGAACGAATGCCAGGCGAAATCTTTGAGATAGTTAGCGATGAAGCACAAAAGCAGGGAGTTGATGGTATTGCGCGTACTTCTCCAGTAGACCTTCAATAATCTCGAACTGCGAGATGTCCACTCCAGAAGTGCTCTCAGCTTGGAGTTTTTCGACCTGCTTCAGCAAGTGTTTCCTGAGTTTCAAAGCCTGGCTGTTTGTCCAAAGCGTCAGTGTGTGTCGTGCATCTACGCCAGGCGCGTCGACGACCTGTGCCTCATGGTCATCCACTTCGGGCCAAAGGGGGCAGCCGACTTACTGCCAGTATTGGCTAGCCGGGGATGTAGTCGAAGCCATGTTACTAAGTATAGCGCTCGCTTCGGATAGACCGGCGAAGGTTGGCTGGGTTCGGTTGGTCGAGTCGAGCGGGCTCGCAATGAGTAGAGTCAGAAAAGAATGGATGAGGTCTTCGTCACCTCATACTATCAGGACAATGAGTTATGAGTCGCTAGACAACCGAAACAGGAGTCGCGCAACGTCAGACCACCCGTAAGCCAAGTTCACGGCAAAGAGGGACAGTTGGTATAAGGCTCGGCTCGCGGAAGTCTACTTGCGGCGCCGGGGAGGAGATCATTGGAGGAGATTGCAGTTCTGGCGAACAGCGCAAGCGATAGGGAAGGCAAAGGAACGAGATAGATCGGTGGTTGCGGAAGTGAGGTCGACGTTCTTACAAGCACCAATGCGTGGCGACAGATGGCGATGGATGGACGGCGAGCAAGAAAGTTGAGAAAAAATGCGAAAGTGAGTTGATGGAAAGAAAAAGGTGAGTAATGACTGAGCCCCTCAAGGTGACGAACCAGCCAGCCGACAAGAACCAAGATGTTATCAGACCAACGAACCCAAATTCAGCCACACTAGTCGGTAGTCCGTACTCACGAGTATCATTAGGCAGGGTTTTCTTCGGCTGTAGGCGTGGGCCAGAGTACTTTCTTTCTACTCCGTACATACGCAGCATTGCTTGGAGCATGCGGTGCACAATCCCGTCCTTTTTGTACATAGGCTCCGGTCATGTTTCGGGAGGAGCGAAGGTTGACATGTGTATGACGACTTTATAATTAACCTTGAACGAACTGAGAGAATATGTACGTACCCTGAAGGCAAAAACTACTCGACTACTCGATATCCCCTGATTCCCCAGTGACTTGTTCGATTTGTTGGCGAGGGGTCCGAGGGGCCCCACCCAGTCCATCCATCCCACTTCCGCCTTTCGTCACCCACGACACCTCAAACACTCCACTCCGTATTATTACTACCGACTACTACCGGCTTTACTTTGTGTGTATGCGCAACCACCTCATGTTAATTCTTATTTCTGGTTGCATCACGCGGTTTCCTCCTCACTCAACGGCTTGCGTGCGCCCAAAGAGCATACATTTAGCCAGCTCTTGAGCCTGGCGCCTTTTCCATCCTGAAACATTCTTGGGATTCTAACTTTACCCATACATCGTTCCTCGCTAATCCCCCACCGCCTTGATTGGCGTAATTTGGCTTCTTGACTGCTTCGCTCAAAAGTAATATCTCACCCCATCAAACCTAATTCTAGAATGAAGCGCTCACGAGAGCCTGGTGAAGAAATAGGCTACGGCTTCGATAACGAAGACGTTGAGCGAGTCGCCAGCAGAGACTCAAGTCTGCCGGCTGCCAAAGCATTGTTATTTGATTCGGACGTCGAAGACGGAACCAGCGACAGAGGCACGATGAAATGTTCGTTGCCACCACATAGAGAACCCATCGCTTTCAGGTCGTACCAAGAATACGAATCTCATTACACCATGTTGCACACAAACCGATGTCTTGAATGCCGCAAGAACTTTCCGTCTGAGCACCTGCTCGGTGTACATATTGAGGAAAGTCATGACCCGCTTGTGAGGGTCAAGAGAGACAAGGGCGAGCACACGGTGAGCCAAAGAACCTGTCATTTCGGTATATGCAGATCGCTGGCACAGAAGCTGACTTTTACCGTAGTATTCCTGCTTTGTAGAGGGATGCGAGCGGAAGTGTCTCACTCATCAAAAGCGCCGACTCCATTTGATTGACAAACACATGTACCCAAGGAATTTCTATTTCGGGGTTACAAAGGATGGTATCGATGGACGACGTTCACTATTGGTTGAAGGCACTCATCAACGGCGGACATCTTCCACGGCTTCTGTTTCGAAGGAATCACGACGCAGAGCTAGCGCAGTGGAGGGTAAAGAGGTTGCTTCGAAGGGCAAAGACGACGTTTCCGGCCGCTACTCTTCTGATACAAAGGCGGAAGTGAAGCAAGTGAAACAGCGCGATGATGCGGAAATGGCAGATCTCGCGGGGGCCATGTCAGCATTGCAATTCGTCCCTGCGAGTGTTCGGTTTGGTCGTGGCCGTGCAGGATTCTCAAAGTCATGAAAGACAGTCACAGTGAAGTGCTGTTGAATAATGATGATGATCAGTATGATACAGATGACTGAATGATTTTGGTCAAATGAAGGATATCTACCTCAAGTTTCCGTTAGTCCCAGCTCATGAGAACTCCATTAATGCTCAAATTCCACGTCGACTTCCATCCAGCATGTTCAGAACGCCCAAACGACGCGACCTCTAATGTTTCGTAAGCCGTTCTCTCGTATTACTTTCAGTCGCACGATGCACATCCTCGACAACCACAGCTGACGCACTGTCGGTCCTCCTGACCTTCCTTGAGTTCAGCTCGCGGGATTCTGCATATACAGGTGCTGTTAAAGTTTGTCTCCTTTGTTTGCACGCATCGAAGGCAACAGAGCTATTGGACTGTTAGCATAGTATTCGCTTGCATGGATCATCTTGCTCATCAATGGAACCCGACCTTCTCGTAGCCTTGCTTCTTCCATTTCGCGATAAGCATCGCATCAGCGTATCCATTCTTCAGTAACCAGTCATAGAGTTGTTTGCTGATAGCCTCCTTCTCGTAGTACAAATCGTATATGTAGCGACTTCTCTGATGGGAGATTTGAAAAATTTCCCACTGTGCTTGGTGCTTCGGACCCGGGGGCGGAGGCTTGTTTTGAGCATCTTTCATCTTGTTAGAGAAGATGAGTAGATCATTTTCGATGTCGCTAAAGCCATCCGGCGGCGGCTTTCGCTTCGAGGAGTGTCGTATAGCAGGCATCGTATACAGATGGCTGCAAGGTCGCTCGCCTCTGCGGAGAGGGTTCAATGATAGCGGCACGGTCTGCACGGAAAGAAGCAAAGGAATTGGCGTTCACAGATGGATGTACAAGCAAGAATGTCAGAAACTTGGGAATGTCGCATTCCATTCCATTGTGGCGTAACCACAAAGTGTGGCGGATGATGATCACGTGATGCATATTCGAACGTGAGTTCGTGATGGCACCTGGATTTGGGATTCAACGTCACAGCGCAGCGATCTCTAGGTCGAGAAGCATTGACTGCCCGCCATGGCTATCACGCCGACCCAATTCGCCAAGAAGACGACGCAATGTGTGTTTTTTTTTCATCATTCACCAATCCTTTCAAAGCTAACAGTCAACGCAGCGGCCAGCTGGCCCGATGCGAAGCGTCGAGTTCTCTCATCTTACCGCGAATGGATCCGAGCGGTACGTCCAACTGCTGCTGCTGTCCCCTATCCCAGCCAATTCCAGACTGCTTTTTTTTGGATCGGCGTGTTCTTTTGAACGGATCCTGCGAACGAAGGGGAGGATATGCTAAACAAGGTACTTTCAGGCCCCCGAGATCCAGACCATGTACAACATGCCTCTTCCCATCTCCGCCATCCGAACCCGCGTACGCCAGGAATTCGAGCGGAACCGATTTGTCAACAAGCTCCCCGTTGCAGACGTTCTTCTATTCAAGTCCCATGCTGAATACCAGGTACGATCAATTGCCATGATTATGCAAGTTTGGATGTGATAAGATTGTTGACCTTTTTCGACTTAGGAAACGATGAACTTTTGGAAGCAGACCACCCATGTCATGTCGTATTTCAAAGAAGAGAACTTCAGGGGAGATAAGAGACTGCCGTCATGCTTTATGGAGGGTTTCTTGGAGGTATGCCATAGCGTCCACCACGCGACCAAAGGTCTTTCCACACATGACGACTAACACAGTCAACCTACAGGGCCGAAATTAGACAACAGCAACGACTGCTCATGTATATATTTTCCTTCTCTAAAAAAAAGCTTTTGTTTCAACTAGCAACGCCATAAGGTCCTCGATTCCGAGTTGATGTCGACGACATGCAGTGCCGTGACTGTGAGATAAAATCATGCCCAATAATGACCCCTGAATGATACAAGATCCAATGCTGTCTCAATGCTAGACTAACCATTCTGCATATATCATCGCTCAATCCCCTGCTCGGAATTGAAGGCCTGCCTCTTTGTCCAGAATTCATCGGCGACAACGTCACACACGTCTTGCAAGTCATGCAAACCCTTCTTGAGGACATCGACGGCCGCGCCGTCTAAGAATGACGGTCAGTGGGATTTCAGGGCAAACATTCGTCAATACGGAACCTTACCGTATGTCTGGATTCTGAAATTCATCTTTGGCTCTGAAGGATGGGGAATCGTGTATGCACAGAACTCCACATCGGGGCTATCCAAATGTCAATATCACCTACACATTTCGATGAGAAGACGGTGCTTACTTCTTCATAATGATGTATCGGAGAGCGTTTCCGAGAGTATGCCCCTCATCAGTGAACTCGAATGAGGCAGCTGTGTCAGTTGAGCCGGGCAGCTGCGAGCCAGTTAGCTCCTTCACGCTGACGTGTTGAGAGTGCGCACAAAAAGGGACGTACAATTTTTACTCTCTGGGCCTCGGTCTCTTCCTCTTCCTCTTCATTTTCATAAGTATCGTCCTCCATGTCAGCATCCTCGACAGATGCAGGTTGAGCTGACGGCGGTTCATCCTGCATGTTGATGTCCTGGGATGCAGGAGCATCAACATTTTTTGTGAGACCAGGCATGGTTATTTCTTTGATGCTCCGTAAACAAGGGATAAGAGTACTTCGCAGTCCTTTTGGCTCAGTCTGCAATGGGGGCTCTGGATAAGAATGTGCAGTTGTGCGCAGACAAGTCCAAAGGTTTTCCGATTCGACGTCGTTCACTTATCCAGAAATTTTGAGGTTGACAAAAATGCAGTGGGTCTCGTAGGAAGGTGGGCGGCATTTTCCATTGCAGGGATTGAAGGGATTGATGTATATTGTTCATTAGGACGACAATCTACCAATCTCCTGAGCCTGGCCCGGGTAGCTCAATGGCTAGAGCGTGGGACTTTTAATCCCAAGGTTGGGGGTTCGAGACCCCCCTCGGGCGCTTGTCCTTTTGAACTTGCCAGAAGTTTCTTTTTTTGGAGGGGGGATCTTCACCTACTAGGCTGCTTTATTTGTTATGCGACTATGCAGGGCACTTACTTATATGGAGTAATTAATGCTTTAGACACTGACTTTCATTCGCTACTACTAGTCACTGGCGTTTTGTCTTTCGTCCTCTCCTATCTTCGACGGAGTATTTTTTTCCTTAATTACTTGTATGTTTCACATCCACTGCATGATATGGTATCATTTGGATACTACGCTGTACGTGAAACAATCGTATGAGTAGATCTATCCAATAGCCATGCATAGGCGCGGCTCGAACCGAGCCCATAGCCTAGGCCAACTGCGTAATCCGTAATAATCCGAAATAGCCCTCCCTGTCCAGGGTAGCCAAATGCTATACTTGGAAATACGACAACTGCATACGGAGTACTCCGCATAACAACGTCTCACGACGATTCAAGATACCCGCCATGCCGCGAAAGCCGTCAATGCACTCTCGGGTCCGAAACCTTGATGTTCCTGGCACATGACAGGGCATGATGAATCCAGGCAGCTACCTTGGCGGACGAAGACTAAGCCAGTACCGTGTGAATATTAATTCTGGACTATGGCGGGTACTGCAAATAGGTTGAAAGGGCAGGCAAGTACGGAGTACGGACGTAAGTTCTGGGAAACGCGCAGTGGGTCAGGTCATATCATCATTATTATGTACATGTATGTGGCAGCCACGACAGGTAGGACGGGACGAAGTACATACGGATTAACGAAGGGAAGGATCAAACCCTAGCGCATCGCCAGTTACTATGTAATTATCTAACACGCACGTAATCATGTAGTAGTAACCAGACCGAAAACGGAAGAGGTACCCGCGCCCGTAAATTTGGGAGGGAAGTGACCTTTTATAATTTATACTATTTTCTTGAATATGCACACGAGGGAAAACGCGGGTTTGGGCTTCTTTTAAAGATATAGAACTTCTATTATAGCCTATAGTAATTCTATTAAGTGAACTAGCTAGTTCCTATGCCCTAATTTCCTCGCATAAATTATATGAGGTCACTTCTCTTACAGATGTATGTGGAAAAATACCTCCTCCGCTTTAGGCCTAGTTACTACATACTGCATGATTGAAAAATCACTACGGAGTACATACTGCCTGCATGTTTACGTGTTGGTAATCATCCCTGCAAGGCGGGTGGTGACTGGAGTCGGACTCCACCGCTGCAACAACCACCTGAGACGTCGACGTCTCAGGTTGCAGCCAACAGCGTGACAGACCAGACGGGTGAGGCAAGAGGGCAGGAGGGGAAAGAGGGGCAGGCCAGGGACCAGCAGAAGCACGATGACACATTTTCTACGGAGTACTCCGTATTACTCCGTACATACGGATTACATCCGAACAAGTCCGAATCCAAGGTAAGCTTGTGCGGATAATCGGGCGCCCGCCTCTCATCATCAGATACGCGGCACGGGGCGCTTCACAATCCTCGTCAGTTCCCGAACACATACAATGCACATAGCAATACGGGACATGACACCTCGTCGCATAAGCAAGTCCCATCAACTGAGATGAGTCGCCTCGCAAGACAATGCATGCATGAACTGCCCCTTCCACGGGGGAATGAATGCCTTCTTTCCTGGATTTATTATTACGGATTGCAGCGTTTTTGTTTCCCATGCCATTACTACAGCATCTCTGCCATGATTGGGCCATCTGACATGAAAGATGCTTGGGCTTGACAAATGCACTGCGGGTGTTCCTTCTTGTGCCCATGTCCACTGGTTTTAATACGAAAAGAAAAAAAAAAAAAAAAAAAAAAAAAAAAAGAAAAACCCCTACGGATTACTCCGGAGACTTGCTCTCGCTTCCTGCGACGCTGCTTTGGGCCGGATAGTGCTGCATAAATCTGATGATGTCATGGCCGGATGATTTGTCCCGACTCTCCGAATCGTCCACTTTTAGACTTTCCTAGGGACTACTTGTGGTACTTGTACCGAGTGCGGATATGTACTCCGTAAACGAAATACAATAAAGATTGAGAAACACGCCCGTGATGACGAGTTCCGGGGTGGCAGGAGCAGGAATGCGTGCACGGACAGGGATCAACGGAGCCGCGCTTTTCTCACCACTCGCAATCGTCCGTATTATATTACATCGGATGGAGGTCAAACCTTACTGTATTATTAATACTGGGTTGCATAAAAAAAAAAAAAGAGACACATGACGGGCTTGCTGCGCTTACAGATGATGTGATAAGCAAGATACTGTCGCACACAATGTATCAAAACATTGTAGAGTTCAGATTTGGCCTCGATTACGTGGAAGCCGGCCAAGCCTTATGATTCCAATCGAGCACGGGTTTACCTCTTTCCGGAAGTAGGTAGGCGGGCGGGTGAGCAGGTGACTTGGCCAAGTATGTGCTACGAGGCCATCCACAAGAGCACCGAGCACAGAGCACCGAGCACCGGGTACGAGGAGATGGAAATTACATGGTGCGACCATGAACTGTTAACCAACGTCTCAACCCACCGTCCAGTGATTGAATGCGAGTCGTGATTGGAAATAAAAAGGATGACGAAGCCGTTATTACTGCACGGGCGCCAGAAAAGTAACTGCTTTATCAGCCGCATCGGCGCACGTTGGTTTCATGTCAGGCAGTGTCAGTGTCTACTCGGTATTATTAATCCGTACTAGTCCCAACTTCGAACCGCTCGTCCGTAATCCGTATTCTTCAACAACCCGTCAGACGCCCCGTGAGCAAGGTCTCCGTTTCAAACGCGGAGAGACGGGCCAATCATGGCCGAGATGGCCAAGGCGACCGACCTCAGGGGCAAGTGCTCCGTATCAATACCTTGGTAGTCTGTACATACTCCGTACATACTCCGTACACACATGTACATACGGGGTGCGGAGTAACGATGCAAATCTGCTTTAATCTAGACTTTATTGAGCTTATTGAGGGTTGGTGTGACATTGTCGACTTGCATATATTCACGATGGCCCCAAGGCCACAGCCAGCGGTGCGGTAATAGTGGACTTTTAGATTGACCCCGGGTAATAATAATTATTCATAATAGTTGGCGTCTGGCCGCATGGATGATGGCGAGCAATTGCGCAGGCGCAGGCGCGGGCACGCTGCATCGGCTGCAACGGAACCTGCTGGCGCACTGGATGCATGGCAATGAATTCATTGCACATTTCATTATTTTAATCCGTATCTCATGCAACTTTATTATGCTGCCGCTATGCTGCCGCTATGCTGCCGCTCCCTACCATTTCAAGCCACACCCCCTGGGTCCGTTCAGACATGTTTGGCGGCAGCCTAGTGCTTCAGGAATCAGGATCCCCCCCACGAGGCCCCACGAGGTGTAATACTGGCTTTGGCTTGGCTGTACTTCCGAATTCGTACGGATTGCATGTACATATGTACTTCGTATTGCCGTGCCATTTTGCCGTATATCGAGCAGGAGGAATACATATGTACATGATAATAGCCGCATCTTGCAAGTTGATGATGACAACAACTCGTTGGCAATGCATGGTCAAGGACGACGGGCCCAGACAACTCACGGAAGGCACTTGCTTATTACTAGTTACTAGTTGGTGATAAGACTGATAAGACTCGGCTCGCTCCTTCTCAAGCGTTGCGTCTCCCTTTCTGATCCTGTCCCGTGCGTTTTTGTCTCCTCCTCTTTGCGTCTTCTTGGATACAGTGCATGTTTCTTTTCGTCTGCTTTTCTACCTTGATCTGATCTGGGTTAGAACTAGCGTTGGAACCAGCACGGGCTACCCTTGCGACATTTGACAGAATCCTCGCAGACACACACGCGGTCACGGTATTATTTACATGTAATATGTACACGACGACGCAGACCTCGTTTGTGCCTCGCTAATCCACCGGCCCCCCCAACCGCCACCTAATACCGCCACCCACCGCCGCCCACCGCCGCCGATCCATCCAACCGCCACCCGCAACGACCGACGTGCACCGTCGCTCGCTCATTGCTGCTGTTTCGCGCCAGCAAACGCCCACCAACCACCGTCCACCGACCACCAACCGCCACTACTGGTCACTGCTCGGTCACTACTTGGCCACCACTGGTCAACTGCTGGTCACTGCTGGTCACTGCTGGAACGTCGCGAGCTCCTTGATTCGCCCCCGCGCACACAATCCGGAACCGCCACCCCTGCGTCCCTGTGTCCCTGGACTCCCTGTGTCCCTGTGTTTGAGCCCGCCGACAAAAAGTTCCAATTTGTGGGCGTCCGCATCGTCTTTGTTGCATGCGTTTACCAGCCTTTTCACTCGGCGCTTCTGCTTGCCTCATGCATCATCTCTCTTCTTTAATTTTGCAACCACCTGGTACTCTTTTCCAGCCTTTTCTTTACTGCTCTGGGCTTCGGGTTCATTGCACTCGCTCTTCGCTCGCTACTTGCAGTGCGCGAGACTACCAAGACTACGCGCCCGCGCCAACGTCAGCGTTCGTCCGCCCGTATCTCAACACCCTCGTTTCTTTGGCCCGATCGGTTCGGTGCCAGTACGTATTGTGCGACTTTCATCCGTTCTTGCGACGAACCTGAATTTTTTTTTTTTTTTTTCCCTTTTCGCTGCGTTGGACTTTGGTGCTCCAAGCTCGGGAAAGAAAGTGCACACTGCTCGCATCGCGTATACTTCTACTTCTCTTGGAGGATACGCCGCCTTCCACCAGGTAGAATAATAAAACCAACAAACGAGACAGCCTACAGCCTACAGACGAAACTTGTCGGACCGCGTGCATCTATCTGTTTTGCTTCGTCGGCGAATAAGCTGATAGATAGCATTGCGACGTTGGCTAGATCCCCCCCACCCGCCCGCGAACTCGGTTCCCTGTGCACATTCCCGACACAACAGTTTCGACCAACTTGAAGCAAATTTGCTCATTATGAGTGCTGCAATCGCCGTGGCGCCGTCTCCAGCTCCTCATGAGAGACCCTCATTTCCATCGACCGAAATAGCTCCTTCCGACGTAGCTGGCAGCACAAAGAAGTCGGGTTTCAGCGGTCAATCTGCCCAGAGAACACCTGCTGCACCTTCAGGCCCCAACAGCAAGAGCGCAAGCGCTGCGCCGCAGAAGAACGGAGAGGCTAGCAGCCCCAGAGGACACGCGAATTTCTCAGCAGCAAAGTCTTCTCCCGGATCGTAAGTCATCAAGATTCTCGGGCACAACGGGCTCGTGCTCTTGAAACTGCATGTGCTGACCATGTGTCTTTTGACAGTACACTTGGCGAAGCAGGACGACCCAAAGTCATCGTAAAGAAGGAACCCGGATCACCTACACTTTCAAATATGAAACCTCGACCGCGGAAATTAGATTTGTCCAAGAACACACTGTCAACAGCCAACAATCCGGCGTCAGCAGTTCCCATGTCCGCGCGCGACAACTTGGGTATTCAGGAGGCTGGTATTGCTTGCTTGTCTCCTGGGTTCGTGACCCAGGACCCTATAATGAAGAGCCAGCTGCAGAGGAGCATCTCGGTGCGCGAGCAGCAACGATGCATCATCGAACAGAGACTACAGCAACAATCTGCGAAAGGAGACGGACCGAGCGACAAAGACAAGGACTCAATCTCTGAATTCGAAGCCAAGACCCCTGGCATGTCGCGCAGAGGCAAGGCGCCCCCTGGACTCTCCATCATGGCCCCATCTCATGAACAATTTGCAAACGAGCGAGTTATCCAGTCCGCGCCGCTGGGACGTAGTTTCACGGGCCATCAACATGCCGTTCCCTTGTCACGTCATGTCGCCAACCAACCCTCGCACTTGTCCCGCAGTTCTCACATTCACCACGTTCCGGCTCACCAGACCAATAATCGCCTGCCTCCCATAAGCGACGTTTTTGGACACGGTGCTACTGCGCATCCCGACAATGCGCCGCCGGCGTTCCAGAGAGGAGCTCCTTTGCCTTCCCCAAGTCATCAACCCAATCATCAGCAGGCGGCCCCTGGATCGGGTCGGCCAAGGGAGTATAAATCTGCCGAGGAGGCACAGCAGGAACTCGCAGGTGGACGACCCGAGCTGCTCCCAAAGATTGTCCACTATGGTGGCCATCAGCCACCCACTCCTCCATCTCCTGCTCCAGGAAGCCGCCATGCTGACGGAAGTCGAAGTGCCAACAAGCGCCGCACGCGAGCTGAGTACGAGGATGGCGCCAGTCCGCCTCTCGGATATGGCCCGTCTTCGAGCCGACGCGGTCCATTCGGCGAGGGCAGAGATAGCCCCGAAACACAGCGCGCCAAGAAGGATGAGTTCCTTCGCCTTTGCTCTAGGGCATGGGAATTGTTCCACTCATAACACTTGAAACAAGTTGACGCCGTGGATCAGCCAAGGCGGACGGACGGATTCCTCGTCCACGGCTCAATGGATGTTCTGACACGACAGAGGACATGATGAATTTAATCGAAATTTGATGGCTTTTTACGACTCACGTTTTTACCCAGCAGTCGAATCCCCGAACAGCCCTCTCGTTTAGTCAACGGGAACAGCCGGCTTATAGGATACTGCTGTGCAGGCATACTGTGTTCGCAACTTGGGTTTCCCAATCATGTCAAGCTGCTCCCCGGCGTGGCGTGTCTCACCTCTTTTCTGTCTCTATGACTCTTTTGAAAAGAGGCAAAAATTATATTTTTCAATATTGGACATTTTTTTTTTCTTTCCTTTTCTACCCAATGCCCTCACGGCATTCTTGCTCATCCTTTGCCTTCTAGTTTTCTTGGTTTCGCTTGGAGCAAAGACAGGAGGCTGGATCACCGTCGAATTTCATCATTTCTGTCGTTTTATTGGTTTTTGAGGACAGGAATCTCCATGATCCATCCAGTCCATTCAAGACAGACTATGTGTGCGCATACAGGAAGATGGGCATCATTGGCGACAACTGGCGGGGGAGTGGCTTTGTATGTATTCGACAAAATGGGACGAATCGGGGTGGGTTTGAAACAGGACAAGGGGACGATGGAATGAGGAGCATTGATTTGCACACACAACATGTAGTCGCAATAATATCTATAATTTTCCAAATGTCCCGCTCGAGTTTACTCGGGCGTGTGTTGTCCAAGGACGCATGATATCAAACGACGCAAAGCACAGTTGAATTTCCCTCTGAATGTGCGCCCGTTCGTGACGCGCTTATGAGACACGGCTCGTTCTTCAATCATGAGTGCTGCCTGCCAGACGTCCACGACCAGAGGTGATGGCATGTCATGGTACGGCTGACGACACGCAAACGCCATGGTCTACGTATTGTTTCGTGCGCCCAGCCATCCGCTGACATCAACGGGCACACTTAAGAGGGGAAGAAGAATTGAGCAATTCGAAGCCCAGAGTTGCCGAGGTTGGCAGACGATAAAAGGGGAAGGATACCAACCTCTTTCTGTCTAGTATCGGGACCCAGACACACAGCTCGCCGAGAGACATGGCATGGCAACAAGTTACAGGGGAAAATGGTCACGATAACTCCGTACATGGGGCAGGTACTCAGCAAGTAGTTGATTGTACCCCAGATGGTACCCAGTTGAACTGGTCTGGTCTGGTCTGGTCTGGTCTGGTCTGGTCCAAGTACCACCTACTTACTGCATGCATCATCTACGTATGATCAAGGGGCCACCAGATTTTTAGGACAATGCCTTTTCCAAAGACCAAACAAAGAAAAGGAAACCCGGTGACCACCACTTCTGCCCCTCGCATACAAAGTCTAGTGAATAGAGCCAG
Organism: Epichloe festucae Fl1; assembly: GCA_003814445.1. Lineage (NCBI taxonomy): Eukaryota > Fungi > Ascomycota > Sordariomycetes > Hypocreales > Clavicipitaceae > Epichloe > Epichloe festucae. The sequence continues at coordinate 4,591,119 of CP031387.1, read as the reverse complement.
CCTCCCAAGCCCTCATCTTTTCCTCTATCTTACTCTGTATTCATGAACCTGAATGCGGTGGCTCCAGGACATGGTGAATGCGCCCGAAAAAAGATTCGCTTGCAGAGTTGGTCCAGCACCGCCACCATCACCGTCGCCTCATAAACTCCCCGATAAAAAAATACGCCCAAAAACGCCAGGTGCTCGGTGGTGTATCTGAAACGAAAACTACCGTTTTAAGCCGAGTTGAGACTTGGATATCTCATGATGGAACAAAATCCGAAGATGCCAAGAAGAAGAAGAGAAGAAAAAAAAAAAAAGTGATCGAGGATCAATAGTAAATGGCAAATAGTCCAATATCCTGAATCAGGGCGAAGAAGAATGAATAAAGATATAAAGTGGGGAGAAAAGTGAGGTTTAATGGCCGTGGATGAAGAGTCATTAGATCGTAACGTCCGTCATTCAGTTACAATAGGTTTTTTTTAAGAAAACCCCCCCCCCCCCCAAAAAAAAAAGAACCACGCGGATGGCTTGTCTCTTGGTCCAGTGTTCCCAGCTTCGCCAAACGTAGAGGAAAGGCAAAAGAGTCTGCAAGATGTGTTGGGCAGGAATTATTCTTCGGAATGAATGTGCCTGCTCATCAGATTGCAGTCCGCCATGCCAAGTAGCAGCATGACGGACAGTGTGTTACAGGCCCTCCTCGCCAGCTTTGCAAAGTTTTATCTCGCGAACCCATTCGGATTTCAGGACCTGAGCAGCCGTGAGACGGCGCGTTGGATGAGGGTCCAGGACTGAGTAGATGACGTTGCGACATCGCGCGCGATGCAGAGACTCGATGGGGCCGTATCCCTCTTCATCGCGACGGCCTTCGAGATAACGAGCATAAAATTCATCCTCGTCTTTCTTGGCCACACGCCACAGGTGGCGCCCGGTTCGCATGGCCATGTAGATGACACCGCACGCCCATACGTCAACGGCGCGGGCATCGAATTCCTTGTCAGTATATTCTTCAGGTGATATGTAAGGGGCAGAGCCGCAGAGACCAGACACCATGTGTGCGTCCGTTTCCCATGCCATTCGGAAACACTCTCCGTTACCAAAATCGGTGATTTTCAGAGCGCCTCTGGTGGTCAGCAGTAGATTTTCGGGTTTCAAATCTCTGTGAGCGACACCCATTTCGTGAAGATACTCGACGCCGCGCATCATTTGCTTGAAGAAGCAATCGGCCTCTTGAACCTCGAGCTTGCCGCTTGAGAGGATGAGAGTGTATAAATCACCTCCGGCACAAAACTCCATGACCTCGCAAAAATCTCCCTTGGCATCCTTGAGCAGATCCAGAGTGTGAATGACGTTCGGATGGCGCAGAGACGAGGAAATGCAAAACTCGGCAGTGAGACGCTTGCTGTACTTCTTCTCGGTTTCTTCGGGACGACGGCGGAATTCCTTGACGGCAAAGAGCTTCTCGGAGCCGCCCAGCTTTTTGTGAGAGATTCTAACGATACCGAAGGCTCCACGCCCGACAACCTCCTGGCACTTTCCGTACTTTTCCACAAGCGTGGAGGATACATTGGCGGCCCCCTTTCTGTCCGACGCTTCCTCCTTCTCCTGACGAAGCGAGTCAACCCAGTTGGAGACGAGCGAAAGGTCATGTTCGGGGGTTGCTTCCGGTTTCTTGCCCAATAGTGAGCGCCACATATCCGACAGCTTTTCTTGTCGGCGACTAGACTTCAGATGATGTTCGTGGCCACCCTGCACCTCGGGATTGAGCGAGAAGCGCGTTCCAAGTTCCTTGCCCGGGATCACCTTGGAGGTATTTGACGGGGCTTTATCGACGGGTCGTTCGGATGACTCCTTGTGCGAGGAAGCCGGTGACGAGGTGCCGTTCATGGATGAACCGCGCGGCCGGCCAGTTGGTTCGCCATTGCCGTTGTTCGCTTTGGGAACATCTTTGCTGGAGAACATGCGTGTGAAACGCTCTTTCACGGATGCCTTTTCTGACGGGGGTTTCAGGTGCAAGGGTTCAGTGGCAAAATCGGCATCTTGCGGGGTGAGAGCAGGCGATTTTCCGGAACCATTGTGAGATTTGATCGACGAAGGTTTCGAGGTCGGTGCAGAATTGGGCTTTGACGAAGTGACGGAAGCAGCAGGCATCTTGGTTGGCAGGAGATGAAAGACGGCGAGAGACGGCGACGGCTGGCACGACTGACGTAGCGCCGTGCCGTGGTTGGCGTTTGATGTGCTGCTTCCGGATGCGCGGGCACGATCAAGATGGGGCGGTGTAGAAGAGAGGCAAATGTTGTTGATGTTTGTGACCTCGTGGTCGACGAAAGTCCAGAAAAAGCCAGGTGTAATTGTGAGAAAGGCCGAGAATGGATGAGATGGATGCAGAGCCAAGCTGAACCAAGCCGAGCAAAGCAAAGCCAAAAAGCAACAAAGGGCCAGCTAGAATGCTCTGGGAGGCTGCAGAAGGTTCACAAGCAGCATTGGCACCAAGGACTATCAAGGACTTTCGGCAATTCTGTTGACGGTGCGGTAGACGGTGCGGTAGACGGTGCGGGAGACGGTGCGGTAGACGGTGCGATACGGACCAGACGGCACGGTACGGACCAGACGGTACGGTATTAGACGGTGGGCGTCGAAGGCGATGACAAAGCTGGCGGCTGAGAGGGAAGAGCGCCGCGTCGCCAAGGGCGGGCACAGAGGACGAGAGACGACGAGAGACGACGACAAGACGACGAGGGAGCCAGAGGGAAGCCAGAGGGAAAGCCAGAGGGAAAGCCAGAGGGAGCCAGAGAGGAGATGGCGGCGATGGCGGCGCAGGGTGGTGTGAACAGCCAAAACGCGGCGACAGGGATTTAAAATGTGCGGTGGTGCCTGTTGTCGCGTGCGCGCTGTTCTCGTGCGCAGAGCTGGCCGGCTTGCTCCCAGCGTAATCCGTACAACAAGCGTACGTATTATGTACCGACTACGCCGCAGACGGGTAGAACGGGTATGTACGGAGGAGTTAGTTTAATACGGAGAAGACGGAAAAGTCTGGTCGGGTCGGTTGGCGCGGTTGGTGCCAACACGTAGGGGTAGAGAGACCCAGAGACAGAACCCGAAGACAGAACCCAGAGGCTGCTGCGGGAGTGATGCTCACCACCGCGGCGACAGGAGAGAACCAGACTTCTTTTTCCTTTTGACTTGCTGCCGAAGCAAAGGAAAGCAAAAAAAAAAAAAAGGGAAAAAAAAAACCAGGGAATCGGTGGCAAGAGGAGATGGAGAGTGGAGAGCTGAGCTCAGCCAGGAGAGGGGAGGTCCAAGGCGGCTCAAACAATTTGGTCAGGGCCCGGCCGCCTTGTTGTCGCGGGCAGGGCTTGGCTTGTTTGTCTAAAAAAGTTGCCTGCCTTTTGCCTTTTGCCCTGCCCTGCCCTGTAGCCCTGCCTTGTTGCCTGGCCTTGCTTGCCTTTTTTTTTTTTTTTTTTTTTTTTTTTTTTTTCAGATGTCACTTGTTGTCAGGCGCTGGCGCAGCTCTCCACTAATTTGAAAAAAAAAAAAAAAAAAAAAAATACGTGCCGGCGAGCACTCGAGTTAGTTGCCCGCACCCACTTATTAGGTACCTTTCACCTTTCATGTTCCTTTCTTACCCTGGTAGGGAGAAAGTGATGAACAAGACCCGTCAAGAAGAAGTGGCAGGTGGCAAGGCGGGCTGCCGACAATTCGTCTCTTGCCAACAAGCGCGAGAAGCCCCGGTGAAACCACCTCGCCGAGCCGGCCAACTCATACAATGAATAGGAACCACGAATACTCGCGCCAAGGAAAGATATGCTTCGGCTTCAGGACGAGACCTGCGGCCCTGCAACCACGTCACCTTTTTTTGCGAGAACTCATGGGTCATTGACAGTGCAGTGAACCCGCAAGTTTGAAATATCAATATTAGGTAAGAAACAGGCCAGCACAACATGCAGCCCAGAATCTTGGCCAATCCGCATCAGCCAACCGTGGACAGCCAAGCCCTTTGATGCCGTCACCTGCCTTTCATCTTTCGGCCGGGACGATTGAGCCCAGATACCTGATTGGAACGTGCATTCTTGGATTACCCTCATCAGGCAGAGAGTTTGAGTTGTCAAATGCCCATGTCTATGTAATGTCAAATGTTGTACGATGGTGGTGCTGGTGGCTGGTGGCTGGTGGCTGGTGCTGGTGATGCACGGAATCGCGACGACTACTCGCGCGACTGGTGCACGAATTTCCTTCTTTGGTAAGTTGTCGACCACCCAAAAACGAGTTTGAGAAAATGACGATAAAAAACCTGCCTTCAGATGTCTTGACTCATTGAGCAAGTACTGTGTCGAGGACGAGGATCGAACAAGCGGGAGGTGGGCCGGAAGTAGGGTCCTCGCTGCTCGACGCCATCGAGTTGGCGGATCCGGACCATTCACATGTACATATTACGACCACCACTTGAAGCGGGCGGAGGAGGGGGGGGGAGTTGGCTCATCCCTCACCCGTCTGCGGGAACGACAACGACGTCATATCCCCTTGGCTCGACGTTTCCTTTTTCGTCACGAGGTCCCGAGTACTCCGTACAGGCCACAATACGATTCCGCCAAACCGCATGTCGACTGGCCTTGGACGAGTAAACGAGTAATGTAGATTGGCTGATGCCGATGCTCATGCCTTGGGTGGGATCAATTGATACCAGCCAGACCTGATCATTTCGACGCGCCGGGGAAGGCGCATCATGGTTGCTGTCGTCATCGTCGCACGCCGCCTACATGCTACATGCAGAGCCGATCATCTGATATCTACCGAGTAGCGCGGATGGAATAGCAGTGTCGTAATCCGTATTCCGCACCTTCTCGGAAGCCGCCGATTACCAGCTGTGAGGAACACGAAGAGCTAAACTCACCATTTGTCTGCTCACTCGGTCAAACGCCGAGTAGTTGTCCAAGTAGCAGCGGCAGGAGGCCATGTCAGCCCTTGCCGAGAGAAAATGATGGCTCGAAGCGGTGCGAATAAAATTTGATCCCTTGGCAGTCGTAAGGTACTATTATGTATACTGTAGATTTGCAGTGACTTTTATCATAGTTCGGAGTACGGAGTAGGCTCGTCGTACATACAAAAGCACCTACATATCCTTGTCCGCGAAACCTCCGAGGCTTTGCGACTGCCAAAGAGACGAGATAGTTGGCAAACCCAAAAGGCATTGCGATCTGTCATTCATCGCTTTGATCTCACTAGAGTCGCCAAGCCTAATTGTCTCAGTTGTAATGCTACCGAAAATACCATGCTTTATTCTTTAAAGAGGTTGGCACCTGCGGCCCAGACCCTGTAGTGAGACCCTGTGTTTCCCATCTCGCCATCTGATTCGCAAAAGGAAAGCCCATCATCTTTGCTGTTGTGTTTCACAAAGCAGCTTCTTCATTTCTCACCCTCCACACGTCGAGACCGGCAGTGTTCAGATTTCGGGAGGCATCCGGAGCACCATGTCTTGAAGAAAAAAAGGGCAATTGAGGCAGGTCTTTGAAGAACCCCCCCCCCCCCCCTTCTTTCTCCCGTGAAAACTTGCCAAGTCTAGGCTTCGCGAGTATCTTGATGCATAAGTTTTCCCACCGCACGACTTGGCTCGGCCTGCGTCTCTGGTTCTTTCATGGTATCTGGGTCTGAGATGGATATCTTGTTGACAAGATTGACTAATTTGGCACCCTGAGAAGAAGAAGCCGACGATAAGTTCTCTTTCAGCGCTTGCGCAGCATCTTTGCAATCTGACTTTGAGGCAGCCAAGGCGCCCCCGGCGCGCGCCGTCGATGTCGACACATCGTGTTTCAACATCTTCGCGGCTTCCTTGACTTCTGACTTGAAAATAGGCGGCGAGAAGACGGTCCCTTCAACCAGATTCTCCATTTGCTTGAAATACTCGGTTTCTTTGACAAACTTGGTCAGGTACATGGTCGGCCGCCTTGATGGCTTGGCTTCCATGCGACGTCTGATTGCTTCCTCGTAGGCTCGGTCGTACACGTTGTAGTCTACTGCTGTTGGTGAGTCGGCAACAACATCAGGTGTGGCTTCATCCTGAACAAATGCATCTCGTGCTCCGGTCCCAATGCCAAGGAGAGGCTGCTGATCGCCTACTTCGTGTGCATGACCCTTGTCCGCATTCTCGTCTTGTTGACTCGGCAGACGACGACGGCCAGCTAGAATACTTTCTATTTCTTCTGCTTTTGCTCTCTCCGCCAATGCGTCAAATGTCTCGTTCTCTGTGGTAGCACGTTGGAGAGAAGTTGAAGAACTTTCGGGATTTGTTCCTTGTTTTGTTCTATTCTTGGCCAATAACATCCTGAACTTGTGTATCACCTTCATCGTGGAGAGCAGGTGGTTCATTTTCCTCGTGAAAGCACGGCTTAATTCGAGCTCATTGGGTGGTTCAACCATGTTCTCGCAGTTGTCTTCTTTGGACAGAAGTGGATCAGTTCCTCCTTTGGTCACCCACGGATGTTCCTAGAAATAAAAATGGAAAGACGTTGTTAGTCAATGAGCCTCTTTTGAGCGGGAAGAAGTAGATGAGCGAGCGAGTAAGCGAGTGCGTGCGTGCGTGCATTTGTATGAGCATTTTTGAGTTGCAAAAGACCAAGCTTACCCTTAGCGCAGACATAGTAATTCGCTTTTCGGGATCCTTTTCCAAGATCCTGCGCATTAAATCCACAAAATCGGGATCTTCATCCTCCGGCATGACAGGATCGTCGGACTTGATAGCCTCATATATTTCCAGCACTCCGGGTCGATTAAACGGGATTTTACCGTACTTGAGACAAAAGAGCGTGACGCCCATAGACCATATATCAGCTGCTTTGCCCGACACTTCTCGGTGTTTCCCACACAATTCGGGTGGCATAAATGCAGGGGACCCAGCGGATTTGGAGACGCGCATATTGTCAGCCTTGTCAAACATTTCAGACACACCAAAGTCCACGATTTTCACAACCTCATCATCTGAAAGGAGTAAATTATCGGGCTTAATATCTCGATGAATCACACCCTGAGCATGCACTACCCGCCGCGTTAGCCGGAGCATCGAAGTCTTTTCACCAAGGTGCACATGGGGGGTGAGGAGAGGAAAAGACTCACGATACTCGATGCCTAGAAGTAAATCCCGAAACAAATAGCGGCAAGATTCGTCATTGTAAGGGTCCGCATGTTCTTCAAGCGCAACTGACATGATGACACCCTTCTTACACATTTCCATCACCATGTATAGCGAATCCTCCTCAGGGTCATCGAGAACCTCGATGAGTTGGACCAGGTTGGGGTGATTGAGTTTTTTCATGATGGCGACTTCTTCCCGGATTAGAAATAAAGCATCGTTTTGTTCGCCCGCACGTAGACCCGTTAATTGCGGCGACAGTGGCCCACCAGGCGATCTGCCTGGCCGCGGGATAAGTTGTCGAGGTGATCCATGAGGGTCAAGACGCAAAATATTGGATTGTGCCCGTTTTCTCAGGCGAGTCTTTGAAAATTCCTTGATGGCCTTGAGACGGCAGTCTTGTCAGTGAACGAATGAACCCGAATGTCTCAAAACTGGTGAATTAGACAATAGAACCCACAAACTCGTTGCCATATTGATCGGTGGCGCGATGCACAGCACCATAAGATCCTCGACCAATCTCTCCCAGGATGATGTACTGGTTGATTCGATGGTATGTCCTGCCATCGGCTTCATCGTTGGTGAACTCGACTCGAGCATTCAATGTTTCCTATTGGCCCAGAAATCTCAGGTCAGATTGGGACCCAACACAACTACAACTGAGTGTGTGCATGAGCTGAGAAGAATCAATAACCTTAATCTCTCTATGCACACTTGGTGTCCGTTTATGATGCCTTTCCGGACTGGAATAGCTCCGCAAGCTGGGCGGCTCAGTCCTGATGCGTGGTGCCGTCAGTACCGCACCTTAATTCCGGACGTACGAGAGCTGGGCATGAGCCGCTCTTCCGTATAGCATATCATACGGCTCGACTTACACGGCAGCGGCCAGCGGCGGCCGTGATGGCCCCAGAGTGTCTTGGTCGTCATCAACATGGTCAATCGTCAGCTGAGGCGACGATGCACTCGCCCTGTGCTGCTCTGCAGCAGCATCGGCAGGACTATCCGCCATGGCGATGTTGCTATCCTTCTTCTCCCACCCTTGTGCTAGTCGCTCTTTTCAGAACTTGGTAAGAGCTTTGAGGATTCGTGTGGAGCGTCGTCGGAGGGCGACAAGTTGGCAGGATGACAGCACGCCTTTATTGAAGAGACAACGCTGAACTGAGAAAACAAAGGAGGGCTGAGCGTCAAAGCTTATGCGTGGCTGCCGCGAGGAAGATCAGTGATTATCCGCGACGGTGGCTCTGTTCTGGTGGTGGGTGCGTGTCACCAATGCAGATACGAACCGGGTACTCCGTACAGCCGAACGAATAACGCTCTTCGCAGTATTGGGGCCGGATGTAAAACGTACTGGACCGAGAGAGCAGAAGGAAGAAGAGTAAAGAAAGAGGTTGAGTCTTGGCTGGTGACAATATCGAAAAACCCTGAATACCTACAGTACATGGACGGGTGATGGGTAGGTACACCCCACTGTACAACCTGCCTCAGCCAGGATGAGCTGCTCGCCGGCCTCGCTGGACCTATCACGACGACGGTGGGGGGGGGGCGCCTTCCTCCTCCTTCCACCAGTTAACACAATCTACTAAAAGCTGCGCTGTCGACTTCTCCTGTACGGATGTTACTAGACTCACTATCCTGCTCGCCAACTTGAAACTTCTCGGTCAAATTTCGCGAGAAACAGCTCCATCGACCAACCCGTCGGCCTCAACCTTCCCTTCCTAGCACCTCCCCCGACGAACAGACAACGACGCCGCCATATTACACTACTTGGTATTCTCCCGAAACGAAACCATCCTCCGTACACTTCTTCCACCCGGTCTGCCCATCATGGTAGTCTACTCCTTTTACATTTTCGACCGACACAGTACGCCAGAAAAGAACCCCCCCTCCCCCAATGCAGAAATGATAGCAAAAAAGAGAGAAAAAAAAAAAAGACAGCAACCCAACAGAGCTAACCAATTTCTTCTCCCAAAGCTGAATGCGTCTACGCCAAGTCATGGCTCCCATCGACGCGGCCGCCATCTTCCCGCGCAGATGTCGCCCGCTCCGACGACACCAAACTCATCTTCGGAACCGTCTTTTCCCTGCGCAACATGGTTCGCAAGCTAGGTGGCGACGACGACGCCTTCATCAGCTATCGAACGGGGCAGTACAAGCTACACTATTACGAGACACCCGCGAATCTACGATTCGTCTTGCTCACCGACACCCAATCGCCTAGCATGAGGAATGTCCTCCATCAGATATATATCAATCTCTGGGTTGAATACGGTATGTGTAAACTGAAGACCCACGGCGAACATCTTTCGAGAGAAAGGGGGAAATGGTTTTATGCTAAACTTGGGATTTTTCCCCTTTAAACAGTTGTCAAGAACCCTCTTGCCCCGGTAGAGCACAAGGGGGGAGAAGGCGTCACGAATGAGCTCTTTGAGCTCGGATTAGACCAGTTTATTCGAGGTCTGATGTGAGACTTCAGTCGTGGAGATGGAATTGATGATATACATGACAACTCAGCCTTCATGAACGCCTTGCCCCGGTCAAGCATTGACCATGGTTTCATTGACCGCGGGTTAATGACGACATGCGCAGGTAGTCGAATCGACATCCATACCCGAAGCTAGGCCGTTGCTAGGACTTAAGTACCGAGGCTTGAGTCCTGGAGAAATGTATCGCTTGGATGGCGGTGAAAGCTTCTCAAATTTGATGCACTTTCAACCTCAATGGTGAAGAGTACGCAAGGATCATACTAGTCTTTCCCGAGACCGGACTCAGCCAGCTGGCCCCCTGCTTCAGGGAGTCGCAACAGACCCAGCCCAGAGCTGTATCGCAGACAGGGCTGATGGTACTTGATGGGAATTTCGAAACAGATCCTTTTCACATACTCTGGCATGGAGCGTGAGTTGGAGGCAGAAGACGACGTCATGCAGTTCGACCGTGCGTTATATTCCACAAAATATGAAGCACAGTTGCTCGCAGCCAATGCGGAGACAGAAGAAGCAATTTGAAGATGAAAAAAAAAACCGAAAGCCCGCCTCTGTTGTGCCCGTGTCCATGGCCAGGCTAGCTCTGGGCATCATGATCAACCGGAATCTCGCATGTATATGTTTGGTTGTTTTTCCAGTGTACCTCGTACAAGACATGGGTATGCATTGTAAAACCGTCTCGTCAAGAGGCCTTCTGCACTGCCTTTTCCCAGGCGCTCTCGAAGCCACCCCCCGTCGAATCCACCATGACGATACTCTCATCCACCGCAGCAGGCTGTTTGCCTTTCTCCTCGGGCTGAAGCAGTTGTGATGCCACCTCGCTCTTGCTGATATCGACGGCACTATCCATGATGCCCTCCTCGCGTATTTCGTTCTCCCAGTTACTGGAGTATACCACTGCTGCAAATGCCTCCAAGGCTCGGACCGTTTCCATATCCTGTAGATATTCGTTGGGTACGCCATTTCCAATGACGTGCGCCTGACGAGTCAAGACGGATAGGATCTTGGGCAGCAAGATGACCCTTGAGCCGCGCAGCTCCATAGATTCAGGAGGGGGGAACGGTGATTGGGGTGGTAGCTCAAAAGCTTCAGTGGCGAGCTTCTTGTCCACCAACGTCTCGAATGCAGCATCGAGTATGAGTGTCAGGACGTGCGAGAAGGAAGGTGACTCGATCAGATCGGCTGTTTCGTCTAGCAATCGTCGTAGGGCAGCAGGCGATGACAGGTCGGAAACGGCGCTGCCTTGCATGGCGCTGTCGTCGAGTATGCCTGACTGACGAACCACTTCATCCTCTTGATCACGCGGGGGCAGTAACAAGGTTAGCCAGTCCGTCTGCCTTCTCTCCTCGACAGTGGCGCCCTCGACTAGCTTTCGAACCTCCATGGTAAGTTCACTCAAGCGGTCGAAGCTCACTAGGTCGCGGGGGCTCAGAGTGCCAAAGACGGTCCGTACTGCGCTCTCGACTCTGTTCATGACTTGTGCCCATCCCTTGTTCAGCAGCCACCAACTGAACGTGAGATACTTGCGATTGGTGTCGAAGTCGCTGCCATAGGCTTGCTCAGGGTTGTCGTCGTCATTGTTTTCAAGACTAATGGTTGCTTGCTGAGAACCCGTGGCAAGGGCTACCACGCTGGACAAGTAGCTCCGGCGACCCAGCAGGTTGAGCTGCACTCGAGTTAACATGGTGAGGAGAGCCAGCGTGTAGATGAGAGTGAAGGCTCGCGTAACAGCTGCCAAGTACAAAAAGACAAGCTCAAGTTAGCAAAGAAGTGACCCGAACACCACAATGCACAAGCTGGGAGAGTGGGTGGGCTAGCTCACCACTGATTGCCAAGTCATCCCAAAGCTGTCGCTTCGTCTTGCGAGATACCTTGGGTGCCACAGCGTCTACCTGTTGAGCCTCTTGACCAGCAGCGCCAGCGGAGGAGGGTGTAGGAGCAGCGATTTGACTGGCGTGGATGCCGCTCTCGCTCTGGAGGCTCCCTGACGTGGCCATGCTCTTGCCATCCTCCTCCGTAATGGTGGTATCGGCAATGCTAGGAGGGCTCGTTGTTGATTCGGAAGCTCCGCTCTTGAGACCTCTAGCAGAACCCTTGATTTGTTGTATCTCGTACGTGATCTGCTCCGTGTTCATTTCGTTCAAAACATTGCTCGTAGCAGTCGGCAGGAGGGCAAGCACGGTGAATGTACAGTCTTCCTGGTTCTGCTCGAATCGACGTCGTAAACTGCACCACAACGAAGAGGACGCGGCCGATCATGTCAGCCCAAAAGACCCGTCAAGACAATTGTGTTGAGCATAACCAAGAAGCATTGGGTCCACTCACTTCTCCTTAGCGATGCGATCACTACTCATACGCTCGCGCGCGTCGTTGATCTTGTTCAAGACATATTGGGTAGCGATGTAGCCGGCGCCGACAATGCCAACACCAATGGCAATGGGGGTCCTGTTGTTGCGCAGCCAGCGCCGCGCGGACGAGAACATGATGCAGACGCGGGGGAAAGTTGGAAGTTTGAATAGATCAGATCATGGGTCAAGAGGGCCAGCCGCGCCCGTCGAGACCAGGCCAAAAAGACGGAAAGGTGCGGATAGATGACGAATTTCGCGCTCGGCTTCGATATCCAACTTTGCTCCAGGGGGGGGGGGCAGAGGAAACCCCAGGAGGTCGTCTTGGTGATTTGAGGATTCGAGGAAATGTTGGGAAAGATGGTGGATGGTGGGCGGCCGAGGATTCCGTGGGCAAAAAACGAGGTGCAATGATGCCGTATGAAAACGTTGGCTGGCGTCTATGGCAAAGCCGTGGCACGAGTGATATTACCGGACAGTGAGTGGGTAAGTGGCTCGTTCACCTGCCGCTAGCACTGGAGAGCTCTGGAAGGAGAAAGGAGCCGAGGTCTCGGTGCTTGTGGTGCTTGTGGTGCTTGGAAGGTGGGGCCGGGGGGAAGGTGGCTCGTGCCCAGACTCTCGATGGATGCACATCCCATGCCCCGCTCGCCCCGCTTGGTCCCCCTCTCTGACCCTCTGACCCTCTGACGTCTTGACGTCTTGACGTCTGCGCCAGGCCTTCCAGCGACCTCGTCTGCGCCTTTTCTCCCCTCGTCAGCAGAGCACTCACTTGTGCAGGACACAAGCTCACCCCAACCAAGTCTCTTCCCGTGAGTCCATGAATCCGCGAACGAAGGAAGCAAGGAAGCGCCCCTTCACGAATAGCCCCGAGCCTCGCCCACAATGAACCAGCAGAAAGACCCTCCCGAGTTCATCCTCGACGTCTTTACAGACCCCCGCTCCCTCCGGGAGGTCGTCAAAGGTCAATCACAATCAGCACAGCAAGCAGCCCACCAAGTTACCCCTCCATTGCCTGCCATTGCCCTGCCATTGCCCTGCCATTCCATGCTGCAAGCAGAGAGTCCATCATATCCCGGGGACATGTCGCCCAACACCAGTTTTGCTTTGCCATTTGCCTTTACTTTTCGCCCCTTTTCAATACGTGTCGAGCAAGATTCATTTTTCCAATCATGTCCCCTCATTCAACCGAGATCGAAACGTCAAATTTGTACCTCAACTAACCTAACATGATTTCGCAAGGCATTCTACACACCATCTTCTTCACCCGCTTCTTCCCCTCCCTCTGCCCCCGCACCCGCGACGTCCTCGACCTCACACTCCCATACGTAGACGATGACGAACTCGAAACCATGATTGACCAGCGCGCCTCCGCCCTGGAACGCCAACTCGATGCAGAGCGCTCCTCGGGCGGACGCGATGCGAGCAGCAACGGCGGGGGTCGCGGCCAAGTAGCCATCCGCTTCTTCGAAAAGCGTCGACGCAAGACCTGGCTGTCAAGGGGCGACGAGGAAGTCTGCTGGGAAAGCTGGACGCTGAAAGTGACGGTTGCAGAGCCCAGGACCGAGAGTGGTACGTTTTCTTTTCTTTTTTCTTTTCTCTTTTTTTTTTGGGGGGTGCGTGTGAAATTGTTCTTGCATGCATGCTCTTCCAGTGCCGAGACGTGCATAAACATGATGAGCGTATTTCTTGACTAACATGAACGACGTCTTTATCTTTCGCCAACGAAACAGAACGAGCAAAAGTCCGTCGCGCAATGGAACAAACTCTTCTCACCACCGCCATGAAAATCGTCACCTTTGCCAACGCTCACAAAGACCATATCCCGCCCATCACTACCCAAGGTGGCAACCCTTTCCCATTCAAGATCAATATTGACCAGAAAGAGACGGGGTGGGCTGCCAGGATGAGAATCTACTGATCATTTGAACCGGCCTACCAACTTGTACATACATATACACATATATATATTTATATATGGTTCTTCGCATTGGACTCGGCGGCGTTGGTGGACGGACAGACAGGATGATGGATGGCGCATATTGTATTTTGGGGTTTCAATTCCGAGATAGATACCCCTAGTTCACGCGAAGAAGACAGTCTAAACCTGCGGTGCGGCTTGACTTGCACTGCTTTCTGCTTTCTCTACGCCTGCCCAGTCTTGAGCAAGCAAAATTCTAGTCTTGGTTGGACCCGTGCTTGATTCACACACACATTCTAGCTCACAGCGGACGGAAGCTGCTGGTGCTTACACTGGGGATTATTAACAATTTTATCTCGAGCTAGCAAGTGATTTGCGTTGCTAACTGATCCCTGAAATCCGATCCAAACGTAATACAAAATCCGTCAAAGCCATGTCTGCCCACTTTAGTTGCTAATCCTGACTCCTTTCAATCCAAGTAAAGCAAGGCAAGAATGAAAAGATACGCTGCCCTGGAGCCACCATGAACCAAGCCATAATAGGCAAAAAAAAAAAAAAAAAAAAAAGGCTGAAACAAAACCCTCCAAGAGCCAATGTGCCGGACTTTCGAGTCCGGTAGCCGATTTGGTTCCCGTACCCCCCGTATCCGACTCGGGCCTTGATGCCTCATACTACACACCACATGCTCATTACCATAAAAATGCAGTCGCCGCGAAGCCGCCGCGGAAGTTCCTTTCCGCTCCATAGCCACAAATCCAAATGTCGTTGCATTCATCGAGCACAATTTGCCTCTGATGGCACCAAAAATTTGGTCTCCCTTGTTATCCAGGGCTGCCTTTCCCACCCCTTCATCAATTCGTTCAGGTCATAAAGCTGATTTCGTTGCAATATTCCGTCTTGCAAAAAAGTTTCATATTTAAAAGGCCGTTGAGAAGCTTCGATTAAGACACGGCTTACCGCTTCGCGATTGTTGTTTCTGTTTTGATGTCTGTGATCCTGAGCCAATCTTCTCGAAGCCCTGTAAGATATCCAAGCCAGCAAAGTCTGAACCTCCATTGGCGTAAGAGCCGAAATCAGTAGGATCCATTCCCAAAGAGGACCAGTTGCAGTCTAGCGGAATGTCCAGCATGGCTGAAAATTTGCTTGGAGAAGTCATCCGTGATGGTGATTGCTGGAAAAGCTTGGACGGTGAGCCTAGTCCCTCGAATGCCTTACTGGGTGTGTCGAAGAAGTGAGACGGAGAGTTTTCCGCAATTTTGAGGAGCGGCACTGAAGTGATTGACTTTCTTGACACGGAGTTGGTATTTTCACCCAGCGCCGAAGTTGATACGGATCGATCCAGACGAGCACGCTTGGCAGAGCGCTTAATGGGGGATCCGGCATCTATGGAGCTAATGGTTGGGAAAATTGAGTCGTCATCCATGCCTGGAAAGTCTTGAAAAATATCGAAACCAATTGATTGCATAGCCATGTCATCAAATGTGTACACGGCATCATCGAGGTTGAATGCCGGGCTCCAGGGCATGCTTTCTTCCGTGATCCCCGTAACGCGTCGCAGTGGCGATTGCAGCATGTGACGGACCTTATCACGATGAATGCGCAAGTTCGTGTTTGGCGAGGCGGAAGGAGGTGGCCGGGCAGGAGGCTTCATTTTGACTATCGGAGTCAAGGGCGGGAGGGTCTGGTGTTCCTTGCCCTGCCGCAAAGGTGATGATGAGATCGGACCGTAAGTGAGAGGGCGAGATTTCGAAGGGCTGAAAGGCGAAGAGTTTCTCAAGCGGGCAATCTCTTCCTCAGCGCGGCCACGCTTGATGCGAGGCCGGTCAGCTTCCGACGTCAACAACAATGCTTTTTGGTTAGGTCGCATGGCAGATGATTCGAGAGATGAGATGTAGCCGCTGTCGTCCATAGATGCAAAGTTACGCTTGCGTGATCGAGAGGTCGAAGATGCCGGGTTTCGAGACATGGGTAGTGGTGTTCCGGTTCGAGCTTCGACATGCCTCGAGACGGGAGGCGAAGAGTGCATGTTAGCAGCAACAGGCGAGTACATCGACTCAACGGGCAAATCCGTCTCTGCAGCCTTGTCACCTGCAGCCTCTGGGCCCATGTTATCAGACACAGGAATCGTGGCATCGGATGAGAGCTCTGCAGGCATGGGCAATGCAGCTTGCGAGGTCGGGAGAGGTGGAAGAGTGGAATAATGCATCGTCATTGGTGGGGGCAACGTCGGTTCCCGCATAGGCGGAGCTGTGAGTGGCCTTGAAGGCTCGAGACGTGTAGACATGACCGGAAGATTCTCTGCTGTGGGCGCTGCCTTTCTAGTTGGCTTCTCTTTCAGAAACTGGAACTCCGTACCAGGCTCAATGCCCCAGTAGTTGCCCTTGCCTGGGTCATCCTTGGGGCGTTCGATCTTGATAAAGTTCTTGTGCAGACTCAGGTTGTGTCGAATGCTGTTCTGCCAGCCGGCGTCAGTGGGGTTGTAAAAGGAGTAGTTATCGCTGATCCATTTGTAAATCTGAGCAAGCGTCAATCGACGCAAGGGTGATCGGAGAATAGCCATTCCAATGAGCTGAGCATAGCTGTGAGGGGGTTTTGCGCCGTCATCGGTAATCCGAGGGAACGAGTCGTGCGGAGGTAAGGCCGACTCTTCAGTTTTAATTTTTTTGGCAGGTCTCGAGTCCTTGATCTGCGCAGCGTCCAGCAAGACTCGTTTGCCACTGGGTTTTTGATAAAAGGATTCGACGGAAAAGTTGATTGTCGCTGGAGCAGGGAAAATTTGGGGGCGTATGTTTTCTTTCCCGAAGCTCATGATGTCGAATTGAGGTCGTTGAGGGCCCGTTTTAAATTTAGAAAGATGTGGCTTCTTCTCAAGACAGTCTGTTGTGAGAGCCCTGCCCATGGGTGGTGCCATTGATATCATATTTAGCTTCTTGCCCTGTGACGAAGTCTTTAATGGTGACCGTGGTGAAGATGATCTCGCTTTGTGTGGCGAAAGACCAGCACCGGACGCCGCCGGGGCGTTGAAGATGACATTGGAATTCGAACTGCCTAGTGGACGGCGAGCAGGCTTTGTGACGGAAGGCATGGGGGCGTGGCTCGTCATCGGGGCACCTCGGTCGAAGTCTTCGTCTTGAAATATACAGAGCGGCTCGTTTGGGCCAGAAAATGGCATAGCTCTGGCCATTTTTGGCTCACTACACTGGAACGAACTTATCGAGTAGAAGGCGTCTTCAATCAATTGAATAGCTCAAAATGCAGGTGGGAGAACTGAGTGTAGCAAGTCAGTTTGAGCTCCGTGTGCATGATTAAGAAATATCGCAGCTGAAAAGTAGCAGACTGGTGGTGGCTTTTTTTTTGGGAAGGGGGGGAAATCAACGCTCCAAATTCCCAACAGAAACCAGCCAGTATTTCAAAAGGGAAAAAAATGAAGAAGAGACGCAAGGGGTGAAGAAGCATCCAAGACGTACCCAAGTGACGTTGTGTTGCTGTGAAATGAAAGGTGGATCGTGAATGCAGGGCACTTTAAACTGCAGGTCCTGTCGAGTGGTTTCGAGTATTTCAGGCCTAGTCGCTGTGGTATGGGGCGGTTGGCGGTGGACGGTGGACGATTTCAGACGCGTCGTAATAAGCTCATACCGCGCGCGGTGCGTGAGTATTGGCACGTTGCGAAGAAGCTGTTTTAATTTCGGAGTAATAAGTCGAGACCAGCAATCGAAAAATTGGATGAAAGAGGAGCGAAGGTTGAAGAGCGTCGTGAAGGCCTGTTGGCAGTGCTTGAAGGTGAGGCAATGTGGGAAAGAGAAATCAGAAGAAAGCTGATGAGGCGGGGGGAGGCAAGATGAAAGCTAGATAGGATGGATGGGGCTTGGGATAGGAAGGGATGGGATGGGAGACGAGAGGTCTAGTAGTAGTTGTAGTTGGCAGAAGTACCAGCAGTGGCAGTGGCAGTGGTAATGGTAATGGTAGTGGTAGTGGTAGTGCTACTGCCCAGTACGATGAGGAGGGGGGGGGGGCGTGTTGAAAGGTATTTGTGCAGGTATGTGGGAGCGTTAAGGCGGGAATAGAAGGACGATTCGCCCTGATTCGCCCTGATTCGCCCTGATCCAGCCAAGCGCGGCCAGGTGAGCGGGGGTCCACCTGGCCGACCTTGGAGGAGGCCGAGTGGAGCACCGACCAGGGGTGGCAGTCAGGCATTCAAGCACTCAAGCACTCGACACGGCAGGAACCAAAGGATTCCATCTTGGTTGATTTGTCGTCGTGCAGAAGCCACCATGTGTAATCCGTAATCCGTAATCCGTAATCCGTACAGATGCTCGCGTCGTCCTGTTTCGTGGGCGCGCCGCAGGCCGGTGCTTAATCCGCACACGCAACGCAATTCAATTCACCTTGTTGAAAGCGAGAGGCGGAAAAGTGCAGTGTCAGAAATAAGACATCTGATATGAACTGTTGCAACTAGTACAACAACTACCGCACCGTTTGGAACTCATGTATTGTACCAGATGCCGGTAAATCGATGCAGACGCCGGCGCAGGGACGGACGCTGCTCGTTTCACTTTGCCATTCATGAATCTATCCTTTCCCAAATTCATCAACGATCATAAAGACCCTTTTCCTCAAGTCCCGATGTGGCTCAAAAGATCCGATTCTGGGTTTCTGGATTTGACCGATGCCGTTCTCACGAGTCAATATGTCGTCGAAGCATTATATTTTAATTTCACGAACAAGCCGACCTAGCATGGCGATAATTTAGCTATTCATTCATGCCTGCATTGACGAGATGTGCTTCAAGATGAAGCGACGATGTCATCGACAAGATTCACAGAGTTGTGCTGTTGTCTGCTGCGCAAGTAACTACAAGCAATTTGGCCCAGACTGCGTGATATCAGTTCCTGACCAGCGACCGAAGCAGGATCGCCCTCCAAAGGGCCCCCCCGGGGGGAGGGTATGGACGTCTACACATGACGCGAAAAGAAAGAATGTACAGCAGGGTGGTGCGAGAGGACCGAGGACCTCAGACGAGACTCTCGCATGTGAGCATCAACCCGTTCAAGCCATCAAAGCAACTGCCTTCCCTTTCCTTCCAAGAACCGAACCAACTGTTTCTGAACAAGATGCCGTCGAATGCACAAGGCGTCATTATAACACCGTCTTGTCGCCTCAAACCTCATTCGGGCCACCAATGATCCCGGACGAGGAGGGCCAGCGGCAGCGGCAGCGGCAGCGGGGTGGAGCTTCAGGAATGAACAAGATGCATTGAATCATTGATGCTTGATGCATTGATGGGCCGATGGGGATAATGGCACAATGGCCCGATGAACCCTCTTAATCCCCCATCCCATCTCTCACCACGGCCACGGACTATTCCCTTTTTCTGTCACCCGGCTCTGGAATGCGTCTGCCTCTCAGGCTCTCCTACTGAAAAATCAATCCGTACTCGGCTTTTTACTATCCCTGGTTTCGACATATGACGAAAGGCACGATTAAACAAGTGGAGATTAGACCAGTAAGTACGGAGTAGTAATATATGCATGCTTTGCCAATCTCGATTGCCTAACCAGGGCCACCGGGTCGCGGCCGGAAACTCTTGAAAAAGAAAAGAAAAGAAAAAAGAAAGAAAGGAAGAAAAAAGAAGGAGGAATAATTTTCGTCAAAAACTCCCTGCCTAGAGAAACCAGCTGCCCAGCTGATACCTCCCCAGATTAGAGTTGATCTATTGTCATATTGTCACATCTCATTGTGCAAGGCGCGTGCGTTCCTTCTCACAGTCCGCATCTCATCATCTATGATTACTCCGTGCTCCGTACAGAGAGCGCTTAACATGACAAGCGTATTGGCTCCTCCCACTCCGTACATCATGAATGAAACGCACCCACTGACTCTTCCCTCGTTCTTGGTACAGATTACACGCCCCTCCCTCCAACCATCAGTGATAGTTTGAACAACTCGCCCCCGCCCCCCCAGATCTGAGACACCCTGTCTAGCCAAAAGGAAGAGTCATCGCATTCTCTCTCGATTTCTTCAATGCTCTCAAGACGTGGGGAGAAACCGGTCTCGGCGAGCACCGCGGTCCAATTTCTCCCACAAAATTACAGTACTCTGGAACAAAACATCCACTTTACGCAAGGGCGGCCTTCTTTTCAGCCATGAGATGCTCGGCAAGGCTTGGCCTCACCTGGGCTTTGGAGTAATTGACAAGTAAGAAAAACCCGTTCCGTGCTCTTCGACTCGGCCTCTCTATAGTAAAGCCAGACCGTGTGTGCGGATCGTACAGTGAATGCACTGATTTCTTGCGAGGTTGCAGTTCGAGGTTGCAGTTCGGGCCATGCATGGGTGGGTGGGTGGTGGCGGTGGCGGTGGCGGTGGTGGTGGTGGTGGCGGCGGCCGCCGCTGTGGTCGTGGTCTGGCGGCACCAAAATGGAGGGGGAAAAGTTGGCGTCTTCAACGCGCCCGGGAAAATGGGACGCGTCGGGGGAGACGCGTCATTTGTTTACATTCGAACGCGCGCGCTTTGGCCAATCACAGTGCCGCATTCGACGTATCGTCATCCTGAACGAAACGAAACCTCACAATTCCACGTCACAATGGGTCATGATAAGTTCGGTAAAAGGTTCCGTTCCCTTCGGATCTTGCAACCCTACTGGTCTAATCGTGCAAGTTATAGATGACGCCAATCATCTCTCCGCCCACTTGTTTATATCTTCCCTGCCCCAAATAAAGTTGGTCCCGAGCAAGCAGAATCGACTTGTAATCTATCAATCAATCATGACGACTTCTTCTCACCACCACTCATCATGCACATCCTCTGGATAATCCACCTCGTTCCAGCGCCTCGTGAGTGAGGCGAAACGTGACGTACCATGTCTTTGTTCCATCAAAACGCAACCGAGACGCGATAAAACTCCCCCCTCGGCACGGATGTAACTTCCTCATGATGCGGCAGTCCATTCCAACAACCCGGTCGTCGAAGCCGGGCAGCTTCCCGAAATCCATATAGATTCATTCTCTCGCCCACTTCCGCATGCAGCAGCGTCAGGAATGCAGCAGCATGGGCAAATTTAGATAAAAGAACCCGTTTCGAAATCCAGTCCCCGGCAAACACTTTAATTCCCAAGCTTTGTTGTAAGAAACCATCCTCTCGCCCCCCTCTTTCAGACCAGGGTGCCATTCCACGGCCAAGGCTGTGCCATTCCGGTTCGGCATCGTGACATCATAATCCACCGGACGCAGGCAACAAAGCTTAATCCCATCTCAGCTGAAAAAAAGGAAAAAAAAAAAAACCCTCTTTCCAACCCACATGTCAGTCACTGAGATCCACCCTGAAAAGGAAAGAAGAAGAAGAGAACCCCACTTTCTTGCGTGGGGAGGGGAGGCCATCACATCGTGACTTGCATCTTTATATAATACAACAGGGGTCGATTTTTCTTTTTTCACAACCCCATCGCGTTAGGGCTGGACAAGCAAGAATGGGTTGAATTGGAAAATCGGGTACGTAATGTATTATTCCCTGTCAGAGGGGAGCGCACCAGCTAAAACTGACTAGCAGAGGGGCCGTGCATGAAGTTGCCCAATCTGCCGGGACACGCACAAGCCACGACTTCTCATGGGAGAAGAAAAATTGTCGCAACAAACGCATGACCACTGGCAAATGGCCCCCACCCCGAAACCCGCATGACAAAAGGTCGAAATGAAGTCCAAATGCGATTCCCGCGACATCGAGATCTTCATCTATCCATCGAGGCCGGCTTCACAAATCGTAACTTACCGGCTTGGCTTGCCTGGCTTGGGATGGAGGGCGCGTCGCTTTTGAATTGAGCCAAGATGGCCATATTTACTAGTAAAATTCCGACAAGACTTTCTCGCTTGTCTAGCCGATTGATCTGATGGTGTCGGCCCCCTCCGAATCACCATTGATCTGACCTAGTTAGAATTGTCGCGACCAAGCCTTCGCACGTCGGAGTAGTTCCAGCTTGCATCGCCTCGCTCATGGAAAGGTCAACTAACCCTCGCTTGGTGTGTTCAACACCAAGTGTCTCCTTTTCTCTTGCGTACCATGTAAATATCGAGGCCATGGCCATTTCAATTGGGATTGATTGGTACGGTGTAAAATTCAAACTAATAAGCTTAAAGGCCCTTTGATTTCCTCTTCCCTCTTCCCTCCAAAATTTATGTCGTATTACATAGCTTCAACTACTCTTACGATACAGGTTCCCATACTTCGTGGTGAACACTTTCTCGCTCTGTGGGCAAAAATTCATTCGCTTTGATCCATGGGACTCATTCAATCCAAAACACGACCGGCAACTGCGGACACGCTCTTGTCGTTTGTCTTGGTCTTCTTGAGATTCCTGCCCAGCTGGATCTCACTCAAGAGGCCTGCCGGGCGACCACCCGAGGGGACGGGAGCAGTCGGTGCATCGCCCAGTGGTGGAGGGGGAGGGGGAGGGGGAGGACCTCCAGCGCCAGGCATTAGTGGCGGAGGAGGAGCTGCTCCGGTAGGTGGCATCGGCGGCGGCGGCGGTGGAGGGGGGGCTGAGGGACCGGCAGAGTCAGGCACTGGGGGAGGAGGAGGAGGAGGAGGAGATGTAGGGCCATTGCTTTCTGGCATGGGAGGAGGAGGTGGTGGTGGTGCAGCTGGAGCACCTGAGCTTGGGACTGGCGGAGGGGGCGGCGGCGATGCAATAGGAGCATCGTTTGCTGGTGCAGGGCTAGCTGATGTCGAGTTTCTTCCAGCAGCAGACAGTGGCCGGGGAGGTGCCATCGTGCCAAATAAGATGGAAGCCAACTGGGCAGCATTTCCACCACCAGGTCGATCATCATCGGAATCCTCGTCATCGTCCTTGTCAGAGCCCCAATCTTCCGAGTCTGCTCGCTTCCTAGAGACCGGTCCGGTGGGAGCCGGAGTAGCCTGGGCCATCATCCTGTGGAAGGGGTTGGTTGACGGATCGGATCGCGGAACTGGAGGAGCAGTCACGGCTGCGGCTGCGGCTGCAGTTGCAACTGAGCCAGGAGACGTAGAGTCCTGGGATTGACCCAAAGAAGTTGCTTCACCAGGCTGCGACATCATCTTGTGATAGGGATTTCTGCTCTCAGTGTCTGCTGGCGGAGACGTGACGACCGTGGGAACCGGTGGCGGCGAGCTGGGCTTCCTCTCCATGTCTTGATTCACGATCTGGCTTCCGCTAGGGGTTGATTCCTGAGGGGTGACTTGGCCGGGCCCTTCCTCATCAGAGGAGCTGTCATCGTCAAGCGCCTCCAGTTGGCGTTGAAGCTCAAGTTCACGCTGTTTAGCTGCTTCGATTTCTGCACGTCTTGCAGCCATTTTGGATTCCTTCTCCTTAGCTTCGGCCACAGCTGCCTTCTTCCTCTTCTTCTCTTCCTCTTTGCGTAGCTTACCCTGCCTTACTTGCTCTTCGAGAGCCTTTAAACGGGCTGCAGCGTCTTCTTGCTCTTTCGCAAACTCATTTTCTTTCTCTCTCGCATTTTCCCTACAGGCGAGTTAGTAACGTGGAACATTGAGAAACAAAAACAAATGATCTCAGGTATAGCCTACTCCATCTCTTGAGTTTCTCGATGTTGCTCCTCTCTCTCTCTAGTAAGCCTTGCCTCCTCAGCGACCTTGGCGGCGTGCTCCTCTTCTGCCTTCTTCGCAGCATCCTGCTCCGACGTGTCTGCTTTGCCGCTTTTTCTTGTTGGAGGCGGCGGCGGCGCTCTACTTCCAGCCTTGTGCGCGTCTGAGGCTGGTGCAGGAGGAGGCACACCTTGCTCATCAGCCAAGCGAGCCTTTCTCTCGGCTTCTCTTCGGGCGTCGTCTTCTTCGGCTTGCTTCAGTCTGGCGGCTCGCTCGGCTCGTTGCGCAGCTGGTTCGCCGCTCTTTGCCGGGGCTTTGATACCCAGGGCAGCTAGACGCTCGGCCATGCGCTGCTCGGCCTGCTGTTTGATGTACGCCGCTCTGTCTTCTGGAGTCTTGTAGGAAGAGTAGGAGCCCCCTCCTGCAACTGGCGGAGTGGCAGTTCGAGAGGCAGCAATAGGCTCCCCCTGACGAGGGCTGGCAACTCTTTCCGGTCGAGATTGTTCAACAACGGGCGCCTGTCGGGCAGGTCGCTTATCTTGGGCACGAACACGTGCGGCACGGCTTTCGCGCTGCAGGTCAAAGATGAAGTCTCGAACCTCATCTTCAACTCCAAGACCATCTTGCCAGCGACGCTTCTCGTGTTCACTCGAGTTGTCCTGACCACCTTCCTTGAGACTATCTTCGATACCACGGGCAAAATCGCGAACGCTTTCTTCCACGTCGCGGACCATGCTCTCGTTACCTTCTCTCTCGGATTTGATCTTGATTGTTTCGTCTTCGAGTCTCTTGGGAGCGTTGGTGTCTTCTGTGGCTACATCAATCTTCTTTCCTGTCAGAGCAGCAGTGCGCTGCTGCATCATGGCCTTGGCCCTGGCCTTCAGTCGATCACTTTCCGTGATGGTGCCACCAGGGCCCGTTCCCACAATCTGAGGACCACTATTGGGATGCGCCTTGGCATCTTTGAGACGGAATAACTCAAGACGTGCTTCCATGATAGCCTTTTCGGTCCTGCGGACTTGAGAAGCCAACTCCGGGACCTTGTCGGTGAGGTTTTGGAGTTGACGCTTCAAGGATCGACGTTCGGCGTCCAAGTCCCCAGTGACCAGCGCAGCATCAGGATGGGCATCAATGTCGCTCTGAATGCGGCGAATGCGACGATACAACTCTTCTGACTCCTTGCGGTCTCGTCGGTCCAAAATGTCGTCTTCCTCGTTGTTTTTCTCGTCCGCAAAGTCCATTGCATCCAGAAGAACCTGCTTTTCCTTGATCTTCTTCCTGAGCTGGTCAAGAGTGGCATCTTCATTGGAGCCGACCGATGCAGGAGACTCGGATCGCGGGGAGGAATTTCCAAGTCTCCGGCGAGCGCTGGATCGATAGCCGAAGTCTTCGTCGTCATTTCGGAACACAGTAGCGTCTTTGCGACCCCCTTGTGCTCCCGCACCACTACCTCTGAAGGATCGATTTTTCATATAACTGACGCCAGTTTTCTGAGGTAGTAGAGCGGCACCAGAATTCTTTCGAAAGTCTGACTCCTGGTTCAACATGGACTTTACAGTGCCAATGGACTGGCTGAAATTGCGAGTCGAAGGCGGAACTAGCTCAGGAGGCAGCGTGTTGGGCAACGGGTACCCATTGAGTTTTCTGTAGATCAAATGCATGGCTACAGCAAACTCGTCAAGGTCCAGGCGACCCTTGTTTCCATTATCAGACAAGGTCCAGACTCGTTCTAGATCGGGTTTTTCCAGACCGCTTTGGCCGAAAATCTCAATGGCTTGGTCACCGCCAATATGTCCTTTGCCGAAGCCATCCCATGCGCGGAAAAGGGAATCATATCGCGTCTTCTCTTCCTTGGTAATTGCCCATGGAATAACAGCATTGCCCTGAAGTCCTTGTGTTGTGAACGAGCCTGCCTCACGACCCTGCTGGGGCATCATCCTGGCCTGTAAGGCATCAATGTTAGGTAGTCCCGAGGCAGGTGCGTTCACCAGACCCCACTGCCCGGGCCGTCCAGTTGGTTGAGTATTCAATGATGCGGCCATGCCACCATCGTTTAGCCCCGGGCCAAAGCCTGTAGGCATTGGTGGCATTGGTGGCATTGGTGGCATAGGAGGTCTGGGTCCCTGATATCCGGTCGGCTGAGGATTCTGCATGCCAGGGTATCCAGTTTGTTGGGCTTGGAATCCCTGTGGCAGGCCGCCAAAGCCAGTTTGTTGACCCGGGAATCCAGTCATTTGAGACTGAAGTAGCTGAGAATTGGACGACTGCAACTGTTGGGTAGAATTAGGCGTCGAGTTGTCGTTGCGCAAGCTCGGGGCGTTGGTAGCCGCCGCAGAGGAGGAAGCTTCATCCACCACGCTGAAACTAATGATATCGACCATGCTAGATACCTCATTCTTGATATTTTCCGGCAGAGTCGCTGGGAGAGACTTTCCTGTCATCTTCAGATTGCACAAATACATGGCAAGCGCAAATTCAGGGAAGTACAACTGTCCCGCCCGGGTGGTGTCGGCCAATGTCCTTTGCAAAAAAAAAAAAAAAAAAAAAAAAAAGTCAGTCTCGTCAGTATACATGTATGTGTGCTTGAGTAAAACAAACCAAATATGAGAGAGTATGTCCCCGTCCAGTCGCGACCGCAGCAAAAGATCTCTTGCTTTGTCACCAGACATGGTGGTCGAGCTCTCGCCCACGGCTGACTTGAAAAGTGTCTCAAACTTGGACTGGTCTTGAGCGGTAATAAATGAAAGTCTGATGTTGGGGATTTTGTTAGTCTCAGCACGTCGTCCCTGAGGCTTGGAGGCCCCTCCAGTGTAAAAAGAGGCGGCCATCTCTGTGAAGCCTGTGGGTTGGGGCTTCATGGGAGGCGGAGGAGGAGCTGGGCTCGACGATTGCGCTGGCGAGGACGAAGGAAATCCCGCCGGCTGAGAGGGCTGGAATCCTGTCTGTGATGGCGGCGGCTGCTGGTATTGCTGCTGGTAGTGTGAGGGGATCAAGGGGATAGGCGGCAACGCTCCTGTCTGGTAGCTCTGTTGCGGTTGGGCACCGGGAAAGCCCGTGTACTGCTGCTGAAGAGGCTGGGATGCCTGCGGCAGACCAGTCTGTTGAGTCTGCATTGGGAAACCAGTATATTGCTGTTGCAGCGGCTGCTGTGCAAAGCCAGTGGGTTGCGGCGCAAAGGGGCTCGGCTGAGGCTGTTGTAGTTGTTGATGATGATGATGCTGCTGCTGCTGCTGCTGGCCACCAGGTCCCAAAGGACCGAGGGATCCGCCATACTGTTGAGCGCCCGGACGTTGGCTATTTCCGCCTAAGAAAGCATTGGAACTGGAATACATGATGGGATTGCAGCAGTCCGGTTCGCACAACAAGGCCGAAGTCTAGATGCGAACGTGGCAATGGACCGATTCGCGATGTGGTTTCCAGGTGTGGTCGTCGGGCGGAGCGAGAAGCTCCGCAATGGGTTGGTGGGTAGGATGGCAATGGAGGTGCGGCAAAGCAAACGAGATGCTCGAGAGAATGGTGAGAAGCGAAGAGTAACGCTGGGAAAGGAGACACTCGGACGAAGGCAAGTCTGTCGGTCGGTCACACGAGGGATGGGAAGTGTCGCGGGAGTGAGGACTGGAGAAGAAGTGATGGCGATGGCAGGCTGCACTGGGTCTGGCGTCTTGGCGTCTGACGTCTTGTTGGCGTCTGGCTCAGAAAAGGATGGCGAAAAAAGGCGAAAGCTCCCAATGGCAGCCGCGTCGCTAGGGGCAAGGCGGCTAAGCCCATGCAGAAGAAGCCCCCCAACTCGCAACCAGACACAGACCAGACAGAGACTGCCCTGCTTATCCGAGGTCCCGCACTGCGCTTCTCACCACGTCTTCCTGCAATCCAATCCAACAAGGCTTCACCGTCACTCACATCAGTTACTCGTGCCAACTACTGCAATCAGCCTCGACTATATTCAAACATCTGTCCTGGTATTGTCAGACGATGCATATAATGTGCCGCCGTCATCCAAAATCAATGACAACTAAGTCGATTCATTCGCGAAGGGTATCGAGCAATATCAATAATTTCCATGATCCAAATAAACCCCCCCCCCCCCCAAAAAAAAAAAAGAAAAAAAAAAGTTCAAATCGCCAATGTCTCCCACTTCAACCACAAAATGAAGCAGAGGGGAGGAAATCTACATGCATCCAACCAGCTTCTAATTACACCGAGGGGTCCCTCTCGTTCAATTTCCCCTCCTAATACGGAGTAGATATATCTAAATTCGAATGCTTATGTGTGTGAGTGTATGCAAATGTTTCACTGCGCGTCTCGTACTCTAGGCACTTCCTTTTCCCTTGGTGAGACGCTTCATTTCATGGGCCTTCTTCCTCATCGATGCGACTGGTTGGATCTCCCATGTACCTTCTGTATCGTTTCATCTGAAGCCCGTCTTCAACTTCATGGCCATCCGAATATGTATAGTGTGAGTCTCGGTGCTCGTCAAACATTGGCGTCGCCAGTCCGAAATCTGGTTCGGTGGGACTGTCGGTTTCTGGCGGGCTAGGCAATCCTCCGGATGCGCTACTAGCCTCGTCGGTAGATGGACTAATAGCTCCCTCACTCGACACCATTGACATGGGCCGAATAGCCAGGTCCCTCGATCCTATTGAACTTTGGCGACTATGGCGCCGGAAAGCCACGTCCCGTGAAGACATTTGTTGAGATTCCTGGGAATTACGGAGTCCCTTCGCTCGCTGATTCTCAAGACTGCGAAGCGGCAGTCCGCCAAACACCGTGGCAAAGCTCACGCCAGCAGGATTGCTTCTGCGCCATTCCTGAGAACAGCCGTCGCTTTGCTCAGCAGCATTCTCTTGATCAAGAAGACTCTGATTGCGCTGCAGAATTCGCGCTAGGTCCTGACCAGCGCCGTCCCATTCCTCTTTCAGCCGTTGAACCATGGGTCTGCTGTCCGCGTTGGCGTGTCTGTCTGGCTTGAACCTAGACATGACTGACGACTTGCGCACCGGTGCCACTATGGATGCTGTTTCCACTGATCTCGAAACAGCCTTCTCAAGCTCTTCAGCTGATAATGCAGAAAAGTATTGCATGGTGAGATTTCGCTTCAACGATGTGACGAGATGCCTGTAATTCGACAGATTAAAGTCATTGCCCTCGCAGTCAAGCGTGAGGAGGCTTTTATTCTCGGAAATGGCTTCAGCCAAGTCTCCGGTGTTGTAATTGAGCATCTGACTGCGCACACGGAGATGCTCGATGCTCTCGTTCTTCCGCAGGCCGATCAGTGCCTTCGAAAATTCTCGACCAAGTCTACCTTCATCCAGTTTGGAGTCGAACCCTGAAATGTCGAGGAAGCGAATGGTGGAGTTCTTTGCAAAGAAGTCTGCCATGGCTTGGCAGGCAGTGCTACTGGCAGCATCCGGTGTGGAGGTTCCTGCTAAACTGAGGCACTCGATGGATTGATTGACTGTCAGAGCACGGAGAAGTTTGATGTAGCTCGCTTCTCGCGCGAATTCGATCATCTGAGCGTAGAGGCACCAAGGCCCATATCCTTCTGCAATGGCAGCGCACAAGTCATCGATTCCCTCGTCCATGCGGCAACCGTTGAGATGAACCACGATCGGCCTGGCCTGTCCCATAGCATAAAATAACTGAGCAATCTGCGCGCCAGTGAGGCCACTGTTGTTGAGACGCATGGTTTGGAGATGTTGGGCGTTGTTCATTTTCAGGTAATTCGACAAAGCGTCAACCGTAGCAGGGTTCAACTTTATGGAATATCAGCACGACAAGGTATCGCATGGTTACTTTCAGACTGAAAAGAAGAAATTGCTTACCATGATACCGGAGAGATCGAGTTCCTGCAGCTCCCATTTACAAATCGTCATCTCGTCGAACAAAGGTTCCTCCGACACAAGTCGAGTGTTGCCCGCGATGTTTAGTCTGGAGAGCCTCCTCATTCCGCTAAGCGTCCGTTGAATGGTCTCAAATCGTACGACACCATGGTTATTCGACGTGTCTATCCATTCCAGGGAGTTTGCTTGTCCTGCAAGGCTCATCCACAACTGCGATAGCCCGGCGTCGCCCAATGAGCATTTTGACAAGTCCAGCCGTCGCAAATGAACTTGATTGATCGCCAACAGATTGGCTGTTTGGAGGGGAGGGGGGATCATGTCAGCTGCTGTAACACGGCACAATGATCAAAATGACAGACATACCTAACTCATCCAGGTCGTTGGATGACATTGGATTGCCGGACAAGGAGATGCTGTTGCAAACGCATAAGTGGCGCCTAAGCAATTCCAAAATAGGCTGCAGGATCTCCGACGTCGTCTTGCTCAGGTTAGTCAGGTCGTGCTCATATCGACTGAGCCTGTTGCTCTTGGTCCCAAGCCCTAGGACGTTGGACATGTCGAGGCTGCGGATGGACTCGGAAGCAAACAACAACGCGTGGACTTCCTGGCCCAGAATTGTGGCCTGAAGCAATATATCGTGATGGTCTTCTGAAATTGTCACCCCTAGAGTCGGGTCAGAACACGCATGTCCCCTTTGCACGGCCGCGATTCTCTGCTATTCTAGATACATACCATTCAGAGACTTATAGGCCAAAGAGTCTCCGTATTGTGCTCTGTCATTTCTACCGGCAAGAGGTGTAAGATCTACGCCTCGGAATGAGATAGCCTTGAAGAAGCTATTATACCGTAAGGCCCGGAATACAGCAAGAAGCTGTAGGGGAGTATACGTTTTGCCATCAGTAGGCAGTAATCGAAACGCAGGTTGAGGGGGAGGGCTCCAATCAATGGTCCAGTTCGGCACCGGGACTTGGAACGCGGCGCAGTACGCTTCGAGGCTTCGCTTTAGTCCGCCAAGATCATTGCCCGATGTGAGCTGCAGAGGTGGAGGGAGGCCTTTGATATCGAATATGACTTGTTGAAAATGTTGGGGCCACATCGGCTTGAGAATACGATCAGCTTTGGTGAGCGTCTCAATGATGCGGCGATACTGGGCACTAGCCAGATCAATCCTAGTCTCACGACCAAACGGTGATCTGAGCCGGTTAGCATAGTCTACAGTGTTTTTGAGACTATCGTGGCGCAGGCTTACCGAAAACACATTACAAATCGATGCTCGTGAGATGAAACGGAGGCTCTGAATCGAGTCAGAGTTACAGTCCCGTAGGATACGGCTTTCACTCGCAGATCCCCAGGTGCCGTGGCATGGTCTGCTTTGAGCACCTCGACAAAATGGCACATACATGGCCCGATGATGAGAAAAAAGGATGATATGTCGGTGTTGTCGGGGGCTTCTTCCGTTCCAGTGCTCTTCTGGCCAAAGACCCGTCGTGCCACTGGAAAGATTATGTTTTGATGGCCAGCATCCGCCGAAACTTCAGCAGATCGGACTATGTGGTCAATGCGGCTTCTCAAATTATCGGAGAGTAAGGAGCTAGTAGTAGCAGCCTGTCTCAGCTTTGCCCTACATGCGTGATGTATTGAAGCCAGCCAAGTATCTCGCTCTTTGGGTAATGAAAAGTGAAAGTGCGCTTTGGAATAAGCCAGTCTCGGCCATGGTGAGAACCACCAAATCTCGATGCCTGATCGATTGCCAGCGCTGTCATCGTTGAAAGCAGCCACTACTGAGCGCAGGGGAATCTCCAGTCGAATGTCGCTGGATGAAACCTTGCAAGGTGCTTGATGAGACGACACCGTGTTGTCAGCATGAGGATCTGGCTGGTTCAGCTGCGGGAATGCCGCTCTTGCAACATCTCCGCTTGCAAATTTGACCAAAACTTGGTCTGTAAGGACCAGATACTCGCATCGAGCTTTGAGGAGCGATACGTCCGTCTTCAAAGGCCCACAATGCTGGACCTCCATTGCCGAGTAAGGCTGCAGCTGGTCAACCGGAGTTCCCGGACGATCGGATGCCGACGAATGATGAGAAACCCGCCTCTGGAGCCTGTCCAGCATTGACGAAGAAGAACAGGTTGGCGTCTTCTGTAGTCGTCGGGTGGAGTTACTGCGGGTTGAACCGGCTGTTGTTGAGTCCATGGAAGAGCTGCTCAAAGAGCGTAATGCTCGGGTCAGGACTCGCGGCGCCTTGCTCTCGATTGACGCTGTCGATGCATCGTGATGTGATGTTGCCAGAGTACTCAAGGAAAGGCCCGAGGAGGACCTCCACTTCCATCGTTCCACGTTCATTTCCGACGGTCTGTGATGTTTGAAATCTATGAGTTCCCCTTTCGCCGTGATAGTATATCGCGATTTCAGCGGAGCTGCATCGGCAATTGGCCTTAGCAGACCATGGCCACCGTGATTCGGGTATCAAGTCAATCGATGCAGGTAAGTGGTTGGATTGCTTCACGGTCAGCGAGACAAACAGAACTCGAAGGAGCACAATGGGATTGCTCAGCGGCACGGGCTCGGGACCTGATTGACGTTGAATTGGGGTGTGCACACTGTGGTTGCTGTTGCAGGGTGATGTCTCAGCCACAGGGGGTGTCCTGGGGTGTCTTGGTGTTCTCTGTTGGGACAAGGCCGCCAGTCACTCCCGCATCCGTCACTGAGGAAACAAATCGAGGAGCGAGCACTCCGTCGATCACCAGTCTTCTTGGCAAGCTGGCATTCGTCACGACAGGCCAGGTGCAGTAATCGCAGGTTGCAAGGCCGGCTGCGGTTTTCGTAATGGCCGTTTGTGAACGGCGGAGATGTCAGATGCTGTGCGCAGGCCTCGGGAGCTCCTGCCTGCCAAGCAGGAACAGATTCGCAGATGGAGGGCAAAAACCTGAAGATGGGGGCCAGTCAGGTGGAAGTCGAAAACCTACACAAGAGGATTGGCCGAGAATTGAAGCAATACGAAATCTATAGCCCTGCAAAAAACCGCTAGCTGTTGCTCAGCTCGTCGTGTTATGTAGAGGTGATGAGGCAGGCTCAGGTTCAGCAAATAGACAAAAAGTCCCCCGTGGGGAGTCGTAGGAGTCGTATTTCAAGAAGTCATGAGGAAGACAAATGAGAGAAGGAATGAAATAAAGGAGGGTGCCGAGAGCCAAGAACACCCAGACCAAGTATGTGGAAGCGAGAAATGCGGATTTGGTGTGGGAACAACGAAACTCTAAACTTTTCCCGTCCAGAGTGTATTTCGCTGAATCTGAAGCCAGCTTTGCAGCCACGCATTGATGACGATGACGATGACCACAAACACGCCCACAAACGCCGCTGAGGGGGGGAGGCGAGAGCTGGCGTTTCCGGAGTAGAGTAGACGGAATAAATCGAGTGAGCCGGCGGTATTACAGCCTCGCCCGCGCCGCTCTACTTCCTGTGTCTGTCTGTCTGGCTTGTGAAGATGTTGAGGAAACCTTGACAAAGAACAACGACGACGCTCCCTTTCGCGGGAGGGTGAGCACTGAACAGTGAGGGCAGAAGGAATTGGGGGAAGAGGCTAAAATATGGCAAAGGGGATAAATACGGTTTTCTTGGCCCAATTGTAACTGTTTGGGCCACGGGCCAGGGTGGTGGGATTCGGAAAGGACAAACTGACGATAAGATGGGCTCGGCGCGCTGCCAAGCTCGATAGCAGCTTGAACAGGGATTTGTCGTGCCACCGATTTGTAGAAGCCGTGTGAGAAGAGGCAACAAGCTGGGGTCGACTTGCCCATGCCAGGCACTCCACTCCGTACTCGACCAGATCATTAAAACTCGTCATGCCTTGCTACTGTATTAAGGGCCAGCCCAAAATCCCGTCAGGCTGTCATCGTCCTTTTTCTTTCTTTCTTTCTTTTTTTTTGTTTTTGTGCCTGCATCTCTCCCATTTGGCAAGTAAAATTAGACTAAAGAGTCTGGGCCGGCGCCCGGGGCTAGTTATCTTAGCCTCGCATTACTTGGCAAGATAGAAACAGACAACAGACCAATCATTATCCCCATGTCGACCATGCGGCTTTGAATGGGAATCTGCGGATGGCCCCTCCCAGTCGTGTCAGCCAGAGAAAACGGACTGGAAGAATTTTGGACTTGGACTCGCGTTTATATGCGACAATCTAATGAGTGGCAAGAACAGCTTCTGTCTATTTCATTTTTTTTTTTTTCATTTTTTTTGCGTATACCTACTTCCACTCAGGCAACAGCCCACACAGTTATGTTACCCAGGCTAATAAAGCTCTAATTTTCTTCTGGCTTTACGACCCGATCGATGGGGCATATCAACGGAAATGGTTAGTGGTTGCCGACAAAGCTCGGCAGTGCCTAGCTGAATGGTCAATTGGAGTTGTCTCCTATGGACTTTGAATGCCATCATCGGAGGATGAGATTTCGGTGGCCTAATCTAGCGCCGTCCGAGCATTCCGGTAACTTGGTGAGACTGACCCCGGAAACGTCGATTGCTGGGGCGCGATCCATCAGAGCACAGGCTTCAATGGAGAGGCCTTCAAAGCAAGCTCTTGAATGTTTTGGCGTCTTGGCGTCTTGGTTAAATGGTCTCTGGGTGCTGCAACACACGGTCTCAAGGAATTTCAAAGGCGTGGAGTGGAATTATCTACCATGGCGGAGCAGAATCGGAGAGACATTTCACAGTAGCCCCAAGAAGGAACTGTGCCGCAATGCCGGGAGAATATGCCATCGAGTGCGGCTGAGCGCTTAATTAAGCAGCTCTCTCGAAACATGAACCATCGATTTTGGTCTCAAGCGATATTATGCATGGAAGACAGAATAAGACGCCGAGTCGATTCGATACGAGATGGTCCGAATAGGTTTTGGGACCCGCATCAGCTCTCACGCAGCGCGCATGTGAACAAATTCGTGTTATGAGTAGGGGGGGTTGAGCATCGTTCGACTTACCGGACCTGTATTTTATATCGCCCCCGTTCGTTTACATGTTGCTTCGAATGATGCTCCAAAGGGATACGATGATGCAGGAAGCAAACTGCATCTTCTCGTGGTATGTACGGATTATTTACCACCTGTGCCCGAAGACCGGCGCAGAATGACGTCGATTGTTGATACGGGCATTCGTTTCGCCGCATTGCGACATTTTTACGGATTAGCCACAACCTCCTTCACCAGCCACAACCCCATGTGTAGGGAAAAGGTTACTTGGATTCTCCGAGTCGCAACCACGGCCAAAGGAACATGCGAGCGACATCACAGCCAGCTGGTGGGCTCTTGTCAAGATAATTCTCTCCATTCTCCACCTCGCCGCAACAAATCTCGTAAGTAGCTGTATCTAACTGCATCCTCTTTTGCCGGTATGTACGGTATGCTACCCTCGCAAGAGGACCTGCTTCGTCCAAGACGCAAAATTTGTCTGCTCGGCCGTCCGCCCTCCCCCCCCCCCTTTTCTCTTACGTCCCGTCACCGATGCCGTCAACCAACCCCAGCAGCTAACTTTGGATTTTGAGGTGGGGATTTAGGAGTCCTAGATCACACACAATGGCTTCCAACATCCAGAATTCCTGGCTGTCGCGTCACTACATCGACTATGTCTATGTCCCAGCCGTTCTTTTGGTCGTCGGTACCTTAATTGTTAAGAGGGATTGGGCTCCGTATTCGGCGCTCCTGGCGTTGGGACTCGGTGCCTACAATATCTGGAACTTCCGTGAGTAGCGACGCCCAAACTAAACCAACGCACAAAAGAAAGCGACGCTTGGCTCGACTCGACCGTATTGCATCACTACTGACTCTTCCTACGCTACAGAGATCAAGAAGGTCTTGAAGCCAGATGTCTTCCAGGAATTTGAGCTCGAGGAGAAGACTGTTATTTCCCACAATGTCGCCATGTAAGTCGAGTTGTGATGGTAGGCTCCAACGAACCCCCCAAAACCTCGCTGCCCGCATTGAACCATTTGGGTGTTGAACTCTTCGATATCAGCATCGCTAGTCTTCAGATGACTACTTCTCATGATCCTAGTAGGTTTGTCTAACCATCATGTGATAGCTACCGATTCAAGCTCCCAACGCCCAATTCCATTCTCGGTCTCCCTATCGGTCAACACATATCGATCGGCGCTCCTTTGAAGCAGCCCGACGGCACTACCAAGGAGATTGTCCGCTCATATACCCCCATCTCCGGCGACCACCAGCCCGGCCACTTTGATCTTTTGATCAAGTCCTATCCGCAAGGCAACATCTCCAAGCACATGGCTTCGCTCGTCATCGGTCAGACCATCCGCATACGCGGCCCCAAGGGCGCCTTTGTCTACACCCCCAACATGGTCCGCCACTTTGGCATGATTGCCGGCGGCACTGGCATCACCCCCATGCTCCAGATTATCCGTGCCATTGTTCGTGGCCGTGCCGATGGAGACAGGACCCAGGTCGACCTCATTTTTGCCAACGTGTCTCTCCAGGATATTCTTCTCAAAGAAGACCTCGACGCCTTGGCCAAAGAGGACAGCGGCATTCGAGTTCACTACGTTCTGGACAACCCGCCCGAAGGCTGGACTGGAGGTGTTGGCTACGTCACCAGTGACATGATCACCGTATGTATTGGAGCCCATACGCTCGAATCAATTCTAGCCTCGATACTAATTCATTCTCGCCCCTTAGAAATGGTTGCCCAAGCCTGCCGACGATGTCAAGATCCTTCTTTGTGGTCCCCCCCCTATGGTCAGTGGCCTGAAGAAAACGACCGAGGGTCTTGGCTACAAGAAGGCCCGCCCTGTTAGCAAGCTCGAAGATCAAGTCTTTGCATTCTAATACAGTCGGCAAGAACGAGCAACTCGTTTTATTTTTGAGTTGCAAATATTCGTCACTTGGTCCAGCCTCTTGTCTTTTTATCACGTAGGAGAGCAGTAGCGATAGCTAGGTGGGACGAGGACTGGAGAAGAGATGCCCAACGGATACAGTCATCTATCAGCTGTTCAGCGCCTTCTTGCTTGTAACGCTTACGGCAGCATGGATTGTTCGGGAGCAAACACGGAGATAGACTTGACTAGGTTTCAGGGCAAAATCAAAACCTTGCATAGCAGCACAATATCAAATGAGTCAACGAGAAAACACGACCAACTACCAATAGTTTGCGAGTCCAGGCAAATTGATGGCTGGCGTGGTAATTAAAAACCCCTGTTGTTCATCGTTTCTAGAGCCTGCTTCTCCCATGCGCAGCGAAATCTACCGATAGCATAGTATACAACTTTGACTCCCCGGCGTACGAGGAAAATTAACACCAGCGCAATGTCTGGTCTAACAAGGAGACATTTCTCCCATACAGGACTTATTCATTCTCCTCATCACTCTCCACTACCCGTCCACGTCTTGTCCGCGCTTGTCTCAACCCCGCATCTTCATCTTCATCTTCATCTTCGTCCGCGCTTCCTCCTGCCCCCGCCTCTTCATCAGCACCCTCGTCGTGGTCCACGTCCATCTTATCGGGTGCCGCGCCGTCATCATCCTCCCCTTCGGAGCGAGGTGTTCCGTTCCGTTCGAGTTTCCTCTCCGCTTGCTCGAGGGCGTCCTCGCCACCACCACCACCACCACCACCGTTACCTTCCTCGTCGCTATCGACCACAATCTCAGCCGACTTGAACTTGGAAGACTCCTTCTTGGTAGTGAGACGACGCCGTTTCTTCGTGTGGGTCTCCTCTTCTGAGGAGGAGGGCTCGTCGTCCCGATCAGCCTTCTTCTTCTTGGGCGTCTTCCTGGGACGGCCTTCCCCTCCTGCTGGACGGGAGGCCGGCTTGCGCTTCCGTTTGACTCGTTCGCCGGTTTCCGGATCCGTCGTCATCTCGGCTTCTTGTCTCGCGCGCTCCTCCTCGGCTCTTTGTTCGGCCTTCAATCTGTCCCGGGCGGCAATGGCTTCTCGCTCCTTGCGGATCTTTTCTTGACGTTCGCGCTCCTTTTCCAATACGGCCTGACGTTCTGCATCGCGGCGTCTGAGCTCGGCGTCGCGCTGTTCCTTTGCTGCCTGAATCTTCTCCTTGTTCTTCTCCTCCCACTCTTTCTGCTTGCCGATGGCTCGTTCGAGCTGTTTCCGCAGTGTGTTGCGCGCCATGTTGGCACGCTGCTCGATGTCGTGTTTGGGATACGGAGGTTGTGGAAGCGTGGCGATGTTGTCTAGTGACTCGATGGCGGCCTCGAGTCCCGCTGCGGCCTTTTCTAGCTGCTCAGAGGAGCGTCTGTTCTCGGGCAGATTTTGAATCATGGTCACAAGCTGGACTTGCACGAAAGCAACGTTGAACTTGTTGAAGACTTGGTCGGGGGCGACTTCGAGAGCCTTAATCTCAGGGCGGTCAGTATCATTGAAAATCAGCCCGTCGTGCCTAGTGATCTTGAACATACCTTTTGTGCGCACTCGAGAGCTTTATTGTAGTGATCAATGTCCTTCTCCGATCGACCTCGGTTCAGCCACGTGCGTCCCAAGCATGAAAGAATGCTTTGGTCATTGGCCTTGCCCTCCTTGGAAAGAGCAATTTCGTAGTGCTCGATTGCTTTGGAGTATTGCTTCAGCTCCGTATAAATATGTCCCAGGTTAACATAGACATGAAAGTCTCTGACCGTTTCCCGAACCTTGTTAAAGATTGAGAGGCCAGTCTTGTAGTCTTTCTTGTCTTCCACGAGAGCAATAGCGACACCCTGGGCGGCGTAAGCGTTTTTCGGGTCGAGCGAGAGAGCCTTCTCAAAGAACTCTACAGCCTTCCCATATATGATGCTTCGCTTTTGTTTGTCTTGGTCTGTGTCGCGTCGCATCTCTCTGGCTTGCAGTAGATACAGATTGCCCATTCCAATCAGAGCATAGCGGTCATGTTTGTCGTAGTTTTGCAATGTATGTTTGTAGTGGCGAAACTCGGGGTCTTCTGCAATGTTGGCAGGTCGTTTCCTAGAGTGAACCTTGCCCTGATACCATCCGTAAAGAGCTCGAACCTCTAGGTCGCCTGTGTTCTCTTGATACAGTTTGGCAACGGCATCTGGCCCTCCCTTATTGGGGAATTTTCTCAGTTTAATGTATGCCAGTCTAGTGCGAGCATCAGTGTAGTCGTCGTGGCGAGCAAGCAGGCCTTCGTACACTTCAATCGCCTTGTCTGTCAGGCCCCTCGACTCATAGCTTCGCCCCAAGTTAAAACTGATCGTTGATACCAACGCGTCTGTGTCCATCCTCGGGTCCTGCTCTCCGATTCTCATACAAGCACTCAGCGCTGCCTCGAAGATTTCGCTCGCTTGCTCGTGTTTCTCGGCCTGGGAGTGGAAACAGCCGATATTGTTTAGAAGCTGCGGTGGGAGAAATTTCCTCAGCGCCGCCTGAGTTTCGGCTTCGTCAGATGTTTCTGTAGGTCGCTCTGAAGCTGGGATTTGGTCCAGCTCAAGTTGTTCAACCTGCTGAAGGCACTGCAGGGCCTTTTCAGGATAATCTGCCTCGTATAATCTCGCCAGGTTCAGGAGAACGGATGCATCTGGAGCTACGGTTCTCTTTGGATCCTTCCAAGCGTTCCGGACTCCTTCAAGATAGCCCACTGCCTTTTTCAGCTCAGCCGACTTATCGTCCTTGCTGTCCGCTTTTTGGCTTGCGAAAATTTCTTCGGCATAGAGCGTTCCCAGTAGTATCATAGCCTCGTGGTTCTTCGACTGCTGAATCATCTTTTCCAATCGAAGCTTGGCCTCGCCAAGATCATTGTTCAAGACGGAGAGCTGTGCCACACCGAACTTGGCTGGAAGGTAGCCAGTGTCCGCCCCTCCGCGAGCATCATCGGCGCGACGATAGTAATCGCTTGCCTTCTCCATGTCTCCGTTGTAGTGGGCTTTCCGGGCGAGTAGATACCAGCCATCGCTGGCGATAGCATTCACATCAGTATAGTGAATGGCTTTATGTGCAAGCTTGTCAGCATTGTCCCATGATTTACGAGACAGGAAATACCCTGCAAAGGTAGAGCAAGTAATCGGGACGTCCTTGTCCAGCTTGAATGATCTTTGAGTGTACTCCGTCATGGCCTTTCGATATAGTTTCAGAAAGTCATCGCTATCGACCGGCACATGACCGCTGGCGTCAAGGTAAAACAAGCCCAAGAGAATATTGGCAATCTTGGATTCGGGATTTATCTCCAAACTTCTCTCCCATGCGACCTTGGCATCCTCCTTGAACCCAAGCTGCCAGAAGCAGCATCCAATGCCAATGCGAGGGTCCGGGTCCACGAGATCGGGCATCTTTTGAAGGACATCTTGATATGTCGTCAAAGCATCCGGATACTTGTGCATGGAGAAGTATGCTCGTGCTTTGCCCATAAGAGCAAGCATATTCTTGCCTTGTGAGACTCGTAATGCATCGTCGAAAGACTTGACGGCAGTCTTGAGCAGTTCGTTCCTCTCGGAGCCGATGCCTCCTGCAGTCTTCGAAGGCGCTTGTAGTGATGCGCGCAGCAAAAGTAATACGCCGCGGGCCAGGAATATTGGTGGGAATGAGGGATTGAGTCGAGCCGCATCGTTTAGGGAGGAAGTTGCCAGTTGCAGGTAGTACTCCTTCGTCTTCGCTTCAGACACTCTGACACCATCGGGCGCAACACGAGGAGCTTCGCGACTTTTCCACAGGTACATCCAACACAGGCAGCAAATCATGCTGACTTTATCGCGCGGGTTGCTTGCATTGCCTTGAATGGCGCCACTGCCTCGAAGAAGCATTTCAATCGCATGGTCAATCTTTTTTTGCTTTGCATATGCAAGCGCAACGGTCATCCAGTACGTTTTCGCGGCCTTCTCGTTTTCGAAAAGTGTGCAGAGTTCGGTAGGGTCATCTAACAGATCTTCCAAGTCGATCTCGACGGCTTCGTCTTCTTGGTCGCCTTGCACGGGGATATCGATCGCGGAGGGTATGTCACTGAATCGTGTGCTCACAGGACCAGAGAGCTTATCCCCGTTGGTGAAACCATTTGTTCCGTTCGCGATGGCTGCCATGGTGATTGAAAGGATCGAGTTCGTCGGCACCAGTTGATCGATGAAGGGGACGGTGTAAGACAAACGCGTCTCTTTTCAGCCAACGGTGCGCCGCAGGAGATGGAACTGCGCAGACCATCAGTCGCCTTAGTATTCAGATGACATAGGAAAAGATACACTCAACGAGGCCACGAGTCGATGACGAACGGGAGTGATGCAGGTTGGGCAAGGCGACTGTCACTGAAAGTTCGTGGTGTCAGACAAAATCTCACAAAGCCATTGGCAACTTGATCGAGTGGTCCGTGCGCCACAACCCTGGCCAAAGAAAGTGCCCGCCCCCCACTCTGTTTCCTTCCTAGTTACCAGCAATATTATTAGCTACAAGACGGATGAGCGTCGAGAAGTCTCTGAATCGTACATTTACAATATGGCCTATATTATCTACCCAACTCCATCCCAATCTCGACTACTATGACTTCGGACGCGTCGTCGTATGCTGAATACAACTCTAGTCCCCGTCGCTGGACGTCTTTGAGGCCTGGGGTGTGCTTGAGCACGAGACAAAAGCTTGATCGGGATCTCGTCTCCCCGAGAACAAAAACAGATGCTAGAGTCCTAGAATACTCCGTGTTTCTCATTCATTTGCCTCATCTGTCCGAGGTGGACAACATAGGTTGACAGGTTGTCAAATTTCTTCGGAACCTCTAGAAGAGCAAGGGCGAATGTTTCGACACGGCATTATTATTGGCAAACATGCATCTTTAAATTGAATTTAACCAGTCAGCCAACGTGGGTTGCTTTAACCATGAGCTGGCAACCAGCTGTGAGCAACTGGCGCCAAAGACATCGAGCAGGCAAAGCACGTAGCAGTGAAGGTGACATTCTTCACTGTCAACTCATACTAGGTAGGTCCCTTTTCCTTTTTTGGGATTCTCAATTTTTATCGTCTGTTTTCAACACCGATGAGAATTCTACGAGGATGCCGGCATTCATTTCCATCCTACGGCGAGGGGACAGTTGCCTTGGATGGCACTGTTTGACCGCAGCAGAGCAATTCGGGGTGGTTTTCAGCTCCGTCATTGTGTTTCTCGTCGTTTCACTAGTCTACATGTATTGCTTGGGTAAGGCTGTGGCGTATCGCAGGTCTCGAGAGTCTGCTGAGCCATCTCAGCACATGAACTCTGGGGTGATCAATCGCCATGCTGCCGCCACTGTGCAACTGGTACCATTAACGGGCCAGTATCCGGCAGGTACTTTACTCGGACCAAAAAGTCACAACCAGATTGCATCCCCCTTTGCACAGCCGTACATGACGCCGCCTTGCTATCAAGGAATACCTTTCGCTGCTTCGACAAACCGGCGGGACGATGGCCATCCTATTCCCAAAAGTCAGCAGCCAGAGCGTCGCAGAGGGACGGTCGATGCAGACGTCGCAGGAAAAAGCCATCTACGTTCGCCGCGATGGCGACAGCTCCCTCACCGCATACCCCAACCTCCATTGGGCAAAGCTTGCACTGTCTACAGCGAATCCAACCCTCCGAGTCCAACAAGCATTGTTGGACGGAAAGAGAGTCAATCCGGTGCACCTTCGACCGAGTGCCACTCAACAGCCAACAGACACGACGAGGCGGAGGCTGATTCCGTCACCACGACTGCCGCTACGGTCCACAGTGACGATTTCCAGATGCTGGGGCCACCGTCTTCTACTGATCTCTAATATGGTATGCAATGCCTTCAATGCCTTGTTGAGTCTCCTGATTTCTGCATATACTAATAGAGTTGACAAGTCGTCGAAGAGACGAAGACCATGACGAATAGTATGCACCCCTACCGAAATCACCACATAGCCTTCCACATCATCTATAGCCAAGGTTGAATAGTTCATGCCTATTGCGCCAGGGCTGCAGAAGATGACTAGGCGGGTCAATGGGTCCGAAACTCTATTATCACAGACGGACCGAGGCGCGGTGACTGTACTGCCATGTAATTCCGTACGCGCGAAGAAGTCAATTATCTACGTACCTAGGTACCCAGATAGGCACAAAGAGACAGCGGGTAGGAAAGGTCAGCTTGCGCGCGTCAAGGGTATGTTTTGTGACCACGCCCAGATCAAGTACCTCCTCGAATCAAAGGACAAATGTGATTTCCAGAAGCCTGTGAGATGTAAATTTGCGAGTTTGCAGTTTACATTAGGTCGAACAAACATTGTCTGTTTGACGTGGATGAATGGCCCTTGCAGTATTCCCCACCCGAGCCTGCATGATTGGAGCCTCCTCTTCGCCAGCTGTACATACAGTTTGTACGCACCCGGTGCAAGTGCCCAGGCGGCGGCCCATTATTACGAGTGCAGTGCCGTGTCGTCACTCGTCACTCGTCACTCGTCGTACTCGTCAGTGGTCGCTACCCTCACGCACTCCGGAGCCGCACACAATATTCCGTGTCGCTTCCATCCTCATCCCTCCCCGTACCCCACGCAACCTCACTCTGGTACTTACCCATTCGGCTCTGCTCGAGAACCTCTTGCGCTTGGGCTCCTTGCGTCCCAAGTCGAATTCCCGGGAATTCACCCTCAAGAATGGCGAGAAGCTCTGTCATCAACTGCGACTTCTAGACAACCTGTTGCACAGCTTGCCAGCCTCACTCCACCAGCTGCGCCATTTCCACCTTCCCCGCGACAACCTGGTTGCAGCTTTTCCGATCATTCGCAACCTTTCTTCATCGCACCACTAGAAGGTCGCCTTCTTGACTGCCATTTCGACCTGCTACCCCAACGACAATATCGGCACCATGTGGAACGATGAGGACAACAATCCCTACGGGACAAGCTTCGACCGTCGCGACTCACAAACGTCTTCATCGATAAACCCGACGTCACCGAGCTCTCGAGATTGTGAGTTGTGCCCAGGCCAAATTCCTCGGTAGTCGCGACAACATTACATACTAGACCAAGTTTTCCAACATGATTATTTTCTCCTGTACGCATGCTTACGAAACTGGTTTCAGATCGATCCTTCGATGCTCCTCGTACGCCGACGTCGGGCAGCGAAGACGATGAGCCCGCCTCTGGCCAAGTTTCTGTCACAGCGCACATTGACAATCACCAGAACGCAGAGCCACAGGACGAAACTACCCAGAGGCGAAAACCCGGGGGCTATACAAGCCGTATAGAGCAGATCCTTTACGAAAATCCCAATACGCCCATCATTATCACGGACGCCGGGAAGAGCTTAGAAAGTGGAGGTCGATATATAGTTTATACCATTCGGACTGGGGTACGATTGCAGATCAATAGATTGGCACAATATGCTAATTTAGAAAGTAGGACCTAGAAGTTCGTCGGCGATACTCCGAATTCGCCTCTCTCAGAGATGCCCTAACCCGACTGCACCCAACACTCATCATTCCTCCAATTCCTGAAAAACACACCATGGCGGACTACGCTGCCAAGCCAACCAGTGCCAAGCAAGACCAACAAATGATCGATCTTAGGAAACGTATGCTGGCCGTTTTCCTGAACCGCTGCCGCCTAATGGAGGCTATACGAGACGACGGCGTTTGGTGGAGGTTCCTTGATCCCAATGCTAGCTGGGTAAGACTCTCCTTTCGTACAAGCATGTGCTCCTACGATTTCGCTTACATTACTGAATGATAAAACAGAGTGAGGTGCTTCATTCTCACCCGGTAGCTTCCATTCCTAAATCTGTCCTCAAAGCCCCCCCTCTGGATACTGCAAATCCGTCACTTGCGCACAACTTTCTTCCTGTGCCCTCTTCTTCCGCAAGGCTCAAGGTGTCAGCGGGCAACAGCTATGATGTCAATCCGTCGGCAGCTCAGACGGGAGCGCACGCTGTCGGGCGATTCCCTCCCGATACAACCACCCACAGCGAGCAGGATCTTGATCCATATTTCGTGTCCTTCGAGGCCTCTACAAAGGAGCTGGAACAGCTGCTGACTGGTCCTATGGAGAAGGTCAACCGACGAACCTTGTCTCACCTTTCTGCGCTTGCGACAGATCTATGTGAACTAGGCTCTCGCTTTAATGCATTTGCTCTATCTGAACAAGCCCCTTCACTTGGTCCAGCGATCGAAAGAGTTGGCCAGGCAGCAGACTTATCGTACATTGCAACAGAAGAATTAGCCGGGTCATTAGGGGCTAGCTTTGCTGAACCGATGCGGGAGAATGCACAGTTTGCTGGTGTTGTCAAGAGCGTTCTTCGATACAGGGTGTTAAAAAGAGTTCAACAGGATCTGACG
Organism: Epichloe festucae Fl1; assembly: GCA_003814445.1. Taxonomy (NCBI): domain Eukaryota; kingdom Fungi; phylum Ascomycota; class Sordariomycetes; order Hypocreales; family Clavicipitaceae; genus Epichloe; species Epichloe festucae. Next base: position 4,546,623 of record CP031387.1, on the reverse strand, counting down.
ACAGAAGAGCTGACTAAGAAGAGGGCCCTTCTGGAGCAGTTGGAACAGAGCGAGGCGGAAGCGAGACGAATCGAGCAATATCTATCGACCAGCCAGCAGCTATCTCCGCCTCCGAAACGATCTGCAAGCCTAAGGGAACCTACCTCACAGCATAGACGTGATACGGGACAAGATGACACCGAGTCCATTGATTCTGATTTTCCGCCAACTCACAGTGATTTTTCTTCGTCGACGCCATCAGCAAGCCAAGGTCTTCCTGAGAGAAGCGCTAGTGTGTCCCATAAGAAGGCACCTAGCGGCAACTCGATCACGAATAAGATTTTTGGCCCTCTCCGCCACGCTATTCAGGGAGTGGCAGATGTAGACCCAGAGCGTACACGGCGAGATACTATTGGGAAAACCCGAGAATCAATTGGACATTTAGAGCAGGCGCAAGTTGCTTCGGAACGGGATGTCAAGGAAGCAAGCGCTAGTGTCTTGAAGGACCTTAAGAGATTTCAGAAAGACAAGGAAGATGATCTGAAGAGATATATGGTACGTCGATTCCGGTCCGAAGACTTGAGAGCGTGCAGAAGCGAAGCAAAACTAACTTTATTGGGATAGCTTGCATATGCGAAGAGTCAAGTTGAGTGGGCTAAAAAAAGCAAGCAGCAATGGGAAGAGGCACGAGCAGAGGTTGACAAGATAGATAATAACTAAGACTGGATGTGCTTACGAAGCACTTGTCAGGAGGACCAAGGCGGGCAGTCTTTCTGATCATAGTCCATATTATATAGCAAGAGGCGTTTTAGGTAGATGTAATATTACCTTGATTGACCACCACCAACTGAGCACCTGGAATTGGGCCTCTCCTTTGAAGAGCAATCTATTGTTCCACTGTACTGCGCAAGCTTCGCTTGTACATGTCTTGAAAATACGGTAGAGTCCTTCGCGTTAAAGCACTTTGATTCCACGTCTCCTTCTGGCGCTGATGACTCCTTTAGGTACCTAATAAGAGCCGCGCGCGAGACGCCACATGCTCACGTCTTATCGATAAGAGACCGCGCCAGCACCATCCATGTGTTGGCATTTGCGACCAGAGAATATTAAACAACATTCTCTTTGCCGCGAGGGAATGAACAGATAGGCGGCACTGCTTCATGTACACGCCATGGAATAGTCCCCAAATCATATCGAATCCCTTCCTAGCCTTCTGTGGTCGCGCCAATTGATTGACTTGGACACCAAGGGTCATCTAATGGCCCATATTCAAAAGTAGCTGTTCCGTCTTCAGAAACACGCTTCGCGGACGTGCGCCGACCGCATCGAGCATCGACATCATGGAACATCCGTCAGGCGGTCAAGTCGTCTCGATAGCCGAGCCTGGAGTGAAAGCGTCCGGGCCATTGTTGTACTCTATGCGCAAGGAGGTGGCCGATTTACTTGGGCGACACCAGACTGGATTTCCTGGAGCTCAGCCCGTCAGTTTTGCGAGGCAACATCTGGAAGAGCTGCAGAAACAAGAGTATTTCCATCTTGCCCCGGCTCCATGTTCCAAATCAAGGAGAACAATCCGTGCTGATACGCTGAATCTAGCTACTACGTCTGCGAAAAGTCAGATGGGATCCGCTACCTTCTCTATTCGACTGCCGACGAGGAGGGCCTCGAAGCACACTACCTCATCGATCGCAAGAACGACTATTGGTTCATAACTAATAGAAACTTGCATTTCCCTCTGGAAAACAATACGCAGGCTTTCCACACTGAAACATTGGTAGATGGAGAATTAGTCTGGGACAGCCTCCCAAATGGAAAGAAGGAACCTCGTTTCTTAGTATTCGACTGCCTGGTCATGGATAGCCACAAGCTCATGGACCGCACGCTGGATAAGCGCCTGGCTTACTTCAAAGAGAGGCTATACACGCCGTATAAAAAACTGTTCAAAGAGTACCCAGATGAGCTGCAATTTCAACCATTCTTCGTGGAGATGAAGCCTTTCCAGCTGGGGTACGGCATCGAAATGATGTTCAAACAAGTACTGCCCAGTCTAAAGCACGGAAACGATGGTCTCATCTTCACGTGTCGCAACACGCCGTACAAGCACGGTACAGACGCTCACATTCTCAAGTGGAAGCCGCCCGAGGAGAACACGGTTGACTTTCGTATGAGGCTCACCTTTCCCCTGGTCGAGCCTGATGACCACGAGAGGAAAGAAGGCATCACAGAACCGTTTGTCGATTACGACAGTGTTCCAAAGGCAGAGCTACTGATGTTCAACGGAGACAGTGGACCGGACAAGTACGAGGTCTTCAGCGATTTGGTGATTACTGAAGAGGAATGGGAGGTGCTGAAGGGCCTGAATGATCCGTTAAACGACCGAATCGTGGAGTGTAATCAGGACGCAGAAGGGCGATGGCGCTTGCTCCGTTTCAGAGACGATAAAAGCGAGGCGAATCACAAGAGCACTGTGGCTAGCGTGCTAGAGAGCATCAACGATCAGGTATCAGAGAAAGATCTGTACAAGGCTGCGGGCCCCATTAGAGACAGCTGGAAGGCTCGTCAGGCGCGATCGGACTCGGAAAGACGTGTTCGATAGCCAGTTGGTCTGGGGGTTCATTCTTTTGTATTTCTTTCCTTTCTTTTTTTTTTTTTTTTTTGTTCGTGGGAAACTCTGGCGATATTTCTCGGGCGTGTTTCTGGCGCAGGAAGAGGTGCAACTCGTTGGGATGGATGGATGGCGTTTCGTGGTAGACCCCAGACTTTGTCTTGTTATGATTTTAATCTTTTCAACAGTTCTACCCTCCCCTTTTTTTTCCGAGGCAATTTGTAATATTCGTGACATGGTGATGTTGTTTGCAGAAAAGCAACTTTTCGGAGCATCAAAATGTGATTTTATCTTAACTAGCCAGCAAAAGCAAACGATGTTCAGAATTCTCTTCTTGTTCTTTTTTTTTATATTACTCCATATTATGTTCCCCTCAGCCCCCCCCCCCCCCGGGAGAAAACCACAAAATTTAGAAAAACCAAACATACTCACATATTCCTTCGTGATGTGTCGATCAACCAAGAAAAAAAGATTTACCAATGTGGCGAGACCCCGCATAGAAAAGTCGGGGCAAAAAAAAAGGTTGCTGTCCCGTTTCCTTGCCTCCCTCTCCTTTTCTTTTTTTTTTCAAAGCATGAGCGTGATGACTGCTACGAGCATGATTGTACAGGCGACGTGGCTTGAGCCGTTGCTGCCACCCCAGCCCCAGGCTTTGGGCGCAGGACGCTTGCTCCCTTCTGAGATGACGATGGGCGTGTACAGACTTGTGGAAGACGTGGTAGGGGTGGTGTCTTCGGCCGTGGAGTTATAGACTGGGTTTGTGTACGCGGGAGGCAAGACATCTACGGTGGTGGTCTCGACGGCAGGCGGCCCGCCGGTTGCGGTCACGATTGTCGTGTAAGTGCTCGTCGGGTTGGCAGGGAGAGAGGTCACGTCCCCGGCCACTTGGGAAGAAGCCTCGGCCGTGGAGGGACTTGACGAGGGGAAGATGGTGATGGTGATCTGGGAGGAGATGACGGTCGTGATGGTGGAGAAGCTGACGTGCCCGGACTCAGATGCAGGAGAGGGGGTGTTGGTGTTGGTGTCCCACAAATCAGTGATGGTGAGGGTCGTGAAGGCCGTGGAGTAGGTTGATGTCAGGGGCCAGCTCCAGCTGATTTGGATGTCTGTGACTGTGGAAGCTTCTCCGGAGACAGTGGCATCTGGAAGGCCCGTGGTGACGGAGATGTCCGTCTGGACGTTTGTGATGGTAGATGGGTTCCCAGGGACGGTGGCATCAGGAGCGCCCGATGTGTAGGAAACATCAGTCTGTACAGCTGTGTAACTGGACGGGTTGCCAGTAAGAGTGACGTCGGGAAGACCAACGGTGTAAGTGACGTGAGTGTTGACGTCGGTGACAGTAGACGCTCCGGCCGTGACGGTCGCATCAGGGGGGGGATACACCGTGACCATGACAGTTTCTGTTACTGTCCTCTGGCATGTGTCTTCGTCGGACTGCGTGTATTCTGGCACTGGGAGAATGGTAATGGTTGTCGTGCCGGTAGTAGTGCTGGTGACGGTTCGTTCTCCACTGGTGCTTTTGATGCTGTAGATGGTCGACAAGGCGGTTTGGGTTCTAAACGTCCAGTCCAAAGGTTAGTCGGGAGAAACGGTCGTTTTCTATCGTTATGACTATGAAGGGGCAACATACGAGACTGCCACGCTTTCGCTGGTTGCTCCCGAGCTCGTGTCAGCAGATGCAGCCGTGGCGATTTGCGTGCCGTCTGTGGTAACTCGAGAAGCCGTGATGCTTCCGGAGAAGCGAAGAGCACCGATGCCATCTACTGCGGACGCAAGCGCAGGGGCCGTTTCGTTGCACTCCCCTCGAATGGCAAGCATATGAGCGGCTTCGGAGACAACATGCTCGGCATGAAGCATTTCATCGGGTGCTCGGAAAGATCCATTATGGCCTGTTCTCGTCAGCTTTCAGATGATACTCGTTCCATTCTCATCGAGGGAGCCAGCAGGAACGCACCAAAGTGAAATGCAACCACGAAGAGGCCTGCGGTGACTGTGAGCAACCAGCAAAAGCTGGTCAGCTTCATTTCAGTGACCTTCATCCAGGACTGTTCTTTCTTCATGCAATCACTCTGAACAAATACGGCGTCCTTGCGGTTGGACACTTTTTTTTCCCGCAATCGTCAGCAAAGTCATTCACTGAAAGGGAAAAGAGAAGATTTAAACTGACTTTTTGATCGATGTCGTGGCTTTCACGATGAAAGGATTAACACTTTTGATGCGAGAAGCATCAAAGTTAGCATGGACACACTCGAGAGATTTGGGGGGACTCGAGCAGTTTGCCGGCTTGGTGGTAAGGTGATACGGCAGAGACTAAAAGCAAACGCCTGGGGAAGACAAACAGATCAAAATACCTCGCCAAATGAGAATCTAGAGAGGATAGCTGGCAACCGCCCTTTTTTTTCTCTCTCTCAAATGGAAACAAGAAGGAAAGAAAGAAAGAAACCAAACTCGAGATGAGTTGGAGCGAGTGAGAGTGTTGTGTTGTGTCAGACTGATGAGACGAATAAAGAGCGTGGGGGGTTATTTTGCAAAAGAACGTGGTTGTAGAGAGATAGTGAGGAAGGGAAACGGTGCAGAGAAAGAAAATAATAACCGATTTTTACTCCTTTAATACCTGCTACGTGACTTGCTCAAGTGAGCGAAATCTGATGGTTGTGAATCAGGGATCGTGAGTTGGTTCAACTGATAGAGTATGTCCGACAGCTGGCTGGCAGCTGGTGGGAAATATTGATCCAATCAACATGAGCCGTAATTCCTTCACAGGTAGGCAGGCAATCTCCTCTAATCCGGGACTTTGTCTCCTTGTGATGCTGAAGAACAGCTTAGTCGACTGCCCGTCACCAATGTGTACCCAATAGATGTCCATGGTGCCTTGTGGGAGGGCAGCATCGATTGTGTCTTGACGCCATGGACAAGGTCGAGGCCATCTAAGATGGGCACTTCCATGATACCAATAGGAGGACCTGAAGTGCACAAACGGATAGGTCTATGGCCCAGTCTGGCGATATCACAGACAAACATGCGAGGCTCACACAATCAGCTGGGCCACGTACTGTGTCGCCCTCCTTGTTTCAAGGGTCTGGGCATTGTGATAGGGGCAGTCGATTTCTGCAACGAGGTGTTAATGAGGCAGACAGACTCATTGTTCGACTCGTGGTGTCAGAGAAGTTGCATGTTAAAGCACGCAAGCAGCATGGGGGAAGTCGTCAGGAGTGTGACGAATGTGCGGCCAACGGCATCCAGCTGAGGTCGACAAGCTGTTGCACAGGTTGATTTCGTACACAGCACAGGACCGAGTTGAAACTACAGTCCAATGCCGTGTAAGCAGTAACCAAGCTTTGGCAATACCAGAAGCAGGCAGGCTGTATGCTTGAAACGCGAGGTGAAGTTCGTTGATGACCAGATTTCATGTCATGCTCTATCCGTAATGGAATCGGAATCCCAATTCCAATCGAGACGCAGATGTGGAGCCGCAGGTCCAATGGCAAGTCTTTGTCGCTGATCAGTGAAGCTTTTTTTTTTTTTTTTTTTTTTTTTTTGGTCGGCAAAGTGGGCAGTGGGCGGCGGACGGATGGCGCGTCCAGGTCGCGTGTCACCAAGCCGGGCGGGAAGTACTCGCTACCCACCGCGATGTCGGAGGCCCAGGCAGATCTCAAGGTAGCTGGTACACGAGCCAATTGGGATCACATCAGTGTAACATCGTAAATCAATGGCTGCAAGCCAATTTGCCCACATACGAACTTGACCGGACCCCCCCCCCCTTCGCCAATTCATCGCCAATCCATCCACCAGCTCTACAGACTCCTCGTCCCAGCAATCCGTTCATACGATTTCTCCCGGTGCCAGCCCTCCGACCCTCGTCGCACACCCTGAAGGTTGTTTAATCTCGAACCTCGTTGCGCGTCTCGGCCTGCACCACCTCCCAGGCCCAATCTTACTTGCTCTGTTCGACTGTGAGATGCAGTGACCCGTGCCGCGCACCACAACAGAGTCTACGCGACCAGCCCTCTCAACCGCCGCCCCCCAGCGGCTCTCCAGCGGCTCTCCAGCTAGGGAAGCTGTTGTTGCTCGATTGCGGACCTCCGAATTCATATCATCTCTCCCTTCAGCTTCGCTCGCACCATGCCTCCGCGTCGCCGGACCAGGGCCAAGGAGCCTGAGCCCGAGCCTGTTGAAGAGGACCGCCACATGCAACAAGATGCCTCTGAGTCCGACCCGGAACCTGTCCCCGAGCCCGAGCCCCAGGCCGTGGCCGCGGCCGGGCAACAAGACGACGACGAGGGCGGCCAGGAGCAACGTCGCTTGGAGTTCAACGAGGGGTTGTCATGGCGGCCCGCGAAGCCGATTGCCAGTGCTACCCTACTCGATCGTCTCGAAAGGTTGTCTAAGGAACTGTCGGATTTCGATCAAGGTGGCGTGCAGTTGGACTCACTGAAGGATGTCGCGGCCAGTCTGGCGCATCGAAACCTGCTACAGCACAAGGATCGTGGTGTTAAGGCCTACACCGCATGTTGTTTAGTAGATATCCTGCGCTTGTTCGCTCCCGATGCGCCTTTCACAGATGATCAATTGAAGGTGAGCGAACCTTCGAAATACTCCAAGTATCGCCCCTGCTGACAGTGACCCGCCCCCCGCGCTTCAGATGATGTTCACCCTTTTCATCAAGGACATTCTGCCAGCCTTGTTCGATCCTACGAATCCGTACAACAGCCAACACAAATACGTTCTCATGTCATTAACCGACGTCAAAAGTATACTCCTTATATCTGACATTGATGGTGCCGACGACCTGCTGTTACGCCTGTTCAATTCGACATTCGACGGTGTATCCACGAGTTCCCGGGCTTCCAGCGAAGAGCAAGTAGCCAAGGATGTGGAGATCGGGCTCACTGGGATGCTGATGGAGGTAATCGATGAGTCTCCAGGGAGCATACCTGCGACTGTCATCGATGCCATTATTAGCCAGTTTCTCCGGGCAGCACCGCCCGGTGGAGGTCGGGCTAAAGATCAAAGCGGCAAGCAGGCAACTCTACTGCTGAAGACAGAGCCTCCCGCATACGTCATGGCCAAGAATATCTGCAATGGATGCGCCGACAAAATGTCTCGATATATCAGTCAGTACTTCAGCGATGTCATCCTCGGCGCCTCCAAGTTTGCCGCGAAGAGCAACGGCTTTCGTCAAGGTGACGATTCTGATGAGGAAGACAACACCTCGGGGCCCTCTGAAGCAGATCTCAAAAGTCTTCGCCAGGCTCATATGCTGATTCGAGAACTGTGGCGTGCTGCTCCCGACATTTTACAGAATGTTGTGCCCCAGCTTGACGCCGAGCTGTCTGCCGACAATGTTCATTTGCGACTTATTGCCACCGAAGCCTTTGGTGACATGATCTCTGGCATCGGAGCTGCCGGTCCACCTCCGCCGCCAGCGCTTGATCCAGCAGCCTATCCTCCCATTCGCTTGATAGACGATACCATGGGCACGCCTCCAGCCACCGATAACGACGTCAGTGTGTTGACAAAGCCATACTCTCCTCAGTCATTTGCGCAAACTCACCATGCTACGTATCGGAATTTCGTCGGCAGAAAGAACGACAAAACGGGGACGATACGAGCCGCTTGGGTGACAGCAGCTGGATATATTCTGTCTACGTCTGCAGGTGGCATAGGCTTAAGCAGAGAGGACGAAACCGAGCTGGTCAAGGGCTTGGTGGACAAACTCAACGATAGCGAAGAAAAGGTGCGACTCGCCGCAGTCAAGGCCATCGAGCTGTTCAACTTCCGCGACGCCATCTTGAAACTAGGTGTCACTGGAGGAGTTGACAAGGAGGGCTCTGTCTTTGCCAGTCTGGCAGATCGTTGCCGCGACAGAAGACCTGCTGTTCGTGTCGACGCCATGGTCTTGCTGGGCAAGCTTTGGGCAGTCGGTGCTGGCGAGATTGCTGACGGCCAAGAGGCAGTGACGTCGTGTCTATCCGGGGTGCCCTCTCGCATAATCAATGCATTCTACGCCAACGACCCGGATCTGAACGTTCTGCTTGACCGCGTCATGTTTGAGTGTCTCGTTCCTCTCAAGTACCCTCTCATCAAAGGCAAGGGTGCAAAGAATGCCACTGGCCCCCAGAGCAAGGGAGGCGTCAGCGCCGGTGACCAAGACAGAATACGGGCTGAGAGAATCCTACTCATGTTGAAGTCTCTTGATGCTCCCGCCCAAAAGGCATTTCTCGCCATGCAATCACGCCAGCCACAGTTTGCAAAGGGTGTTGCCATTTTCATCAAGCAATGCGAAGCCTACAACGGCGGAGTCGTCGTCGCAGAGGAGGACAAGGTAAAGGCAACACTCGCCAAAACTCTCCAATGGCTGGGCACTTTCTTCCCAGACCCGTCCAAGGTGCGCAGCGATCTCCAGAAATTCGCCAAACTCAACGATCGCCGCAGTTATCAGTTGGTCAAGTATGCCATCGAATCCGAAAGCGATTTCAAGACTGTCAGGAGGGCCATCAGTGAGCTCATCACCAAAATCCAGGCCAGCTCCGCATCTACATGCCTCGATACGTTGATCCCGCTACTGTATCGATCAAGCTGCCTAATGTTTAATCGAAGTCACCTGGCCACCATCATGGACTATTCCAAGAGCGACAAGGATGGTTTTGCGGCAGTGGCTCACCAAGTTCTCAACGACATTTCCCAGCGAAATCCGGATATCTTCAAGGCTCATGCGGAGGAGCTGCGACGCGAGATTATTGAACAGGCGCCCACGGAGAAGAAGAGCAACGACCCAGCCGTGGTCGACATTCTCAAAGCATATTCGTCCTACGCGAAGAAGTATCCTCAAGACATCAATTACGATCGCAACTTTACGCAAACTTTGATGAACTACTCCCAATTCGCATCCCCCCCGAAAGCCGCCAAATACGCAATCAATATACTGTTGGCAAAGAACGACGACAAGAGCAAGGTCACGGCCACGAACGTGCTCAGGAACGTGATGAAAGGCTTGGACTACGGATCTCCTCATTTCTTGACTCGGCTGGCGACCATCTCCCAATTGGAACGGCTGTCGCCGTCAGTCACGGCTGACTCGGATGAGGCTATTCGTGACCTGACGATCAAGAAGATACTGCGCGAAGCACGAACTGATGCGGATCCCAAGGATCCCTCGTGGGTAGAGGATGCCGACATGAATGAAGAGCTGCAGGCCAAGTGCCTGTCTCTGAAAATCTTGGTGAACCGGGCGCTTGCTACTGAGCAAGAAGCCGACGCTGAAGAGCGTGTCAAGGTGTTTTTCAAGCTTCTGAAGACATTTATTGTGGCGGAGGGAGAATTTTGCAAAACAAAGGATACCCCATTACATCATAGGAAGCGTCTTCGTCTTCTGGCCGGGTTGTTGATGACAAAGCTCTGCACAGTGAAGAAGTACGATGAGTGCTTGGAGCCTTCAACCTTTAATAAACTGGCAGAATTGGTGCAAGACAGCGAGTTACAAGTCCGCAAGCGGTTCATGGAGAAGCTGCAAAACTACTTGACTCGGGGCAAACTGCGTCCGAAGTTCCACACAATTCTCTTCTTGGTCGCATTCGAGCCAGCAACAGACCTGAAGAATCGCGTGGAGACGTGGATCCGATCTCGAGCACGATATTACGCCGAGAGGAAGCAACATGTCCTGGAAGGTCTCCTTGGTCGATTGATACCCCTGCTTGCGCATCATCCCGACTACAGCTCCGACGCCGACGACTTGGTGGACTTTGCAAACTATTTTCTCTTTTATCTAGGCGCAATCGCTACTGAGGAGAACATCTCGTTAATTTACAGATATGCAGAACGCGTCAAGCAGACGAGAGATGGCATCGACCCCGACGCAAGCGACAATCTGTATGTGCTCAGTGATTTGGCGTCAACCATCATTCGCAAATATCAGGAACGGAGGAACTGGGCTTTCCAGGCGTGGCCAGGTAAAGTCGGTCTTCCGACGGGCCTGTTTACGGCGTTGCCGTCCAGCGAGGTTGCACAACAGATTGCGAAGAAGCTGTACATTCCCGAGGACATGGACGAGCGTATAGATGATGTGCTTCGCGCTCTGGATCGCAAAAAGGTAGGCAGCAACGAGCCCCGGGTTCCTGGGGCACACATTTTCATGTTGCGAGACAAACAAAAATGCTGACGAGAGAGACGCCTTTGCAGAAGCGCAAGTCGGTCAACGAGTCGGGTGATCCGCCGGCCAAGCGAGCAAGGACCCAGATCAAGACGGTCATCCGGGAGAAGAAGCCCAAGGCGGCCAAGACTTCGTCCACCTCCAAGAAGAGCGCCAAGCTCAAAAAGACGCCTAAACCAAAGAGGCAAAAGGAAAAAGATTCTTCCTTGATGACCACCTCGGAGCGCCGTCGCAGTGGACGTGCTCATAAAAAAGTGTCAGACTACAAGGAACGGGAAGACGCGGATGACGAGGAAGAAATGCTCGAAGGTGTCGCGGAATGGGATTACTACAAGTCCGATGCCGAGGAGAGTGGAAGCGACGACGACGACGGCTCAGGGCAGAGCGACGACGATGGGCCCAATGACGAAGAGGCAGAGGAGCAGGAAGAGGAGCGGGAGGAAGACGACGGCGAGGAAGACGAAGAGGAAGAAGCCCCCGCCAAACGCAACGGCTTCAAGACGGCAGCATCAAAGGGCAAGGCATCTGTCAAAGCCAGTGTTTTGGCGAAGATTGACCGATCTAGCCGATCATCGAGAACACGCGGGAGACTGAGCAAAGATGATGAAATGGATGTTGATGAGTAAATATTGTGGTCCCGTTCTACTTTTTTTCGGAACTGCTTCTTCTTCTTCTTCATATTCTCGACGCAAAAGATTAGACGAGAACGGACACGCAGAGGATGAAGGAAGTTCTGTGCCTGTTTTTTGGTTTCAAAAGAAATTACACTTGTAACGGGGAAGCAGGGGAAGAGGTCAAACCCGTGTGCTCGAACAGCTATGTTGGTCTATCATCTTTTTTTTTTCTTTTTTTTTTGTATTTCCAAAGCCGCTCGTGGGGTTTGTTTGTACCATTGTCAGGCTGGCTGGCTTGGGGTTCGATACGCAATATATCACTTGCTGCATGTACTCTCTAGTATTTATGACAGGATAGGGAAATGGCCAATGACGAATGGAAGTCACTCTGAAGAGCCCGTATTTAACCACGTCTGCATGCTGCACAAGCCGACGTTGGACCCCTGGTTCTGTCTCCCCGGAGGCGAAGGGGGGCAACGGCAACGGCAACGGCAACGGCAACGGCAAAACACGTCCTTGGTCGATTCTAGTATGGAATTAGTCACAATCGCTTAATACATATTTTTTCTCCCATTCCACACCGCGTGTGCCTCAATCGCCAAATCTTAGACTTGTCTCGCTCTTAATGTGTCTAGCCAACCCACCGAACCGCTTCTAATGAGCTGAGAACTTGTGAGGGGAAAGGGGGGTCAACATCTGTCGACGCAGAGCAATGGTACAAAGGAGATATTCAAAACGAGGTAGACAGGAGAAAAAAAAAAAAAAAAAAGGAAAACGCATCGTACGCCACCCAGCCGATTTGGACAAGAAACAAATCCCATTCCTTTTTCTGTTGGATAAAAAAAAATAACTCATGTGGAGTATATACAACTTGTGTTCTTCTTGGAAGGGGGGATAAGGGGAGGGAGGTCCGGCCCACACCAAGGCACGTCTCTGACGGAACCGGGTTGAAGCATGGAAAACAGGAACAGCGACTAATATGATCCTCCATCATGACGCGAATACGCCGTCCTTTTGAGACGCCAGTCGTGCCTTCACCTTTTCCGTGTGGCCTGAAAACTTCAAGTGGGCCTCGAACTTGCCGGCGGTCATTTCTGGGCCAGGCGTGTACAGCTTGTTCATGCAGTCGAGACATCGGATGCGCGGGAGCCAGGCGTACTTGACGCCTTCGTGGGGGTTGTTTGGCTGCTGGATTGGCAGTTCGGTGACGGGATCCAAGTAGCTGTACTTCATGATGGCCTCGAACCTGTCGCCGTTGGGGTACTGCGTCTCTAGTTCTTTGAGGGCGTTGACGAGCCACTCTGGCGGTGGGGGCTGGAACATGACTCGGGGTTAGTGCTGGGGTCAGGAACGAACAGACAAGACATGCGGACGAGGTATGAAGACTATGAAGACTAAGACTGCGTCATCTTACAGCTGGCGGGGGCGATTGGCCTGGGACGAGAGGAGGAGCAGGTAGACGGCCGAGTTGGCCAGCAGGCAAGGAGGAGCTCACTGAGCTGCCGCCGCCTGGCACGGCCGCCGTTGCTGGCGGTTGAGGAGTCGAGGCTGATGCGGGCGCAAAGGACGCAAAGGACGCGAAGGGCGTCTTTGGCTTCGGAGCAGTCGATGTGCTGGGTGCTCTGGCATGAGCCGCCACTGGTGTTTGGGGCTGCGAGGGGGCTTTCAGATCGCGATAGTCGCCCCTCATCACCCTCCTCAGCTTCTCCCTGCTCATCCTGAGAGTCACCCACAGGTGCAGGGGCTCTTCTGTCTCGTCTCTGCCGCGTCGCGACGTTCGCGTCTCGTGATGATGCAATAGACTGGTCTCGGGCGTTTCCGAACGACCCAGGTTTGCCATTCTTTGCTGGGCTGCCGATGCTGCCCCTCGCATTCCCCTCGTGCGAGCGGTGCCAATGAGCTGTGAGGGAGCCGGTGAGTCGGGCGAAGAATCGTCGCTGTCCTCTGATTCCGAGATTTCCCCATCGCGGTTGGGCCTCTTCTTGCTTACTGCGCCGGCCGTGCGCTTGAACAATCGGCTGTCTTCGACATCTTGGGCGGCACCGGGCAGGACCGAGGACACGATGAGGGCGCGGATAGTTCGCTGTCGTTCTCTGAGATCTGGAAGCTGCGGGCCACCCCTTCTGTTGATCGACCGCTTCTGGCGTCGTTGCTCGCGAGAGAATACCAGCTCGTTTCGCTCCAGATCAGCCTCGCTGAGCTCGTACATGTATGGCGCGTACTCCTTGGCCTGCTGCTGCGGTCGAAAGACGGCGGGCAGCGGCGTTTGTAAAAAGGCTGACACGAGGTCTGGATCTTCGATGGGCCGGCCGTCAAAGGGGTGGCCTACGCTGTACAAGCTCTTGGTGAATAGCTGCGTCTGTTCCCGAATGCAATGGGCGATGGCCGTGGTGAATTCACCCGACAGCGAGAGGTCGCGAGCCATGTTGCTGGCAAACTCCTCGGGCGAATTGTTCGGGTTGTTGATCTCCCATTCAAACTGGTCCACCAAGGTGTGCTGGCCGATGGTGATGTTCAACTTGATGAGCACGCGCATCTCGTCGTTCTTGTAGGCCGAGTAAGGTAGCTCGGGGTCCAGCGCGTCTTCCTCGGAGAAGGCGAAGGGGTAGAAATCGTTGAGCTGTTCGCGCATTTGCTGAACAATCTGATCAAATATCGGCTGAGCATTGGGTTGTTTGAGCCCCATATCCTCGACGATCTGGGCAGCAAATAGTTCGACTGCCAGCAGGCGCTCATGCAGGTTCCAGGTGAAGGTGTCTCGCAGCTTCACCTTGTCCCATTCCACCTCCAGCCGAAGCGGCACCAGTTCTTCGTGCTGCTCGGCCTGCTTCAACATGTCCTTGCGAGCAAACTTGAGGGCCGGTGTTATCCGTCGGCCTGGTCGAGGCTTCTGTGAAGGATAGATGATCCGGGACGTTGGCTGCTGGTTTTCGGTATGGCCGTTGCCGAAGCCGTTGTATCCTTCGCCATAGAGTCGGCTGGGGGGGAACCATGGCTTGTAGTCGCTTCGAATCATGCGGTACTCGTGGATCTTATCACGCATCTCCTGCGACGACTTGCGCGTCTGGTTGAGCTGTTCCCCCAGAGCGGCGGCGGCAATGGAGTCGCGCATGGTATAACGCTCAACCATGAGCTTGTTGAACGATTCCTTGGTGCGTACGGGGACTTCCGCGTCCGCGGGGGCAAAACCTTGCGCGGCATCGTTCTCGTCGACTGCTGAGGCAGAGGTAGTTGATGTCGCGGTAGGTGTCGCGCCCGTCGCAGGCGCCGACGTGGCTGACTGGGTCGCCATGGTCGCGGTTGTTGGCGCGCTCAACGGTATCGCCGCCACGTCGCGGCAGCGTAGATGAGTTCAATCAGGCGCGCAGCGGCCGCGGTGAATACCGGGCTGCAAGAAGTCGTCGGGCGAGATGATGCGGGGATGGGGATGGTTGGCGAGGCCGCTCGGCTTGGATGCTCAAAATCCCTAATGGCTTTCGGGAGAGGGTTTGTTGGGCTTCATTTCGTGCCTGGGGGACTTGGAAACGGCAGCCTCCTCATTCGCAGCCGGGGCGGAAGGCTGGCCGGACAAGTAGAGAAGGTACAGTGGGATGTACTTGCACCCGCACGCCAATGTCTCTACAAATGCCAGGTATCGAGCCCCGGGTTGCGCCAGACGCCCTCTGAAGCCGGCATGATGCGCGAATAGGAATGCGTCCTCGCCGAAACCTCGTCTCCACTTCAAAGATGGGAGAATTATCACATTATTGCGAATGTAATCCGTATACCGTATACGGATTACATAGGTCTGATTACTCTCAGCTTAAACGTCAACAAGGTTCTTCGAAGCCTCGCCTGCTTACTCTAGTCAACTCCAGCCCTGATTAACAACCCTACTAGGGACAGGTCTGCGCGTGGTCTTCATTTCAACCCCATCTTGACACAACAAGATTGTAGTCAACACACGGAGCAATACAGCAGCAATTGACTGCCCAAAAGTAACAGAAGACGGAGTATACACCGCAATCGACAGCTTTGTGCATAGTACCACTCAAATTCACAACGTCAGGGTCAAGGCGCGTCACAACGATCATAATGAGCAGACATAAAATCCGACCAAACTGTGCAGGGTAGGCTGCATCGGGAGAAGAGGAATGGACGCGAGTTATTGAGATGGAGACTGAGCTCAATACAAACATTCTGCGCGCTCATTTGGCCGAGTAGCTGACTATCATTGAACCTGGGAACCTGGGAACTATTCAGAGCGCAGCATATTGGTCATTTCGGGTTGGACTCAAAGAGCATTTACCATCCATCCATGAGTGATGAGTGTGAATGGAGCAACAAGCAACGCAACCGGCCAGGCCCCTGGCTTGCCCCTCTTTATCTAACACCAGCCCAGATCAGACGTGGGCGCGCAAAACTCAGCTGCGCGGCTGGTTTCCCACAAAGACAGCTCCTTCCCCCATCTCCTTCCACCCCCCCAAAAACTACCTGCTTCCCGTGCCTTTGATCATAGTCCGTTTCTGAAGCCCAATCTGCTCATCATGTCGGACGACAAGGACAAGGATGTCGTCGGTATGTATCTGTCCATTCACGCAAAAAGCACAATCCTGGAGTCAAGGCCCTTTCGCCATAGCTCTCATCTTCCTAGTCCCCTCTGCCATCCAGCCTCAAGGAGTCAGCAGGACCTGCCCCTCTTTCCCACGCACACAAACCAGTTACCCCGCCATGGCCTGCGATTTGCACGACTTGAGCCCAGGTCAACAGGCAGGCACACGACAGCCGTCAAGACGTCAAGACGTCAAGACGTCATCTGCCAACACCTCATTCACTACAAGCTGCTAACACGGTGGTCCAGATTACTCCCTCAATAACCCCGATACCTTGACCAAGTATAAGACCGCCGGTCAAATTTCCGAAAAGGTTCTCGCCGAGGTCGCCAAGCTCTGCGTTCCCGGCGCAAAGATTGTCGAGGTATGCCAGAAGGGTGACAAGATTCTGGAGGAAGAAGTGGCCAAGGTTTACCGAGGAAAGAAGGTTGCCAAGGGTTCGTTTCCACCACACAATCCCTGAACTGCGAATCTGCGCATGTGGTTGCTGATACAGAACCTTGACAGGTTTCTCCCACCCCACCACAATTTCGCCTGCTTCATATGTCACCCCTTACACCCCCTTGACCTCGGACGAATCTGAGGCTGCTCTGGAAATCCAGCCTGACGAGCCCATCAAGATCCAACTTGGTGCCCAGATCGATGGTTTCGGTGCTATTGTTTGTGACACTGTCCTGGCTCGCGCAGATGACAAGAAGGATGAGACCATTACCGGTCGCTCTGCTGATTTGCTGTTGGCCAACTACTACGCCAACGAACTGCTTCTGCGATTGATGGTCCCTCCTGGTTTGCTTGCTCAGGGGACTGACGAGGAAAAGGCAAAGGCTGCTTCGCAAAAGGCGCCCTCTCAGGCCAAGATGACCTCTCTGTTGCAGAAGGTCTGCGAGAGCTACGAGTGCAACCTCGTTGAGAGCACTACCTCATGGCTCTTCGACCGCAATGAGATCGAGAGCACCAAGAAGATTGTTCTGGCCCCTCAGGAGGGCGGAAAAGGTGATGGTGTTCCCGCCATCTCCGAGGTCTGGGGTGTCGAGATGGGCGTGTCTCTGGGCTCTGGAAAGTGCAAGAACTTGGACGGACGTGCCACTCTGCACCGTCGTACCGCCCAGACCTATGGTCTGAAGCGCCCTACTTCCCGCAAGATCCTTTCCGAGGTCCAGAAGAAGTTTGGCACGTTCCCCTTCAGCCTGAGACAGCTCGAGGACGAGCGTGACGCCAAGTCTGGCGTTGTTGAATGTGTTCGTGGCAATGTTTTCCGCCAGTATGAGCTTGCTGGCGATAAGGATAACTTCCCTGTTGCCCGTCTGCTGACTACCATTGGTAAGTCACCGAATCTATCGCGACTGAATGGAGAGACATGACAGAGGAATTGACCAGTTTTTCGATAGCTATCACAAAGAACGGCATTACCAAGCTGGCTGGCGCCCCTGCCCTTGACCTGAGCAAGGTCGAGTCTGACAAGAAGATCACCGACGAGGAAATCCTCAAGCTCCTGGAACAACCCCTTTCTAGAAACACCGGCAAGAAGAGCAAGAGCAAAAAGAAGAAGAAGCCCGCAAAAAAGGTAGCTGCCGCTGAGGACTCTGACGATGATTCCGATGATTCCGATGATTCCGACGAATAAGCGTGGCGTGCGAGAAGGCAGTGTTCATGTCCAGAGGCCCCTGAGCGCTCGAATCTGTGATTACCCAAGCAAGATGTAGAAGAAGAACAAAGCAACTGGCGATGGAGAAGCACTTGCGCTATGGCCTGAGTGAATGCCGTGCGTGGTAAAATGGCATACTCACCCGCACCCGCAGGTATCGCAGCATGATGTTTGGCTCAAATGTTTTTGTGATGTTTTGCCATTGCATCGGAGGTATCGCGTGCGTGTTTTCTACACGACCATTGATTGGTGTAACCGCGGCAGCGCAATATCTAGACAGTGAATCGCAGTCTCAGACTCCGCACATGGCATGATTAGCGAAGCAACGACTCCAAAGAGCCGAGTGATGAAGTGCTTAGGGGTTACAGTGACAGTGACCACCGTGCAAGCGATGAACGAATGAATGACAAAGTGACAGTGAAGCCGGCTTGCCCCGTGGTCTCGAGACAGGGCTGGGAAGATTGAAGAGCCATTATTGTGTCTAGTTGGGTGGTAACAGGGGAGGGGTGTGTGCAATGTGCATGCCTCAGTCCGTACATATTATTCATGTCCATAATACTCCGTGCTCTGTACAAGGAAAGGCAAAACATCTGGCTTGGGGACGTCGCTGGCGGAGGGATCCGGGGGGGGGGGAGCAAGGCGAAACATTGAACAACTTGAGGGAAGCATGGAACCAGACGCTATTATGCATCCACTATACGGAGTATATTCCACTTGATTGAGTGCCCGCGTTGCCCGTGTGCCAGTGTCGGCTAGGCTTCTGGGCACCTGCAGTCGACCACTCAAGCAACCAGACCAGACCCCCCTCGGCCCCGGTTCCAGGCCCACGACATTTTGCAAGAACTTGCTCCTCATCCCGTCTTGCGCCACCTCACCCCTTAATACCCGCGTCAAACGCACCGGAAAAGCGCGACTCGGTAGCTGGATTCTATGCTGCAGCTCGAGAAACAAGTAAGGATTCCAAAAATAAAAAAAGTCATCCATGACGGCGTGTTTGGCCCCCCTTTTCGCTAACACCATGTTCGCTAGACTTAGGCAGGTGCGTTGAGAGTCCTGCCCCCGAGACCAAGCAAAAGGGGTCGCGCGTCCCGAAGCTCCAAAACTATGAAGGAGAAGTGCCTGGCCTGAAAGCAATCAGAAAAAGGCGAGGGGAAACAATGATATCGTCAAATACACGGGCCTCACGGTCGGCCTCGCGGTTCTCGAGTCCTGCGCAACAATCAACCGGGAAGGACGCGACTAGGCCGTTGGAGGTTTCCAAGAACTCTGCCAACGAGGGTTCGCGGTCGTTCATGCAGAGATGGCTGGAGCCCTCGGTGCAAAGCAAGCCTAGCTTTGAAGAGGCAGGATTGATGCGCTTTGGGGTATTGGGGAACATGGCACCATTGGGAGCTTTGCCAAAGGCGAAGAAGGCTACGGGTGACGCAACACAGCCAGCACAGCCAGCACAGCCGCCAAGGAAAATCATACTCAGGACGTCTGGCACGAGCGCGGCAAAGGCCACAGCTGAACAAGAGATTGTGGTAAAGGATGACGGCAATGACGAAATGCCAGTCATGACCATGTCACCTCCTGCCTCTCCCTTGCTTGCTTCCGCACCGACAACTAAGCGGAAGTCACTTGCGGCGAAGATAAGGGATGAGGAAGCCGAAGACGATGAGTATGATCCAAAGGGTATGAATGGACGCAGGAGGTCTCGTCGAGTGTCCCTGCCCGTGAAAAAGATGACAACAGCAACGTCAACAGTAGCAGTAGCAGCAACAGCAGCAACAGCAGCAGCAGCAGCAGCAGCAGCAGCAGCAGCAGCAGCAGCAGCAACAGCACCACCACCACCACCACCACTGCCACCAACAACGCAGCTCCCATCGACTCATAAACGCAGGAGGAGCTCTACAAGTATCACACTAAAGCCGACGACGCCCAAGCGTCAGGCTCGATCTGAATCGGATCATCAAGGGTTAACGGACAGGATTGTTGAGGCGGCGGTGGATGAAGCACTGAAGCATCATCGGTACCCGACCGCTTGGGCCCTCAGAACCCTCTACGATGAGAAGAGCAGTGATCAGGAATTCGTTGCCATGATTGAGGATGTCTTCAGCCAGACGGCTGACGAGGAGACGCTGGAAGAATTCTTCAGACAGATGGAGGAGAGAAAGCGCGAAGGGAAGAAAGACAATCGTGGTTGCCATCACTTCGTGCCTCCCACCACCAACAGCAGATTCACACCTCACAAAGCGATAGCGGCGCCATATGCAGATTTGATTCATGAGCCCGAGGAGTTGCCTCGGGAAACTGCGGTGAAGCGAGCTGCCAAGAAGGCCAAAACCTCGCATGGGAACGCTACCAAGGCCACGGCCACGGCACCAGCGACGACGCCGCGCAGGAAAGGAGCTGATGGTGATGCTGGGCATGCTATGAGGAAAATCAAGGTGAAGACGCCAGGCTCGAGAAAACGGGCACGGCGAGACTCTGGATCAAGCGACTCGTCTCTCTCCACGGCTCTGAGTCTGTCATCCCCAGAGCTGAGGGCGAGCAGTCTCAACAGCCCGACAGCATGTCGGGGGGCAGGAGCGGGAGCAGGAGCGGGAGGAGCGGCAGCAGCGGCAGCAGCAGCAGGAGAAGGAGGAGAAGGAGGAGGAGGAGGAGGTGGTGGTGGTGCACTACTAGGGGGGCCACGACGAGCCACTGCGGCCGCTGCGACAAGCGCTGTACCGCTCCATTCCTCCTCCAACAAGTCCGCCAAGTCCGCTGGAGCCAAGTCCCAGACTGCGCCAGAGGCCCAACCAATCAAGACCCGCGGCAAATCAGTCGCCTCCAGCAAACAGGCCGTGTCCAACTCATCCCGATCAAACTCTCCCACCCTTCAGCACACAAGTCGCTCTCGCACCTTCAAACCCTCGTCTGCTTCGCCTTTGCCTGATGATGCCAGCATGCCTGGCCGGGTCTCCGCTGCAGAGCTCTTCCCCAACCTTGGCACCAAGAGCGCAGAACAGTCACTTTTGTTGTCCGCCAACGGAGACGGTCACGCCGCCGTCCAGGTTCAGGCTCATATGCCCGAGGAGGATGAGGATTCATTTTGGGACCGGCGACGGGATGCGCGCAAGGTCACGAACGGCGTCGGCGCGCAGGAGAGCTCTGTCCGAGACCCTGATGCTGAGCGCCAGGCGACGCCTGTGAGGAAGACGAGAAGGACGCGCCAGTCCCTCGCGGCCAGCGTCGCTACGCGCGCTACTCGGTCCGCGAGCAAGCGTCCCAGTGATGAAGCAGACAGGAACGACTCGCCGATAGCTTTGTGCTTGACTGGAGATGGCAACTCATCCATTGGATCCCGGGCAGCCACTCCCACGTCTTTGCGGCCTGTGAAGAAGCAGAAGACGGGTTTGCGCGTCAAGTCATCGTGAGTCTTTTTGTGTACCCCCTATATTCCCCCTTGCCCTTGATGCGCCCATTTCACCAAGCTGGAGCATGATGGAGTTGAAGACGTCTACAAACTCCTGATTAGGAAGATGGCCTCAAGAGGGATGAATTTGCGAGGATGCATTGGAAGATTGCACGCCTGGATTTCGTCGCTGGGCGGCAGAACGGGACCAGTCCCTCGCTCATCTCGCCCCCGACCACCTACCACCTCTTTGCCAAATTCTCCTCCTTGCAAGGCAAAGCTGACTGACTCACTTGTCCCCTTTAGGCCTGTCAAGAAGAAGGGCGGCACGGCAGCGGGCGTGCCGCGGCCAGTGAATGAGGCAAATTCTTCGGCCTCCAACGGCAACACTGCCAAGGACCCGGTAAGTCGCGCTGTACAATTTTGCTGGTGCCGTGGTGCTTTTGCATGACATGGCATGCGTGGGCAGAATGTGAATGAAGCGCGCGCGATGCAGCAGCACTCGGCTGGGGCGAGCTGGTCTACGGAGTAGACACGCACACCTTGTTTTGGGGGTCGCACCGCCGAACCAGCATCACGACGGCTCGCACGCACTTGAGCAATTTAATCTGCTAGTGGCTGCGGACGCCGCATGTGTGTGCAATGCGGTTTCGTCATGTGTCCGTCCGAGTGGACCGGTGGAAACACAAGAAATGATGATTCCCTTCCCTCGGACCACCCCCGGGCCACCCCGGAACCATCCCGGACCGCGACCCAGCAAGAGGAAGGCATTCCCGGCTAACTCATCTTTCACAGGCGGCGGAAAACGACGAGAACTGCTCTGCATGTGGAAACACGGGCGACGTCGTTTGTTGCGATGGCTGCCCGCGGTCGTTCCACTTCGAGTGTGTCGACATGGTGCAGTCGGATCATCTCCCTGACGAGTGGTACTGCAACGAGTGTCTCATCCGGCGATATCCCTCACGCGTGCCGGTCCACAAGGGAATCTTTGGAGGTGCTCTCAACAATTTGGAGAAGAGCATTCCCCGTGCATTCAGCTTGCCCAAGCGTGTGCAGAACCGCTTCGAGGGCGTCAGGGCCGGTGTCGATGGTGATTACGAAGAGATTATCAGCAGCAAGACGGCAAAGTGAGTCGCCCTCCCCCTTTGCTCCCCTCGCACTCACTGCGTGTGTGTGTGCGTGTGTGTGTGTGTGTGTGGCTTTTGTGGCCAGGCTGGCCGACCCGTGGCTGACCCGTGGCTCGAAAATAGGAAGAGGAATGGCTACGATGAATTGCCCGACTTCTTCAAGCAGCGAGAAGATGGTCAAGCGGTCTTGTGCCATGGGTGTCAGAAATCGGCATCAGAGACGCGGGCCATCATCCCCTGCAGCGTCTGTTCGTATCACTGGCACATTGATTGTCTGGATCCGCCGCTGGCCGTGCCGCCTGTTCTCAAGACTTGGCGGTGCCCTTCACACGTTGATGACGTCCTGATTGAGGTGCCGGGTCTCGCTCCCGCCCATCGCTTCCGCAAGCTCAAGGCTGGACAGACCTTGTCACCTGCCCTGAGTCGTGGCTTGAAGAACAATGGCCACATTGAGATTGACTGGGATGGTGAGCCTGAAGAACCCGACCGGTCCGGCTGGACCGATGTCCGCTCCTTTGGACGAATCTACAAGCTCCCCGCGAGGGGAGTAGTTCTCGACTTCATCGAGCAGTGAGTGCACCTTTTCTTTCTCTCTCCCCGTCCCGTGGGCGACCTTCTTGTCCTTGCCTTGCCTCCTTCTGATTGTGCGACGCGACAGATTGCGGAACAAGGGAGCTGGGTACGGACCTCGACGCTTCGAATCCAAAGTGATTCCTTACCTGTCGCCCCCGTGCCAGCCTGAGTCGGCGGGCCCTCTGCACGGCTCTGCTCTCGAGCGCAAGGTAGAGGAGCTGCAAGTCTCCCTCAACCTGATTGGCCTACGGCAGAAGCGCTCAGATGGCATTGAGCATCTGACGTCTGCCCTTCTCGCTGCCGCTGACCCGAGTGTCCTGTCACTCATGGCCAAGAGCAGCGCCGACAATATTGCCTTGAACCAGCTTACGGACACTGATCGACTCGGACTTCGCGCCATGCTCACCCAGATGGAAGCCATGAGCACACGCATCAGACAAGTCCTAGGAGAGGAGGAAACGGTGGCCCCGCGTACGCCGGCACCGAAGGCCATCAAGGCGGAAATGAGCTCGCCCGTCACAGTGATTTCAAATGGCATCGGCCATCTCCATCATGTCAAAATGGACACACCACCGCTCGTCACGGAACCGACGCCTCCGTCGACTGTCGATCATGCCGAGGGTCCCATGGATCTTGACTAGGAGCGCCTCTCTGCTGTTGAGGAATTGCCCCATCTCTCTTCACGTGGTTTAATCACCACCAATGACTATAATACAGAAAACGAGAAGTTGTCAATTGTCTCAGGACCGGCCTCTCAAGACACACACACAAACTCACTGCCTACCTACAAATAAATGTCTCTCGTAATCCCACCACATTGCATCCATGCCGTCTTTCTACGCACACTACTTACAATCCCCCACAAGTAGTTGAGCATACCTTTTCTTCTTCTTCTTTTTTTGTTTTTGTACTTTTTGTACTAGATGATTTCAAGATTATTCAGATCAGCATCAGAACGAGTCTTGGCAGGCGAGGCTCGTTCAAAACCATGTATCATGTACCACTTGCCATGCTCGGTTCGGTTCACGGGGGTTGTCGTTTCCATGTGGTCACGAATACAAGGGACAACAAGAAAAAGGACAACATGTTCCTTCATCTTTTCCCCTTCTCTCTTC
The DNA here is from genome assembly GCA_003814445.1 of Epichloe festucae Fl1. NCBI lineage: Eukaryota > Fungi > Ascomycota > Sordariomycetes > Hypocreales > Clavicipitaceae > Epichloe > Epichloe festucae. Next base: position 4,522,845 of record CP031387.1, on the reverse strand, counting down.
GTTTCTGGTTGTGGGGGTCGTCTGTGTTTGGGGCCAAAAAAAAAAAAAAAGAAGAAAAAACAAAATCAAGCGGATTAGAGTGGATGCCAAGGATCAATCCATAGGTGCATGTTAGCGAATAATGAAGATTTATTTCTAGTCAAAACGTCCCTCCTCCCCTTTCACACACTGTTCCAACGCGAGCTCGTTGATTGCGCATCCGTTCCCATGTTTGGCAACGATGGTGTTGCCTCCATTAATTGCCATGTTTCACGATTCACGTGTCGTGCACGGCATGAACGGAAAATGCCACGGCAGCAAGTGGTGCATGGATTAGTTTGCCGAAGCTGGCGGTGACAAGAGTTCAACCTAATCAATCTGTTCTACGCCGCGTGCACCATACTACCTGCCACACCACTGTAACCTGACCATGTCTCCCATCCGTCCCATTCGTCCATCTCAAGAGGCGACTGGGAAAAGAAACCAAAACAAAAATCGGTAGCAAACACGGCCTGTTTGACCCCCTTCAAAAGACTTTCATTGCTCAGCGTAGTCGTCATCATCCTCCTCCAGTGTGACAGACAGCTTCATGGGATACAAAGGAATTAGTGTGATATGCCTAGGCAGCTCGGACGAAATCAGTATTGCACCTTTGTACAATCTTCTTGGACATGAAAAAAATGAATAGCAGACAAAAATTGCATTGACGCGAGTATTTTTGATTTCTAGAAAAGTTACAAAAAAAAAAAAAAAAGGAATAGACACAAGTGCGCGTGACGTCTCATCATTGATAACTGGTTTTTTTTTTTTGGGTGTTCAGGCTTCAGGCAGAAAAGGACATGTAAAAAAAAAAAAGAGAGTATAAGACACAAGCGATCCTGCAAGTCTTCTAGGTGTAAGTGCAAAGGTGAATGTGAGAGAGCCGGCCCGACACATTCAGATGCTCCAAATCGACAGGAGGCAGGAAGAACCTTGTGCAATAGGCCGCCGAGCTCGCAACAAAAGAAAACAAAAAAAAAGACAAGATGCAGTCATCATTCCAATGTCCATCCAGACAAGATAAAAAAGGCTTAGTGAACCGCATCATCCGATGGTCCCATGCCCGGCACATAATCTACCAAATTTGCCTTCCCCAGCCTGTTCTCTGGACAATTCAGGTGTTGCGGGGTAATGCCATCAAACAAAAATCAATACACGGCGAATGCTGTGTGCTTCACTGCCGCCGATCCCTTACTTTCCATTTTTTAAAATCTTGAAATCCGGAGCTCATCTCTGTGAATACAATAGATTAGTTTCTGCTAGAAGTTGGGAAAGATGATGAGGATGGATGGACCAAACGTACGCGGCCACCACGTCGACTGTTGACAGGCTCTTGCTGCATGTATCCCATGCCCTGCATGCCGGCCATGTTCCCATAACCATATCCCACCCCAAAACCGGGAGGCGCATATGTTGGTTGCCCCGCGGGCATCTGGGGAGGCATATGTGATGCCGCCGGCTGGATAGGACTTCCGTTTGCCATGTTGGGCTGGCGGTACTGATCGACTCCTGGAGCAGGTGTGCCGTAGGTTCCATATGGGGCTTGCATGGGAGGGAAGTTGTAACCGATATGTGGCGCACCCCTGTTCATCATGCCTTGCTGGTATTGAAGTTGAGACAGGTTCACCGGTGGTGCCATGCCGCTCGCTGAGGTGTTGTACATCATGCCCTGTGCGTATTGCTGGAACGCTGGGACGTTGACATCAGCATTGTCGCTTCTTTGGCTGCCGTAGGGTGCATCGAAGCCGCCTGCATCAAAGCCGCCTGCATTTGGCTGTGCATTCATCTGACCGTAGAAAGACTTGTTGTTCTGGTTGTTGTTGTTGTTGCTAGCCTGCTGACCGTTCATGACGCCACTGTTTGCTTGTCGGGATGTTGGCCGCTGCCGGCTTTCGGGGTTGTTGCTGGTTTCTCGGCCAGGGGCGCCTCTCGTGGACAGTCCGACCTCATCCATCAATCGCTTGTAGCCCTGGTTTGGTTGAACCTTCATCCTGACCAGGACGTTCTTGACATTTTCAACAACTTGAGCTCGGAGCTGCTCATCATAGAAAGGCGTCGTCACGACCTTGAAGATGAGCGTGGCGCCACATCCAGAATCTTGCAGAATTGCTTCCAGCACCTGATCGTTGGGAGAGAAGAAAAGAGCTTTGAACAGAATCTCTCTTGCATCAGATTCCACCTTCTGATTAACGACTTTGAGGACGGTGAGGTAGGCCACCTTGTGCGTGCATAGATGGACGAGATAAGGAACTAGGCGTGGAGAGAGAACGGTGCGCCGCTTGGGGAACGTGCAGGTGTCCATGAACCAGGTCAAAAGCAAAGCGCCGTTGGCATTGGTGGCCAGCTGAACGCTGTGCAAGGCAATGGCCGCTGCCAACATCTTCTGTTGTTGCTGGGTAGAATGATGGCTTTCCAAACATGCTCTCATGGCTCTGGCGCCGAACCGGCCCTGGGCAATCTCCCACAAGCGGCTTAGCATGGCCTCGAAAATGAAGTCATTGAACGGTGCCCCGAACTTCAAACATCCCTGCAGCACGTAGTTGCCATACTGGTCGAGAAACAGCGGCACGGTATATGGCCGAATGTGCTCGACAAGCAGGTTCATTTGCTGGGGGGTCTTGCAGACATCGATGATCTTTTGCGCAGCCCACGTGCCGTTTTTGTGAATGCCAATTTCGGCCATATGAGGTGCAATCTCAGCCAGCATGGCATCGCGGACCAGCTCAGAGCAGTGCTCAAACAGCTTCTGCACAACGGTATTGCCGAGGTAGTCTGATGCCAGTTCGGCAATTTCGGGGAGCATATCCATAGCGATGCTCTCAATCTCCTGTTGGGACAGCAACTGGTTATCAATTCGCTTGCGAATATCTCTCAGCTTTGGAGCGTCATGGACTCTGGTATGAGCGGGTTCGCGAATGGCCGGAATCTCTTCCACGTAGCTGATGAACTGAACAGCGGACTGAACACTCTGAGATATGATGGCCTTGTCTTCACTCGTTGCCCCAAATTGCTCAACAATGTCCAGGATGTCTCCCGGCATATCTGCCAGAGGCGGAACTGTCGGCGTGGATGTACCCAAAGAAGTTCCGGCGACGCCGTCAGCAGAGGCCGTCAAGCCACTGCCGGAGACGCCGTCTTGGCCTTTGGCGAAGGGATCGGGGCTGGGCGAGGGATAGACTCCGTCGTGACCTGGCGTGTTGGATGCAGAGGGTGGTTTCGCAAAGTTGATACGAATAGGACCAGCGCCGGGGAAGATCTCCTTGCCGTTCATGGAGGCCTTGGCTGCAACAGAACTCTCCACTCTCTCAAAGTTGACGAAGCCACAATTCTTATGTGTGAGCACCCGAGCAGATATGATAGGACCGTGAGACTTGAACATCTCGACGAGCGTTGACGTGGTCGTTGACGTTGGGATGCCGCCAAGCCAAAGGGCACTGGTGGGGCCTTCGAGTCCTTGCTCGTCTGAGCCAAGAAGGCCAGCATTGTGAATGTTTGACCGACCAAGATTCATGCCACTCATTGCTTGCGGCAACTCATCGAACTCTTTCTCATCCTGTATCCGGATTTCAGTGGGGGCAATCGGAGCAATGCCAGGGTTCAGGGTTCGCATTGTCTCGAGAACGCCTGCCGTAGTGCGGGCACGGGGGCGGGTGTTGTTGATGAAAGCCTGAACAGCCAGATTATGATTGTGAATGGCCGCGTTCGTCGCCGCCAGCTGATCTTTTAGCGCATCATACTGACTCTCCATAGGCACGTTACCCGGAGGATGGTCGTATTCGTTCTCGTATCTATCTTTGTTGTTGACTGAATATGAGCGGAAACGGTTTGCCTGGTTACTGTAATCATAGTAAGGTGTTGCCAGCTGGGCTCGAGAGGGCTGAGGAGTGGTTTCGGCCAATCCAAGATAGTCCAAGGTGCGCATGTGGACATCCGAATCTCCAGCACCCTCCTTGGAAAACTGAGATTGTGAAGGGGAACTTGTGCCGTTGGAGCCGACGCTCGCAATGCTGGCTAATGTTGAACCACGTTCACGACCGACGCCTGCCATATTCCAGCTGCTGAAAACGGAGGGGCCAAAGGGCGAGCTTGAACCTGATATGATGTTGAATGGGCTACGCTGTGGCATAGAACCTGCACGAAGACGCGATAAAAGGGCAGAACCACTAGGTGCGTTGTCACTTGAGTCGAGATTCGGCGACGGCGGTTTACCGAAGGAACTCTGCGACGGAGTGGCGCGGGCGGATTTGGCGGCAAGATTGTGAACGTTGACAAGGCTATTAATGGGTCCTCCAGGCAGCCTGGATGGAACTGTACCAGCACGAGCTCTCCGAGTCTGAGGGATGCTCTCTGGCAGTGAATGTTGACCAAAGTCTGGGAAACCGTCGGTTGGCGATTCCGGAATATTCTCTCGAAGCGGAGTTGAGTTTCCACTTGTGGGAGGCCCCCCCCAAGGATTCAGAGGTATGCCAGGTATACCCTCTTGGGCTTGAATCTCGCGAGCTCTGCTTGGTGAAATGCAAATATTAGCGAAAGAGGTTGGAGAGAGAGGTCCGAGAAAGTGGGAGGAACAACCAAGCTTTCAAGAATCTATATAAGGTGCATGCTAGAAAGAAGGTTTCTGCGGGAGCAGCAGCCACAAACCTTTTGGAAAAGAGCCTACTGGACCCAGCCATTTCGTGCGATGGAGAGCCTGCCCCAGACCGCGTATTACCCGTCATTATGCCACCTGGAAGGCCAAAGGGAGATCTATTACTGGAGATTGATGGGTCGACTGGCGAGTGACCGCTGCCCGGTGAGTGGGATCGACCAGCCTGAGGAGAAAAAGGTTGGGACGGAAAGCCTGGTGCCATGTGATCTGATCTGGACATTGACATTATCAATTACCTGGCTGACCTCATGACACTGAGGTACAGTATAAGTAAGACCTTTGGGCAAGGTGCGTTTAATTATTGTTCTGTGTTTGTATTGTCTGACGCGCAATAAAAGCGGTTAAAGAAAATAAAGCCAAGGCCGTTTGGTTGAATAGCAATTCTCGTATCGGGGGTGTGTATCTTTCGAAAACAATCGACAGACTTGGAGGTCAGATATGCACCTAGCCCGGCGATCGACAATGCGGGTGATGGAGACCCAAAGGAAGCGGAAAGGCGCACAAGAATATAGAAAACACCAGGTGGTTCAGTAGCCAGGTATTACAAAGGATACTGTGACAACAAAACCAATCGAGCGAGACTGCCGAAATTTCGTTGTCGAGGGAGGGACCGAGACGACGAATGAATTGGTACGCAGGGACGCCCAAAAAGACAAGGCAAGTCAATCGGCCGTGCCTCTATCTAAGAGACAGTGATGTCTGGTGATAGATGTGTTGCAGCGTTGGCGGCGAAACACGGGGAGCGTACACGCAAGTAGCTGCCGGGGCGAAACGGTCCGTTCGAAATGGTGGTCTCGGCGAAGGGGTGGAGGCTGCCGCAAGAAGGAGGAGGCGATGCAGAAGTAAAGCGTAAAAGAATCAATCAATATACAGGCCTCATTGGGGTGAATGGGAGAAGAAGGGCGAGGGGAGGACGGCGGGCCAGGAAGAGGAGAGAGCGGTAGAAGGAAAAAAAAAAAGAGGCTGATGGTGATGATGATGGGGGGGATTCCGTGGGCCGGAGAGGAGGATAACGTAACGATGGGGGGGGACGGATGATGGTACGAGCAAGCAGGAACTGGAGCAATTGATAGATTGATGTGATAGGCTGTAGTCGGTAATCCGTACTCCGTAGTTAACGGGTGGCACTGTGGCACTGCCTGGCTGCGGGACTGCCTACACCCACTGTAGTAGGCCAGGTCCACTGGACTGACTGGACTGACTGGACTTTTGGTACACGAAAACGCGCAAGGAGCTACGGAGTACATATTGCAACATTACATACGGATCACACCTGGCATTGCTGCCGATGGCATCGGACCAGACGTTCTCACGGCCCAGACCGCATTGCAGACTCCGGTCGGGCCATTCCATGCTCTCTGCGGAGTCTATTCCGGAGTCTATTACGGCGTCTATTGCGGCGTCTCTCACGGAGTCTCTTACGGAGGAGTCTGTACAATCCAAGAAAGGTCTGCTTGCTCTGCCTTGGAAAAGGATGCGGCATCGACGCAGGGAGCGCAGCCACTGGAGCGATCGTCAGGTCAAGTTCGGGTCTTGGTCACTCTCCGTGTATCATCGAATGGCAGAGTGCTAATTGCCAGGCTGATGTTTCCCCATGCCCTCCGGACTTCGGGGGGCTCCGCGCTTAGATTTAAACGAAGAACCAGACGCACCCATTCCAACCTCGCCGTCGATTGATTACACAGTAATAGTAATCCGTAGCTCGTGTCAGTCCTGTCCTATTCTTGAATCGGCGCCACCCATGATCATACCCCAATAATACCCCCGATACCCGATGTAGGACAACAATAGCAGGCAGCATCCCCAAGGTCTGAAACAAAAGACTTCAATGCGGGCTCCGGGGGGTTGTCCGGTGGCCTTGAGCTTAATACCACGCGTCCTGTCGTCCATGATGGCCCCACGCGTTGCACTCGGCGCCAGAGCCACGATTCCGTATTTTTTCTTTTTCTTTTTTCCTTCATGCATGGATTCTCCATCTGTTCATCGGAAATCCACCACATCTGCTGCAGTGATCGAAAAGGAAAAGCACGGCAAATGAGCAAAAAGCCGAGGCGGACCTGTGGGTAAAAGGTAATCCGTCGTTTACACCTCTCACGTGACCGTCCATCTGCCCCGACAAGAGAAGCTCATCAACGAGGTTTTGGATCTGCAAGATGCGATGCGATAATATTACAGGGCACACAAGGCGAGACAGACAGTCATGTCAGTCAGTCAGTCAGTCAGACAAACCTCCCTTCGGCCCCGTCTCTCCCAATACAGAATGCCGCCAGAAATTGCGGATGTTTTGGGAGGGGGAGGGGCACAAGACCGGAGCAGGAGGGATCCCCCTCACCCTCAGGGCCTCACCACGTTCAACAAAACATTTTGAAACCATCAACCACCAGCATTCCGGCACGGCAGTTGATTGACTCTCGCCGGCCCCTGTTAAATCAACAAGTCCATTGGCCACATCAACAAGCCACTAGTCCACGGAAACTTCAAACTTGCATTGTACCTTGACCCTTGCAGACTGGCATTCTGCCTACATGGCGAATGCGGGAGCTGATACGGATTATTCGTTACGGACTACGGATTATCCGTAGTCATTCGAGCTTTAGAAACCAATGCTGGCTAGATGGCGTCAACATGTACGTTGATGTACGGATTACGCACGCAGACAAAGGTCGTGGCAGAAGCAACATGCAGATATATACAATGTACGGAGTACTTGATTACTCCGACTGATCCGTCGTGAAACGACTTCCCCTGACTTACAAGAAGCCATCCACAGCCGGCGCCAGGGATGATAAGTTGGGCAATATTTCAGGGGTTCAGAGCCCACGCACCATCGCACCATTGCGTGCATCAAGAGAGGCCGGCCAAAGACGCCCTGCGAATCCCGGATCCACTCCACCAGAAGCAGGGAGAGAGCTTCCAGGCTCCACCCTCGGTGCTGCATAACCGCATAACCGCATAACCGCATAACTGCATACCTGCTACCCCAACCAGCCCCCTCCTGCCATTCCCGTTGCCATTCTGCCACCTGAACTTTAAAATACTCTGACCAATGTGACAATGATGAGCACCCATCATAGATTGAACGCCTCCCAGCCGCTAGATGAACGGCTGCACTAGTAGTAGGCAGCTCGCTGCTAGCCAAATAGGTCAAGATCTACGAGGCGAACCAAGCTTTGAAGCTCAGGACCGGACCATAAGGACATGTGCGTTCACCAGGACCGTCTGTCCTTTCGCCGAATCACTGAGCAGAGTGGTTTGTGAAGGTGCTTGATCATACATAGCGTCTATTGGAGTGTTAGATGGCCAGTGTCCTGAGCAGCCCGGGTTCCATGCAAGAAAATTTGCTTTACTATACTATCCTTTGGTACGGAGTACTGCCACCGTATATATCCACGTGCCTTGTAAGCATCATCATATCCCCTGTGGCGGGTTTGCTCTCCCTCTTCTCGACCCAAGAAATCCTGAATCTAAAATGCACGACTGTGAGGCATTCGCGCTTTGAAAGGAGACCGAGCACCCAGCCCATCAAACGCTTGCTCAAGAAGAATAGTGTGTATCGTTTCCTAACCCCAAACGCCGATATTTGTCATGACGCAGAAAGAGCGCCAAAGCAGCATCATTCTGTTTGCTCGCTGGACCCATGGCCCCCAAAAAATATGCTGGATTGCTCGTGCTCATGAAGAGAAACGGTATTGTCTAACGACTGCTCTCGCAGCTGAAATAAAGGGTATCTACTTGGCGTGCTTCTTGAACGCCAAAAGCTCGGCCAAGCTTCCGAGAGGGCATCCGTGCTTCAAAAAGTCGTGTGCCAGCAATTCTTCAGCTGAAGCACGGCTCTTCACGTCGACGCAGAGGCAGACGGATAGGAATGCCTTGAGTTCCTTGCTGAGCTTTTCGGGCTTCTTGAGCCGAGGGGTTCCGTTGGTGGCAATCAGATAGAGTGCTTTCAGGGGTTCTTCGTTGAGGTACGGTGGTTCGGACTCGATCATTTCGATAGACATGATGCCAAGTGACCAGACGTCGACCTTGGGACCGTACTCCTTCTGCTTGACAACTTCCGGAGCCATCCAGTACGGCGTTCCCACCATCGTGGCTCGTTTTGATTTCGACGCAGTAAGCTTGGCGCAGAAACCAAAGTCGGCTGGAACGTGTTAGTTTCGTGCACACCCTGCAGGCATCAATGGGATATACTCACTAATCTTGACATTTCCCCGTGCGTCGAGGAGCACATTGTCACTCTTGATGTCTCTGTGAATGATATCTTGAGAGTGAAGGTGCTGCAATCCGCGGCAAGTCTGGTGAGAGAAGAGATAAAAAAAACTCTGGTTAGTCCATGAAATTTAGTGTCGAATGGAAGTAGCATCGAACAACTTACCTCGTTGCATATAGTCGAAATCTGCTCTTCAGAAATAGACGGATTGTTGTCAATGACATCGGTCAGTGCACCACCCTCCATATATTCCATCACAACCCAAAGTTCCTGGTTGTTGTTTCTCAGGAAGGCATCGACAAAGTTGACAATGTTTCTGTGCTTGCTGTCCTTCATGACCATGATTTCGTTCACAATCAATTCCTTCCTTGGCTGGTGAGCAAGGTCCATTTGCTTGATGGCGACCTGCGCCCGCGCGCCTTGCTGTCGAAGAATCTCTCGCGCAATACCCTGGGCAGTCTCCTTAACCTTGGCAACGTAAACAGATCCAGAGGCACCTTGGCCGATCTTCTTCTGCTTGGAGTAGGAGAGATTTGGGTCGTCTTTGGATACGGCCTGCTTGAGCTTTGCCATGACATCATTTTCCGACATTGTGGACATGCGCACATCCTGCTTGCGCTCTGATGGTGCTGGTTTTGCAGTGAGAGCAGCTTCAGCGGCCTTGACACCGTCTGCTTGTTGTTGGGCTTGGCTAGGTTTGGGAGCCACATTCAGAGGTTTAACAGGTGCCGGAAGACGAGATACAGCCTGTGCGGGTTGAGGCTGTCTCGGCTGCGGCGTCTGTGTCCCGTTTGGATTTCTCGGTGCCGAAGTCCCATCGTTTCGCGGCATTCGCGGTGCCTGGCTCGCAGGGTCACGATAGGCGCTGGAGCTTGATTGAGATCCTGGGGGTGGGCGTGGTGAAGAATTCGACGACGGAGGAGCAGGCGCTGCCCTCTGAGCGCGCAAGCCATTAGCTGGGCTGCCAGACGAGTTTGGCGCGGGCGGCGCAGCCCTCGAAGGATTGTAGCGATCACCAGATGGCGAGGATCCAGAGTTACCACCATAGCCACCACCAATCTCTTGCTGAGCCAAGGGCACCTTGTTCTTGGGTAGGGATGCATTGTAGGCCTCCATCTCTCTCCGTTCTCGCTCTTCTGCTTCACGCTGCCGTTGCGCGTCCATCTGCTTTCTTCGTTGTTCCTCTCTGAGAGTATCCTGTGATACGTAGTTGGGTGATGTATTCTGCATCTGCTGGCGCTGCTGCTGCTCTCCTGGCGTAGGCCGCCTTGACGTGCCGCTGCTCGATTGTGGCGATGTGCCGCTGTGGTTGCGCTGAGTAGGGGTGGGAGGAGCTGGACGAGGAGGAGCGATCGAATTCCCGGCACCGAGCTGTTTGTGCTGCATGCCTCCTGGGGGTGTTGGTGTCATGCTAGAATACTGATTTGGGTTTTCGGCTCTCTTAGCAAGATCAGTGTAGAAGTCGAGGACCTCAAACACAGCCTGAGGGTTACGCTCATAGTCCTCTTTGGTGATTGCCGATGAATTGAGTAGCTTAGACCATTCGGGTGGCAAGCCCACAAACTCGCCAGTTTGGGGATCGAAACCGACGTGCACGGCATGGGAAAAGTTGGTCGGGTTGCTCACGCCACCCATGCCTGGACAAGCACCATATATGAAGTCGATCCATTCATATAGGTCGTCATCACTCTTGACCTTAATTTGGAGTGTCTTGGTTTGACCGTCGTCGTCTCCAGGGCTGTTTGAGGAACCGTCGGGCTTTCTCTTGACCTCGAAAATGGTACCTGCGGATTCTACTCTGCCAACATTGACGACGTCTTTCAAGTATAGAGTGTACGATACCTTACCGCCTTCTGTTTTGTGAAAGTCCAGAGATTCCTTTCGAAGAATCAGATACTTTTGTTTCCAAGGCTGAATGAAGTTCTTGCTCTCCTTGACTGATGCCCAACCCTCTTTCTTGACAGCAACCCCTCCCATGCCGTCCATGCTGTTCGACTGTTGGCGGGCAATCGGTAGGGAAATTGTAGAGCCTGTGTAAGTGGAAGTAGCGGTACTTCGAATGGGGGAAATCGCCATATTGGCCATGTTTCCTGGTAAATTGGTGCTCGGCGTCAAGTTGAGTCGCGGCCTGTCAGAGGGAGGTTTGGGGGCCGGTCCAGGGTTCATGAACTGGCCAGCAGAGTAGACGCTGAGATCCTGTTAGTCCAAGGGTTGTCAAGTATAGGTTTGTTTCAATAGCATTCGTGCCATGGCTGGTCTTGAAGGGAAGCTTAGAGAGACGCAAGAGCCGGATCTGAGGCTCCAACTCCCCAAAGAAGAGCCGTAGCCCGACTAGGACAACGGCTACGACGGTCTAGCTGATACTTGGCTACCCATTGAACCACAACAGCCAGTCGTCGTAGAGCTGAGACCCCTGGTACGATGCTCGGCAGACCAGATATCCGCATGGTGTGTCGCTCCGCAATGGGATCGCTCGCATAATTCTAGGGAAGCCAAAGGGCAAGAAATGTATCAAACGTACCCATTTTGCGCCATCTTGGAGGCAATTAAAACGGACAACGCCGAGCTGAAAAAAAATCTTATGTCGCAGATACTATTCGTTTCGAAAGCTGGAAGCCCTTGTGTCTGAGATCCTGTTGTATCGATATCGAGACAAAAAATGGAGTTGCGGTGACCCAAGTACGCTGTAAATCCCCAAGGCACGTTTATCTGCGCTAGGTACTCGGCGCAGAGATATCGAAATATGATTGAAACAGAAACGAGGTTGGAAAGGAAGCAATATGAGCTCGAGCGCCCTCGGTCTATCCAGGAGTGACGGGCCTTGACGCTGTGATACAGGCGAAAGCGAAAGAGGGGCGGCGGCGCAAGGACCTGGGGGGGGTTATAGTTATGTCTGGCAAAGGAGCAGCGGTCGAGTGCTCAGGAGAGTTGGAGAGGCAATATTCGAATGTCGGCCAAAACCGAGGCACTTTTTCACGAACAGCAAAGCAGGAAAAAAACAGAAGATGCCAATGGTTGTTGGGACGCGAAACACGACGGCTTCGAAACGGTGCAAGGGCCGTCAAAGATGGAACAAGTTGCTTGAACCAAGAAAGATGGGAGGAGGAGGATGAGGAGGCGGCGGAGGAGGGAAGGGGCTAGCAGCAAGAAGGGGTGGGGGGAGCGGCGACAACGAGGTGGGAAATGGAGATGGTCATTGAGCACTTGCGAGCGAGCACGGCCAACACATCCATCCACATCGAACACTAATCAGTAAAGGTCCTTTGTTCTCCTGTTAGCTCGGAGCACACGACTCCGTATCGCGGCAGAGCTCTGTGCTTGTCCGACTAACAAAGGTACAAAGCTCCCCAGGCGGCGACAGACGTTGCACATTGATCCGTCAGATTCAGATGGCGGCGTTTCACAGCTCGTCAGTTTGGGCAGCCAACAGCGCAGAAGCGCAGAAGAGCCAGCGCCAGCCAGCGCCAGCCAGCCTGAAAGATCAGGCCTGAGCAGGTCAAACAGTTTGGCGTCAGGCCAAGGCACGACCCGCCGGCCCCGGCCCCGCCACAAGAGGGAAACACTTTGCGATTGTATGATATGTACTGGTAATTAGTAAATTACCGAGTACTGCCAAAGTCATCTTATTCAGGAAGCTCTTTGGAGAGCAAGCTCATGTCTTTTTGCAGTTGAATTTGTATATTAGGTCACCAGTCAAGATGTTGCCCGGGCAAGTCACCCATTGATTTGAGCCAAGTAAACCACCACCATATATCATTTTCAGTAACAACTGAGCACGCCATTTTTCGCCGCCAGTGCAACTATACTTGCCCATCTCCTCTTTTCCTAGGACAAATGGACCGAACATGAAACTTCGACTGGTAGAGGAACCTAAGGATAGGGTTCTTTCAGGACGGAATTACCCGCAAGAAGACCATTACAATTACTCTACCACATACGGAACCTTGCAAGCATATTTTCTCCTTTTGATGCAATCAAGTCCTAACAGTTTATCACAGAGAGTCAAACCCCTGGGAATGACGCCCATTTCGCTCAATATACGAATCTGCGCATGCTCCCACTCACCAATCCGGGGAGAATGTGCAGTATAATCTGTTCATATATCATTCCACCATATTAGGTGTCCGCTCTTTTGCCACCTCCACCAGTAAGTATATCTCCCTCCATCCACACCAAGTGCGACTCGTCTCAACGGGAAGCAATCTCGACTTCTTGGCCCTCAAACTTGGGCAACTCGGAAGCCACCTTCTCCCAGTTCTTTGAGCCACCCACAAGAGCCTTGATAGCGTCAATGATCTTGGATTCCTCGGCACGGACTTGCGTCGTCGAATCACGGTCTCTCAAGGTGACGCTGCCATCCTGCAAGGTCTGGAAATCGACAGTGATGCCCAGGGGCGTACCGAGCTCATCATTTCGACTGTATCGCTTACCGATACTCGCCGACGAGTCATCAATGCGGTTGGAAATGCCCATGCTGCGAAGCTGTTGCGAGAGCTTCTTGATGTGAGGCCTGAACTGGGCGTTGGATGAGAGAGGAACGATGAGAACCTTGGTGGGTGCCACTGTGGGGGGGAAGGAGAGGACCTGTTGGGTTTCAGTCCAAGTTGCGTTAGCAGGGTACGATCATCGCCGTCATCGGGCCATGGGATGTTGTGAAATGAGAACTTACACCGCGAGCCTCGTCACCGCCGTCGCTGCCACGAGTCCAGAAGTTGTGCTCGATCAAGGAGTACAAGATGCGACCAATACCAAATGAAGGCTCAATGACATTGGGAGTGAATTCTCTCGTGTTCTCAACGCGCTTGCGGAACTCGACCTTGAGGGTGTCACTGCCAACCTCAACCTTGCCGTCACCAACGCCGGCAACCTCCAAGCTGATCTTGCCCGAGTCGCTCAGCTGCTTGGCCAGCTTCTCTCGCTCCTCCTGGGAGGTGGCCAGCAGTGCCGTCTCCACCGTCTTGGCATCCTTCTTGAACAAGGGACCGAACTTCTTCTTCTCAATATCGACTTGCCACTCCTCAATGACAAGGGGCTCTTCCAGGCGCTCACGGACAACAAGAGGAGCGCCAGTCTTCTTGGCATGAACAGACAGATCATATGCACTTCGGTCGGCACATCCGACACACTCGACCCAGCCAGAGCTGGTTAGCAGCTCGGCGTCCCAGCAGTCGCAAGCATAGTGGGCCATCTCGTTAGCCATGTGCTGGCGGAATCGCATCTTTGACAGGTCAACGCCAATCCTCTCCAGGAAAAGGTGGATTCTGGCGAGGAAGTAACCAAGAGTCTCGTTGTCAACAAGACCTTCCTTGACGGCCTGGCCAACAGTGAGCTTTCGGGTGTTAGTCTTGCCAGAGAGCTGGGTATCGCGATCCAACAGGACTAGCTCCACGTGTGCCACATCCTGGAAGCGTTCGTGCTTCTTGCCGCCCTGAGGGTCGACAAAGTGCTCAATCTCGGCCATCAGGAACTCTCGCACTCGAAGAAGACCAGCACGAGGGGAAATTTCGTTTCTGTAGGATTTACCAATGGAGGCGGACGCGAACGGCATGCCGCCCTGGTTGTACTCGAGAAGCTTGGCAAAGTTGAGGAACTGGCCCTGAGCGGTCTCGGGGCGCAGATAACCGGGAAGATTGCTGCTGGGACCAATCGAGGTCTGGAACATGAGGTTGAAGGCAACGGGATCCGAGGGCAAAACGCCAGTGGCCGGGTTCTTGAGGTCGTATTTCTTGATCAATTCGCCGAGTTGAGGGCCGTCGTAGTTGTCGATTCTGGCAAGAACCTCTTCGTATTCCTTGACCAATGCATCATCCAGCTTTACAGCCTCAGACTTGGCCTTTTTCTTCTTCTTTTTGGGGTCATCCTTTTCTACCACTTGTTGGCCACGGGCCTCTTTGTCACCATTTAGTCTTGCTTCGAGAATGGCCTCGACGAAGTGATCGGCTCGCAGAATTTCGCCGTTCTTGGGATCCTTGCACATCCAGTCGGCAAACTTGTCGACATGGCCACTCGTCTTGAGAACTTCGTGAGGAGTCAAGACTGTGCAGTCAACCTCGAGCATATCCTCCTCGAGGACGAAATGCTTGCGCCAAAGATCGACAATGTTGGCCTGTAGAGAGCAACCCGGAGGGCCGTAATCGTAGAGACCTCCCACACCACCGTATATTTCGAAAGACGGCGTGTAGAACATACGCCGCCTCAGCATGGCGTCGAGGACTGGCTTGTCAAGGGGCTGACCCTTGAGGGTCGTTGCTGTCGTAGTCATTGCGGGTTGCTGGTTCTTTTGCGACTTCTGGACCTGACAGGCGTTGAGGGCACGATAAACGGACAAGCTGCGCCAGCAGGTCAACGGGAGAGTTCGAGAAAGGCTACGGGCGACGAGATGCGATATATAGGGCAAAGCGGAAATGGTCCGAGGTCGAATTGGCTTCATCCACACTTAATCTATCGGGAGGTTCGAGGAAAGCAGAGTGCGTGAGTCACAATAAACTCGGCCGCACTTGATCCCTCCGTCAAACCAAATGGTGGGGTTTATCAGAACTGTCTTGCAGGTCCACTTGTGGTGAATTAGGCCGTACCCTAGTCCGTAGTGCATTTGGTGTGGGAACACTGGAGCTGGAGCTGGAGCTGGTGCTGGTGCTGGTGCCTGAGCTCAGAGCTTGTGGACAAGAGGTGAGCCCACGGGAGAGGAGGTCTGGTAGAGGCGTCTGATGAGAATCCAAGCAAAAAGGAGCTCAAGTTTCTGCGTGAAGTTTGCCTCTCCTTGTTGGGTAATGTATTAATTATTATGCGACAGGGGCTCCGAGTTCCACGGATGTCTCCAGAGCGACTCCTCGGCCTCAGGCCGCCCTGAAGTCATATGAATTGACTGCCCCTTCTTCCCCCATCGAGTTGATTAGACATGCGCCAGCTTGATTGAAACAACCTGGACTATTCCACAAAACACCTGCACGATAAGTATCACGAAGTATTTTGTCGGACCGCGAATAGCAAAATGTCCATTCTCGCAGCAGATGATCTTAGGATCCTCGTCAAGACCTGGCTTAGCTAGCAAGTTCCTGCGCACGTTCGTTCGACGAAGGGATCTTATCGGTAAGCCCCCACTTCCGATAAGCCTGACGGGAAAGGGTCGATTTCCCGATTTTTTTTTTCTTTTCTGCCACAAGTTGATTGCTACTAGGCTTCAGACGACGTTCCATTGCAGGCAGCGCCGCAGACATAGCAACAGAAAGGTTTGTAGTTCGACAGAAAGAGTGACGGACGAGGGATTTATTTCCTTCTCAGTCAGTATTGGTGGTCAGAAAGCTCCGTGAAAACCCGCAAGCCTCGCGAGTAAAACAGGATGCGCCCGCTCACAGAGCAAGAGACCAAGGTCCTCTTCACCAAGCTTGCCAACTACACGGGCAACTCGCTCAAGAACCTCATTGCCCCCCTCGACGATGGCGATCGGTTTTGTTTCCGGCTGAACAGGGATAGAGTGTACTATGTCCGACTGTCTATTGCCAACATTGCCACGTCGATAGCTCGCGACAAGCTTCTTTCCCTGGGAACCTGCATCGGTATGTCTGCATCCCGCTACACTGACGTTGAAACAAACACATTGGGACCTTTTTTCTTTTCTTTTCTCTTTCTCCGCCAGAAAGAAAGTAGGGCCTATTAGAGACGGCAGCTGACACGCCGATCCTCCCGCATTTGTAGGCAAGTTCACAAAAACCGGCAAGTTTCGCCTGCACATTACCGCCCTCGAAATCCTTTCCGAGCACGCCCGATGGAAGATCTGGGTCCGTCCCAACGGCGAGATGCCCTTCCTCTACGGCGGCAATGTCGTCAAGGCGCATGTTGGCAGATGGTCTGATGACTGCCCCGAGCACCAGGGTGTGGTTGTGTTCAACATGAATGATACCCCGTTGGGTTTTGGCATCACGGCGAGAAGCACGGCTGAGGCCCGCCGGTTGGACCCGACTGGCATCACATGCTTCAGACAGGCGGATTGCGGAGAGTACCTGCGTGATGAAGATAACCTGTTTGCCACGACATAAGACAGGGTCGCAGTTACGGTGGCGCTTGCGGACAACGGGGTGGGAACGAGATGCAACGGGGATCGGGCACCCGGTTACGGCGTTGGTGTTTTTTTTTCCTTTTTTCCCCCCCTTTTTTCCCCCCGGGACGAAATTTTTGTTTGTTCTTCAAAATCACATCACATGGGCGTTGCAAAAGCGAGACCAAACATGACAGGGAACAGAAAAGATCGACTGGAAAATATTGTTGGAGGAAGAAATGTCCGCAGACATGAAAATATGTTCATTTATTCATCCAGTCAAACGATGTAGACGGTTAATATTTAGGTCCATCCGATCTGTGACCACAAAAAATGTGGTTGCAAACTGAGAAAAATTGATGCTAGTCAGTTTCCAAGGAAATCAAACAATTATGCTGTATCGAGAGGTTTGTCTATAGGTGCCGTGCAACGGCATATGTGGATCGTAACGATAAATAGAATAGTTAACAAGTCATCAGAAGAGGTCGCTAATTGGAGTGGCAGGTCGACTGTCTTTTCTGAAAAAGCCAATGTGTGATCGCTGAGCGACATACTCGCTATCAGCGTAGCCGAGGATGCCATGAATATCAGTGCTCTGGTGTCCCATGATTCTGGTAATTTCTGCGGAGGCATAGTTGACCAAGGCACGACCAACCTCGAGAGGCTCGCCATCCCACATCTGGCCGTCAGCGGTGGGTGTGGATCGGCGATTGACGACCGCTAGACGCACCACCTCATGCTGTGCAAAGTTACCCGCGATGTCAACGATGCCAACGGGGAGCAGCCCGGCCTTGTCCAACAAGGCTCGGTGGCACCCTTCATCAATGAACAAGGTACCATGGGGTGTTGGTGTATGCAGCAGCCAGAAGTAGCGATCTGAGATGGGATCACTGCATGGCATGAACCGCGTATGTAGTGGAGGGGAGAGTTCATCATCCATGTTGATGATGGAGGGGTCCATGAGGTTCAGTGACGTCGTGGTACGAGACAGCGGAGGCTCGCTGCCACTATGCACGCTGTGGTCATCAGAGTCAGATGCAGATGATGGGTTCCCGTTGGCTAGCTTCAATGCATGCAAGTAACGAACGATGGCGAGAATGTTGCCCGGGTTGGAAGACCGGGTAATTATTGTGGTCACACCCGCCAACGTGCCTAGCTTGGCAGCGATGATCTTGGTGCTCATGCCGCCTGTTCCCAATAAAGACCCGGCACTTGAAACTATTTGGGCAATCAGTTAGTTCCACAATCGAAAAAAAGAAGCTCGGCAGAGTGCAGAGTGCAGAGTGCAGAGTGCAGAGTGCGGGGGAAGAAGGTCAAGCTCACCATCTGCTTCGAGAACGGAAAAGTCGTCTACGATTTCAATGGGCTTGGCATCGGGGTGCGTTCGAGGGTTCTTGTCGTAGAGACAGTCCACATCCGTCATGAGGAACAAAAGGTCGGCATGAATCATGGCTGCGGTAATAGCAGAGAGAGTATCGTTGTCGCCGAATTTGATTTCAGAAACGGCAAGGGTGTCGTTCTCGTTGACAATGGGAATGACGCCCATGTCAAGAAGTTGATTGACGGTATTTTGGGCATTCAAATACCGTGTGCGCTGTTCAAAGTAACAAGAAGCAAAGAGTCAGTTTCCTGCGGCAAATATTGTACAAAAAATCCAGATACAAAGCCCCCATGAGGAATTGTTTTGGGCCACAGCAAAGGGTGCGGATGGCACTTACATCGGCAATATCATTTCTGGTCAACAAAATTTGAGCAATTGGCTGTGACAAATGGCCAAAAAGGCTGTCCCAAAGACTCATTAAACGACATTGACCAATTGCCGCCAAGGCCTAGAATGGGAAGCCATGTTAGCGGATGTTTTGAAAGAGGACAACCGAAAGCATAGTGTATCACGTCGGCGTACCTGAAGCTGTGCGAGGTGCTTGGGACGCTTGTCAACCTCCATTCTCCGGAGACCGACTCCAATGGCTCCGGAAGAGACAATAACAACTCTGTGGCCATTCTTTCTCAGCTTGTAGGCGGTGTCCACAATCAAGGTAAGGATGGGCAACAGAGGTTCATGAGTTTTTTCATCCACGATGGAACTCGTCCCTGCCAAGGCAAAGCCGGTTAGACCGCAGTGACCCACGATACATCTGACAACTTGCCATCAAAGAAGCCGGCCACCATTGGGGGTAACCGTTGGGGTTCACACCAGGGAACACTTACCCAGCTTGATGACAATAGTCTGCTGACTTCTTGAGCGCTTCATCTCGGCGGCTTTTGATCATGAAGAATTAGCAAGGGAGACAAGACCGAGGCCAGGTCCATGAAAGGCTTTGGCGGCTTTTTTTTTGGGAAAAAATGAAAACAGGATGCTTTTGAGATAAGATCGGAAAATGGCAACGACGGCGATGAACCTGAACCCCTCCAAAACAGCTCGAGGAGAATCGGCTGACAAGTACGAAAGTACATGGCCGCAAAACTCTGAGGCGTACTCCGTACGTCACAGGCTTTCTCACATGCTGCTAAACTTACTTTTCGACTCCGTAAATGCCTCGTCCGCCATCTTGAAGGCGTGTCCTGCCGCTGTGTTGCATCACCTATGGAACGTTGACATTCCATCGTGTTTGGAAATCCTGGGCCGACGCCGGACCCGCAAAGCGGGCTGCGCCAGTCGTCATAGGCGGCTGAGCGAGTCAAGCTGGGCCCATGCGGACTCCAGGCGGCTTCGTGCAGCTTGAAGGGAATTGGTTAGTGCTCTACGGAGTACGGATCCGTAGGTACATTTGCGGCGCTGCTTGGTGCGCCGAGGTACTTCCAGGCTGTGGAAGTCCCTTTTGTGTGGGGCGCTCACAGCCCGGGTTCGCGCCTGTCCAAGCGCGGCGCGATCGACGTGAAAGAGCATAGAGGTGGCAGAACTTTTTCACCGCTGCGGCGGCTGGTTGGCCAGTCTCGCGGCCAGAGGCTGAAATCCATGTCCGTGCTAGTGATTTTGACAAGGACAGAACATGTACATACGCATGTACCTTGGGTCACTACATAAATGCGCATACCGCGTGAGTCCTGAAACGGAAGAAGTACCTTTCCACCTAATCCCTTGCTAAATATACTAGCTCTCTTTAGTAGCGAATGTAAGTGGCTCACCATGGTATTTATAGCCTTTTCTATACAAAATTTCTTCCTTTTATTATTATGAAAAGTCTTATAATATATGTAGTGTAACATAACGCAACGTAACACAACGCAATGTAACGCAACACAATACAATCAGGTTTTTTGTAAATACCCTTTATTATATTATTCTCCAAAATATGGCTATTTTATATAACTGCAGAAGACGTGATTACCGCTATCAATACCTAGTAAGTCAGTAAGGGACTTATAGTAATTGAAATGTAAAGGGTTGGGCTTTGTCCAAGCAATAGTTGTAGCGCACAGAAGTCAGGGGCTGAACATAAGATAGCTAGGGGATATGAGGGGACATGAGGGGCACAATACTCCGTAAGGGACAGGCATCCTACCTTCCTTTCTTCCCACCTCAAGTTTCTTAACATCATATCGACGCCCAATAGCAGGCGCCTAGGGGCCAGCCCATAACATAATTCTAATAGTAATTATTTAAGGCACACATAATAGAGAGTTAACTACTCCTTAATTTAATGCTAGCATAGCAGCAATTATAATAGCTTAAATAATAGTAATAATTTTCAATATTGCATATACAGCTATCTTAGTTGATATTACAAATCAATTACCGCAAGCCACACTAAAGTTAGGTGTGTGGACCGCTTAGTCTAGATTAGGACTAATAACGCGGCATGCGCATTCAGTGACCCAAGGTACATGCGTATGTACATGTTTCGTTCCCCAACAAACGACAACCAACTGCCACCATACCAGTTGACTCCATACCACCTTTCCTGTGGTAAAAACACTGGCCTTTGTCTCTCTCTTGCTGCGTCTTCAGAAGCCTCCGCCCCCCTAACGCGAGAACCCGCAAACCTCGACCCGAAATATCATCCTGCCGGCCGGCCTGTCATTTTTCGACAATCCACAATTCCATCAGAGAACATCCAGTCAGCGACGACAACCCCTCACCCAAAAGGTGGCCGTGTCCCCCTCTCGCAGATCCAATTATTAGCAACCCCCTATTCTGAAACCTGGCGGACGCAAAGACAATCAAACAAGAAGAGGGGAGGAAAAAAAAATAGAGAGGCCGAGAAGACGGGAAAGCCAATAAAAAAAAGGACCCCCCCCCTCCCAAAAAAACGAGTTCAAAAAGGGCCAGGCCGTTGCTTCCGCTTTTAGGGTTACAACGGGATTATCAAGAGATGGCGTCTTCGAGCACCACGCCGTCCGCGCCCGAAGTTGGCGCGCCAAGCGACAACGGAAATGTAAAAGCAAATGCAGACGCAAATGCGAGGCAACCAAATCGTCCCCAGGAGCTTCTCAACGATCCTGCCCGCACGGGCTTCGATCCAGAAACCAAGTGGTGGATGAATTACTTCAACATCCTGTCCGGGCGGATGACCAGGGAAGGCCAGTTTCACTACCGAGAATGGCGCTACAAAGTCCACGAGGAGCGGGACTGTAAGCGCTGCGAAGAGTACCGGGATTGGCTATTCGTCCATTCCCCCGTAGTTCGTTTCCTCTCGGACAAGATCAAGGACCTCAACGGCAAGCTTGACGCGTCCAACATTGTCTGTCGTCGATGTCCCTCACGGCTCGGGGAGGACGGCACCGTGAACCGCCAGGCAGGTGGCTTCGATCCCAAGCACGGCATCCTGATCTGTGCCAACGAGATGCGAGACCGTAAGCACATGGAAGACACGGTCGCACACGAAATGGTGCATGCGTGGGACCATCTGCGATGGAAGATGGACTGGACCGGAGACAAGGACTTGAAGCATGCTGCATGCACAGAGGTGAGCCACGAATCCGGGCAACGAGAGAAAAAGAGGCGCGAGCAGCACGACAAACACACACCATGGGGTTCTTGTCTTGGGGAATATGACACCTACATGACTGCCGCATCTTTACTGACACGTTGACTCTTGCAGATTCGGGCTTCAATGCTCAGTGGCGAATGCCGATGGACAAGAGAAGCCTTTACGCGTGGCCAGTGGTCAGTCACTCAACAGTTTCAGAACTGCGTCCGAAGAAGAGCCATACAATCGGTCATGGCCCGACCACGGTGCAAGGATGATGTCCAGGCCACAAAGGTCGTCAACGAGGTCTGGGATTCATGCTTTGCCGATACTAGGCCGTTTGATGAGGTATATAGGTGATGGATGGGGACACGAGGCCATGTCACGATAATTTTCTGTATACTAGTGCATAATCTCCACCAGACGACGGCGTTGAGGGGGACACAAATTTTGCAACGTCTTCCTCAATACATTGATGATACCCAGAATTGGCGACTACCTCATAGCAATGTGCTGCCAATAATGGACAAGTTTCGTCATCCAGGAAGAAGTCGTGAAAGCTATGGGATCGATGACGAGACCAATAAATACAAATACACGAATGATATCAATGACTCCATTCCATGCGTGTGAAACGCCGAGACGAAATCGACGAACAAAAAAAGAAAAGGAAACCCATCAAATCATTAAACACCCAACTCCGTTTGCGTCCTCATTATTTCCGGGACATTCAACTCCGACATATGGTCAACTGTTTTGCATATTAACCCCCCCCCCCTCCCCCAATGCTTCAATATCCTCTCTCGCGGTTGCTCGCCCGCTCTCCCTTGACGCAGTGCTTCAGGATCCAAGGATGAACCTGAACCTGGTCAAGAGAGATTCTCTTCTCCGGGTCAAGCACAAGAAGCTGTGAGCGCCTAATTAGCAAAACAGACACGACGAGAAGACCAAGTACAGTCAAGCCAGCTCTAGATTGGACGTACCCGCTTGATGAGATCACCCGCCTCGGAGCTAACAAACGACGGGACAGACATGTCGGCCCTCGCTATCCTTCGCTGCGTCATGACGGGTGTGTCCTCAAAGGGCGCCTCGCCGACAAGAAACTCGTACGTCAACACACCCAAGCTCCACAAGTCGACCTTTTCGGTGTAGTAGTTCTCCGACGACCCAGGCTTGATCATCTCTGGCGGCAAGTAATCCAGGGTGCCGCACATGGTCTTTCGCCTGTTATTAGGAGCATGTACGCTCCAGCCAAAATCCGAAATCTTGAGCTCGCCATGGATGCCGACCAAGATGTTCTCGGGCTTGATATCCCTGTGAATGACATGCTTGCGGTGCAGGTACCTCAGAGCAGACGCCATCTGAGCAATGTACTGCGCGGCCCTCCACTCGGGGAAGCGGCTCTCCCTGCGGAGATGCTTGTACAGCTCGCCCTTGCCGGCGAACTCCAGGATCAGGAACACCCGCTTGTTGTCGTGGAAGTGGCCGAACATCTGCAAGACGTTGGGGTGCCGAAGGTTGCTCTGGATCTCAATCTCCCGACGGACCTGGCGCTCCACGCCGCCGCTCTGCAGCTCGTTCTTGTGCAGGACCTTGAGCGCGCAGATGAAGCCGCTGGAGCGCTCTCGAGCGAGGTACACCCGCCCGAACTTGCCCTTGCCCAGCGGCCGACCAATCTCAAACATGCCCAGGTGGAACTGCTTCGGCACACGAGGCTGGCAGACGAGAGCGCTTTTCCCCTCGGCGTCGTCGACGCTGCTGCTGGACGAGGACGCCCGAGCGGCGGCTGCTGAGGACGGCACCGGCTTGCGCGTGGGAGAGGCGGGATTGTTGGGTTTTCGCTGGACGGCTTGCGAGGGGAGAGTCACGGCGGCGACGGCGCTGTGAGTCTGAGTCTGCAAAGCGACCTTGAACAGCTGTGTTCGAGAGCTTCCCGGGGGGTGTTGGCCTGATGACGAGGACGATGCCAGGGTCTGCCATGACAGACAAAAAAAAAATAGGTGTCAGCTCTCGTTTCTCTCTCTTCTCTGCGACGCATGTGTAGAGACGTGAAGACGGCCCCGTGAGCATCTTTCCCGATCCGAAGGGAAGGGCTGCTTACCTTGCCCTTGGCATGGAGCTTGCTGGTGCCTTCACTGCCATCGTTGTCATCTGCAACGACCAGGCGCTCGAAGCGCGTCTCAAGAGTGCGGGTAGCCATTTGGGGACGACACAGATATCGACGCGAGCTCAAGATGATGGAGTGTGGGAGAGTAGCAAGCAACGGGCAGCTCTGTTATCTCTACTGGGCCATCATGAGTACTAGGTAGGTAGGTAGGTAGGTAGGTAGGTAGGCTGGGCTGAATGCTGAATGCTGAATGCTGAATGCTGGCCGGGGTCTGGCGTTTGTCTGGACTTCTGGATGGCCCGTTGTGGGTGGGTAAAGGTCGAGCCAAAACAAAAGCCGGGTGGTGATGGGTTGTCACGGCAACCGTCAACCACCTCCACTCAGTGCTCACCCACCTCCTTTCGCACGAGATCATGGAGATGCACTTGCAAGAACTACAACATTTCACTAATCTTATACATTCGCTGCACGATGAATCAAAAAGGCCTGTATGTGGGAGCAAGGAATGATGGTAATTTGCTTTTTTTTCCTGTGACAAAACGCTTGGCGGCAATTTATGCGGCCTTGTAATGAACAAATACCCCGAATGCATAACAAGTTGCACCTCACGGAAGATGAACCAACAAAACAAGAACAAGAAAACAGCCCTCGATCCTCCCTTCCTCCTTTCCGCCTAAGAAACAGAAGAAATAGACACCAATGCGCTGTGCAGCCCCCGGAACAGGGCACGAGCCTGAACCTTTGCCGTGTCAAACCGCTGCAAGTTCTCGTACTTGCCGTCGAGCTTCTCCTCCGCCTCAGCCAGGGCCTTTAGCCCGAGTCCGACTTTCTCAGCCATGGATCGACACCTGGGGAGCTCGGCAGGAGGCATGCGTCCTTGCCAGCCAGCAAAGGCGTTGAGCCAGCCCAGCTCCTTTTCCCACTCTGACTTCCATCGGTGCAAATAGTCGGCGCCTTCGGGAGTGATCCCGTACACCAGCTCCATGTGCTCGTGGCTGATGAGCTGCTTCTCAACCAGGGTGACATCGGTCATCAGGTCGCCCCAGAGCGGAAGACTATCGATGTTGTCGTCTTCAAAATAGTCGGGCTCGATTCGACGGTTCAGGAGCAGGCGGTGCCAGAGCACCCGGAGGCCCCGGTAAGCGTTGTAGATGTCCCGATGGACGGGCCTGATGTCGTGCTCTTCAAAGACCTTGGGGCTGATCTTTGTCGCCCTCATCGTCAAGAGGTGTTGCTCCAATTCCCCCGAGACCTTTACTTTTTTGGTCTGGAACATCCGCGTCTCGCCTGCGTCCCATTCGGGACGGCTCTTGACGCTGCATTGTCGCACTGAATTGAGGGGACAGTGGACATAAGACAAGATGTGTACGGCGACGTCTTGCTCGTCAGCAGCGGTGTCCTGATCTTGGTCCACGATGTTGTAGTCCAAGTCACATCGGGTCCCGCACCGCTGGCATTGCAGGAGAGTGGAGGGGTCGAGCCGGTCGTGGAGCATCAACGGTGTCGTCTGGTACTTGCCGGGGATCTCGACGTCCTCGGGCTGCGCGTCGGGGAACTGGCTCCATCGCTGGGCCGACTTGTTGTAGTTGCACTCATCCAGCTTGTATAGGAAGTACCTGATGCCGCGCTTCTTGATAGACTTCTTGGATTTCCGTCCGAGCTGTTCATCTTCTGGCTCCCAGTCGGGGATGGGAGGAGTCTGCGTTGGCGACGCGACTTCGGGAGAAGAGATGATGGAGAAGGAGGAAGCAGGAGAAGGAGATGCCGGGTGGGGATAATAAGAGACGGGGGAGGCAGTATACGATGCCTCGGCGTTGCATTGGAGTAGCCATGCAAGGAAAGGATTGCCCGCGCCATCGACGTTGTAGAAAGTAGTCATGGTGACTATGTGCTTTCTCAGTAGATTGTAGGTAGTATGTGGTTGTTTTTATGATGGTGGTTGTTTTTGTGATGGTGGTTGTTTTTGTGGTGGTGGTTGTTTTTGTGATGGTGGTGGTTGTTTTTGTGATGGTGGTTGTTTTGTGATGGTGGTAGCTGCTAGAGAGAACTGAAAGTTGTTTCAAGTGCTAGCTTTTGGAGTGCAGATGAGATGGACGACAGAGAGAAAAAAAAACCAGGAGTGCTGGGGGGGGGGATCGGCTTTCTTATATAGAAAAGTCCAGCTGAAACTGAGTTCATTGAGGCGCTCAAAAATTTTTTCTTCATCCACTGAAATGTAAGTATGGGCGTAAAAGCAAGGCACTCAAAGGCTAATTTGTATGAAGCACCCTTAATACGGTTTCCCTCCGCAGAAAATCAGAGAAAAGCCATCCCAGAATAAGCTCCTGTCACACTCGATAAAGTAAAATGATGCGGGTGAATCCACTTCAAGTTGGGCGTGGAAACCTGTGGAAAGGCGATTTGTGTGTAGAATGCTTTATTTGACTTTCTTCTAAGGCACGTCGAGAGCTAATTTACCTGCATTGGACCAGCCCCCTGAACCCTGAATCTTGGTCCGTCCAAGAGTTCAAGGTAGAGTTCTAGAGAGAAAGCTAAGCTTCCCAAACCTGCCCTTGCTCGAGGACAGATGGAAAAAATTCCCAAGCCAGTGTCCGAGCCCAGAACTACAACTACTGGACGATGGGTGACGATGGGAGCGAAGCATGACGCTGTTGCTCAGAAAGCAAATGGCTTTTGCATTCCTTTTGCATTCTAGGAGTTGCGAGAAGTTCGAGAACTCTATTTGAGAGGGAGAGCTTGTTCTGCCTTGGTAGCGGCATTCAGACTTTTGCAATCGAAAAAAAACTTCGTACATACGAAAGTCTGTTGAGGCCTCATCCATTTCCAACTTCTTCGATATGCTTCGTACCTGTAGTAGGAACAAGGGACTTTGTTTCTCTTCTCTCTTTCAGTTGACTAATCGGGTAAGCCACGCAGGGCTAGTATGGACTAGTATTATGGGGTTACATTGATGAACTGTCCACCCTCCAATCAACGATGAGTCTTTCACTGCATTAGGTAAAAAGCCTGTTCCACTCTGACTTCTTTTTATGTACGTTAAAATTGGAATTCGTCGCCTCAGTCACATATCACGTGACGTGGAGTGCACACATGTGCCACCCACGGTCTCTTCTCACAACATCGTCTCTGACATGGACGGCAAGGCGTACGTCTTCGACTTCAACTCGGGATGGATGCACATTACTCAAACAAAGCCGCTTCGCTCCGCCTTCACCTTCTCCGCAGATTATCCCACCTGTGCTATAATTTGTCTACCCGGTCCCCGTCACGCCAGTCATCAAGCAAACTGCGAGAACGGGGCGCAGTTGGTAGCTGGAAGTATTTGGGAATTAGGCAGAGGAATTCAAAATGGTTTCTCTTACTACATTACATACTCCGTATATGCATAAACTTTCCCACTAGCTGAGTTTAGCTACTAAAACTAATGTTTATGACCACAATTCCAATGCACTAGCCATAGCCATGAAGGAAAAATGAAGTCTTTTGAAAATTAGCAACACCTGTACAAGCTTTTCCAATGCTAATTTCTTCCAAAAAAATTCAAGAAGACAAACGAGTCGCAAAACTAAGCTAGCCCCGATGTACCAGGGACTCGAACCCTGAACCTTAGTCTTAGGAGGACTACGCGCTACCATTGCGCCAGCACACCCATAGGAAGGCGTGCCCTTATTGTAGATCAGGTATTCTTGGGTGTCATCAGGGTCCTCATTAGCGACTTCATGTGATCAATTACAGTATATGATTATGATAGCACACTCGCAGCCCGCTGCCATGCAATCTGACACAGCGAGCTACGGAGTACAGCTGCCGGACTTGGCTTCGACCCCCACGGTGCTCTGCTGGTCAACCCCACCAAGTAACATCCGCCCCCCCCCTACTGTACCAACCATCGCCCCTCCAAGGACACGACAACAACAACTTCACCCAGCATCAAAGCATAATCACAGCTACCCGTCGTCGTTGCCAAAGAAGAATAACAATAAAAACAAAACAAAACAAAACAAAACGATGAACCACATAACCGACTTCAACGAGCCCTTTCCGACGCCCGACGACCTCGCGTCCGCCACCAAAACACACACCCAAGGCCCCTTCACCATCTCGACGCGCAAGCTGCCCATCTCCAAGGCCGGCGCCATCGACCGACTCACCGCCAAGCTGGGCATCCCCGTCCCCGAAATGATCTTCGGCGACAACCTCGTGTCCATCGCGCACCGCCCCACAGGATGGTCCATCGAGTTCAACACCCCCGACGCGCTCGACGCCGTCGACAAGACCGACAAGCACATGCTCAGGGTCGCCTACGCGCGGGACTGGGAGAGCACGCGCGAGACGCAGACCCAGAAGATCAAGGAGGTCGTCAAGCCCTACGACTGGAGCTACTCGACCACGTACGCCGGCTCAGTCACCTCGCCGCCACCAGAGCTCAAGCCCTCGGCCGAGGCCAAGATCCCCATCGAGCTACTCAAGCGCCGCGACCCCATCCTGTTCTTTGACGAGGTCGTCCTGTACGAAAGCGAGCTGGATGACAACGGCATCTCCATCTACAGCGCCAAGGTGCGGGTCCACGAGAAGAGAATGCTGTTGCTGTGCAGGCTATTCATGCGGTTGGACAACGTCATTGTTCGGATTCGCGACACAAGAGTATATGTGGACTTTGAGGCGCAACATGTTATACGGGAGTATACGGCCAAGGAGGCAGAATTCGAGGACGTCAAGAAGGTGAGAAAAAAAGAAGAAGAAGAAGAAGAAAATCCTATCCTCGTTTTAGTTTTCTCTCTCTTCTTCTTCTCCCATTCTTGTCACAAAGCCACTAGCTGACTCTTACTAATCATTATTCTTGATTATACAGAAATTGTACACGTCGGGCCTGTCACCAGACGATGTCACCGCCGGGATGCGGGACCCAAACCAATTAGATCCTTTACTGGGGACGGTCGAGCAGAGGACCGAAGAGGTGCGCCTAGGGGCGTGACGAGGTTATAGAAACCAACAAGTCATCACAAGGGCGTTCATGGCGTTGAAAGGAATTCGAGGAATTCTCATTTCCGGGTCCTTTTCATTTTCCCACGGGTACTGTTTTTTTTTTTCCATTGCTGGGTACGGAAACTCGTTATCCTTTCTTAACGAACAGCGATGAAGAAAGCTTCATAGTAGCAACAAATACGTTTTTTTCCCCCATCAAAACCTGTTGCCCCCCTTGGTGCCGAACCACATAGCATGCCACCTACTCCGTACACTGACGCCCATTTCGCTCCGAACACGCCATAATTTCGTAATGTTTGTAAGAAGAAGGAGACGAAAAACAAACCATCGCCAGTCGGATATGTCGTGACCTAGCGAGCACCCTGCGGAGACGGCGGCTCTGCCACCTCCTCGAATGAGAGCTCCCACTGGTCTACTTCTTTGAATTTCTGGGAAGCCTTCTTTAGTTCTTCTGCGTTTTGGACATCCGGTACAACAGCACTCTCGTCAAAGGTGTCGTCGGGGAGAGGTTGAAACTGGCTGTTGTCATGCTCATCCTCCTCTCCGTCATCGTTCTCCTTGTCTTCGCTGCTGCGATATGTCTTGTTCACGGCCCTGGCTGATCGGCGTACCGACCCTGGAGTCTGCTTTGGTTTCAGGACCGTATTCGCTCGCGATTGACCACCCTCTCGAGAGGCCGCCCGACTGGGTGGTCGACGGGCTTTGCGTCTCCGTGACCGTGACCGAGCACTCTCGTAGAATGGCTCGTCGTCTTCGTCTTCGTCTTCGTCTTCGTCCTCGTCTTCGTTGTCGTCTTCGTCGTCGTCAGATGAACTTGCACCACCACCGCTATCAATGTCAAACTCATCGCGATTTCGCTTGTAGCTGCGCTTGGGAAGGAGACTTGTTAGGTCTGCGGTGGTGATTTTGGAACAACGCTGGCGCTTTTTGGCAGCGCCTCGGCCTCTCGTAGCTGCTGCCAAATTGGGAGAGTGTGTCAGGGAAGGTGGTGTAGAGACGTCCGAGAGGTTGCCGTGGTTGCGGAGCGGCGTGGTTACAGAAGGCCGTCGGCGTTTCTTCGCCAGCGTATGGATATCCGGCCAGATGCCGTCGTCGTCGGCTTCCGAGTCGCTGCTGGCAGGTGGAGCTGTAATCTCATCCATATTTACAGGAGTGACTGGTCTGACGAAGCGACCGGGGGGGGGCGATGGAGATGGCACATCAGACAGCTCAGAGTCACTGTCGATGACCAGGCCACCATTTGCTTCGACACGACTGACTTTTGAGGGTCGAGCACTTTCGGATTGCGCGGCATCGTCACTGTTTCGCTTCCTCGTGGACCGTCTCCGGAGCTCGGGGGAGGGCCGTCGTTCTGCGAGCTGCTGGCTTTTGCGTGACTGACGTCTATTCTTTGATGGCGTCGACTCTGCCTCGGGCGCTAGTTCACCCTCGCTTTCTAATCCTGAGTCGCGAGCGACGCTGCCCGCTCTGCTGCCCGCCCTACTACTCGCGACGCTGCCCGCTACGCTGCCCGCTACGCTGCCGGTTTGCGATCGTGCGCGTCGTGACCTTCCCAAGATACTGGGCTGCCGGGCACGACGTCTGAAGACACCAATGTTGAAGGAGGAGCTGACACCAGAGGTGTTGCCTGCCCTGCTGCTGGGCCTGATGGGTGGGTCATTGCGTCCGATAATGCTAGATTGCCGTGACCTCGGTCTCGTCTTGAAGTGACTCAGTGTCGCCGAGGAGCTTGCTCCTGAAGGGGGGGCCTCGGGAACATCTCCATCTGCAAAGCTGTCGCCGAGATCCCCAAACACGCTGTCATCTGCTAGATCCAGCCCGGTGGTGTCTCTTCTTGCCGACGGCGTAGTCATAGTGCGTCGGCCCATCTCAACAGAGCTCCTTGTGTTGTCGTCGTCTGGGCCGCTCGTGAAGGTGGGATCCTCATTCGCGAGCCGATCCAGGGCCGCATCTCGGCTTCGTTGGGCAGCACGCAGGGCAGCACGCAGAGCATTCTCCTCGTCGAGACTGTTGCGGGTCCCCGTGGATCGAGTTGCTCTTGCGCGGCTCCTGGTGCGGCCTCTTCGGTCATCGTTGTCGTCAAGGTTTTTGGCGGCGGCGGCGGCGGCGGGTTCAGACGGCCTTGTATTGTTCGCTGGTGGCGCTTGTCGCGCTCTCTTCGGTCTCGGCATGCTGAGGTATCCAAAAAAAAGAAGAGAAAAACCTCCACAAGGCTTGACAGCTGACCACAATGAAAAATTGCCTGCAGTACGTATAGAACGAGGTGGAACTGACTTGGGATGTTATGGATGCGACATGAAGGTGCGTTGCGCGTGAAGTGGGTTGTGGATATTTTGGAGGGACAGACAAAGTCACAAGTGCCATCTCTACTGCTGGGGCCTGGGACGCGTCTGGTCGCGACGCGGCGTGGGTGGGGCCCAGGTTCCGCATGGGTTGGTGAACTTATCATTAATACTCCGTGCTGCTCGCAATGGTGTCATTGTCGTCTTTTGATATCAGCATGCAGGTACTCCGTACTCGGTGATGATATGCTAACTGTGGAAAAGTCGATGAGGTTATTTTTTCTCTCCGCTCCTGCGCTTATCTACTCACGGAGTGCTTTTCCCTTAAAAAGCTCAACGCCTGCTCAATGTACACACACACACACACACACGTGTCTGTTTTACAAATTTTACAATGTGCGAACCCGGAGAGATTCTTGATTCTTCAAATTAGCGCCTGGCCCATGAACATGCTGTTCTTCACCTCTGACACCACGTCCTTTCGATCGTTATTGCCGACAAGCACAATGCCTCTGCCGCGTCGCCCCATGCGCCCCGCGCGACCCAAGCGGTGAATGAAGTCGATCGTGGTATGAGGAACGTCGTACAGGATGACGTGCCTGACCGCCACGGTATCGATGCCCCTCGATGCCAAGTCCGTGACGACCAATGCCTTCACGTTGGGCAGAGAGCGCTTGCGACCACTTGCAGGTGCCGGGGCGGTGATTCGTAGTGGTTCGGATGATGTAAACATGCCGAGTACTTCTCCATGCCGTTTTTCGGGCGTGTCCCTGTGAAGGGCCTTCGCGTCAATGCCCTTGGAACGCAAGTAGCCCGCCACTTCCTCCGTCTTTTCTCGCTCATTGACGAAAACCAGTACGCGGCGAACATCAATTTCTCCCTTGACGGGGCCTTCGTGAGCAGATGCCTCTCTGCCAATGGTGTATAGTGCGTCGGCACATGCGAGATCCTTGTTATTACGGTAAGGGTCTTTGGAGACATCAATGACACCGAGCTGGACGCGTCGTGGGATGGCATGCAGGTTGGGCGTGGTGATGCGCACCATCTTGGGGTAATTCGTGGCTAGGTAATTGTTGAGTTTCCTCGGGATGGTTGCAGAGCAGCACACAAACTTCTTGAGGGACGGCATGGCTCGCTCGACGATGCTTGTGGTGACTGGTGCAAAACTCCTGTCGAATAGCGAATCCGCTTCATCAACGATGAGGTGGGAGACTCGGGACAAGATATTGGGGTCCGAGTCTGCCATGGATGCAAGCAAGTGCGGCGTGGCTACGACGACGTCGACGCCTTTTGCGCCGTACATGTTGCGCTGGATCTGCTGCGCCTTGAGATCGGAAGAGATCATTTCTGTCTTGAACTTGGCCACATGTGACAAAGTCTTGGACACTTTGAGGACCTGTTGCGCAAGCTCGGCAGTTGGCACTAACACCACAGCCTTTGGCCGCGCGAGGGTGGGATGCGGCTCTTCGAACAGCTTGCCCTTGAAGTTTTCGGCCTGCTGCCGTTCTTTCTCAGTCTCGACTCGTTCCTTGTACGCCTTGATGTCGGGGTCTTCGGCTTCCGCTATCTTGAGCGCATCGATGGCCGGCAGCAGATATGCCAATGTCTTTCCCGAGCCCGTCTCAGCTGCCAGCAGGAAGGACTCCAGATCTTGGCTTGACTTTTTTGCAGCTTCGGGCCCGGTTTGCCCCAACAATGCTGGAATGGCCAACCGTTGCACGGGTGTCGGCCGAATGTCCACCATGTTTTTGAAAAGTTCATCGGATACAGCTGATTTGAGCGCCGGCAGCAAATCAAACTGATCAAACGATTCATATGATGACATCTTCTCTTTCAAGGTTGTTCGCTTGCCGTAGGATACAGTGGCTAAGGCACGCTGCATCTTGAGCGCCTTGCGGTCGTCAGGTGTGCGTCGGTCATGACGCCGAGACGAGGAATCCCTGCCGTCCTCTCTGGGCGGCCCTCGTGGCGATTTGGCGCGGCTCGGATCGAAGTTTGCAACTCGTCGGTTCATGCCAGCAAATGGGCCATCTATCGAATCTCTTCGTGACTTGCGCTTGTCGTCTGAAGCGGGAGATCGGTAGACTCTGTCGGACAGCACCATGCGAGATGGGCGTGATTTGGCTTGTCGCGTGAAGAATCTTTGAGCAGCACCAGGCTGAATGAGCGCCCTCGGTGCCATCCGCCTACTGAGCGTCGCAATGCATAGTGAGCAGACCGGGTTGGCGGCCATGGTCTGCATTTTTGCCGTGATGACTGCGAGACTTGAGGCGATCTCCCTCAACAAAGTCTGAACATTTTTCAAGCTCTCAGACGTTTGGACCCTTGGCAGCTTTGGAGCAAGCACGGACGGGACCAATCAACGGCTTGGGGGGCTGGGGGTATGAGTGGGGCCGTCGCCACTCCTCCTCTCAGGTTTCTTGAGCCGGAGAGCAATACTCCGTACTCCGTACATACAACTTTATTAGTCCGTACAAATGGACACCTTCCGTGCAGCCATCGTGAACCCCGCGGGCATCGACTATTTGAGGCATTAAATCGCTCCAGCTCGAACACAATCGCCAACC
This sequence comes from Epichloe festucae Fl1, assembly GCA_003814445.1. NCBI lineage: Eukaryota > Fungi > Ascomycota > Sordariomycetes > Hypocreales > Clavicipitaceae > Epichloe > Epichloe festucae. The sequence continues at coordinate 4,489,085 of CP031387.1, read as the reverse complement.
AAGAGGATGGCCCGAATAAGAAAACGGTTCCAAAAGCCCCCCCTGGTAAGATCGACAATCCCAACCCGGCTACCGAGGGCATCTACATAGGCTGAAGAACTGGATCGAAGGCCTGAATTTTGCGGTTTTCGGACGGTCAGGAGAGGGAGTTGGCGGAGAGTCGAACCTGGTCAAGATGGGCCAGGATGCCGGTGATGCCGGTCACTCTTTGCAGGGGTAGCAGCGTAGTAGGAAGTCCCAAATATGAATAACTCAACCGTTTCACTAATTTTATTGTACATCCTCTCTCTAAATCACCCTCAGATAGCTTTTCATCACAACTCGCCTCCTGCTCCCCTTGACCCCTTGCCCACGGGGAGATTCGCCCGCATCGTCTCCGCACTCTCATACAAGCAACACCAATTTCGATGGTCTGAATTACTTCAAGAACGCCAATGACTATATGGTTTGTTCAAGACCCAAGGTTGTATTATCTGCTGCTACACGATCAAACCACAGGAACTGGCGGGAACACCATCAAAAATGAACAAAAAGCACTGCTCGATTTTTCTCCATCTTAACAAACTTATGCCTAGTCCGTGTTCATTGTCAAGCCCCCATCGTCATCGATGCCCTCGCTGCTACTACATTGTGGAGACTGCTTGACTTTTCTTACTTTCCCCATGTTTCAACAAAGCGTTTGCATCTTCCGGGGCTTTTGGTTCCTCGGCGATACAGCTCAACGATACTGCAGATATAGGGCGACCGAAACTACCCCGCGATGTTCTGGTATCTCTCCTCCTTGATGGCGAGGGACCTAGGGAGAAGTCGTTTTCCTCTGACGAGTCCACGCTCGCCCCCCCTGATGTTGTTACGGCGGAGTGCTGTCCATCGTCCAGACTAGCTCGCCCCTCTTCTGCACTTGACTGAATCTTTCTCAAAGTGTCAAGCACTGACTCTCTATCGGATGGAAATTTCTCTACTGTGGGGTCGGCGATATCCACATCGTCACAAACAACGCTTCCTCCGCTATCCGATGGCAGAGACGTTGGTGATCCCGAGGTTTTTACAACATTATTATGATCGAACCCAGCGCCGACAAATTCGTAGGCACCAAAGGATTCATGCGCGAAAAGAGGGGTATCAATCTGTTGCTCTGTCGTTTCGTCCGTAGATGCATCATCCCGTGGCAGCACCAGGGGCGATGGCTTGAGAATATGCTACTAAGCGATCAGTGTGAATGTCAGGATAGACGGACCTTTTACTGTCAAAGGGGTCAAAGGCACTCACACTGTCCAGTTTTGCAGCCGTGTCGGCAACTTCAGCAGCAACCGCTGCCACTTGCTTGACGGGAGTCCCGGATCTTTGTTCTGCGTCTATCGTCTTGTCCCGGAACACGTTAGGTGGCAATGACTTGGGGCCTGAAGCCGCGATAGCCGGGTTTCCTCCTGCGGCTGCTCGACTGCTACACTGTTCTGTAGCCTCAACAACAGGCGTGGGGATTCTGTCCCCAGTGTTGCTATTAACGGGCACTCGGAGAAGATTACAACGTTGTCCGAGATGATCGTGGGCTATAGATCGTCAGCTAGTATTCGTCTTCAAGGCGTACTTTCAAATACAGGCTACAAACAAATTGTGGCGTGCTCATCAAGAAACCAGTCATGTCCACTACCGGCTCTGAATTTATACAGGTATTCCTTTCCGGGCTCCACGGGGATCTGAATAGCGAAGTGATGCTCTCCGGACTCATCTGTCACGCTATGCATCTCTTGAAGCTCCCACTGCGGGTCTGCGAATGAGCCAGCCACGAAAACGGGAGGTGCAAGACCTCTTCTTCGATAGCTGACAGTGACGGTTGTTTTGCCCGTTGACATGATTGCAAGAGGGGCGTATCCAGAATTAGCAGTGCTATGAGAAAGGCAAAAACACGTGGTCTGAAGATGGCGGCTGGTTGGGCGTCTAGGTGTACTTGTAAAGTTGTAAGGATTCGGGGGAGAGGATTTTGAGAGTTTCAAGTCGTCAAACAGTCGACCGACGGAAGGATGGGAAAGGTAATAAAGGAAGGCTATGGTGGTCCAGCCTGCTGCTTCCCCGCCTTCAGAATCGGGCGCCTCGAATGGGACGTCATGGCCCGGTTCGCAAAGAAAATGTACATATCGAAGCCCAGTCTTGCGCAGCCAGTTAGTTGTAAACGTCGGTGGTTTGGTGGCGTTAGCGTGACACCACATACGCCATATGCACGTGTTGCCAGCACAATTGTGGATCGTCTCTCCACGCCATCTACATACATATTATGGGCTTTGACGTATATATTACGTTGCACGAATAAAGAGGCGCAGCCGACACCGAACAACGTAGCTCCCCACATTTCCATCGCATGTCAAAAATTCCACCGAATTCCTCAGTGGCGCAGCTTTCACCTGCCTCATGCCTCATTGTGTAAATCTGCCATTTGTTGTACATGCCTCCTCGGCGCCCGCATCTCTATAATGTCAATCCCGCCGCAGCTCATCCGCGTCAAGCGCAAGCGGGTACAGGAAACGCCTGTGACCTTTCTTCGTACGGCCCTCTCGTCAAGCTGTCCTCTTGTTTCCGCATGTCCGCTTGCTTGTCTGACCATGACTAGAATTTGACCAGGATTCATCAAAAAGGCATCGCAGTGGACGCGATTGGGCCTACCAAAGACGAGAAACTACAACTCCTCGGCTCGCACTGGACAGCAAGTATACACAACCCGTCATTCACGTATCAAGGCCAGACGATGCGCAGAGCCCCAATGGAAGACAGAATGGGGGTCAAGCATCTCAGAAACCGGAGAAGCGCCCGACAAGCGCCGCAGGGCTTCTTGAGCCCCGGAGATTTCATGTGTCCCGAACTATGCTCGCCAAAAGCACGAATCAAAACCTAGGTTCAGGTGGCGTTTCGAAGAAAAACCGATACAGCCCAGCCGTATTTGTCGAATCGGCTCGAAAAAAAATGATACCGAAAACTCGACGAAGCCTTGCAGCAGGACAATCGTCCGCGAAAGTTGAGAGTAGGACGAGCACTCCCGATGCGACTCCTGAAGAAACCATGGTAGAACAGCGACAGCTCAAGCGACCAGGGATAGCAGCAGGTAAAGCCCGTCCAGCAGCAGCAGCAAGAACAACAACAACACCAGAGCAGCAGCCATCAATCGGAACACCCTTGCCTGAATCCCTTATGAATCGTCACAACGAGGACATGGAAAAGATAGCCAATGACATGAACCGGTGGGTTCTGAACGAGCTCGGCGCCAACTTGCAAAATATGGAACAGGAGAATCGGCCGCTACGCTTCAAGCCAAAAAGCCCTGCGAAGCGTTACAATGAACGACACCCAGGTCTGGCCGTCCAAACACCAACAAGGCAAATTGATGATGCAATGAGCGACCTCAGTGATGACGACGACGACGACGACGACGAATGGATCATTGAAGAATATGTTCGTATTCCTGCACACTCAGTCGCACTGGACGTGCTGCCTACAGATGTCGGCATCTTGGTGCTCGATGAGAAGGAGAAGAGCATGTTCTTCTTTGGCTCGGAGCTCGACGACGATGAAGAGCTGGGAGAGGATGACGAAGACGAAAATGGTAAGTCAAACCTACCCATCACTTGCGCACAATGACTTGTCTCGCCCGAGCCCCGGGACCCAGAAGAATTATAGTTACTATCAATACTTACCTTCTGGATAGCGGAGAACTACTACGCCGCCGATTATCCAGAGGATGAAGCAGACTCTGGCGATGAATACGGGCGTCAGGCCTACGTATTCGGCCAGGGGAACAACTCTGACGATGAGGATTTGGACAACATTAAGGAATTCGAAAACGATCTCTATGAAGAACAAGACGAGATGGTCCTGGAAGGCGATGCAGACGAGGACGATGACGCCAGGATGGCTCGCATCAGAGAATTCATGAAACGAAATTCGGCGTTTCAATATCGGTAGAAAAGTACCGCTTCAGATCGCATTCGACTGATGGACAGACATTTGCGATCCCATCATGCAGGACTACATGGCCAGCTCCACCATCACCATCACCCATGAACAACATCCCAACCAGAGCGAGCCATGCGCGCGCACACCATGCTCTCACGTCTCAGCAAGGATCGCACACCTTTTCCACCACACGAGCCACGTTGCGATCCAAGAAGAGAAAAACATTCGGTAGAGTTCACGAATTTCCCGCAAATAGAAGAACGTGCAAACTAGTTGTGCATCGCACGGCCGGTTGAACAAGGTCTGGTGGACGAAGCTATGGTCAGCCAGCGACCGCAAGTCATCGTGCATGTTTGCAAGAAGTTGCTCAGCGTCATCGCTTGCCTATTTATATGCCGCGAATCATAGCTTTTATGGAACGAGGTGGAGCACTGTACTTTACCTGCCTGCCTCTGTTGCATTTGATCGAACAACACGTTCCGTGAATGTAAATCCCGATTGCGGCACAGGACATTACAGGGCACGAGGTAGAGTAGCATTGCCAGAGTAAATATCGGGCATCCAACATCATCATCCCTTCGCCGCCACGATGACAATGTCAACTACATGGGCAAGAATAAGTCGGGATTGCACAGACACAAAACGAAGTTCAGTTTAGGATGCGTGAACATAATATATATATAATTGGTGGCTAATGTACAAGATTGCCTGAAGAAGAGAAAACACTCGTTGCACGCCATTATGCGTGCAGACGTCATGCCATTTCGTCGTAGACCGTCACACTCATACCTCCTTCATCCTGGGGTTTTTCTTGGTGTGTACTGGAGAGAAAAAATATATAGAAACGAGAGAAGAAGAAATGGAACAGTGTACGTGTAGGCCGATTTACCCACAGTAAATTGTGCACAGGAACAGGATCAGAGCAAAGACCAAAGACACTGGCAGCGCTAATCCAAGATGTCGTCAAGGCCTCGTCAGTCCACCATGATTGATGTATCTATACTATAGCCCGAAAAAAATACGCAGGACCCGCAGGATCAACATAGGTCGTAAATGCTGTTTTTTTTTGGAGACAAAGGGAAATATGAACAAGTCCGACCGCCTACCATAAGAGGGCTGGGTGTTGTACAGAAAAAAAGGACGCCGTGTCGTTAATAAAGAGTTGTCGTCGCCGAGTCATGTTCGTGAAAGGATGTGATTGCTCAGAGCTTGAGTCGTCTCAGTTCTTTTCTCTTTCTTCGTTCACGTCTATCACGGTACTGCATTGCCCTCTTGGCAGCTGGTTACAGACATTAGTGTGCTGCAAAGACATCATATTGGGCAGGAAGAATGTATAACATACCCCAGTCTTGCGATTTGCGCTTCAGCTCCGGGTCTACCCAAGAGTAGTGGATGGCGCGTTCCGGGTAGCGCTGTGCAAGGCCAAGTGGCTCCATGGGCTTATCCTGGCTATCTCTCTCCCGGCACTTGATGCTGATATGCTTGGGCTCCATGTCTTCCTCGTTCTCGAAAATCAACCAGCCGTCTTGGTCCCAAAGGGGAATTCTTTGGTTCATACGATAGTACCAGGCCTGCAGTCCCTGAACTGTTCTCTCGGGAGTTCTGCCAAACATGGATGCGAAGTCTTGCTTGATGCGTTGCCATTTCAGCTTCTTGTCATGCCAGGCATAGATGATGAAATCCCCCTCTTCGGTAGTGTACTTCTGATTAATGTGTCTGTTCTCGCTGTCTGGTGGGGGGCTCGGGTACCCATCCAGGTGAGAGCCGCCACGCAGGTAAGGGTCGCTCATGTGATAGGGTGAGTAGTTGTCCTGGGAGGCATAGGCCGGCATGGGAGGCATTGACTGGGGGAGCATGGAACTTCTTCTCAGACTAGGAAGAGGAGATGGGGGCGTGTAAGGCCGGGCAGGACCATACGATCTCGCCAATGCCTCAACTCCAAGGTCAAATTCCTCCAGGCTGGGAAGCTTGACAGGTGCTGTACTTGGAGCTTCCAGTCGAGCAATGCTAGGAAGGGGCGAGCAATCCCTAGACACATTCAAGAATGGGCCTGCGAGAGGTTTGGAGTTAACAAATATGTCGGGCTAACAGGTCAGAGGCCGAATGAGAGGAACGTACCTTCGATTTTCAATCGTGGGCTTCCAGATGTCGACTGAGGTGGAGTATGGGGGTGACTTGAGAGCTTGGGGAGAGTGATGAAAGGAATGTCGTCTGACAATCTCCTTGGTGTAGAGGTCTCGACATGAGTTATGGCTCTAATTCCCATCTTTCCACTGCAGACAGGCGAGGAGTCGCCACATTGCCGCGGTCTTCGAAATGTTGAGTGCATTGTACAGCGATATCTCCCAGAAGAATCGTACGTCGGCCGTGTATTTTCCAACTCGATATAATGATGTAAGTCGATGCGTAAGTTGTATATAAGACTGACAGTGGGTCGAACAAATTGGTGAGCTTGTTCAAGGCACGAAAGGGTTCGATGAGCGAGCAAACGAGGGAGAAGGTGGGTTCAGTGGTTATGAATGCGTCTAAATATGATGAGCACGGCAAGCATATAAAGGAGCGGCTGCTTGACGACTTCGGCAGGTCGATGACACGAACACGAGGGCGAGAGGGGGGCCCTGTTTTTGTACTCCACGAGGTGTCGAGACCCTGGTAATCGGGCAGCGTCTGATCACTTTGCTAATAACGCACCATTTTTCTTCTTTTCTCGCGAGCACTGTACAGAACTGAACTGTACGGTACCTGGATACCTGGATACCTGGATCAACATGATGGAGTGCGCAAGAGGGTAGGACAAGTGATTGTCTCGATGTGGAGGGGGGTCTGTGTGTATGCCTTCCCCTGCTCAGCGCTGAACTGGTCCGGCGGGCAAAAAAGCAGAGACCTGACTAGGCGTAGGGTGCGGAGGGTGAGACCAGTCCAAAAAAAAATAAAAAATAAACCCCCCATCGAAAAGCAGGGTGGATCATCGTGCAGAAATCGACATGATGAACGGTACCTGCGGCGGCGGATAAACAAAGAAACAAGTCGTCCCGACGCCGCCAGATGCAGTCTTGCAAACCGGCTTCTGCTTGGCCTCTGCTTGTTGGCCTCTGCTTGGCCTGGCTTTGCCTTGCTTCGCCTGGCCTGTGCACTGCAGCTGCACCGACGACGCCTCTTCATTATTCCCAACGTCGCTGTGGAGGAGATTACCAAGTCGGGCTAGTGGCGGGGTGCCGCCCACCGGGGCAGGGAGAGACAATAGAGATAGAGACGCGATGCGCATCCATCTATCAATTGGTCATGGCCGGGTGCCCAACACAAACAGACTCATCCGTACAATCGACGACGTTTCCGGGGACCTCAGGGCCTGTCCTACCACTACGCGCAATTCGCCCCGAGTGAACCACCGCGGCGGATTGCGAAGCAAGGGACAAGACCCTGTATCAAATCCATAATTTGCCATACAATAGTCTCGAGCTACAAAGCTCCGAGCATCACGACTCACATTTCCTCCCTCGGAGAAAACTTTGCAGCACTAAGAAAGCCACCTGGGCCCAGGTCATATCCAGTGGCAAGCCGTGGGCTGGCTTTCCCACCTTGCCAGAGCCAGGTTGGACAGTCAGAGTGCGCTGGCCAGGTGTTCTTTCAACCTGGTTTATGCCAGGGTTGCCGCTTCATCGGGACGTGTAATCACTGGTTGACATGAACTTTCATGGCCGTTTGCGGCACATCACTACCCCCCCCCCCCCATGTATTTTTGAACAGATGTGACGGCAAGCAAACAAACCCAAAATAGCCTCGAGAATTGCTCCGACTTGACAGCGAACCGAAGTCTGGACCGTGTCCGTTACAGGTAGCGAACTGCAAAGGTCGCGGTGCGGGGCTGTCGACATGGCCATTTGCCAAGTAAAGCTCCTTGACCCGTCGAGACCAGCCGGTCGAAGCAGCAGGAAGCGCTGTAGCTCGTACATAGACAGGGCGTGGTCCATTGTCCATTGTTGGTTTCAAGTGCATTTCTGCCCTTTGTGAACATTGTGTGGTGTGATCGACGCCACCGTTGATAGTAGTGGATGCCTTCCTAGCATGCCCCGACTTACACTGCATAAGAGAGAGTAGAAAAAACAACGGTACGTAGCATTTCGACCTCTGAGCCAAGACCTTAGGCGAGTCTCGGTTCGTGCAGTCTAGTGTGGCTCGCCATGACGCTCTGAACAACAGGTACTTCGCCCACACGCGGATGTCCCTTTCTTTTTCGTCCCCAGATGTGATGTCTAGTCTCTGTGTGTCTTATGCGGAGCGTGTGCAGGGTCATGTATTTCTCCGCTGAAATTCATGAGGTATTCAGGTATGAAGAAAGGCCCGTCATCATCGCCTCGGATTCTCGCTTGTTTCCTGACGTAGTGGCCAACGCCTTGGTTCATGGGCACTGAATCGCCGCCATTTGATACCAATTTTAACAGCCAAGGATTTATGCCCTCGCTCACAGGCAGGAGTGGGGAAGACGGAGAATGGTGGCATCCTTGGGACAAAAAGAACCAGACGAACCGACGGGCTTTTGCTGTTTGCTGGGGAAAAAAGAACGCTTGCCAACCTGATTACAAGTCGTCAGTAGGTGGATAGCGTTCGCGAACGGGGCGATTGGCTCGGCCAGGAAGGCTGGCAGGTTGGGCAATCGGAGTGGTGTTGTTGCCTTTTCTTTTTTCGGCCCTCGAGAGGGGCGTCAAGGGAGGAGGTGGTGAGTCGTGACCAAGTGAGGTTGGATGGACGAAGTTGCGCAAGCGGCAAGGGGCACGAAGCGGCTGGAGCTCTTTCCTTTTGAGCCTCCACCAACTGCCAACCAGCCCAACCCATCTGTCAAATCCCTGTCGGCAAGGCCCTGGAGGAACAATCGGACTAATCCTCATTCGTCTCTAGTGCGATCTTCGTCCCCAACCTTCTTGACAACCACCCATCTGATTCTCGAGTCATCACTGATCAGTCATCTCGACAACAACACGGACATGGCGCGTTCCTGGACTTCACCACCGGGACGGCCATTTCGTCTTCAGCGTTACCAAATCGTACCTGGCTATTACTGGCTAGTCAAGGAGTTGCGTCCCTTTCTGATACTACGTCCTACTAGTAAGTGGCATATTAACTTTCGTTTTGCTTCCGGTGCACCCGCATCCTCACAAATCCAACTGGCTGCTCTGCTTCTCAGGACAAAAGAAAAGCAGAGGCCCGTTCCCAAACACCGAGGGCTGCAATGGCGCATGTAGTCCGTAGTCCGGCTTGCTCTTGAAGCCCAGCCTCATCGGACTCACGGCTGTACAGCCAAGACCTGCAAATTAAACATTATTCGGAGGTTTTCAGTTGACATGTGTAGGTAGTCCAAACCGAGTCGCTGTGCTGCCTCGCCCGGGCTTGGCTTCTCTTGAACTTTTGAGCTGGTGAACACAAGGAATGGTACTGATAATGAAGGCATTTGCAACACTGTTCAATATCTATTCATGCACACATCGTTTCTCATTGAGTCCATCGACCTTCCCCATGGCATCTCGTCGGCATCCATCCGTGGTACATAAACGCATGCCAAGTTCATAATTGCCTAGTGGTTAGAACCGATTGTCTCAGGACTCCGCCCGCTGCGGTCCACCACCATGTTAGAATATCATGATCAACGCCAGGTGGTGGGTGGCAAAGACCAGGTATCACGACGGCCCGGCCACAGAAGTAAATTTGAACGGAATAGGATCTCACCCACGACGTGGCGTGTGTGTTTCGGTCGTTCGGCATATCTTGATTCTTGATCCCTTTGGGCCGGACACAGCCACGTGCATGCGTACCAGAGCAGTCAACAGTGCAGCAGCTCTTTTTGTTTTCCTTTCCTCCTGATAGTCTCTAGTCTCAATATCCGTCAACCAGACTGCGGAATCATGTTTCGCAAACAGAACAGAATATGTTCTCTTTTTCGTGGCGGCCTAGTCCGTAGGATGGAATCGTCGGCCACTTTTCGATCCTCTGTGGCGAAAATTCATCATGCAAGGTACAGCCGTAGTGTTTGAAACATCTAAGCAAGGGAGCATCGGTTCTCTCAACTGATCTTACAGAGCCCCCCACAACGTCATCGTCGCGGCCATTTTTGTCTGACTAAGACAATTTGCTGGTCTTTCCTCACACATTGTTCATGGTGGGATGACGAGACGGTTTTTTTTTTTTTTTTCAAAGTACACTCCGCTCTACACTAAGCTGCAGCCACGAGGCGTCGGATTGTTGAGATGGCGTACCTGCGTACGTTCGACCCTTATCAAAACAAAACAAAAGAAAAAGCATCGGTCCGCTATGCGCGGACCGGGCAAACCCAAAGAAATTGCACCTTCTCTGTTCAGAAACCAGGCTCAACGCAACTCCCAAATGCGGCTACGTTTTGTGCCCGTTTAGGGCAAGGTTTCAGGTTCTTCCACGGGTAATGGGTCTCAATTTCTCGAGTCCATGTTCCCCCATCCACTCACCCTAATTGTGTCAATTGTGGCAGAGAAAAAGGGCCAACTGCTCGGCCCCTTGTTCTCCTTCATCGACCTTCAGTGATATTCATGACCCGCATGTTGCGGGGGGCTCGGGACCTGGGCGTGCAAGAAGAGAAAGAGACATCAAGAAAGCTCGGAGACTGGACTCCGTACAAGCGATCGTTTTACGGTAACACCGTCCGGCAAAAATTTTCCCGGAAGAGGTAGGCTTTCAATGTCAATGTCACTTTGTCAAGACGCGTGACGCTGTACAACCGGTTTGGTGCACGTGGATATTTTGGGCCACCAACGTAGACGCTCTTTACAATCTGTCTGTCTGAAGCGGCACGAGCAATGCACTGCCTCGTCCTGGTGGCACGATTCACATTGGATCAAAGTGGAGGCAGAGAGAGAGATTTCGTCTGCGCACCAGCCAGACATTTTGTCTGAAGACTATATCAATACGGGTCCTGGGTTTTGGTCCTTTTGGACACCCCAGTTTTTGCATATTCCAGCATATCGTGGCGGCTCTTCCAGACCCTCCATGATCCATCACGGCATCTCACCCCAGACAGTAGTTCTACTTTACGCTTAAGCAGTCTCTCACTTACACTAGGCCAGCAAACCTTACTACTTGATATCAAGACTATAATCTCCTATACTAAAGCTTGCAATTGTCTTCGGTTCGAGAGAGAGAACCTGTGTCGGGAAACGATTCATCTCCCGAAAAACTCCTAGACATGTTTTAGTCCTCGTCCAAAGGAAACAACACAACAAACAAAGCCAGGAGAACACACCGACCCGTCCACGAAATTTTCAAAATAAATGGCAAAAGTTAAAAACGAAATAGACAGGATAAACAAGCAAACAAGCAAAGAGGCAAACAACAGGTCGAACGCGTAGCAAAGCCGATGGCCAAAAATGCCTCTTGCATATAGGGGGACTCACCATCCTCGTTCTGGGCCACCACTCAAGAAGCTGCAGTCACTGTTTAGATGACAGTCCCAACCGCCGATCAAATCTGCCGCTGTGTCTGTAATGAAGGAATGTGTGAGTAGGCGTGTCACAGGCCATATTTCGAGGGCACACTGCCATGCAGTGGCAGCAACCTCTATGGTGCCTTCGTACAGCTTGCCCGTTGAGCTGAACAACACTGGCAAAGTACTGTACTGCACGTCTCGAGTGCAGCAGCGTTGCTCACATACCTGGTTCAGATTTTGGGCGGCGGTCACCGCGGCTGGCCAAAGAATCTTTTGCAGTGGCGTTGGTCCCGGTCCCGGTCCGGCCATAGACGCTCAAACCACATGTGTAGGCGTGAAAGTCGTCGATGTCCACGCTGGCAGGAACCTGGGCGGTCAGAATGCGTCCGATCAGAATGATGACAGCTGCATGGCTGCAGAGAACAACGGCCCGAGTACCGTCTGCATCGCACTGGTTGATGATACCCCTCAGGGCCTTGGTGATCCTCTGTTGCAACTGCTCCAGCGTCTCGCCTCTTCTGGACGGCGTGACGACTGACACGTATTCATGGTCATAACTCGGAAACATGCCCTTCAGCACCTCCGGCGCAGCTGGCTCCGGGTGATCAAACGGAGCGGACCCGAACCACTCACGAATGCCATGCTCAGGAAGCATCTTGGTCACTGCAGCATGACCATCGGGGGGTAAGGATCCCCCACCCGTTGTACCGGATGCATGACCACTTCCGAGAGTTTGAGCCCTCTTTGCCGTGGCCTGGGCCTCTTGTTGCTGAAGTTCCATAAACGGGGCCATTGTCTGCAAGCATCTGTAGAAGGGACTAGAATACACCTTGTCGATCTTGGGGTCCAACGTCATGAGATGTCTCCCCATCTCCTTACTCTGATCTATTCCATACGACGTGAGTGCCGGATCTCCTGGGATACCAGTTGGAGACGGCACGCCACTGTAGACTCCTGTTTTAGGATCAACGGACCAACTGGAGCGAAACTAAATCGGGCGAGAAGGGAAGAAAGAGATGGCCGAGTCAATACTGTGTTTGCCCATTCCATTGCAAAAGAAACCATCGTGATTTTTTTTTTCCCTTGCCTTGAGGCGCCTGGTCTTCTTCCTATTGTCTTGGCTACCGGGGTCTGTGAACAAAAGAGCAAAGGAACGCCACTCACCCCATGCCGCACCACGTAGATTTTTTCCAAAACCATTGTTCTGCTATGTTGGGAGTGTCCGTAGCCGGAGTAAGGACTGGAGCAACCGAAACTTTTTAAAAAGAAGGAAAAGGGAGAAAAAAAAATCCAGTAATTTTTTTTAAATCAAAAATGAAATAAAATAGAAGATAAAGCAGGCCCTTCCTCCCCGTTGGTAGGATGTTTGGACGGGGTGTGAGATAATTATTTCAGCGAGAGAAAATACTTTCGCTATCTCCCGTCATCCACAAAAGGGGTGCAGGAAATGATGAGGAGGTGTCTGATCAATGGAAGACGAAATACCAGACGCCACGGGGGGGTCCCGTTCTGGAGATGAAGGTTCGGTGAAGAACAGTTGGATGATGGGCCGTCAGGGTGTCTGTCGGGGTGCCGGGGTATCGGGATGTCACTTTTTTTTTTTTTTTTTAAATATTTTCTTCCCGTACCGTCATCTCTGGGCAGGACGGGGAAGAGTACCAAGTGGTTCCAGAGCGCTTTTTCGCACTTAGGCGAGATGAGAGTGATGCCGGTGGGCGAGTTGAGTTGTCCGTGGGCTGGGCTGGGCGTTGTTGGTTGTTGAAGGTTTTGTCGGGCCCCCTTCACTGGCCCAGCTGTGTAAGTGGTCCGAGGTCACGAACGGGCCCCACAGAAAAAAAACTGGACATTGTTACTTCATTCATGAACACGGATCCATACGGAGTACAGAATAACATTTCCGACGATTCCTGCAGATGATTGAGAAAGAAGAAAAAAAAAAAAAAGTTTGCCAACCCACCTCATTCTGTGCGAGTCCAATGGACCGGTCCGACGAATCCCCAAGGGAATCCCCAAGGGTACAGCAGCACGCGACATGGACCTTTTTTTTTTTTTCATCTTTACTCCGTAAATTCGTACGAGCTCCCCAGTTCTCCTCACGCGCAGCAGCACAGGACATGTGCTGTGCTCCCAACTCCGTGCGCATGTCTCGTGTAACCTGTCATGTGTCATGTCACGCCCTTATGAGAGCACGCCCCCTTTGGCCATCCCCCCACAATCCCTGTCTATTGACGACTCGTCGTTGTCGATGCGTGCATGATTCGGGACCGTCTTCGAAGAAAAATACAAGAGGGGCCATTCAGATGAAGAATGTGGGACATCTTCAATATTGTCTGTTTGGGAGGGGGTGCATCTTCTCTTCTGTTCATGGGGCGCAGTACTCCGTACAATGCAGCCAGTTGGAAATGGCTTTGTCGGTCCATTCTGTTCGGGGATGCAAGAGGTCAGGTTACGCATGGTACATATGTGCGAGAGAGCTTATTAGATTCCAGACAATGCATGTTTGCGAATCAGTCCAACGATAAATGTTGGTCGTTGGGGTATAGGTTAGCTGCTTCACGGGGATTGATTCATTGAAAATGGCGACGGGTGCGAATTTCGTTCAATTTCGAGGTCTATGGACACGCTGGCCATGCAGGCTGCTTGTAAAAGCTAAGTGTGACTGCCGTCATGGCATAAGTTGTCTGTGAGTAAATATAAGTCGGGAACATGTAAGGAATGGCGTGTCCGGACCGGACCTGACCTCGGGATACGATGGTAACCAAGAATCATCATAGAGCCCCGGTGCGTGCCATCTGATGACAGCCCCCGTGAACAATGGTACCAACAGTACTCAGTCTTCCCATGACCCGTTCGTCTCCATCTCCATATCCCAGGAAAAGTCATTCTACCACAAACGCCGATAAGATGTTCTAAATCAAAAAAAAAAAAAAAAAAAAAATCAAATACAAGTGAACGAGACACACGCGGTCCTCGCATGCATCCAAGCGCATACATCATGCGCAACCTTGACTCCCAGTCGCCACCATGTTCCTGAAAAGAATTGTGCATCTAGCCAAAGGCTTTCTCAGTCCGTCGTGGTCAAGCATTTCACATAACGGAGCAAGCTCCCGTTGTTCGCGCTCGCCGACGACCGACAATGGCTCCATCCTCTTCGTTCATTTGGAGAGTATGAGCATCTCTGGCGCGTCGTCTTCTTCGGCGAGTGCCTACACCGCCTACCCCGGCCTCTTCATGTGCTTGCATATAGTCGGCCCATTTTCGCTCTAGTCTGCCAGCAGATGAGAGATCACCCCGTAGCACTCGCTTCTGGTGTTCGTCGACCGTCATCTGGAAGCCGTAAAAACATTTCAGCCCGATGATCTCGGTCGGGTACGTCACTTTCCCTGGTTGTCCCACGGACGGTCTGATCTGGGCGTTGCGGAACAGAACCTCTCGGATCCCAGTCCAAGTGACATTCTGACAGTCATAGACAACCAGCTGAAGCGTAATCCTGGGCCGCTCATCCGCAGTGAACGATCTCTTGGATCGCCTGATGATCATGGCCGCAGCCTCGGCTAGAGAAAGGTCGCTGATTCGCGTGTTATCCATGTCAACACTTTTCAAATTCAGGCATTTATGCAGCACTGGTAGCATGCCGACGTCACCGATGCCTTCGCAACAACTGATGGACAAATGCTCCAGAGTCTCTGCACAAGGAGCTTTGGCAAGGTGCTCTGACATGAGTGAGTTTGTAAGCTCTTCTAGGTCTTCCAACTCGAGATGGGTGAGTCGCGGGGTCGAGGCGAGTATTGGCTCGAGTGCTGCGTCAGTAATTGATCTACAGCCCGAGAGTTGAAGCCCTTCCAATGCTGGCACGGCATAACCAATGGATCGAACGCCGCTGCTAGATATACGGTTACATCGACTTAGGTCCAAGTGTCTCAACTTCCGAGGAGGAACAAGGGGTCGTCCGGTCAGTATGTCAAGCTCTGGGTCATGGCCTTGCATCATAACTTGAAGGGCGTCATCAGTCAGCTCGACGCATCCGCAGAGAACGAGACGCTCAAGATTGTTGGTGGCGAATATAGCCTCAGCCGTCGCCATGTCGTCAAAGCCCCGTACTTCTCCGGCTCTTAAATCGTTCAATCTGGGACAGGAATCGATAATGGCCTTGATTCCTCGGGCTTCCACTTTGCTACACCACGAGACATTGAAAGTTTGCAGCTGTGGACATGATTCAGCAATGATCCTGCATGAGGTGTTGGAGACGGCAGACAAGCCCGTCAGGTTGAGGTGGACCAGCTTCTCGTTTGTTCGCAACAAAGTGTGCAAAGTGCTTTTCTGGAAGTTTCGACAGCCCTCCAACGTTGCGTTCATCAGGTTTCTACAAGCTTTGACAATGGCCTCTGTTCGCTTGTAGTGTTCCACCTGGACACAGCCTCTCAGGTTCAAATCTTTGATAAAAGGGCCCGCAGAGACGATGATTCTAGCGAGCGATTCGGCGGGGATCTCCTTGTAGAACTCGGAAGCGTCGAGCGAGGTCCACAACTGCCCGTCGAAGCAGAATCTGTAGAATGACTTGCTAACTCTAGAGGTCTGAACCAGCTCTTTTGGCCAGAGGAAGGATAATATTCGCATCCGAATTTCGTGGGGTATGTTTTCCCAAAAAGGAAATGAGGGCTTCAATGGTCCCTTTGCCAGTGTTTTCAATTTGTTCTGTGCTTCCAATTTGGTCGACCTCAAGTCGGCGGGGAGTGCAGCCACAGGAGGTGCGCCATTTTGGTCAACGTTATCGATTTTCCGAACGGCAAGTTGACTCATGGTGCTGTCGTAGAAGGGAAACTCGTGGCTACAAGTTTGCGAGATGGAAGCTGGGACGCTCGGCAGACCCAGCGGTGATGATTGGGGGGTCGAGGATCTGGCACCGGACGGAGTCTGGGGAGGGCCGACGGCTGCGAGACTGGCACAAGAAAGTGTGCCTCTCGTGCTGTATGGGCTACTGACTGAACGAGAGCGGCGAAGGCCATTCAGTGACGGTGAGGATGATATTCTTTGCAAACCCCGTAGTAAACGCTGACGGCTTTTGCCTTTGATGGGTGTCTCAGGAGAGGTGGAGATATTTCTGCCCATGGTCGACGTTGTCGTCGATGGGGGCGGAGTAGAAGAATCTCTGTCGATGGTGGCCATTTTGACTTGGTTCTAGGAGTAATAGCTGACCAGGCAACCCTTTCTCTCTCTGTTTGCGCGTGTTTGTGTGTGTATCTTGATGGAAGAGTTTTGCCCATCAATAGTCGAAAGTAGCTTGCTCTTTCTCAATGGATTTCATCGACAGCTCTGTCGCGGGGCTTGACGTGGAAAGACGACTATGGTTCAGTTGACAAGATGACTGAGCTTAGTGATGTGCAGCGGACGAAATTCAATTCGAAACAAGCGGAGACAATAAACGAGGCTGTCCGTGATGGCAAGCCACCGTCTCGCGGTGAGTGAAGCTCGATCCAGCGAGCGTAGAGAGACACGAGTTGACTAGTTGACAGACAGGATGGACAAGAGAAGATGCCGTTATCAGCATAAAGGACAAGGGCAGTCAGTGGTTGGTGTCGCGATAAGCAGCCTAACGTGATCAGCGGTAACCTCGGACCGCGGGGTCTGGTCGTCTGGTCAGCAGGTCAGCAGGTCAGCAGGTCAGCAGGTCAGCAGCAGGTTGTCGCTCCGGGAGGGCACCTGCGCCTTTGCCCGAGCGAGCTGTCACGCAACAACCCGACGAACCAGGATGGCGACTGTGGTATCAACAGAAATGAGGCACATGTCCATTCAGAAAGCCATCATCATGATCATATGGGCGGGAAGAAGAGAGATGGTGAAATCAAGGAGTAGAAAAGAGACGGCGAGCCGTTGAAGAAGCGCTTTTCGCGCGGCTCCGAGAGGGGGATGGACCCTGTTTTCCCAGTTGACAGCACCCTGGAGGGCAGAAGGCCACTCCGGGTGGGCCGTTAGGGCCGAGGCGACGTGACCAACCCCCCCCCTTGGACCCGCTTGGACCCATCGCAAAGTTCCCATCCCACCAGACATAACATCTGTCTCTTTTTGGTGACGGTAATAAGGCCTGGCGGTGGTCACTACATGGGCTCATGTGCAATCAACATCCACCAATTCAAGCTACATTCATATGCCTGTGCGATCTATCGAGATATAATTACCTATATCTTGGGCAAATACCTAGTATTTAGGGGGCTTCCTCATGCTCTACATGTACATACATACAGTTACTGTACATACATAGATGTCGCTTGTGGCGACCAAGGGTGTTGTGGGTCGAGTGACTTTGCGAGGCCTTAATTACTTAATTAACAAGGCCAGGGTTTCCCCACGGTCTGCGGCTTGCCACGGACGGGGGACCAGCATTATTCTGGTCAAGTATACCCATCCAACAGCAGCCAACACGCAGGAAACATCAATCGTATTTGCTGGGGCGACATGGCTTTCTTCCCACAATCGGAACAAAAAGCACTTTTCTGCACCATGCATTTACAGTCCAGGCTTTCTATTCGCAGAACGATTCCGACGCACCTAGTTCGTATGCGGCCTTTATTATCGGGTGCTGCGCATTTTCACGTTTGAAAACATGAGACTCGAATATCGCCACTAGATCGACCAAGCGCCCGCGCGCTAGTTCAAGGACCCCTTCTGCCTTGCTGCCTTCCTGTTTCCCCTTCGTGCCTCCCCAGCGCCCGCTTCGGTTTCGACCAGGGGGGGTTGGGGTTTGATGACGAGTGCTGGGATGCCACAAATGTCAACTTTTCTCGTCTGCCCGTGCTGCACATTCTTAAACAACAGAATAAAACTACGGATCCGTGCCCATTGTTCCTTTTGCTGCCATCAGATGCATACTGAGTCCCGCGACTTGTACATAGAAGTCGGACGGGATGTCTGCCAAACGGTGGCATTCAATGTACAGATGATCAATGCAATACAATGCAATGAAAATAACAGATTGTGGCTCGGGAGAGTCTGAGCATGTTTCTTCTTAGTGAGCACTGCCAATCCTTCAACACCAGCGGCCGTGGAAAGGCTCAAGCTCAGACCAACTCAATGTGCTGTGAATATCCTGTACCTGATGTGCATTTTGTTGACTGCTTTGATCCGTAATTTATCTGCAATTACGCCCTTATTGATTCCCGCCGCATACCTCGTGTTACGATTGCAGCATGTCGATGGATCATTCCCGTCACCGGTGCTTCGACAGATGCTTCGACAGATGCTTCGACAGATGCTTCGACAGATGCTTCGACAGATGCTTCGACAGATTCTGTTGGGCATGCGTGGCCAATCCGAACGAATGTCAGCTGGATCACGTCGATGTGAACCCCTCCTTCTTCTTGGCCCGCCGCTCCTATGTATGAGTCCTGTCCTTTGTCGTCAGTTATTCAACGAGTTTTGCTGCCCCTCGTGCGGCCCGCTTTGAGCTGGTAGCCCAGCCTGACCCTGACCCTGACGTGACCGTACACCCCACTATACAACCCACTGTATGTAACTTGTAACTTGTAACTCCTGCGGGTGGCCCCATTGGGGTTGCCATAAGACACTAATCCGTACTACTTATGTGCTACAAACCAAGTCTCTCTTTTTTTTTCCCCCCTCCCTTGAACCACTTCTCGACTTCGGCCATCTCCCAGCGTAGGCAGAGCACTCCCATCCGTGCTGCGTGAGACAATCCTAGATTGACTGCCCGGGTCAGACTTGACCTCGGGCTTGGTAACGTGGGCGGCATCGCCGAGAGAGTGCAGGAACATTCAAGTATTTGATCTTGAGGTCTGGTCAGTCTGGCAGGAGCTATCCGGTTTTGGTCTTCTCGCATCACACGCTTTCGCCTGCGCGAGAGCACCTTCCGTCAATTTACAGACCAACCAAACAAACCCACCCCTCTCCGTCCGCATTCGTCGTGGCCCGACTATCCCACTTCCGCCTCATATTATTGTATATTCTGAGCTGAGCTGAGCTAAGCTTGGTGGCTAACACGCATTACTCCCGATTTTCTCATCGTGCACTACCTGCCACTGCTCAACAGGGTATCTCGTCATCGTCCGCTATCCTTTCGGTCATTGTTTCGTCGGCGGGTTCGGGCTCGCCGTCTAGGATGCTGATGCATGGCGGGCAACAAGAACAACGTGCGTGCCACCCTCTGACGCCGCCGCCGTGAACCGACCAAACCATGCTGACTGTATCATCTTCGCCGCTGTAGGAACCGATGATAATATTGGGGAAGATGAAAGAGGCCGTGGAAAGCTAGTACCGCCGCTGTCTTTGCCCAAGAATCGCAGCACTGGCAATCTTGCCCTCCCCACCGACGCGACTGTTGACCGAAGTCGATATCGCATGTCGTTCGAGGGTCCCTTGAGCTCTCCCATGGACTATGATGGACTAGCAAGGTGCGCTACGCCGGTTATAATATGATTTCTCCCCCACGAATGTTCCCTTGAGCTAACCAAAAGCTTTGCATATCGTTCCCTCGACGTAGATCTCCTCACTTAAACGACCACGATCATGGCCCAGGCATCACTGGACTGCGGCGCATTCGCCAACAACATACTTCTTCGCGAGCCCCGACTATGCCTAATTCAACTGCTTCTTCGCGAAATCCTTCCGTTGTTGCGCTATCTCGCTCGACCTCCATGAGTGCCATGCTTGCGAGCACTGGTAACCTGCAACATGCTACAGGTCCGGCCTCGCCTAGTTTCTCCGAAGACTTATCACGATTCCCCTCCGAGTCGCTGCACTCGTTTTCTTTTGCTCATCAGTCTGAAGAGTTTATACACAACCGACAAACGATTCTCAAGCGTTCCATGGATTTCATAAAGGATCGAATGGGTTGGTCCATGAATCCAATGCAAGCAGGTCTTGCCAGTGCTCAAGCTCGTGTGACCGGTGATGTTGAGACACAAAACATGCTGGAGTTGCTGGCACGAGCACAGCTGATTGGGGCGCACAATTTACCCAATTCGGACGTTGCTGCTCTGCCACCCTTGACAGGACCAGCTGATATAACAGGCGAAAACCTATTCGAAAGGCAATTCAAGCCCCAAATTTCTCGCACCAGCGCCACTGCATCCGATGTTGTGTCTCCTATCACTGGCCAAGCACAAGGTTCAAGGTCTCCGCTATTCAGGTTTCAGTCATCCGATGGCGTTGGAGTGGACAATCTCCCGGTTGTCCCAGAACTGGACCATGAAGCCAACATTTCCAATGAGGCCGGGACGAAGCACGAAAGCGAAGCTACTGATGGAAAGGCACAAGTTTCTGCAAGACCAACCAGCCTGAAGCGCACAATGACAGACACCTTGGGAATCACTTTACAGGACAAGCTCTTGGACACCATGGCTCAGCCTTTCCTGGCAGGGCAACCAATTTATGACGAACCACTCCCGTCTCCCACTGCGATACACACTGGGCAATCCTTCAAGGCTTTTCCAAGTGCCATTACGCCGACTGCACATGGTCATACCAATAGATGGGTCCCTGCTGCACAAGCTATCTTTACGACTGAAGCAAAACCTCCGTGGACGATTATTGCGGCCAACGATCTCGCTTGTCTCGTCTTCGGCGTGACAAAGGCCGAAATCCGTAAACTGGGCATATTAGAGGTGGTTCAAGAAGAGAGAAGAGCTTGGTTGGAGCGAAAGCTTCTGCAGATCGACGAGGGCTCCACGGAGGGGAGCCAGGAGACACCAAAGCATGAAAGTCCTGCAGCCTCTGCAGCCACGACACTTCTTGGTACACGATCAGGAATCACGGCGCAGCTACTGAGCAAACCCAACTCACGATCGCAACCGACCAAACCTGGTTCAAGACGAGCCCAAACCGTCCACAGTGGTGACCCGACCCCACCAGCAACTAGAGGCAGTGGGCAACACCGCAGCAACCTCTCAAGAGGTGTCCTGCTTTGCGGAGACGTTGTTCCCATCCAGAAAAGAAACGGGACCACCGGCTCTGCCAGTCTATGGGTGAAGGAGAAGCGTGTGGGTCTGATTTGGGTCCTGGAGGAAATTCTTGAGGATGTGGCGCATGTCACCATAGACGAGGAAGGCTGTGTCAAGAATATTTCTGGCTCACCAGACACAATATGGGGCTCCAAAGCCAAAGGCTCTGGATTTGACGTGGCAGAATTGATACCCCGAATTCCGCGGCAGGGTATCGATCCAACAATCGGTGATCTCGACTTTGCTCAGATTGCGAGGAGGAGGTTCTTCACATGCCCCAACGCCCACCAAGTTAGCACCCCATGCATGGTTGAGCAAGTGCCTGGTAAGCTCGAACTACGTGTATCGACCTTTCCTCACATGGCCGGCATAATCGTGGTAGACCCCATAAACTTGAAGATCAGAAGCTCCAATTCTGTTTTCTGCGGTGCACTGTTTGGATACGAAAATCCTGATGGGTTACCCATTACCTCGTTGATTCCTGATTTCGACAAGATTGTGGATATCCTGACGCGTGAAGACGGCCTTCAGATGTTGGATGGAATGGTGGTTCCAGAGCAGAGATTTCGAAGAGCATCAGCTTTCCTGTCTTTGAAAGAGCACCGCCCCGATGCCGCCGCGCTTTTCCTCCAACCAGACGGCCTACCTGGCAAGCATCGTGATGGATCGGAGCTCATGATTGACGTACAGATGCGTGTTGTAGAAAGTGAAAAGCAAACCAACGTCGTGGAGGAGACGGTCCAAGAAGGAGGTGATGAAGATGAAGCGAACAGTGTGGATGAATCATTCTCTTTTACTCACAAGGAAATAGTATTCGCATTGTGGATCACCTACTCACGGCACCTTCATGGGCATGCTCGCATGAACGTTCAATCGCCCGGATCATCAGGCACCGCAACGCCACTTCACCAACCTTCTCCCGGCCAGGCGCCCCCAGTGCTTACGCCTATAGAAATAGCATCAGATGAGGAGCAGCCGCCCAAGAAGGAGGTGAAGTCGGCACCGCATACCTTCACAAAGCAGCTTCGAGACGCAGCCATGAGCGCAGCCGCAAAACTGACTGGACACCCAAAATCTGCGGCTAGTATGAGTGAAAAGTCAACACCAGCCAGAGCGGTCGAGCCGGCACCCAAGACTTCAATTGAGGCCTATGCTATTCTTGAGGATATGGGACAAGGTGCCTATGGACAGGTCAAATTGGCTCGTCACAAAACGTCCGGCAAGAAGGTCGTGCTCAAATATGTTACAAAACGCCGTATTCTGGTCGATACCTGGACTAGAGATCGAAAACTTGGAACTGTCCCTTTGGAGATTCACGTACTGGATTACCTACGAAAGCCCGAGTTCAGACACCCCAATATCGTGGAAATGGAAGGCTTTTTCGAGGACGATGTCAATTACTACATCGAAATGGCCCCTCACGGCCTCCCGGGTATGGACCTATTCGATTATATTGAGTTACGAGGCAACATGGAAGAGTCAGAGTGTCGGAGCATTTTCATCCAAGTCGCGAAAGCCATTCATTTCCTGCACACCAAGGCGCTAGTCGTGCACCGCGACATCAAGGATGAGAACGTAATTCTCGATGGTGAGGGCAACATCAAGCTTATCGACTTTGGAAGCGCAGCATACATCAAGAGCGGCCCATTCGATGTATTTGTTGGTACGATTGGTGAGTTTCCACATCATTATATCCATGTCAATGAGGTGCTTAACATTTCGCAAGTGGCATACTAATCATTTTGATAGATTATGCTGCTCCCGAAGTGTTGGCTGGTAGACCTTATGGGGGCAAGGAACAAGATGTCTGGGCACTAGGCATCCTCTTGTACACCATCGTTTACAAAGAGAACCCGTTCTACAGCATCGATGAGATCATGGATAGGGATCTGCGTGTCCCATTCACAATGAGTGATGAGAGTATCGATCTGGTTCGCTGCATGCTCAATCGAGATGTCAAGGACCGATATGATATTGAAAAGGTGCTAGAACATCCGTGGTGCAAAGCAATTGAATGATTCGAAACATGGATGGGTCGTGGTGCCCATAGATAGATACAAGTTGTCGACGCTCCCTCATGGCCGGGATGCATCAGACTAGACCATCCAAAATCATGAACGTTGGTTGCGGAGGACTTTACGATAAATAGGAAAGAGGACGAAGACATGTATGTATCGCCTGGAAATGCGGAGGAGGCACGAACGCTACAAAAGAGACGAACAAATCCCACTTTTACTAGTGACAAACAGCAGAAGACCTTGCAGAGCATTGGCGCACGTTAGAGCGCGAAAGCTGGCGTTCATTTTTTATCATATTGCAATATTTTTCTCCTTGTTTCTTCATCTTCAATTTGTATGTATACGTTTGAATACTTCAATCTTCTGTTCTAGCTGCTACTCTCTCGAATCGGCGTTTTCCAATGGAGCGATGATGACACCTTGTCAAAGATTATGTATAAATATAGTGGATGCACCATACGTATAACAAGCAGTAGCTTTTGTTTCCTTCTTCTATTGGTTTTTTTTTTTTTTTTTTTTTAACAAAAAAAAAAAGATAAAAAAAATTTACCCGTTTGACATTCAAAAGGGGATTAATAAAGTTGACATTGCCTCCCGCCCTCCTCCCTTCAAAAAATGCATCCATTTTTGACTAGTCATAGCCTAATTCCGGGTTTGCCCTAAAGTTACATCGGCATCGGCACTCAGGCACAGGGCACTCGACATGTCTTGCGAACCATTGTCGCGCATGGTCCAGATGGAGGACGTGTTCGCAGCGGAGGCAAAAAGTTGGGAATCGGCCTGCCAAGCGCGTGGCCTCCTTCTCCTCGGGCTTGTCGGAGCGAAGAACACCCACGACTTCCAGACAGACGACACAGCGGGGCAGGTGTCTCCCACAGTTGGGACAGCTGATTCCCGAATTGATACTCGTTGCCAAAAGGGGGTTGCGCGTCTCAAGCGCAGTAGGTATGGGGGTGGGCGCCGGGGCGCCGCCTTGGTTAGCGAGCGATGTTTCAGCATCGCAGTAGACGCAGCGGAGGGCTATTTGACGAGACGGTGGCTTCAGCGTAGGCACACCGTCGCGCTTGGAGCGCTTTGTCGATTCCACTTCGAATTTTGTGCGCTGGAAGAAGAGCCGGTGGCGTTGTAGGTGGGCGCGGTATGCGTTGCGCCAGGCGCGGCAGCGAATGTCGTCTATGTACCGCGGGTGGGCTATGGATAGAACCAGAGTGGCTGTCTGGATGTCGTGGAATTTCTGGATATAGCGGGCGAATATGTCGACGGCTTTTTCGGTGATACCTGTGAGGGCGATGCCTTCAATGTCACCGTCCTCGATGGCGAGGGATACGTTTTCGTGCAGCCACGTGGTGAGCTGGTTGTCGTCAAAGTTGCGGACGGCCACGACGGCACGGTCCGAGAGTGGAAGAGAGCGCTGATTTGCGACGGCGGTCCAGTCGCCGGTGGCGATGAGGGAGGAAATGGCGCGCAGGTACGGGTCTGTCTTGGAGGCCACGACGTCGTCGAGCTCGAGCTGGTCTTTCTTGGTGGGCTGTGACTGTTTGCTGCCGCGGCCGAGAAGTTGGAGGGATAACGAGACGAAAAGCAACTCAGGATGTGCGGCGCTGGCCTTTTTAAGGATCTGGATGGCCTTGTCCGTGTCGCCGCGGAAGAGGTGACGAGACGCGACCATGGTGTGGATGGCCGTGGGGTAGTCGGGGTCGTCATCTCGGTCGATGACGTTGGGATCATGGCGCTGAGGGTCGCCCCAGCCGCAGATCTCGAGACAGAGCTGACGTTGGAAGGGCTTGCTTGTCGTGGCGCCCTCGAGTTTGGGTAGACGTCGCTTCTTGCAATATTGTCCGATGGCTCGTTCCCAGTGAGCTGGGTCGGGGATGGTGGCTCCGGGGGCGAGACGAGTCGCTGGATTATTGCCTGCGCTCCGAGTCAATTGTGTGTTGTCGGCGGATTGAGACTGAAGAATCAATAGATGCGAGAGAAGAGGAAACTTACCGAGGTCGTTTGTCCATATTGAGTGAACACCAAGGTAGCTCAAGTCCATGTTCCCGAGAAGCAAGCCTCCATCATCAGCAGCCATTTCAGCATCTGTGTTCCAAGCGTTAGTAAACCGTCTTCCCTTGCTTTAGCTCATCAATACAAACAAAGAAGAAAGAAGCCAGAGACACTGACCAGCGATCCAGTCCCATAAGAACCTTCGCCACGGGTCATCCGACAATACTTTTCGGTTTGTTGCCGCATCGAACAGGTACTTCTCCTTGGCTCGGAGGAGCATCGAATGGTCAACTGTGCATTGGGCTTCCCTAGGCAGCCCCTTGACGGTTGCAAGCGTGGCGAGGAGTGCTTCATGAATCTCACGGCAAGAACCTAGGCTGTTTGACGCGAGGGATATTTCATGAGGTCGGTAGTCCGATTGTCTTGAACTGCTTCTCTGCGCTTGTTGTTCATCTTCAGCTTGTTGATCTGCTTGCTCATCTTTGATATAGGATCTAATACTGGTAAGCTTTTGGCTTATTGTGCTTGCGTTGTGTAAAGTCTCTGGCAATGGCCGGGATATCTCATCGACATGTTCGAGGATTACGGGTGTTGATTCACTGTCCTGCAATGTGTCGTTGACACGATCCAAAATACGTGCCTTGTCTGGCCCGAAAATGGGTACATCTGCAAGGGCCTTCTCAGTCAGTAACGGCCCCAAAATCTCGGAGGTCTGAGCTGGCTCAAATTGCATCACATCATGGTAGGGTGCGTTCTCTAGAAGGGGGGATTTAGTACATTCGTCATATACGCGCATGGTTCAGGTGTCATTTGAACAGCAGCTCACCTTCCAGTCCACGATGAGGCGGTTGCCAAGGGACGAGCTTGTAGATGTGGTCTGCCGTCCTAGACGATTGCTCCAGAATATCAAACGCTCCATTTGCCCTCAGAACCAACATCCTCGGTCGCAGCGCTGGTGAAGACAAGGTGATCCAATCAAATGATACAATTCGGTCATGTCGTCTCGAGTTATCCCGGTAAGACACGTCCATCTCGTGGGACCTTTGAGCTTGTAGCAGCTCGGGGCCTTCCTGTGGCGCTATTCCTGCTGATACGATTTCTTTGTTGGTTTCCATGACCTTGAGCTGACCAGTTGGAGATAGCGCCGCCAGTAGGCCGCGACGATCCCGACAATAGCGAAGTGAGCGAATCAGAGAGTGCCTGCCGTCGTTCAGGAATGGATCCGAATCTGTCTCAATGGCTTTATCGAGCCGCAGAGCGCCACCCCAAGGAAGTGAATCCACATCCACAGCTTGACTATATGAGCGAGAAGCCAACGGCCGTGAGGTTGCTCGTCGATCCCAAATCATGACACCGGGATGATCCAGTGCAGACGACGCAAAGTTATTCTGATCGACATAATCAATGGTCAGATTGTTGTTACATTTGGTTTGAAACGTGAGGTTTCCGCTAGGTTCTAGTGCGTATTACATCAGCATTGGTTGCATTCATGGCAATATAGTTTCGAAAGTCGGCTGCTAACCTCGAAGATCAATGATCCTCACTCCTTGTCCTTTGATGCCAGCCACCAGTGTCAATGGGCTATCTTCAAAGAACTTGATGCTTGAAACAGAAACGCTGGGCTCAAGCTTTGCGTATGAATCGACAAAGGTAGATGCGGCAGAAGGAAAGCCAGTATTGGGTAGCTTTTGAGCAGACAGGCGATTGACATCCCACACATGCAGACTCTGGTCCATTCGCACGCGGTCAAGACCAACAGCGAGGAGACCGGTCGTGTTGAAAGCGACCGCTTGACAAGTCCTAGACATCTTCAGCCCAATTTCAGCATAGGCATTGGAATTGTCATCGATTTTCAAGAGGTTGATAATGCCAGATCCGGTTCCCACGGCCAAAAGGCTAGTGTCGGCTGGCGACCAATCGTAGGTTGTGAGGGGCGGGAAGTCATCGTGGCGGCTGAGCCTGGAATAGTCAAAACGCTGCTTATGCGCATATCCAGTTGGCTCATAGAGTTGCACGACGCGGTGTTGTAGATTGATGTGAACGAAGCTATCGACAGACGACTTCGGCGACCACTTGACCAGACCTGGTTCCGGGCGGTCCATCATGTGCGTACAGCGTACACAGTGGCACGAAGTTGCTCGGCAGGCAGTGATAAGCCCTTGACGGCTGCGTCTGCCGATTCGACAAGCAGCTGAGAAGAAACCGTGTTTGTGTGCTCCAGGTCAGTACAGTAAGCGTTGAAAGCTGGGGTGAGTATCGGATCGGACCAAGCCACGGGGATGAGACTGTTCAACTGCCGCATGACTTCGCACAATGCCTTTTGGATGCGCCTGAATCAAGCAAGTCGCGCGTGTGGTGTTGTCGTGTCGGCGTATGTGATGAGCCGTCCGTGAAAATGAGTTGAATGAGTTGAAGCGAGGTGTGGTGAGACTGAGTTTCCTCCACAGTGCACAGTGCACACGCGCGCGCTTGTCTTCCGCATTGGCTGGGTGCATGGAGACTGGCCAGTGCTGATTGGCTCGTGTGGTGGCCCCAACAAGCCAACATGCCCAGGACCCCATTTCCGGTCAAGGAAAAATAGAAGGGCAAAAAAAAAAGGTATCTACTACTCCGTAGCTTTGCTTTGCTTCGGAGAGTTGAACAGATCAACAAGCCTCACTCGCACTGCAAAACGCCCCTCGGGCATCACGCACAAACCCCCCTCGTTGAATCCCTTGGCCTGTCGCGGAGGATTACGCAACAAATTGTCATTAATGCAAAAATGGGCATGAAGCGATCCTTCGCCGACGTGGACTCGCAGGACCATGACAGCACTTCTCGGAGTGCAGCATCACGCGGAAACGGTTTCGACCCCAAACGGCGAAAGCAGCATGGGACCGGAAACCCCAAGGTAAAAGAGGGCCGACTGGGCTTTGCGAAGAAAAGAATCCGCAATATTGAGCGACTGCTTGAACGGAACAAAGACCTGCCCGCCGATGTGCAAAACGACCTGCAACGAGAATTGGCGACCCTGAAGGCTACCGTCTCGGACAAGTCATTCCATAGGAAGCGGAGCGCCATGATTTCTAAATACCACATGGTTCGGTTTTTTGGTATGTCATCCGAGATAATGCTCTTCATTTGTAGCACTTGTTGCTAACACGCAAGTATTGCAGAGCGAAAAAAGGCCTCAAGATTAGCAAAGCAAATCAGGCGCACGATTGAACAGAATCCCGAGTCCGACGGTATCGACCATCTCAAACGCCAACTGCATATCGCCGAGGTGGATGAGGCATACACAGTTTACCACCCTCACATGGAACCATATCACAGTTTGTACGGCAGTGTGAGAGCCGACAGCAAAGAGAAGCAGGATGGTGGAGAGTCAGAGGATGAAGCAATGAATCAGACCCCAGTAGCCAAGGTAGCGCTCGACTCGGAAAGACCGCCCATGTGGTACGTCGTTGAGAAAACCATGGAGCAAGGCATCGAAGCACTACAACAGCTACGAGAGCGGCGGCCCAATGACGCCTCGGCATCTACCACAAAGCCATCACGTGTGTTCAGCAAAGCATCACAAAGCAGGTCAGACAACAAAAAACAGGATAAACTCACAGCTCGTCACGCAGCCAACGAAAAGTCTGGGATCAAGGACAAGGATAAAGCTACATCTTGTAGTCAAAGGCAGAAGCAAACTGGCGAGAAGACTCCGCTCAATCGCAGGGAACGAAGGCGCCTCATGCGCGAGGCTGAGGCCGAGAAGAATTCCGAGGACGAGGAAGAAGGTGGCGGTTTCTTTGAGGGGTTATAGGTTCGAGGCTCAAAAGCGAACGATAGAATCAGATGGTAGCGGGCGTTAATTTCAAATTCTGTATAATTCGAGGCTACATCATAGTCATTGACCTCCCAAATGGAAATTTCACAATGAAATTGAGGGACTCAACTATCAATTAAACCACACGTGCCCACGTCATTTCTCGTACTCATCCCAGGTGCTTGTTTATGTACGTTGACAGTCGTCGTGCTTCTTGCGCAAACCGAGTCTGTCTGTGAAAACTGAACTGTCTCGTTCACGACCCCCATGCCCGAGCCGCCGGCGAGAACTCAAATTTGCGTGCGCGCAAGACCACAAAGCACGTGCCAAACTCACAACATCGCACCGACTTCGCGCATCTGCTTTCCCTTGCTCCATCATCTTCATCGTTGGCTTCACAGCACCCAACTACATCAATTTTTTTTTTCCTCGCAGTACTAAACACAAACCACCTCGCCCGGAAAGACGGGGGGAAAAGCTTCCTCCTCCCCCCCCCCTCCACCCAACCTAACCCAACCCAAGCAACAAGCCTGCTCTCATCGTCGGCCGATCTTCCCAAAGCCATGGCAGCAGGAGAGACGGCTCACCAGATCTGTGTGCCATGGGACAAGCTTCTGATGTGGGTTCAGCAGCAGATCGCGGCGGAGATGCAAACGGGCCAACCCGTCGCCCTCACACGATCGCAGCTCGAAGCAATCTCTGAATTCATCTCGTTCAACGACGAGCCCGACGTGAGCGACAAGGACTACGTGAGCCTCCTACTGCGTACGTGCATTTCCTCCCTCTCCCCAGCCACACATGAGAAACAAACTCTTCCCCGTTTCACAAAAGAACACAAAAGGTCGCTAACACGGGCTTGTCGAGCAGAAAAGACACAGTCCCGTCGTCTGCTCGCGCCCGTGTTTGCGAACCCGGAGCCCGTCAACATGCCCGTTGACGGCCATCTTGAGCCCCGCTGGCGATGCAGCTGCACCATACAGTCGTACGGCGAGTTTCCTCGTCGAGGCTTCGGCTTCTCGGCTGGGCAGCAGGCGCCCTTGTTCCAGTCGAAAAAGGTGTGTGTGTGTGTGGGAAAAAAGCTAGTCAACTTCATCTCATTTTTTTTTTTTTTTTTTTTTTTATGAAGCAAGCCTTGTTTGATCGCTAAAACAGCCATAACTCGCTTATAGAATGCCAAGCAGTTTGCGGCCAAGCAGGCATTGGACTTCTTGTCGCACTCCCCGGGGAACAACAAGAGCCCCGTCATCTCGGTTCTCAACAACCAAAGACCGTCGTTGCCATCATCGCTGCCGCAAAAGCGCGCTCCGCCAAACTTGGAATCTCCGCCCAAGGCGAGGCTGGTGCATATGCCGTCGCCAATGGCATCCCAAGCTAATAACAACAACTCAGAGGGTTCCTCCACTTCAGGAA
Organism: Epichloe festucae Fl1; assembly: GCA_003814445.1. Taxonomy (NCBI): domain Eukaryota; kingdom Fungi; phylum Ascomycota; class Sordariomycetes; order Hypocreales; family Clavicipitaceae; genus Epichloe; species Epichloe festucae. The sequence continues at coordinate 4,458,533 of CP031387.1, read as the reverse complement.
CGACCTCACCTCGCCAGTCATCCGTGTTTGAACAAGTCTCCCTCCTGACGGGGCGATTGGGCGTCGACAGCCCGAGCTATAAAATAGAGCCGGACCCAGCAGGAGGAGACTATTTCAGTGGACGGCCCATCTTTAAGAATGGAGGGCGTGTTCCGCCGGATCTTGGCTTCGTTAGCGGTGTAGCGGGACTGGCGCAGGCAAAGCTGCGCGTTGCAGAAGAGGTGCTGGCTTGGGCCGAGACGGAGCTACAGAGGCGGCAGGATATTTATCAAAGTCTGTGGGGGCCGCCGGCAACTTGAGAAGTCAGTTGTGGGCTCGAGTTTCTGCGGATGAATAGGAGTGCCACGGTAGATTGGCGTATTGTACAATGGGTTGGGGGTTTTTGCTTACCTGGAAGACGAGGCGTGGGGATGGGCGAGTGAGAGGATGCTTTGACGGACGGACTCATGATGACTGCTCAACGATGCTCATGACTTGCGGTTTTCATCAATTTTTTTAAATTTTTTTAGCTTCTTTTATTAACCGCCATTCATGACCACGACGTCAACATGGCAAGGAAACTCGTAAAAATCATAGCTAATTGCGAAACATGGCAGTCATCTACCTGTGCCAGAATATGCTTTTTTTTTTATTCAGACATCATCCGCCTACGATATGCACATCTCATCTTCCCCTTCCCCTTCCCCTTTCCCTCCCTCCCCTTCCACCGCTTCTCTTCCCCATGGGCACCACCATCTTCAAATCAGCCGGCAAGTCCGCCATCTTCTCACCATTCTCCCACAAAACGCCGACATCCGCCGTTCTCCCCACCACTCTCCTGAAATACCTTGTGCCCAGAACCCCCCCCTCCCCTCCGTCCGTCAAGATGACACCATTCTCGCTTCTCCACCACGCCACGCCCTCCTGAAGACTCCTCTCGATATCAACTTCCACCAACAGCTCTGCATCTCTCCTCATGCCACTCACAGCCCCTTCCTCGGGCGTCTTGTCCGAACAGTGAATGTGCGCTCTGTTCATGGACTTCAGTCCGCCAGCTTCGAGTATCGCGTCCCAAAAAGCAAAGTACGTCCCGTGCACGACCTTGGCCGGGAAATCAGCATCACCCAGCTTGATGTGGGTAAACAAGGCTGCGGAGTCCACTTCCAGAGAGTGTCCTTGGTTCGCGCGGATGAGGTAATCCCCTGGCGAGGCGGCATCCTCCGACAACGAAGGCTTGACGCCAGCTTTGGGCCTGAGAGTAAATCGTTTCTTGGAGTTGGTTTCCACAATGGATTTGATCTCGTCTAGAGAGACTTTCAAGCTTTTCAAGGGCCCCCATTGTAGCTAGGATCACGTATTAGCTACGTTGTCCATCGATGACAGCAACAGAATAGGCTACGTAATTTGTGAATAGCAGGAAAAAAACGCCTGGAAATAGGAGGTGGAGGGGGGAAGACTAACCACCTTGTCCAAGGGCGCGAATCCTTCACCGTCAAGCTTAATCCCGACATTATCAGCCTGATGTCTCAACAATTTGGATAGCGCTTTCGAAACCTGGACTTCTCTCCCTTCGCTTCTTCCGCCGCGACTGCCGCCGCCGCTACGACCCCCTCTTCTGTTGGAGTGGGTAGAAGACCTTTGTGCTTTGTCTTCTAGATCCAGGTGTGATTTTGGAATGTCTGCGGCCATTGTTGTCGCGCCAGGCTCGTAAGCGCGGGCAATTCGATATAGAATTCGACGAAAAGTAGACGGTGGGGCGGATTGGCTCTTGCAATGCCTAATTTGCCAGTATTGAGCTGCGATGACCTGTCTTGTGATAATGATGAAGTTGTTATCTTTTTCAGCATGCTGAGGCCAAGGAACGCGGGGGGGGGGGGGGGCAAAGTGCTGATGCTTTTCGTTGAGGAACAATGTTCATTAATAAGCTTGTGAGCTGGAGGTAGGTTGTGGCAGCAATGGGAGGAGGCATGGGGAGGCAGCACAGTCCCCACTGCTGAGCCCACACAGTACTGCGTGAGTCATACGGCGTTGAGAAGCGTATGGCAACAGGTCTAGGGAACAATCAAAAACGACGTTATTGTTTCTCGTCGGACGGGGGGTTGGGAGGCAGGAGAAATAAGTCACGATTGTTTTTATCGATGCATACTTAGAAAAATTGGTGAAAAAAGGACACATCGCAGCATGCACAAATTCACGCCCCAAGCAATACGAGCCGGAATCATGAAACAGTATTAAACAAATCCTGTCAAGGCTCGGCAAATAATGTACATAGGATGACTATTCGTCCACCCATACCAGTCAAAAACGCAAACCCCCGAGGTCGTTAGGCCACTCTCAGTGACAATGCATTTCATCACGTTCGTTGATGCAGTCCTGAGTGGTACGCATACCCAGCTTCGAGAATCGTGTCAAAATGATTCCTTTTTTGTGTTTTTTCTGTGCGCAATGTGTAAACATCATTTTATACAGAGTCCAAATGAGAGAAGAACAAGAACTTCACACGAGTCGTCGTAGAATGAAGAAAAGCATGGTTACGAAAAAGCGTTTCAACAGCTCTTCGTCTTCGTCAATCATCAACGTCGAAAATAAACAAGGGACAAGTAACAGACGAGGTTGTATCTCCTTCAGGCACCATTAGACAAGAAGGACAGACATATGCGCCCGTGAAGAATTCGAGACATATACATTGTAGGCGTAAGTTGTGAAGGGGTTGATGAGGCAGAATATCACCTATAAGCTCCTAAGGTGGCGCTAGAATTCGTGGATATGAAGCTGTCCCGGTTTCTGCGCGTACTGAGGCTGCTAGCCCTGGTATGCGTTGTTCCCTTGCTCAGTAGGGGAGCGTGCCTCTGCGTCAGTGCATCGGCAGTGCCGTCATTCATGTCATTTTCCACTGGCTGTCTGTCAAGATACCTCCTCGGGGACACGCTATTAGACCCCGGTGATCCCCCTGAGCGGGCCGAGTGAAGATTGGTGGAAAGGAACCGTCGACGGGGCAGCGCTGATGGGATTTGTAATGACGCATCACAAGGCGCTGGTTGTGACTCCGCTGGATACTCTCGTCCCTGGGCTCTGAACATACTTACATCAGTGCCAGCCCGAGACGGAGGTCGGAATTTTCCCCCGTTAGCCTCTTCGCCTACAGTGCCGCGACGACTCCTGCCCAGAATTGTTGGTTGCCGGCTCTCTTCGGGTTCTTCGGTTCCTGCACGTCTAGATCGTAGCACAGATGGCGTGCGGGTGAGATCCGGCTCCTCCGTACCGGCCCTTCTGGTGCGAGCAATCATTAGGGAAGATCGTCTTGAATAATTGCCGTTGCCGTCCACAGGTGTGTTTGGGATCGAGCCAATGCTTCTTGGTGTGGGCAGAGTGGTGCCGTTTAGAATCAGACTTCGCCGTTCTTCGAACTTGGACAATGTCCTCGGACTGCTGCTCGGTTTCGGTATGGCTTGCTCCACAACACTTGCTCGTCTCGGAGCCGGTAGACCGCTGAATGATTTTGGCACAGTTGGAGTTGCCGGCCCATCATTTTGTGTCATCACAGGAGAAGTCAATACTGTAGGTGGCTGCGCTGTACCGTCCCCAAGCGCGACGCACAACTCCGTAAGACTCCGACAGACAGAGTCGGCTTTTCTACGCAGTTGGCGATCAACAACAGCTCCGCCAGCACCGATGACACTTGCCGCTCCAGATGTAGGGCCTGTTTGACCCGGACTACCCATCATGGATGAAAGCGACATGGCATCGTTGGCAGCCGCCTCCAGTGCTTGATAGACCTCTGGGCTCAAGAATGGTTTCGATTTGGCCAGGGCTGCATGCAGTATCGGATGGGCCTCCTTTTGCGAAGTTGTTGTAGTCGATGACTCTGCCACCTGTCCGGGCCCTTGTCGTTTGGGAGACAGAGACATGGTGGTTACCGTCGTCGTGGCTGTTGCAGGACGATCCTCCGCTAGTCTGGAGACGGCAGCCCCGGATGTGGAAGGAAGCTTGCCGGTCAGTTCGAGTCTGTGAATTCTTGATTTCAGGTCGTCCAGCTCATCCCATACCGTAGAAGGCGCAGTAGTTGATGCAGTAGACTCAGTCCCCTCCACGCCATTAATCAACTCTGATCCCGTCCTGTTCTGGAAATCTACTGCCTTGATCAACGGCGATGAGCCGTAGTTTCTGCTATAACTCAGGCCGGAAGCCTTGTACCCAGAGGTCCGGCCACCCACAGTTGAGTTGCTCTCCGTTATTGACGCGCGCCTGCGCGCATAAACGCTTCCTTCCTGGCCGCTATCGTTTCCGATAACGGATCTTGCGGAAAGAGGAGAAGGGCGCAAGTTAGGGCCACCAGATCGAGTTCGCAAAATCTCGTCTCCTGGGTGGACAGAAAGCGCCTTCTCTCTGTTTGGGGAGCGGAATGTCGTGGTGAGGGAGACTGCACTGGCCTGGTCATCCTCGAGATACTTCGGTTGAGGTCTGTCTTGCTGATCTGACAACCGACGTCTTACTTTTGGCGGCGACGTAGGATGATGATATGCGGCAATGACGGTAGACACAGGACGTCGATGGTGACTTCTTCTCAGTCCGGACTATGTGCTTGTTAGTAATTATGCACCAACATGTTGCGCAGATTTAAAGGAACTATACTTACGACAGAAGTCAGAGTATCGTCCAGATCACACGCTGCTCCTTCCGACAAGAGATTTCCCTTCATATGTCGAATTGGTTCTTCGCGAGCAATTCTTAGAAAAACATCCCCAGTGTCATCACATCGGTCAGAGTCGCCGATGTTAGACGGAGGAGCAGCCGGTTGAGCATATCTGCCCTCCAAGGCAGACTGAGACTGTTCCTGGGGGGAATGTGCAAAAGAATCGCCCACGTCGCATGGGCGAGGGGCGAAATTCATGTCCTTTGTTAGGCTCTTACGAGAGCCCGACGATCGAAAGGACCGTATTGGCGGGACTCGACCTGGTGTTAGGTTGCTAATTTGTATGCTTTGCCGTTTGCTTGCTGACCTGTATGAAATGGGCGGGCGATGAGATGGTGAGTATGGACTCTCATCTGATGAGCTGGACTGGGATAATCGCTTGGGGAGAAGCAACTCTAGTTGACCCTGTCTGCTGTCCTCGGCGATAGATGTTTCAACAGCGGGCTGAGGCTGAGGGGCGAATTGAGTGACGGCCTGAACGGCCTGAATAGCCTGAAGCCGGTGAGAGCTGAGAGCTGAAGGCGGCCCGTCCGAGGTTGAGACTCCGTTCGAGCTACACGAGGCAGGTCCTCGACGAGTGAGATACTTGAAAGAAACGGTGCCGGAGGATGCAGACGACGGTATCGTTTGATCGGCGTTGACAGGGCCGGATCCGGGACAAGAGGCGGGTCGTTGTGTCGAGATTGGCGAATTTTCGGGAGACGATGACCAAGTTGAAGGGTGATGAGCGACGTGGTGAGATGATGCTCGAGAACACACGTCGACGCTGGGAGGAGAGTTCGCCACAGATGGTGCGATGGACGAGGAGGATAGTGTTCTGGCACAGGAGCGTGTCGCCTCAGAGTCTGTACCAGCGCCTGAAATCGCGTCCACTTGTACGTTTGCGATGTTGTCGGGGATCGATGGGGCAGGTTGTTGCTCGGACGCCGGATTGGGCGAGATTGACGAAGGGGGAACGAGATGCGGGTGCTGCTGCACTTGGCTCCGAAGGCGGCGGCCAGGATGCTTGTGGTGGTGCAAGTATTGTTGAGAGGGGGGGGATGATGACGCCGGGGCGGCTGGTCCGGTCTTTAAGTCTGCAGGGCGATAGGACGGCAGCCTTGATGAAATATAATTCTGCCTATGTGAATGCAGTTTTAGCGAAGGAGAGTCGTGGTCGCTGGCGCTGGTGTTGACGTCGGCATTGACATCATCATCGCGGGCTGGGACAGAGTGGTTGTTGGGAGATGGGGACGAGAGCGATGGAAGTGAGGGTGAAGAAGCCGAGAGAGAGCATGAGCATGAATCCGCGCATGCATCTTCCGTCTCGACCCTGGTCGATGTTATAGTGGTTGTCGAGGCGCTGGCTGTGTCTTTGGGCGGACCGGTGCCTGTGGTGGTGCCTGTGGTGGTGCCTGTCGTTGCCCCCGTAGCCGTGCCCGGGCCTGGGCCTGGGCCTGGGCCTGTGCCCCTGCCCCTGCCGCTGCTCCTGCTCCTGCTCCTGCTGCTCATGCCCCCGCTTGCTGTTCGGAGGACGGCTTGCCCAGTGTCCGCACCAAAGGCGCGGGCGGAACTCGACATGGACCTCCTCTTCAAGTTATTATCCAAGTGCTGGCGGCCAACAAAGGCCGTTGTGAGAACGAGCGACTCCGTCATCCTGTCAAACGATACTGCATGCTGTCTGTTCAACAAGCTGCATGCATTACTCAATCTCGCAGGCGACAAACGCCAGCCACTGGGTGTTTGCAGCTGCCCGCGCCAGATGATGCGGCGATGGGGTTTTGTTTGCTCGATCAGCTGGACAATCAATCAACCGAGTACTGCTGAAGCGGAGAACCGCGTGTCTGACAATTAGGGCGATCAAGAACTCTCTTTCCTTTTCAGCCCGGATGGCAAAATCGTGGACGTGAGACAGCTCCCCAAAAACACTACTGCCACTTGTGCGAGACGAGACGATGGCAATGGCCTGGCCACACTGTGCTTTTCGACCTGACGGCGAGAGCGACCCCCCCCCCAAAAAAAAAAAGAAGAAAGGCCAACGCTGATGGTGAAATGGGAAGGTGAGGGCGAGCGCCGTGTCCAACGGCTGCCACAAGTCCTTGTCACGGATTCGCTATCCAAGGCCCTCTGGCAAATGCGATGCCAAACAGAAAAAAGAGAAGAAGGAATGTAAATGATTCTGAGGATGTGTGACGTGCCCTTCGTCTAAGAATGATTGCAGTGAGCGAAGAGAATACTAGGACAAAATAAAGGAGAAGGATACTTTAAGCCACGCACGAGAGAGCTGGCAATCCTTGCCGACAGACAGAGAAAACATTGATACCATTATTAATATTATTCGTTCACACAGGTGTTCGAGCCGTCCCAACAAGGGAGCCAACGTGCATGGCCATCCCATGGCGCCCCTTGAAATTTGGGCCAGGGCCCGGCAATTATGAAAGACGGTCGTGATGTGCACGACGATGAACCACTTTGAACCACACTGCACTTGCCATGCAGCATGACCAGCGACTGAAGCAGCATAGCGTCATGCATCTCGTTGAGCTCCAAAAGCAACTAGAGACTATGTACTCCGTAAAGGACCGTGCTATCAGCTTTCAATGTCTGTTCAATGAGTTTGCTCAGTATCTTGCTCAGTAGGGATTCCCAGATGTCCAGACGTCCGTTATTATTAACCCCGGCTACGTCTATATTATGCTTGATACGAACTACATGTATGTATGTACATACGGACTAGACCCAGTGCCAGCCAGCGTGCCTCATACATGTAATATTGCTTTTTTTTTGTGTGCTTGCAGTAGCTCGACGCACCCGAGCGGACGACACAGTAATAAAGTTCGTCTCGTATCCTATTCCAGGGTGGAGCCTATGAATCTTAAATAGGTAGGCGGTGAAAACCCGATGCATATGCTAAGCAATATGCCAAAGACCACAGTGTTGTAGTGCGAGTCCACACATAGTCAATCAGTCAGTCAGTCAGTCAAGGAGCTATCACAGGGGCCATAGGTAGTATGCTAACCATACAAATGCTAATAACCATACAATGTTACACATGTACTGCCAGGCAAAAGGCTCTACACACCCTGGATATTACGAGACGAACTTTGCTGGAGCCGAGATTTACTGTAACCCCTCAGCGGGGACACGTTGTGGAGTGAAGCCAGCTCGGACCACGGACCACGGACCAGCGTCATGGCGCTGCAGCTTCTCTCATGTTGGCGGCACTCGTCGTGGCTTTCTTTTTCTGTCTCTTGTTTCCCTTTCTTGTTGCTCTTCGGTATGTAAGCCGCCATTTATGGGACCAATACATATGTACGTCGTTGCAGCCCTCACGAGGGTTTGTTCATGTGACGACGTGTCTGGTCTGGTTGTCCACTGGCTGCTTTTTGTTTCCGATGCAGCAGATTAGAAGCTTTCAGCAACCGTTGGTAAATCCATGTTCACTGAATGGCCTGTGCCAACCTCTACATGTACGAATGTAGAAGCGTCGCTCTAGTCAGGGGAAGCTGCAGGTACAACTGCTTTTTTGTTTTGGACCAGCGTCGCGTTGTGGTGGAGTCAACCAAGGGCTCTTCCAGCAGCCAGTCTAATAGTCTTGCCGGTCTTGCCAGTCTCTTGCTGCGTCGCTCGATGGTTGCCAAACTGAATTCGACCATAAACCCGTTTACTTTCCTGGCAATTTGTTAGTAGGGCCTCCGTATAACAGCCCTCTTCACCTTGATGCTGGCGCTGGACACTGTTTGGTCAGAAAGCATATTCACATTATTGAGGACGATACTATTGCCATGGTGTACTGTGCTATGGGCAGGGGACTCCATAGGTTCTCCTCGGCACGGAGATTGATAATAGCCGTCGGAAGACTCTGGACACGGATTCTCCGAGTCATGCACGACTTCTGGATCCGGCAGTGCCATTCACTATCACTAATAGCCATGGGTCGATCATCAACTGTTGGGACTGCGTCATGCTCCGCCTTCGGTTTCTGGGTTCCTTTCGAATCCAGAGGGCCTGAGGGCTTTTCATTTCGGTATACTCCCTATTGTAGTTGTATTTGCGATTGACATGCTAGTAGAACCTCTGCTAGTTAATAATCAACCTCACACATTTCAAAACACGGACTGTCATCTATTACTAATCATTCCTTAAAATCGCTGCAACTAAACAAACATGCTAAGATATTGTTAGCGGCGCGGAGTGTATGTTTGCGGGCAGATCAGAGATCAAAGAACAAATATCGCAAGGCTTTGATATCTGATATTAATGGATATCCTGTGGCTGCAGTGGGTCAATGATCGATGAAGCCCGATTGGGATGGAAAGGAAGTTCCTCCGTATTAAGACCATGAAAGATCATGGATATGAGTACACGTGCTATTCCTTCTCATCGACAACATTTTTGTCGGTGCTCTACCGCGGAGTACACGGCGGCGTTCCCGCAAAGCGAAGAGCGTACGGATTAGAGAAGAACATAACAAATTTCCACCGTCTGCCAGTTGAAGTTTGGGACGAAGAACTATTAAACCGAGTTCCTGTCGCTGCTTGTAGGGTAGCCCAAGCCAGGATAACAGAGCAACGTGTGAGGCGCCACATTGGGAAAAAGCAACGACAAGCCTTGTTGATTGAGCTCGTTGTTTCAGGTATCCCGCAATGACATCAGACGGGGGTCGCAGCATCCCTCCCCTGTCTCGTTTCTTGCCGTGCACGGAGTACTCCGTACATGGAATGTAATCCGTACGGCCCGTACATGGAAGTTGTTTCGACGTAATATGATAATATTAGCGTTCAACTAGCCCCCACCCCTGGTTTGGCCGAGCGATGTCCTCAGACTAATCCGTAGTAAGTATTGGCCTAGTCGTTTCAGATTTCGATGGCAACGTATTGGCAGACTGACAGAAATGTGCGAAAGAATAATACGAATTAGAAGGATATCAGGAAGGATTATGTCTGAAATGTCTGAAATCGCGAGCTGGCACTCTCCTCCCTGGTCGGACAGACGGCATCGACATGTGGGAAACAGCGTTGCCAGGGACCCGCCCCGCCCCTTCCCTAAACGAAAAATAACATTTTTAAGATTGCGAAGGGCTACAACCTGACGGGCGTCGGTGCGAGGCCAAAACTGGTAGGAGCATTAATAGCGGTTGTTCTCCGTGTGCGCAGCCGAGGAAGATGATTTTGCAGTGTGGATCAAGAATCGGGCATAAAGGAGCGTGGAGTGCAATTCCACGACGCACAAATGCTGGCAAGGTAGAGAAAATGAAAGAAACTGGCTCACGTGTCATTGGCGTGTTTGAGCATGATGAATAGTAATGTTTTACCGACTCACGACTGTTGTTGCCGAATGACAACGTGCTGCTCCCGTCTTGGTAAAAATTTTTCGGTTGCGTCTTCGCGGATTGTGGGTTTGTACGTATGACGACGAGATTTGCTCGCGTGCGCGTGGCACATTGTGCCCCAATGACGGAGTTGTTATGTGAACATTTGTTGCGGAGCACTCGTATTAATTTATGTTCTATTTCTAGAACTTCTTGCCGGACGGGCGATGCTGATGCCCTCACTGATGACGAGTCAGGGGCCTGCCATGCGTGGCCCGACTCCGTCCCGATGAGCTACCTTGTTGTTTCCCCACGAGGAATCCCTCGTGAGATTCCAGAATCTGGGCTCCTGTTCGAGAATCGGCCAGGATTTGTGCGAGTCAAAAAAAAAATCGGCGCTTACTAATACGGATCTGCGGCATGGAATATTAATATCAAACGACTCCAAAAAACAGCGTTTGAGCCGATCGGTGAAGTTAGATCGAGAGCGTGAATGACACGTGATGTGTTGGCCGCGTCATGTTTAACTCCGTGCCACCCAGCCTCACTTATTAGCTTTAGACATGCAGCCCATAACCATTAAATCTAATGATGGTGTGATGGTGTGATGGGTGATTTTCCCCATCTACTCTAACATCCTGCATGATTTCCGGATCGTCTTACTCCGTAATCCGTACACTGTACGGATTAAGCCGTATGTAATGCGTATGCAACAACAGAATGAGACCCACGTCTGCGTCACGCGATCCGCGAAGATACCGCGACAACTGTAAAACAAAGTATAACAAGGTCTTTCGATCTGACACACTTGAAATTGTGGCTGCAGGTTGCAGGGCGACGGTGATTGGTCACCGCTTTCTGGCTGGACCCAGTCACGCCCTCCAACGGGCGCTTAAGAAGAAGGATCGAGTGAGGAGCCTCGGTTCCGATCAAAAGCGCAGTAACGGCGAATCGCTGCCATTGACCACTGTGTACGTCCGTACGTCCGTACGTCCGTACGGAGAAGTAGTATGGAGTCCAAAAGTACAACAACGGAGAGCCGAACGCGACATGCTGACTGAAGCCCGGAAAGACATGATCGACCTGAAGCACCACCCACCAAAGTCAGCTAGTTCGGCCCGCACACAAGCCCGAGATCAACAATAATCGTGATATTCCATTACAGACGACCCGGCCGTCCCGTCTGCTTCGTGGCGATGCAATTAGTCCACCTGGTGTGATGAGTCCTGCAAAGACACCACCAAACAGCATGCTACGGAGTACTTGGTACGAACGAAGTACATTACCAAAATTGTCGTCACTCGCAGATAGCCGCTTGCAATTTGAAAAAAAAAAAAAAAAACTTGCCCCCTCACACAATGGGAAGAGCCAAATTTGGACGGCGGGCCGTGATTGGCCTGCTCTTGCCGCCTAGGTTTGTTGGCCGTAGCTATATTTAGGAAACTACATATTATGCAGTTGACTCTGCTTGGCTACTTGGCATGCTTGCAGAAAGTCGTAACAGGGGTTCGTGTGGCTGCTTTTCGAAGCAAAACCATTCTTTGCCGATCCGACCACCCAGTTCCGTGATGCTGATTGGCCATCGAGAGGGGTGGCTTCGCCAGAGAGGCTTACTCCTAGGCGGTACAGTGGTACAATACTCCGTACGGACGTATGTATGGGCGCAGAAACTCTTAATCATCCTGCCTCAGATTGGTCGATAGGAACAGGACCCGGTCCGACGACTCTGCGGCTTCATCTGTTTGCGGTCCATTGTTTCCAAAGTTGTCGACACATGCAGGAGGCTAAGGCAGGCAGGTTCACGCCAGCCAGCCAGTTGTCGCTGCAAAAAGCCCACCCCGCCCCGAGGTACATACAGTACCAACACGTATACGGTATACATGCATACATACAACCCACTCACTCACTGTCAGAGCATTGATTGACCTTGGTGGGGTGTTCAGGGCGAGATGATGGGTCGCAGGCCGGTTCCTTCTCCGCCAACTCCACTCCTTCCTCAGCTGCCTTCTACGCCAGACGCCTCTCAACTCCCAAGCGGCAACCCCCCCCCCTTGACACCCTGTCACCAACCAGATCTGGCTCTGGTTCCCAGTGCGAGTCAACCAGACCAATCTCTTGTTCTGCTTCCAACTTTCCCATTTGATTCTCTCCCTTTGCCATCTCCCAGCAACAGTCACCCAGGTCGTTTCCCGTCGACTCGACCCGACTTCGAAAGTCTCGATAGACGGACAGACCAGGGTTCGCTTCTAAAACGGCAGCCCGCGAAACCTGGCCTCTCTTGTACTTCCTGCGTAGCCGCTAGTCTCCTGCATGGTCCTCGTCTAAGCGCTGGTCTCATCGTCTCACCTCCACTCGAATCCGAGTCTCATTCCTTCTTCTCCCTCCCTTCCCACCGGCTCGATTCGACGACAGCGACGTAGTGGTAGTGGCCCACAGGTCACGCTTTTGTTCCCTCGCCTTACACTTCGTTCCTGACGATCATCACATATTTTTCCCATCTTTCTTTCCATCTTTTCACTCTGTTCCTGCCGTCGCGACGACTTCGACGCATCTACTTGCTGGGAGGATCCCACGCGCCAGGGCACGGCACGGCACGGCCTCGTTCTGATTAGCCATAGATTGGTCTTGCAAACGTCCCAACTTATTGGATTCAGCAGCGCTGTCCAATATCGATCAGAATCCCCCCATCGAATCGTTTGCGAATTACACTCCTTTTTGCCTTATTATCATAATTCTCTTTTCCCTAGACGCATTATTTGACGGCCCAGCTTCGAAAATCGACTTGATCGAATCCAGTGTCATTTTCTCGCTTTTTCTCGCCTCGTTTTAATCATCTCCAATAGTCGCGAGAAAAGGCACCGTGCGACAAACAGTGTTACGTTCCTGAATTCGAATCCTCCATTTCGACCCGAGCCGGACAAGGTGTAGGCACTGTAACGCCAGAACACATGACTGAGATTATGGCGTCCGCCGCAGCCCGTCGCTTATACGAGGATCAAATACCGTCATTCATGTCAGTTTTCGATCTTGACGCCGAAGCAATGGCTGACGGAGACATTGTCACAATTGTTGACCCCAAATTGGTCGACATGGGCTCAAAAGTGCCGGATCTCACGATCTCCTCTCAAACAACATGTCTCCAGCAAAGCACGTTACATCCCGATTCCACACATAGACATCATGATAGTACGTCTACGCAAATGACGGACTCGACTGAGTCATCTCCAACAACTACTCTGTCGACAACTGACTCTTCGCCTCTATCGGATCCTTCACCTTCATCTTCACCTGATTCCCCAGTGAACTTGATCCCGTTGAATGACTATCCTTCTACGTCGTTTGTTAGCCGACCAAGCACTATTCAGGGCAGCAACATGCTCAGCATACCTGAAGCACAGACTTTGGCACGCCCTGTGACATCGCCTGCCCCGCGGAGACCGAGAAATATGAAAGGATTGTCGATTCAGCCGCCTTTAAGTATTACAACCACTTCGAAATATGCATCGACCGAACCATCATCGCCATCGTTCATCAAACCAACCATTCCTGCAATGAGACGAAAACCTAGCCAACTGAGCCTGAAAACGAACGCTTCGGATTTGATCAAGAAGACATCGCTGGAGGTGCCGGCATCTCCAGCCATGCCCCCAATGCTTCAAAGTCGGGCACTCAAGCACTCAAACTCATCACCGCATATGTTCGCGGCGATGAAGTCGTCCACGTTCGGCCCTCCTGGAGGAATGACGTTCCCAAAAGTCTTGGAACGAAACGAGTCTGGTTTATCAGAAGTCTTACGTCCTATGAAATCTCGATCCATGGAAGAGTCGATAGCTGAAGAGGGTTCCCCTATCAAAACCCAAATGGCGAACCGCAACGAATTTGAGCCATTCCATGGTGAAAGCGTTAACAACGAAGACCAGAAGTCGCCGGGGTACCCCGACGGTCCCATCGCCATTTATAGCGACAATGTGTATCTATATCTAGAGCCAACAGCCGATGAAGCCTCGCAATTTGACGTTGTCATCAACGTTGCTCGAGAAGTTCGCAATCCCTTCGAAGCCATTGAACGAAAGGCCGGAGCTTCCCCATGTCCTCGAGATGAGAGTCCTATACCGGACACTGCTGCGACCACCGCCAGCTTCGCGACTGCCTTTGAATTTCAGCCTTCAGAGAGCTTGTCCCTGGATACGCCCACTACACCGAAAGCAAACCCCCTCCGTGTTCCTGAGTACATACATATTCCTTGGGACCACAACACAGACATTGCCCCAGATTTGACGCATCTGTGCGAAATCATTGAAAACAGAACGAAAAATGGACAAAAGGTCTTGGTACACTGCCAGCAGGGGGCCAGTCGCTCAGCAAGTCTCATAATCGCTTACGGACTCTATCAGTCGCCCGAGCTAAGCGTCAATGACGCCTACTACGCTGCTCAAGCCAAGAGCCGATGGATCAGCCCGAACATGAAGCTCATGTACTCGTTGCAGGACTTCCAGAAACAAATGTGCAAGAAAAGATCACCCTCGTCGTCGTCAACGTACAGACCACGCACAGGACGAAGTCCAACCAAGCACCGACTGACTTTATCAGCTGACGCTATGGATGTCACGTCCAAGAAACCACACACAGCTCCCTTACCGAGCGAAGAAGATAAACTGAAGGAAGTCGACTTGAAAAGCCCAAGTCGAGTAAGGAGAAGAAGCTCCACGTCGGGCCTACAAGCCATCTCTCCAGGTCCCGCATCGGCCCCGTTGAGTTATTCGTGGAAGGAGCACGATGAGGAAGCAAACACAGCGGCCCCTCCACCGGTGCCTGCCTTGCCCTCTCTGACATCCCTGTCATCACCACCGCCCCAGAAAGTTGAGCCCGCTAAGCCATCACCACTGCTGCCTCTGCCAGTCATGCCTTCCTTGCCGACTCTACCACCTCTTCCTGCTCTACCGACCTTCACCGAGCCGGAAGACGTACCCAAGCGACCGAAAACGGGGCTAGAAAAGGTCGAGTCCAGCTACAGGGGACCTAGTCAAAGATGGCCGAGTCTTGGCCTGCGCGCGTTCGAGGCTCCGGCGGCTTTCTCAAGTTTTCCGTTGCGAAAATTTCAGAGTATGGCTCCGGTCGAGCCGCAAGGCTGCGGGTTTTCGGAGAGGACTGTTACCGCTGGTCCTTCTTACCCTGACGATTCGGCATTGCTCTCACCCCGCGTGGAGACAATGACAACGAATCCCCTTCGTCAAGTACCAGAAGTGGCGGGCATGCGCTTTGTCGAATCGCCTCCCGTGCCAGCTGAAGAAGGGCTGTTCTCGCCGCGAGAGACGTTGTTCCCCCAGGACTCGTTCTCTTTTTTCGGGCGGATGATGGGGTTCGGCAGACCGCCCCAAGCGGCCGACCCTCGAAGTCCGCCGACAAAAGGTGAAACACCAATAACACGATCCATCGACGAACTCATGTGATGATTTTTGATGAGCCCCTTTTCTTTATTTCTGCTTCATTTTACGAGACCAATCCTACGAGTATGTTGCCTATTTTCAATTCTGTACTTGTTGGAATTTCACGGACCACCCGATTGCATCATACGGCCGCCTTTTCTCTCATACTATCGGAATATATATACGTGCCGTGGTCATGACGACCAGTCGCATGCATAGCATTTGCAGGCGTTCTTTCCTTGTGTACAACAACATTTCGCTATCATTCGGAACAAACGCTACACATGGAGTGTATGGGAATTTTTTCTATTTGCTTGTCTGCACAACTCAAAATAATGGTGAAGACTCAAGTAGAAGTGCTTGGTATAATCCTTTCATAGGACAGCAGCCAAGACGGCAAAGAAAACGACGGCTTCGAATTACCTTTTTGGTCTTTGTTTATTTGTGATGGACTGCACATTCATTCCCTTGCGTCTGATTACGCGAAAGAAGCTGGCCACAGCGAGCAGGGCGTCTAGATTTTCGTTTGCGTTAAGGACGGAAACAGGTCATGAAAGACCCTTCGTCTGGGGGGTGCCGCTTAGCCTCACCATTGGCGGCTGTGTGCGTGCACCAGCTTCTCTCGCCTCGGACCCAATATCCGTAGCACGTCTCCGTAAATACCAAGATTCACTTTTTCAAAGCATGATGATGAGCGAGGAGGAAGGGGTAAATAGGAAGCAGGGATGAACCCCATGAAGACGTTTGTTGAATATAGCAACAAAAACATGAAGTGGTTGTGTAGCTTTTGGATATTTTTTTAAACTTGTTTGGGAGGGGGATGGGCATTATCATCCTTGGCATGAAAGAGTTTCGTTGAGGGCGGGCACTAATGAAGGAACGTCATATTGAAACAAGCAAGGTGTCTTTTTTTCAAAGTTTTGCCCGTGTCAATTCAACCCATGTGAGAGGGACATGACCGAGGAACGAACCCCGTATGCCACCACTCTATAAGTTATAACGGATATCTATTAGATCTTGGCCGCGGAAAAGACGGGGGAATTTTCAAGATACTACCCAATTGCGCCGTGCGCCAAAAATTAAAATGCTACAAACGAGACGTCGTCCTTTTTAAGATATTTTGCATGCATGCGCATTGCAACATGTGCACACCCCTATTTCACCTTGTCGCGGCTCCCATCTTGAAACGATGTATTAAATTCACGACATTCATTTCAATCGAGCACCACCAAGATTGGACCTACCGGGCAGGCAATGTGCAATCTGTCCGACAGTCCCTCTCAGTCATTCCTTCTTCACGCCAGCCTTCCGAGCAGCCTCCCTGGCCATCTTCTCCCGTCGCGCAATACCGGCCTCGACGCCGATTCCTCCAAAGACGAGGCCCACGCCGGCCCACTGCATCCGCGTGAGGCGATGGCCGAACGCGACGACGGACAAGATCATGGTGAACATTTTTCGGGTCACGGTGACGGTGACGAGGAGAACGGAGGAGAAGGTGGATAGAGTGTAGACTGTTTTTTTTTTTTTTTCAGCAAAGTTTAGATTTTGGTGGGTGGCGAAACAAGAACGAGACGAGAGACAGTGAGAGAGAGTGAGAGGGAAGGAAAAAAAAAAAAAACATACAGATAAAGACTTGGCCGACGGCACCACAGACTGCGAATCCAAGGACATCCTTCCAGACAGCTGGGTGGCGGCGCATAAAGTCCAGAGCGGCCGTCATTTCGCCTGCACTACCGGCGACGTCCATGCCGATCCAGTCCCCGACGCCCGTGGCCACGAGATAGGGGCTGGCGAGGAGATACGAGCCCGTGACGAGAGTGCTCATCATGTTGTTGGCGCACATCATCTGCGGGCCACTGTACGGGCGGAAGGTCTGGAAGATGTGGTCCTGAGTGGTGTTGGTGAGGCCGTCGAAGAGCAGGTTGATGCCGAGAAGCAGGAGACCCCGCGCCACGTTGGCCTCGTCCTCCGACCTCGACGACTTCTTGTGCTGCTTCTTGCCCGAGTGCAGGGTGAAGACGGCGACGCCGGCCGTGACGGCCGCCACGACGAGATACTTGTACAGAGGGTAGCGCTTGCGGAAAATGGTGACGTGGAGGAACATGACGGGCAGGAGCTTGCAACTCTTGGCCAGCAAGAAGGTGATGTAGTCGATGTGCGCGAGACTGGCGTACCCAAAGGGACTGGCCAGACTGCTGGTGACGGCGACGAGGGCCAGAGGGCCAAGGATGCGGCGCGATGGAATAATGGGAGGCACGGAAGAGCCCTTGGGAGTCGAGAGGACGAGGTAAGCCGAGCCGACGGTCGCTGCAAATAGGGACTGGACCGTGTTCAGAAACACGGGGAAGTGCCAGCGCTCTGGCGCATCCTCGGAGCCGTGCGGTGTCGTCGTCAGTTTTTCTTGGAGATACGCCCAGGTCAAGCTGCAGAACCAGGTGTTGTTCTCTTCATTCAGACATGTTCATTCTTCAGGCGACGACGTGGGGAGATTTTCTGGCGCTCTGCAACACTTACAAGGAAGCGTAGATACCTGCGACGGAGATGACGAGCTGCATGAGACCTGCGTCTGACCTTGAGTCATCCACGGAAACGTGAGCAGCCTCGAGATGCCCATTCGTTCCCTTCACCCGCCCATCGTCTCCATTGGTTTCGTCCCAACTCGCAGTCTGTTTGTTGAACAACTCGGACGAGGATTCGCGCTTGACGGGGGCTCGCTTGGTACGCGCCATATTGGAGGAGGAGGAGGAGGAGGAGGAGGAGGAGTGGACGGATAGGTGCTTGATGATGTGTCCTCAAGAACAAGTGTTGTGAGCAAGGACTCGAAAATATCCAGGCCGATGGCAGATGGAGAAGTTGGGGCCAAATTCGCAAATGGCCATGGTGGCTTCATTGGTGGCTTCATTGGAGCGCGGCATTTCCTCACTGGGGCCCCCTTGAAGGAGGGAGTCGAGCCGAGTCCAAGGACCCTGCCAAGTCAGCGCTAGCGCCGCAAAGTCGGGCCAATCCCGACGCCACATGCACACGTGCACTCAGGCACAAACATCACAGACCAACTTTATAAGTGGCAAATGACCAGCTAACTAGTGATTTTGTCTCTTTGCGTATGGGAAAGTATGGCTACATACACTCCGTTCCGGTGTCCCATCAACCACCCCTCCCCCAAAAAAAAATTACGTATCGTCATCAATCGTGCTGCGGAATGTAGAGAGGGGCTCAAAAGCCACCATGACTTTGAGACAACTCGTGAACCCAGAGAGGCGAGCAGTGAAGAGGTTGTGTTGGGGGTATTTGAGGCAAGCGATAACATGATCTGCCATTAAAATGATATCCAGCGTCCCAATGCGCGAGCTGAGTGGCAACGCGTTCAAACGCCGGTCAATATTCCGTAAATAAAAACTAAAAAAAAAAGAGAGCATCTTCGAGGAAGTGGGGAATACGAGAGTGGTGTCAGTGGTGGTGACTCAAAGTAGAGACTGAGAGCTGAAGCAGCTACCGGTGAGCATCGACATGGCGATGTTAGGGGTGAGCCGAGCTCCATGTCAGAACGAGGAGGCAGAAGCCCAGGCTCTCCAGTCGACGGGGGTTTATAGGCGGGCTTGTAGTGACATGAGCATGTGCAGAAGTGTTTCGACGTCGCATGGTGTATTGACCAGGTGGATGGCCAGGCGAACCGCTCCATGGAGAAACCGGGGATATGTGGATGTGAGGAAAGTGGTTGAAGAAGTTGATGCAGGGAGTAGTTGATGACAGTAAAGGTGGCCGTCGGACAATGGCGTCATCGGATCAAACAAAAAGTCCGCATCGTGGTTTCAGTTTTCAGCTTCCTCCACGAGTAGCCATTTCGATGTGTGAGTTGTAAAATGCACCAAGAGAAAAAGAAGAGGGGAAAGAGAAAGAGAAAACAGCTTGGGGAGTAGAGCTAAAGAAAGTGGATGGAGTTTTGGCGGCTGCTTTGACATGGCGACCGCCTCTGAAAATTTGGTTTCTTTTTCTTGGTTTCCCGCCTTGTTTGTTGCTGCTCGCAATTAAATAATGTAAACAGCCGAGAACCGATCCCCGTTCCTGCAGGGAACTCGAAGCCTCGCGGCAAGTCAGGTCTGGACGGGTCACTGTCGCAAAACTGCCTCCAAACCTGATTCAGGTGTACCTTTTTCACATAGGGTGATATGGAAACAAAACGCAAAGTCACTCTCTAGACAGCGCATCGTGGATGTAGTGTAGCAATTTACTCTGGTTCCTGCGACTGGCTTCGGCGCATTTTCTCCGCCTCAAGATTCTCATATAAGAGGAATAAAGCAGACTCGTTGGCTTTGGCAGTACCCATAATAGTGAACATACGCTCGCCTGTTTCATCATGTGGTGCCTAAGCGTAACATCCATCAGCCTCACGTCTTTTCGGTCAGGAAAAAAAAAGGGGGACGGAAAGGGGATAAAAAGAGGGAAAAAAAAACCCCCGAGGGGGGCCAATGTCGTGGGAAAGAATATATACCTTGGCAATGGAGATGCGGGCTCCCGACGTCTTGCGAATTTCGCTGATCTTGCTGCCACCGCGTCCGATGATGCAGCCAACCATATCAGCAGGGATGCTAATATTTTGCGTCTGGATTTCCTCTCCATTCTCGTCATGAGTGGGGGGCCCGCGGGTGGCTGCGTCGGAATCAGATCGACGGTTGAACGGTCGCGCGCCGCCGCCATTGCTGAAGTCAGCTCCGTTACCTGTGCGCATAACACGGGAACTGCCGTATTCGCTTCTGCCGCCGCCGCCGCCGCCGCCGAAGCCGCCGCCGAGGCTGCTAGACCCGGCGTGAGTGCGTACGACAGGGTTGTAGAGAACGGTACCGGTCCCACGTTGCCAGTCATCAATCAAACACTTGCAAATCTCCCACACAGCGCGTTGGATACCCTCTGGAGTACCCTGAATCTCGACAATTCGTTCGGTGGATTGGGGGAGCATTTCCTTTTGGGCGACCATGCGCACGCCAGAAACATCTTGTATATGCTTGATTTTGAGACCTTGTCTGCCAATAATGGTGCCCATCTGGTTGTGGGAAATGAGGAGTTTGATAGCTTCGCAGAAGTGTCAGTTGCGTGCATACGCGAATCAATCAATACACAACACTAGACACGTTGTGGTAGACTCACGATGGGTACCGTTGCTTTGAACAATTCCTCCCATTCCCATAGCAGGAGCGCCCTCGAGCAAGGCTCTGGCCACAATGGCGTAAGCCCTGGAAATGGCATCGCATTCTCCATTTATCGTAAGAACGCGATCGTGGACACCTTGAACTACTTTACTGACACCGGCCTTGACACCAGTCTCATCACGGAGATCAGCAACATTCTTGCCACCTTTGCCAATAATCACGCCCGCTTCCTTGGAAGAAACAATCGCTCGAAGAGTAAGTAGGGCCTGAGCGTATTCCTCGTCCGTCTTAGGGGCGAGCTCGCCATCAGGGCCGAGCCTGTCGTCCATCTTAAGTTGATCTATAGGGTCAATAAGGTCATTGCCATTGGCAGAAATGACGTCCTGGGAGCCAGACATGTTGATTGCGAGTCAGGAGGCGGTGTCGAAGAAGCGGACGGGTACAAGATGAGCTTTGTTGCGAGCAGGATAATGCTCGTGCCTTGAAACTGAAAGCCGAAAGCTCTGCAAAAATGACGGTGTGTGGAGGCGGGGGGTGGTTGTGTGAAGGAGAAGTCTGTGCTGCTACGAGGGTGTCAATAAGCTTGATTCTAGCTGAAGAAAGGACACGCAATGGACGAAAGGTCGACGGCGATGATCAAGAACAGAAGCGAGCGACATGCATGAGGCCATGGAATAAGCTTCTTGTCAAGCTTGGTAATGAGGAAGACGAAGCTCACGTCGCATCCCCCACACGATGCAAGTGCGGTGCGACTGAGCAAAACATGGCAGATTTGTCACTTACCTCAATGTTCCGGGACGCAATGGCCGGAGATGAAGCTGGAGGCGCAAGACACAGTAGGCTACAATCGGCGGGCTGAGCAGGCTCGAGATTGTCGTGAAGGGTAGTGGTTGTTTTTCCCCTTGGCTTGGCAGGACGGCGGGACGTGATGGCGGGGTTGGCAAGTTGGTGGTGACCAGCTCGGAGGGAAGGCGGAGACGGAGCTGATAAAGTAGAATGAGAAGGCGGGAGGCCGGGAGGGAGTGAAGAGTGGGCGGTGAGGTTGAATTTAAGGAGTTGATAAGGAGGAGTAATAGAGTAGGGGGAGAGCAGAGAAGAGTCTGCAAAACAGAGCAGGAGAGGAGGCGGGAAGGAGGAAGAGGTACGGAGAAGTGGGTGAAGAAAGAGGATGCGATGGGAAGAGAGTCGTTGCGAAGGATGGGATGGGAGCTGGAGAAAAAAAGGTCTGGTCCAGTCAATGACAGGCGAACGAACGGGCGCGTGCAGGCGAGCAGCCGGTGGGGGGTTGTGGTTGTCGTAGTTGTCGTAGTTGTCGGCTGGAAGGGTCACTCACTCACTCACTGCTCTACTAGTAGAGTGTCCGTACACAGAACAGCTGGAGAAATGCCTAGAGGGCCCACTCACTGGCAGGAGCGACAGGCACACAACTTGCCAATGGCCTGAACGACCCACTTTCTTCATGTATTTTTTAGACTGGTAGTCCGTATTACAGTGGGGTGTACTACAGACGTACTCGGTAGTAGATCGAGAACCAGACGCAATCGCCAACTACCACTCACGATTACAGGGGTTTGGTGTCTAAGCAGACGGTCTGATGTGATGTTGCTGCTGTGGTACGTACGCACGACTTGGCTCTCGGTTTGGAAACAAACTTGAACCACCTTCCCCGCGTGGGACAACGCACAGTTGCAGCATCGGGGACATGCTAACAAGGGTATATTTGTAGGACTGTGATGCTGGAATCATTCAAACGTGTACTATTTACTTGAACTCCATACTGACAAAACTTTGCCCCCGAACGAAAGCCAAATCTTCAAATCGATGGGACAGCCTTTCCATCTCAACTACAACTTTTAACTTGATTAAATGACGACAGGGTGACGTCGGATTCAGGAGAATTGAAGACCCCCTTCCTTGCCCCTTTCCCTCGTCTAACTGTGATGCGCGTGACTGAGGCGCCGTCTTCAACGGCCGTCTGGCGGAGGCGTATCCAAGTCCACTGCCTCAACCATGTTTCGCTGCACCTGAGACCTGCCCACGAGTTCGTGGAAAAACTTGGCCGCTTCGACGCTCTCGCGCCTCACTTTGTCGGCTTCGTCGCGCTGAATTCCTAGTTCTTTGACGCTTTGCTCCAAGCCGACGCGCAGGCTGTCGGCTGGGAACCGGAGAACTTTGCGAACCGATGACGAGATTCGAGACGAGTTGGCGTGAATGTAATCGAGTTCGGCGAGCTGCGAGGAGATCTTGGCAGCCAGTTTAGGAGGCAGAGAATTGGGGATTTGCCCGAGAACATATGTAGCCCCGGCAATGGCTGTGATAAAGAGTCAACGAACTGACCCAACTAGGAAACATCCGGTGCACGATCAGGGGCAGGGGAGAACTTACCAGCAATGACTATACCGGGGAGGATAAGTTGCCGCAAGTTCCCATTACTTAGGACCCGTGTCGCTATCAATGCTTGATCCACCCAGCTGCTCATACCCATCATCTTGGGCACGACGGCACCCGCCACCGTCAGTGCCATACCTGTGCCTGCAAATCTCTCTTGACGCTGCAGGAGAGTCGACCAGTCCACGAAATCCCAGAACTCGGTGGGGACATGGACTTGGCGCGCCAGCGCATCTCGCTTCCTCCGAAACATGACATCAGGTCGGAACTGCAAGTTTTGAAATTCATCTCCGACATGCAGCAGACCTAATTGTTTGATCGCATTGACTCCTTGAACACTTCTAACCCGGGCTTGCTCCTCACAACGAGTAACTGCATTGGTGATGTTTGATAACATGGCCTCCTTGATATCGTCTGCGTACTGGAAAGCGCTGAAAATGCCAGGGTAAAGCACATCGTAGTTCATCTTGCCGGCTTGCGTGATGGCATTATTCAGCTCCGCGCGAGCGTCATCGTAAACCTCCTGGCAGGTACCTTCAATATCGCGATCTATTTTGTCGCTGACTTCGGCCTTGGCCTTTTGACTCGAAGCAAGCTGAGGCTCTAGCTCTTTCAGCTCGGATGTAACCCTCTCTATCTCTGACTGAGCTACTTCTTCATTGACAGTAGCTAGGGTGTAGACATCGTTGAGGATATTAAGAAGGTATGTCCGTGCCGGGGCAAGTTTTGATCTTGCTCGCTTCTCCAGCACAAAACGGCGCAGAGACTGCTCTAAAGCTTCAAAGTCTCGAATTTTGTCGAGGTCCTTGCTCTTCCCTTTACCACCATCGTTGGGGTCATTGCCATCACCGTCGCCGCCGCCACCTCCGCCGGCATTTCCACTACCACTGGCCCCAGGTCCCCCTGGTGGTGCCGGACCCGTAGGAATAGCGTTGCTGGAAACGAAGTGGACCAGGTCTGATGATTCCTTATGAGTATGTGGACTAAGTCCCCCGATTTGGCCAAGGATGAGCTTCTGACAACGAGCCTTGTCTTTGATATTGTCGAAGCCGTTCACCACGATGAACAAATATGCCTTTTCCGCAGCAGCAGCCCAGATAAATTCCATGGCAGACTGTGTAAAGTGATTTGCAGCAGACACAACAAACACAACAACATCGATTTCTTCCTGTCTGGCGAAGATGGCAGTCGTCTTGGTTGTATCCGAGTTGAGACCAGGGGCGTCAATGAGAGCAATGTCAACAACGCCATTATTGAGCAGACTCTCATTTGCACCTCGGACATCCCTAACGTAAACTTTGCACTGGGTGTAGGTCTCGTTGTCTGAGACAATCTTCTCCAAATCAGCCAACGAGTAGACATCGTAGGTTGACTCATCGTTTCTGCTGTAGTCGGCGTCCTTGTGCACTGCGTGCACCTCCTCGATACTAGCATTCTCTCTGGCATCCAGGACCTCACAAAAAATGGCCGTGCAAGGTTGCTGGTCCTCGGGCAAAACCTTTCGACGCAACAGGGCATTGCAGAAGGTTGATTTTCCAGCATTCAAATCACCTGTAATGAGGACTTTACTTGAAGTGTCTTCAATGCGCTCCCGGAGGGACAGAAGATGCTTAATGCTTGAGCTGATTTTGCCATCAAGGAGTGAAGCAATTGAGTTCTTCTCCAGAGATTGTACTAGCTCGGCTTGATTTAAGGCACCCAATTTCAAATCCAGCTTCAAGATGGATAATTCTTGAGCTATTTGGGGAGAAACCAGTCGTGGTTCTGGGACGGGACGAGTTTCGGCGGCGCGACTAGATTCGACACCGGCATCGATGGAAGTCATGGATCGTACGAGAGACGGGGCCTGTGACAATGGTTCTGAAGAGGAAGACTCTCCAATCACGGAGTGAATGCGCCCCATGCCAGGTCGTGAGGAAGACCTCTCAGAGGTTGAAGAGTCGGTGGGTCGGATGGGGGGATAATGAGCTGGCCAGTCCTTGTTCATCTGCTGCAAGCTTTGCAATAAGTCGAGCACCTTGTGTATTGACCTTCCCAGAATCGCGCGCTGCCTGAAGTACCACATCTGATGGCTGGCGCTGTCCCCTCCTGGCTGATTTGCCGAGTTTAGGTTCATGGTTGAGCCCGGCGTCAAGGTCGTATGGTGGTCTTCGCCCGTGACGCTACCGCCATAGCCAGAGTCGACATCGATCATGTTCTGTAGTCGCGTGGCGTGTTCGGATGTTGGCCCAGTGCCAACGGTCATGAAGTGAGGCGGAGTCGATGACGAGGTATCCGATGACGCCTCCTTTGGCGCGTCTGCGTCTGACTCGGCGGGTAGGGGCCCCTTACCCTTGCCGGTAAAGAAATCGTGGCTCATGATGAGAGGCTTTGCATGTGCAGCATGGTCAAAATGCCGACGTTGGGTGGCAAGTGATGCCAAGGGGTGGTGAGTTTGTATGAGGAGGAGAAAGGTTTACGGAGGCGCGCTGAAAGTGGGCGGATTTGTTCAACGTTGCTGCAGGACCCGACTCGCCAAAAGTGGAGGATACCCGGCAGACTCGGGGCGCTGTGGTGGGTGCAGGTCTGCAGGAGGCGGGAAAAAGTCGGCGTGGGGAAACAAGGCGACTGTCCACTTACCAGACGTCATTGAGCCTGGTGTAAGTGCCTGAGGCCGCAAGCCTGACGGTTATCACTTTTTATGTATTGCCCCACCAACCTATCCATCCAATAACTTGCAATGTTATTGTGGACGTTACTCATGAGTCAGGGAGACCAATTGCCCAATTGCCAGTTTTGCATGCGGGTGCCTACGAGCTGATCCTCTATGTACCTGATGCCGTATGCTTGTTGGTCAGCCATTGATTCGAATGACCATTTCATCATCGTTGTCGCAATCGTTCTTCATGCTGTATCCAGAAGTTCTTGCAAGCTCTATGACCCCAGTGATCTACCCACCATTCCCCAAAGCTATCTTCTACATCAAAATCCACCTTTGTCACGCGCTCCTCTCGTTTCAGACCACAAATGATGCAAGACTTCGTTGCCGTAGGAACCATTTTGGCCGTCTGAATCTGCGGGCTTTCTGTGAGCTCTGGAACCCTCAAATTCGTCGACTTTGCTGTTGCCACGGCAGATCGTAGCCTTCCCACGTATTCTTTCCATGTGGCAACGACATCCGCTGCCTCGCGATCTTCTCGTGTAGATTGCGTCTTGTCCACGCCAGCAAGTTTCATACCTTTACCTCCAGCCGCAGAGATAGACATACTTTTGGCGAGCATTTTATCACGATGCCAGCGGTGTTTGCGCCCTGCAATAATACGTGCAGCTGTGGTGGCGATGAGGACATATCCTCGAAGGAAATTCACTGTCTTCGGGTTTGAGAGAACTTGCTGCTTGATGGTCGTGCTTTGGCCCGACACGGATTTGAAGAGGAAATCTCCGCTCCTGAATAGTTCAGGAAATGCAGAGAGCAGAATGGCGGGCGGCGGGACGTTTATGGGCGGCGGGACGTTGTCGTCGACCTTGACAGACGAAGAGCAACCTTCTTTTCCTTCACCCCAAACCCAACTCTGCCCAGCATCATTCGAAATAGCCGTTTTGTTAGCTGCAGGGGCGACATTGCTGCCTCCGTTGCTACCCGGGAAATCATCCCATGCTGGCCATTCGTCATCTTCGGATGTTGCCCTAAGGGGAATGTTGGCCGTTGGCGCCGGATTTTTCTTCGCATCCGGTGCAGTTCTTGAGCTTTTCGACGTCAAAACTGGTCTGACAGTGATGTGCCGTTCATCAGATACTTCTGATGGCAGGGGCTGACTCTTATGTGAATGTACTTGTGTGGATTGCGGGTTTGTCGTTGTGGACATTGCCCCGAAGCTCAATGGGCCTGTATAAGCACGTAGCTCCTCCTTTCCCATATTCTTCCTTGGTATTTCGATTGGCGGATCATCAAGACCTAGCAGGTCGAGAGCGGAAGCAACGCTAGAGGCAACCGGTGCCGCTGCTTTCATTCTGGGTGTGGGATCTATTGCTTCGAAATCTCCAAAGTCGTCAGATTCATCTTCATCCTCGCCTGCATCCTGCAATTCAAAGTCGTCTGCATCGAATAATACATTGGGATCACTTGGCGCAGCCTTCATTCGAACTCTTGTCTTGGATGCCCGTTGAGACCAGTCAGATTCTGGCCTTTGGGTCGAATGATTATCAAAGGGACCGAGATCTAGTGCATTATGTGTCACCACGCTTGTCGTTGAATCCTGAGCGACATTCAGCCTGGATTGTTGCGGACCAGAAGCAATAGTAAGAGAGTCCCAGCCGGCGATAGTTGGAATAGTAGCGTTAGCCTGAGAAGTTGGAGCAGGTATTGCCACTGAAGCTGCGGTCTGATCTGCTACTTCGAAGTCCCCCCATCCATCATCATCGTCCGCTGGCGGCGGCGCAGTGGTCGTTGGTTGGGTGTCTTGAGTACAGCCACTCATACTAGTCGAAGAGTTTTCAAACAATGACCATGTTGGCATCGGATGAGATGCCGAGTTGCCATCGTGTGATGGAGATTTGGGCTGTTCTCCCAATAGACTGTTCGACTGTGGGTGAGTGGATGAGGGGGCGGTTTGACTGTTGAACTCGGCAAACAAGTCTGCTGACATGATGCAACAATCATGCAAAGCACATGCTGACGGAAAATGGCATGAATGGACGGCGTGACGGCCGACAGAAACAAGTAGAGGCTCTTTACGCAGGAGGATGTCGTGCAGATTGACTGACGTCACCCGTTGCCGGGCCGTTGCCGGGGACTCGAGCGCGAGCGCGGGGCAGCAGGAGCCGAGCTGTGCGCTAGACGAGAACTAGACGAGACTAGACCAGACCAGACCAGACCAGACCAGACCAGACTTCTGACTCCAACCTCCTCCGCGTCCCATCATCAACTTGTTCACCACTACATGACCTAATTCGTACTGACCTCGCCCATCCGCCGTTCCCGTCCCTATCGACTTGCGTCTACAGCGGTTTTCTGCCGAAGCAAGGGGAGCCCTCCGTGTGACGTTGGCCAGGCCAGTAAACACGTCAGGCTGTCACCATGAGATCACTCGAAGAGACCCAGTAAGATCAGATTGCGGTGGGCGTTGTGTGAATCCTGATAGGAAGCGGGGTGGACTAACGCCGTTGTTGATGTTCCAGGTCAAGATGGCAGACTACGCAGAAACACAGCACAAGCCTCGATGAACTGCATCGCGCCGTCAAACACAACGGGTCTTCCAGTCCTTGCTTGTCCGGTTGTCGGTCCGTATGCTGGAAGGTGAGTTTGTGGAGCCATGCATCCGATTTCTGTGCCTGTGCCTGTGCTGCTTGCTGCTTGCTGCTGGAGGGATGAGAGTGAAATGACACGGCATCTTTGCTGACACATCAACCTGACCAGGTCTTTATGCTGTCCACCAAGGGCTCGCTCTCCAGCTGGATGGAAGCATTGGAAGACGGTAGGCAAGCTTACCAGAAAAGGAGAGTCCACTTTCTGAAGTATATCCAACATCCTGAAGCTCTGGCCGAGCTCACTGTGGATCCTCTGGCAGATGATCCCGAGGTACGTGCCGTATAGACAAGCGAAAGCACACATTAAACCACTAACAAGAACTCTAGTCACCGTGGAACACTGTACGCCAAGATGAAATAATCAGAGCCGAGATCCAGCAGGACGTGCAACGGCTTCCCGATGAGGTCAATTACCATGCGCGGGGCATCCAAGGCATGATTCTGGACATTCTGTTCATATACTGCAAAGCCAATCCGGACAGAGGTGGCTATCGCCAAGGCATGCATGAATTGCTTGCACCGCTGGTACATGCTCTCGAGCAAGATTCTATAGACAGGGGTACCCTGGAAGAACCGTCTCTGCTGGACCAAACTATGCTTGGTGTGCTGGACTCGGCGTTCATCGAGCACGATGCTTACGTTCTCTTCTCGCGACTGATGGAGCATGCGCAATCTTTTTACGAAGTTACAGATGGGACATCGCATTCACGCCGTGTCACTGATCCCGTCATTCTGCAAGAGCAGCGATCCGCCATTGTCGACAGAAGCAAGCACATTCATGAAGTCTGCCTTGGAAAAGTTGACCCTGAGTTGGCGGCTCATCTCTCTGATATTGAGATTCTACCACAAATATTCCTCATGTATGTGGAGATGAGGACAAATTGGGCGATCAAGTATCAAACGCCGGCACAGTCTGTTGGCTAACCAGGACTTTTCCCTCAGTCGATGGATCCGATTGCTGTTCAGTCGCGAGTTCCCTTTTCCTCAACTTTTAGTGTTGTGGGATACTATATTCGCCATGGACCCCTCCCTCGAGTTGATAGATTTGATTTGCGTGGCGATGCTGATTCGAATTCGATGGCAACGTGAGGCTCCATCAACATACCCACCCTCCTGTATTTGAAGCTGGAATAAATGCTGACGCCTTGGCTTAGTGCTTGAAGCAGATTACTCGGTCTGCTTACAGCTCCTGCTCAAGTACCCCGGCCCGGAACAGCCTCACGGTCCACAGACTTTTGTTGACGATGCAGCCTATTTGCGCAATCATCTCGATCCCGCAGGAGGATCTAGCCTCATCATGAAATATACGGGCAAGGCGCCGGAAGACCCGAACAACAGAAAAGCCACATCTTCGAGTCGGGATAACGAACGGGCAGCCAACTCTCTTCGACTAGGCGGAACTTTGACAAGGTCATCGCTGACATCTCCATCGCGGTCCACGCAACAGCAGCCTAGCATGGAAACGTTTCTCCAGGGCGCTGCCAAGGGCGCAAACCGAGTATTAGAGAGGGGCGAGAAGCTGGGAATAAATCAGGCGATTCGAGATGCCATGGGGGAAGTTAGGCGGAATGTGCAAAGCTTTAATGAAGCCCGACAAGCACAGAGATCCCCTATAGGCGAACTCAGTGATGAGGGCGCAGCGAAGGCACTGGCTGCCATGGAAAAACGCAACAAACAACTCGCTAGTCTGCTGCATGACACTGTGACGAACCTCAAAACAGTGACAATGACCCAATCTGATGACAAAGCTAAGAGCTTGGAGCTTATAGAGGTGGCGGCGGCAAAAATTCAGTTCGTGCAGATATACCTGGAGGATTCTTCCATGGACGTTCCCACTTTCTCGACTGCAGCCGGAGATGCTGCCTTCTCCCCTTTGTCTGAAGACAAGACGACGAGAAAACTGGTGAATGACGCAGAGGAAAATTCAAAAGAAATCGTGACCAACACAAAGGCCAAGAGGACTCAGCCTGGCCCTGATAATTCGGTCTTGTCTATCAGTGACAGCAAGTCAAGGTCAAGCGCCAATGGCGCAGAGTCGGAATATGCCCCCAACCCAGACAAGATGGATACAAGTGCCGTGGACGGCCAGCCTGAACCAACTCGACCTCGGGAGCTTGAGGTTCCAGGAGAGCCTTCAAAACAATCAGATCCGCTAGGCAGCGTCATCGCTACTACGCAAAAGCGACCTGCTGCCATCCCCACCCGTTCTAGCCTAGCCCAGTCGTCATTCTCCTGGATGCTAGAGCCAGACGAGTCGATACCATCTCAGACCTCATCGGGAACTGGGCCCAAGTCCCCTCCCACGCAGCACAGAAAAAGGGCATCCAAAAACATGAGCCGGGAGCGAAACGCTTTCTTGTTCGGCGAAGTGACTGCAGAAGTGGAGGGTGCCAACCCACTAAAGACGGATGACATGTTCGGCATGGAGCCTATCCCGAAGCCAAAGGGTGAAGGGGTTGGGGAGTCATCACTGTTTGATGAGAAATGAAGTAAACACACGTGTGGCAGGAGGGTGAATTTAATTGACGGCAGGGCTGTATGAGTAATATTTTGCACGAAACAAAACGAAACGAAACGAAACGGGGCGAGCTATATAGAGCAGTATCTCTGATTTGCCGGGATGGGTGGTAATTGTTTCTTGCTCCAGTGTCCAGATATCTTTCTTGCTTGGACCGGGAGATATTGTATGCAACGAACTACTTTCGCATGGCGGTGGGCTCGCTCGGACACCAAACTTTTATCATAATCTAGCTTTCTCATCAGCCAGACTTGGTTTTTGAAAACACTCGCAGACTGATTCGATGCATGTGCTACTTCCTCAGTGCCTTCTCCTTGACCCAAAACGTAACCGCGAATGCCGCCACGGCAAACATAAATCGTCCTCACCTCTACCGCCAAGTGTGGAGGCAGCTACAGTGGTGTAGCTGCTCGATACGAGCACGCCACGACGACGGCCGTGTCTTGGGCGGACGAGTCGGCGAGGAGCTCAGTCAGGACGGTTGTGATGCCTGGTTGACTTGCATTAGTTCTTTGTGTTGCACGGAATACCACCTCGCGAACAGAGTCTGGTACAAGAAGCAGAAAGAAGTCACCACAGCCTTACTCCCAAGCCGGTCGCGACATTGCCCGTCGTCTCCAAGCAGACCGACAGCACAAAGCAAGACGGCTGGCCGACGGCTGGCCGGGCGATACAGCAGAGAGAGACCTATTCAGAAGCACGCGACATGACCCAGGCTTTCTGGTCACGCCCTCCGCGGCGCTGCCCACCAACCCTGTTGCCCGGATTTGTAGTAAAGTTGGCAGGTTAAGGGTCTTGCACCGATTCGCTGAAGATGCTCATCAAGCTGATGACGTATTTTGCCTATATTTCATGGGGAAGAAGATGAAAACAGACGGAGGAGGATCACGTGGAGGCAGTGTCTGAGACGTCAAATTTGCTGTGCATATTCCCGGCCCGGCTCCGTGGCGATGTCCTCTGGGATTCTCTTTCACGGGGACAAGACGAGACGAGGCGAGACGAGGCGAGACGACGCCTTTCTTGCTATTCGTGCTGGGCTCGTGCTGGGCTCGTGCTGGGCGGAACCCGAAACGCGTCGAAACACGTCGCCCTCCTGGTGCCGTGTTTCCTTTTTCATCCTCGTTGCGTGGCTTCACACATGACCAGTGGTGCGATGGCATCGTCCATGCAGAAAATGCAAAGAAGGAAGGGGAAAATGCCCACGTAATCCGTAGTTATTTTCGCATCGCCGGGACGATGCCATCAATGGCCCATCATGTCATGCCAGCTTCATATTCACCCTGTTGTGGTTGGTTGTCCAGGCTATGAGACAACTCGCCAACGGCAACGACGTCGAGCAAATCTTTGGTGGGCGGCTCCTTTTGCTGACACGACTATATTACACGACCGACCGACGTACTTTGGCTGGCGTGCATTCCTGGATCAAGAACGCACTCGCACTCGCACTCGACAAGACGTGAGAGGGGCTTCTCATTGTCTTGATGTGTCTTGAATGAAGGATAAAAAATTCCCGGCTCCTCCTCGTCGACTTCTTCTTCTTCTGCTTCTTCTTCTATTCTTGGTGGACACCTGCTGCCCTCGCGCCCGCCCTCCAACCACGACAACAAGCCAGCGTTTGATGATTGACTAATCCGTAGAATCCGTAGAATCCGTAGGACCACCCATGGACGACGGGTATACTTTTCGGCGGCGGGGAAATGGATTCATCCCGTTCTGCCCAGAACTGATTGATTTTACGGATTATTGCCGAGTGCTCTATTTTGGGAGGACGGACTTTACGGACTCGAGTCTACGGAGTACGGATCAAGTCCAATCAATATTGACTGAACAACGTGACAAATCGAGCAGAGAGGCCCGCAGCTGCCGGGGCACGGCTTGCAGTTGCAGTTGCAGTTGCAGTTGCAGGGGTGGCTTGCCAATGAGGAACCCGTCTTTTTGGTGGCGCAGCGGCCAGCTCTGCCAGCTCTGCCAGTTCTGCCAGTTCTGCCAGTCACCCCTGACCACCTGCGCATGCCAAGTCCGAGATTTCTTTTTCTATTCTGGATCATCAGGGGCTTGCGGAATCCAAAACAGGGCCATGGTGCTCTTAAATCTCTTATGACCTCATTCATGTCTCGATCAGCTCTGACCAGAAGCCATCTCAAGATCTGGCTAGCAATTCTGCTGGCACATGTATTTCGTCTTCTCCTTCATTACTTGACTGCGCTGCTCGCCCCCATTCCCCCCCGTCCTTGAGGATTCAGGATTCAATTACTCCGTAATAATTCCTCTGCTCATCTCAAAACACGTCCCTGAACCCTCCCCCCCCCTTCCCACGCCTGCGCCCCGCAAATGCAGGAGTCCTCACCCCCTGAGGGCCCCGATACCCCGATACATTACTCGAAAACTCGAGAACCCCCTTAGCCTTCCGCCGTTGTCGCTAAGTGGCTCTATTGTTTCGTCGCAACGCCCTATTACCGTCGTCCCAGGTCCAGACGCCGCTGGCTCGCATCTGTGCAAATATTAACCTCCAGTCAAGACCAGACAGACAACAGACAGACAACAGACAGGCAACAGACACCATGTTGGGTTTGCAAATTGCGCCGGCCGAGGCTCGCACTGGAGGACGGTCGAGATACTCGAAAGCATTGCCCTCGGTCCCCGTCACCAGCGGCAATAACCTGCCTCCTCGCCCAGTTCCCCAGGATACATCTAAACTTCAGCTCCCACCCCTTCCTCATCCACCTCCCCTCTCTGCCCAGCCTCAAGAGAACGACGATGGCAAAAGCGTAAAGAGCGTAATAGTCCGAAAGCCCGTCGGCTCGTCAGCACCAATTTCCATCACACCTCAGCCAGATGTCACCAGCACACACTCGCCGCACCCAACCCCTTCTCCGTCAACTGGATCAATGGCGATACCAAGACGGCCGGTTGGCGGCTCTCTGAAACTTCCCTCACAGCCTGCATCAATCGTTCCTCCGGAGCCTTCTCCCACTGACTCAATATGCAGTCTGCTGTCGGCGTATACGCGCGAGCCCGACGCCCCGATGTCTGGTAGCACTGACACGACAGCGAACACCAGCAACAACCTGCCTGACTCAGTTTGTGGAAACGGAAACCAGAGTTCCCAAAACCAGCCTGCTGCGGCGAGAAGCGGCAGCGATTTGCTAGGGCCGAAACATGAAAGTCGACCACCCCCCCCACCACCCCCGAAAGGCGAGAGTGACAAACTCTATTGTTCACGACCAAAGCCTCTGCCTCTTGCCCCTTCACACGAGCAAACCGCATCTCCAAGTCCAAGGCCCGAAATCTGGAAGCGCCGACCGCAAACTGCCGAGAAAAGTAAAGAGCTCCCGGAACTTAAGCTCAATTACTCCCACGGTTCGACTGCCTCCATCTCGTCCATCCAGACCACCGTCATCAGAGTCTCTTCTCACACCGACGCCGACACCGACACCAACACCGCCACCGAGTCGAACAAGGGTGTAGAGGAATCTAGAAGGGCGAGTCCACCACGACCACTTGTCAAAGCCCTGCCGGGACGCAATATACGACCAGCAGCCAAGGACAAACCCCAGAACGCGACACATTCGATGGGTAGTGCTGCTTCAAGAGTAATTCACCCCGGGGGCAAGTCGGCGACGTCGGGCAAAGCTTCCGAGCTCAAAAAATTCCCAGTACGAGTGGATAGCAAGCGGCCTCCCACACCTGAGTACAGGACAGGAGATATCGACCCCCCGCCCCCGCTGAGCGACAATGTCACCAAGCCGGCATCGCCCGTCTCGGCTTCGGGGTCGCCAAAGGAAGGCATGGCGGAGACGGACACGCCCAAGAAACAATCACCACAGCCGTTCCTGCCACTGAAATCAGACAGCAGGCCGGCAACCACGTTTGACTGGACCGCACTGAGCCCGATACCAGAACCCAGGCTACCCTCAGCGACGCCGGATCTTCGCCTAGCCACAAGTCTTCAGGATTTGCGACGGCGACGAAGCGGACCATTCCCCCCTGATGAAGCTGATGAAGCTGATGAAGAGGTTTCCCCCTTGACGACACGGCCTGTCTTCTCTCCCGTCGACAGGAGTCGCGCCCTTAGCACCTCACCTGAATCGGCGTCGTATCGCTTGTCTCCTTCCGGACCCAGTGGTCTCGGCATTGTGTCTGCTCCTCCTCGATATCCGGCAACGGCCTCTGGTGGATCCGATCCTCGGATTGTGTATTCAGACACGCAGGGGCCGATGTATCGTGGTCGCGACGGAACGCTGTACGCAGAAACGAAGATGACCGGAACTCCCGATCCCAAGGCCATCTACTTCCCGACCCGGACGGAGAAGCCTTGTGCAGCCGGCACCATCATTGCCTCCACGCCGCTGAAACAGTCCCACTATAACTGCTTTCAGAAGCACATGACGATGAATCGTCAGTCAAACCGCAACTGCCCGCTCACTTGTCAGACGTGTGGCAAGGCGGATGTGGAAGACCGTTGGGTCTGCACCTTCTGCCACTTGCGCGTTTGTGACAATTGTCAGCGGGCACTAAACGGGCACCAGAGAGTCCTGCGGAGTCTCGTAGACCAGCTGGGCATGAGCACTCCTCCCCTCAGCCTATCGTCCACATCTGCCCTTGACATCGAATCATCTGCCTGATGAGTGAGGACGGATCCGTCTCATTTGTTCTCCGATCAGGCAGTTTCTTCGAGCTCGATCTTTTTTTCATATCCGCCCCCCCTCTTTTTTTTTTCTTTTTTCTTTTGTCATGGCACGTAAAATACCCGGATAACATGAGTTATGTGGTTTGTGAAGCTGGATTATTGCGATGAGCGAGCATACTTGATAGACACGGGAAAGGAAGGCGGGAAGCAATGAACGGTTCGGTTTTGGTCTAATACGGGTGCTCCATAGAAGGGGTCGGGAGGTGCCCGTTGTTACAACACAACGTATGTAGGTTTTTGTAGATTTGCTCATCAAAGTGGCCAGATGGCGCTGAGATTGACACAACTGAATCTGAGTGAACACCTGGAACTCGACATGCAGCCATCTGCATGGCCTCCAATCTATCTTGTTATCAGCGCCAATTTTTTTTTTTTTTTCGAGAAGCTGGCTCTGTTCTTGCACACCGACATATTATGACAGACAGACATACCAGGAAGGTGCAGTGCAAGTGGGGTCCGGGTGCAGTGTCACTCCTCAAAACTTC
Organism: Epichloe festucae Fl1; assembly: GCA_003814445.1. Taxonomy (NCBI): domain Eukaryota; kingdom Fungi; phylum Ascomycota; class Sordariomycetes; order Hypocreales; family Clavicipitaceae; genus Epichloe; species Epichloe festucae. Next base: position 4,422,634 of record CP031387.1, on the reverse strand, counting down.
AGAAAACCAGCAACAACAAGAATCCAAAACTCGGCGTCCGTCTTGCACACAAGTTGACACAACCACCAGCCCTCGCCGCAAGATTAGAATGCAGCCATGTCGTCTCTCCAGCGGACTCGCTCTCTGCGCAAACCGACAAAACCGCTTACGGCAGAGCCAGCAGCCTCGACTGCCCATCCCTCCCGCAGCGCCTCTCCCAGTCGTCTGCCCGTCAAGCCCTCGACCCGACCAACGTCTGTCCACGCCCCGGTGCTCGGCCGTTCCACCTCTCTCTCCAAGAAGCAAAAGGCACCCGCCGCACAAGATCCCGTCAAGAAAGAGAGCCACCATCCTCCGCTAAGCAGCGCCCACAGACCTGCGTCGGTCGTCGTCAAGACACGTCCTACCTCTGCGGGGGGCGGCAGCGGGAGCGCTCCTCCCACCCGCGGCCCTTCTGCCTCGCACATTCGTGCCAAGAGCACGGTGACGAGCCTGTCGGCTGCCACAGCTCTACGACCGCCGTCCAGGGAGCGAAGCGCCGGTGCCCCAAGCACTTCCACCAAGACGGTCCGCGGGCGAAGCGCCTCCGCCGACAAAGGCCCATCGACGCCCGTGGGCAAACAACACACGACGATAACACCCTCTGCGGCGGCGGCGGAGGCGGCGAAACCACGACTGCGACCGGCCTTCTCGACACTACAGCAGCATTACTCCCCTGCGAAAGCGCACAATCCCAAGCCGCTCACGTCGGCGATCCTGGCGCCGCCATCGCCGTCCAGACTCCCCGCCAACATCGCCGCGTCCGCGGAAACAAGCAGACTGCAAGCCGAGCTTGTCCAGCTGCACCTCCTCCACCGGGACGCGCGTGCCGTCCAATCCCAGTGGCAGGCGAGCGCCAAGCAGAAGCTCGGCTCCCGCTTCGACAAGCTCAGCCGCGAGAGCGCCTGCATTGCCGCGAGAGAAGCATCCGCCCTCGAAGGCGACAACGTCCTCGCCCTCAGGCAATGGGCCCGCAGCGGCAAGAACATCGAAGACAAGATGCAGGCGCTCGACGAAATCATGACCAACCTGTGGACGCTCAGCGAGCCGGCCGGCCGGCACGCGAGGATTGTGCGCCGTTTCGAGCGCTTCGTCGACGGCGTGTGCGACGCGGAAGAGGCGAGGCAGTCTACCGAGAAGACGAAGACGGCCCTCACCAGCCACGACGCCCTGTTCATAGGCGAGCTGGACGACTCGTGGCGCGAGGAAGTTGCCGCGCTGACGAGGAGACTTGAGGCGTGGAGAGAACAGTTGTCCTCCATCGACGACTTCGACTCAGGCTCCTCGGACTCGGACTCGGACTCGGGAGGAGGCGGTGCGTCCAAACCCAGTCTCGAGAAGATGCTCTCCGGAGCAAGGGAGCTCATTCTCGGCATGCTAGCCGAGCTGTACACCATGGGGGAGATTGAGCAGCAGGCGCTGGCGCGGGAGCACGCGTGGATAGAGGGCATGAATAGGGAGGACGAGGATGAGCTGGAGCTTGATACCCCGAGGGCTGGTGCCGTGTGGCGAGTTTTGTAGATTTTTTTATTATTATTCTTCTTCTCTGTCTTGGGACACGACGTGAAGCTCATGTATACTTTGTGACTTTGAAATGAAGTGAAACGAGATTGCGAGTAGGACTTTTTGGTTAAATGGCTGGAATTATCAAAGACTACGTGAATTCGAGATTTTGAGAGCGGGGGAAAAAAAAAGATTGAAAAAAACACGTCGGCAAAGGGTGTCCTAGTTGGACTTGTAGAGGCCAAGGCCGACTTTGATGGATATAGAATGGAGGTTTTTGGCCTCTGAAAAAGGACACGACACCGACAGGACAGATTACTACTAGCTGGAACATGGCCGCGTCGGACAGATGCGTCAGTGTAAGACATTCGATATCAAAAGTAGCCTCGTTTTACGTCGAGCTCCGCACTGCATCTATAGAATGTTCTGTTCGTCCCTGCCCATCCCGCACGCACTGTTTCGAGACGAAGCTTCACTTGAGGCACTGTACGGCTGTGATTGCCCATTTCAGGCGTGCGTGTCTGTTCGCGATGCTCTCTCTCTCTCTATATTTTTTCAGTCCCGTTGGTTCTCACTAGACAACCCCCCCCCGCCTGCTGCACGTTCATGGCGCCAATGAGACGATGGATGCCGGGCGGGAAAGTCTTTTTTTTTTTTTTTTTTTTTTTTTTTTCATTCTTCGCAGACGTGCCGTCTTACAGGAACGCCTTTCTGGGGAAGACCACGCCCTCCACTGCAGCTTCGTCCACGAACCAGCTGCATCGTTCGCCGGCGGCGTCGTTGACCAGCGCGCAGGGCAGACCTCCTGACGAGTCAAAAATCTGCCTCATGATGTCCTTCTTGCCGCGGCCGGTGGCGACAAAGGCCAGGCGCACGGCGTGGGTGACGACGGGGAGAGTGAGGGTGATGCGCCTCGAGGGCGGCTTGGGGGAGTCTTGGATCGGGGCGACCCACGCGTCGGACTCGCGGAGGACGGCATGGCCGGGGAACAAGGAGCAGGTGTGGCCGTCGGGGCCGCATCCGAGGAGGAGGAGGTCGAAGATGGGGAGCCGGACCGAGTCGCGGCTGGCGAAGCTGCCGACAAGCGCCTTTTCGTACTGGTCCGCGAGCTCTTGGATGTCGTCGAGGTGTGCCGCGTCGATGGGATGCACCGTCGGCTGCTGGTGGGCGGGGATCTTGTCCAGGAGTTCCGCCTTGAGCAGGGCGTGGTTGGAGTCGGCGTGGTCCAGCGGCACGGCGCGTTCATCGGCGTAGAAGATTTCCCATTTGGAGAAGTCGATGCTGTCTCGGGGACCTTGTGACGGGGCAAGGAGGGCCTGTGCCAGAGTCTTGGGCAGCGAACCGCCCGAGACGGCCACCTTGAACGAGTTGTGCCTCTCGAGTCCTGCGTTCTGGCTCTGCACAATGTATGCGCGCAGGGCGGCTGCCAAGGCGTCGACGCCGGGGAAGGCGTAGAGGTTAGGTTGCGACTTGGGCATCTTGTTGGCACGGGCAGTATGAGGTCTCGAATGTTGCGCAGATGGGCGGAGGTGTATGGGTGTGTAAGAGAAGTTACCGAGATTCTCAGATTTGTCGATGACATGCGGCTGCTATGTAAGCTGCGGCCGCGGTGTGATTAGCGGGGTCAACGTCGGTTCGTCAAAAAAAAAAAAATCACCAGCAGAGCAGGCGGGGGGATCCACAAAGGTCTGGTCTGGCCTTGGCGGCTGCGTCAAGAATGAGATGGAAGATGGAAAGTCGCAGAACGTTGCATCGCGATGGAGACGTTCCCTGCCGACGTTTACAACAAGACAGCGAGGAGCAGGGGCCTGATTTAATCCCGGCTCCCAGCGGGCTCAACGCCACATCCGGCGCGATATCACCCTTGCATTGCATTGCAAGCATTACAAGCATTGCGAGGGCATTGTCGAATTCCCATTGACCAAGAGGGGGACAAGCAAGATGCCTCTATGTACCGAGTAATTGTATGTAATGACTTCGGAAGCCTCTAGAATCTGGCTAAGGTGGGTGGGTCGGGTACAAGACCCCCTGCAGGTTTACTCGCCCCATTGCGGCACTGCCTGAAGATCTGTACGAGCGGGTGGGGGGGATGCCGTGACCTCGGGACGGACGCAGAGTTTTTTAATCGATAACGTTCCTTCCTCATCTCTTTGCTCACCCCACTCCGTCGTCCAAGGCTCGAGAGAGACTTCTCGGACCATTTGGACCCTGAATCAAGAACAGGGCCCTCGTCAACTTGACAACTGACATCTCCAACTCGGATCCGCTAGTCTCCCCCCCCCTCCCTCGAAAATATTTGTTTGTCGCCTTTCAAAAGCCAACACCCAGGGATTGCCTTACCTTATAACTAGGGTCAGCGCCTTTCGCAGTGCTCCCTTTGTGGTAGTCGTGTATAATTACGAGATATTTCCCCCACCTTGGACACTCAGCGTCATCGTATCACCTCAAGACGGCCTACTTTGCTGTCTCGACGCTGCATTGCCTAGACATTCTGCCTGCGCTTTCTCATGTATCGAATGCTGTGACAGCAATGGACGACGTTGATTTCCGGGAGCAGCTGCTCGATCGCCGCCTTCAGCTGACCGAGGGCCTTGACGGCCAGCCATACGACCTGATCCTGTATCTCCAACGTGCCGTCGTGTATTCACACTTGGGCTATCCGGATCTAGCTGCCGGGGATGCCTACAAGGCACTGCTTCTGACCGACGAGGTTAGCAACGAAGGATTCGAATACCATGAAAAGGCCATGGAGAGCCTGATGATGCACACCGGGATCCCAATTCCTGAAGTCATGGCTTATGGAGACCTTGCGCGAGGGTGGTCGCCCGCCGTCATCGAGAGCTTGGGCGGCGGCGGAGAGGCCGCGCGCCGTCTAGCAGGTCTCGCATCGATAAGAGCCTATCAAATCCTTTCCTTGAGCCTGTTGCTGTGCGGATGCTTGAAGAGTGCACACGGCTTCTGCGAACGTGGTCTCAAGCGGGCCCCCAAAAACACAGAATTGCTCAACATCAAAACCAACATCAACACTGTTGCCCGACGTCGTCTACGTCGGGATGGCTTCGACATGAACGACTTGCCTGACTATGGCCTTGTACGCCGTGAGGTGTATCCATGGAATGACCACGAGCCGAACCGATTTGCGCAAGAATCTTTAGATGCGCTGAATGCAGACCTCAAAGAAATGGCACCCAAGTGTGCGATTCAAGTCGCAACGCTGCCGATTCTCCTGGAAGGAGCCAGCGATACGGACCATTACGACATCATCCCGACCTGCAAACAGCTTGGTGTTTTTGCCGTCGAGGACATTGAACCGGGAGAAGTTGTTTTGCGAGAGTACTCCCTACTCACAGCCAACAATCGCCTAAAAGATCCTGTTTGCGACGCCTGTAGCTCCGACCTCCCGCCACTGGGCAGCGAAGAACCAGCAGTCAGCTGCGACGAGTGCTATGATACCGTCTTTTGCAGCCAATACTGTCACGACATTGCCCAGGAGCGCTACCACCCATCCGTGTGCGAGAAGGACGTGGATGCTATTGCCAAGGACTCGGAGGCGTCCGAGGCCGATGAGACGTTGTATCTGCTCCTCCTATCTCGTGTCTTGGCTTTGGCCGCCCACCAAGAAATTCACCCACTGGACGTCCGCGAGGTCAGGTTCATATGGGGAGATTTTGTTCCAACAGCAACAAATGATATTGACATCGCCCCCAACGCCGGACCACCTCCAGAGTGGACCTTGCCGTTTTCATTCAAGTACAGTATCGAAACGCCTCTTCACATTCTAGAGAAGATGGACATTGACATCTACACCTCTCTCCCCCAGTACGACCTCTGGGTGTTGAACACACTGTATGCCAAGTTTCGAGGAACCGCATCCGCACGAAAGAGCCTCCGAGACGGCCGTCCGGATGTGGCGGCAGTCCATCCATACTGGTGCCTGGCCAACCATGACTGCGATCCCAACGTCACCTGGGATTGGGGTGGCAAGATGGTTCTGTGGGCTCGCAAAGAGCGCATTGTAGACGGCCGCGAAGGCGGCATAAAAAAGGGCGACGAGATCTTGAACCACTACTGCGACGTTTCCCTGCCGGTGCAGCAGCGAAGAGAGTGGGCTCGAGGCAGTCTAGGCGGATGGTGCATGTGCAAGCGTTGTAGAGATGAAGAGGCCGTGGCTGGCGAGAAAGAGTCAGGGGCGTAAGCAGAATAAATTGCCTGACGCTGAGTCAAACAAAACAGGCCCTTTTCAGAAACGCGACACCCCCCCCCCCCCCCAAAAAAAAAGGACTGCATCTGATCGAGCAAAACCTGCGGCAAAAATCAACAAAGACGAACTGGGATGTATAGCGAAGACAGCCGGACCAGACACGATCCCCCCCCCCTCCCCCGGGCCGTTCGACTTGTTGCAACCCCCGCCTCATCATGATACGTCGATTCCATCTGGCATAGTCTGGGGATGATTCGCCGTCTATCCCACGATCGTACATGATTGAGAGCAGCTATTGCGACGAAACAGATGGACTTTAATCAAGTTCTGACGCGAATACCTTTGCCAGCGGTTGTCCTATGGACGGAAATGAAAACCCATCTGAATCCTACCTGGCGATTCCCATATGCGATTGTCAAAGGCTGGACCAGTCCAGTCCGCAATGCAACCTACATCATCTACTGCCTGGGGCGCGGAGAATTGGAAATGAGTACATGAGATGGTTGCAGTAGTCTTGATATTATACCCGACAACGGGCAGGAATATATGATTTTGAGTATATAGGGGGGTGGGGGGAGAAATGGGCGCATACAATGGACGTACAAATAATGGGTAATATGTAGAATTTAAGCGTTTGCATCAACATTCGTGGACTCGTCGATTTGGTGGTGTAGACGCCATCTGCGTGCGTGGAAGAAGAAGCCACAAGTAACACAACAAGCTGGGCGCAACAAGAATGAACAGAGAGGACTCTTTTACCGATTTGACCCAGGCAATGGTCTTGGACCGACAATCTGTCTTCTTCCAGACCCGATGCCCTGGGTCCCCCTGTTCTGCGAATCCCCTCCTCGGGTGAAGCCACTCCACTGGCCGACATTCCAACGTCCTCCGACGCCTCCCCCAATTCCGTCCACGCCGTCACCAGAGCGAGCGGCCTTTGCCGTCTCTTTTTGCGCCTCCTCCCACTCCTTTTGCCGCTGGCGCTCCATTTCCATCTCCCGCTCGAGGAGAGACTTCGATGCCCACCCGCCGCCGGCTTTGGTCTGGGCTTGACTTTGGACACGTCTGCGGTCCTCGGAATCGCCCTCTTCAGTGGCGCCGAGTTCGCGAGCACACGTTTGGCGAGGCTGCGTTTGTGTAGGCGTTTGTGTAGGGGGGGGCGGCGTGTACTTGGTAGGGTCGGGGAGAGGGCGGGCGCCGACTCGCTCGCCAGTGTTGGGCGACTTGGCTTTCGGGGTGACGTTTGGCTCAGGCAGCGGTCGAGGAGACATCATTTGGGGCTGTGACTCGACTTGGATGGGCTCTTCAGGAAGAGGTTCGGGAGTCGCCTCGACCTTGGACTCTCTTGACTCCTGCTGCCGCAGCCCGTCGCTCCATTGGTTTTGGAGATAGTGACGCTCGTCATTTCTTGTCCATGATTCGTACCGGTTTCGGGCTCGCTGCGGTCCTACGGCGGATGGCGCCGAGGGAGTCGGCGACGCTGTCCGGCGGCGGCTCCTAGACCTGGGCTTGGCAGCGACGATTTCGCTGACGGGTCGGCTCGAGCTGCGTGTTTGGCGCTCCCGCTCATATTCTTCCTCTCGTTGGCGCGCTCGTTCCAGTTCCTTCTCCAGTTCCTGGCTACGGGCGCTTCCTCGTCGGTCCGATTCCACCTGTTCAGCTTGATACTGGCTCAGAAATTGGCCCCGTAGCCTGGCATCACTGCGACCTCTGGCTCGTTTGCGTTCTTGGTCGAGCTTGGCGGCTGCTTCATCTTCTTCCTGGCGTCTCTTCTCCTCGGCGACCTTCCATTGTCGCTCTTGCTCTTCCCATCTTCGCTTTTCCTCCTCGGCCTTTCGTCGCTCTTCCTCGCGCAGCCGTTGCGTCTCCTCTTCCCACCTGCGCTCCTCCTGCTGACGCATGGCCTCCTCCTCGGCTTCGAGCTGGGCTCGTCTTTGGCGCTCCTCCTCCTCCTGCTTTTCCGCCTCAATTTTACGCTTGCGCTCCTTGTCCGCCAAGCTGGGCACGCTGGGGCCTGCGCTTGTAATCTGTCGCATGCCACCAAATGATATGCCCAATTTGCCCTGACTGGCGCCGCCCATGTATCCATACTGCGCAATATTCCATGCCGGTGCCGTGGACCCTTCATGTTCCCGTTTACTCCAGCTGCTAACAGGGCCGGGAGATGCAGAGCCGGCGTTCGGACTTTTCGCGGGGCTACGACGGCCGGAGGGTGTCGTGTCTCCCGTTCTGTGTGGCAGCAGCACGGGCCGCGCACCATGAATTGATGAGCAATTGCTGTTGATGGAGGCCCCCCGACCACGGAGGCCAGTCGGGGAGGCATATCCGGACGCTTGCGGGCTTAAGCCACCACCACCTGCTCGATTCTTGGGTCCCATGGGCTCCGGGAAACGACTGGGATCGGCATCGTGGGCGGCCCTGCTGAATGCGCCGAGGCACTGCATGACTTGTGCTGGATCTTTTTGCTCATACAGGTCGACGGTGAGGAACATGTCGTGTTGGTGCAGGTTGAATGGCGGAGCTTGGCAGGCGCGAAGGAAGTGTGAGATGTTTTCCATTTGGACAAAAGGCATGGCCGATTGTTTGAACTTGATGCCGGGCGGTGGAGCGCCAAGGTTGATGAGCCTGAAAGGAGCACGGGTGAAGGGGTCAGCAACCGTTGCAACGTCGTCATGATTGATGCAGCTCGCAGCTCGCAGCTCGCAGCTCACTCAGCATCAAGGGGGAATCTCCATGGATGGGCGAGTGGGCATACTTGCACAGCGCAGTGCCATCCTTGAGGCCTTCCAGCAGATCCGAAGACGGCAGCTTCTCCCCAAGGGCCTCTTCGATCCAAGCACGGGCTTCATTGGCAGCAGCCGGGGTATATTTGTCGAGGCGCAACTTGCGCAGGTCCTTGTCCAGCGACGAGACAGAGGCCATGGCCGTGGCGTTGGGTTGCGCGCGCCCGAAGCAAGAGCGCTCTCGGAGTAGTGGCAGGTTGGGGTCGGGTATCTGTGATGATGGAGGATGTTTGTCAAGGTTTGCAAAATACACAAACAAGAAGAAAAAAAGCTGTCGAAGTGATGATATGGCGACGACGCAAGGACTAAGGTGTGTGCGTGTGTGCGTGTGTGCGTGTGCGTGTGCGTGGATGTAATACGGGGGGAGCGGGCAAGAAGAGGGACTCGGCTTGGCGTGGCTTGTCTTGGCCTTTTGTTTGGCCTTTTGTTTGGGCAGTTGCGGTGTCGTCACTAATATCATCATCAACAACGACGACGGGCCCCCAACTGTTGTTTATCAAATCAGGCCACCGCCACACGCACTGTGTGGCGCACCCATGCCCATCCTGTAATCCTGGGCCATCCATCAAAACATTTCCAAACCAACCCCCCCCACCCATCACCAACTCGCCCGCACACGGCATCACGCATCACGCATCACGCATCCCATCCCATCCCATCGCAGCCATGCCCCCAACAGCCGCCATCGGCCCCCTCGCACGCACATACTACAAATGGAAAGCCCTCCGTCTCCCCTGGCGCAAACGCTTCTTCGTCGGTTCGTCCCCCCTTCCCTTTTTCCTAATCCCCAAATCCACACATGGCCCAAAACTAAATTTACCCTTCCGCCCAGGCTACGACCTCCAGGGCAACACCTTCTGGGAATTCAAGCTCACCTCGGCCGAAACCCGCTTCCGCCGCATCGTCAACTACCCTCGCTCCACGCACTACAGCCAGGTGCAGGTCTCGCCCCTCTGGCACCAGTGGCTGCGGCACATGCGCGCCGAGCCCCCGAGTCTCGAGGAGCAGAGCGGCGACGTGGTCCGGCAGCAGCGCATGAAGCATCTTGCCGCCGAGGCGGATGCGCGCTGGGCGGCCAAGCCCCGGGTGATGGAGGATGCGGTGACGACGAGTGCCCTGGGTGCCAGGGGACCATTGCCACCCACGAATGTCGAGGCAACCATGTTGGAATCGGAACCGGACCCGGGCGCGGGCGCGGGCGCGGGCGCGAGGGATACAGAGAAGAAGCAGCAGCAGAGGAAGAGGAAGAAGAGTGCAGAGCTGAATGATGCATGGGCCAAGGCGAAAGCCCAGGGTCCTGGCGAGAATTGGCAACCTACGGCGTGGAATCCCTCCGCGAAGCGATGAAGAATATTGACGACTCACGAGTCATGACTGTTTTCTGGCATTTTACCACGCGTACATCACTACGAATTGAGCATCCTTATCTTGTACATTAATCATATTCCCCGTGTCTAGATAGATATAAACGCAACAGCAGAATGGGGGCGAACGGGGGGGTATCTACATGTACCATAATGTATTGTTGAAATAATTCTAAAGAGAAACTCTTGTAATCAAAAATGAACAAGAACAACGCCCGCTATGCTTCGTAGAAGATTGACCCAGAAAACGCCATCATACGTGAGGGTTTAGTTTTGTTCCCCCAAACGTCTTTTCTTGGGGGGGGGTTTTTTTTTCTTTTAGAAAAAATCCTTGTCGTTGAATGTTCCATTTCTCCATATTGTCCGTTGCAGTACGCAATCGCTCAAGCGGCCGCCGCCCCCCTCAAAGCATTCATCAAGACACGAATTCTCTCCCCGGACCCGGCAAGCATGTCCTCCGCAAGAGCATCTCCTCCTGAGTCGGCGCATCCTTTGCCCGTCCGCCTCTTCTTGGCTTTGGTCTCTCTTGCACGAATCCCCTTCTCGCAAGCCGCCTCGAAACTATCCGAGTACTCCAGCATGTCACTCAACCAAAGCAGCTGTATGGCGTTCTCCACCACGACGCCCAGTTTCGCATTGTCTTCCAACGCAACCGTATTGGCCGGAAGACATACGTAGCAGTGCTCGAGCATAGCCGTCGTCAGGCAGCCCACTGCGTCGGCCTGTGGATCAACTTTGCGGGGGTCTTCGTGGTTGTTTGGCAAGAGACAGTCGAACAGCTCTCTGATAATGGTGACGTGGACCTCGGGCAAAAGCGGGTTCTCCCTCTGGGTCACAAAGAGGGTGAAGAGCTCGAGACACAGATTCTTGATGCAGAGAGCGAAATCCTGATAGAGCCGGTTGAGATCGCTCCGCTTGCCGAGGGCGTGCGTAGCCGCGGAGAGGAGCTTGAAGAACCGCAGACGTAGATCCACCGACTCGACGAGCCCGGGCTGCGACGACCCGAATGTTTCCCTGTTGTGTCCAGCTCGTGGCTTCTGTGGGGTGGGCGGTTCTGAAGATATGGAGTCGTCATCATAATAGTCGCCAAACCTGTCGTTCTCTAGGTCCAGAACGTAGTCTCGCTTTCTCTTCTTCGAGGTCTTTTTGGGGCCTCGCGGCTCCTTTTCAAACACCTCTGGGAACGACGATGACGATAGCGAGCTGCCATCCGCAAACAGGGACTTGATGATTCTCTTGGGCGCCATTTGCCCATATGTGCCTTGCCACATGTACATGGCAATCATGGACTCTTTCCTCGCTGAAAAGGGCTTATCCTCGCCCTCCTCTCTACCTTTGGATTCGTATGCCGATGCCGATGCCGATGCCGATGCTGCCTCGTCCTGCCGCTCCCTCTCCGCCCAGTCCATCTCCAGCACATCCAACATGAACTCGAGCCAGACCTTCCAGTACCGCCAACGGTGGGGGTACAGGCTGCTTGTGTTGAATGCCCATCCAACCGTGGACCACAGATCTTGGCCTCGGGCCCACACGCTACTCTGGTTTGCCATCTTTCCCTTGACGCGGTCATGATCATGGCCCGAGTCACCGTCTGACATGTCGCTATCGCTGCCGGCACTGGTGTATCCCGACCGACGACTCCATCGCGGCAGATGATGGAACTGGAAGGCGGTGCGGAACCCCGCGTTCACTGGTCCAACTACCGCCAACAAATTCCGTAGATAATCGAGCGCCAGGGCCGACACCTCTCGTAGCTCCGACGTCTCGGCGCGCGTGGTGTGAGCAGGATGCACAATGAGCGTGTTGAGGAGTGCTAGATGGCTCGGCGGCGGTATCAGGGCAGGTTTGGTGGGCGGCGTCCGACGCGACATGCCTGATCCGAGCGTGCTGTTTAATAGATGAATGGCACATGTATCTGAGTGCAATTGTTCGATTTAGCTTTGCCTCCACGTTGGGGGGGGGGGGGGGCATCTGCGTGGACTGGGAGCTTGCACCTACAAAGCTGTTCTTCCAGGAAAATCTGGCAATGATCTTTGAGTTCGCGGCGGAGTTGTCGCGCATCGCGGTAGGGACAAGGCACGCCGTGCACCGGACTGCTTGCTGTCGTGGAGCCCTCGATGTTGGAATCGTTGTCGTTGGCCGTGTGGCAAGATGCTGGAGACGAGCTCACGCTCGTTCGATTCCCAGCCACGGTCGCCATGGGGTTCGTCGCCGCGTTGGGGTCGGTCGATCCAATATCCAATTCCCAGGTCGGGGACTTGTGACGGGATATAAATTTTCGTGTGGCATGATGATGTACAAAAGTCCAACAACACCAGGTCTGACGCGACTTGAACTACCGGTGAAAGTGGGGACCGGCCGGCCAGGTAGGGCCAGGTATTATGTAAGGGCCAGGTAGGGCCAAATAGGGCCAGGTAGGGGTACTCCCGGGTACATAAGGCCAGTGCGTGACGCGTCGGATTGTCATTGACTACGGAGTACATGTACATGGTACGGATTAAATGCATGCCCTTGCGTCATGCAGCCAAGATACTTCTTCGGCTGTGCCTGCTTCTTGTATCATCGTGCCGTTGTCTCCTTGCCCTAGACATTGGACCCCCCACGAAATCCGTCACAAATCTGTCCAAGCACGCCACGGGTATATCATCGCATATATGCAGGCTTATCTCAGATGGCAGATGATTGTCGCAAATGTGGGTGTGAAAAAATAGACAATGTCGCCAAATCCAGGGTGCCCTCGCCTTTACTTTACTTTACTTTACTTCACTTGCCACCGGCGCCGTCTCATCATTATTATCAGCGCCCTTTTCCTTCTCCTCGTCAAAACTCACCACGACTCCTTCGTCTGCATTTTCTGGCTGATGTTTTGCCATCATCTGGTTGAGAATAGCCGAAGCTTCCGCGGAATACTTGCACTTCATGCGGATCCGTTCGCCGTACTTGTAGAACAAGAATGGGAATGGTAGGCACGCCAGCGACAAGAATGCGGGTATTGAAGTGGCCCAGTGAATTCCGAGGTCCCGGTACATGTTTCTCGTGAATAAGGGGAATGCTGCGCCGAACAAAGATCGAAGCACGGAGGTGGCGGCGAGCACAGACGCTGCATAGACGACGTCTTGAGGTTCAAGTTAGCATGTACCATCATTTCCTTTCTGGAAAACAAAAAACTCCCTTTCCAGTGCAGTCTGCCCACTTACAAGAGTCAATCAGATAGTTTGTCAGGGATAAGAACACCAGGACAAGCCCCGATGCGAAAAATCCAGACCCAGCAATCGTCACCGCCCAGTGCACGTTGGTGCCATTCGTCCACGCAAACCAGAAGAGACCAACAGGAAGAAGCAGTGCACCCAGCAACGCTGGAGGAAGTCTGCTTTCCGGTGGCGCTACACCGCCATGCTTGGCTGCCAAGCGAGTGTAACGGCTATTGTCGACAACGGTTCCGATGGTCGAAACCGTCATGCCAACCGCGATGCCCACAAAAGAGAGTCCTCCGACACCAGGCTTCCAGCCCCAGCCCCGGGGATACGGGGTCTGGAAGACAATGGGGAATGCGGCGAAGCACATGTACAGGGTGCCGTAAACGATGGCCATGTAAATGGTGGTGAGAAAGACGATGGGCTCTCTAAACAACAGGACCCAAGGTCTTGACAGATTCAGCTTGAGTCGGCCCACAATCGTCGTCCGAGGTGTTGCGGCATCCAGCTTGGAGATGTAGTCTTTACCAGTTCGTTTCGATAGCGCCTCGGCCCGCCGACGCAGCAGAACGGGTGCGTAAGTTTCGGGAGCCGCGAGGGATTGGATGATCCATAGCGTGCCTGTGAAAATGGCCGTCAATCCCACTACCCACCTCCAACCCGCAGCCTCGCCGAGGAAGCCACCGACAACCGGTCCTTTCGAAACGCATTAATTACTATCGGGGGCGAGAGAATAAGAGGCTTCGGGACCGGAACGACGTACCTAGTGGTGGGCCCAGAAAAGGTGCCAACGCAAAAATGCTGGTCGCGATGCCTCGTTCCTTTGCCTCAAAGAGGTCGGCAATCATACCACCCGAATTCGTCAAAGACGATGAGCCCCAAGCGCCAGCCATGAAACGCAGCACAATAAGGGCGGCCATGTTGGGGGAAGCAGCACCAGCAGCATTGAAGGCCGTCAGGGCCATGTACGTGATGAAGAAGAGCTTCTGGCGGCCATATAGTTCCGAGAATGGGGCCCAGAACAGGGGTCCAATGGCGAGACCAAGCACAAACATGGAGACACCGAGGATAGCAACCTCAGTCGAGGCATGGAATTCTTCATTGATTTCAAAAACGCTCGCCGAGTAAGCTGAGCTGGTAAAAGAAACGGCGAGGGTGGAGACAGCCGAGATGAGAGAGATTGTCCATTTGAATGGCCGCGCAAAAGTCAAGGGATTTCGAGCATCATTGGGTAGGAATTCAACGAGATACGGCGACTCGAGAGTACCTTGGCCGGCATATTTGTGGTTGAGGACAACGTCATCTATTCCGGCTTGGTCGAGCAGTATACTCCAATGTGAATGCTTGGGCGACTTGACTGATTTTCTCTGAGCCTCAACATCCCGATCACGAGCAGTTGCCGACGAAGATGAAGAAGATGCCGCCATGGCTCAAGGCAAGAGTCGTCTTGCTCATTCGCCAAGTAGAAAACGAATGGCGCAAGCAGTCCCTCGGCCAGAAAACGAATGATGGGGAATGCGCGCGACGATGCAGAAATAATGGGCGGATGAAACGGAGACGGGACGGGACGGGACGGGACATGTTAGCGTGGAGAATTATGTAAGGGGCACTGACGATACGGATTACATGTAAATAAATTAGTAAGGCTACTTGCCTTGCAATCCCCGGGTGATGTTGGCGGCGCCAAGAAGGCTTGGGTGTGCAACGATGGACGCGATTGGGTAGAGAGGGGGTGATGGCGCCCACAAGTGGCTTACAACATTAGCCGGTGGTGGGCCAACCTGGGCGGGTGGCTGGCTGCAGGTTGCCGGACTCGGTCATCCGGCCGAGAGCGTCTCCCGCCAGACCCGCTTGGTCCCTCGACTTTGCGGCGAAGGCTCTCAACACACACGACTGACGACATACGGGTTGTCAACCCAATATGGCTTATGCCAGCCAGCCAGCCAGCCAGCCTGCCTGCCTGCCTGTCTGCCTTGCTCTCGGCCGGACGGCGGCTTGAGCGAACAGTCTCAATTCGTTTTCTACTTCTATTTCTAGAAATCTCCCTTGTCCAAGCCGAGCCGTTTCTGCCTACGGATGGAATGGATGCCTCACGTCTCGTGGCTGTGTCTCAGATCCGACACCACCGTTTTTTTGTCCAAAGGTCTCCACTAATGTCGTACTGTTATTACACGTGGTGTCTTGTTTGTTGTTTGCAACCTTTGAGAGCTGCCGTAGTGCGGCTGCAACGGCAAACGGCATATCTCTCATGGCCAGCTCCTCCACGTTGCTGGAATCCCATGCGTCACATGCTGGCTATACTAACAATTTTTTTTTTTTTCCTTTTTTCAAAAAGTTTGCTGCGAAAAGGTAACCATGATGAAGTTTCCTTCGGCCCGGGGACTCGTCCAAACTCCCACCTTGAAAGACAAACTTCGAGTAACTCTGGGTTTCAGTCAGTCTTCAAAGCCATCCCACTCACTCTCTTCTTCACCTTGGCCTTGGCTGTCATCACCATCACCACCTGTGCTCTCTCCCCCATCGCTGCCATCATTCGCCGCCTCGTCTCTCCCAACAAGAGTGATAGGAGCCCCCGTAGCTTTCAAGACCGGCATTCCCATCATGTCCCGCACGATAGCGCCGCCGCCGTCGCGGAGATAGGGACCATCCCCCGCGTCTGCCTCGCTGTCAAGGTCCCGCACAAAGGCTGCGACGAAAAAGCCCATGACGCCGTGCCCATCATCTTTGTACGTCCGTATGCATCCCTCCGCTACAGCCTCATCTCCCCTGCATGCTTCGACGAGACCCCGTACAGGCCAGCGTCTCATCCCACTCACCTGGTCCTCCCTCGGTAGTATCCGCCATCCCATCTCCCGAGCAATATCCGACTCGAGCGCAGCCATTACCACGTTCTCGTTCTCTTGGGAGTGGACCGAACACGTCGAGTACGTCACCTTCTTCGCAGACGGGAAGCGGAACGCGTGTAGTAGAAGCGCGAGCTGAAATGAGGACAGTGCCTCCAGCCGCTCGCGCAAGTCCTCTTCCGAGTGAACGACGGTCTCGTTGCCGTCGTCGTCGCGAACCACGGCACTTTTCGACTCGTCGGCCTCCTCTCGGGGCTTTCTCTTCCGCTTTCTGGACGGCGGTTCTGCTCGCGAGGCTCCTCCGCGGCCCTGCTGCGGCTCCCCGGGCAGGTGAAGCTCTGGCATCGAGTCTCTCCCGACGATGCCGCTCCCCGAGCAACTCGGGTCGAGGAGCAGCGCGCCGACGTTCAGGAACTTGTCGGCCCGAGGATCAACCTGCAGGAAGTCTTGTCCTAGCCCGATCCGCGTCATGCCCTTGGCACCCGCGATCCGGACCATCTTCTCCAGCGTCCGCGCTCTGCGGGTGTCCTTCTCGAAAGCAAAAATGGTCTGCTGGCCCCCCGCACCGGACTCAAACTCGGGCGCGTGGCTGCGGATGATGCCAGCAAGATGCGTCGTCTTGTTCCCAGGAGCGGCACACGCATCAACAACGTCGCCGTCCTCGGGCCGCGGATCCAGCAAGTAGGCCGGGAAACAAGACGCCTTGTCCTGCAGGATGATCTTCCCCGACGTGTACGCCTCCGTCTTGCTCAGGTCGCACCCCGCCGTGACGGCCACCAGGTTCGGCACGTGAGGGTCGAGAAAGATGTGCCTGCCCTCCTTGGCGACGACATCCCGTATGGTCTCTGCTCTCGCGTAGGCGCCAAAGGTCGACTCGAGCTGCTCCTCAACCGTGCTCTTCAGGGCATTGACGCGGACCCAGCGAGGATGCGACGCCTCCTCTCCCGCCGTGGCCCTCGCGACCTGCGCCCTCAGAGCCTCCGCGGACGGTGCTCCCCGCCGTAACCTCGCCCGAGTGAACTCGGAGTTGAGGCGGCCCTTGTGCCGATCGATGCTGCATCTCAGCCCGTGGCTTTGTGGGAGCGCAATGCCTCCCTTGGCGAGAAGCAGGTCATGGACCAAGAGTAAGGCCAGCGTTGGAGTGAGCTATTCGGAGAAGAAAAAAATGTTGGGGAAAACAACCGGTAAAGTCAGCGAATTTGTGAAGAAAAAAAAAATTTGGGATATCCAAATTGCAAACCTTGCGCTCGTGTCTAAGCAGCTCCGCCCCTTCTATGACTTCTTTGAGAACAGCACTCCATTTGCAAGTCTCCAATACGAGAGCGTATAGTTGATTCGGCGGCGCCTTTGTGTTTTTACGGCCAAACACGCGTGACTTGAGACTGCCTCCTTCGTGGGACGATGTTGACAAGAGATCTGCTGCTTCATGATACAGTGACATTTTTTATTTAAAAAAGAAAAACCAAGACCCCTCCGTGATTCTTTTTCTTTTCCCCTCAATTTAACATGAGATGAGCACTGATCATCTGTCAACTCATGCTGAACGGGAGTGCATGAAAAAAAAAAAAATGAAGTCGCCGTTGCGTCTCGCGGAAATGGAATGGTCTCGCGGGAAAGAGAGATTCCGTCGGCCGGGGTTCAACCGAACTTACACGCATGCACCAAGTGGACATTACTCCGTATGTAGTCCGTAATCCGCATCATCATTATATGCATGACGATGTTTTCGCTTGCTTGTGAGTATACAGAGTACATTTCAAGCCAATAGTTATTGATGATGCAGTATATTTTATTTTCCGTACAACAGACACCCATCATGTTTGGGGGGGTAAAGCACACCTACAATTCGTCGCGTACACAATTACGTCTGAGCTGCGCAATCAGCATTGAGATTTTGGTTCGCCTAAGCCTGTCCAAAATAAAATATAATCAATGTGCGTGCCTGTTCATCTGGGCCAAGATGCCGAAAAAGAAGAGGCGTCCCAAAGGACAAAAGGTTCAACTCGCCAGCCACATGCACACATGCGAGTGGCCTCGGCTCGGTGAAGAAAGAAGCGAAGTCAAAATAGCTGATATACTTAAAAGGTTCGGGATATCCAACAAAGAACCCGAAAAAGGAGAAGAGGAAGAAGAAGAAGAAAAAGAGACTCGGCAAGTGCACAAGTGTCTGAGCAATATGTCCATGAACAGAGTCTCCCCCAACGCGCCCGTCAAAATCATCCCCCCACCCCCCCCCCCCCCGCGCGCCTTGTTGCCTCGCTGGTTCAGATGCAAAATCTGCAGAGCAAATAAGTCACTTATATCGCTGCAACTAGGGCCGCTTAGTGGTGCTTGCTTCGGTGTCGCTGCACATGCTCGTGGGCGTGCCTACGTCCCTTGGCGCCCTTCAGACTTGCTTGACCGTCCTGGCTGTAAACACTGAGAGTCCAGCTCCCTCCACATGTGTCTGCCCCATCACCTTCACAAGCAACGTTGCACGCCGAGTCATCAACTCTCTCGGACCCGGTGAGCTCATTCCCGCAGTAACACTGACCGCCATACTCAGTTCCCGCCAATGCGAAGCCGGCACCTTTGCAATGTGTCACGCACTTCTCGTTGCTAATGGCTCCCAGGTTGGCGCGGGTCTCGCCGCCCAGAGCACGGTTACTTGAGTCCTTGAAGCAGCCAGCGTACTTGAAGCCTCCCGCGGCACGAGTTGAGTTGGCAACGGAGGGCTGATGGGTTACCCCGGGCAGAGCCGCCGTCACGGTCAGCGTCTCCCATACTGTGTGAATCTTGGGGGTGCATCCGGATGGTCCAGTAGGCAAGGCAAGCTGAGATGAGCCCGCTTCTGATGTTGCCTTTGAGTCAGAGGTGCGAGCGGGTTCTGGTTCCTGGGCGATGGTGGTTTTGGCGGCGCTAGTTGTGGTGTGCTTGACGTCTCCGGCAGGCTGAGAGATTGTTGGCTGGCGTTTGGGGTTGTCGTCGCCTGTTGGCTTCTGGCCAGATGGTTGGGGCTTTTCCTTGTCACCGCCGGAGCCTCCTCCGTTGGATCCGCTGCCGCCGTACCTCCAGCCTGTGATCATGTTCTTTCCGGGCAAGGCGCCTAGGACACCATTGATGGTTTCATCGACAGGGGATTCAATAGTGCATTCGCCTTTGTTCAGGCCATACTTCAGTACCTCCGTGCACTGGTCCATACCGGCGGAGCCTTTGTCGCAGTGATTGATGATGCCTTGGAGGAGGTCTTCATCCCAAGCAGCCATGAAGTCGGCATGGTTGCTGTAGCCAGTAGCATCGCCATTTGAGAGAACAAACGGCTGGTTTCCCTGGCCCGGTGTCCATCGGTCCTTGAAAGCTGGGGTATTCCAGTAGACTTCGAGGAACAGGTGGGGGACGTGAAGGTGGCCTTTGGGACAATCTTGCTTGCCATTTCCGGCGTCACTGGGGAAGACCATGTTCTCCTTGTAGTTTGTCAGGCCCTTTTCAGGGTTGTAGCAGGACGGGAAATGCAAGTCTCCCCGCAGGGGAGATGCGTAGCCATCACAGTTGACATCAGGAAACCCAACGCCTTCGCCCTTGTTGTTGGGGTCCGCGATGCCGGCCATCCTTCCGTCAGATCCGGGAGGATAAGCTGCCCGGTTCATGTCAGAGCGAGGGCAAGTCCACTTGACAGGGTTCACTGGTCCTTTGGAGGGGTCGAGGTTTGAGCTTGCACCATCCTTGGGAGGGGTTCGCAAATTTGGATCTCCGGTCAACATGGATAGACCCACTGGGAAGGGCTTGATGTCATCATTGGAGGCTTCGAAGCTGCCATGGGAAGTCAGTAATTCGAATGTGGTGGTAATGGGTCATTCACAAATTCCACCAGGCAGTCAAACAAATAAGCAAACATACAAGTAGTAGACGTTGGCGTAAAACATTTCTACGTCTTCGAGTTTGCCGGTTTTGGGGTCCTTGAAATAGAGAGACGGGAACCAGTAGTTGCTGTTGTCACCCTTGACCAAGGCTGTGCTGCAGTTGGATGCCATCAGGTCTTTGCCCGTCGATCCGAGACCGAAGCCGCTTCCGCCCAAAACGCTGTGAACGTGACTGGCGACATGTCCAGGTGAAACGATGGGGTCCAATCGACCCTTGGTGAGCTGCTTGTTTGTGAAGCGAAGAACGGCAAATGTTCGTTTGTCCGGGTTGTCTTTGCGGGCGGCGACGCCGGTGACGAGGGCCAACAAGGCCGTTGCGGTAGTCAACTTCATGGTTGACTGCGTACTTTATTGAGGGAAAGCGTGAGCGGGTGGAGTGAGATTGTGAGGACTTTTGCCGAAAAGAGGGTTTTTCAAAGTTCAAGGAACGTGGACACTGGATATAGAGCTAATAAATGGCGGTGTTGCCCGAGCACCGAAGAGAATGAATTGTGAATAAGACTGTTTGACTGCGCGAGTGACCAGAACTCGCAGCGTACGAGTTGAAAAAAAGGAAAGGATGTATGGAAACAAGCCGGGCTGGCCGTTTGGGGTGGTGAGGCGGTTGCTGATGAAGGAGAGTATGTGCTCAGCAGTTCCTGCAAAAGTACGAGAGACGAAGTGAAGAATCCAAGACAAATAGATATAAAGAGCAAGCCAAAACGTAGCCAGACGGACGAACTGATGATATTAAAGGAGAGAGGGTGGCCGGTGGCCAGGACGAGAGAAGGTGCCGTCTGGGTTTTCGTAATTTTCGTGGTTTTCGTGTGGTTGTCGTATTACGGAGCACAGTGTGGGAGGGGGAGGGGCTCAAGCTGGCCACCGCGCCCAGTCAGCAGCCGCTGTCCATGAATCCATGATCCATGTTCGGAGTTTTCATTGGACGACGGAAACAAAGCACTCACGCACCGCACTGTTCAATATTTGATCTTTGTTTGACGCCAGCGCCAAGATTAGCGCCAGAAGTGCAGAGAGCCGGGGTCCCTTGTTCAACCTCTGTTCTGTATGTACAATGTGCAATGTGCAATGTGCAAGATGCAAGATGCAAGATGCAATGTACGGGGCTTGGTTGGGCTTGGGCTTGCTGCATCTGAAGTTGACCCTGGAGACTGCATTCTGGCGCTATCAACGAGGGATCAAGGGCATCATCACGTCCTTGCCCGAGATGCATGTTGGTCTGCCAACAAAACATCATGTAACGTTCGTTGGTCGGATGGGAAAAGGAAGATCTGAAACCAGGGAATTTGCAGGGACAGCATGTGGTTTGTAGATCGCAGCCGCGCGCCGGACGAAACATTGAACCCTGCTTTACGGAGTATTAATAGACATGTCATTGAGGCCGCGCTCAAGTGTAGCCCTGCCGGCAACCAAATGAGGATGAGAATGGTGCAAAACCTTTTGTATCGCGTAGTACGTAGTGCGGAGTACCCAAGGTCACGTAGGTGTCATGTATGCAGAGAAAGGAGCTTCGTGCAGTACATAGGTAACATCCTTCCACGGCCGCCATGTACAACTGTACGTCTACCAGAGACCTGCCCTGTCTGTTGGGCTGTTGGGCCTCCTGATTATCATTCATTTGTCCCAGGCGTGATGTGATGTTGCTGATGGATGGTGGAGGGAGAAGAGAAGAAGAGAAGAAGAGGCCCCTCCCCCTTGCGCCCTCCCAATCACATTCCTCCCCTCTCCTTCCGTTGTAAACATGAAACACGCTAATGGAGCGAGATGAACAAAGCGACCCGATTGGCCTTTTGTCCGTCAGCATCAATCCGGAGAATAATACGGAGTAACTGGGGGGGCGTTGCGTTCATACATGATGCGCAGACGGCATTATTTCCGACAGGGCGAGGGGATTTAAATTGTTGTTTGGTGTTGGTGGACAATGGATATGCATGTACTACGGAGTACGGCTTACAGATTCGTTTTCTCCGTACAGCACAACCCCGGCGGTTCAAATCTCAATGATGCAACTCATTGTCCGATAGTGGAGGCAATCAAGAGAAGAAATTAAAGTAGACGAGGCGCCTTCGCACATTGGCGATACAACAAGTGAAAACCAGCATGCTTGGAAACAGCTGTAATTGAACGAAGGGTCGAGCCGCCACTCTTCGAAACCAGCAGTATGTCAAATACATCGAGCACAACGCAATCAAAGTCACAGCAAGCCCGTGCATGTATAAAAGCAAATGAGAGATGACAACAGGGTTCTGAACCCCCCCCCCCCCCCTTTTTGAAAATTCGCTTCCTTCTGCCATCATCGCAGCATCCTCGAGGACCACGCGAGCCTCGTCAGCCGCCAAATTTCATTGGTGTTGCAGATGGAAGCGCCACCATGTCGATAGTTGCATCAGCGTTTGTGACAGACGTGCTGGCCCAAGGGAGCCGGAACCACGTCAAGGCTCTCTGAGAAGGCTGGTGACTCGAACCTACCTGATCCGGGCAAAGCAATCTTACTCTCACCAAGCTTAGACGATATAGATCAAACGAACAACTTTGACGCCGCCGTTCGCGGAGATGGTCCAGACTCAAACACAACTTGATGCACAACGGAAGTGACGGCAATTATCGTGCCAACGCCAAGAATAGAATGCCGTACCACGACTTTAATAGGGGGTTTTTTTTTAAAAAAAAACCCAAGGACACCATGTGTTCTTCTTGGCACTGTCAACCCTAATTCTTATATACTTACTAGCTACTAACTTACTACTAGGCTCTTACATAAGCTAAAAATAAGTTAAATAATGCATTACTTACTATAAAAAATACTAATAAGTATAGGAGATCATGCTCAAAGAAAACCGGTTGTATCAGATGTATGGGTATAATGATGCTGTTTCAGAGGATATCCATCCTGAAATGAAACCAGGGAGTAGAATATGACCCACCAACAATCTGTCATAAGACAGTGACAGATGCAATAATACATCCAAGCCAATCGTAGTTCCAACTCTCGCCGCGCCAACCTTGTCTCTTGTTTTCTTGCGGAAGCAACATGATCGCGTGACGAACGTCCGCCCATATAACAACTCCGTCATCATCCATTAGTTCCCGTGCCATCCAACTGGGGGATTGTCTTCTCTTCTTCTTCAAAACATAACGCTCGCTGCCTCACAGCCTTTGGCGTTGCCGGTACAGCTTTTCAAGTATCTAGTCCCGTGCAAACCGCGATTTATGTTGACTCTGAGCCTGAGCCTGAGCCTGAGCCTGAGCCTGAGCCTGAGCCTTACCCTATAAAAGTTTGGCCCCCCAGGGTCCCCCAGCATCATCGTCGGAGAAATCATCTTGTCCTCTGCTGTTCTTTCCCTTGTCGTTGCCCTTCTTGATGGAAATAATACATCCTTGCTCTCTTAACCTTTTTGCCAAAGAGCTACTTGGTAGCATGCCAGGGAATTCTTTGGCACTGTACACGTGAAAAACGTCACTCACAAGCTCTGCAAGAAGTGGAAAATGTCGGATTTGTCCGGCGCGCGAGGGATCAATCATAATTAGGGTGAATTTGAGACGAAAAGCTCCCGGTGTTCGGCATGACAGGTCTGAGAAGCAGAAGAAGCAGCCCTCTTCTCCTTGATCATCCTTCCCCACAAAGGGGGTGCCGACCAAGGAACCCATCAGTCTCCTTTGATGCTGGTATTCTTCCGGCATGAAGGAAGCATCGCGTGTGCCGCTCTCGTCGCATATGGAACAATTCATCACATAGCTTTCGTAGCGTAGATACAATCGAGCTTCATCCTTTGTCAAGGAGGGGCTGTCAATGAATAGCTGAACAATGGGAGGCGGATCGATAACCCTTCTGTCTCTATCGCCAAAGCCACAGGCTCTCGCAGCTTGTGGATGTTGTCTCATGCCGAGTTTGAACGTGATGTATTGCAAGGCACCCCCTCTACCAGGCGCCAGGAGATTAGGGATGTTTGCCATACTCGCAACCAAATACTCTCTCGTCCGGGCCCGTGTGCCGTGTGCCGTGTTCGTCGAGAGGTGTGAGTTTGCGTTTTGGAGTGTGATGGCAAGGATCACTTCTGTATATGTTTCGATTTTACTGTAAACTCGTACGGGATATCTACCGAGGAGCAAACTGTGGCTGGTAATGATGGGCCTCGATGTGATAGGGAAGTTGGTGTGTCCTGCGACTGAGCACTAAAGGTAACATCGGTATTGCGGTCGCTATGTTGGTCAAGTTGTAGCACGATCTGCGCAGGAAAAGGCGGGGAGAGATAATAGCGTTTGCGCCACGAAATGGTCGTTGGGTTGCGTTCTGTTACTATGTTCTGACGAAGGTAGACGTCGTGGGCACTCGATCAGGTTTTGAGCATGTTTGTGACGAATCTGGAAGCCTTGGTCCATGAGAAGTCAGCCTATTGCATGGGATGGGCGTGCCTTCCTCTACAACAACGTACACGATACCTATCCTCTGTGTCTTGAAAGGGGTGGAGGAGTATACTAAACAAGACACCATCGGCTTTGGGCAACATACGGATGTGTTTTTGCCCAACTTGTGGATATGAGTATGGACGGTTTGTAGGTCGTAAAACTCTTCCAAAGCTCTCTGGCGTCACCCTTGTTGTGCTTTATGAAGCAACGAGGTGCACCAGAGGGATCCTGGTTCAGTCAACGGCTCATGGTAGCTGTCAAGAGAATTGTGTATTCAAATTTAAACTGCGAAAACACGGGGAGGGGGGAGAGGTGGAGGGGGAGCATAGATCTAGCGGCGGAAAAGAAACGTGAAATAATGGTCTGATGTTTGGATAAGAACCATTCATCTCCGCCGAACAAGGCAAGAATTGATGATGATGGGATGTAGATCAACTAGAACTGTTGGTCCCTAGTAGACATTCCCATGCCCTAGTTGCCTGGGTCAGACACAATCACATTACTAGTTATTCCATTTGGGGGGCTGTACCAGGGTATCGGCATTCGCACCCTGGCCAACCCGACAACACCACCTTACCTTGTAAGGAAGGGCTGGATCAAGAATCGCGCCAGGCGCCAGCAAGGAGGGAGGCAGACCACTCTCGCCTTCGGCATTCAAGGAGGCCAATGACACATATGAGACAAGGGTACGGGGTACTAGTAATAGAGAGATGGACCAAAGAGATGGTTGCCTGTTGTGTTTCTCACGCAGGGCTTGGATATCTGAGGTGAGTTGAAAAGGAAAGAAAGCTTTGGACGACCCCCAGCCGGTGATCATAGGACTTTCTGCCGGGCGAGAGGGGTGTGCGTTGGGCCTGCCAAATAATGGGAGCACTGGTTAATGGCCTTCCTACGTACAACTCTTCTGTATGATACTCTTATGGAGTGGTTCATGAAGCTTTCCGCTTGCTTTACGTCTGAAGACAATGACGAGGTCTATGATGAGTCTATGAAGAGCAAAGAGAAGGGATAGGAGTAAGGGGGGGGGGTAACCCTTATGAAGGATGGAAGAGAGAGAAACCAAGTTACCGGCTCGTCCATGACCCCGACTTGTCCGACCCGAGCCAACGAGGGCTCGCATTCCCGCTTGTCACAGGCTAGATGTGATAGATCTCATTCAAGTCCACTTTGGGCAGCGTACCCTGGTGGGTGTGTGGCAAACCCGACGGGACGGAGCCGTCCTGTACAGATATTAACACGCCACCGCGATTTGGCACATGCACAGCTGCATTCGCTTGTATCACCGCCCCAGCGAAAGCAATCTTGTCTGGAATCAAGTGCCATTTTGGGAGCAAGCGTGGCAGGTGACCATTCCCGGCAGGTCCGGCGAAGGCTGAGGCTGAGGCTGAGGAGATGATAATCGTGAGCCGTGGACAATCAATGGGTGCCCGAGGGTTGGTTACCTTCTTTTCCCCCCAGGGCCCAGGGGAATGAATCTCAATGCCACAATGCTGCGACCGGGCTGCAGGCCAAGTCGTCCCGAGAGATCGATCCAAAGATTGGGACAAGAGGGGATGTCAATTGACGGAACCATGGGTCCGGACTGCGTCGGCGTCATGCCTTTTTTTCAAAAATGGCCGGCCAACCGGGGAGTAGACCGAGCGGATTTGAAGGACTCTTTGTACTCCGTACGGATTACAGACAGCATGTTTAGCTCGTCTCCGTGGAGTTTGCTCCGCGTGTGGATTCATCAGGCTCGAATTATTACTACTCTGCAAGTACATGGTTGGCCTGGCGGACGGTTGCATCAAGACGAAAAGTCGTTGCTTTTGCAACCCACGTGCA
Source organism: Epichloe festucae Fl1 (assembly GCA_003814445.1). Taxonomy (NCBI): domain Eukaryota; kingdom Fungi; phylum Ascomycota; class Sordariomycetes; order Hypocreales; family Clavicipitaceae; genus Epichloe; species Epichloe festucae. The sequence goes on along the minus strand of CP031387.1, from coordinate 4,396,601 downwards.
CTGCTCTTACTGGACAATCATCATCCCAGTATCATTGGCCAGGGGGGTAGGTTAGGGCAGGGGAGCAGGGCAGGGGAGCAGGGCAGGGGAGCAGGGCAGGGGAGTAGGGCAGGGCGGCCCACGCATCGGCGGCATCGCAATGACGCGGATCGTGGAAGATTTGCATTTCGGGTCTCTTTTCCGGGCGATGAATCCGCTCAATCAAAACCGCATCAAGTCCATATGCAAAGCAACTTCATCTCCCAAGAAACCCCGTTCTCACAAGATTCCACCTGCGAGCGGTCGGTGCAAGGACGGCATCCATCTAATATCCAAGACATGACGAATGGAAATCCAGTGCCGAAGCGCGGCCCAGCAACCCACGATGCTGCAACCTTTCTGTAAAGCCGCTTTGCTTTCCTACCCGTACCTACTCTACGAATCAGCCAGCCAGTCCTCTAAATACGCACGAGCCGCCATCGCAACCACGCCTTGCCATGATCCGAGAGAAGAAGAGAACACACGGCAGACCTCTTGGTATTTGAAAAAGAAGAAGAAGAAGAAAATAAAAAAAGGCAGAAGAAAAACACATCAGTTTGAGAGGTTCGTCATCCCCACAGTATAGGCCTTCCAACATGGATGGTCAATCTGTAACCACTGCCCACGGCTTGAAGATGACCGCTACATCATGCTGTCCGACGTGAAGTGATTTTCGATGGTAGATGTGTGCCGCCAATGGCGGCTTCCAACGAACAGAGCATGACGATTCAACAGAGGCGCAAAATGTTCCTCCATTCTCCCTTTGGGGTTGAGGTTTGTGCTTTTCCATCTCGGTCCGCATCAAGATGGATGTACATGATCGAGTCTATAAAACGTGTCATGGTTTGTCTTCGAATTCAGGTAGTTGTATGAGACGGACAGTGAAATATCATCGAGTAAGGGTAATCTTTCCATTATAAGAGTAGGTAGATTATAGATTATGTACAGAGTTAAGCGATGCCAGCCAATCCCCGGCAGACTTGCTCTGCAAAGCACTTTACTATGCATTCATGCAAAGGAGCCCTGCCGTACTATTACGCAAGTCACAAGTTCAACCAATGATTGCACCGTCCTATGCAAATATACTTATGTCCAAGACATGATTGTAACAGTCGCACGTCAATGGACGCATCGCCCTGAGCCCCGGATATACAAAACGCCGTTACGAACAACGCCGTGCTTTTGGTAGGAAGACGAGTTAAAAATAAAAAGACGAAGCCAAGCAATACTACATTGCTCCAAGGCCATTTCCGAACAATGATGTTGTAGATACTAGGAAATGTGCTGTATGTGCCGTGGGAGGGAAGTAAATATCGAGAAATGCTCCCATGTGACCAGACCTGTTTTATATACGTAGTCCAGCGTCGATCATCCATGATGTCATATCGTCAGAGAACATTGACATTCGAGCGTGAGAATTCTTGGTAAGATGTGGGGACGAAAACGATCATGTACAAGAATAAGAATAATTCGTGTTTTGCCCATGGATATGATTTTTCCAAAAGGAGGCTGTCATAAGAAGCATGCCAAAAGCAACAGAGTCAAGAGTGTGTTTATGATCAGAGCAAAGAACGAAGGGACTTGGGTCGACAAGGCTCCATTTTCAGCCGCGGGTAGGGTTGAATTCACAAAGTTCGGTCCGCAGAGCGTGTTCACTTGTTGGGCGGCATCTTCGTATTTGGAGGCGACGAGCTGTCTTCGATCCGCGGCGGCTGAATGGTAGATCGACATTGTCTTCTGAGTACACCAATTGCAGGTAGGTCTGGAAGCACCAGGCAAAGAAATTCCATAAGGCATAAAGTAGAGATAGGCATCCGAAGGGGTCGATAGATTCGTGACGGCATTGGCGTAACAGTACGAGTTCGAGGTATCATCTTGTAGGCATGTGGCAGAATACAGGACTTTGTAAGCTCGTAGGCCTCGGTACGCCAACAATACCTGCGTCTGGTTCTGCTCGAATTCTCTCTTGCAGTTGGCTTCCGAGGTCAAGTTCTGGGCCGCTTTGCTCAGAAATTCTGTACAAGTAGTAACATCAGCCGCGCACGTCGCGTCAAGCACTTTGACGGTGCTGACAAGTTGCTTTCGCGCATTGAAAAAGCCTGTGGACGTCTGTGCATGTGCAAGAATGAGAAAGAGGATGAGTGTCAGTAAGGATGCAACACGGTAGACGCAACCATCTTGGACTGATGTTGATGTGATTCAAAGGAATCTTCTTACCTGAATGAGCATGGACATGGGGTAGCAGCTTTTGAAGGTAGGATGAGAGAGTAGGCCTGTCATGAACTCTGGGCAGGAACTGCCCCCCCCGGGAATCTGGAACGCTGATGGTACTAGACTATCGAATGGCGACGGTAGAGGCGAGGAGCCGCCATCGCTCGTAGCTGTTGGGCGTTCTGACAAAGCCTTTGAGACGGTCGATGCGTTGGCGTCTTCAATCCCGCTTTCGCCTTTCACCGTGGATGAAGACGTGTCGCTGTCGCTGTCGCTGGCTCTCCTCTTGACCTTGAATTCAGGTATTCCATCTGTGGCTGGCATGGACACAGCAGCAGCAGCTACAACTGGTTCTGTATCATCCAAGGCCGAGAAAAATGTTGTTTTTTCGAGGGACGCCGGCGTGTTTACTTTCGGTGCCAGGCCATTCTTTTCTGCCACAACGCGACTGCTAAACGTAGCAGCAACTGCAAAGATGGCAAGAGGCAGAGTTATTCTAGGGAATGCCCGTCTCTTTCTTTGCATGGATTTTTGCTGCACAGATACCGAGCTCGCTTTGGATTCTGAATGCGCATGAGCCGCCGCGTTTGCTTCGGCCGGCTGAGTTGACGCCTGAACAGCCATGGTGCCAACGGATCTTGATTGGAGGCGACGCTCGATTTCGATGGGCTTCCCTGATCGGAGGGAGTTTCGAGCGTCCTTTCTCTCGAATGGTGATGGTATTGTGTACAAAGACGGTGTATTCGGGAGCGGGATTCCTCCCAGTCTCAACGCAGACGGGCTGGCGCCACAGATAATGTTTTGTTTTGTCTTGTTGAGCGGGAAGCGCAGGCGAGAGACCCCGCCGCTGTCCTGGGCGCACAACGGGCGAGTGCGTCGAGCTAACGATTATGGCGACGAACAAAAATATTGTCGACAGTGATACTCGGCGTGGTCACGTGTGGCGAATTCGCTCGATGTCTTCCAGAGGAACCGGCACAGTAATGGGCGGCACAATGGGCGGCACAATGGGCGTTGGTTGTCTAGACAGCTGCAGTTCGAGGAGGAGAGTCGAAAGATGATGAAGGGAAGCAAAGATGGGCACCGCGGCGCCGGGCAAGACTATACATATGTAGACTGCAGCGTCGAAGAAATGCAAGCCATGGATCCACGGCCGGCCCAATGGTATAAACGAGCCAAGACTTGAAGGGAAAAATAAAAAATAATAGCATTCGCGGCTGGAGCTGGAGAGAGGCCAAGCGGGTCTCGAGGCTTTGCGCGATGCGAGAGAAGTCCTCGACAGCTTCCGTCTTCAGGGGCCGCAGGTGGCAGGCCAGGCCGGTCAGCAAATGCCAAAAAGTGGGCGGCATGCAGACTTGATGAGACTGATGCGGAGAGCGCATTCGGTTGCCTGAGAGAAGACATAGACAAGATCGATGCGGCAACGGGCGTCGACGAGAATGGTCAAGAGCGAGCTTGTGTGCACACATGGTGAACAAGGGTGTTGCCGTGGTGGACAAGGGTTGTGGCCATGAGTGGGCATGGGTGGGCATGGGCGGGCCTGGTAATTGAAGGTACCTGATACTGAAGCACCCAATGGCCGTCGTCCCTCCCCTGCCAAGACGTGCCTTCCGTTCTTCATCCGTCACATCATGTCACATCAACACTGACACCGTGTCGACGAACAAAATGCGCATCGTTGGTCCAAATCGTCATCACAGTACTGCACCATGTCTCGTCGACGATCAAAGAAAAACAACGGCATCGTTGTCTACGGATCCGTATTTAGACCTATATGTATTCGCAGCCATGTCTCACTCCAAAAATAAATCTTCTACAGCTTGCGACTTGTTGTCGAATGTCTGTCTCGCTTTTCCCAGTTCCGCATCTGGCATGTACATACAACCCGCTCGCACCGTGTTTCATCCCGTTTTTTTTTCTCCTTTTTCTTTTTCCTCAGTCCATCCATTAAATATTACATAGGTGCCCCCATTTCGGAGTAACACGGATTGCACCAGCACCAGCTCTCTACGTAGTATAGGCCATCTTTCTCTGGGGGTTTTTTTTTTCTTTCTTTCTTTTTCCACCCGTTTCCAGCGCGTCATTTAATAGTGTCTGCTTATACTTGAAAGAGCCAGGAAGGTCCCATTTATCCCGTCACATCCCAATCCAGCACGCATGCAATGTAAATTGGCAATGCAATGCAACCCGCCTCTTCCACCCACGTCTTCGTAGTATTACCACCCATCAATGCGTTCTTTACTTCCATTTAATAAGTCAAAGAAGAAGGAAAGTTCCACGCTTCTTTCGAAACGAAAACCCTTCAATAGCGTCTCACACTGCTAGACTCTGCAAAAGGCAATTCGGAGCACCTGCTAGCGGCCTGCCAACCCGCTGAGTAACCTCATCTCACACTCAAATCGAGACATACTTTGCCGGAATTGAATTGTACAAGTCCATCATGTCAACATTCGGCCCTTTGTTATTACGCAAGACGAGTAGCGTGGGTCGGAGTGCATGAATCGCAAGTGGAAACGATTGGCTTGAATAAAGTCCCTTTGTTCCTCTATTACTACAATACCCCCTTGAATCGCTTTACAAATCTGCATGACAGGGGGAATTAAGCGAATCAAATGTTAGCAGGGAAATAAGAAAGACAGGGGCTAGGAAGAATAGATACCTAAAATTACAGATGATCTACAGTACATACGGACTAGAAAATACCATGTACTCTCTCTGTTACTTATGAGGGGACTTAGCACCTGGTGATGTAGATTTGTTGTAAAATAATTCAGGCGGGTCATTGTACGGTGTAATTACCCAGGTACGCATATAGCCTCATGTTTACGGAGTATGTACTTCATGGATTCTTCTTCCTTCGTACCGCCCGCCTCGCAGGCGACCACTCCCCCCCTCCCTCGCAAAAAAAAAAAAAAAAAACTCCTTATTATGCAAAGCAAGCTAATAAGCCGGTCGTAGTAAAATAGCTCTGAATGGATATTTCTCCCCATCGTATGGATAGTAAATGGGTTTCAAATTGACCCAATAACAAGTATATGCCGAAAATGCATCATGCATCACGAAAAAAGATGTGCGCAGTGAAATTGGACATGCTGAAAATGTACTGGTAAAAAAAAATGCCGCAAATCTGCGACGATTATCCGTGCTTGGCCAAACTTTGCAGGTTGACCAACTCGGCATATCGCCCGTTCTTCTTCATCAACTCCGAGTGCGTCCCGGACTCTACAATGCGACCTTGGTCGAAAACATAGATAACGTCGGCCTTTTGGATGGTGCTTAGTCGGTGGGCTACGGCAATGGTCGTACGACCCTTTGCTGCCTTGTCCAGGGCAGCCTGGACGACGTGCTCGGATTCGGAGTCGAGAGCCGAAGTAGCCTCATCGAGTAACAGGATCTTGGGGTCGCGGATGAGAGCCCGGGCAATGGCTATGCGCTGCTTCTGACCGCCAGAGAGCAGAGCACCCTTGCTCCCCACTATAGTGTTGAAACCTTCCGGAAGAGAGATGATGAAGTCGTAAATGTTGGCTTCCCGGCAAGCATATTCAATTGCCTCATCTGTGACCATCTCTTTGGCGCTTCCCAGCAATATGTTGTCACGGATGGTGCCTTGATACAAGGTTGGTTCCTGGCTGACAAGCGCAATGTGAGAGCGATAGTCGTTGATGTTAAGTCTGCTGATTTCCTTGTCGTCGACAAAGATGCCGCCGAAAAGGGGATCATAAAATCTCTCCAGGAGAGCAATTGTTGTGCTCTTACCGCAGCCAGACGCACCAACTAGGGCAACGTATTGGCCGGGTCGGATGCTTAGGTTCAGACCACGAAGAACGGGTACGTGAGGTCGTGTGGGATACCGGAAATGAACATCGCGGAACTCGAGTGTTCCATCAACCTGGGGGAGTTTTTCGCCTTCAGAGGACCAAGAGTCGATCGAGGGTTTGCGGTCGAATAAAGTCTTCAACTCGGCGGCAGCGTGATGAGCCTTTCCCATATCGGGGGCGAATGAGAAGATGCTGCCTGCAGATTGAGCACCGAAAATGACAGCCATGAAGCACAAGAAGAACTGAAACATATCATATTCTCGCTTGCCAATCAAGGTGCCTCCGTACCAAAAGCCAAGGGCGAAGCAGAGGAAGAGCAGAGACTGAGATGCGGCATAGAGTGCGCTAGACTTCAGAACCGAAATCAGACTGCGCCGCTGCTGCGCCGCAAGTGACTCACGGTACTGTCGCAAGACATCCTCCTCACGAGTCAAAGCAGCGACAGTGCGGATAGCCGAAATTGCTTCCGAGGCAAATGTGGCAGACGAGGCATATGCAGCCTTGGATCGTTGCTGGAAATGGGCCAGCAGATAAAATCGGAAAAAGCCACAGCCAAGAAGAATGGGCATCGTGGAGATACAGACAAGAGACAGCTTCCACCCAATGGCCAAACCAAGAACACAGGCAGCGACCAGAGTTGTCATCATCATCAGCAGGGTGCCAAGAGTGGCGCCGCTGAGTCCGGCCACGCGAGTGGTTTCCGTGGACAAGAAGGAAGTGAGAGCGCCGGCCGTGTTCTCGGCCTTGTCGAAGAAGGCGACGTCCTGTCGAAGCATAGCTCTGAAAGCACGGTCACGAACACGGCGGACCAGTCGCTCGGAGCACACGGCAAAGAGGATGCCTTGTGCTGAGAAGGCGAAAAACTGAACAAGTGCTAGCATCAGATACATGGCGCTCCAAAAATCAGAGTCCTTCTTGATCTGATCTCGATTGGAAGGAGTGACGGGCTGGGAGAGAGTCACGATCTGTTTAGCGAAGAAAACGGCTGACGTTGGGTTACCGCCACCACAGATGATGGCAAAGAACAGTCCAAGAAGCATCAGGAGCCATTCAGGTGCGTTGAAGGACGTGATGAGTTTAATCAGTGTCAGCAGACTGTACTTGTGCTCCATCTCGCGTGTTGGCTTCTGGAGCGCCATGCTTGAAACAGACTGGCGGGTAGACGAGTGCTGCATCTTGGCGGTGATATCGTCGTCTTCAGGGTCAGCGACGTACGGGCCATCTTTGCTAGACGACATTTTCGACAGTCTTCTCATCAGTTTCTCCTCCTCTTCATCGAGGCGCTCTTCTTCCTCAGCAGTCAACTCATCTGCAGCGGCGATGTTCTGCGCAGATACGAGCTTGAAATAAGCCCCCTGTTTCTCAAGAAGATCATCGTGGGTGCCTTGTTCCACGATCCGGCCGGCAGTCATGACTACAATGTTATGAGCATCCTTGATCGTGGACAGGCGATGGGCAATGGTGATGGTTGTGCGGCCAGAAGCAGCAGTCTCCAAAGCAGCCTGAACAACACCCTCAGATTTGGTATCCAGAGCCGATGTAGCTTCGTCGAGAAGAAGAACTGCGTGAAGTCAGCATTTAGGATCATGTGGACACCAAAGCGAACAAGAAAACTCACTCTTGGGGTCTGATACGACGGCTCGGGCAATGGCAATACGCTGCTTCTGTCCACCAGACAAGAGAAAGCCACGTTCACCAACATTTGTTTCGTATCCTTCAGGGAGCGCAGAAATAAAATCGTGAGCATTGGCCATGACAGCAGCCTTGATAACCATTTCTCTTTGGGCCTCATCCGTTTCGTTCTCGTACTGGGTTCCGATTAGGCCGTGACTAATATTCTTGAAAATGGTGGTACTGAAAAGAGTAGGCTCCTGGCTGACCAGAGCCATCTGTTGACGCAGCCATCGAAGATTGAGTTTACTAATGTCTCGGCCATCGAGAAAGACAGCACCTTGCACGGGTTCGTAAAAGCGCTCGACAAGACCTACAATGGTACTCTTGCCGGACCCCGAGGCTCCTACCAGTGCCGTGGTCTTTCCAGCGGGGATTTCGAGGGTGACATCATCCATGACCACTGCTTCGGGCCGTGATGGGTAAATATGCTTGATGTTCTCCAGACGAATGCTTCCCCGCAGATTTTCAATCTTGTCGCCCTTGTCATCGCTGGGGTCCAGCGGGGAGACACGGTCAATAGTGCTGAAGATCTTAGCAGCGGCAGCGACAGCGGTGGTGAAGGCCTGCATGTTGGGGGCGACATTTCCAAGTTGAAATGCACCAATCATGACAGACATCATAATGGTCAAGACGTTGTTGAGAGGAACGCTACCCTCAACAATGAAGTGGCTGCCCTGCCAAAAGGCAAGTCCGTAGTTGAGGAACAAGATAAGCATCATACCAGCGACCATGACGGCCAAGGAGCTCTTGACGCGGACCCCAAAATACTCGGCCTTTCCCAGATGTTTGTCATACTGCTTGGCAAGGCGATCTTGGGTTCCAAAGGCAACTGCATTGCGGATCGAGCTGATGACCTCGTCAGCCAGACTACCGCCGTGCGCATAGGCTTGTAGCGAATGCTTATTGTGCCGGAGCATGAAGCTGGAACCAATTCCAATGTTGAGGCATAGAGCCAAGACGGCGGAAGAGAGTATGAGTGTCAGTTTCCAGTAATTGACAAAGGCGATGACGAAGGCGGTGATGAAGGTGGCCAATGCGGCCAATGTAAGTGAGACCTTCTCGGAAATACCCTCCTGGATGAGGTTCGTATCGGCGGTAATTCGGGTCGTGACCTCACCAGCACCAAGCTTGTCGAAGAAGCCAATGTTCTGTCGCATGCAGCTCTCGAGATAGTGCTCACGGATCTTGGCGCTGATGTGCTCGCCAGTATAGATGAAGCCAACGGTGCAGATGTAGGTGACAATAAACTCGCCAATGGCTAGGTAGATGAAGTATAAAACGTATCGACTCAGCTCATGGACGAATGCGTCATAAGTCATGTTGCCACCAGAAAAAAAGTAGTCTTGAAAGGTGCGCTGGAGGCTACCAAAGAGGATGGTCATCATTGGTAGTGCAGCACCCGAGGCGATTGCGCAAACAGCCGAAATGGCGACAATGATGAGATCGTTGCGCGAAGCGTAGCGGTATAGCACGCCGACACCTTGTTTGATCTCGGGAGTCGTGGTTTGGCGTTTCAGGACGTCTGCCTCGCGTGGTGGCATATGGCGATAGATGTCTTGTGGGTCCGTATCTTTTGATGGCACGGCGACCTTTGAATCGGCCTTGGCGAGGGCCTTGTTCACACCGGTCTTTTCATTTGGGGAAGTTGTCATGCTGCCAGAGGAATCCCGCCCTATGCTAGACGAACGTTCTGAGTCGGAGGCATGCGGCCCGGCAGCCTTTTCCGCATGTAAAGCAGCCATTGCGGCTACAGCTACAGAGGGGCGCCGTTGCGCAGCCGTTGCGCGGACCTTGCGCGGACCTTGAGCAAGAGGCGTACTATCCGTTTCCGTTTTGGCCTATAAGGTTTGGGACGCGGCTCCGATTCGGAGGTTTGGACGTTTGGACTGGCGTGGTATGTTGGGAGAAAATTTGTTCGTGACAGCTCAGACACTGCAGGTTCAGGAAAAGCACAAGAGAGGAAAGGAAAGGGGTCTCTTTGTATATTTCTGTATTGTTTAGGAAGGCACCTTGTCGAGGTGTCGAGAGGTGTCGAGGTGTCGAGAGGTGTCGAGGTGTCGAGGTGTGAGCACTGAGCACCGAGCACCGAGCACGAGCACCAGAAACCAGAACCAGACCCCTGGTTCGATGAGAGAGGAGGGTCTTTGCGAGATGGGGTCGAGATGGGGTCGAGATGAGGTCGAGAGGAGGTCGAGATGAGGTCGAGATGAGGTCGAGAGCCGGAGCACACAAGCACAGCCAGCAGACGAGATAGCACCTACAAGAGTGTCCGGCACCGATTCGAATTGAACTCCAGAACTAGATTTCTCGACTCTGCAGCCGGGCATGCAACGCGGGCGGGCTCTCAGCTTGGTTTTGTACGCAGAGGACTTTCAGTCCCAGGAGCGCATTTCAAGCTCGCACGGGGACCCCGTCGCAATCTATCGACTTAAAGCGGAAAGAGCCCACCATGTTGGGGGTGGCAAGAGCAGCCTTTGATTGGGGGGTGTGTGTGTGTGTGTGTGCGTGTGTGTGTGTGCGCGATGCCCGAATCCCATTGGGAGATCGGGGCACTTGCTGCTCCCTCCGTAAGCGGCTGACCACCGCCATAATAACTTGGTTAGGAATCAAGATGCTCAGAGAATCCATTGTTGACGCACGACGTCGACGTGGAAGGTCATTGCCGGCAGTGAGGAATGGAGATGGTATGCCCAGCGACGAGCTGGACAAGCCAAAGAAGCAGCACTCATTCTCATTGTTCTAGGCCCAAGACACGGGAAGTGAGAACTGTTTCATCATCTTCTGGCTTTGTTTTTGTTTTTTTTTTGCGGATTCTTGAATCCCGATGTAGAACGGAGTCGAGTTGCTGGCCGGCCCAGGTGGCCGGGCTTTGCACTACCAGCTACCAGGTCGCTGCGTAACATGTACGGAATGCGTGCAGGTCAACGGTCGTCGGACTTGAGTTAGTACAGCCGCCTTGCTGGCACGACAAAGCAGACGTCATGCATTCATTCTCTTTGACGCTGCCACTGTGAGTCAGACCGGGCTTACATATGTAGAGTGAGCAAGTCAAACGTGCAGGGGTTTGTAGGGGTCTTCGATGCTCATTCTCTCACCAAATTTCAAATTTCGGGGTCGTCAAGTTATCCGAGTCCGCGCAGCCAGCCAGCCCACCTTGATGCCCACCTTCCTGCCCCCACCTTCCTGCCCACCTTCCTGCCCACCTTCCTGCCCACCTTCCTGCCCACCTTCCTGCCCACCTTCCTGCCCACCTTCCTGCCCACCTTCCTGCCCACCTTCCTGCCTGCCTGCGCCGAATTGGACCAACGGCCCTCTATTCAAACCCTACATTGTACAATATTGATGTTGTACTCGTGCCCCGTCCCACCTGAGTTACCAGCAGAACAAGGCAGTAATAAGCAAGATTCCGGCGGATATGTAGGCAGTAAGCAGTAGTCCGTAAGCAGTAAGCATTCCGATGCCCTTGTTTCAACGTCGGCGCCGAGAAGTCTGGGCAAACAATCCGTAGTAGCTTGGCATATTGACAGAGCCAGTACGATCCTTTGGGCTACTTGGGTTTTCTTTCCCATACACACAATCTCCCGCACATGTGAGATTGATACCCTGTACACAAGTTGCCTCGAATCTGCTGGCTACCCTACTGCGGGATCAGATGTGAGAGGAGGGGGGTTGGTTCCGTCGCATGTGCAAATTGAATCCGTAACAACGGCCGTTGCACTCGACACACGCCACAATCCCGGAGCTTCGCAGTCCGTATATAATAATATCATGTGTGCTCTGGTCCCTGGATGATGCCCGAGATAATGCAATCAAGTGCTGACCCCGGGTTAACTGCAACACTCGGAGACAGCGCTTGGCGGCAGCAGATTCACACATCTGAACTCCCGTCGCCTGTTGAATGAAACATCTTTCAATCACGCGCGTGTGCACCTCAGGCACACCCTTCTTCCTGTCCATGTGTACGGGGTGGTAGAGCCTGTTCCTATCGTGGCGGAACGACGTAGACTTTTTTTTTTTTTTTTTTTTTCTTCTCGCTCTCTGCAAGCTCAAGGGTAGGCCAGATGCCGCCCAACCAATCAAGCCTCTCTCTCTCCCACCCATTTGGCCTTCCTCCGTACAGCAACACGTCGAACAAACGCCGGCTTCTTCGCCACTCAACCCCAAGCTAGTCATTCTGAACATCGTGTCCTTTCCAGCCAGACCAAGCAGATGCCAACCGGCACTCTGAATTCTGACTTTTTGACTTTTGCATTATAAATGAGCGTATTTCATCACCTAATTCCCTTCTTTTTTTCAATCCCCCCCTCCCCCCTCTCAAATCCAGACGAATCACCCCATTCCATGGGCCAACAGCAACCTCATCTTCTCGCCCAGGGACTCCCTCACTTACATCTCACCCCCACAGATCCAAAGATTTTTCTCAAAGTTCAAAGTTCCAAAAAAATTCCATTTTTTATAAAGAGTAGAGCAATGCTCGCACACACCCTTGCCCTCCTTCTCGCCGCCCTCGCACCCCCCGCCCTCGCGGCCTCTCGGCCCAAGAACGCCATTCTCCTCTCCGATGTCCAAACCCTCACGCTCCGCGGCAACGGCGCCAAGACCACCAACCGCCGCGTCTCGGCCATCCCCCAGCTGAAATGTGTCTCGTCAAAGGAAATCTGCAAGCTCTACGAAATCGAAGTCATGCGCTGCACGAACCAGGGCTCGTCGTACGGAGGAGAGGACGTCGAATGGAGCTGCTCTGCCTCGTTGCCCGAGGAGCTGAAGCTGGGCCGCACCGATGTCATCTGCGAGGGGTACTCCAACGCAGATGATCCGTATGTGCTACGGGGTAGCTGCGGCGTCGAGTACACCTTGTCGCTGACGGGCAAAGGCCAAGCGAGGTATCCGCATATAGCGAATCCGCACCGTGGACTCTTCAGCGATGGGAAGGGCGGAACAGACTTGTCAGCGTGGTTATTTGGCATCATTTTTGTGGTGGTGCTGGTTTGGATACTGAAATCGGCTTGTGCGGCGAATGGCTCACAGAGACAGGGAGGGACGACGGGAGGCCGAGGATGGGGAGGAGGAGGAGGAGGAGGAGGAGGAGGAGGAGGTGGTGGTGGTGGTGGTGACGGCGGCGCCGGTCCCGGTGGGTTCGGAGGAGGTGGATGGGGTGCTGGAAATGATCCCCCTCCCCCGTATCCTGGAACGAAGCCATCGTCGTCTTCACAAGCTCAACCCTGGGGCCCGGGTTTTTGGAGTGGCTTGGCTGGAGGCGCTGCTGCTGGGTATCTGGCAGGCAATCGGGGCAGGAATAATGATCGACGGGCTTATGACGGTGGATGGGGAAGCAACTCTTGGGGTTCCGAGCCTTCTTATCCTCGGCCATCTCCTGTGGCATCATCGTCTTCAGCATCTCCTAGCTCGTCTCGACATGAGAGTACTGGGTTCGGATCGACTCGCCGCAGATAAGTAGATGGGATATCTGCTCCATCTCTGACAATGTGACAATGTGAACACATTCACCAAGATCAAAGATACCAAGGGAAAAGAATAGAGAATAAAAAAAACACACACTGCGTTGCGTTTGCTCACTGACACAGATGTGCGCCCCCAAGTCAGATACTAAGCGATTCTCAAACTTGTTGAATCATGCTTTGGTTTCATTTCAATTATCCAATGTAGCTCCAAACTCCGCTGCCGGTCCCATACTCCGTGCACAATTCTCGGATTTTCAATGCGCTTTTGCTACCATGTACACGTTGCAAGTTTACAGTTCTTGAGCCCCCCCCCCCTTTCTGCTCCTAATAGTACAGTATCCAAAGCGGACATTGCCGTCGTCCTTTCCCACGCAAGCAACACCGTGACGGCTCACCCCCCGCGCTTTTTCTCAGGAAATAGCAAGGCGTTCGAGGTCTGATTGGAAGTCGCATTTGCCTACCAAGTTCATGGTACTTGTTGTTTTGTGCGTGGCTGCATCATTCCTCTAGATGTCCGTCTACACCTGCGCGCACGACATTTTGCGCACGCGATAGAAAGTGTTCCCTTCTTCCTTCTCCCCAAGTGCTCGTCATGCCATTTATTAATGATGGACGGGCATCACATCCATCTTGTCAAAAGCTCGAGAGCATGTAGGGCACTTGCGCATTCTATTGCTGATGCGATCGTCCACGCATTTGTTGCAGAATAAATGCCCGCATGTCTTGAGTGCCGTATTCTTGAAATTGTTCCTGCAAATTGTGCAAAGTGCGAACGTCTGGCAGATATATCAGCATTGAGTGATGTGAACAACACCATAATCTTTCCGGTATATCCAAGTCAGGCATTGATAAACTTACCCGAAGCATTTCTTCTTCTTCCGACGAGTTGCTCAAGGCCTTGCTCTTCCAGGTATCTCGATCCTTCTGCACGTGCTCGATTCGCACCTTCAATTTCTCTACTTCGGCTTCTTGTATAGTATTCCGTTCCCGTAAGGCTGCGGAAGCATTATCTCGAGATTTGACGAGACTGGTAAGATCACTGATTTGGCGATTGAGTGAATCTGTTCGCCTAACGGCCTCCAGGCTTGTCGATTCCATCTTTTTGTTTTCTACCGTCAGTGCCGAGTTGGACTGCTTCAAGTCGCTGACTTGCTTCTCCAAATTGACAAGCAACAACCGATTCTGCGCCTCCACGTCCTTCAGCTGGGCAATAATTTCAGCGCTTTTGCTATTCTGGTGTCTTGATGATCTGATCTCGTTGTTTCGGGTATCGGCGTCCTTTCTTGCAGCAAAGTACTTTTGATCTGCTTTGCTCTTCTCGGCAATCAGGAGGGTGATCTTTTCTTCCAGCGCAACAAAATCCATCACCTTCTTCTGCGCCAAATCCTTCATCTTCTTGTAAGCCTTTTCGATAGAGGGAAGTTCCTGATTGATAGATTGGAAGTCTAGTTGTAATTTCTTGTACTTTTGCTGAAGCTCATCTTGCGATAGCTCTTGGTTGTCATCTGCGTTGGTCATGTTTTGATCTTCCGCGGATTGTAGCCGAGAGATCTGAGACTCTAAAGCAGCAATGCGATCGTCTTTGGCGCTCGATAAATCTTTGATCTGCTCCATTGAAGTACGCTCCTGCTCCATGCTGGCCTTTCTCTGTGTGTTTTCGGCTAAGATTTCGTCTCTCGCAGAACGCACTCGGGCCAGGTCTTGATCCCTTGCCATTATATCAGCCTCCAGTTCCTGCGTCACCTGGTTTGCATCGGCTTCAAGCTGGTTTTTATATGCAGTACGTTCTGCTTGGAGTTTCTCGGCTTCCTCACGAAGTTGCCTATTCGTAGCTTCCAAGTTGTTGATTCGCTTGATGAGGTCTTCATTCTGTGCCTTGAACTGCTTGAATACGTCTGTTCGAATAAAATCTTCATCTGTCCAGGTCTCCCGGCGTGATTTGAGCGTTGAATTTTCTTCTTGAAGAGTCTTCAATTCCGATAGTATAGCATCCAGCTGTTCTTTCTGTTTCGTTGCTGATGCAGTCACTTCCTCATATCTGAGTAGCAGTTCATCAGCAGAGCTGTTCACGTCGTTTTGATCCGAGCTGCCCTCGTTTGCGGCGGTGGCGGCGGCTGCAGCCGCCGCCCCAGCAGGACGAGTAGAATTAGCTATTGCTTGTTGCTCCAGTTTCTGCACTTGAGCACTCTTGGCCCGATCCAGTTTCTTCTCTGCTTTGAAATAGCGGAGCGTAGCCGCATTCAATTGTTCAGAAAGCTGGTCCTTCTCCGTGTTTAATCGATCCAGCTTCAGCATATAGTCTTTCTGAGCTGCAAGCAGCTTATTGACTTTTGTCTCTAGCGACGCTGCTTCCGGGGACAGGGAACCACGTTGAGCAGATAAGCGACCAAGGAGAGACTCGGCTTTCGTCTTGATCGTCTTGCCCTTATCTTGAAGATGGCTTTGAAACTCGTTCAAATCTTTGAAGGTTATTCCACTAAGGTAGGGCGGGTCTACGCAATGAACAAATTGTTAGCACGTGGCTGGTATCAAGACAGACAGAGCATATCCGTGTTTTATGCATACCGGAAGTAACAGGATTATCTGATATCTGGGACATGGCTAAGGCTTCCACCTCTTCGAGCAACTACCCCATTCCTATTAGCATCCAGGTTCGAAGCGATATAAATGTCGAGAGACTTACTTGTCGCCACCAGGCATCAACTATTCTCAAATGATCATCATGGTGGACACATCGTTTGTGCAATTCTTCGAGACGTGATTCTGCTGTCGTAGCTTTGCGGCTATATTCTTGCATCTGACGGTATATCGCTCCTTTGGTATAGGCCTTGAAGTTGAAAAAAAAGGTTCAATGTTAGCAGGTCGATGCATTCGAGCATGGCCAAAAATAAAAAGAGACACTAATGAACAAAAAGTCGACCCAGCATCCAAACACACAAATTTACACACAGAGGTAGCAATTCCCAAGGCATTCCAGGACATACATGCCGCGATTGAGACCAATAATGTTGCCCACGCGACCAATACGTTGCTGATACACGATAGATCTCGCAGACGCAATCATTCGAGCCAGGGGCATCGGAACAATCAGCCCCGGAATACCTGGAAAAGTGGTTTGGATGCCATGTTGCCATTTGAAAAGGGGTCTGAGATTCATGCTCATGCGACGCTTACCTCAACCCAGCCTTCCTCCTTCAATTCTATCGCGTCATCTTTCGTCTTGGATCCATTCACGGCGACTCTCTTGCTAGGAGGAGCAAGGTCATCGGCGCCGCCGATGGCGGGCCTCTTCCTGTCCTCCATCTTGGGAAGCACAGATAGACGAAGCGAGGTGGACGGCGACGTTGCTACAGGCATCAGACAACGCGTCAGAGAAAAGCCCCGGACCTCAGTGAGAAAGGGATGCCAGAGCGAGAGCTGGGCGGCGACGACGCTCTTGAGCCACGTCTCGTCCTGCAGCTGACACCGCGCGGGCTGGCATCAAACGAGTTCCGCGAAGAATTGCCTGGGATGGAGGGTTGGTGATGGGGGGGGGGAAGGAGAGTGACCGTGGCCAGGAGTTGAAATTTCGAAGTCGTCTCGCAAATCAGAGAGGCATCGACTCTGCGCCAAAGAGGACTAGTTCCAAGCTAATCCCGTTTGGGATGCTCTTTTCGATGCCTGCAGTCGGATAAACGTTGCTTGTTTATGCCGATAACCTTGGATGGCTGAGGGAGCCCCACTTCTGCGTCTGAAAGTTACATGTAGTTGCTTTGTCATTCACAAACGCGGTGTCATCGAGTCTTCCCCAATAAAGAAAAAAAAAAAGCAGTGTAAACAACTTGACCAGTCCTGGAATGAGGTAAAAAGTCTTGGGGCTCCGTCGAACTCTGGCTTGCGATTGTCAGTTATTTCTCTTTTCTTTTCTACGATGAGCTCCATGTTCAAGAAGAAAGGCGGCCTTGCCTTCAAGCCCAAGGCTCCGATTGCACGAGCAAGACCGTCAGCCCCAACCGCCGCAAAACCGACGCCGACACCGACACCGACACCAGCACCAGCACCAGCACCAGCACCAGCACCAGCACCAGCACCGCAATCAGCGATCGAATTGCCCCCAGAAACGACACTAGAAACCCAAACCCAAGCAGAAGCAGAAGCAGAGACTACTGAGAAAGAAGCGCCGACTCGACCAGCGCGGCGGAGAGATTCCCAAGCGACTGTAGAGGAAGAACCCAAAGAGAAGCAGAAGGAATCGCCAGCAGAGTCACGACGGACGACTAGACGGGCGTCACACAGCCAACACTCAGATACCGCGTCGACACCTCCAATACCCCCAACGGGAACGACAAACGAAGCGACTCAAAGCGACGAGGCTACAGAGCTCAACACAGTAGCAGTTGTATCCGCCAAAGTTGCCCCTCAGCCAGAGGCAACAACACCTGGGTCCCGCACGCGGCGTCAATCGACTGCCAAGCCCAAACCCCCATCAAGGGCATCAATAGAGACCAGTACCGGCGGAAGCACACCATCGACCGAGGAAGCTACCGCGCCCAAGCCCACCGAGTCGTTGGACCAAAGCCAAAACGCTCCTCCAGCAGACTCAGCAGAAGAACCAGCCGTGATTAGTGCTCCTGAACCAGCCCCAAAGCGAGCAACCAGGAAACCGTCTGCTACAGCCGCTGGAAATGCAACGCCAGACGGCGAGGCTGTCCAGAGCGAATCATCACGCCCCAGGAAACGTCAAAGGAGGACAACACAACAGGAAAATGGCGAAAGTCGAACCCCCGCGACACGGAAGCGCAAGACTTCCGCCCCGAATGCCAATGCCTCCCGGTCAGGTTCCAGACGTGCGCGCTCCATCACACCCGACGATGCCGAAACGCAGCTTGTCGACCTGCAGAAGCTCAAAATGTCCGATCTGACAAAGGACCTGCGGATTGGCAAAAAGTTCAGTCGTCACGACGAACTCCGCGAACGCGAACGCAAAGCCCGCTCAAAAGCCAAACTCGAAAAGGACGGCGAGACACCCAGCGAAGCAGGAGATGACAGCACCAACAACAACAACAACAACAACAACGACAACGACAACGACAAAACATCGCAATTGCCCGCCCCAGACGGCACCAGAGCCAAGTCCAGTACATCCACCGGCGGCGCATCAGCTTCTAACCCTGCCGCCACGTCGGGACCGCAATTCCGCATCGTCGACGGCCAAATCGTCGTGGACCAAGACTCTCTCGTCATGGACCGGCACGCCCGCGCCGAGGCCGCCCGAGCAGGCGAGGACATGGAGACGATTGAAGAAAACGACTTCACCCACCTCATCACCTCGTCCTCCTTCATGAACACCTCCAAGCTCAAAGGCCCCAATATCTGGACCGAGCCCGAAACCGAGCTCTTCTACCGCGGTCTCCGCATGTTTGGCACCGAATTCGAAATGATTTCCAAAATGTTCCCCGGCAAGCAGCGCCGCCACGTCAAGCTCAAGTTCAACCGCGAAGAGCGCCACAACCCCGAGCGCATCGACGCAGCCGTCATGGGCGAAAAGACCATCAAGATGGACATTGACGAATACCGAGCCTTTACCGGCGCCGAGTTTGAATCCGTAGAGGCCATCGAGGCGGAACAGAGGAAGATCCAAGAGGGCTACGAGGCAGAGAGGCAGAGAGTCGCCGACGAGCAGGCCGAGATTATGAGGAAGAAGCGCGAGGAGCTCTTCGCAGATGACGACGACCAAGGGGCCGCCGGGAAGAAGAAGAAGAAGGGCAAGAGGAAGGGCAAACAGGCTGTTTCGTATGGATTAAATGGTGAGCCGATTGTCCAGGAAGGTTAGCCGTTAGCCGTTAACGTGGCAAGTCTCTTGCACCGTGAGGTTTTCAGACCCCAAAACGGGTGGGAAACTTTGGAATTCCGCACGTGGCGTACATGGTATATACATTACATTGGGGAGGGTTGCCAGTTGGCGAGATGAAAAACGGGGGTGGGGAGAGAGTTGTTCAACTACGTAAATTGGCTGTGATACCCTTTATTTCTGGAGCCTACTTTGCCCAGGTCCTTTGCGTTTGTTACTGTGTTTTGGAGCGCCCTCAAAGACGGTACGGTACGCGAATATAGACTCGCCTGGTGGAATTCTCTTCAAATGAAAATACGAGACATGATCATGGCTAATTGTTTCTGTTCTGGCCAGGCAAGCCTCAATTCATGCTTGGTGTGCGTGTGCAAATATCAAGTATATCGTGGGGATTGCAATTTCATTAATTGAATCTGAACTGATATGCCTCTCTCAACGAATGGAATCCACTGGTGACTATAGGCGGGAAAATCCATGGTCAGGTCACCTCTTCTTCGACTAGACTGCACTCTCCTTTGAGGACGGTCTTTCCCCTCGCGCCGTTATTTGATGTTTTGCGGTTTTGTCAAAGGCGTTCGGATAAGCCGTGTCCCCTCGGACTTCCTGCGATTGATGAGAGTCTTCGTATTCATAATCATAACAAGAACTCGTTAGTGTCTCCATTTTACTTCTTCCTCTCACACACTTCCCACCATTTATCCTGCTCTACATGCTACTCCCCTTACTTGGCACTTCAGTTTGTTGGGGGCTCTTCGTCGTCGGGCTGATCGAACAAGAAGTTGGCTGCAAGCTCTTCGTTCTTGTCACAAGCAAAATAAGCCTGGATTGCTTGGTCGCGGTCGAAACCAAGTCGGCATAGCTGCTTTTGTGTTAGCAGTTTCATTTTGTCCTCCCCGTCAATCAATACCCAACTATGAGAAAAACTTACCCGCTCAATGGCGTCACGCTCTTCTTCGGTGACAGAAATGGCCTGCGCGCCGGGAGGCAGGGGAACGTCGTCATCGGCACTTTCGCCAAGAAGCTGAAGGAATTGGTCTGGGTTGGAGGCAATCAGCTGCGCAAGTTGCGGGTTGCCCGCGCCGAGTTGTTGCAAAATGGGCTCGAGCATCTGGGGCTGCTGCTGCACGACCTGTCGAAGCTGTTGAAACTGTGGGTTGTTTCGCAAGAAATCCAAGTTTCCCAAATCTCCTCCGCCTTGACCTGCAGCGGTGGCGGCGGCAGCCGCCGCCGCAGCCGCGTTACCGCCACCACTGCTTCCTCGGACCCCCCCGTGCTGGGCGGCAAGATCGAAAAGGTTGACACCGCCATCATCGTCGCCTCCTTGTGTTGCCGCTGGAGCGGTTTGTGCTGGCGCAGCAGCTGCTGCTGCTGCCTGGCGCGCTTGTTGTTCTTGCTGGATGTTTTCGGGAATTCCCTGCACTCGCAGGCTTGTCAGAAAACCACGACGGTACGAGTTCAGACTGTTAGTTTGGGCTCATACATTTAGAAGATACTCTACTGCGCGATCGGGGTTATTGAAAGCAGCACGCATGGCAGCCTCGATCTGACTTCGCTCAAAACCCATGGCCTCCATGTTTGCAACAGCTTCAGCCCGCTCAGCGCCCATAGCCAGACCTGAAGTACTCGGATCACCAGAGCCAGCTTCACCAGAGCGTTGAGGAGTCGGCGTAGCAGGGACGGCTGACTGGTTGGACGAAGACTGAGCGGGGGCAGCTGGAACGGCAGGAGTGCTTACAGCGGGTTGGGCAGGAGTGGCAGGAGGAGCGGTATTTGAGGACTCGGCAGTGGGAGCGGGCTTCTCCTTTGGCTATATCGACATGTTTAGTTTGAATCATGAATTTGAACGCCAGTATTCTTGAGCGGTATGGTAGCATACCTTGTTCACCATGCAGACGACGAAGCCCTTTCCCTCAATGTTGTAGTTCGCCACTGTCTCATCATCTTTCAAGATTTTGCCTGCGCGAGGTTAATCGCCTCTCCTCACGGGATAAGTGTTGTATAGACTTCCGAAGGGGGATGGCGGACCTGAGTAGATAAGCTTCTGATGCTTGGGATCCCATCCCTTTTCTCCCGAGATCTTCTCTTTGACGGCGGAAATCTGTCGTGTCAGGTCAGTCAATACAGCCTGGGTGATGGACAAAGTGGTCGGGCTTTGCAGCTTGGAGTGGCGATTCGACGCACAAGGTCAGTAGGTTCGACCTCAAGGGCGAACTTCTGCTGTTTCAGATCCTACAATAGGTAAAGTGCGTCAGTCTTCACATTCGAGAGGCTCGACAAGGCCACAATGAACCGCGGCGGCTGATATATTTTGGGTGCAGCTGCGCGAAGAATCCAAAAGCAGCCAACGGGTCGTGGGTGGCAGAGGTGGTAGAGGTGGCAGAGCAGATGTGGACGGGGGCGGGGCCAGCAAGGTAAAGAAGAGCTTACTCTGAACGTGACCTTCATGATGAACAGGAAAGTATTGCAGCTGGGCGGCTGCGAAAGGGTAGGTGTCGTCAGCGAGCGCTTGTTCGAGATCGTGCGAGCGAAGTTGTGGGAGGGAAACGGCCGACGATGACAGGATGACAAAGGCAGTGGTGGCAGTGGTGGCAGTGGTTGGCTAGTCAAGGTCTACAAGGTCGGCTTTTGGATTTGAGATTTGTTGACCGTGAAGCTGGTGGCTCGGTGTGGTCGCGCTGGCTGGCCTGCCTGCCAAGTGGGGGGTTACAGCAAATCTCGGCTCTAACAAAGTTAATCTTGTATCTAGGGTGGAGCCTTGTGACTAGCAGAATGGCATATGCTATTATAAAGTATAAATTCTTTACTAAGTAATTTTTATTTAGTATATATGTTATATATATAATTATTAAGTGTAATTTAATTACTAAGTGATTTTTATTTTATATATACTATTATAAAGTATAAATTATTAGTCCTTATCTAAGTGATTTTTTTTTCTATATATATAATATATATACTATTATAAAGTATAATTATTAGCTAAGTAATTTTTTTTATATATATATATAGTATATGCTATTACTATTATAAAGTATAATTAATAGTTAAGTGATTTTTTTTTATATATACTATATATATACTATTATAAAGTGTAATTATTAGCTAATTAATTCTTTTTAAGTAAGTTAGATTATATGCTCTTACCTTATATATATAATGCACTTACTATTATAAGCTCTTTCCCTTTTTTTTTCCCTATTTATTATTATTACTCTTACCTTAGTATTTAACCCTATAATTCTCTTAGTTTATATATAGTTATTATATTTATTTAATATCTTAATTTACTAACTACTTTTTATAGCTCTAATAAAGAAAAAATCCTCTAATTTTAGTATAAAGTAATATCTAGCTCTTTTATAATATATAGTATATACTAATTATATTATAGAAAACCATAATACCTTATAACTTTAAAGTGCCTAAAGGAAAAGATAATAAATATATATATTATATTTAATTATCCTATGCTAATTATATATAAGGCTTTTATTAACTATTAAACTTAGAAATACTAAAACTAATAGTTAAGATATATATTAGAATAAGGTTATAGGTTATATCTATAGTATATACTTTATATATATTATATAAATATAATAACTAATAAAAAGTAAGTAAATAGGTAAATTATATTAAAGATCTCTTAAAAGGTAAGTTATTATATATAGGATATATATAATATATTTACTAATATAATATAGTTCCTATAGTAAAGTATATGCTTACTAGTTATAAGTAAAATATTTTAGCTATATATATAGTAATACTAATATTTTATTAATAGCTAGCTTTAACCTTTTAAAATTTAGTATTACTATATATATTCCCTTTTATTATATATATATATATTATATTAATAATATATAGGTATAGTATTAAGAAAATAAATAGCTACTTATATAATTATACTATCCTTAAGGGTAGTTCTAGTTAAGTATATTATATATTATAAGTATATATTAGATATATTCTTACTCTTTTAAATATACTAATACCTTAAGGAAAAACATAGTATTAAGGGTATATATATTTCTAATATATATAGCTATTATAAAATATATACTAATGGTTTATAGTTTATATAAATTCTTATTCTTAGGTTAATAAAAATAAAATTTTTACTAAATACTAGTATATATATATAGGTTATATATATAGCTAGTACTAATATAATACTAGTAGTCTAATTTATATAATTTTTTATAGAGAATAGTAAGAAATACTATTTATTATAGAGCCCTTTAGGTAAGTATATATTAAGTCTATATATAGTATATATACTAAACTAAGATTTAGTATATTAAGTTTTTATAATCTTATATATATTTTTATAGAATTCTTTAACTAGAAGGTATATATTATATACTATCTATAAGATATATCTAGTATATATACTAACTTATATTATAGTATAAAGAATAAGAATTTTACTATATACTAAGGGTAATAGTTTTATTACTTTATATATATTATAACCTTTTCTATATATTTTAGAAGTATTAACTCTATATAGGTAAAATACTTTAATATTAAAGATAAGGAGATAGGTATTAAACCACCTAGTGGTAATAAGTATAAGGTATATCCTACTAATACTATATATATACTAACTATATGCTTATATCTTTTAGCGCACTCTAAGCCCTAATATTATAAGGGAGGTCCTTAGTAAGTTTATATATTAGGCCTATAGCTAATATATATTACTAATATAATTCTAAGGACTTAATCTAATACTAATAAATATAAGTCCTAAGTATAAGTAATATTAATATACTTAATATATATAAGGCTAATAATAGTATAGTTTCTTACTAAAAGAAAGCTACCCTTACTAAGTAAAAGAATACTAAGAAAAGAAAGGCTATATAGGAGGCTACTAAGGCCTAAAAAGCTACTACTACTACTACTACCTTTACTACTACTAACCCTAATAATTAAATACCTCTTACTTTATATATACTTTATATATAAGATTTTACTCTTTTTATTTCTATATAGTATAGTTTTAAAGAAAGTATATACCCTATATATATTTATATATACCTAGTATATAAGGAATTACTCTTATTAGTTTTATATTATATATTTTTAAAGAGAAAAGATATATATATAGTATATATTTCTATACCTAAGAAAGGCTATATTAGTTAGTTTTTAATAGAAATAAACTTAAGTTTAGTGTATTTATATATATTATATATATATATATATTATATTATTATATATAGTATAAGCAAAATATTATAATATATAGAAGTATAAATAATGCTAAATATTTACATATATATAGTATATGCGTGGCATATAGTATATATACTTAAAGTTAGTTTAGTGTATTTTATTTAGTTATAAGGCACTAAAAAATTAAATTAATATATATATAATATATACTAAACTTTACCCTTTTATTCTCTCTATTTATAATATATATATAAAGATAGTAGTCTAAGTAACTAATTTTATTAATAACTTTATGCTTAAAGTAGTAAACCCCTTTAAATTAGGCTATTATTATAGGCTAATTCTAATATCTTTAGAGCTACTTACTCTTTTATAAATTAATACTTATATATAGGGTATATCTACTATATATATATAGTATATATAGATACTAACTTACTCTTAGGTATAATATTATAATTAATAATAGTAGGAAAATATATAGTAAGAGCTTTTTAGATAATACTAGCGTAAGTGTTCCTATATAGGTAATATATATAGCTATTAATAAGTATATAAAACTAGATTTATTACTATATTTATTAGCATTATAAGGGGAGAGTATAGCTACCTAGTAAAGTAAATATTAAGCTTAAAGAGAAGGTTATAGGTAAAAAGTATAGACTATATATATATAATATATATAGTATATACTTATATTACTAATAGTATAATTTACTACTAGGTATTATCTAATAGCTAGCGTAATATATAATATCTTTATAAGCCTAGGTATATTAGTCTATTATATACTATATATATATACTTATTAATTAGTTTATAAATCTAGCCCTAAGATATCCTTACTATAGAAGTTTATAAATAAACTTAAGCTTCTTATATAAGTTATAAGTATATTATATATAAGCTATAACTAATAAGTAATGTTTAATAAGGAATAAGATAGTGTATTTAAGCTTAAATATAGCTCTTTATTTTACTAAGCTAGTAGTATTACTAGGAGATAAAATCCGTAATTATTATATAAGAGTAATAATTATCTAGGTATATATAGTTAAAGTAAGAGTTTTATAGAGAATAGCTCTTAGCTTACTAATAACTAAGAGGTATAATATATAGGGAATATATATCTAATATATATGCTAAGGATATATATAAAACACTTTATTTTCTATATTATAAGAGAAAGCTTTTATATTATAAAAGCTAACTTTATAAAAGGTATAAAAGAGTACTAGATTATAAAAGGTAAAGAAAGATATATAGTGTGCTATATATTATACTAGTCTTACCCTAATTTAAGACCTATTTAAAACTAGCTTTTATGCATTCCTATGCCTTATCTCTCTTTTATTAAATCTCCTTTATATTATTAGTATACTATTATAGCTATTATAATTATATATATACTATCTCTAACTTCTTACTTTCCTCCTTTAAAGCCTTAATCTCTAGTTTAGCTTAATATATCTTAATTTGCTTTTTAAGCTACTTTTTCTATTTTCTTAGATATTATATATTTATATTAGCTAAGCTACTTATATTACTACTATATGTAGCTAATTATTATTACTTATAGGATTAAGTATTATTATTACCTATATAGCTTTAATTATTATTATTACTTATATTAAAGTTAAAGTTAAAGTTAAAGTTATCCTAGAAGAGTTAGTATATAATATTAATATAAGACTAATATAAACTTACTATAACCTCCTCCTTAACTATTAGTATATATAAGTAGAAGACTATTAGTGTATATAAGTAAGAGCTAATAAAAATAATATTACTATTACTCTAATTATTTATTCCCCTATTATCTTCTATATAAGGTTTATATTATTAGAGTTATTTTTATTCTTATTATAAAGGTATAAGTTAAATTAGAATTAGTATTAGAAAAGGGCTTAAGCTTTATAGTATATACTACACATTAGGTAAGGTACTTAGGGAATATATAGTAAATTTATTTTTACTAGGTATAGGTAAATTATAGGGGTTCTAAGGGTTCTAAGGAAGACTAGTATCTTATTCCCTTCTAAGAGCTTATCTTTAGTTTATTTTATCCTTCCTAATAAGTATATTACTTATATAACTCTTATAAGAAATATCTCTCTAAGTGTATTAAACACCCTTATTACTACTAATTTATGCCTTAAGGTATTTCTTAACTATTACTCTCTTAAGACTAAGATATAATTAGTATATATATAGTAAAAGGAATATTAGAGTTATACCTAAGAATTACTACTAAAAGAGATACTTATATTCTAGTAAAGATATAATCTTCCTAATAACTACTTTCCTTTATATTAGTGTTCTTTACTATATATATCCTTTATTTAGGTTTTACTTTAGATATAGCTAGCACTAGTCTAGCTATTATCTAAGGGGTAAGCTTAGTATTAAACCACTTCTTATAATTTAGATATGCTTTATATAAGTATTTAATATACTCTTTATATTTCTCTTAAGATAATATATTTAGAAGAGGTATAATGAATTTCTTATTAGGTATATCTTAGCTAGACTTCTACTAATTACGCTTAATATAAATATAGTAAAAGATTAATAAATGCTCTAAATATTCTTACTATATAAAACTTAAATACTACTTATATAAGTAGTCTCTAAGACCTATTTATTATTAGTATATATATAACCTTAGGGACACTTATATATACCTCTTACTTACTTAGTATTTATATTATAGGTAATAGCCTAGATTATAATGAAATGTAGGGAGCTAGTTGCTAGCTGGCAACAGCTGTACAGGTGTAGCTTCTACGGTCAGGGACTAATAGAGCCACCACGTTGAAATATTCAACGCAACGCAACGGAAGGTTTTAGCAGTTATCAACTAATATAATTCAATCTAGATGACTTTTACGATATCTTATATACTAATAGAATTGATTTTAGTGATGTTGTACGGGCAATGTGGCTGTTGGATTGAGAGGCCTAGCTATCTAGCTAGATTAAAAAGATCTTCTTCCTCTCATATACCCACCGACCGTATCGGTGGATCCGGACTGTCAGAGAGGTCTTAAGGGCCACTTTTGATTTTCCGCAAAATTCATTTGTATGTAAAATCCAAAAAATCGACTCACCACCATACAAACTAGCAACCCATATGCACCAAATTTTGGTCCAAAAAATATTCCTGCATAAAATAAAAGCCCTGTCTTTTAGCTTTAATTTGCTATATATAAGACTTTTGTACGACCTCTAGTTAAAGAGAAAATCGCTGTCAAAGATAGCTATAGGGTAACCTACTTATGTCACCCTAGCTTACCTAATTACTAGTGGCGCTACAGTTGTGGCTACGCTTGCAACCACAACGCAATTGAATAATCCACAATTAACAATTGATTTAGATTAGTCATCCACACGGTTAGTCGTAGCTGTTAACAGCTGCGACGTAGCCATTGATGGCCACCTTCGCGACCGTTGACAGCTGCAGTGCAGCTGTCAGGCTTGCAATGCAAGCTAGTAATAGAAAGGTCCTTTAACTAGAAAGGGCTAAAAATAGGTCTTATTTTTAACAGATTATACCTATTATATTAGCGTGTATATATTTAATATAATGCTATCTTATAACACTCTTACTAATTATACTAAGCTACTTAAATAAAGTAGAAAACATTTATTATAAATTAATTATAATATATATATATATAAAGTCTATTATTTATATATACCTCTTTATAGCTTTAAGCTATTAACTAAGTTATAATAATATATATATATATTTCTTGCACTAAGGCATATTATTAGCTTTATATATTAAAAGGAATAGCGTATATATACTTAACTTCTCTTTATTATATAAGGAATATATAAGAATATTTACTATTCCCTTAATCTATTAAAAGGAGAGGTTAATTTAAAGGTATTATACTCTTATAAAAGCTTTTACCTATTCCTATAAGTATAAAATAATAAAGTAATTATCTAGTTCTTATATATAGATATAGTAAATTCACTATTTATCTAGGTCCTAAAGTTAATTAAAGTGCTATTTACACATAGTGCCTATATCTAGTTAGTATATTATAAACATACTTCTAGTATAAACTTACTTATAAGCTATAACCCTACTAGGTATTGTAAAAGCTAGGCTTAAAGGATTAAGCCTTATACCTTATCCTTATAATTAAGGGCTAGATAAATTTGCCTTAGGGAATCTATCTTATAATATTCTAGGAATAAGGAAAGTATAGGACTTAAATATAGCCTCCTTATATAATAATTAGTTAAGACTATAAGCTAGATATTATATAGTGATTATATATATATAAGTTATTAATAATAATAGATTATAATATTATTTAATAGCTAAAGATAATGCCTCTTTAATATCCTATAAAATACTTTTTAGAGGTAAGAGTATATAAGCATATGTTTTATATATAGTAAGTATAAGAAAAGGGAACCTTTTTATATTAAAAGGAATAAAAAAGTTATATTTAACCTTATATTTTTAGGTCTTAAGGTTTGCTTACTTTATGTAATAAAAGACTATATTTTATTAGCATATTCCTACTATATATATAGTATATATATAGACTATATTACTTTTGCTTTAACTAGGAAATATCCTAAAAAGAGTAGTGCTCTTTACTATTAGTCTCCTTAGGACTAGTACTATAAGTTACTATATATTTAAGATATATAATATCTAAAGAATACCTATTAACTTAATATTTTATATATAATCTAGTATTAAGGCCTTAGGGATACTTAATAAAAAACTCCTATATAAAATTAGTATAGGAGCCTTATATATAAAGCCTATTACTTATATCTTAGTAACTAATCTAAGCTATTTACTAGTCTTAATAATAAATTAGCCCCTAATCCTTATTACTATTTATAACTAGCTAATATAGTAAATAGTCCTTTTTCTTCTAAATTAAGAGATAAGTAATATAAGCCTTATTATAAGGATATTAGTAAATAATACATATAGGGACACTATATAACTTACTACTTTATCTTTCTCTTTAGTATTTTATTAATATCTGCGGTTTTTAGATAGCTAGTATATTTAGTTCTTATATTACTAATAAGCTTTATATTAAATTCTTTATTTTACTACTTATTATACTTAATAAGTATTAGTTTAATATAAGGGTAAACCTTAAGCCTTATATATATATAACTTATACGCTAAAATTAGCCTACTTATTATATTATTAGGAAATAGCTCTTAGGTAAATTAGTAAACTAATATATAGGTATAAAATATATATTATATATAAATAGTAGCGTAAGGGTAGTCTTATTTATCTTCCTAGAGTAAATAAGAGAGAATTAGATCTAGTATATGCTTAGCTTAAGTTAGGAATAAATTATAAATCTATATACTTATAATACTTACTTACTTTTAAATAATTTCCTTTACATTATTCTTACCTATAATATTAATATTATAATTAAGTATAGGGATTATATAAAGGATACTATTTATATAAGCCTTAGAATAGCTAGGTAAGGTAAGGTAATTAATAATATACTATATATTAATTATACTTTTACTACTCTTTATAACTATAATACTAGTAGTATTAATTATAGACTATATAGAATAAGTATATATTATATTATATTTATAGAATATACTTACTTAAGGTATATTAAAAATATAGTAAATTAATATAAATTCTTTAGGAGTATCCTATAAAGCATTTAGTAAATACTTAATATATATAGTATATATAAATAAAGTATAGACCTTATTAGTATTACTTCCCTAGCACTAAATAATATTAGGTATAGTTAGGGTAGCCTATAATTATATTTAAGTTAGTATAATAATTTAAGATATAAATAATATAGTAATTATTAAATTATAGTATATTAGAAGTATTATAAGACTTAGTAAAGGGATTTCTTTATATATATTTAAGATCTTTAAGAAAATTTTATATATAGTTAGCATATACTAGGCTAATACTAGCTATATACTAAGCATATACTAGGTATATATAATATATTATCTTTTTACTTAATCTATAGTTTACTTCTTTTACTAAGCTAAATACCTATAATAAATTACTAAAAGTATAGTTATATATAAAATATATATACTCTATATTTATGCTAATTATATTATCTTTATTATAGACTACTCTTTTAAGTTAGTGTAGTTATAATAGTTCCCTTACTTCCCTATTATATATATATTATATATACTATATTATAAGTGTATTTATACTAATATATTATAAGGACTAGTATATATAGGGTATATACTACTTTATAGGTATATTCTTATACTAATACACTATAGGGCTTAGTATATGCGTAGTATATGCGTTATATATGTAATTATTTTTCACCGCCTGCCTAATACGGGTCACAAGGCTCTACCCTAGATACGAGATCAACTTTGTTGGAGCCGAGATTTACTATGTGCCCTACATAGGCCCGGTGCACAGGGGTGACAGGGCTGGACTGGACTGGACTCGTCTCGTCTAGCAGAAGAAGGGGTCGACAACTTGGAGAAGGGAAAAAAAAAAAATTTGGAAAAACCCCCCCACCCAAGTGGTTTGAGAGACGCCTTGTGGGCCGCACTGTCCACTCGCAGGTGAATGAATAAAAGCACTTGGTCCTTTGACTCTCTGTATCTGTACCTGCGTCGCAAACATGACATGAGAACGCAGTTGAGTTGACGTCTCATTGCTCAAGGCTCACTCACGCAGGCTGTGTCTCCTGAACGTTTTCCCCCACTGCACAGGTAGTACGGGTAGCGGGACCTTATTGGTCGGCTGGCCCTGACACTCTCCGGCGTTTTTCTTTTTTCTAAAAGTCAGTCCTGAACTCAACACAAGTCGGCTCGTGCGGATTCATCACAGCTAGGTGAATGAGTAACAACAATGCATTCATTGCTCTATACGTGTTCCAAAGCCCTGTTGAACCGGACCATGACGCTTTTCTATTCAACTAGCACTGCACTCACTATACGCCGGCTACTTCATCACGCAAAACGCACGACTCATCGCCGAGTCCAACAAAGTAAGTCTAGCATTCACCATGTGTATCCAGTATAGCAGAGCCTTCTGCAATCAAACCTCCTGGTTCTTGTTGCCGTTGCCGGTTCTGTCTGTCCATACACAGCTCTTCTCCCACGAGCACTCGGGTTCTGTACACGTCGACATTGAACAAATCGCACCCACGGCACATCTTATTTATTCATTAGATTTTTATCATCCCCTGTTTGTCTGTCCCAGGTGTTCTTTGCTTTGTTTGAGAATTGCTTTCTCTGAAATTCGTTTCCCCCTTTGTTGTATTTTGTGTAAAAGCCGCCTTCACAATTTGGCGTCTAATTCTTCGAACTCGCTAATCTCCTTGACGGGCCGAGCACCAGAACTAGCCAGGAGACCGGCCTTGTATTGGCGCACGTCTGTGATCTCTTGGGCTGTGTCAACAGCAGAAACGCCACTGGTCGATCCATCGGCCGCCTCACTGTGCGTAGCCTGGCTTAGCCCGATTTTCTTGATGTCCTCGAGAACTTTCTTTGACTTATCAGAGGCAAGAGGATTCTCGCTCTCCAAATAGCCCCGAAGGAGGTCAATGCTCTGTCGTTTCTCTTGCGGCACATTCTTCAACCCATGCTCTTGCAAGATATTGATGATTTTGGTGTCGAGCTCGCCTGCGCCACGGGCCTTAAGGTGAACCGAGATTCGCGCGCGAGTGGACGAGGCGGGGCTGAAGTAGGTGTCGAAAAACTCCTTGATTTCTGCCTTGGTGAGGTTCTTGACGTGGGCTGCGTCTTGTTGGGCTGTTTTCCGATAGTTAGTCACAGGTCAAGGGACTTGGAGGTCCTTCTACAAACACCCATATGCAGGTGCGGTGAAGATCAAAGAGAGGGGAGGAACTGGACTAACCCTGTTCAAAGTCATAAAACTCGGTGGAAATTTGAGCCCAGTGAAGTGAGGATTCCTGGTCAAGATTTCGCAGCTTCTCGAGTCGTTTGATAATGAGACTTCGCTTGTGGCCTTCGAATTCGGATTCACTCATCTTGTCCAGCATATTGCCAAATTGTGTCAAAAAAGCCTCGATGCGTCGATCGAGGTACTCGGGCGCCTTTTCGCTCTGAACCAGGAACCGAAGTCCGCAGGTGGTCGCAAAGTTGCGCAAGCCTGAGAATACAATGTATCCAAGTTGTTCCTTCGTTCTAAGCTGATCGAAAGCAGGCTCGTGAATCATCTGGTCGACAAGAAGAGTTTTGGCTCGGACCTGACGATCATCTCGATCGCCGACGTAGAACCAAGATTCAATGCAGTGGTTGACATTCGCGGGATCTCTGAGGTCTTTCTTGTATACAAAATTGGAGCCGCGGGGAAGTATGAGAGATCTGATGATGGGCCACTGAGACCGAGGCAAAATGCGAGGCTTCAACGTGGACTCGACCATGTCTGTTACCTTTAGGGCATCGCCCCTATACATGTTACCATGTGCATACACCTCAATGTACAGCTGGGCAAGCATCTGCTTGTGGAATAGGCCAACAGCTTCTGCGGTAATGTTCTGGAGCTCTGCTGCCATCTCTTCCACAACATACACTCGCTCTGAGTTGAGCCACGACAAGTAGTCGCCGACTTGCTGGTACGATGATTGGAGCTGCCAGTTGTCGTAGCCCCGTGTGAGCCGTTCCTTGATGATATCGAATCGATCGTTCTTGATACTGAGGTCTCGGATAGTGACAGCGACTTGCTCTAGCAAGACGGGCAGTTTGTCATTGTATCCAGAGATTTCTAGAAATAAGCCTCGCGAATCCAGGGTTACCGTGTATTGGAGACCCGCAAGCTCCGCATCATAAGAATACTCCTCAAGCGCGTCTCGGACGAGCTCGGTGAAGAGCCTCGCTTTGACGCTGTTCTCGGCGGAAGCAAAGATGATGGGATTCTTCAAGCTGACAATGACATTGGCTTTGGGGACCCAGAAGGTGTCGTCCTTTTTCCACCAAGTGCGAGCACCAGGGTCGTTGCGCAAGACACGCGGGGCCAAAGCAGGCTGCGCAACCTCCTTCTTTTCAACCTCAAGCTTATTAGGGATGAAGTTGTTCTTGTGGGGCAGATGGAGATCTGGGAGCCGATCGGCCTTGGACATTCGAACGGCTGCTTTCAGCTCCGTCATGAGTTCCTCAGGGATCCTCTGGAATCGGTACTCAGTCCCGTACCACTTCTCCTTCTTATCCCAATTGCCTGGGAAGCTACGGGAGACGATAGTCATCTTGAGATTTTCTGGTCGCACCTTGTCCAAAGCCCTGGCAATGGCCGAGGCGTCAAACGTTCGCAGCCGGCTATGCCCGCTGAGCAGCCACTCGCGGGGTAGGGGCTTCTGCATCACGGAGCTGGTTCGGCTGGTGAAACGACTTGCTGGGGTTTTTTGTCGGAACTTGAAGTCCACGTCAGCCATGCCCTTCTGCTCCTCGAATATCCATTCTTGTGGGGGCGACTCTCGCAGCATCGCGACGTATTGAAAAAAGATTTTGGCAATTTCTGGATAATGTTTCAGACCCTGCGATCGAGGTTAGCAGTTGCCCAAGGTCTTGTTGGAGGCGAGGCAGAACACAAACCTCCTCAGTCAACCTGACTTGAACGTCAAAGATACCAGGCGTTCCAGGGCAGACGGGATATGCGCCGGCGGAAAGGCTATTAGCCCAACCCTTGCTCTTCACATATGACATGATACTCCCGGGCCCTTCATGGCCGATCAGATGGCTAATATATCTGCTCGGCTGGGATTCGTAAAGCGCCTCCTCATCGATGAAGGGAAAGACGAGGTTCAGCTCTCTCGAGTCCATGACAGGTTTAGCGAAGCACTGTGTGCCGAGGTCGACCTCACGGAATGGCTCCTCATCCGTCCATCTGTTTGGCGGCAGATTCTTGTTTTCAATGCCCGAGAACAGCTCGACAACCCACTTTTGTAATACATCCAAGGACTCGCGGCCGAGGACAACTAGCTTCATCCGGTTGGCGGAGTAGTGCTTGTCATGAAACTCGATAAACTTTTCGCGAACGTTGATGCCTTGCGATTCCGGCAATGTTTTGAGGACCTCCAAATTGCCCGTGGAAAAGTGACAGTACGGGTGCTTGGGGTTGGACAGAGACTTTTCCAGCTGGTGCAGGCGCCATGTGTCGTTCTGCAGATTCTTCTTATTCTCCGAGTCTACGGCGCGAAGCTCTCTGTCCAACGTGCTCGGGAGGAACAAAGGCTCAATAAAAAATTGTGCGAAGCGGTCCAGGGCGCCACGGAGCGGCGAGGGATTAGCATCTGAAGGGTTTTCATCATTGGCAGGTTTAGCCGCGACTTCAAAATAGTAATTAGTAGAGGTAGAGGCGGTGTACGCATTGGAGCTACCAGAGTTGGCCGACAAGTATTGGCTGTACTCATTCTCAACAGGAAACTTCTTGGTGCCCATGAAAAGAAGCTGTATTCATGAAGATGGAACATCAGTCAATGGGTACATACAATACGGTGGGCATGAGGACCCGGATGGGTTCATCAACTTACATGCTCCACGGCATGGGCCATGCCTGGCATTCCATCTTCGTCGCTGAAGTTTCCGACATTGACATCAAGGGCGGCACTGGCCTTGTCGGTCTCGGGATCGTGGACCAGCAAGGCCTCCAAATCGTTCTCAAGACGGACAACGCGGTAATCACGGTCATCGAGGGACGGTTTCTCGAGGGAATTGGTCAAGAGCACGACCGGCGCATGACGGCCGGTCTCCATGCCCGAGAGCTGCGCGGGAGGCATAGTATAGTTGCGACGAGTCCCAGGCCACAGAAGATGGGATGCAAGACGGGATGCAAGACGCAGAGGAGGGATTGAAGAAAGGGTCCTGGCCGGCGGTGGGAAGGAATGTGAAATCGCAACTCGGTGTCGGAGGACAGCCGGTCCGTCAAGTTGCTGGTGGGGTCAAAGTAGTGGCTGCGCGCGTGCGGGCGCACCAAAGTGGTCGATGGGTCTGTGCGATGGTGTAGGTGTAGCAGTAGTGAGTAAGTACATGTACATACATAGTAGTAGCATGCCACTAGTGAGCGAGATGCCCCATCGGCTGAGGACGATGCAGAGAGGCGATCTAGGTTTGGCGGAGGAGGTGGTGCCGGCAGTTTGGTAATGCGAGGAGGGAGCGAGGGAGGAGGTGGGAAACTAGGGAGAAGCTAGGTGCTTGCTGGATGATACAAGTGTATATATATATGTAATAGCTGGCAAACCCGCCGGTTGGAAGAGGTGCAGTTGGCAAGGGACCCGTTGTCTCTGGGCCGACCGCCAATGTCTGAATGGACGAGGTTCTCGCTCAGAG
The DNA here is from genome assembly GCA_003814445.1 of Epichloe festucae Fl1. Classification (NCBI taxonomy): domain Eukaryota; kingdom Fungi; phylum Ascomycota; class Sordariomycetes; order Hypocreales; family Clavicipitaceae; genus Epichloe; species Epichloe festucae. Next base: position 4,361,081 of record CP031387.1, on the reverse strand, counting down.
GGTGACAAGGACGGGTGTATTAGTGAGGATGGGATCGTTGTTGTTGCCTTTGCCTCTGCTTTTTTGCCTTTGTCCTTGTCGGTGCCGTTGCCGTTGCCGTTGCCGTTGCCGTTGCCGTTGCCGTTGCCGTTGCCGTTGCCGTTGCCGTTGCCGTTGCCGTTGCCGTTGCCGTTGCCGTTGCCGTTGCCGTTGCCGTTGCCGTTGCCGTTGTTTTCGTTGTCGTGGCTGAGGCCGTAGCCGCCGTGGGAGGCGTGCGGAGAATGACGATGAATGCCGGCCGGCAAGACTGATAGGTCTGGCAGCGCGATGAACAAATGCAATCAGGCTCTGACTCGCACACCGACTCGGAACTGGGCGTCGACAAGTGGCAGGCAGACGGACGTGCTGCCAGGTGCGGTCGCCGGTGAGTGAGGAGCAGCAAAGGACATGCAGACAGACAGCTGAGCTCTTGTTGAGACGACTTGTTCAATGTTCCCAGCACAGAGCAGAACAGTGATTGTGCAACGAAGAGATGGCTAGGTAACCCTTGTCCCAAGCTGGTGTCGTGATGTCCTGCAGTTCCCAGAAATGGCCAGAAATGGGATGGCTAGATAGATTGGATGGGGCAGATTGATACGTCAAGCCATGGTACCTGGCACCTGGTAGGGGACCACGCAGCCAGATAAGGACATCCAGATAAGGACATCTACATGTACGGATCAAGAAGCAGGAGCAGGGAAGGAGCATGACAACCAGGGGTCGCCATTGGATTGGCAACGTCGCACACAGCCGAGTAATAAGCGCACAATTAATTACATTAGAACATGATGAAAGTGTTTTGTTGGCGTCAACAGTGCTCAACACCCTCCACCCGTCCATTGTCAACGCAAACTTGCCATCCAAACCAAGTATTTGCGCGCATGACAACTTTCTGGACGGGTACAGCTTGTTCGGCCAAGTCCTCCCGCCCGGTCTCGAATAAAGAGTATACGGATCAACCATCAGTGCAACATGTAGATGTCTTCTTGCAAAATTCTTGTCATGGCTTCTGGCCTTGGTGCTTGCCAGCTGATCCTTGCTCCCCGCGGACGGACCCTGACCCCCAACTACGCGCGTACTACTCTGTGCTTTGTACATGCGCTGTACTACGGATCACCAAACGACGGAATACAACATACCGAGTACTCCGTACTGGGCCACATGTTCCGCCCGCCTGGAACAAGGTGGGTGCGGCCTTGCAGATGTGGCCTTGCAGATGCGGCTTTGCAGACGCGGCTGATGAGCGGTCTTGTTGGGCCCACGTTCGTCACGCACGGAATTTACCATCATCACCAACTTGACTGAATGCATGTCTGGTGGAACGCGATGGGTAATTAGTCTGCCAACGGCTTGACATACCAGAGCAGAACAGTACTCTCTCTGGACATATGTACGATGCACGGCGTGCACACCACAAGCTCGCAAACAACCCCATTCGCGCTACCGGTACATCACCCGCGCCATCAAGTGCGATGAAAACGACAAATACTATATCATCCGTGGGGACATCCATCCATCATTACCGAGCAAACGCGGCGTATTGTTGAATCCCTGCCGTCCCGCCTCGGGAGTTCTTCATACTTCAACCGGCAATCCCTTGCCTCATCTGGGGTGTGTCTCTACATGCGTCGGTGAAGTCGCAGTCGGGGTGAGAAACTGTTTGTCCGGCCTTACTGAGTATCACGAATGCAACACCTCCATGCAGATGGTGTGCATATTTCTGCAGCCCTAAATGGTCACATGTGTACCAAGCCATCGACTGACTCGACAGCGTAGCCGGGCTTGACGAGTTCTCGACGGTGAGCATGATGGACTGGGTATCATCAACATTCGCTTAGAAGTCTTCTATGATTATCCTAGGACAAAGCAGTCACTTTGAGGTGATGGTTCTGGGAGAAATTCTCTGAAACGATCCATGGGCATACATGCAATTCAATCATTGGTTTCCAAATTCTCAAAGGTAGCTTGGTCGAATGAAACAGATAACTCCGCGGGCCTTCCGTTGCCGTAGTCCTACCTTTGCCAACATCACGCCCAACATTGATCTTAGTTTTTGCACAAGCTGCAAAGCAATAACTTTAGCCACGCCCGAGCGCTACCGCGCATGGCGCCAACTGATCGGATCTAACGGCACTCATTTTTTTTAAACCCCAGAACATGTGTGGGATTGGGGTATGCTTATCCAGCTGGCTTCGTCCAAGGGTGGGAATTTGATTTGACGTTGGTTTCCTCACTCGAGTGCGAGCGTAAGTTAGCTGGGAAACTCAGTGTCAATACGTTTGCATGCATTTTGAACATAAAAGCGTCAGAAGTCTCGTCAAAGTGGTGATAAAATAGCGCTGAATTGCCCCCACGGGCTATTCTCGATATATCCATGCCGTCATCGGCCGCACCCGTGTCTCTTTTGTCATTGTCACACCGGAACCTTGTTCGTGGTTGGGTTGGGCCAAAGATTCAGTCCTTTGTTTGCTCGACTACGCGAACCTTGAAACAAGGCCATCGTGCTCAAGGATGACTCTGCTAGGCTACAGACCCTTGTAGGCTTGCAAATAGCCAATTAAGATGGTTTACTTTGTGGTTTGGTCTCGCGAAACGAAAGAGTTCTCGCATCATGTAGTCCATTACCGAAAGTTACGGGCACCAAAGGCTCAGCTAACCAGGCTTGTTTGTTCGCGTGATCGATCGATCCTATTGCTGGGCTCCATGTGGTTGTGACGGAGCCAAGCAGCCCCCCAAGAAAATAGTCGTCTATTGTCTGCTTTGCTTTAGGTTTAGCCACTTGCTTGATGGTGAGAGTGGTTCATGTAAATGCTACACCCGCTTACCATGAGCAGGCTTGCTGGTCGCAGTCGATTGCATTCGCGGCATACATCTCTTTGGATGTTGGTTATGAAAGCTTGCCAATGGACAGTGAAGAGGCCACGAAATCATAACTGGAGAGCATCAACTCAAGGCTTGTGCATGACTTACAATGCTGCTCGGCATGTCGATCAAAAAGCAAACGTCATGCAATTCAATACTTGCCCTGACCCTAGACCCGCCAAGACGACTGCATCGATCTGAGGCTATCTGGAACCTGTCGCAGCTTTTCGGTTCGGTCAAAGGTTGAAGTAAAATTGTTGTTTCTCTCAAGTCGTCGCTTTGTGCTTGAGTCATAATCATGCGGAAGACAAACGAAAAACAGGGAGAAGTCAATGCGACTCCATGGCTCTTTCAGAAATCTCATAGCCAAATTCAGGATAGTATGCTACGACTCCGCAACTTCAGCAGCAACACAGACTGACACAGACTAACACTTGCTGGTGCTACCTATTCTTCGGCAGGCGTGATATTATCAAGTAAACATTGTAAGTCGAACATCAAGTTTCGGCTCATGACCTGTTTCGGGCGTTCTTCTTCGAGCAGTCCGATGCTTTGTGGCCCGTTTGCTGGCAGTTGTAGCACTTCATTGCGGTCGTATTAGGCGGACTCTGGGTTCCAAATTGCCCGTCACCAGCTGAAGAAATCGAAGTGAGATTGTTCAGGCGGACCTCCTTCTTTTTACGCTTGTCTCGGAATTCTTTGGCCCGAATCGATTCCTTGTCACTCCTTGAACGAGATTGTGAGCGCGATCGAACAAAGTTGTTTGATGTATTCGAGTTGGCATCGGAAGATCTATTCTTGCGCTTGCGATTTGTGTTACTACCGTCGTCTGCAGAGCTGCGACTCGACTCGTCGGTTGAATCAGAAGTTTCTTGTCCCTTTGTCTTGTCAACACTGTTAGTGCGTAGCCCTAGAATTGTCTTGTTATGATATGGAAGTCGTCAGCTTACACCTTCATTCTGCTTCAAGGGTTTGGTAGATGTCCTTCCTTCAGCAGAGCTGTCCTCGTTGTTGTCATCAGAGTCAACATCGCCGTACCCTACATAGACAATATTCAACGGGCGCGACTGCTTCTGACTTTGGGGCTTGTCGAGTCTCGTTTTCAGAACCCAGTGGCTATCGGCGGCAGAGTGTTTTTCCAAAGCGGCTTGACGAGTGGCTTCCTGATCGTCGAGTGCTGCTTGAATCAAAGCCTGGTCGATGTTGGGATCGATGCGACCCGGCGCCGGCGACTGTCCAAGTTTTCTTTTCTTCACTGATGGTGCATCTGAGTCCGGCGATCCAGAAGATGACGTTGATGCTACCGCGCGCTGCATGAACTTCATCGTCAGAAGCCTTGACGAAACTCCTTTGGGTGTTTCGGGTGCCATGGTGATATAGAGTTGGGGTTGTTGGCCAAGGCAGTATTCGCGTATGGCGCTAATTTATAGGAAGAGGAAGTCACTTAAATACACATTCACTGTGAATTTAGCAAAGCTTGTCGACGCTCGCAGCCAAAGCCTGGAACTTGGAATTTCTTGGTATTTCAGAAACTTTGATGTGATGATGCAACACTTAAGTAGTGGGTCGTGTGCGGCACTTTTTTTTTTTTGGAAAGCTTTCGGAAGCATATTATTCCGGCTGCCACACTGCTCGAGCGGTATCACCTCCAATCTCACGCCGAGAGATCCAAGTGGGTAGCGAATTCCAAGCCGACGACAACGATCGATAATCAACAACCTGTAAAACATGGCGTCCTCTAAATTGAGATCCTTTGGCACTTTGGCGTGCCACATGCGTGTCTCCCGACGCGCATTCACAAGCACCGCTCGCCAATTCGAGGCTGCCGTGCCGGCCAGGTCCCGAACCGAAACCACTCCTGCCTTGAGCGAGGATGCGCAGACCAAGCCAATCAAACAAGCGCCTAATCGGGCTGACATCTGGTCCCGAAGCCAGAAGCCTAGATCAAAAGCTATGACTGGTCCTCGATTTGAGCAGACTGATTTCGATCTCCAGGTGAATGACTACGAGCCAAAAGACTCTTGAACCAACGACGCTGACCGTAGGCCAGCCCCAACCATTATCCGCAATCGAAATGATTCACGAAGAGCGTGTTCGATGGACACATGATCGTGTCGTGGCTTGCGACGGAGGCGGCGGTCCCGCCGGTCACCCACGAATCTTCATCAACACTGATAAGCCTGAAATCGCATCGTGCAACTACTGCGGACTTCCCTATGTATGCCTCCAACTTCCCTTGACTGGAATGATACTTCCTGTGAAGGACTGACGAAGAAACAGGCCAACGAGCACCACCGGAAGCACCTCGAATCTCTCCCCCAGACATCGTATCCCTTGTTATGATTGCACACACTTGGTAGTTGAAGACGAACCGGAAGACGTGGTTCAAACAGACAATGCGAGATTATAGAAGGATCACATATCGACTAGACGGCTATTGGGTCAATTGCCTTCCTCGCATTCATGGAACTATGTACACATTTTTTTCTTTTGTCGATTAGCTGCTCGGTTTAATTGACTGCGTCAGGCACCAGAGTCCAATCATACGCCCGAATCATAACGATTGTACGTCTCTACCATGCTCAATGTACCAGCAACACCTCCGAGTGAATTTCTTTTCTGCTCTTTGCCTACATTTGTGTCACAAGTGTTTACAGAGAAGTGTTTCCGCATATTACGTGGTTCATGCTTCTTTGAACCCGGACCTCAACCGGCCAGTCCACCAGGTATTAGGACCCAACCTACTTGCTCCTCCAAGCCCCACCTTATCGTCGTACATCCCACCACCCAAAAGCCAGAAACAACAAGAATGCCTCATCACTCTTCTTCTCAGCGCCTGTCCCCCAACACAACTATTGCCCTCGTCTTTCTTCTCTTTATTGCCTTCTTCCCGGGTCTCTTCCATAGCATCTGGACTCTACCTTTTAACATATTCCCCCTGTTTCGCACGTCCTCTGAAGGGTATACGGGCACCGGCACAATGACGTGGTTCCAGAAACAATTTACTCTGCCCGCCAAGTCTCGCGGCTCCTACCTCATCACTGATCAGATCGTTGGGGCTCTTCCTGAGATTCGAAATTACAAGGTTGGATTATTGAATTTGTTCATGCAACATACGAGTTGTGCCCTGAGTTTGAATGAGAACTGTATGTGATGGCTTCGAGTTGTTGGCTTTTTTATGTGTCGTTAATCTGTTTCCTCTCTCTCTCTCTCTCTCTCTCTCTCTCTCTCTCTCTCTCTCTCTCTCTCTCTCTCTCTCTCTCTCTCTCTCTCTCTCTCTCTCTCTCTCTCTCTCTCTCTCTCTCTCTCTCTTGTTGCACGTTTCAGTTCCACGCCCCATTGGAGTGACTTCAAACTAAAACATGAGCTCAGGGGATGAGGATGTTAGGGCGGACATGAGTGATGCGCTGGACCGAATTGCCCCCGCAGAAGGCCCCAAAGGCGAGGCTCTATACCGACATGAGTAAGACTCGTCTCATCCCTTCTTTTCTCAAATTTTGCTAAGATAAAATAAAATCGCATGCAGTGCCGAGGGCCCAGATGACATGCCTGTGAGTGGAAGCCTGCCGTTGTGGGATACAAAGTAAGCTTCTGGGCTGACCTTAATCTACAGGCTCACATTAAATCAGCTCTGATCGGAGCCAGTGTGACCATACCAATTAAAGATGGAAAGCTTGTGCGTAAAACCCACTGTCAAAGACGCTGAAAATCGTTATGAGACTGACATACCTTCAGGCTACAGGAACTTGGCAAGGCATTTGGTATCTTGAGTTCCGTGCCAGCAAGCACCAACGCCGTATCATGGCTACCATTCAAGGAGAAAAGGCATGAGAATATTTTGTGAGAATTTAATCAACAAATGGTGCCAAATGTAAGCAGCGTACGGCAAAACATTTGAGCTCCTGAGTCTATTATACATGTCTGTCCACCATGTGCGCCTAACGCCGTCGCGTTGCTTTGTTCTTTTTTTTTTTTTGTAATCCCAAGTCAGCCTGCCCAGTAGCTATAGTGTCCCGTTCTCCTCCTTCATATCCGTATCATCCCCGGCTAGAACCTTGGTCTTGGGCACGTAGCCATCTGGTGGACCAACACCTGGTGTCATAGCCACTACGTTGCCGTCCTCATTCACAAACTCAAAGTTGTAGCGACTCAAAAGATGCGGAATAGCTGAAAGTTGTGGTCCGTAGCGAGCTGTGTTGTCGTAGAGTTCGAAGAGCGGAACGGCGAGCAGTTTCATGTTCTTCGGGACACTCAGCACTTCTGCAAGGCGAAACACGTTAGTAAATGACGAGGCAGGTTGTCAACGGAAGTATTTCCGACTTACTCGTTTTGGGTAAATGAATAAAGTATAGCTTCTTGCACTCCTTGGGCCTTGTGACATGTGCTGGAATAAAAGGATACATGAAGGTCTCGAAGTTGGGCCTCCACCACTGAGCAAGACACTCGCCGATTTCCCAATCTCCAGCTTCCTCCCCCTCGCCGATGCGACCCACGGGGGCAAGTCTCTCGTCGAGTCTGAGCTTGAAACCTTCTTCTTCGTCATCCTCTGGCCGAAGATAGTCGCCAGGGAGCTTGAAGAATGCATTTGCGATTTGGAGCATCAGAATGTGCGGGTGGTTGTGTTCATGACAAACGAGGATGCCCTCACACGTGCGCCGCATGCCATGTTCGGAGAAATGCTCCTCAAGACGTTTCAGACGGGCGATGACAGAAGGATCTTCTTCTGGCTGCGTCTCCTTGACGCCAAAAGTATAGTTCGAGAGGGGATAGAGAGTGACTATGCCGGGTTGCTTAGAATTGAAACCCTGAGGGACTGTGGGCGGCTGCGCAGATTGTAGCGCCGATGGCGGTATCGTGGACATGTCGGATGTGATGGATACCCTCTAGATACCTGAAAGTGACTCCGACGTGGGCTGGTAGTAGACAAACCTGCTTAGCAAATGATGGACGGGCAGCCTATTTCGGAGAGCTGTGTGTTGTTTCGCGCCAGGCTCGAGCATGTCTGGTAGCTCTCGTAAATCGTGGCAGGTGGTGCCTCTATCAGGAAGGCGGTGTGAATCCTCCGGGAATCGCCAAAGCTGTTGCTCCGTGTAATAAATCCTTACTCCCAACCTAACAGAATTCTTTTTTATGTAATAGTCATGGGTCTAGGATGACTAATCTATAAATCTGTAACTTCGTCATTTTTGCTCTGGCCTCGCAGCACCCCGCAGCCTCAACAAAGCTTGTTCCCACGCTAGGTCACATCCCGTGTCACACGGGGAGTTTCTGCAATTCTTCTATACATGCAAGTTAATTGTCCCAATGGCTAGCTATAACTAGTAATACTGATCTTCATCAGTACAAATCCGATGCGTTGGCCATATCCGTAAAAGGGGAAGGGGAAGGGGGAGGGGGGGGCATTCAAAATCAATAAATCAATAAACCTGTTGTAACTTTTTTACATCAACTCTCTTATCCCACTAATCTTAAAGTCCTCATATAAAACCACCACGCAAAGTGGCGCCTAGATGCTTGCAGAGATATCCAGATAAGCAATTGCTACCCACCGGCAGCCAGGGGGTTTGTTATAAAGCCATTGCATCTTATCATGCTCTCTCGTAACAGGCTGCAGGTAGTATCACAGCTTTATCTGTCCTTTTCTGGACAAGGCCGCATTTTATGCATTCTGTACATGATGGTCTGGGTTTCTGCTCCGTACATAGGCTCCGTATTTATTAGTCAGTTGCACGTGGTCCATTGCATTGCATTGCATTGGTGCATCTCGAGCGGCTGGGGCAGTGCAGGCATCACGTGGACTGATTCTGAGGCGAGAGCTCATTTGCGTGGCGACGGAGCACGATTTGCTTGTTAGGGTAGGTGGTATTATGTGATGGATTTTTCTCAACGAACCAGGCCTGCTGAGGCAGCAAGTGCCTGGCGTGGAGGTGAGGCTGGAAGTTGTGAGGAAGCTGCAAGGCAGCACAAGCTGCTTTTAGGGTTGCTATCTGTGCAAAAGACGGTCACCGGTGAACGGTGGTGGATGCCGTGGCACTGAATGATGCATGCGCCATGGTCGGCGCCATGGTCGGCGCCGTGCATGTACTCCCACCGTTGGCAGTGCCAGCCAGGCAGGCAGGCAGCAATAATAAACCAGACCCATCCACCAGACAAGAACACGATGGAGTGAAGTGCCCGTCAACCCGTGTGCAGAATGCCACCTCCCAGGGCTGGATAAGGCTGATCTTCCGTCGAGCAGACCAGCTATGTAAAATGGATGACTGGCAGGCCTCTCGGGGCATTGTCTGAGCATCTGCAGTTGCGGCGGAAGCGTCTGGTCTACTCCGTACTCCGTACGGACTACTCCATACGGATTGCACAGGCTCAAGCGGAGAGCCCACCATATGTACAGTGTGTACATATTCCAGGGAGCCAAGGTACCCCGCCACCACCTTCCATCTCCGGAAATCGCTGATCCTTCCACGTCGCCCACGCGAACAGCTTTGGCTCCAACCCCATGGGTCTTCGTGTTGCCAACGTTTCGCCATTTTACGAACCATCTTTTAGACGCCTAATCTGCCTGGTGTTGAAATACTTGCCGGTGTAGTGCCTTGAACGACAACCTGCCGCCTGCTTTGCTGCGCAGTCAGCGGCTGCTGCATGCAGGCAGACACCCGTCACCAATATGTGCACCGAACACACCAATCGCGGTGCGCATCCTGAACCGCATGCCGACCAAGACTCGGCCCAGTCTCCGGAACAAGACCTCTCCGTCTGTTCTACTTTGACCGTCAGTCTTAAATCCGCGGACGACGCCACATCCTCGATATCCTCAGACAAGAGCGACTCAAAACCCCCTAGAAGTGCCATGCGGCGAACATCTAGTATCTCCAAGATTCCACAAAGCCCGAGGCGGGTCCGATTTGATTTCATGGGCGAAGAAGTGCTTCCAACCTCATCTCCCCAGCAGTCTGCTTTCATAGCCGCTCGTATCTCATCACCTGAACCTGCAATTCATGAGGCGGATTGTACTTCGAATCTCGCGACCGATCCAGGGGAGGATGAGGAAGAAGAGGCACCTCCACGCAAAGTATCATCATCCGATGCCCTACGTGCTCTCTCAAGGGCTCCTCTCGATGAAGATGGGACTGTCTGGACTGTCGTCAACTCCGACTCGGAAGAATCTGCGACAGACGGGTCCCCATTCGCGCAAAGTCGCCAATCAGAGAATACTGATGCCTTGCCAAAATCAAGCGCTGCGGCCACCTCACCTGGAATAGAACCGACATCAAACACGCTCAAAACTAAAATACGCTTCAAGAGTGCTGCATCCAATACCGCGGCGCACAACGTGAACAATCTAGAGGATGACTCGACCGACGATGAGGACATTCTTTCCATGGCCGCCAAGCATAAAGCCCCGCTATCACTTGCATACCGAGGGTCAGCGGTGCTATCCTCATTGCTTTCCGATAAGAAAGTTGTCTCGTCCCAGTATAGTGACCACAATGCAGAGCCGTCAAATTCTGAAAGGGCAGATATGACAGAATCTCGCCATGAGGTCGCTTCACAGACATTTCGAACAGCGGACGAGAGAGACGATGACATGTTCCATTTTGAAGAAGACTACCTCGAGTTGCCAAAGCGAGGCTTGGAGAAAAACCCTGTAGAACCGGAACAGGAACCGGAACCGGAACAGTCAGAGGAGGAATTCTCAGATCATGAGATCAGAACAGCCCCTGTGCGGCCAGCTAGCCTCTACGCAACATCCCCGGCTGTTGCGATTCCCAGGCAAATGGGGCATGACGACGAAGAGCAGTCGACTCCGTCAAGGCCTAAATTTCAGGCCGGTACTGTCGGTTCTTACAAAGGTCGGCCGCTCATAATGCCCGTGATACGAAACCCCGATCTTCTGGCGGAGCTCCACTCCTCAGAACCCATTAGTCCCGTCGTGGGGAGCGTACATGATCGCAGTCCAGCCGACGACCTCAAGTCCAGTACTGCGCAGGCATCCATTAACCAAAGACTAGCTGCTAGTGCTCCTAGGAGCTTCAGCGAGCGCCTTATGATAGAAGATATGATGGAAGCAGCGAAAGCAAGTACGAGAACGTCGAGAGTTCGGAAATCGTGAACTGACCATTGGGTGTACGAATTAGTGTCTTGTCTCTCTTGACCACTTCTTCTCTTTTCTTTTTTTTTTCATTCTACTCTTTGATTATTCACGGGATTTGGTCTTGCGTTTTACAGCGCTTTGTCGAGAACAAGGAATAATTCAGGGGCACACAAGGGAATCCAGCGGCATTCTTGAGGCGTTAGGATTTGTTTATTAGGACGGAGTCTACACATAATATCGGAAAAGGCAACCATCGGCCAATTCGGCTAGGCCCAGGGATTGTTGATGTGTTCGCAGAAAATTTAGAGCGGCCGGGTCTGGTTGGTACTTCATGGTTCATGAGGCAACGATTCGAAAGTCGAGCGGCAATTCCCCCCCAAAACAAAAAGGCCAAAAAATTTCAGCAGTGATAGATGCAGGTAGCCGATTGCTACAAAAGTTAAACCTAGGCTCATCGGCATGACTATCTCTCGATTTGCGACTGTAGTTGAAGTGGTCCCATCATTCATGGATAGCAACAAGTAGTATATCGCTGTAACGAGGTTATCGACCAAGTGACAGCTTAGTGGGCTGGTTTCGGGCCTTGGCATTTGGTCAGCTACTTACGTAATCCGTAATCCGTAATCCGTAATCCGTACATCGCATGCAACCTGCAACCTCAGCAGATCCCTGGACCTCGCCACCAGATCAATTGCAAGTTGGCGACCGACAGCACAGGATATATATCCTTTCTCTCAATTGCTTTCCAATCAAAACCGGTCGCAATGGGTGGTCTCAACTTGGAAATTTTCAAGGTACGATTCCGGCTACGCGATCGTTGACAGCGAGTTCCTTTTTTTTTTCCATCTGACCCGAAAACCCAAAAATGTATGACAGTTTGGCATGTATGTCATGTTTCCCATTGGGACCATGTACTATTTCGGCACAAATCTCGACAACAGATTCTCAGTGCAGGGGTTCTGGCCCAAGCCCGAAGAATGCAACAAGTTGCCTCGCGACAGAGAGGAGGTCAAGGCCGAGTACGAGCGTATTGTGGCGCGACAGAGGTCTCGTCAATCGTAGCTCCCCTTGTTGGGGCGCTGGCTCGATGATATAGGAGGGGTTTTTACAAACTTGGCGAGGAAATGGCGATGAGCGCAAAGAATGCCAATCTCTCTGCCCATCTTCTTCTTATTCGCAACGGCTTTGATGTGCTTTGTCTTGACGAACAAGCTCTTTGCTGCCCCCGGCCGGGGGAACAAAATATGCTTTAATGAATGGGGGGAAGCTCCAACGGATCCGGGTACGTGAAATATGCAGCAACGGATTTTTGGAATGCGCAGCAGTAACTAGGGCCTAAAACGGATAGAGGTTTCTCTATATAAGTCCGAATGTTTATCTATCTCCTTGGTGCCCCGTAAGGCCCTGAATGCGCATGTAGCTGTGTGCTCAGCTGAAACAAAGGCACAGAGAGAGGATTATGAGTCGACACGGACTCTGGCTATTGTCTGTTTTTTAGACATTCATGTAGATTTGAGTGGGCGTTAGTCTGACATTCGGCCTCATTTGAGCTGGCAGAGACTAAGACTTGTCACAATAGTATACAAGTTCATGTTGAAGTTGTTTCGTCGGCAGCACTAGAGTCCACAGAGGTTCAGCTGTTCAGCTCATGTGTCTTAGTAGGCTTCTGCTACCGTAAGGTCTCATTCACTGATACCTGGAGAACTCTGGTCCTTGATTTTATTCTTCATTTGCACTTAATCTATCTACCTGCAAGTACGGCTCCACTGACTCGCGGGAATGACAGAGGCTGCGTCTACATCGCAACAGGACATAAACAATACTCTACAGGATAATAAATTTTGGGTCCCATGTGTTTGCTATATATCTTGTAGTATAACAACGAATTGAGCGATTGTGACTTCTGAGATGGAGTTGTAATTGCACAAGGTGCGGGCAAGGCTGCTTCAATAGAACATTTAGTTCCTTGCCTCTATGTATTTGAATTACTCTTTTTCTAAAGCAAAGGACATCAAAAATAAAAATCACTTTGTCAGCAGAGACACGACGTCGTCATGGCCATTCTCTTGCGCCAGCATAAGCGGAGTCGCTCCGTCTTTGTCCTTGATACCAGTACCTGGAGCAGGTTTCTGCGAAAGCAAGGCTGTAACCGCTTCAGGGTGCCCATTCATACAAGCCAGGTGCAAAGGCGTCCGCATATTTTGATCTGTCTCATTAATGTCAACGCCCCAGCGCAAGAGCCTCTCAAGAATGTCGACGTGTCCATTCATCGCGGCATGATGTATAGCGCCATCTCCTTCTCTGTCTAGCTTCGCACCGTCGGCCCCATGGCTAAGCAATGCTTCGAGGATGTCAAGAGACCCGTTACCAGCAGCGTGCCATAAACATGGATTGCCATCCATGTCGGCACCTTTGTCCAAGAGATGCTGGGTAAGTTCCAGATTCCCATTGCCAGCTGCTATACTTAGAGCCGTATCGTCCAAGGCTATACAGTCTAGATCAGCACCGTTTTCGAGCAGAACATCAATAACTTCCTTGCTGCCAGCATCGGTGGCGAGATGGAGAGCCGTGTAGCCTTCATTATCTCCAGCTGAAACGTCCGCTCCATGTTGGAGAAGAAGCTTGGTGACTTGTAGATGGCCTTCGGCAGCAGCGTTGTGTAAAGCATTGCGGCCGTCCTCGTCCACGTCTGATGGATCCGCTGAGTAGGATAAGAGAATGGTAGCTGCCTCGCAGTCGTTTTTACTGGCGGCAACGCACAACAATGGGCCATGAGGACTCATGTGCCGGGCATTTCCACCACTTTTCAGGAGTCTCTTCATCAATCTGTGCTGGCCATCTATGACGGTATGAGCCAAGGCGGTCCATCCATCGGGGCCCTCAGCTGTCACATCAGCTTTTAATTTCAGTAACGCCTCGAGCAATACTTCTCTTCCTGTGTCATAAGCGACATGTAGAGGTTGGTGTCCCTCGTCGTCCACCACGGTTAAATCAGCACCGGAATTTACAAGGAGTTTCACCACCTCCACATGATTCTCCACCAGTGCGTCGTGTAAAGCTGTCGTCCCCTTCCAGCCGCGCATATCCATGTCGGCGCCATTTTTGATGAGTACGTCCACAACGCTTGTATGCCCTCGGCAGGCGGCCGCGGATATGGGCACCTCTGGTTCTCTAGGGATTCCGAGTTTCGGGCTGACACCATAGTCAAATAGTAACTGAACAAGATCCGCTTTGCCTTCAGAAACTGCGTTCAGGAGAAGGCCAAGCCCAGTAGCAGACCCAGGGCCAGCGGCTGATCCAATTCCTTGCTTGGCCAATAGCTCCACGGTTTCCACGTTTCCATGGAAATGTATCGCCAGCTGAAAAGCGGTCAAATTACTGGAATCCACGATTGCTGGGTCGGCGCCATGGTCAAGAAGCAACCTGATCATGTCTGGGTTGTCGTGGACAGCAGCCACCTGGAGTACCGTTCGGTTATTCTCTCCACTAAATAGCTGGGACATGTCGGCACCATTTTGCAGCAATATCAAGGCTATGTCAACTGCATTGGACTTCGCTGCAGCGATCAAGGGTGATTGTCCGCGACTGCAGGTCTGGTTTGGATTCGCGCCTGCTCTGAGCAGCAATTGAACGGTTTCTGCATCATTGCCTTGTAACGCTGCATACACCAAGGCGGGATAGCCTTTTTCGTCTACTTCAGACACATCGAAATCATAAGACGCTAAGAGTGACTCTATCAGACGCGCATGACCGAGTCGAGCTGCCTTGTGCAATACTGGCGGCCTAAAACATTCGGCGCCAAATCCGGCATGGGCAGCAACTTCGACTGTAGCTGGAGCATTTTTAGACACGGCCCAGAGAAGTACACTCCTGCCGCCGCCAGGGTCTGTCTGAGACTTTCTGTAGAGGATGGGGTTAACATGATCGTAAAACAGTCGACAAGCCCTAGCGAGACGATTCAGATCAGACGTGGATGAGACGAATTTGCTGATTTCGACTACGAGTTCAATCGGGAGAGTTACCGCCATTTCTCAGGCAGCAGGATTCGCGACACAAAATGGACGAATTCTTCAAGTTAGAACAGGATAGAGAGGGGAAAATATGCGACAAAAGTGGGCAGCGACTGTGGAATCAAAGAGTGTGTTGATGATGACTGTGGAAGAAGATGTCTGAGACCTCGAGAAGCTAGCTAAGAAGGTCTTCTTGTGCCTGAGATGTGAGGCTGCAACATGAGCAACAGCAGCACTGGCAGGACTTTGTGTAAAGTGGACCTCACACACAGACGAAAAAATGTCTAATAATAATAACGGTCCAAGCGAGTGCAACATTGACAACTAGCTAGGCGACTACTACGAGTATTCAAAGGTGAGGAAGAAATGAAAGAGATAATAAGAGCTCGACGCAGATAACCTCGCTCACTGGCGAGAGCGCAAGCCGAGCCACCATCGGGCTCAGCCAACGGACACTCAATAACTGGTCCAGGTAAGGAAGGGCGGGAGACGTTAATCGGGGCCTGCGAGAGCAGTAATACTGCGTGCTTGTTATGACCAACCCGGCTTCTTACGTTTGAACAAGTCTGAACTCTTCCGGTGTAATACCGATCGGGTTTGCGTATTTTCGGTGAAAACAACTGTACGATTACGTATCTCGTAGAGCATCCGAAACTACTCCTTTTCGGTCCAAGAACCAGCCGAATAAGTAGTCAGAAGCCTATAGTCTAACCGAAAGTGTGCTCATTAAGCCGCCTCTGCCATCACAGTGCTCGAACTAATTCATGAAAAACGTCTACAGTGTCAAGTTTATGGGGTTTGAGATAGCCTGGGAACCGCGCCATCTGCAACAGCACCTTGGGAAGCGATTAACGTCCGGGAAGGCTGGGGGCTGAAGATTCTCCGCGCACACCAACGCCATATGAAAATCCCGCCAGACACCTAATGCTTTTTTTTTCCTGCCATGCAGAGCTTGAACGGAACCCTAGCCTTTGTAATGCAATGGCCACTACATGCAAGATCCGCGAGCCGGCTCTGGGGCATAGGAGCATGTTTTCTGAGAAACACAATCATCACGTTCACTGGCGCACCTCAAGTGAACTGATTTGAACTTCCAGCCCTCTGTCCACAACTTATGGCAGGTACCTCTGCTTGTATAACCATACCCGTACCATTGTCCCTGGCAGCCGGGTTGCTCCCAGTAACTGATTTGCACCTGTCCTGAAGGACAATCACCGGCGGCAGCTACATCAAGCGATGCAACTTGGCAGTCTGTGTTGAAACACATCCCGCCGCTGCCACTAGAGAGCCGTGCTTGTCGATGTAATTTCCCTGTGCAATCTGCGTGATAGAGACCCTTCACCGCCAATGCCGAAGGAATGCTAACACAGTAGTGATAGCTAGCCCAAAGCCCAGAGCAGTCTATTTGACGAGCCGAGAAGAAAAGGTCAGAACGCATGTTTCGAGGAGGACATGGACAGCCGAGAGCGACAAAAAGATTTCACTTACCGTTACCAACAGCAGGATTCCACTTGTAGCTATCCCTGGAAATTAGAATGCTTATTCGATAACAATCGCGTCACGCAGTTGCGGCGGGTCTTCAACGGAGTGAACTTACAATTCGGCCAGGGCAAGGTCTCCATAACGATCAACAATCTTCTGACAAGTGTCGCCGGCCACGGCCTTATGAAGTTTGTTGCATGACTTTTCAATACCGGGTTGAGTGAGGGGCGTAGGTTTGTAGTCGATCACAGAAACGCAGACATAGGTGTCTAACCACAGTCCCGTGCAGGCTTCTCCGCCAATATCTGGGTTCCAAGTTGTAAAATCTTTAATTTGGATATCATGCTTACTGGAAATGCTAGCGCAACTGTCCCCGCGTGTAACTTTGTAAAACTTATTACAGTTATCTACCATACCAGGTTGGAAAGGACTTGGTGTGGCAATCGCAATCCCGTTATCCGGCTTCGAAGGAGTGGGCTTTGGCTCATGGCCAATTACAGACACACAGACGTACGTGTCTCGCCAAAGTCCGGTGCAAGCTTGCCCGCCAATATCCGCGTTCCATGTGGTGAACTCGGAGACCGTTATGCCCTGAGAATTTGCGATCTTATCACAAGTGTCTCCAGACTGGACCTTGTGAAATTTGTCACAGTTATCAACCATTCCAGGCTGGGTTGGCGTGGGTGTGGGGATGCCACTGCAAGGGTGATTAGCCTTTCAGTTACGGAGATTACATAGAAATAGTGAGGGGATAAGGGTGGTGTCAGAGTGACCCACTTGTCCTTCTGTGTTGTCGTAGAGACTGTTGTGCTGCTATTACTGGAAGTGGTACTGGAAGTCGTGGTTGACGACTGCACTGCACTCGACATAGTGCTGCTTGTAGTCGAAGAAACTGGCCGAGGGACCTCCGGTTCATTGCTTGCTTCCACACAATATGACTTTTCAATAACGAAATTATCGCATGACTCGGAAATTGAAGGGTTCTAAAGCGAATCATGTTAGTTGTATGTTCCGTACCCAGTTGTCTCATCATGCTTGATCAGAGGCTTCTCACCCATCGTTTCCATTGCTCTTCGGTAATATCCCAAGAGTCCGGTATGTCTTTGCAAGAGGTGCGACCGTCTACATTGTCGTACCAGAAAGAGCAAAACTTGGTGGTGGCTGGATCGTACTCGAACTTTGGGCCAGCGCGAATCTGATTGTGGCGGATTTCGACCACAACAGCGCCTGCTATCTGAGAAACGGCCAGAAAGCAACTTAAAACACCCGACTTCTTCATGATTGATGCTCTCAGTCGGCTTTCAGAAACGAAAGGGCTGTCCTAACAGTGCATTTCCGTCGTCAAGAATCATTCGCCATGGCAACTGCCAACCTTTATGCCTCAGTGACAATAGGCACAACAGGGTAAAGTGGTCCTGCACCAACGAGAGAACTTTCCACATCAGGTCATGTAAAATTCCGGTCGAGACCAGTGGGCTGGTGCAGTTGGTTAGCACAAGGTTCCATCTCATTTCTGACGAGTCAAGCTACATTAGCAGTTACGATAGCTCCCTCGTGCAAAGGTAGTGAGAAAAACCCACAGAAGTGGGCTATAACGGTGCAAAGCACGGAGTAGCCGCCCCAGATAAATCCACATACAACTTGTACCGTGCAAAGTCGGTGCAAACTCTGCACCGGCTCGTGGATCAGACCCTTGATCAAAAAACATTGCAACATGACTCGTGAGTTCCCTGACACAGTTTAATTGTGCACACTAAATGGCTTGGCGTCAATGGGTTAGCAAAATCAGCCCATTCATGCTTCAAATGTTGTCTAACGGAGCATACCGATGATGGATGCCTCATGAAATTTGCAGCTTCTCGATGGACGTTCTATCCTTTGTGTGGAGTGATGCAGGCGAAGTCAAAGAGTGATCAGAAGAGAAGATGAAGATTTTTACAAGCTAGGAAATCAAAATCTAATAGAGGGGAAAAGTAAGCTATCAATAAGTGAACTACATCGATAAACGCGATAACAAATGCGATAACAAGCGCGATGCGTGAATCTGCATTAACAAATGAGGAGGGGATGACGAGGGTGATGCCTTAGATTTGAGGCTCCCATGTGAGGCTGCATTGTGAGGCTGCAATGTGAGGCTGCATTGTGAGGCTGCATTGTGAGGCTGCATTGTGAGGCTGCGATGTGAGGCTGCGATGTGAGGCCGGATGAGAGGCTAATAACCTCAACACCTTGCTGTTCTCGTAGTTCAGATTACTTTAGAAAATTGCCTGACATAATAACATGGTCTACGCATGTCAACAAAAGGGCTGCGTTATTCTGCAAGAGAGGTTTTTTTCTTCTCAAAGTACGAGATCTTAGCAAGGAGATGTAAAATAATTAGATATTAAATTCCACCTCTCGTCCGCCATTTTAATTCCGGCTCAAGTAGAAGCAAAAGTCTTGCCGTATGAAGACTATTGGTGAACTCAAGTTCGAGCTAGCCTGATGTTGTCATAGGTTGCAGCCGTTCAAAATACTCGAACACCGACTTGTCCTCTACGATAAACACCGTCACCAACGCTGAATGTTGGGCTGGGTTGGCTCCGGCGTAGGGATGCCTATACACAGATTTGATTACTCAGGATGCCCAGGAGTAGTCCTGTGATGATGGCAGCCTTACCATTAGGAAGCTGGGTCGATGTTGCTGACGAAGATGATGTGCTGGAAGCAGCAGCGGAGGAAGATACAGCCGTTGGGGTAGGAGTAATGAGATTGGCGGTGGTGGTGGTGGTGGCCGTGACAGCGTGGTCCGCCTCATAGCATCCAGCAAACGCAATAGTATCATTGAGCCAAGCACCACCACCCGGCATTGCATTCATAGCCTTATACCACCTTCCCGGGCAATAGGTAGCGAAGTCAACTGCCTCCGAGCGATAGCGCGACCACCATGACGACGCGGTACTTCCATACGCCGAGTAGGTTGACGAAAGTGTGGTTGGAATAGTGATAGCACACCATTGTGATGGGGCCGGAAACGTGCACGTCGGAACGCCCTGAGCATTGGTACCAACAGGTGTACAGCCTTTAAGGAGTTCCTTGCCATAATCAAGCAGAGTTGTTAAAAGCTCACCAGTTGGCTTTGGCGGGTCAAAGTACTTCTCAAGCACTTCAGTTGTGCATGGCCATGGATCTTTGGTGATAGTCGGACTGATTGTAGGCAAGATCGTATCGTATATAGAACCCAAGACTGCAATAGCCTGTGTCATAAAGCTCAGAGTGATCAGCTTCATCTTGGAAAGCTGTGGAAGTGACGATGGTAAAAGAATTTACGTCAGGGTTGCAGCATCTCTGATCACAACCTCAGCTTGACGCGGGAAACCTCGGTATTTATTTACTGACATAACAGCAGATAGAATTTCTTCTTTTAATGTTGGTTTTCGCTAGTGCCAAGCCCGAGGTCTTCCTGCTTCATGTTGCACGAAAAAAGAGGCGCAGCCGACTGGACAGGCCACTGATTGGTGCGTGCATTTTCCCTTAAATCTCCTTAGACACGGTCCACCATGTGGGGTCAACCAGGTAAAGTTTGCGGGTCCTGAAGACCCATAAGGTGGATCGTGTCCAAGGAGATTGCCTTGCGACATCTAGAACGCAGCTACCCACATCGTACCATACCGTGCTCATGCTCTGTGCACTCATCAGGGAGTGATCCATGAGAACTCTGCTAAGTTGGCAGGGACGACCCGCAGTACATGCAACTTGTGTGTGGATCACTATCTCCTTGAGCGTGCTTAGGCTTGTGGAGTCACGTTAACTAGGGGTCTGTATGTATCCAATTAGATAAACGTAAACTAGAGATACATACAGACCCTGGTTAATGTGACTCCACAAGCCTTAGCACGCTCAAGGAGATGGGGCGGCTCCTTTGTGCAGTCTGAGCTTAATCCATACAAACATCTTGTGGCTTTTTTTCCACCGCCTTTGTATCTGAAGCCCTCCTAACGAATCCTTCATCAAATAATTGATTAATTTACAAGCAACATCATCTTCTTTAACGGCAAGGTGCTCGAATAAGAGGTAACAATCCCTAGATAGGGCATTCTTGCTACGATCTTGCAGCACGCCAGAGTTGATACTACAACGCGAAGATTATCACTATCGTCATCTTCTTCAACGGCAAGGTGCTTAATAAATAAGAGGTTATAATCCCCAAGAAAGGTCATCATGGTGCTCTGCTAACTTTATCGTAATGCTTCCTTCAAAGTTAATATACAAAGCAATTTACTCCCTGCAAAAATAGGAGCCAAAAAACGGCAGAATTCCCTTTATTCTTGGCATCTAATTTTATTGCAGGCATTTACGCGCCCCTACTAGTGCGATATATTATAAACAGGGGGAAATGTAAAGTGGACTTTATTCTATAACTTTCTATGTAAACTTTCTGCTAAAAATCGTTAGCATGTCCTTTGTGCATCATTATGCACTCTGCTAACTTAGCCGAGTTATCGTGGATCACACCCTGAGTCATGAAAACAACGAGGGCGTGGGTAACAAACTAGACTCTCTGCATAAATCAGACCATTTTGACGGTGGGAAAACGTGCACCCATGGAAACCAACAAACTAGACCCTCTGCATAAATCAGAATATTTCAACGGTGGGAAAACTCTCAAGATCAGAAGACCTTTTCTTTGAACCGTTGTTGGAGCCCATCAACCAGTAATTCCTGGAGTATTCTATCGCTTCAAATTGGTTGAAAACTAAGCCAGCAATGAGGTATCTTGTGTTATTATTTGCGTGGGCGGGCTGCCTCTCCCATACTCAAGCAGCCATCAACCTTGACGGCAGTCATGCGTCTGAGCCCGCGACGGATGACGATCCTTCGCCAATCAGCGACATCAATACTTATGATCCTGAGCAGTATGACTGCCCGTTACCATGCCGCGACTACGCCAACATCCACAGTTGGACTCCATATCTGTCTGTCGCACGTCTAAGACGATGCTCCGAACCGATGCTTCTCCAATTCTCCATCACACAGCCCCTGGATGATCCCGAATCGACTATATACATACGCAGCTGCACCATCAACGGGTCTGGCAGAGATGGAATACTACGCATGAAGGAATCAAAAGTAGAAAACCCAAAGAAAACAAAAGATTTGTATCAAGGCGGATCGCTCAAACTGGCCCCTGCATGTGCTGCAGCTGGCACCGAGATTCAGGATAAGCTCCAGCTAGCAGCTAGCAGAAGCAGTCACCAAGGGAATGGAAAAAATGTTAGTGCACTTGTTCTTGGTATGGGTGAATTCTTCAAGTCAAAAGACAACTGCAACGAGAAATTTGTCTTCGCCTATCACAAGGAGACCGTTGCCGCTGTCTACATTGGAGCGAACCTTGGAAAAGCCACTGCAACTTCAGCTCTAAAGTCACTCTCTTCAACGTTCCAATTGCAGAACTTGATCCCTAACCGAACGGTCACGGAACTTTGCAGTTTGAAGCGTGGATCTGACCGTATTGTTGGTATAACGGTAGACACGTCCCGGAACCTTGCTGCAGTACAGAGAACAGCCCTGGAGTGGAGTAAGGGCAGATGTGCGATCAAAGCAGACATGGACCTGAGCACAGTCGGAGGCTTGGCTGATGTGAGAATTATGGAAATCGCGGCGTCAAACATTACATCAGCTGGGAATAACTCTACAAGAACTGCCCAAAGTTTGACGAATCGACTTTTCAAAAAGAACACATTAAATGCTCGGGATGCTTGTCGACATGTAGAAGTACAGCCAGGCGATAGCTGTGCCGCGTTAGCAGAGCGCTGCGGGATCTCTGGAGCGGATTTCACGAAGTATAATCCTGGATCGGACTACTGCTCGACCTTGATGCCTGGGAACTTCGCTTGCTGTTCCACCGGGGACCGGTATACACCTCCCAAGCCCGACTCGCCAAAGCCTGAAGCTGATGGCACTTGTGCAACACATCTGATTGAGAACGGAGACTCATGCAGTTCACTGGCTAAGCGTCATGGCATTACTGTTGAAGACATTGAGAAGTGGAACAAGGGTAAGACATGGGCATGGACAGAGTGCCGTGATATGTTGGTTGGCTACAATATGTGTTTAAGCGAAGGCTCAGCTCCAATGCCTCCTCCTCAAGAGGGAACTGCTTGTGGTCCCCTTGTGCCTGGAACCAAGAAGCCAGCAAAGGGGACCTCTTTAGCCGACTTAAACCCTTGCCCGCTGAAGGCATGTTGCAGCAACTGGGGTTTCTGCGGTGTTTTCCCAGCACATTGCGATAAACACGCCCCTGAGGGTGGTGGGCCTGGTACTAAGGAGAAGGGGTTCCAGAACACCTGTGTATCTAACTGTGGGAATGAAATCAAGCAAAATTCAGGCCCTCCCAAGGAGTTTCAAAGGATCGGCTACTACGAATCATTCGGGCTAAGTCGCGATTGTTTGTGGCTAAAAGCCAAGAATTCGAATACAGATGGGACCTACACACATATCCATTGGGGTTTTGCGGATATTGAGCCAAACACATGGAGGCCTTTAGTCAACGACTCGCACAAGCAATGGGAGGACTTTAAAAAGCTTGATGTAAAGAAGATATTATCCTTTGGAGGCTGGGCATACTCGACCGAACCAGCAACTTATAACATCATTCGCTCGGCTATTATTAATAACCGTGAAACCTTCGCGTCCAACCTTGCCCAATTTGTTCAAGATGAGGGCCTTGATGGAATCGACATTGATTGGGAATATCCTGGTGTAAGTTGAGAACCAAAGTCATCATTTACTTATCTAAGCTCGCAGTGCTAAATCTACCAAACCAGGCACCCGATATTCTTGTGGGCGGCTCACCTATCGGCCAAAAAAGTGACGGCATCGCGTACCTCAAGTTTCTCACTATTCTGAAAGAGAAGTTAGGAAAAGATAAATCAGTTTCTATTGCAGCACCGGCTTCGTATTGGTACCTGAAGGCATTTCCTATTGATCGTATAGCAGCTGTTATTGACTATATTGTCTATATGACATATGACTTGCATGGTCAATGGGACTATGGCAACGCCAACGCTTTTGATATGTGTCCTTCTGGGAAGTGCATACGGAGTCACGGTAAGCGGAAAGCCTTATTATGCTTCAATACCTCTTGAAAGTGCTCTTAAATGACGTGGTTTTAGTGAATTTGACTGAAACTCGAAACGCTCTCTCCATGAGTAGGTTCATTCATCAACGCCAAGGCTGGTGTAAAATGCTAATCCTCATTGACGCGAACAGTCACCAAGGCTGGGGTACCGAACAACAAAATTTTTGTTGGAGAATCATCATATGGTCGGTCATTTCATATGGCGCAAGATGGCTGTTGGGGTCCCGATTGCGATTTCACTGGCTCCAGAACACAATCTGATGCCACGCCTGGAAGATGCACCAAGACGGGTGGTTACCTTGCCAACGCTGAAATCAACGAGATAATAATTCGTGGGGATGGAGCCCAGATGCTTCATGATGACAATTCAAACACGGACGTCATGCTCTACAAGGGAGATTATGTTAGCTACATGACTCCCACGACAAAGGACACTCGGCGAGCAGACTGGAAAGGCTTGAATTTTGCTGGAACAATCGACTGGGCGGTTGATCTGCAAGAGTTCACTAACGACGACTTCAGAGACATCAAAGACGATAAGGAGACGAACGAAGATGGCGAGGTATGTGTCGGCGGAGAGGATGTGACTGCTGACTCGGGAGACCTGTGTGAGTTTACCTGCGAGTTGGGCTTTTGCCCGTCGAGCCTCTGCGAATGCATCAGCTGGGGTCAGCCACAGCCACGGCCAAAAGAAGATCCTACCAGCGACGCAGTTGCCAATGATGTCTTCAATGTGGAGTTGAACCACCTGTGCAAGTTCTCATGCAAGCACGGGTTTTGCCCAGAGAATGTGTGCCAGGCGACGCCCCCAGATTGGTCAATTGAGGAGTCACCACCCCCGGATGACTATCACTTCGATTATGACAACGCGCTATGGCAAAACAAAGCCCATTGTATAATTTACAAAGACCCCGATGCTATGGACGAGGCCAGGACTCAGTGCAAGAAATATTGTCAGCCGAAACTCGATGAGGCGGCCCAAGAAGACAGGATTAGTAATTACGGCTGTGTTGGCTGGTTTCCACTACAAAAGGAGATTCCATGGCAGACAACTCCAGGATACCAGTACGAAGTAGCACCTGGACAATGCAATTGCGACAACATGCTGGTCAATGAGCTCGCAGAGTTTGTCATGGACGCGATGCCTATCATTGCTCAGGTAAGAACACGCAGTAGAATGATAGATATTCTTGAACCCTGGCAGGCTGACATATGAGCTAGGTTGGTTGCTATATTCTCATGTCGTCCGTCAAGCTAGTGCTCGATGTTGGTCTGCAGTTTGTTCCGGGCGTGGGAAGAGTGCTCGATGCTGGCATGGGTATGTATGACTCGTTTTGTTCCCTGCGTATATGATGCACTGTCCCATATCTGCCATCTGTCTCTTACTGCCTTTTCTCCTCCACGAAGAGCGAACGGCTAACATGCAGTCCAGACATGGCCACCACAGCTGCTCGAATGGCGTCGTATATTTACCCAAAGGGTGAGAAGCCAGAAGATGCGTTCGCATGGTGGCTTAGTCCCTGTGGAGGGACTGATCTTGTACCGGATGATGTTAGGAGAGTTTTTGACATATTAAGCAATGTTGGCAATATTGGCAGCTTTAAGCCTCCAAAGAATGTCAAAAAGGGAAGCGGCAAGAAAGGTGATGATGGCAATCCCCGATCACCTTCAAGGCCCCGACCGACTACAGGAGGTAGCGGTAAAGGAAGCAAAGGCGGCAATGGAGGTGGCGTTGTCAGAAAGAAGAAGCAATGCCAAATCCCGCCTAGCAGGGTGAAACAGCGCTTGGGAGGTGGTCACACCCTTCGGCTCCTTAACTGTGATAAGGGGGGCAACACAAAGACGCAGGAAATGGTCGTCACGTCAGCCACGTATGCAGCCACGGCGACGAAGGTCTTTGGTGCTCATTGCGAGGCGAGGTGGAACCAAGCTTGCTATCATTACAGCTCGGTCATACGCGAGAACGCGCAATGGGAGACGTTGGCCTGTCCCCAGGAGGCAGCAACAGTCAAGTTCAGGGTCAATGCTAAAGCTACTGCAAGGTGGCTAAGCGAGCACAGCGGCAAGGGGTGGAAAAAAGAATCCGAAAAGGACCGGGCCTGGAAAGGGCCATGCGACATGGATGAATATCCTCCAGCAAATCTACTGGGGCTGAAGGACCCCGCCAGGACCAATGCGGGAGTAGATAAAACAGGTCAAAGGGTACGCGTGCTGCCTCACTCTGAGAACAGGGGCGCGGGTTCTATGTGGAAAGGCACTTGCTTTAACAAGGCCCTCGATGCTCTCAGCAACACTGAATTTGAAAAGAGAGTCAATGCCGCTAGAGGGAAAAAGACGGTGAACAAGAACGGAGTGCGACAGGTCCATGCGGCGATAACGTTGGATATATGGCCTCACTTTACAATCTCATCGTGGGGACAATCCAAGAATGTCAAGGATGATGGACTCTGGGATAACCAGTGCTGGCCGAAAGGAATTGCCGCAGGTGATCCAGGCTATGCTCTCTTATCTTTGGACGAATGGAGAGACGATAACGCTGCAAAATACGACTATCGGAAGCCATATGTCAAAGGCACCAACGGATCCTGAACCAGTACTGCAGGACCAAGCGTGATAATAGGGGGGGGTCAGGACAAGTTTGGCCATAGGATCGTGAGATGTGAATCCATAGTTTATAAATCTTCCCCATCCCTCCAACCTAGCGTGTTGAAATTCTGGACTCTATGACTGAACGAAGATGCCGTTTCGAGAATACAATGACAGGGAATTGATACCATTGTCAAGTTATTCACACACCTTTTTCTTTGCCCGCCGTACAGACCATGTTGCCAGTGTGAAGGGGCGCGACACTCTGATTACCTAAGCCATTTCTGCTCCTAATAGGCTAGCTATTTTTTTATAATAGTGTGAGGCCCCACTCCCAAGTGATATTACCCACGTGTGTATTACGGATTACTCCGTAGTAGCTAGGCCTAAAATGAAAGAGGTACCTCTATACCCTTTTTTCCATAATCAGGTACATTGTAGCACCCTTAACACAAGCCTGAGCTTGAGCTCACTGACACGCCTCTTTGCCCACAACTAACTACCTTCATCACGCCCCTTACATTGACGACGACAGCTCAGCTTGGGAGCAGTTTGCTCTGCTTGCCATTCGACACAAGAAAAATACACAGAAGTGGACGGCTCTGCGATCTCTTCAATGTCAACCGATCCGGAAGCCGAAGCTCCAAGTGAGCAGTCTCCCACCACCCAAGCTCCCACTCAAGCCGCTGCCCAAGCTACAGCCGAAACCTCAACAGCGGCCACTTCGACCGTTACAACCCCCGAGCTCGATCTTTCCAAGCTGCAAGCCTTGCTTCCTGAACAGCAAGAACTCTTCCTTCTCTCGTTCGTATCAGACTTGAAAAGACATGTTCTGGGACTTGGCGCCGACGATTGCACGGCGCAGCAGTTTTACTTGAAGAAACAAATCTTCCAGATCATCAACCTCGCAAGTCCTGCGCCATCACGAGTAGTACGGAACAATCTTGGCGAGTGCTTGGCCCATGTATTCAGCAATGGAGACCGGAAGCTTTTGTTCGAGACCATCAGCGACTTGATCGCAATTATATCAGGAAGCAAACCGAGGTCAGATGGTGAGACTCGTTCCAAGCATGCCGCAGTCTCTTGTCTAGGGGATGTATTTGCTGCAGCTGGCGACAGTGCCATCGGCCTGCATCAACTAGCATGTACTTCCTTGCTCAAGTTGCTCAAGTCCGCTTCCAACAATGCTGGTCTGCGTGCCGCTGTGCTAGCGGCCATGGCCAAGATGGTGACTAAAGTGGAAATGAGCGTGGACGAAGGCATTTGTCGAGATATTTGGAAGCAAGGGCGGAATCATGCCGCGTCCGATAAGGGCTCTTTGGTGCTGATATCGGCATGTCGATGTCTGAAAGCTCTTTTGAGAAGAACCTTGTACTTTCGGAATTCTGCTGATCTTGATAAACTGGAGTCTGCCATTCTCAGAGCATTCGACTCGAGTTCTGCCCTTGTACGGCATGCTGCAGCGGACTGCTTTGCGGAGGCGTTGGCTCAAGGATATTCCCCCAGTGGAAGTATTGAGTCGTTCAAGGGCAAGAAGACAAAACCTAAGTCGAAGAGGACCTCCACACACCCTGCAATTTCGGACATCAACGAAGATGATGACGAACTACCCCCACAGTCTGCTGGTCCAGCGCCGAGCGGAAAGCGGACGCAAGGCCTTGCTCTATCTCTCACAGACATGCTCAAGATACTGTCAAATCAGTACGTCAAGCCAACCACGACCAACAGAATGCGTGCTGCAATCGGTGTCTGTTATGGGAAACTATTTCGTCGCCTGGGAGAGCGCACAGTGCAAGCCAAGTACTTGCAAATCGTGGAAATCTTATCCGTGGACATTCTTGGGCATCCAACTATTGTTAACAACCGCTATCGACTGTTGGCGAGCCGACGAATCGTCGACACAGTTCTCCATGATATTATTGACCGCGAGATACTGGGGGAATCCGGTCAAATATCAGCTGCTGAATCTTTGGTCAACAATATCCTCAAAAACTACCCTCAAGCTCTTGCTGAGCGTTCCGAACCTTCTAAGCACACCTTGATCGTTGCTCTACGAGCTGTCGCTTCTCTCACCGCGTCTCTTGGGTCTGCGTCAAACAGGTTTGCGGAGTCTTGCCGCGACGCGTTGCTGCAGGTCCTTCAACATCCGAGCTACTCGGTGCAAGTTTTCGCCTCTTTCTGCATGAAGACATTCGTACTAGCCTGCCCACAGCAACTTCTTCCATGTCTGTCCGTTTGCATGAACAGCCTCACCCGGGAGCTGTCACTGCTCAGCGGTGGCCGCAATTCCCCACGACGTTGTCTTGGGTTTGCTCATGGTCTTGCAGCCACACTGAGTACCAGCCCTGCTCGACCCCTCTACGGTTCCGTTGATATAAATAGTCGTGTTCTTACAATGGCTACCAATTTGTTGAAATCAAGCAGTCAAGCCGAACTACGAATCTCCAGCACTCAGATTCAGGTGGCCTGGATCCTAATTGGGGGTCTCATGTCCCTCGGTCCCAATTTTGTCAAAATTCACCTTTCTCAACTCTTGCTGCTCTGGAAGAACGCTCTACCCAAGCCTCTCGCGAAGGACAATACGTCAGCTAAAACTCTGCTCGAGGCCTCATTTCTTGCTCATGTGCGCGAATGTGCTCTTGGATCCATCATGTCGTTCTTGGAGTTTAACAGTCGTCTTTTAACGGCCGATGTGTCCAAACGAATTGCCGCCATGCTTCAGAGTACAACAGCTTTCTTAAAGACGCTGCCTTCCAAAAAGACTACAGAAGATATATCCCAGAGACTGACACCCGCTGTTCAGCTTCATGATCTCGACATGATGGTTCAGCGGCGCGTACTTCAGTGTTACATCAAGTTGGTCAACTTGAGTCCTGCTGGCGGAAGCGATGCACTTTTGCAGTCCAATCTGTTGACATTGGCCATTTCGCTTTTTGCAAACCCGGAGAATTACACCCCGAGCTCGCTGAGTGCATCGATCGCCAACGCCGCCGGTACCTTCGACTCAATCTGGGAGGTCGGAGATAACACCGGCTTCGGCATCACTGGCCTCGTATCGGGATTTAATGTGAAGAGGCTTCCTGGTCAGCATGACTCATCCAACGACGGCGATGTCGAAGTTCTTAGTCCAGAGGACCGTATCGATAACCTCCTCAAGTCACCTGTGTGTGGTAGTCTCGAGCATGACGCATCTATGCTATACATAGGCCGGGTTGATGATCTCTCCGTTTTCCCCGACCCACCTGCTACAGAGGTCACCAACAATGCAATTCAATTGTTCGCCTTTGCGTTTCCCCTCACACCGGCCAAGGTCCAAGAGAGCGTTCTAGAACAAATCAAGACTTTTGCTTCTGCCAGTCTTTTACAAAGAGACACTGGACGCAGGGCTGCCATCAACGTCAATGTGGCACTTGCCATCCTTTCGAGCATGAAAGTCGCTGTCAAAGAAACCCGCTCTCAATCAGGGAATGTCGCAAATCTCGCTGTTGAGCGTCTACTACAGGACATCGTAAGAGATTTTGTTTTGGACCAGGATCAATACGTGCGAAGCTTGGGATATGCATCGGTTGCAAGGCTTTGCAACATATACGGCAATGCTTTCACCAACCAAGAGATCAAGTACCTTGTCGATACTATTGTGGGCAACAGGGAGCCTAGCGCTAGAGCAGGGTGCGCCATGGCCCTAGGAGCTATTCAAACCAAAGTCGGTGGTATGGCAGCTGGGTATCATCTCAAGACTATTTTGGGCGTACTCATGTCTCTTTGCAACGACCCTCATCCTGTTGTTCACTACTGGGCCCTGGAAGCTCTTTCACTGGCCTCTGACGCCGCCGGGCTCAGCTTCGCGACTTATGTTCCCAGCACGTTGGGAATGCTGGCTCAGTTATACGTATCCGAGACTCACCATGCTGAAATTCCATCTGCCATCTCGATGAATCTTGAACTGGAACTCCCGACAGTGGCCGCCATAGCGAAATGCGTTGATTCGTTGATAAATGTGCTAGGGCCTGATCTGCAAGATGCTAATAAATCGAGAGATCTTATCTTCACGCTTGTGAATCACTTCCAGGATGAGGATGATGTTTTGGTCGAGAAGGCGGCGTTAGCTTGCCTTGAGCACCTATCACTCTATGCGCCTGGACAGATGCAGTTTGGTGAATACGTCCAACTTCTTCAGAAATATCTCAAATCCGACAATCCGACGTTGAGAGATGCAGCGGTGGATGGCTTGCACAATATAATGAAGCGAGAGCCAAAGGACGTGCTGCGAGAAGCTAAAGATGGGTTTGAAGAGCAACTTTGGTTGGTCCTTGATACCGTTCCTGACCATGAAGGCATCAGAAACATCGTGCGAAACTGGATGTATCAGTCCTGTCTCACTGAAACTACGGAATGGCTGCAGCGATTCCAGGCAATTTTGAAAATGACACGAGCAAAACCCGAGGCGCAAGATGATGTTCGACAGACTGGTGGAGTTCCAGATTTGCAAGACGAAGAAGTGGCGGGCTTCGCCGCTGCGACCGGCGGTACTAATGAGAGCAAAGATAAGCCTGCGCCGTCTGAAGCAGAACCACTGAGGTGGCAAGTAAGAACGTTCGCCTTCAGTTGCATCAACGACGTCTTTGCAGTGATTGCCAAGGATGTCGCTGCCAACGGCGAGTCTGCAGCGCAGACGGCTTTACAAAACAAGGTTGCTGATGTAGTACGCATGGCTTTCTCAGCCTCCACGTCCAACGTCTTGGAGTTGCGTATTTGGGGGCTGAAGATAATAGGCGCAGTTTTGAAGATGTTTGGCAAAACGCCCGACCCCGACTTTGAAGAGGCTATGCTCTTGGAGCAATACCAAGCACAGATCAGTTCGGCGCTGACTCCAGCATTTGCCGCTGAATCATCGCCAGAGTTAGCGTCCGAGGCCGTCAATGTGTGTGCAAGCTTCATATCAATAGGAATTGTGACAGATGTGGACAGAATGGGCCGTATTCTCAAGACTCTCGTCACGGCATTGGAAAACTTCTCCACGGATAATGAAAACGCAGGGATTGGAGAGCTGAAGGGGTTGAGTAGCAACGCGCAAGTGATGGTCAAAATATCTGTGTTCTCCGCTTGGGCAGAACTCCAGGTGGCAAGTACTGAGCAAAAATACCTGATGGAAGTTCTCAAACCGCATATTGGAACCCTCACACCCCTCTGGCTGGAGTCTCTCCGGGAATTCGCCCGTCTTCGATTTGAACCCGATATCTCCATGACCCTGGGTCCTCCGTCACTTGCAGGCAGTCTTGACACAATCTATGCAGCCTTGAATCGGGAAACGTTGCTCCGTTTTTACCAAGACTCGTGGCTTAAGCTAGTCGACGCAATCGCCAGTCTTATCGAGCAGGATAGCGAATTCGTGTTTGATGCTTTAGACGGGAAGCAAGCTCACGAAGGGGCACCGAACGGCAAGTCTAAGAGTTCTGCAATCAACTACCGAGATGAGCCCGTGGCCTTCTTTTTCGTGCTCTTCGGCCTGGCCTTTGAGGCTCTTGCCATTCGACCAGGTCAAACCGATTCTCTGGCGACAAGAGAGCAGGCGCTCGACATTCTCCAGGCTCTCAAAAAGATACTTCACCCAAGTGTCTCGGGCCACGCCATTTACAGACCCGATGTTTTTGCCGAAACCATGGACTTGCTTGATCGTCTAGTATTGACGGATGGGCTAGATATTCAAAGTGTCATTGTTGACATTGCCCGCGGGCTTTGCGTGACTCACCCTTCCGCCAGACGGCAATCTGAAGACCAAGGAGATTTATCCGAAGACATCGATCAACTTTTCGAGCTTACACGCATCATTGTGCTCGTCCTATCTGGCCTTCTCCCGAACATCTCAGAGGGCAATCAGCCAATTCGACATCAAATGAATGAAGAAGCCATCATGCTCATTCGAAATTCTTTGGATGCTCTCGTCGATGCTGCAGAAGTGTTTCCGTCCATTATCAAGACCGACTTACATGCATGTATCATACATATCTTTGCCACCATCCTTTCCACCCCTTCTTGTCAGGAGCTGGTGGTTCCTCAGTCGCTGGTCATTCTGAAGCGTTTTGTTGCCAGCATGCCAATGGCATCATCTGGTAATGGCACAGACGATGGTCTGCCTCACCAGGCTCAGATTCAAGGCTGCCTTCGTCGTTTTCTTTCCATCTACTTGCATGCGCAAAAACGAGAAGACGCGAAGTCCTTGACTCGTGTGAAGAATTGCCTGCTGGCAACAACAATCTTGTTCACTAGTGGCAAGAATCAGCTGCCTGCCAATCACCCATTAGTTGCTCGATACCTTCAGGAAATCCTAGACTGCCTCAATGATCGGATGGTAAGAGAGCCCGCCCTACCCTGCAGTCCAAGACACAATGTCTCGGCAAATTTACTCTGCATGCATAAATTACCGAACTGACCAATCGTCTCTCTTTCAAATGTATAGACTGCCAAGATCGCTGCCAATTGTGTACGATCTCTCCTGCTCCAATCATCTCCTACATCTTCAGACCAAAGCATTGCTCGCTATCTCTTTCCCCGACTGATAGCCTTTGTCACGAACGTAGAACCTGAAGATCCTGAACGAGCTCGTTTCCTAGTGGCCCACACTCTCTGTCTACATGTCGGAACCATCCCCAAGAGTCGTGTGCCCGCTGCTATGGGCCTTGTCATACCAACCCTGATGACACGCGCCGCGGGAGAAGGCGAGGAGCTCTATCAAGAGACAAGCACAAGATTGCTCGAGCTGGCATCCACGGATCAAGAAGCCTTCAGAGCAACAGTGGGGGCTTTGAATAGCGGTCAAAGAACCTTTTTGGAAGAGGTCATTCGCTCAGGACAACAAGCTGGCAACAATGGGGACGATTCATCCGCCAGTAATCTCGGTCAGCCTAGCATCACCCTCAAGATGGAGTTTGGCGGCTCGTAGCACAGCGTCGGGGCCGGGGCAGGGTAGGTGAACGCCCCCGGGGGACTGCAGGACGCACCTGACCGGCCAGCAAAAGTCGGAGAGAGGCCTGCTTTTTTTTTTAAACGGGAAAAGACGGACGGGACATTTCCGGGTTGCATCCTCAAGATGGCAGGATGGCGGACAAACATAAACACCGCTGCGGGACGGCACGAGCGGGTAGCACACCGAAAAAAAACAATCAGTCTTGTTCGACCCGTGGGTGTGGCACATATCCCAGGTAGCATCTGTAAAGCATGGTGGAGTGGCGGTGGGCGGATTGAAGATGATGCAATGATGATGAATGGAATGATGGAAGCATAGTATCATGTTTCCGCCTCGAGTACTGAAACGTGGTTACCAAGTTGGAAGAATGCAAGAGCACAATTGATCGGTTATCAGTCACTGTCCATGCAACTCGCTCGTCGATATTGGCCAGACTGAGCAGTAAATCATGTGTTATTGTTAAAAAGTTGGTAAATTGAGAGCAAGTCCTCGCAGTTAAAAACAAGTTTTCACTCCTATTCGCCATCCCCGCCATCAATCTCGATTGTACCATGTTCTCGCAGAATAATAACAAGAAGAGAATGCCAAGAAAGACCAAGCATGAGTAGTCATGAGTAATCATGCTAATCTTGTGAGCCTCCCTGATATCAAGACATCTATACTGTCGAGTCTAATGCTATATGTCATAATGTACACCCACCGGACTCAAACATGAAAGAGTTTCGATGAAAGGAGAGTGCCGATTCGTTCGCTTCGTGTGCATCTGATGTGTGTGTGTGTGCTCTGACCTTGTTTCTCAAATTGTATGTAGTGCTGTTCGTTCTCAATTCGGTCATTATTTTTCGCGGGTAAATGACCCCTGTTTGAGGCTAGACAAAGTAACTATTGTCCTTTTTTTTTTCAACGCCACCACCACCTTCATCATGCTCATTGGCGTGGTATCCAGATACTGTAGGCTTTTAATTGCTTGCTGAGGAGGTGTTTACGAGCAGGGAGATTTATCCATCTTGCGAGTGGACGATCCGTGCGCTATGACGGGACCGGCGACGTTGCTCGAATCTTGGGATCTCTGTTCCTCGTTCTGATGACTGTACGAGGCAGGCGGTGAGGGGGAGTCTCTGTAATTCGTTTTTTGGACCTTTAATTTCTCTCCTCTTCGGGGAGATTTTCCCTGCTCGACAGCGGTAGAGTGTCTGGTGAACTTCCCTTGCTCTGAACGGTGGTATCGCGAGAATGGTACGTCCTTTTGGGGTTTAGTTCGCTCGGCGTCCGCGCTTCTTTCTGCTGTTAATCTTGTTGATACGACCCGTCCCTGGAACAGCTTTTGATCCAAAATTCGAACTGTGGCTTCTGCGGCGGTCGAGTTGGCGAGGGTGACGAGAGCGTGGCCGCGTATACGACCCTTGGGCTCCACTAGGGGAATGTCCATGCCCGTAATGGCGGATGAATATTCGCCTATCTGATGGCGGATCCAGTTGGAGACGTCGCTTGGTCGTGCTTTGTGCTGAATAGATGTGATGACTACTTTGCATGCCTCCTCGGGAGTGTACGCCAGACCCTGGTGGGAGGATGCTGGCTTTGGTGCAGCACGAATACGCCGCGGCGTGCGAGGGGCGCTTCGGTAGGGGATGGATGGATGCGGTTGATGTGAGGGGACGTATTGAGGATCGACAGCTGGTTGCGATGCTCCATACGGCGAGCTGCTGCTGAAATGGGACGCTGGCATCAGGCCTGGTGCATCTGGAGGAGGTTGCTCGTAGTAGCCAAAGGCTGGAGCATAGGTAAGAGCTTGATTTCGTGCAGCTGCCAGCGCATTGTAGGCCTCTGGTACTGTTGTGTAAGGATCCAGGACCGTGATTCCGCCATAGGCAATGCTTGTTGCGACTGCGACTGGACCTACTGGACAGCTGATTGAGGCAGGGAGGCGTCCAAACTCGCGATCTGGGCTCAGCTGTTGGAGTCCACGTTCTCGTTAGTTGCAGTCTCTCTAAACACCGTCCAGGAATGGCAATCAAACCATGAGAAAATGACCGAGACAAAGGCGACACATGTAAAAAGCTTATAAGACGGATCATACGGGACTGGTGAGTGAGACAGCTTCCTGCATGCAACTCCTCGAAGGTGGCAGGATGGCATCGGAATTGTGTGCTTGGGTGGCGGCCGGCTCCCGTTGAGCAGATGTACTGAATTGTGCCACTCTTGAGTCGACAGGTTCTTTGATCTTGATGGAATCGGTTCTATTCTTATCAGATGCAATGATGGCTCGATTTCTGAAGTACTCTGTTTTGAGGCGGGCTGTTTTTGGCGAAGGGAAAACAAAATGTCTTGTCAGTGTTACATGCGAGGATGAAATGGGCCAGAGGCTGGGACACAAAATGCAGCCTTGAAAGCCACAGGCAAGACAGTATCCAGAAATTGGTAGACATGAGACACTGAAGAGACTTACTCCATGCTTTATTGAAGTTTTCTTCTCCACGAAGACGAATCCAACCCGAGGTACTCGACTGGAATAGTTCCACGTGGTCCACGTCGCAATCAACACGGAGCCAGTCCTTGAAGTCCTGCCACGATGTGCCAAAGGGCAGCTGTCAAGAGTTTCAAATTTGTTAGGTCGCCCAGTCTTTGGTTCAGAGATGTAATAGAGGAAGAAGAGGGGAAAAGAGAAAGAATCGGTCGACAGTTGGCTACGAACATTGCATATGGGCATGTAATAAACACCAGTCTTCTCTCCCGGCTCTACATCTGCCATGATGACCTTCTTCTCCGAGCCTCCCTGACGGGACATGTTGCCCCAGCGCTGTGGTGTCGATCTCGTACCAATGAATTGGTGCAAAGAAACTAAACTCAACTGGGAAACGGCGATCTTTGAACCTCGGTGGAGGGAGAGAGGAAACGGGTTTGGATCGAGCAGCGAGGGTCCCTCTGGAAGAACAGCTCCTCTAACAACGAAGGCGGACGCTGTGTGACGAGACGAGGCATTCGTTATGGCTTCTGTTCAATGTAGTAGTAAAAATGATTGATATTGTCGTGAAGTCAAAAGAGGGGAGAAACTGGGAGGTAGGGCAAGGCAAGTTTGTGATGAGAAAAGGTCCAAAGGTGGCACGAGAAGAGAAGTGCCGGAGCGAACAGGGCTCCATGGGAAAAGCAATTGCTTGGTGGCAAGGATGACAGCGCGCGTTCCCTAATCCCCGAGCCACCACGTCAACGATGCCAAAGGCCAGCTCTTGTTTGAAAACTCGGTTCCTGTTCTCCTTTTTCTGCTTGATCGAGGACTGAGTCGGCGTAAAGACGAAAGGGGCTTGGATTTTGATAAGCATCATGTTTGTCGTGATGCTCAATCGATATGGTCATGACAGGGACATGCCATGCCATGCTGCTGCTGAACAAACCAGCAGATGGCATATCCGTATCGTTACTCGGAAACGAAGGCAAGACTGGATGGTAGATGCTCACATGCACCCTTCCGCCACATCTCCAACACCCAGGCACCTGGCTCGCTTGGTACCAAAGCCAAAGCTCAATTGCCTGCCTGCATGCATGCAGGCGCAAGCACGCACACAAACGGTTAGACGACAGGGGAAGATGAAAAGAAACATATGCAGAAAATGGTCCGACCTTTCAACGGTTTGTTGGCGAGCTGAGCGACACGGTCGGTGGCTGACTGAAGGCCCGGCCCAGGCAGGCCAACTTGCAAGTCAACCATGTGCCCGGAGATTTACGGACAGTGTGACATGGCTGGCGTATGGCTGGTCTATGCTTGCTTTCCTCGCCTGCCATCAATGACATCTCTTTCTATATTCCCCAAATTTTGCCCTCTCTGGTTTGGTTGCTGCTGCTGCTGCGGGTCCCCTCTATCTCGCTACTCCTTACGGATTACTCTTGTCCTGTATGGATATGGAGTTCTCTCAACTCACTCGCCTTGCTGAAAGCTCTGGGTCTTCCAAAAGGGTGGCCCAGCCATGTGCCGCAACCTGTCACTTTCGATGCTGAAGTTTGGGGACAAACACCGCGGGCGGGTCGACCGCCGAAAAAGATCGGTGAAAAAAAAAAAGACGTCAGGGTTCAGTGCAGACCGGACAAGACAGCCAGCCAGCCAGCCAGCCAGTCAGTCAGTCAGCAGCTCTGTCGTCTCCTTGGCCCTTCGCGTGGCCCTAGCCAGGAAAAGCAGGTCTTCTTCTGTCGACTGGCTGTGCCTCGCTGGTAAAGTGGCATCGTCGCAAGCGTGAGGAAAGAGGAAACATCAACGCTGAACTTGTGTTATACGTAAGTCGAAGGAAGCATCCACACAGACCAGACAGACGGTCTGCCTTGCGCAATTTGTCTAGCATGCGACGCCACGCTGCAACGATCAAGTTGCAGGGACCAGGGGTTCCCCACCAACTAATATGACGGATCCTGGTAAGTCGATCACCTTGCTGTTGCTTGTCCCGTCTCTAACCAACTCGTTCTTTTTGGATCATGTGGGTGATTGTGCATATGCGTAAGCTCCATTGTAGAATAAGCGACCTTGCGACCCGGTTCCCATCTTCATCAATTTCATTGGCCACTGTTTCAGTCTCAAGCGTACTTGAACGAAAACGTATCGTCAAGCTTTGATACGTCGTCTTGCGCAATGACTATTGGCCTTGCCGAGGCGATAACCTCGGCCCCGTCCCGCCCCAGAGACGAATCATTCCCTCCAACCTCTCCTACTGCAGCCTCCCATGGACTAGCCTCGTGTTCCATATCCGCGAGAGACAACAGCACGTAGTGCCGTGTATCAGACACCAGTAATCCTGGGGACTCGGACTCGGACTCACGGTTCAGCCAGCTGACTTGCACTTTCGATGTCGTACCCTCTTTGGGCAAGTACTGCTCGACCTTCAACCATGTCGGCCCCTGTGATAAGGGGTCCCAGACGTACGACACGCTCTGTTTCCCATCTTCTTGACACAATATCAGGAGCACTTCTCTTGAGGTTGGATGCCAGACGCAAGTGACTGCAGAATGGAACATGAGAGCTGCACGCAGTTCTCCCGCTGCCAGGTCCCAGATCCATATTGTGGAGGGGGAGTCATCCAATCTTGTAGCAAGAAGTGTCGAGGATGCATCGAATGATATCAAAGAACAACCCGAACGAACGTCACCGGCCGTCGTTGTGCTGTCTACTACAGCCTGTGGTGAGATAGCCTTATCTGCTCTCAAGAAAACACGGGTATTGTCCCCATGATCCCCAGTGCCCAACTGTTCTTGCCATGCCTAAATGTGAAAGCCGCGTTAGCTACTAGGAGGGTTTTAGAAAAGACGAACTTTCAGGCCCTTTGTTTTTCATGAAAGCACCGTACCTGAAGTGTCTCGCTTGGTGTGATGACGCAGGGATGCCACAGCCTCATCATTGTACGCCATATCTTTGTTTGTAGGACTATAACCCCCCGGCTGTGGTCTCCAACTGCACACAGCTCCGAGGTTCCGCTCAGCTGGCAAGTCTTGATCCCTAGTTGCATATCTGACTCGTGCTCATCTTTAGGATCCAGTATCAACCTGGACGCGTCTAGAGTTCGATAATGCTGTCCACCTGAGCTGTATATGACTAGCTTCCTACCTTGTGCAGGAGATTCCCATAGTATAATCCATTGACCATCGGGAGTCCATTGGACCCCTTGAGCATCTAAAGTCTCAGGTTGCCAAGATTTTGTGATCTGCCGTGTTGAAGGATGGTGTATGCTAATCATGTCCTTGCCTCCCACCCTTGTCAGCACTGCAAGATGTCCCGTCGCAGGGCGGACTGAGAAGCCACGAGACGCTGATGACGGTTGGAAAAATTTGGGGTTGCCGATCTCGACTGCTCTAGAAGAGGCAAGATTGAAGATACAAAGCTTCAAGCCGAATGGAGCACATGTCAACACCTCCATGTCGGTGGCCCCGAATTGAATCAGGGGCAGTCTACCCCCAACAGGTGCGGAAGGATTACGGATGACGGCATGGAAGGACGAGTCGCAAGCGGATGACACTTGGATCTGATCGGTTGCAGAGAAGAGGATTCTGGTCGAAGACGGAGACCAGATGAGAGTGCCGATGGGCCCGGTCAGCTCCGGGGCCAGTTTCACGACATGGACGGTCTGCAAGGTCTTGGTTGACCGAATGAGAATACCGGAGGGAGAGCTAAGTACTGCCACGAGGAGGCCATCTGGACTAGGCTTGCAATGCGAGGAAGCTTCATGGGACCTGGTTAGTCACTGACATTATGGATCCCAGCCTCGATGCTTTCTCCTTACATTTGAAGAGCCGGGAGTGATGCACCAGAGCCGGTACGGTGTCCTGCATGTTTGCCTCAGACTGCCCGTTGCAACTGCAGCTCACACTGCAGCTTGTGGGGCTATGTTTGCCTCTGAGACTCGTAGAATCAGCAAAGGCTTGTCTGCGTATTCTGTAGAGGATGGTCGATCCGGAAACTGCGAGGTTTCCGGATGTTTAACTTATGCCCAGGGGCTGAGGTGCTTGTCCGATAGCCCGATTGGAGTGCCGGCATGCACACCGGCGGTATATGCATAAGCGGGTACACAAGCGAGCAGAAAACGTCCGGCGCTTGAAAATGCGTGGAATCAGGAAAGCATCATTTGGGAAGAGGCTCCCGTTGTTAAGTGTTTGGCCAAATCGCAACGACGGATAGCGCGTGTTTGTGCGAGTGAGAGGCACCAAGATATTAGCAGGTGGACACATCTGGTTGCTCAGGTGGTGTTTACTTGATTTCTCAGTTGGGATTAGCGTCATTTGCCACTTGCTATCGCTTATCGCCACCCTCCGGGCAACATCTTGATGCGACGACGACCAATTACAACAACGAGGACTTAATTAGTAAGTGTAGCTAAACTTCGCGGCTGAGTAATCTCCAGCATCTACGCCCAACTATCTGTCTTGTCCTCCATCAACTTAATGTTGGATCTATTGTACTGATTTCCATGTGTTTTTAACCATCAGCATGGAAAAGGCGGCCAATTTCTGAGCCTAATTCTCCCAACGAACGCCCGAGTGTTGCGTCACTCTCAGTCTCATATTATCCCAAGCTGCCGTCCATGTTCTCTGCCAGGAGCGTCGCGAGGGGATCATCGATGCACACCACGGCGAGCAAAATACTCACCGCTGTGCCACGTGCATGGCGCTGTAGTGCAACATCTCCCCGTTTCAAATGTTCCAGTTCAACTCGAAGACGGCTCGGAACCTCAGCTTTGGCCCATGAAAAACTCCCCGAGGTGGCAACTGCTCTGGAAACTACCACCTCGCTTCCCCGCCGAGATCGGATTCGCAACGCAAAACCGTTTTCAGAATTCTTGACCGACACCTTCCATCGCCAGCATGATTACTTGCGTATATCGATCACAGAGCGATGCAATTTGCGTTGCGTCTATTGCATGCCGGAGGAAGGAGTTCCATTGTCACCGAATCGAGAGCTGCTTACCACTCCCGAAATTATTATGCTGTCATCCACCTTTGTTTCCCAAGGAGTCAGCAAAATCCGGCTCACGGGTGGCGAACCCACCGTTCGACGGGATATTTTGCCGTTGACGCAACAGATTGGGGCACTGCGGACACACGGACTGAAAGAGCTCTGCATCACCACAAACGGCATATCTCTGCATAGAAAGCTGGACGGTATGGTCCAGGCCGGGCTTACAGGTGTCAACTTAAGTCTGGACACGTTGGACCCTTGGCAATTCCAAATCATGACTCGTCGGAAAGGCTTTGATGCTGTACAAAAGAGTATCGAAAGGATTTTGGAGATGAACAGGCTCGGCGCGGGCATCAAGCTCAAAATCAACTGCGTTGTGATGCGGGGAGTGAATGATGGCGAAGTACTTCCGTTTGTCGAAATGACCCGCGAGAATGATCTGGAGGTACGATTCATCGAATACATGCCGTTTGACGGGAACAAGTGGAACAAGAACAAAATGCTCGGTTACTCGGAGATGCTGGACATGATTCGAGAGGCGTATCCGGGCCTTCAGAAAGTCAAAGACCATGCAAACGATACAAGCAAAGCATGGCAAATTTCCGGCTTTGTTGGCCGGATTGGATTTATTACAAGCATGACGCACAACTTTTGTGGAACTTGCAACCGATTGCGCATCACCAGTGACGGCAACCTGAAAGTGTGTCTGTTTGGCAACGCAGAAGTTTCTCTACGAGATATACTGCGTCAATCCAACAATGGAGATCCCATTGACGAGCAGGCATACGAGGCAATGAAGCAGATCGAAATGGGCCGGAGGCAAGGCAGGGTGTCCCATGATCAAAGACTCGGCCTGGCACCTAATGAAGCTGAGTTGTTGGGTATCATTGGCATGGCGGTCCAAAAAAAGAAAGCGAAGCATGCTGGCATTGGCGAGCTGGAGCACATGAAGAACAGGCCGATGATCTTGATAGGTGGGTGAAATGGATCTCTTCTCCCTACCTCCTTGGGCTGCATACATACCACAGAGCGCAAATGGATGCGTTGTCTTGCATTCGATATGTTTTGTTCAACCATAATCAGGCCTTGTCTAGGGGCAAACGTGGCAGATGTATGCATCAATTCGACATGACACGCCGTTTTGCATCATCTCGGAGCTCAACAGTTGGAGCTGTGAGGACATTGCTGAGTGGTGAACAATGTAGATTCAGTTGCAGCATCACTTAATGATCAAGTGCCCGCCAACACTCGCCGCCTCATTGGCAACATTGGAGCATTCGGTCAATACCACAATAGGCCTCTCGGCAGATGGTCTATGCACACCAGGCCATTCTCAACATCACGGGGCTCATCGGGTAAGGACGGCGACAGTCGTGATGAAGGAGAGGCCATCAATCTCACGCACGTATCCGATTCTGGGTCGGCACACATGGTCTCCATCGGCCAGAAAGCAGTGACATCCCGTACGGCCACAGCAGCGTGTAGGGTACGATTCTCCAACAAGACAGCCCTTTCGCTGATCCAAGAAAACCGGATGAAGAAGGGCGATGTATTGGGCGTAGCCCGAGTAGCAGGTATCATGGCGGCCAAGCGAACGCCAGATCTTATACCGTTGTGCCATCCGATCGCCATATCACACGTGACGATCGACCTCGGCCCCAGCGAGGAGGTTGATGGTATCGAGATCCGGGCGACGGTGTCGTGCGACGGTAAAACCGGAGTTGAGATGGAGGCCATGACAGCCGCATCGACAGCAGCGCTAACAGTGTACGATATGTGCAAGGTGGTAGACAAGGGGATGGTGATTGACGGCATGCGGGTCGTGTTCAAGGACGGCGGCAAGAGTGGACGATGGGAGATGGACTAGTGAGAAGAGAAGTGAAGACGGAAGCGGATGATGGCACATGTTGGATGAGGTGTAATGCACTATGCTGTACATGTGTTTGCATCGACACTACGAGCTACGTTTGCTGATGATGGACCCCGCATCGCGAGCTTTCTTGCTCCTCCCTCTCGAACATACACATATACATATTCAGGCTATGAGTATCACGATAGGCGGTGGAAACGAGAGAGTGTGGGCTCGCAGCTAGACCAGCATGAGGTAGCCCGTACGGAGTACATTTGACGTCAAAAACGCAAGAGGATGTGCAGGGGAAAGTATTTACAGGAACAAAAGAAGATGAACCAAAGATGTTCGAGAAAGAACATTCAACGTCATCACACGCAGCAGCAGCCCGCGCCGAAGCAAAGCAAATGATATTTTCCTCGTACCCCCCCCCCCCCCTCCCCGATTCATGTTCTTCGCAACAACAGCGCCAATCGGACCCGGAGAAGCCTTGCCAGCCACCGGACAAGTCGGTGTGGTGGACGGGCGTCGGGAAACAGCCCGAGTCAGTTTAGATTACGGTGACGGAGGCGCAGATGGAAGTTGGCCTTGTGACAAATCAATAAAAAAACCGCGCTGGGGTGAGTTGTGGGCAGCTTGTATTATCACTGAACCATCCAGTCTTTTTTAGGGGTCCAGATCCCGCAGGCGAGGACGCTGGACCCCCAGTCCCAGTAGATGCAAGGATTGGCCGGCCAATCATATGTCCGCGATAAGGAACAGGCACTTTGTATGTTGTACGGAGTATGTAGTCCGTAATCCGTACGGACTACGGACGTATGTATTAACAATCTCCGTCATCACAAGCTACATACATACAGGGCTCCTCGCCTTTTCTCGTTTCGTGCGTGCTCTGAACCCACAGCGCACCGATTCGTCAATGTCTTGCTCTTCGTACAGATTCGCGGCAAGCAAAAGACTCGAAACCAGCGGGTGGTCCGATGAACCAGACCGACCCGTTGGCTTGGCTCGTTCCCACTCTGCATGCTCCACCTTGGGAGCATCTCGTCGGTGGACCAGTCCAGTGGTGTGTGTCCAGTTTCTTGAGGTGTGGAGAATGCACAGAGTATGTAGTCCGTATTAAAGCAGCACAAATTCTCGGTCTTCAGATAGGGAAGAATGAATCGCGATTTTTGTTGTTTTTTTCAGAGAAAGAAAAAATGCAACACGAACAGTATTGTCCGTCGGATGA
Source organism: Epichloe festucae Fl1 (assembly GCA_003814445.1). Taxonomy (NCBI): domain Eukaryota; kingdom Fungi; phylum Ascomycota; class Sordariomycetes; order Hypocreales; family Clavicipitaceae; genus Epichloe; species Epichloe festucae. The sequence continues at coordinate 4,317,441 of CP031387.1, read as the reverse complement.
CGATGTGTCTTTGCAGCATGTCTGAAGGCTGGCATGCCTTGTCATGACGCTGGATGTCAATTGGCAGTCACTCTCTTCAATTGATGATGGCTATCCTCCGAGCCCATGCTTGCTCGGTGGAGGTGGAGGTGAAGATGAGATGGAGATGGAGATGGAGCTTGTCGCGATGCCAGGACTACGAGAGGGGAAAATGTGGCTTGCTGCCACCGAAGCCACCGGAGCCCACTGCCCACTGCCCACTGCCCCGCCATTGGGGGCCATTGGGGGCCATTGGGGCCATTGGGACTGTCAACCAACCCATTGTGTCTCTGCACTGCATATTATTGAGTTTTTGATCGAGATTCACTGGAGTTGGCTTCGGGATTTGTGTCATCGTTGTCACGTCTTTCATGCTGATCTTTTCTATTTCGAGTCCTCGCAAGTCCTCGCAAATCCTCGCAAATGACGCTTCCCCGATGCCAAGTGAATGAGTGTGCTGAAAGCAGCTTGCTCGAGTGCACCCGAGACTTGTTGGAAGGGAAGGACCCTCCCTCCTCCACTCCTTCCACCTTCCACCAGCCAGGGGTCCCCTGCCCGCCTGTCTCGTCCGGTCTCTGTCTCTGTTGGCCTCGACTGCCTCGACTCGCATGTCGCATGGCTCCTTCTAAGCCACCCGCCTCCCGCCACTTGCTCGCTCGGCTGGGCGCATCCGACTCCTTCCCTCCTCTCCTCACCTCTCACTCTCTCGGCTAAAAGAAGCCGCCGTTCCCTCTTCGTCGCTTCTTCTTTCGATTTCACTGTCACGATCCTCAAGAGCAGCCTCGTCGATCCAGCCAGCAATCACCCGCCAGCGACTTATAGACCACCAACCGACATCAGGACCGACCCTAAGACCCTGTGACGAATCTGTCTCACCAGTGTCCCCCCCTTTTTGCTTTTTGCCCTCCCCGACGACCCGCTGCCGCCGACTCACAGCAGGCACCCTGTCTATATACACGACAAGACACCGACAAGCTTGCTCTCGTTCACGACAAGTTCTCAAACCCCGAGTTCCATTCCGTCATGGCAGCCGAGCTCATCATGCCCACGCCGCCGGCCGACCAGCAGCAGTCGCGACACTTCTTGCCCAACATGCACACACACGCACATGCACACGCATACGCACATGCACATGCACAAACCCGCCCTCACCACACTCGGTCTCAGTCCTACCAGGTTCCCCCCGGACTTCAAATATCGCCTCTTGACACGTCGGGTATGCCGCACAACCACGTCTACTCTACACCTCCGTCTCCCGAGGCCCAGCACATGCAGTATAGCGGTCGTCCCAGGTACATGCCCGCCGTACTTCGGCGATGCGATGAGTTTCCAGCACGCAAGGTCACCCGGTGCAGAACTGCGGGCTCTACCTCCTCCACCGACTCAGACTCTACCTTGACACGAGCCAACCATGCTCTTATGAGCATACCCGGCCTGTCCGTGCTTGGCCAGCGTCTTGCGCGGCGTTCCACTGGCGAATGCAACAGGACTCTGGACGGCGAATGGAAGCTGGATGCCTTCCCACAAGTGAATGGCGTGCCCACGCGCAAGCACTGGAAGGTGAGCTCGACTATATTGACCATACCAACCAAACCTGTCAATCGTTACGTCAAGTCGTTACTAACTTTGACCTCTTTCTTAGCCCGATTCACAGTCTTCTGTCTGCGATGACCCGACTTGCAAGCGCACGTTCAACTACTTCACCCGACGACATCACTGCCGCAAATGTGGCAACATCTTCTGCGACTGGCACTCCAATACCGCCCTTCCCCTCGACCACAACGCCAACTTTAACCCGCGCGCAGGCCCATCACGCACCTGCAATCACTGCTTCGACGAAGTCAAAGCCCTTCACAGCAGAAACAACAGCCAGAGCTCCAGCTCAACATCCTCTGATACTACGCCTCCGACCCCCATGAACGCCCCACCAGTGCCTGGGGTGACGCCCCCTCATAAGCCCGAAGTCGCCGCAAGTGTTCCGCGCGACTGGAACTGGAGCACATTCTAAATATCCCCAGGGGCCAGGCGTTTGATTGGTGCTCATGTTTGCAATTCGTCGTCTTGTAAAGATGTTGTCCTCCCACGAAAGAAGATGCACAGCTACGACCTGCTTGAGAATCTCAAGACATTGCAGGCCCATATTCCTGTCCAGAACACACCCACTTGAAAGCTTCCTCCTTATTAAACCGCATGACTTTCGGCTTACCACAGGTGTTTTTTTTTTGGGGGGGGGGGGGGGGTTGAGACTTTGTTTATTTCCATTTCCACGTTATTCTTGTCTTCTTTCAAGCGAGGCGTTATGGGAGGCGCAGGTAGGCGTTGGTTTCTAGGCAATCCACAGGTGCGTCGTCACCGGATAGTGGACGCTTTTCTGTCTCTTTCTCTCTTCCTTTCTTTTCCATCAGAGGACCTTGACATATTGTTCACTCAGAGTTTGGATCTCTGGTCATGTTTCCACGTCAGGTCGCAAACATCTGATATGCGATTGGTGATATCCGCTGTTCTTTTTTTTAATTTCTTTATTTTTGATGGTAATACCCCGGAATCGAGGGATTCCTGATAGTAGGCAAGGCAAATTAGAGTGAAGTCAATAATTCGAATCTTTCTGAAGTACATTTCACCGCTGTCCATCCATGAGAAGCGATGAACTACTCCGTACTCCGTATTCTTGTCGCGATTTGCTTCAACGTAGACTCAGAATAGCGTACAGCCACTCTGCAGGTAATGTCGACAAGAATCCGCGGTCAGTCGATGAAAATCATGTCTCGTAGTACACAGTGGCTCGCTCTTCAAATCAATCACGCTCTTATTGTCTCGCGTTGTATACCGGACTGGGTACGACGCGGAAAATATGCCCTGGTCTGTGCAAGTTGCAAGTAAAATGCGCGACATGGTCTCGTGACGGCGAATCATGACACGCACCATACATACACTTGACCCTCGTTTTTGACAAATCAAAACATGAAATACAGGACAGAACATACATGTCTTGTACAATGCAAAATTACGACTCTGGGCGTAATTTGATGGGAATTCAAAACAGGTTCAAGACCATTGCTGCTACCGGACTCCCGCATGTACCTTTTGCTTCTTGAGATGCAAATAATAATAATAAAAAAAACCCCCAACGTCATGCTTTCTTCTCTTATCACTCCATGACCGCCTCCCTCTTCTACCATGGTCCCAGGAGTGAAAAGAAAGGTGAGTTCAATTCGTAGCCCATCATGAAACCCCCTTCTTCTCCATGCTCCTTTTGCAAGCATAGTCAACCACCAACTTCCCTCTAGATATGGACTACAAGCGCTGACAGCCACAAAGAGTAGCAAATTGGTACAATGCTGCAAAGTGCGAAAATGAATGTTCGATGAGTTCCTCGTGTGATAATGGGTGAGCGCAACCATGGCTCTTCATGGCGATTTGAAACAAATCAAGTATTTCGACACGGCTTGCTCAAAGGATGAGCTGGTCAACTCCCCTCGTGTATGGGCTATGGTATCCCCAAGATTTGAATTGGGCTTTTGAATCACCTCTGCCGAGAAGACATGGCAGATCGAGAAAAGGAGAGGGGGAGCGTGATAGACACGTGATGGGGAAAGAAAGAGTTCCTTTATTGCTTCAATACTCTCGTTCATACTCTTCGCTTGGGGCGTCCATTGGCCTTCTTGGGTGGGACGATCTCATCCACCTCCTCGATGACCTCAAAATGACCAGTGGCATGTCCGTTGACCATGTTCTCGCCTCCATAGACTTCCTTCTCGAGACCACGAGCAGCATCCCAGCCGGCTTTCTCGGCCAGTGCCACGTTGCTAAGGCGGCGATCGGGCTTGCCGGCAACCCTGTTGTTGGCGGAGCTGCGCTTGACATAGCTGGCGATGAAGAAGCTGACGAATAGATAGGTCAGAGGAGCCAAGTACAAGACGTTCAACCAGATGGCAAACGTCTCATTAGCTGTGGCAATGCACGGCTGCGCAACATATGAAGTCTCGGCGACAAGGGCGGATTTCTTGACTGCGCCCGAGGCGACCGACTCCAGGGCGGCAGAGCCGAAGATGAACTTCTTAAGCGAGTCCAGGGCACCAGCGGATGTGGGCATTGCGGCATCGAATGCGGCGGCAGGCAGGTCGCCGGTTTGGGTTGTGACCTTGGTCACCGTGATTGGAGCCAAGTAGGTGACGAACGAGTGCAGAATGGTGTACGATGCACCAACAACGAACTGGGTAATTTGCATGGTGGTGAGACTTCGCTTGACAACTACGGGAACCCTGATCGAGAAGGCCGTCAGAGTGTAGTAGGTGTACATGAGAGCATGGATGAAAGAGTTGACCAGAGTGAAGACCCAAATAGGAGCCGACATGTAGCGCATGCCAGCCCACATGCACAGCATGGCGCCAGCGTGATGATAGGTCTGCAAAGTCGAACTGAACTTGCCCTTGGCGAGAATGATGAACGTGTCCAAGACCTCGTAGAATTTGCTCAGGTAGAAGATCCAGCCGTAGTAGTTGAGGCCTTCGTTCCAGATGCGTCCCATTTGAGTGTTGCTTGGTTGGCCGCCCTCAAGGCTACCGCGAAGAGTTGTTGGATTTGCGCTGTCCCAGCGTCCAGATGTTTCGTTGAAGTAAAGGGAGCTGCCCAAACCAGGAGGGCCATGGATCCGGCACAAGCTGTCTGCAGAGGCGGCAATACCAGCAGGTCCAAAGGGGCTTGCGATACTGCGTCGCATGGTGCCCAACATGCCCCAAAAAGTCCATGCTGAGTAGACAGCAAGGAACACATTGTGCAAGACAACAAAGGCGAAAAAAGGCTTGGTTTTGCTTATAGCCCACGGTCTCTTGTTTCTGGAAGCATTGAACTTGTTGAGAGCCTTGGCCGTTACGGCATACAGGGCGGCAATTGTGAGAGGCACTTTGGGATCAAGAGCGGCCTGGTAGATGGAGTCTGGAATATTGAATGGTCGCATGATGGAAATAGATTCCGCGGCCGGGGACAAAGGTTTCGGCTCGTTGGTCGGGGGAAATCTGAATAGACTGGCGTTTGGCACAGATGCCATCAGATAACCTTGAAAGGCAGACATTGTGAAAAGGAGAAAAATGCTTGTACTTCAAGACAAGTCTCTGCGAATGTAAGGTGCCGAGAGGTGAACAACTTCGGACTTGTTTCGACCCGTCGTAAAGCAGATGGGTTTCTATTCCTCTGCCGCTCGTGCACAGACGAACACGCACCTAATGTCGCAACGTAAATAGAGGCCTCGAGAGGCCGGCTAGACAAATGTTGATGATGACGCCGTGGGTGTAGTCCAAATCGTCTCGACAGTTGATTACGAGGAGAGTAGGATAGAGAGCAATGGCAATAACCACAATTGGCAAACGATATAATCGAAAAGGAGGAATGCCGGTCCTTTGGAGTAGAAAATAATTTCGAGAAGCGTTGGAGATAAGTTCTGAGGAGAAGAGACGAGAGGAGAGGGGAGATTTATTTTGCTGGGTTCGCATCTACTAAGTTGGGTCTTGGGGTCTTTGGGGGGGTGGCAAAGAAGGGGGCGTGCATCTATCTATCCGCACATCCACCCATGCACAATGCACAATGCACAATGCACATGCACTTTGGGCTCTGGGAGGAATGGAGAGGCAACTGCGACCCTGTTGGATTGGTGCTGCGACGATAGGCAGCGCACATTGAACGGATTACGGCCTGGCCTCTCTCCCAGATCCATCGCTCTTTCGTCTGGCATATTTCGTCCTGAGAACGAGACAGTATGCACGACTCGGTTTCCTCTGGCTGATTGACCCGGCCACTGAACCCTTATCAGCATTCAACTTGACATTTCGAAGATGGAACCAATGACTACAGGTCCCGAGCTACCTTGATGTAGCCGCGGTGGGCGTGTCTCTATCAGAACCCGGATCTTTAGTCGAGAAGAAGCCAACCAAGATGCCAGAAAAAGGTTGTTGAGATGCGCAATGCCCCACACCGTTGTTGCTCCTGGCCTTCTTGTCCCTCGGCATCCAAGATACGCGGAGACCGCGGAGACTGACGGAACACATGAAAAAAAGTACAGTCGAGCCAATCTGGTTGCATCGGTGCGCTTCAAATTTTTAAAAACCCATGATGTCATCAACCTCTATGCGGCTGGGGAAACTCGAAAGGCAAATAAATGCACATAAAGAAAAAGTGTTGTGCATGTATAGAAAACGCGGCCCTCTTTGCATTGCGCATTTTTCTCTTGTTCAACGAAGGCGTAGCTTGTCTCCGGGTATCTATCGCAAGCTGGTTGGCCAAGTTTGTTACACTGGAATACTTATTACTTACATTGTACGGATTATTGCGAAGGAGGTTCCTCAATCGGTTTCGTCTCCACTCAAGCTGGCACTACATAGAGCGGGCGGGGATCATGCATGCCTCTTTCTTAATTTTCATCTTTTTTGTTGGGGAACATGGCGAAGCTCGGTGGGGGAACGCGTGGCCACGGGACGCATTCTCATACATTCATGCATTCGGCCGAGAACCAATGGCAGAGCTTGATGTTGGCGTGTCGTGCATAGCATGCGCTTGCCAATTTGGGGGAAAAGTCATTTTGCAATGACATAAAGACACGATTTCGTTCCATTTTCTTCTCAACTCGATTTCCGACCTAGTAGCTCGCTAGCTGCCTTGTTTCATCGCAGTCTTTCCTCGGTCCCCTTTTGAAACAACGAGAAACCCCCACGCGCCCGTATTCTCAGGTCCCCGCACCTGGCCGAGGCTCTTCTTGGTAATACAGTGACAGGCTGTATTACCAACGACAATGATTGAAATTGACAAGGGGTCCTGGTCCTCTTCGGGTCTTCGCGCCTCAACAAATTCGGCTCCAGTCTCCGTAATCAATGTCAGAAATGTCATCCCGACTAGCTCGTGAAAGTCATGTTTCCTTCTACATAGAAGCTCGATATCTTCTGCCCCGGAGCAAGTTATTCTGCCGTTCCCTTTTCGTTGCACTTTTTTTTTTTTGTTTTTTTGTTTTTATTTTTCCCAAATACAATGCACAGCGTATCTCATTCCCGAGCGATTTACAACATCGAGGGCCTCACGTGATCCGCACTCCCGTCAAAAGACAAACGAACAAAGCACTCATTCTCACCACGTAGCAGTGCAAGAGGCATGGATAGACCCTGCATGTTCGTGCCGACTCTTGCAATTTACCAAGTTTCCTGAGACCAACTTTACAAGATGCACAATAATGCACTCGCGTCGTGTCGTGAGCCAGCACGGGAACTATTCAAACTAGATGATACAAGCAGTTTTTATCTCCTGCCCAGGAGAGTTGCATCTAGAATACAAAACGTTTTGGTCTCTTCCGGGGTTATGGACTAGCATGTCCAACTATCCATCGCGAACACGAAATTTTCCTCAGTCATGTCCTGCACCTTGGCATCATATTTAGGCGTCTGTCTAGATAGTCGATGGGATGCCAAAGGCTGTAGCAGCTGACGACAAGCAACATGGTTATTGGCCTTGTTTTAGCTGCTGCAAATCATGCAGGAACTGACTGTCACTGGCGCCCGAGTCTGCCGCATTATATTCGATGTAGCAGAAAAGCAAAAGTTTTATCGATGCATCCACTTATACAATCTCTGCTCTGGCTAGTAGTAACACGCAGTTTGGAAGACATGTAACATAAAGCTGAGTCATAGGCCTATCATCTGTTGCGTATATGCCTCTCCCTCGTCATCTCTTGGCCAATCTGTTCCTGCAGAGTAGGCCCTTAATCTAAGCCTTCAAGTTGCCAGACAACCAGCGGTTCAGGAAATCGAGCGAAGGCTCGGGCTGGTCAAAGGGCGTCATGTGTCCGGCCTTGTAGATCTGGAGGAAGGACAAGTTACCGTGAGACTTCAACTTGCCGTAGTCCTTGCCATCCTTGCTGGAGGCAACCTTGATTCCCTTGCTCTCAGCTTTCTTGAAGCCCTCGTGTCCGGACCACTCGAGCTTGTTGGTCCAAGCCTGGTTACCGAGCCAGTTGCAGATGAAATCAGCATCGCCAGCATAGATGAGCACAGGGATCTCGTCGAGAATCTGGGGAACCAATCTGAAGTAAGGCTTCATCCAATCACCCTGGAACAAGAAGTTGCGGTTAATGTCAAAGTTGCAGCTGTCGTACTTGTCAACCTCGGCGCCGAGAGCCTCCATGACCTCGGGCTTGTTCAACCACTGAGAAATGTATTCGAGTTCGTCGTAGCAAAGGCTGCTGCCCTTGCAGTCACGGCGAACATCGTAAGGGTTGCGGCCGCTGCGCTGGTAAGGACCAATCATGGCATTATTGCAGTAGATACTGGCGGGTACGCAGGTCCAGACACTCTCGGAATCATAGCAAGATTTGATCAACGACTGGCAGCGGGGGAGGGCATTGTCCAGGCCTTGGCAGGCGCTCTCGTCCAAGACAGCAGGGTAGCCACCATCACCGCAAGCCATTGGGCGGTAGTACTCGTACTGAGTGTAACCATCGGTCAATCCGTTTCCAATCAGAACGCTCTTGAGGTTGATGTTGCGGTCCTTGTGAGATAGGATCTCAGAGGTAAAGACGGGAATATAGTGACCACCGTAGGACTCGCCAGCAATGTGGAAGTCTTGCTTAGCATACTCGGGGAACTGATGGAAGAATAGAGTGAGGAGAGCGTAGACATCCTTGCCAGCAGCAACGGTGTTGCTGACAGAGCCACTTCCGTAAGAGTAGCCAACATTGACGGGCTGATCGAGGAAAATAACGGAAGCATTGGCATTCCATGAGTATGGGTTGTGGACCACCTCAACCTTCTTGTTGATGGACGCAGGGCCGAGCTCCATGAAGAGACCGGTAAGCGATGAGCAACCCGGGCCACCGTTAAGCCAGAGGACCACGGGGTCATTCGTGGGGTCGTTGCGTGACTCAAAGAACCCTAGATATTAGAATTAGCCATTATGCTCGTTTGACTGGAATCTTTTATCGATGTCCACAGCTGATCGATCATTGCAGCTATCCATCATGCAATTTTGATTTCGCACTCACAGTAGAACAAATGCTTGTCCTTCTCATCGTCATCCAGGTAACCGCTGTACTGCTTGACCTTGTCGACACCCAGCTTGGCGGGATCGACCTTCTTAGCACGGAGGTTGTAGTTGTCAAGCTTGCCACCGACCTTGCGGTGGGACTCGCCCTTCTCATTCTCGACCCAGATGGACTGTACATCGGCGCCTTTTACGACGTGGTCCCATTTGTTGTTGGGAATGCGCGAGTGCTTCTTGGGTTTGGCGTTGATGACATGCTTCTTGAACGCATCGACAGCATCTGGTGCAAGCATAGTTACTTCGTCCCAAATGCCCCTGGCCTCGGCCGAGGCTTCACCATATGCCGCCTTCAGGGGCTTGGTCCAGGTGTCAAAGTCGACATTGCCAATCTTGTTGAGGTCGATGCCGAAGGGCAGCTTCGAAGGGTTGTTGAGGACCTTTTGTTCCTGGAGGCCAACCGCGGAGGAGGCGGCACCGAGCACGAGGGCAGAGTTGGACAGCCTCATGGTTGACGGGCTGATGGTGGAGGAAACGGCAGCAAGAGACGAGACTTGATTAGGTTGTGAAGGAGGGTCTTGTTGGATTTCTTTTACGGATGGGCAAAGAAAGATGAGGAGGGTACGAGGATGAAACAGGATGAAGAGAGAGTGAGTGAGAGAGAGAGCTAGACAACGAGCGAGAAGTTTCCGAGGGCGGTCCCGAGGGCGGAAGTGGATGACGACCGCAAACGACGCAATTGGGCCTGCAGGAACGTGAGACCCATGGGGCGCTACTGGTTAACCAGCAACAGAGCAGCACCAGCAGGAGTGCCACCGGATTAATATCTTATTACACTAACACCTGTCCTGGTGGTTCACTGCGGCCTCCTGTTATCCGCAGCCTCAACCTTGATCCAGTAGCGCGGAATGCGGAATGGTGCTGGTGTCGTGCCTGCACCCACTATTCGGCGTTTTGGGGAAGGTCAGCCGGCTTACGTAACATGGCAGTCAGATGATAGTGCTCGAAACTCTATAGCGTCTATTTATGTATGTAAATGGTGTTTCATTCACGTACGGATCCGTAGTCCAGCTCCATCCGCGTGCATTACATAGCTTTTTCTCCGTCGTTCGAACGCCCTGCCCTCTAATTCCTGTTTGTTTTCATGTATGCAATCCGTACAGGAGGTACAAAATGAGGGGCAGTAAACGTAGTGTGGCACTAAGTCAGTACATACCACATATTATATATATATTACTAAGACTATACGTACATATACCTAGTATCTCCTACCAGCGGAAATACCCCTACATAGACTGTGCAATGTCAATGTAAATACCCCACGGATTAGGCCAACAAGGCTCAATCATGCGCGACAATCGCCAGTGGGCTGAACGCCGTGCAAGGCCGCAAAGGGGTCGTCGCATGCGTCTTTGGCTCGCTCGTACTCGACGGTGCCCTGGAGCCTGCGTGACAGGTCCTTGGAGTACATGACATCAATGAATTCGAAGATGAGATCGAGCCCGGAGGTCACCTGATGTCGAGTCAGCTCTGCTCTGCTCCGCGCAACGCACGTGCCCGTCGAACAAGAAAGAAAGAGAGAAAGAAACAAAGCAGAGAAACAACATACACCTGACGATGTCCAAACATTACCATCAACCGTCCACCTCGCCGGCGACACCCACTTCACCTTGCTTCCCATCGCAACGATTTCCTTCCAAGCAGCCTTGTTGGTCGTCGCCCGCTTGCCGTCCAAGACGCCTGCCCTGGCAGCAATGCCTGATCCGGTGCACACCGTCAACAAGTACTTGACGGTCGGGTACGTCTTGCGGACGAAATCCACCGCGGCCTGCGAGGTGCTGGCGTTTCTCACGCCCGGTCCACCCGGGACGAGCAACACATCGATATCCCTCGGCGGCTTGTCAAAAGTATGCGTGGGGTTGATGGAGGCCTCGAAGTGCGAGCCCATCTTGTTGACGGCCTGCGAGACGGGGCGCATCCTCACGGGATCCATGGTCTCGGCAACGAAGCTGAGATTGAGTTGTTTGCTCATGGATGCGTAGAAGAGCACGTCGATTGGCCCAAAGACATCCATGGTATCGAAACTGTTGAATAATGTCACGGCCCAGTTCTTGGGATATGTCGTGTTGTTATCTTCGCCTCCTCCTCCTCCTCCTCCTCCTCTGCCAACGACGATTGCTGAGGCGACGCCCGCATTGGCCAGCCAGCTGACCACTTGAATCATAGTAAACTTCATTGTACCCGAATTCCCGAAACTGACCAGCAGATTACAAGTGGACGCGATGAAGAAAAAAAAACCTGCTGAAGCAAAACCCCTTTTCTTGTGAAGGCCAAACGAACCAGATTAAGCAAATATAAAAAGAGGCAGAAAATGAAACAAAAGTTGAGTCAAAAAATAAAGTAAAACTAAAGTCCATCTATCCTCTTCGCGCAACGTAGCATGGTTTGCCCAGCCCTCTTTATATCAGTCAACTCACCCGTTTGCCGCCGTAACCGACTGTGCACAAACGTGCAGCAGTGCCCTTTCACCTTTCTATTGTTCATCTTTGCCTGATTCGTTGTAGCATTCTTTGTCCCAGCCAAACAGCTGCGAGTGCCAACGTGCATCTGATGGCCGCCATCCAAAAAGAGGTGGCTCAGGACTCAGGAAACTGTTTTTTTTTCAGTCCACCTTCTGCAACCGGATTTGAGTTGGTTTCGTGTGACTTGCAAGAGACCATCGGCTTGTGCATCCACTCATTGGTTGTCGTGTCACGATGCATCAAACACTTGTTCCTTTCGACATAGAGCGGGGTCACGGTCGCGAGAAAAAGCATTTCTCATTGTCTACAGAAGTGGGGTGAAGGGGATTTCTTTTTTTTTTTTTTTCTATGCTTCGTCGTCACCCGCAGCTTCTGCCGCTTCCTTTTCCTTAGCCTTTGCAGCCTTCTTGGCAGCGGTCTGCTGCTCCTTGAGAAGTTTCTTCATTTGGTTCTTACTCATCTCACCTGGTGCTCCTGCAGCATCCGCAGATGCGACGCCGTCGGCTGGTTTTGTCACTGGAACGACGAGGTCTGCTCTCGGAACGTTGGGGTTTCCTTTCCACTCCAGGGGACGGACAGACATGAACTCGTCCACCACGGCGTCTGTGACCTTGGACCGTCGTTCTTGGAAAGCACCGACGTATTTCTGGAGATAGTCGATGCAAATTGCTTTCAACTGTAGTTTGTGGTCAGCAAGTCTGGGCTTGCAGTGAGCTCATCTATACCAGAATCATGTCCTTACCTCGCCTGTGAGCAGCCTGCCGCCAGTGTAGTCGTCCTTGATCTTCTTAAGCTCCTAGAGGTTTACTCGGTTAGTTTGTCCATAAATAGACTCCCCCTTTGCCGATATCCACTCACTTCATCATCCTCCATGAAGAAGGTGAGGTATTGATAAGCGACATCCACGTCGGCGTTGCCGCCCTTCTCGCGATGCTCCTCTAGAGTTTCGCGTCCACCGGAGAATGCGTATCTGTTGACCTTCGTCTTGATCTGTTTTGCAGAGTCGCTCAAGAAAATGGCAGAGTTATCGTCACTGGCCGACATTTTCGATCCGGGACCTTGCAAGGCATCGAGAAATCGCATGTGAATCAGAGCCGGCTTGGCAAACTTCAGGCCCGAGGCACAATCTCTCGTCAAGCGGAAGTAAGGGTCTTGGTCAATGGCGCAGGGAATCAAGCACGGAATGCTGGCCGTTTTCTTCTCGTCCTCGCCAAAGATGTGGGGGAACGAAGAGGCAAACGACGTTGCGCCTTGGATGCTGGCAAAATGAATCTTGCCAATATTTGAACTGTCCAGGACTTAGCATTCTCGCAACTCGACTTCTTATAAGGGGGGTAACCCAAGAAGCAGATGATATTACCTTCCGTCAAATCCAAAAATTGCCTTGGCAGTATTGTACGTCACTCTCTTCGCAAAGCGAACAATGTTCTTGTAAAAGGCGCCGCCGACGTAAGCAAAGTCTGAAAAGATAAACGTCTTCTTGGGATCAAAACCAGCGGCAATGATATCCGTGGCGTTGGTTCGGCTGTACCCCATGACCTCCTCTACAGTCCGCTTCTCGGAGAATAGATACTTTTCGTCTAGGGAAAAAACACCGTCAATCGTACTGTCCTGTTTCGTGGGCTCGGGCACAGTCCATCTCACCATCAGTCAACATGACAATCAAGGGGACGTCCAGAGTCTCCTGCAGCCACCTAAATCGTACAAGTCAGTGCTGTCTATGTCTGGTTGTGTCTCCGGATTTTGTCTCCCCTCTTACTTCACAAAGTCAAACACTTGGGTGTGACCGATATGCATACTGTCACTGCTCGGTCCACGACCAGTGTAGAGGAAGAAGGGCTCATTCTAAAACTATCCTCTTAGTAAACCTTGACACAAGCAACGCCATTGCAGGTGCAAAAGGCAAAGGGTCCAAACCTTCTCGTAACGGTCAAGAATCATGTCCAGGTCGCGGTGACTGAAAAAGATGCCGCGGCGCATGAATCGATGAGGTCTAGTACCAGTGACCTTTTCCCAGCGTTGTAACAGCGCCTCGTTGATGGAGCTGGTACCGAACTCATCGATGAGTTTACGGTAGTCAATGGCCTTGACCTTGCCATCCTCCCCGACCTCGCCTGATACCGACCAGGGGTTGATATCCTGCTTCGAGGACGCCGCATCCCGGGCAGTTGCGTCAGCAACGGCGGCCGTTTGGTCAGGAACAGACGCCATTGTGTTTTGGGCAGAAAGGATTCCAGGACGGGTCGCGACGGGTGGCTTTGAGGAGTCGGGGTTGGAACGCTCCAACTCGTACAAAACTCGAGGGGTCTACCGTGGATCGGACAGGCACGTCTGTTGTGACTCAACCCCGTCGAATTAGACACTTTGGCGTAGTAGGGTCACTAGTAGAGAAGAAAGAGGTCCAGAGAGGAAGGCGGGGCAGCCAAAGAATTTCGTGCGCATGGCGGGGTTCACCTCAGGTATTACAGCAGTGCCAGTGCCATTGCCATCATTCTTCGCTCGTATTTAAGCAAGACTTTTCTCTTTTTCGCATCCTTGATACCAGAGACGGATACAGAGACAGATATCTCCTAACGAAACCAAAGCCAGCGGTTCCTGCCTGTTTTCTTCTTTCGAGCCCTTTTTTTCCTGTTCTTGCTTTACTCATACATCATCAGCCCACCATGCCTCTGATCCAACAGCCCTCCAACCAAATCAAGCTGACAAACGTGTCGCTTGTGCGCCTGAAGAAGGGCAAAAAACGATTCGAAATCGCTTGCTACAAGAACAAGGTCATGGAATGGCGGTCTGGAATAGAGACCGACCTGGACAACGTCCTCCAGATCCCAAACGTCTTCCTGAACGTCTCCAAGGGACAGACGGCGCCACGGGAGGACCTCGAAAAGGCCTTTGGCAAGGGCAAGTCCACCGACGATATCGTGTTGGAGATGCTCAAAAAGGGAGAGCTGCAAGTCGGCGAGAAGGAACGAGCGGCACAATCGGAACGCGTGCACAACGAGGTCATCGGCATAGTGGCAAGCAAGCTGGTGGACCCGAGGACAAAGCGGGTATATACCTTTGGCATGATCGAGAAGGCGCTCGACATGTTGAGCTCCCATGCTCATAACAATTCCGCAGAGAAAAGTGGTGCTGCAGGGAGCGGTGCAGGGAGCGGTGCGGGCACGCCAGCGACGGGCGACGATGGCGAAGCCAAGCCCAACAGGATCAAGGAACATAACTGGACTGGCGTTGTCACGACGAAAAGTGCCAAGAGTCAGGCGTTGGAGGCCATGAAGGCTCTGATTGCGCATCAGCCTATCCCCGTGGCTAGAGCAAGAATGAGGTTACGGGTCTCATGTCCTACCAACGTGTTGAAGCAAGCTCTCAAGGCAGCTGGGAACAAGGGAGCAGCGGCCAAGGAGGACGATGGTGGAGAACAAAGGGCACCCGGAACCGTCAAGGACAAGATCTTGGGATACGTCGAGCAAGTAGAAACTCAAGATGTCGTCGGCTCGGAATGGGAAGTCGTTGGGTTCGTAGAGCCTGGTGCGTTCAAGGCCTTGTCGGATTTTATTGGGAACGAAACCAAGGGTCAGGGAAGGGTGGAGGTGCTGGACATGGCAGTTACTCATGAGGATTGAATGAATGCAATGCCAAGGATGTACAGACATGACAAAATTTAGAAGCTGATATCCGTCCCTCTGTCGATACTACAGTTTCGGCTGTTTTGCACCTCCACTACCTTTACATCAGATTCGACAGCAAGTTGGCGGTCAAGCAAGAAAAGTGGCTTGAACACTGCGGACAGCAATAGTCACAGCAAGCGTATGTTCATGGCCTTCACCAATGTCGCTTCTCCAGGCTCCACCACTACAAAGACACGGCAGAGAAAGTAGACTACGGTTTTGTTTGAATGCTTTTTTCATTCGTCACTCCGGATCTAGAGTACAGCTAGGCCTAGCTGCATGCCCCTCGAGACAAAAACCCCCGTTCAAGTTTTTTGAGAAAATGTGCACGCAAAGATGGAATAAACCCGATCCGACACGCCTTCCCCAACCCCCCTCCACATATGCCATTTGCAGTAGTAATCATCAACTTGTTTAACCACCCTTCTTCTTGGAGACACCGACAGTTCGGCCACGGCGACCAGTGGTCTTGGTGTGCTGACCGCGGACACGGAGACCCCAGTAGTGACGGAGACCACGGTGAGCACGAATCTTCTTCAAGCGCTCCAAGTCATCACGGAGCTTGGAGTCGACACCGTTGGCCAAGACCTGGGAGTCCTTGCCGTCGACAATGTCGCGCTGTCTGTTGAGGAACCAGGTGGGGATCTTGTACTGAGTAGGGTTCTGGATGATAGTGACGATTCGCTCAAGCTCTTCCGAGGTGAGCTCACCGGCGCTGCGAAAGAGAAATGCGTTAGTTTTTTTTTTTTTGCCGATTCCGCCATGGTGTTCTAAAGAGAACTTCCGTTGCTCCGCCATTGCGTGGTCATGCTTGCGAGAGACGAGGGGGGTGGCCATTTTCGTACCGCTTATTCAGGTCGACATC
The DNA here is from genome assembly GCA_003814445.1 of Epichloe festucae Fl1. Taxonomy (NCBI): domain Eukaryota; kingdom Fungi; phylum Ascomycota; class Sordariomycetes; order Hypocreales; family Clavicipitaceae; genus Epichloe; species Epichloe festucae. The sequence goes on along the minus strand of CP031387.1, from coordinate 4,301,359 downwards.
AGCCTTCTTGCAGACCAAGTTGGAGTATCGGCGACCGACACCCTTGATCTTAGTCAAGGCATACATGACCTTTTGCTTGCCGTCAACATTGGTGTTCAGAAGACGCAAGATCTATTGCCTCGATGTTAGCCCCAAAACTCCGCTGAAAACGATGATTGAGAAGGGAAAATAGTGTTCGATTCGCCGGCGACTCGTCGAGAGTTCACAGCCAAGCTGGCCGGAACGATTGTGCAAATCGAGAGCGTCGCCGATCGATGGCAAGGCAGGCGTTACTTACGAACTGGAAGTTCGTCTTCTCTCCCGAAACGAGCGACATGATGGGCAACTGTACCGGTCGTTGCCGTGTACTCGAATATGGGTCGATGGATTCGGGTTGAAGTGAAGATGGCGGAGGTTTGGTCTACGCTCGCTTAACATGGTGGAAATTTCGACCCTGTGGGTGGGGGGGGCACGAGTAGGGCAAACTGCTGGTGCGCACACCAAATTCTTGATAGTCACGTGAGCCGGCCAACGTCTTCTAATTATTAGGCTTGAACGTTTTTCCGAATGTCCCCCGTAACCCGCTTGTTGGTGCCCACGGGAAATCTTCAACCTTGCTCCAGCCCAGACTTTGGAATAGTTTCTCTGAGGTACTCCGTACAGAATGAGCAACTCGTTCCCGCGTATACGCCCGATCACATTGAACCCAGAGCGCAAGTGGCTTTGCCATCACCGTGGTCACCTTCGCCTCAACCGCTGCTGAAGAGCCCCCAGCGGCATCTACAGCCCCATTGCTTGGAGTAACGACCTCATCGTACACGGAATCCGGCTCCGCGATGAGTTCCAATTGGAGTCGCAACGCCTTGCGGCATCGCTCCACCATCTGCGCGATTTCTCAGAGGAGAGCACAGGAAAGAGGAATCAAAAGCGTCTTACCTTGGAGTTTAGATGCGAAAACACGCATCCAATTGGATTTTGAATAATTCTCGTAAATTTGAACCAAGCCCAACAATAAAACTCACATTTGGCACGTTTGGTCCGTACATGGTAGGTTCTTTGTTAACCACGAAGTTTGTTCTTCAGAGTCGTCTTCTGCCATTGCTCGATCAGTCGTCTTCAAGACTGATCTTGAGCCGGATGCCCACACTACTTTGGTGTGAGAGTGCAAGACAAGAAAAAACTCCCGACAACGCTTTTTGAGTACGAAACCTTTAGTGACTTCACCAAGTGGAGGCTTTCGTAATTTATCAGTTGTCACATTATTCATCAATTCCCAGTATTTGTTTTTTTGCGTGAGCAGTCAACATGATAACACGCCCAGGGGCTGCCCTGCTTAGCTACGAAAGAAAAGTTATACCATCTGCCGTTGAAACTATCTCAACTCCATCCCAAGACACTGTAAAGCATCTTTCATCTTCCCCGAACACTGATAAACATGCGTGCCTCTTTTCTACTATGATGTGCCTATATCAGAGGCTATTGCCTGTCAGCGTCCAAAATACCCAGTTTGGCGGTTCAAGCAATACTCACGTCTGGTGGTAAGGTAAGTTTACGCGTCAGCATTTCCCATAGACACGCCCTGTCCATCTCCACGCTATGCGAATTGCTCTTCGGCTGGATATGAAAGACGTGTACGTCTTGAAGACCGCGAATTGCCAATAGCTCGTCCATACCCAAAACGTCTGACATGCGTATATTTCGATAGGCAATCGGAAAATAGGTTCTCATTATTTCTGCCCGCTCGTTCAGATGCATCAAAGTCGATTTGGATAGATTGATTGACAGAGACTCAAGTTTCGGGCACTTGGGTATCGCTTTGAATGCTTCGGCCGACTGGGGGCCGCACCAGTGAACTACAATGTGGCGGACGTGATGTTTGAGGTGCGGGTTGTCGTTGAGATGCACAAGCAACTCGCAAGCGCACCTAAATCGGAACTTCTTCTTCCGGAAGAATATTCGATAGAACTCGTCGCCCAGTGCCTGGCCTAGCAAATTCGGCAGCGTCTTCATCTGTGATGTTTGGAAGACGTGATCTCTATCGTACTTGGGACATCTGCAAGCAGCTGTCTTGATCGCTGGTACCACGGTCTGCGTACGAAAGGTGTTGTCGATCATCAAGTCCAGTGTCCGTTCTCGAATCTCGATTGGCAGCTTCATGAAGGGAAACCCTTCCTCTGTGGGTGTTTGCCTATCTGCGCTTGTCTGTGAGCGAGTGCCAAAGCTGCTGCGATGCCTAGGGGGCTCTTGCCTGCAATTTCCAAGATTTCTGTACACATTTCTATGATGTCAACGCATGTTTTGACCTCTGAGGGGTCTTTCTTGAGGATGTTTGCGCATTTCGTAATGGTGTTTGCAACCGCCGCTCTACGTCGAGGGCTCAAACGAACCAGTCTTCCCAGCTCTGAAACATCCACGCTGCCGGAGTGGTAACTGTCCAGACCTTGGAGCAAAGTTTGTATGTTTCTGGAGAGTCCGTACCGCGTTGGTATGGCCTTTGATTTCAAGACGAAGAACGACTTGCTGGTAGACATTGTTGATAATGTGAAGAGTGCCGACTGTTTGGAAGGGCTTCCCGAATCGTGTCTTTGCAAGAAGCATAGAGCTTCGTCGAGCAAGAGACAGCCTGTTTGATTGACATTGTTACCGTCCACGTGGATGGATCCATGTGTTGACACCTGCTCTTTCGAAATGGTAGGAGCAGTGAATAATGGTGCCAGCCGCTACAGGTGGCAGGGCTCGAGTTCGAACCCGTGAATTGAAAGCCAAGCCCATCGCTCCTTCTTCCTCTGTGAAGAGTTGACAATCTGACATCTGACCGACGTCGCCGACGTCGCCAAGTTTTTTCAGCACGCACACACACACGCACACGCACACAGAGACCTACCTATCTAGGCATTCTCACTCACTGCTTGTCATCAGTCGGCCACATTGTGTCTGTCACAGACACACAGAACGAGCAAAGAATTCTCACGATTGCATGGTCAATAATGATGTTATCTAATCGTCTATGCAGCATTGATAAACTCTCGCGAGTGCGCGAAATGCAGAAAGCAGTGACATGATTATAGTTGAAACCCAATTGACGCCAAGGCAAGTCATTTATCCACGACTGCCGGTCCCGTAATCCGTGAATGCTGATGCCCGATGGGTGTTAATGCCGAATGCCCTATTTATATATATATCCATGGTCTTATTTGCATCATGATACATCGTGAATTAAAGTGAATGCGTGAAGAAGTCGAGTGGACGAATGGGTGTTGACCACTGCAAGGCTAGAATGGAAAATGGCAAGAGCCTCTAATCCGTACTACCCATCCATGGTCCGCGAAGACCGTGCTCTATTTCTTTACTACATGCCAGGCAAAAGAGAAGAGAAGCAGAAGAAAAAAAAGCCCGAAGAAGGTCGTGCGCGTCCAAGGAAAGCAACAAACGTGCGTTGAGTCTCGGCAGCTTCTCCGTTGTGCCACTGTAGGGTAGCTCTAGGCGCTGGTGACCCGCAGTTGTACGGTACAGAATTTGTCAGCAGGCAGCAGTCAACCAACCAACCAGCTGGTAGGATTGGCTGGAGGCTGCATTGGTGGGTGGGTGGGTGACCGGCTCGGTTGACCGGCTCGGGTGGAAGTGAGAGCCGGCTCAGTGACTTTTCGTGGCGGACGCGGCGCGCCTACTCCGTACATACGTGTACAGTACGGAGTACAACATGTATGTATGGTGCCTGTCTCAGGCTGTCACTCAGACATGTCACCTGTGGGCGTGGCTGCTGCTCAGTCTCGGTCCGAGTCGAGGTTCGGCGAGTCCGCCAGCGAAGTGCTAAAGCCGGCCCTGTCGGCCCTGTCCATCTCCAGGCTGGACGCCCGCGTGCAACACGGGCTTACGCCGACGAAGCTGAGGGATTCGACCTGGTCTGGGTCGCTGGCTCCGAATGTCATGGTGAAATGGCTGAGCATCTCTTGGTGCTTGAGGTTTTGCAGAGTGAGCGGTCGCTGGCTGGGGTGGACCTTCTTGCTCTTCCTGTCCTTTTTGGATTCCCCTTCCGACCCGTTCTTTGAACGACGGCCCCAGGCAAATGTTCTCGCGAGTCTGCCGCTGCTCACCGTCGACTTGTGTAATGAAGACGTCTCGCTTGTGGTGGTTGTGGTGGTCGTGGTGGTCGTGGTGGTGTTGCTCTCCGTCTGAGAGATGGTATCTGAGCTATCAGACTTGCGAAGCGCGCGTCGGAACCGGTCTCGAATAGCCATTGTGGGCGGTAGTGAAGGTTGCTGTGTATGTATTCGCGGCCAAGACGGGATGGGAAAGTTGGCCGTTTGCTTCGTTGTTGTCGGTGTTGTTGTCGATGTTGTCTCGCGTCAAGATATGGCGCACTTTGGGGGTGGCAGGTCCACAACATTTTAAAGGGAATCTACATACATGTGTATCTGGGAAATCTGCAAGCCTGCTTTTGGCAAAGCCGGGAAACACGACGCCGGCTTGGGCGGCGCCCGCAGGAAACCCTCGTCGCAATGCACGATAAGGGCGTATTAGCCCGTACATGTGTAATACGGAGTGGTGGCGTTCCGTCTTTTCGGCCCATTTTCGTCCTGGTCGCGGAGAACGATGTGGAGTGCGGAGGCTGCAGTGGAGGCAGCAGGGGTGGCTTTTGCTTTTGCTTGACGAAAGCTTGGAGTGCATGCTGGGGACGTCTGGGCAGTCTGGGCAGGCATCTGGGCATCTGGGCGTCTGGGCATCTGTGGGGCAAGTGGATCATCTCTGGACGCTGACAGCCAGCCACAAGACAAGTCCCCGAGTCCCCTCCTCGAAGTCGAGTCGACAGGGAACATGGCCGTTTGCAGTGGAGCAGCCTGGCCCCTTTTGCACGTTCCAGGTCTGGTCTGGACTTTAGTAAGAGTTAGGGCGGCCAACCAAGCCTGCATTATGTAATCCGTGGGTACATATATGTACATACATGTACGCACAGTAGGGCATGCAGATGTATGTACTCCGTCGGCCCAGCGGCATGCACGCACCCATCATTTCAAATGCGCACGAAATGCACACGAAATCGGGCGCTAGTAATATTACGGACGTGGAGCTACGGAGAAGCTTCGATTTCTTACTTTGGAGGCTCACAAAAACTTGTCAGCAAGCGCAGCACTCGTACGCTTTTGAGTTGATGAGGTCAAGTCTCACGCTAATTCCGTGTGTAAAATTCAGCCACTGGTTTGAAAATTCCACCGCCATGTTCTGATCAAAAGAGTCTTCGCCGCATCTGTTCAATCATTTGTCCCCTGCATTGAGCCGAGTCAATCGGGAGGGACGGAGTGTCGGAGGCCGCCTCCAGATGACGCGCGCAGATGATGATGCACCCCCCAGACAGACAGACAGACAGACAGACAGACAGACAGACAGACAGACGGACAGACAGACAGACGGACCGCTCGGGACGGCAACAAGTTGCTCGACTCACTGACAGGGAGGGGGGGGGGCAGTCTGACACCCAGAACGTAGCAGCTGGGAAAGGAAAGCAGAAAATAACTCGCCGTCTCCACAATAAAATAACGTGACGAGACAAGAAGCAAGGACTCATGGCTGCGTCTCGACGTCATCAGGCCAATTCGTTCATGCGGGTCCAAGAAACCCGGGCTTTTCTTCCGCACGGGACTTGTCATTGGCAAGCCGATTTTGATTATTTCACTGACGCAGGCACGCCGCACTCCGGACACAAGGAGCTCAATCCATTGCCGCATTGCCGTCATGACGGGCATAGGCACGGGCACGGGCACGGGCACGGGCACGGGCATGGGCATGGCTGGTCATGCCAGGTTCGCGGCCTTGTCGGTAATTACGGAGTACATAATGTACCGAGTACGGAGTACAACGGATTAATAGTACATGTACTCCGTAGGGTGACCCCCAATTGTTGCAGGAGATGTGCGCCATCCCATTGGCCCAGATCAGCTTTGCCGGTCCGCTTCGACTTCGTGGCCTCCAGACCCCGTCAACACGTTGGATGGCTCATCGCGTGGCCGTCTACCGTGCCACGATGAGCCGCGAGTTTCTCAACAGAAAGTTGACTTGCGCTCGGCGCTGAGCCGTCCGCCGACTTGGACCTCTCTGCTAACAATCGACCCGCGACCCCGACCAGCTTCTCAATCTCGACGGCCGATCATCAGCGCCGACGTCGACCCCGCCGAAAACGTCGTCAGACGACGGCGTCGATGGCTCGTCCAGACTCACCGGGCAGAGACGCCCAAGATTCACCACCCAGCATGTCAAACCAAATCCGTACAGATGGGCTCGCGGCCGAGGCGAATGAAGACTCACACCTGCTAAGTGGTGATGAACCATGCAACAGCACAGAGTTCGCCGCCAGGAACCACCCGGGGCGGCCAGAGCATGTCGACCCAAGTCAGGAAACAAAGGGTCTTTGGTACATGGTCATGCTCACCATTGGTCTCGCCGGGCTGCAGATCGCCTGGTCCGTCGAGCTGTCGAACGGGTCGCCGTACCTGCTGTCTCTTGGCCTGAGCAAGTCACTCATGGCCCTGGTCTGGATAGCAGGCCCCTTGACCGGCACTCTAGTCGTGCCGTATGTCGGGATCGTGAGCGACAACTGTCGCTCCAGCTGGGGCAAGCGCCGCCCCTTCATGGTCGGCGGCGCCGCGGCCACAGTCACTGGCCTCCTGTTCCTGGGCTGGACCAGAGAAATCGTGGGCGGAGTCCTGGGCATCTTCGGGGCCGACCCTGAATCCAGAGGGGTCAGGATTGTCATTATCGTGGCTGCCGTCATCGGCATATACGTCCTCGACATTGCCATCAACACCGTCCAGGCAGCTGTCCGCGCCTTCATCGTCGACTGCGCGCCCGCGCACCAGCAAGAGGAGGCCAATGCCATGGCTAGCCGTGTCACTGGCTTTGGGAACATCCTGGGATATCTCGCCGGCTACATCAATCTCCCCACATACCTGTGGTTCCTGGGAGACAACCAATTCAAGATTCTGTGCGCCATTGCAAGCATCGGCCTCGCAGTGACCGTCGCCCTGAGCGCAGCCTTTGTACAGGAGAGAAACCCTCTGCTAGATGGGTCCCCCGTCAAGAAGACGCCGAGCATCTTCTCCTTCTTCTTCCGCATCTTCAGATCGATCAAGCGATTGCCCCCCCAGACCACGCGAGTATGCCAGGTACAGTTTTGCGCCTGGGTCGGCTTCTTCCCCCTCTTGTTCTACACATCCTCGTACATCGGAGAGATTTACGTCCAGCCGTACCTGGAAAAGAAGCCCATCATGACGCCCGAAGAGCTCGACGCGTTGTATGAGAAGGCCACCCGCATCGGCACGTTTGCCCTCCTGGTCAATGCCATCGTCAGCCTCTTGACAAATGTCTTTCTGCCATTCTTCATTGCCCCGACGTTCGATAGCCAACCAGTCTCTGTGGATGAAGACGGCGGCGGCGCGGCGTCCGCGCCGAAATCCACTGGGCTTGCCCGGAACTCACACCTGCATCGTCTGAGGATACCGGGCTTCACACTGAGAAGAGCATGGCTCGGGTCCTTGCTCTTGTTTGCCGGCTCCATGTTCTGCACGGTGCTCGTTCGGTCCGTAGCCGCCGCGACCGTCTTGATAGGACTCGCCGGCGTGACCTGGGCCATGACGCTCTGGGCCCCATGGGCCGTCATCAGTGCGGAAATCAGTCGACGCGATGTCGTTGCTCGGGCAAGGAAATTGCAGGACATGGCGGCGGCGGCGCCGCCAGCAGACAATGACCCACAGGCGTCGTCCTCATCAAGAGGCCACTGTCAAGACTCGGGCGTCGAGACAGGCCAAGCCGAGGAAACTGACCAAGCCGGCGTCATTCTGGGTATTCACAACATGGCCATCGCAGTTCCCCAGATGGTTGCTACCTTGGGGTCGAGTTTGGTATTCAAGCTGGTCCAGAAACCGCGAGGCACGCCCGGCGATCATAGCTTCGCCATCGTCATGGCTCTCGGCGGCGTATTCGTCTTGGCATCGTGCATTTTCGCCTTCAAAATCAAGGATGACGGCCATGTCGCCGAGGAGCAAGGGCATGTTCAAGAGCAGGGGCGCGCACTGCTCTCTTTGTCGTGACTGAAGACATCCACATATGACAGCAATGCGAATTTTTTTTTTTTTTTTTTTTTTTCAATACGTGATTGGACTACTATCCACATGAGAGTCTGGGGAACGACGCATCATAGAGCTGGCATCTGCGATGTAGTTAGTTGTGACTCAGGGAATGCCGGTAAATATATTTCTACTCCTCACGCGTTCCAACAAAAACTACCTGAAGCAATGAGCGAAGCCATGAGCGAAGCAATCTCTTTCAAAAGAGGAAAAAGAACCAACAACGGGCTTTGTCCAGGTCCATCTCACCCCCCGTATTATCAGCCAGTCACCAAGTTCCGTTCCCCCTCACAGCCAGCCCGAACGAGTCCCAGAAACCCAAAAAAAAACCTCACTTCCCATCGTGGCACGGCCCAAGCGGAACCCTCGTCTCTGCCGGGATAACCCCCTTTGACCAATCATATGCCGTCATGCCATCCCAGTAGTAGCACCACTTGGACCCGTGCTCATCGCAATATGTGTAATCGCACGAGGGCGGCTCAGTCTCAGCCGCGGTCGAGACGGGAGCGGTGCTCGTCGTGCGCGCCGGACAGCCGTTGTTCACCATCGCTGCGAGGACGGTTGGTACGGACAGGATGATGGCCTTGAGAGACGGCATTTTCGGACTGGACAGTATTGATAATCGGGCGGGTTATTGATATGAAGACTCGGTTTCATCCGAAGTAGGTAGGTACCAAAAGAGCAATTTTGGGTAATAAGCAGGAAAATGCGTCCTCTACGCCTGGGGGGGGGGGGGGGTGTAAATGAAACAGAAGCAAAGGGACGGATTCTTCCCTCTTGCCGCATCTGCCATCCATTACCTCCTGAACAAGCAAGAGCGATATTCGAGGAGCAAGAGCAGCCTGTATCCCAACACACTACGACAACACCAATTTGGACCATCGCGCTATTGTCACGCAGCTAGGCTGAACGGCCTACAAAAACGGAGTGCGCACCCCGAATGTAGCTGCGATCAAGAATGAGCATATATATGCTCAAAATCTACAGACTTTTTCCGAAAAAGAAAAAAAAAAGGGGGAGGGAGAGAGAGAGAATCCATCTTTCAAGGTCCTGCCTGACCCAAAAACACGCACAACAATCCCCCCATCACTCAATGGCCTTCAGCCCAGCCTTAACCCACAACGCAAAGCACAAGCCCATGCTCAGCACCCAGAAGCCACTCCTCACACCAGACAGCTTGCGGTTGGCCCCAAGCTCAACGTAGGAAAACACGTAGGCGAGCCGAGAAGCGAGGTATCCCAGGGTGAGCGCGTTGACAGTGCTTGCGCTCAGACCAGCCTGGTTCGCGGCAATGACACCAGCGGCGTAGATGCCGATGGATTCGAAGCCGTTCTCCGAGGCGTTTTGTGCGCGGAGGAGGCGCTGTTGACGCTGTGGGAGGGGGGGTTGTTGTTGTTGTTGTTGTTAGAACCGCCGCGAAATGCCGAATGCGGGAAAACCCCGACATTTTTCGTTGTTTGGAAGACGGGGGGAAAACAAAACGTACGGGCTTGTCCATATCAGCCTTGGCCATCGCATCTTTCCACCCCCGCGGGTTGGCGTTGTCGTAGACCTTGCCGGATGCCATGACGGCGTAGGCGTGCGGCAAGAAGCATGATGTGAGGAACACGACGGGGACCTTGGGGGAATTGACGTGTGAGCTGGTAATTCTTCGAAGCAGACTGTGTTTGTTTTCCCTCGGAGAAGGTATCGAAACACTTTGTTTTTCCTTGGCTGGGTTGGAAAGGGAAAGGCACGTACTGTCAGGTAGCCAAGGTTCTTAGCCAGGTCGAGACCAACAAAGGCGCTCATGATGGGCAGTTCAGTCTCTGGATTGGAATACGTCAAGTGGTTCGTCCGTCCGTTCTCTCGTCCGTCCGTTCTCTCGTCCGTCCGTCAAATTACAAATCAAGAGCTTGATGGGCCAAAAATCTCAAACGTGGTGAGAAATCGAGTTGGTAGCGGGAAATAAAAATCAGGGATACGTTGACCTGCACGGGGGGGGAGAGAGAGGGAGAGCAAGGCCAGTCAGTCAGTGACGTCAGTGACGTAACACGAGGTGAGTCGATTACGATGTCTGCCTCGAGCTAGCTCTGTGGAACTAGAAAGATCGAATGACATTACATCGGCTGGCCCATGGGCGCAGACTCGAGGGATGATTCAAACCAAGTGCTTGCCCGACCGCTAATCCGTGTGTATTCGTATGTATTTGTATCCCCACCGCGTAACAGGCGCTCGAGTGCATGATTCTCCTCGAGGACACATGCACAGAAAACATCAGGCACGATTTGTTTGATGGTACTTTGATGGTACTGCTTCATTGAATAAGTTGCTTGCTTAGTGCGGATGCCAGTGCAGAAAAGCACAAGTCGATATATATATACAACGAAAGTCTTAGCGACGCCGGAGAGGGCAGCTCAGCTATAAATCATAAGGAAATCTATCTTCAGAAATCGCATGCAATGTGAGAGCAGCGCCAAATCCCATGTACCGCACACAGCCCAATTCATTTCATCAGAGCTCCGTGTCATAACCCGCAAGCAGTTTCGTCATGCTGGGGATTGGGTGGTTAAAAAAACAATAGAAAAAAACTTCTTCGTTTGGGAACCTGCCCATGGGTACGTGCTTCCATGTTCCAGCACTTGCAGCAGCTGCCTATTCTTCTTCTTCTTCCAAAAGAGACACTCCTTGTAGCTGTCGCGCTTGAGTCTGGCTACGTTTTCGGGCGCCCCAGCCCAAGCCGTTCCAGGCTTGACCACTCCAGGACTTTTCCGTTTTGGGTGCGACCTGGGATTGAGCAGGTGGCGGGGGAGGAGGTGGCTGGGCAGGGGATTGAGCACCGTTCTCGGGCTGAGGCTTGCCGTTCCAGACTTGACCTTTCCATGACTGCTGAGAAAACTGAGAAGGTTGCGGCTTGGGAGCTATTACCTGAGTGGTAGGTTGAGCCGCCTGAGGAGCGGGTTGGACTTGTGTTGTATACTGGGGCTGGGGCTGGTATGTCGGTTGAGGTGAGTTGTTGGTTGGCTTGTTGGGTGGCGAGCTTGTCCAGACGCGGGTGGCAGACGGAAGGGGCTTCGTCGGCTGGTCTCCGCTGCCAGCGCCTTGTTGGTAGACTTTGATAGAGTTGAGGACCCAGAAAGCCTCTGCAAAGTGTGCAGGGTTGCCGGATACATAATCCTTGCACGTGGGAGCCAAGGCGGAGCACTCAGGGTTTGAACCCCAGACGTCGGAGGAGCCAGCCCAGGCACCGCAAAAGGTGGTATCAAAGACAATCTGGTTCTTGGAGAAGTGCTGGTCGATGTTGCACGACTCTCCGCCGACAAATCGAGCGAGAGGCGTTCCCCAGTTGCTCGGGTCTGGGTTTTCTGCCTGGATGTCTTGGGGAATCCTGGAGCGAGGAAAGAACCAGACGGCAATGTGATCCGAGGTCCACTCCGTGGCATATACGCCGCCACCAATGGCGTTGAAGCCATCGCCATAGTTTTGATTGTCGTCGGTGTGTTGGCCACAGCCAGCGGAAGTACCGTAGGCACCACAGTCTGAAGAAGCGAACTTGGTAGAGGCGAGAGCACCCTGGTCCGTGACATGGCAACCAGGTTTGGTGTGGAGAGTAATCGAGTTCTTCGTTTGAGTGTTGACACCCTCGATAATGTCAATCTCACCGGATCCCGGCCAGTCGGGGCCGAACATCCAGAAAGCCGGCCACGTCCCGCATATGCTGCCGGGCATGTGGGCAATATCGGCGATGAACAAGCCGCCTGTAAAGGCCTTTTGCGAAGTGACACGAACCGACTTGCGCCCATTGGCAGGATTCATGGTCTTGTAATCGACGCCCATGAAAATTCCACCCTTGGCGTAGCCGGCCAGGCCTTCCCGGTTGGCAGTTTCACCGTCCACATAGTCGACGAATCCCTGAGTAGGATCCGCCTCTGTGAAGAAGTCAAAGCTGTTGAAGAAGTTGGTGGTGTCGTATGTCGTCTCGAGCTGATATCCGGCCGCCTGGGCAACTCCTGCAGCAAGAAACATGGTGCCACCGAAGGCAATGAAGTGGTTGGGGAAGCGCATCTTGACGGTTTGCGGGAAAAGCTCGAACCAGGTGTGAGGGTGTATTTCGCTTCTCGTTCTTTGCGTACAATGTCGCTGAGTGACCAGCACGACAGCGTCGAGAGCAAGAAAAGGGGAAATTTTTCAAAATAAAAAAGGGGACAGGAGAGGGCAAGACTGCCGAGTTTTCCAGAAAACCGCACCGAAGGTCCAAGTGACAATGAGTGCGTGGAGTCCCTGTCGCGTTCGGGAATGCTGAATCAAATGGAACTTGGCGCCCTTCTCTGCGGTGCGCGTTCCACGGGACAAGAAAAGAGGGCGGTAGCTCGTCGCGGGATAGCAGGCAATGACAAATGAATAGTCAAGCAAAGTCGAAGAATGCACAGTCCTCGATGCGTGAGAAAAAGTAGGCAAGAGAGACTGGATGAACCACAGGTTCAGTGAATGCAGAGTGAAAGGTGAAGAATGCAAAGGAATGATATTCTTCAATATATATATGGAAGGGGAGGCAGCAGCCCACAGTGAATTCAGGGTCCGAAGGAGTGACTCGCTTGTTTCTCAATCTCAGCTCACTATGCAAGCGGAAAGAGGAGGGAAAGCGAATCAAAAATGACGTTGCTCTCTATGCAAAAGAGAGAGGGTTGGGACGACCGGAAGAGGAAGTCGAGAAGGAAGCTGTGAAGCTGTGAAGCTGTGGGAACAAGCTTGTTCAGACCAGCTGCCGGAAGGATTGAACGGCAGAGGAACAAAAGAACAAAACGCGCCGGATCCGTCAACGGAACCGTCGAAGCTGCTGCGGCAAGTGCCTGCACGGAAGGGAAGAGAGTGCGAGAGAGTGGTGGAAAGGGCGGCAGGAAGGCAAGGCAAGACATGCTCGACCTCGGACGGGAATGCAGATATCTAAATACCTACATACGGTCGGTCCCAGCCAGAGCAACCACTTCTTCCTTTCCATCTTGGTCCATCTTGTTGGTGGACTGTGCGCTTCGTTTCCTGCACGCCTGGACGCCAGCGAACAGGGATTTTCTTCTTCTCCCCGACTTCTCTTCAATTGGCTGAGCGTTTCCCCCTTGAAACCAGAGCCCAGCTGCCAACTGCCAACTGCCAAGCTGCCAAGACAAGTAGGGCTCAGGTGCTGCCAGCTGCTGCCAGCTGCTGCCAGGCACCAGATTCACATTCCGGCGCGTGGCCAATCCATTGCGCCGCCGTGGCAGTGGCTGTCCACGAATCTGAGACTGTGTGGTCAGTGTGGTTGTCGTTGTCGTTAAGCCGCGGCCAATCACAGCCTGTGGCCGAGAGCGGCAAGAAGCTGCAGGGGGGGCAGGAGGGAGCAGGAGCTAGCCAGCTAGTGTGCTTATTAGTTCCTGTCCGTGCCACCGGCGTGCCTGACAAAGGCGCTCTCGAAAGGCGCACAGGCGCTCGGGTGGGGGAACAAGGGGGACAATAACTCCGCCAACAATAGACCAGACTCACGGATGATTCTTACTAACTTTTATAGGAGCATCGCGTGGGTTGAGCACGCACGCACCACGCGCCGCCCACACTCGGACATTTGGCATTGACATCCCCCGCTTGGGGCTGCGTTTAATAATTGAGCCATCAACGTGCAAGTATTTGCGCTCAGTGGTGATACCAACGCAATGTTCTTCACGTTGGCCATTGAGCACAAGGTTCGTGATGGGGGCATCGTTTCGAATTATAACTTTGGCTGGAGCAACGGAACGTGAAGAGGGGAAGAGGACGAAAAGATGTTGATTGGGATATCGGTGCTAGAAGTTGTGTGTTAGAAACAGGGCACCGCCACGGGATGCTTCAGCCACAGCAGCCCTGCTAAGCGAAGACGTGCGCCAGTGCGCCAGTGCGCCACCAGTCTAATACGACTCACTCGTTTCCAGGATACATCGTCAACACAATCCGTATTCCTTTCCAATTTACGGACTAATGTCCTTCTCCAACGGCCTCTCCTTCCGCGAGATAGTTCCATCCATCCGTCACGTCACGACCAAACACGACTGGACTGTGTGGTGCGCTCCCTGGTCTTTGCTTTCTACGAACGGGGTTGAACATCTGACTGAAATCCCCGGACACCCTACCCTGTTCACCGCGACCAACTTGCCTTCTCATATAATTAATCTGTCTCCTCTCATCACTTGAAATGCTATGCAGAATCACTACCTACCATCGCCCACGACCGCTCGCCGCACGCACCGCCGCGCCCAAGACCTGATTGTACTGTAGCGTAGACCTGACTTCAACTCGTCTTCCTCTTCCTCTTCATTGCTGCCGTGCATCCTTCACGAGCCTCGACACGCCATCCTCGGAGCTGGTTCATCAGCTACCTGGTACGCGCCACGGCATGGAATCATTGCAGATGATGCAGTCAGTATGTTTGTGCGGCTGAGCGTTATTCTCAGCCTCGTCGGATCCAACATGATGACATTTTGTTCACGACGTGATTTTCACCCACAAAGATATGACTTGCCCCGTCCGGCAAGTGACCAGTGACTGACTGCGCTTTGCACCAAGTGAGCATCGTGACGCCCGTTCTGGACACCTGTATCGATGACAACTGAGATTCAGATTCGAGAATGAGGCAGAGTGAGGTTGTGCTTGTGTCCAACAAGGCTGGTGGGCTGGTTGTTCTGATGCAAAGGAGTATCGATAATTATATGCTGCATCGAAAATTCAAAGTGTCCTCGAATACATACAACAACACGGTTGGAATCATACACGTGCAAGAGATGAAACAGTGAGTCTGAAAAAATGTGGCCGATGTGGAGCAACATCACGACGACACCACCAGACGCAAGGGCAGTACTGCTACCTGAAGAGTTAGAGGGAAAAAAAAAGAAAGAAAGACAACCGAAAAGCAACTGCGCATTAGGACACGAATGGTGGGCAAGACAGATGGTCGACCAACATGCACATTCCGCAACAGATGGCTAGACTCTTGCGCAAGCGCAAAACGTTGAAAAATTACGGCTGCAGGCCCCATTGCCCTTCATCCTTCTTGTCCCTCTAAATCTCGTTCCTCAAAATGTGTCTCGTCTTCATGCGCCTGCTTAAGCCGCTTCATGTCCGGGAGATGCGCCGCTTGAATTCGGTCGGATCTGCAGGACGAGCGTACGTACTAGAGCTTTGCACACGTGCTATCCGAAAAGAATCCAAGTCGGTAGGTGAATCGATCTCTTCTTTTTTTATTGATCAAGATGCAGCAGGTGTACGCCGTCTTTGCCCTTGCCCTCGTAGTCCCATCTTGGTCCAGTCATCCAGCCATGCATGCATTCAACAAACGCCTACTTTTCTTAGGCGAAAAAGACCAAAAATTTCCCGAACCGTCCAGCCATGCAGAGCACGGGTATTGACTTGTACCAGTTGAAAATAAATGCGAACAAAACGCAGTGCGCCGTGGGCCAGAAGCTGTTGGCCGGCCCAATGTGAATGGCCAGTTATGCGATGAACCACCTCGATAACGGAATAACGCCAGATACATCCATGCGAGAAGCAATTGAAATATACACGTTTCTACCATGAGAAAAAAAAAAAAAAAAAAAAAAAAAAAGCTCGCGGGGGGTGAGGAAGAGCAATCAATCATTTATAGCTTGACCCACTTGCCGGTGAGCTTCCACCAGATGACGGCTATAAAGTCCTCCTTGAAGCGCTCCCAGGGATTCCTGTTCAGCCAGTAACTGAATTGTCGGTAGTGGTACATCTCACCCCAGCAGTCTCGTCCCCATTCACACCCAGCCATGTTCACGACAAAGTCGCGATCCTCTTGGCTATAGTGGAAGCGAGTGTTGTTTTTGCCTGAGCCGTCGCCACAGGCAGCGGGTGGGAAACTGTTGATCTTGCGTTGGGGGAGGAAAGCGGTATGTTCTCGGACCCAGGCATGGTTTTCGTAGAGTGCCTCCAGAGCATCTTGCTCTTTGTGCTCCCAAGCCATGTGCTTTTGCTCATAGGCGACTGGGTCCCACCAAATATCCAGGAGGCGTTCCGTCCAGGCACTGCGACGCACGAAGAAAGATCCCAAGTTGAATCCAGAGCAGTCCTGCGTCAACATCAGATTGACCGAATTGATGTTGCCATCGCCAACAGCGCTCGTTGCGGATTTGTCGAGATACGGGTACGTGAGCGGGTGGGAAATGTTGAGCGGGTTCCATTCATTAATATCGCGATACACAATTTTGTCCAGGTTGTTGAATAGATGATCCTGGAGGGAATACGAGGGCTCCATGACGATTGTGTTCAAATCAAGCCACCAAAACCTGTTCATGTTGAAAGAAGAAAGTAATCCATACGTCAGCTGCTCATTCATCTCGCAGCCATGTACGACTGACGACCTGAGAACGACTTACCACTCCGCGTTTGGATACTTGCGCATAGCGCTGCGCAAGTAGTCAACCTTTTCCCAACTTTCTCGCCATTCGTGCGCATACTTCTTTCTAGTCTTCATGTCGACGATTTCGAGGTCGTAGCCCCATGTTGAGACGTATTTTCGCTTGTTTCGCACGCTGTCGCGCTCGATGGCCCATTCTCGAGCCCCTTTCCACTCCATGACACCT
This sequence comes from Epichloe festucae Fl1, assembly GCA_003814445.1. Lineage (NCBI taxonomy): Eukaryota > Fungi > Ascomycota > Sordariomycetes > Hypocreales > Clavicipitaceae > Epichloe > Epichloe festucae. The sequence continues at coordinate 4,284,678 of CP031387.1, read as the reverse complement.
CCACCGACATTGGCAGCTAATATGATGACATATTTTGAGCCACCACCCCCCCAACTCGCTCTTCTATACCGATAGATCAGGGCTAAGCGCGAATGTGTTAGGAAAAAAAAAAACAAATGTTCCAGATAGACATGTATATCCTTGATCCCACAGAGTGCCAGGGAAGGGGGACTTACGAGAATGGTAGAATATATAGAGGCAGAGCAACAGAATGAGACATAGCACAAGTCGAATCTTCAGCTTTCGGCCCATGCGACCGAAAACGGATCGTATCCTTCTGATAAGGGAAATGTTCTGTCCAGGCCAGCGTCCGCGGCCAGGTGTCTCCTTGTCGCCCAAGCGGGGATCATTAGTGTTGGAGTTGAATCGAGGCAGATAACTTGACAAGCGTCGTACATGGCGGGACAAGAAGCCTTGGTTATGTGTCGAAAAGGACGGGTAGCCATTGGGGCCTACATGGCGCATCTTGGCAGATTCCCAAGATACCGTGTTGGAGGAGGGAGTGTTGGCAGGACTTGACCGACCGCTGCTGATATTCAAGCCAGGGCTCGACCAGCCACCGCCGGGGACAGGCGAAGGACTACGCGATAAGGACATTGGGGTCGCGGGTGTGCCTAAGAAGCAGAAGTCGCAGTGTTAGTTTGTCTGACCATCTGTCAAGTCAAAGTCTGCGCAACAGTATGGGTCACGACATGTTGCCCGGTGTTGCACAAGTGTTTGCCAGCATGGCTGGACAAAGTGGGCAGGCAAGACGAGAGACGTACCGAGGACTGGCGAAAGTTGAGCTCTGTTGGCTTGTTTGGGCTGTATTTCAAGAAAGTTGCCAGATCGCTGCTCACTTAAAGTCTGGGTCCCGACCGAGGATCGTCGTCGGTGATGCGAAACCACAAGCCGGTCGTTCACGGAGCTCGAGGAGCCGGCTGTCGAATTTGAGGACGCCAGCTTGAATGTCGAGGAGCAGGAGCTGAGTATAGATTGGTGGCGTGGGACGATCCGCGAGAGGTGGCTGCTGGGATCAGTGCAGCTGAGGCTCGACGCGAAAGCTCTCTATGGACGGCGACGAAGACAAAGGAGGTCTGGTGTGCGGACGTATGTATCGAGTGAGCGCGCGGTAGGCCAAGCAGATGCAATGCAATATTTCGTTGCCGCAGCTGCTAGACTCGCAGGCAGTGTCCTCTTGTCCTCTTGTCCTCTTGTCTTGATGTCTTGATGTCTTGATGTCAAGGGGGTTGGACGTTTTGGAAGCGAGAAGAGGCAAGGGGAAAAAAAAAACGGTGGAGTACCACCTGCGACTGGCAACGCGAAGTGGCTATCTCGACCAGTGGCTCCTTGTGGAACAGAGAGCAGAGAGCAGCAGGACACGCGCAGCAGGACACGCGCAGCAGAATCCGTGTCAAAGCACCTGGCGCAGTCGTGCGCTGTACGGAGTAATGTAGAAATGGAAACAAAACAAAAAAAAGCCTTTCTTTTCTTTTTCGTTCTTTCCCCCCTCCGAGAGGCAGTCGGAGCCGTCGGAGACAACAGGGGTAATTACTATGGGTACTATGGACTTGAACGCAGATTGTCTGCATGCAATTGTGCACCATCGTATTACCATCAAGCCATCTGGACACGTTTACCCCCCCTCCTCCCCGTGAGGTTGTTATCTTCTCGGACATGCCCCAAAAGAGTACGGAGTACTCCGTAATACGATACGACGGACGGACTAACGCGGGTTGCTGGGCTGACGTCGATATCAGGCATGGACAATCACAATCAAACTGAGACTGAGACTTCTGTGTCTCGTCCTCGTCCTCGTCCTCGTCCTCGTCCTCGTCCTCGTCCTCGTCCTCCTCTTCTCCCGGACGCATTGACTGGCACCTCATAATACCAACCAAGTATGTATTGCTGTATCATGCGCCCATGCCGAGAAAGGAATAGCAGCGTCCGAAGACACTGCAGAATAGAATACGGGGCCTGCAGATTGCAGTGGAATCTCTCGAGAAGAATATGACGCCGATCAAGCAACTATGTAGGGTGGCGGGTAGCCTGCAGTCCATGCCTCTCGCGTTTTGCTGTGTTGTGATTTCCGAGGATTCTTTGCAGTTCTGCATCGCCTAACAACTTATGAACTTACATATGCCACGATTATCCCCTGCTGTAATAATCCGTACCGACGACGGAGGACGTACTCCGTGCGAATTTATCGTCAGTACCAGACTACCAGTAGGACAAGTGGAGTTGAGTTGATGGGTCTGGTACGGATCCGTATTATGTCATACTCCGAAATCAATTCCATCCGCCGTGGCCGCTTCTGGCGTTGCTTGAATCCCAATGGTCCCAGTCTCCCCGCCAAGCCTTCAGGGCAATCTCCCGATGAAAAATCAATTGGAAATCAGTCGAGGAACCCTTTTCTAGCTCATTTATTCGCTTGCGAAGGCCCGGAGACGAGTCGGATTCAATCCGAAAACCCAGAAGAGAAGAGATATCACGACGAAATCGCTAGCCTCATCCCCAGCGTAAGGGGATAAGGTCAGCGAAAGCTGGCAACAACCACATACGGATGAACGGATGGACACACAATGCTTGCAAGGCACAGGCCCGCTGAAGGGCCATTACCGCCACGAAATAGAGGCAACGGCTTTTTCTCCTAATTTAAGGGGTTTCCCTATTGACGAACCACTAGGAGTACTAGTAAATGGCTTTCTGGAGAGCCATCTAGTGTATCGAAATAAATGAAAAAATATTCGCTTGCGAAAAACCCCGTCAGCGTGCAATCTCCTGGGAAAACTTTTTGGATGAAAGTCGACAACTCTGTTCATTCCTGCACAATCACTCGTGTCACGTGTGCAAGTTGAGGGCATGAGGCAGGTGCGACATCCCACCAATCAAGAGCCCTGCCTCCATGGCGCGTAGTGACAACCAATGAAGTCCGAACATCGGTCTCTCTAAGCGCTTTCATCTGACCAGCGTCTCGACTTCGACCATCCAAGGCCCATGGTTGCACTTAGACGCCGACGACAAATGCAGGAACAGACGCGCCTCACTGGGTCGGCTTTTATCTAGAAAAATGGCCATGAAGCTGGGGATTCATTGCCATGTGTTGCGGCAACAGTGTTCCTGGTTGCCCTTGTCTGCCTGCTGCGGCTGCAGGTCTGCTATTGTCCATCGTGCGTGCGTGATTGTTTTGCCATCTTCAATTGCCATTCTCACCAGCCCTTCCTTCTCTTTCTATTCATCTTCCAACCCATTCTCACACCGAGTATTGTTTCGTCCTTGTTTGAGCCATCGGCCTTTTTGTCTTTCATTGCCGTATCTAGTCTCTCATACGCATTTTTTTGTTCTATTTTATTTCATAATTTTCTTTGCCCTTCGACCTGTACGCTAGTTGCGATAACAAGCAGATGACTTAAGGCATCAAAGACGAGTCAGACTTGCGACTTGGCAAACCACATCACGCCTTGAACATGACCGCATCAACCATGGACAAGAATAATTACTTTGCCGTGACAGATAACAATAGGAAGAACGTGGACGACTGGGAGGAATGGGAGGATGACGAGGCCATCACCCCCATCGAGGCCAGCGAACAGGTTGGTTTGTGCCAGCCGCCTACCTCGTCGCTACACCGCAACAAAAAGAAGATGAACACGAGAGGGTCGAGACTCTCAACTGCCAAGATTCGACGACTCAAATCCCGACAGAGGCAGAAAGCCCAGAATGCAAAGGCAGGAATCCGACTCATCACGGACATGTCCGCATTTCGACGTAACAATCACGTTGCAAATCACGCACAAAGTCCGAAGGCTAGAGCAGGCAAGTTTGTCGATGCCGCAGCCTTGAGAGCGTTGGAGGGTGAACCCAATTCTGCCTCGGTGGGCAATTGGAATTGGCTGAAGAAGAGTAATGGCAAGAGTCCAGCCTCGGCCACGCCCACGCCCACCCGAGGGGATCGCTCAAAAGACCAAGAGCTATCGCCAGAAGACAGACCCATTGTCATTGGCATATCTTTACCCTCTTCAGAGGTGGGTGGCCAGGATATCAGCCCAGAGACTGCACTAGTTGGCAACCAGTTCCCTCGTCCACAAGCATCTGATGGGCAAATGCAGACAGCAGAAAACCGCGGAAACGGTGCCGAATCATATGTCCAAAGGTCTGCATGGTCTCCCGACACCCCGAATGCATCGCTATCATTCAGTCCCAATCGAGCAGCATCTAGTCTGTGCTCACAGGCACTCATGCCCCGACAGTTCCCCAAAGAGCAGACGCCGCCTCCGGTCCCAGCCTTGCCCTCTGACTATAAAAAACCGACAACGCCACACCAGAGAATCTTGAGCCTCGAGTTGGGACAAGGTACACGGAATGAATCTGAAAGCGGCACACCGTGCACTCTTTTTGAGGAGGATGGCGTCCCCAGTCCTCAGAGACGACGTATCAAGGCGAAAGGACTCGGCCTGAGTCCTGACAGTGCGGGTTCCAGATCTCATGGCTGGTGGGATCATGTTGTCACACCTTTTGTTGATAAAACAATGTCATTCTCGAGCCGTGATCAGAGGACTGACTCCCCCAAGGAACAGGAAAGAAATCAAATTTTGATATATCAGGACAACAAGTTCACGCCAGCACATTCCCCCAAAACTCATGCAGTTGCCGTCCAAGCGCCAATTGTTCGAGCTCCAACGCCTCGACGGAGCCCGTCGCCTCGTTCTTTCGCCAAACAACAACAACAACAACAACAACAACAACAACAAGAACAAGAAAGAATCCAGACACCTCAAATCAAAGAAGTCGTGCCCGTTGCCGGACCTAGCTCAGCAGAAACACCACGTATAGTCGTCACCCGTGGCTCCATCAGCACAGCAGATTGCCCTCCACCACCACCATACTCACCACCCAAAAAACAACAAGACGGGAAACTGATCCGGTACCGAGCTGTGTTTCCGCCTGGCCACCCTCTGCACTCGCAGTTCCCGCCTTCTCCGAGGCCGGCTTCCCCAGGACTGGCCGCAACTATGAGTTCGCAAGGAGGAGCTCCCTGTGCAATCGACCACATCCCGGCCCTTGCACGAACACAAACACCTCGAATGAACAGCGAGCCACTCCCAGTGCGTCCGAAAGGAAATTTTGTTCCCCAGGAGCATGTGCGCTCAGCTGCCGGAACAAGGCACAAGGTCGAGCGTCAGCGACGTCGACACGAGAAGGAGGACATTGTTGCGCGGAGAGCGGGTGGTTTCTGGAGGGGTCGCGGATGTATACCGTCCAAGGGCTGCTTCGGGCGTACAGGGAGGGAGGGCCGTCAAAGAAGACGAGTTTGGATGGCCATCTGGGGAGGGATGTTGGCCCTGCTGCTACTTGTCATATTATTGGCGGTGCTGCTCACGCGACACCATGGCACAGCGGAAGCGGAAGCACCCTCCGTCTGGGTCAATTTGACGGATTTTCCCCCGATGCCCACGGGAGTTCTGACAGTGGTAGGACCAGACAATACTGCCGCAAAGTCAGGGTGCACGGAACCGTCTAGTCTTTGGAGCTGTTCTCTCCCCAAGGATCAACAGTCGTCTGTTGTTCCGTACAGGCCCAACCAACCCACGCTGATTGTGCAGATTCAATGGGACAACAGCACCAGCAGAACTTGGAATGTTCCTGATGGAGATCCGCCGACAGCAAGAGTGGTGGTACGCCGAGCATACAGAGCTGCGTCTTTTGCCAAGGCCGTTCTGAAACGGGCACAGTCGACAGTCACGCAGTTCACACCGAATCCCGCACCACCAAAGTTTAAGGAGATGTGGTTCTTGGGCGAGACTACGGATAACATCAAGTCTGACCAAAAGGGTGGTGAGCCGGCACCATTTTACATCAGTCTTCTCAACTCTGCAAATGAAGCAGTAGTGCCTGCCCCTCCGCGACTCACCCGCAGAGAAAGCAGCTCGGACATCGGCAACGACACATTTAAGAATCTCATTCCGCCTCCAGATGTGGAAGCAGATGGGACGTCGGTACCCGCAGTGATGATGCCCAACCCTGTGCACCAGCCTGTCCGGCTTTTCGACCGAGGCCTGCCTACGGAGCACTACGGCTTCTACACGTATTTCAAAAGAACAATCTTTCTCAAATCAGTCACCATCCAGAACCAGACGGAAGACACGATCCCACTGGATAAAGACGGCGGGTGTCGCAAGACAGAAGCCTCCCATCTAGTCACTTGGGGTGAGACGCGACTTCACGTCCAGATCTGGACGAGGTTTCTGGAGGGGAATACCTCGTCTCTTCTCAGACCAGATGGGAGCAAGGGAATCGGGGGCACGGGGCGGCTCATTCGCCCTGGCACGATGCCATACCCTGTGACAATCACGCAGGATACGCACGGGGGGGATCCCGCCAAGAAACTGGTTTGGGCCCGACCCGTCAACGAACGTTTGCAGGTACAAAAGGACGAGGCGCAAGCGCTGGTCAACGACATGGGCATCGGGGGTACGTGGGTTAACCGCAGGAACAGTGGCGACGCCGAGTTTGGAGGGTTTGATGGTGGGAATGGAGGCTGCAAATGTGAGTGGGTGAACTGGGTATGATTGTCTCTTTCCTTTGCAGGAGATGATTGATTTAAATCTTTTTGGAAATTGATGTAGGTATAACGCAATGTTGGCATACTTGCACACTCCGTACGGATTATTAGAATAAAAAAAACAACCGTTTTGCCATGAAGATGACGTTTCAAGTGTTTCTGCGGGCCGGCCGTCGGCGCCAGACCCGAAGAGGAAATTTGTCGTGTGGATCCAAATCATCCAATCAATCATTCTTTCCTTCCGACATGACCCAACATCGTCATCCTCATCCTCATCCTCATCATCATCACGAAATCATCACGCAATCATCTCATGCTCCGCTCACGATGCGTCCTCGTCCGACGCAAGCTTGCACCCCCTCATAGCCACGCTGTAGCCAAACGACGGAACCTCGTAACTCTCGCCATCGAGTCCTCATGCGACGACACGGCCGTCGCGGTCCTCTCGCACACGCGCCAACGCACCGAGCTTCTGTTCAACGAGCGAATCTCGTCTGACAACCGGGCCTTCAAGGGCGTCCACCCCGTCGTCGCCGTCCAGGGCCACAATGCCTCTCTCGCGCCCCTTGTGCAAAAGGCTCTTCAGGCCCTCCAGGCCCTTTCGTCGAAACGACGACCAGATTTCGTCTCCGTCACAAGGGGGCCGGGCATCGTGGCCAACCTGGCCGTTGGACTGAACATGGCCAAGGGCCTCTCGGTGGCATGGGGCGTGCCCCTCGTGGGGGTGCACCACATGCAGGCGCATGCCTTGACGCCGCGACTCGTAGGGGCGCTGCACCCAACGAGCAGCAGCACCTCGGACGACGACGACGACAACAACAACAACAACAATAACAACAACAATCCCAATACGGATACGAGTCGGGAGAAATCCCAGAGGGACCCAAGGGACCCGGACCCCTCGTTCCCGTTCCTGACCCTCCTCGTCTCGGGCGGACACACGCAGCTCGTCCACTCGGCCGGCCTGACGGAGCACCACATCGTCGCCAACACGGGCGACATCGCCATCGGGAACCTCCTCGACCAGACGGCGCGCGTCATACTGCCACCCGACGTGCTCGCCTCCAGCCCGGACGTCATGTACGGGCGGCTCCTCGAGCAGTTCGCCTTCGACACCCCCGACCAGCACCAGGCCTTCTTCCAGCCCGCCCTGAACCGGCAGGACGAGATGACGCCGGTGCAGACGCCGTACCCCTGGACGGTGCCCCTGCCCTTCCGCAACACGCGCCGCCTCGCCTTCTCCTTCTCCTCCATCCACACGCACGTCCACCGAATCGCACGGGACAATCCCGCCATGGACCTCCCCCAGCGTCGATGCCTCGCCCGCCACACCATGCGCGCAGCCTTCCAGCACCTCGCCTCGCGGCTGATGCTCGCCCTGCAGGACGCTCCCGAGCTGCGAGGCGCGGCAGGCACCCTCGTCGTCTCGGGCGGCGTCGCCTCCAACAGGTTCCTGATGCATGTGCTGCGCGAGACGCTCTCGGCCAGAGGCTTCCCTGGCGTGCGCATCCTGGCGCCGCCCGCCGAGCTGTGCACCGACAACGCCGCCATGATTGCGTGGGCGGCCATGGAAATGTTCGAGACGGGGTGGTCTTCTGAGCTGGGCATTTTGCCCGTGGGGAAATGGCCCATGAGCGTCCAAGGGAGGGACGCCATTCTGGCCATGGACGGGTGGATGAGGAGCTGAGAGAGAGCGTTATTATATATCTGGTCGGCGACTCTGCAGTCTTGTCGTGTCACATGAATACTGTGCTTCTCCCTTCTACTCGATTCCTTGAAACGCCAAACTTGGAATGGGTCTCATGATTTACTGCATGCCATCAAGCTGTGCTTTTTTCGGACCACGCTGTCATTACTGTATCGTGCTTTTCTTCTGCAGAAAAGCTGCGTACCTTGTTGAAAATCATGGGCGTCTACGGGTCACGGGTCATGGGTCAAGTGAGAGGAACAAGCATGATACTATAGCCATTCTGTACATGGAATACTTGAGAAAAAAAAAATTCAAGATGACTTGGTTTTCTACCGTAATTTCTCACCTTGGATGCAATGGCGTGATTGTGCATAGTACATGTTGGCACATGTGGCCGGAGGAAAACAGGGAACAGATGGCTTACTGCTTACTGCATGCAGCGACGCAAGGAATCGATTCAGACAGACACTTTGGGTTACCAAACGAGAACATGGTTTCCTTTGTTGTTGTACAAGTTTACACACGTAACAAGTAGTCTAGGCTTTGGCAACCCCCCCCCCACCCCCATCTTTTTCAGTCCAGCTCGCTCGTAACATTAGTAAACTCCCCCTTCTCCAACTTGGTTTTCCAGAAGACGGGGTTCGTGTCCGTGAAGCCGTGCTTCACCCACCCTTCCTCCTTGACATGGTACATGTTGATGAAGCCACCAGAGTAGGCATCCCTGTGCGTCGCAGCCAAAATGCTTCGTCTGCCCAGCTCCAGCGCATCCTCGACGCTCAAGTCGTACTTGTACTCGGCGTCCAGGACACCATACGCAAATGTCTGACCCGACCCCACGCAAAACAGGTTGCCCGCCAGTCTGGTCCCGTCACTGTCGACATAGTACAGCGCAGGGCCCTCCTCCTTGGTCACGCCCGCGCACATGGTTCCCATGCTGAGCCCCATACCCTTGTAGCTGTAGACCAGGTTGGCGAGGATCTTGCTCGCGGCGGCGACGCTGATGCGGCGCTTGTGTCGGAGCTCGTGCAGCCGGCACTGCATGCCCAGCCAGGCCAGCCAGTACTGGCAGTCGGCCGCGCCACCGGCCATGGTGCCCAGCAGCACGCTGTTGATCTCGATCACCTTCTTGACCGTCTGCGAGGCAATCCAGTTGCCGGCCGTGGCACGAGAGTCGGTCGCAACGATGATGCCGCCCTGGAAACGAAATGCCAGCGTTGTGGTGCCGTGCGCAATCTTGATGGGGCAGTCGGGGTTGGCTCGGTCGTCCGTGGCAGCTCGAAGCCAAGATGACGGCTGTGCGAGTTGGGCAAAAAAAAAAAAAAAAAAAAAAAGTCAGTAATCCAAGGACTAATTTGGCGTCCCACGGAATTATAAAACTCACCTGAGAGACAGGTGGCATGGCAAACTTGGTAGTCAGAGATGCCGTGGCCATCAGCTCCTGTGCCTCATTTTCAAACGGCTCGTTCTGCTGAAACGCCGGCCGGGTGTATCTGGCTACGAGGGTATCCATCTTTGGCGATAGACCAGAACTGTATGTAGTCAGAGATGGGAAATACGGTTTCGTAATGCCTGCTAATGTGTCTTTGCCTAGTCACGAGGTTCTCGACAAAGCACAGAAGAGTAAAAAAAGACGGTCGGCTGATCGAGAATCTCGTGGATGTGATGGCACTGAACGAGTTGTTGATGACACAGGTCGGGTGGTGATGGAGGAACGGTTGACGTTGTCAGGTCAGGCAGCTTCGGTATCGCGCGTCACCTGCTCTGTCGGTGCCAAAGCTTCCTGGAGCCTCCCCCCCGGCCCCCCCAGCCGCTGGCCAATCAGAGTCTAGGCTCAGCTGTATGCAGGTACCTGCATGGCCGTCTTAGTCATCCTCTCAAACACTATTGCTGCCTTGGTGCCTGACCAAGACCAACTCGACAACAACATCTATCTGCAACCATGAGTCCATCCATGACCACAAAGTCGCCTTATTGCTTGCCAAAAACGCTAACCATGTGACGAGCATGATACTACTGAATGAATTTCATAATAATAAAAAAAGACTATTCAACAAGAATATCAAATCTGATGATAAGACTTTCCCTGTCTTCCCTCCCTTCCATAGTACGACTAGGGAAAATCCCGCCCTCCCCTTTCGCCTCTTCATGCGGCGTCATAAGACTCAATGGCCTCCAAAGGTAAAGAATTATCAATTGAAAAATCGGCAATAATAAGAATAGAAGGACATAGAAAACGAGGAAAGAAAGAACGCGACCTGCAACACACAAGATATATAAAAGAATAATCCAAAATCAATGCCCTGCACCATACGATTTAATGATACCAGTCGTAAAAAATGAAATGCTAAGAGAAGCTGCTTCATATGACCATGCTGTCCAGCGTAGCCTATATATATATATTTTAAAAGTTGTGAAGTCGCGGCAGAAGCTCTCATAAAGACACCCAGAATACAGCGGCCCCAATCTAAGGGTTGGGCGTTGACTCCCGGCTCACTCGAGGCTCTCGCTTGCTCAAGAAGCTTCGTCTCAGGTGTGACTTGGGCGTATCTGGTGCGTCTAACTCGGCAGGTTGGAAAGTGCTCCTCACTGTGACTGTGCCGTCTCCAATTACAAGTTCCTTTGCGCCACCGGTTCCGGCATCATCCACAAAGTAAATGTGTTCCCCAAGGTCATCACTGCTTCCGATGAAGTGGTCGCCCTTTGCTTCAATCTTGAATTGGGCGTCCGGGCTGCATGAGACCTTGAAGGTTTCCTCAAATGTCCATTGCCCACTCGATGACTTAAAGTGCTTGGTCTTGCCAATCACCTTCTCCTTTGGCGATAATTGAGACACCACGATGAATAGATCTGTAGAGGACGGGAACCCGGAGGCACCAACCACTGTCACGGTAGCAGTGCCTTTTGGTCCGCCGCTGCCGGGAGCAGTGCTATGGATCGAAGAAGCGGCGATACTTTTTGTGCGCGCGTGGCCGAGGAATGCATGTTGTGAGCTGGATGTGCTCTGAGAGACTTCTGGTGACTCAGAGAGCCCAGTAGCTTTTCTGAGACCAGGTTCCGGAGTAACGCCATCACTGGACGTGGTCACCAAGGTTGGAACGTCAGGATATTCAGGTAAAGTGCCATTCTCCTTTTCCTTCTTGCTGCCCAAAATGCCTCGCTTCAAGAAAGACGCGCCTTTGCCGACGCCATGTCCCACGGCGCCGGCGACAGCCACACCGCCCTTGATGGGAGCACCGGCAACGCCAGTAACGATTCTGGTGGGCGCCCCTAGGCCAGAGAATGTGGAGGTGCCATGAATGCTTCTGGTGACATAATCGGGACGAAAGAGGAGGCGCAGACGGATAGTACCAGACTTGCCATCCAGCATGTATCGAGACTCCCTGGCCTTGAACGGCTCAAGAGCCTCCAAGTTGATAGAAGCCGCACCCAGGAAATCTGGCTTGTCAGCAAAATCGTAATCATACACGTTCACGTTGAATTTGGCAGCCGTCCGTGAGGGTACGGCAACCTCGAAGAATTCGTTCCACGTTGGATTGAGTGTCTTTTTGATGACCTTGGTCTTGTACACTTCTTGACCGTTGAGCTCGAATTTGCAGTAAGGGTCGCTCTTTCCATTTCGATCGGCTGATGGTAGCTCGATACCGTCCAAGACATCCACGCGAAGCTTTCCCATGTTGTTGATACTCTCACTGGGGTCCAGCTCCATTTTGATAGGGATGTACTTGAGGCTGACCTTGACCCAACCACCTTTGCCTTCGTCGGTTCTCAGCTTGAGCGTAGTGGGGTTGTTCTGCAAAAAGTCCGAGGCATTAGGTACCATCATCATCAACCCTATCCCCGTGACTCAAGTTTCTCGAGGTCTCACTTACCAAACATTGCTTTAGTGTTTCCATGGTATTTCCAGTAAGTTGCGCCAGCGTCTGGTCCTTGTCATCACCTTTCTTTCGAGCCTTTAGCGTGATTCGAGAAAAGTCGAGCTCACGAATGACGCAATCGCCAATCTCATCAAACTTGTGACTCCTGTTCGGAGCCGTGCAGGAAATATAGGAAGCATATGCCATGTCGTCTACGAAGATTTCAAGTCGACTGTGGCTCTCCGGCAGCTCGGCTTCCAAGAGTCGGAAAATGAGGAGACCACTCTCGTGCTTGAGAAGCTCCTCGGGACTGAGTCGAATTTTTGGTGGTCCCTTGTTTTCGAGCGATGGGCGGCCTGTGCTCTCATCGGACTCGCTCTTCTCTCCATTGACTTTGCTTGTTCCAAGGCTCGGCCGCGGCTTGTCCAGGCTAGCTCTGAACTTGCCAGCCTCAGGTGCTCGATCCACGGGGGTTCGCGGTGTTCCTTCGGCCTTCTCAGTCTTCTCAGCTTTTGCCTCCTCCTCTTCTTCCTCTTCAGGATCGGCCACATTGAGGCAAGGGTAAAATGCAGCGGTATAAACAAGAGTTCCCTTGACAATGCCTTTGCCATGCAGTCGCAAGCCGTCTGACCGAACAGTCTTCTTATCATTCACCAGATATTCGCCGCTCTCGCTTTGATGAACGTAATCACCCGCAAAGAGCTCCACCAAACCAAGACTGCGGTCCTTGCCCATCTTCTCAGCATCCATGACTTCGAGCGTGAGTCGGTCGCGTGGGGAGTGGATGGGGACATAGAGGACCTCGTCCCACTCGGGGTTCAAGTCATTCTTGAATGTAACAGTTCGCGCCTTGTCAATCCCGGAGAGCAGAACACGTGCATAGGGATCAGACTTGCCAAAAGACTCAAAGTTGCGCAGATCGACGGCTTTTTGGAAGTGAAGCCGCATCACGCCAATGGGAATGGAGTAACCTCCCGTGCCGCCAACGCCAGAAATGGCAACAGGCCGCCACTGGGCCATCATTTTCACGCGACCAGTGTGAGCACCAGCGAGTTGATACCATTCCTTGCCTTGTGCCATGCAGTCCAGCATCTCGTCGAGCTTGATTTGGTACTTGCCGAGGTCGGGATCACTAATCAGACCTCGATCATCCTTGATTGTGACACCCAGCTTGGCCTTCCGTCTGTCCGTTATGAGGATTTCTTTGGAGCCGTTGTCCCAGATTGGATTGTTGGTGCGCTTAAGATTCTTGGTCTGATGAACCTTTTTGCCGTTGAGGAACATGATTGCATAGGGATTGAGAAGACCGACCAAACTTTTGGTGCCGTCCAGATCTTTGGCCTGCTCGACAGTGAATCGAAGAATACCCTGGTTGGAGTCTGGTGGGGGCTCGACTTTTCCGTCAGGCAGTGTCTGGCCCTCGAGCACTGGGAAAAATCGCAAATCGCAGGATACAACACCGCGGGCCTTGCCGTCTCCAATCACGTCCAGACGCTGATTTTCAAGAACGTGGAGCTCCTCGAGTTCTTCCAAGCGGAAAGTGGCCACACCCAGCTCCTTGGACTTTCGAAATTCGTTCTTGTCGAAGACCTGAATATCGAGCGTGTCACTGAAAGACGTGACGATGAGATAATGAGTCTCATTCCATCTTGGGTTGGCATTGTCATCGATAGTCTTGGTTCGGGCAAGCTCTTGTCGGCGGCTGAAGCTGATGCAAGCATAGGGATCGACCGTTCCTGCAAAGTTGTCGGAATTCTTCAGACCCTGTGCACCGTGCAGAGTAAGTGCCAAGACGCCAACTGCCTGGTCGACGGGAGTGCCAGCAAGCATCTTGGCGATTTCGATCGGGAAGACGTTTGGTGAATACATCATGGGCGCTAAATTGCCGTGAATTTGCTCCAGGATGAAACTCTCGAGACCAGGAATGAAATTGATATCGAAGCCGAAGCTGTCACCCCCCAGGGGCTTGCAAACATAGTCGATGGTGGGTCGTTCAAGGAAGCACATTTCAACCTTTTCAACGTGAGGAAACGGAATCTGCAGCTTAATCTTTAGTCTCATGATGCCGGAAAAGGACATGTCCTCCACAATGACGTCGAGCCCCTTGCTAATCATTGCCTTTCCGATGCGGATCTCGAGCACGACTTTGGGGTTGATCTTGCTCTTAACTTGTCGCGACGTCATATCGGCCGTATCATTGGGAGTGAAGCTGAATTTCCAGTCCATGACAACGATGTCGTCTTCCGTCTTGGGATAGGTCTTGACATGCTCCATACGGGGGGGCTTGGAGCCGAGGGTGAACGTTTTGAGCTTTAGACTATCAAGGAAAGCAGGAGTTGCCGAGCTGAGGACCTGATCGACAGAGTTGATAATGGTCTGCGCAAGGACGGGTTGGTAAATGGGCCAGAATTTGACCATGAAGGAGTTGATCCACTCCAGCGATTCGTTATCGTTCTCAAGCCTCTTCATAGCAAGCTCTCGAGTAATGTCGTCGCGGAAGTTGCGTCGCACGCGACGCAGAGAGGTTCGATAATATGTCGCACAAACAGCCATAATGATCATGACCCAAGCCAAGCCTCCGCCAAAAACAGCGACAAGCCACGATGAAATACAAGCAAAAATGATCAAAGCGGTGTTGTGGTACCAGTCTGTTGATGGGATGGCAACGCATTAGCAAGCGACTTTGATGTTGGGCGGGGCCTAGGAAGGTTCCGGATTTGTCTTGAGGTGCTACAACCTACCTCCGTAGAGACTGTGAGGCAATTGACCCTCGAGCCAAGTCGCATGATCGAGGAGGCTTTCTGCTTCAGTTGCATCGCCTCCCCAGCCGAACTTGGGGGCCCAACCAGTACGCGAGTATGGAGCTTCAGCAGCACCAGGATCCGTGCCTGTGAGGTCTTTGCCGCCATCGGCAGTTTTGGCGACATCGAGGACACCAGCTTGACTAGGCTCGGGAAGCTCTTCGTCAGGCCCGGTGCCGTCGTCGACATCGGTAATGATGGCAGCACCCTTTTCGCGCCTGCTGCTCCTTTGAAGTTCGGGGGGTATGGCCTGTCAGTGGCGAGACGACGAAACGCCTCGTTAGTTGCCGCTTGTTTGAGAAGACGTGATGCTGGTAACAGACGGCGGCTGTCGTTCAATTCGAGCACGTCCAACCAAGGTAGTTCAATGGACTTACAGCTTCAGCTTGAGCACGTTTTTCTTGCGCAGAGGCATCGGGATCGAATGTGAAAGCAGGGATACCGGCGTTTTTGGACTGCTCAACCATTTCTCGCTGAGCGTCATCGGCAGTGACGGAGCTTTCAGGGTTTCGGGCGGCCTCAATGGCGCCCTGCTGCTTGAGCTCCTGGGCTACTGACGCAGACATGTCGCCGGCTACAGGCGCAAAGCCACCAGAATAATTCGGAAAGCAATTCTCGATACCAGGTTCTCCGGAATCAACTGGAGGTAGCTCGTCGGGAAGAAGTCATCCAGGAGTGGCGCGTTGGGCACTAGATTCGTCAGAGCTGTCGGAGAAAGGCACAGAAAGCGGATTGAAGTGATGACGTGGGGCGACCGTCTCTGCGGGCTGTTGATGAGTTTGCTTGATCTGCAGCAGACCTCTGGGCTGAATTGGGTCTTTGGAACGCCGAGCTCGTGGTGACTGCAACGATAGCAAAAGAAAACGGGTGAAAGATGTGGGCAGGGCAAATGAATGTTTCGGGCGGGAAACAAAGAAGAAACGGCCTGGCCAGGCCTACTGGGCTGTGCCTGGTGTGTGATGATGTGTGATGATTGTGTGATGATGGTGTCTGGTATTAAAGCTCAGATGCGAGATGCTGCTGCCTGGAGCATTCACAGAAGCGCATGTGGGGGGCAAATGGCAAATGACAATGCCAGTTTGTGGCTGGGCCAGCCACCACGACCACGGCACCTGCAAGAACCTGATCAGCAGGAACAAAGCTTTAGATGATTTAAATTGAATTGAAATCTCGAGGTGATGATCCGGCGAGAAAAAAAAGCCCTGATAAAAAATCTGCTGGTGGGGTTTTTGTGCTGGGTGGGCCAGGTGCCTCGCACCTGCCCCCACCCGCCACGTCCACCACCACTGGTTAGTCGCCCTAACCACTAGTCTAAAAAAAAACATTAACTATTACTATAGGCATCCCTTCCTTTAACTCATAAGCTCGTGCCACTAGCCTCTTAATCCATTTAGTATCTCTCTTCTCTTCCAAGCTTAGTCTAATGTAGTTAGTTAATAATCATAATAACTTCTAATACCTCTATATCTAACGGGGCTAATAGCCTATTAGCTCCTCCCCTAAAATCAGTGAATAACTCTTTATAGATAGTAAAAGCCTTTTTAGATAGATAATTACGCCTTATTAAGTTACCTAGCTATGTTAAGTAATCTCTAATCCTAATTAGAATAATAGGCCTTCCTAGCACTCTTAGAGGGCAAAGTCCTCCCTTAATTCTATATATATACTTAGCTATTACTTTAGAAAATAAAGAGTTTATAGACTAATCACTCCCTAGGGCATTAGCCTATAAGCCTAGCTAGCTAATAGTTCCCCTAACCTATTTATTATTTTATATAGGGGGTAAAGACCTAAAACTTTCTTAGAAAATAAGGACTCTCTCTTTTCTATTTAATACTAATATTAGAAATTTACTAGCTTCTTTTAAATCTTATAGGCATAACCCCTTAAGTCTAGTAGCTTTAATGTTTTTCTAGTAGTAATTAATTAATTTATTAAGTTCTATAAGAGTAGTATAAACTAGGTAATAGGCCTTAGATATTATAGCTAGTACCTTAAGTGCTTTAATTTTACCCTTATTACACTTCTATTAATTCTTATAGAGCTAAGACTTTAAAGCTTTTATTTTTAAAGGCTACTAAGTTAGTAAGTCTATAGCCTAACTATAAGGGTAAAGATTTAATAAGACACTTAACTAATCTTTAGACACTTTAATTAGTAATAGTAGTAGTAAAGTAAGTAATTTTAGTAGTAAGGGTTAAGCCTCTTACTTAGCCCTTAATTTAAATTTATTTACTATTTTATTATACTCCTTAACTATTATATATTAGACTTTAGATAAGTAAGGGGCACCCCTTAACTAAAGGTTATAATGCTTATTAAAGATAAATATAGTTAGGGAAATATAAATTCCGTAATTATTAGCAAGTTTTATTAAATCCTATAAGTCTATAACTAGTTAGTATTTAGCTATAACTCCTATTATCTTACCTAGGTAGGTTAGAACTAGTATTATACCCTTACCACTTACTTAAAAAGTATAGTTTAATAGAATAGTAAATAAGTTTAATATAATAGGTTTTAGCCTAGGGTTATAAATATCCTTAAGTAAAAATATATCTTAAATTCACTATAGCTTCTTATTAGTAACTAGCTATATTACCTATATAAAAGTAAAGGTAAGGGTTAGCTACTTACTTATAAAGGGGTTTACTCTCCCTTATAGTTATAGTAAAGGTAATAATAGAGGTAAAGGTAGTGGTTATAGACCCCCTATATTAGTAAGATCCCTCTTCCGCTTTCTTTCCTTATTAATACTATTCCTAGCTAGCCTCCTAGGTAAAGCTTTAGTATTATTATTATTAGTTATAGGAGAGTTACCTTCTCTAGTACCCTTACTAGTCTTATCTTTATCTTTATTAGGCTCTTTATTCTTACCCTTATTATTATCTATGCCCTTAGAGCTACTGCCTTCTCTTTTCCCTTTATTATTATCTTTATCCCTTTTCCTAGTGTTACTATTATCTCTAGTCTTCTTACTTTTACTACCTCCTATACCCTTAGGATTATTATCCCTTAAGTCTTTCTTTTTACTAGTTTTACCTCTAGTCTTCTTACCTTTAGTAATTTCTTCTTTAGATATACTATCCCTAGCATTATTATCTCTAGAATCTAAAGGTAGCTTAGATAAATTATTATCACTTCTAATATACTTCTCTTTATTTATAGTAATTAGGATATTACTACTCCCTATAACTTTATTAGGTATCCCTATTCTTAATAGTTACTTTACTCTCTATAGGTAAAAAGGCTTATTTTTATCTTCTAATCCTATTAGGACTTTTTCTTTATTTCCCTTATATAAATATAAGGTTCTTATATATCTTACTATAGCCCTAGTTAAATAATACTATAGTAAGAAGTCTTTAGGTATTATTATAGTTTAGACTTTAACTAGATCTCTAGGTATAGGTAATCCTATTAAGTAAAATAACCTAAGCGCTTAAAGACCCTAGATAAGTATAGTTAGCGTATTATCTATTAAGCCTTTACTTCTTACTAGATTATAGGGGATACTAAAGAGATAATCTTATAGGTAAATTAGTATTACTAGTAGCTAAAAGTGTTTTAATAATCCCTTAACTCTTAATATTACTTATCTTAACTCTTATTATACTATATTATTAATTAAGCGCCCTTAATTTCTTATATTTATATTACTACTAAATAGCTTAATAGCTCTTACTAAGAGTAATAGTATAACTTAGAATAAATAAGGGAACTTTAATAGTTTTAGTTTATAGCTTAGCTATAGCTAATACTAGAAATAGAGGTAAAATTTTTTAGCCTTAATAAGCTTAATATCTAGAATAATAGGCCTGCCTTTCTTCCTAGAAATATAGATATAGTTTTTAGTCTTATATACCTTTAAGTTAACTAAATCCCCCTATATTACTAATACTATAAGAAGGCTAGTAATATAGAAAATATCTATTAGGTATACCTTAATAAACCTTCTTACTATCTTAAGAATAAATATAGGAAACTTAAGAGTAAATATAAGAGGGAATATATAGAAGTAAACTCTAGGAGTAGCTTTAGTATAAGAGATAAGCTAGTTTATCTTACTAACCCCTCCTACTAATCTAGGATAGCTTACTATCTTAACTATTAGAATTTTTTAAGTATATAATAGCTTAATAGGATTACCTCTCTTTAATTAATTATATATTTTAGCATACTAAGTTAATAGGTTATTAAAGATTAGGTTTCCTTATTTAGTAAGTAACTTTTACCTAAACTTTAATTTCCTTAACTCTCTAGTTATTTAATTCTTTAAAGTCTAATTAGCTACTAATAAGAGTAAACCTTTTATTACTTTTAGATTCCCTTTTACTAGTAGTTCTTAGTAAAGGATTACTAGAGAAGGCTTTATATAATTCCCTATTACTAGGTTAAAGAATATTCCTATTATATAATTATTATCCTAAAGGAAGTTCTCTCTCTAGTTTTAACCTAGTGCTTATATAGCTATAGGGTATATTATATCTAAGAGATATCCTATAAAGATTTATTTTAGGCTTTTAATTATAGTATTTACCCCTTTACCTTTAACTCCTATAAGTAATAAATTATATATAGTTAGCATTATAATTATTACTATCTCCTTAAGTTTATATAGCCTTAGGCACTTATTTACTAGGCTAAATATATACTATTTCCTAGGTTAAAGGTTTTTATTCTTAAATAGGTTTTCTCCCTATAACTTATTTACTATTTTTACTAGCACTTTACCCTTATTCTTAATAACTAGAAGTTATCTATCTAGCTTAAGGGTTACTCCCTTTACCTTATTACTTCTTTATCCTTATATTCTCTTTTTCTAAATAGTATAAGTAAAAGCTAGCTCCTTAGGGTCCTATATAAAATATAAGTCTTTAAATAAGTCTAAGTCCTTTTACTTAATACTTACTTAGTATATTTCTCTAGCTATTAGTAAAGTAACTATTTATTTAGTAAGACTAGGAGTTCTTCCTAGACTTATAGTTATAAAAGCTATGCTAAGAGGAAATCTAATAGTAAATAGTTTTAGATAAGAATATATAAGTATAGTGTAATTATAGCTAAGTAAGAGAGAGGAGGTCTTTAACCTTTAAATAGAAACTAATGAAATTTTTAGAGTTAAACTTAAAATAGTAATAAGGATTACTAGTTTTGCCTTAGTAATTAAGAAAAAAGGTAAAAGGTACTAGAATATAAGAGAAGGAGAGGGGGAAGTGTGTAGTCTTCTCTAGTTTTTACTTTAAGCTTACTTTTAGCTTACCTTTTCCTACCTTTTAAATAACTACTAAACTATGCCTTTTTACCTTTTCCTTTCTCTCTTTCTCTTTTTACTCTTAGCTTCTCTTTAGGTTCCTTTTTTTTTTTTATTAAACCTCTAACTCTTACTATATAAAATTATATATTCCTTTATATCTTAAGGTTCTCCCTTAATTTTATCTCTATAATTTTATTCTCCTTAATAATAGTTAATCCTATAAAGTCTTTAAATAACTAGTTTAAGGGACATAAGCCTTTAAAGTATTCTTATAGAAGTCTAAGCTATACCCTCCCCTTACTCTTAATTTATCTAGGTTAATAAGTTAATAGGAAGTATACCTAGTCTAAGTTTTAATTTAAAATAGTCCTTACTACTGTGATTATAGCTTTAGGGGCTTCCCCTTAGTAATTACTATTACTATCTTACCTAGTTTAAAAGGTTTAACTCTTTATTATTTATAGTGTTCTTTATAAGTAATAGCCCTTAACTTCCTATTAGCCTTTACTACTATATAATAAGATTTAATATTCCCTATAAAATATATTACTATATCTCCTTCTAGGGACTTCTCTAGTAGCTACGCTAAATTCTTATAAAAATTATTACTTTAACTAGCTAAACTTTAGGTTAATAAGGCTCCTAGCCTTATCCCTAAGTTTTACGTTAATCTATATAATACCTTTATAGGAGTATACCCTATGGATTTAATGTATTAGTAATTTAATATCTTTACTATATTAGGAAGTTAAAGATCCTAGTTCTTTATATTAGATATTGTCTTATTTAACATACCCTATAAGATTTAATTTAATACCTTTACTAGTCTAATACTCTTATAAGACTATCTTAGAGTATTTATTAAGTTTACTCCCTTTCTCTTTAAAAACGCTAATAACTCTGCTAACCTAAATACTAGCCTAGGATTAGTGTAAAACCCCTCTAGAGTAAGTAATAACCTATTTATCTAAGTCTATAGATAGTTACTACCTCTATAGCACTAGTTAACCTATAGGGAAATAGCTATATAAACCAAGAAAAATAATTAACTATAATAAGTATATGCTAGATCTTTTGCTCTAACTCTAGAAATAGTCTAATATAGTCTATCCCTATTACTTAGAATAGTTTATTTACTACTACTAGTTAATTTAGTACCTTTTTCTTTTAAGCGGTATATTAGGCATATAGCATATACCCTAGAATGTAGTTAATAATATTACTACCTATCCTAGGCTAAAACACTAATTAAGTTAACTATTACTAGGTTAGGTTTACTCTAAAATGCCTAGACTTATTATAAGTCTCTTATAAGGCACTTACTACTTCTTTTCTTACTAGGTAATATTATCTATTATATTTTCCTTTAAACTAGAGGACCCTATTTTTAAGTTTATATTATTATACTTTTATAACTATTTTTCTAATAGTATAATAGTTATAATCTCCCTTATAACACTTCCTAGTAGTAAGAAACCTTATAATTTCTTTATACTATAGCTTCTCTAGGTATTTCTTTTATAGTAATTTAACCCTAGGTAATACCTCTAGCTATCTTATGTTCTAGCTTAACCCCTTAAGATTAAATGCCTTCTAAATCTTAGTAGCTTTTAGAGTCTTTAATATCTCCTTATATCCCCTAACTCTATCTTTCTAAATTTACTAATTTTAGACTATATCCCTTAACCTAAACTTAGTTAAATTATCTATATAATTATCTAATAGAAATATAGTATAAGATAACCTATTAGCTATAGTATTTTGTTTTCCTTAAATAAAATAAATCTTAATATTTAATAGCCTTAGCTTAGTAACCTATCTAGTATAAATACCCTTATAACTAGTAGTAGTTATAAATATTATAAGCGGTTTATAATCTATAAAGATAGTTAATCTTATTCTTAACTTAAAAAAGTGCTTATACTTCTAATAGAACTTAATAATAGTATAAAGCTCCTATTTATAAGTGCTATAGTTCTATTATATCTTAGTAAAAAGAAATAAATTATATAAAATAAAATAGGGGATTTTATCTTAGACTTATAATATTACGCACCCTTTACTAAATCTACTAGCATTAGAGTATAGTTAAGTTAGTAAGTTAAACACGTATCTATATATGCTTAGGATAGTAGTAGCTTTCTCCCTTAATATAGAGAAAGATAAAGCCTCTAAGTCTCCCTATTACTAGCTTATATCCCTAGTAAGTTAATTAAGAGGCTAAGTAATCTTAGTATAGTTCTTAATCTATTATTAGTAAGGTCTAATAGCTCCTAAGAATAACCATACGCTAGACTAACTTATAAGTATAGGCTAATCCCTTAGCTTTGTGACTTAGTTAGGTTTAATATACATTTTCTTACTTACCTTATAAACCTAACTAACTATAATAATTAAATTTATTCTAAGAGAAACCTTTTTAAAACTTAGTTTTAGTAGGGTTTATAGCAGCCTAGGTAGTAAATAGTCCTTAATAAAAGACTACTACTCCTTAAATAAGGTATATTTACAGAAGATATTATCTATATATATAGCTAATACGCTTAGATTACCTAAGAGTTAAGGGGCAGTAAGAGAGGGTTTAGGGTAAGGTAATAGGATTAGACTAAGTATAATCCTTATTACTTTAGTTATTATAAACCTAGCTAATTAAGAACCCTAGGGCATATAAGATAGTTATAACTAACTAAACCTAGGGATATTAAAGGCAAATATATACCTTAACTTAGAAGCTATAGGTATTAACTAGTATATATGTTTAAGGTTAAACATATAGTAAGAATTAATCTAAGGATTAGATAGTTAATTATGGATTTTAGCTAGCAGGGGTAACTAGCTACCTAGTATATCCTCCTTAATATAAGAATAATTAATAGTAAGTTATTACTTAGCCTATAGGTTAGACTTATCCTTTAGTACTAGCATAGGTTCTACACACTAATTAAATATCTTTCTATTAGTAGCTATAGTATACTTGTATATCCCTAACTTAATTCCTTTGGTTACTAACTAATTTAGCTAATACTTCTAAGGCTCTAACTATCTTTACTTTAGGGATTATGCCTAGGGCTTTATATTTTCTTTTAGCTAAGGTACATGCATATAAAGGTTAGTAGCGGGGATATTAGTAATTAATAAGGCATTTAAGTCTTTATATATATAAAACATTCGCATAACTTCTTCCACTATAGACTTTAAGATAAGGGGGCCTAAGGTTACTCTATAACCCTTAAACTATAATAACACTATTTTAATTAGGGTTTTCTAGTTAGTTTCCTTCCTTTATACTCTCTGCTTAGTTAGAAATAGGAATAATAGAGAATCTAGAGTAACTAGCCCTAGCTAATTATCCTTTATCTATTAAAACGTTTTCCTATTATTATTATTAACCCTTAATTCTATAGTATATTCTCTCCCTCTAAGTAAATTCACTTCTAATAGGAATACATAGAGACTAAGTTAATTTATAAGCTAAAAATTCATTTACACTAAAACAAGGTAGGTAATCTAAGGCGTATAGCTAGAAAACCACACTAAGGGCTTAACCTAGAAATAAATAAAAGGGAGCTTATAAAGTTACTTACTCCTATATTTACTCTAGGCTATTAGATTTAGTTTTTTAACTTAACTAGGTTATAGTAAGTAACTTAGTTTTCTAAATTATTTAAATTATCCTTCTCCTTATCCTTAGATTCTAATAAGGCATTATCTAGGGATAAGTCTATATTATCCTAACCTATATACTTCTCTAGAATCATAAGCTTAGCTAAATAGAGTATTACTTTCTATTAATTAGATAAAGCTACTAAAGGTCTCTTAATAGAAATAACTTTATCTTTACGCTCCTTAATTCTAATTATAAGTTTAGAGTTCCTAATATTAAACCTTATACCTATATTATAAAGCTAGGGCAAACCTAGAATTAAAATAGTCTAGTTCTTAGGCTAATAGTCTAGGGTAATCACTGCCTAAACCAATCGCATAATGCCATAGCATACCACTTTTATTAACACAAAATAGGTAACTATATTCTCTTGCCTATTAGCATTAATTATTTATAGCCCTTAGAAACTAACAGATCCTAAATCATAAACTAGTATGTTTTCCTATAGTATAAATACCTAAGATATAATATTAATCTTAGCTCCCTAATTAGCCACCGCTTATGTCACGGCTTGCACCGAAAGGTTAAGAACGAAGTGATGGCTGAGACTATCGCAGTCGCTGCTAGATAGATGCTAGCTAGGGGCGGGTGCGTGAAGGTTTCAATCTCTAACCTAGCACTAATAATGTGCGCTGTCTTCGATAAATACCTCGCTCCACGAGCACGTGGCTATCTCGTAGCTAGCTAGCCTCTTTGTCATCCGCACGGCCCGAAGGTTCTCCGAAGACCCGCTTCGATGAACATCCTATCTTTGACCTCTGCGCTCCTGACAGCTTATCCTAGTTTAAGATTAAATACCTATTCCTTCTAAAATCCTATATAAGCTTAGATAGTAATCCTAAATAGCTTAGTACCTAATTAATGCTCTTAAAGTAACTTAGTATTATAATTATTAGCTATAGGACTCTTCTAACCCTTACTAGACATAGCCTAAACTAAGCTTATATTAAGTAAGAAGGCTACTTTCTTCTTTATTTACTTCCTTAAGGTAATTACCCTTAATAATAGCTTTTAAAACTACTTAGATATCTCTAGGCTAATTTGCTACAAATCTATTAGTAAAATTAGAACTAAGATATAACTTACTAGGGCTTTCTAGTTAATAGGGCCTAGACCCTTATATCCCTAAATTTCGCTTAATACCCTTATGTTTTACTTAACTACCTTCTCTCTTACTAATAGTGTAGCTTTAGGAGTTAGAGTCTAACTTTCTAATATCTTACTAAGGGGCATCCCCTTTTGTTTTTTTAATAGTAGCGTAGCCTCTAATACTAATATTATAACCTATAGAGTGCCTTAGGTAATAAACTTAAGGGTTTTTATATTAGCTTTTTTAAGGCTCTTAATAAGGGGTCTTAAAACTTTAGCTTTACCCTTTTCCTTATTAGTAATGTCCTTTACTTATGCCTTTATATTAGTATAGTAAGCCCTAATTTTCTATAAGCTTATAGTGGCTATAGGATTTTATTTAAGCTAAATAAGCTAGGGGTTCTCTATAAGGTTAGGTAAGTTCTTAATAGCACTTAGTTTAATTAAAGCATATTAAACTCTAATAGATAATTTACTTATAATCTCTTTAATAACTCTAGATACTACTATATCCTTATATTTATTACTATTTAAGTATACTTAAGCTAACTAAGTATAGATTTATCTAGGTACTTATAACTAGTTATTATAGAGGGGAAGTATTATTAATTTTAACTATAAGGATTCCTATTATTATAATAAATTATTTCTAGTTATAGTATAGTTTATAGTATAGTATCTAGTAACTTTACACTTAAAGCAGGCACCCCTATAGGGTAATAGTGTGGTTTTATTAATATACTAATTCTTTAATTTAGTTACTAGTCTTAGTTCTAGTGCTTTTTCTCTCTAACTAGTACCTTAGGTTATTATAGGTATATTCTATAAAGGTTAATATACACTAGTACTATTATTCTAATATTAAGGGGGAAAGCTTACTTATTAAGTTCTAGGGATAGACTAGTTAGCGCTACCTTATAGGTTTACTAGAGCTTTATTCCCTAAGTTAATATTACTTTTATTCTATATCTAAGGATAATTCTAAGGGTAAGTAATTAGAGTTAGTATTTAATTAACTACTTAAGGTATAGGATAATACTTACTAAATTACTAAGGGTTAGTAAAACTATATATTCCTAATAGACCTAGGTATAATATTATAGGCTAAAGCTATGTAATTAGAGTATTAACTAAAGTAAACTATTATCTTTATTCTCCTAATACTTCTATAAACCCTAGGGGTAGTTTATATGCCTAAGATAATACTTTATTAGTAAAGCACCTGCTCTAAAGTTTAATAAATTCCTCTATTAGGGTAATCTTTATATCTTATATAGTTATTTTTATAAGATTAGCCTTTACCTCTAAAATAGTAATAGCTTACTTAATGTATTTCTAAGCTTCTCTAAGGCTATTAGTAGCTAATATATTCTAGCTAATAGCTTCTTATATTAGTAATTTATTATATAATCCTTAAATAAACCACTAGATAAAGTTATAGAGAGTATAACTCTTAATTAAAGTAAGGGGATAGTTAGAAGTAATTAGTTTATCCCTCCCTTTAGTATAATAAAGTATATTTAAAACGTAAGAATAATAGGTAGTAAGGGCCTTACCCTTACCTTATTAAAGTTTTACATTAGTACTAGTTTTTACTTCTTTATTAATAATATTAGGAGGGTATTACTCTTATAGTAACTATTAGAGGGTGGCTAAATTAGTAGTAGTTACTACACTATTCTTAGCCCTTAAGACTATAAGCCTTAATTACTCTAAGCTATTAATAAAAGTAATTACTTTACTACCTAAGGCTATATTAATAGCTTAGATAAAGGTATTTAGGTTAATATCCCTTCCTTTATTAACTATCTTAAAAGTCTATTATAAATAACTTAACTATTATCCTACTAATATAGACCTATTAAAGGTCCTAATATCTTAAGATAAGGGTAACTTATATAGCTTTATTATAGGCTAATAGGTAGGTGTTTCTAATATAGGTTTTCTAGATTCTAGTATAGGTAACTTTAATACTAGTAAGGTAGTAAGTTACTAAAAAAAACAGGCTAGCTAGATTATAGCTTAGTCTCCTAGTCTAGTAAGAGGGAAGTTTTCTTCTCCTACTAGGACACTTCCTAGAGATAATGATTTTATTAATTCTAAGTTATAATTATACACTTTCGCTATCTGCGGATTCCATAGGGATTCTAGCTCTTATAGCTCTAGATTAATAATAATGCTAATAATAGAGAGTGTAGGGATTTAATAGTTACTAGTAGGATAAGGATAATAATAGGGAATATTAAAGGGTAGGGCAGGGATTTCTATAGACTCTAGCAAGGGTTAAGAAATAGGCAATAAAGTGGGTGAACGGACTACCCTAGTCTAACGGCGATAATAACGATATAGGAACGACTACTTAACTGCAGGTAAGCTTAAGGAAGCTTTTGATTACCGTTCTCCTAGCGTGGTCGCCAAGAACCTAATCAGCAGGAATAAAGCTTTAGATGATTTAAATTGAATTGAAATCTCAAGGTGATGATCCGGCGAGAAAAAAAAGCCCTAACAAAAAATCTACTGGTGGGGTTTTTGTGCTGGGTGGGCCAGGTGCCTCGCACCTGCCCCCACCCGCCACCTGCCAGTTACTGCATACTCCGTACTGTGACCGGGGTCAGCAAGATCACGCATCAGGCAAGCCAATAAATCAGAATTGAGAGCTGCGAAGCACAAGCAAAAGAGGCAGGCGGCCGCTGGTGGATATGGAGTAATATTCAAGTCGCTGGCTTCATGGCTTCACCTTTAGGCAATTTACCAAGCCGACCAGACGACCTGAGCAAGTCACCAGAGCCGGCGTTGTTGTTGCACCGAGGTGAAGTGCAGGCACAAAAAGGGAAAAGTGGCTGCATGATTTTCATGAAAATTGACTGCTGCATGAAGCTACTTGTATGTACGGAGTAGCTATCTGCCACCCCACCCCCGGCCCTGCTGAACAATGAGACCTCATCGATCCGACAAAAACCCATGCTCCACAACGGCTAAGCCGGGTTGGGCCCAAGTGCCCGCAGCCAGCTTTTTTAGCCCCCAGCCCCGCCGGCAGATTGAATTTCTAAGTGGGGCCTCCTCGTCTGTTTGGACACCCTCAGACAACGACACAAATCAGCGTGCCTGTACTCCGTACTCCGTACTGGCGGTTTAGAAAATGGCTGCGCATGTTAATGATAGGAAGACTAACGCCTCAAAGTCTGATAAATCAAATCAATCCGTTTTGCTTGGTTTCACTCCCTGATATGTATGCTCAAAAATAAAAAAAGCCACCCAAAACGCCCAATGCGAGACGAGAGCTATTTTCCCCGCCAGACATTTGTGTTGAAAGCACAAAAAAAAAATTTAAAAAAAAAAAAAAAACCTCAAGGAGCTCAAAATCATGACTTCTGTTCCCACTCCCATCGCTGACATAACTATTCAGAATGCTTCGCTGACAAAATAAAACCGAGGAAAGTATATCCTTGCGCAGGAGACAGAGCGTTAAAATTAAATGAAATTCGGAGTGGTCATGTCCCCCGCAGACCATTGTCAAAACCCAAAGCCGTCATGCTGGTGTACCGGACATCGACCCGGATGATTGACGAACCAAGCAGAGATGCAAGACTTGTGAAAGCGGCAGAGGCATTCCAGCCTTGCCATTGGAATCCCTACTGTGAATTCCTCCAAGCAAATCGTACATTCTGCATCGTCGACGCAGTCCTTCTCCGTAGCTGAGTACACGTACATGCCCGAGCGTCTTGGTACCACCGGCGCAGTTTCTTCTCCTCGCGGTCGGCGAGGGCTGCCGTATGTGCTGTGTGCCTGGATACACGTATTGATGTGAGCTTCCCGAAGGAACTCGGAATTGGGCAGAGACCTGACTGGTAGCTCGCGATGGCATACAGGACATTCGTCCTCTTCGGCGATTGGGGGCGGCGGTGGCAGAGCTTGTTGTCGAGAAGACGAAGCAGTACTCGCATGGCCAAACGAACTGTGTCTGTGTCTGTGTCTGTGTCTGGGAGACGTTGCATTTCCGACTTCCTGGAATCGGCGAAGTAACCGTTGAATAGTCTCTCGCTCATCTGTGTCAGGAGCACTCATGTGATGTGCAGAGGTAGTGGCAGAAGATGAATTTGGGGCAGCTGGGTTCTATGAGGTACTGTTAATGAAAAATCACTCACGGGCGGTATTTGTCCGAGAGAGCGGATCCCTACCATGGTGATGCTCCTTGCTCTTGAATAGTGTCGCAAAGGCTCAGCATTGTCTGCTGGTGTGAACAAGGCTCCGAATCGGTTCGATGGGTGCGCTACACCTTGCGAGCCTGCCAGACTGCTGCGAGATCTGCTATGCGAAGACGGTGAGTTTGGTCCAATGGATGGCGAAGAAGGGCTCTGGGGTGGCGCCGTGTTTGGGTCGGGAACACATGGGTTACAGAGTCGAACACGCTCGCCCCCGGATAAAGCACTTGATTCAAAGTAGCCGGAGCCCAACTCATCTACCAGTAAGCTCGGCGGCATCGAAATATCGGAGCCTGGCGGTCGCACTATGTACTGATGGGGGATGATTATTCTATGAGGAGAACAGGTAGCGCACACCACTCGACCACATTTCCTTCACACATGGTGTTAGTTGGCCTTGAAAATTTCCTCTCCGGGGGTAGCCGTTGAGAAGCTGTGATATCTCACATACCTGCAGTGGTGCTTTCGAACAAAGAAACTGAACTGCGTGCGGCAGATGGGACAATATGTGACTTCCACGTCTGGTTGC
This sequence comes from Epichloe festucae Fl1, assembly GCA_003814445.1. Classification (NCBI taxonomy): domain Eukaryota; kingdom Fungi; phylum Ascomycota; class Sordariomycetes; order Hypocreales; family Clavicipitaceae; genus Epichloe; species Epichloe festucae. Next base: position 4,255,051 of record CP031387.1, on the reverse strand, counting down.
CACCTTGGAAGCGCATATTCAGGCATAGATGTCACTTCATCCCTCGGACGAACGCCGCGGACGTCCTGCGACCCTCGTCTTGAAGCCTCGCCTTGCCCCTCAACGACCGTGGACTGGGGATAATTGTCGTTTGGGGCATATAATTGCAAGCCTGGTCCAAACAATTCGTTTTGTCGGACGTTCTCACTGCGTGCACGAGAATAGGCAGCCCGGTATCGCTCTTGGGTGCTTGGCCCGTGAGCAGGGGGAGTCGACATGCCTTGAACTTGGACTCGTGTCGCTTCTGGCTGGGCAACGACCTGCGGGACATGTGCAACCGGAGGAGCAGGCGTTGGAGTAGTGGAATGTGAGGTGGAACGCTCGCTGTTATTGTTTCTGCCGCTGGGAACACCATCATCGGCCTCTGTTTCCGTTAGTGTGTGATGGTCCTGAGGCGAGGCCAAGCCCCCACTCGTCTCTTGCTCTAGATGATGAGATTCTGTCGCGTCCGTTCGGCTCGTCTCCGAATCCGCGTGGATGGTACTCTGGGTCGTACTAGAAGTCGCGTATGTTGGTCTCTCTGCAGTGTTGCCTCCATCTCTTGGGCCATCATGATGGACGGAGCCCGACCCGCCTTGAGGACTCGACATGCTTGAACATCAGGGCCGGTCGCGCGAGTATACGAACGTCGGTAGCAGAAAGGCAACGAGGAGGAAATTAAGAAGGTGCGGTATCAAGATTAATCATATGTCGTCGCCACGTAAAATTTCGGTTTGAGTTTGAGGCTGCGGGCATGCAAGGTCCGAGTTTCAGAGTGTGGAGTATAGAGTTAATTACCAGGGGCTCTCTGCTCGAGGCGGCTGTCAGACTATAGATTGATGCAGGATGTCAGGGCATAGTGAGGAACAAGGCAAACGGGCGGGCAGGCAGCGACTCTGCAGGACGTGTGGTCGGTGGTCGTCTTAACTTGAGGCTTATCGCCAGCTGAGGGGAGGAAGCCTGGTGACACGGGAGCACCCTTGCCGGGCCTTGCGTCAGTGGCATGTCATCTGGTTCTGTACAGCTTACATGTACGGAGTACTTATGAGGTACATGATAGCCAGCCCCTAGTGGATCTGCCTCAGGGCGCCTAGTTGGCCGGAACTGTTGTGCGTTAGGCACGTGACTTGAAAAGATCTCCCCTAGCAGGATGAAGAAGGTCAGAAAAGGATTAAATTGAAGCTATCTTCTATTATACAAATAGAAGGATAAAAGCTCCTCTTTTATAGAGAAAGCTATTATATTATAGATTATATACTTTTATTATGAATTATCGCGTTTAGTAATGTGTATCTTTAGCTCCCCTAATATAGTTATAGGTATAGATTTATTTATTATAAACACTATATCCGCTATTAGGTAACACACCCCCTAGTTAGTGTTAAGGTTATTATAATTACTAACTATTATCTTAGCTAGTAAATATATAGTGTTTTAGTAGTGCCTAAATTTAATATAAATTTAAAGTAAGCTCTCTTACTTTTATACCTATACTTCTCTCCTATAAAGGATCTCTTAATATAATAGTTATAGGCTTTCTTTTCTTCCCTTTATAATATACTTTTTATTAACTAGCTTATATTTTAATTAATATAAATTCTAATATATATACTTAGGCTAAAGAGAATCTTTACTCCTAGGAGAGCTTAACTACTCTTTAGTAAATTACTTATATTATAGCTAATTTAGCTATATATTCTTATCTAAGCCCTAGTGTAACTTATAATAATTCTTTAACTCCCCTAGCTAAGTCTAAGCTACCTATTAGTAATTCTTTACTAATTAGTGCTAAGTTACTTACTAGTAAGTTACTATCTTCTAAGAAAAAGTAAGAAGAATACCTTAAGTATATTTCTTTATAAACCTTATATCCTATAAAGGCCTAGGTAAGGGGAGGATACTTAAGGTATAATTCTCTATAAACTTTATAGAAATAACCTATTAATACTATACTTTCCCTTTTTCTCTAGTATATACTAATAGTATAGCCTAAATTACTTACTTCTTAAGGTCTTAAGTATAATATTCCTTATAAAGAGTGTGTTTAAGTAAGCCTTATAGGTAAGGGTAACTTAGGTTATTACTTTAAGGTTAGGTCTAGATAATCTTAGAGATATTACTTATATAAGGTTAGTAATTACTATTACTTACCTTTATATAACACTTATATTCCCCTTACTAAGTAAATATTATTAGCACTAGATAAAGATACTAAGGTAAGGCGCTTTTAATTATAATTTCCCCTAATCCTTTACTTATATATATATAAATAGTAAAGCAGTACTATAAGGCACTATAACTCTAATTAAAACTTATTATAAAGCTAGATTCTATATATAGTAAGGTTATTAATCTAAGTATTAGGGCTAAGGATACTACTAAGGGCTCTTTAGTAGTGGTTAAGGAGAAGGTAACTATAGTAATAGCCTAACTTAAGGAGGTTATTTACCTCCTTATATAAGTTTATTTCCTTTATTTAGAATAGTATTTATACATATGTTTTTACATAATAGTATTTTAGAGTCTTTATTTTATTAATCCTATTTGCCTTAGTAGCGCTTTACTTACTAAGGAGGGGGCCTTTATATATTTCTAAGGTAATTAATTTTATACCCCCTTATTAACATGCCTATAATTCCTTTATAACCTATGTGCTTTAAATATTATATATTATGTGTAAATTTATAAGACTAAGTATAAATCTAAAGCATTTAAAGTGCTAATAATTTAATGCCTTTATAAATCCATTAGTAAGTATCTTTTCTATTAGTAAATATATAATTTTAAAGCTTCCTTTCTTAAATTCTTACTTTAACTATATATTATAAATATTAATATAATATAGTTAAGTATTTAATTATTTACTCTTATTAAGTATAAGCTAAATTGTTTATTAATTATTATAATTAATAACCTAATCTTTATAGGTATTAAATTTAATATCTCTAAATAAGCGCTATAGACTTATAGTCTCCTTTACTACCTATTATAAAGTAAGTAATTTAGCCTCTATTATAGATATAGTTACTATTATTTAGTATATAGCTTTCTAGATAATTAGTTTACTAAAGAGAGTAATTAAGTATTCTTATAATAATTTATAAGTCTTAAGATTATTTATAAAGGAGGTATTACTTAAGATTTAAAGAGCTTAAAGTTTAGTAGTTATACTAAAGTATAGCGTGAGTTTACTTATAATAAGTAAGTAGTAAATAGCTTAGTTTACTGCCTTTATATGCTCTAGTCCTAGATTTATAAGGTATTATAATAACTTTACTACCGTAAAAGTAATATTAGGTCTAATTATAATTATAGTATATAGGATTAATCTAATCTTTTCCTAGTAAACCTTTATTACTTACTTCTTAGCTTTACCCTTAAACTTATAATACTTTACTACTAGGATTAGTATAGTAAGGAAAGTGCCTTTTCTTACTTACCTAAATTTTTCCCTAATCTTATTAATATATACCTTATAACTAAGATATACCCTTTATTATTCTTAGTCTTTAATAATCTAGATCCCTAGGAAAAATCTTACTTTACCTTTCTTATCTAATTTATATGCCTTCTTTAAGCCCTTAGAAATGCAGTTAGTAATGCCTTTATTATCCTTATAAAACGCTATAAGAATATTATCTATAAAGAATATAAGGAAAATAGTCTAATCTTTTATATAGAATAAGTAAGGCTTTTCTTTACTTAATTTAAGCCTAAGCTTTATAAGAGATTTACTTAATTCCTTAAACCATAGTTATAGAGAGTCCCTTAATCTATAAAGGGCCTTAAGTAATTTTATATATTCTCTAAGGATTATAAAACCTTTAGGAAGTTTATAAGTTATAGGTATTTTATCCTTTTTATATTCTATGTAAAGGAAGGTATTCTTAATATTATATTACCTAGTCTCTAGATTAAACCTAGTAACTAGAGCTATAAATACATAGAACGCGTAAGTGGTAAGCGTTGTAGCATAGGTTTGTTTAATTATAGAGATATCTTAGAGGTCTTTGCGCACGTATAATCGTGCTTTATAACGGATTAACATCCCCTTCTTATTAAACTTATAAGAAAACACCTATTTTAATAGTAATAGCTTTAATTATACCATAGAATGCTTTATTTACTGCCATATTCCTTATTCCTTTAGCTTATTAATCTCTTTATTTATTACTTTTAACTATTTCTCTTTAAATAAATAATCCTTTACCTTTTTCTATAACTTTAGAGGTTTAGTAAGATTAGATTAATAAACAGTCCTTACCTTTCTCTTTAAGTTAAGGTGTAATCTATTTTTTTTATTATAATGCGCGTTAATTACTAAAAAAACCGTTTTATAGCTCTTAAAATCCTAATCTCCTAGAAAGAGCTTATAAGGATCTCCTTCCTTAGTTTTCCTAAATTTAGTAAAGAGATCCTTTAAGTCCTAGAGGCTATTAATAAGAGCTTTATTAGGTTCTTTTTTCTTTCTCCTTATTAGTTAAGTATAAGAAAGAATATTACCTTAAGCTCTCTTTATTTATAACCTTAAGCTTATTTACATACCTTCTTATATTATTATTCTAAGACTCTCTATAATTTCTAACTATATAGCTAGTAATCCCCTTAAGCCTTTTATATAGGTAGCTAGTCTAGTATTTACTCCTATAGGTTTTTCTTATTACTAGTTTTTCTTTACTTCTTTTTTTAGCTTAGGTAGTTTATTACCTATTAAGTTATTAATAACTTAGTCCTTAGTATTATATACTTAGTATTCTAGAACCTTATAAGGATATTAGCTCTCCTAAGCCCTTATAGTAGTATCTTACTTACTACTTATTAAATCTATTATTATATTACTCTCTTAAGTGTGTAAATTTAAAGTGTTTTACTCCTTCTTACTTTACTAAGCTTCTAGATTAAAAGTCTCTTACTCTCTAATTATTAGATCTAGTAATAGCTAAGGTATTTAAAGTCTAATTTGCTTATTAAGGTATATAGCTTCTCTTTCCTTTTATTAAGAAGTCTATAAAGCTTTTACCCCTAAGTTTAAACTCTTAGTCTAATCTTATTATAGTTTAATTAAAGTTAGTATAAGGAAAAGATTTAATTCTTTATCTAATTTAGTGTTAATTTTAAGGGATTAGAAATATACCTTAAGCTTATTAATTAATAGCTTTATTACACTCTCCTTTATTAGATTATAAAAAATTAACTTATTAAATATAACATTCCTTATTATTATAACCTTTCCTAGTCTTAGAATCTAAATATAATATATATTAGAGGCAGAGTACCTAATAAGATATCTAATATAACCCCTAGGATTAGTCTTATAAAACTATCTATGTTTATTAGCCTTATAATCCCTTTAAAGAGAATAAGCGTGGTAGTTATATATATATAATCCGCTCTAATCTAGCCTTAAGTTAGCTATAGGCTCCCTAATTAGAAGTTAAGTATTATCTTAGAACTAGATTTCTAGGGTTTTTAATGGTGTTTTTTACCTAGATTATTAAATAGGACTTATATTATATAGGTATACTACTACTTATATACTCTCTAACTATAAGTTTAGTAAAAGCTATGTGCCTATAAGTATTATATTTAATTATAATATAATTATTTACCTTACCCTCTCTATAACTCTATTAGGTTTATAAGTATATAAAGGCATAAGCTTAAGATTAATACCTTATAAGCGTGCCTATATCTAAAAGATTATATTACTAAATTAACTAATAATAGCTCCTTTATAATCTTACCTAATCTTTATAATTAATAATCTAAATTACCTTATAATCCATTATTTAATATAGATTAACACATTAAATACTATTACTTATAATTTATTAGGTAATATATAAATATATATTATACCTAAGAACTTATCTTTTATAACTATTAGCTAGTTTATACTATTATAACTAGGCTTATAGTCTTAAAGATCCTAATAAATCCTCTAAAATAGCCTTAGTAATATATATTTTAGTGGTTTTCTTAAGATAACTTAGTAAGTATAAACTAGAGAATATATCTTATAGTCTCTTTACTTAGTTCTATATAATTACACTCCTCTTATATAAGTATAACTCTTAGCTAGAGTATCCTTACTAAGGTACCTAGAATATAAATACTAAAGTTCTTTAGGGTTTATATATATAGGGTATAGATCTTTACTTAGTTAACTATATTATAAGTATAGTATATTATTATATGCTTTTAAATTAATTATTAAGAATATTACTAGTAGTATAAATAAATTCACTACTTAGTTAGGACTCCTATAAGAGAAAAAAGGCTTATATTAAAGAAATATAATATTATACTTTCTCTAAAGCTTTACTAATAATAAGCTCTTATAAAAGGGTCTAATATATAAAGAGTAATTTACTTTATAATACTAAATACCTTTCTTTTAAAGAAAGCTCTCTAATATAATATTTATATAAAACCTAGGAATAAGTATAATATTCTATAAAGTAAGGCTTTCTATAAGGTTTCCCTTTAGCTTATTAAAAATATTCTTAATTATATAAGTACCTCTTCTAGTAATCTAAAATAAGGTTATTCTTACTTTAAGGTAATTATTAAATGTTTCCTTAAAGGTTCCTAGTTTAAAGTAACTAATATTATTTATAATATATAAAGCACTATAGTTATTAAAGAGAGTACTCTTAGAGAGTGTATATTTTGTATTCTTAAGCGTTATATAGCTTTCCTAAGCTAGAGAAATACTCTCTAGAATCTTTAGGTTAATAATTACTACTATAATAGCACTAAGTAACTTTTCTCCTTTATAATTCTTAATACCTTTTACTATTTACCTATCCTTTATAACCTTAGAGTATAGGTTTTTCTATTTAGTGCTTTTATAGTATTTCTTAACCTTTTTATAGTTAACCTTTATAAAGGGCTTAAATCCTAGAACCTTTTTACTAGTTATTATATAGTATAAGCTATAGTATACTTAGGGAGACTAAAAGTATATAGTTAGTGCCTTTTCTATATAATAAGGGTATTTCTTTAGGCTATTATTCTTTTAGCCTTATAGTTTCTCTTTTCTTAGTCTAAGTAATCCCTAAGAGTTATTATATAGCTTCCTTTTCTAGAGATAAAGCTTATAGCTTAAGTTACCCTATAATATCTAGTGTACTTAAAGGTAATACCTTAAAGGGTTACTTTTTTAGGAAGAGAATTAGAAGTCTATACTAGTTATATAATCTTAGTTTTTGCCTATTTAAGGTTAAAGTATATACTAATAGCTATAATAAAGTTATAAATTATATTAAAACCCTAAACCTTATTAATCTTATATATTAATACTTTCTAGTATAGCTTTCCTTATTACTTAATCTAATACTTAAATTAAATATTAGCACACTTAGTATTATTAAGGTAAGCTATATACTTAGCTAATACCTCTAATTTAATAATTACTTACCTAGGAGAAAACCTCTTTTTAAGCTTAATAGAGATTTAGTAAAGAGTAAGCTTTTTATTATTTATATTACTTTCTTTAATCTTATTAATTACTATAGTATAAGTATTAGGATTAATAGTGCTTATAATCTAAGTTTTAATAGTCCTTTCTTAGGACTTTATTACTTTATATACTTAGTACTTAGATATAAACTTATAAGATAAGAAAGAAAGAGCCTCTTAGAAGGTAAGCTTTATAGTATTACTTCCTTAGTTCTTTATAATAAAAGCTTTATATAACTCTAGTGTAATAGTAAAGGGCTTTTCTAGATAGTTAAAGTTAAGCTTTAGGAGCTAGGGATTAACCCTTTCCTAAATCTCTTAGCTTTAGGTAGCTTACTTTAATACTTTATATTACTCTTCCTATTTATTAAATAAGACTAGCTTAATATTAGTCTTAAGACTTAGGTAATAAGAGGTTATTATATCTATTATAAGTATTATTAGTAAGTAAGGCATAGTGTATATATATATCTTATATATAAGGGACTTAGTGGAAGTTATAGGCATATACCTTCTAGGCTTATAACTATTATATATTAGGTATATAACTTAAAAAGATCTCCCCTAGTAGGATAAAAAAAGTTAGAAAAGGATTAAATTAAAGCTATTTTCTATTATATAAATAGAAGAATAAAAGCTTCTCTTTTATAGAGAAAGCTATTATATTATAGATTATATGCTTTTATTATAAATTATCACGTTTAGTAACGTGTATCTTCAGCTCCCCCGATACGGTTGTAGGTGCAGATTTATTCGTCATAGACGCTGTATCCGCCATCGGGCAACAGGAACGTGGCCCGCATTGGCAACAATGAGTATCTACGGAGTACATGTACAATTACCACTTCCCCACCTCACGATCCATTGTACACCCACTGTAGCCCGTATTAACCCTCGGCTTCGAGGAAAGCGACGTCCATTGAAATGGTCCATTGCAATGGGGGGTTGCCTCGCGTCTGTAACCCACTGTGTTACATGTAGCTGCCGAGGTCCCCGAGTTGCATGCACGAATCTTCAAATCTTCCGTCTTCTGTCCGCTCATGATACAAATTGATTCCATCGTGCACAAGTTGGTTGTGCACCCCCCCAAAACCCCCAGTGGCCATCACGAGCAATGGACAAACTACCCTGGCCGACCCTCCCGCACGCAGCCCTCGTCGTCACCACGACGGCCATGGCAACGACGTCTCTCATCGTGCTCGCCAGGATCGCCCTCTGGCCTCGCAAGCGGGCAGTGTTGAAGAGTCCGCTCCGGACCGTCATGCCGCGCCTGTCGAGCGAGGAGCTGGCCGGGCTGGCCTACGTGCCGGATTCCTTTCCCGGGGCGAGAGACGTCGACACGCCGGTATGGAAACCGAGTTTGCCAGAGCCAAGTTGAAGTTGCCGACTACATAATAATAAACTAAATAACTGACAAGCCACACAGTACGGCACCATCCGCGCCTACGAGTTCGGACCCCAGCGAGGGCAGAAAGTCCTGCTCGTTCACGGCATAAGCACAAGCTGCATCACGCTTTCGCGCATAGCCCACGCCCTGGTCGACCGGGGATGCAGAGTCATGCTGTTTGTACGTTTTTCCCTCCCCACGTCCTCGGGCATTTTTGACTTGCGTTGTGGCATCTGATTCTGTGTGTACTGCATAGGATCTCTTCGGGCGCGGCTTCTCGGACGGCGTGGGCGATCTCCCGCACGACACTCGGCTGTACACGTCGCAGATGCTCGCGGTGCTCGCCTCGTCGCCGCTGTGCTGGACCGGCACCGGGGCCTTCCGCCTGGTCGGATACTCGCTGGGCGGAGGCATCGCCGTGCCGTTCGCAAACGCCTTCCCGCACATGGTGTCGTCGCTCGTGCTGCTCGCGCCCGCGGGCCTCATTGACGCGTCGTCCTTTGGGCCAGTGGTGCGCTTCGTCTTCTCGAGCGGGCTCGTGCCGGAGCGCGTCTTGGCCGTGCTGACGGGCCGGCGGCTGCAGAGGCCGATTGCGTCGTCGTCGACGAGGGCGGCGGCTGTCATGGCGGCTGCCGAGGCCGAGGACTTGCATCATGGGGACGAGGTAACGACGACGACGCCATTGGAGATGAGAGTGCTTGATTATGTGCGCTGGATGGTGCTGAACCACGAGGGCTTCGTGCCGGCCTTCATGTCGTGCATACGGCATGCGCCACTGATGGGGCAGCATGAGCAGTGGAGGGGTTTGGCGAGGAGGAGGCCTGGCACCACGGCCGTCATCTTTGCCGAGACGGATGAGTTGATTCACGAGAGCGAGTATAGGGAGCATGGGCTGCCGCTGGCCGGGGGGGAGGGCCACGTGTCGTGGAGGGTCGTCCCGGGGAGTCATGATTTTGTCATGACGCATCCTGGGCGCATCATGGACGAGTTGGATGACTTTTGGGGCGTCAAGTCGTGAAATGGCATCCTGTGTCATGAGGAGGACTGGATACTGGGTGTGTTGTGTACTCAGGCGATATGAGCAGGACTTTGGCGCCATCTTTGTACATTTCCTTCATATACTAGCTTGTACAGTCGTGGTGTTAGAACAAGTGAGTTGGTCGTGTGATTGATTACATGGTGCTGTTAGAATAGCAGGAGCGCGGTCATGTGATGATTGCTATTAGAATCCGTAAATAATGATGAGAAGGGGAATGCGGCTCTGGTTTGAACAATGGTACTTTTATCGTACAGAGCCGCCGCATATCTTGCTCCCCCAACCTGTTCCTACGTCTCTTCGGAGGTATGAGCCCACCTTGGTGTTGCTTTGCTGACTCTTCGCTCTTTAGTGTCAAAGTCAGGCTCTGGACCGATGAAAAGAAGAAAGTGCTGCTTACCATCTGCCAGTAAACACCCTTCCGCTTCAACAATTCCCCGTGGTTCCCTCGCCCCAAGAGCTTATGGTCAGGCTGAGCCCCTGAAATACAGGCGTCTCTCGCGTGGGATACCGGAAGTGGATGTTGTCCAGCTCAATCTTCATGCCGCCCTTTATATCTGCAACGTCTTTGATATCCGAATGCTCGTCACGCAAACGCGATTCCCGCCTGTTTAAGATTCGGTTAGACGCAGCCGTGACCTGATGCTGCGTTTGGTCCGAAACGGAGTCCCTGGCCGGCAGATTCGCCCGCTTGGGTAATGGACATGAAGCACACGAAAAAAAAACTCATGATTCCGTACTCGCCGCCCAGTAGCAGCCGTCCACCATAGTAGAAGACCAACGCTTGACGAGCCGTGGTGGCGCTGTCCGAGAATCCGAATAGCAAGCTGACCCATCGAGCTATTCTGAAAGCCGCCATAACATGGCCCTTGCAGAGCTCCTCAAATCGTTTGCAAATGGGTTCCCTCCAGAGTGAGCGATGCGACCGTTCGGAATGCACCTATTGACTCGGAAGCGAACTTTGAGCTTTCCGCAAAGACCTCGTTGCTCATCTTGTCGAATTGGATCTCATACTAGAGCTTGCAAGTAGTGAAGTCGAATAGCAGAAGTCAACCTAATAATACCCATCATGCGAAAACACAACTGTTGTCTCCATCACGCCAGCCCCGAATTGTTGTGCATTGCCATTCATTTTCTCTCTGCTTAACCGACCTTGTTGACGTAGTTCAACCCTACGCGACCAATAAAGAGCGCAAACATATACAAGCTGCAGTGGCCTTGAATTAGATTCGCATTTGAAAAGAGGAATCTAATCTTGTCACTCTGGTGTTTTCTTACGCTAGTTGATCGAATTTGTCTTGGAATTCGGCCTTGTTGATGCCGGTTCCTCCTACTGTAAAGTTGGAAAAACTGCTAAAGTTGCCAATAACGAATTTGCCTATACATATGTGTCAGCCGCCTAGTCACTTGCCAAGGCTGTCACTCTGTATCCCGGATGGACCTCCCGCATTGCTTGGGTCTGGTCTGACGCGGACAATGAGAAGCCAACATGTACGGAGTAGCTTGGGTGAGTGTCGATAATTTCTGTAATTTCTGGTCGAATGACAAGGTACAAGGCTGCTGCTGCTTATTCTTCTCTTCCGGTTTCAGCCCAGAGGCCATTTGCATGTTCCTTGGTTTCGCCAAACAGCCAAAACGGCTACCCTGGGGGAACATCTCGAAATATTGATATCCCTGGCTTTGCTAGCGGCCCCCCCCCCCCCCCCTATGAATAACTTCTGGTTAGATCGCCTGGCGTCAAGGGCGAAATGGCCTCGTAGATACTATGTACACGTGTGACATGGTAGGAAAGTGACTACTCAACCACCATCCAGAGACACAGTGGACAAAAGCCATGAGATTCTCAACAACTTTGAACCGCAGATCCAGTAACACGCGCAATCGCCTTGAACCGGTGTGCTGTTTTCGGACCGCATCTCAGCTATTCCGGGACGTCATGTCTGTGAATTGCTTCTTCGGCTTCTCCCTTCAGTACGCTAGCGCAGTGCGAGATCGGAATTTGGAAGAAGATCGATCACGTCTTGTCCCGTACTTTACGCATCGAGAAAAGTGAATTGTGATATCAAATGCCATGATAACACAAGGCCGGGGGGGCTGAGCCCTTGGGCGATTTCACTCCGATGCAGTTTTAAGGGTAGTTCTCAGCTCAGGATGGCACAGCCCGAGACCCTACATGATCGACCCGGGAGCATGGTCGACCTAGCTATCCTCTGGTCGGACAGCAGGGGTGCATTCGAGTCTCGTGAGAGATCATGACCGATTGAGAGCGTTTCGGAACCAAGGCGTGACGAGGCTGATCGCGGGCTAGATGCATGTGCAACCTTCGTATCCGGCACTGATCCAAGACATTACTAAAGAGCATGTTTACTGAATACATCATTAATTCTGGCGGTTGAAAAAAAAAAAATTGGCATGGTGGTGCTTTACAAGACAAGTGCATACATGGCGCATTGCTAGATATTGGAAACTCTGACGATGGAAAAGGTTCCGGTACGGAGTACAATACAGTCAAAATGTGCGTCTGCTGAAGGAGTTTTACCACAGAAAGCATGGTCCGTGGTACAACGAGTCTTGGGTATAAATTCCCCGTACTTCGTACACTCACCGTCTAGGCCATTATGTCTCGTCTCGGCTCCAAGGCGTTGACTCGAAGCTAAACGTAGACACCAGGTAGTCAGGGGCCCTGGCTACTCTTATTCTTAATTTCTACGGTGTATATATCTACGGAGTACAGCATACCCAGCTTGTCAGCTACGTGGCGAGGGCAGGGCAATGATCAAGGAAACCGAACAGCAGCCCGAGACAACAAAAGTAGGGAAAATCCCGACAGAACGATGGAAATCGAGACGTCTCTGACACTTGATCCTCGATGGACGTGCGTTGCAGCCTGCAGCAGGCAGTGCCACCAGAATGTGCTCAGCCTCTTCGAGTGGCGCAACATTGCTTGTGCTTCCCCGTGACAAGAAGAGACGAGAGTGGTAGAACCAACATGAAAGGAAGGTGTAGAGCGGTCTGTCTGCTGGTTGGAAAGTGCGTCACGTCGGAGATGCTGGATACTTCTTGCAAAGCTAAGCCATCGGCGGGAAGGCGGAGGTGGAGCCGGTAGGGCCCCGTACCTGCCTCTAAAATAAGTTGGTACAGTGTAAAAAAATACCTGCTGCCACTTGCCACTGCTGCTGCTGGGATGCGGGATGCGGAGGCGAGCTGCTTCCGCAAAAGAGAAAAGAGGCAGAATAGGTGACCAGGGCAATCCTTGCTTTTTGAGAATCAGTACATATTTACGAGAGAGCCAGAGTACCAGAGTACCAGAATACCAGAGTGCTTGTTTGCCTGCCCGGAGCTGTTCTCTGATCCGTACCGTGTCATCATCTTGCAGTTGTTGTCCCTCGCACCTGGCACTGCACTGCACAGCACAGCACAGCACTGCACTGCACTGACTTGGGATATCTCTAGCAGAGAGAGCATCGACGTTTGCCTCCGTTTGCCTCTTGGAGGAAAAGTGACAGGTGTGCATGTCCATTGTCAACAAGCAAGGTGACCCCTGCGCCATTCATTCCCATGCGCTGTCGCTTTGTGAGCGATTTGTGTAGTCCGTATTTTGTTTTCTTTTGGATACATATTGCTTTTGCGGCTATTCTTGCTTTAGCTTGATCCTCTTGCTCGGTATTCACTCCATCAATCATGTATGTACGGACGATATGTGCCTACATAGATATCTCTAGGCAGATGTGGCAGGTCAGATATCTTCTGTCCTCAATCGAGGAAACAGATCTGGCAGTCTGTTTGGTTCGCCCGCCTGCCCAACCGTCACTCGCAGGAAAGGAAAGTTATTAGGGAAAGGAGGCAAATTTCAGGAAAAGAAAAGCGGCATCACCAGGCAGGCAGCTGTTGCTTTTCTCTCCCCGTGGCACAAACATCTGCGGGCGCTCTGACTTTGTCCCACAGCAAACGCAATTGGCAAGTAGCCGCACCCCCATGTCCATCCCATCCATGTCCATCCCATCCATGTACATCCCATCCATGTCCATCCCATGATTCTCATCCCATCCTCATCCCATCTAGTTAGGGCATGGCATGGTCAACCAAATCCAACCAACGTCCTTCCTCACCCCTTGTCCCTTGGTGCATGCGGGTGACGACTGAGACATGTGGGAGAAACAGCCCAGCAAAGTCCTGAATCGGGGTGGGCGTTGATCTCTTGTCCAGGGAAGAGAAGGGGAAAGAAGAAGAAACGACCCCCTCTCCAGAGCAGGGGCCAAGGAAACGGGGACAAGGAAACGGAGACAAAAATGAAATACAGTGATGTGCCATCACAAACAAAAACTCCCGCCACCTCGTGTCCCTTGAAAGAGATGTTTCTTAAATACACATCGGTCCGCCTCGCTTCTGCCATCTCGCAACAGGTCTTTCGCCGGGTCTGTCTCACAGCAGGGCATTATACACTGCTTTCATCGTCACAAGAGCATCATTCTACCATATCGGGGCGGCACTTTTGAGAATTTTTGTTTCCCATATCCTAATAATTTAGTTCTCGTTTTCTGTACTGTACTGCAACTTTTCAGGTACCTCCGAAATCCCACCAGCATTTTCCGCACCACAACAAGTTATAACAGAGGAGTTATATTGCCATAGCCACTGGCCACTGCAACCTCTCCACTGCGACCTCCACTCCTTCTTCCACAACTATTACCGGACGCGAAAACAAAATATCAAAAATCACGACGCAATTATTATCATCTCATCCTCCCTGGAAAAAAGAAAAAAGAAAAAAGCATCTCCCATTCTCGCGCATCATCCTATATAGCACCCCTTTGCGGACGACAAATGTACACGGCCAGACGCCAACAATAGAGACAAAGCTGCAACGCTACGAATCGGCTGCGACATTTAACCCCAACCCATGTGCACATTGCAGCTTCAACATCGTGGGTTGAACTGCACCACTTGAAACGCGCGCATTATCCGCCACATCACACCTCCGCAAAACTGTCCTCCTTCGCTGACCTATATATCTGGCTCATATCTCGCGACCCTTGCTAGTGCTGCCGCAGAAGGGAGGGTGATATCTCAGTTTCTGCCAACAGACGGCACTTTTCCACGCCATGGCTTCCTTGATTCCTCTTGCACTTGGAAATGAGTGCTACTCCAAGAGGAACAGCGTCTTATTGCAAAGACACGAGGACATACTCTGTCGTTTTCCTAGTGCGCCATCGAATCAACAGAAATCACATGTATTACGCCCTAGGCGTCAACCCCAGCATAAGAAGCCGCAGCCGCAGCCGCAGCCGCAGCCGCAGTCTCAGACTGAGCAAGTCACCAAAATTCGTGCTACCCCCCGCACAAACAGGGAGTGGAAAGCGACGCTGGGCGAAATCAAGAGGGAATATATGAACCGAAGGTTTCGGCAGTGTTCGGCGCGGTGCCATGAGGTTCTTCTCGGTGACGAGCTTGTAAGTCTATCCAAATGTGCAAGCGATACTCAAAACACCAATTCCTCAAAATGCCTTCTGACGCTAACACAAATCAATAGGGCAATGCACACCCCGTTCACCTAGTCTATCTTCGCTTTTATGCCGCCACTGCCTTGGAGATGCAAGCTCGCGCCATCCACCACTCCTCGCCGTTCCGCACAACCCTTCTCAAACAGGCATACGACCACTACAGCTGTGCCTCTGACCTCGCCAGCCAAGCTGATCAGGAAATCAGCCGTCCCTCGTCACGCATCAACACCTTCTCAAGGCCCCGCTCAGCACACGGCTCCGATGTCTCGGGCTCAACGGCCTCCACAAGGATGTCCTCGCCGGTGCCGTCGCTCGGCTCCCTCGACGAAACCTTCCAGCCACTCCCCAAAAAGAAAAAGGTCGCCTTCTGCGACGAGCTGATGATGGAGCCCATCATCCGACCGGACAGTCCCACCCTTGGCTTCGATGAATGGCTAGGTCGGTCGTCCCCGGAGCCAGTTTTCCCTGAATCAATCCTCAAGTCTGTCAAGCACACGCCTATCCCGACGCCCATCACAACAGCCCCCATTCTAGTCCAAGATGTCCTCTCCTCTCCCGACCTCAGCGAAGCAGAAGACATGGATCCCTTCTTCCAAACCCGCTCCATACATCGCTTCTGCGCCATCCTCAGCAGCATCCGCCGCCAAATCACTTCCCACATGACCACGCTGGACATTGAAATCGCAGCCTGCCACATCCCCACTGCTCCGATCCATACAAATCAGGAAATGAGGGCACTGGACATCAAAGCCCGTATAGAGCGCCTGCGGGCCTCGGGATGGAAACGAGCGCGCTTCGACGTTCAACGTTATGAGACGCTGCGCGAGAATGCACTGGCTGATATGACGGAGTGAGGAGTTTCATTCCCAACACCTATTCTTATGATTAATGGACATCTTGATGAAGTATATGCGCATACAAACCTTTTTCTTCTTCTTTTTTCGTTCGCTTCACTTGTCTTGTTGACAAGCTATCTTCTCGTATATAATTTGTTCCTGTTCCTGTTCTTCTCTGGAGAAGGACGTGTATGGTGTACACTGGCGGGCTTAAGGCTTTCCATCATGTTACGGGCTCATGAGGTGTATTATTTCATTTGCTACGGATGACAAGTTCTCAACATGATGGTGTTTGTGTGCGGTGGACTCGTCGTGCCGTGCGACTTTGATTGACATGTTACACTGCGTACATTGACGAATTAGTAACGGCAGGGGTTATTTATGACGCTCATTACGTACGGAGTGCTTCGTACATTAATTCCTCTTGCTGTCTGAACGTGCGGGTTTATCAAACTTGCATACGTCAATCTCTCAACCCACGTTGCTGAACAAGACCATGACCACGCCCATTACGGAGACCAACCCGAGTCGACACAGGTGTCGCATCAAGTAAAAAGACGATGAAACCTTGTAAAAGAAAAAAGAATAGTTTGTCGGCCCCCCACCCCCCCCCCCACCCTCACCCTTCCATCGCATTCCTGGTATCCCATTGCCCGCCGAGTCCCCTCGTCTACTACGCGTTACCAAGACTACGCCGTCTGCTCTCCTTTTCCAGCTCCTCTTCCACCTGCAGACTTTCTTGCTTCTGCTTGGCCTCAAGGACGGCGAACTCTCCCAAAACGCGCAGCCTGGACCCGTCGCCCTTGTTTTCTCCCGCTCCTGCCGACGAGGTGGTCGAGGCGGCGTCGCCCATGTCGGAATCGGCAGGGTCTTCCTCGTGCTCTTTGAGCTTCTGGATGCGGTTCTGGAGCTTGATGATCTCGACGGCGCGGCGGAGGCGCGCTCTTCTTCGGTGGGCTGCCAGCTCGGGGAGCAGGTTGTGGTCGGTGGCGTTCTTACCGCTCAGCCAGATGTGACCGAGTGCCTCCTGGAATGGTTTGTCGTCGTTAGCAATCATGTTGGGTTCCAGGGTTTGAATGATTGAGGATTTGAGCTTTTCGTCTCTCGGTCTTTTTCTCATTTATTCCCCAGATGGTTTTTTTTTTTTCTTTTTTCTTCAAGACGTACCTTGCTGGTCCAGCGCTTCTCGGGCTCAGGTACAATCAGTCCGAGGATGAAATCCTTGGCATCTTGACTGACATCCTTCCAGTAGCGCTCGTGGAAGGGAACCGGAGCTGCGGTGCATTCGCGCAGCAAATCGCGCAAGTTCTCGCTGCGGAATGGCGAGTACCCGCACAGGAGAGTATAGGTAATGACGCCCATGGACCACATGTCCACGGGCTTCCCGTGGCCCTTTTGCTCCATCACTTCCGGCGCAGCGTAGCCGAATGAGCCAGCCATGGTCTTGAGAGTCTCTTCTTTCCTGTCCAGCGTCTTGGCGATACCGAAGTCTGCGAGAATCAGATTGGAATCTGGCTCTCGCGTGACGTAGAGGAGGTTTTCCGGTTTGAGATCTACAATATCGCGTTTTAGTGTGCATTGCAGGACTCCAAAGGCAGCGAGGCTTAGTCGCAAAAACATGTGAGCATACCTCTGTGGACGACATCGTTGTCGTGCAGGTAATCCACGGCTGACATGACCTGTTTGATGGTCTGGGATGCATCTTTCTCCGTGAACTTCCCTTGGTCGCAAATTCGATCGAACAGCTCTCCGCCGGTCGCCAGTTCCGTGACAATGTAAAATTTGTCCTGCAATTCTTCAATCAGACTTGTTTGCCTCCCCCCCCCCCTCTCCTCTCTCAGTCATACTTCGGCAAGTGAGGAAGACGTACCCGCGATTCGAACCAGTCCACAAATTTGACAATGTGTGGGTGCCTCAACCTCTGAAGCATGTCCAGTTCGTCGTGAACCATCTTCTCGTTGCCCTTGACACTCTTCTTCAGGATGATCTTGACAGCTACCTTGCCAGTCGGACCATCTGCCTCACGAACGACTCCATAGGTGCCGGCACCGAGAGTTCTGCCGAATCTGTACTTTGATCTTTACCGTGGCAAGATGGGGTGACATTAGCCCCGGGGGGGTTCTTCGTGTAACAATGAATTGCGGTGCGGGGTCAAACCGTACTTTTTGTCGTAACTTTCGGGTTGGCCGTGGAGCCGGTTGAGCATTCCTGCGACTTGAACCACGATAGAGTGTCAGTACTGTAGCCCAACATGGAGTTCTCCGTCAAAAAGCCAGGGGAGGGCCTTTTATGCAAGTCCGATGCTTTGGAGTTCTGCTTGTCCCTCAAGTCGATCTGGTCGCGACTTACAACTCATGGTTGCTGATGGCGGGGTACTATCGCGTGCCTGGGCCCGATGTGTTGTCGTATCTGCCTCGAAAATATGGTATGGCTCGAGTTGTAACGTATCGAGACGGTCACAGCAGCCTCGTGCTAGCGTTTTCGAGCTTGTCTTTCAGCAATGGTATCGTTGGTAATGTTTGGTGACGTTGCGAGAGTGAGGAAAGCTGACTGAGCTGTTTGGGTAAGACGGCTGGGGCTGGACTAATATAAATGAGCTGGTTGGTGACAATGGCTGCTCCATGTTGTCTGGGCCATGGACCAATTACGGGTGTACATACAGCCGGAGACCCCACCGCATGTAGTCTGCTCCTCCCAGGCCAAGGCGCTTGGTGCTTGCTTGGTGCTTGCTTGGTGCTTGGTGGCAACCAAGTGACTGACTGACTGCCTCGTCAGCCTACTAGGGCGCTTTTCCTCATCCCACTTCATACACAACAGCATTCTACAGACGTCTGGTCGTCCCACATCGCCATCATGGCAACTAACATGCGAGAGAAGCGTGTGGCCAAGGAGCGTCAGAAGGTAGGTGAATCTAAGCTGAGCCGAGCGACGCCGCACCGAGTTCAGACAGAAGATCGTCGTCGTGGTCGTCGTGGTCGTCGTGGTCGTCGTGTATTGCTTACCATCCCCCACCGTAGATCGAAAAGTTTGGCCTCCCGCCAGGGATCGAGCTCGTAGACGGCGAAAGCCTTAAGGATTGGATGTTCGATATCCGAGTTCTCGATTCGAATCCCATCTACGCAAATCAGATTTATCGTCTGAAATTCCAGTTTCCTCAGTCATATCCTATAGGTATGCTGCGTGTTCTTCAGCCGAGTGTCCGGCTTGAACTCAAGGCCACCATGCTCACTTGTCATCGATTTCGGCAGAACCCCCCGAAGTTACATTTGACATAAAACCGGATCGCCCGGTGCCCATGCATCCTCACATCTATTCCAACGGTATCATATGTCTCGATCTCCTGGACAACCAAGGATGGAGCCCTGTCCAGAGTGCAGAAAGCGTGTGCATGAGCATACAAAGCATGCTAACAAGCAACTCCAAGGCTGAGCGTCCACCAGGGAATGAGGAGTTTGTGAAGGGCAATCGCCTCCGTCCTCGGGACATTGAGTTTCTTTACCATGACAATACTGTATGATCAAGTGGCAGATTTTTGCTCACAGCAAGCGGCTTGAAAAGGATGTGAGGGCCGCAAGCAAGACTTGGGGACTCTTTTGCTCGGTTCGCAGCTCACAATGAGAGACGGAAGCGCAATTTGACAGGAAGTTGCGCAAAGTCTTCCCCAAGTTTGCGGATGAGGCGGATTATGCCAGGACAACGTGGCACCATGGAAAAATCACTTGTAAGGTGGCCTTGGTTCGTCTCAGTGCAGGAGAGAAGGAACAAGATGGCTGAAGCACTTATTACTGTCAACAATGCTATTCACGACGCGCAATAAATTTCACCTTCTCCACCAGAGAATTGATTGTAATCAATCCGAACGTTTGGGGTTGAAACTCCCGCATAGGCGTTATAGCTGCTGATTACACTAGGGGGTAAATTTATCGTTATCGTTGATGCATCAAGCCCGATCTGACGGATTATACTACAGTCACTGTACCTACTTTCTTGAGAGAGCTTATTATTAGCACACAAGTGGGCGGCGGCTGGTACCACCACAAACAAAGACGACGGGGCGGTGCGGGGTGCCTGCCCAGAGGGCCAAGTCCGGCCAGAGCTTGGCTCACCGCCCGACCACAAAAGAGGGGAGGGGGTGTTTGGGCAGAATGCACAAGCTAGCTACAGCTGCTGTTTGGGCAATTCGTCACCGCCGCTTTCACTCATATCGGAGTTCATCCTGCCGACTATTTGTTGGGCTCTCTGTCAATCGGTGCGTTGAGCCACGATGGCTCCCCGGAGCGAGTTCAGCGCGGAGCAAGTCCGGAACAAGGCCCGCAAGGACTTGCTTTATCTGCTCGAGGGAGTAGGTGGTGGCGATTTGCCCCGTTCTTGAGCTCTTTTACTCGTCTGTCCGTGTCGTCGCTAACCCCAGCAGGTCCGCGGGAAGAAGAATATTGTTTTTGACAAGAGCTTGGTCGGCCCCATTGGAACAATTGTCAAAGTAAACACTTTACAAGAATGCGGCGTCGATAAGTTTTTCGTATTAGAAAACGATAACGTGGACACGAGCCAGCATAATATTGTCTTCATAGCCAGAGGAGAGTGTGGTCGACACGCAGAGACTATAGCCAGTATGCTCACAGTCCCATGGCTATGCGTTATCAGCTCCCATATAGAGTTTTTGACACACTGACTTATTTACTCTCTTCTTTTCCAGATCAGATAAAGCGAGTGCGACGCCAGAGCCAAACGACACATGAGTTCCATGTCTTTTGGGTCCCTCGGCGTACGCTTGTATCGGAACAGCTTCTAGAAGAAGCTGGCGTATTGGGCGATATCAACATTTCAGAACTACCATTATCATTCTTCCCTCTAGAACGAAATGTTCTTTCCTTGGAGCTGGATGAATATTTCAAAGACTTGTATCTGTCAAAAGATGTAACACCCATCTATCTCCTGGCCAGAGCATTAATGGAAGTCCAACAACACCACGGCTTGTTTCCTCGAATCATAGGCAAAGGCGATAATGCGAAGCGCGTATCAGATCTTCTGGTCCGAATGAGACAAGAACATCTCGCTGGAGAGGACACGAGCGACTCGAGTACAGCGGGTTTAAAACCGAGCACCACAAACGAAAGCATCATAATCATAGACCGTGAGGTCGACTTTGTCACTCCGCTCCTGACACAACTTACCTACGAGGGTCTCATCGATGAGGTCTTTGAGATACAGAACAACCAAACCAAGGTTGACACGACGGTTGTGGGTGCTCCCGTGCGATCAGGGGCTGCTACTGCCACACAAGGTCGAAAGGAAACCGTATTGTTGGACTCTAGTGATAAGTTGTATGATCAGCTACGGGATGTTAATTTTGCGGTCGTGGGCGGGATGCTCAACAAAGTCGCTCGGCGGTTACAGCAGGTTCAGACGGACTATGAAAGTAAGCACAAGACCAAGACTCTTGCTGAACTCAAGGAGTTCGTTGGTCAACTACCTGGGTATCAACAAGAGCATCGAAGCGCAAGAATCCATACTGGCATGGCTGAAGAGATCATAAAACACACTAGGACCGACCAATTCAAATGTCTTCTGGAAGTTCAGCAGAACCTTGCCGCTGGAGCAGACCCTTCTTCTCAATTCGATGGCATAGAGCGGTTGATTGCGTGTAATGCGCCGTTGCGAGAAGTATTGAGGCTCCTATGCATTTACTCATGCATCTCAGGGGGGGTGAAGCCAAAGGAATTTGATCAATTTCGGAAACTCATTCTTCATGGCTACGGATATCAACATCTCCTGACACTCCACAACTTGGAGAAGTTACAGCTCTTCTTATCACGATCTTCTCCTCTCGCCGGAATGATACCTATGTCCGGCGGTAACAACGGTGCAACGGGAACCAAGACGAATTACACCTATTTGCGCAAGCAGCTCCGACTAATCGTCGACGAAGTTCAGGAGGAACACCCCAACGACATTGCCTACGTCTACAGCGGATATGCGCCCCTTTCTATCCGCTTGGTACAGTGCATTCTCCAGAAGCAATATTTGACATCGATATCCAAAGGAGGCGGCGGGGCCAATACAGGTGCTGCGGCAGCTGGAGCAGCGACTCAGGGCTGGCATGGATTTGATGAAGCCGTCAAGCATGCACGTGGCAAAACATTCTATGAGCTCCAAAAGGGTGACGATAAAGCGGTCAAAGCACGAGCATTGCTGTCAGGAAACGGTGTCAAGCAAAGTGTCTTCGTTGTCTTTGTCGGCGGCATAACGTTTACGGAGATTGCGGCGCTTCGATTTATTGCCAAACAAGAAGAAGGTAAAGTTAAGTCGAAATTGCAAACCCACTTTCTTTCACTAATTTGGTATTCAGCTCGACGAAACATTGTCATCTGTACAACATCTATAATCAGCGGCAACAGAATGATGGATGCTGCAATCGAGACCGGGTCCTATGCGAAGAAGGAACCTGAGCAGAGCGGGCAGAACTGAAACTTCACACAACGTGTACCTGTACGAACCCTCATCAAACCAGACATCAACTTGTATGACACACAGTCCCGATTAGAGCGGCGCGCAGTACCTTGCTCGGTGTGGTATGTTGTCGCAGTGTCTCGAAATACGGGCTCTGCTGCTGTGTTATTTTCGCTATTACCCGTCGGCATCTGCTACTGCATCGATGACATATAATGTTGACGGCCGTGATGAACGTGCGGACAGATGGACTACCTTCAAAAGTTCCACTTCGAGACTTTGGCGTCTGCGAGGTCCATAATTTTCTGTGCTGCCATTCGAGAAGGCGGGATGCACGTGACTCTGGATCTTATGATGCTTCCGGGGGGGCCACTGAGGGGCGCGATGGGCCGGCACCTTCAAATCCTCCATTTGAGCCTTCCGTGTAATAGTTCATATTATCCAATCATGTCCGACTGAGAAAATATTTCCTTTCATGCCACTTCATATCAACAACATACAAGTCCGAGACCTCATTCGCGGACTTACTTTGTCGTTACCCCTCAGCACGACGCATATAGTTCGTGACTTCCTGACGCTTACATCTCAGTCGCTGATGGGTGGGCATAAGTTGAGGCTGACAGTTATCACATAGGCACTTTGATAGCGGCATGCTGGTACTGTTGCTCTGCTACTATGACGAGCCCTGAGAAAATCCATACATGACCACCATTGCGAACCATACACGGTCGACGGCAGCAGGCTTTGTTAAGATATACTCGCGTCTCATGTCCACGTAATCATCTGGGTGGCCAATGGTTTTCAATGTGGTTTCGCCATGGATATAACTATAGGGAGTCATTCAAGTCGCATAGAGGGTTCAATGAGTACTTCAGTTGCCCAAAGCGGCCGTTCGAACCTGTCACTGGACCTTGACTCCAATCTCACATCTCACCCACCAACCGACTTGTCGACGTTCCAAAGATCATCCAATGCCCGGCAATTCGAAAGTATTTCGCGAATCCCCTCAGATCGCTTCCAAAGTCTCGACAGCATAAAAGTTGCCATGGATGATGACGCGGCTGACGGAAATCTCTCGTCAATGGCAACCGGCTTCGGGTAAGCATTGCAGCCATTGACCTACATTTACATGCCGTTTCGTATCGTGAAATCTCTGACGCAGATGTGCAGGGCTCGACAAGAGAACGAACACAGCTTTCCCCGAGCTCTGGACCGTGAAAATATGGTTGACTCTCTGAGTTCATCTATATCTGGTCTCACGGAACAGACTGAGACCTCATCTCGCTCCGCTATCTCCAGCAAAGCCACAACGCCATTAGAGACGGACTTCGTCAAACTCCAGCGCGGTGACAAACCGGATCGGCAACCTGCGGCGAAATCATATTATCGCAGCTACGAGAGACTTAACTTTACCGTGCGGCCAAAGTCCACTATACCCACAGATATTCCCTCTCACCAATACGCCGCTGAGTGCCTCGATGCGGCAGAATCCTCCCGATTAAATCCATATGCGCTGCATCCCGAAGAGTACCATCTTCTTCGTCACCATATCTCCCATACCCAAGTCACGACTTACCTCAATATTCGGAACAGCATCTTACGCGTCTGGCTTCAGAAACCTTCGATCAGTGTCACAAGGCAAATAGCAGTTGGCTGTGCAAACGCGCGATGGTTCGATGCCGCCAATGTCTGCTTCGACTGGCTTGTACGGAGAGGATATATCAATTATGGCTGTGTTCAAATTCCTGACACATGTGCGATGAAGAAGGGCTCAGCGAGCGGCAGGCGACAGAGGACTGTTGCTGTGATCGGGGCTGGTATATCTGGTCTGTCTTGTGCGAGACAGCTACAGGGATTGTTCAGCCAATACGCCGAAAGGTTCATCGAAATGGGTCAGAGTGTCCCAAAGGTGGTCATCGTCGAAGGGCGAAGTCGCGTCGGCGGGAGGGTATATTCTCGAGAATTCAAAACTAAACCCAACGACCTGGATCCTGCATTCAAAGGGAAAAGACATACCGCAGAAATGGGTGGCATGATCATCACTGGTTTTGAACGAGGAAACCCTATAAATGTTCTGGTTCGTGGCCAGCTCGGCTTACACTACCATGCCCTCACAGCCGAAACAACAATTTATGACAGCAATGACAAGCCTGTAAATCCAATTCGCGATGAGTTGGTGGAAAAGCTTTACAATGATTGCTTAGACCGTGTGAGCAAATTCAAGCACAAGATGCAGCCTTCGAAATCCATTCCGGGAAACCGCGACCTCTTGGACGAAGGTCGAGACAGTCCAGGAGACGGCAGCAAAACAATCATGCAAGCCGAAGAAGCAACTGCGGCGCTCCCGCATTCTCTTCCAGTGTCGGAGCAAAGTGTGCCAAAGAAAATCAACCTCGTACCAGTCTCGGCAGACAAACTCACGGGACGAGTACATAACCAGCCAGGTGTTCCTGCGTCCGAGAAGGTGGCAGAAAAGGCTGCAGCAATGGGTTGGACCCTACGACCCCAAACGGAGGCAGAGTTCAACCTGAAGCTTGAGGATGCTGTGACTTTAAGCAATGCGACGTTGGGGTCTGCATTAGATCATGCACTTACTCGGTACAAAGACTTGATTGACCTCAACGCGCAGGATTGTCGTCTCTTCAACTGGCACATTGCCAACTTGGAATACAGCAATGCCACAAACCTGCACAATCTGAGTCTCTCGTTGTGGGATATTGACGCCGGGAACGAATGGGAGGGCAGCCATACAATGGTGGTCGGTGGTTACCAAAGCGTTGCACGGGGGCTGCTCCAATGCCCAGCGCCACTGGACTTGACAAACAAATTTGCGGTCACGAGTATCAAATATCACAGCTCAAGTTTCGATGGTCCAGCGACCATCGAGTCTGAAGATGGTCGCACCGTAGAGGCAGACAACGTAGTCTGCACCATACCCTTGGGTGTATTGAAGCAAGGAAACATAGCCTTTGAGCCAGCACTGCCAGACTGGAAGGTCGGTGCAATAGAACGCCTTGGATTTGGAATTCTCAACAAGGTTGTTCTGGTCTACAACGAAATATTTTGGGACCCTAAACGACACATCTTTGGGGTTTTGAGAAACCCGCCCAGCAAACATGGCGCAAAACAAGAGAACTATTCTCAGAACCGGGGCCGCTTCTTCCAATGGTTCAACGTAACCAATACCACGGGCCTGCCATGCCTCATAGCCCTGATGGCTGGCGAAGCTGGCTTCGAAACAGAACGATCAAGCAACGAAAGCCTAGTTGAAGAAGCTACACAAGTTCTTCGCGGCGTTTTTGGCAGCAAGGTTCCGTACCCTGTGGAATCTGTCGTTACTCGCTGGGGCTCTGATCGATTTGCCAGAGGCAGTTACTCATCAGCAGCTCCTGAGATGCTGCCGGAAGACTACGACTGTATGGCGCGATCAATCGGCAACTTGCTGTTTGCAGGAGAGCACACAATCGGCACTCATCCAGCCACTGTACATGGCGCATACTTATCCGGTCTCCGAGCCGCTTCAGAAGTTCTCGAGGGCATGCTCGGCCCTATTGAAGTTCCCACGCCTCTCATCTTACCCAAGGACTCCATCCTTCTCTACAAGCGTAAAGAGGCGGCCAAAGATCCTCGCCAGGCGCGGAGAGAAGCGTATGAGATTGAGATTCTGGATTTCATTCGGGACAACATTGGCGAGCGGCCCGTCCGCCCCGGCAAAGTCGCGGCCAGTGCGTATCTTCTCTTCAGCAAAGCCCACTTTGAGGAGGCTCGGAGGAGATGTGAACAGCATCGCAAGACAGGAAAGCTTCGTGCTACGCCCAATGAGGTGCGAGTCATGACCTCCAAAATGTGGAAAGAGATCACTCCGGAACAGCGGCAACCATATGAAGAGGAGGCCATGACTCAGAAAAAGGCTTTTAATGAAGCCCTGCTTGTCTTTGACGAACAAGCTCAATCGTGGGATGAAAAGTCGATATTGCTTCGTGCAAAGTACGAAGCGGAGCATCCTAGCCCCCCTGGACCAGACGAGCAAGAAGAGGAGCAAGGAACTCCTAACAGATACCGTCGTGCCAAACAGGTCAGCTATGTGGAAGATCGTGCTCACGCTGATATGAACTAGCTGTAATAGAAAGACTCCCTTGTATGTCATTTATCTTTTGTCTACTTTCCAGCCGGCGCCGGGGGTTCGTGTGGGAGGATGGCTTCTGTGTCTCGTGGTTCCATGTTGTTTCCGCTGGTGTCCGGAGTCAGATTGGGGGAGACGTGTCGTTGGTGGCTCTTTCAGGCGTCTGGCAAAAGGTGCATTGCATTGACCTTGGGTAAGCAAGCAGTGAGACATGTGTGAATACGTACATATATAAGAAAAAATGATATTTTATGCTTTTATTAGTTGTGGCCAATGAATGTAACTATAGTAATAGACTCCTAGTATGACAATTAACAAAGTGATAGATTCCTGGTCTGACGCGGGACAATGAAGGGGGGCTGCGAAGTTAGAGTAAAGTTAGTAATAAATTTTATAGCTATATTAGCATGAGTTGTAGTTTGTGACTATGGTAAAACTTGAATCTATTCAAGTTCTACTTGTAGTATGAATTGACGCAGCCCCCCCTTTCTCTATAATTATAATCATAGTCTCCGCCCCTCAGCATTCTTTCTTTACCTATGAACTGCGGTTTGCAACACGTGGGTTTCAACGCAAAACCCATCATTGTCACGATGCGGGAGTCTTGTGTCACACGTAGGGCGAGCAGGAGGCCGCACGACGAGAGACGGATTGCATATGTGGTGAATCAACGTGAGAACGGGTGTTTCTCTGCAGGCGCGACTTATCACGCTCGGCCATGTCACCCGGTGAAGCATGCATGATCCTCACCAGACAACGAGGCTTCGTGAAGTAGGAGCAAAACATAGAACACAAAATGGAGGTATTATGTATCCTCAAGCTGCAACGACCAGTAGAGTGTGGTCAACTAAGAAAGTATATTTGTGGATTTAATACACTGCGGAAACCCACGGCGGGTGACCTCTAGCCTTGTTACAAAGGGAATGGTTTCATCGTTTCAACTCGGGGCTTGTAGTTATCTCCTTGATTCGAATTCTTACATGTCCGCCGAAGCAGTGGCACCAGTAATGATTTCAACCAGTTCTCCAGTAATGACTGCCTGTCGGGTACGGTTGTAGAGAATCTGGTACTTGCTAATCATCTCGCCGGCGTTCTTGGAGGCATTCTGTAGGGTAAGGAGAGATATTGGTTAATCGGGGGGGTCTTTCTGCAAACGTGTGGACCGCGTAACTTACGTCCATGGCATTTCGTCGGGCGGAGATCTCGCAGGCGTGACCTTCAGCCAGAGCCCAGTACAGGTTGTTTGCGAGGCTGTATTCGCGGAGGTTGTTCAGGGCCTCGTCATCAACCTCAAAGGCAGAGATGTTGGCTGCACAGGGAAGGAGATTAGCAAGGATCGCAATGTTTTGAGACGTGAGATCCGAATTTTGGAATTTGGACATACGGGACTGGGCAATAGCCTCCTCGGAGAATGCCTCGATGAAGGTAGGCTCGTAGCTCTGAGCGTTGACGAACTTGTTGTACAGAATCTTGATATCGGTGTACTCGGAAGAGTGCAAGACGACCTGGTCGGCAATAGCCTGAGCATCGGCAAAGGTGGGGATGTCCTTGCCGATACCAGCAAAGGAGAGCTGGATGGCGTCGGCGTTGGTTCGGAGAAGCTGAGCCTTGCACTTCTCGCCGATGACGACGAGGTCGAAAGGCTCAGAGGTTTCGTTGGCGTAGAGACGAATGCGTCGGCTGAGACCGCCGTGGACACCACCGCAAAGGCCCTTGTCGGAGGAGCAAACAATGATGAGAGACTTCTTCTGCTCGACTTCGGGGACGGTGGTCTCGGCGGCTTGGAAGACCTCGTTGGCAGTCTCACCGTACTTGCGGGACTCGGCCATGGTACGCTGGGCACGGCCAAGCTTGGTTGAGGCAACAATCTTCATGGTGCTGGTGATCTTCTGGATGTTTCGAACGGACTTGCGACGATTGTCGATTTCACGAAGGGTCGCGTATGTCGCAGCTCCATTGGGGCTGACAGCGGTAGCTCTACATGCAAGCAGCAACTCCTCGTCAGCCAACATAAATTCCTTTCTTGACATGTTTCAATCCCTCCCACACTCCTTCTCGATGATAGGCAAGTAAGTGCACACAGCTTTGCACACAGCTTTGCATTGGTTGTGGTTGTGCTGGCCCCCCTCCTCCTCCTCCGAAGGGAAACATCTCCGGCTACTCGGTCTCGAATCTCGGGATTATGCGTGCTCTCCAAACTTACCTCGCAGGAGCTGTGACCGCAGCTCGAAGAGCCGGACGGGTTGCCCTTAACAGCATCGTAGCAGTTGTGAGAAAACGCAAGTAGCCTCTGGCCAACAGTGACCCAATTGATCGCGATGAACGGATCAATTGATTTCGGGGGGCGGGTGATTCGTGGTTGATCAGGTGAAGGTAGGTGATTGCAAGCCGCTGGTTTTGCCCAATGGCTATTTTCCCGGCAAATTGACGGCTAAGTATTTTTGTCACGTGACTGGTCCCCGGCTGCTGGGCCTTCTCACCCGCTGCATGGTAAGAAGGCACGATACGGTCAATTTCTCGCCCTCATCCTGTTCATCATTCAGGCCTTACAACAAGGGCGGTTGAATTTCTCCCTCTTCTCCTTCACTGGGCGTAGAGGGTGGCCACGTTTTTTTCTGCCACCTTCATTTCCTCAATTTTCTCCGATCCTTCGCCATTCGTTTGCGACTTGCTACCTTGTACCTCTCTCACCCATCTGTCGGACCCGTCAAGCGGCGCGATCTTCGCAACTAGCTCGAAAGCTCGAATTTCGACAGCCTGCAAACATGAGTTCAGACGGCTCTGACGACGATCGGCCCTTGGCTAGGCCTAATGGACATCGTAAGTCATCTATTTCGATTCATTTATGAAATTTCCCAACTTCTTTCCTGGCTTCTCTGCGTCAACAATGGCTGCACACCAGGCCGCCAGTAGTAGACACCTGTCAGCGCAGCTGTTGCCACTGCTGGCTTACGCGTGCTTACAAACTCAATTCGCGCATTCCACACCAAAAGGCTAATCGAATCTTCCTTCTCAGTCTCCTCCAGCAAGATATCTCGCGCCGAGGACAGAGCCCTTGATGCGGCGCAACCTCAAAAAACAAGTGGAATGGCGGGAATTGCAGTTCGCAATGGTCCCGTTGATGATGATATGGACCTAGATGCTTCAAATGGTGTCAAGCGCAAATCACGATCGGCCATATCCAAAGTCAGCTACAAAGACGAATCCGATAGCGACAGTGAACCTCTGGTGGGTGTCATCTTTCTTCCTCAATATTTCTTCTGTTCTCCCTCCATGGTTGAACGTGATTACTGATGTATTTTTTTCCCATGAGTAGGCGAAGCGTCCGAAAGCTGCTGCTACTGCTAAACCGATCAACTCGGACTCCGATGATGAGCCCATTAGCAAAACCAGAGCCAAGACCACAGCTGCCACACTGCCGTCCCTGCTTGGTGACTCCTCGGATGATGATGAGAAGCCTCTAGGTGTCCAGCTTGCAAAGAAAAAGGCAGAAATCGAGAAAAAGGCAGCCGTCGAGGCAGAAACCATTCGTGCAAAGGAAGCGAAATCAGCAAAGTCTACTCCTAGAAAAAACATCAAGGACGAGTCTGATGACGAGCCATTGGCCAAGTCGACTTCCAAGAAGCGTCAATCAAATGGCACTGCCGCCCGACGCAAGTCAAACGGTGTGAAAAAGGAGGATTCTGACTCGGATGCGCCCATAGCCAAGAAGGCCAAGGTCAAAGGCAAGACTGTTCCGCCCTCCAAAGGCAAATCGGCGACTGCTGCCAAAGATAGCCAGAAGTCGGCCAAGGCTAGGGCAACGACTGAAGAAGAGGATGAAGAAGAATTTGCATGGTGGAACGCGCCTAAACCGGAGGACGATAGCATCAAGTGGACCACACTTGAGCATAACGGCGTGCTTTTCGCTCCAGAGTATGAGCCTCTTCCCAAAAATATCAAACTCATCTACGATGGCAAGCCTGTCACGTTGAGCAAGGAAGCCGAGGAAGCAGCCTCATTTTGGGTAGCCATGATGACGCCGGCCTCGTCCCATCATCTGGATAATCCCGTTTTCCGTACCAATTTCTTCAACGACTTCTCCGAGTTCATCAAGAAAACAGGCGGTGCGCACGATAAGGATGGAAACAAGGTACCGATCAAGAGTTTGGACAAGTGCGACTTCTCCAAGATATACGACTACTGGCTGGCTAAGACTGAGGCGACCAAGACCAAAAATCTTTCAAAGGAGGAGAAGGAAGCTGCCAAGGCTAAGAAAGACGCCCTTGAAGCCCCTTACATGTATTGCACGTGGGACGGCAGGAAGCAAAAGGTGGGCAACTTCAGAGTGGAACCGCCAAGTCTCTTCCGTGGTCGAGGCGAGCATCCGAAAACCGGTCGTATCAAAACGCGTGTCCATCCCGAGCAGATCACCATAAACATTGGTAAGGATGCCAAGGTACCCGAGCCTCCAGCCGGCCACAAGTGGAAAGCAGTGCAGCACGATCAAAAGGCCACTTGGCTGGCAATGTGGCAGGAGAACATCAATGGCGCGTACAAGTATGTTATGCTTGGTGCAGCAAGTGATGTCAAGGGTCAAAGTGATTTCAAGAAATTCGAGAAAGCCCGAGAATTGAAGAAGCACATCGGCAAGATTCGAAAAGATTACACTCGAGAGCTCAAGAGTGAGATTATGGCCGACCGACAAAGGGCTACAGCCATGTATCTGATCGATCAGCTCGCCCTCAGAGCTGGAAATGAAAAGGATACTGAAAACGAGGCCGATACTGTTGGTTGTTGCTCTCTCAAGTATGAACACATTACTCTCGAACCACCTGACAAGGTCACGTTCGATTTCTTGGGTAAAGACAGTATTCGGTACAACGAAACCGCCCACGTGTCGCCGCAGGTTTTCAAGAACTTGAAACTATTCAAGAAAGCGCCAAAAGCTGACGGAGATGATCTCTTCGATCGTTTGACCGTAAGTGGCATTCTTCATCTTTTGATTGGTTTTTTTTTTTTTTTTTTTGGCGTTTCCCTAACCACCAACTCTTGTAGACTTCGCAACTCAACAAGCATCTTACAAGCTACATGCCGGGTTTGACTGCAAAGGTTTTTCGTACCTACAATGCCTCTTATACCATGTCGACATTGTTAAAGGAGCTCGCCGCAGATCCTCGCTCCAAGGGCACTATTGCTGAGAAGGTCAAGTTATACAACGATTGCAATCGCAAGGTCGCTATTCTTTGTAACCACAAGAGAACTGTCGGCGCAAGCCATGACCAGCAGATGCAGAAGATGAGTGACCGAGTAAGTGAAATGGGACAGATGCCGCCCCTGCTTAATTATTGGGAACTAACATTTGTTCGTGCAGATCAAAGGTCTGCGGTATCAGAAGTGGCGAACCAAGAAGATGATTTTGGATTTAGAGCCTACGCAGAAGAAGAAAAAGGGTGCCGCGTGGTTCGAACTTGATGAAGACATTGATGAAGACTGGGTCAAGGAACATCAGCAATTCCTCATTGAGGAGCAACGTACCAAGATTACCAAGAAGTTCGAAAAAGACAATGAGAAGCTGCAGGCCAACAAAGAGAAGCCCTTGCCCGAGAAGGAGCTTAAGGAGCGCCTGCAGGTAGTCAAGGAGATGGAAGCCAAATTCAAGAAGGAGAACAAGACTGGCAAGGTTGAAGCCGAGGGGAAGGGCGCGTCCGTCGACAAGTGTCTCAAAAGCATCGAAAAGCTCGATGACCGAATCAAGATTTTGGAGACGCAGGCTGATGATCGCGAGGGCAACAAAGAAGTTGCGCTCGGCACCTCCAAGATTGTAAGTTTGATTCCTTTCTCCGGGCGAAAGCAAAAAGACGAGGGAAAACGGCCAGCAACTAACTAGCTGCTCGCGACAGAACTACATCGACCCTCGTCTAACGGTCGTCTTCTCCAAGAAGTTTGACGTGCCGATTGAAAAGTTCTTCTCCAAGACTCTCCGAGACAAGTTCCGATGGGCCATCAAGTCGGTTGAGGATGTAGATGATTGGGAGTTTTGATGATGGGAGCAAATGAAGGCCATTGCTGCTTGCTGTTGATGCATATTCCTTTTCTTTGTTGTCACATTTTGCTCTGTTGCAATACACCCAGGGCCGTACTTTCTTTTATCTTGGGAAAACAGTCTATACATATACAGAGAGAGAGAGGTCTGGTCACGCAGGAAGACTCATAAAAAAAAAGAACGGCGCAAGATGGCAACGTGTACAATTGGGCATGATACGGCGAATAGGGCTCGATGGGATGGTGGATGGACGGACGGTGCAGGTGCAAGCGCTCGCCACAAGTATCGATATACACGGGTCTCGAACGAAGTATATAAGCGGTCAACGAGAGCTTGCGCGGGATGCAGAGGGGTTGAGAACAGCGAGGAGGGACTTGAGGCCAGGTGACATTGCTTCTTGGGGGGTTCGTGATTTTAGAATAGCAACCGCCTCTCGGGGGCATTGACCCGATTCAATCCAATGGCTATGTTTGGCATTATTTGACCATGTGCCCGGTGCTGTGTTGACATCTAATGTCTTTTTTTTTTTTTTTTTTCACGAGTCCATTCCACGTGGGATGGCGACCAAGGTGGGTATCTCAGAGAACATGTCGGCCTCTAAAACATACAATGGTAATGTTTCTAGAATACCAATCTATCATCCAAGTAGCGTCATTTATATTCGTCCAATCTATTACCCACACGGCCTTGTAAACTGAGAAGCAACCAGTGATTAAACCCGATGAATGCAAAATATATATATATATATATACATGGATTCGCAAAGTCCGTGTCTCGGCCTACCAATGCGGATAAAAATGATGACGCATGTTTTCCTTCCAGGTCCTCTCTATATGCGACGTGCTGATGATAATCTAAGGACGAGATGAAATTAAAAAAAAAAAAAAAAAAAAAGACTCAAGATGACTCCAATCGCTAGATTCCGCAACACAAGGTTGTCTGTCTCTCGTGTTGCATGCATTGATGCAGATGTTCATGTAATGGTAGGGAGGAATGTGCATGTTCGCCGTCCTTGGTGTAGTGCCCGCCAACGCTGCTGCCGCAGCCCGCTCGATTACATTATTGTACCACCATGATTCTGCGGAGGAGGGCCAGGAAGGCCGGGGTCAAAGCCAAGGGGACCAGGACGACCAGGGCCGTCGTCGACGCGGACTGGCCCGGGGCGGCGGCAGAGGAAGGGCTGCGCATGATCTTGCCGTTGGGCGTCATGTACCAGCCGTCGGGGATGCTGCCTCCTCCCCCGCTGCTGCTGCCGCTGCTGCCGCTGGGGTTCGCACCGGCGACCCACGGCCAGCCGGTCTGGGTGGCGGTGGCGGGACTGCCGTCCTTGGCGATGCCGCCGACGGGGACGGGGACGGACACGAAGCCCGGGGTGACGGCGGGCGTGGCGGCGCCGGCGCCGGCGACGACGGTGGTGGTGGCATCCCCGTTGGCGTTGGCGTTGGCGTTGGCGTTGACGGCGCCGCCCACGGCCTCGACCGACTCCCACGACCCGGAGGTGTCCCTGTACCGGTACTGCCTGCCCGTGGAGTAGTCGGCGATGAGCACGGCCTGCACCGTCATGCTGAAGGGGCCCTTGGAGTAGTCGGTCGGGCCGCGCGCCCACTGCACCGTCCCCGGCGCGTTGGTGGCGGGATCGCCGCCGGCCCACGACCCGAACTTGACGTGCATGGGCGTCTGGGGGAAGCGGTCCTTCTCGGCGTCGCTGGCGCGCAGCTCCCTGACCACCTTGCCGTCGGCCATCCAGACGATGCGGTCCTTTGTCCAGTCGACGACGTACTTGATCCACCTCGCCTGCGTGCCCGGCACGGCGTGGAACTGGCCGCGGTTGTACGTCGTCGTCTGCCCCTTGCCAAAGTAGTTGGACTGCATCTCGTCCGGGTTGGACCCCAGCCACTCAATGTCGATCTCGTCGAGGTCGTCCGACTCGAGGACCAGCGAGGACACGATGCCCGCGCCCGGGGCGGCCTTGACCGTCATCTCGACGCGCCCGAACATGATGGAGAAGAGGGACTGGAGCTGCGGCGCGTCGCCAGCCCGCGCGACGCTGAAGGAGACGCCGTCCTGGTTGTACGAGGGGGAGCCCGACGCGGCGAACGAGTTGACGGCGCCTCTGCGGAAGTCGACGTTTACCGTCATTCCCAGGGCTGTGTTGGGGGGGCATTGTGCTGGCAGGCGGCGTCAGCTTATTCTTGTCTTTCAAGTCATATAGGATCATTGTCTTTCAAGGTCATTGTATTTCAAGGTCATTGTCTTTGAGACCTCCTGGGGGGGGGGGGGGGGGCGAGCGAGTTGCGTACATACTGCTTTGGAGGGGGTTGCATTTGCTCCATGTCTGAGCCGACGTCGTCGAGCTGAGCAGGAGGAGGGAGGCCGTGAATGCTGCTGCGGCAGCGCGCAGTATGCTCGGCAGTATGCTTTTCATCGTCATCTGTAGGTCGTGGGCTGGTTCAATTGAACATTTCGACCATCAAACGGGGGTGAGTACTCGGTACGTCGGTAAGGCTTTGAGTACAAATGCAAATAAAAAAAGGCAGGAAAAATTGGCAACGAAAGCAGTATCTCCTTGAGCGTGCTAAAGCTTGTGGAGTCTCGCTAACTAGGGTCTGTACATTGTATGTATCTCGAGTTTACTTTTATCTAATTGGATACATACAGACCCCTAGTTAACATGACTCCACAAGCTTTAGCACGCTCAAGGAGATTGTATGTACGCAGTTGGGCAGCCAGCCAGGCTGCGTGCCCAGCCATCTATTCGACAATTGTTGTTGGCGTCATACTTGCGCTTTCTCCTGTGGACCTCGTGGTTGGAGCAAAAACCATTGGGGAAAGGCCGTAATAATAAAGGGTGGTTGGGCCGGTCTGAATATGTACATTGCAGTTGGCAGGTGGCAAGTCGGCAGGTGGCAGTTGTTGGCAGTGGCAGGCAGCAAGCAAGCCGAGTGACTCACTCACTCACACACAGCTCGAGGCAAGCCAGGGCAAGCCAGGGCCCTACTTGTTGTCTCAGTGGAATAACGTGACAAGTCTCGTTCACGCTAGCAACATTGACGGGGGGGGGTTGGTGGGCCCAGTCTGCCTCTCCTCATCTTAGCTACGTAACTATGTACATGTACTCCGTACATACGGATGAGCTAGGTCGAGGTATCAAGTACATGTACTCCGTACTCCGTACAGACTACGGACTAGCCCGGACAGAACACCTCCCCCACATTCTCTGCACAACGCCAATTCATCACCGGAGAGCTCAACCCGCTGCCCGTTTTGTCTCATCAGCAAAAAAAGAAAAAGAAAAAAAAAAAAAAAAAAAGGAAAAGGGCTTCGTTTCGTAATTCTAGGGGTTGCCGCCGCAAACCGGTCACTCAGCAAGCACGAAAAAACGTGGTTCTGTGAAATAACACAGAGTAAGCTATTATCCCGCACGGATTACCACTGTGAGACTCTGACCGAGTTTACATGAAAACGGCATGCCTTCACATGTCCACGGGCAACGGGACGGACATGCTCCGTGATTGTTCCTCTGGAAAAGAAAGGGCCCGCCCGCCCGCGCCCGTGCCCGCGCCCGTGCCCCCATGTACGTTGTGTTATGTAGATGGTTCTTTTATTCTGCAAGCACAGCACCAAGAAATACATTCGGCCGACACCAACTTGGCATTCATCCCGCCGGCCTGGTGGGTGCCATTTTTATGTACGGATTATCATCAGCCGAGTTCGTTCCCGAGTTCGTTCCTCGAGAAAGAAGAAAAGCCGGAAAAGGACATCAACTTTTTTTTTTTTTCTTTCTCTGTGCTTCCAGACTACTGGGAAATTAATCATCCTCATCCTGGCCTTTTTCTTTTCCCCACCCATGCAGAACAGACAATGAATGTCCCTGTTTGTTCAGTCCCCGGTACGGCCCTGGCCCGCCTGCTTTTCTTCTTTCCCAGCGCCACTCCCCTTGCCCCCCCAGCTCCCCCGCCCCTGGATGATTTCATCTGAGGCTTCGCCCACGCCCACGCCCACGCCCGCGCCCGCGCCCGCGGGTCCGGGGCCACATGCCGGTCCCGGCGCAGCAAAGCGAACGAACCCGTTCGCCCAATCCATCGCCCTGGGGCATCAGGGGAACATGGGGCCAAGCGGAGGAGTACACAGTACATTACGGAGTACATGTACATACATTACGCATCACACATGCGCATTCAACTCCGTGGCGAGCCAGAGAGAGAAAGCCTTCAGGGTCGCGGAATCGGGCATCCGTCGCCATGAACTAACCGCTGGCTCGTCCCCATTCATCAGGGTTCCTTGTCTGTGCATGGGCCATTCGACATGATACCATCCAACCGTTTGCCACGGATGGGGGTTTTTTTTTCTTTTCTTCTTTTTTTCTTTTTTTTTTCCAGAACGCCAACATGCCAAGTATACGGTTGCGTTCCCCCAGCTCAGTTAGTTAATGGGAGAAGTGTTCCTTGTCTCACAGCCCTTGACAGGCCATACTACGAGCGAGGTAAACTTCTGTTCATTCACCAGCAGAGAGATACGTTCATGTAAACAACTTTTCAAGCGTTTTGCAGTATTGTAACTAAATACGTCCAAGTTGGTACTGCCTGCGTTGATGTACAACAAGCTCGAGTGTGACCTCGCCGCCGTGAAATCGTGACCAGCACATTGATATCACCAAACTAGCTGGTTTCCTTCTAATATGAAAAGGCAAAAACAGGCTCAAACTGAGGTACAAGGACGCAGAAGAAGAAGATGAAGAATAAAAAGGTAGATGGAATGCAAAACCTCGTGCGAATGAATAGCAGCGGCGTAAGAGAATGGCTGAAGCCACCATTGCCTCCGGGGTTATCAGTTCGATCACGAAGGAGGAGAAGCAACGAAGCCCTCTCCAGTCGTGACAAGAGATTACAACGAGTGTAAAGAAAGCAACAGGTGAACATTACCCCAAATGCCGCCACAAATGCCGCCAGAGGTGTGAATCTTGCTCCACATCTCCGGCAAAAAAAAGAAGAAAAAGAAAAAGAAATTGCTAATAAAGATAAAAACCACACACACACATACCATGTTCTTTTTTTCTGGTGATCCAAGAGCCACTCTCCCCCTCTCAACCACTTTCTCCAGGTCTGTCCAGCCAAAGCAATTTGTTAAACTTTTGTCTTTCATCATGATGCAGCGTCGAAACAACAACAAAAAAAAACCACTTTTGTCCTTTCGGAAAAGCAGGGCCAACGAGAGACGTTGACGAAGTTGGTACAAGAATCGAAAGTGTAAATGCAGGTCATAAAACGCTTTGTTGTTGTGCAAGTGTGTTTTTGTTTTGTCTCCCAACCGTCTATCCAGGTGTACCCTACCTGACCAACCACATGAAGAAATTAAAATAGTGGAGGCAGCGAGAAAGAAGTGCGCGAAAGGACAGGTTATGAATAATTCGATGAATCATGCGGGGCGAGATGAGGAAGAAGGAATCATCTTCCCCCACCTCCCCGGTCGTGAATGAAGGGCTTAATCAGAACGCTTTCGCTTCTTCTTGCCGCTGTCGCTGGCTTCTTCTGAAGATAGCTCGCTGGCGCTACCGGGGACCTCAGAAGCGATCTGAAAGAGGACCTTGCCGTAGTTGGCGTAATCATCAACAGCCGGGGCAGCAGCAACCATGCCAGCTTCGTATGAGGCAGGCCCGTCGGCGTTATCAATGAGGTTCATGACAACGGCACCACCACTGGCGTGGGTCCTTGCGTGCTGCGCAAGGTTGTCGCTTCGGGAAAACTTCTTGCCGCATTCACCGCACTCGAAAGGCTTCTCCTGAGTGTGCAGGGAGCGGTAGTGGCGCTTCAGATGTTCTTGGCGGCGGAATCGACGGTTGCAAAGCTCACAGACAAAGGTCTTGGACGGGTCTTCAGTCAAAGACTGCTTACGCCCGCGACGGTTGGTAGGGGCCGGGGCAGAATTGGACGGGGTCTCGCCATCTTCGGAAGATGCGTTGGAGTCTGAGGGGACTGGCGAGGCCTGATCCATCGGCTCTTCGGCAGTGGCAGTTTGGTTGTCACCAGCCGCTGTATTCATGACGGGTTGCGCAGATGAGGTGTCCTCCTTGTTGTTGTTGTCGTTGTTGTTCTTTTGGCGTTTGTCTTTGTGGACGTCCTCCGGGGTCTCAATGCTTGAGTGTGGGCTAGGAGCAGTGGCAAAAGCAAAAGAGTCGTGCTCGTCTAGGCTGAAGTCCTCTTCGCCAATGAAGCTACCGTGTCCCAGAGAAACAACGGAAGATGCGGTGCATGCACGGGGTCGGAAGACGTCACCAGAACTGACCAGATTGCTGAAATCGTCCTCAGACTCGAAGTCGGAGAGCTCCTCAAAAGGTGGCAACCCGTGGGAGATGGCTGGGCTGAAGTCGAAAACAGGTCGGGAGAGCACTGAGGTGTCGATGGAGCCCTGTTCTGGGCACTTGATCTCTCCCTCCCCAAAACCAGGCAATGAGAAGTCGGGGGCCAGTGTTGGGTTGGAGGTTGCAAACACAGTCAGGTTGCGGGGGTCGCAAAAGTCAACGTCGCTCTCTGAAGTGACTGATCTCGCATAAGGCGCGGGTGAGGGTGAGAGAGAAGGGCACGAGATGGCGGAAAGGTCGCTGATTGTGCTGCTAAGCGAGGGTACCCTGGACGGCTGCGAGTGAATGAACACTGCATGTGGAAATTAGTCATCGTCCATCCTGAGCGAGAGGGGGAATAAAAGCAGCGACCACAAGTGATGATGGCGGCGTAGAAAACTTGGCCGGACACCCATGATACCAACAAAACCAACACCAACATGTAGCGGGCAATTTCACATAAAGCCAACTTACCAGGTGTCATGGGGGGTGAGCCGCAGCTGGACCAGTCAAGAATGGAGCTTTCGATGGACTCGTTTCCCGGCTTGGCTCCGGCGAACCCATCCAAACCAGAAAACATGGGGTTCAAGGGGATCTCCAGCACATCGAAGTTCTTGGGGCTGCCAACAGCGCTACTAGACGTAGACAATGGTGGTGTGCGAGGGAAATATGGGTTATCAGTACAGTCCGTCTCTAGCATGATGGCGGGTCTGTGGCTGGTTGAAGGTACAGTTGCCGTAGGAGTCATGACGGCGGTGGTGTTGTTGCCGT
This sequence comes from Epichloe festucae Fl1, assembly GCA_003814445.1. Classification (NCBI taxonomy): domain Eukaryota; kingdom Fungi; phylum Ascomycota; class Sordariomycetes; order Hypocreales; family Clavicipitaceae; genus Epichloe; species Epichloe festucae. Next base: position 4,215,103 of record CP031387.1, on the reverse strand, counting down.
GTAATGTTGATGACGAGGAACCAGGTCGAGAATAGACTGGGGACGCTGGTGCCATGGATTGGAAGGCATTGTATTTCTGTTGGGCCACATTGACCATCTTGGAGTCGTTCTTGCGGTAGAAGGCAGGATTTTGCGCGACAGCTTGGGCCATCATCGTCGAGTCCATCGTTGTGTGAAGTATCTAGCCTGAAAGCGGGTATTAGCAACGTGTAGACGACTTGGTTCCCGTCTGTCCATTGGGTCCGAACATACCAAGAGCAATATGGGAATTATAATTTTTTTTTGGGAGGGGCGAGGTTGAACTATTCTTGGCTACTTGCTGAGTGTTGATTATTAAATTGCACCAGTTGCGGATGAATTCGTGTTGCGTCGTTTCGGTTCGATTAAGAGTGAGAATATTGATATACAGCAGCAATATAGCTGGAAAGACTTGGCCAAAAGACGACAGCACGAGGCCTCTCGGGGGGTTCTTTGATAATGAATGGACGACGACTTGATAGGATCAAGTAGCTGAAAGTGTATTTCAGTGACTCGACGAGGACTATTGTTGTTGTTGTTGTTGTTGTTGTTGTTGGTGGTGGTGATGTTGTTGTTGTTGTACAGGGAAACTCTTCATCCAGACCTGTGAGTAGAGACAGGTTATCGGATGGCGATATGGTCCAAGAAAAAAGGTTGAGGTGTAAATAAAAAGGATTGAAATCTCGAAAGTGGACGAGACGTTCCTTGTTGGAGTAGATATGCGCGAGTTCACAAGAAGAAACTAGAAAGAACCGAGAGAGGATATTGAAAAGAAAAAAGAACACGACGATCAAAAAAGCACCAAAATCCGTCCAGGTTGTCGATCAACAGAGGTGGCCATGTATACAAGATGGACGGGGTCCCATGAGGCATAAGTAGCAAGACGAGCCCAAGATCAACGCCCATGTCGCCAGACCATCCCAAGAGACAAGACGACCGACACACCGATAGGCGTGGTTCAAGTGGGAACCTCTACGAAGTCGCCTCCACGCTTTTGTCTCACTTGCAAAGTCGACCAGGGTGGCTAGAGCGGGCATTAGAAGCCAGGGTCAGTCGCGCTGGGCAAGGCGGCACCGTCTTCCTGCGAGCGCACCCCTGCTCCCGGGAGTGTCTGGGGGTGGGCAGATTGAAGACAAGAAAAGCCATGAAGCCCGAGCCCGAGCTCGTACCGGTCTTGGTGGTGTGTGGCAGTGTGGGGGGGTACTGCGTGCCTGGCGTTGGCCGGCGGCGACGTGGGTGTGTGGATGGGTCGGGTCGGCATGTACGGGTTACGGACGTGCCCTTTTTTTTTTTTTTTCTCGTTCTTGATGAGGACGTGGATGGATGGGTGATGGACAAGAAGTACAAGCGTGTTGGTGGTTGAGGTGGTGGTGGGGGAGGATGAGGACGAGGACGAGGACGAGGACCAGATTGGTCGACTTGTCGAGTCGCGAGTCGAGTGGGGCGTATTACATACGAGACTTGAACGGGCGTGCGGCTGCCAATCTCAAGCCTTCTACCAAAAAAGACGGGTTGACTGATGACGGGCAGTGACGACCTGAGGCGACGATGATGGCAATGATCTGGTCTTGGCCGTCTCGGATCCCACTGTCCGTGGGATACCAGTTGGATACCTTGTTGTTTTTCCTTCCTCATTTCTTGTCGACGCGCCCCAGGTTTCGAATCATCGCTGGTCAACGGTCAACCGGTCAAACAGCGGCCAGCCAGTGATGACGCTGCATGGAGTACTGGCTGATGTTCAAGAACGTCAAACAGCTGACATCGAGATTAAGCCCCGGTATTCTGGCGGCAAGTCTGTGGTTCCAGTGGCTGTTACGCTCTGTTGGCTGGCAGACCCAGCATGGCGCAGCCACCAGACCGGGACGGCATCTCTGGTTGTCTGTCTAATTCTGGACCAGCCCGACCGAATAGTAGCATCCCATCATGTATCCCATCCTCGCATCCTCGCATCCTCGCATCCTCGCATCCCGTAGACATGTGTCAATGCCGCTGTGCCAATCAATGGTCGTAAGCCGCGTCGGCTGTCCACTTATTCAGGTTCGTGCATGCATAGCTGCATAGCCCAGCATAACCAGATGCAGGCGGCCTCTCTGCGTCGTTGGCTCTTTCTTATTCCTCAGTTATGACGCCAGCTGGTGCGCCCGCCCACCCGCACAAAAGCACCCATCATGATTGGGATTGCTGTGCGCTTAGTCCGTAGCTTGGGGACCGCTAGCAACAACCTCGCACCTCGCCGAGTCTTCGGCCTAAAGTGGGCGATGTGAACGCCTTGGTTGGTTGGTCTTGTTCATGTCTGCTCAACAAGTAGCCCTGAACGACTTGGCGATCTTGCCTGTGTCTCTAATGGTGGGATGCCTGGCTGCCGTCGCAAGTCTGCCAGCAGTCTGTCAGGTCTATGTACGGACTACATAGTTCAAGCCTTTATCGAAGTGGCTTGTTTTGGCATTGGTTCTCGGCGGCGCAGCGTGCATGCACTTTTCAGAATTGCATAAGAAACAGGAACTGGAATAGCAAGATGGAAAGAGCTGCTGAGCCAAAAATGGGTCGCAGAGAATCAGTGTGGGACTTCATCCGTTTCATAAGTGCTTCTGTGCAAGGCACTTGTGCAAGCAGCCCCATGATAGCTAGGCAGGGTTCACGTTGCGACGTGCATGGCATGGAGCTGCGGCTTTTCATCAATAATACGGACACACGGAGTACGTACGGATTCGTAAGAAAGCAAGCAACTCTTTCACTTTCGTCCAAGGGAGGGCGGCTTGGACCTGCCTAGCCTCACTGTGGACCACTGGTTGATACGAGACATCAATGCCACAACGCATGCACAAGAAAAAGGAATTTCTCATGTGCAACCTGCTGCTGGCCCGCAACAAGCGCAAGAGAACTTCTCCGAGTGTCAGGTTTCCCACAAAAGGAAAATGTGAAAAAAAAAAAAAGGCAATGATGAGATATTAACGGAAATGGAGTCGATCGCTGCGCGTGCTCGCTTCTGCCGCCTGGCCCTTGCTCCCCGTGCCTCAGACGGTGCACTTTCTTTTTTGGCAAAAGGTGTTCGTCAGTCTGGCTGACCGAGTGGATAGAGGGTATCGCCATTAGCCTATCCGTGTATCTCCTTGAGCGTGTTACAGCTTGTGGAGTCACGTTAACTAGGGTCTGTATGTATCTCTAGTTTACTTTTATCTAATTGGATACATACAGACCCCTAGTTAACGTGACTCCACAAGCTCTAACACGCTCAAGGAGATATTGAATTAATTATGCCTGGTAGTTACGGAGTATTGGGTGCCGTGTCACAAACAATAGGCGGACAGCCGGAGCCCTCATGTTGTATGATAACGCTCGTCATGCATGTCAGCCAGTTTCTCTGGCAAAGATGTACATACGTTACTCAACTCAGCTCTGGCAAGCCATCTTGTCCGCTCTTCAGGGACATTTCCTGCAAAGGCAGATGCTGTGCTGGTCCTTGCATGTTTGCAGGTTTGCTCCGATGCCTTTTGTAGACCGATAGCCGGTCTGTCTATTACTACCCTTGGCGACGAGTGTTCGATTTCAAGGGTCTGCATCCTGCTCAGCCAGCCAGGCCTGGTTCGTCTGAGCCCTGATGTGCCGAAAGAAAAAAAATTGTGTTTTTCTTGGTGAAATGTATCGGGACGTTTGACTCGTATGTAAATTGAAATTCGAATGAGCCAAGCCTTCCCGCCGAATAGTATTATTTGTTCAATCAAGTGCGGTGCCTTGGCTGCGACCCAAACCCATGTCTAATCTCTTCTGTATCATCGCTTCTTCTTAGCCTGCGGTCTATCGAATTTCTTCATCATCAACAATGAGCTGAGCTAATGGAAGGCTTCCGCGTCAGCTAAGGAAGTGCCGTGGACTTAACCGGAATAGTGAGATATTATCCGTCTGTCAATCTGTGGAGCGGGTGGACGAAGGTGCGACTTAGAACAAGACCAAAAAAAAAGATAGTCTTCTGGGGATCACGGAAGCAGAAGCCTGCGTCTGTTAGCTTCGCGTCGAAATTGACGAATTTTTCTCTGTCATGTCCGTCCCGTCCGTGGAAGCAGAAGAGAATGAATGTCTTTGCCACTTGTGGAGCTTCCTGTCTTGGCCCTTGTTGTGTGTGGAGGTGATGATGGTAATAATTCTGTACCCGGCCGAATGGTAAACGAATCGCATCAATTCGAACGGCATCCTGGACTTGTTGCTGAGGTTGTTTTCCCCGCTCCAAAGTCCAGACGAAAACTGTGGAGGCTCAATCAGACCCGTGAAAGAGTTATGCCAGAGGAGGCTAAAGATGTGCGGATGTGGCCCTATTGGCTGAATGGGACTGAATGGGACTGAACCTGAAACTCACAGCGTTGCATAAAATCTTCGACGGTAATCCGTACATACAAGAGCCATACCGGTGCATTAGTCCGAAGGCCTGCTGGCGAGACATGCACCATCTGTCCATCTGCAAGGTACCAACCAGTCTGCCAGTGGCATTCTTGTGAAATGGAACCAACGTGCATACCGGCGTGGACGAGAGCCCTGATGCCAACCGTCGGCTCACCGTTCGACGTACATAATGCTCATCCAACAACGCCAACAACGCCAAATAGATGGCAACAAGGTATTATGACTAGCATTGCAGGGCATGTCAAAGACATCCGCAAAATTGTCCAGCAGTACGTTTTTTGTGTGTTGCTGCTGAAGAACTCGTCCACTGTGGGCAAAGGCAGGCGGGCGCAGCCGAAGGCACAACTGGCAGCTGGCAGCTGGCAGCTGCCAACAGCAACATCGATACTTCCGACTTTTCACCAGACCCGCAAGTAGTGCCGATCATTATTGCCAGGCACGCCAGGCAAGTTTGTTCCACTTGATATTCTCGAGCAGAATACGGATTGCTATTGTTAGACTCGTTCTCAGCACCTCGCACGAGGGACAAGCCAGCTGGACACCAACGAACTTCATTTTCCTCACATCCTACGGATTACGTTGCCATTCAGTTCAATTCATCGATGCGCGAAAAGCTCCGAATGGCACAGCCAGCCGAGCGGGTGGCATGTACCGCCAGATCATTGGCACCTGAGAACCCAGTAGGCACACAGATCATCAGATGTTTTTTCTACATGTATCTCTTGAAGTGTTTGCATTTAAGGTGGTGAGTCGATGCGCATTGCACCACTTTCTCAAGGTGTGAAGAAGCATCGACCCCGGAGGATCATCATCTCGTTAAACATGCAGCATCCTCGCAAGCCATCTGTGGTCCAGCCAGCCAATGCCTGCTGCAGGTATGTACATACGTACCGACTAGGGCCTTGCGTGTTAGTCGCGTGGTGGAAGACACGCATTGGCAGATGCAGGTACCAGCAAACTTTCCTGTTGCTCCATTCACATGCATGCTCGCTCCTCGCTAGCTAGTTTCCTGGTCTGCATATGATTTCTTATAAATTCAGATCAATTAGGAAACAAGAGCAAAAAAAAGGGTCCGGAACAGCGGGGAATCAATAATCACCAATCGAGAAGGGTCTTGCACTTAAAGGTGTGCGGGTGGCCGATAGTCCAAGACAACAGACTGGCCATCACAAAGTACTAATACTTGCGTTATGTTATGCAAGTCCCTCGTCAAGTCGTGAGCCATCCGACCTTTTCTGGATGAGGTTTAGCTGCCTGAGTGCTAATGACCAAATGATTCTGACATGTCTATTACGTAGCACGTATACGGTATCGCATCATTAGCTCATCAGTGCTTCTTATCATCTACCAACGAGCGGAACAAAAACATCTCGGACGACCAACGGGGGAGAAAGGTGCTCAGGTTTAATGTTGAATGAACGGCAATGGGTCCAACCAACGCCCCGGGCATCAGCCGTGTTGGCCGGTCATCTAATTGTGAAAGCACGTTAATAAAGGCCCTCCCTGATCGGTCAGCCCGGCCACAAGTCGTCCCCAGATCATAGCTGAAGTTGGCCAGTGGACTTACTAATTGCTGCGGGGCAAAGTTGCATTGGCACGGTTTTGGAAATTGGAATTGCATTTTTTTTTCTCGCGACATAACAACAACATCATCTTCCGCGAGAACAAAGTGGACCGCGGAATAAACCTAAGATAGGTGATCACCAGGTCCCTGGATTCATTTATGAAATGATTGGCCATTGTGTGGCGTTGTCATATTCCTAGTCGATATGTTAAGCGCAACTTCGATCTCCAGCAAGAGCTCAATTGCCCAACCACATTCTCACTCGTGCAGTCTAGCGCGGAGTCCCAAATCCTTTGTACCACTAGACCGAGGCTTTTGGCTTCGAGAAGGTCGGTACGGGTCCAGTTACTGTTGAATATGTGACGTGACTTCCTCAGCGAGGATTGTTCTTCAATATCAGATTCGGCAAGTAAACGTTTTCTGCTGCCTGGCAGCCTGGCACCTCTTTCGGCCCCGACATCGAATGTCAACCAGACGCAGTAAGCAGTACTACGTCGTGGCAATAGACGAGACGAGGAGAGCGGCGACGATGCCTAATTACGCCTTGGAAGGTACCAATTATCCCAGTTCGATGTGAGTATTCATTGTAATGCATTGTCGTCTGAAGGCATGCAGGAACTTCTCAAAGACGTGTTCCAATTCCCTTGACGTTTTTTTCAGATATGGAGCCACATTGTTTTGGGAGCTTGCGGGCTAACAAAGGCACAATCCAGTAGCAACACAGAATAGCACCCTGATCTTCGTTATTCTGTTGACCACAAATACGTTTCCTTACGTTGGTTCCATCACGGTTGGTTTGCGTCCAGAACATCATTTCCCATTGTCTAGAGCTCGACCGTGCCACATTCACGCTTGTATGCTCACATTGACATCACTAATCATTCGGCTATGCCAAAAAATCCTTTTGGTGTGGCTTGATATGTGAATGGGACCTCCATCTACGGAGTACCGGTTTCTTAGTCAAGTAGCTGTGCACCGGGAGCGTCTCCGATGCCTTTAAGGAGCCAACAGTGACATTTTCTGATATTCCATTATGATGAATTCAGAGGCCCAAGCTCAGGCATTCTCTTGGCTCAGACGCTACGGTCTCTCTGGAGTGTTGCAGCTGCAACTGCCTCTTTTCGTCATGTCTCAATGCTTTGTTCTCGCTGTATTCATCACTGAATTTCTCCATAGTTTCTGTCTTTCTCTCTCCGGTCTATTTTTTTAAGAGTCTCAATTCAGTGAGAGAAGCCACGCCGAATGTGTCGCCCGTAACTTCGAAACATGGGGGGGTGTGGTGGGTGAGAGAAGAAACGACCGAGACAAGCTGCCCACGCCTTTCGCTATTGGCAAGTCAAGAGCCACGACTCCAAATTTTCGGGTCTTGGGACCGAAAAGGCACTGCAAGGGGGTTTGGGGGAGACGATCTGAGACAGCGATAGCTCAGGAAGTTTTCTCTGGTCATTCCCAATCAGTCTCCCGGTTAAAAAAACAACTTCAACCAAATGCATTCGAAAAAATCGCATGATTTTGTGTGGGAAAGGAAAAAAAAGAAAATGGGCAAGATGGGCTTGGCTGGCACACTTGGTTTTACTTTTTACGGGGTTTTTCTTTTGGGGGGGGGGGTTCAAAATCTTGGTGCCATTTCCACGGGATGAGGCGATTCTGTAGGTTTGCGTTTCTTTTTCATATCCTCCTCGACCTCTCACTCTTGACGCGATATCCAGCCTCTGCCAACAAAATATGTCAAGTACCCCGAGTAAAGTCCCAAGGTATCTTTGTCGCAGATGAGTGGAATCTTTCCCCGAGTTGAGGCTCGGCAATCTGTGTTTTTTTCTTTTTTAAATTTCGAAAGCTGCAGCTGATGAAACGCTGCATGTCATCATTCGCTTCCTCTTGGTTCACTCTACCCCTCCATTCAAGGTGAGGGGCGTGACGCAAGGGAGATGCGGGAAAAGGGGGCCAAGCGTCGCTTGTGAGTAGAAACACTTGGGAGGAATGGATTTCGCGGCTCTTACGTACTTATGTTCTTTGGGCCACTTTGACATGCTGATGCACTCACTCAGGTGGATGGGTTGCGGAGGCAAGCCCCGACGATTCAGCAACCCATGCATCGCTGACGCCGAAAACCCGCAACGCTGTCATGGTTCGGTTCTTACACATGTAAGCGGCCAGCATGAAGGGTTGTGAGTGTATCCTACAACCAACAACAAGCTTCAGCCCACAAGCCAAAACATGCGGATGGAAAAAGCAGGTATGTGACGTATCAGCGAGGAATTGAGGAGCAGGCCGCTGCATCTGTTATTGGTGTGCTGGCACTTGGAGGAACTTCCGATGATACTACTGCCGCAACGTTGACAGGTAATCGTGTGAATTTTTTGTCCTTTTTCTTTGTTTTTGCTTCTCGGTGGTAACACGGCCACTGGCCGGCCATGTCAATACAAGCCGCCGACCAGAGTCAACAAGGGGGCTAGACATGTCTTTGACCAGCAGTCGGACGGTGTCAAGAACCCATTCTCTGGGCTGCCATAGACGTCCCTCACGCCCGCGATGGAGGCCAGGGCTGCTACATGATGAGGTATGCGGGAGCATCTTTTTGAGACGTGGCAACCTGTCTTTTCGGGACGAGGAGTGGCGTGATCAGTCAGTACACTTTTGTTTAGCCGAGTCGGGCCGCCGAATCCTTCCTTTGCCCTTGAACATTTACGCGCCTCCAGAAGGAAGGGAGTGGCGTACCGGTCGTCGGTGGTGTGTCGAAGAAGGAAACCGAAAAAAAAAAAGGTATGCTACTTCTGCTCTGTCCCTTGCGCCTCTCAATCAGAACATTCCCGAGGCTCGTATGGGATGATGAGTCGTTTATCGCGATGTTTGTTCTGGACATGATGGTAGACAACAGACTTGGAGGCGTTGAACAGACAAAAAGGTAGTCCGTAAGGAGTACACCACACCATTCCGACTTTGATCGTACGATAAGTTTTGGGCATGCCACGGCCGTGCATGAACAGGGCAGGGCTGTTGTTGCGTTTTTAGGATCGTCGCAGCCGTCAATATCGAAACCGGAGCTGAGGCCGATGATGATGGGGGATGATGGGCTCGAGCTCTGTGAAATAATGTGCAGACTTATTTGTCTGCGTTGGTAACGGTGGAAAACCGGCCTGGCTTTGTTTTCGAGGTCACTGTATTTGCATTCGACAAAGGCCGTGGAGTTTGTTGATAATTCGTGTATTATATATAATTTATGTCATCGTCAGTCAGTATCCAACACGGACCACGTGTGGACCGGAGGGGGATGGATCCACTTCCGACTTGCATTCAACTTAGTAATTACTCCGTTGTACTTTGTGAGGGCAAATTCGGGGTTGGCATCGGATTTTCTGCAGACAGCAAGGTGAGGCTGCGACTGCGAGTCGCAAACTCCCGTCAACAAGTGCCGGTAGCATGTCTGTTGACCGCCTCAATGTCATTGCGCTCATCTCAGGCGGGAAAGACAGTTTCTACAGCCTCCTTCACTGTCTCCGCCATGGCCACCGCATCGTCGCATTGGCGAATCTGTTCCCCGTGAGTGCTGGGGATGGACACGGGAACGGGAAACAAGAGGAAGCGGAATTGAGCATCGTCCGGCCAGACCAGAAAACGCAGCAAACGCAGCCAACGTCGCTCTACCCGCCAGACCAGATTCCATATGCGGACTTGAATAGCTTCATGTACCAGACCGTCGGCCACGAGGTCATCCCCCTCTATGCCCAAGCCACGGGCCTGCCACTCTACCGCCAACCCATTCTCGGGGGCGCTGTTAGGCACGAGAGAGACTATGACTATCAACCTTCCTCGTCGTCTCCCGGCGACCAGGGCTTAGCCCCCGCCGATGACGAGACCGAGTCGATGCTGCCCCTGCTGAGAGCCGTCAAAGCTCATCACCCAGAGGCAAATGCTCTGTGCTCAGGCGCCATCCTGTCGACGTACCAGCGCACGAGAGTCGAGTCAGTTGCCCTGCGCTTGGGACTCATCCCTCTGTCCTACCTCTGGAAATACCCGGTCCTGCCACCCCCGCAGGCTACACTGCCGGATGAAGCTCAGCTGCTGAGGGACATGGCCGCTGCGGGATTGGAGGCTAGGATCATCAAGGTGGCGAGCGCGGGCCTGGACGAGAAGCATCTGTGGGAGATGGTGACGAGTGAGACGGGGATAAGCCGTCTCAAGGCATCGCTGCGCAAGTTTGGCTTTGCCGAAGGAGCATCGCTTGGTGAAGGTGGCGAGTTCGAGACGCTCGTGGTAGACGGTCCGGAGGCCTTGTTCAAGAAGCGTATCAGTATTCCCGATAATGGACGGTTGGTGGTTCCCGAAGGTGGAGGGTCTACGTGGTTGATGCTACGGGGGGCTCGTCTTGAGAACAAAGCGCGTGGTGCAGACGACAATGATGCGCAGCTCGCAGTTCGCGAACCTGCCATGCTAGACGCCAAATTCCAAACAATTTTGGATTCTATATCGGATTCTTCCATATGGCCAGGCGCCTTTGTTGATTCTGCATATACCAAGCTGACCACATCAGGGCTTGGGGGGAAATTATCAATGCGGGCAGCTAGCGATCTGGACAACATACACTGGGCAGTCGTTGCGGACTCCCATGCGTTGGGGTCGTCTATTCAGCGTGAAACTGTCGATGTGGTGCAGAAGATCGGAGCTTTCTTGTCGTCACATGGTCTTCAATCCAGGAACATCTCAAGCGTCATCGTTGTTCTTCGAAACATGTCAGACTTTCCCAAGTTTAACGAGGAATACGGAAAACTGTTCCCAAACGCGAACCCGCCGTCTAGAATCACCGTATCGTGTGGTGATTTAGTACCTGAGGGCCACAACGTTATCGTGTACCTTACCGTGCCCGTGGCTAAAGCTCAAGTCGCAAGAAACGGACTCCATGTCCAGTCCAGGTCATATTGGGCACCTGCGAATATTGGCCCCTACAGCCAGGCGACTGAGACTGCCGTCACGGTGGGAGGAAGACCTACTGCGCTGCGCACTGTTCTTATTGCGGGACAAATACCACTGATACCTGCTTCGATGGTTCTACCGCCATCATCGGCGATCGCGGTACAGGAACAGGTTGTGTTGTCTCTCCAGCATCTATGGAGGATAGGCGCTGAAATGAAGGTCCAATGCTGGAGTAGTGCAGTGGCATACTTTACCCATCAGCCGGGCGATGACTCCATCGAGAAGTGCGCCAAGCTTGCGGGACAAGCTTGGTCGTTGGCACATGGCTCACCAGATGAGGACGATAATGAGGACGAGGCCGACGGTCCGGATCCATGGGATTTGAAATACAACTCGCAGTATCAGTCGCTGGGGAGCAGCAGCGCGACGTCAACATGCTCTGCAACTGTCCCCGACTGGTCGATTTACACCCTGCAACAACAAAACGAGCCGACCTCGTGCATTCCGCCCATGTTTACCGCCGAGATCGAAAGCTTGCCGAGAAAATCCTCGGTGGAGTGGCATGCTCATGCTGGCATGAAAGGCATCGAAGAAGGCTCTGTAGAGCTCCTTAAGCATGCTTCCCTGGGAGGTGGACAATGGAGAAGCTGGAATCTCGTCATAAAAACAAGCGGACACATAGTGCTTTATACGACACTGGCGAACTGTATGGAGGAGGACGACGAATCGGACATGTCGGGGTTGTTCTCGTCATCAGAACGAGAACGGCAACTCAGGAACGCTTACAGCGAAAGTTTGCACAACCTGCTGCCGAATACCGAGGCTCCCGAGACTTTAGAACCCTATCTCGCGTACGTGGTAGATGGAAACAAGACTAGGGGGCTGTGGACGTTGAATGACACAAGCGTTCTGGAGCGATTTGCGGTGGTGCCGTGTCGTTCCCTTTGGACGTCGAGGGGGGAGCGACTGGGGCTTTTGGCGCTGTACAAAACGGTGTTGACGATATCCGATGATTGATGACATGGTAAAAGAGAGGGAGAAAAAAGGTCAACGCGCTTGGCATACTGTGAGGGTGATTGATTGGGTGTGTGTGCAGGTGACGTCCCGTTGAAGCTTGGCGGTTGCATTGGCGTCTCCACCAAGTCGCCGCTCGATCGGATGGACTTGATTCGTCAAAAGGTTCAACAGAGCAACTTCTTTTCCGTCCGTCCCTCGCACCAGGCGCGCCGCGACGCGTTTGCAACGCCAATCAATCACTCTGCAGCTCATCACAGATTCATAGAACCGACCAGCCGACAACGCGCAAGCAACCATGAGCGACAACCCAGGCTCGCAGACCAGTGCCATGGATTTCCGTGCATCACTCAATCCGTCTCCCAGCGTGTTGTTCCAACAGCAATCGACAAATGACCGCCTTGACGAGATTCTCGAGGTGGGTAGAGCAACCTCCCCCCAGTCCATAACCCTTACCTTCTCTTCCGTCCCCAAATTCGTCTGAGATACCGTCGGAGTAGATTTGAACCGTTTTGAATTCCCGAATTGCGCAACACACACCATTGATCTCTCCCCCTTTTCCTCTATCTCTAGGGCGGTCGTGATCGTGCCGATACCATGGGCCAGGCCCTCGCTGCAGAGGACGTCGTCGCGCCTGACGAGACGACGGGTATCGTGTCCCGAGGCTCGGGGCACAACTACCAGGCCCTGCGTATGGCGGGAGCGAAGCACTCGAAGCACTCCCTATGCCGGCGGACTCCGCGGGGGCTACCCCCCGAGGGGGAACAGGATGATGACGACACCGACGGCGGCACCACAAACAGGTCGTGGCTGAGGCAGAGACTGGGCAACTTGCAATCCATCGAGTTGGAAAACAAAGGGAGCGTTGCGCGAGACCATCTCGCACTAGGTTCGTGGGGAGACTACTCGGATGATTGGATGAACTTGGAGACGCCCCCTTCTAATCCTTTTGCAGAACGGACCTTTCTCGCCTGGCTACGCACGTCCCTGGCCTTTGCGTCCATTGGCGTCGCCGTGACGCAGCTTTTCCGCCTAAACACGACTCTGTCGGATGGCAGCGATAGCTCCGAGAGCGCCACGCTCCGGAGGCTCGGGAAGCCGCTTGGTGCGACGTTCCTGGGCATCAGCATCCTGACGCTGCTGCTGGGCGCGAGGAGGTATTTCCACGGGCAGGAGTGGGTGATTAAGGGCAAGTTCCCGGCGAGTAGGGGGACCATCATCATTGTTGCGCTGGTGGCGCTGGCGATTATGCTGGTTTCGCTGGTGGTTGTCATTGTGATTCATCCGCCGGAGAACGCGTCATTATGACATTCATGGAGCGTGTTTTTGATATACCTTGATCTATTTTCCAAAAAAATTAATAATCATAATAATGAACATTTACACCACCTTTCTTGTTTAGCTGTTCTTTTCCCACCACAAAACCACTCGCTACTTTTTATACTTTCAGCCTGATATTTTGGTTTGCCATTCATGAAGTGAGAGGCGACAACGAATTGGGGTGGTGCGGGGGTCATGTCAGCGGCTCATGTACATGTACATATCTCACGGTGGGGTATAGTGGGGTTCAATGAAATCAATCAAGCACCCAAGCGCCAAGCCCCCCCAATCGCACTCACTCCCACAGCTTTTTCCACCGACGACGCAACAAGTCTGCCTGCGCCCACAGCACGAGCAACACGAAAGCTGCTCCTGCAGAACAAAAAAAAAAAAGGGGGACAAGGGACAAGGGACAAGGGACAAGGAAGAAGGAAGAAGAAGAATGACGGCCAGGGACCCCATCGACGTCTCCTCGTTTGCAAGCACGCAGCTCGCCCTCCTCGACCGAGAGCTCCAAAGCGAGATCGACGACACCAGCCGGCTCATCTCCAGCCACAGCCCGGCCGGCCTGCAGCGGGCCGGTCTCGCCATCACCAACCTCGTGCCTTGCTCCCGGCGGACCGGCCTCGGGGGCAAGACCCTCCTGGAGCTGGGCCCCGACGGCGCGACATGCGCGACCGGCGAGCTGCCCGGGCACGGGATCCGCACCGGCGACATGGTCCTCGTGGCGGAGCAGCCCGCGGGGGGCGCCAAGAGGAGGGAGGTGAAGGAGCTGGAGAAGAAAGGGTCCAGAGGCGTCGTCACGAAAGTGCAAAAGGCGGCCGTCCACGTGGCCTTGGATGACGATGGAAAGGACGAGGTTCCATTCTCGGGACGCGTGTGGCTGGTCAAGCTTGCGGATGAGGTCACGTATCGACGGTAAGGAAACCCATCATCTCATTCACATTCTGGGGCTACATTTTTTTTTATCTTCATTCTTCATGCGGGGCTTTGTGTTTTTAATGTCCGTCCCTGAGTAATATTAACGTGGGACGTATGCAAAAAAAAAACAAAAAAAAAAAAGAATGAAGCAGTCGATGGAGAAGTTGCAAAAGATGGGCGAGGCCGAGTACTCTAGCTTCATCAGGGTGTCATTCGGCCTCTCTGGTCCATCACCCGTTGCGTCGAATTTGGCAAAAAGCGAAGAGCTGGGCACGATTGAATGGGTCGATCCTACACTGAACGAGTCTCAAAAGGATGCCATTCGATTCGCGCTGGCGTCGCGGGACGTTGCGTTGATCCATGGGCCGCCGGGGGTAAGACGTCTGTCCCAATTCTGTTTCTCCATACCCGGTACATTATCTATTCATTGCTAACTTGAATATGATGCCACCGAAAAGACAGGCAAGTCACACACGTTGATCGAATTGATTCTCCAGCTCATCAAGCAGAAGCAGCGGATTCTTGTTTGCGGTCCGTCCAACATATCGGTGGACAATATTGTTGAGCGTCTTTCACCGCACAAAATCCCCCTTGTTCGACTCGGCCACCCAGCCCGCCTGCTCCCTTCTGTCCTGAACCACTCGCTTGATGTTCTCACCAACACGTCCGAGGCGGGCGCCATAGTGAAAGACGTGCGGGCCGAAATGGATTCGAAACAAGCATCCATCAAGAAGACCAAGAGCGGCAAAGAGCGGCGTCAGATCTATGCGGATCTGAAGGAGCTGCGGAAAGAATACCGTGAACGAGAGCGCAGATGCGTGAGCAACCTCGTGGCAGGGAGCAGGGTTGTCCTGGCCACGCTGCACGGTGCGGGCGGGTTCCAGCTGCGAAACGACGAGTTTGACGTGGTCATCATCGACGAGGCCAGCCAGGCACTCGAAGCGCAGTGCTGGGTGCCGTTGTTGGCGGCAAAGAAGGCTGTCTGTGCCGGAGATCATCTGCAGCTGCCACCGACCATCAAGTCCTTGAACTCAAGAGGCAGTGTGAAGGCCAAGGATGGAAAGGCGACGCTTATCAAGGGCTTGACGCTGGAAACTACGCTGTTTGATCGCCTGTTGGCGCTCCACGGACCGTCCATCAAGAGGATGCTCACCACGCAGTATCGAATGCATGAACGAATCATGCGGTTCCCGTCGGATGAGCTCTATGAGTCGAAGCTCGTGGCTGCGGATGGAGTCAAGGCAAGATTGCTGAGGGACCTGGAGTATGAGGTGCAAGAGTGTGAGGACACGACGGAGCCAGTGATTTTCATCGATACACAAGGCGGCGACTTTCCGGAAAAGAGCGAAGAGGATGACAAGGACGATCCACGCAAAGGAAAGGCTAGTCCACACAGCGAAAGCAAGAGCAATGAGATGGAGGCAGCGTTGGTTCGGCAACATGTGGGACGATTGGTGGATGCTGGAGTTCGTCCAGAAGATATTGCGGTTGTCACGCCGTACAATGCACAGGTACTTTTACTCTCAAATTTGCACGCCTGTTGCTCCTGTTTTTTTTTTAATAAAGAGGGGAGGGAAAAGAAAAATCTCATGTCTGACCTCTTTCAATCGACACTCAGCTGGGCGTATTGGCTCCTCTCAAGGAGAAATTCCCGGGCGTAGAGCTAGGAAGCGTAGATGGGTTTCAGGGCCGCGAAAAAGAAGCCGTCATCGTCAGTCTGGTACGAAGCAATCCCGACGGCGAGGTAGGATTCCTCGGAGACAAGCGGCGACTGAACGGTACGATGAACCACGTCCCAATATCTATCTATCTGGCTTTCAGCGCATTGCGATGTGTAAGCAACTGAAGCTTCTAACAACTTGCCATCGCAGTGGCCATGACTCGACCCAAGCGATCACTCACTGTGATTGGCGATTCAGAAACAGTGAAAAGGTGAGCAGAGCAGTACGTTCTGTTCATGCGTATGACTTTCAGGCGGCTGACGTTGCCATCAATTGTCCACAGGGGGAGCCACTTTCTAAAAAAGTGGATGGAGTTTCTCGAAGACGAGGCCGACCTGCGGTATCCGGACGTAACCAGCATCGGAAGTGACTAGCACTGACACATGTCCCGAGATGAGCAAAAGTAAAGAACAAGAAAAAGAAAAAGAAGAAAGAAGGAAGGAAAATATAAATTATGGAGAAACCCCCCCGGTTCATCAGATTCATGCGTATTAACTAGACCACGTTATGGCATGTCTTTGTCCGCCCCCCCTCCCCCTCCCCCTGGGTTTCAGGTAGATATAGGTGTGGGACAGGGATGAGCAATTCTGCCGGATACGGACAATTGCCTCGAAGCGGGAAAAGGTTCCGGCTCCGGCGTGGGTTCCAGAGAATGCGAAGAAGAAGGTGCGAGTTTCGTATGGGTTTCCACCGACTCGCGACAGCCTCCCCTGGCGGGTCAGGGACTGGGTCCTATCCGTACAATAAGCCGCCGGGCTGGACGCCCTAATGCAGATTGAAGGATTTAAGCGAGGAACGGCGTCCAATCAACGAATTCCACTGAGGAAGCCTCTTGCCTGTTAGGGATGTTGGTTCTTGCACCCCACGACAAGACTTTCTCATTCTCTTCTACGGAGTGTTAATAGGCACGCGAACACATGAACGAATACGGATCCGTACGTCGTCTTTCATGCAGGGGCCGCCGCAGCTCGAGTCCGTCTGAGACGCCGCCTGCAAGAACAAGATGGACTCAGAAGATCTACGTGGATAGGGAGGGCCCCAACGAGATCCCGTCGGGTAATCAATCCCATCTATTACGGAGTTACTGCGCATGATGCGATCAAGTTGTCCTGTTATCGTGGACCATGGGCCGTTTATCCACTACGCGCGCCTGGTGAATGACGCAGGAACGAGAAGGAGCGACTCGAGGTCCCATGACGAGTTCGACTGAGCGCCCGCCCGGCCAATCACAGGTCAGGTGCAGTTGTGTGCAGTTGTGTGCAGTTGTGTGCAGTTGTGTGCAGTTGTGTGCAGTTGTGTGCAGTTGTGTGCAGTTGTGTGCAGTTGTGTGCAGTTGTGTGCAGTTGTGTGCAGTTGTGTGCAGTTGTGTGCAGTTGTGTGGCGAGGTCTGGACTCTGGACTCTGGATTCATGCATGCAACTGGACTCGGGCATCGAATCCGAATCAGCGCAGTCGGCTTTATCAAGAAGATGAATCTTATCCCGTACCCCTCCTGGAGACCCCTCCCTCCCCCCTCTCCCCTCCTCCCCCCCTCACCGACCTGGCACCGGTTGCCCTCATTCGTCGCCGTCCTGGCACGCACATCAAATCATGGCGGAGGGTCCCGTCGCGCGAGAAGCGCCGCCAGTGGCCAGAGGACCGCGCCAGCCATGTTTCACCTTTTGTCTATCTTTGTCTTTGTCTGTTTTTTTGTCTCTTTGAGAATGGAAGATTTTATATATGTATGTACATCTTCCAACCGGCCAGCCAACCAAGCTGGCGGCTGTTCTTCCTCCTCCCACTGCTTCTCCCTCTCGGCTTCACTTGCACAACGAACAACGACAACTCAACTGGCAAGAGCGAACCAGTCCCCGACCGACCTGCTTGCACCTGCACCTAGGTACCTGCATTCCACAATCTGCGCATCCGTGGCAAGAACCTGGGGGCTTCCAGCTACCATCATGTAGAAGGCCTTCCTCCCTTTCTTCCTCTTCCCTCCCTCGGTCTGTGACTTCTGCTTCAACCTACGCAGCCCTTCGTCTTACTGCCACTGCTGGCAACTCATCTCTTTGATCATCGGCCGTCTTGACCACACGGGGACTACCACGCGAGAGTGAGTGGGAGGACTGGTTGGTACACACCCAGGTACACACCCATCATGCCCTGGAAACCTGCCGCTGGGGGCGGCAGCACCCGCAGACCTCGGACCGGTTCGAGATCCATTCGCGGCCACATTTCTGGTCCCATCCCTATTCCTGATCCCTTGGACGATGAGTTCCCGATAAGAGACCAACCGTTGACTACAATCAATGTGGCAGAGGCGCCCCGTCTTGTCACGAATGATGCCGATACAGTTCCTCGACGCACAACGCATGACCTAGTTGGCACTCGATATGCATCTGATTCGTCTGGCAGCACTGGCGATGACAACTTTCGTTGCCAAACGCCAGACATTGCCTCATCAGCGGCTGCGCACACATCCACGTCGCAAAGGTCGTCCACAAAAGTACCCAGCCAATTCCGGCACTCCAATCCAGTGTCAGACGCTGGTAGCAGAGGGGACGAGAGGAACAGCGAGGGCCAACCCCAGAGGAAGAAGAAGAAGTCATCGATTCGCTCCACCTTGAGCAAGCTGTTTGGTCGAAAGAATAAGAGTCAGCCTAATAAGGATGATGAGCCTCAGTTGCCAAGCGGAGAGACGACCTCGACCAAGTCCACTGGTGCACCCAACACGCAGCATAGAAGTGTAGGTAGCTTTCCGTGCCATGCGTCGTGTAATGCCACTAAACGAAAGCCGAAACAGGACCCAACTGGTCAAAGACCACCTGCCATTGTCATTGAGCCCAAGCGATCCTTTTCGATGCCCATCACGGAATATGATCGGGCTCTGCGGTCCCATTCCATAGGCCCCGAAGACGTCATGGCTATCCAGAGTGCTCGAAATTCGCTAAGCGCAGATGCGAGACTATCTGGAAAGTGCATGAGCCTCTTTGATTCTCCTGCTCACCCAGCAAGCCCTCGCCGGGCTGGCGGTTCAAAGCTGGCAGGACTGTCCCCGCGCCCTGCCAGCTCCCAGGACCGAACCCGCCTGGCTGGGTCCAATGAAGATCCTAGCGAGATTGGTCGTGCCATTTCCAGTGACTCACGGGGCGTGAAGCGTCGTTCAAGAAGCCTCACCTTCACGCCGAGCCTTGATCTTGCACCGCCATCGGCGCCTCGGGATGTCATTCGACGGCGCAGTGCCGAGATCCGGTACTGGCGAGAAAGCTATGCCGCACCTCACATGTCTCCGACCTCTACCATAGCAGATGAGGAATCCATGCAATTGCCTATACAAAGCACAGAGATGCCGAAGCCAGAGCCAGAGCAACAAAGAGCACAACTAGCGCAGCCGCAGCTGCAGCCGGAGCCAGAGCTACTACCAGAACCACTGTCAGATTCACTGCCAATTGTGGAAGAACGAGTTGTGACACCACCTCAATCTGCCTTGATTTATGAAGCGGGAGAGGAGGGGCGACATAAACCTCAGCACAAGAGTACCGCGAGATCGACCGAAGATGCTGGCTTGGTTGAACCAGTCATTGTGGAGAACCGCGTGAGCATACTTGAGACGCGAATGAGCCGACTGGAAGGTATTGTTCTCCAACTCGGTACCAGTCTTTCGGTCCTTCGACAGCCAAATCAAGAGACCCGCCCATCTGGTCCTCGGCCGGTGCATGTGCAGACCAACAACTATGCAGTCGACTCAATGCTCTTGCAGGCAAGCGAGATGGGTTTTGTTGGAGAACGGCGACGTAGTGTTAGCCGGCCCTCTACCTGTCGCTCCGATACATCGAAGATGACATTTGGGGATATTGGAGAAGTGACACCTCGTGCCACCATCATATCACCAACATTTTCGTCATCTCAACAACAGCGGGGCGCAGCAGAAGAGACTATGAGGCATTCTGCGGAAGGTATGACCTTTGAGCACTACACCAACTTGTTAGCGCTACTGGAAACCGAGCGATCTACACGCGAGGCTTTGGAGGCTCAAGTGAGAAGCCTGGGGCACCAGTTGCACCTCATCAGCAAGAGCATGGCGTATACCAGCACGGACCAGAGCGATTCCCCGTCTTTGAACAGGTCGCTCGGCGAGATGTCGGTTTTTGACCATGATGACGAAGACGATCACCGCCGACCGACTGCCACTCGGTACCCGTATAATACCCTGGATTTGGATGACTCGGGGGTCGCCACGGGGAACCAATCGGATGATGGGTACACAGAGTCCTTTGTGACACCGACCGATATGGTAAACAGAAGCTTTGATGCATTTGGCAACGAAAGCGAGTCCGAGATGCTATCTGACAGCACGAAACTATCCCTATCCCACCTGAACATGAGGCAGCCACTGGCAGAAATTCCACCAGTGGCCGCGCATGCCATGTAGTGCCTCTCATGGCATCGTTGTCACATCATTCCATCCTTCTCCCTCTTTCAATTTTTCTTATATTGAATTTCACATCTTGGAAGCCAAAGCGTCATGTTTGCAACGTTGTTTCTAAATTTTTTTTTCCTTTTTTCCCCTTTACGCTGGCTCAGACTGCTTGTCATCGTTGTTGTTGACAATGATACTGGGAGGTCAGACGTCTGAAGCAAGGCATGCTTAAAAAGGGATGGCATATTATACCCCGTGTACGATATTTTAGTGGAGAAGTGGTGATTTGTCGTCAAGACGCATCTGATCGGGGGCACCCAAATCGCTCACCTTGAATCATCTGTCAGTACGTGATGAGAGAAAGAAAAAGGAGGAATTGTGTACGTTATCGATGCAAGTGTCTCTAAGTGGCGGTTCTATGCTTACGCTGTTTCCCAATACATCCCATGCACAAGGTAGGAGGCAAAGCGCTCAAGGGAATGCAAATGCATGCCCCCTTTTTTTCCAGACCACACAAAACGCCTTTCATATGAACCGGCATGACTCAATGCAGAATGCTCTTTTGTCCTGTAGTCGGCTTTTCGCTGTAACCATAACAATGTCTGTATATTATTTTGCAACATCATCCACCTCTTCCATTGCTGCCCCCTGCCCCCTGCCCCCCGCCTCCTTCCCCCTGCATGCTCCATCGAATGGCAAAGCAGAAGCCACGAGCAGATTTCATGAACGCTGCCTGTCATCTTTGATGCCCCAACTGCCCACCAGGGCCATCGACTCCTCATCCCCGGGAGCCAGTCTCTCGTCCTGAAGCGTGTCCGCGAGACAAGTCCATGGGTCCCGGCTACCACCCCACTTGAGAAGATTCTGCTTGAGTCGTTCACCATTTTCGCGATTGATGGCTGCACCACCGTGTCCGGAGCGGAATACGACGCGCCATACCCGTTCGGCAAGGACCCTGTCGAAGAGGTAGCTGTAGTAGGTACTCCCGTACGAGTGCAGGTGTCCAAAGAAGCCTTGCCAGCATGTCTCGGGGGGGTCTTTGGGTCCGTGGGCGAATTGGTGTTGGATATCGTGGAAGAGGCGGGTCGAATCAAAGGACAGGTCGTTGACGGAGGGGGAGTGGTATGCCTGGTCAACCATGGCGAGAAGGATTTGGTGTTCAGTGTCGATGCCTTCGAAGCGTTTGGATAGTTTGATGCGCTCTTTGACGAGATCATATGGCAGGGGCCGGTCCGTTTTCCAGTGCCGAGCAAAGAGAGATAAGACGGTTGGGTCGGCAGCAAAGTGTTCCATGAGGGTCGAGGGGAGCTCGGCAAAGTCGGTGGCACATCGGGTTCCCGAGACATTCTGGAAGCGTGTGCGGGCGAGGATGGAGTGAATAGCATGGCCCATTTCGTGGAAGAGCGTCTCGACAGAATAGTAGGACAAGAAGGCGGGCTCGCGGGAAGATTTGCTCTTGGGGAAGTCGCACACTAGAGCAATGGTGGGCAGCTGCTTGACTTTCCCGTTGCGACGAGACGTTTCCATGCCGTCGTTGGCCGCTTGCTCGGGGTTGTCGAAGATGGGCGTCGCCGAGACCATGTCCTCGGTGGCCTCATTGAGCTCGTCATCTAGAATTTCTCGTGAACAACGTACCGTGAAGTGTGCCGGATTCGGCGACTTTTGCGGGCGGTAAAACAAGTCGCAGTAGAGCACAGCGAGCTGCTCTCCATCGTCAGACATGACGTCGAGACGCTTGACATCTGGGTGCCAGACCTCACCGGGAAGAGGTTCCCGCGGCACAAAACGAACGCCGTAGAGACTATCAAACAGACGGGACAGACCCTGCATTACGGTGCCGACGGAGAAGAAGGCCGTGAGTTGATCTTCGTGGCGGGTTCGGGAGCGCATCTCGGCGCGCATCTTCTCCATGTAGAAGTCGCGATCCCAGGCCCGGAGGTTTACTCCGGGCATGGCTAGCCTCTCCCGCTTCTGCTCGACCAATTCGGCGAGTTCTTGCTGTGCCATGGGAGCATTGTGCTCTCGCAGCGCCAGAAGAAACTTCATGACCGACGCTGGAGACTTGGCCATCATTCTGTCCTTGAGAGCCATGTGGCCATGGCTTTCGAAACCTGCGAGATTGGCAAGCTCTGAGCGCAGCTTGAGCATTGATTCCAGATTTTCAATGGTGCTCCGGGATGCAGTACGCTGCGCAAGGTAAATTTCCTTGCGAGTCTCCTCGTCGTACACACTCTGCAGTGCCGCAGAGGCTTCTGAACCTGTCGTTGCAATGGAAATCTGCGAGCGCACTTTGAGCGTGGCGGCAAGGCCTGGGTACAGTCCATAGAACCGATGGGATGGTAGTTTGACCTCCTTGACTTCAGGCTCCATGTCCTGCACGAAAGCAGCGCCAACATCGCTGATGCGTGAGGACAATTCAACGAATCGGTCCCTGGCCTTCTTGGGTAAACTGACAGCCGACTTCATGAAGTCTAGCTTCAGAAGCTCGGCTACCGTCTTCTCCTCTTCTGACCATGCAGCCGTCACTTCAGGCCGTGATAGAGCCTGGCCTAATTGATCGTTCAGACCTGTCATGGTGTTGAGCTGGTTCATGTACTGATATACCATGGACCATGCGCCGGCTGCGGCTTGTTGAAATCGAATGTCTGGATGCGTCATACGCACAAAGTCGGACAGGTCGAGAACCCGGCAGAGCAGATCGCTCAAGCGGTCGAGATCCTTGACCAAACCCTGGTATTCTTCCGTGGTAGAGGCACTCAGAACTCGTTGTACGAGGCGCGTTGCCTTTTCCAGGTTCTTTTGCGCAAACACGAAGAATCCATCAGGACTCGTGAGGTATCGATTCTTGAACAGCCCATGACTCTTCTTGAGACTGAAGCTCGGAAATGACAGGCCGGACGGGGTGTCAAACAGCTCGCGGAGGACGGCATCGTCGTGGCGGGAGCTTGCGAAGTGATGGACAGGTGCTGCGGAAAGTGTGGCATCGGCACTTGCAGTGGTCTCCCATCGTCTCTGCTGAAGCGTAGTTGACGTTGTTGCTCTCCTCGCATTCCATGTCGGCGTCGATGTCGGCGTCCTAGGCTGAGCCACACGACGAATGCATCTTGTGCAGATCCAGAGGCGTTGGCCACCTCCGGAATTGAGCATGATGGGCGATGCAAGATAAATGTACTATTGAGATGGAATCGACGCCATGTGAGATGACATTGGACAGGGATAATGTGTGGACAAAGCTGGGGGAAACGGCACCACGGGCGTGAGGTTTTTTTTTTTTACGGGCGTGAGGAAAGAAAACGGAAAACAAAAGGAGAAAATACAAGTTGAGAAAAGAACCAGAGAGGGACGAGAAAAAGAAGCGGAGGGTCCAGTCCATCCGTCCCAGACCCCGTGCTGCTTCCTGCTTTTGGCAGAGAAAGAAGTCTGGTACGGAGTTTTGCGGCAATGACGCCCCTCAGACCTTGTCTTGGCACGCTCTCGGCTGCAGACAGTTGCTGGCGGTCGTCGCTGGCCGTTGCTGACCGTCGCTGACCGTCGCTGGCCCCAGGGCAATCTTTTTTTTTTTTTTTCCGACCAGTCACCAAATGACCCGAGGTGACGTTGGTTCATCACGTGCCAGCTTCGGGGGAAGCAGGAAAACGACCCACTCACTGCCCGACATCTCGACAAACGCATAATAAGCCGGATCTGACGACAAAACCACGAAGACTGTCCCCGACGGTTTCTGCCATTCGAACCGACAATGGCTGCAAGAGTGCTGCTGCAACGGGTGAGAATGCCTCTACGCCACGCATGAACCACCTCTTCCTGCTAACGTCAAATTTCCCCAGCGCTGCTTGGCGCCGTTGGCCACAATCGCGCTCGGCGGACTGGCTTTAGCTCCCGCGACTGTCCTGGCCGAAGGGCCTGCGTACAAGGTGTGTGGACGACCCAGCCTTTGTCACAAGTGATGAAGAAGAACAAGAAGAAGAAGAAGAAGAGGAAGATACAGGATAGCCGATAGCGACAACGAGTCGTAGAACTGACTCTCGCGGCAGAAGAAACCCATCTACGATGATGTCAACGTCCCTACCTCGAATGGCGCACCCGTCGCATCCATCCCCATCAAAGTCCTCCAGCCCGAGCAGACGCCCAGCACCGCCGACGAAGAAGAGCCCACGAAGGAGAAGAAGCCTCGCGGACCATCCCCCACGGACAGGCTAGCCGTGCAAGTTGGCAAAGCTCGCATGGCACTCTACCGCTTCGCCGTCTGCGCCGAAAACAAAGTCAATGAGACCATGGACTCGGCATTCCACCTCGAGCAGTCCTTCACCAGCACCGTTGCCAGCCTCGCCCCCCCCCGCGCGAGCGGCGAGAAGCTCATGCCAGGCACGATCTACGTCCTCGTCGCCGCCATGGCCGGCAGCATCATCACCCGCAGGAGCAACATCCTGCTACGAAGCACCGTGCCTTTGGCCTTTGGTGTCGGCGCCGGATGGACCGTCCTGCCCGTGACGATGCGCAACATTTCAGACCTGGCGTGGAAGTACGAGCAGCGTTTTCCGGCCGTCGCCGAGACGCACGCCAACGTTCGAGAGAGCCTGAAGAGGAGCGTGAGCTTTGCCAAGGCTCACAGCCGGGTTGGTGTACAGTACGTGGATCACAAGGTGACGGATGCGAGGGAGGCTGTAGAGGCTTGGGTCAAGCAGGGTAAATAGACGGGCTATTGAAAAATTTGGCTGCCAAAGCGGAGAGTAGGGTTTTTTTTTTTTTTTTTTTTTTTTTCGTTCTGACTTATATCATTATGATTTGTACCATCGTCATCACATAGAGAAGAGATGTTTGGACAAAAGTTGGAGACATTTCTCTTTTGTCCCATGCGATCATGTTTACGACTAGTGTGGTCAGCCAAGTGTGAACATTTTCGTGTTCATTTTGAATCGTAGATGATCTCTTATGTCTTCTATTCTATCAACGGGAGCGCCATATCCTTTCTACTAGTGTTGAATGGTGTGCGCTCTCCAGCAAACAACCGTATCAAACAATATGCGAACCACATTGACCAACTTCGTATGCTTTCAAAGGATGACCCTCCCAAACTCCATTGATGCTGTGTCTTGTGCTGCTAAATTCCAGCGTACCATCTTTTCCCGCGCCTCTTCTTCGCCAACGACTAAACGACAGATGGCACGGGTGCCGGCTCCAGCTTTGGTTCTGGTCTCGCCTTGGACCCCACGTTACGTTCGGAAAGTGCCTTGCGCTGCTGGCCCTGAGCCATCTTCCCGCCGGCAGCCAGGGCGCTCGCATTCTTCCTGGCCTTTTTGGACACCTTCTCTCGAGGCTTGTCCAAGCCTCTGCTCACGTCCGCTTCCCGAGCTTGTTGGAGCAAATGCTCGAGCCCCAACGTCTTGCACACGTCGGTGTAGCTCTTGGCCTGGTTGACGGACTGAGCGGGCTTGGCTTTGTCGGAGACCATTTGCGCCAGGAGGTACTTGGTGTTGCTGAAGCGGTTGTTGACTTCCATGGAGAATTTGACGTACTGCTCCACGACGGGCTGCCACGGCAAGATGCCGCCGTCAGCATCGCTCCGGAAGCAGCTGGGGTTTCTCTCGGCGGCGACGGCAATCATGGCTCCGTCGGCGCCGTACTCGCCTGCCAATCTGAGGCCCTGGTCTCTCGTCTCGACATCGCCATTCATGAGACATGCTACGCCGGCCTCGTGGCAAACGCCGGCAACCATGCGGAGCTGGTCCCGGATAGCGCGTTCCCGAGGCCTCATGGGCGTTGTCCGACAGTGAACGGTCAAGCCGGTGATGCCAGTGGCGACCAGTCGTCGCACCAGGGCTTCCGTCTCGGCGGCGGTCTCCAGAATGCGAATCTTGACGCTGATGCCAATCTCGAACTCGGGCGTGATGTTCTTCACCAGCGCTTCCAGTATGGCGACGAGCTTGTCTGGCGTTTGGAGAAGGGCTGCGCCCATGCCACCGCTGGTGCTGAAGGGTTTCGGACATCCGGCATTGACGTCGATGCCCGCGACGTCCGCGGCCACGAGGCGTGCTGCTTGGACTGCCCGGTCAGGGTCGGCGGTGCCGATCTGGAAGATGAGCTTGTTGGCTTCCCTCTCGGGAAACACCCTGTAGATGCTGCTCTCTTTGGCGTCTGGCGGTGGATTCTTGTGGCCCTGCGACGTAGGCCGCGTCCACTCGATGACCCCGGTTTCTTCTCGGAAGCGTCTCGTCGTTCCGATCATGGCACGATCAATGGTTTCGGGGCCTAGTGACGATGCGCCCTGTTAGCATTTTGTAATCCCGCGGAGAAGGTTGGGAAAAGAAACGGGACGAATATGCGATTCCGTACCCCATACGAGATCAGCGCCGTAGTGTAGAGCAAGAAGTCTCGAAGGCAGTTCTCCCGAACGCACCATG
This sequence comes from Epichloe festucae Fl1, assembly GCA_003814445.1. Lineage (NCBI taxonomy): Eukaryota > Fungi > Ascomycota > Sordariomycetes > Hypocreales > Clavicipitaceae > Epichloe > Epichloe festucae. The sequence goes on along the minus strand of CP031387.1, from coordinate 4,188,439 downwards.
GGCGCGAGCACAATTTTGCCTCGATAGTCTACGCCCCGGCGGGGGATGGGCACTCGTTTGACCTCGGCAGCCATGATCCGTTTGAATGAAGTAGAAAGCATACCCGCACAGGGGGGGGGGGGACTTTGCTACATAGTCTTGTCTGAAGCTTGTGACAAAATGACTGCAGCAGAGGCGGCCCGTCAGGCTGCTTATCGATAAGGCAAGTAATCTCAATGTTGGGATCACGATTAAAATTCCGCAAGCCCCACTGCAATGCCCACCCAGTTAATCCTCGCATATAACAAGGCAACATGGTAACGTAAACATGACGATTTAATACATGGCAGTTTAAGCCCTTATTTACTAATGCCTACCTCCACCAACTTGAAACGTTTCCTCCTGTCTGTTTAACTTTATCTAGTCAAATAAATTGAGGTAAGAGGCAGAGGGCTAAAAATATAGTATGGTAAGAAAAAAAAAGATGCCAAGATGCGGCAGTCCAAGATATCTATAGATCAGCTTTGGTTGGCTGGTGATAAGCATAGGACCCGTAAGGAGTGCAAACGACCCCGCTATCTATCATCACTGGGCAATGCTGTGGAAGCCAATTCGCAAGCAGCAGACATACGCAGGTCTGCCGGAGTGACTCTCGTCTCAGAGTCTCTATCTGAGCACGAGCACGAGCACGAGCACGAGCACGAGCACGATACAGCGCCAGTGAATATTGGGCTTTGGCATCCGGATAAAATGCACGCCAACCCCTTCTGTGACGTCGACTCGTCCACAGGACCAGTAACGGGCATTCCTCACCAGACGCGTTCTTGGGCCCTAGAGATTGAACCTAAAGTAGAGCTGGCTGTTATTAATAGAGGAGCCACTGATCAAACGTGGCCGGAGGGACTGTAAGAAGGAAATGGAATTTATTCAATGCCCGGAGCGCCTGCGAACCAACGTCAAATGTCATCCCATTCGCAAGGTCTGGGGCAAGGACTCTACCAACTATTGTTCGAGACATCTGGTAAAGCCAGACGCACCAGTTAAATACACGGATCAAAAATGGACAGGACGTGGCCGACTAAAACATGGTCTGTGAAGCGAGGAGCTGCTTTGCACGTTGGATGATTTAGGGACTTTGTATTTTCTAGGCTCCTCTTGGGCAATTGTATGTCCATGACTCGTTCTCCTCATTCTCTCATGTTGAAATGGCCTCCTCGCCGAGCAGCTTCTGGGAGCTCGCTTGGCCGATTAACACCTTCGCCACTTGACTTCCATAAACCCTGCGCCTGTTCACACCACCGAAAGTGCTCTAAAAATCCATCTCGTGAGTATACTTTGTCTCGTGCCTCGAACGCTCATTTCTCGCCTCGAGAGCCAATGATGTCCTTCTCGATAGCAAGTTGACAACCCGAACACGACTGTCCGTGTTCGACTTTGCCAGTCCCTTTATCGTAGTGAGGAAGTGCTGCGGCGCCCATGAAGTTCAGTTTTTGGCTTCGTGCTGAACCCACTGGTTGCCATAGCGCCGGAGTATCTCTTTCGACCACCGAAATAGCCGGATGAATACAAATAACAGCAATTCGGGACTTTTGGGTGGATTCACTCATTGAATATATACCTGGCAAAGTCTTGAATGATTTCAATTGATCTATCTCAACCTTGGTAAGGTGAAATTGTTTCCGGGCAGCGGCAATGGTCTGCACCTGGAGTTCAGGTGCTATCTGAAGACACTAGAAACAGCAGCGCTTTCAGGTCCAGAGGGATATAAAACCACTGAATTCGCCACACAATACACAAGCCTTGGTGCATAATGCATTGTAGAAATTAAGTAGAGAGATGCTAACGGCAAGTCGTGTTCGCAATAGGGCGCAGAAGAGGTTTAGCCTATGTGACACCACTATCTAATACTAGTTTAAGTAGTTTACTATGCTGCATGAACCCTCGCATCAACCCTTGCCTCGTGTAAAATCAAATAGGGATTAGATTGTATGTATTACAAACTATGTATTATGTGCAGATTTCCAGGGGCATGTGACGTGCAGTTCGCTACCTGGAAGTTCCAGCCAGCCAGGATTGATTGATTGGTGGTGTGTCCGATGTCTGGGGCGTGCAACCGATTAGCGGGCCGACCCTAAAATAGACAGACTGGCAGCGTCCTACTAACAAACAATGATAGCAACATGGCCATGCCCTCAGGAGGCCATCTCAGGGGTTCAAACAGTATGTACAGTGGGGTGTAGGTACAGGTACCGGGGCCGGTGCCTACCTCAGGTCAAGTGACCATCTATGTACCATCTACAGTCTAATCCCTGTTTGATTTTACACGAGGTACATGACTAAGGGTAGCAGGCCAATAACAGATTTTTTATCACATTAGAACTAATAGTGGCTGCCCCGCGTGGGGCTCGTAGTCATGATAAAATCATTCAGGGGTTAGACTGTACATATCTGCCTGTTTTCCCTCAGCCCCTTGCTTTCTGTCTCGGAAGCGCAGAAGACAATTTATGTAGACACTGACGACATTCTCTCCAAATTGCCGGCCCATCCTCCATTTTGTCTGTCGTTGGGTTTAGTTGTACAAAACAACACGTTGCCCCCATCCCTGGCCGCTTCCCGTGTTTCAATATCTACTGGATGTACATACATGTATGTACATACTTCCCGTGGGGCCACACCAGACGCGCCTGGCACAATCTCAACAAGGCTGGTGGTGCTCCCCCACATCGTCGACACAAGCAACAACGAACGAACGACAACCTGCCAGCTGTCGTCGTCAAGTCTCAGCCTGATTGCCCCTCGTGTGTAATCCGTATTTTGATTCTGATACCGACGCCTGCGCTTCGCTCCTTGTCGACGCTGCATCCACGCTGCATCCACGCTGCCACCACATTGCAACGAATCCGCCTCGCACATTTTGGAGAGCCTCGAAGCTCCACCAGTCCCTGCTGGTTCAATTCAGGACCCTGGCGCGTGACGGGTGTTTCCTCATAATACATATCAGCCACGACTTGAGGGAGAGAAGAGGATCCGCATCAGAATCCTTCAATGTCAATGAGGCCGTGGGCTCGCCAGCGACACCATGGAGAACGAGCCACTATCCGTCGATGAGGGACGGTCCAGGAGGGGTCGCTTCATGGGCAAGCTCTTTGGCAAAGAGAAGAAGTCACAGGACAGTCCCGCCAGTTCGGCCTCGACGCTCGACGCTTTCCTCCATGGTTCGGCTGATAATCTCGAGATAGCTCATGCACCACCACCCCCTCCGCCTTCGTCCCTTCCAAAGCTTGCGAAACTCGACACCACAATTTCCCGCTATCCGCAGGCTCTGGCGGTGAATCAGCAGGCGCAACAGAACCGACCCAAAGCGCCGGGCAAGATAGAATCAAGGTCGCCTAGGATCAGCCCTCGTCCAAATAAGAAAGGAACGACGGTCCGCTTTGCCGATTCATACCCAGAAGTCATTGGAGAGGGTGGCGACGAATCTGAGGTTCCTGTCATGGAAATTGGAAGAAAAAAAAGAGCCGGGCCACCGCCGCCTCCTCAGCCGCCTGCGCATCGTTCACCTCTGCTCAACTCCTCGCGACATGCTGGGCCCCCCGTCCCACCAGCACCGTCTGGGTACTCAGGCGGTGGTCATGGGGGACCTGGTGACGACTTCGTACCAAAACCCCTCTCCCGAACCCAGACTGGATACTCGTCCATCTATGAACCAGAGGAAGAACGAAACGTATCTCTTCTTAAACCTTCAGAGCCTGGCGAGCAGAGAGACGGCAACACATTGGCCCCTAGAAGGGCTGCATCTGCCAGATTTCTCGAGACGTCAGGGAAACGCGATGAACAAAGACGTTCCTTCATAGAAATCCACCAGGCGCAGATGCGCAAGGCAGAAGGCAAGGCATTCGCACAAGCCGCTAGAACGGCAAGCGTAGCGTCACTCCAGAAGTGGGAGGATGGTGCTCGACCGCCGGCATCGTATGTGGACGACTCTCCCAACCCGCCACGACACGCTCCTCCATCTCCAGACGCGCAGAAGAAGCCGTCGGCGTTGGAATACAGTCCGGCTGCCTCGATAGCTTCTACTGCTTCCAGCACCTATCCGCCATCAAACCCATCTCAAACCAATCTTCCCATCCGACAGCCCAGTGCAGCGTCTCAAAATGGGCCACCGCATCACACGGCTGCACGATCTGCATCAGTCAGGCTACATGATGCAGTCGATACTGCCGGAGACGACGCTCTCAATGCCTTTGTCTTGGGAACAAGACACCTCTTTGAGCTCTTCCGACTACATGCCGAAACAATTCGACCCTTATCAACGTGCCCGCCCAAGGAATGTGCACGGGCGGCCTTGTGGTGGTTCATCAAGGGCAGGATGGGGCTAGAACTCGCCATACGAGAGCGGTCAAGCTCTCCCCAATCGCAAATGCAAAATCAACTGGACAGACAACAGGCCTACTCGAATCTGTCCAAGGGTTACTGGCTCTGTCAGGAGGCGATTCCCGAAATAATGGATTTTCAGAGGCTACCACCGGATGCAGAAGTCACCAGGGCAGCGCAAAGTATCATATCAGCACTACGAAAGCTATCTCAATCCATGAAACGAAATGGATTTCTACCTCCACAAGAACCATTTCTCCCCCAGACCATGGACAAATCAATATGGCTAGAGTATCCCGCTCTTAGCCAGGACATGATTGCTCTCTTGTCTGGCAACTGGGGCTCAGGCTTGACAGCAATGCAGCACCCCATGTCCACGCTTCAACTCCTCGATGCCTTCCCTGTCAGCGACACCGCGGAAAACTTTAGCTATGGTCGCGTCATGGCAGACGCATTCCTGGCCGAGCAAGGACGAGATTCGCAAAGGATATTTTTGCCTTGCATCCTGTCCATGATTCGGCCACAAAAGAGCACGGGCCTTGTCTTCGTCATCGCCAGCCAAAACGGCGGCGTACAGTTGGCAATTCAGGAGAACAAGAATGCGGGACCAGTGTGGGACGATGTTCGCTGGCAGAACAAAACTTGCGCTCTGGAGGTTCGATTGCCACGAGGTTTCCTATTGGTTCTTCAGTTGAACCAAAATGACTACCGAATGCTGTGGAACATGTACGATTTCAGTACCAAGGTGCGAACCATGTTACACCCCCGGAGTGACGAAATGGTCGTCTTCCGAAACAATCTGCGATCGTTCCAATATCTTGATGCGGATCCGCAGTCGCGCGTTTTCCCCAAAGACTCTGTGCATCAATGCGATGTGGCATTATTCGAGAAAGTTTACAAAGAGAACGGGCCGGCCGGGCCACGAAGCTGGCACTGCGGCTTCCGCATTGCTGTCGTGACGGGTCCCCGGACGAGAACTCTGAGTGGCGTTCAGCACAGCTTCCCGCCTCCCATGCCAGTCCAATTTGCATTTTTCAGAGCCGAGGGAGATGCTCCAGCGCTATCCCTCAAGTATGTCAGTGGTCGACAAAGGGGTCGGATGGTGCTGATGTTCAGCGAAGAAGAGGAAAGAGTCAAATTCCACTCCCTCCTGACGGGCACCGCGCTGAACCACGACGAGAAAATCTTTTCAGACGCCCCCCTCAGGAGTTTTATGATTTCACAAAGTATCCGCGAACCCACGGGCATCATGCCTTTCAGTCGGATTCCCTGGAAAGCCGCCCGCATTGTGAATGATGAGTTCAGTTCCGAGGGAGACGTACCGCCCACTGTTCTCGCCGACAAGCTCAAGATCGTACTCGAATATCAGAATGGAACCATCGCAGACAGAGTGAACGTCGCGCCCGGCGAGCTGCGGATGCGTCTCGAGGTAACAAACGCGAAGCTGTTGCGAATCTTGCGGCAGCCACAGCAAGATGCAACCATGTCGGTTTCCGAAGCGCAGGTACCCAAAGAGCTACCAGCAAATCTATCCGACGCCCTGCAGCTGCTCAAGGCGAATCAAACCATCCGCACCTACGAATTCGACAACTTGAAAGATCTCCATAGCTTCCAAGCAGCGTTGACCGGGTTTGAAGTCATTTTCGATGCCCTTGCGGCCACCTTTGCCATATCCAGACGGCGTATGGTGCTGCCCATTCATAAAAAGTGGGAGGCCGGATACACACGAATTCAAGTCGTCAGACTGGAAGATAAACAGCTCCAGCTGCTAGCCTTCTTCGAAGACTTTCAGCATGGACATTGCATGAACTTCGTACTGAAAGGTACCGATGTTTACGAAACCTTTCAGAGAGGGAGCAAGGCTGGGATCAGGTTTGTCGATGCCAAATTTCCCTTGCCGCGGCTTCCGGAAGATAAAGATGACGACTACGATGACATGGCGTTTGTATGTCTTGATCTCCCAGATCTTCCTGGCGAGCACGATGACATTTTTATTATGTTTGAAAACGAAGCCGGTAAGCAAAGAGAGGGGAGGTTTTTTTTTTTTTTTTTTTTTTTTTTTTCTTCCTTTTTCTTTTGGGAGTGAATGCCTGCTTACCCTGATGATAGACCGGGATCGTCTACTTGATTGCCTTCCAGCCCCAGCTAAGGGGTCATCTAGAATTTCATCTCGCCTAGCAAGGTGAGAGAGAGGATTCGAAGAGAGTGCCGACGGGACCAGGCATAATGAATATGATCCCCGAGAGATGAGATAGTGTGAAAAGAGGGGAGCGGAATCGAACCGGCAGCATAGGAGAGGGACATGCAAGACGGGCTGCGAGTATTCATTTGTACAAGCATTCTTGGCAGACAGCTTTGGTGGCTCCTTGTCATCAGCATTAGCCCGTTGCCATGCTCGTTTGGGGGCATGAAGGGCGAACAGGCGTTGAGGCGGAGCAGCATTTGAACAGCATCAGCTATCACTCGAATTCAATACACCGTTCTCTTTTTTTTTTTTTTTTTTTTTTTTCCCCTCACTCCGGGCCAGGTTGTGTTGACGAGGGCAATCGAAACAAGCCAGTGACTTCTTGGCTGGCTGGCAGTGTCCAGTGCCTGCCAAGTCAACAACAACCAGTGTCCACCCCCTCCCTCCCCTCCCGCTTGGCCAGTCGAGGGGCAAATGACCGACAGCTTCATGGCACCACCCCGGGGTATAGTCCGTATGTTGTCATTTTTAAAGTTACGGATCCGTAGACTGGGACGACCGGACTCCAGACGGCTTCTACGCAATGCAACCAGACGCCACGGCTGCATGCGCGTGTTCTGTTTCTGTGGAATACTCTTCACCGAGAATCTCCCTCGTCCACTTTACTTGACTCTCTTCGTCTTGTCCCATCTACTTTTTTCCCCCAGTCCATCGTGCCATCTGGCCAGCAACCTTGTGTTACAACTTACCCCCCAACAAGTGACGTTGACGACCGCCTTCTAACAGAGCAAGACGAGTCGGCTCGCTCTCTCGTTCTCGGAGAAGGCCAATCAATTCTGTGACAACGTGACAACCCGTGCTTTCTGTCCATCTGGTCTGTTGTCGTCATGGTCCTGAACGGACTTGGCGGGTTGGTCTCAGTGCCTGGCCGACGTCGCGCATCGACTGCTGCCAGTGAGTTCCTCCTGTTTGTTCCATGGCACTTTTCTTTCCCTCTGTCGCTTTGTTGAGTTTGTTGAGTCTCTCCTCTCTCCCCCTCCCTCCGTCATTCCCCTCCCTCCGTCATTCCCCTCCCCGTCCCCACCTCGAATCTCTCTCTCCCCCACCCCGCGCCTGCCCACCAGCCCTTCCTTGTCTTCGTGTGTTGTTCATTGTTGATGTTATTTGTTATTTGACGCTTGCAGCGCATGAGAAGCACCAGTCCTTTTCTCATCTCCATTCGCTGCCCCGCAGACTCTCGACTGTGTTTCTTCGTCCGCAGCTCTCATTCTCTTGGCTTTTGCCTGCATAACTTTTTCCGTGGACTACCATGTTGTCTAACTGGTTTGCGCAACCCGAAGGCAGCGCCCACTCCTCGGCCGATGAGGGGAGGGGTTCCGGCGAAACCGATGAAGATACTCAGGTCGTGGAGCCCGATCAGGGCAATGGTAGGTTTTCTCCCATCGCGGCACAAGATGCCTTTTGAAACATGTGGCAACATGCGCCCAAATTTTCTGTTTCTGGATGAGTTGGCTGATATACCATGTTTGTTGTGTCACAGTACTCTCTCACATCATCTCCCAGCTGCGGCCGGGTGCAGACCTCAGTCGCGTCGTTTTACCAACATTCATCCTGGAACCCCGAAGCATGCTGGAGAGAATAACAAAGTACGCCTCTCGCCATCTCAGGACAAGTAGTTTCTGTTGCGACGATTCTTCATCCGCCTTCAAGTCGGCTTGTTGCTAACGATCATGACCCGGGTAGCTTCATGTGTCATCCCGAAATGCTCCTCCATATCCCTGACATCGAAGACCCTGTCGAGCGTTTCGTTTCCGTCGTCAAGTTCTATCTCAGTGGATGGCATATCCGACCTCCGTTAGTGGGACCTAGCCACCCCAACTCCCGCTTACAATGGTTGCAAGACGCTCAGTATCGCTAATGTGCTGGTCAGAGGTGTTAAGAAGCCGCTGAATCCAATTCTCGGCGAAATTTTCTCCTGTTACTGGAACCTCGACGCCGGCAAGAGAGCTTACTACATTTCCGAACAGACATCTCACCATCCGCCCAAGTCGAGCTATTTTTACATGGCGCCTGACTATCATATCCGAATCGACGGCACATTGAAACCCAGGAGTAGGTTCCTTGGCAACTCGGCCGCTAGTCTCATGGAGGGTGTCGCCTATCTCAGTTTATTGAATCGAGGCAAGAATAAGGACATTGGCGAACAATAGTAAGGGCGCGATGGCACCATTTTGGGGACATCTGACCAGCCAGCTGACCAGGTACTCTAGCATCTTGACACAACCGAACATGTATGCTCGGGGCATTCTATTCGGCAAAATGAAGTACGAACTCGGCGACCACAGCTTTGTCCGATGCCCGGAGCTGGACTTGACCGCAGACATTGATTTCAAAACTAAGGGATGGGTGAGCGGCACATATAATGCCATTGGTGGGGTCATTAAGAGAGAGAGCACCGGCGAAATATTGTATGAATTGTCGGGTCTCTGGAGTGAAGAAATGTGCATCAAGGATGTCAAGGTGAGTCATGAAAATTCCAGACTCGCGTCTATAAGAGGATTATTCTGACTCTTGGCCACAAGACCGGGCACAAGGATGTTTTCTTCAATGCAACAACGTCCAGGCCGAGCGCCCCCCAGGTTCGACCGCTAGATGAGCAGGGAGAGCGAGAGTCGCAGAAGCTCTGGCTGTCCACGGCGAAAGCGGTGAAGGAGAGGAATCACGAGGTTGCGACTGAGGAGAAGACCAAAATTGAGGATCGACAAAGGGAGGAGGCCGCGAAAAGGGCTCAAGACGATATCGAATGGCACCCTCGGCTGTTTCGACGAGTGAAGGGCAGCGATGGTGTTGGAGAAGATCTTGAATGGATTATCAAAGCTCAAGTGTAAGTTCTTCTACCGTTATTATCTCTTCACACCAGAGCGTGAGCTGATGCTAGTCAAACAGCGACCCTCGTGCAACACCCAAAGAACAGACCGAACAGTTCCTTTCCATCTACCCGGTGGTCGATGGCCAAAAGCTAGACGGCGATCTAGTCATTCCTCCAAGGAAGGAGACCAGCCCACAAGAAGCACCAGCTGAGCCAGAAGATAATCTTATCGAAATTGGTGGCAACGACACTCCGGCATCCGCTGCGACACCCGCTCCGGCACCGAGATCTTCCCCGGCACCTTCCCCGGCAACTGCGGAAACGAAAAAGCAACCAGACGAAATTGAGAATTTGCTCAAGTCTACAGGCAAACTGGCCGAGGGCGGCCCTTTGCTTGATTTTGCCGAAGAAATGAAGAAGGATTTGCCCAACGCCGAACAGAAGCCTTAGAAAGCAGAATGTCTATCACTTGCCTCTTGCTCGTCTACTCTCTGCCGCTGTCAATACCCAACATGGGTCAGGCGTTGTTGGTCGGTTGGTTGATTGCTTTGGTTGATTTAGTCTACGAATTATATTAAAAAACCTGCGGATGTGATTGGTGGGGGCATTCGGGCAGCCCATTTGGATATCGGAGCTGGGTACATACACAAAGGGGCATCGTATATCACCTTTGTCATTATTCCAGCAACATGGATGAATTATTCACCGCAATAGCTTCAACACTTGGCACCTGCTTGCCCTTTTGGTAGACGACTTCCCGGGGAAGCATGAATCGATGACGAAGAAGCGTGAACGAACAACAGAGGATCGTCAGCGCGATATCAAATGAGAATTAATGACCCTGAAATATAAAGTCCGTCCATTTTTTTTTTCAACGCCGTTCTTTGCAAGTAGATTACAGATCCCATGCATCCAACCGAAGTTCCGTGAAAGCCCTTTCTGTACAAGTACAGCTTGACATGCAATGTCGGAATTGCCAATCCCAATGAAACGATGAGCCAATGTAAAGGTAAAGCAAGCAAGAAATCATCTTTTCTTGGACGCCTCAGGTGAAGGCGACCGACTCACGCTCCTCTCATCCCGTCCCCTCAGCTTCAACCACTTCTTGGTGCTGAGCGTCAAGTCGCGATCCAGCTCCTCGCTCGGATTCTTTCGATGAATAAAGTTGCAGAATCCGCCGCGCACACAGCCCTCTCCAGAATTCAATCTACAACAAGCCTCGCGGAAGTCGGTGACGGGACTGAGTTCGCAGTAGATGGGGCGGCCGGCGTACCAGCGGGAATTGAGTTCGTCGCAGGCCTTTTGAGCGGATTCTTCGTACTTGAAACGCGCGTAGACGTTGCCTATGAGGTCTGTTGCGGCACGTCAGCATGGGGGAAGTCGAAATCAAACCAAAGAAGAAAAACAAGAAAGACGGATTTAAAAGCGGTCCATCAAGATTTTGCTGTTCATGGGAGGAAAACATACGATCGTTGTTGTTGTCGCAAACGACTAATTCTTCGAGTTCGCCGTACTTGCAGAGCTCGCACCATATATCTTCGTAGAAGGCGTCGAAGTGATTCTGTAGCTGGGACGGGTTCATGCGGTTCTTGGGATCGTATGCCGGGTTCTGGTATAGGTTTGGCATGAGGATGGTCTGCGAGTAGGACGGCTTGACGTGTTTGCGGGAGCAGCGGTCTCCGTGGCGGCAGGCGCCGATTTTCTGGATGAATGAAGCACTTGGTTGGTTTTGTTTTGTTTTGGGAAGGGAAGGGAGTTTGGGGTGGGGGGGAGGAGACATACGAAGTAGAATGAGCAGTTGACTTTGTCGAGCTCGGTGCCGAAGATGGATGCTAGAAAGTTGGCCATATTGGCGAGGGTATATTTGGGGGCGTTGGGAGAGGATGAAGTCGGTGGTGAAGTTGGATGGGGGACCGCGAATGCGATGCGGGTGAGGCGGTGGTGATCAGAGTTGTACATAGCAAGCTTGATAGGTGGATTTGGGGAAGCAGATTGGGTCTGGGTCACGTGAGTGGCTGGTTTATCAGTGTTTGCCGGATGGGCTCTGTGGCTATTAGTGCTAGACATAAGGTCCACTCGACCCCGGATTACACGGGTTTCCCCTTAATTTTATCCGTCCCTCTGAACATTCGACAACTCTGTTCCCCTCCTCCGTTGGCCATCGCAAAGGGGGCCGTCCTCCGAACAACACTGGCTTGGGGTTTGTGGCATCGTAGAAATCATGCTCTGGCCCAGACCCTGATTTCTATCCCCACGACTTCTCGAAGACACCGATTTTGCGCACACCTGCGTTTTCCGAAACAATTCCCCAGAGACTACTTCCCTCATCGCATCCGACGAACCTCCAAATCGCAATGGATCAATCAGACATCCCCGCGCTCCTGGCGCGGCTGTCCAGCGACGAAGATGCCGCGCGCAAAATGGCAGTCTTCAAGCTGCAGACTTCCATCAACGATCCCGCTTTTGCCGACGTATTCATATCATCGGGCGGCCTCGTCGTCTTGCGAGGCTTGATCATGTCATCGGGAGGAAACACACTCGCCTACTCTCTACAAAGTCTGTCGCGATTGCTCGAGGTGGACATGGGGTGGGACGTCTTCGAGGGTCCATCAGCAAGTGCATTTGTGGAGCGCATCGCCGAACTCATCGTCATCAACCCCTTGGTTAATATCCTCCGGGGAGCCATGTCCATACTTGTTGCTCTCGTCAGTCATTCTCAGTCGAGCCAGCCTGAGAGTCCACTTGGCCCATCGCCCGGGTCCTTTGGGTTCCGCGCCCTCAAGCCCGCCGTGGCTGTCTATCCGCAATTCTTTGAGCTGGTCATTCAGCAGTTGCAGAGCGCCGATCATGCGCTGTGCGCCAATGCGCTCATGCTCATCAATGCCCTTATACGTGATGCCATCTCCAGCAGCTCTACAGACTCTTCTGCGAATGAACGTGCCGCGGCCGGTGCTGGAGCTGGCGAGGACTGGGAAAAACTCGTCAAGCGCCTGCAAGACTTGGGCCTGGTCAAGGCCGTGTACCGATTGATGCAGAGCTCTTCAATACAAGATTTGGCGCAGCCTGCACTCGAATTCCAGTCTCTCACCAAAGTGCTGCTGAGGAAGTGGCGAGAGGTCAGGGTCGACTTGGAACGGCAAGAACACCGACGAGCACTTAAAGGAATACACTTGGCTAGTGCACCGGAGAGGGGTGTAAATGGGGATTTGTCCATAGATGATGCTTCAGAGGGGAGCAAGAAGGACGGCGCTCGAAGGCACAACCCCGAGAAATGGAGGAGACTTGGGTTCGAGTCGGAGAGTCCTGCGCATGAGTTTGACCAAACGGGTTACTTGGGTGTCATGGACTTGACAGATTTTGTACGGAAACACGAAGATGGTTTCCAAAAGCTGCTGCTCGAGCAAGCTGCCAAGCCGGCTCGGGAGAGATGTCCCATTGCGAGGGCCAGCTTAGCTGTGACGATGATTTTATACGAGCATTTTGAGGTCGACGGAGTGGAGCTCGAGGACACCAAGGGGCATCAGGGGCTCGAGGTTAAGGACCAAGATGGGCTCTTTCGACCCTTGATTCTCCAGTGGTCCCGTCTGCACATGGCGGGCTTGTTGGGCTTCTTCCGGATCTGGAAAGCAACCGGCGCCGAGTTGGAGGACTTTGACAAGGTGGCCGAGCTTGTTCGTATCCTTGTCGAGCAAGTTGTTGGCCGCGCTCCTCGAACGAAGGGCATTCTTGAGACAGAGGACGACATTCTCGAGTTCGACATTGCCCAGTTGCACGAACTACAGATGGAGCTTCTAGAACTCTCTTTTGACGATACATGGGGGCAACATCTATACCAAGTGCGTGAGACTCTCCAGCAGGAAGCGTTACAGTTCGTCAAGGAGCAGCGAGTGCGGTGTCTTCTCCAAGGGTCCTGGTTTTGCAAGCCGGCGCCGCTCAAGAGGGATCACGACGAGGATGAAGCACGGAAGCAGAAGCGATCATGGCGATTTGCCAAGCTCTCTCACAACCGGCGCTATCTGCATTACGCAGACTTTGAGCACCAGATGACGCAAGACCCGGGTCTGGACGCCTTGACCAACAAATTCGACTTGGGCACCGTCAGCTCCGTGGGCTCCAACGTATCTGCTGCCGAAGACAGCAAGAGCAATGCCAGCGCATCTACTGTTCAAAACCTGACGAGCCATTCCAAGACGACGACCAAAATTACCATTTATGCAGCCGAGACCAACAAACACGGCGAGACAGAAGAATATCCCATGTTGACATTGTGGCCAGTCAGTCCCAGCCTGGCATCGGAATGGCTGGATGGCCTGCTCATGCTGCTCAACCAAGCTCCAATCACTGCCGAGACAAGCAAGCTCATCAACTTGGTGAGCGATTATGGGCTCAGAATCCGGCTGCTCAACGTGAGAATGGACTCTGCGTTCGAAGGTCCACCCCCAGGTGCAGGCCTGGTGCCCAGTCGAGCGGGACTGGACGACAATTATTTCTTCGAATTGTAAATTTCGGTCTTGTTTTAAATTCATGCTGTCGATATTGTATTCCTTTTTTTTTTTTTTGTACATTTCCTGATTCTCATATACCCCCTCCATTAGCCATTGGTTCTATCTTGTGTTTGGAAAGGAAAATCATGAAGCGGGAGGATATGCCAATTTTATTTATTGGGTGAGGCGAAACATGCTGCCTATGTATGCATATGGAGTTTTCCGGCCTCGGCCATCTCATTTCATTTCCCGCAACTGCCCATATTTCTATGTATCTGATGATCAGGCTAGCATTGACGAGAGGAGATGCGGTTGGCATACTGTTAGGTTCATGACGGAGGCGGGAAATAAAAGCTCACATACAGGCTCCGATGCCATTAAACTTATTCACAAGTGAGAAGAGCTTCTTAATCCTACCGCACTGTAACACATGTAGAATGAAGTTCGCCTGTGTACGGGCTTGCCGAGCAGAGACATGTGGAATGCCTGGGTGCCTGGTTGCCTGGTGGTTGGCGGACGACTTACTGTGGTGTTGGTGTACGTACCTCGTCCATCCACGCATCTTGGATAGCTGCGTGCCAGACAGGCAAGGTGCATCTGAAGATGACGAAATTCCGTTTGCCGTTTGCTGTCCGTGCATGTTGCATGCCTTTTGCAGCCCGTCTCAATGCGATGTCCAGGCATCAACAAATCCTGTTTTGCTGTGCCATTGGGAAGCGGTGACGGTGGCTGATGGCTGATGCATGAGCATGATGCATGACAAGTCAATTCGGGTGGGCCAGGTGGGTATGTATTAAAATAGTTTTCGTCACTTTTAAGTCGGTGAAGACAACGAACGAGCTTGGTTCTCTTTTTTGGCCGCTGGGGACCTTTTTTCTCTTCTCTCTTCTTCTTTTCACCCTAACTTTACGGAGTACTTTTGCTGTCTTTCCGCCTGTCTTCCACGCGTCGGGTGTTGGATGACATGGTGCCGTTCGGGTGTGAATAGGACATTTCTCGCTGCGGGGAGGAAGAGTTGTTTGTATCTGGCCATCATATCCAACTTCGATTAGGCGGGTGTCGCACGCTGACTAACCGAGACGCGGCGCCGGCGTTAATATCTTGCGATCAACTTGTGGATTTTCCCCTGATGCAGCATCACCAGATCCCCTATCGATTGCTCGCCCCCCCCCTGGACAGATACCTAGATATCCAGATACAAGGGACTTGTTCGCTGAATTTTTTTTCTTCCCTCACCACTCTTCAGCACTGATGCAACCACAGGAGTGAAACAACAACCTCTTCATCGAACTCTACTCCACCATCAGCATTTCGGTGCGTCTTTGCTTTGCGACACACACATTCTTCTCACCCGGCCTGGACACTTGTTTGTTTTACACCCGCCCCCCAAATCTCATCTCATCTGGAATCCCTTGGTACGTATCATCGAGAGCCCCCTAAAACGCACCGGTCGAGTCTCGCCTTATCAGCAGCCGTCAGCGCGCCCTTGTCACCTTTGGAAAGAGTTTGATTTGAGCCCTTGACACCCTGCGATGGGCCTTGGGACAGCTTCTCCTCTTCCAACATTTCTCTCAGACGAGCGAAATTGAACGGATGATGAAGGGCTGGAGCTATGGCTGACTTTTCCTCTTCCACGATTAGCATCACACAAACGGTTCACGACCATCTTCAGTCTAAATTGATGCGAAATATTTCTTCAAGAGCACCACATTGTCGCAATGGCTCGTATTCAGATCCCCCTCGACGCTCTGACGTCGCGTCTCAACTTCGGGGACCGCTTCTCAGGCTTCAGTTCTGGTCCTTTGTCCGGTCGATTCTCCAACTTGCGACCCATCTCCGAGTTCCTCGACTTCAAGCGCCTGTCCAAGCCCGCCAACTTTAGTGACATGCAGTCTCGCGTCAACTACAACCTGAGCCATTACTCCAGCAACTATGCCGTTGTCTTTGCCATGCTGAGTCTGTATGCCCTTCTCACCAACTGGCTTCTGCTCTTCGACATTATTCTCGTCATTGTTGGCATGTGGTTCATTGGACGCCTGGACGGGCGCGATCTCGAGATTGGTACCTTTCGCGCCACCTCGTCGCAGCTGTACACAGGTCTCCTGGTCGTTGCCGTGCCATTGGGTCTGATTGCCTCACCATTCTCGACCCTGCTCTGGCTGATCGGCGCTACTGGCGTGACCATTCTCGGTCACGCCTCATTTCTGGACAAGCCCATCGATGAGGCTTTTTCAGGGGAGGCGGTCTAGGTGGTCGGCCGCGAGCTCCCAAATTTGCGCCCCAATGGGGAAGACCATCGAGGCGCGGGCGGAGGAAAACAGACGGGGATGCTGCGCACTACAGCTCTTGGGGCAATGACCCCAGAGTCGAAGAGTTGGAGACGGAGGGTGAAGACACGGATACACAAGGCGTCGGGTTGGCTATGCGGCGTAACACGCGGTTCGTCAGCGATTCTCTTCATTTTACGGGTATAGACTTGGGTGATCGGAAAAGTGGCACCTATCGCCGCCGGCAGTACAGCGATTCGGAAGACGAGGATGGCGATTCTGATTCAAGTGAGAGTTATGGCGAAGAGGAAGACGATGAAGACGAAGAGGAAGAGGAAGACGACGACGACGACGACGACGACGACGACGACGGTTCGAGCGGATACTTGGCTCGCCTGAGTTCAGAGGAAAGAGAAGAGGTGTTGGTTCGATCGGCTTTGCAGCTCATTGGTCGAGCCCAGGCCATGGGCGAAACTGACGTACATCTCAACAAGCAAGAACTTGAAGCATACGGGCGATACTTGAAGCGTATGAAAGAGGAAGAGGAAGAACGGGCGAGGCGGAGGAAGAAGCGCAATTCGGGCAGCGGAAGTGACAAGAAGAAGGCCAAGGAGCAGCGAATGGCTGTGCCCCTGACACAGCTGGCACCGACATCACGCAAGAAGAAATCATCTCTATCATCATCGGCAGAATTTCCTCCTCGACAGGATTCCCTGCCTCGACTGAGGGCAGCCAACGACCTGCCGCCCGATGGTCGTGAACGACAAGGATATCCGCCCATGGGCTATTTCCCACCGCCTTCTGCGTCTCGCTCGCGGCCCCGGGCTGGTACAACAACATCACAAGGGCCATCTAGTCGGGCTCGTGAAGAGTACGATTACGTTTCGCGGCCATCGTCTGCAAATCGACCACGCTCGCTGAGAGGATCTCCCCGGGACGAGGCCTCGGCCACCAGCAGTCGACCTCACAACAACAGCCTGAACCCATTCCAGTTCCAGACAGCGGGTCCGCGCGCGCCTTATCCTCCTGGCGCTGCGGCCGCCTCTCGACGGCATGTGTCGGGCCCTCCAGAGATTGTGTACGAGCAGCGCCGAGGAACGACGACTCCTGCTGCAGCTAGGAGCCGCCACGGATCCAGGCGGGCCAGCTACGACGAGTACACCAGCGAAGAAGGCAGTCCCACCAGCGAGGAGAGCACGAGTGATGATGGAGGCAACGGGGCGCAGATTCGGGACCCGGGTGGGAGAACGAGGGGCCGGGGGAGGAGCGAAGCCATCATAGTCGAGGAGTCGCCTGAGCGGACAAAAAGCAAGAAGAAGTCGTCGTCGTCTCCTGTAAAACGAAAACAGATCGCGGGGAAGAAGAAGAAGAAGTGAGAGTGAGGGTTGGTCAAGCTTATGGCGCATTGATATTAGTATTCGTAGTTTGGCAAACCTTGTGTGAACACAGTTGATAGTGAATGGCAGCAAGTGAACACAACACGTCATACCAGGCAACATTAAAGCCCGTACTTGGGATCTCGCCAGCCTGCCGCATGTCGCGTAGCCTCCCCCCAACGTCATTTTATCGACAATAGTGCTACGCTTCTAGGATGTAACTGGGTGTGTGGACGGCAAACAGCAAACAGCAAGCCCCTTCAGTACCAGGTGCGTGTGACGCCGAAGAGAGGCAAAGGCAAGCAAAAAAAAAAATTACATTCGTCTAGTTGGCCGGCCTGGCTAGTTATTCGGTTCAACTGAGCCAGTATACTTCTTCTTTATCAGGCACAGACTTCTAGGTTTTGACGGCAATACCAAGCGATATTCGGAAACAGAATGATCAAGTCTAGCATCCGGATGCTGTACCTATTACTCTAAGCCCTCGTCAGTCGATCCTAACTCGAGTAGATGCGGACGGAGCACAAGTCTTGGCATGCTTGGATTGCTGGAATTTGCCGGTTATTGATAGCGGAGGGCAGTACATACATACTACACGCAGGTCGCTTGGTCGTCTCCAGTTGCCCCCCCCCCCGGCAGGG
The DNA here is from genome assembly GCA_003814445.1 of Epichloe festucae Fl1. Lineage (NCBI taxonomy): Eukaryota > Fungi > Ascomycota > Sordariomycetes > Hypocreales > Clavicipitaceae > Epichloe > Epichloe festucae. The sequence goes on along the minus strand of CP031387.1, from coordinate 4,170,264 downwards.
TTGGTTGAGAGTCTGAGACTGAGACTGAGACCAACCAATTCACCGTCCTGCGATGAATGGATGGCGTACTCCGTACACGCGGGGTCCTGGGAGCATCAATGTGCTCTCCAGCGTGTTCAATGGCAGTATCTTGGCTCTCTTGCGCGGAATATATGTCCAACTCGTCGAGATCATGTCTCTTTTGCTATGGAGGAGTTAATAAGGGAAAAACAGTAACGACGGCTCGCAGCAGTTAATTGGCCCGTGCTCCGTACAAGTGGGTTGTAAGTCCGACCCCCTGTCACTTGAGAGAGCTACAGTACGTACGGACTACTTTACGCCGCGAGCCTCACCTCACCTCACCTCACCTCACCTCTACGGCATAGCAAAGAACAAACTCATCCATCCAAAATGCCACGCACCAGATCCCCCAGTCGCAGCAGCACAGGGTCATCCAAAACAGCCACAGCCACGAAGCGCCTCATCAAAGAGATGGACACATGGCGCAAGGAGCAGCGCGAGGAAACGGGCATAGAGAGGCTGGGACCCGTCAGCGAAGGAGACCTGTTAACATGGGAGGCCGTCATCAACGGAAGGGGCGTCGGCGCAGGCTACGATGGTGAGTTGAACACCTCTTTTTCTTTTTTTTTTTTTTTCCTTTTCCCCCGCGGGACACGTCAACTTTGTGTGGCGTGTTCCCCCCCTTTCCCCCCAAAAAAAAAAACAAGAAGCTTCTCGAGGTACCAAAGAGAAGTGGGAGCCAGGGGGCTGACTTGTCTCGTGCCGCGCAGCGGGCAGATGGCTCATCTCCATTGCCATACCAAGCGCGTACCCCCTCCAGGCGCCCAAGATGCGCTTCGTCACCCCCGTCGTGCACCCGAACGTTGGGCTGGCCAGCGGCGAAATATGCCTCGACCTGCTCAAGGACGCGTGGACGCCCGCGTACAGCGTACTGGAGTGCGTGCGCGCGGTGCGCATGCTGCTGAGTTGTCCGGAGACGGACAGCCCGCTCAACGTGGATGTGGCGGCGTTGCTGAGGGGGGGCGATGTCATTGGGACGAGGAAGTTGGTTGAGTGTTGGTGTGCGGATGAGGGGGGGAGGTACGATGGTGTTTGATGGTGCTCGATGGGGCGGCGGGGATATACATTTGATGAAAGTCGTCTTTATTTGCACTTCATTCCAGGTGTGTCAATTGTCAATCGTCAATCGTCAATCGTCCCTGGGGTATGGCCGGCAGTAATGTGTCCAATACATTACTAGAAACCCGATGCGTTGGTTGGCCGTAATAAGTGACATGAGAAGAAAATGATCAGAATCGATAAGATATGCTAGCAACACATGAACTCCAGGTCCGGGTTGTAGTCATGTCGACTACGTAAAGTACACCTCCATTCAAAATTGGCCGTGCTGGATGGGTGAGGTCCCCTTGACCTCCCTGTCACCTGCCACCTGCCACCAACTTGTGTTTTTTTGTCCTTGAAGCCTCTTCAATGCGGCATGCCAATCATAAGGGAAAAGGCAGAAGAGGCTATAGCATAACCCTCCCCTGCGCGTTACCCTGCGCCAAACAGGCTCAGCCATCAACTCCTTCTCCCTCTTTATTTTCTATTTTTTTGTTTTTGCTATGAGAATGGAAATCGTCTCTTATTCATTATAGTGGTAGATCTAGGTTCGAGTTAGTAATTCATTGCCATGCCAATTTCGCGCCGGTATGTTCTTACTCTGTAATTTGGAAGACCGTATGGTTGCCACCCTAATCGTTTGGCCATCTTGGCAAATCCCTCGGTCTCGATAAGATGATAGAATGGGAAGGGAGGAAACATGGCACCATCTCGGTGGACATCAGCCTTGACGAACAGGGCAGTGCCACCAACACCATCGAGTGGTACGGCCAAGCTTTTGTCACCGCCATCCGTTGCCATGTAGGCCATCAGAGTGCGGTAGGTGGGCATCTCGGCATAACCCTCGAGCAGAATTTCATCAGGACCCATCTTGGAGGCCATCTGCAGGGCTACATCGCTGTCTTGCCAGCTGTTAAAGTCATAAGGCCGTTGATCAATCTTCTTCTTTTCATCATTGTAGTATCTTTGAAAGCAATTGGGGACAATGATGTCTTTGTTATGCTTGGCAAGATCCTGAATCAACGTGGGCGGCGTTTCAATAATGTCAGAGTCCAACCACAGCACCCATGAGGTGGCGGGCCCCAAAGTGGTGAAGAGCAGGGAGTTACGAGCCTTGGCCATGACGGCGCGTCGGTTCTTTTGGTTGGACATTTTGTGACGTTCGGTCTCATCTTGCGATGCAATCGCCGGTTCGAAGTCCTGGCGCAGAATAATGATGCTCTTGAATCGATCCTTGTCGGGTCCACGCTTCTGGGTCTTTTGGATCTGCTGCTGCAGGGCGGCCGTGGCGGCATTGCCCTCCTTGGTCTTGGGAAGAATGAAACCGAGTGTGATGAGTTCGTGAGGGTAGCTAAGGCGCGACAGGTTGTCCCAGTATTCCTGATAGAAGCGGGCCATCGGGGTCAGGATAAGAACGTGCTCCTGGTTCTCTATCGGATTCGGTGTGATGGTGACATTGTTGAGGTTGTAGCGAACGACAGGTGGCGGCGCCGTCTGCAGTCCCGATTTCGTGTTGGACTTCCTATAGGGCGAAGTCGGCGGCGACAGGTGATGCTGCGCAGTGACAGCTTTCGACCGAGCCGACGTGGCAGGACTTGAGGGAGAAACGAGAAAGAAGAGAATGAAGATGCAAAGAACGACGCCCAAAACGAGAGTACATGGGTTTGCCTTCTTGAGGCGGACTGACCCCATGGGTCGAGCCATGGAGTCTGCTGCTGATGGGATATTATTCTCAAGGGGAGAAGTGCCGTGCCGCCTCGATTCGATTCGACTCAATTCGCTATTTACGTGGCAGAGGCGAGTTGCGACGATGGCATGTGGTCAGATCGACATGCAGGTGCAAAGTGGCATGAAGGGGACGAGCGAGTCGAGTCCGGTGCGACCGACCTGGATTGGCAAATTGGAATTGGCAAACAACACAACCAACAAATGCGCACCGGCAAATAGAATTGGCAACAAGGAATGATGGAGACGCGTGCAGAACGGGGGCGGCGGCGGCGGCGGCGGTTAACGTTGCCGGGATTAATAAGGGAGCAGCAATATTATTACTCCGTAGAGCGTGGATGAAGAAGGGGAAAAACCAAACCGGTGGATGAAAGGATGAAAGGTGGATGAACTGCGGAATCCACCCGTGCACGACAAAGGTCGTTCGTTGTTGCTTGCGCCCTCTCAGCCTCGTCAAATCACCGGCCCGGGAGACCGTCTGTCCGTCTCTGTCTGTCTGCCCAGAGTCTCGCCCTTCATCTCTCACACCTCTGCAGCAGCTCAATCATCGAACACGTCTCTTGTCCCTTGACTCCGTCATCTAAAATGACCGACAACATGGATCGTGGCCTCGACGAGATCATCGCCGACAAGGTATGAAGCCCTCAAAACCATTCATTCCCTTCCCTCGGCGTGCGCCCTGTCTGCCCAATTACCCAAACTACCCAAGCTAACCGTCTCTGCAGCGCAGCAATGGTCGTCCAAACCGTAGCGGCGGGCGAGATACCCGCCGTCGCGACCGAAATGATTATCCCCGAGATGGGGTAAGAAAGGTTTGTCCTCAGGGTTTGCCTTCCCTTGGCCATCTCTGACACCGGTTCCTCCCCAGGTTGCACAACCCTCCTCTCCATGCGACTGTACAGCCAGCGGGCTGGCCTGGCTTGCCTCTCAACTTGTCGACTCGATACACAGAGAGAGCCTTGACGATGCGGACAGTGCATTCTCCCTAGACGTAACGCTAACCAGCTCTTGCCCTCCCCCCCCCAACAGTCAACCCGCGACGAATCTCGAAACTTGGATAGGTAAGTTGTTGTTGGCCCACATGGACGCGCGGCGACTTTCCAGCTGATCAAGATCAAGCGAATGGGTTCATGATCGGTATGACGAGAGTGGTAAGGATTCGAGGCGCGACGCCTATCTGGAATTCGAACTCATGGACTTTTAGATTCTCGCCGAGCTCCAGCCCCTCGACGCCGTCGTCAGTCGCCATCAAGGTAAGCTCGTGCCAGGACGGGCAAGTCCTAAAATAATCAGCTTGTGGATTCATTCTTTTAATCACCTATGACAGCGAAACCGGATCGAAAATCCGCATCGATAATATCCACTACGACCTTACAGAGGCGGATCTGGATGTAAGCTCTCCCCAAATCAGCCCTGATTGTAGCCCAGTCTGACATCAGCGCAGGAACTTTTCTCAAGAATTGGCACTGTCACCAAGCTGAATCTACGATACGACCGCGCAGGGCGATCCGAAGGCACTGCTTATGTCACGTATGAGCGAAAGGAAGATGCTGAGGATGCTATTCGGCAATTCGACGGAGCCAACGCGAACGGTTTGTCCCCGCCGAAGACTAAATCTTTACACATAACACACCTCTGACTGATAATTTCAGGCCAGCCAATTCGTTTAACGTTTTTGCCATCTCGCAACCCATTCGATACTGCCATCATGCCTGGGCGACCACTGTCAGAGCGAATTTCGAACCCTGACAGTCGAGCTCCTCGCTCCACATCTCCCCGGCGTAGAGGCGGAGATGATGACGTGGCTCGTAAAGGCATCGATAGATATGTACCCGGTGAACAATCCAGAAGTCCCATGCCCCGTCGTCGAGGTGGGCGAGGGGAAGGGCGACGTCCAGGTGCTCGGCGTGAAGAGAACGCGCAGGAAAGTGGCCGCGGGGGTCGTGGGGGTGCTCGAAGCAACCCTCGTGCCAAGAAGACGCAGGAGGAGCTGGACGCGGAGATGGCAGACTACTTTGGGGGTGGTAGCAACGATGCTCCTCCCGCAGCCGAGGCTCCTGTGAATGGTGCGGTCCCAGCTGCTGATGCTCCAGCCGCTGGAAATGACGACATTGACATGATTGAATAAGGGCATCTCTGTATCAATGTTTGGGGACAACATCTGGGGCCATCTTTCGGTTAAGCTTCAGTCATCTTGTGCATTAAACGAACGGGTAGCAATGGCACGCGGGCTGACCATCAGTTCACGCGCTAAAATTTATAATCAATTGTAAGGATTCGGCTGGTTTTTTTTTTTTTTTTTTTTTTTTTTTTGGCTCAGTTTACATCTACTGCAAGCCAATCTCATGGTAAAGCATGAGTAGATCCCGTGGAACTTGCACCATGTCGTAATGACTGCTCGTCGGTCACTAGAATCCTTCCCTCCATTATTGCCGCACTGGTTCCTGGACGGACGGAGGTACAATTGGAGCGTCATCTCACTAACCCAGCTTCATACACGGACTGTTATGCCACCAGGCGTTGTTTCGACAAAACATGTCTCCGTCGTGCCTCCACGCGGTGCGCAAGCCGCTACTGCTCAGCGCATCGCAAATTCTCTGTCAGAGGGAACGGCCAGCGAGTCCATCTTCCTCATGGACCTACATACAGTGTCTCCCTCATCTGTCAAGGCCATGGCGTATATGTTTGAAAAGTCGAGGAGTTGTCCAGGGGCATAGCTTGGTGTGCAGAGGTCCGTTGCAGAGGATGAGGTGCTGGGCGAGGAAAAGATGGGCAAAGGGAAAAGGGGGGGGGGGCACAATTGGAAGATGCGGCATCTGCGATGGCGGAGGGATTGGAAAGGAAGAAGAAGAAGATGGGATAGAGTTTTACACATAATTGGTTTCTCTTGTCATCAAGCTTCTAGATCATGTAAGGATGCGAGTTTCATAGTTACAGCTGGTACATGGCACAGGTTGTTTTTGGCAGATCCAAAACGTGTTTCCTTTTTTTTTCACATCATAGCTATCATCCCAGCATCTGCTAGGTCGCCGCCACCAAGAAATCCAAAGATTCCTCCGGTTTTGGTCCCGGCATTACCGATATAAATTCTAGAGCCGGGAACACTCAGCTTCGAATCGTGATATGTATCGGCGCCGGGGTCTGGGCGGACAGACAAGTAAATGCCTTGTGTCGAAAGAGCTCCAAAATGGTCCGCAACAAGGTATCCCTTCTTCGAAGAATCGTACTCTCGCGTAGACTCTGGGGTCAGTGGGACTCCAAATACAACGCCGGTCGCGGAAGTAGCCACCGTCTCGGCCGATGCCATCGCGGGAACAAAGAACTGTATATGCGCGCCAGGAGGCGCGAAACTGGAATTGCTCATGGTTCGCATGAACTTTTCCATCTCTTCTTCCTCCGATGAGGCGAAGAAGGTCTCTCGTGGATCAAGTGACAGTAGGCCTTTCTTGAGACCCCATCCGCCGCCGCCACTCACTACAGCATAGATGTTAGATGAAAGGCTTGCGATTCTTGGTAAAAAGTCTAGGGGAAAGAAGGAAAGAAGGACAGAAAGAACGTACAGACTTGATAGAATCGACTACCGACTTGGTGTTGCTGCTCAAGGTAGTAGGCACATGACTCAACGTCTGCTCGAGTCACAGCTTTGCCCTGTAATATGGCCGAGGGATCAGGAGCATTCTCGGCACTCCATGAGCTCGTCTGTGAATTGTCCGGGGTGATCAATGCCCAGACGCCCATTGGTCCTGAGGTGGTCGCAGCTGTTCTCTGATGTGCAAACATGCTGTTGACGGCATCTTCCAGCTCCGCTGACGCCGGTATCGGCTTGCCTCCTGCTTCAATGCCCCGTACGATGTTTCCGAAGCTCTCCGTTAATTTACGAGCGCGAGTCACCGGAGATAATGGTGCCCAAAGTCCAAAGTCGGCAACTGATTGCGCCGGTTGATCAATCTCCACGTGAACATTCTGCCATTGCTTCTCGCTCGTCTGCTTCAGCTTCGGGGTTCCTTGAGATAAATCATACCGGCTCGTCAGGAGAGTGGAGGCCTTGTTGTTGAGGAACGTCGTCCGGGTGAGGGGGAGAGTCTGAGTGGACAGCCCAACTTTGAATGTGAGCGCAGCTACCGAATCTCTCTCAAATTTCTCAACTGGCGGATCTGGTTGATCTGGTTGACCTGGTTGACCTGGTGCCCATAGCTTGGGCAGTAACGAATCCAGGTCGCCTCGCAGGACCGATATGCCTGGCATGGGAACGGGCTCGCCTAGTGCAGGAGCAATATTGTCCACGATAGCACATAACAGATGGAAGTCTTTGATGCTTTCCGAGGCTGATAGGAGACTTACCAACTCCGAATTGAAGTTGTGGTCATCCAATTGTTTGGCCAATTCTGGCGTGGCTAGAACAACAGCCGCATTGTGTTTCTTTGGGTTTTCTAGTACAGCATTGCCGTGGAGCTTGCCTATGATTTCTTGGGGTTTGTCCTGTGGAAATAGTCAGTACCGTGACATGGAGACTTGATATTCATCGCTTTCCCTACGTTGGACGATAGATAGTAAGAGAACCTGGTTTGGTTCGGAGTTTTCAGTGTAGATCGCTGCCGCCTTGATACGACGTAGCGCCTGAGGGGGGAGCTTCTCAAAATGCAACGAGGCGCACAGAGCACCATGCTGGCTGTGGCCTGCGACGCTGATTCCTGGGCCGTCTTTCCTGCTATGACAATTCATGAATCAATTTGAAGTTTCAATACAAGGTTGGGATAAACTATCTCATAGAGGGCCCGGGAGAAATCAAAGTAAAAAAGATGGTGATTCATTTCATATTAAGTAAGCCCAGGGGCCAGCACCAAAGTGAGTGTGGCCGACAATGTGGCTGAAGCTGTCTCAACCACCAATCCCGCGGCCCGCGGGATGCACTGCCACATTTCTTTGAACCCCTCCTCAAAATTTCGATCCAAGTTGTAATCCGTATTTGCGCCGAGACTCGGAAGTGAGTCACCAGTGCCTCTGAGCTTCCAGTCCAAATCTCCCCTTGAGAAGACGTGGAAGCCCCTACATTTTGGGCTTCAGCAAAAAGTCTTCAGCACGACGTTCAGACTCGCAGTTCGAGCACTTCGGGTGCGATCTGTTTCCCCGGGAAGACCCTTGACTACAACTGCTCGTGCCGCCATGGCAAGCAACGTTACTCGAGGAGGCCCTGGTAAGACAATTGGTATGCACTGGTTTATATTTTAGACATGAGACTGACCATTACGTGATGTGATGTAGCTGGGCCGAGCGAAGCAGCTGAAGTAAGATTTGAATATCCCGCCACCGATCGAGACGAGCTCCAACAGCACCAGACTCTAATGTGAAGCAGGATGTAAACCAGGCCGCTCAGGCTACTGCGGCCAATGATGATGGAACTCCCAAAGTGAAGTCAGAGAAGGACTGTAGGTTCTGTCTGTCCACTTTTCCCGATCATCATCAAGCATGGTCAACAAGAGAACGATGCTAATGGGTGGGTGCGCAAAGTGGAAAAGGAGCGGAGAAAGGCGGAAAAGGCTGCTAAGCTCGAGGCAAAGAAGGCAAAGGCTGCGCAAATGGCTGCGAACTCTGCCTCCAAAGAAAAGAAGGCCAGGGAGAAGAAGACGGAGGAAGTTGTTCCACCATACGTCGAGGACACGCCCGTTGGCGAGAAAAAGCGCATTCGATCGTTCGAGGATCCGAATTTCAAGGCCTACGACCCCATTGCCGTGGAATCAGCCTGGTATGACTGGTGGGAAAAGGAGGGCTTCTTCAAGCCCGAGTTCACCCCCGAGGGCAAGGTCAAGGAAGCCGGTAGTTTCGTCATTGTTCACCCTCCTCCCAACGTCACCGGCTCTCTGCACATGGGTCATGCTCTCGGTGACTCGCTGCAAGATCTCATGATCCGATGGAATCGAATGAAAGGAAAGACCACTCTATGGCTGCCCGGCTGCGACCACGCTGGTATTTCCACACAGAGCGTCGTCGAAAAGATGCTGTGGAGAAAGGAAAAGAAGACCAGACATGATCTCGGTAGAGAGAAGTTTGTGGAGACTGTTTGGGAGTGGAAGGAAGACTATCACAAGCGCATCAACAAGGCTCTCACACACATGGGTGGCTCTTTTGACTGGAGTCGAGAAGGTACCTTCAATTGAGCAAGCAACATGATCAAAGAACATCATTTAACGTGCCCTTCAGCTTTCACCATGGATGCCAACCTTTCTGCGGCTGTTGCCGAGACCTTTGTCCGACTTCACGAGGAAGGTATCATTTACAGAGCGAACCGACTTGTCAACTGGTGCACACACCTGAACACCGCCCTTTCTAATTTGGAAGTCGACAATAAAGAGCTCACGGGTCGAACTTTGCTTGATGTTCCAGGCTACGAGAAAAAGGTTGAGTTCGGTGTCATTGTTCATTTCAAGTATCCAATCGAGGGATCAAGTGAGACCGTCGAGGTTGCCACCACTCGTATTGAGACAATGCTTGGCGACACTGGTATCGCTGTCCATCCCAACGATGCCCGCTACAAGCACCTCGTCGGCAAGAACGCTGTGCATCCTTTCATTCCTGACCGTAAGCTTCCCATCATTGCCGATGAGTATGTCGACATGGAGTTTGGAACTGGTGCTGTCAAGTTGACGCCCGCACACGATCCCAACGATTTCAACCTCGGCCAGAAGCATCGCTTGGAATTTGTCAATATCCTCACAGACGATGGTTTGATGAATGAGAACGCAGGTCCATACAAGGGCCAGAAACGCTTCGACGTCCGTTACTCTATCCAAGATGCACTCAAGGAGAAGGGTCTTTACGTTGACAAGAAGGACAATGCCATGAAGGTGCCCTTGTGTGAAAAGTCCAAGGATGTCATTGAGCCCATCATGAAGTCTCAATGGTGGGTTCGCATGAAGGAGCTTGCTGAGCCTGCCATGCAGGTTGTCCGAGATGGTAAAATCAAGATCAGACCCGAAACGGCCGAGAGAAGCTACTTCCGCTGGCTCGAGGATATCAATGACTGGTGCATCAGCAGACAGCTGTGGTGGGGTCATCGTTGCCCTGTCTACTTTGCCAACATTGAAGGTGTTGCCAAAGACACTACCGACGAGAAGCTTTGGTTCTCGGGCCGAACTCGTCAAGAAGCCGAGAAGAAGGCTGCTGCTGCCCTGCCAGGCAAGAAGTTTACTCTTGGACAGGATGAAGATGTTCTTGACAGTAAGCAGACTCCCCGAAACCAACGGATAGGGAGAGCTATCTATGTGTTCAGCGCTTATATTCACGACAGCTTGGTTTTCTTCTGGTCTCTGGCCGTTCAGCACACTCGGTTGGCCCAACAAGACCCACGACCTGGACACGCTCTATCCCACCACCGTTCTCGAAACCGGATGGGATATCCTCTTCTTCTGGATTGCCCGAATGATTACCCTCGGCTTGAAGATGACCGGCAAGGTCCCCTTCAGTGAAGTCTTCTGCCACAGTCTTGTCCGTGACTCAGAAGGCAGGAAGATGAGTAAGAGTTTGGGCAACGTCATTGATCCTCTTGACGTGATCTCAGGTATTCAGCTGCAGGAACTGCATGAGAAACTTCATCAAGGAAACTTGCATCCCAGTGAGGTGGAAAAAGCCTCCAAGTATCAAAAGACTGCGTTTCCTGACGGTATTCCTCAATGCGGTGCCGATGCTCTACGGTTCACCATGATCAATGCCACCACTGGCGGCGGCGACATCAATTTGGACGTCAAGGTGTAAGTTGCGTTCCCCGAGAGTCAACGTGTAAATATTTCAATTCTCACCATTATCGCCTAGCATCCACGGATACCGCAAGTTCTGTAACAAGATTGTAAGTCGTCCAGGGGAAAGCATATATCACTCAGGTGTGGCCTTGCTAACTGAATACCCAAGTTCCAAGCCACCAAGTATGTCTTGGGCAGCTTGCCCGAGGGTTTTACCCCTGCCAAGGACGGCATCATTCGCGGCAAGACTTTGGCTGAGCGATGGATTCTTCACAAGATGAACAGCGCTACCAGGGATCTCAACATTGCGATTGCGGACCGCGAATTTCAAAAATCCACCACCATCATCTACAAGTACTGGTATGCCGAGCTCTGCGATGTCTTCATTGAGAATTCCAAGGCCATTATCCGCGATGGCACAGAGGAAGAGCGCCAGTCTGCTCTGCAGACTTTGTACACCGCTCTGGAGTCAGCCCTGACTCTGATTCACCCGTTCATGCCCTACATCACCGAGGAGATGTGGCAGAGAATGCCTCGCCGACCCAACGACGCCACCAAGTCCATCATGGTTGCCAGGTATCCTCAGTACAGCCCTATTCTGGATGACCCCGAGTCAGAAGCTGCCTATGAGCTTGTCCTGGCCTGCACCAAGGCAGCCCGATCTCTCATGTCCGAGTACGCACTCAAGGAAAATGCCGAAGGTAGGCAACTCAGTGGCCAATTTTTTTTTTTTTTTTTTTTTTTTAACAATCTGGCGACTTGTCCATGACTAACTGTCTTTCTTCCCCAGTCTTCGTTCAAGCATACAACGAAGCCGCCCTCCAGACTTGTCACGCCGAAGTAGCATCAATCAAGTCTCTCAGCGGCAAGGGCGTCAAGGCAATGCAAGTCATCGGGCCAGATGCCCCTCGGCCAGCCGGGTGTGTTGCGTATCCCGTCTCCACCTCTGCCGGCGTCTTCTTGCACGTCAAGGGCCGTGTTGACTTGGACGCCGAAATTAACAAGGCCCAGAAGAAGCTGGAGAAGTCGAAGATACAGAAGCAGAAGCAGGAGAAGATCTTGCGGGACCCTGGGTACAAGGAGAAGGTCTCGGCAGCAGTCCGTGAACAAGATGAGCAGAGACTGGCTGATGCTGAGCAGGAGGTGCTCAGTTTCGAGGAGACGATCAAGCAATTTGAGCAGCTAAAACTCGAGTAAAGCATGTTGTTAAGGGGGAGATTGATAAGCTCAAAATACACATTTAAAAGAAGAGATTGCTGTAGTAATTCCGCTCACATGGTAGTTTACCATGGTCAGAAATCGTTTGGTTTCATGGCAAAAAAAGAGAAAACCATTCACCTAGAGGGAAGTGTATCAAAGCAAATTTGGCTCGCTAGATCTTCATCTTTTGATAAGTTACTGACGGGACGGACCATTATGTTTCATTACCACCCGCCTTTACCGCCGCCGCCACCACCACTACCGCCACCGCCGCCACCACCAGACGCTTCGTCATTTCTCCTGCCTCCTCCCCCCTTGACAGGTTTCGACTGTGCCGCCTCATGTCTCTTCAACTCCTCTGGGACCTTGGAAATGGAACTCTTGCTCAGCATCTGCCTCAGGTCATACAGAACATCTGCATCCTCACTGCCCAAAAAGGTAATAGCCACACCACTCTTGCCAGCACGACCCGTACGACCAATACGATGGGTGTAACTCTCGATGTTGGTAGCCATGTTGAAGTTGACCACGAGGGAAACATCAGGGACATCAATACCGCGACCAGCCAGGTCCGTGGCCACGAGAACCTGTGTCTGTCCCGAGCGCACCGACGCGAGAGCCGCCTCACGCTGCTCCTGCGTCTTGGACCCATGCAACGTGACGGTTGACCAGCCCATGGATCGGATATCTCGCGCCACGGCATCGCAGTTCCGCTTGATGTTGACAAAGACAATAATCGGCGGCGCGAACTCGTTCTTGGACAAGATCTCCTGCAGCCGCTTCTTCTTGCGGTCCTCTCCAGACACGAACTCGACGCGCTGCTCGACCGTCTCGACTGCTTCTCCGGCATTTCCTATCGTTGCAGTGGCCGGACGTCGGAGGTACTTCTTGGCGATTCTCTCGACGATGGGAGGCATGGTAGCTGTGTACATCATGGTCTGGCGATACTTGTCCCTCCCGCCAAGATGTCTCTTCATGAGCTGCGCATTTTCTGCATCCTCCGTATCGGGCTTCTCGTTGCTGACGGGCAGTGCGTCGAGGATCTTGTTGACGGATTCCTCGAATCCGAGATCAATCATGCGATCTGCTTCATCCATGATGACGTAGCAGCATTGGGAGAGTACGAGGAGTCGTCGCTCGATGCAATCTACGAGACGGCCGGGAGTGGCGACAATGATTTCCGCGCCGTTTCGCAACGCAAAGGCTTGCTCTTCGAGCGAGTGTCCACCGACGATGCTGACACAGCGGAATCCAAGCGGTTCGGCGAATTTTCTGGCTTCCGTTTCGATCTGCTGGACCAGTTCACGAGTTGGTGCGAGAATAAGACCGTAAGGGCCATCGTTTTTGTTGATTTCGGTGAGGGGAGGCAGATCAGATATGTAGACGAGAAGTGGAAGCAAGAAGGCTGCCGTTTTTCCGGAACCGGTGACGGCAACGCCGATGAGGTCGCGCGCCTGCAGAGCGATGGGGATTGCGGCCCTCTGAATAGGCGTGGGCTCCTTGTAGCCGACTCTGTCCACAACGTTGAGCAGCCGTGACGGGAGTCCCGACTCTTCCCAGTTGCGCATGGGATCTGGAATGGCGCCTCCTTTGGTGGATATACCAAAGTCCTCTTTGAAAATCCTCCAATCCCGCTCGCGCATCTCCTCGAGCCTCTTCTCGGACCAGTGTCGTCCAAGGCCCGTCCTCTCAGCTCTCTCCCTGGCTTTGGCCCTTGCCCGATAAAAGTCCTCCATGATGCCCTTTGCGCGCTCTCTGCCATTCTCGACATCCCGTTCTTCAATCAGCCTCGCGCGCTTCCGAGCTCGCCTCTCTGCATCATCGTCGAACTCGCCTCCGACACCGGCGAGTGAGAGTCCCCTGTTAATGCTCTGGTTCGCATATATGGGATCGTTGTCTCTGGACGTATCATCTTCAAGATCCCATTCAAAATTAAACTTCTTTTCCGTCGTGCGCATGCGCTTCCTCTTTGCCGAGAAGCTAGACTGCTCGTTGACTTGAGGTCCCAGATACCGCGACCGCAAGAGCGAGGCTTCGATGTCCTCTGCTGATCTCTTCTCGCCGTTTGTTTTCTCGCTCTTCTTCTCACTCCTTGTTCGATTCATGGAACGAGGGCCGGTAGGAATCTGCGGCAACTGGCCCGGGCCATTTGCAAATCCGTTCGTAGAGGCGGACGACGTTCCTCTGGCAGATGCTCCGTTGGATCGCGATTCCCATCTCCTCTCCTCCTCTTTTCGTTTCTGGGCTTCTTCGGCGGCTTTGCGCCTCTTCTCTTCTTCTTCCTGTTTGACCTTCTCGGCGGCTATGCGCTCACGCTGAGCTTTGGGAATGAAGCGAGGCTTTGCGGCAGCAGCGTCTGCTGCTTTTTTTTGCCGCAGGATCTCCTCTATGTCAAGAGGCATAATTGTGCTATTGTGACTCCAAAATATTGTTAGACCATGTAGAATGAAGTATTTTCCTCGATGACGAATGCAAATTCCGAGTGAGAGTCTTGTTGGTCTTATTATTGTTGAAACAGTGATGAATTTTGTTTGAAGAGAAATGGAACAAGGTCCGCCGCCTTGGCAAGGCTGTGGATTCCTCCAGGTCGCATCCAGCAACCGGCCAATCAAATTGTGCAGACGCCACCAAGACAAGATATCCAGCTTCAAGTTAGCGTAGCCTTGACAGATGCTCGACCTCGACGACCAACCCCGAAACCCCGAATTGAATTCCTCGAGGTCAATCCCAGATCTTCATCTTTCGGCACACCCGCACTCGAAGGGACTGTACGTCATGGCCTCAGCATCCAAGTACGCGCAGCTGGCCAAGACGCTGCCAGAGCCGCTGCAGCGATTCTTCGCACGATGGCCGCCAGCATCTCTTCAGACCATGGCCGCTGCCCCGACGCATTTTCAGGAGCAGCGTCCGGATCCGTTTCGATTCTACAAACACCCCGCCACAGGCAAGTGGCAAGACCCCGTGTACTCTTCCCGACGACAGGCGCAGCTGGTCCAGATGGCGCGCGAGCACGGCGTCGAGGAGCTCCTGCCGGAAACCACAAAGGGAACAGAGTATCGCCTGGCGTACCGCGTAGAGCACGGCTTGAGAGTAAAGGGCACCGGTGTAGGACAAAAAGTAAAGGGACACATCCACGAGCGACACATGATTGCAAAGTACGTCGACCCGTCTCGATTCGTCATCATCTGTCCGCGACACGACCCATGCGTCGTCCGTCGGGACTGAAACCTCCGTGGCAAAATTCAGCAAAAAAAAAAAAAAAACTAACACACTCGGCGTACAGGATGGAACAGAGAAGGAAAGCCATGATGGAGATGCCAAAGCTAATCAAGGCCTGGAAGAGAGTGAGTTTTTTTCTTTGATTATTTCCCCCCCTCCCCAACCTCTTCTTTCTTCTGAGCCTAGTTACGCGCAAATGTATCGGCCGCCTACTAATGAAATGGAATAGGTCGGAAAGCGAAACTGGACCAAATGGCCCAAATAAATGATTCCATTGCAAGGAGCCGTCTTGTATATTTCATGTATATCTACGCATTACCAGGGGAAATAGCACCAGTTTCGTACTCCCTTCCCAAAGGCCGAAGTTGGGGAGAATTACCCCTCGTGATTTGATCTCCGCCGGACGAAAGCCTCCCATGAACTGAGGAAACTCGTCTCTCCGACACAAAATAAGAATCTCGCAAGCATCAGCAACGTGACGTCCCCCACCTTTCTCCAATAACGCCGTCAAAATATGGCGCGCCCCCAATTTCCAACATCTTGAAACTACCCAAAACCTGCACATAATCACGTGATGTTGAACTGGAAATACTCCCCAAGTTCCTCCATATCGCCATCCCAATACTCCGTACTCTATAGTTAAATGACTGCCAGTGTATTGTCGAACCGGGATCCCATACTGCCGCCCCGGGGCCACCGTGGCTCTCCCAATCATGAACGCCACAGATCCCACGCATTATGAAATTCTTGGTCTCACCCCTTCGATCCTCAGCGAATCCCGCCAAGACCCCTCCACGCTTTTAAAGAAGGCGTATCACGGGGCCCTCCTACGCCATCATCCCGATAAACAACCATCTTCTTCCTCTTCGTCTATTCCATCATGTACAGCCTCGGATTCAATATCCGGCTCCAAGACATACACCGTTGATCAAATTGCCACAGCATTCGCTGTTCTGTCCTCCCCTGGCCAACGCATAGAATATGATGCGAGTCTTCGCCAATCACAAGCGCTTGCTGGATCGGCGACGCCAAAATTCCAAACCGGCGTAGAAAACGTCGATTTGGATGACCTCCCTTTCGATGAGGAGATGGAGCGATGGCACAGGTCTTGTCGATGCGGGAACGACCGGGGCTACTTGTTTGGCGAGGACGACCTGGTGGAAGTGGAGGATGAGGGTGTGTTGTTGGTAGGATGTCAGGATTGCAGTCTTTGGTTACGAGTTCACTTTGCGGTTTTAGATGATGTCGATCCAGCATCCAAGGAGAGCATAATTAACAAAAGTTGACAAACGTTGGCAAAAATGCTGGCGAGTTTCAGTGGTGCGTGTCATTAATCAGATCAACACTCCATGCAATAGGCATCGACAAGCTGGGCAACCGCTCAAACAGAATCGCAGGGAATAAAACATTCCAAGCCAACCTAATACTCGGTTGAGGCAATTTTAGTATTTTTTATTTGTCCAGATGGCCTCTCGCATGATAGTCTAAAAGCAGAACTTCCAAAACAAATGCTCTCTCATAGGACCACGTGCCAGTCCGCAGGACAGTAGGAGCAGAGATCGACGTCTCCATCCATTGTATACGCGCATTTCCCTAAAAGATGCCGAGGCACTTGATCAAAAATAAAACACAAGTCTTCCGTCCACTCCGTAGACACCAGCCCGCCCGATACCATGGTGATCAAAGCATATATCTTGGCAGCATATTTATCCAGTTTTTTTATAGTTTTTTTTTTTACTCAGTAGCCTTAGTCTCCTCAGTGGTGGAGGTGGCGGCAGGCTCAGCGGCGGCAGCGGTCTCCTCCTTGGCAGGAGCATCAGCCTGGCCAGCGGCACCAGTCTCAGCCTCGGATGAAGTCCACAGAGTCTAGGTCAACCCACGTTAGTGCGAGTTCGCTCCCGGTGCGGCTGCGTCGTTTGAGGGACGTACCAGGTTGTCACGCAGGAGCTGCATGATGAGAGTAGAGTCCTTGTAGCTTTCCTCGCTCAAAGTGTCAAGCTCTATGGTACAAGAGTTAGCCTTATCATTCGGAAATGAGGGTGGAGGCGACAAATGGTAGCGGATTGCGACAGGTCATACCAGCGATGGCGTCATCAAAAGCCTGCTTAGCCAGGTGACAGGCCTGGTCGGGGGCATTCAAAATCTCGTAATAGAAGACGGAGAAGTTAAGGGCAAGACCCAGGCGGATAGGGTGGGTAGGAGGAAGCTCAGTCTGGGCAACCTCGGTGGCAGCCTTGTAAGCTTCAAGGGACTGGTCGGCGGAGTCCTTGCGGCGGTCACCGATGGCGAACTCGGCCAGATAACGGTGGTAGTCACCCTTCCTGGAAATAAATTATCAGTGTCTGTCTACGGTTGATAGTGTTGATAAACCTCGTGGACAGAAGTGGGAGTACGCGTACATTTTGTGATAGAAGACCTTGGACTCGCCAGACTTGGCAGAAGGAATAAGGTGCTTGTCAAGGACTTCGAGAATATCCTCGCAAATCTTGGCGAGCTCGGCCTCAATCTTTTGTCGGTATTCCTTAATGAGAGTGACCTGGGACGAGTTGCCCTTAGACTCCTCCTTTTGCTCAATTGAAGTGACTATTCTCCACGAGGCACGGCGGGCGCCAATGACGTTCTTGTAGGCAACGGACAAGAGATTGCGCTCCTCGACGGTCAGGTCGCGATCCTCAGAGGCGACAATCTTCATGTTGTCGACCATCTCTGCACGAGCGCGGAACGTTAGCGCCGGATGGGTTTTCCTTCAAAATCAAGTCATGGCCAGTTCAGAGGGTGTAACGTACCTTCGTATCGCTCAGCCTGCTCGGCAAGCTTGGCCAGGTAGACGGCATCTTCATGACCCATTTTGATGATGTTTTGGACTGTTGGGGGCACGATGGCATGTTAGCGCGAGCTTTTTTGTGGTAGCGTTTCGCAAAGAGACATTGGTGTTTTGAGTTTGCGTGGCCCCTTTAGACCACACCGTGTCCATAGCCTAGACGGTTTTTTTTTGGGGCAGGAAAGCGGTCAGCGGCCTTGTTCTGGTCGCAACCTGCAGTTACCGAACCTCACAAAGACAAGGCGAGTCTGCATAAACTGCAAGAACAAGCGGGAACCTCGCGGAGTCAGGGTCACAGGAAGTCGGATACAACCTCGCGTCCCCGCCTCCATCAGCCTTTCTCGTCTTGGTGGGGTTCGTCAACGGCCAAGTCGAAGCCGTGGAGAGGCCTGCGTGGTCTGCGTCACCAATCGTGCGTCTCAGGCCCCTGCACTTATTGCAAGCCCGCGTATTCGAGGTTGTCGTGTAGTGGTGTAGTGCTGACGGCAATGCTTTGACCAGACCAGCACGGCGGCCTGGTGGGTGATGTCGAATCATCATCTTCACCCAGACGAGGTGGGAGGAGACACCATGACGACAGAGAGAGGGAGGGAGGGGCGCGACGCAATAGAGCCACGAAAGCAGCAGACGGGGACAGCACGGCATCAGGAACTGGGCAAAGTACATACCGAAAGAAGATTGAAGTTGGTTTCGAAAAGTAATTCAGCGGGACGAAGCTGAGGACTACGATTATGTGAACGACAGATGCGTTGGCGCAAAGGACGGTTGTGGTGGTTGTTTGTTGGGAAGTTTGAAATTGAAAGGCTGATGAGCGAAAAGCGTGGGATAGGATGGGAATGGAGAGGGACGGAGGCGGAGGCCGGAACGAGGCAGCAGGGCACCACCACCAGGTCCACCACCAGGACACCAGGCTGTGCTCACTGCCACTGCTGCCCCCCCCGCCCTCCTGTCAAGTTATCGCCAGCTGCTCCACAACAGTCCACCGGTGGAACAGGGAGGCTCTCAGCGTAATCTCAACTGTATCACGCTGAGGCTCCTGTCATAATTGGGCACCTGTACTCCGTAGGTACAGTGACAGGTGTAAGTGCATCACTCTGTGGGGCAGTACAGTCTACTTCCTGTTGCTGTGCAGTTAGACATGAAACTTGCGCCAAAAGCGACCACTTGATAAGTACTGTCTACTTGTTTGTCCATGACCTCACTCTCACTCCGCACACTCCGCGCATGTATGTACATGTGCTGTCTGCCTCCAGTGGCGCCAGGTCAACGTCGTTGGTGCCGATTTTAGCACATGTACTCCGTAGTTGCTACCCGATAGCTTTCTGGTACGCTCCAGCGCCGTGGATCAATTGGCTGAACATGAACTGGGAAACGAAACCGATAATACTACTGGGGCCAAGCAATTGACTCACCCTTCACTTTTTTGCTTTACAAGTGATATTGTTCATTTGTTCTTTGCTCACATTTTGTAGACACTCGCTTCCGTTGTGTGCGGGGCGCACAGAAAACATCGCCGTTTTTCAACAATTTCTCTTAATTATGTATGCAAGTACAAAGTACCAGCGGGTCAGACCACCAAGGTCAGACCACCCAGCCAGCTCCCCCCGTATGTAGGGCAGTAGCTGCCTCAGCACCCGTCTATGTATGCCGCCTATTATGTACGGAGTACCCGCCTACCCCGGGTGCCCGCACGTCATAATGCCAATACATACACAAACCACACCACGACCTCTATTCTCCCTCTTTTCCCTTACTCCCACCACACCAAACATTCCCAATTGCCCAACATGCTCCGCACAACCTTCATCAAGACGGCTGCTTTCCGTCCCCTCCGAGCCACCTTCACCACCACTGCTCGGGCCATGGCCGCAGGTGATACCGGTGCTCCCCCCAAGACTGGTGGCCAAGGGTGAGTTGCGTTCCCGCCTCCGAAAAGAGTACGATGAGATGTGTTTTCGGGGTGCAAAGACGATCATAGACAGCCCCGACGCCCTGGTATCAGTCGGTTCAAGTGCGATATCGATGACTGACCGGAATTTCCCCGACACAGCGACGCCTTCCAGCGCCGTGAACGCGCCAGCGAGGACATGGCTATTCGTCAGCGCGAGAGGGAGAAGCTCCAGGAGCTCAAGAAGAAGCTTGAGGAGCAGCAGCAGCACCTTCAGCGCCTCTCTGACCACATGTGAGTCCGACGTCCATTCATAACCCCTGGCTTGTGAATGGCTTGTGAATGGGTTCTGCAATGAAAGCTGACACATCATCTCCCCAGTGAGGAAATCACCAAGGACCAGGGCGGCGAGAAGAACTAAGCTTGGGTCCCCGGATAACCTGAGCGCATTTCCAGAAGCTCTAGACGTGACGATGGCGGCTGTGGCTCGAACATAAATCAAGAGCTTGGAGGAACAAGATTGACCATGAGAACCAAGGAACAATAAACTTGCTCGACAATGAAACTTTGTTTGCTTTGTTTTGTCACCATCTAAGCTAGTGTACAAATATCTACTCGTCTTACTTCTCGTGTAACATTTCCAGCTCCGTATCTGTATAATCTCCTCTTACCAACACATGTGAACTTTTCCTTCAGATGTCATCTGTCCTGATAGCGTGCCCAAAAAAAGCCAAAAAAAAAAAACCCCCTCCGATAAACCAACCTCAAGGAATGGACCAGCCCCATGCACGCAGACTATCGTCGACCATAGTATGAACGGTAAAAGCCTTCGGCAGCATCACTCTCTGGCCCGGCATAGTGACTGCTGAGGGAGCTGCTAGACTTTTGTGCGGCCGTCACCTTGGCCTGGAGCGCCGAGGCATTCGTGTCGATCCATTGTAGCTGCGTTAGATGGCTGTTGAGAACACGCACAATTTGGCTCAGCTGTGGCGCAAATGTTAGCGAGCGCATACTATGAGAAGAGGGGAATAAAGGATGCGCGCCAGGGAACGTACAGGGTCTTCAGCCTTGGCTCCTTTACTCAAGGTTCCAGAAATATCATTAATCTCCTTGACCATCTTGGAAAGGTCTCGAGACTTCTCATCCAGTTGTTGCGTCAGCTTTTCGGCCAGCTTGTATGTGCGCTCACGCTCCTGATCCGGACCGGCGAGTTGCTCTCCCGGACCAATCTGCTTGGCGAACATATCTTGAACTTCTGATTCATAGCGGTTCAACCAAGCCTCGAGCTCTTCTTGCTGGCTCTCCACAGCAGCAAGCTGGCGTTCGATTTCGTGGCTGGCGCGTTCAGCCTCGAAAGTATCAAGATATAGCTTTTGAATCTTCTCTCCATTGTCGACCAAACTGCGATCCCAGTTGGACACCGCGGTGGCTTGCTCCTTAAATTCCTTCTGATACTTGGTCAGGTCAGAGGCCCATCTTGTCACAATGTCTTCCATGGTCTTGTTCTTAAGCCTGGCCATTTGCGAAGTAGGTCCCGTCGTGGAGGCTCCCAAGGCGCCTGTAGCGCCAATCTGAGTCATTGGCTTGGATCCCTCTTTACTTTGGTTCCCGACCTTGCTTGCAGCGTCTGTGGTAGGCTGGGCTCCGATAAGTCCACCAGCTGTAGAGGCGGACACAGCAGGCGTTGTGCTGGTCGATGAGGCGGTGGTCGCTGGAGGCTGCGCGGTGGTTGATGCAGCTGCGCCGCCTCCAAATAGAGACGATGCCGGCTTTGATGCTGCGCCGGTCGCAGCTGTGGATGACTTGTTGCCGCCAAAGAGACCACCTGTAGTGGACGTGGTGGACGGGACTGTGGCAGAGGCTGTTGACACAGCGGGCTTGTTGCCAAACAGGCCACCAGAGGAGGCGCTCGTTGTCGTGTTAGGAGCGGCGGCGGCAGAGCTGGCATTGCCGCCAAACAGACCGCTGGTTGTCGTTGAAGCTGAACCCATAGCTCCAGATGTGTTGCTGGCGGCAGGCTTCGCGCCAAACAATGAACCCGCGGAGCCTGCGGCAGCTGTGGTGCCGCTGGCTCCTCCAAATAAACTCCCAGCAGATGCCCCAGACGTCGACGCAGGCTTATTTCCGAACAGACCGCCTGCAGAGGAGCCAGTACTAGCTTGAGCACCACCGAAAGGACCAGAAGTTGCTGGAGCGGCAGAGGTAGACGTGCCTGAAGTAGCTGGCTTAGCTGCCGCTCCACCAAAGAGCCCGCCAGCAGAGGCCCCAGTTGTAGACGCAGGTTTAGATGTATCGGCTGGAGGAGCTCCCGCGGGAGTAGTCGACGGCAGAGATAAGTGAGGCTTGGCTGGAGTGGCTGCAGTAGCAGTGTTCGAGTTTCCGAATAAAGATTTTCCATTGTTCGCAAAGGGGCCAGATGATGGCGCGGCCGTTGCTGTTGTGCTTTGTGACTGTGAAGCGCTACTCTGAGCGCCAAAAAGTGAGGGACTTGAAGAAGATTGACCACCTCCGAATAGGCCACCCGGAGCAGGTTTGGCAGCTGTAGAAGCAGGGCCACTGAACAAACCTCCCGAAGCAGGAGTTGTGCTGGTGCCTCCAAAAAGTCCACCGGGAAGAGGAGTTGCTGATGTCGAAGTAGCGGATGTGTTCTTGGCCCCGAAGAGGCCTGTAGAGGATGGAGTTGTCGAGGTGCCTCCAAAGAGTCCAGCCCCCGAGGTAGGATTTGAACCTGTGTTTGCAGAAGAAGCAGTGGCGCCGAAAGGATTTCCTGATGGTTTCTGCGCGTCCCCTGCTGGCTTCTGGCTGAAGAGAGTGCCGCCACTGTTCGATGGAGTGGCGCTGTCACCAGAGCTACCACCTACTGTACCAAACGAAAAAGATGGAGTGCCTCCAGAGCCGCCGCCGAAGAGACCGCCCGATGCGGGCGCCGTACTCGTCGCATTATTCGGAGGAGCGCTCGACGAGCTAGGAGTTCCAAAGGTGAAGGACATGGTGGCTTCACGACGGGAAGCTGGCTGTGTGCCGTAGTGGTTACCTTGGTGGAGGGACTGAGAAAAGGGTATCGCTGTGCTCCCGAAAGAACTAGAAATATCCACCACGCCACAGAGAATAAAAGGCGAATGTCGGTGTCCTCTGGGACTGAAACCACTTCTGTGAGATACAAGTGAGATACAAGCTGATGTGGTTGAAGATCAATCGTCGACGCAAAGAAAAGCTTGCGCGAGACGAATGACGGCTGGGAGCTTTTTTTGTGGTGATGGTGCTCCAGCTCCACGCGCCAGGCTGGGTTGGACCCGAGCAGGCGCGCTAATAATGGAGCTTTGGGATGCCAGGCTGCCACACCACAGCTTGCCCAATTGGCAAGGCGTCAACGCGTGAGACCAGACCACAATCCATGACCACAATCCATCCAGTTGATGAGCCCCACGTGATGGAGCTGGACCTCGACTCCTGCCTTCACCATTGTCCAGTCTGTGTCATTATTCCCTTCGCACTTTTCAGGAGGCAGAACAAAACGAGGCCGAGGCCGAGGCCAATAATCTGAGAACAGTTGACGCCGACAGCTGCCTCTTCAAAGCGGAGTGGACCTGGGCGAAGCTCCCGAGCTCCAACGGAGGTTCAAATCCCTTGGGTACCTTGTATTACCAGCTACATACCTGCTGCGACCCCCCTCACACGCCATCCCGGGGAAGCTTCCTGCTGCAATCCACCGGACACATCGGCAGACGTCGCAGATCAGCATAATGGCGTCGCCCAAGGGGTTGGAGCCTCCGCCAGAGATGAACAAGGCCGATCCGGGGGCACACCAGCTATGTACGCTTCTTACCAACGGCATAACAAGAATCAAGTTCTAACACGGTGACATAGCCGAGCCAGAAACATCAGACTCAGAGGATCAGTTCACAGACGCCCAATCAAATCCTATGACGCCACATATAAACTCGCCGATACCGAAAACCCGTATTGAGAAAATTGATTCCAGCCCCTCTCATGGCGAGATCCCAGGCACAGAGGCATACAAGATGAGGGAAGCGGATGCTCAGCCGGATGAGATCGCAGTCGAAGATGACGACACGGAGGAGTATTCCAAGGTATCGATGGAAACGCCCCGACGAGAGGTCCCGATAACTGTCCTGGAACCTGTGCAGTCAGACAGGGGAGGATCCCCTGCGCCGACAAGCTCACCAGACGTCGATGCCAAACCTGACGTTGTACTAGAGCCGACGAATAATCACGAAGAAATCACTACTAGCGATGCAGAAAAAGATGCTGCAGAAGAGGAGCAAGATGATGAGTTTGGTGACGACTTTGACGACTTCGAGCAAGGGGCTCATGATGGAGACTTTGATGATTTCGAAGACGGTTTTCAACAACCGCAACCTTCACCAGCGGCCTCGCAAGGTCCCCCACCGGCTCAACTGTCACGACTGCCATTTGTGAGAAACCCCCGGCTTTGAATATCCAGGCATCTTCGTACCCTCTAACAAAGCTTCTAGTCGATACCCGATTTCGATGGCCTGGGCCCTGACGAGGTCTTGTCAGCAACAGAGCAATGCTTGGACATCCTGTTCCCACCCGAAGAAGTCGATTTCGCAACCCCTCAAACTCTACCAAAAGAAACATCCATGTTCCTGACACCACGATCTGCCTCGTTGTGGTCCCAACTTGTTGCGCCCCCACCATTAGCGCCTCCGGATTGGATTCGTTCCCGGACTCGACGCCTATTCCTAGTATCACTAGGTGTACCCGTTGATTTGGACGAGATTTTACCGGCGTCCAAACAAAAGAAGCTGATTCTGCCTTCCTTAAACCTGCGTGCGACATCGCCTAGAACGTCCAGCGACTCTAGATCTACCTCGCGGCTGCGACAGGGCGAGGGAAACACATCATCAACATCTGTGGATACACAGGGGAAACCCACTGGTTCCAAGAAAAGAAAGGGACCACCACCAGAGCCCGACTTGGACTTAGTTGCGGCACGATATCTTTGCATGACGACAGATGAGGCTCTTGACGGCATGACGAATGAAGAATTGAAGCAACATGTTGCCAAACTAGAAGCGATGCAAGGAACAGCCAAGGAGGTTTTGGACTTTTGGCGAAAACGGACTGACGAGAAGATAGGCGACAGAGAGGCTTTCGAAGGGGTCATAGAGAACCTGGTAAAGCATGCCCGTAAATTCAGGAAATGATGAATAATAATGAAGAGGACGACGAGCTTCTCCAAGAAGAAAAAATTTTTATGTCCAAATATCTCGATCGAATTGGGGTCTAGCTATATTTCAGACATTTTCCTGCCCTGCTTTGATCATTTGCAACGCCGTGTCTTTTTATTCCATAACTCGGCTTCTACATTTCACAGACCACGGCCGCTGAAGCGAACTCCGAGTGCCTCCAAACGATGATGCCGCAATCACTCATCATCCTCTCCCCGCCCGGATTTCCGACAGTTTATCTTGGTTAATGAACCGACTCCCCGAGTTTTGAGGCGTCAAGCCACTTCTGATATAACACCCAGGTATACTGTTTCAAACGGCGGTTGTTGCACCTCGAACCACTTTTGTGTAACCCGACATGCCGCGGCATAGAGCGCTCCTCATCCCATCATAATCGTACGTCTGGAAAACCTTTAGGCCGTGCTGGGCTCCAAAGTGACACCGCTATTTGTCATGGTACGAAAAGGGTTAGTGATTTGCTTTCCTCATGTTTTGTGCACCACACAGTTGTGGGTGGAAATCTTACGCAGTAATGGTGGCCCATCCAATGAGACGCCAATGCTTCTCAATACGTCGGCTGAGGGCGACCTTTTCACCAATGTTTGTGCAAGCAGGACTGACAAGGACGAGCTTGGCAGCGTCGTTCTTGATAGCAGCAACCTTGGCGCCAGTAGAGGTAGAACCAATGTTGACCATGATGAACTCGTTCTGGGCGAGCTTGGCCACCTTGGCTTGCTTGCCGTCGGCGGTTCGGACACCGAGCAAGCGACGCAGCAGGTAGAAGTTGACCTCGATTTCGCTGTAGATCTCGGGAAGTCTGCCCTTGAGACCGAGAACGAAACCCACCAGACGATCGGCTCGGCAGAGAGTAGGGTCAATGCGGGTACCAACACCAATCAGACCACCAGGCACGGCGTACTTGAGATCGTTGGCCTCGGAGTTGAGTGTGACAATACGAGAGAAGATGGGAGTGCACTTGAGGGCACCGTTGTCGTCACGCGAGACAATACCAGGACGGATTTCAATCTCGTCGCCGAGCTTGACGATACCGTGCAAGATACTACCACCAGCAACACCGCCCTTGAGATCGTCAATCTCGGCACCGGGCTTGTTGACGTCGAATGATCGAATGACAATCATGTGAGGGTCCATGGTGAAGTCTCTTGGGGGCACGGGAATGGTGTTGACGATTGCCTCGTTGACGGCGTCGATGTTGAACTTGAGCTGAGCGGAGATGGGGATGACGGGTGACTTGCCAGCGACGGTTCCTCGGATAAACTTGAGAATAGATTCGTACTGTTGCTGAGCAGCCTCCTCTCTCATCAGATCGACCTTGTTTTGCAAAATGATGATCTTGTCGAGCTTCATAATTTCAATAGCAGCCAAGTGCTCAGAAGTCTGGGGTTGAGGACAAGACTCGTTTCCAGCAATCAGAAGCAGAGCAGCATCCATGACAGCGGCACCTGACAACATGGTACTCATGAGAATATCGTGGCCTGGGCAATCGACGAATCTGTGTTGTTCCCAACTCATGTTAGCTCTGAATATGTCGCTGTAGATCCACTGTTACTTGGAAAGCCGGCGCAACAAAAGAACATGACTTACGAGACGTGTCTCAGTAATCTATACGTGCCACTGCATCCATCACGCTCGCAAGGAGGGTCGACCTCCTTTTCGCTCTTGTAGCTTCGGTAGCATCCTGGTCGAGGGCACTCGGGGTTGTCACACTTGTAGATCTTGGCGTTGGCGTATCCCAGCTTGATGGTAATATTTCGAATCAGTTCGTTCTTGAACCGGACGGTCTGCACACCAGAAATGGCTTTGACGACGGTGGACTTTCCGTGAGCGACATGGCCGATGGTACCAATGTTGATGGTTGCTTGACGCGCGATAATCTCGGGAGTGAGGGGGCTGAGACTGGCGACGTCGAGATCTTTGGGATCGGTTTGCGGCGGCAGCGGGGGTCTTTGGATGGCAGGCTCCGGGGCAGCAGACTTTTTCAGCGCAGACTTCAAAGGTTGGTCATCAAAGCCATCGCCGACCTCGTTGTGCTCGATAGATTCGCCAGAGTCGGACTCGGAGTCAATGTCGTCGTACTTGGGGTCGCCGTTCGACATGGTGGGCAAGGCAAAGGGTTTTTGGCGGGGCAGGTCGTTTGTCCAGTTGCGAACAACTCGGGTAGGCTGCTCTATCGCACTAGGTCCCCGAGGGCGTGAAATAGTTAGAGTTCGTGTGACCTTGGGATTCAGAAGAAGATGATTCCCTAAAATCCGTGGGTTTTTCCACCTAGATATGCCGCCACTATTTGTTGCTGCGTGAAACTCACAAATCTGGAGGGTAATTCGCCTTGAAGCAGTCAAAATTCCTCGTGTGCAATTCATCTAGGAGATGACTCTACGCTAGTCCTCTTGGGGCCTGATAAACTGATAACAAGCTCCTGCCCCTCCTCGGCTGAAAGTCGGTTGGCTGCATCTCAGATGAGCATTGATCCCGAATGCTCGAACGATTAACTTGTATACACCCAAATGGATTGCTTTTTGTATCCGCGGCCCGAGTCGGTGTTTTACTGCCGAAGATGGTCCGTATTCCAATTAGTCTATTTTCCCATGCCCATCCAAGTAGTCCGTAGCGAAGAGACATGACACATCACAGGCTATTTGGTTCTTGCCAACGTTATCCATTTGATCACTTCTGCCGTTCTTACGTTGATGGGTGATCTAAAACAAGAATGCACGAATCGACCCGAATGCTCGGCCCTCCTGCTCTGCAGGGGCATCCAAAATCCTCGCGTTATGCTATGCTACCCTGCGGCACGTCTGACCGCAAGCATGGCTAAATGGAGAGGTTCCTTTTGCAATTTCGCTTTGTTTTCTCTACGGACTTCGGAGTACACTCGTACTTTTCGAAAGTTTGAGGTCAAGCAATAAATAGGGTCGGATTTTTGAGGATAAGTTTCGTTCTGTAGTTGGGCTACTGTGGAAGCAGCGCTTCGTCAATTAAACGCCAAACAGTTCAGATGGTTGCTCTTTACTCGAGAAGAGTGTGTCTCTCGCCACCCTGGATTTTGTTAATGAAATGACACGATATGCCATCCAAAAGTGCTTGTACTCCGTACAGAGACGAGAAACGTCGTCAAGGTCTATAATGAACTCGCATCATTCGTGTCGTATTATGCGACACTCTGGACTGATGAAGGTGCGGTGTGAGTGAATCTTCAAGCCTGCCAACTGCGAACTGAAATAATACTGCAAAGCTGCGAAAAAAAAAAAAAAAAAAAAAAAAAAAAAACCGCGCAGCGCACTGGAAAAATACTGATGGATGAGCGTCACGCAGCATTGCACTTGCACGGATGCAGATGCTTGAATTGAAACGTCGAGCCTGGTTGGGCCAAGATGATATCTGGGCCCAAGAGCAACGAATCCCGATGCGCGCATTGCCGCCCGGGTGCTGCACGGTGGCTGGGCCTAGTCGAATTCGGCACGGCGTATGCGCTCTAATTGGCTTAGCAGGTGTGAAGACGGACTGCAGCTCCCCTGTAATAGACCCGTCTTGCGACCACTGTGGCAAGCCGTTCCGTGCTTCGCGCTAGGTGGAATAAAGTGGACCCTTTCAACCAGGGGCTGCGGAGGGGCTGCGGATGGCCACGAAGGTCTGGATTAATTGAAGGTCTCGTCTTATAAATAAAGTTATAATCAAGAGCCTTACGTCCGTACTACACCCTACTTAGTACATAGAAAGTCTTATTATCTAGTACAAGTAAGCTATGAGTACTTCCCCTACGGACGTAGTAAGAGATGGATCGAAATACGGAGTACTTGCTGCTGCATGGCTACATGTAGTTTGTATTGGGATGGGGGTCTCGCAACTTGTTGGGCCAACCACATCCATGTGCCGGCGTGGCGTGTCAACGTGTCTCCCATCTTCAACCTCGTCCTCGCACCCCGGCGCCAATTCACCACCACCATCCCATCCCTCCAGTCATCCAGTCATCCAGTCATCCAGTCAGACAGACGGCTGGCTCCAGTGCGATGGCAACGCTGCCCATGTCTGCCCACGGCTGCATGTGGAATCTGCGCACTTTATTGATTGTGGTGCTGGTGCTGGTGGTGCTGTGTCCAGCAGCGAACGAATATCAAATATTACCGGCCCCCTTGTGAGAAATCGCCATTCGTCGCCTGCTGATTCTGTCCCAAACGTCTGGTTGATCGAGAGCTGCTTTTGCTCTCATACGACGGCATCTACATAATCACTGACATCTCCAACGCTCGAATCGCCGCGATACAAGCCTCGTGTAAGTTGACGTCTCCATATGCTTTCCATATGCTTCCCATATGCTTCCCATATGCTGTCTCATCTCCACCGCCCGGATGCTTGCACCTCGCCCCAAATCTTGAACATGGGAAATAAAACTCAGCCCAGAGCAAAGACCATACCGCGACGGGCCAGCCAGCGACACATCCGGTTGGCTCCTTCAGTCGGCGTCTATTGAATCAAGCCATCCATCCCACTTGGTCTGGCCAGTGTCCGTGCCTATCAGAGGCCGTATGCTCTGTCCGCCATCTTCCGTGCATGATCTGGTCATTCACGCCTCACTATCAACCTACAGTCTCCACATCCGTCGACTAGGCCGGCGCCTGTGATCTGTCGAATGAGAGCTGCTTGAGAGCAGCTTGGCTTGTCTTGCCGCCGCTCTCAAAACTCGTCTGCTCCCTCTCCAGACCCTGACCGGCTGGCCCTTTTCTTGTTCCTCGTCAGCTGGTCTCTACATCTTCTCCCCAAGATTCACTCGTGTGATTTCTCTCATTCTTCTCTTATTTCGGACTCTTTTGCTTGCAGCTGGCTTGGAAGCATTGGTCACGTCGTTCCTAGTAGCAACGACATATATCACACACGAAGGCATCTGATTTTGTCACTTTTGTCATAACTCGCCTTTCGTTTATTCCATATATACCACACACAAAAGTTGACTACACAATGGTTGGAAAAGGTCCGTTTGGAGACGCAGTGGATTGATATATCGTTCTGAGAACCAAGAGTTGTGACTAACACACGATTGTTTCAACTCTAGGCTTTGAGGAAAAGAAGCGGCCCGCTGTGCTGAACCTGACACCAAAGCGATCAGATTCATCGTCCACAGACAATTCGCTCAAGGTCCCACGGACACCTCGTTTCGCAGAAGCTACATCTGTGCACTCGCCTGTTGACATGAATAAGTCGCCGTTCGCCGACCCCGAGAAGCCCGAAACGGGCGACTCGCAGCAGCCTGGCGTAGTTGGCTTTGGCTACATCAGCAACATCCACGAGTCCAGCAATGGACCGAAATCTCCTCTCAAGAGCGCCATGAAGGTGCCAGGAACACCTGCCAGACAATTCACAAACCCTCTCAGCCCAACTTTCCGGGAAGAAGAGGTTCTTGAAAAGCGAGAAGCCCAAAATGACCAGCAGCAAGCCAGTGACGTCGTACGTTCCCCCAGCCGTTCCAATATAGCCAGAGAAACCGAGCCCTTACTAATGTGTTTGCCTGTAGAAAATCAAGACGCGTGTTCGAATGGCCAAGTTTGCCTTGCGTGGTGTCAACTTCAGCTGCTCTATGCTCATCCTGTCCATGCTGTCGGCATCATTTGCCATCTTCAACTCGACCAAGTCTCTGGCCGCGGCCAGCAAGTTCACGCCCTGGGCTCCCAATACACAGCAGACGGCATGGCCGCAGAAGCTCACCCTTTCCATGGCTTGTGTCTCTCTGTTTGCCTGTATTTTGGTCTTTGTCGCATACTGCCGAGGTGGCCATAAGAGAGCTACCAAGGTCAATACCTACTACACAATGTTTGCAATCGGTTGGGTAAGTCGAGAGTCAGCAACGTCACGCCCTTCTCTGTTCCAAGTGGCCAACTGACAGGTCCTCTAGTTCATCTTGAGCATGCTCCTCTGGGTGATCACCGCCGTCATCTTCCAGCACAGCAAAAACAGCAGCAATAACAAAGACATGTGGGGATGGGCCTGCGTGAACAACCAGCGTGCCGAGATCTACGCAGACAAGGTCGATTACGCTCTTGTTTGCCGTCTTCAGAACTGGACCCTGATCTGCATCATCATCGAAATCGTCGTCGAGGTCATCAGCATCTCACTCTACAGCATTGTCTTCTATCGATTCTACTCGAAGCGTCGCCTCATGAAGTCCATGGACATGCGAGACCGCGCTCGTTCCGATCTCTACCTCGCCCAGCTCCGCTCCCAGTCTGCCCCCAACACGCCCGGGTTTGGTCCCAAATCTCCCGGTTACTCCATCCACGGCCCCAAATCGCCTGCCCTGAGCAACTATGCCATGTCCCCCCGCCACCCACCCGCCACCTACCGAAACCTCTCGGATATCGAAGAGTCGAGCCCCTTCACTCCTGGCGGCAATGTCACAGTGACCCAGTCCTCGTTTCCCTCCCCCCAGCCTGGTTTCAAGCTCCAAGCACCTCCCGTCAAGGCACCCTCAGCCACCCCCAAGACCATCCAAGCCGCCTTCTCGCCCACTGCTCCCCGAGCCCCCTCACCGCCTGCCACGTCCTCGGCGCCTCAGCATGCTCCCAAACCAGCTGATGAACCAACTTATGAGTCGGTTCCCATCCCCGGCGCCTATGCCGGCCAGGCCATCAAGAGCCCGCCTCCTCATCAGACAAATTTTGGGCAAGCAATTTGAGAATAGGAGATGAGAGGAGTAGCAGATGAAGAATTCACATGAGAATGCGTACATATAACGGATTACTTTTCTTTCTTTGAGTTTGTCAAAACCGGCGTGGGTTGACGTGCAATGACCCGAAA
Organism: Epichloe festucae Fl1; assembly: GCA_003814445.1. Taxonomy (NCBI): domain Eukaryota; kingdom Fungi; phylum Ascomycota; class Sordariomycetes; order Hypocreales; family Clavicipitaceae; genus Epichloe; species Epichloe festucae. The sequence goes on along the minus strand of CP031387.1, from coordinate 4,138,554 downwards.
GTTTTCTCCTTGTTCGAGTGGCGTGATCAACAACGACAAGTTGCTTCGTCATTTTTCCAATCTTCACTCTTTCTATTTGGGACGGGAAGGGAAGGGGGTTCTATACCATGTTTTGGGAGTTCTTTTACCTGGGAAAGCGACTTGAAGAGCTTTGAGTCACGCCTTTTTTTTTTTTTTTTTTTGCTGAGCTTGCTAGGTGCCACGGTGCAGTACAGAGACATAGCCATAATTTTCAAATTGTACAGTCATGCCATGCGGGGATTTGCCGTTCCTGTGATGTGCCAGGACGTGTTTCCCGCTCTGTTCATCCTGGGGTTTCTACGGATCCGTATTAGTCCCCTGCTAGATGATCTACGAGCGAGGCCGTGAACCCACTTTAATTCAGGGCAGGAAATCAACAGGAGTACTCCGTAAATGGCGAGAGCTGAACGGTCCCTGATCGATCCGACATTGACAACTGGCAGAGCTGAGATCTGTCCCACGCCTGACTTCGGATGATCCTTGGGACTGAACCTTTTGTAATATGCAACATTTACTACTAGTCCCCACAGTAGATATAGTACATAGATGCCGGAAGGAAATCTTTGCTGAATTAGGACTGAATATGAACCACTTCAGTAAACTTAGTCACGTGGCACACGAATTCGAACAGAAAACTCATCATGAATTAGCGACTCCTAGATACAGACAGACACCATAGGCGACAAAAACAAGGGTAATTAAAAAAAAAAATGAAGAAACCATTGCATTACTTTTCGAGTAGCCCACCCACACCTTGTAAACGTCATCAAGGTGCAAAAGACAGTTCTTCGGAGGCTTTCGTCACGCAGCTATTCCATTCTGTTCTGTTTTTCGTACCTCCCCGAGGCTCCGCTACCCATGCAGAATAAAAGAAAAACGTCGTCTTGTTGGGCAGGTGGCCTCGGCCTCGAAATGTCAACTCTAGAAAACCGCGCATCTATCAAGAGAGCTGCAACAAAGGAAACAACCTGGTTATAACACTTCCCCTTTCCCCTCCACCCCCTGGCCAAAGATGCCAAGCTGCTTGTCGCAGTAGGAAGGCTGCTCAAAGACGGAGCAGTCCTTGAAAGGAAGTGAGTGACTCGAGAGAGGAAAATGTAGTGTGGAGAGAGAGAGACTTTGAGAAATGATGAACGGGCTTGATTCGTTTAGATGAGGTCAGCAACGTTCATGGGCATTTCCTCAATCTGAGTGCTGTAGAACTGCTCAATTTCACGCATCATGCGGACATCCTCAGCAACGACGAAGTTGATGGCAACACCCTTTCGGCCGAATCGACCACCACGACCGATGCGGTGGATGTAGTTCTCACGGTTGGCGGGAAGATCGTAGTTGATGACCAGGGACACCTGCTGCACATCAATACCACGGGCCAGCAAATCAGTGGCAATCAAGACACGAGAAGAGCCGGATCGGAACTCCTTCATAATCAGATCACGCTGACCCTGGTCCATGTCACCGTGCATGGCGGAGACGGTGAAGTCACGGGCAGTGAGCTTTTCAGTGAGCCAGTCGACCTTTCTGCGGGTGTTGCAGAAGATGACGGCCTGGGTGATGGTGACAGTCTCGTACAAGTCAGAGAGGGTGTCGAGCTTCCACTCTTCCTTCTCAACGGCGATGTAGAACTGCTTAATACCTTCCAGGGTAAGTTCGTCCTTCTTGACCAGGATACGGACGGGGTCGCGCATGAAACGAGTGGTGACCTCGAGAACGTCCTGGGGCATGGTGGCGGACAGGAGGACGACCTGGGTAGACTGGGGCAGGAGCTGGAAGATGTCGTAGATCTGGTCGGTGAAACCCCGGGACAACATTTCGTCAGCCTCGTCGAGGACGAACATTTTCATGGCGTCAGTCTTCAGGAAGCGACGCTGGATCATGTCGTGGACACGGCCGGGGGTACCGACGACGACCTGAGGACCGTCCTGGAGAGCCTTCATGTCATCACGGACGCTGGTACCACCAATGCAGGCATGGCACTCAACGTTCATGAAGTCACCGATGGCGACAACGACCTTCTGGATCTGCTGAGCAAGCTCACGAGTAGGGGCCAGGATGAGGGCCTGGCACTGCTTGACCGCGGGATCAATCTTCTGAAGGACGGAAACGGAGAAAGTAGCCGTCTTGCCAGTACCAGACTGGGCCTGGGCAATGACATCGTGACCCTTGATGACGGGCATAATGGCGCGCTGCTGAATAGCAGAGGGACGCTCGAAACCGTAGGCATAGACTAAGACGTTCGGCAATCAGATACATGAATATTACGTTTTTCATTCCTTTCTTTTCCGAGGATTATAGGGCAGAAGTGACGAGTGATGACATGCACTTCTTATGATGCAGGCTAAAATAGACTCACCACCTCGGAGAAGCTCAGACTTGAGGCCCATGTCATCGAATGAGTCGACGGTCTCATCGTAGTTAGACTCGATCTGTCCTGCAAGGAGATTTCGAGTCAGCCATTTTGCGCTCGATTTCTCTTCATGTTTCTGTGTGGGGCAGACATGGCGGGCCAGAGGTCAGGCAGCATCGTGGGGTCTTGACCGACATGGGCGAGAACAGTTTCTGCATTCTCCCTGATTATGCCGACAGACCGTCGCAATGCTCCCTGACTTCACAGCCGAACCACGGAGAGACCCTCCCGAACATGTGCAAAACTCACCCTCGGGGACGTCCTCGAGTCCCTTATCGGTAGCCATAATTGCGGTTTGGTGGTTGGAAAATCTAGATCAAGCGCAGCTCGACCTAGATAATGTCAAAGACGCGGGGCGACGAAGTCGTTTGGAAAGGAAAAAAATCGCAGGGTCCTCACTGGGAAGGCTGCGACTATCGGGGACGGTCGGGAAAGAAAATTAAAGTCGACTAGATTCGTACACTCTCGTAAATGCGAGAGCTGAGACGTAATCTAGGAAAAAATTCGTGATATCTTGTAGTGATGTACCTTAGAGGAAAGGGTTGAGAGGAGAAAAAAAAAAAAATTGTCTGCTGAGGGGCGTTGGCTGCTTGTATAATTTTTGCCCGCCCGTCGTGCAGTAGCCAATCAGAGGCGGTAAAGAGGCTGTGGGACCCACACTTAGGGTACCTCTTGTGCATTTTTTTTTCCACCTGCGCATGCCTAGCTAGATTGGCGACTTTTTGCGTGGGGGGCCGGGGGAGGGTTCTTTCATCAGCTCTTCCACATTCTTGCTAGCAATAGCGGATTTCGGCGCAATAAAGTTTTGGGTTGAGGGAGCCTGTGAATGTTAGACTTGTCTTTTTGTTTGGTCTGAACACCACTGCTCTGAATCTTGCAACCCCTGCAACCCCTTCTTCGTTGGGCTGTCTCTCTTTTTTGTCACCAAATTGGCATCTGGCACTTGTTCCGAGCTGCGCCCGTGTTGTACCGCACCGCACCGCACCGCACACAGGCACCACCCACCCACAGCCGCGCAGACAACACCAGACGGAACACTTGATGGGCCACTTGACGGGCCACTTGACGGGCCACTTTTCTTTCAACCCTACAACTGTACATGCACAATCCGTAATCCGTACTGCGTACTGCGTACTCCGTGCTCCATGAATCAGACTCAAACCAGGATTCTAGAAACTCGTTCCTCGTCACTCCCGACTCCCACCACGCGCAGCCGTCGAACTAACTAAATCGGCTGCATTGAAGTACATCAAAGTGACAAAGCCGCTACGATATCTTCGATCGCACCTAACATCACTGTCTACTATTGACATACGGCGGCAGCTGGACGCTGTCGTTACTCACAGTCCCAGTTGCAAGCAGCATGCCGTCCGTTGTCTTGACCCCTGCTCTTGAGCAAACCAATGGCACTGCCAATGAATTACATCATGTTGCTGAGTCAACGTCACTTGACGGTATTGTCACCCAAGGTGACTCTATTCCCACACATGCGCTTGGTGTTAAGCCGTTGGGCAACCGCTACCTCTCAAAGGGCCCAAATGCCAAAGCAAGCAGTGGAAGCTGGGGTGTTCTGCCAGATGAGATGGTCATGCTGGTTCTAGAGCAAATGGATGCCAGATCACTGCTGAGTCTGGGCTCAACATGTAAATTTCTATTTGCCTTTTGCCACTCAGACGAACTGTGGAAAGCACTCTTTCTGCTGTGAGTGCTTTCGACTTGAACCTAGCTAGCTTCGCTTCCATGGCCTCGGTCAGAGCCCGCTTGTCCCAATGCGAAGATTTGCGCATATCTCCCAATCCACGCAAAATGCCGGCTTGTACTCCGTACGTTTACCCGAGTGGTGTTTACTAATGTTTGCGATGTCAGTCTATCTACCGAGTCTAGTCGATCTCTCGTGTGGCTTGGTTCTTGGAGATCAACCTCATTGGCCATGCCCAAAAGTCGAGAGGCCGTTGTGGATTGTGGCAATGTATTCTCGGATGTTTTGCACAGACCTTTTGCTTGCAGCAACATCATCTTGTCCAACTTCACAACCAACATACCCAAGGCAAACCAAATCCATCGCATGGAGAATCTCACTTATGAGCAATACGCAGATCGATGGACCGAGCAGCCCTTTATTCTGACGAAATGCATCCAAGAGTGGCCTGTCATGTCCGAGTGGACGATCGAGAGGCTGCTCCATGCGTATCGCGGCGTCGAATTTCGTGCAGAGGCAGTCGACTGGACAATGGAGAGATATTGTGAATACATGAAGGACAACAAAGATGAAAGCCCTTTGTACCTTTTCGATCGCAAGTTCGTCGAGAAAATGGGCATCTCTGTCGGGCGTAGAGACGGCGCAGCATACTGGCGGCCTGATTGCTTTGGGCCAGACTTATTTGAGGTGCTGGGAGACGAACGACCAGCACACCGTTGGCTAATTGTTGGTCCCGAGAGAAGCGGCTCTACCTTCCACAAGGACCCCAATGGAACGAGCGCCTGGAACGCGGTAATCCAAGGCTCCAAGTACTGGATCATGTTCCCCCCCAATTCACAGGTTCCGGGCGTCTATGTGTCCGATGACAGCAGCGAAGTGACTAGCCCGCTCAGCATTGCGGAGTGGTTATTGACATTCCACGAGGAAGCGAGACAGCTTCCCGAATGCATCGAAGGTGTTTGCCACACTGGAGAGATACTGCATGTTCCGAGTGGATGGTGGCACCTGGTGGTGAACCTGGAAAGCGGAATCGCCCTGACACAGAATTTTGTTCCCCAGTCTCCGGGCTTGAATCTCTTATCGGAAGTACTCCTGTTCATGCGAGACAAAGCTGACCAGGTCTCCGGATTTGATTGCAACGTCGACCAGCCTTATCAACTGTTCAGGGAGCGTCTTGGCCAGAAATATCCCGACGTTTTGGAGAGGGCACTAGAGTTGGCGGACAAGAAGAGCGGGAAGAAGAGGAAGTGGGATGCCGTCATTGGAAAGGAAGCAGAAGAGACTGAAGGCCTTGGGGGAGGGTTCAGTTTTGGCTTTGGCAGTGACGACGACAATGATGTTCCCTAAAGGCGTGTTGGTGCTGCAGGTAAATGTGTGATATTACACGGACTACTCAATAATCCGTACGGATCCGTAGAGACCGCCCTAATAAGATGGCACGATGATGTATTTAGCAATACGATTTCTCACAAATGTGCTCCAATCAGAGGACCCGTCGCCCATGACTTCGTCAGCCCACCATTGCGGAAGCTACACCCCAGCCTCACAGGTGCCCAACAAGCTGCCCACTTATTCAGTGTTGTTTTTGGGCTGTTGTCACACAACAACCAACAACCTGAAGCTCATGACGCAGCTCCGGGGGGCCGCCCATCACCCATCGCCCGCATCTTGCGACTGCGCTTGAGCCATGGATCGAAAGAGACCTTCTTGATGCGATTGAATCCTCGAGCCTTCCCAGTCACTCCGCCTGTAATGAGCGCACCACGGCGTGCGCCTCGCCCGTGATTCACCAGCCATGCCCGAGTCGTCTCTTTCTTCCACTCCGTCACCCCCTCCCCCACGAGACCGGGACCGGGAGCGTGATCGAACTCGCGAGAGGGACCGAGACCATGAAAGGAATCGCCCAAGGGATCGCGCAAGAGACCGTGACTCGCCCGTGCAAAGCAAACGACTGAGCATTACCGATAGACTTCGAGGCACCTTCAGTCAAGCTCGCAGGGAGACAGCCGCTGCTGTACCGCGACGCGCATCGACCTCGTCTACCTCAGCCACCAAGCAGTCGCCGATACCACGCATTCGCGAATGGCTTGATGCCTGCAATACCGAACATGGTAGACATTGCACGGGCCACGACGACGCTGATGTCCCGACCTGGCGCCCGGCTTATCTCATCGACTGTGTCGAGCGCTGTCTGGTCCATGCCAAACCCACGGACAGATACGCTGCTCTTAGCTATGTTTGGGGCTCATCTAACCCTCGACAAAGTAGCCCCGAAGGTCTGGTTCAGCTGCTGAAGACCAACGTCGATGCGTATCAGCTCAGCCTCCCCGACAAGGATGTGCCGCAAACAATCCTTGATGCCATATGGCTTGCCAAAAAGCTGGGCATACGACACTTGTGGGTGGATCGCCTCTGTATAGTTCAAGATGACGGAGTAGACAAAACGGAGCACGTTGAACACATGGCCTACGTGTTTTCCAATGCCTACCTAACCATCGTTGCAGCACACGGCAATGTTCACACTGGTATACTCGCCCTGGACCCGCGGCGACCGATTCGAACGCATAAACCAGGCAATCTAGAACACGAAGAACTGCTACTGGCATCAAAGTGGAACACTAGAGGCTGGACCCTCCAGGAGCTTATTTACTCACGTCGCGCAGTCTTCTTTTTCGAAGATGCTCTGACATGGGAGTGCCACTGTGATGTCTGGCAGGGAACGACTACGAACATGATGAAGATCCTGAGGGGTAAGAAGCCCGTCTGTACAAATAGATTATCAGAGTCCGCTTTCGGCTTTCAACACACACCATGGCCGGATCTAGATGAATATGCCCGATTAGTGATGGACTACAGCGCCAGAAAAGTCGCGATTGTAGATGACACTCTGCGGGCTTTCGCGGGCATCACGCATGTGCTGTCGCGTATTTTCCAGGGAGGATTTGTCTATGGCTTGCCGCTCATGTTCATCGACATAGCCCTGTTATGGCGACCACAAGCAACGATTCGAAGGCGAGCACTGCCGCGTCCACCGTTCCTACCCTCTTGGTCTTGGATGGGTTGGTGGGCTGACGGAATCCCTCTGGACCTTACTCTGTGGAGGGCAGCTGCCGACTATGTCGAAGCAACGCAGTCGACCAAGCGTGGCCAAGAGCCGAAGAGGTTCCAGGCCACCCATCCATTTCGGATCAAAGCTACGGTTACTTGGCATTTGTCCGACAGAGCCAAAACCATGCCCATCAAGAACACAGGCCTACAGTTGCGGGATTTCCGCTCGCGCAGGAACTCCAGCTCAGCGCTGCCACCGGGCTGGACCAAGTCGGGTGGTCATTTCAAACATGACAGCGATGACTTTACCACGTTTAAATATCCAGTTCCCATTGAAGATGCGCCGACAGGTGGCGCGTACGACTCCCGTCCGACAGAGCTCAACCTGCCTGGTCCCTTGTTATTCTTCAAAACGACGTCTGGCTTCTTCGACGTAGACTATGCCATTTCCATGGCGCCCAAGGATAGACCCAGCCCGCCAATTGCTGTGGGAAACATCTGGAGCAGGTCCAATCGATGGGTTGGCGAGTTTAGAGCACATGACGGCTGGCTGGGCATCCAATCATCCAACTACGACGGCGAGGAAAAGCTGGAATTCATCGCCATCTCGAGCGCAATGGAGCGCAAGGGGTCTTATGTTTTCCCAATGGACAGGTTCGCAGAGAACATGGACGAAGACGGCGTTGTGCATTTTGTCAATGTGCTGTGGGTTGAGAGGATCTCTGGAGTGGCTTACAGAAGAGGCATCGGCCATATCTTGCAGAAGGCATGGGATGCGGATGCGCGAGATGAGGTGGACATCTATCTCGGATAGGGCAAGTGCAGCGCAGCGCCAGTCATGGCAAATGAGGAAGCGAGTTTGTGCTTTCGCGTTTGCAGCATGGTCTGGCACTCGGGGCTTTTTTGCCTGCTTTCTTTCCTCTTGTTTTAGCCTGTACCCTAGTGTATCTATCTCTCCTGCGAAGACTTTATTTCGCTACTTGATTGAAAGTCTCATGATGCCTAGCCCTTTTTTTTTTTTTTTTTTTTTTTTTTTCCCCCTTCCGCCCATGGTTAGAAGACACTCCATTTCTGTGTATAAATCTTGGACATTGAACACGGCTGGTTGAGCGCCGTCTTGAGCCGCCAACTCGTGTCCATGATTATTACTTCACTCGCTCGGCTTATCTACAGTCACGTGGGTATCAGGACTAGCAACACGTGGTCTGGCCTGGCAGCCTGGCCAGCTCTGAGACAAGGCTTGTTGTCCTGGTAATATGGATCGGGTTACATTGTTTGATCAAGTGGCATCAAACGGCAGGGTTGTCGCGACTGCGACCCTCTGCTATTTATCCAAAAGCGCCAGGCGGCCACTCGGCCATGAATGGATTTCCTCATGTGATGACGGTGTTCACACATGCAAGGACACATGCAGGGGACATGAACGCTGCCGGGGACGCAAAGCCCGCCTGTGTGATGGCTTTCAAATTTGGTACGAGAAACCTTTGGTTAAAAAGCACTTCTAACACGGGCTACTGCCAAGGGAATCCCGCAGCGGCAAAAATAAGACGAGAAGTGAGACCGGGTTCTCTTTTCCCCTTTTCCAAAGCTTGCTTGCTCTGGCCCGGGTGTAACAGACGAATCGTCCACACCACAGGGTTGGAATTTACAGTGCACTTCATGTACGGAGTATAATCTGGATTAATAAGGTTTCAGAGGCTGCCTTCCTTAATTACTACTACTCTATTAAAATTAAAGCATTGTGGCTTGGAATTGCAATTCGAGATTCCGCGTCGTACCAAGGGGGTATGCACACATCTCAATATTACTTGTAGAAAAGATTGGGTAAGTAGTTGTCCAGTCGTCAGAATAGAAAGCTGACTGAGCATAACCATCATCTACCTTTAAATATAGCCACTTGGCTGTTGTGTACAAGCCTGTATCTCTTTCATAAAACCATGCATGGAATTTAGCAGGCCGGCCTTCAAGTTCTTCAATTTCTTTCCCTTTAAACACTTTTTTCACCTTTTTCCCTTTCCCAGCTGAAGGAAATCGAACTTTTCTAGTACAGTACTCTTTAATAGCAGAACCTACGCTAATGGATTTCTCCGTTAGCGTGTTGGCGGGCACACACAAGGTATGTGGTGTCTGGACGCCCCATTTATTCCATCGGAGTTGGTCTTGAGCACACCATTTGTTTGCGCCGCAGAACATATGTGTTATCCTGTCTTCCTTGTTCTAGGGTCAGACTACGTTATCAAGGGCCAAAGTATCAGAGACTTACATGTGGGTTTTCAACACGATAACCAAAGCAAAGTTTGCAAGTGATTCGGCGGTAGGCCTGGGAGCATATAGAGCTGTAGGCGGCAAATAAAATAGTGTCATCGGGTCTTCCGTTTTTGTCACGGGCGAATTTAGCGTCACAGACCCTGTCTTCCTCAACTTCCTGGTAGAGAAGGCCGCCTTGGGGACACCTCCCGTTTGGCCAAGGGTTTTCTTCTGGCGGAGGGTTCTCGCCTGGCGGAGGGTTCGAGGCTCTATCTTCGAGCATTCCGGGAGACCTCTTATTAATCTGGTGATCGAGAACTCTGAAGAGTTCTGTCTCGTTGAAAGTAACCGTATGTAGATTCGAATTATCTGGAGCTAGGATCCGCTCGGCGAAATCTTCCGCGTTGACCATGGTGATGGAAGTAGCTAGGATAGGCAAGACCCTGAGAAGGGAGCGGATGACACGCCTCATCTTGATGAGGTGTGCTAGTGGGAATACGGACTTGGCAAGTGGGCAAACTCGAGGTGTACTGAGCAGAGTGCTTCAAAAAAAAAGAGGAGGCGAGTGCCTGGAGTTGGATATATATAGTGGGTTCGGGCAATTTCAAAAACGCCGCCCGCGACCATTTACCAGATAATTTTCGGAATTACCCACGACCCACTGTATTTGTAAAAATCTTGGTATTTACAGGATACCAAGGAAGGATGATGATGCTATCGTAGCCTCTCGCGAGGGCGGGCCATAAGGTCATCATACAATGACTCGCGATCCTCCTTCGGATGCCTCGGGCGCCCACAACGGTTAATAGTAGGGCGGGGATCGCGCATCACTAGTAGGGTTTTCAGGGCTAGACTAAAGAACAAGTTTTATTCATTTATTCTTGTCAGGGAGAGCTCCCTTGAAGCATAGGTTGTATGAGGGCAGCGCGCACCGACAGGGATAAAACGCGAGGTCAGATATTAGTGGATACGATATATTAGAAGTACCTCCGTAGACTAGTTATTACTATAGCGCACTATATACCTTTTAGGTACAAAAGTTAGGTACTGTCTGCACCTCTGATTAACCAAATTAAACGCTTTTTATTATCTATTTACACCCTTACCTTAATAGTTATAAGCCTAGGAGGCTTTAATTGCTATTTTTGTTAATTATTATTAAAGATATAAGCTCTGTTAAATATTATTAATTAACGCTTACCTATATTATAAGATAATCGCTCTCTTTATTATATTAATTAGTTAAAACTCTTATCTTACGCTCTAGTTAACTAATATATTCCCCTTTATAATATCTAAAGAAACTCTAAATATAGTATTATTATTAGAGAAGGATTAGATTAAGTGGTTTACCTAGGTTAAGAACTACGCGGAATTATATAGTGTTTAGGAGTATATTAACCCTAATAAGGTTAAATTACTTAAAGAACCTATAATACCTACGTATCCCTAGAGGGGTCTAAGACTAGAGATTACGCTAGATAACCCTAACGCTCTTAAAGATTAGAAGATTGCTTATAATAACGTAAAGGACTAATTTAACTTTAAATGTAAAGAGCTTTAATTTAACCTTATAAAGTATATAAACCTATTAAAGCAAATACTAAAGATTAGGGAGTATATTTATAAGACCCTTTTAAAGAATATATAAGACTTTCTTAACTTTAATACTAAAGTAAAAGAAAAGGAGTTAGTTTAATATTATACCTATAGGATACTTAAGCTTCTTTATGATTAATATAAGCTAAACACTAAGAAGATACTTATCCTTATAGAGAATTACCTTAATAATCACTTATAAGCTAAAGGTACTTGCGATTAGTATAAGTGGGCTATAATAACAGAGGTACTATAGAGGAATTATCTAGATCTTAAGACTTAATAGACTAAGGAGATAATGCTATATAAGTTTATTATCTCTCTTTAAAGTAAATTTAAGGCATTCTAGAAGAAATAGAATAACTTACTTAATAAAGAAAAGAATAATAGCTTCCTTAAGGCAGTTAGTAAGTTTAAAAGAGATTATAAAGCTCCTTAGAGCTTAATAATAATAAAATTAGCTAATAACGCTATTATTACTAAAAGATTAAATAGTTAGAGTAAATCAGAGCAAAAGAAATGCCCTAGATACTCTGGTTATAATATTCGTAATGTATTAAAGTGGTGGGAATCCTATAATTTATTTAAGGCTCTTTATAAGCTAGAAGCTACTCCTAAGGATTAGGAAGTTAGGAAGAACTCTAAAGATAATATTAAGAGATATCTTAAGGAGAACCTATAGGAGAGATTAAAAGCTATAAGTTAGAAGCTAGAGAAGAGGGAGAAAAGCGGTAATATTATTATCCCCTTGCAAAACCTAATAAATAACTTACTTATAGTAACTCTAGGAGAGAAGACTACGAATATATTATTATTTATACGCTTATAGAGCTCTTAACCTTTAAGAGAAGTTATATATTTAACTTTAAACGCTATAGATAGCTCTAAAGGGAATTAGAACATAGTTATTTATAATTCTAGAGCTAATATTCACATTTTTAATAACATTTATTAGTTTAAATAGTCTAAGTTTAACAGAACTATTATAACAGAGGTTAGAGCTAGAGGCACAGTCTATGTATCCTTAGGACAAGGACTAGTCTATATATCCGTTATAGATCCGGTATTACAAAGGCTAAGAAGGATTGTGGTGTAAAGTGCTTTACTAATTCTAGAATTCCACGTAAACCTAGTATTAGCGATGATTCTAATAAAGGTAGGGATCTATTAGAACTAGAAGAAGAGCTTCCTATTCTAAGGAAAGTATCCTATTGCTAAGCTTTATAATATTAATAAGCTTTATATATTATCTATACTCTTAGATAACCTAAAGGAAGCCTACGCTATAACTAGTAAAGCACTAAGGCTACCTATAAAAGGAGATACAGAGCTTTAGCATTAATAATATAGTTATCTAGGTAAGAAGGCCTTTATAGAGATTATAAACGCTACTCTTAGTATTAAATTAATAGGACCTAAGCTTATAGAGTGCGAGATCTATGCTATAGGTAAAGCTAAGCGCTAGAGATTATAGGTTATACTAGAAGGGCTTTCTTAGGGACCTAGATATAGCCTTTTAGTTAATCTAGAGTATTATAACTCTCCTTACTAGAATAGTAATTAGTACTAGTGTGTTTTTACATACCTTATAACCTTAATGCGTTTCTTCTATTTATTTAAGACTAAAGACAGAATTCATAATAGCTTCTGTATAATAATAGCGTTCCTATGCATATAATTTAGGGTTTAACTACGCTTTTTATATAGTAATATTAAAAAGGCTTTATTTACAGAGAGTATAAGAGATAAGATAGCCTTTGCTAGCATTATAGTCTATAATTTAGCTCCCTTAATGCCTAGTTAGAACGGAAAAGCAAAGAGATCTAGGGGGGTAGTTAAGTAAAAGGCTTGTATATTAAGCCTTAAAGCTTACCTTCCTTTGGAACTTGATAATGAAGTCTTTAATATAGCAGTTTATTTGCTAAATAGAACACCCTTTAAATATCATAGGAATTAGGTTATACCCTACGAACTCTAGTGGAATTAGGCATGGAAAATAGTCCTAGCCTATTCACAGATATTAGAGGTTTAAAAGCCTTTAATTGCATATCTATGAGCTTACAAATGTAAGGCTTTTCTAATAATAACAAAGGCTCTTAAGCATGTTAAATCACATAACGCGATGCTATAGCTAGAGCAGAAAGCTTATATTAGATACCTTATTAGGTATAGAGGTAAATCATAATATATTATATAGGTGCCTTTGCTTTGTAATTATAAGGTTATTATATTAGTATGTGTTTGGTTTAATAAGAACTCCTTCTTTAAGCTAGAAGAAGAGCTAGAATTAGCTTAATAGGAGAAGATATTAATAATTAAATTACTTAAAGAGCTTAAAGCTAAAGATCTTAATAAAGAGATTAGTTAAGATCTTATTAGAATAGAGCTTAAAGAGGATAATCCTACCTCTTTGCTATTAGCTATAAGCTAGGAAAATAAGTAGTTTAAAGCAAAAACGCCTCCTTATATAATAGGGGATAAAGAAGACCTTTCTAGTGCACTTTTAACCCCTCCTAACTTCTCTTAGAAGGCACTGGTTACTACAGAGAACTTAGAGCTTTAGGTATAAGGTAATAATACGCTATTTCGTGAGATTAATAAATTCATAAGTAAGGCAATAGCTATACATATAGTGACTACTATAAAGACTAGTGAATTTACTATAAAAGGCAGTAAGGCTATAGAGAATCACAGTCCCTGTAATAATAGTATTAATATAAATAATATTATTACTAGGAAATATTAAAGAAAGGAAATAAGGAAAGCTAGGTAAGTATAGTTTTCTTCTGCTTTCTTAATAGTATTCTAAGGAACTTAACATAGTTTATGTATTAAAGATATACCTCTAGAACCTACGTATTATTATTAGGCAATAGCCTTATTATATCATAACCACTAGAAGGAAGCGATTATAAAGGAGCTTTTAAAGCTTTAATCCTTAAACTACTAGGAGGATGTACTAGATAAATTATTTAATCTTAAGGAGATTATTAACCTTAGATGGGTTTTTAAGTATAAAACTAATGAAAAAGGTATTATTATAGAGTTTAAGGCTCGAATAGTAGTCTAAGGTAACTAATAACTAAAGGATAACCTTAATAACTACACTACTACGCTTGCTTTATAATCTCTGCGTATACTACTTACTATTTACTACGCTAATAATCTTAATATATGTTAATATAATATTTAAAATGCCTTCCTATATATAGAACTTAAAGAACCTATCTTTTATAAGCCACTAAAGGGTATAAATACATAAGGTTATCTCTAGAAGATAACTAGAGCATTATACAGGCTATAGGAAGCTCCTTAACGATGGTTTCTATACCTAACGTAATTCCTATTAAATCTAGGCTTTATCTAAGGGAAGGAAGACCTGTGTATCTTTATGAAAAGCAGATTTATCCTGTTTTTCTACGTAGATAATATTATGGTGCTGTATCTAAACGGATTTAAAGCAGAATTTAAAGAGCTATATAAGCAGTTAATAAACGGTCTAGATATTAAAGACTAAGGCGATTTAAAGTGGTTCCTAGGCATTAAAATCATTAGGAATCGTGATACTAAAGAGATATAGTTATCACAGGAATTATATATTTAAAAGATAGCTTAGAAGTTTATCCCTAATATTATTAATAACAATTTAAAGAGCTTAATTACAATACCTTTGATAACAGCCACAATCATCCCGAATAATAGAGAGGCCACTAATAAAGAGATTAATTACTATAGAGTAGTTATTAGCTCTTTAGTCTATCTTTGCATTATTAGAAGACCTAATATAGCATTCATAGCTTTAAAGCTAGCATCCTTTATAATAAACCCTTTAATAAAGCACATTAAGCTTACAAAGGCTACTCTTATATACGCTTAGAACATAAGGAAGTTATGTATCTAATACTTAGGAGCGAATAGCTTTAACACGCTTTTCTCTAGCACTAATGCCTCTCTTAGTGACAACCCTAATACTTAGAAATTAACGTAAGGTTATGTCTTTATTATATATAAAGCTATAATTAATTAGAAGTCTAGGAGGTAGTATTATATAATAACCTTAAGCATGGAAGCAGAGCTCTTTGCATTAAATTACGGAGCAAAAGAGCGTATATCTCTAGGTAGACTGCTTTATGATATTAGCGTATAAGTCCCTCCTTTGTTAATTATCTAGTGTAATAATAAGCAGACAATTTGCATTATAGAACACAAGGAAGGAAGGCTTTAAACTAGTCTAAAGCATCTTAATATAAATTAAATGTGGATTTAAGAGCAATATGCCCTAGGTAATATTAAGGTAAATTAGTTAAAGACCTCTAAGATGCTTACTAATAGCTTTATAAAGCCTCTATTAGGGCAAATATATAAGGAATTCTATTACTAGATTAGCTTATAGGAAATTCCTGCTTAATTATAACACTAGAAAATTATTATAATCTCTTCCTACGCTTATAATCTTTAGCTTTAATAGATATCTTAGCTAAGGGGGGTGTGTTAGGGAGAGCTCCCTTAAAGCATAGGTTATATAAGGGTAGCGCGCACTAATAGGGATAAAACATAAGGTTAGACATTAGTAGATATAATGTATTAGAAGTACCTCCGTAGACTAGTCATTACCATAGCGCACTATGTACCTTTTAGGTATAAAAGTCGGGTGCTGTCTGCACCTCTGATTGACCAAATTGAACGCTTTTTATCATCCATTTACACCCCTACCTTGACAATTCTACATAGTTTCTAAGATAAGGGATGAAAAAGGGAGCTAAATAAGGGGGGGGGGGGTCTCTAGTGTGTGTTTATGTATAGAAAGTCCCCCTTCTTTCCCAACACACGCGATCGTGTTCGTTTTGCCTCTCCCAGCTATGACATCTTGGCTTATACCACGCCTCTTGCTGCCTGGATTTACATGGCCCGACGACACTCGGCCAATCGCAAACGAACAAATACCACCGACACCTCGACCAACAAATCCCCAGCTCCGTCGTTTTTGGGGCTTCTTGCATAAACACATGCGACGATTCTCTCGATCATATTGCGGTTGGGTTGGGATCCCTTACGACAATCAAATTGCTCAGCTCCCATTTGGACTTATATTGAAATGGTCCGATGGCACGCGGATAGAGGAGGTTCTCTCCATGCAAGTCGCCAGAAAAGCCGGTTTTCCGGTACCGCGAGTGATATGCTATGGAGAGCATTCCGATACACCGCATGCACCGATTTCGATTCTGATGACTCGCATTCCTGGTCGAGAGCTGGGCCAGGCTTACGAGACATTAAGTATCGAGGATAGGAAGTCAATTTTACAGGAGCTTAAAAGCTATTTGGAGGTGATGCGCGGGTGGTCGAATCCATGGGGCAAGAACAGGATTTGCTCTCTTCTAGGAACCGCCATCAGAAGCGTTCGAGTTCCTAACCACCTTGTCGGCCCATTCGAGTCTGAGGAGGAACTCAACGAATACCTTATACAGCCTTCTTGGTCGGGTGGTTTTGAATCCGATTCCGCTTATCGCCAAGCTCACGACGTTGCTGGAGGCATAAAGAAAATCCCGCACCGCATTCTTTTTACTCACGGCGATCTTAAACCCCATAATATCCTGATAATTGGGGGGAGGATTACAGGCTTCCTGGACTGGGAATCGGCAGGCTGGTATCCTGAATACTGGGACTTCACTACAGCATTGCGGTTCACACGGGAGGATTTCTGGTGGTATAACTTCGTTATCGACCTTGGGGGGGGCGCGTATTTGGCGGAACTGGAATGTGAACGCGCACTGACCGCTTTGACAAGCTCTTCTTATTACTGGTGATGCCAAGGTTTTTCTGTTCAATCTCACTTATTTTCAAAAAAGGTTTATCTGGATTGGGCTCACTCTGGGTGAAAAAGTCCCTTACCAGATCTATTACCTCATAGACAAATGGTTCCTGCGTCTGCATCCTTGCACAAAATCAAACAGGGGGGTGGACTGTATGTATGCTCAGCATATGCTATTACGTAAAGACCACACTCGCAAGAGGGGGAAGCTGTGGAATGATGCAGACGGAGTCAAAGAGAGAGCAGAAGAGAAGATGATGTAGAATTGCTATCTAGGAATTCGTAATCTAGAAGAGAAAAGGGAAGCTTATAAGCTTTAAATTTATAAGTAATAAATCTAGGTCTTTAAACAAAGCCTGCGATAAACCGCGATATTAAACGCAATGCAAGAAGCTGCATCGTTAAACAAAGAGGGGATAATAAGAGTGATGCCTAATATCTAAGGCTATAATGTAAGGCTATGAATATCCTTAACACCGCCCCTAGCAGCATATCTAGCTAGTGATAAAAGGAAGAAAAGAAAAATAGAAAATTAAGATTATTTACAAATCTTCTAAAATATCTCCCTTTACAAAGTCCTTAGCCTTTATTATTTAAAGAAGGCAAATAAAATTACCGTGTTTAATGCGTTCTAGACCTTTTGTAAATCTATTAGCGATTATTTGTTTAGTGCTAATCTATTAAAGACAAAAATCCCCTTAATAAGCTTTCTATATAATTTATTTATAGCGTAAATTAATATAATAAGTGTGTCCCTTATGCTTCTTATTAAGCACATTAGCTTTTACGTTCTAGCTATCTATAAATAGCAGTAATAGGCATAATTACTTAATCCTAAAGTTATTAAGAAGTTAAGTAACCTAGAGCATTAAGAGGCTAGTTAACGTGAGGTTAATAAATTTAGCTTCTATAGAGCTAAGGGCTATAAGAGTTTATTTCTTTAACTACTAAAGGATATATCCTCTAGTAAGGGTTATAACATGCCCTACGGTTAAACGTCTTATATCTAGGTTATTAGCGAGAGAGGCATTACTAAATCCCTTTACTTAAAGCATTAATTTAGGGTCTAAAGAACTATATCCTCTAAGAATAATTCCTAAATTATCTACTCCTATAAGGTATTGCTAAAGGTGTTTCTTAAGATTCATATATACTTGCTTTAGTGCGGAATTTGCACTACAAAGTTAATTAACTATAAATATAATATTAGGTTATGTAAATACTAAAAGCTAGTTAAAGCTTCCTGTTTGTTTTGCCTAGTTAGAGAGGTTATAGACTATATTAAGCTCTTTCTAATTAGCTAGAATAATAGTCTTTAGAAGCTAGGGAACGTTTAAAGCGTTAAGGTTGTTAATGTTAAATTTCTTTATAATAGTCTATACGTAGAGCCTTTAGTGAAGAAGCATAGTGCGATTAGCACGATTGCAAACGAATTTAATGCTAAGAAACAGCTTAACATTGCCTAAATGCTTTAATTTATAGTGTTTCTGTAATTCCTTAATGACATTTATGACAATTATAAGGGTCTTTCCTACGATAATTATGTTATCTATATACAGAAGAAGTATAACGTTATTACGTTAAAAAATGCAGAGTTTGCTTACTAGCCTCTTAAAGCCCTGCTATTTAAGTTCTTTAGTAATATTATCTAGCTACTAAAGAGGAGAAATAGGTAAGCTATAGAGAGCTCTTTTAAGCTTATAGACTCTAGTTATACTATCTAAGTAGCCGTGAGGTTATTTAATGTATATATCTCCTTATGCTTTAGCATTAAGGAAGGCATTTATAATGTTACATTACTACTAATTATAGTTAAAGGTAGTAATAAGTGTATAGAATACTTACAAAGAAACTAAGTACGCCACTACTACATAAAGGTCCTTATTGCTAAAGACCTCTAGATTCTAGTCTCCTCTTATAACCTATCTTGCCTTTAGATATAGATTAAGATTAATTAGGTACTTTATAGTGTAAACCTATTAGCTATTAAAGATCTTTATATCTTTAGGAGCAAAGACTAGGTCCTAGTAGTTCTTTTTATTAATTTTTAGAAGTTCCTTCTTTTTAGTAAGTCTCTAGAAGTTATAATAGTTATCTATAGCTTTGGCCTTATACTAATTAGACGGAATGTCAATCTTCGTGTTAGCTACATTAGCTACTTTAAGCATTAGGAATGCGTATAAGGTGGTGATCTCCTTTACTTTGTTATTATATAGGTTGTTATTATAGTAATAAATCACGAGGTTTAATTAATGAGATCCTAGAGGAAGGGCTTTCTTCTTGCCTAATGTTATAATGTTAAGGTAATCTTAACGTGTATTAGATTAAAGAGATTATCTTAGAGGCTTAGGTTCTAGTTTAAGTTATTATTAAATAATAGCATTATTATTAGCTTTAGCTTCTTTATCTAGGAAGGCCTTAGGCTAATGCCTTAGGAGGATAGCATTCTCTTTAATAATTTATTATTATTAGCTTATAAGGTCCCTTTAAGGAGGACTCTTAGAGGGCATTAGAAGAGAGCTCTAAGATAGCGGAGGCTTAATCCTAGTAAGAGAATTATCTTCCTCCTTAAAAGAGTAGTAGTTCTTATCTATTTCTAAGGAAACTAAAGGGGTATTTATAAAATAGACCTTCTTCTATTTAAAGGTACTAATAGGCTAGGGAAGAGGTTTTTCTATAGGTAAAATGTTAATAATATAATAGCCTTCTTTAGCAAAAGAAGGGTTAATAAGGTCTGTGATGTAAATAGTCTTATTAGCCTTAAATTTAGTGGGCATAGGCATATTCTTATTAAAGCGTATATCCCTTATATATATAATCCTCTAATCTTTAGGGATCTAAACCTTATAGAGATGACATTTAGGGCTATCTATGCCTATAAGTTAACCCTTCTTAGCTTATAGCGCTATCTTCTGTGATTAAACGCGATATTTATTAGGAATGCGTATATACGCAATACATCCCTATGTGCGTAAGTGTTAAATTAAGGCGTTGTTTTTAAGGCCTAGGATGTTAAATAATGCCTGCTAAGGGGACTAATTATTCTTATTCCTATATGTAGGCAAGAGATTAGTGATTTTAGCTATATGCTTTATAGCATATAGCCAGAGAAGCTCTAGTAATTTAGCTTTAATTATTAAGGATTATACTATCTCTATAAGGGTTTAACTAGCGCATTTAATAAGGCCTTAATAGGCAGGAATATATAGAGCGCTAGTTTAATAGATAATTCCTTCCTTTTAATAGAAGAGTTTAAACTTCTCTCTAAGGAATTTAGTTATATTATCCATATAGAAGCATTTAATAGTAAAGCCACTGCTTATGTTTTTAATAGTAGTCTTCCAAGCTTAAATTGCTTTAACTGCGCTAGCTTTGTTAACAGTTAGGATCGCCTAGTAAAAGCATGTATAGGCGTTAATTATATATAATATATGCTTCTTCCCCCTAAAGCCTTTAGGCTTATGTTTAATAAAGTCCTAGAATACGCAAGAAAGAAAGGTAGTTATATTATTAGAGTTCTCTTAATAAATTATCTAAGGAGCCTTTAACAGAAGGCAAGCTAAACACTGGAAATTAATTAATAAGGCAGGGTTAATTATAATTCCTGCTTCTTTGTAGGCTAGCATGATTTGTTCTTTCCCTACATGCCTAAGTCTTTTATATAAGAGGCCGAATTCCACCTTCTTAGTAATAGATTTGCTTAATAAGGCTATAAAATTAAATTAAGGTTTCTCCTCCCTAAGAATTAATATTAACACATTAGACTTCTAGTTATAAGAAGCAATAGCATTACCTATAGACTTTAAGATTAATTAATCTTTAAATCTATCTATAATAATACCTCCTTGCTTAAGAAGGCCTAGCGAAATTATATTAACTTTAGCCTTTAGTGCCTATTAGGCATTAGATAGTTCTAGGTAGCCTTCGCTAATAGGGAGTTTAACATTGCTAATGCCTTTAATGTTAAGTTATTCTCTATTACTTAATATTATTAGTCTAGTAACTATATTAGTATTTAAATAGGTAAACCATTTAGTTATATTAAACATGTGAGTGTTACATCTAGAGTTAAGGATATAGTCTTCCTTTATAAGGTGATTTGCCATTATTTAAAAGGAATAGTCCTAGTTAATTGCTATAAGAGAGAGATTGCTTCCTATAGTAATAATGTTAGGAGAGGCAGTTATGGTAGTGGTTATAGTTATATTGCCTTTCTTCTTTATTAAGTTAGGCTTCTTCTCTAGATAAAGCTTCTAGTAATTATCCTTTAAATAAATAGGTTATCCTAGAGAGATTAAATAACTATAATCTAGCTTAATAGTCTTAGAGGTTTTGTTCTTCTTTGTTAGAGCTTTGCCTTTGCCTTTTATATTAGCATTATCCTTATTATTCTTCTATTAAGTGTTAAAGTTAACCTTTTAGTCCTTCTAAGGCTTATTAGCTTTGTATATTAAATAGGTAAGTATACCTTCTTTTATAAGCTTAGATTTAGAGAATCCCTTGATCTTCTAAGCGTTGTGGATGTTAGGTATTAAACCTTTAATAGCTTTAATTATCTATGACACCTAAATAATATTAGGGATCTTTTTAATCTTATAGATCCGGTTCTAAAGGTTCTAGTGATAGTCTAGCTAAGCTCTTATTATAGAGAAATCAGCCCTCTTTAATTAAGAGAACTGCTATAGTAGCTTAATAATAGCTAAATCGGCCTTAAAGCTATAATTGCTTTTAATTAATTATATTATATTAGTAACTAGCATTATATTAGTCTATCCTATATGCGTTAAATTCTTTTAGACTTATAAAGAGAGGCTTTACTATATAATAGAAGAGAGAATAGTATAATACTTATTAGTCTCTTAAGACTATAGAGTCTCTCTAGTTAAGTGTGGTATAAGCTGTATAATATAGACTTATATTTAGATTAAAATCTCCTATTCCTTAAAGTTCTTAGCCCCTTTAAGAGGAGTAATAACTATAGTCCTTATATACTATGCCTTAGTAATATTATTAAGTTTAGTTAGATTAGGTTAGGTAGCTAGAATAGTACTAGAAGCACCTATATTAGCTATACTATAGGAAAGGAAGGGTAAGGTTATATATTAGAATTTATGTACTCCTATTACTATATGTATTTAATACTAATTATTATTAATTTAGTCTAATAGGAGTTATAGTGGTAGCTCTCTAAGGATTAAATTACTATGTGGCTGCTAACGCATAGAGACGTGAAGTTAAGAATATAAGTAGCCTAAAAGGCGTTTTTAAATGCCCTAAAATGTTTTACCTTAGCCTAGTTAGAGAGCAATGCTTTACCTAGAATTTACTATACTTGCTTTACTTACTTTACTATATACTACTTTACCCTAGATAGTAATAGATCTAGATTATTAGTTTTAGGTGCCTAAGGTAGTTCTATAAGGAATGTCTTATCCTAGCCTGCTATCTACTAAGATCTACCTAGAAGGGATTAACTTTTTATATGTATTATAAAGATTATATAGTGTTAAGTAATATATAAGTTTATAGCTTAGAGAAAAATTATTATGCTTATAAATTAGAAAAATAATATATAAAGGTTATGTATTTAATTCCTAGTTATATAAAATTTTTATAGCTTTATATATGTAAAAGGAAGCTAAATTATAATTAATCTAATCTTAACTTATATAGTGTTATTAGTTTTTAGGTAAGGGAAAAGGTCTTTATGCCGCCCTGTAAGTTAAGTAATCTGCTTTAATAAGATATTAGGAAAAGATATGTGATTATATATAAGACTACGATAGTTAGATAAAAGGGAAAAATAAAAGAAAGGTAAGGGCGCTATTATAAGCGCTAGGCTTATAACCTATAGAATAATGTAAATAGAGTTAAAGAGAGAGTAGAAGAGAAGATAATGTAAAATTACTATCTAGGAATTTGTAATCTAGAAGAGAAAAGGGAAGCTTATAAGCTTTAAATTTATAAGTAATAAATCTAGGTCTTTAAACAAAGCCTGCGATAAACCGCGATATCAAACGCGATGCGGGAAGCTGCATCGTCAAACGAAGAGGGGATAACAAGAGTGATGCCTGATATCTGAGGCTACGATGTGAGGCTGTGAATATCCTCAACAGAAGCAACCATGGTCCGCCGTACTCCGTGGTGCGCCCCGCCGTACGAAGATTCTTGGCTGAAGGCAGAAGTTGTGCACCGGGGGATTCAATCTCAAACAAAGAAACCCTGCAGTTTTACGGAGCGGAGTAGACTGTAGTTGCCGTTTGACCCTCTGCTTGCTCAATGCTCGGTAATTGGCAAATGTCGGCGCATAATGTACGTTGGACACCAGTCACACCACCCGGCGTCGCATGAACTAGCACAGAAGAGCCATAACTGTCTTAGCCCTGGGTCATGTAAATCCGTACATGTACATTCTAATCCGTACGAGGTCATCCGTACTCATCCCGGCAAATCATGTGATGAACTCTGTGCGACGACGCCGACGAGCAAAGTCACCCCATCCCCCCCCCCTGTGTCTTGGCTTGCCTTTGCATCGGGGAAATACATACCAATGGAGCAGTTCGGAGCACTCCCATGCCTGCACGCAGGCAGATAAACTTGTTTCACCCGTCACTGGTCAGCTAACTAATAACTGTGATGGCTGCCGGCGAGAGACAGACCGAGGACCCTTGTTCCTGTTTGCAATTGTATGTACGGACTATATGTATATATATTAGACAATGAAGATGTGCCATCAGGAAACTGCGTCTAGAGGATTGGACTCGTTTTTTTGTCGGTAACATCCATTGATCCGTCGTCACGGACTGCCTTATATTGCTTCTGCCTTATACTGCTCCTGCCGAGATAAAACAAACATGGTGCGAACTTCACTGGCGGCTGCCATCATCTCCCTGGCGGTCATTGGCCTGGCCGGGGCTCAATGCCCCTTTGCAGACCCAGGACGTCTCGCCGCGAGAGCTCAAGGCTTGACCGATTCCTCCAGGGGCCATCTGGCCAATTTCGAAGTCGATGATGGCGAGGGTTTCATGACATCTGACGTTGGCGGCCCAATTGAGGACCAGAACAGTCTCAAGGCCGGAGATCGAGGTCCCACGCTGCTGGAAGATTTCATCTTTCGACAGAAGATTACCCATTTTGACCACGAGCGAGTAAGTGACTGACTGACTGACTGACTGACTGACTGACTGACTGGCTGGCTGGCTGGGCTGATTCGAGGTGGAATGTCGACAAATGAAAATGCCATTTCAATTGTAGAGAGACTAACAAGCTTCGTGAAAAAACTCAGGTTCCCGAAAGAGCGGTTCACGCTCGAGGCACAGGCGCCCACGGCACCTTCACCAGCTACGACGATTATGGCAACATCACTGCAGCGTCCTTCTTGGGCAAGAAGGACAAGAAGACACCGGTGTTTGTTCGTTTCTCCACCGTTGCTGGCTCTCGTGGAAGTGCAGACACGGCTCGTGATGTGCACGGGTTCGCGGTTCGATTGTGAGCACTTACAACCCATTACAACCCATTGCAACCCATTACAATCCATCCCGTGCATCGTTTGCCTGGTTTCAAACCTGGTGCTGTTCTTCAGAATGCTGATAGGAGTGCGCTGCCTTTGACAGATACACCGATGAGGGCAACTTCGACATCGTCGGCAACAACGTCCCGGTGTTTTTCATCCAGGATGCGATCCAATTCCCCGACCTGATACATTCGGTGAAGCCACGACAAGACAACGAGATTCCCCAGGCCGCCACTGCTCATGACTCTGCGTGGGACTTCTTTTCCCAAGAGACGTCTACTCTGCACACTTTGTTCTGGGCCATGGCCGGCTATGGTATCCCGCGTAGTTTGCGCCACATGGTACGTCAAGTTACTTTGCCCCCTCGAGATGGACTTGGTGTGGCGTGTTAATTTTATAATATGACAAGTATAGCGCTCAGACTAATGCTCAGAGAACAGGACGGTTTTGGTGTTCACACATACCGACTTGTCAACGAGAAGGGCGAGACCAAGCTGGTCAAGTGGCATTGGAAGTCGAAGCAGGGCAAGGCCAGTTTGGTCTGGGATGAGGCCCAGCGTGCTGCTGGCAAGAATGCCGACTTTCACAGACAGGACCTTTACGACGCCATTGAGTCGGGCAACTATCCCGAGTGGGAACTCAACCTGCAGATTATCAACGAGGATCAAGCTCTGGCCTTTGGGTTCGATGTTTTTGATCCTACAAAGATGATTCCCGAGGAGTACGCTCCTCTGCACCCCGTTGGTGTCTTGAGGCTGGATGCAAACCCTGCCAATTACTTTGCCGAGACTGAACAGGTCATGGTATGTTCCCATCTTCTTCCGCAGTTTGTTGTTGTCGGATTTGAGAGCACCCGCTCATTTTTTTTTTTTTTCTATAATTCATAGTTCCAACCCGGCCACATTGTGCGAGGCGTCGACTTCACAGAGGACCCTCTCTTGCAGGGCCGCATATTCTCCTACTTGGACACTCAACTCAACCGAAACGGCGGTCCCAACTTTGAGCAGCTCCCGATCAACAGGCCGGTTGTTCCAATCCATAACAACAACCGCGATGGAGCTGGCCAGACTCTCATCCATAAGAACAATGCTCCTTGTACGTTTCAAAGACGTCCCAAAGTTCCGACCCATCCTTGACTCCTTGACTCCTTGACTAACACGGAAAAAAAAAAAAAAAAAAAAAGATAGCCCCAATACTCTCAATAAGGGATATCCCAAACAGGCGAACCGGAAGGAAGGCAAGGGCTTCTTCACGGCTCCTGGACGCAAAGTCTCTGGCGCCCTGGAAAGACGCCGCAGCAACACCTTCCTCGACCATTGGAGCCAGCCTCGTCTGTTCTACAACTCCATCACGCCTATTGAGCAGCAGTTCTTGATCAACGCAATTCGATTCGAAACTGCCCACGTCAGCCAAGCCGTGCAGAAGAATGTCCTCACGCAGCTCAACAAAATCAGTCACGACGTCTCTGTCCGCGTAGCCAAGGCCCTTGGCCTGGATTCACCCGCCGCGGACGACAGGTACTACCACAACAACAAGACCAGGGGACTGTCCATCTTCGGCGAGGAGCTGCCCACCATTGCTACCCTCGTCGTCGGCGTCCTGGCCTCCACGGGCTCCAAAAGCTCTCTCGCTCAGGCAACGGCCCTCAAGCATGATTTCAAATCCAGCCACGTCACCGTCATTGTGGTCGGTGAATCCCTCGGCCCCGGCGTTGATCAGACATATGATGCCGCCGATGCAGTCGGCTTCGATGGCATCATTGTCGCAGACGGGGTCGAGACCCTCTTTGACAACAAGAAGAAGTCTACGCTCTTCCCGCCCGGTCGCCCTATGCAGATCGTCACGGATGGATACAACTGGGGTAAGCCCGTTGGGTTCCTCGGCAGCGCCAAGAAGGTCGTCACCGCGGCGACTGGTGTTTCTCAAGGTGCAGGCGTGTACTTGAAGGACAAGACTGGGGAACTTGTAGGGG
Organism: Epichloe festucae Fl1; assembly: GCA_003814445.1. Lineage (NCBI taxonomy): Eukaryota > Fungi > Ascomycota > Sordariomycetes > Hypocreales > Clavicipitaceae > Epichloe > Epichloe festucae. The sequence continues at coordinate 4,112,239 of CP031387.1, read as the reverse complement.
ACTTCAAGAAGGGACTTGCCAAGTTCAAGTTTACGGATCGGTTCCCCATGGATTCTCACTAGGTGGGTTTTCCGTGTGAAACAGGAGTTGTGAAAGTCTTCTTCTTCTTTTTTTTTTTTACCTTTGCTTCCTATCATGTTACTTTATTATTTGTAGGATTTCGAAACTAGGCAATTGGTTTGTCTTGTACACGGCGCATGTCCTTCTCCCAATCCATCCTGGCTACCTGAATGTAGATGGCTGCAGTCAACTTTCCGTCGCAGCCCAAGTGTAATACTGCTTTGCAAAGTCTCGCCCATTGACGCAGAGCGCTGTGGTCTGAAGGCAAACCTCGGACTTGCAAAACGCCAGCCATCCATGCCTGCTTCACTCAAGAGCAGTCCACTTGCTAGTCTGAAGAGACAAGGTACGGATGGGATAGCGGCCTCCTGACTCGTTCCTTGACGGACAACAATATGGAATACATAGCTCTTCGGGAGCTTCTTGCGGTGCGCTTATTGGGCTGTTCGGACGTAATCCGTATATTACCTCAGGGTGTTTGTTGATCAGCGGTGGGAATTTGCGTTTCGAGGCCCAGTCGGTTTCATCGATGCTCCATGTAAACCATGCAAGGCAGGGGGCTCATCAGGGAAAGCGGGCGGTGCTGAGAATATATCACTCATATTTCGTGACGCTTCGCTGGCATCAATCTCGTAGGATCACGTCTAATACACGCAGGGACTAGGAGAATGTATTAGGACTGCGGAGCGTGAGCGGATTTTGAAAAGGACGCAATCGTGAAACTTGGGGCAGGTCTTCTGCAATATTTAGGCAATCCATCGAGGGGCTGGGGTTTCACGGGGGGTTGGGCGGGGCAACTTGGACAAACCCCCCACCACATCGACAACGGCCATCCATCATCAACAATGCAAGATGGGCAAAAACGATAGAAAGGGCGGTGACAAGTCTGCTGGCAAGGGCAAGGCAGCAGACAAGGAAGCAGGAGGAGGCGCCAGGTTCAAGGGAGCCCAGTCCATCAACGTCCGCCACATTCTGGTGAGTTTGCTTGCTTGCTGGGTCTGCAATTTGTCGAGGCGCTGTCGCCAACAACCCCGGTGCAGTACAGAGTGCCATCATGTTACTGACCGACTGACCGACCGACCGCACATGACAAGTGTGAGAAGCATGCGAAAAAGGAAGAGGCTCTGGCCAAGATCAATGACGGGGTCAAGTTTGACGAGGTTGCTCGCAATTACTCCGAGGACAAGGCGCGGCAAGGTGCGAACAAGTCCCATGAGTTTTACAAACTTTTTTTTTAAAAAAAAAAAAAAAAAAAAAAAAAAAAACGAGAGGCTAACAACCATGAGCTGGTATGATGCCGTTATAGGCGGGGCGTTGGGATGGAAGACTAAAGGCAGTCTGGATCCCAAATTCGAGGACATTGCTTTTGCGCTGGAGCCTAGTACGACCAACAGCCCCAAAATTGGCGAAGCAAAGACTGAGTTCGGGTATCACATCATCATGGTAAGTCTGGGCTGTTGTCCTTTGAAGCCTTTTGCTAATCCCAGCATCGGAAGGTTGAGGGCCGTAAATAGTGTTTCGCAGTTAGGGAAATCGTTCACACTGGTGTAAAGATGGGATAGTGAAAAAAAACATAAAAAAACCAAGACATGGGGTCACTGGCCAACGTTGTGGAAAGCAATGGTAAAACCGAACTTTTCGTTCCCCTTTTTTTTTTATTGTTCCTTCCTCATGCAGGGAGCCCGTATCATGCTGGGGCCCCCAAACACATCCAGAAAAGCCAGCTAAAGTGGCTAGAGTACAACCCGCAAAAGTCGTTGCCGGCGGTCTCAAAAAAAAAAAAAAAAGTAAAAGTCCGCACCCTCTATACCCTTCAAATCAACGCCGTTCATGAGAATCCAATATTTCATGAGGAAGTCTGGAAGTAGTTTAGGAGGATGGAGCGCTCCTGTGACTCTTCACCCCAGTCCTTGACGACGACGCAAGAGCAGTTGACGACCTTGCGAGCGTTGCCCTCACGGTCGAGAACGCCTAAAGCAAGCATGTTAGTAGCTAGTTCGGGATATGGTCATTCGAAGTAGAGTAGTGTTGGGATGGCTCCACGTACAGAGACCGGCCCACTCGCCGAGCTGCTTGCCGTCCTGGACCTTGATCAGGGGAATCTTGTGCTCCTCGCAGAGGGCGGCAACAAGCTTCTTGTAGGCGTCCTCCTCGCAGTTCTCGTTCAGGACACACATGTGAGCCTGGCGACGGTCGAGAGCCTTGGAAGCCTCCCGGAGACCACGGGCAAGGCCATCGTGCATGAGAGCCAGCTTCAAGACACCCTTGAGGGCGTCCAGAACGGACATCTGGCCTTTGGGAGCATCGGCCGAAACCTCAACCTCGTCGGCAACTTCGGGGGCGTTGTTCTCTTCTACGTCCGACTATAATTGGGCGAGATGTTAGCAATTGCGTTCGGCCCATGTCAAGAAGAATTCAGATTTTCTTCGGATCGTATTGTGCGGCGGCAGCGGCGCGGAATCCAGTATAAAACACCTCCACTTCCATTGCGCAACGGGAATTCCCTCTTTATGCATACAGAAAGCCGGTCCGCGAGAACGATTCAACGTCAGATGAGTTGAGCAGTACTAACCATCTTGAAAAATTTATCTTGTCGGGCGATCCTCGAAGATTTCAGGTGTTTAGTTAGGGAAAGAAGGTATGTAGCGGAATTTACGTCGTGAAGGGTGACTTGGAGGGGGCTTATTAGTCTAACGAGGATTCGCCGAAATCTTGGTGGCCCAGTGCGTGATGGCTTAGGGCAATTTTACGTGCACGGACCACCAGGGCACACGAAAAATCCCCCCCCCACCCAGCTTGTTGTGCACGACTTTTTCCACGGCCTTATCCGCTTCACGACAAATTTTCCCACTTCCAGGGCCGACAAAGTAGATCACTGAGGTATGTTGTTCACTTGGGACAAAGAGAAACTGACAGCGGTCTGGATCCAGCGAGGAAGATGCCTCTTTATCGTGGTAGAAGAGAGCAATCTTGAGCTCCGCGACGGGTGAAGATGGACACAAAAGGGTGTCTTCCTTTTGCGATGCCGTGCAAAATAACGTCGAATCTTGATCGTCGGACGCTCTCGATACGCTTCTCTTCTTCGGAAATGAGCGGCAGAACCCTCTTTGATCCATCTCTGGAGGGCACTCTTCTTGCTCACGACCGCGGGAGGCTAACATGTTTTCCCCCATTGGCAGATACCTCATTTCCAAATTTGACTTGAGAATCTCCGTCCCGACAACACCGCCAAAATGGTCCGCACTTCCGTTCTCCACGATGCTCTCAACTCCATCAACAATGCCGAGAAGACTGGCAAGCGTCAGGTCTTGATCCGACCTAGCTCCAAGGTCATCGTCAAGTTCCTCCAGGTCATGCAGCGTCACGGTGCGTAATCGAGCAACTCTACCTCCAATGTCTTGACGGATCGTCGAGTTTTCATCGATCCCTTTCAACAGACTCCGAGACCACCACCTTCTTCGGCATGATAACTAGGGTGACGGCCATATTACGCACCACGGCTCAGCCCCTATAAGTTGCCGATATATCAAACATTCATGCGGTGGTCTTGGATCTGTCTTGGGAACGGGGATTTCCTCGATTTGTTCCATGTCAATATATCCGAGTCTCATCGCAACATTATGCTAACAACATGCTTTGTTCAGGCTACATTGGCGAGTTCGAGGAGGTCGACGACCATCGCTCCGGCAAGATCGTCGTTCAGCTCAACGGCCGTCTCAACAAGACTGGTGTCATCTCTCCCCGATACAACGTCCGTCTCGCTGATCTCGAGAAGTGGGTCGTCAAGCTGCTGCCCGCTCGTCAGTTCGGCTACGTTATCCTGACCACCTCTGCTGGTATTATGGACCACGAGGAGGCCCGTCGCAAGCACGTCGCTGGCAAGATCATTGGTTTCTTCTACTGAACAGGATGGATATCAAATAAAAGTTTGGGCATAGCTGGCGTTATGGAAAGGTCTTGATGGATGATAATGGCCAATACCCCTGAGGCAGCCGTTGAGGTAGTAGTCGCACAATCGATTGATGCATACTTGACATGCAGCTGTTATGCCGCAATTGACCGAGACCTCATCGTGACGTGCTGTGTCTTCCGATAGCGAGGTGAGCGCGAGATGATGATTTCAACTAAATGCCTTGAATCTCGAGGACCAGTTCTTGTAGATGTGGTCCCATCTGGTGGCTGAAGGCGAAACCTGTACTGAACATGGTGCTGAATTATGACCAACCGCTGACCTGATTTTTCGTGATTTTCGAGGATCTGTTTTCTTCAATCCAGAATCGTTAGAATCTTGTCCAATGCTTCAATGATTTAGGATAGATGTATGTACAGAACGGACCAATGGCGGCATCAGGTGGGGGGACTGAAGAGAGGTACTTGTGCTTGTGTGGGCGGCGGGTGCTCGGCCTAGTATATCTATCCATCCATCCACTCCCATTGCGCACTGTTGATGGGGAGACCGACCGGCGCCACCACGGCTGCTGCCAATCTCCAAAGTAAACAATCAAAGGCGCTCAGACAACAGAATGTCACGGGAGCGCCAGCCAAATTGCGAGGTCTGGCAGAACAAGATGCCGATGCCGCGGCGACAAGTCACCGCCCTCGCAGCCTTCTTCTTCTTCGCAGTCTGCATCTATTCAGCGCTAAGGAATTCCCACGATGATGCAAAGCTACTTGTAAAGCAAACTGGATCAACATCATCGCATACAGCTCCGAAGCCGCCTGCAGCTACCAGAACAAACGACCGGCAGACTCAGTGGGAGGATGTGCCTGCAGTTCAAGCAGGGCCGAGGCCCAAGGACGTGCCCAGTTCCAAGCATCATCCAATCCGACATCTCCTGACCAGCGCAAAGCGAGAGCTACACGATTTGACGCGACGTCAGTCCAAGAATCTCAAAGAGGCAGTAGAGGAGTACCGCCGCCGATATGGCATTCCGCCTCCCCCCAATTTTGACAAATGGTTCCAGTTCGCCAAGGATCACAATGTGCAGCTTGTCGACGAATTTGATACCATCCACGACGTCATGACACCGTTTTGGGGACTGAAACCCAAGACGATACGAGCCCGAGCAAGGGAGAGCCTGGGCTACGACAATGCCTTGATCGGGGTCGCCATTCGCAACCACGAGATTTCTCACGTGGAGGGCGGGCTGGAATGGCAGCGAAATGCCACCTGCGGCATGCTGGAGAGGTTCCTCCAACACTTGCCCGACATGGACTTGGCCTTTAACATGCACGACGAGCCCAGGGTCATTGTGCCCCATGACGACCTAACGAAACTGGTTCGCAAGGCCAGGCAAGAGACGATGCCGGCTTCCAACCGGAACAAGAAGCCCACGAATGACTTTTCCAAGACATTCCCGGAGCTCAGCAACAAGATGATCTTCGAGCAAGTCAAGCACTCGCGGTTCAACTCATTCGGCCGACAGGCGACGTGGACGCACTCGAGGATGTCGTGCTCTCCCGACAGCCCGGCGAGGATATTGGAGGAAGACGAGAGGTGGGATGATCGAGGCCAGTACGGCGTGAGCGAGCTCGGCTTCGTGTACAATTCAACAGCCATGGCCGACATCTGCCTGAGCCCATCCCTCAGCTCGACGCACGGCTTCTTTGATCGACCAAACACGTACAAGGTCGTTCACGACTTGTTTCCCATTTTCTCGCAGTCCAAGATCTCTTCCTACAACGACATCGTCTACCCCTCTCCGTGGTACTGGAGCGACAAGGTACAGTACACACCTGAGCGAGATGTGCCATGGGGCGACAAGGCAAACCGTCTCTACTGGAGGGGCTCTACAACGGGCGGCTTCAGTCGAGACGGCGGATGGCGCCGACAACATCGTCAACGCTTTGTGAAGAAGATCAACGCGGGGGGTCGGGCGAAGATTGTGTCCAACCAGGGCAGCCAAACGCGTCCTGACTGGGGCGTGTCGGACGTCTCACGCGCAGACTACCGAGCATTGACAGACGTTGCCTTCTCGCACGTCGGCCAGTGCGATGCCGGAGACTGCGATGCCCAGCGGGCCTTCTTCAACGTTACGGATCCCGTGAACCAAACCGATGCCTGGGGCTACAAGTACCTCCTTGACATTGACGGCAACGCCTTCTCCGGCCGCTTTCTGGCGTTCCTGCAAAGCATGAGCCTGACGTTCAAGTATGCCCTCTTCCGGGAATGGCACAATGAGTGGCTCAAGCCCTGGGTGCATTACGTGCCGTTGAGCCTGCAGGGCGACGACTGGCTCGAGACAGTGCGCTTCTTCAACGACACGGGCTTGGGCGCAGACGATGCCAGGACCATGGCGGAAGAGAGTCGCGATTGGGCCGGCAAGGCGATGAGGAAAGAGGACATGGAGGCTTGGTTCTTCAGATTATTGCTCGAGTGAGTTTTTTTGCTCATCCATCCACCCACGAGTGTACGTACGTGGACAGAACCCTCTCTCGACTAACGATTGCCTCTCAGGTACGCGAGGGTCATTGATGACCAGAGGGGCATAATTGGCTTTGACACGTCCAGCTCAACAAAGAGACTCGGCTAGCTCAGAACGCTGGAAATCATTCTTGACCAACGAATGCATGTACATATACGATATGAGGCGCCCTTGTCAGTTTTGCATGGCAGTTTCCGGAGGAGCCCCATTTAGCGTCTTCTTTCTTCTTTATTCACATATATCCGGCGTTTGGGCAATGAAATGGACCCATTAACAACAGATGGGCAACGGAAGTTGCAGTTTTCAAACCCTGAAATGCGAAATGCTCATCATGCAAGTGACGTGACGTGGAAATGTTGCTCCGAAATCTTTCATCACGATTCTATGGATATCAAAATATCGACTTTTGTGACCCTGCGCCGCCAGCCAGGATTCTTTCAAAACTGGCGTTTCTTTGGGGAAAAAAAAAAAAAAAGGATAATCAAACAAATTGTTCGCTAGCATCACCGACCTCATCGCATGCCGGTTCTTCTATTCTCCTCATCTCTTCTTACGGAGAAATTACTTGTAAGCACCTGCAATTCATGTCTTGTCTGTCTACCACGTTACTCGTCATCGTCTTCGCCTTCCCCATCTCTCTCCTCGGATGGAGACCTGTGCTCTGTTCGCTCTCGTTCACTCCCGCCATCGGCATCGGCATCGGCATCGGCATCGGCATCCTGCTCTTGCGCCCCAGTGACTTCTTCCTCGGCGTCTTGCTCCCAGCCGAGCGGGTGATCCTTGTACTTCCTCATTGCATCGAGCATTTCCTCGGTGGGATCCTCCACGGTCAGATCAAGCTGGTCTACAATCTGCCCTTCCTCCTCGGGGATGCCAATCGTGCGAGCAATGTTCTTTGTTCGCTGGGGTCGGATGGTGGATTTTTGCATAATGGGGTAGTAGTACATTGCTTTTTGCTTGGGGTACACATCCTCGTCGTTGTAGGCCAGGATGATCTCGTCGGCGTACTTGGTGGGGTGGTCGAGCTCCTTCTCGTCGGCCGTCTCGTAGGCCCTCACCCGGTTGAACTGGAAGTAGCCGCCTGCCTCGCCCTGGTGCGTGTACAGGTCGTCGCTGTCGTGGTCTGGGTCGTCGACGTCGAATTTGCGGCGGAAGTTCTTGGCCACCGTGGTGCTCTGCCCTAGGTAGAAGTCGTAGTTCATGAGGTTCTGGGGCTTGGGGTTGTTGTCGGGATCCTGCTCGTGGGCCTCGAGGGCCGCCTCGTACGCGGCCTCCTCGCCCTCGGTACGTTCTATAGGCCGGAAGAGACCGCTGAGGAGGCGCGGATCGTACTCGCTGGCACTGCTGACAGGGTTGGTGAGGAACTTGACGGTGACGTAGGCGCCGGAATCGGGGAAGGCATCCAGATCTGGCAGTAGGGGAATGGCCTCGACCACCTTGAGATGCTTCTTGGTAGGGTGCTTGACTCGCTTGGCGTCTTTGAGGTCCTGCAGGGCTGTTTCGAAACCGCGATCAATCTTGCGCTTGATGGCCTGAGGTGAGTCTGCGGCGGCATCGGTGGCGGTTCGCGCTGGTCTTTTGGCCTTGGGGAGCATGGCGCGAGGATTGCCGGCGTCAAGTCGTTTGGGGGTGGTGGATGAGATGTATTCTGTTCGCCGGAGGAAAGACACGTTTGCCTCGGCCACCTTGAGCTTGCCCAGCGCGGCAATGGGTCTCAGGAGAGGCCGGTCGTGAGGGTGAACGGGGGGAGTCTGCACGGGAGCCTGAATTGCTGAAATGCGGATGACGAATCAGTTGGACTGTACTTGATGCTAATATTAATTCCACACCTGGCACACACCTGGCACAGTGAGGCTCGTCGTCATCCGAGACGCGTAGCTGGGCCAAACTTACATCTTTCATCGCCGTCAAACACGCCGGGCATGCCCACCAGATCCAGCGGCATACCAAGCTCGGCATCGGCCTCGATGTTCAGTGGCTGCTCTCTTGCCAGCCGCGACGCGAACCCGGGCGTGGTATATTGCCCACTGGCAAGGCCGGTATTCGGGATGTCGAGCAGTTTGGGGGGGTTGGGCGGCGGAGGGAGAGCATTGGAATAGCGAATTCGCGCGATGAAATCCTGATGCACCATGCGCTCGCCGGAGCGCGCACCAGAGGATGACATTGCAATGGTGAGGTGAAGAGGCGAGCCAAAAGCTGCTGACCCGTGAGAAAAAGCCCGACCAACAAAGTGACGGATTGTAAGTCATGAGTCAGGAGCACGGAGTATTTTATGTCAAGGTAGGGGTGTAGATGGATGATAAAAAGCGTTCGATTTGGTCAATCAGAGGTGCAGACAGCACCCGACTTTTATACCTAAAAGGTACATAGTGCGCTATAGTAATAACTAGTCTATGGAGGTACTTCTAATACATTATATCCACTAATGTCTAACCTTACATTTTATCCCTATTAGTGCGCGCTGCCCTTATATAACCTATACTTTAAGGGAGCTCTCCCTAACCAGAGTATTGTTTGTAGTGTAGTTAGTGTAGTTTTTAGGAAAAATTTGTATTTATAGTGTAGTTTTTTTTTTCTTGTAGTTAGTGTAGTGTAGTTTTTTTTTTTTGTAGTGTAGTATATTGTAGTTTTTTTTTTTTTATAGTTAGTGTAGTGTAGTTTTTTTTTTTTTGTAGTTAGTGTAGTTACTAACTACACTAACTACAAAAACTACAATGTAGTGTTAGTAAAAAAAAAAGTGGGCCTTTTTATTATATAATGTTATTATAAGGATTAAAAGAAAGCTAGTTATATAGAAGCTTTTATTATTACCTATTTTACTTAATTAGTTATAGAATTTATAATATTTACTTTTTTTTAAGAATTTTACTATAACTAGGGTTATTTATAATATTATACCTTTTTAATAATACTATTATACTTATTACTTTATTTTACTAATATAACTTTAAGAAAAACCTTCTAATTATTTTATTTACTATTATTATTAATTATTTTATATTTTTATTATTAATTTAATTAAAAAATACCCTAAACTAATATAATTAAATTAAATTAGAAATCTAAATAAATATATAAAAGTTAATAGAATATATACTTAGTACTTTAATATTATTATTAATATAATAAGAACTTAAAAAAAGCTTAAACTATTTATTTACTATTTAAACTAATTAAATATTACTTTAAGCTTTATAATTCTAAAGCTTTAAGAAGTTATATATAGTAACTTTATATATCTTATTATAATAATATATAAAGAAAGAATATAATAGACTAATATTTATAATTTATTAATAGATAACTAATAGTATTATTTTAATTACCTTATATAGCTTAAATAAGCTATAAAAAATAAGTTTACCTTGTTTTTAAAAATAATACTAGCACTTAGTTTTATATAATATATTATACTTATTATAAAAGCTTTAATAACTTTTATAACCTTAATTACTATTATTACTATAATTACTATTATTTTATATTTATTATTATTTTAAAAAAACATAAAAGAGAAAACATTTTTATAATATTAATATTTTTAAAAACCTTAAAATACTAAGTTATTAAAAACTATAGCTTTTACTATAGTAATTTACTTATAATTACTAGTATTTATATTTAAGTTATTTATTTATTATTTATTTATTATTAAACTTTAACACTAATAATATTATAAGTAATCTTAGTAATCTTAGTAATCTTAGTAATACTAGTAATATTAGTAATATTAGTATTATAAGCTATTATAAGCTATTATAAGCTATTATAAGCTATTATAAGCTATTATAAGCTATTATAAGCTATTATAAGCTATTATAAGCTATTATAAGCTAGTATAAGCTATAATAAGATATAATAAGCTACTTATATTAAGTTTACTAGTAGTTTTTTTTATAGTTTTTTTAAAATAAGTAATAATAATAATTTATAGAAATATAAAATAATTTCTAGAAATAGTAAATAATATAATAAAAAGGTTTTTCTTTAAGTTATATTAGGGAAATAAAGTATTAAGTTAAATAGTATTATTAAAAAAGTATAATATTATATATAACCTTACTTAGTTATAATAAAATTATAAAAATAATATAATATTATAAATTCTATAACTAATTTAATAAAATAGGTAATAATAAAAGCTTTTATATAACTAGCTTTCTTTTAACCTTATAAATACTAATAACTAATAAAAAGTCTAATACTACATTTGTAGTGTTTGTAGTTAGTGTAGTTTAGGAAAAAAAATTTGTAGTGTAATGTATTATAGTTTTTTTTTTTTTATAGTTAGTGTAGTGTAGTTTTTTTTTCCTTGTAGTTAGTGTAGTTTGTAGTGTAGTGTAGTTTGTAGTGTAGTTACTACACTACACTACAAATACTACACTACACTACACGTTTTAGTGCAATACTCTGTCCCTAACACACCCCCCTTAGCTAAGATATCTATTAAAGCTAAAGATTATAAGCGTAAGAAAAGATTGTAATGATTTTCTAGTGTTGTAATTAAGCGGGAATTTCCCGTAAGCTAATCTAGTAATAGAATTCCTTATATATCTGCCCTAATAGAGGCTTTATAAAGCTATTAGCAGGTATTTTAGAGGTCTTTAACTAATTTACCTTAATATTGCCTAGGGCATATTGCTCTTAAATCCATATTTAATTTATATTAAGATGCTTTAGACTAGTTTAAAGCCTTCTTTCCTTGTGTTCTATAATGCGAATTATCTACTTATTATCACACTAGATAATTAATAGAGGAGGGACCTATACGCTAATATTACAAAGTAGTCTACCTAGAGATATATGCTCTTTTACTCTATAATTTAATATAAAGAGCTTTACTTCTATACTTAAGGTTATTATATAATGCTACCTCCTAGACTTCTAATTAATCATAGCTTTATGTATAATAAAGACATAACCTTACGTTAATTTCTAAGTATTAGGGTTATCGCTAAGAGAGGCATTAGTGCTAGAGAAAAGCGTATTAAAGCTATTCGCTCCTAAGTATTAGATACATAACTTCCTTGTGTTCTAAGCGTATATAAGAGTAGCCTTTATAAGCTTAATATGCTTTGTTAAAGGGTTTGTTATAAAGGATGCTAGCTTTAAAGCTATAAATGCTACATTAGGTCTTCTAATAATGTAAAGATAGACTAAAGAGCTAATAACTACTCTGTAATAATTAATCTCTTTATTAGTGGCCTTTCTGTTATTTAGGATGATTATAGCTGTTATTAAAGGTATTGTAATTAAGCTCTTTAAATTGTTATTAACGATATTAGGGATAAACTTCTAAGCTATCTTTTAAATATATGATTCCTGTGATAACTATATCTCTTTAGTATTATAATTTCTAATGATTTTAATGCCTAGGAATCACTTTAAATTGCCTTAGTCTTTAATATCTAGACTGTTTATTAACTACTTATATAGCTCTTTGAATTCTACTTTAAATCTATTTAAATACAGCACTATAATGTTATTTACATAGAAAAATAGGATAAATCTGCTTTTTATAAAGATATATAGGTCTTCCTTCCCTTAGATAAAGCCTAGATTTAATAGGAATTACATTAGGTATAGAAACTATTATTAAGGAGCTTCCTGTAGCCTATATAATACTCTAGTTATCTTCTAGAGATAACCTTATGCATTTATACCCTTTAGTAGCTTATAGAAGACAGGTTCTTTGAGTTTTGCATATAGGAAGGCATTTTAAACATTATATTAACGCGTATTAAGATTATTAGCGTAGTAAATAGTAAGTAGCATGCGTAGAGATTATAAAGCAAGCGTAGTAACGTAGTTATTAAGGTTATCCTTTGGTTATTAGTTACCTTAGACTACTATTTAAGCCTTAAACTCTATAATAATACCTTTTTTATTAGTTTTATACTTAAAAACCTATCTAAGGTTAATAATCTCCTTAAGATTAAATAATTTATCTAGTATATCCTCCTAGTAGTTTAAGGATTAAAGCTTTAAAAGCTCCTTTATAATCGCTTCCTTCTAGTAGTTATAATATAATAAGGCTATTACCTAATAATAATATGTAGGTTCTAGAGGCATATCTTTAATATATAAACTATATTAAGTTCCTTAGAATACTATTAAGAAAGTAAAAGAAAACTATGCTTACCTAGCTTTCCTTATTTCCTTTCTTTAACATTTCCTAGTAATAATGTTATTTATATTAATACTATTATTATAGGGACTATAATTCTCTATAGCCTTACTGCCTTTTATAGTAAATTTACTAGTCTCTATAGTAATTACTATATATATAGCTATTACCTCGCTTATGAATTTATTAATCTTATAAAATAGCGTATTATTACCTTATACCTAAAGCTCTAAGTTCTCTATAGTAATTAGCGCCTTCTAAGAGAAGTTAGGAGAGGTTAAAAGTGCACTAGAAAGGTCTTCTTTATCCCCTATTATATAAGGAGGCGTTTTTGCTTTAAACTACTTATTTTCCTAGCCTATAGCTAATAGTAAAGAGGTAGGATTATTTTCTTTAAGCTCTATTCTAATAAGATCTTAACTAATCTCTTTATTAAGATCTTTAGCTTTAAGCTCTTTAAGTAATTTAATTATTAATATCTTCTCCTATTAAGCTAATTCTAGCTCTTCTTCTAGCTTAAAAAAGGAGTTCTTATTAAACTAAATATATACTAATATAATAACCTTATAATTATAAAGCAAAGGCACCTATATAATATATTATGATTTGCCTCTATACCTAATAAGGTATCTAATATAAGCTTTCTGCTTTAGCTATGGCATTGCGTTATGTGATTTAACGTACTTAAGAGCCTTTATTATTATTAGAAAAGCCTTATATCTGTAAGCTTATAGATATATAATTAAAGGCTTTTAAACCTCTAATATCTATAAATAGGCTAGGACTGTTTTCTATGCCTAATTTCACTAGAGTTTGTAAGGTATAACCTAATTCCTATAATGTTTAAAGGGTGTTCTATTTAGCAGATAAACTACTATATTAAAGACTTTATTATTAAGTTCTAAAGGAAGGTAAGCTTTAAGGCTTAATATATAAGCCTTTTGCTTAACTACCCCCCTAGATCTCTCTGCTTTTCTATTCTAACTAGGCGTTAAGGGAGCTAAATTATAGACTATAATGCTAGTAAAGGCTATCTTATCTCTTATACTCTCTATAAATAAAGCCTTTTTAATATCACTATGCAAAAAGCGTAGTTAAACCCTAAATTATATACGTAGGAACGCTATTATTATATAGAAGCTATTGCGAATTTTGTCTTTAGTCTTAAATAAATAAAAGAAATGCATTAAGGTTATAAGGCATATAAAAACATACTAATACTAATCACTATTCTAGCAAGGAGAGTTATAATACTTTAGATTAACTAAAAGGCTATATCCAGGTCCCTAAGGAAGCCCTTCTAGTGTAACCTATAATCTCTAGCGCTTAGCTTTACCTATAGCATAGATCTCACACTCTATAAGCTCAGGTTCTATTAATTTAACGCTAAGAGTAGTGTTTATAATCTCTATAAAGGCCTTCTTACCTAGATAACTACATTATTAATGCTAAAGCTTTATATCTCCTTTTATAGGTAGCCTTAGTACTTTACTAGTTATAGTATAAGCCTCCTTTAGGTTATCTAAGAGTATAGATAATATATAAAGCTTATTAATATTATAAAGCTTAGTAATAGGATACTTTCCTTAGAATAGGAAGCTTTTCTTCTAGTTCTAATAAATCCTTGCCTTTATTAGAATTATTGCTAATACTAGGTTCACGTGGAATTCTAGAATTAGCAAAGCACTTTACACTATAATCCTTCTTAGCCTTTATAATACTAGATCTATAATAGATATATAGACTAGTCCTTATCCTAAGGATATATAGACTATGCCTCTGGCTCTAACCTCTGTTATAATAGTTCCGTCAAACTTAGACTATTTAAACTAATAAATGTTATTAAAAATGTGAATATTAGCTCTAGAATTATAGATAACTATATTCTAATTCCCTTTAGAGCTATCTATAGTGTTTAAAGTTAAATACATAACTTCCCTTAAAGGTTAAGAGCTCTATAAGCATATAAATAATAATATATTCGCAGTCTTCTCTCCTAGAGTTACTATAAGTAAGTTATTCATTAGGTTCTGCAAAGGGATAATAATATTACTGCTTTTCTCCCTCTTCTCTAGCTTCTAACTTATAGCTTTTAATCTCTCCTATAGGTTCTCCTTAAGATATCTCTTAATATTATCTTTAGAGTTCTTCCTAACTTCCTAATCCTTAGGAGTAGCTTCTAGCTTATAAAGAGCCTTAAATAAATTATAGGATTCCCACTACTTTAATACATTGCGAACGTTATAACCAGAGTATCTAGGGCACTTCTTTTGCTCTAATTTGCTCTAACTATTTAATCTTTTAGTAATAATAGTATTATTAGCTAATTTTATTATTATTAAGCTCTAAGGAGCTTTATAATCTCTTTTAAACTCGCTAACTACCTTAAGGAAGCTATTATTCTTTTCTTTATTAAGTAAGTTATTCTATTTCTTCTAGAATACCTTAAATTTGCTTTAAAGAGGGATAATAAACTTATATAGTATTATCTCCTTAGTCTATTAAGTCTTAAGATCTAGATAATTTCTTTATAGTACCTCTATTATTATAGCTTACTTATACTAATTATAAGTACCTTTAGCTTATAAGTGATTATTAAGGTAATTCTCTATAAGGATAAGTATCTTCTTAGTATTTAGCTTATATTAATTATAAAGAAGCTTAAGTATCCTATAGGTATAATATTAAACTAACTCCTTTTCCTTTACTTTAGTGTTAAAGTTAAGAGAGTTTTATATATTCTTTAAAAGGGTCTTACAAATATACTCCCTAATCTTTAGCATTTGCTTTAATAGGTTTATATACTTTATAAGGTTAAATTAAAGCTCTTTATATTTAAAGTTAAATTAGTCCTTTATATTATTATAAGTAATCTTCTAATCTTTAAGAGCATTAGGGTTATCTAGCGTAATCTCTAGTCTTAGACCCCTCTAGGGATATGTAGGTATTATAGGTTCTTTAAGTAATTTAACCTTATTAGGGTTAATATACTCCTAAACACTATATGATTCTACGTAGTTCTTAACCTAGGTAAACCACTTAATCTAATCCTTCTCTAATAATAACACTATATTTAGAGTTTCTTTAGATATTATAAAGGGGAATGTATTAGTTAACTAGAGCATAGGACAAGGGTTTTAACTAATTAATATAATAAAGAGGGCGATTATCTCGTGATATAGGCAAGCGTTAATTAATAATATTTAACGGAGCTTATATCTTTAATGATAATTAACAAAAATGGCAATCGAAGCCTCCCGGGCTCATAACTGTCAAGGTAGGGGTGTAGATGGATGATTGTCAGGGAGAGCTCCCTTAAAGCATAGGTTGTATGAGGGCAGCGCGCACTGACAGGGATAAAACGCGAGGTCAGACATTAGTGGATACGATGTATCAGAAGTACCTCCGTAGACTAGTCATTACCATAGCGCACTGTGTACCTTTCAGGTACAAAAGTCGGGTGCCGTCTGCACCTCTGATTGACCAAATCGAACGCTTTTTATCATTGTCAAGGTAGGGGTGTAGATGGATGATAAAAAGCGTTCGATTTGGTCAATCAGAGGTGCAGACAGCACCTGACTTTTGTACCTAAAAGGTACATAGTGCGCTATAGTAATAACTAGTTTACAGAGGTACTTCTAATACATTATATTTACTAATGTCTAACCTTATATTTTATCCCTATTAGTGCGCGCTACCCTTATATAACCTATGCTTTAAGGGAGCTCTCCTTAACACACCCCCCTTAGCTAAGATATCTATTAAAGCTAAAGATTATAAGCATAAGAAAAGATTATAATGATTTTCTAGTGTTGTAATTAAGTAGGAATTTCCTATAAGCTAATCTAGTAATAGAATTCCTTATATATCTGCCCTAATAGAGGCTTTGTGAAGCTATTAGTAAGCATCTTAGAGGTCTTTAACTAATTTACCTTAATATTGCCTAGGGCATATTGCTCTTAAATTCACATTTAATTCATATTAAGATGCTTTAGACTAGTTTAAAGCCTTCCTTCCTTATATTCTATAATATAAATTATCTACTTATTATCACACTAGATAATTAATAAAGGAGGGACCTATATGCTAATATTGCAAAGTAGTTTACCTAGAGATATACGCTCTTTTACTCTGTAATTTAATATAAAGAGCTTTGCTTCTATGCTTAAGGTTATTATATAATGCTACCTCCTAGACTTCTAATTAATCGCGGCTCTATATATAATAAAGACATAACCTTACGTTAATTTCTAAGTATTAGGGTTATTACTAAGAGAGGCATTAGTGCTAGAGAAAAGCGTGTTAAAGCTATTCGCTCCTAAGTATTAGATATATAACTTCCTTATGTTCTAAGTGTACATAAGAGTAGCCTTTGCAAGCTTAATGTGCTTTATTAAAGGGTTTATTATAAAGGATACTAGCTTTAAAGCTATAAATACTACATTAGGTCTTCTAATAATGTAAAGATAGACTAAAGAGCTAATAACTACTCTATAGTAATTAATCTCTTTATTAGTGGCCTCTCTGTTATTTAGGACAATTATAGCTATTATTAAAGGTATTATAATTAAGCTCTTTAAATCGTTATTAATAATGTTAGGGATAAACTTCTAAGCTATCTTTTGAATATATGATTCCTATGATAACTATATCTCTTTAGTATTATGATTCCTAATGATTTTAATGCCTAGGAACCACTTTAAATTACCTTAGTCTTTAATATCTAGACTATTTATTAACTGCTTATGTAGCTCTTTAAATTCTACTTTAAATCCGTTTAGATACAGCACTATAATATTATCTACGTAGAAAAACAGAATAAATCTGCTTTTCATGAAGATATATAGGTCTTCCTTCCCTTAGATAAAGCCTAGATTTAATAGGAATTATATTAGGTATAGAAACTATTATTAAGGAGCTTCCCGTAGCCTATATAATGCTCTAGTTATCTTCTAGAGATAACCTTATGTATTTATACTCTCTAGTGGCTTATAGAAGATAGGTTCTTTAAGTTCTATATGTAAGAAGGCATTTTAAATGTTATATTAACGCGTGTTAAGATTATTAGCGTAGCAGATAGCAAGTAGCATACGTAAAGATTATAAAGTAAGCGTAGTAGCGTAGTTATTAAGGTTATCCTTTAGTTATTAGTTACCTTAGACTACTATTTAAGCCTTAAACTCTATAATAATACCTTTTTTATTAGTTTTATACTTAAAAACCTATCTAAGGTTAATAATCTCCTTAAGATTAAATAATTTATCTAGTATATCCTCCTAGTAGTTTAAGGATTAAAGCTTTAAAAGCTCCTTTATAATCACTTCCTTCTAGTGGTTATAATATAATAAGGCTATTACCTAATAATAATACGTAGGTTCTAGAGGTATATCTTTAATATATAAACTATATTAAGTTCCTTAGAATACTATTAAGAAAGTAAAAGAAAACTATGCTTACTTAGCTTTCCTTATTTCCTTTCTTTAATGTTTCCTAGTAATAATATTATTTATATTAATACTATTATTATAAGGACTGCAATTCTCTATAGCCTTACTACCTTTTATAGTAAATTTACTAGTCTTTATAGTAGTCACTATATATATAGCTATTGCCTTACTTATGAATTTATTAATCTTATAAAATAGCGTATTATTACCTTATACCTAAAGCTCTAAGTTCTCTATAGTAACTAGCGCCTTCTAAGAGGAGTTAGGAGGGGTTAAAAGTGCACTAGAAAGGTCTTCTTTATCCCCTATTATATAAGGAGGCATTTTTACTTTAAACTACTTATTTTCCTAGCCTATAGCTAATAGTAAAGAGGCAGGATTATTCTCTTTAAGCTCTATTCTAATAAGATCTTAACTAATCTCTTTATTAAGATCTTTAGCTTTAAGCTCTTTAAGTAATTTAATTATTAATATCTTC
This sequence comes from Epichloe festucae Fl1, assembly GCA_003814445.1. Classification (NCBI taxonomy): domain Eukaryota; kingdom Fungi; phylum Ascomycota; class Sordariomycetes; order Hypocreales; family Clavicipitaceae; genus Epichloe; species Epichloe festucae. The sequence goes on along the minus strand of CP031387.1, from coordinate 4,093,702 downwards.
TCTTATTAAGCTAATTCTAGCTTTTCTTCTAGCTTAAAGAAGGAGTTCTTATTAAACTAAACATATGCTAATATAATAACCTTATAATTATAAAGCAAAGGCACCTATATAATATATTATGATTTGCCTCTATACCTAATAAGGTATCTAATATAAGCTTTTTACTCTAGCTATAGCATTATATTATGTAATTTAATGTGCTTAAGAGCCTTTATTATTATTAGAAAAGCCTTATATCTATAAGCTTATAGATATATAATTAAAGGCTTTTAAACCTCTAATATCTATAAATAAGCTAGGACTGTTTTCTATGCCTAATTCCACTAGAGTTTGTAAGGTATAACCTAATTCCTATGATATTTAAAAGGTATTCTATTTAGCAGATAAACTACTATATTAAAGACTTTATTATTAAGTTCTAAAGGAAGGTAAGCTTTAAGGCTTAATATATAAGCCTTTTACTTAACTACCCCCTTAGATCTCTTTGCTTTTCTATTTTAACTAGGCATTAAGGGAGCTAAATTATAAACTATAATGCTAGTAAAGGCTATCTTATCTCTTATACTCTCTGTAAATAAAGCCTTTTTAATATTACTATGTAAAAAGCGTAGTTAAACCCTAAATTATATGCGTAGGAACGCTATTATTATACGGAAGCTATTATAAATTCTATCTTTAGTCTTAAATAAATAAAAGAAACACATTAAGGTTATAAGGTATGTAAAAACACACTAATACTAATCACTATTCTAGCAAGGAGAGTTATAATACTCTAGATTAACTAAAAGGCTATATCTAGGTCCTTAAGGAAGCCCTTCTAGTGTAACCTATAATCTCTAGCACTTAGCTTTACCTATAGCATAGATCTTACACTCTATAAGCTTAGGTCTTATTAATTTAACGCTAAGAGTAGCGTTTATAATCTCTATAAAGGCCTTCTTACCTAGATAACCACATTATTAATACTAAAGCTCTGTATCTCCTTTTATAGGTAGCCTTAGTGCTTTACTAGTTATAGCGTAGGCCTCCTTTAGGTTATCTAAGAGTATAGATAATATATAAAGCTTATTAATATTATAAAGCTTAGTAATAGGATACTTTCCTTAAAATAGGAAGCTTTTCTTCTAGTTCTAATAGATCCCTACCTTTATTAAAATTATTACTAATACTAGGTTTACGTGAAATTCTAGAATTAGCAAAGCACTTTACACTATAATTCTTCTTAGCCTTTATAATACTAGATCTATAATAGATATATAGACTAGTCCTTATCCTAAGGATACATAGACCGTGCCTCTAGCTTTAACCTCTGTTATAATAGTTCTATTAAACTTAGACTATTTAAACTAACAAATGTTATTAAAAATGTGAATATTAGCTCTAGAATTATAGATAACTATGTTCTAATTCCCTTTAGAGCTATCTATAGCGTTTAAAGTTAAATATATAACTTCCCTTAAAGGTTAAGAGCTCTATAAGCATATAAATAACAATATATTTATAGTCTTCTCTCCTAGAGTTACTATAAGTAAGTTATTTATTAGGTTCTATAAAGGGATAATAATATTACTGCTTTTCTCCCTTTTCTTTAGCTTTTAACTTATAGCTTTTAATCTCTCCTATAAGTTCTCCTTAAGATATCTCTTAATATTATCTTTAGAGTTCTTCCTAACTTCCTAATCCTTAGGAGTAGCTTCTAGCTTATAAAGAGCCTTAAACAAATTATAGGATTCCTACTACTTTAATATATTATAAACATTATAACTAGAGTATCTAGGGCACTTCTTTTGCTCTAATTTACTCTAACTATTTAATCTTTTAGTAATAATAGCATTATTAGCTAATTTTATTATTATTAAGCTCTAAGAAGCTTTATAATCTCTTTTAAACTTACTAACTACCTTAAGGAAGCTATTATTCTCTTCTTTATTAAGTAGGTTATTTTATTTCTTCTAGAATGCCTTAAATTTACTTTAAAAAGGGATAATAAACTTATATAGTATTATCTCCTTAGTTTATTAAGTCTTAAGATCTAGATAATTCCTCTATAGTACCTCTATTATTATAGCTTACTTATACTAATTATAAGTACCTTTAGCTTATAAGTGATTATTAAGGTAATTCTCTATAAGGATAAGTATCTTCTTAGCGTTTAGCTTATATTAATCATAAAGAAGCTTAAGTATTCTATAGGTATAATATTAAACTAACTCCTTTTCCTTTACTTTAGTATTAAAGTTAAGAGAGTTTTATATATTCTTTAAAAGGGTCTTATAAATATACTCCTTAATCTTTAGTATTTACTTTAATAGGTTTATATACTTTATAAGGTTAAATTAAAGCTTTTTATATTTAAAGTTAAATTAGTCCTTTATATTATTATAAGCGATTTTCTAATCTTTAAGAGCATTAGGGTTATCTAGCATAATCTCTAGTCTTAGACCTCTCTAGGGATATATAGGTATTATAGGTTCTTTAAGCAATTTAACCTTATTAGGGTTAATATACTCCTAAACACTATATAATTCCGCGTAGTTCTTAACCTAGGTAAACCACTTAATCTAATCCTTCTCTAATAATAATACTATATTTAGAGTTTCTTTAGACATTATAAAGGGGAATATATTAGTTAACTAGAGCGTAGGATAAGGGTTTTAACTAATTAATATAATAAAGAAAGCAATTATCTTATAATATAAGCAAGCGTTAATTAATAATATTTAACAGAGCTTATATCTTTAATGATAATTAACAAAAATAGCAATCAAAGCCTCCTAGGCTTATAACTGTTAAGGTAGGGGTGTAGATAGATGATAAAAAGCGTTCGATTTGGTTAATTAGAGGTGTAGACAGCACCTAACTTTTGTACCTAAAAGGTACATAGTGCGCTATAGTAATGACTAGTCTACGGAGGTACTTCTGATACATTGTATCCACTAATGTCTGACCTCGCGTTTTATCCCTGTCGGTGCGCGCTGCCCTCATACAACCTATGCTTCAAGGGAGCTCTCCCTGACAATTTTATTAGGTTTAGGTGACTGGCAAGCGCTCCCCACCAACCACCCGCCAATTGACATTGATTGACACTTGCAACACTTGCCGGTGCGCAACCAGACAAGACTCCTTGCAAAAGAATCGCAAAATAATCGCAAAAGAACCACGGCAACGGCATGTCTCATCAAACAAGCCATTCATCAATTGAGCCACCACGACTGGCGGCCATTAGTCTAGTTGCAATAACACCATCATTCAGTTTTTTTTGCCATTCCGTTTCTCATTACGGAGTATCCCGAGACAAGAATAGGCATGTGCTTTTCTGGTTCCATCCATGACTTGCGATTTCCGAAAGCCCTTGTTGCGTCTACTCCGTAGATATCCTTTATGCCCTGCCTAAAAATGCCGAGACCTCTTGATGTTACAAGCCAAACCCGCCAAAAGCTAACAGGATGCACAATTCGGTCTTCCTGTGACCTTATGTACCATTAATCCATTTTGTGCGGAGCAGATGTGGTGTAGTCCTCCTCCTACTCTCTGTCGCTCTTTCTCTTCATTTTTACAGGAAACCCCCCCCCCCCCCCAAGAGGCTCCCCTCCGCGCACACAGATGGATGGATAAGTGTTGTTTCCCGACGCAATTCGATATGCTTGGGACACATTCAAGAGCTGTCCTTGGCGTACTTCTTCTTGCCCATGGTAAATGGAACGTAGCGATATTTCATCATGTGCTGAATCTGCTTGCGCACTGTTGAGTTTGAGACGTTAGCTGGGCCTCTTGGAGACGACAATACAAGGGGAAACGGCAGTGCGTACTCGTCAAGACGAAGAGGATGATCCAGTACATGACCAGAATGGGCCAGAAGACGGGGATGTTGAAGAATTCGAAAAAGGTGCAGAAGAAAGAGATGGCAACAGCCCTGGTGGCCCAGTACCAAAACTTGAACTCGGGGAGGCGACGAATGAAGGGTTTGAACTCTTCATCCTGCTTCGTCGGGAGGGTTCCGACTGAACCGTCTTCCATTTCTTGGTCAAGGGCATCGCTCGATGGGTCAAATTTGGGCTGGAGGAAAGCCAGGAACAGGTTGAGCAGGTAAATTCCCAGCGCATAGGCGACTACATTGCGGTAGGTCAGTGGGTCACTCCAAGACACGAGCAGATCTTGCGCAGAGTATTAGAGCCCGAGACTTGATTCTTACCGATATACCATCCCTGGATGAGGAAAATGCGCACAAAGAAGAGGAGCAGAGTGACTCCGGTTCCAACCCATCGATACAGCACAAAGGGAGTTGACTGGTCGAGCAAGGCTTGGTATTTCTGTTCGCAACATCAGCAATCGCATCTGCAGAAAAGTAGGGCAGACAGAGGTGATTCGGCTCTATTTGTGCGAGGGGTCTGGGATCCGGCATACTCTTTGCAGCTTTGTGGTCTGAACCGTGACGGCTGCGAAAGGGGTTTGATCAGGCTCCGGCGCATCCATATTGAAGAGTGGTTTTGCGGTCGAGCACAGGTTGAACAAGGACAGGGGGGGGGGACTTGAAGGAGACAGAGGGACGAATTAAATAATTTATAATGTGCTGGACGAGGAAAAAGAAGGCAGCGCACAGCAACTGTGTGGTCAAGTCGCAGGCTCCAAGTGTCGTGGAAAGAAATTGGTGGAAGACGGAAAAGGGACAACAGACACTCTCTTGAGAGGGAAATCGTTCGCGATGTTGGCTTCTTTATCGTGGCGTTCAACTCGCAGGTCACAGCCACGTAGCATGTGTTCTCGGCCAATGAAACCACTCGACGGCAGCTAGTGGGGCCATCTCCCTTGCTGTCAAGCCCTTCGTGGCTCAGCCAAGGGAAAGGGAAAAGCTAGCGGATCCCTTAACAATAAATGCAACGCCAGACGCCAGACGCCAGACGCCAGACATTGTTCGACGTTGAATCACCGTGTGTGAAATAATCGCGAGATGTATATTACCTTGGATCGCGTAGCATTGGCTGAGAGGCTGCGGACTAGGTCGACGCGCCGTCCGAGACTCTGTAGCGTGATTTTGAGGGGCGAGTGGTGATGCAACCACGTTTGATGTGTAGAGTTTTCTTCGAGCTTCCTCAGTCGTCTGCGCGATACGAGTTCTCAGCGAGGCCAAGACTTGCTCTTTTTTTTTCTAAATGAATGAATATATATATATATATATATGTGCAGTTAGAAGTGTGTTGCCCCATTACATGAGAGCACATGGCGCTCATCGCCCAACAAATTTGAGCTCTAAATATCGCGCCGGCAGATACCCCAGCGCTGTCACCAAAAATGTCAACTCATTAGCAACATCACCACCATCGCTGCCTATGACTTTGGCCAGCGGGGCCCTGAACCACGTCTGATTCATCCCTATACACCATGACACCACGCCCAGGCCAAACGCCACCGCTGCTCCAACGCCCAACGGTAGTCTTGCCGGATCGTTCCAAGCCTCCAGATCATAGTTCTCGAATCTGCCCCTGCGGAAAATAAAGTGTTCCTCGAATAAGATGACGCCGTAGCTTGTACACCAGTACCCCAGCAGGCTCAAGAAGTTCTGAAGGTAGGTATTGAGTTGTTCTCGCCCACCGACAGCCAATGCGAGAATGCACGCAAAGGAGACAAGAGTCCAGATGAACCGCGGGATCAAGGCCAATGGCCGAGCGAGCTGCTGGAACGACAGCGAGGCACTGTAGATGCTAATTACGTTGGTGTTGATCCCAGACAAGACCAGCACAGTGAGTAGAATCTTGGCAAAGCCTCGTGGATAGAGCATCTCTTGAATGAGATAACCAAGCCCTTCGTTGTTGTATGTATTGCGCCAAGTCGGCTGATTATTCAGAGCTGAGGCTGCAACACAACCGGCCAGCATGCTGATTGACGTTGGGATAGCGATTCCAAAGGCGGTCATAGAAAATACCTTTACTCGGCTGACGTCGGCTCGGTAGTGAGCATAGTAGTCACTGGCCGTCGTACACCACGCCGCGCTTGAACCATAAACAATAGCAATGAGGTTGAGTATCACGCCGCTTTGAGTTGCGCCCGTGGCTGATGGCGGTGTGCTCTTGTCTGCGGATTTGCCAGTCTCGCCGAATATGATCAGGAAAATGACAAAGAAGGTGATCCACGCATATCTCTCATACACCAAGATCGCATTCAAACCAATGAATGAAATGAGCAGGGCAATGGCCGCCAGGATCACGATACCCAGGATCAGGGACACATGGCCGTCCGAAACTGCTGTGAGCGCCAGGCCACCAGTGATGCAGGATACAGCGGCCCAGCCAATCTGCTGGATACAGTTCAGAAAGGCAATCATCTTGTTCGGCCACCACCCGAAGCTGTACCTGCTTACGCTCATTTGGCGTAGACCCATGGCAGGGCCAAAAGTCGCACAGTAGCCCGTGACCACCCCGCCTAGTATCGAGGCGAATATCGTGATGAGAATGGTCTGATTTAGACTCAGCCCGAATTCCCAGCCAAGAAAGCCAGTTGCGAAACAAGACGTGTTCATGGTTCCACTGGCCCAGAGGAGCGCCATCGCGAGCTCATCGGTCCACGACACATCCTTTTTGTCCTCTGGGCGCTTTCTAACAATCGCATCGGATTCAATGCCGAGCCTGGTGTCCAACCGCGCCTCTATGACGCGGAGCTTGGCAAGAACGCCTCGTGGTTTTATTGCCGGGGTTTGCTGCGCAATTGACGTTTCATTTGAGCTCGTAATCAATTGCTCCTTCTGGGGTAGGACTTGTTGGACATCAAGGCCCTTTTCTTCGTCGGTTGCCATGGTCAAATCGTATTCAAGGGTTTTTGAGACTGTAACTTCTGCGTGGCCTGACAAGGTTTCCTTCAACTCGTTGTTTCACGGTGTAAGTAAGATCCCAGTGCACGATCTGACTGACGGTTCAGCAAGCGATGGAGTCTTGAGCTGGATCTACTCGAATGAGCCAGACGCAGTCGACCCAAAGTCGACGTGACACGGTGCCGCCACGCCAACGACTATCATTCGATGAATCGGGCATTACAGTCGTACGGAGCACGGAGTAGAAAGGCTTGGGAAGAAAAAGGTTGAAGTTTTTACGGTTTCGTATGAACGGATTGATCATCTGCCCCGCTCTTCCACTTGTCTTGGACCAATGGTCCCGTTTTTGATTTGACAGCTGCATCAAGACCCATCCAATCCGTCTCACCGCCTGCCAGCTTTTAAAGACTTTCCTCTGACCGCCTTCTAGAAACGTAGATTCTGCCACCATCACCACATCAGAATCAGAGACTGCCCATTGAAAAACCTCTGGCGTGACCGACAGACAGCCTCTAATAGCAAGCCCCCACCAGGTGATTTCTCACAAGCATCGCGCAGCAGGTAAATTATTCATGTGCGCAAGTTGCCGAGATGGCCGATAAGGAGCATTACAACGTGCGCGAGGGTTCATCTCACGCAAAGTCACTGGGAATTACCCACCGAACGACGCCATTGGCGCGCTCTTGGACCGGTGACATGAGAGTAAGGTATCTTCTTCCACTGACAGATTTCGATGAGAAGGGTTTAATATTGAGATTTCGAAAACGCTGACGTACTGATTTCTAGATTTTCAGATTTCCAAGTCAATGAGATTGGAGAAAACGGATCAGTCATTCACCTGCGCACGATAGGTCTCGAGAATGACAACAAGAAGGTGAGAGACCACATTGTGCATATATTTCGCAACCATGACAGCCAAGAACTCATGCTAACATGTGTTGCGAAACCTGGAAGCCTGCTCAGCCTTCTCAAACCCCAGGGGCGTCAGAACCCAAGGAGAAGCCGTCTAATAAAGATGCGCACAATACCAAATCTCAAGATGAACCCAGCGTCATCGAAATCGCGCCCGAAGACATCACTGCCCTTGAGAATCTCTCGAGCCAACAGTTCGCCCAGGACCTCGTCCAGCTCTTCAACGGAGGCAACGGCCCGACGGGCGAGCAACCCAAGACTGCCACCTCAGAAATCCTAGATGACAAGGCCAAGCGCGCCCAGCTCCATGGTGAGGTGCGTCGCATCTTCAACTCTCGCCTTGAAACGACTACAGGTCCCGAAGGCGCCATTGTCGCCAGCTACGTCGCCCCCCGAAAGAGTTCCAAGAAGAGCCGTGGCCCTCGCGGGAGGCCTGACGACGAACCTATTGGGCAATATCTCCGTTTCACGCTCTACAAGGACAATCGCGACACCATGGACGCAGTCAGCCAGATCTCGCGTTTATTGCGAGTCAAGCCGCAGGTCATTGGATACGCTGGAACCAAGGACCGCAGAGCATCAACAACGCAGCGCTGCTCGATTCGTTACCAGCGCAAGAGGGCCATGGCTGGCCTGAACGGCAAGCTATGGGGTATAGCGACGGGAGACTACGAATATTCTGATAGCCCCATCCACCTGGGCCAGCTCCTCGGTAACGAGTTCGTCATCACCCTCAAGAACTGCAAGATGGCGGACGACGACATGTCACTTGCACCATCGGAAAGGCTTGCACTGATGAAGAGCAATGTTGAGTCTGCCATGACGCACATGGCTTCCCACGGCTGGATCAACTACTTTGGCCACCAGCGCTTCGGAACCCACGACGTGGGCACCCACCAAGTCGGCAAGCTCATTCTTCGCGACGACTACGAAGGCGCCGTCAACGCCCTCCTGCAATATGACGCAGAAATAGCTGCCAAAGCAGAAGCAGGCCAAGTACCCGACGAGCCCTCCAAGAGGGACGAGTACCTCCGCCACCAGGCGTGCATGCTCTTCCAAACCGGCAAGGACTTTGACCGAGCTGCCAAGCTCATCCCCCGGCGGTACGCAGGAGAATCATGCGTCCTCCGCCATCTGACTCGCTCGGGCAAAAGCTCTTCCCGGGACTTTGCCGGCGCAGTCACACACATCACCCGCGGCCTGCGATCAATGTATCTCCACGCATATCAATCACACGTGTGGAACCACGCAGCCAGTCTCCGATACACATTACACGGCACAACCGTAGTCGCGGGCGACCTCGTCATCGCCGATGCGGAAGCCCAACCGTCTGCTACGGAAGTAAGCCGAGACCAAGATGGCGACGAGATCATCAACCCCGTCGACGACGAGGAGGAATTCGCCCCTCTCCGAGCCCGCCCACTCACCGAGGAAGAAGCCTCCTCTGGCAAGTACACCATCCATGATATAGTCCTGCCCTCCCCGGGCCATGATGTGATTTACCCGAAAAACGAGATTGGCGAGTTCTACAAGGAGTTCATGGGCCGTGAAGAGAACGGCAGTCTCGATCCGCTCAAGATGCGTCGGCTGCGGAGGGAATTTAGCTTGCCTGGTAGGTATAGGAAGTTAATGCAGAGATTCTTGGCAGAGCCCAGCGTGCAGGTCAGGTTGTACGAAGATGACACGGAGCAGATGCATCCCACAGATATGGATCTCATCAAGGGACAGGCAAACAGCCGCGAAGGCGAGGGCAAGAGAAAACGCCATCATGATGAGACTGATGGCCACGGCGGGGCCGGCACAAAAAAGGCCAAGGTCAAGGTCAGCGGCAATGACGATGACAGTGTCGTCAAGGCTGAGGAACCAACAGACCAAGTCGCCAACTCCGGGCAAGGAGTTTCCGGCGCTGCAGAGAAAGAACCAACCGTGGAGCAGGCTGCTGAGCCTGCGAAAATTGCGGTTGTGGTCAAATTTCAATTGGCAAGTAGTGCCTACGCAACAGTGACACTCAGAGAGCTTATGGGTGACGGTGACCGCACGGATCTTGACGAGAGGGTGGCTTCATGAACACCCATTTTCCCATGTTCGAATGAATATATAAACGCTGATTAATGTCAATACCGCCAGCCAGCAGTATTGACGCCCCTATATTCAAAAATTCGAATGCAAGTCAGAGTGAAATGACCTGACAAAGTAAAGCAACCGACTATGACGACCTAGTATCATGACTCTTCCAACCCACTTGACACAATGAATCAAGATGAAATATAAAAGATGACAGGAGATGGGCGATGGGCGATGGGCGATCTGCCCCGGGATGCAGAGAAGGTTGAGTGGTCTTTCGATGCAAGGAAAGGGACTCGCTCAAGCAAACATTCATGCAGTTGTGATATTTGCTATACTCTCATCAGCCCTCTAGCTGTATATGTTGAAATGAATTGGTCGCTTTCAGGGTTCGTGCTCCATGGTCTTGCAATTCGATTGATAGATGGCCTCATTCGCTGGCTAACTCGTGGATGCCAACTCTATTACATCGTAACGCTGATCGAGTAGAAGAACCTTTCGCCATCGGCAGCATGAGGTTCGAGAGTGCGTATTTGTGCTGTAGCATGGAAGCATCGGCGCGACAATTATGTTGCAGCCTTCTCTTCATCCCAGCCCCAAACAAAAGAGAGGTACTTGACCATGTTTACCCGCTTGGCTCGCATGTCCACCATCCAAGGGTGCTCAAGCATTTTCCATGGGCTAGCTCGGCGATTCGGCTGCTTCTCCAAGCTGGAAATGCAATAATCAGTATGGTAAAAAGACGGCAAGCAGAACAGAGGACATGTATTCTCACCAGCACTCAATGAAGTATTTGAAATTGTCGCTCCAATAAACGTCCATTTGGGGCTCGTCTTTGAGTCTGGGTACGGGCTGTCGGACGATATACGTCAACAAGTCAATCAAGCCTGCTCGAGGTTGCATCTCGGTTCCGTCGGCAGGGAAAGGAAATCGGTGCTGGGCCACTTCAAGCAACGTCACACCAGTCGACCAAACATCTGAGGTGATGGTATACGATTGACCCGTGATTCGCTCAGGTGCCATGTAATAACTTGTGCCGATAAAAGTGTTTGCCTCTCCTTTGGTTCCAAAATCACCAGAAACGCCAAAGTCGCACAATTTGACAGCGCCGTCTCGGCATAGCAGAATGTTGGAAGGCTTGATGTCGCGGTGGATAATCCGTCGTGTGTGAAGATAGGTGAGCCCGCGCAATACACCTTCGGCAATTTTGCCCAAAACCTTCTCTCCAGTGCGGCCGCCTAACCGCTTCACTTCTTTGTAGATGCTGTCCAGAGAGCCGCCCTCGCAAAATTCCATGGCAATGGAAATAGTCGAGGTAGACGGATCCACAAAGGCACCATAGTATCGGCAGATGTGATCAGATGCACATTCCTTATTGAAGCCTAGCTCTCGCACAATCTGCTTTTTGACGTCTGGGTCTGGGTTGGTGGTAATGACCTGCAGATTGTTGTCAGTGGGCATACTGAACAGGATCACTTTCACTCATGAGTCAACGTAGGGCAGCCTTCCTTACCTTGAGTGCGAAGACTGTTTTACCGCTTTGAAGAATGCACTTCGTAACAGCGCCACCGGCTCCTTCGCCCAAGTTTCCCAGTTCGACAATTCTCTTCTCCGTGCTAGCGATTCTCCAACCTTCGTCATCAAGTTCCTCGACATCCGCGTTCCTGGCCTTCTCCAAGCTCAGCTTGTCGAAAGCTTCCAAATTTTGCAGACTTCCATCTCTTTCCATGGAAACTCCACCTTCACTTCTTTCCGAAATCAAGGACCCCACTGCCGACACTGGGTCGGGTGTTCCTTGGGCACGGGTCACCGGGATGCCAAACTGGGAGGCAAATGAGAGGGCAGAGAACTGGGATCCAGCAGAAGTAGGATTGCTAGCTCTACCATCAAGCGGTCCAAAACTACCAGACCTAGAGTGGGCAGCGCTACTTTCGCTACCGCCATCAGCCGAATGACCAGGCTGAGCTCCTTGTGATCTCGGATGATGCTCGTAGGGAGCTGTTTGGCTGCCCATGGGGGTGGCCAAGTTCAACGTCGGAAGTGGTGGTCTCGATGGAGCCGGTTGCGCAGCCTGGCCGCCCACAGTCTTCACATTCAACGACGGCGGAATAGCCAGGCCGAGCCTCGGGGCTCGACCACCTGAACGGCCCCCAGGAATGGCGGGTCGTAGTATTGGAGCCGGAGAAGACAGTTGAGGAACGAGATTCGGGGTAGGAGCAGATATTACTGGGTTCGCAGTCGTGGGCATTGGCTATTTTGAAAAAGGAAACTGGTCAGTCCATCTCATCGGTGCAGTAGACAACTGTGCTGACAGGAATTGCCCTCAAAGAGTCGCACGTACGTGTTGAGCCGCCGACTCGGAGCCTTGCGGCTGGGAACTGGATGTATCTGCCATGACTACGACGCTTAGTAGTAGCCAAGACAGCCTGGACAGGGCTGCAGACGGAGTGCCGACACCTCGTGTGCTGCCTGGCACGAGATGATTATCTTTACTCGGAATAGGAGGAGTGAGCAGAAGACGACAGACAACCAGCGTACGAGGGTTGAGAATGATGATCGAGTGGTCCGTGACAATTTAAGTCAACAGCTTGAATCTTCGCAGTGTATCTTCAAGAGCCAGTTACTGGGAAAACCGAACCAGCGTCGATCCGAATGATGCTCGGTGGACAATGGTGACAGGTGAGGGGATGGGTGCTCCTGTGGAGACTGAGCTACGGAGGCGGGATGCCGGACGTTGAAAAAGCAACGGCGGGTATGGTCAAGTAGGCAAAAAAAAAATTTGAGAAAGAAATTGAGAGGAAGTGTGCCAGGAAGTGTGCCAGGTCTAGACGGTTTGCGAGTGAGGAGGGGGAAACAGAAGGCGATGAAATGTGCAAAATTGCTGGTCAAGGATTGTTACCGGGCTGCATGGGCAGACGGAAGGGTCGCTGCCGTGATGCGTGAGGGGGGTACGGAGTAGACTTGGGCTTTCTCTACATGCATATGTACATACTGGTTCCCCACAACGCGGAGTTTCTTCAGGAACAAATTCGTCTGCACCAAACAACAGGTTCCTCTGAATTACACCCACCTGCAGAGTCCTACATGTAGTACTCCCCTAGGACTCTGTAGAGTTGATTGTTGCAAAAGATTGGCCACGCCACAGATAAGTTGCGCTCCTATCCAACCTTACCTGTGCAACATTGTTGATGAGTCGGACGCCCATGCGTCTGTTGATTGGCCGTAGATGGCGCCTGGCCAATTTGCGGGCGGCACGGGACGCCGCAGACACACAGCATCCAGGAGTCCCAAGGGATTTTCGTCACAACCACCTCCCTCGTCTCGTTATTTGCTGAGATTGTCGGATAGATAGAGAGGCTTGCAGGCCTTGCAGGGCTCGCAGGGCTTACATACAGGGTTTGCAGGGCTTGCAGGGCTTGCAGGGCCATGGGACAGGCTTGCGGGCCATTCATGTTTACGGAATTATGTACAATGTAATCCGTACAGGCAGAAGGAAGGAGCAGAAGTCAGACGGAATTGACGGCAGCGGTCGGACAGTCCAGTCCGATCCACTGCATCCACTGCACGCTGTGGTGCCGCGTCGACTCCAGTCAAAAGGATCGTCTCCCCCGCCACCAAGGGTCTTGGCAGAGCTGCATGTAATCCGTAATTCTAATCCGTAACTATCCATAAATTTGGTGGCGGGGGCGTGGGATGTGGGATGTGGGCCGTGTGGTCCTAGTATCACGTGTTGTGTACAGCTCCGGTGAGCAAGAAAATGGAGCTCCGAATATTAGCAACGCTCTTGTTTCACAATGGCCCAGTCTCTTCTTGTCGAGGTTTGACCCAAGTCGTCCTTGCGACGAATATTGAGCCTCCACCAGGTGTGGACCAGTTCAAACCGTTTGAATTCGTTTGAATCCGTCGGATGTTTCAGCGACGCCTCCAACCCTCCTGCTCTGGTCCTGAGATCCAAAGCCGGCCAAGGTGACATGACGAGTCGAGAACTGTTCTGCTATCTGCAAAGGTGAAGGCTTCGTCCAAAGTTCCCCCTTCCATGAGGATCTGCAATGACTAATCCTATATGGATAGGCATGTACAGCCGGAATTCCACTCTTTTCAACCGCCATGATGAAGAAAGGGCCGTCGTTGCCGTTGAAGGTCTGCTTGACCGATATGCGATCCCCAGACATGAAGTTGATTTTGAATTCACCTCCAAACTGGTACACGCCGGAATAATAGTCGTTCCTATAACGACGTTCCGCACCAAGATGGCCATTGGAGCATCCTGAGCCACTGTCATCTCCATTTGGGCTCTTGGGAATGGACAACTTGCTCGCGTTTGTTTTGCCTCCGGCGCATTGCTGCTGTTGAGGCTGATCATTGATGGTCTGTCTATCATGTCAACCGAATCCGCGCTAACAACTCTCCTTTATAATGTAGAAGCCAAAAGGCTGGAGATACCTTCATGGCAGCTTCATTGGTCGGGAAATGTGTGGCGATTTCCGGCCTGAGTGACGTGCAAATGAAGATGTAACAATTTATTGGCCGGGGAACGAATCCATCTACATAGAAAAAAATATTTCCGAGAAAGGGAGCTAGCACGTGGATCCTTCGTTGATGTCACCTAGGAATGATGCTCGACTGGACTGTGCCCTCAGCCTCCCATGAGGGCCCTTCGTTACCTTGCAGATCGCTTAAGCGAGGCAGGCTACGAGCAATCTTTAAAACTCCATGGGTACTTGTGCACCCCCATCATGGGGACAATGCAGGATCTGGGAATTTGGCATTGTGACATGTACACTAGGCCTGAATATCAACTGCAGATATTGAAGCATAATTCTTGGCTTCACGAATGCTCGCATCAAATCTCACAATTTCGTGACGGTGAGCAAGAATACGACACAAAAATTTCTTTAACATCAACATCAAAGCTGCTAGAGCAGTAAACCCCCCTTAAGCAAAGCAGGGCTCAGCCAGCATTCAACGCTACAAACACAAAATTGTATAAGTAAAGACACCCAATCCCAGTTCATTCACCTTGCCCAAAAGCCACGCCAAGGCAGATTTTGGCGCATCGAGGCGTCCATCAACCCAGGGTTGAGTTCAGCGCAAGCTATTACACATGGGTTGCAGAACTCCAGTGTTAAGCAGTTGGCGGAAGACCAAATCAGGAACGCCGTGCTTATTCAACGAGAGTAAAATTTGAAACGTGATGGGCACTTCTATGGATATATTACCGCGGGATTAGCCACAGAGGATTGAATCATTCACGTAATCGGCTTGGCTAAGCTGCATCATCAGTTGGATGACTTTGAGACAACACTAGTACTCTAAATGACTCCGGTTAGAAGAGGTGTCGAATATCGTCTCATGCCGCGTCTCTTCCGGCTATTATTCCTTGAGGCAGCTATCTCCTGCTCTGTTGAGAAAAATGCCAAGTAAAATTTGACGGCTTGGTATTTTGAATCATGTCAAGTCCTCTCAACGACCGTAACCTGCCCATTCATCTCCATGCAGCTTGGAGCTTGACGGGCGGAGCTCGCCGACCGATTCTGCGATTTCTAGATGTAGAAGAATGTCAGTTGGCTGCTGCAATATGTTCAAACTCGAACAAAGATGCTCAAAATTCAAGGCATGGAATGTATGGTCAATAAGAAGCTCTGGCAGACGAGGGATCAATGGCGATGGTTGATGGCGATGATTGATGGCGATGAGGTGCTTGGACCGAATCCGAGGATGCGCGACGGATCGTGAAGCTTCGCGGTGCCCGTTGGCGGTGCTTGGACTTTTTCTCGGCCTCAGTACGAACATTTCCCTCGAACCGAGAAAGCAAGAACCAAGGAAGCCATCCACCTTTGACTCATACGATGCCTTCCCAACATGCGTTCCTTCCGTACCAACCGCACCAGATTAGGCGAATTTTTTTAACCAAGGCAAGATGGAGTGCAAAATAAACGATCGGAAGGAAGTCAAGGTGTTGGCTAGCTATTTATTCATCAATGATGAACCTCTTTGCCATCTTCTGTTCGTTTTCTTTTCATCCTCTTCTCCATCTTCTTTTCGTCCTCTTTTCCATCCATGGCCTTCTGCTTCCTCCATCACTTGATGAACAGCAGTCTCTTGTTCCTCACGGAGCAGATTTGCGGTTGCCATCGCCAAAGACCACGCCGTTCTCCTTCCACCTTACAGCTCCATTTCATGTGCGGGACGTCAACGTCGACCACCACTCTGACAAATCATCTCAGACGACATTTTGAGCTGTGGATTCCTCGTCGCATCCCAGTCAGGACCGACATGAAACAGCATTGTCTCATCATTGATGACTCTTCGTATTCAAAGGTATGGACTTTTTCAATGATTCAGGCATTCCTCAGTGAAGAAGAAAAGGACTCTGAGCACTATGTGCGATAACGACCACATGTCATCCTTCTGAGAGGAGTTGTTTGAGGAGAGGAAGTCGGGTACTTTTTTTTGCCCTTCGGGGTTTTCCTTGTCACCGCACCTGCTTAGCTGACCCGTGACATACACGTGGGGCTAACAAAAGGAAATGCTTGTCTTTTTTAGGTTGCGAACCACCGATCGATTCGATGCGAACTACTGCACCCTATTTACATTGAATGGCTTGGTGGAGGCTAAGGCTAGGGAAATAAGGTTTGGAGGGAGATGTAGAGGAGGTCAGGCAATTTCGGGTTGGACAAATTGGGGGAGTAAGTTTGAAGGCAAACCATTTGTGCACTCAAAAAATTGATACATCTCAATGTAATCTCGAGGCACTGAAGGAAAGCCGACCATGCAGCGAGGCATCCAAATATTTTTGCATCATTGTCGTCAGAAGGGAGAGAACTGGGTACGGAAATCGTGCCACGCCCCATTTCTTTTGGTTATCTTTGGATGGCGTGCAAGAAGTGGGGCGTGGCACGAATGGCTCAGGTGAAATGATGCGAAGGGTGCTATTGTATACATGCCGGAGCCGGCAAATACTAGCTCCGAATTGCAATGCTCTCCAGGACCCATCTTTTTTTTTTTTTTTTTTTTTTTTGTAAAGTTACGAAAAGTATAGCCCAATGACCCACCATCACGGCAACTTAGCAAAGGCAGCAAACGACCTATGCTACACAAAGCGAAAGACATGCGGTCCTCTCACGACCTAGAAGTTTCGGTTTCGGCATTAGATGGTGACAATCTCTCTAAGGTCGACTCCTCCGCGGAGTCTGATTTTCTGGACAGTCCAGCTTCGAGAAAAAGGCGCCGAATATCACGTTCAGCAAACGATGCTTCAGTAGACCTTGGTGATGTCGACAATGCAAACGACCCGAGTGACAGCGACGAAGAGCACTTGAAGACTATTCCATTAGCCATCAAGGCCCCATCCCGGGTGAAGCGAGGAGCAGATGGTCCTGAAAATACCCGGATCGAGGTCCAGCCGCAGAATCCTATTCTCGCCCCAACTGACTCAAACGCAACTTTCTCGTCCTTGCAGCTTCGGCCATGGCTCGTACAGTCTCTTTCCAACATGGCCATCAGACGGCCCACTGGTATTCAGAAGGGCTGTATACCAGAAATTCTCAAGGGTAGAGACTGCATAGGAGGCAGCAGGACTGGTTCCGGAAAGACCGTCGCCTTCGCAGCTCCCATACTACAGAAATGGGCAGAAGATCCAAGCGCCATCTTCGCCGTTGTTCTCACCCCGACGAGAGAACTTGCACTACAGATATACGAACAATTCAAAGCAATTTCTTCTCCTCAAAGCCTGAAAGCTATTCTGGTGACAGGAGGCTCTGATATGCGAACCCAAGCCATTGCCTTGGCCCAACGGCCACATATCGTAATTGCGACGCCCGGGCGACTGGCAGACCATATTCGGACCTCCGGAGAAGACACAATATGTGGCTTGCGACGAGTCCGGCATGTTGTTCTCGATGAAGCTGATCGATTGTTACACGCTGTTGGTCCAGGCAGCATGCTCCCTGATGTCGAAGAATGCCTTTCAGCACTGCCGCCGGCTGCCGAGCGACAAACGCTCCTGTTTACCGCAACGATTACACCCGAGGTTCGGGCACTGAAGGACATGCCGCAGAAACCGGGCAAGCAGCCCGTGTTTGTGTGCGAAGTCGACACTCAAATGCTGGCCATCCCCAGCACTCTCCATCAAACACATGTTCAAATACCAATCACTCACAAAGAGCACTACCTCCACGTTTTTCTCCTCACGGAGGCCAACAAGGACAAGACTGTCATCATCTTCTGCAACAGGACGACAACAGCTGACTACCTCCACCACCTTCTGCGTCTCTTAAACCATCGTGTGACATCGCTGCACTCAAAACTCCCCCAGCGACAACGAATCGACAATCTGGCGCGTTTCCGTGCCTCGGCTGCCCGCATCTTGGTCGCAACCGATGTTGCTGCTCGTGGTTTGGATATCCCTGAAGTCAGCCTGGTTGTCAATTACGACATTCCACGAGACCCAGATGACTATATTCACAGAGTTGGTCGTACTTCTCGTGCCGGACGCACAGGTGAATCAGCCACATTTGTTGGGCAAAGGGATGTAGAGCTCGTGCTGGCCATTGAAAATCGTGTGGGCAGACAAATGGATGCATGGGAGGAAGAAGGTGTCAACTTGGAGACCAGGGTTATCCGTGACGCATTGAAGGATGTGAGTGAGAAGAAGAGAGAGGCTCTTTTGGAGGTGGAAGAGAACAGAGAAGTTGGTGGAAAGCGAAAGCGCACAAAGTTGAAGCTTCGGGCAGAGTGAATACGATACGACATTGGAACATGGACGAGGTTGAAGAGTGTCATGGACTGGATACCCGAGTACAGATTTTAGTCGTGAACCGACACCGAAGAGGTCTTCTTTTTTCGATATTAACATATCCATCATCGCATTGTTGTATGACTGTTGAAAGAGCTTGACATCTGATATGCATTGTCAGCGGTTGTTCGAATTGCCAAGTCGAGCCATCTTCCTGCAAACTTTCTACTATAGGCATTGATCACACCCTACCCTGCATCGCGTTTTGCTCAGCACGGTTTACAACGAGTTTGCGCCATACAACAGCATCTTCTGCAGGATATTCCCGTCCGTTCATCTTTGAACAGTTTTGGTTCCTTTTTTTTTTTTTTTTTTTTTTTTTTTTTTTTCCACATAGAATAGGGCACACCACCTCCGAGGATCCCAAGTCGGTCCTGGGAATCAAACGAACCAGAGTCAGCGCGTGTAGAAGTCCTCGGGCATCGGCTAGCGTCACGGCTCAAGACCCCATGACTTGTTCGGGTCCCTCGTCAAGCCCGGTAAATGTCCCAGGATCAGGCAGTCGGAGGTTCGCTGCTCTCGTAACATCCCCTCGCTGCGGAATGCCATGAAGAGGAAAAAACACCGCTCGGAGGACTGAATCTCCGCAGACCAACAGGGAAACAATTGGCGAGGCTTCAGGCCGGATCCATCGGAAACGACGGATCAGGGACTAGTTTCGCAGGGTTACCAGGCTGGAAAAGACAGAATCTGCAAGCCCTCGCTGGGGCAATGTTTCAGAAGGAGTGGTGGGAGGATGGGTGACGGGGGTTTCCCAGCCCGGGAAGCTGTAGACCGGATGCATGCCCGGGACTCGGGCTCGAGTGCTCGGAAGAAAGGGCACATTGTCCGTCTTTTGTCCTCTTCCAATGCATCTACAATGTATTATTAGCTATTTATGGGATCGAACGAGGATCGCACTCGCGGTTGGGTCACAGGTCCGAGGTTCCATTTCCATTGCATTGAAAGTTTACAGACATTGCTTCACTTGTCGGCGTTATTTTGTCGTCCTCGCTTAGTCAGGGCCGTCAGTGGCTGGTTGGTCACGATACATGAACGCCTGACGAGACTTTTGGGGGGTTTTTTTTTTTCTTCCGGTCCTGCATCCTGTTCACTCAACTGGCATGGCACGATGATGCCATAAAGTTGAAAAAGAAAGCATTGATTTGGGTTGGCTTTACATGTATACGCACGGGGATTACGGCGATTACGGCGATTACGGGGCTTACAGAGGCACCGGGTGTGGGAAAGGGAAGGGCTGATTATAAATTACATGCAATATTAATACGTTAGAGACACGACTGACCGACGAGCTTATTGTGTGGAGCTTGGCGCGTGAAGGTGAGATGACTAACTCGAGACGAGGCGGGATTTCAGGTGGAGGGGAGTTGGAAGGATCGCCCCTCGGGATTCGGGAATCAGATCCACGGGCCCATTCAAAAAAAAAAAAAAAAAACCGATGCAGGAAATGGGTCAGAGTTTGCGTTAATCCGTAAAC
Source organism: Epichloe festucae Fl1 (assembly GCA_003814445.1). Taxonomy (NCBI): domain Eukaryota; kingdom Fungi; phylum Ascomycota; class Sordariomycetes; order Hypocreales; family Clavicipitaceae; genus Epichloe; species Epichloe festucae. The sequence goes on along the minus strand of CP031387.1, from coordinate 4,073,650 downwards.
CCGCGGCAGTCAGGTCGAGGCGACCTCCGCTTGCAACTCCGCTTGCAATTACATTAGGATGAGGGAGGACGAGGGTGAGGGAGGGCTTCGGGGTTTCAAGCTGCCTGCCTCGCTGCTACGGATTAATCCGTAATTACGACCACTTCCCGTGCGAGCGAGGCCTGACACATCGGTTTCAATTGCGGAAAACAGTCAGACGGATTACACACGGTCGGTTGTGGACTTGTGGTTGTCTGGCCAAGAGGAGCGCGCGCGTGTCGCATTTGGTTGCTGGCTGACGCTGTCTGTGAACGCGAGGAATGCGGGTCGCTTGTTTTTCGTAAGACTGACTGACTACTTGGGAATCGCTGCTCGGGCCTCTGGCGTGGAATAGCGCGGCGCTCTTGCTGAGAAATCGTGCTGTCGCGTTGCTGCTGCGTCGCTGCTGCGAAATGCCGAGCCCAGAAGGGGTTGTCAGGAAGGGTTTGTCGGGAAGGTTTGTCAGGAAGCCCGGATTTGCGTTAGTCAGCGGGTTGCGAGTTGCGACGGAATGTCGGTGGCGCAAGCCCCGTCCTCTCCATGGATCGGTTTGCTTTGATTGCACAGCGGCCGCGCCACCCGCACCACCCGCACCACCCGCACTTTTACTGCCCACACCACACAACCACCCACAACCACCCACAACCACCCATGATGTTAATATGTGCCCCCCCTTGGCCTTGGGCCGCTTGTCGTGCACGCAAAGTCCGCTCACAAGCGTCGTCGTCGTCGTCGGTGTCGTCGTCGGTGTCGTCGTCGGCACCGGTGCGGGTACTTGGCGGGCTCCATCCAGCCCGCCCCGAAGGTTGATAAAGTAAATATCATGCTTCGCCCTCACCTCTTGAATGCCGACGACTTTTTCAGAACCACCAGAAACAACTTCAACACGCAAGCAACTGAATCAATCGTGGCATATATGCAACTCGACGTGCACGCACGCAGTCACAAACGACACACAAGCACATCATTTGCTCCGTTGCTCTCATCACCGCTTCTGGCTGCCCGGCTGCACCCACCTGTTTCCACACCCCTGCAAGCTACAACCGGCGATTCGCAATCATTGACTCACTCACGATCCACCCTCAAAGTCCATTTCAGGGATAGGAAGGAGGAGACCAGAAAACCCAAGTTACCTAGTTTATTAAAAGGACCTTGCGTGCCCTCCAACATGAACAACAACAACAACAACAGCAACGACATGTCGACAGCAGCAGTGGCTCAGCCTCAACACCACTCCCTCACATCGCCTTCCTACTCTCACATCCGATCTTCTCCCAAAAAGACCATGTCTGTCACGCAGACCTACTACCTGGCTCATAAGGCCCGGGCCAAGCTCTCACGAGAGGCTGCCCAAGCCGACCACGATCTCCGCCTCCTCGTCGGCCACGCCAACTTGCTCGACTCCTTGATGCTCGAACTCGCCGATGCCGAGCAGCAGCAGGAGCGATGGTTCAACCAGTCCGTCCGTGGTGCCAGCAACGCCGCCGGTCGCCGCGTCCAGTGGGCCGACAGGATTGCCGAACAGGCCGAGGAGGAGGAGTTCGACTCGGACTCATCTGATTCAGACTCCGACTCCGACTCCGACTCCGGCTTTGACGACTCTGACGATGTCCACATGATTAACACCGTTGCCGCTCGCTCATCAAGCACCTCTCCCGCTCCCGCTTCCGCTGCCCAGCGAGCCCAGCTTGTCCACGAGGAAGAGGGCATGATGACTGACGACGATCTCGAAGAGGACTACGTACAGCTCGAGCTCGTGCGAACACACTCACACTCCACCTCACCACCCGAGCTTTTCATCGACCACGACTCAGAATCTTCAGACGACGAGTCCATGCCTCCATCGCCCGGCGATGCCTCGCTGGAATTCAACCATGAGGAAGCCAAGGAGCAGACAGAAGAAATCTTCCGAGACTACTGCGTCGCACGACAAGCACCGCAGGGCCTAGTCTCCGCCATCTCAGTATACTAGGAACCCAATGACGATAAAGTCCTATTTCTTACGATTATCTTCCAAGCGACTTCGATCTTCTTCCACAGCGATGGCATAGCAACGGCGTTTTTATTTTTCTTATTCAAGATACCATATTGGGCACAGGGGCTGTTCTAAAGCGATACAATGTTTCTTTTCTTTCATCATCACATCATCACCGCTCAGGATATACAGAAACAAGAGAAGGATTTTGGGTCACGGCGTCTTTTGCCACACCACACCACCTCCATATATGGGGCGAGTAATTGGATTTCAGAGTATATAGTCCTGACCTATGGGCTGAATCGAAAAATTTACAAAGTAACTCCATCTCCTGTGCGTCTCGCATCCCCCGTGAATGTTTTTTTTTTTTTCCAAATATCTTCCCACTATCGTGACTTGGCATGCCCGCGCATTGACACTAATAATAAAAGTTGTGACCCTACTCAGACACTAAAAAAGAAAACGGGGCGATGTCGGTTTCGGCGTGAGTCATGGCCGACCGACCGCCTTTGTGAAGAAGAAAAGAAAAAAAAAAAATCGTGATAGGGCGCCCCGCTTTATGGCGTCTCGGACTGCAGCCTTGGTGCAGGGGCATCGGGTGATCCATCAACTCGATGGAGACATGGCCAATGAGAGGATGGTATTTGGGCAATCAGGTTGCTCGTGGCTGCTTTTTGATAAAAAACCCACAGTGATGGGATGATGGGATGATGGGATGACGGGCCTCGTCATCTGCAGGCGTGAAGGGGTATTGGTGGGACACAGAACGCAAAGGAGCCATTACTACGGACTACGGATTCGTAATCCGTACGGAGTACTACATATATCTTCGTTCACAAGGCATGGAAACTCCCGGTGGATAATATCATTGGATTGACAGTTTAATATTAGTGTGGGGACCGGATGGATGGGTACGGGGAACAAAAATATGCCGTGGGCTATTGAACTCGGTCACCATGCAACATAACATGGCTGGAATGGAACTAGAAAAAACCACCAACCTTGTTGGGAATTTTTCTGCCGCGTGAAAGGAGAACAAACAAGAACAAGAAAAAAACATGAAATCGAGTCGCTAGAGGGGGTTGAGGCACCCTGTCGGGCAGCAGTCTCCATGGTCTCCATGCACCTCCTTTGGATGAGAAAGTCCGTTAACGCTCAAGTGCCACGTGACGGTTGAGCCAACGTCTTGATATTATTGAAGGACGTGGCTTTTTTCCATCACACTTGCCGTCGCCGTCGCCGTCACTTTTGATGGGGACGGGTTGATGCCTAGCGATTTGTTCAGGGATACGTGTCAGCGTCCCATGTATGTACATATGTATGTTCTTTTTCGGTCGTTACGGTATCGCGTCGAGATTCGATTCTGAAACCGATAAGACGCGGCCCCGTTCAGGTCGGGCGCCAAGGACTCCAATGGAGTCGCGGAGATTATAACCAGACCACACGCTCCCCCCCCCTTGCGCCGAAAGCGGGTCCTGACGCCGCTGTCAAGTCATCAAGTTGCGGCGATGACCAGACTGCCCCAACCCGATCGCGACTGATTGATAGTACTGCGGCATCGTGAGATATTCTTTGCCTCCGTAATAACATTGCCCCCCGGCATATAGCACACGACGTCATTAATCAATGCAGATTCCTGTGAAATAAGATCAGGCCATGCTCTGTCTGTGAGTGCGACAGACCGGACTGTCGACTTGTTGGCCGGCCACCCTGCGCTCGCCTCTGTCTGCTCTGTTTCTTCTCTTGTACGGAGTAGTGAGTGCCTTCACAAAACAGCTTCAAAGATTCGTGACAACGGGCCCTCAAGTCCGGTCCGAAATAGTAATTGCCGTACATTAATAATAAAGGCTGAAACGTTTCTACATCTGGTCCCTGAGACGCTGATTATCAATCGCTGTGCTGAGTAATACGGAGTTATCCGTACATAAACGGTGGTCCCACCAAACACGTGCGACGTCACAGGCTTGGGAAATTTCCGCCACCCCAATCTTCAAGCTCCCAGCTCAGCTACGTGACGTGACGTAGCTCTGGGCCACCATCGACTGAGTTCTCCCCGACAAAGCTGCATTGGCAAATCCGATTCAACATGCGAGGCATCGCCAAACGCGCATTCCAGCGCGAATGGTCTCCCCGCGCCCGCGCCCGCGCCCCCGTCTGTCCCAATTGCTCCCGTCTCCAACGTCAGCAACAACGCCGCCGCTTCGCAGACTCGGCACCGCCCAAGCCGCCTCTCACCGGTCTCGCGCCCCTCCCCTCGCGGCAGCTCCTTTCCGTGTCTGGCACTGAAGCCACCAAGTTTCTCCAGGGCATCGTCACGGCCAATGTCACCCGCGCGGATGGCCTACCGCGCACCGACGGTTTCTACTCGGGATTCCTGAACGCCACCGGTCGAGTGGTGCACGACATCTTCATATACCCCTTCCAGGGCGGCCCCGGGCTCCCCGCACAAGAAGATGGGTACTTGGTCGAGGCGGATGCCAGCCAGATGGCCCGTTTCGCCAAACACATCAAGCGGTACAGGCTGCGCGCCAAAGTGACGGTGCGGACCATTTCCCGCGACGAGGCTTCCGTGTGGCAAGCGTGGGATGAATCGCCCACGGCTCAACCAGACATGACGTCGAATGAGTCGCGACTGGTTCTCAGAGACCCTAGAGCGCCGGGACTGGGTCACCGCATCATCCAGCTGGGCTCCAGGGCGCCCGAGATGGACCTCGACATCAGCACGGAAGACGCATACACGATCCGGCGATACCTGCACGGCGTACCGGAGGGCCAGGACGAGATCCCGCGCGAGCAGGCCCTACCCCTCGAGAGCAACATGGACGTGATGAACGGCATCGACTTCCACAAAGGCTGCTACGTCGGGCAGGAGCTCACTATCCGCACAAAACATCGCGGGGTGGTGCGAAAGCGCGTCCTTCCCTGCATGATTTACGACAAGGACAAGGCGCCGCCCCAGACGCTCGTGTACGACCCCGAACGCGACAGCCCCGAGACGTTGACGGCAGACATGGTCCCCGCCGAGACCAGCATCGGCCGGTTCGGCAGGAGGGGCCGCAGCGCGGGGAAGTGGTTGAAGGGCGTGGGCAACATTGGCCTGGGCCTGTGTCGGCTGGAGATTATGACGGATGTGGTTCTGCCGGGGGAACAGGCAGCGACTACGTACAAGCCGGATGATGAATTCGTCCTGGAATGGGGCGGCGAGGATAATAATACGAGCAGCGTCAAAGTGAAGGCGTTTGTGCCCGAGTGGTTGCGGGCCGGATTGAGCGCGTAGCCTTGGTACTTTTTTTGCGTCGAGGACAAGTATTTGAAACTTTGTATATTTGCAGAATGCATCATGTACAATAAAGGCAATAAAGACAATAAAGACAGTTTTTTTTTTCTTCATCAGCACGTCTTTCCGCTCTCATCAGGTGACAGACACATCAGGAACCGATTCCTCGTTGCATTTTGCGGTGCACATGAAATATGTTCTCCTCATATACAGACACGTAGGAAGTGCTGGTGGACGGGCTGGGGTGGTGACTCGGTGGCCATCATGGACTTGGATAACAGGATGACGATTGGGGTATGCGATTGGGTATACCGTATATACCATGAGTCAGATGGGAGAGGGCATTGTCAGGCCGTGACAGCTTCCTTATTGCCGGCTATACCCAGCTGCGGAGCGGAAGACAAAAAGCGTCCTTCTTCCTCTAATTTTTTATCTTTGTTGCTGCACCGCACCCACCAGCAGACTGGACTGCTATGCCCAGTGGCCGCTGAGCGCCAGCGGGCCGCTCGCTTGGCAATGTCCAGCCCAAGCCTGCCTGCCGCCGATCCAACAAGATCCATCAATCTTCTTCCATGACGGACCTGTTTTCATCAATCTCATCTTCAAAGTCGCATCTCGACCAACTCCTGACTCCTGACTCCTGACTCCTGACTCCTGACGGACGCGTGCAGAACGCGGTCTTGCTCACCTGTCTGAGCTGTCTCCTGCCAACCAACAGGTGGTCCCTGCAGCGTCGCATCGCCCTGTATCACCACGACGGCGACGACGACGGCGACGACGACGCGCTAAAGCATCTTCGACCAAAGTCCGTTGCATCCATGCGGCCCCATCGGATGCAGCAATGCAGCTCCGTCCATCCCTGTCAACCCAGGCCGACCATCTGAAGACTCCGTCCGGCTTTGTGTTTTCCCTCTCGCTGGCGGGCTGACATCAAGGTCTGCGAGGACGAAGGTCTGGGTCGAGGTCAGCAGGCGTGAATCATTCTCACAGCTCACCTCTACACGATGGATGCCAGCTACGGCACTGCGCGACGGCAGAAGAAACGCTTGATAGTCTGCTGCGACGGGACCTGGATGAACAGCGACTACGGCTTCGTCAAGTCGCGTCTTTTTGGCAAGAAGGGCACTTTGCAGGTTCCCTCCAACGTGACGCGCATATCTCGTTGCTTCAAGCGCCGCTGCGCCGATGGCGTCCTGCAAATCATTTCGTACGAATCGGGAGTTGGGAGTGGCAGCAATACCCTTGATAGCATCACTGGAGGTGCCTTTGGCGTTGGTCTGGCAGAGGTGAGTTCTACCGCAACGCCGCAACGATTGTGTGCTATGCGACTATATCAGAGCAGAACACACTGACGGGCCGGGAAGCGTGTTCGTGAGGTCTACGCCTACCTTTGTGCCAACTACATGGACGGCGACGACATCATCCTTGTCGGATTCTCGCGCGGTGCGTTCACTGCCAGATCTGTCGCGGGCATGGTTGGCAAGCTCGGGCTGTTGACCAGAGAGGGCATCGAGCACTTTTATCCCATCTTCAAGGACATGCAGAACTGGGAGAATTACGACTATGAGGACCCTTTCTCAGATATGCCTTTTAGGAACAAGCCCAAAGGTGCTACTGCTGATGTTGAATATCGAACACGGCTGGAAAAGATGGGGCTTACACGGGTCTATCAGAATACGAATCAGCTCATCACAGTCAAGGCTGTTGGAGTCTGGGATACAGTGGGATCTCTCGGCATTCCCAAAATACCTTGGCTGGAGAAGCTTGGTATTCGGCCGTCGAATGACGAATAAGTCTCCCTCGTGATATATCCCCTCCCCACGCCCCCCCCTTGTTTTGTTATTTTGTTGTTGCCCTCGTCGTAAAAATAAGCTGACATCATGTGAACATTCAAGTGGCACGACACGGCTCTGTCAGATCGCATCGAGCATGCATTCCAAGCCCTCGCCCTCGACGAGACGAGGGCCCCTTTCAGTCCTGCTGTATGGGAACGACCCAAGAAGGACAGGCTCAACACTGACTTGCGTCAAGTCTGGTTTCCCGGAAACCATGCAAACTGCGGTGGGGGATGGAATGATCAGGGAATCGCAAACTGCTCCTTGGCCTGTAAGTAGTTGCTCGCCCGGAGAACGACCCAATGCTTTCGTGGCCCGTTAATTGAGTTCCAGGGATGATGGATCAACTTACGAGTGTGGGCGTAGAATTCGATGCGCACTCACTGAAACGTATGGCTGAGCAAACCGATGACTTTTACGAGTCCCCCGAAGCACAGAGCGCAAAGAAGGGCAGGCGAAGGATCCGACAGTGGGCAGCCGACGCCGTATACGAAAAGAACAAACCCTTTCGGCCCTGGTCACTGGGTGCTATCCAGAAAGCCTCTGGGCTTGTCTACTCCATATCAGGAGAAGCGACCCGCACGCCAGGCATGTACAAGCAAGTCGACCCTAAGACGGCGCTGCGCAAGGAAAAGTTCCTGCAGGACACGAATGAAAGAGTTCACAGCTCTGTTCGAGTGCGACTAGCATGCGAAGGTCTAGGACTGAACGACGAGGCGGTCTGGGCGTGCGCGGCCCTGTCAGACTGGAGATTGAAGCGAGCCATTTTCGAACTGGATGAGGAATCAAAGTACAGAGACTACAGGTCGTACGACCGTTATCGAGCTGGAACATCTCGCGACGGCTGGATTTGGAAATATGTCGGAGTGGAAAGAAATGCGCCCCGCCAAAGAATAATGATGGAAGAGCCCCTTGGACCCTATGAGCGATATTTACTAGATTTATCGGGCGGGGAGCCAAATGTGTTTGACTTTGCAGAGAGGAGGGCAAATAGAAGCAAGCGGCGGAGTCGGTCTGAGCGAGCGAGGAGATCGTTGCAGCAGGGTTCGTCGCATACATATTAAGATGGCAAGTCTGAATACTGGATATCGTCCTGTATTTCTCCAGGATTCTGACATGCTCAAGGCACAACATAATCATAACCGATAATCAATGTCATTCTGTAGAGCGTGCTCTAATAACAATGTTATATTTACCATGACCATAAAGTCGAACTCGTTGAGGACAAGTAATAGTGGGTGGAAGTGGGTCACGTGGAGCCCATCTTGCCGAAGAAGTTCGACTCTACATACGACAAACAAACACACAGCATTCAACCTCACCTCTCGTCACCACTTCTGGACCAGTCGACCTTGCCTTCACCTGCCCTTTTTTCCAGGCCTGGAGAGGGATCGCATTCTTCCAAGTGCAATAGGGAACACGCACAGCCCATGCGTGAGCTTTGGAGAAATTTGTCGCCAAATTTTTAGTCCAGATCCAGCCCCCATAGCTACACTCGACCAACTCAGGTTTTCCATTCTCGACTGGAGGAGATCAAAGCCCCCCCCCCCTCCCCCTTCTCTGGAACTGACCCAAAACAATGAGCGAAGACAACAAGGACCTCCTGCGCTTTGCAGGAGAATACGCCGACCGGGATGTCGACCTATATGACCTACTCGGTGTGGACGCGCTCACTCCCAAGGACGATATCCATCGTGCGTGGAGGAAGCGATCAATCAAGCTCCATCCCGACAAGGCAGGTGCCAACTTTGACGCGGCAAAGTGGGAGCTGTTTGAGCGTGCACGAGATATCCTGTCGGAACCCAGCGCCCGCGCCGCGTACGATCATGCGAGCAAGGCGAAGCTGCTGCGGAAACAGGAGCGTGAGGCGATGGACAAGGAGCGGCAAAAGTTTGCCGACGATCTCGAGGCACGCGAGAATGCGGCGAGAAGAGTGAGGGACGAGAAGCTGCAGAACGACCGTGTTATGCTGGAGAAGGAAAGGGAGAGGCTGGCAGAGCAGCAGCGTATGCGGGATGACGAGATTAAACGACAGGCTGAGGCCGCTCAGGACATGGAGGACCTTGCAGAGGCCCGGCGAAGGCTGAAAGAGAAGAAGGATGAGAAGGCGAGGAGGAAACAGGCCAGGGACGTCATGAAGACGACGCTGGGGTCGACAGGGAAACCCACAGGGCCAGCCAACGGCGCTGTCGCTGTTCCCGGAGATTATGTCGCTGATGTGGATGCCAACAAACAGTACTGGGAGCTCGTTTGCGACAAGCTTCGCGCTGTTCAGGCCGTCAGGAACTTGCAGAGGGAGGAGACAACCGCGGATGTCCTTGAAGAGGCTGAACGTGGCGTTCAACAGGCCCGACAAAGGATTCACGAGGCAGAGATGAAGTATCAACACAAAATGCCAATGGCCTAAGTTCGAATATGGTCTAGGGTACCGGAAAACATGGGATATTATTATTCTTCTTGTTGTTACAACGGGCTGCTGAGACTGCCTTGGCCCCCCTTCCCTATTCCTCCAGTCTGAGGATACGGATGGCATTTGAGCCCATGATGGCATTTGCCTCTGAAGAACCTTGGCCGACTGCCTTGACCACAGCCTCAGCGTTCAAGCTCACGCTTCCCCACTGGCCTTGCTCATCGCTTGCAATGGGCGGGAAGAAGGGATGGTCAGTACCAAACATGAGTCTATCCGATCCACCTGCATCCATCGCAGCCTTCAAGCCCACCTCGGAATAGATGACAGCGTCGAGATAAATCTGCTGTTTCAAGACGTCCCATACCGTGCGGCGGTCTTTCCCAACCTTGCCCTCGCGGACCAACTGTCCGTCGTGGAAGATGCAGCTCTCGATTCTGCCGGCCAGAAAAGGCAAAGTTCCACCGCTATGTGCCAACAGCATGCGAAGACGGCGAACCTGGTCGAGCACACCAGCCAAGTACATGCGCGACACGGCGATGGTCGTTTCCATCGGAAATCCCAGTGCGAGTGGGAGAACATGGCCGTACTCGCTGGCGCGCGGACCCCAGACATTGTTGGGCAGGCCATAGTGAGGATGCAAGAAGATGGTCAGGTTCGCGGCAGCGATTGCCTCGAATATGGGAAGCAGATCGGGGTCGTCCAGGCCTTTGCCCAGTCCCGATGTTCCGAGAATGACGCCCCGGCAATACTCCAGGTCTTTGAGATGCGATATGGACGCTTGAAGCACCTCGAGAGGCGCTGTCAATGGCAAAGTGCCAAAGAAGAAGAGACGACCGTGGTGCTTGCCGCACATGTCGGAAAATTCATTGTTGACAGACTGGGCCAGATTTCCGGCCTGTGAGGAATCGACGAAATCCAACCACGGGTTCGCCAGTGAAATGACGGAGATGTTGATACGATGAGTGTCCATGAAATGAATCTTCTGGTCAAGAGAGGCGAAGTGGGAGGTCAATGGACGGCCAGGAGGTTTGGCGGAGGAGTCCTTCATGGCCTTGTCCAGATCGGCGAGCTCTGACTCGAGGAGTATCAGTCTTGGTTCCGGAGCCTGAGGAAATTTGCGGACAAGAGGAATCGTAGATCGCGACTCGAGGATCTTGATGTACTGGGGCGGATACATGTGGGTGTGGACATCCACGACGGTCAAGTTGGCGGATGCCATGATGGGCAATGTATTCGTTCTAGCGACGGCTGCCGAGGCACACGGCTTCAGGAGTCCAGAGTGTGTGTCTACTGAGTCGAAAACGAGAGGGCTGCACCAGCAAAGCCAGATTGAAAGAAGGAGTCTTGTCCAGATGCTGTTTCTCATGCTGGAAGAGTAGAGGGGCCGGTTTAATCCGTACTGCCGCTTTGGTTACCCACTTATTACTCACCCTCCCTGTGCAGCGGGTTACCCGAATGGCGGGGTTGAGGGGGTTGAGGTGAGGAGGTGAGGAGGTGAGGGGTCGATGGAATGGGAAATGGGACCGTGTTGCATGTAGAAAGCGATTGATAGATGTGTATAAAGCTAGCTGCCATCCCGTCGTCATTACGGATTGCAGGGCACCCGATTCACAACTCTTGACGCTCCTGACACTCTTCACAAGGTACTCAACATGGCTTCTGACGCAGCTGTAGCCGCACAAGGTCTCGTGATACCCGTAAGTGCACGCCCCGAGCAACATGCGTGCAACATGCGTGCAACATGCAACTGCTCACCGCTGAACCAGCTCATCGACTTTTCCAAATTCCTCAACGGCAACCCGCAACAACGCCTGGCCACCGCCCGAGAGATCCTCCACGGCTTCCAGACCGCCGGCTTCATCTACCTCAAGAACCACGCCATCCCCGCCGACACGCTCCAGCACGCCTTTGCCCGGTCCGCCGACTTCTTCGCCCTCGACGACGAGGCCAAGCTCAAACTCAAATGGACCACTGCCCAAGCCAACCGGGGCTACTCGTCGCCGGGCCGCGAAAAGGTCACCCAGCTTCTTGAGCTGGCCGAGGTGGAAAAGGTGCGCAATGCGGCGCCAGACCTGAAAGAATCCCTCGAGATTGGACGGGACACGGACCCCAACTTCCCGAATCAGTGGCCCGATGAGGACGACGTGAACCTGAGGGGGTTCAGGACGGACATGGTGGCCTTTTTCGGGAGGTGTCAGGTGCTGCATGTCGAGGTGATGAGGGCCATTGCTCTGGCAATGGGGCTCGAACAAGGTTTCTTCGACCAGTACGTCGACGTGGGCGACAACACGTTGAGGCTGCTGCATTATCCGGGGGTCAAGGCGGACGTGTTCAAGGTGAATCCGGGCCAGGTCAGGGCCGGGGAACACAGCGTGAGTTGCTGTCCGTGGGAAACGGGAAGACCGGCCATCATGCGTTGCGTCTACTCCGTGCGTTGTACCGTCAGGCTAATGCCCTCAATCTAGGACTACGGCTCAGTCACGCTCCTCTTCCAGGATGACCGGGGCGGCTTGCAAGTCAAGTCGCCCACGGGGCAGTTCGTCGACGCCACGCCCATTCAAGGCACCATTGTCGTCAACGCCGGCGACCTGTTGGCCCGCTGGAGCAATGATACCATCAAGAGCACCATACATCGAGTGGTTGAGCCACCGGGCAAGGACGACGAGCACCCGCCCCGGTACAGCATTGCGTGAGTTGTCTCGTGTCTCTGGCCCCTTTTCTCCTCGCCCGGAGCAAGTTCCACTGACGTGCTCAAAAAAAAAAAAAAAAAAAAAAAAGATACTTTTGCAACCCCAACACCGAAAGCTTCATTGAGACTCTGCCAGGGACGTACGCGTCCGAGCAGGACAAGAAGTACGAGGGTGTCAACAGCGGCGAGTATCTGGTCAAGAGACTTACGGCAACTTATTGAGTCCGTGGTGTCCCAGCCACCCCTCCGTGTATCACTCATGGTTGATTGATGTACGATGGTATCCGCTGCCTTTGATAGACAACACCACCCCCCCCCTCCCCCAATGAAGACGCCGAATCGGCTCCGCTGCCGAGGCCCGCCCCACGCCAGCTCTCCAACTCTCCAATGTTGCCCGATGGCGGATACAGCGTCTATGACGAATAAATCTGCACCTATAACCGTATTGGGGGAGCTAAAGATGCACGTTGCTAAACGTGATAATTCATAATAAAAGCATATAATCTATAATATAATAGCTTTCTCTATAAAAGAGAAGCTTTTATCCTTTTATTTATATAATAGAAGATAGCTTTAATTTAATCCTTTTCTAACCTTCTTTATCCTACTAGGGGAGATCTTTTTAAGTCACATGCCTAATGCACAATAGTTATAAGCCTAGAAAGTACATGCCTATAACTTTCACTAAGTCCCCTATATATAAGATATATATATACACTACGCCTTACTTACTAATAACGCTTATAATAGATATAATAACCTCTTATTACCTAAGTCTTAAGACTAATATTAAGCTAGTCTTATCTAATAAATAAGAAGAGTAATATAAAGTATTAAAGTAAGCTACCTAAAGCTAAGAGATTTAGAAAAGGGTTAATCCCTAGCTCCTAGAGCTTAACTCTAACTATCTAGAAAAGCCCTTTACTATTATACTAGAGTTATATAAAGCTCTTATTATAAAGAACTAAGGAAGTAATACTATAAAGCTTACCTTTTAAGAGGCTCTTTTCTTTTTATCTTATAAGTTTATATCTAAGTACTAAGTATATAAAGTAATAAAGTCCTAAAAAAGGACTATTAAAACTTAGATTATAAGCATTATTAATCCTAATACTTATACTATAGTAATTAATAAGATTAAAGAAAGTAATATAAATAATAAAAAGCTTACTCTTTACTAAATCTTTATTAAGCTTAAAAAGAGGTTTTCTCCTAGGTAAGTAATTATTAAATTAAAGGTATTAGCTAAGTATATAGCTTACCTTAATAATACTAAGTGTGCTAATATTTAATTTAAGTATTAAATTAAGTAGTAAGGGAAGCTATACTAGAAAGTATTAATATATAAGATTAATAAGGTTTAGGGTTTTAATATAATTTATAACTTTATTATAGCTATTAGTATATGCTTTAACCCTAAATAAGTAAGAACTAAGATTATATAACTAGTATAGACTTCTAATTCTTTTTCTAAAGAAGTAACCCTTTAAGGTATTACCTCTAAGTATACTAGATATTATAGGGTAACTTAAGCTATAAGCTTTACCTTTAGAAAAGGAAGCTATATAATAACTCTTAGGGATTACTTAGACTAAAAAAAAGAGAAGCTATAAGGCTAAAAGAATAATAGCCTAAAGAAATACCCTTACTATATAGGAAAGGCACTAACTATATACTTTTAGTCTCCCTAAGTATACTATAGCTTATACTATATAATAACTAGTAAAAAGGTTTTAGGATTTAAGCCCTTTATAAAGGTTAACTATAAAAAGGTTAAGAAATACTATAAAAGCACTAAATAGAAAAACCTATACTCTAAGGTTATAAAGGATAAGTAAATAGTAAAAGATATTAAGGATTATAAAGAAGAAAAGTTACCTAGTATTATTATAGTAGTAATTATTAACCTAAAGATTCTAGAGAGTATTTCTCTAGCTTAGGGAAGCTATATAATACTTAAGAATATCAAATATACACTCTCTAAGAGCACTCTCTTTAATAACTATAGTGCTTTATATATTATAAATAATATTAGTTACTTTAAACTAGGAACCTTTAAGGAAATATTTAATAATTACCTTAAAGTAAGAATAACCTTATTTTAGATTACTAGAAGAGGTACTTATATAATTAAGAATATTTTTAATAGGCTAAAGGGAAACCTTATAGAAAGCCTTACTTTATAGAATATTACACTTATTCCTAGGTTTTATATAAATATTATATTAAAGAGCCTTCTTTAAAAGAAAGGTATTTAGTATTATAAAGCAAATTACTCTTTATATATTAGACCCTTTTATAAGAGCTTATTATTAGTAAAGCTTTAGAGAAAGCATAATATTATATTCCTTTAATATAAGCCTCTTTTCTCTTATAAGAGTCCTAACTAAGTAATGAATTTATTTATATTACTAGTAATATTCTTAATAATTAATTTAAAAGTATATAATAACACACTATACTTATAATATAGTTAACTAAGTAGAAATCCATGCCCTATATATATAAACCCTAAAGAACTTTAGTATTTATATTCTAGGCACCTTAGTAAGGATACTCTAGCTAAGAGTTACACTTATATAAGGGAAGTGTAATTATATAGAACTAAGTAAAGAGACTATAAGATATATTCTCTAGTTTATACTTACTAAGTTATCTTAAGAAAACTACTAGAATATATATTACTAAGGCTATTTTAGAGAATCTATTAGGATCTTTAAGACTATAAGCCTAGTTATAATAGTATAAACTAGCTAATAGTTATAAAATATAAGTTCTTAGGTATAATATATATTTATATATTACCTAATAAATCATAGGTAATAGTATTTAATGTGTTAATCTATATTAAATAATAGATTATAAGGTAATTTAGATTATTAATTATAAAGATTAGGTAAGATTATAAAGGAGCTATTATTAGTTAATTTAGTAATATAATCTTTTAGATATAGGCATACTTATAAGGCATTAATCTTAAGCTTATGCCTTTATACACTTATAAACCTAATAGAGTTATAGAGAGGGTAAGGTAAATAATTATATTATAATTAAATATAATACTTATAGGCATATAGCTTTTACTAAACTTATAGTTAGAAAGTATATAAGTAATAGCATACTTATATAATATAAGTCCTATTTAATAATCTAGGTAAAAAACACTATTAGAAACCCTAGAAATCTAGTTTTAAGATAATGCTTAACTTCTAATTAGGGAGCCTATAGCTAACTTAAGGCTAGATTAGAGTGGATTATATATATATAGCTACTGTGCTTATTCTCTTTAAAGGGATTATAAGGCTAATAAAATATAGATAGTTTTATAAGACTAATCCTAGGGGTTATATTAGATATCTTATTAGGTACTCTGCCTCTAATATATATTATATCTAGATTCTAAGACTAGGAAAAGTTATAATAATAAGGAATATTATATTTAATAAGTTAATTTTTTATAATTTAATAAAGGAGAGCATAATAGAGCTATTAATTAACAAGCTTAAGGCATATTTCTAATCCCTTAAAATTAATACTAAATTAAATAAAGAATTAAATGTTTTCCTTATGCTAACTTTAATTAAACTATAATAAGATTAGACTAAGAGTTTAAACTTAGAGGTAAAAGCTTTATAGACTTCTTAATAAAAGAAAAGAGAAGCTATATATCTTAATAAGTAAATTAGACTTTAAACACCTTAGCTATTACTAGATCTAATAATTAGAGAGTAAGAGACTCTTAATCTAGAAGCTTAGTAAAGTAAGAAGAAGTAAAACACTTTAAATTTATATACTTAAGAGAGTAATATAATAATAGATCTAATAAGTAATAAGCGGGATACTACTATAAGGGCTTAGAAGAGCTAATATCCTTATAAGGTTTTAGAATACTAAGTATATAATACTAAGGACTAAGTTATTAATAACTTAATAGGTAATAAACTACCTAAGCTAGAAAAAGAAGTAAAGAAAAACTAGTAATAAGATAAACCTATAGGAGTAAATACTAGACTAGCTACCTATGTAAAAGGCTTAAGGGGATTACTAGCTATATAGTTAAAAATCATAGAGAGTCTTAGAATAATAATATAAGAAAGTATGTAAATAAGCTTAAGGTTATAAATAAAGAGAGCTTAAGGTAATATTCCTTCTTATACTTAACTAATAAGAAGGAAGAAAAAAGGACTTAATAAAGCTCTTATTAATAGCCTCTAGGACCTAAAGGATCTCTTTACTAAATTTAGGAAGACTAAGGAAGGAGATCCTTATAAGCTCTTTCTAGGAGATTAGGATTTTAAGAGCTATAAAACGGTTTTTTTAGTAATTAACGCGTATTATAATAAAGAAAATAGATTATACCTTAACCTAAAGAGAAAGGTAAGGACTATTTATTAATCTAATCTTGCTAAACCTCTAAAGTTATAGAAAAAAGTAAAGGATTATTTATTTAAAGAGAAATAGTTAAAAGTAATAAATAAAGAGATTAATAAGCTAAAGAAATAAGGAATATAGCAGTAAATAAAGTATTTTATAGCATAATTAAAGCTATTACTATTAAAATAGGTATTTTCTTATAAGTTTAATAAGAAGGGGATGTTAATCTATTATAAAGCGCGATTATGCGTGCGCAAAGACCTCTAAGATATCTCTATAATTAAATAAACCTATGCTATAACGCTTACTACTCATATATTCTATGTATTTATAGCTTTAGTTACTAGGTTTAATCTAGAGACTAAGTAGTATAATATTAAGAATACCTTCCTTTATATAAAATATAAAAAGGATAGAATACCTATAACTTATAAACTTCCTAAAGGTTTTATAATCCTTAGAGAATATATAAAATTACTTAAGGCCCTTTATAGATTAAGGGACTCTCTATAACTATAGTTTAAGGAATTAAGTAAATCTCTTATAAAGCTTAGGCTTAAATTAAGTAAAGAAAAGCCCTACTTATTCTATATAAAAGATTAGACTATTTTCCTTATATTCTTTATAGATAATATTCTTATAGCGTTTTATAAGGATAATAAAGGCATTACTAACTATATTTCTAAGGGCCTAAAGGAGGCATATAAATTAAATAAGAAAGGTAAAGTAGGATTCTTCCTAGGGATTTAGATTATTAAAGACTAAGAATAATAAAGGGTGTATCTTAGTTATAAGGTATATATTAATAAGATTAGGGAAAAATTTAGGTAAGTAGGAAAAGGCACTTTTCTTACTATACTAATCCTAGTAGTAAAGTATTATAAGTTTAAGGGTAAAGCTAAGAAGTAAGTAATAAAGGTTTACTAGAAAAAGATTAGATTAATCCTATATACTATAATTATAATTAGACCTAATATTGCTTTTATAGTAGTGAAGTTATTATAATACCTTATAAATCTAGGACTAAAGCATATAAAGGCAGTAAACTAAGCTATTTGCTACTTACTTATTATAAGTAAACTCACGCTATACTTTAGTATAATTACTAAACTTTAAGCTCTTTAAATCTTAAGTAATACCTCTTTTATAAATAATCTTAAGACTTATAAATTATTATAAGAATACTTAATTACTCTCTTTAGTAAACTAATTATCTAGAAAGCTACGCGCTAAATAATAGTAACTATGTCTATAATAGAGGCTAAATTACTTGCTTTATAATAGGTAGTAAAGGAGACTATAAGTCTATAGTACTTATTTAGAGATATTAAATTTAATACCTATAAAGATTAGGTTATTAATTATAATAATTAATAAACAATTTAGCTTATACTTAATAAGAGTAAATAATTAAATACTTAACTATATTATATTAATATTTATAATATATAGTTAAAGTAAGAATTTAAGAAAGGAAGCTTTAAAATTATGTATTTACTAATAGAAAAGATACTTACTAATGGATTTATAAAGGTATTAAATTATTAGCACTTTAAACGCTTTAGATTTATACTTAGTCTTATAGATTTATATATAATATATAACATTTAAAGCATATAGGTTATAAAGGAATTATAGGTATATTAATAAGGGGGTATAAAATTAATTACCTTAGAAATATATAAAGGCTCTCTCCTTAGTAAGTAAAGCGTTACTAAGGTAAATAGGATTAATAAAATAAAGACTCTAAAATACTATTATATAAAAACACGTATATAAATACTATTCTAAATAAAGGAAATAAACTTATATAAGGAGGTAAATAACCTCCTTAAGTTAGGCTATTACTATAGTTACTTTCTCCTTAACTATTACTAAAGAGCCCTTAGTAGTATTCTTA
Source organism: Epichloe festucae Fl1 (assembly GCA_003814445.1). Lineage (NCBI taxonomy): Eukaryota > Fungi > Ascomycota > Sordariomycetes > Hypocreales > Clavicipitaceae > Epichloe > Epichloe festucae. The sequence continues at coordinate 4,055,172 of CP031387.1, read as the reverse complement.
GCCTTAATACTTAGATTAATAACCTTACTATATATAGAATCTAGCTTTATAATAAGTTTTAATTAGAGTTATAGTGCCTTATAGTATTACTTTACTATTTATATATATATAAGTAAAGGATTAGGGGAAATTATAATAAGAAGTGCCTTACCTTAGTATCTTTATCTAGTGCTAATAATATTTACTTAGTAAGAGAAATATAAGTATTATATAAAGGTAAGTAATAGTAATTACTAACCTTATATAAGTAATATCTCTAAGATTATTTAGACTTAACCTTAAAGTAATAACCTAAGTTACCCTTACCTATAAGGCTTACTTAAATATACCCTTTATAGGGAATATTATACTTAGGACCTTAAGGAGTAAGTAATTTAGGCTATACTATTAGTATATACTAAAGAGAAAGGGAAAGTATAGTATTAATAGGTTATTTCTATAAAGTTTATAGAGAATTATACCTTAAGTATCCTTCTCTTACCTAGGCCCTTATAGGATATAAGGTTTATAAAGAAGTATACTTAGGGTATTTTTCTTACTTCTCCTTAGGAGATAGTAACTTACTAGTAAGTAGCTTAGTACTAATTAGTAAAAAATTACTAATAAGTAGCTTAGACTTAGCTAGGGAAGGTAAAGAATTATTATAAGCTATACTAGGGCTTAGATAAGAATATATAGCTAAATTAGCTATAATATAAGTAATTTACTAAAGAGTAGTTAAGCTCTCCTAGGAGTAAAGATTCTCTTTAGCCTAAGTATATATATTAGAATTTATATTAATTAAAATATAAGCTAGTTAATAAAAAGTATATTATAAAGGGAAGAAAAGGAAGCCTATAACTATTATATTAAGAGATCCTTTATAGGAGAGAAGTATAAGTATAAAAGTAAGAGAGCTTACTTTAAATTTATATTAAATTTAGGCACTACTAAAACACTATATATCCGCTAGCTAAGATAATAGTTAGTAATTATAATAACCTTAACACTAACTAGAGGGTGTATTACCTAATAGTAAATATAGCGTCTATAATAAATAAATCTGCACCTATAACTATATTAGAGGAGCTAAAGATACACGTTACTAAACGCAATAATTCATAATAAAAGCATATAATCTATAATATAATAGCTTTCTCTATAAAAGAGGAGCTTTTATCCTTCTATTTATATAATAGAAGATAGCTTTAATTTAATCCTTTTCTAACCTTCTTTATCCTGCTAGGGGAGATCTTTTCAAGTCACGTGCCCAACGCACAACATCCAACTCCCCCAACAACGCATCTGAACGCATCTCCCCCCAACATTTCCATGCCCGTCCCGTCCCGTCCCGTCACATCCATCATCATCCACAGCTTCATCTGCAAGCACACATACTCATCATGGCCGACAACTCCCGGCCTGCCATCCCTAACAAGGCGCAGTCCTCGCCCCTCAAAACCGGCTACCTCATTCTCTACAACTTCGCATCCGCCGTGGCATGGAGCGTCGTGCTCGGCCGCACAATCGGCCTCCTGTACCTGCGCGGTCCGTCGGTCGTATACGCCGGCGTGGGAGAATGGACGAAATGGACGCAGACCGCGGCGGCCATGGAGATTGTTCATTCCCTACTAGGTGTGTTTTCCATCTTCTCGCATCTGCCCAAAACACTAACAGCATGAAAAAAAAAAAAAAAAAAAAAAAAAAAAAAAGGCATCGTTCGCGCTCCCCTCTCCACAACAATCATGCAGGTCTCCTCCCGGCTCCTCCTCGTCTGGCCCGTCGTCAACGCATGGCCATTCCTCGCCCTCTCGCCCTTTTACTCCTCCATGCTCATCGCCTGGTCCGTCACCGAGGTCATCCGCTACTCGTACTTTGCGCTCTCGCTCGCCGGGTTCCTGCCCGATGCGTTGACGTGGATTCGCTACACGACCTTTTATGTGCTGTATCCGCTGGGCATCACGAGCGAGTGCATGCTGATCTACGGGGCGACGATTCCGGCGTCGCAGAGGAGCGGAACCGAGGCGAATATTCTGTATGGGATTCTGGCCATTTATGTTCCTGGTATGTTGGGCCCCAAGGGGCATTGATCGGTTTGTAGAAGAGTGTCCCATGCTGACCATCTCTGTAGGCTCGTACATACTCTTCACGCACATGATGAAGCAGCGAAGAAAGGTGATGCGCTCGCTCAAGGCCAGCGACGGCAAGTCTCAATAAATGCGAGCACGGGACACACGTGAGCTCGGTCTGGGGTCATGAACTATTACCATGTGCTTTGTACAAATATTTCAAAAAAAAAAGGGGGGGGGGAGACTGGGACGTGTTAGATGAAGGGGGTCGACGGTGTGTATGCAAGTCCTGCTCAGAATTATCCCGCACATCCTGACGTCGTCGTCGTCAAGAGATTCTGATTTGATTCTACCGGCACGGCTCACCCGACTGACGTACAGCGCCCTGCCAACGACGAGCATCACCGGTTGTAGCCTCGTGCTGGCCGATGGAAAAGCTCTGAAGTTGGTGGTGTTTTTGATGAGAAAATTTCTTGCTGGCACAACTCGGAATTCAATGTAGCTATTGTCTGGAATTTCGCCGGCTGCTCGCTGTCCATGCTGGCTCGCGAACAATAATACTCTGCTGGTCAAGGGCGACTAGAAGGACGGGTAAAATCTTACTTGTGAATAATAATAATAAAAACTTTTGTGTATTTTTGAGTCGACTTCTTGCGTGGTTTGCTTTATTGCCGCTTGATTTCCCACTTTATCCATGTCGGACAGAACATGTTGAGCCCCCCAGCTGATAGTGATGGAGGGTCTTGTCGATGATGTACGAACGACATTTTCGGGGCCGCAGGGGCGGCCTTGGTGATGATTGTCAGAAGACACGACACTGGGATAGCAACAAGATTGCTCGCTCCCAGGGAAAAAGTCTCTGGGTTTGGCTCTTGATGTTGGACGGACGTCGACGAGCTTTGATTCACACAGATGGCTTACATTGCTGCCATTCGTGGTACCAAGCGTAGCGGGGAGAGTCAGTCAGTCGACTTGTTTCGGGTCAAAACAACTCGTTCCTGAGAATATGAGGTGTTCTGTTACCTGTTCTCCTGACAGCCTGCCCGCCTGCCCGTGCGTACAGGACCCCCCTTTGATCCGTGTAGTAATGGATGACGCATTTTCAACGTTGGGAAAAGTGACTACGTGAGAACAATGGGAATCAAGAGCAATGATGAGGGCATCGTGTTTGTTCAGATTAGCAGTTTAACTAGCCGACTGGCAATCACCAATGAGGGCATCATCTTGATTCTTCCCCCTCCATCGCTTGACACTGGCCCTCGGCAGGAAGGCCAAGCCACGCCGTTGAGTCAAGGTACGCGTCGAGCTCGTCGTTCCACACGGCCGCCGCGTCTTCGCCTCCAACGTCCCTCTGCGTGTCGTCGTCGTCGGAGCAGAAAGCAGCCCCGGCATTCGCGAACCCGCCGAAGCCAGCATCATGTCTGCCGCCCTTGAGCCCGTCGTCGGGGTGGTAGCCCCTGGCGTCGTCCCCCTCGTGGCCCAGGAACAAGAGCACCTCGGGCGGCAGATCTGCCGTGAAAGCAGAGCCAGAGCCAGAGCCAGAGCCAGAGCCGTGGTGCAGGTCGCCCGGGTCGTGAGAGCCGCTGGGAAGTTCATCACCGGCGGCGTGCGGCGCGTCGTCAGCACCAGCTTCCTGTGCTTGATGGTGCGAAGGCGCGGCGGCGATGGACCATCGCTCAGCACAGGTCGTGCCCGTGCCGTCCAGACCCGGGAAAATTGGCGCTTCTCCTGCCTGCGGCGGCGGCGGCGGCGGCGGCTGGTTCGCAGGGAGTCCGGGCACCATGACCATGTCCTCGGCGAGGCGTCGCGCCGTCTGGGCAGCGTTGGGAAACGATTCGGCGAAGAGCCTGTCGATTTCTCCCCAGCCGTGATGAGGATGAGTCTGCTGCCTGTCCTCCGCGGCCGCGACAAAGGTCGACATGACGATTTTTTGCTCCAGATAGGCCTCTACTCGCGAGTTGAAGTCTGCGGACGGCGTCTGGAGCTGGGGGCCGAGGACGGAGCGGGACGGCGGCCGCGTCCATCCGTCCTCTTCCTCGTAGGTCTCGTCGTTGAAGACGATTTGCTCCGTGATGTGGAGGGACTTGCCGGTGCGTTTCTTGTGCAGCTCGCTGGCTTTGTGGGCAGATTGCAGCCTGGCTTCGATGCTGCGATCCGTTCGTCTTGATGCGGCAATGTATGCTCTCTCTTGGTTCTCGTCACGACGCCGAGTTGACTAGTGAGAAGGGGGGGGGGGGGGGGAGGGGGGTTTCTGTTAACTTGATGGTTTGCCTGGGGGAGTGTAAAGTGTACCTGGTGGTGGCGTGATGCCCTCAACGGCGCGCCGCGTTGTGGCTCCATTGGGGTGAAAGCGACGGAGTGGATTTGATTGATGAGGCAGTTGAAGGCAGTTATAGTCAGACGATTGAGTTGATTGATGTTCGGGTGTACGGAACAGAATCCTGTGATGGCGGGATTCATGTTGCAAGTGGCATGATTTATGATTTATCCTTCCGCGTTCTCATTGCGCCCCCTCCCCCCCCCTTCCCCCGCCCTGATCCCAACAGAGCCGTCTGTGATTTGAAATCACATCCCTCATCGACCCCGGCATTGGGCGAGGTGGTTGCCATTCATTTGCCATGCCAGCAGACAGACGCCGCATTCGTAGATCGATCCACCCGGCTAGACTCGCCACAGAGATCGAGATGTCACCGTTATACGGGGGTAGATTAGTCAGCGCGGATCAGCATGGCGCACCAATCATAATCATTCCTTCTAACCCATGTCCTCAAGTCCTCTCCATGTACTCCGTAGTTGCAAGTGGGTCTAGAACATCAACAAATCCCACATCAAGACGTTGTTTTCTTTTTTGCTCATGGTTTTTCAACAGTTCTGGTACAACAACTGAAGCGCACATACGATACAACACTCCGGCGTCAAGGCCGGACTCGGCGACGGAGAATCATCTAGGGCCGTCCACATCCCGCCAGTCTCTAAACGTCTATAATAGTTCTCTTCCCAAGCATTTCATGTGATTCTGCCGTCGGCAGCTCTTGAGCCTCTGCATGTATTTGGTCCTGGGCGTGCATTCCATCGACTTGATTCATGGGCACACTATTATACGCCGGCGGCGGCCCTCGGCTCCCCGCTGGTGCTGGTGCTGGTGCTGCGAAATAGGGCGGCTCGTTGCCGTTGCCTTGAACATACATGACCTGCTGCGGCTCCCTGCTACCTCGCTTCCTCATCTCACAGAATGCCACAATCAGTATCGCCAGGTGCGCGAGCCTAGGAAACCTGCCATCAGTATTGTTCCTCACGCTTCAGATGAATCGCCCGGGGAGAAACCACCACGTACGTCGCCATGATACCAAACCCAAGGATAATGCGCAGATATTCCTCGCCACCCCGTTTATCGAGAAAGGCAAAGTGATAACCCGAGTCTTTGAAAGTCGCGACCATTACCACGAAGACGCCCGACATGGCGCCGAGGCTGAGGAACAGCAGCAGATCGACTATCAGGCAGGCGATGGGGTCGACGCCGAGGCGTCCGCGCCGGAACCAAAGACACGCACAGTCGATGCAGCTCCAGAGGATAGCTACGAGGGCCTAGGACGCGTGAGCAGATTGATGATGATGGGGAATTTTTCTTTTTATCTTTTTTTTTTCCCGGCAAGTGGCAGAAGAAAAGGACCATGGATCAACTCACAGGAGGTCCCATCATGATGAGCGGCCCTATGGTGTATCTGGTGTAGTAAAACGCCGAGTATCCAACGACGGCAACGCTGATGATGACGGAGACAAGACGGAGACTAAGTCTGGACCACCATTTCCCGGCCGACGCGCTCGTTTGCGCATGGTGCACATGGCATTGCTGGTGACGATGCTCCATGATGCTGTGACGCGTAGATGCTAAGAGTAAAAGGAAAGAAGAAAGTCGCAGTGCCTCATCCCACAACACATGTACCAAGTTCCCATCAGTCAACAAGGCAGCGCAATCAACACGGCCCGCGTGACACATTCATTTCGCCCACGTGGGCTGAACGACATTCCCCTTTGGACATGTGTGTGCCAAGTCCCATTCTCCATCTCAGCTGAAAAGATGTGCGAGGCAATTGGCAAGGCTGACTGACACAGTCACAGCACACGCATGGGTGCTGTACGGCCCGACACGCGAAGAGTGTACGGGGTTGAATTGAAAGGAAGAGGCATTCTGCTCCCATTAACCCCCATGTCAAATCGGGGAGTCTTTTCGCAGATGTGGGCGCAAATACTCCATACAAAGAGACCTGTGGCCGCAGTCCAGGACAGCAATTTCCGCTCTACTTCTGCAGGAAAGCGAAGATGATGCTCCTCGTAAGCTCTGTATGCAAGATTGTGTTTTTTTTTTAAAGAGCTGCAGAACAGACAGAGGCCGAGGCAGTCATGCCCAGATACGCGCGGAACTGTTGATATTTTCAATGCAATGTCTGTCTCTACATCATCAGGAGGCCAACTCCGCGCCATCCATAGGGACCTTTTCAGCCTCATCTGTACTCGTCTCATACCACTCGTTCCGCGACCACTGGGCAATCAAGCCCGCCGCGTCGTGGGAGAGTTTCTCGTAGGCGGGATTCTCCCCCTCTTCGAACATGGCTGTGTGATTGGACGCAGCAGGTTAGCAGCTTGGCCCCCAAAGAAAGACAATGTATAGAATCAAGATGTAGAGAGAGACCACAACTCGAAAGAACAGAAGCAACGGCAGAACGACGTACCCATGTGCGCCAACGTCTCGTCAGTGGCCTTGTCGTTCACGGCCTCCATCCACTCCCCCGCGGCCATGGTCTTGGGCAGGTTGCAGAAGGTCCTGTTCTTGCCCAGCACCGTGCCAACCACGCTGATCCTCTTGGATGAAGCCGCCTTGCCCAGCCTCGTGTACAGGTTGGCGTAGCCCACGCCCAGGTCCTCGTGAAGCTGCACCATGCATCCCACTCGCTTCTTGAGCTCCTCGGCACGGGCAAGACACCCCACGAACTCGAGATGGGACGAGGCCCATGACCATCCCTCGGTGATCTGCTCGCGGTTCATCCACGCTGCTGCCCCGCCGGCGGCAACTGCGCCCGCCGCGCCGGCGTACATGGCTACCTTGCCCCATGGCCCCCAGCCGCTTGCCGCCGCAGGACTCGCCGCAGGACTCGCCGACACAGCCGTCGACTTGGCGCCGACGTTGGCGTTGGCGTTGGCGTTGGCGTTGGCGCCCCATAGGGCCGACTTCAAACCGCTCAGCTGGGACAGCGTGGCGGCCGCGTTCTGGTAGTGCCCCTCTGCGCCGTGGGCAACCACGCCGGGGGATATGCCCAGGTACGGCGTGTCGAACGCCAGCACGCCTTGGACGTAGGGGAACATGAGGCTGTTGAAGATGGGTCTCTCTTCCTTTTCGATCCCGTCCTCGGAGTAGATGGGCTTCTCTGACGCCAAGGCAATGACCAGCTCGGCGGCGACGATGCCCCCCATGGAATGGCCGATGAGGATGGTCCGCACAGACGGATCGACTGTTGGGGATGGCGCGCCCGAGGCGACCTCCATGTCTATGACCTTTTCTTCCAGCCTGCATTGTTTCCCCTCGCCGCGTCTTCTGTCAGCACAGCTCTTCAATAGTCGGTCCCCCGTCGGTCCCCCGTCCCCCGTCCCCCGTCCCCCGTCCCCCGTCTCAGGTCGGTTTGTCAACGTACCAGTCGCGGAACCGGCTCACGCACTGTCCCAGTTCCCCTCTGGTCTCATACTTGGGGTACACCAGCACGCGCACATCAACCTTGGGAAGTTTCTGCGCCACGATATCCCGTAGGTGTTTGGTGAATTGGTAGTCATTTCCAAAAGTCGACTCCCCGCCCTGGGATTGCAACGTTGTCGTCAGCACGCCGTGACCGTGACCGTGACCGTGACCGTGACCGTGACCCAGGTCGTGGTGTTGTCGCTTCGTTTCGTTTTCGTCTCACGCACGCACCTTGAAGCCATGAATAAAACACAACACCAGCGTCTTCTTCATGGTTTCCTTCTTCACTCTTGTCTCCAACTCTCACAGTAGAGGCCCATCTGGATGCGGGGAGAACGGGAGAACGTCTTCTTCGTTGATGGATCCAGGTTGAGGGAGAGTTGGCCATCTCTTTTCATAGAGAGACGGACATGCATGATGCATCATCCGAGGTGGAACCACCTGGTGGATCACCTTGTGGATCACCATGTGCATCACCAACGCACTGCACTGTGTACATGTACTGTACTTGGATTGTGCAATCTCTTCACTCGAATCGACCTCGAATAATAAAGTACATTTTCATCTTATCTAAACATGACCAACAGTGACGTGACGGTAGCGCGTCCCGGACTCCTGGCACTCCGCCTACTGCTTTTCACCGGGTGACGTGAACATCCTCACTTCGCCTCGCCTTGCGCTTCGTATAGAAAATTCGCCCCCAGGGCCGCTCCATCCTTTGATAGACATTTATAAAACGCCCCGTTCCTGAGAAAAAAAAAAAAAAAAAAAACGCCGATAAAATGTGTCATCAAACAGTTGTGAAAGAAAAGAAAACCCAGCCTAGACCAAACGAGCCGCACGCCATAACATGACTCCTCAAAACCGAAATGCGTCCTGGAGCTTTATTAATGATCCATCATCCTCCCCGGCGTGCCGTCCACTGCCCTTGATTTCATCACTCCCCATCGCTCTGCGCCGCCGACTTGCTGCCATTGGCTGCTTCGCTATTGCGGGCGGTGCTGGAGATGATCTTGATTCGCGTTCCACTGGGCTGTGGTGTGCTTTCTCCGTTCCCGGAGAGGGTAGTAGATCCCGCCTTGCTACCCCCGTCTTCCAGCTCTTGCAATTCTGGGTGCGCATCTAATTCTTCTTGCATCTTCTTGGTGAAATATTCCTGCCAAAGAAAAGAAGAAGAAAATTTTTTTGTTAACCGTCAATCTTTTGGTTTGGAGGGACAGCCTAGTTAGTACTTACATCCATGGTCTTGGCATCTTGGTAGAGAATGCTGCCATCCTCGTTGTATGTTTGGCAATTGCGAATCATCAAGTCGAAGTCTCTTCGCAGGTCACCAAGACAAGAGTAGTCTTCCTTCTTGATGCGCGTCTGGATCTGGTTCATGCAGATGGGGTTTTGAATAATGAGGTAGTAGTCGGCGTAATCTCTCTTGGGAGGAAGTTTGATGAACGGTCCAATGATGAGACGTTTTCCAGCATCCGACTCGTCATCCTCCGCGGGCGCTTCGAGATCATCCACCTCGAGGTTCATCAATCCATCGTGGAGTGCTCGCATACTCTTTTGCAAGATTTCGCGCTGCTGGGGGCTGACTCGTGAATCGGACGACGCTGCGGCACCCTTGCTTGGTCGTCCCTGAGGACCACGTCGCTTCTTGGCCGGTGGCTCTTCGTCCCCGTCCTCAGCCTTGCGCTTCTCGTTCTTGCTGCCAGGCTTGCGTCCGCGCTTTTTGGGAGTTTCGACCTCCTCCGTGCTCGCGCGGCTGGCCGACGGTGACATGTCCATCGAGTTCATCATGGCCGTCCTCTTCACCCTGTTGACCTCTCGTTTGTCCTTGCGGGCTACCTTACGGGCAGCGGCTGCCTCGGGACTGTCCTCGTCATCGTCGACCGCCATCAACCACTGTTCTTCCGTGAGGCCGTCATCGTAGTGAACCTTTGTTCGTTCGCGAGCGCCGCGGCCGAGAACCGAGTCATCCACTTCTTCCTCGACAACATTGCCTTCGTTCAAATAAAGCTCAGGCAGCTCATCCTCGCCCATGAGTCTCGGCTTGGCCTTATTCCCAGTCGCAGTGCCGTAGATCGGGTCCTGCGCCCTCTCCTCGTCAATCTTCTGGAACGCGATGATTTCCTCGTCACTTCGGGCAAGCATCATGTTCAGTTCTTCGTCTTCCATGTCGTCTTGCTCGCCACTTTCGGCCATATCTGCGCTTTCGAGCAAAGTACGAAGCATGGCGTCTCGGTCAGTTTCTGATGACTTGTTATCGAATCGACCAGCCTGGATGACCTTGCCATCCATGTCGAGCTTGAACCTGGCACGTTCCAGGATCTTCTCTTCCACCGAGTTGGAGCTGATCAATCGAAGAATGCGAACTTCATTCTTCTGACCAATACGATGAGCACGATCCTGCGCTTGGAGATCCTGATGCGGGTTCCAATCGGAATCGTAGATGATGACTGTATCAGCTGTCTGCAAGTTGAGACCAAGACCACCGGCACGGGTAGAAAGCAAGAACATGAAGTACTTTGAGTCGGGGGCGTTGAAGTCCCTGAGCAAGTCTGATCGCTCATCTGACTTGGTGGTGCCATCGAGACGCAGATACTCAAACTTTCGGTAGCGCAGGTAATCTTCCATGATGTCCATGATGGCTGTCATCTGGAAGAACATGAGGACTCGATGACCAGTGGCTTTATACTTGGGCAGTACCCGATCCAAGAGCTCGAATTTACCAGCTGTCCTCCAGAGCAAGTCGTTGCTGATGCTCATGGGGTTCATCACGTTTTCGACTTCGCTGAAGACAAATGGATGGTTACACAGCTTGCGGAGTTGCATAATCATGTTGCTCAAGCCGCGGGCATTGGTCTTGCCACCCTTGCCATCGCTGACAACCAGCTTGTTGTGGGTAACCATTTGCTTGTACAGCTTGGCTTGCAGGGCTGAGAACTTGCACTTGATAACCTTCTCCGTCTTGTCGGGCAGATCCTTCTCCACATCCTTCTTCAGACGTCGGAGCAAGAATGGCCGGAGTACCTTGTGCAGACGACGAATGACGAGAATTTGCTCTTCTTCGGTGAGTTCCATCTTATCTTGACCACCGGTGTTGGCAAACGGCGTGTTGAACCATTCGTCAAAAGTCTTGACGGATTTGAAAATATTGGGCAGCACGAAATTGAGCATGGCCCATAGTTCGGCCAAGTTATTCTGCAGAGGCGTACCGGTGAGAATAAGACGGAAACGGGTCATGTAGTGTTGCGAAATCGTGGCGCTGAGTTTGGAGTTGGAGTTCTTCATGCGATGACCTTCGTCAATAATCATGTGGAACCACTTGATTTTGCTGAGAATTGGACGGTCCTTGATGATGTATTCGTATGTGGTCAACAGCACCTGAAATCGGCCCTGGCGGATCTTCTCTTGCTGAAGCTTTCGAGTATTCGGGGGACCTTTATAGACAATCCGGTTGATGGACGGTGCCCACTTCTCAAACTCGAGGTTCCAATTGGTAAGCGTACTCAAGGGTACGATGACAAGGTACGGCCCGCTTTGCTGCTTGCGTTCGATGAGGTATGTGATCAGACTGATGGTTTGGATCGTCTTTCCGAGACCCATTTCATCTGCGAGAATGCCGTTGAGGTTGTTGTTGTACAGCGATATCATCCACTGAAGACCCTTGATCTGGTATTCCTTCAAGCTGCCGCCGACAAGCATGTTGGCCTGCTCAGTGACCTCTTCCCTGACTCTGTGTGCAACGGCGTAGTAGTCGATCTTCTTGCCGCTTTCCCCATCGTCTTCTTCGCTTTCCTCCTCGACGAACTGTTCGACATCTTCACCGTACGCTTCAGCGGCATGGCGTTGCTGGGCCTTAACCGAGGACGCCAACTGGTGCAAGAAGCCATCAGTCTGCTTGAGCAAGTGTGTGATACGGGTGTCCTTTGCCTGGTCAAGCAGTTTGAGATAGGCCTCTTCGTCGTTTGCTTTGAGAGCCTGCAGACGCTGCTTGGCTGTTCTCTCAACACGCTTCTGCTCTTCCTTCTCAATGTTGAAGTGCTGGGCGTACATGAGACGGCTGAGCTTGTGAGACTTGTTTCTCTGAGTGTTGGCGCCGTCCTGAATTTCTGCACGATGGTGACAGATGGCCCGCAAGAAATCAATGTGCTTCTTCTTCTCGCGGTTCTCGCGAGCATCGCGTTGTTGTTTCTCAAGCTTCTCTGTGATGCGAGCTTCGCGAACATTTTGCTTCTTCATTCTACGGTAGTGAGCTCGGTTCGTTGTCATAGCTAGGTTGTCATAATGTGTCATTTGCCTGCCGATCTTTTCTCTCAATGCCCGTTGCTTGGCATAGAGAGCCAAGCTCTTCATTTCGATGATTGCTTTTCGCTTCAACGTGTCGTCAGCTTCAACGGTTTCTTTACAAGAGTCCCAGTGCGCCAGGTTAGCGGGCAAATTTTTCAGTTCGGCATATCTCTGGCTCATGCGATTGAAGATGACCACTTCTCTCTCGTATCGCAGATGGTCAAAGTCGATGCCAGTGGGAAAGACACCCGGTATAAACCATCGGTTCTTGCGCTGGGCGTGGTCGAGGTATTTGATCGCTGGTCGAATCATGCTGGTGCCATATGGCGACTTGACTGTCTTGTACGTGTGAGCCTTTGGCAAGGACGGAAAATCTTCCTGAGAGGTAGCTTCTGGGCCAGTCGATGGGGCCTTCTCAGGCTCTTGGCTGGGCTGGGTAGTTTTGACAGAGCTTTCGGCTGCGTCATTGGCCGTGGCCTGTCGGCGATGTCGCTGATTGAAAATGGCCTGCTGCAGCTGAAGCGAGATGCCTGCATTCTTGCCAAGAAGCTTGAATGCGTGGATCTGTTGACGTAACAAGGCAAGCTGTTGTTGGCTGAATTGAGACGATGCAGAGGCAGGGGCAGGGGCCGTGCTGGGAACAAGTCCAGGGGTTGGGATGGAAGTCGAAGCTGCTGTTCCTTGTGAAGAGCCATTATTGGATTGACCACCCTGAGGAGTGCCTTGCAAGGGTCGACCACCTGACTGTACACCATTTTGCTGCTGCTGCTGCTGCTGCTGCTGCATGAATGATTGATGGTTCTTGCGCATGTTGTGTTGTTGTTGAAAGTTGTACAAAAAGTGAGAGGCCTTGATGTATTCCGGATCCGTACTGGGAATACCTTGTTCCTTCATCTGCTTCAGCTTCTACAAACGCCATTGTTAGCCATCTCCTCGGCGAGGGTGTCGTCTGTGCATCTAGATGAGCAACAGAACTCCATCCCGCACGCGAATACATACCTTGAACACTTCCTCGGCTTGCTGCTTGGTTGCGCCGGCAGGCACTGGCGCGCCGGGGTGTTGCACCGCAGGCGATGATTGCACCGACGCCATGATGGTTGTTGTGTTCGATATTTGTACCAGAATACACACGCCAATGAGCAAGTAATGGTTGTTGTCGCTTATTTATGGTGCATGACGATGATAATGGCTATTTCCTATATCGAAAGGCGTAACGCGGGTACAACTGACACTCGGACGGCGCCGGATGGCCAGAAAGGGAGTAATGCTTGAAGACGAAAGCGTAATGCGAACGAGGCCACAGTCGCGTCAAGGCTCAATCAATGGGGCGTTGCGCAGGACAGCGAGCCGTCAAGGAGAGGGTGGACACGTCGTGACGTTGTGACGTCGTGGAGGCGCGTCGAGTATATGGATTGATACAAGCTACAGCCGCGCTGCTGGATGGGCTGTAAGTCGGCCGGCGAGGCGTGGCGGGGGAAGGGCGGGAATGGGAAAAAGGGAAAACTGGCAAACTCGCAGGCGTGAGGCCAGGAGACGAAGAGGGAGTGGAAAAAGTGTGAAAGCGGTGACGCGGCGCGTCGGGGCAGGTGCCTCGAGCGTATGATGCGTGGGAATCGCGTGCAACACCAAGATGGCGAGGCTTGGAGATGGTTGCCGATGGTTTGCGAGGGGACCTGGCGATTTTTCGGGATGCGCGCGCGCTTCCTCGCTGGTTGATGATGGGGAGTGGTGAAGACACAACGGACAAGATTGAGCGTGACGGCTGGTGCGGGCTCTGGACGCATGGCCACGGTACATCTCAGCACGGCACCTGCGCAGGCAGAGTCCCAGCCTCCAGGCGGCTGCAAACGATTGGCGCTTTCGGCCTGCGGTTGCGGTGGGCAGTCACGTGTTTGTCTTAGCCAGAGACACTTCATTTCATGATCGTATTAGGTAATCATGTATCTGCTTTCCGCTGCACCAGGCAAGCTTCGGCTTTTTTTTTTTTTATAAGATATTGCCGTAAACGCCCGGGCACGTATGGAACTAATTTTGATTCCGGCTTCCATGAGGGGCTGCAGAAACTAGGAGCTACTTTATAATTTTGGGCCGCGGAAAGCCAAGGGCTTTCTGTCGGAGATCCAACTGGCGTCGAGTCTACTACGACTGAGGCTGGCCTACCAAACCATGCTCAGTGATATGAAAGAGAATTGTCTTGACCGAAGATGCGGCCCGGCAGCTATTATTGTCGTTCAGCCAAGCCAGAGGCATGTGGGCCCCTTGGTTAAGGCGGCGAAAGCGCGGCGGGGTCGACGGTGATGTCTGGTACACACATTCAAGATGTGTTGAATCTGGTCAATTGAACCCCAAAAAGAAAAATTGTAGGATTTTCACCTCTTAGCCTTCTTCTTGTCGGGCCCATCTTCGTCATCGTCGCTAAGGTCTGCGTATTGTGTCTTGGGTTGCGTTTTGCTCCAAGCCTTGGTGAAAATCGGGTCATTCTGAGCCTTATCGGCATATTTCAGTAGCGCCTCGCGAGGATCTTCATGCAGCATGCGAGCGAGCGGGATGTTTTCGGCCAAATGTTTTTCATCCGGCTGGTTCTTCTGGAAAGGCGTCTGCTGTGGGATGTGAGGGCGGCGCGGGTCTTTGGACCGACCAGTTCTTGTTACGCCAGACTTTCGAGGGCCAGTCATGGCACCGGGCGTCATGATTGAGTCACCCGACAAGCCAATACCCTGGTCCATGGTTCGGCCTGGGTCGTCATCAATATGACGTTTCTTCGGTGCCCGAAACATGACTTCCACCGCACCACGGCTCGACTTGGTTGGACTGTAAAGGACGTGGGCTTCGGCATTGGCTGAACCTGTGACAATCTGGTTAATTTTGGGGTGCCAATTCACAGTGATCAAGGCTGAACCTGGTGTGACGGGCGTGATGTGCTCAGGCCGAAGGTTTCCTGGATTCAGTATGTGCAGATGTCCCGTCTCCGAGCCGGTGATGATGCTTGTGGAGTTTGGCGAGTAACGAATATTGCTTGTCGGGTAATGATCTGATGTAGATTTATGGGAAACGCTGACTAGAGGTTTCGTGAACTTCCTGGTGTCCCACAGTTTGATGAGATCATCCCCGCCCCGAGTGACGACCATGCGACCATCGGACGAGATATCGATGCCACTAGTCCACGTCTGTGGCTGGTGTGCATCGCGGATTTCGCCAGCGGGTCTCGCAAATGGGCCATTGCCGCCGTACATGACAAGACTTCCGTCAAGCGCGGCGCTGACCAGCACGTTGTTCCCGCCTCGCGAAGGAGTACCCCATGCAACCGCCGTCATCTTCGTCCTGCCGGCCGACCCAGCAGCCTTTGACTTGAACACAACCACCTCTTTTTGCGATCGCTTGTTGTTGATATCCCAGATTCGTAAGGTGCTATCGGTACCGGCTGTGACGCAAAGATTCTTGTCCGTAGGATGCCATGCCCCAGTCGCGATTTCCGAAATGTGGCCTTTGGTATTGTTCATGTCTCTGAGGTACATGTCACCTTTGACGAACTCTGTCAGGATCTGACCATCCCGGGACATGATCCTGGCTTGCGGCAGCGCGGCAATACACAAAAAGGCTCCTCCAGAGAGTGGGTTGAATTCTACATGGTGGATCGGATGGGATTCAGCGGTTGCCGCAGATCGCTTTGTCTCAGACGGATCAACAGTTTTGAATGCTCGAAGGGTGGATGGTGTCATGGACGCGAAGTCGTGCAAGTTCACCTTGCAATCCAAGGAGGCGGTCAGAAGTCGTCCACCCGCTGGATCCAAAGATAGTGTTGTTACCGCGCGACTGTGCGTCTTCAGGACGAGTTCGTGAGACACCGGATAATCGTCTGAGTCGTCCGAGTCGTCCGAGTCGTCCGAGTCGTCCGAGTCGCCGTCGCTATCGGCGCCGTCACTAGGAGAGCTATTTACTCCCAGGTTGTTCTCTGTCAACCTTTTGACCTCGGTCGCAGTGGTCGCCGCCGAATGGTCCACCGCCCTTCTGCTCCGGTCAATTTGGGCTGCAATATTCGCTTCCTTGGACTTCTTCCCGAATGAAGCTGGAAGGAAAGATCTCATGGGGTCATCTTCCGCCAGATCCGGAGCCTCAACTTCAAAATCCTCGTCGCTTGACATGAATTCGGTTTCGCTGGATTTTCGCACTCCGATCGATGGCCTGATGATGCCTGATGATGAAACTAGAACTTTGCAGGAGCGTGGAAAGGAAGTCTCTGGGACGATGACGGCAAGTCACGTGGAGATGACGACTTTGTGCTACCAGACCCATGGGGTATAATCACAAACCACCCCACCATGAATTCCTCCGCCTCATCAATGAGACATCGCTTACCCTTGGGCGACATCAAGAAATACATAATCCAATTCCTCCATTCCTCGCCCGATAATCCTTCACGAGTAGATACATGCACCGTGGGAATCTCCAGCAGAAATCGTGCAGGAGGGCTAGCTGGAATCCGATGTCAGCCAAAATGCACTCCGATGCATACTGTGGTCTTTCATTGGCAAACCGATTCGCGTTTTGTCACTGTCTACGTCACGCTGTACTTACCTCTTGGGCCACGGCCAAAGTGCATGCATGAATGCGTCTTTCATGGCCTTTGTTGGATTCGCCCATCGGTGAGGGTCGAACTGATATGGGTTCTCGAATAATTTCCGGGTGACGATGTAGTGTGTGTATGCCTGCGTGCTGACAGTGGTGCCTCGCGGTCGTTGGATCTGACCGGCATTGACTCTGATATCGCTCAAGTGACTGCTTCGCATATCCGATCATTCGTTGGGAGTGTACGATTGATTTCTTGAAAAGAGGCAGCATCCGCGCATGCCTGCTGGCGAACCGGAAGAATGACGGAAGAGCCACACGATACGCACCTCCCGAGGAAACGTTTTCGAGGTCTTTTACATACTGATTCAGGATGGCCAGACTGAGTTTCCGACAAATGACCAGTCTATCTAGGTCATATAAGTACTCGCCCGCAAGACCTGAATCCAAACGGCAAGCAACCATGGAAACGCAGCGTTACATGGAGGTGCTGTCGTTTCCCCTGCGGATGTTGGCGTTTGTCATCTCGGGAACCTGACGATATAGGAAGTTGGTAACATCAGAAGCTGCTTCTACACCTATGTTCCGTGAAGAAAGTGCCAAAAAAAAAAATAAACACCGTAAATAGGTTCCAGACTAGCAACGTTCCGATCTATCGCAAGTCTGTTATCCAATGGAGACACTCCAGACCCGCAGACGTGAGCCGCAATACCCGGAGCGAGGCGGGCGTTAGATGAGAGACAGCGCTAATATGGCATAGATAAGAAACAATAAGCCGGCCGGGGTGCCGAGATGGGAACAGTATCTTGCACCATCAAGTGCGTCCGGGGACATCACATGTTGGACAATGGAGACCCTTTTAATAGGCTCATGTCGCAACACGCCATACACTTTGAGCGAGTATATGATGCCAGTAAAGTACTTGCCAAGATTGGCAACATGAAGCCAGGGTCAAACGCCATCTCATCTCCCACAATTCCCCGTTCCAGACCTCCGCTCGCTTGTTCAGCCTGGGCAAGCGCAAGCGCAACAATTGGATCGCGCAACAGGAGGAAAGAAAACCTGGGGCAATCATTTCGAAACCGGATCTTGGCTTTGAGGGTAGATGTAGATATCTCATCGCAGAGCAGGTTTCGAGGAGATTTACAAATGAAATCATAGTTGTGTTGGCGAACCAGATCAGCCACGTCTTCCTGCCCTTTGTGATCCCTGATGAGCTTCTGTATTGCCTTGTTCTGGCGAACTTGAGCATTCTGGCCCACGAAAATATTCTTCAAAGCGAGATAAACGACCCTTTCATTTGGCGGTGGATCTTTTTTTCGCCATCATGGCTGCGGTGGTCATTTCGCTGTATCGCACTTGTTGTCTTTGATGAATGCCAAAGGGGCAGTCCACGATCGAATGACGGATATGCCCATCTCAAATAGGTTTTGAGCACAAATTTTGCAAACCCATTGGCCATGTGAGCTCTGCTAGAACCCGATTGCCGTTCTTTTTTCCTTCTTTCCAGTCGTCTTTCTTCCGTATTTGGCGATAATGAGGCTGTGAACTAACCAATGGGACAGAGACACGCCAGTCGGAGAGGTCAACTTGTACATATGCGCCGAGCCCAATTTCCAGCAGTATTATCAGTTGTTGGGCATTGACCACATCCAGTTCAGATTTTTCTGTGAACCTTGTTCTATTGTCGGACGCAAAAGAGGCGGTGTTTCTTTCATCGCTCTAATCCGTATAATCGGCCATCACCCCCCTGTCCTGGTGCGATACCACGATTCGTACCATCGATATGCAATGTGCTTCGCAGTTCAACACCACTGCCCGTCTTGTCACAAGACCGACAGCTGTGTTTACTCCCGGCAGTGTCCTGTCATAGACGAAGCCTTTGATGGCTCGCGAGGAATGTCAGCGTTGCAGTCCCAAAACACTGCAAGACTGGTTTCAACGTAGGCTGGGCCGGCGGCCGAAGGGAACTGGTGAAGAAGCATGTCAGGTCTGTCGGATTTGTGACGAGATTTTAGAAGAGCCGCCGCAAATTGTCACCGAGTTCCGGGCCAGCAATGCAATATGACCCCACGCAGGGTGTGAAGCTTCGCTGGAGTTCTTTGTGATGAAATGAGTCAGAAGTCTGCTCACGTGCTGCTTCTTGTCAGAAAACAAGCTGCCACTCACTCAGATTGCGTTGCGTTTTTGCAGTCCCAAGTATGTACATAGGTAGAAGGTACGTGCCCAGGAAGCTCGGGAGCCCTGATTGGCTGCGCAAATTACAGCTCCATCGCCTAAACAAAGATGATTCTTGTTTCTTCATCACCACCAGGGTCTTTGAGCGCAACTGCAACACCGGACATGCCTCCGTGTCCTTCACTAGAGGCCGAAGATGAGCAGTATGCTTCCTCCGAGGACTCAGACTTTGCCCCTGATGCTGCACCGGAGCCCGCGTCCGACGAGTCTGAATCCGGAGACGCCACTGCCCATGGCCCGTCGAAACGAAAATGCACAGAGACAATAGCAGACGGCAAGGGTGAGGAAGATGGCTACGACAATTCAGGAGACGAGGCGATCATCGCCAAGGGACAGAAGAGGCGAAAAAGAGCCCATGCCAAAGGACAGTATGTGGATGATGAAGAAGGTGGTGAGGGCGGATTAGTCAAGACCCGCGCGCAGCGTGCAGCAGAGTAAGTTAACTTTTCCAAGCTTACTCGCTCTCTCATCATGAAACATGATGGTCTGACATACCTGCAATAGAAAAGAGGAACGCAAATACGTCGTTGACAATGAGCCCGTCACAATTGACGTGGACGCCGTTTGGGCGCAGATGCTGTCCGGAGAGCCAGCCAAGCCCAGCAATGATCCGGCAGCGATCGAGGCAAATGACGAGGCCACGGCCGAAAAAAGCGTCGCAAATACGTCTACTGATGTCGCGCAACCAGACACCATCCGTATCAAGCGAACATACAACTTCGCCGGACGAGTGCACACGGAAGAGAAGGTCGTGGCCCGGGATTCGGCAGAAGCCAAGCTGTATCTCGCATCTCAAGATGGGGAGGCTTCCGCCGGTGCAGACGTCTCACCCACGAAGCGGGCTACCAGGAAGGCCTTCCGGTCTGCATTCGAGCCCATTTTTGATAACGGACCGGGACGCACCGATCTAAACCTTGGTCTCGCCGCGAGAATCCAGGCCGGCAAGGAAGCGCAGGCAAAGAAGCTAAACACGGTGGAGAAGAGCAGAATGGACTGGGCTGGGTACGTGGACAAGGAGGGCATCAAGGACGAGTTGGAGCTGGCGAGCAAATCGAAGGATTCATACGCTGCCCGGCAGGATTTCCTGGCGAGAAGCGAGGCTGTTCGGGACGACGACGCCAGAAGGGCTCGAATGTCTACGAGAGTATGATTGCATCTTAAAATCACGGCGTCTGCATTGTATTTGGGGGGTTTTTTTTTTTCAAGGGCGGTAAAGATACCATGAGGAAGAGTTTTGGGGGGTCATGCACGCGACAACCCAGATGGACCAAGACAGGACACAGTATTCCTGGAACTGTACGATACACACAAAATCAAACAATAATTCACCCATTAGAAATCATCCTCTCCTTTGTCCCACCTCCCCGCCATCTTCATGTCGCGACGCATAGATGACTTATCCCGTAAAGTACGTCTCAGCCCTTTCCTCAGCTCCCCTTCTTCAAACCCCACCCACCCGCCACCCAGCGAGGCTGCGCAGGGAGGAGGGCGCTCCAAAAAAAAAAAAAAAAAAAAAAAAACCCAGGAATCTCCCAACCAGCAACTTTCCGCCCGCGCGCAAGTCCCAGGAGACAGAGACACGGAAACCACAATGGCCGTCCTGGGCAAGCGCAAAGCTCTCTCCGAGGTTCTCTCCGAGCCAGCAACGCCGGGAATCGACGCCAACGACCTCCTCCGGCGCCACTTCGAAGCGCGCTTCCAACCGCTCTCAAACGAGCCGTCAGTGCCCACCAACAAAGCCGAGGACTCAGAGGACCAAGATTCAGAATGGGACGGGCTCTCGGACGCAGACAACCAAGGCAGTGTCAGCGAAGACGATGACGATATTTCCGATGACGACGGTAAGCGGAATCTGCAAAGAAAAGAATTACCCCCCCCCCCCCCTTTGCTGTCCAGAACGATTTGTCAAAAAAAAAAAAAAAAAAACTAATGTGTTGGCAAAAGACTCGCCCAACATCGAGGTGGTAGATCACTCGAAACCTCAGCTCCCCAGGGCGACCGTCATGACAAAACGAGAATCGAAAGCCTTCATGGTTCGTAATCTGCTTCCCTCCCCCCCCCCCTCTCCAGAGAAGAAAAAAAGGCGAAAAGAAAACAGTACAAAGGAACTACAGAACTAAAAAAAAAAAAAAAAAACTCCAAAGTCCTCCCGACCCCCCGACCAAACCATGGCCGCAATCACCGCAGCCGAACCCTCCAAATCATCCGCCGCTTCCTCCGTCCCCGAAGACGCCCCCTCCCTACTCAAACAGGACCTTGAACTCCGCCGACTCCTCGCCGAATCGCACCTCCTCGCCCCCCACGCTGCCGCCAAATCCCTCTCGTCCGTATCCTCCAACGTTGCACAGCCAAAGTCCTTTGCGCTAGGTCGCACACGCCAAAAGGCCACGGATCTGCGCGTACAGGCCCTGGGCTCGAAGCTGTCGATCCATAAGCAGGAAAAGATGCCAATGCATATGCGCAAGGGGATGACGGCGGCTGCGGAGGCGCGAGAGGCGAAGCGGAGGAGAGAGGCCAAAGAAAACGGCATCATATTGGAGAGAGAGACGGGGAAGAAGAGGAGGAGGAAGGAGAGGGGGGGACATGGTGGAGGTGTTGATCGACCTGGCGTGGGAAGACTCAAGGGTGCTGAGTTGCGCATCAGTGAGAGGGATGTTCGCGGTATCGAGGGATCGAGGGATGCATTTGGGCGGAGGGGTCGACGATGAACGAGGCGTGCTCATATTAAGCGACACTAGATCAATCCATAATACCGTGTCAATAAGTTTCACGTCTGTTCCTCAATCATCTTCAATCATCAAGACATGCACATGAAACGCTCTTCGTTTGTTCATAATTTCAGACATCCTCATTGTAACCAACTATATCCGAAATCTCGCAAAGGACTATTCTAGCCGCTACTCATCTCCCGCAACTTTCGAGTTTTAAACAATAAATATACAATGGCGCCACGTGCCGCTTCATCACCCTACAGCATTCATGAGCTGTTTCCTCCTTTTCGCCTTTCAGACGTTTCAAAGCAGAATGGCAATGGTGACACGACAGATTTGAAGAAGAAAAAGAAAAGAAGGCATGGATCGGCCAGATTTTTGCCAACAGGAAAAAAAAAAGAAAAGAAAAAAAGAGCAGAAGTAATATGACTCGGGTAACAGATGTTCAGAAAAGAAAAAGTTGATCTAGATGCCCCGAAACATGTCGTGAATAAAAAATTAATTAGGAAATTTTCGCCGGAAAATGTCTTCATGAAGAAAATGCGACTCTTTCTTCACATCATGCCGCTGGCATTAATCGTAGCCGGATGGCTGATGGTCATGGGCATGCTGAGTGTTTGCAAGCTGTTGAAAGACTGAGACTGGCCCATGTTGTTGTTGGAGGGGTTTCCATTATTCAATGAAGTTGCAGCCTCGTTCGCAGCACTATTGAGGGAGCCGGGAACATATGCTGCTTCGGATGATGGAGAGGCTTCCTCAAGAGAGCCCAATTGATCCTCGCCAGAGTATTCCTCTTCTTCCTCGGCGGACAGGTTCAACGATCCCTCGCCGCCATCTTCGCGACTATGGGTGCGCTTATGCCTGCAAAAGTTTGTCAGCAATGTGAATGGATTCGCTGGGAATATGATGTCTTGGGAGCCATACTGTGCGAGGTTGTCAGATCTGGAGAATGCTTTGCTGCAGTGGGGGCAGATATAGGGTTTCTCCTGCGTATGTGTTCGGACATGTCTGTGAAGCGATTAGCTTGCATGAAACATCGAAAACGGTACGTTTGAAGGAGGTTGGGCAGTTCTCACCGTTTAAGGTGCTCTAGACGTTTGAAAAGTCGACCGCACGTGGGAATCGGGCACGAGTGAGACTTGTGAGGATATGGTCCCAATTCCATCACGGTAGCAGAGCGAGCGCGTCGAACCGCGCCGTTTGGGCCGGACAAGGTTCGGCGGTGGTCCTTGAAAGAACCGTCATTGGACATGTCCTCTCCAAAGCTCTGTTGAAGTGCCATGGGGTTCAAGGCTACACTTCCGTCAACGTTGGACAGCGGAGTGCCGTGCCGAGATAGGTCCATCATGTCCTTGTGTTGTTGGCTGCCCAGAGACAAACCCGATGCACTGTAGGAGAGGCCAGGGGGAGAGTTGTCGGCAGACTCCTCGCCTTCAGCCAGGTGGCCAACCGAGACAGAAACCGATCGTCTCAAATCTGACGGTCTATGGGCTGCAGTATTGGGTATGGGCGCACCGGGGATCGCGGAAATGGACGGCGGTATGGAGGATCGCCGCCGCCGTTGCTTGTACGTTGGCGACCCTTCAATCACCGAGTATACATTGTTGGTGCCGTACGATCGCGTGAACTGAGATCCGGCGAGGTTGGAAGGCGGTAACTGGACCATCCCGTTCAAACCGCTCATTCCAGACAGATGATCGGGGATGGCAGAGTACAGCCCAGTCTCCTCGTTTGCGATGTAGGCTGGTTCTCCCGTCATTCCCATGGCTTGATGTGGGGGAGTGATTGGCTCGAACGAGATGCCACGGTTGCTGTAATCTTCATACTGCGAGGAGACAAAGGAAGGCGCGGGTGAGTACTCCAAGCCATAGGAGGGCATAGAAGCATGTCTCTGATGGCCATGGTTGATTGGGATGCCGTTCTGGTTGTACTGAACGCGGGTAAATTCGGGTTCTCTCTTGACGTGCTGTGGAACAGCAGCAGCCATGGGCATGTGGTCATAGGAAACCATGGGATCCAATGCCTCAGTCATAGGGGTCCCCATATTTTGAGGCATCATGCTGGGTGGTGGCATCGAGTCCATCGCTCGCATGACGGGTGAGGTTGACTGGTTCTGAGAAAAAGAAGCAGTCTGCTGGGCACTAAATGATGACGAGTTGGCTTGCTGGGTCTTGGTGAGCTGCTCGTACAAGGACTGCGACGAGTCGTATTGGAAGGACAGTGCCGGTTCGCTGACGGCAACAGTGGTTGCTTCCTGACCCATCTTCTCTCGCTTCAGATCACGCTCCAATGCGTCGAGGAACAACCGGTCATGAGGGACGCTGTACCAGTAGAACACTTTTTGTTTCTTCTGGGTTCGAATGCAGTTGTTCTTGTACAGAAAATCCAGGAAGCCGCTCTTGGGTTCTTCCAGCGAGGCGTCGGTGCCGGACTTTAGGTTTCGCAGATCTGAGAAGATGCCTTCCTCGAACTTCTTCGAGTTCTTCACGGGACGACCGAAAGCCTGGAACCGGAAGGAAAGACACCGCACAATGTCGGTTCCCGAGATATGGAAGAGATTGTTCCAGAGGACGCAAGACACATACTCGCCAGTAGGTAACAAAAATCGGCGAATATACTGATCTGGTTGCCAGTCCACCGGGGCAGAGATGAGGAAGTATTTCACTGCAAAAGCACCAAGAGTCAATTATAAAGAGCCAATCACACAAGAATGTGTCCAGGCAAACGCTGAATTGTGCAAGAGTTGTAAAGACGTACAGTTGTCAACCTGTTGTAGCGCGACCTGGGCATCGTGCGGCAAAGCCTGTTGGGCTTCTGTGCTCAACATGAAGGTTTCCGGTTTTTGAGGCGCCATGGTGGCGTGTTGTGAATACATGATGACGTTTTGTCCACTCAGAGTGGGATTGGAGGATTTCGTCCCAGGCGGGCGTCAAAAAGAGCTAGCTGCTAAGCTCTACAGTATTGTCACCGAATGGGCACGAGCGGCGAGTGTCTGATGCGGGACAATTGACGCGGTCAAGATGGAATTCGTTCGGAAAGAGGCGCTGCCTCTATCGAGGGTGGGATCGGCTATGCGACAGCAACAAGGAAAAGTTCGAGACCAGCCCGGATGATTGAAATTGAGTGTAAGCTCAGAAATGGCCCAGCCTTAGCATCGAGCGGATCGGGCAGGGCGCGACGATATCTCGTCTTGGTCGTCCAGGCGTGAACACCGAGTATGTCGAGGGCGGATCGACTCGACGCCTCAAGACTTGGAGGCAACGGCCGACTGAACAGAATTAAGGCTGAGGGAAGATGGAGAAGAAAGAAGCAAAAGTTAAAAGAGCCAAATGATGCACACTACGCGATGTCGCCAGGCTCGTGGATGGATACACCGTCAAACAGCCAGCTGAATTCGAGGCGGAAGTAGTGACAAGACGATGCGGCAGAAAGGACGGCGTCAACCAGAGACGGACCGTGTCTTGCAAGAAAAGACCGCGGTGAGGTCGGAAGAGCGCAAGGAAGCGAAGTGACTCGGAAATGGAAAGAAAAAGAAAGAGACGACGCAAGGTCGAGGGAAGGGAGGATGAGAAGGGGTGGGGGACGGGGCTCAAATAAACGAAGAAAGAAACAACGTGGAACAGAAATCAAGAGGCGAGGATGCGAGGAAAAGATGAGAGTTGGGGGGGGTTTAATGGCTCGTCCACGACGACCCGTGGCGTTTTTTTTTTTTTTTTTGGGGGGGGGGACGGCGCCTGTGGGAGCGCAGGTAATAGTCCAAGTGGACGGACCGGTGGATGGAAGACCCCAGCGCTCGCGCAGAGCCAGCCAGGTATTAGGTGCCAGGCCAAGTTGGCAGACAGACAGACAGACAGACACAGACAGACAGACATAGACAGACAGACACAGACAGACAGACACAGACAGACAGACACAGACAGACAGACACAGACAGACAGACACAGACAGACAGACACAGACAGACAGACACAGACAGATACAGACAGACCAGAACCAGATCGCCAGCCAACAGAGTCAACCGAGCCGATGGGGAACCGGACCGCTGTCACCAAGCACACACCAGGCACCAGCAGCGTTGCCGCCTGGGGCAGGCAGGCAGGAAGCAATCCCCACACCAACCGGCTTTGCCTCTCAGCGCGGGCGCTCTCCATCCTGTCCAGCCAGCCCGCACTTCAACGTTGACCCATCGGCGGTGGGAGCGGGCTGGCGGACATTCATTGTACATAATGATACTGGCTCAGGCACAGCCGCTGGCGCTGGTGTGGGCCCATGGATGGATGGAGCATGGATTGGCTTTTTTTGCGAGGAACAATGCGTGGCTCGAAGCCCACCGGCACCGGCACTGGCACTGGCTAGCCCCGTTTCCTTTCCGGTGGATGCTTTTTTACATGTATGTAATAAGAAGTTACTTGGTGCGTGCGGCGCGCGATGTAGCGTAGCGCTAGTGTCAGTTATTACCACCCGGCGACGACGCAGAATTGACAACTCGGACTACGCCGTACCACTTTTACCACCATTTGTAGTCCGTATGTACGGACTACGTATGTACATGTATAGCACAGGGTCACGGGCCAGCAGGTCCCAGGCGGTGGGATCCCCTTCTTTGTTCCCTGTCCTTATTTACTCCGTTATGGTAATTTTGGAAAGCTGGTGAACTCATCCGTCGATTGCTACGCTACGCCTGTGCGCAAACACACCAACACTCCGCTCAAGCACTGGTGATACTCAAATCTTCTTGAACCACTCTTTCTTTTTTTTTTTTCTCGGCCCCCGTCACAGCCGCTTGGTCTTCAAATGGAGCAAGATGCAGAGTGCTGGGTCCTTGGCCTGGAAATCGCCTGCCTGTGCCGTTCTCGTGCGTGATCCTTCTCATGCACTCATGGGGGTGTGGGTGTGGGTGTGGGTGGAGAAGTCGCCGTTAGGGGGGGTGGGGTGGCTTGGGGTGCCACCGCTTGGGGTGTCTTCATGCTTCCTGGAGAAATCTCGCGTCCCTGGCATCTGCGCCGGCCCTTTACGTGAACTTGTCCCTTTGTCCCCAGCACGCTGGTTCATTTCTCTATTGTAACGCTTGAAATGCAAGATACAACACAGAAGACTGGTGGCACTCACTATTCATTCTACTATAACTTCCGGATAAGGCACTGGCTCAATCATGTTGGACAAGATAATGGACAGCCTCAGTCGAGCATCCAGGGCAGCATGTCTTTCTATGTCAGTACGGATTCCATCCATCTCTCGGGTCCAGCCCTGCCTTAATAGTGCGCACCTTTCGGCTTTCTGAAAAACCCTGTCCACTGCAGCCTGGCTGCTTGCTACATGGCTCGACAAAAGGAATCAACCAGACATACGGATTATACAATTCTTATGTCTTGCTGTCAGCCCCAGATGCGCTCATTTACGGAGGATGAAGGCAAGCGATACGCATCACGCGGGTCACACGAAATGCAACTCGAGTACTCCGTGCTCCGTACTCCGTACTCCGTATGTACAATGAACACGACCAGATAATACATATGTACATATGCATTACTCCGTATCCAGAGTAAAGTTAGTAAGCTTTCAAACTGTTCGATCGTGTCTCCACCAGCAAGACGGTCAGTGCGACCTCCATCTGCGGCTGCCCCGCAATTGATCCCTCGCCAAGCAATGGCAAGGGCGAACGGGTTACTCGGCCCTGAGAACTCGTACCATGGCTTTCTCTGCAATTTCGGTTACGGACTTGTTGATGAGCAACAGCAGCCCGTCCAGTCCAGTCCACTCGCGGATGGATGTGCGAAGAGAGAAGATTCCATGTACTGATCGGATTACATACGCCGAGTTCTCATTGTATGTATGCAAATTGCCGATTGGGCCCGCGAAATGCATGCAAAAGATGGTTCCCCTACTCCGTATTTCCCCCCATCCGCGTCGTTGATTTCCACCAGCCAAGTCAATGTCCTGAATGAGCGAAGCTGATGGCTCCCGTCACTCATGATCAGGCGCCTTCACCCCGGTCCATAGCCCGCGAGGCTGCAGTCGAAAAATGGATGAAGAAGCTGGCAAGCTGGCAAGCTGGCAAGCTACCCAACATGAAACGCGCCTGGGGCGTTGCTGCAGAATCTTCCCTCCCTCTGGGACCCTGGGACCCTGGGACACTGGAATACATAAAGACACACTCGCTGTGGTTGGATGGGAAGAGTCAACCGGTCCACTTCATTCACTGCACCCCTGTGTGTCACATCCATGCAGGCGCCGAGGACGGACAGTGTTGCGCATCCCCAGAGGTCATTGTGCTTGGCTCCGAAGTAAGTCTTGTAAAGAATGCTTGGGCCTTCTCGTGATTTTCACTAAATCTTCTTCTGCTTGGAGCTTAAACAGAGCTGTAAGTAGATCGCAGGCCTCGACAACCGCCCAACAACCGCCCAACAACAGCCAATATTCCTTGGTCGCGTGACACTTGTTTCGGCATCTGAAACTCGGAACTATTCGTTTGATCGTCCCGTCTGGCCGATGAGAGCGAGAGCGGTTGCCGGATCTCAGATTTCATGATATTACCATGAGCCTCGTGCAACTGCACGACCCCCTTTCTTGCTAATTAATTAATCCCAAGACGTGCCGGCCGGGGCTGGGACTTTCGACTGAGCGTCGTCGGGTGTACCTGCAGCTCCTTCATCTAGGACAACGAAGACATTGCTTCCGTGGAGTGCATGATATCATGCGTGTTGCTGTTGGTGTGGTGGTGGGTGATTTGAGCGGCGGAAGAAGCGCCCGCGGACACGATGGCTTCAATTGGCACAGGAAAGCAGCAGAGAATCCATTCATAGCCGGCAATCGTCGAATCGTCGACAAGAGCTCGCCAATCTGTGGTTGGGAACGTCCGTGGGACCTCGATCCAAGGGGAGCGAAGCGCCGTACTTTTGAGGTTTCAGAAGACTCCGCGCGACAGCCATATTAGGCTAAGCGCAATTCGAGGAGGCCAATCAGGTGGCTGAGGAGCTTCCCTGCAGCCGATGGGCGACAAGACCTGGAATGGCTGCGGGTCGATTGGATGCTGACTACTGTCACGGATCGAGTTGTCTTCTTTCGCCTGCTGGCAGACCGGGGCCAGTTGGTGCGAGGGGCCAAGCGCGTGGGCTCTGTCCACCAACGTTGAATAAGAGCATGGGCTGGCATAATTGTGGTAGAGGTCGAGAAGAGGGGGCGGGCGGCTTGAACGGGCCACACTCACTGACTGTCGGCCGAGTTTAATAATAGCAGGCCCAATAAGACTCTGTACATACTATACAGTGGGGTGTAGAAAGACCCACCTCGGACAAAGTGAACAAGTTGCATCAACCAAAGGATAGAAAGAAAGAAAAGTCTGGTGCTTCAGCTGGCCGCTCAGGATGAGGTAATACCTACGCTCCTTCCGTGCCTACCTGCCTACCTGCCTACCTACCTACCTGGTACTTGGCACTTGAATATATCATCACTACGGACTATTTGCTACGAGTCGCACCTGCCGGCAAGACAAAAACGACATGGACCCGAGCAAAGCTTGGGCCAGGCGGAAAACCACCACTGGAGGGCGCATTGAGAAAGTCAGCACTTGCCATTATAGACCAGCATCGGACTGGCAAGAATTGTACGATGAGTATCAATCGCCTACGCACGTCCCTCGGCCACGCTGTGGCTCTAACCGGATCGCGCGTCGAACTCGGTCGAACTCGGTCCACGAGGCTGATACCAGCCTGCGGAATACTGTACATTGGTGTAGACCTGAAACATGACCAGGTTTTCCTCCCGACTGCAAAACAAACAGCATGACAGTGAGAGCTTCCGCCGTTCACTGACTCCAACACCGGGGCGATGGGTTGTCGTCACTGTCGTACCTTGCATGACTGACCCCCGACTGACCCCCGACTGACCCCCGACTGGGCCTGGTATCTGACAAGCTTGATTCGGCATCTTGATCCGTGCGCTCCTTCACGACTCGATACGACGTCGTCTAGTCCGTACCATTCTGCAAATTATATTCTCCGGCACACAACAACAACCACCACAAGATGATTGGCACAGTGTCCACTAACCATCTTGAGAATGACCCAGTAGTCTGGCAGCGGCTCAGGTTCACGAAGGCGAGGAGAAGAAGGAAAAAAAAAAAGAAAGAAGAAAAATGCGAAATGCGACAAGCTGCAGCAGACCAAACTCCGCGACCTGGCGCTTGAAGACAGACATATTGAAAGAAGAAGTCACGGATGGCGACCCTGATCTGATTAGAGTGCGGATGCTGCCCGTACTGACCAACGAGATTGATGCGCGTGGCTTGCTGCCGTCTTCTTACGAGCCAGTTGCTTGTTAGATATGACAGGACGTGCTAATTCGACTCTTTGGGCAGCCCGCCCTTTTGAGAGCACAGGTTCGTCTGGCACAACAGACAGGAAGGCTAGATCATGGTGCGACAAGTTGCAGATTTCCGAATGTTTATTTACTACCCTGTGATTGCCCCAGCCGGGTCAATCCTCCCATGTTTGAGCTCCATTCGCTTTTAGTCAATGAGGGCGTACAGGTCGTGGGGCCCCTATAGATGGTCTTGACACGTTCCTGCTCGGCCGTTCTTTGTCAACGGCAAGTACAACGAATCGCTGAATTCGCCAAATGTCTGTGACCCCGGCCCCTATGTCTCCGCGGGAGGATGGATGATGGATTCGGTGTCGGTGGTGAACTTGTCATCGGCCTACTTGATCTTTCGCTCGTTCCCCCGGACCCATGGGCCCACGGGCCTCGACGGGTCTCTTTTTTTTTTCTTTTTTCTTTTTTCTTTTTGGTATCTTCCGGAACCGCCATCCCGCCCGAGACTTCTCGACATAATCGTAAAGTACCCCTGACTATATGTCTGTTCGCCATGCCACGGCCCATGTGTGGCTGAAAACTGAAAAGGAAAGAAACAAGACTCGGAGTCAGAAGTACCTTGGACTGCCTGGTTCGCTCGTGAGCTTCCCAGTCGACTTTTGTTTTTCAAATCGTAAAAAGAAAAAGGGGTCAAATGTAATCCATAGTCATGAAGCCTAATGCTTTTCAGTATACCTGCCACAAAAGCTGACCCATGGGCCATCTGTACATGAAGCTCTCCCGATGAAACAGATGCGTCGTCCATGGCCGTCTGCTCAAAAATAAAGTATCTGCACCAGGCACGGATGGATGAATAGGTCCACTATCAAAGTCTAGAACAAACAAGTAATCCAAAAACGGTCCAAAAAAAGACCCCCCCCCCCTTTTGGCATTTGACTCCATCTACTCATCATCATCATCATCATCATTCAAAGTTTCACCAAATAAACACGTTCTTTACCCATTTTGGACCAAATTCCCACGCGTCGTTTCATCCAGAGGTTCACTCATATAGTAGTTAGTCCTGCCTCAAGCAACGAGTGGTATCCCCGGCATTGCATGGCGGTCGTCAGTCAACAAGGTTAGATTTGAAACGATGATTTATGTGTATGTGCTCGGCGAGGCCACGACGGGTTCTGCTTTTCTGAAACGTCTTGGCGGTTTTTTTAAATCCCTTTCTACGCGGAAGGGAAGGAAAGAGCCTTGTGAGGAACGCACACGGACGCGGCAAATGTCGGCGCGTTGGGCAGTGAGGCACGGTCTTGTGGGCACGGATGAGGGAGGACCGGGACCCGGGACCGGGACCGGGAGAGGTGAGGAATGCATTGTGCATCTCGCGCTGGCATTGATTTTTGGCAATTTGTTGAGAAATATTGAATGGCAACATGAATCTGGGTTGAAAATGAAGACAAACTCGAGCTGCATGCAGGGTAGGCGACCCAACTAAGGTGTCGCCTGAACCGGTGACCGAGCTCACTGACATATCACACTCATGTACGGATCCGTAATTCAAGTCCAACAGCCGATGCGCGTCATGACGGCATCGCAAAGCCTGCACCAACACCAAACGCAATGCATGATATTGTCTCGCTCTTATACAGTACGCTACAAGATCCCCAGGTTAACCCCCCCCAAATAAGTCCTCGTTTTGCCCTGATTGCCCTGCACTGTCCAAGACGGAGAGAAGAAAAAAAAAAAAAGATAAACTCGTTCAATTAGCCAAATACCCCATTCAGCACGGTGATTCAGATGAGGCTGTCCTTTCATCAATCCTTCAAATGACGTCGCTCCTGACAGAATCGGCATGTTCAAATCGTTCGAGTTCGAGTTCGCGAGTTCTTTACGATCGTGCCTCTTCAAGCTCCAGCTCTAGTTGTCTGATGCGCTCGCTCTGGTCTTGGGATCCAGGCGTTTTGACCTTCTTCTTCAGCGATTCCACTTCATTCACGAGCTTGCTGATCTTGTCGTTCTGGGCGGTAATAATCTTGGTCTGGTTCTCGAGAAGCTGTTTGATATCGTTCAAGGAGGCTTCGACCCCAACAGATGAAGTGGAAGTTGCAGGAGTGGGAGTCTTGGCAGGAGGTGCTGGTTTGACAGGCTCGGGAGCAGGCGCAGCAGCTGGCTGCATCTTGACCGGTACAGGAAGGGGCTTGGGTTCGGCGCGAGCAGTACCTCGAGGAGCTGGTCGGGAAACCTCTTCAAAGCTCGATGTCTCATCGATATCGTCTTCTTCCTCATTGTCCTCATCGTTATCCTGGTACTTGTTGGCCATGGCTGAAATGGAGATCTTTTGATCGTTCATGGATGGTGGTGGGGTGCCACGGTTAACTGGTGCTGGCTTGGGCTCCTCTTTTGGCTCTTCTTTTTTGATAGGAGCAGGAGTGGAAGAAGGAGAAGAAGAAGAGAAAGGGACAGGAGCTGGAGTAGGTTGGGCGGCTGGCTTGTGGTCAGATGGAATCTCCTTGGGCGCACCACCTTCGTAAATGCTCTCAAGATCAATCTTTGCTGGGATGCCGGTCTTGCCGTCGAGCCATTCCTGAGGTCCGACGGCAGGCTTGGTGCCAGTGGCAGGAGGAAAGATGTCTGCCTGGAAGGACTCGGCGCGACGTGGGACGGTGAAAGAGATGGGCTCAATGTAGGAGTCGCTGACGGTCTTGTAAGCGCGCATGATCTCGTTTTCTTGCACCTTTTCGCTGGCGTTAGCATTTTCCACTCGTGCTGTGTCGGTTTTTTTTTTTTTTTTTTTCCCGCGCTTCACACGTACATTGATGCCGCGCCGGGGCAAAAAGGCAATGCCTCGCTGCGGATCAGGCGACTTGTACTCGCTGAGGAACTCAAACTTGTCGTTCTCATATTCGTAATAACGTATGTTTCCATCACTGTACACAATCAGCATCTCAATGAACCCCTCACGTCTGCGTTGCAGGAGGTCAATCTTACCCTTTGCCAGCAAGGTACAAACAGTTTGATCCTTCGTCTTTTTTTTTTCGCCAATCCCCGTTAGTGTCTTGACCGCTCGCCAAACCCAACGAGAAGTAGTAGACTTGGAAACTCACCCCAGAACGGCATGCAGACACCAGAAATCGAATCCAACATAGTGAATCCCCCGATAGGCTCTGTTCGGCCAGGCTCCCACAAGCCGATTTGACGCTCGCTCATTCTCGAGAAACCAGTGGTGGCAAATCGATTGTGCTCTCCCATCCAAACAGCTCTGCTGTTCTTGGCGCCGCTGTGGCCGGCAGCCTCGTGAACGGCCTTTTCTTGACGAACATCCCACACTCGGATCTTCTTGTCTCGAGATGTAGTGACAAGCATCGTGCCACTAGCGTTCCACGACAGACTCTGCACAATATCAGCGTGCTTCAGAGCTAACGGGTTTTGACCAGTGCTGATATCCCAGATTTTTACTGCGAAATCGCCGGAAGCCGATGCGAGGACGTTTTGAGCAGACGGATTGAAGAGGACCTGTCCGACTTTCCTGTTGCAGCCCCATCAGGTTAGCGACCAAGACTCCTTTATCTTCTTGTTTTCTGTTCATGCAAACGTCAAAGTCTCGTCGTACCTCGAGTGCCCAGCAAGCTTGCTCACGGGTGACACATCGGTAATCTCCTCTGCGTCAGTATACAGCGTAAAATTCTCGGGAACCTCCCACAGAAAGACCTTGCCGTCCTCGGAAGCGGAAGCAATCACACGGTCATTGAAAGGATTCCTGTATACATGGGAGCCCAACAACATGTCAGCCAAGAGACTACATGGTCAAGGTGAGGTTACGCACCAGTCGGTGTCGAGAACCGTGGCTGTATGTCCCCGAAACAGGGGAATTTGATCCGGCAGCTTGCCCCTCTCGTTCAAGGGAATGACGGCAAAGGCGCCACCGCCGGAGGAATCCCAATTGACGGACAAATATTCGGGATTGACCTGCGCAAAAGACCTTGTTAGCCCATCAGGGTGTGCTTCAAACATCACATCGCCTTCTCATCTCGTATTATCTGCAAGTCCGACACAGCCGATTCGTTGCCGCAAACACACAAAGGCGCGCTCATGGAAGGGGGGGGGGAAGTCGACGAAGTGACGTGTTTCGTTGGTTACTTCGCACCTTGACTAGATTCGTATCCCATGCATTGCGACTGATGTGCAAGTTGTCGTAGCAAAACTCTTTTCTCGTAGGCTTCCCAAAGACGTGGCCTGTCAATCAGTGCAACATGTCAGCCAATGCCGCCTTGCCATGGCTATGTAGCTTCTGCGACGAGAAGGGAGGGGGGCACGCGACGCGAGACGTGGATAAGAAGAGCGAGCATACGTACGGTATTTGGAAGCCCGGACGAATCGGCCGGCCATGATGTAGCAACTTGGTGCTGCAGCGCAGCGTAAGGACTCGGACAGGTCGGGGAGGGTAGTTTGGGTGCAAACAAGATTCAATGGGAGGGGAGGTTGAAGGGGGAAGCAGAGAGCCGAGTGTGATGCTTCGTGCGTGTTTCCGTCGGAGAGGTGTCAGTTGGGATGGGAATGTAACCTGACGCACGCAACGCAGCAAGTTGGCAAGGTGGTGAGGCTACGGGCAGTTTTTAGTTTTTAGGGGTCAACTGGTGGTGGGCTACAGCCTACAGGGCCAGGACTGGGCAGCACTGTGCACAGCAAGCACGAGGGGGCGGGGGCGGGGGCGGCGGCTGAGGGTGGTTACCATTGGACGCTCAGGCTCTTATTCGGGGCTTTTACGTATCTGCGCAACAGAGCCAGCTTGCCGCGCATCACTGCAAGCAGTGTGAGATGTGGCAGATGTGGCAGATGTGGCCAGGCCAGGGGGGACCAGTTGACCTCTCACGTGATCCTGTCCCGTGTCGACTTCATACAACTCCACAACCAGGACTATTCTCAGTCAGGCATGATGACGAATAGCTTTTTATGAGAATCAATTCTTTTTCATTATGAACCTTCATAGACCAGTACATGCTTCATACATAGAATTCCGAATCGGTAATGCCAACTACAAGGGAAAAAAACAACAACAAAAGAAACACCGGCGACGCCGTTTAAAATTTCCGAGATTGCGCATACCTCTCGTAGAAATAAGAAATCATTGCACTCACTCCCGTCCTGCGAAATGTGAAATAATAATGATGCAAGAGTACACAGAAAAAAAATGCCAATGTGGTGGGGGAGGGCAAGCTGCCTCGATAAAACGCTAAACGCGCAAAGCTTCATAACCGTAGCCTGGCCTGTGTCGTGAGACATGTGAGCGAGTCTGCGTCTTCGTTGCTTCATGCCGTGCGTGTCCATCCATACACCTCAAAAACCACGCCAGGGAAAATATAGAACAAAGGTGAAGAGAAGAGTCAAGAGGAGAGAAGAGGCGTCTATGAGCAGGCGCTCTTTGGGCGCGAGTGCGCGCGTCGACCCTCTGCTTTGCGGCGAAGCTGTTCTTCCCGCTTGAGGACAATGTCACACCACTTCGCTCGGGAACGGGTTCCGTTGCTCTCATCGACAGGGCCGGCTCTTCCAACCACGTCAGACAGGATTACCATCCAGCCTTCCTTGTCCTCTGCAGTGTCGGCGTAAAAGTCAATCACCTCTCCGTTATTGAAGCGGATTCGGAAACCCTCTTCGACAAACATGTATCCTTCTTCTTCCTCGGCAAAAGCAGAACGCCGACGTTTGCCGCCTCTGCCAGTCGTCTCCGCCTCTGTCAAAGCTCTCTTGTCATCAATGAGCCTCTTGGCATTGGACAGATTGATGGTGGCTCGTGGCTGTCGGGTTGCCTCGTGATAGGCTGTCAACTTGGAGCCAACAAGCTTGAAATATCTTCGGCGCCAGTACTATCGATTCATCGTGTTAGTTCGTCTTGCCATTGCGTTCTTGCGTTCCTTCCTGCACAGGATTTGTCTACTTACGGGACAGTCACCACCCTGCTGGCTCAAGTGGCCCTCCCAGTTGCGGGACAGCCTCTCCTCAGCAGCCCTGAGTTCTCGGACACAAGAATTCATGCTCTTGGGCATATCGTCATCCGTTGCATCTTTGGGTCGAGGAACAAAGAGCAGCTGAAGCTCTAGTTTCCCAATCTTGTACGGAGCGCGGCGGACGACAGCCATTGCAGCGTTTCCTCGCTTGCTCTTGACGCTGGACGCGAAGCTCTCCTCTTCGGTGGCCCATTCATTGAAGCAGGCAACTTCAGCCACATAAGGCCGACCAAAGCAACGGTGCTCATGCTCCTTCAGACAAACGTACGACCGGGCAAAACTACCGTCGTCGGCTGACAGGGGAGACAGGAGCTCGTAGCCCGATGGAGCTCCGTTTCGTTGTCGTGCAAGGGCCTCCTCCCTTTGCTGACGCTCCTCCTCTCTTTGCCTCTGATCCATCTCCCTGCGTTTCCTGGGAGAGGCGAAGACGCGGCTAAAGGTCGAGGTCTTGGTCTTGGTGGGCTTACTCGCCGCCTGCGCAGTCAAATAGGCTGGCTTTTCCAGCTTGACATTCAGCGTCAGCTGAAATTCCAGATCGTTGGGCACGACAAGCTCAAACTCCTGGCCTATAGGGGCGTTTCTAGCCAGCTCAAGCCAAGCCGTTGTCACACAATGGACGCCGTTGTCCAACGTAAGACTGAACCAAGTGCGCTCATTCTTGGGGAGCGGAAGATCCAAATCCTTCACCCCCATAACCTTGACAAAGAGACGGCCCCTCTCGCCGCTGTCAATGGTGGCTGCTTCGGACTGCACATCTTCCTCGGTTGCTCGATGGACTGTAGTAGCGTTGCTTTCGCGTCCAGGCAGCGGCGGAACGGCACCATTGGTGCCGGTCGCACGCTTGCGAGTGCTTCGTGGGCGAGGCCCTGCATTCCACGGCTCGACGACCCATGACTCGGGTCGATTCTGCTTGACAGGCGAATTCTGAGCGGATCTGGCTCTCGAGTGCTCATCGCCGTCCTTGTCACTGGCCGTAATGACCTTGGTATTCTGTCTCATCAGGTAACCGCGCTTCTGTGCCTCAATCACTCGCTCAAAATCTTGATCAAGACTGAGACCCATGTCAATATCCAAGGTAAGGCTGCGGTTCTTGAAGCTCGGGTGGCGCATGACGTAGTCGTCTGGGCCCAAGACCTGCTCAGTGCCCATGTCCCTTGACTCTCGGTTGCGGTGTTTTTGAGGAATAGGTGGCACAATGGGAACCTCTTGGCTGACCTGCCGGCGAGCCTCTCGCATGGCGGCGAGATCCGAGGGCGTATTGGACAGACGGGTTTTGAGCTTGGCTCCTGGAGCCTTTATCGTTGCAATTCTCTCGGGAATAGCAGGAGATTCCAGCCCTTCCTCTTCAGGCACAGAGTGGTGAATGACTGAGTCGGGCGTACCGGGCTCTTCCGAGTACTCTTCCTCATCAGGCTCGCCCCAACCACTGCCGTCGTATTCAGGCTTTGATAACCGTCGAGTAGGCGTAGCAGGTCGTTTGGCTGGCTCAAGAGTGTCTTGGACTGCTGTCTCGGTCTTTTGATCCTTCGCTAGGTCGTTGACGGGGGCCGGCGAGATGTAGGGATCGTCGGCGTCATCGAGTCCGAGGCCAGTCGAGGAAACGTCAAGTTTGAGATAATGCAGTGGAGACGTTTGCTTTACTGAAATTTGTTCCTCAGTCTTTGGTGTGACCTCAATCTGCTCTTGATAAGAGTGTTGTTGATCACGGCATTCCGGATCAAGCACTTCGTCCTCCTCATCGCCGGCTAGAGTCTCCTCGTCTTGTTCATACTCCGAAACATCATCGTCATTCTCTTCAGTATCCCTTGTTATGATGACGCTGTCTTCCTGCTGGTACTCATCTTCGTCATCGACCAGAGAGTCTTCCGTGGACGGAATAGGCACGTCAGGGTCCAGATCCATGACGGATCCCTCGGGGTCATGCAAGAAGCCACGCTGAGGGCTAGGACCAGGAGGCGAGAAGAGATACTCGGATCCTTCTTCAGTGGGACCGTTGCCATTGACGCGGCGCATGATGGATTCTCGTGAGATCTTTGGTGGAATCTGAAAGTCCAGACCAGAGATGTCTCCAATGGTATCGTCAGCCTCGAGAGCCTCCGCAGCCGTCTCTGATCCAGCCTCGGAGTGCGGTGTTGAGCCTCGTTCACGGCCATTTCCTCGTCGCAGTCTGCGCTCCCGCTGTTGCTCAGCGGCAGACTTGGCGGCAGACTTGGCGTCAGTGTCGTCCGAGAGCATCATGAGTTTCAAACGCTCCTCGAGCGTCATCTTGTGACTGCCTATATTTTGAATATCGGACTTGGATGTAGAGGCTGGCGGTGGAGGAGGTAAGCTTCGATGCGAGCCACCCAGCATTCTCTCTGCTGTGGCAGACAGACCGGGCGAAGCTCTGGCAGACCCTGTAGATCCGCGTCTGGCGTGTCCAGCGCCAGGTAGAGGGGGCAATGGCCTATGATCTCCGTTCGAGTTGGCCGAGTCAGAGCGCTTGTTTGTAGGAGTCGTGCGGCCACCTGTCGCCATCACGGGGGCCTTCTCCGGCATCGGGCTGCCTTGGTATTTGTCGGTAGTTTCTCCCCGATGGACCACGGGACACTCGCCGCGCCAGTCGTCAGGTCCAACGACGGGAGTCTTGTCAGTGTCTTCCAATGACTCGTCAAAGCTCTCGTCTATATCAACACGGGCGGGATCGTAGAGATCCTCGTCGTCGTCTTCAACGGATTCGTAGCTGCCTTCTCGCGAATTGGTTCCAATAGAGGAGAGGTCAGGTGTGGCCATCTCATACTCGTTGATCTGAGGCGGTGCAGCGTCAAAAGTGACACTCTTGGGGTGGCGGAGCAAGTAGCGAGGGTCCGAAAAGTTGTCCTCACCCAACGATGAGTGGCCGGACCAAGTTCCGGCCGCTGGATCAAATGTATTCTTGGTAAATTTTGTGGGAGAAAGAGAAGACTTTGTCGGCGATGCTTGATCTTTTCTCGGTGCCCTTGTTGATTTTTCAGTAATCTCGGGCAGTTGTGGCGAGACCTTGGATGGGCTCATAATCGACAGGCTCGACCTATTATCGAAATCTTGGTGATCTGAGTCTGAAGAGCGAAAGCTGGCGGAGCTTGATGAAGAACTCAAAACGCTTCCTTGGACCTTGGAGAGGGGTCTTTCGATGTGCGGAATCCGAGTAGGATCATATTCTTGCTTCTGTTCAAGTGCTAAAATGTTGCTGTTCTTGACGCGGGATGCTCTTTGGAGGCGCTCAATGGAAGAACGACGATTTGGCGATGGCGAACCGGTGCGGCCCCCATGGTGCATATTCTCAGTGTTCCGATTTTTCCAGAAGAGGCGAGGCGAAGTGGAAGAATCAAGAGGTGAAGACTGGAATGGCGAAGAGTCGTTGCCAGGCAGCGCAGCTTTCTGTATCACGAGTCAGCCCCCACAGTCGGCGACGAAGGTGTACACCAGAGAGCATTTCAGATCCCATGAGTGGTTCGGGACCATGCGAGAGACAAACAAAACATTCGGGACGGCAGTCTGGCATCATTGCAAGGAACAAGTTGGGACCTACCTTGGAAGAATTCGTGTGCCAGCTCGGCGAGTTTCGCCTCTTTTCGCTAGGGGAAATCTCGCTCAAAGGACGAGGTAGATTGCTTGCCATCTTCCTGGTTGGCGAAGAGGACGGTGTGTTCTTGGAGATGCGAAGGGGATGCACCTGTGATCTGAGCGTCAGTATGGTTCGCGGGGGGGACAAAAAGTAAGATCTGTCATACCGGCTCGGAGGCCATGGTGATCACAGCTTGGAGGGGGGGTCGTTCAGGTGTTGCAGAACCGAACAGCACAGGAATGTGTGAGACTCAGCGATGGTCCGAAAATGGGTTGATTTGGTGGTTTGGAATGCTGCGAGGGACTTGGCGTCATGAAATGGGCCCAAAAAGACCTGCAACGAGGGAGTTCCCGTCGGCTTCCAACGAGAACTCGATCTGGGCGACTGAGCACAAGACGCGAAAAATGGGCAAAGACTCGATTTTGCGAGCAGGCTGGGTCAAGCGAGCACAAAGAACCGTCTGTGCAAAGGAAAGCGCACAATCTACACCAGCTCTTCACGGCGATGGTCGGAAGAGAAATAACGACGGCTGTGTTGTTGCGTTGTTGACGGAAAGAGGGACGCCATGTCGCGGGTGGGAGTGTTTAAGGAATGCTCTTCACAGCCATCATCAATTGGCAAGGATCGTGATTGGCTCCGAGGCGATAAACAGTGCGATAAAGCTCGAGGAGTGGTTGTCAGGGAAACAACGACGACCCCTCGGCTTTCAGGGCTCTGTGACATGCGCTTCCGTATTACGGAATCCCTCTCCCACGCGCAACTGAAGGATGCGCTAACTTAATAAACCGCGTGTGGCTGCAGACGCTGAAGCCAGTCAGCTGCCCAGCTCGCACAGCGGGGGCTTGGCTCTGGCTCGTTTCTTCTGCAGGCGATAAAGAGTCGCCATGGCAGCAGCAAGCCGGGGTCCGAGACGCTAAGGAACACGAAACAATGGGCCTGGAAACCAACCCAGACTCTCTCTCAAACCAACCTTTGTTGACGTAATAAGTCGGCCGTTATCGGCCGTCAAGTCTCTCTGACAGCAACCAACGATGTTCGCTCGGCTTCCTCCATGCACGTCATGACCGATTCATCGGAATTGTCCAAAGCTGGAACAGCGCCAGACTACGAGAGTGAGTGAGTAGCTGAGTACACCGGATTATCACATATGGTCAATTCATCGAAGCTCGTGTATCGGATCGGGCACCCCAGACTCGCCGCCGCTTGGCTGAGCTCGCTTGTTGTGGACGAGCAGGTATCACGGCATGTCGTCTGATAGGTCGTTCCGCGGTCTTTTTCTTTTCTTTTTTAAACATCTATCCCAGACCATGCCACCGTCCAGGGTTGTACGGAACACAAAAATAGTTCTCGGAAGGGGGCGGTATTGCCAGACATGTGCGGATATTGATTCGCGCGCCCTTCACACAGTCCATTTGTTGTTCCTTGGCCAACCGGCTCCGAGTGCTGTTTCATCTTGGAAGAAGAATAGGGAACTACTCCGTGCAATAAACCAACCAACAATGCCATTGAAAGGCCAAAACACCACGAGGCAACAATGTCTGTTGTTGTTCAAATTCTCTGCTGTG
The DNA here is from genome assembly GCA_003814445.1 of Epichloe festucae Fl1. Lineage (NCBI taxonomy): Eukaryota > Fungi > Ascomycota > Sordariomycetes > Hypocreales > Clavicipitaceae > Epichloe > Epichloe festucae. The sequence goes on along the minus strand of CP031387.1, from coordinate 4,014,143 downwards.
TCTCACTGGCAGTCTGCTCATTGCGTCCGATGTGATCAGACGCACCTTTTCGCACCTCACGCACCGTAGAATGTGATGTGAAGGAAGCCAAGTCATCCCATCATGGTCACCTTATATTGCCTAGACCAAAACCCAATTGCTGCCGCTGATTCCACGCCACGCAATCATCAAACTTGACACCATTTCCCCCAAAGCAATCCAATGCACTGCCAATCGTGAGATCTACCTTGCCCCCGCTGAGCCTCTTGACCAGTTCCAAATCCTCCAAATGCCTCCCCCCACCAGCATACGTGACGGGGATAGAACACCACTCTGCCAACCGCTCCACCAACTTCTCATCGATGCCCTTTTGCAGGCCCTCATTGTCAGCTGCATGGATGAGAAACTCGGAGCAGTGTGGCTCCAGGGCCTGAATCGACTCTGCAGAGAAAGAATACATCGTGGTCAGTCCATCGCCCATCGTCCATCGTCCATCGTCCATCGTCCATCGTCCATCTTCCCTTTTCCCCCGCTAGCCTGGCCGAGTGCGAGACACGGCGAGCGATTGCAACAAAGACGGACGCTCTTACCTCGGTTGACTTCCATGTCCGTCAAGGTCTGCCATTTGTTCATGGCGACATACCATGAATCATCTCCGCGACGACGACAGCTGAGGTCAATGACCAGCTTGTTCTTGTCACCGCCCAGGGCTTCGAGGACGGCGTCCAACCTCGGTTGGCTGAAGTGTCCCTCCGGGAACAGAAATGATGTGATGATGACCTGATGCCCCGTGAGTAGATGCATCTCCCGGTTGGACAACCGAGCGCGAGCGCGACCGCGATGGAGCCAAGTTCCCCTTGTATCAAAACTCACTTTGGATGCGCCCGCCTCCATCCACTCCCTCGCATTCTCGTCGTTGATCCCACCGCCAACTTGCAGATGACCCGGCCACGCCAGCAACGCTTGCTTCGCGGGCTCGGTGTTTCCCGGGCCCAGCATGATGACATGGGAGCCTTCGAGCGAATTGTCTCTGTACAATCGCGCAAAGTGCCATGGCGGATGTTGTGACACATGGTTGGTCTGCAGGGCTGACGATGAGCTGTCGAGCGTCCCGCCGACAATCTGCTTGACCTGTCCGGCGTGAAGGTCTATACACGGTCGAAACCGAGTCATTGTGGCGTCTTGCGCTGTGAATTACGGATGGTTCAGACAGACATGTTTGTGCTCGATGAGCCAAGTAAGTTGTGGTGTTGCGTTGTCGAAACGGTACATGTAATCCGTATGTGTGTATTTCTTCAACAAACGTTGATGGTGGGGCCGACCAAAAAAAAAAAAAAAAAAAAAAAAAGTGACGCACGCACGGAACCCAGTGCACGCACTATCAAACCTATCAAACCCGACACTCTAGCAATATGGGGGGGGAGAAATCAAGATGTTAGTTACATAGTATAGGCGGCAGACGAAGACTAGGCTCCTTTTTCTACCTGGTGAATGAGAACACTACATTGCATAAATTTGCCCTTCTATCGAAAACACCGATAAGATTCTGTCCCAGGTTCATGCAAGCACATCAAAGAAGCCCATGACCTTCCCATGACTCCGTCCCCATCCCACAACCAACGGCTCCACTCATCTCCATCTCGAGAGAAGCCCACATCAGTCAGTCATGCATGGCACACGCACTCTCAACTCAACAACCTCCTCTCCACCTCCAACACGCCTACCCGAAAGAAGCACAGTCTGTCCCAATAATGGCTTCAAAGCCAGACTACTCCGTCTACCTCGTCACAGACTCCACGCCCGCCATCCTCGGCGCCAAAGACCTACCCGATGTCGTCGAGGCGTCTCTCCGCGGCGGCGTCACCATCGTGCAGTACCGCGACAAGACCGGGTCCAGGGAGGATGTCACGGTCATGGCAAGCAAGCTGCACCGGGTCACGCAGAAGTATGGCGTGCCGCTGCTGATCAACGACCGAGTCGATGTCGCTGTCGAGATTGGCTGCGAGGGCGTACACATTGGCCAGGATGACATGGGTTCGTCGGCTCGCTGACACAGCACTGTTTCATCCCTCAGTTTGCACCGCCGGAAAAGCTGATTTGCTTGATACGATTGGGCGGAAAATAAATCTTAGAGCTTCAACAAGCGAGACTGCTCTTGGGACCGGGCAAGATCATTGGCGTGACGGCAAGCTCCAAGGATGAGGCGCTCAGGGCATGCGCCGCTGGTGCAGATTATCTTGGGATAGGAACCGTCTATTCGACTGCGACGTATGTTGGACGCGGACCGCAACCGCAGACCCCATCGACGACTTTTCTAAACGCTCATGTATAATGCGGCATAGCAAAAAGGACACCAAGTCCATCATCGGCCCATCCGGCGTCAGCGAGATCCTCCATGCCCTCCACGAACAAGGCCATTCCTCCACCCCGACCGTCTGTATAGGCGGCGTCAACGCATCCAACGCATCCACGGTCCTCTCGCAGAGCGCGTCGCCGCAGAAGAGCCTGGACGGAATAGCAGTGGTGAGCGCCGTTATTGCGGCGGACGATCCGGCTGCGGCGTCGAGGCAACTGTTGAGTCAAGTGATTTGCGCAAAAATTCCACATATCATTGCCGCGGTGGGTGACAAGACGCCCTTGTCGCATAACATGACCAACTTGGTGGGTGTTTTTTGGGTGTTTTTTTTTTCCATCCCTGCAACAAAAATCCAGTGCAGCACTAATCAAGCTGATTCATCTCCCCACCGGCGGCACCGCACGCAGGTCGTCCAGAACTTCGCAGCCAACGTCGCCCTGTCGATAGGTGCCAGCCCCATCATGTCAAACTACGCAGAAGAAGCCGACGACTTGGCTGATCTGGGCGGTGCTCTCGTTCTCAACATGGGGACAGTAACGCCCGAGGGCATGAAGAACTATATTCAAGCTTTGCGGGCCTACAATGCGGCCGAGAGACCTGTCGTTCTTGATCCAGTTGGGTACTATGATTCTCTTTTCCCCGCAACCATGAATCAGTAGAGAGCGGAAATCATTGACACACCCCAGCGCCGGAGCTACATCCGTTCGCCGCAAAGCCGTCAAGATCCTCCTCTCTTCCGGCTCATTCACCATCATCAAGGGCAATCAATCCGAGATCCAGACCGTCCACGGAGCAACCGTCACCCAGCGAGGCGTCGACTCCGCATCGTCACTTAGCATCGCCCAGCGCGCCACCCTCGTCAAGTCACTCGCTCGTCAAAGAGGATGTGTTGTTCTTCTGACGGGGCCAACGGATCTTCTCAGCGACGGTAGGCGGACCGTCCGCGTCGACAACGGCCACGAACTACTCGGCATGATTACAGGATCAGGTTGCACCCTTGGCACAACGGTCAGTGCCATGGCGGCAGCCTATGACACAGACCCGCTCGTTGCTGCTGTTGCAGGGACGGTCATGTTTGGCATAGCGGCGGAGACGGCGGCGGGGAGGCAGCACGTCAGAGGACCGGGGTCTTTTGTTCCTGCGTTTTTGGACGAGCTGTACGGGATTCGAAAGGCTACTGCTCGTGGGGAACTTGGGTGGCTGGCGTTGGCCAAGATTGCTGTTGTAGATGTTGAGGAGGAGCAGTAGTTCCGACGTAGGACTTGGGAGAATCAAAACTTGAGACGCGATGTAGTGATGTAGTGATGATTCTATACTCAAAAGCGATGCGGAAATGCAGTTCAAAGCGCCTGTTGACTCAAAGTGGGAGAGAGAATCCCGAGCTTACAGGCCATCAATTTGATGAACACATTGAAGTGCATTCGATTGCAATTCTGTACACGACAGTTCATAACCATAGCCATTCGTACAAGTTTGCCGATTCAGAAAGCCGACAAGTTTTTTTTCAACCAATTTCGAATCAGGGGATATCGATATCGCTATGCATAGGCAGTCCTTCCTGTACATGCCTTTATTCCGTTTTTAACTCCGGGCCACTTGCCGGGTGTCCAACTCCATTCCACACAGTCACGTTGCGGGGGCCGCGTAGTTGACGCCATCACGGGCGACGGTGACTCGTGCAAATGCGTGTTTCACAGCCACAACCCGGGGAAATACATTCAACATTGTCGCACTACCGCTTCGTGCTTCATGTGGCCAGGTCAATGAGACCATGATGGCTTTCGTCGACACCCCATGACACATCACTCACAATGTCTCGCAACGGCACACTGCCCGTGCCGTCTGCCATCGTGAGAGGCGATTCGCCACTGACGTGCATGTTGACGAGCTCCTGCGCAGTCCTCATAAGCCGCACCAGGCGCTCGAGCGGGTCCTCGATGTCGTCGCATCGGTCAGGAGAAAGAAGGCCGCTCCTGCGCTTGACAATGACGTCGGTGATGTGGTCAATTTGCTTGCCGAAAATTGTAACCATGTCGAGTTTCTGCGTGATGCTGTGCAGATCCCATCCTGGTAGCTGGAGGGTCAGAAGTTTAATGCCAGTGATGAGCGCATAGGCCAAGTCGGATGCCATAATAATCAAGAATTGAGGTTTTTCCACTTCTGGCTCAGCAAAACGAATTTCGAAAAATTCATTCAACGATTGGATACACCCCCAGAGAATCTGTAAGCGATCTGACACTTGCATATTCTCGGAATTGCATCGTTGATCGGAAATGGCGATGTCTTTGAGAAGGGTCTCGGCGATCGCGATGTGGCAGCGCAAGGTGGCTAGAAATCAAACGTTAGCACAAGGCCCTTGTCGGAATTATCTTGAAGAATGATGGCTGCAGGACTCACTATTGTGAGTCAGGTGAGGTGGCAAAGAAGCTCGAAAGGTATCCAACTGATCTTGGAATGACTGCACCACCATGACCAAGGGCAGAGACATGGGAGGGGCCACGCCGTCGGCTGCCATTGTCATCGAGATGGTTTGTGCGAGTTGCTGGATCTTGACGAGCTTGATGAGGTACTCGTCGGACGGGTATTCCATGGTAGCCTCAATGACCTTGCAGCAATAGTCGAGCTGGGTTGTGTTCATGAGAACGTCTGTTTTCTTGTTGGTCGTGAAAACACTGGTCAAGGACTACATTAGAATCTCGGGTACTACTCCCAATCTCCACCAGAAAGAGAAATAGATCAAACTTACACCGTGTTGAGGTAGTACGTGCCGGCGTACGCTCTGAGATGATCCAATGGGCCATACTTGGTGTCCTCGCCCTGGGAACCATACGACATGGCACTCAGATTGAGACACATGGATCTAGCCAGGAACAACAAATTGGTGGCTTGAGAGCTCTTCAATGCGAAATACCACCTGCGTGAGTTTTTGTCAGTCACAGACCCGGCTTCCAATAATTATCCAGAAAATAACATTACGTACCATCCAACCAAGAGCTCCACTGCCTGGAGAATGTCGAGGCTTATAGATCCATCGACGATAGATGCCTTGCCAATATCTGCCAAAAGCTCTTCACCGAGCTTGCACTGTCTAGTCGAGTCGAAGACAGAAGCACTAAGCATGACAGCCTTCCAGAGTAACGGACGCTGCGAGCGAAGAACGGTAGATGACATCTCTCGAGGGATGATGACGAAGGGAAAGTATTCGGCAAACAACTCACGATACACCATGAGTAGCACCTCGCCCTCGGAGGGTAGTGGCCAGGGCGAGTCCAACTCTTTCATGACTTCAGGACTCCATGCTGATGCTTCATGCCCATCGTCTCCGGTCGGACTAGGCGATGGGAACAGGTGTTCAAATGAGTACAGATCAGATCTCTCGGGGGGCTTGGATATCCTCGGTGGCGGCGAGGAGGCAGCATTGCTGACAGAGGCATTGCTGGGCTGAGCACACTCGAACTGAGACGACAGCTCGTTCAGCCTCTTTTCGAGCTCAGCAACTTTGGATCTCTTGGGTCTCTTCTTCACCCTCGGAGGGGCGGGTGGACGAGAGAAGCAATCCTTCTTGAGTCTGTGACATCTGTTTACGGGGCAATGAGGTCAGACATTTGCCTTGATATTCCCAAGGGTAGGTAGTAGACGAGTGGAAGAATGGAATCGTGGGAAAAGAAGGGAGAAAAGTCTCCAAAATACACTTTCACATGCCTTCTTCTACATCACGAGATGGACACTACAAGTGCAAAACACACAAGATTGCGACATGCTTACCTTTCACATTTCTCTCCACCATCTGCTCTTGGAATACATCGAGCTTTGGCCTTGGCACATGTAGTGCAAGCCTTGGGCCCTTTCTGTATTGCTTGCATATTGATTCCCTCTTTCTTCGAGTTTAGCGCGTCGCACGGGCAGCTATCCAGTCGATGAGGACGAGGCAGGCTGTATCGATGGGCGTCGGGTAGTGTAAGTCGTAGAAGCCAGTGGTTCGGACCTGACGGTGTCTTCGTCTGTCACCCGCGCATGATGATTTCGGCGAACAAACTCAGTCAACGGGGTAAGCAGTCATGGATGGGCCAGGATGGCTCTGAGAAAATAAGATGGGATAAGATGGGACGCTCAAGGGGGTAAAAGTAATGACTCCAGACGACGCGGCCCCCGCAATCGTCAGCGAGTCTAGTCCATCCATGCGTTTCAATGTCAAACTTCAGTTGACGTCGCGGAACCAGCCTTTTCTTGGTCTGCCGCTACCCACGGTCCACATCTTTATTGCTGTCGATGGGTCTACATACATGTAATAATGGTCCACCGCACGATCCATCCTTGCACACGCAACTTGGTCACAACTGGCAGGAACGGAGGCGGACAGTCGAAATTGCACCGCTCCTCCGCTCCGCGGCATGCGGCGACGCCAAGGCGTTGACAGCTGCTCATCGGCCAATCAGCATAGGTCCAGATGGCCGACACCACGACGCCAAGCGAACGCCAAGCGAACGCCCAGCGACGCAAGACAGGGCAAGACAAGGGGACCAGGGCCAGGGTTAAGTGCCATTCCTTGTTCCAGTGTTAACCAATGAAGACAAGGGACATCAAGAGGTACTCGTATTTACGTGTGAACTCGACTATAACATAAGTACTAGCAATTTCCGGAGGTACAAGGTATCACAGCCCTCACGCGTTATTATGTGCGGCCCCTACGAATTGCCTCTAATATCACAAGCCTTGCTAAGAAGCCTCTTTAAGCTGCATGCCTAAATTTGCCTAGCTTTGTGATGAGGTCACTATTATTGTATTATTATCTTTACCGTTATCTCCTTAGACTCGGTCCACCTTGTGGAGTCACTTTAACCAGGGTCTGTATGTATCTCTAGTTTACTTTTATCTAATTGGATACATATAGACCCCTGGTTAACGTGACTCCAGAAGGTGGACCGAGTCTAAGGAGATATGAGGAATGCCACTAAACGCGTTTCTCGCTACATGTAGCTAGGTATCAAGGGGTGGGTGAGTCCCGTGACCTGGCTGCATTAAAAACAACTGGAAAAGGGATTCAAAAAGTTGTCGCCAATGACGGCCTGCTCCGCGACAAGCTTCCGATGTCATCTTCCACCCCGAAACAATCCCAAAAAAGCGGACAGGTTCGCAACTCGACTCGCATTTACTCCGTACTCTGCCGACTTCTGCCACTGCCTTTGCTGGCTGATGAGCCATGCTGATGAGCCATGCTGCTAGCTGCCGCCTGGTCATTTCCCCTTTACTCTCCTCTCCATTTCACTCAACTGACCCTCTGCTTGCACAATTTGGTTGATAGATCCGGTCAGCTTCACTCCATCTTCCCAGCATTATACTTCGTGGGCTCCTCCAGCTTGCTTGGTTGTTTGGGAAAGGGTTTCGGCGTTATTCAATGTCCTAGTCATGCGGTTTGAGACAGGCGCTCATACATCATACAGAGTCTACGGAGTAAGTCACAGGGGCATTGAATCGGTAAGTGTCTTGTCAAAATGGCGAGCCGCATAACAGCTACAATTCAATTGATTTGCCTGGCCTGTCATGACCCATTCACTGCGCCTGTCTAGAGAAGGGGTCTAGAGAAGGGGTCTGGAAGAAGGGCAAATCCTTCTTCTTTTGTAAAAGAAGTGTTGGGGCAGAAAGAGACGTAAGTCATTTACATGTGAAAAGTGGGCAGCTGTGCGGTGATCAGTGCGTGGCGAGTCCCGATGCCACCAAGACCATACTGTTTACTGCAACCGGTTCGACGACGACGACGACGACGACGACGACGACGACATAGCATCACGATTTCAATGTCTGAAAATTGCTCGTCAGCATAACCTAACGTGCTGCAACGCGACCAGCAAGTCGTGTGGCGTTGCTACCCTCGCGCTCGAGCAGAGCTTCGGTGAAGCTGCCGTCCGGACGTCCGTTTGCCTTCATTTCCTTGGTTGCCTGCTCGATGCCCAGCTGTCCATCCGTCCACAGAGGCTCTTCTACCTTGCCCTGCTCACCGACCCCAATAAAACCCCCCTCGGCAGCCCATTGCGACGTACGCTTGATTCCGAGGCGAGTCCAGATCTGATCAACGGCTTCCACAAGCTCATCGCGATATTCCTTAGTGTGACCCGGCGTAGGAGTTATGCGGAGCCGTTCCTGGCCGACTGGAACGGTCGGGTAGTTGATCGATTGCACGTAGATTTGATAATCCTGAAGAAGCATATCGGACGCAGCCTTGGCTAGTTCCGCGTTGCCAACCAGGATTGGAATAATGTGAGAAGGGTTTGGAATGACGGGGATGTCTCGATTATTGAGCTCCTCCTTGACAGCACGCGTGTGCAGTTGCTGCAGCTTACGATCGTCGTCGTACTCCATCTGATACTCAATGGACGCCTTGGCTCCAGCCATTGTGGCTGGTGGAAGCGACGTGGTGAAGATGAAACCCGGGGCCAGGGATCGAATCATGTCAACCAATTTCCCGCTGCCTGCGATGTAACCTCCAACACACCCATAGGCTTTGCCAAGAGTACCGGTGATGATATCAATACGGTCCATGATGGTGTCCCGAGTCGATCCCTTCTGATGAGCTTCCCAATCAAGATGTTCGGCCACGCCAGCGCCGTTTGGCCCATACATGCCGACGGCATGAACTTCGTCCAAAAAGGTAATGGCGCCATATTTGTCGGCCAAGTCGCAGATTCCCTCAATGGGACCAATAGAGCCACACATGCTGTACACAGACTCAAAAGCGATGATTTTTGGCACGTGAAGCGGCAGGGATGCAAGCTTAGCCTCCAGGTCTGCAACGTCGTTGTGCTTGAACACAACCTTCTTGGTGCCGGAATGACGAATGCCCTGAATCATAGACGCGTGGTTCAAGCTGTCGGACAAGATGACGCAGTCTGGCATCTTGCTACCAAGCGTCGCTAGTGTCGCGTCGTTGGCCACGTAGCAAGAGCTGAAGATCAAGGCAGCTTCTTTGGCGTGCAGCTTGGCTAGCGTGTTTTCGAGTTCAACAGCGTGCCTATTGTGTCCAGAAATATTTCTAGTTCCACCAGCACCGGCACCGTACTCGTCCAACGTCTCCTTCATCGTGTTGAGGACTCGCTTGTTTCGGCCCATGCCAAGATAGTCGTTGGCACACCAAACCGTAACCCGTTCATCCTTGTTCGCCATATGAGCACGGGGAAATTCCTTGGCGAGACGGTTGATGTTGTTGAAATATCGATAAGACTTGTCCTTGTGCTTCTTGTCCAACTCCGTAGTGTAGAAGCCCTCGTAATTGAACTTGTCGATGGAACCACCATTGTGGCCGAGAGCGCGGCGAACTATGGAGCACAACAACGGTCAGTAAGCAAACCTGTACACTCCGGAAGTATCACACATCTTGCATATTCAACGAACCATTTTCGCGGGCTTCGATGATGGGGCCATCTGCAGTCCTAGCCTCCTGAAGCCCGCTGGTGTGAATGCGAGCCTTGCCAGTCTTGGGCTGGCCAGAGAAGGCGCGCAATCCAGTCGCAACCGCACCGGCTCTAGCCGACTGAACGGCCATAGCCTTGCCCATGACGGGGCAGCGATGTCCAAGTACCTGAAGCTTGGACATGGTGCCTCCGCAGGGCGATGGCTTTGGACGAGCCGAAGTGGACAAAGCACGGAGGGTGGCGGGCGAGGCAGCCTTCAAGAACGGGCACATGGCCTTGGACTGGCGAAGAACGGAATCCATCGTTGTTGAGGCTCAATTGCCAAAACAGTAGAGTTAGGGACGCTGATTGACAAAGTCGAACGTGTTCTAAGCTGAATCGCAGGGCTCTGCAAAGCAGCCTAATCTTCCAATGTATTCAGAATGATCAGAACGGTGAGGGTTTTGTGAGAGAAGAAATTCGGCGGGTTGTCGGCAAGAGCGAGGGAGGGTGTGTCTGGGCTGGGTTAGGGTGGTTATCCGGAAGTGTCGCCGTCAGTTGGGCCGGTAAGAGTGGCATGCCGGAGAGATCCTAAGCGAGCGCAAAATGCACATATCCGGACGCGTTAGCCATTTTTGGCAGCCAGGTCCCATAGAAAATTATGGAACTTTATCTGAATTACACAAACACCACATCCCATCGTTCACGATGTGTGTCTTTTTGACTCGCGTAAATGCCTAGAAAAGGATTAGATGCCAAGAATAAAGCAAAATCTGCCATTTTTAGGCACGAATTTGCACTTTGCGTAGTCCACTCACAAAGTCTGCACCAGTGCAAAGTTTGCACCTAAATAATCATCGTGGATGAAGACGTTGATAATGACCTTTGGCAGCAAAGGCTAGGGATATTGCAAAGAGCCCTAGTATATATACACCGTAATACATATTATTAGCGCCTCTATGAGCACAGTGATGTGCCTATTATGCATTGCTAATAGCATCATGAGATTACTGTGAATAGCTTCACGTTATTATCAGAGCTGCTGTTGCAATGGCTCTCTCATGCAAAAGGCAGTAAGAAAACCACAGAAGTGGGCCATGACGGTTGTAAGTAGCCGCCCCATAATATAAATCCACATACGGACTACTACGGACTACTTGTACCATGCAAAAAAAAAAGTCGGCAAAGTCGGCGCAAAGTTTGCACCGGCTCGTGGATCACACCTTAACAACTCAGCTCTCATTGGCTCTCATTGGCTGCCTTGGCTCAGTGTGAATAATATGCCGTGGTCATTTCCCCGCGTTCACTGCAACAGTGCACAGTACCCATCCGGCTCCAGAAGCTTCCGAGCACTTTGACTACATTAAGACGTCTCAACATTAAACATTAATTAGCCTTGGGCCAGCCGTCCTTCAGAACTACTTCCATTCTTGCTCGACGTCACGTATCATGTTCATCAGTTGGGAATAAATGGACTAGTCGTTTAACCTAGCCATTGTGACAAGCCCGGCTGCTCATCACGTTAAACCGTCGCGTCGCCTTTCGCACGAAACTAAATACACAGAGGTCGTCCGCAATTAAAAATGCACGTGTGCCCGGCGACACGGCTCTTGTTCATCTCTTACATGGGTATCACAACGCAAATGCCAGCTGCCATGATTAAATACAAAAAAAAGGAAAGGAAAAACACCCAAACCAGGTACATGCCAAGTCCCCAAAAGGTCCAGCTACTATCCCCCAAATAAACCAAGGAAGCATGATGTTTTCAGCACTTCACTGTTTCCCCCCAATTGTCGTTGATGCTGGGGTGGTTGTCCCTAATCGCGCATCGAACTCGCTTTGAGGCAGTTTGTTCAAGGCATCCATGTTCCTCTCCAATTCACCAATGTCTGCATTAGCAAGATAATCCGCTTTCAAGACACCAGACATTAAAGCAACGACAAATCTATCATGTTCGGCGAAGTTGGCGAGGGTACCCCAATGATGACTGTCCGGTAGGAAGCCATGCTTGAGACCTTGACGAATTGTGTGTATCGAGTCGATGATTTTATCCAGAACTTCGGCTGGTGCTGCTCCAGGATACGCAGGGTGTCCTCCTAAAACTCGGTTTAACTTCCCAGACATTCTCTCTTTAAACTCTGTTTTCCGTGGATTTCTAATAACGGAATTGAAAGGATTCTCTTTGTATTGCATGAAAGCATTGACTTTGTCTGGCATTCCTGTCGTTGGTGTAGTGGATGCGGAGATGCTCGCCTCAGAAGCTCCCTGAGCCTTTGGCGAATCCCGCGCATCATTGCCGAAAAACGTTTGTGCCCCGGGAATGGGCATCAAGCTGGCGTGATGCTGTGTACTTGCCTATGAAGAAAGATTAGTCGTAGAGCAGAGTTCTTACATCCTCGTGAGAACATACTCGAGAAGCATGTGCCGACGGCGCAGCATCTGATGCTATGTCAACTGTACCTGTTGCTGATGGTAATTGGGCCGCGGGCTGGACACCTGACGTTGGCAGTGAGGGAGCATCGCCGATATCGACCGTAGTACGGGTAAGGACAGAAGCTGGCAGTTCCTCATCGCGAGACGTGGAAGGAGCTGCATTATTTGGGCGAGATACGGGTTGACAAGGCTGCTTGTCCTTTGGCTCTCGCACCTCCTTCAATCTTCTGAACTCCTCCGGGTTGCTGTGTCGAAGTAGATGAAGCCTGACCATGTCATCAGCCTCCTTTTGTTCCTCCAAAGATAAAGGCGCCCTTTCATCTTCCTCCTCAAAAGTGTCTGTAGGAATTATCTCCTGGATAGCGCCGCTTTGATGGCTTTGATTGATTAGTATATCAAGAAGACTATCCTTCCCGATGTGACCTGTCAACTCCTTTTGTTTTGTCTCGATAATGTTGTGCCTCAGGTCCTTGTTCCTCTTGCCCCAACTGATTGGGTTTGTCTCGTCCACGACTCGAGAAGCAAGCTGCGATTTGAAAACTGTCCTGCCATGTAAATCCTGTTCGAAAGTGCCGGCAGTGACAAAATAATAAACGGTGACCGGTTTTGTTTGGCCGATGCGATATGCCCGCCCCACGGCTTGTTGTTCATGCACTGGATTCCACTGGAAGTCGAAAATCACCACACGATTAGCTCCTTGTATGTTGAGGCCAATGCCGCCGGCCCTGGTAGATATCAAGTAAAACTCGGCCTGATTGATATTGAACCTTTTGATCTGTTCTTGTCGCTTTGACATCGCGGTTCCTCCGTCTAGTCGATTGAAACGCCTATTCTGCTTTGTGAAAAGAGTCGACAAGTAATTCAGCGTGGGGATGGATTGGCTGAATACAAGTACTTTGTCTCCCTTGTCTCGAGCATAATCCAAGATCTGTATCAACATTTCGACCTTCGTGGACGCGGATGGTTGACCCAATTCAGGGCCGAATGAATCAAGAAATCCGGCCGCGACGCTTCGGGGAAGGCGTGGTTGTTTACTGTCGCCCTTCGAATTTTTACTTTGCTGTCCATTTTTGAAAAACTCAGAAGGGTGGTTGCAGATTAATCCAAGTGATGACATAACAGAAAGCATGTCGTTTGGCCCGGCCGCTTCAACTTGAGGGAATGCTCCGCGGTCAACTGCTAAATAGAGATTGTACAGTTTGACCTGCAAAGGCTTTGGCTTAAGACATAGAACGAACTCTCGTTTGGGCGGCAAGTCTTTTGCCATGCAACTTTTGACTGTGGCTCGATGAACCTTCGGTGCAACTGTTTTTTTAAGAGCCTGGAGCATTTTCAGAGCTCTACGCTTTTGGTAACCATCACTATCGATGCTGACGCCCTGCTGAATAGGATTCGCATAGATCTCGCGAAACTCGGGTAACGGACCTAGGAAATTAGGTGCTACCCAGTCGATCATAAAGTAGTATTCCTCAATATTGTTCGCCAATGGTGATCCGGTCATGGCGATTCGACTCTTAGTTCGGAACCGAGAACACGTCATATGATTCTGTGACGCAGGGTTCTTGAAGGTATGGGCTTCGTCTGCAACAACCAAATTCGGTTCGCGAAAAAACGCATCATCACTCTTCGCACCGTAGACTTGTTTCAACATGTTATAACCGATCACCAAGACACCACCATTCTGCGACCATTTCGCAGACGTAGTTGCCCGTTCCTCCTCAGACAGGGTTGAGTCAATCGAAAAGGGACCGCCCAGGATTTTGTCCACATCCCATGTTAGCAGTTCGTCGATCCAATTATTTACCAGTCCAGCAGGACAAAGCACCAGCGTCTTGGATGGCCGAAGATCCTCAGGTATCTGCGATACTACGCTAGGATCCGAAGATTTGCTCGACTCTTGAATTGCCACGAGAAGCGTAATGACTTGCATGGTCTTGCCAAGTCCCATACTGTGCGATAAGAGACACCCTTGACGGAGATCTGGATCTTGAAGGATCTGATTCCACATGAATCGGACACCATCGATCTGATGGTTTTTGATCCTGTTGCCAATATCTTGGTTGATGTAAATGAATGACTGATCGTCCTGCTTGGACTCATTAATGATGAGGCGGGACTTGCCGTTGGGCATTGTTACAGTGTTGCCTAGGTTGGCGCGAAGACGACGTCGACGAGCCTCCTGCTCGTCGGCACGGCGCCTCTCTCGTTCACGAAGATCTACAGCGTCTTTGTTTTGAACAACTTCCTTTGGCGCAGCCCTTCGTGAAAGCTTGTTGTTGGCAGATGATGCAACACCTTCCCCCTCCTCGTTGTCGCCTATGAGCTCGCTGTCAGACACGTCCTCTCGCCAAATCTGATTTTCTTGTGGAAACAATGGCACCATCTGCGTAAGAAAGTCATGCCAGACCGCCCAGCTGTTGCCACCTTGTTGCGCCCTCAGTCTTTCAATCGAAGTGGTCCTGAGGTCGGCCAGTCTTGTTTCCTTCAAGTTCTTGACCTTCAGAAAGCATAGAAACAGCCTTGATACATCGAAAGCAAGGGTATCCGGACCTGGCTCCGCAAGACGAGTGATGTCTCGAACCGGATTGGCAATATGTCTACCAATTGTCAGGCGAAAAGACTCATCAACAGGATTCTGCTGCACATGCTCCAGAACAGCGGACCGCCTCGAATGCCCTAATCTCCATAGAAGAGTGATAACTAGTGCATATCGCTCTTTCTGTTTTGACCAGTAGTTAGGCGGCTGACTGGCAATGCGTTTGACATCATTATACTTGGTTGGCCATGACAAAGATTGCACTTGCTCGATCGGCGGAGGGTCTGGATGCTTTTTCTTCAGAGCTTTATCTTCCGACGATGTTCCAACGGGGGTGACAGGGAGGTTTGTAGGAGGGTTAAAAGCAGGTTTTTCCGTAGGGGTACTAGGTGGACTCGAATCGATTTGTGTCAAATCAATGTAGATGGGAGATTCAACGGCCAGAACTGGGCTTTGTGATTCTTTTATTCGAGGAGCAGGAGGGGTCTGAGCCAGGTCAATGTGCGGAGGTAGCTCAATCACCTTGTCGTCGTCGACGATGAAGCTCTCATCATCTGAACTCGTCAAGATTTCTTCATCCAATGAGACATGTCGGGGTACTGTCTTGGAAGGAACCCTTTTCTTCGGCTGCGTCAGCGGTTTCGGCGGTTCAAATCTCGAGCTCAGAATATCGGCCAGCCAGGAATGATATAGCCGGTCCTCCACGCTCTGCTCCAGGCACTTTGCCTGCAGACGAATGTCCCGCTCCTTTTCCCACGCTTGGTCCATAATTTCCGCCTCCAGTCTCTTGATTCTGTCATCACACCTTCTGGCTTCTCTGACAGCTCTCTCGAAAAGTTTGGATTTTGTGCCGAGCTTGGAAGCGTTGCTCCAGATAGCATGTTTCTTTCGAAAGTACTTGGGGAGCTTCCTTTCAGTCCAGTCTTCTTTCATGTCCGATATTTCTTCATCTAGGATTTGTCTAATCCTTTCCGTGTTTATAAGCCTTGAGCCGGCTTCCAGCCTTCTGCTTGCTTCAGCTCTCTCAGTTTCCATCTCTTTTCGCGTTTCCTCGTCCAACTCATCTGGCAGATCGTCAAGGTTCAGGATCTTATCCGACTCGCCGAAGGAATGAACATCTTCGGCGAAACCTACACTGCTATCCAAAACATTCGAGGTGCGATTATTCTTGATCAGAAGACGCCTCATGATTCTGTTGATGACCAGTCTTTTTCCGGGGGGGTATTTGGTGGGTACCGGAGTGCTAATCACATCTCCGTCCCCATGAAGCTGACGTGTCAGTGCTATCAGTGGTGATTTCACATCTTTAACATCAATCACGCCAGCTCCCAGATATGCCAACTCGTCTTCGCTCTCATCCAAGTGAGCAAAGTCTTGGTCACCAATTGTCGCTTCTGCACTGTTATGGCGTAGAGCGTCAGCTTCAGTGGCGAGGGGAATAGGAATTAGGTTCAGAGGCTTGTCCTGCAATAACTGAGGGGCGACTCTTTTCCTCTTTAACTCATTTGTCTGGGTTTTATGTCTGGCAACCCCTCGGGGCTTGGAATTCTCTGCTGAGATGTTGGTGGTTGATGGCTTGCTGTCGTGACGATCCTCACTCTGGTTGTCATAAGGATCTTCAGAGTGACTGTTGGAAGTAAGTAGATTATCGCCCTGCATCGTGGACGCTGTAGGAGGCGTGATTATTTTTGGTTCATCTATTGCTGTTGAGCTTCGCACAGGTTGAATGATATCGGGTTGTGGAGTTATTTGCACAGACATCGTTTGCCGTCGACCATGGTCATGCGATTCATGCTCTTTATCCCCCCCGCCATCTAGATGATCCAATTTCCATTGCTGAAATAATTGGCTTCGACGCCGCAGCATCATGATAGCTTCGCCCAAGGCATTCTTGTGTTTGATAAGCTTGACGTTCAGGGTTTGATAGAGTTCATTTCGCAGATCATGGCCGTTAGCCTCCCCGACAAGATCATACGTAAGCAGACTATGTCCATCAATCTCATTCTCTCGAATTCTAGCAGCCAGGTCTTCCAAGTTGCGTGAACAAGGACGGGTAAGAGCACAAAGCTCCGATATCACAACGTCTTCATCCCACAGAAAGGGATCTGTTTGTTGGATGCCCTCCATTGACTATCAGAATAAGGAGGCGTCCAATGCTGTAAATAGTGAGGCGCGTCAGCAAAAAAAAAAAATCCCAGGTAAGTGAAATGCGAAGCATGGGCGATGGTATTGGAAACTTTGTCCGGGCAGTCCAAGTGTGAAAAATAAAGCCAGAATACGGCATATGTGGAGCAGACCCTCCTACAGAATGAACGAACCTGAGACTTCGACTTGTCTTGAGACAGCGCCTGCAGCCTCTCCAATCATTCCTGTGATCTTCAACGCTGATCGGGTCGAAATTATGTGTGTCAAGAGGCAAATCCCGCAGGCAAATCCAAGGCGGTAAGTGCCGTTTGCTTGACAGTTGCTTGCGGCCTGGCAGATCTGTTCATGTTACTTGGGTGGAGTGGCACGTGACGTTGGTAAGGTGAAGGCAAACTGGTCCTCATCAGCTTTTGATCAACACAAATTCACCTTTGCGTGATGAAAAAAAGAGGTCCATAATTTCTAGTTGCCTCCCTAGAGGTAGTCGTCACGGTTGCCAACAAAGCCTCCTTGGTATTTTGGCACGTAGTTGAGGTACTGGATCGGCAGGCACGCAGGCGAGACTAGCTAGTCCGTTGTATAATTTGCGCCCAAAATGTCCGGTCTGGTTTCTGGCACGGTATCGGTATAAGAGTGGTCAAGTGAAACTTGTAGGCATCCAGTTGCGGAAAAAGAAAAGAAAGAAGAAAAACGAAAAGGCAAATGAGGCAGCAGCCACATCCTAATCAGAGAATCGATTTGTCTCCATCCAACCTTAACGCTGCCCTGGAAAGGACCCGGACCCGCACTTGGCGGCAAGGCTGATGACATCTTCCTGGACTTGGACATACCCACTTTAACACACTTTAGCCAATTAGTAATCAATCCACGGTACAGCCAAGCTCAAGGCGACTAATTCCAGTCCTCGCCTGCTGGACATCGGTTTCGTGTTTGGTCAAGTCGTGCGTGTTGCTTCCCCTTCATCCGCCATGAGGGATAGTTTGCTTGATCTGGGCATTGAGCCCTCTTGGCCCTTTCCCCCGCATCTGACGAATGTCGAGCGGGAAACTCTTGCCCAAATCATCAAGGATTGGGCGTCTGGTCACGGCCTGGTAGTGAGACCACCTCCTACGGCAATTGCAGCAGAGGCAGATCCCAACCGTATTGCCGCGGTGCCCGCACCCGTGACGCTATTCCCAAGTGGTATTGCCAGACACGCTTTCCGAAAAGGCTTGGCGGCACAGAAGGCGTACAATGAACTGTATGCTGCCGTGAGCAGAGATGAGAAATTCTTGGCAGACATTGTAAAGCAGTATGTATGTTGCTTGAATAGCGTCTATATAGGTTTAATCTTGCTGACTTTGCCGCGCCAGGGTGATTGATGGGGATGAGTTTGTTCGCGATCTATGGGCCGTTCATCAAACGGTCAAGTCGGAAGGTTATACGCAGGTGAGAGGCATTTTCCATCAAGCCAATTGAACAGAACGAGCGACGGCGATCCTGATCTCCAAGTAGTCGCTGTCACTAGGTCTGTTCAGATCCGACTACATGGCTCACAAAGACACCTCCGTACTGCCTCCGTTCGATCAGCTCAAGCAGGTAGAGTTCAACACCATTGCCTCCTCTTTTGGCGGTTTGTCGGTTCGTGCGGCGCAACTCCACCATTATCTTACCAAGACTGCCTACCCGCTCCTGCAACAACCCATTGTGGAGGGCACACTGGATTTGCCCGAGAATAAGGCTATCGAAGGACTTGCAGGTGGCATTGAAGCTGCGTACCGCGCCTACGGTGATGCTCAACCTGAACATACGAAATGCGTCATCTTTCTAGTTCAAGGTGATGAACGCAACGTGTGGGATCAACGCCATCTAGAGTATCAACTGGCCAAGTCCTCGCCGACTATACCAGTCTTCCGGCTAGCTTTTGCTGACATATTGAAAAATACTACCCTGGCCCAGACGAAAAAGCGTCAGCTCTTATACAGCAGCCCAATCAACCAAGATGCAAAGTATGAGGTCGCCGTGGTCTACATGAGAGCAGGCTACGGCCCGGACGATTACCCTAGCCAACAAGCTTGGGACGCCAGATGTCATCTGGAGCGCTCGCACGCCATCAAATGCCCTTCTGTCTTGACACAGCTGGCTGGGACCAAGAAAGTACAGCAGGTGCTGGCTACATCTCGCTCTGAAAATGAGGCGTCAATCCTAAGCAAATTCATCAAAGATGACACTCCCTCAGCGACTGAGCTTTGGAAAACCTTTACGAATATTTACCCCATGGATGCATCTGAGATGGGGTTGGTGGCGCGAAAAAAGGCACTCGATCCAAACCAATGCCAAGACTATGTGCTGAAGCCTCAGCGGGAAGGAGGAGGCAACAACATATATGGCAAGGCCATCCCTGACTATCTGAATTCGATGCCCGAATCTCGTTGGGGGTCCTTCATTTTAATGGAGCTCATAAAGCCTGAACCACAACGAAACTTGATTCTCCGCAATGGCCAGATCGAAGAGGGCAATGTAATCAACGAGCTGGGAGTCTATGGGGCTTGCCTTTGGGATCAGAAATCTGGAAAGATTCTCCACAACGAGGAGGCCGGCTGGCTTCTTAGAACGAAAGGGGACAAGAGCGAAGAAGGCGGTGTTGCGGCTGGCTACGGGTGCATGGACAGTGTGTCACTGACACTGACAAATATTGACATACAAGAAGACATGGATGCAGCAGCTCAAGAATAGAATCCCTTCCATTACCGACAGCGGTGCACGTGCAGATGTTGGGATAAAGAGTCATGGTTTGTTTATCGTTGACTTATGGCATAGCATAGCCCGGCCGCCCTTATTTCTTACAAGAGGATCGTCACAAGAAGTCATTGTGTGTCCTGACTAGAATACATAAGATATCTAACAAAAGGAAAGGAAAGTTCCTTGGAGCGGAGACTAAGTTCGTCTGGCGAGCAGGAATGCCAAGGTCGCAGATCGCATCCGCCATGGCAACCTTGATTTATATTACATGGTCGGTGAATGGGGTTTATTCGGTTTGGCCAGCGTTCTGGGGCCTCTTGAGAACTTCAATGTTGCCTGTAGCAATATTTTGGTCAGAGCACATCTTGCGTGAGTGGGAATCAAGCATTTCAACTTACGCTGAACGACGCTCAAGCTGGATCGAGGCTGGCCATTGGCATCTTGGTAGCTTTTAATGCTGGCCTCGCCTTCAACGTAAACCATGGTGCTGTTGCCGTGTCAGTAAGCGTATCTCAGTCGCATGGTGAGCCAGTTCCATTAGAAACTCATTTCAGTTCATGAAAATGTCAATTGACCTAGAGCAGACGCAGAGCTAGCAACGTACCCCTTGGGCAAGCTCAACAGGAAGTCTTTTCGGTGACCCTCAGCGAAGCTTGTGACGCGGAACCAGCTCGTCTGGCGGTTGTCCTTGGGGCCAGTGTTGCTAGCGACGGCGTATCTGAGAATTTCGCGGCCGGTGCTGGTGGACTGGACCTCGGGGGTATCAGCGAGGTTGCCTATAATGGAGATGCGAGCGAGAGATCGAGGGGACGAAGTGCTGAACGAGCGGGCAGCGCCAGCAGAGGCGGCGGTTGCGCGGCGGAACAGGAGGGAAGACATTGTTGTAGATGAGCGGTTGAAGGGCCGACAGATGATTGCGATGTAAATGGATGGGATGGTGAGGTGTGCGATTGAACTGTGCGGAGGGTGAGGAGGGTGAGGAGGTGAAGAGATTGTTGGACATGTTCTGAACGGTGTCAACATGGCCCCTGCACGGGCACCCGTTTGCTTTGGTCCGCACAGTTGCTCGTGCCACGCCCCACTCTTCTCGCCCTCGATTTCCTCGCACCACCGGTCCACCATTGGGCTTCAATTAGTTTTTATGTATAGCTTTGACGCTATTTACATGTAATTTTTTCTATTCAATTTTTTAATTTCTCAAACTGGCCGTTTTGCTGATGAGCATCACCAAAGGCCAAGGGTGGTGTGAGGAAATCGAGGGCGAGAAGCGAGAAGCGTCGCGTCAATGCCCATGCGAGTACGGAGTAGATTGTCACGTCTGGACGCGCGATATTACGGAGCTGGTTCAAGGGTTTGAGGGTTTTCCGCTTGGCTGTGATAGGTCGAATGTTCCCCTTGCAGCGAAAGCATAATGATGGCGAAACGTGGGCCTTGAATCGCGACTACCGAACCAGACTAGCATCGCCGTGTTCTGCCAGCTTCAAGTAGTCCGTAAGTACTTGTGCTAATAATAAATGAAAGTTGGTTTACTTTCGATTGACTCGACCTGTCTGGCGAACCGCCGCCAGCCACAGAACCCACCGTTCAGATGGATGGATGCCTGCCATACAAGGAATGCATGTCATCCATCACACCTTCCCTCAGTTGCTCCTGGTTTCTCATTTCTCTTCGCCCTGCGACCCGTCGTTGTTGATTCTGTAATCCGTACTCCGTAGTCCCAGCAGAATTCGCCATCTCAAACTCGCGACGAATATCGAACGTCTCCGTGCAAATGTCTCCAACAAGTGCATGTGGCTTCCACGGCCCGCACATGCACCACCATGCAAGCTCAACTTGGCAAAGTAGCCATCCGATGCGGACAGGTGCCGGCAGGGCAGCACTACATGTCGATGCAAATAGAGCTTCGAAGCCGTGTTCCTTCACCTTGGGATCTCCCATGCATATCCTGCAGGCTGTGGTTCGCCAAATGACGCCACGCTGGAGATTTGCGGGTTGTGTGACACCCGATTTGGGTGTCAATAGACGCTTGTCAATAGACTCAGCTCTGAGACGGGCAAACTCCAAACGGTCAATAACGTCTATTGTAAGCCAGAATCTCTATAACGGATGCTTCCGCGGCAAGTGATGACGACTTGAAGCGAGACAAGACGTGAAAAGAGCTCCATTTTTATCTTATTTTATTATGATTTTTTTTTTTTTTTTTTTTCAAAAAAAGCCGCCATGCGACGCTGTTTGCTGTCTATTCATCATACTCGACCACATCGTCTCTATAGCTGTCCCGCCCCTAATGCAACTCCGGCCCTATTGACAGCGTTGAAGGCGCCAGTCATGGACGATAGCTCACAGCCTGTCATACCCCTGGCCTTGAATGGACCAAGATAGGAAGGTTTAGTCTGCAACAGAATCACAATTCTGAAGGATGGAATGATGAATTTCTATTCGCCGTTATGAATTGTCTGCAACGTCTATAAGGACACTTGTTCCGCTTGCCGTGATACCAGTGTGAGTGGACAGTTGGTTGCACAACGCTTGCAAGAAGTAAACGATCTTGATGTCTCGTCTGTTACGTTTCTCCTGTCACTCTCTTCTGATGGGACGAGATCTCCCTCGTTTCCGAATATTCATTGCATCAACTCCTTTCATCTACCCAAAGCCAATCCCTCCCTCTACTCCTCCTATGATCCAGAAACCATGGACTCATCTTCACTCACGCATTGGTACGATACTCGCGGTACGACCACCATCGTCGCTACGGTCGAGCCCCTTTCTCCCTATACCGATCCCGCACTTACAGCAAATTTGGTGTGTCGAGTGCTCCTGGCCATCGTTGCCAACTTGACCTGCCTCGTGCCTCTTCGTCTGCTCTATAGAAATGGAGAACTTGCAGCAGTGGTGTTCATCTTGAACGTCGAGATTAAGAATCTCGAAACGATTACGAACGCCCTCATATGGAGAAACGACAACATCAGGTCCTGGTGGGCAGGCTACGGCTGGTGCGATGTCGATGCCTACATTCACAACATCAGCATCGGCCTCTTCGTCACCTGTCTGTTAGCCATTATCCGAAACTTGGCCCAGCAAGTCGGATTGATGCGAGCCAATGCCCTTAGCGTCCAAGAACGGCGTCGTCGGAACTTGATCCAAGCACTCATCATCTTCCCCTTCCCCATCATTCAGCTTTGCTTGACATGGCCGCTTACAGCCCAAAGATATCTTGTCGGAACACTGATAGGCTGCAATTGGATTGCTCATCCGTCCTGGCCCTTCCTGGTTTTCTTTGTGCTTCCGCCGCCCATATTCGCTCTGATCACGTCCGCTTACGCAGGTGAGTTGTCGGGAGAAAAGTGTCCCAGTTTGTGTTGTCCAGCTAGCTAACACACACCGTCTTCTTTGCAACGCGCGTAGTCCTCATCTACAAGAGATTTCGACAAGTTACGAAAACGACCGAGACGGCGCTCTTGAGCAATCGTATCGCGCAACAAAGGAGCCAGCGCACAAGACGGAGGCTATATCTCATGGTCATTTCCATACTCATCCCCTTTTTGCCAGTTGTTCTAGCGCTGGCCGCCTTCAACATCTCGCAGATGCAGGGACTCAAGCCTTACAACTATGATCAAGTCCATAATCATGCCTCGCCGCTGCCCTGGGACACAATCCTGTTCGTCTCATCAGGCCAAATCAACTGGGCCGTGATGAACAACTGCTACATCTCCATTGCTACGGCCATCCCAATCTTCGTCTTCTTCGGGTTGACCAAGGACGCCGTCAACAACTACCGACAAGTGGCCCTCTTTTTCGGTCTAGGTACCCTCTTTCCTCGTCTGCGGCGAGAATACGATCCTGATAAGGCTGTTTCGGTGGGAGGAAGCTCTTTCGGCTCCAGTCAGATGCGAAGCGTCGCCAGGTAAGTGTCATTGGGCCACAATAAGTCCTTCTATGAACGTGTTCTCACAATGCACCAAGTGCACCTTCGAAAACTGAATCACTCAGCTCTCCTGGGCCGTCCAGCCGCCACATGTCATTCCGCATTGACAGCACGCACGGCCAACCATCTCAGCATCTCGGTGTTCACGATACTATACACGCAGAGAGCACAACCACAACAAGGTTTCCTGGTCACAATCCACTCCTATTTAGCACTCGTCGCAACATCTCGGTCCCGCATTTCTTACGAAATTGTTTTGTGCGAAAGAAGAAGCCTGGACACGATCCAGAGATCGGGCCCTGCCTGGGGCCTGTTCAGCCGGCTTGTCCCCTTGGGCAATCGTATCAAATTTCCGGGCGACCCTCTGTTCAAACCGTCGTTTGGTCTGGTGAAGGCCAAGAAGGGTCTGGTTCGGTGGGCTGCTCGGGAATTGCGAGAAAGCCTGTTGCTTGTGGTGTTCAGGTTCAGACTTGTTTATCGCGAGAAACGTAGCGGGGGGGCAAGGGAGTGATGTTAGGTGCCAGCTTTGGAGCGAGCCCAGGTATTAAACAGTGATTTCAATTCTCCGAGAACTTGGAACAGAATGGTTCCCCTGTGGATTCGACGGCACTTGTTGCCACTTGATGGATTTGTTTCAGACTTCACATAGATCAATCGACTCAGCACGAGGCCTTTCCTTTTCACATCGTCTCCTAGAGCAAGACAACCTGCGGGGTATATAAAATCCGTCATAAGTATCAACGTTGTGCATATATTAAGCCAAGAGGTCCAAAGTCAACGCCAATGAGGGGACAAAATGAAACATGCGAGTGATAAGCCCCGTTCTATACTGTCCAAAAACAACCCTCAGACCTTCTCTTCATCATATGCCAGAGATGTATACCCACCGAGTGGCAAAGACGCCCGTCCGAAGACAAGGTCCTGTCCTGTCCTTCCTGACTCGCTGCTTGTCCTGGTTCGCTCTTCTAGGAACCTTGCCACGCCGTTGTATCAAAAGTATGTTGTGGATTTGTCAAACCCGAGCAAAGGGGAGGGGGGAAATAGCAGACGAGTAAATAAGCAAAGAATAACCAGAGATTAGGATTTGCAGATTGTGTTGTATGTGCTCAAGAAGAAGTGGTATTATGGATGTGGGTGTGGGGGCCCGGTACAATATATGTAGAAGAAGAAAGAGCCAGAAGGTGATCCTGCCTCATTATTAGAAGACCCGCTTGTTGAGCATGCATTAATCCGTCAACACATCCAACGCGTTATTTTGCTGCCTTTTGCATCCGACGCATAGCTTCCCGGTGAGCTTCCAGCATGTCGCCATTTCTCATCCGTTCATCAAAAGCACGATCGACATTTTCTTTGTCTCGTTTCTGCATTTCCCTGCGCTGCGCCTCTGCTTCTTTCTGTCCCATCAGTACGTTGCGTTGCATCTCGATGTTCCGCTGAATTTCTGCCTCTCGTCCACCACCAAGCAGAGTCGCCGGTCCGAAAGGCGTTTCACGTCCTGTATTCGTCATGATGGGCGTCCCTGAGCGGAGGTCATACTGCACAGACTGGCGAAAACTGGCTAATTGAGCTTCCCTCGCCGCAATGGAAGCCAACGTCGATGATCTCTTCGGTTGGTGGGAGTTGAAGGCCAGATCTTCCGTGCTGTCAAGTCTATGAAGGGCCTGAGCTTGTGTGGTGACTGGCTGGGATAATGACATCAGGCTGCTCTGGCGCATGACCTCTTTCCTCTGGCTGAGAGGGACGTCGTCTGGGTCAGACAAACTGAGTGCTGCCGCATACATGGGGTAATTGTAGAGTGAGCCAGCGTCACTACCAAGCCCTTGGTTTGCAAAAGGTGGCTCTTGGTTGAGTGACAATAGACTTCCGTGGGATTTGCTTCGAAGGAACATCTCCCGTTGCCCGATCAAAGTCTGTGGGCTGGCATATGAGACAACTCCTGGGACTGGGATTCGGTTGGCGGGCAGCACAGGAGGTTGTGATGGTGTTGTATCGAAAGCGGCCACAGACAGCTGACTAGCAAGGGCTTGCCGGGGCTTGACACCTTGTTCTTCGACAATAGAGTTATCTGCGGGCAGGGCAACGGGCTCCTCGGCGATCGGCATGAACGTGGATGATGAATGTCGCAGCCCAGAAGGCGTCTTTTTCAGTGGTGGTGCAGGCGGAGCGGTCGGGGATAGTGGCATTCGTTGCTCAAGAGGCGTGTTTCGTCCACTGGTGGATGTCGGCAATGCAGCATTTGAGGCTGGAGGCAGGTCCTGCTTTGATGACCGCGTTGTGTCGTTTTTCGAATTGGCAAACTCTGAGCTAACAGAAACTGATCTTCGTACACCTGTTGGAGGTCCACCATCTTCAGCTGTCTGCTGAAGTTCTTCGACATTTACGGGAACGGGCTTCTCTTTTGGCTCTTTTGCCATTTTTGTCGCTTTCGCTGTGGGCACGTGCAGTTCGTCAGGTTTAGGACACTCTGCATGACTCAAATGTTTCGCCCATTCATTGGTTCGATACGACATGGCGACTCTCGAAAGCGATCTCGGTAAGCGATCCTTGGTCAGACTTGCTGGAGTTGACGAAACGCTTGCCATTGACTTTGCCCTTTCGGAGGCTTCAGGAAGATTGAGGTCAGCAGACGGTTCGCGACTCGTCTCTGCACCCATCTCTCCTTCTCTTTGTGATTCTCCTACGTGCCCTCCGGCCTTGTCAAACGGTTGGTCAACGACATGAGCAGGTCCGGGAGCAGTTGTAGTTGATGCTGGCCGAGATCTTGTTTTGTCCTGCGCAAGAGTATTATCGCCATTGCGCAATTCATCGCCCTGCTTACCAAGCTGAGCATGAATCTCCATACTTCGTCCGGCAAGCTCGGTCTCTCCAGGATCCTTCTGATCAAGATCCTGTACGATAGAGCGTGCATCCGCTCCACTCATACTCTCATTGTCAGCAGTGGCCGCAAGGGACCTCTCATCATCTTCGGGTTGGTGGATTCTACCCAGAACCAACTCTTCGGTACTCTCGCCTGCGTCAGAAGTGCTGTCGCCGCCTGCGCCACCGCCACCTGTGCGTTCGGATCTCTGGGAGAAGTTGCGAAGCAGCGTGGCAGACCCTTGAGATAGTCTATTCGCAAGAGACCGATGTTTACGAGGGGCTGCTGAAGCGGCGGCTGAGGCCTCAGCATCGTCTGCAAAAGTGGCAATGGAAGACCGATCATCGTCAGATTTGGCCTCGCTCCCTTCAGGGACCGTGAATGGCAGAGGGATGACCTCGGGGGCTCCTGTTACAGTCTGAGCTTGGGACTCCCGTTTACTGGCCGTGGTACCTTTGGAGTTTCGTTGGCTGCCGGCTAGTTCTTTTGCCTCCCGCCTTGTTTCCGTTTTCTCGTCCAGGCTTTCACCCTCAACATCGGTTGCATATTCGGGAATGTCGTCAGCAGCAACACGAACGGTGACCTTGCCCTCCTCGGCATCTTCTGTTGCCATCAAAGCATCCGGTCCGTGTCTCGAGTTCTCCGACTCAGACATGTCAGCCATTTCGATGACCTCGGCGGATGACAGCCCCTTCGATCCGATGTAGCCTTGTCGAAGTCTTTTCTCGCTTCCGGTCTCCCCAAAGTCAGTGACGCGTGACTCTGTGATACTGTCGGCAGCACCATCACCATATACTCGCTCCCACTGCCGGCGCTCTCGAGCATTCGACTCTTCGATTTGACGACCGACATTCTCTTCCTCTTGTTCCAAGTTCCGCTGGTCATCTGCGCGTTCTGCTGCTCTTTTCTCTCTCTTCTCACGCACAATCCTCCACAGTTTGATCTGCGAGATGATTCCCGCCAAGAAAATGAATATCACGGCTGCGGTTTCAACTCGAATACCTTTCGTGACTGGATAAGTGTCTGCTCCAAGTGGGAAGAGGTTGTCGTTAACCGCCCAAATGTAAGCCCAAAATTCTTTCAGGCCGGCGCGGCTAAAGCAATCAATGCCAAGTACCGCGACAGTCGAACCGCCAAAGGCGATTAGTACAATCAGGGCCCAGTCGCGCGTATATCTGCTGAAATACAGGGCAAAACCAACGAGAGTAAAGCTAGCAATGAATATTGCCTTGGACGGCACTGCGTGAAGAAGTCCACCAGGAACCAAGCACAAGAGCCACATGCTTATGCAGAATCCACCCAGGGCGCAGCCAAACCCCTCGGTCAGTTCCTTGAAAAACATGGCGGCAGCACCAACGGCGCAACCTGACATGATCACAGCCACAACGTATCCGCCCTGCAGTGCATTGCTGACCGGAACACTCATGACATAGACTATCAGCACTGTAACGCCGAGTGCCGTCATATATGCGGTAGAAAAGAAGGTGTGAATCCAGCGGTTCTTGATCCCAACCAGCGCGTATACTACACCAGTCGCAAGCATAACAACACCAGCTACTCCCCATCCCGGAGTCAACTGGGGAGGCAAGGGCAATTGGCCGGCCGGAATTGTCGCTAATCACCCCGAATTAGCATCGCGCCATGCTGACACTGAGTTTTCCACGTTGTGCTAGTCCACCTACCATTATAGAAAGTCGAATTGTCCAAAAGGCCACTGGAGGTTACTGTGGGCAATGCGGAACTTGTTGTGTTAGGTATCGACGAAGGTGCAGCCGTGACAGAGCCAGACACATCTGGTCTATCTGGCTTGGCACTTGATCCCTGAGGCTCCTTCAAATTTTGATCTCTCCCAGCAGGGTCTGTGATTTCTGGCTGAACCGATGACGAGATTGGTGTCGTGACAGGCACTGCGTTGTCCTGCCTCTTAACAATGGCGAAACTCTGCGAATGTACGACTTCAAAAATCAAGACCAGACAAATTAGCGCCCACAGGCGACTCGCTTTCGGGCTCATCATTATTCTGCGATTGTCGAGGTCGTCGTCGATTGAAAGCTTGTGTACGAGTTGCAAGATAGCTTTCACCAACGGCTTACACGAGCCTGTGAAGCATTATCGAGAGTTCGAGAGTCCGCGGTTCGGTCAGGAAGTAGTAGAAGGGTAATTCTGGAGGGAGACGAAGGGAGGAAATAGACTAGAAGGACATGCAAGAAGCTGACAGAAGCAATGACGGGTAATTAAACCTTAGTGGTCTCGCAACTTTGTTATGTGTGGTGTCGCGTGGTGTGAGACAAGAGGCTCTACCAGAAAGTCGTGGTGGGGAAAAAAAGAAAGAGTTGTTACAGCAAGACGTCGAGAATCAAAAAGAGGCGAGCGCCTAGGCACTGCACGGTAAATGAAGGCCTTGGTTCGATCAAAGGGGAAAGTAGCGGATGTTGCACTCATCGATAATAGAGCGAACGGGCAAAAAGGAACGGATGCATGAAGCAGTGGGTGGGAGGGTGGCATGCAGAAGAATTTGGAGGGAGGATTGGAAAGTGTTGAACGGGAAACACGGGAAACGCGCAACT
This sequence comes from Epichloe festucae Fl1, assembly GCA_003814445.1. Classification (NCBI taxonomy): domain Eukaryota; kingdom Fungi; phylum Ascomycota; class Sordariomycetes; order Hypocreales; family Clavicipitaceae; genus Epichloe; species Epichloe festucae. Next base: position 3,985,239 of record CP031387.1, on the reverse strand, counting down.
TCTGTTCGGAGTCACTCCAGCTAAATCCTCCTCCCTACGAAGACATGAGCTTTACCGCAGTGTGGTCCGTATCGAACGCTAAAACGAACGCATCGGCTTCGTATACTTATTATTGGTGTCATTCAAGCGTGGGGACGGGCCAGAAGGTACAAAACATGCCGGCCAAGGCCGAGAGAGTGGATGAAGTGGGCGAGACGGCAACCAAGAGATTGTAGGGCCAATTTCCCCGACTGGGGGGTTCAAGGCGGAGTCAGTCCACCGTGTGGAATGCCTGCCATTGTGGATGGCGGGCACGAGCATAATACATGTACGCAGCGAAATACATCCTTCGGGCACATACTCATCGATGTAATGCCGGTAGGAATTTTTTTTTTTCTTAAATTTTCTTTCGCGAAGATGGCAAAGGTCATCATCATGGCGTCCCACGTCGCACGAAAACGGGCAATCTAGGATCCGGTAGGTAGCATACGGAGTAGAATGAGAGCTTTGAGAGCTTTGAGAGCTTCGAGAGCTTCGACAACCACAACTGTTCAATCAGTATATATCGAGAATCGGTACTGTCCACGCGCGCGAGGGCACCGCAGCATTGCGCTCCCAACAAGCTCACCCAGATCGACGGAGGTTCCGGAGGACGGCGTACAGAGTGCTCAGTACCAAGATGAATGATCTTGAAGCCGGGCAAATAGTCTCACAAGGCCAGGACGACCATTACCAGCAAGCCACTCACCCACGCCACGCCACGCCACGCTCGTTCACGAGAGGCTGATGGCAGCGACGGAGGTCGATGTCTACATAACTAACCCCTGAATGATTTTACAACGATAATAAGTCCCACGCGGGACAGCCACTATCAGCTCTTATGTATGTACATAGTGTTTATAGTAAGTGAGTAAAGTACACGTACTTCTCACCCCACTTAATGCCACACTAAGCCACGGAAAGATCTTTATGTAATTCGCCTGCTGCCCCTAGTTCTGTACCTCCTGTGAAAATAAACAGGGATTAGACTATAATTCAGGTACAAGCGCACGCACCAACGAGTGGCCTCACCCCATTCCGAGTCGGAAGGTACAGAACAGCTCCTATTGTTAGAATTGTATGATGTGATAGCTTATATTGCGTGTAAGGTACAAGTTACATATGTACAGGTTATGGGCAGTATAAGCCCTAATGTACACTTTACTGCGTAATCTAGCTAAAGTGGTCCTAATTAGCTATAAAATCTAATACCCCTCCTTAAGTAAGAGTTATAATAGTGCTAATTCTAGTGGATTCCTTCTTTCCTTACTACCCTTATTAAAACCCTATAAGAAAAAGAGTAGTAGCTTATAGTAATTCTTTAATATAATACCTATAATATTCTCTATTCTTTTCTCTAAAGACTTACTACCTTTATTTACTTCTTTAGCTTAGGCCTTACTAAAGCCTTTATACCTAAGTCTACTAGATTCTTTATCTAAGATATTTAGTTTACCTTTACTATTTTCTCCTAGATTAATTTATAAATCTTATAATACCTAATTTAAATATACTTTATATATTTATAGAATTTAGTATTATTTAAGATTATTTATACACTAGTATTATTTATATAGAGTTATAAAAGTACTTACCTTTTATAAATCTCCTTTATTAGCCCTTTTAGATAGATAGCTTTAAGTCCTATACTAAAGAGGCTAATATACTTTACTTTAGTGCTTAAGGTTATAATAATACTTTACTTCTTACTTTTCTAGCTAATAGTAATACTAGCTAGTAAGAAAATATAGTAGTTAATAGACTTAGAATTACTCTTATCTTATGCTTACTTAGTATCTAAGAAGCCTATAATCTTATTATTTTATATACTATTAAAGGTTAGTACTAGGTTAATAGTAAACTTAATTTACTATAGTACTTACTTTACTACTAATAGGTATCTTACTACTAGGTTAGTTATAAATTTACTTAGCTTTACTATAGGATATAAGAGGTTAATTTATATTCTAATTATTATAAATATTAGTGTTCTAAGGATATATTAGAAAAGTAATTAGTTATCTTTATAGCACTCCTTACTTTCTATATATAGTTCTAGTATCTCTAAGGTATTTATAAGTATATTCTAAGACTTTATATTTTCTATATTTAGTTACCTTAGTACTCTCTTTAGGTATAGTTATTATAAAAAAGTAATAGTTTATTTCTTTTAATCTTAGGTAATTACTATACCTAGGAAGTAGTATATAAGGCTAAGGTTAGTTATCTTAAACTTCTTTACTAGCTTTACCTTAACTACCTTAATCTTAGTAATATTAGGCCTAAAGAATAGCATATTATCTATATAAATAGTAATAATTATATTATCTTTAAAGAAAATTACCTTATTAAACTATAACTAAGTAAAGCCTATAGTAATAAGTTTAGTTAAGAGAGTCTTAAACTATACTTATAAAGCTTACTTTAGACTATATAGCACTTTTAGTAGTCTATAGACCTTTCCTTTTTATTTAAAACCTTTAGGGAGTTCTATATAAATAGTCTCCTTTACTATTCTATATAGGAAGGCTATTTTTATATCTATTTATTTAATTTCCTAGCCTAGAAGGGTAGCTAATATAAATAGGAGCTAGTATATCTTCTATCTAATAATAAAGGCAAAAGTCTTATTATAGTTAATTTTATATTCCTATTTAAAGCCTTATATAACCTATTAAGCCTTATATTATTTAATATTACTAGTTAGGCTAAGTTTTACCTTAAATACCTATTTCCCTAATAGAATATACTAAGTATTATTAATATCTATTACTTTAAAGGTATTATTTTTAATTAGTATATTATACTTTTCTTCTATAGCTCTTTTCTATTTTAACTAGTTTACTAATTACTAAGCTTCCTTATAGGACCTTAGTTTATTTTCTTTAAGTAATTTATTTAGAGTAGTTAAGTATACTACTAGAAGAGGTATAATATTATTTAAGGCTATTAGTATCCCCTAGAATTCGTTAAGAAAGGTAAGTTCTTATAGTCTATATTTAGGGTAGTTTACCTTAAGTTTAGGGTGCTTTTACTTCCTAATTAGTAAGCTTATTAAGGTTAAGTAGTAAATTAATAGATTTTGAGGTAAATAATTAAAGTTTCCTAGTAATTAGTTAATTATCTTAGTCCCCTCCTTAAACCTTACTTATTTACTTACTTACTAATTAGGTTAATCTATAGCTTTTACCTATTTCCCCTCCTAAACCTAAGTAATAAGCCTCTTTATAGTTAATTACTTATATAAATTAAGCTAAGGGAAGCGTTTAAGTTAATTAGGTAGTAGTATTTCCTTTATATAAGGTAATGCTAAAAGGTTAGCGCTATATTAAGGGAGCTTAAATTTTACCTTTAGGTTAATCTAGGTTTATTTATTAAAGATAACCTCCTTTACTCTCTTTACTAGGCTAGTAATTAGGTTTTAGAGTTAGTAAATATTATTAGCTTTATAGCCTACTAGAAAGCATAGATATATCCTATTATTAAGCTTCTTTAGGTACTTTACCTTTAGTACTAGCTTATATATATAATATCTAAGGCATTATAGGTGTCTAGTATATGGTTTAATACCTAACTAGGCCTTATATAAGGTTATTCTATTAATTACGCTATAGGGAGATTACTCCTAGGTATAGATAACTACTTATAGGATTTCCCCCTAGAGTTTCTTTAAAAGCTTACTATTATAGAATATAGCTCTTACTTTATTTTAGATAGTAAGATATATATACTTTATTAGATTCTAGTTTAGCTAATAAGCTACTATTTATTTAGGTATAATACCTTTCTATTTAAAGAAGTTAAGTAGCACTATATTTTTAAACTTTCCTTTATTATCTATCCTATATTATTAAATTTATCTAGAGATTTATACTTTTACTATAGCTATATTTACTTAGATATAGGCTACTACTTATAACTTCTCCCTTAGTAAATATACTCTAGGCTTCTTTATTAGGTTATTAATAATTAGTAAGTAATACTTCTCCCTTACTAGTGTCTAGGGCTTAATTAGTCCTCCTAGGTTAGCTATTTATTATTAACTATAGTTAAGAGCTTTATATATAACTACTTAAGTATTTTATACCTTTCCTTTACTTATAATATAGGCCTTATAAGGTCTAGCCTATTTATTAGAAATCTAGATACCTAGGTCCTTAGCTAGTATAATATAGTTAGTGTAATTTAGATATCCTATTCTAAGATAAAAGATTTATAGGGGAACTATCTTAGTAGTATGTAATATAAGGAAAGCCACTAGATTATTAATAACTTTAGGTGTATTCTAGTAATATATAGTCTTAGCGTAAGAGTATTTAAGATATTTAAAGTAACTATAGGTTATACTATAAATTACTAAGCTATTATTATACTTAACTTCTATATTATTATAGGTTTAAAGGTATATAAAGCTAGGCTATTTTATAAATACCCTAAGGGAGAGTAAGTTAACTAGTAAAGTAAGAATATAAAGAACTTATTAGAGATAAATTAGCTTTATATCTTATATACACTATATTATTAGTAATATACTTTTACTACTAAGCGTATAAGCACCCTCTCTAATACTATTTATTAGAATAGGGTTAGTAAATTCCTTATAGTTACTAAATATATACCTATTATAGTAAATATAATACTTAGTAATACTATTAAAAATCTAGTCTAGGCTTCTAGTATTAGCCTCTTAACTATTTATTTATATACTTAATACTATAGGTTTATAAATATTAGCTATAAAGAACTCCCTAAGGTCTTATAGCTATATAAGGAATATATCTATATTGTTCTCTAGTATATTTATATTAGCATTATATACTAATAGCTTATCTATAGTCTTATTAGCTTTTTACCTATTCTAGGTATTATATTTACTATTATTATAATTACTTAGTATAGGAATCTAGCTATATATAAAGTAAACCTTCTAGTGTAGTCCCTTATAATTATTTAGCTTCTAAAGCTTAGTGTATTTCTATAGTTATATTAAGCTATTTATATCCCTTTAATACTTATTACTAGTGTATATTAAGTATACTATACTACTTATAATTATATTACCTATATATCCTAATATTTTCTTCTTAGTTTCTAGGTATTAATACTTATCTTAAGCTAGTTCTATAAGTATATCTAGTATAATATTAGTTTTATTTCTAACACTAGCTATTTTATACTATTAAAAGACTTATAACTAGAAAATACTAAAGGTATCCCCTAGATTACTAAGGAACTATAATTAATAAAGCTTCTCTAGTATCTTCTAGTCTAGTTATATTTACTTAAGTTTATAGAGTTATTACTTAAATACCTAAGTAAAGTCCTAGATATTACTATGTTTCTATAGGGTATTTATAATAAGGCCTATAATAACCTTACTAAGGATATTAGCACCTTACTATTAGCTAACCTTTTATAGTATAGTGTAGGCTTTATAGGCCTTTATAATACCCTTAATCTTTTTACCTATATAAGGTAAGTATTATCTATAAATTCTAGTAAGAAAGTTAAAGTTTTTACACTACTAGAAAGCTAGTTACTTAATATACTTATTCTATACTACTAATAAGTATAGTTTTATAAGTACTATAGGTATTAGAGTCCCTTTAAGAATAGGTATTATAAATTTTACTATTATAGTATTCTTTAGAGCTTTATCCTATTTTACCTAGTTCTCTAACCCTTTAAGCTTTAATATAGTAGTATAGTTTTAATTACCCTTATATGCCTTTAATACTATACTTTAGACCTTAAAGTTATTAGAATCTAAGTATAGTATATTATCTTCTTCTATTAGTTATATATTTTAAGATTATATAGCTATTATATAGGCTATATTTTATTAGGGATAAACCACTAGCTTATACCTAGTAACTCTTAGTGTAATTATATAAGGGTTACTTCTATATAATAATAATTACTACTATAGTTATAGTTAATAGTAGTTAAATTATTAGGTATAGCCTAGTTCCTAGGTATTATAATTATTATTAGGGAGATATTATATATAATATTATAGTGTTTAATTTTATAGTGTATATATTTTACTTTTAGCCTTTTCTAAACCTAGAGGAATACTATTATAGATATTATAAAGCTTACTTTCTAAGATTAGGAAGTTATTAATATTAGTATTATATAAGTCTTTAGGTATTACTTATAGGATAAATTCTAAGCTACTATTAGTACTTAGTAGTAAGGCTACTATAAAGGAGTTAGGACTATAGGTCTTATCTCCCTATAGGGTCCTATTTTATTACTAAAGATAGCTAGGATTTATAAGGTTTTTACCTATATATATAGCCTATTTAAGCTTAGGGTTAATACCTATAGTAAGTGCTTTAATTAGTTTATTATAGTCTTTACTTCTAATAAATATAAAGCTTTTAATACCTAAATCCCTTCCTAAGTCCTCTAAGTCTTAGTTTAGGGTTATAGCCCTAGAAGAGTTTTTAGTAATACTAGATATTATATAAATATACTATTTAATAATTTAGTAAAGTATTAGGGGAAGTAAAGAAAGTTAGTAGTAATAGATAAATTAATTACCTATAGGAAGGGCTTTATTTAAGGATATTTTTAGGCTTTAGAGTATCTAGGCTTATAACCTATTAGAATTATATAATATAACAGCTTATATTACGTGTAAGGTACAAGTTACATATATATAGGTTGTGGGCAGTACGAGCCCTAATGTACACTCCACCGCGCAATCTAGCCGAAGTGGTCCTGATTGGCTGTGGAATCCAACACCTATTAGCTAAAAGTGGCATGTACGGAGTACGGACGGAGTATCTGTGCCTGCCCACAATTAGCTTTGTGCGACTCGACCACTTATCGCGCTTGGTCTGCCTGTCTGCCTGCCTGTCTGCCTGCCTGTCTGCCTGCTACTCAGCGATGACGAGAAAAGACTCGCACAATATCACCATCAACAAATCGCTTTTGGCAAATTGATCATCACACCGCGCGCAATGCCAGTACTTGTACGAAATACACCTGCTGCCACAAGATATCTCATTGCTCCTTGGCCTGTCTCAGTTGAAACTGTCCACGCGACGCAGAATCAAGTTGCTGACGAGGGGGTTTATCACCAGGGAGACTGTTCATGCAGCATACATCTCCCTTGACATTGAGAGATCCCTCTTCTCCCATTTGAGAGGCCGTGATACATGAGTGAAATGACGTTGAGCAAGCCGACGCCAATGAGAGAGGGAAAACATTTCAACAAGGGAACAAGGGCTAACTACATAGGTCCTAGCGGCTGGCTCCATCAAGCATTTCATCTCAACCAGGGTTATCATTACGTAGAGGTTGCCACACTGTTTTTGTCGTTGCCCCTGTTTATTCTAGATTCTCATCCGAGGCAAGAAGGGAAAGCGACAGGCCATCTTTGGTCCTGGTCCGGCAATCCTGGCAGGTCGGTTTGTGATCAGGCCCGCGACACGATAGCAGCGAATTCTCTTACATTGTACAAGTATTCGGGGCCTTTGACATGGCCGCCAGAATCTTCCGTCAGGTTCCACACGGAACAGGTTCGAGGATCCGTGGAAATGCTAGCGCTGTACTCCATACTGGGATTTACTTCGCACTGACTGTCAGAACTGTCAGAACATGACAGGCTGTAACAACATCAAGCTTTTCTCGATGAGCAGTGACGCGCCTATGCTGAGGACAAATTGAATCATACCAGCCTCGAGGTGAAGGGGCGATTTGTCCTGATGGTTGTCGATGGTGTCAAGTCAAAGTCATAGTCATCGCACGGGGCATCATCACAACCGTCCAACTTCGGCAACTTCGGCACATTGCATCAGAAGCGAGAAGGCAGAGGTTGCTTGAGCCGTGGAGACAACAGGATACGGAAGCTGAGCACGGGTTTTTCTTGGCCAGGTTGCCATTTCCATTTCAGCATGCATCATCATCATCATCATCATCATCATCAGTTCACCAGGTACAGAATCCTGATTGACCCAATTGCGCTCCTCCGTCCCGTCTTCGCGATCGAATTCGGTCATGGTCGGGAACCTTGCCAAGCTCCTTCCGCGCATGTCCCCGCCCAGAGTCTAACCAGGCTAGGGGCAGCAACAATGGCAGGCGCGCAGGCAGCAAGCAAGCAGGGCGGGAAGGAAGGAGTCAGAGTGTCTGTCCTGCAAGTCGTGCTGTTAGCGGCAACGTTGAACGCGTTGTTAAATTAAACCGCCCCACTGGCAACGCCTCGTTGTCTCTCAGTTCCGTGTACCGATCGACGATGATGAACGATATACAATCTCTTCGGGGTCACCGCGGTTGTGCACCGTGGCAGGATTCCTTCTTCTCACTTATGCGGACCATTGTACGCTTTGTACGAACACTAGTTGTTGGCGGATTATGTGGTACGGATATGCAAACAGGCGCCTTGTCCTTTGACCAGAGAGAGAGCGTGTCAAGTGATTTGATGCGAATGTATCCGGGTAGGAAAGCAACGACGGGGGGGGGCTTAGGGACTCAGGATAATCATGCCTGCCTAAATGAGCCTGTAGCAATTATGGCATCTACAGAGTACATAGTCCGTAATCTTGCTCTCATCAGTCGTCTGAGAGGAGCAAGCCACCAGCCTTCCGGGCACAAGGGCAAGTGCAGTGCGCATCACCGTCATAGCCGAGATCTCCGTACGGGGGGGGGGGGGGTACTGGGGACACGCATGGACCGAAATGAGTACGCAACAAACTGCTGCTTCATTTTTCGGAGACCACGATGCTGGGTTGAGACTCGAACGGGGGGAGCACAATGGAAGCAATACCAGACGCAGAAGCTGGTTCCTTCAAAACAAACAGATTGCATGCGTGCGTCTCGGGCCACTGACTGACTGACTGACTGACTGTCCGGACAACGCATCACCATCGCATCGCCACCCCAGCCTACCCTGGAGCTTTTACCCTGATTCTCCTTGCTTTGCCTGCGAGATGTCTTGCCATGTAGGTCTCAGACAGAAAGCTAACCAGGTATGTTGTGACGTTGTGTCATTTTTTACCGCGCTCCTTCTCCGCGTTCTTGTCCCACCGACTTTTTCCATCCCTCGGGCCGGCCAATGGATGCGGTTCCTTATCCATAGCCTTGAGAGAAGGGGGGGGCGCGCAAGTTGTTCAACAAGGAATCTGGGCGGAAATGTGGCTGACATTGACGAGCAGGTGGTGGTGCGACCAAGTTTCCAACAACACCATTCCTTCTCAGCCGTAATGTGATTGCGAGTCTAGACCGAATCACAGAATCACGGGACATGGCCGCCTATGGTGTTGTTCCCCATCTCCCGTGTAGTGGATGTGTGTCAAATCGCCGTGGCTCTTTATTTTCCTGGAGTAGATCCCGGGGGTCCCGTTCTTTTCTACGGAGCACCGCAAGACCTTTTATTTTATTTTATTTTTGTTCTCCCGGATCGTACTAATGGGGAGTGTAATAAGTGGCGAATTCGTCGGGTGCAACTCGGATCAAGGCGTTATTGATCAATCCGCCACGCTAGGTGATCTGTAAGAGTCACCTGCTCGTACAAGTTCATCATGCCTCCTTTCTCCGTCATCCCTGGACCCGACGTTCGTTGTCAAAACGTGGTAATACGTGTAGTACCTGGGCGTAGGGTGGTAGGTAGGGCAAGGCAAGGCGACAATGCGAGGCGAATTCGCCCCGGTCAATGGGTCAATGACGACGCGGTAAAAACCGTTCTCTACTGCATTTGTGATTCCGGGTCATCTCATGTTACGAAAGATGAAAGCCTGCAATGGAGGCATGTCCTGCAACTGGGAGGAGTGGAGATGATTGCACGAAATCGTTGAATCCGTGACTTGCTCATCGTACTATCGCCATGCAAAGTGGTATCATGTTAATAACGAGCATTGAAAAAGAACTAGTCCTTTAACATCGTGCTGGCTGCCCTTGCCTGAAAGAACCGAAGAAGAGCGCTGCGCTGCGCCCACCGAAACCACAATCGTATCAAGAAAAATTCGCTATTTATATCCCCTCTCTTATTATTCGTACCGTCATTCCGCCTCCCCCTAAACGCGAGTTTCATCTATGGAAACCATTTCAGGGGGCAAGGTGGTAAAGGGGATGATGTCTGTCAGTGAAAGTGAGATGGACGTGCTGTCACGTCACGAATTCGCTGGCTGGCTGTTTGTAAAATCATACATGTAAATTTTTTTTCCCTTCACCACGGATGCGTTGTTGTTGTTGTTGTTGTTGTTGTTGTTGTTGTTGTTGTTGTTGTTGCTGCTGCTCAGGGAAGAAAGAGACCTCATCGCTTCATAACGCGGGTAGGCACTCGATCGCCGCTGTAGCGTGGCTGAGAGGATTGTTGTTTTCCTGTCCTGGACGTGCGCGCATGCTTCGCCGGCACGGGACTCTTGTGGCGTACGTTGAGCAAGCCAAGGACGGATCGCAACGGCAGCAGGAATAGCTGGAGCACAGTGGTGAAGGGGAACAGCACGAGCGTGATGAGCGACTCGACGGTTCGGACCAGGATGTTCTTGGAGCTGCTGTTCTTGGCAGCCACTGCGGCCAGGGCAATGGCATCATCCAGTCGCGAGTCTAGTGCTGAGAATCGAGCGTCCGTCTGGTGCTGCAGCAGGGTGGCCTTCTTTTCGTATCGCCGCACCGCGCGGTTGAGGGCATCGAGCTCGGGCTGAATGGCGTTGCGAACGTCTCTGGCCAGGGAAGCCTTCTCCTCGGTCGCCGCAGAGCCGACGCCCTCGCCGTGTTCCCTGACGAATTCATCGGCCAAGGAGCGCGCCTCCAGTCTTTCCAGGCGCTCACTCATCTCTTCCAGGTGCGCGCCAGACTGGGTTGGCAACGCAAAGGGGTTGCCGTGGACCACTCGCTGGAGGTGCAGAGTTCTGGATTTGACTAGCTGTATGGTGTGTGAAAAGGCACGCAATTCCGACACCAGCAGAAAGATGGTGAGGTTGTAGTTGGAGACGAGGCCCTCGGATGGCCGGCTGAGCTGGACGCGGATGTAGTGCAGCAAGTAGGCGCTGATGAGCGGCAACGCGAAGCACGAGAACAGTGCCAGCACCTCGTGCATGTAGAGCTCTCGGAGCGCTGACTGCTGCTGCGGCGTGGTAGTCGGGTCTGCGGATGACTTTCCTTGCGGGCTATTATATTTGCTATTCGTCCTCGGGGCTTCATCCGTTTCTTCGGGAACATCGTCGAGGTTCGTGGGCTGATGGGCTGCGTCTGGACCAGAACCATCGGGCTCGAGCTCTTCTTCGACGGCGATTTCGGTGTCTGCTTCTTGCTGACTGCGAAGCTGCTGGGCAGAGTGGTACCAGACCCTGTGGAAATACGAGAGATTTCAGAAACTTTGCCCGGAGGATCAAGTTGAGATGTATCTTGGGGTGATGGTTGATTTGGTCAGATGGAACTCACCATGGTTGCGTCACGGACCAGTGCAGGAAGACGCCAGACAGGCCCAGAAGCATGATGTCTGTGACGACGACATGGCCATCCTTGAACAGGACTCCCGCAATGGCCGGGAGAAGAGCAAAAGCCAGAGACAGGGAGGCTAATGATGAGGTTTCCGGGATGGGCGTCTCGTGGCCCGCGCGAGCCCTCGGATTGAGCAGATTGCGAGCCTCGTCCAGGTTGTAGTCTGAGAAGTTGGAGCTTCGCCGGGGCGCGCCGTGAGGCACAGCCTCGAGGGAAGCTTCGGATCGACTTGCATGGGACTTTCGCCGGATCGGAGGACCATCATCCACCGGCTTGGAACGACGGAGTGCGCGGCCGGGAGGGGCGAACCCTGTCGACTTGGATGTCACGGCTGGGGCTCGAGATGATGCAGCCGCTGGGGCCGCGGGCGAGCCTTCGTCCGGCATTGACATTGTTTGTTTTGCCTTGTTGGGGGTTTACTTGTTGGGAAGAAGCTGGATGAAGAGAGGCAGAGGCATTGGGGGTCTGGGACGGAAAACAGACAAAGGCGTGCGCGTGGGAGAGATGGATGGGCGATGCGTAAGATGCGTGATGCGTGATGTGTGATGTGTATGATGTGTGATGTGTATGATGTGTGATGTGTATGATGTGTGATGTGTATGATGTGTGATGTGTATGATGTGTGATGTGTATGATGTGTGATGTGTATGATGTGTGATGTGTATGATGTGTGATGTGTATGATGTGTGATGTGTATGATGTGTGATGACGAGTTGACGAGCTGAACTCGCCAGGTGCGTCGAACGTTGGGCCGTTTCGTCATGAACTTTGATTTTGCCGCCAACAAGGACAACAACGTGCGACGACGCCCTGCTGCCCTGCTGCCCTGCGCCAAGAACAACTGGGTGAAAAAAAGAAAAGAAATCCGGGGTACCCAAATGGAGTCTGGCGGTGCATCTCAATCCCGCGCAATCAATCCTGGGCAATGAGAGAGATATCCCCAGCCCTCACTCAATTGCAACGTTGTATGTACTCCGTAGTCCGTACGGATTATTGTTACACGGACAGTTCTTTCAAATACGTTGGTGGCTTTTCTGGTGTCAAGGACCCCTGCTCGAGTTTCATCATTGCCCACAACCCAGATTTCGGTCCGTCTTCTTCTTCAATTTTTTTTTTTTTTTTAAAAATAGACTCCTTTCATTCGCGTCTTCTCTGCCGTCATTTTGTCTCTTTGACACAGCCCGGGATAGAGAGCGAAAGAAAGGGAGATGGAAAGGCTCGCCGTCTTCTACTTCAGCATCGCGCCACAAGTGAAAAGTGAAACCAAACCAACCAACCAACCAACCACGGGTGGTCGAATCGCCCAAGACTACAGTGCTGGAGGTGCTGGAGGTGCTGGAGCCGCGGCCTGCAGGCCTCTGGCTGCGCTGACTTGACGGACCAGGCAGTGGCTGCCCGTGGCTGCATGTCGCCTGCATTTTGGCCGTTTTGGCGGCAGAAACGTCAACATGCATCTCCTTCGCCCACCGCCCCGACATCCTCTCAGACTGGAACGAGTGCCATCACCGTCGACCCCGATCCTGACCCCGATCCTTCCACCGCCCCTGAGCACGGCCGTCTCGACGGAAGTGCCAGCCTCGTCTTTTCCACGACGCCCAACGCATCCGAGCCGTCTCAGAGCCGCCGTATCGAGACCGCTGTCGCGGCCGGGACCCAGGGTCATCAGACTCACCACACCGCGGGCCTCACCCAATCTCCCTTTCGCAGCCGTAAACGGGCGAACCAAGTCGCTGCTTACAGAAGCGGCCGGCCATCTGCATCGCGCCTTTGGAACCCCACGAACTCGACCCCTCGGATCCCCGACCAGCAGCGTCATCGCAAGCGAAGACCATCAACACCGCCTCTGCCCACTGTCCCGCTTCACCATCCCGTCCTTGATACCTCGTTGGCAGGAACCAAAGACCCCCAAGAACTTGCGGCTACCGCTACCGCTGCCGGCAGCTATCCACTCCTGACCCTTTCAGAGCAGCGGCAGACGAGACATTCAGCATCTGCGCGTGCAAGTCTCCAAATTGAGCGCTTCGGAGCCAGCCATCGCCGGATCAGCTTGCCGCGCTCTTTTCGTGATTCACACGACGGGCAGCCGTCCCTCCATCGCACGTCGATTGCCTTGGACGCTACGCAGACGACGCCTGGTAGCAGTTCATGGACAGACGAAGTGGAACTTGCGGAACTGTCGGCGAAGAGCAAAGGCAAACAAAGAGCACCCATGGCTACAACCATGGCCACTACAAACAGTGAGGATGCGACAAGGTCGTACTCGAGAGATCTTGAACGCGGGCCGGGTGTGATGATGCCGCGAATGTCCAATGCATTTGCGGCGGACGGCATTGGTTCTGACGTATCGTCATCGAATTCTTCCATTATGGGGGAGGATGTGCAGCCAGACGCCGGAGAGGAATGGGGCCCTCAGCATCCATGTTACCCGCACCTGAATCCTCATGTCCCCGTGGATTCGATGGAGTATGCGACGACGAGGATAATCCGTGTCAAGCGCGACTGGCTAATCGCAGGGGATCTTGCCCCAACCTTTTCAAACCTGTACCCGGAAATCCTGGATCCAGCGGGCGTGTCAGAACAGGAATTTCGACGCATCGTCGATAAGCTAAACGGAGAGCTAATTCCCGTGTTCGACCCTTTCAGCTTTCGAAACATGCTGGACAGTGTGCTGGGACTGGTTACTGGCTGGCTGTGGGATGATTTTGGCTTGACCGCGGCCAAGTCGCGTCTGAATAATCTCGAGAAGTGGATTGAGAGATGGAACCAAGAGATGGAGAAGACCATGGCGTCCGAGGAGGGTGTGGTCCCACCAAAGCTCATCTCACTTCGACAAACGGGGTATTTGAACGTGAGTTTTCTCTCTCTCTCTCTCTCTCTCTCTGAACTGCGTTCCCGTGATGGTGACCACCCCTTCTTCATTGGCTCGCGATGTATGCGATCGCTGACATTACAGTACAGCTGGACATCCAGATCCCAGATCCCGAGATCGCCCCGGCGCCCAGTAGCATTGGAGCTGGCGAGTCCAGAACCGCGTTGCCCACGGAGCCGATGCCTGCCATACCGGCTTGATGCGCATGTGAAGTTTCCCAGGGAAGAATTTCTCCGTATGGCGTTTTGCAACCAGCGAGCCAACTGCTGTGGGATCTCCGCCATGGGTACTTTTGACGAATTGTTGTCTAAACTGTGGCGTGGCGTGGCGTGGCGTGCGGACCACAACTGTTTCTTATTTTCTTATTCATTACATTGATACCAAGAATTTTGGGGACCACCAGTCTTGTTTGAGACAATGGAATTACGGACAGACGAGCTTCGTATACATGTACATCCATCTACATTCGCGCGTCGTTGCAGTTCGTGGCGTCTCGTTCCAAACATCAAATATGACCAACAAGCTTCCTTGATTGCCCCCTGCCCCCTGCTCCCTGCTCCCTGCTCCCTCCGTATCAACCCATCAAGCAGCGGCCCCCCAGCCTAGGGCAACCCGTCCAATTCTCCCTCTGACAGCGGCGCTTCTCTTCTTCTTCGGGCCTCTTTCCACTCGGCCCATGCATGTTGTCGACGCCTCGTGGCCAAGCCTTGAAACATTTACTGACTGGCATAAGTCCCAGGAAGCGAAAACACAATTTTCAACTACTTGCATTCATCTCGTCGTCCTCTGTTCTAACCCTACCATGAAGCCATCAAACACTTCCGCCAACTGCTCTTCTTTGATTCCTCCATAAAATGCCGCCATGCAACAAAATCACTCGGTTGTGTGACGTGTCGGTCCCAGTCTTCAACTCTCCGAGTCAGACCTAGCTTCAAGCCAGCTCGCGCAAACGAAGAAAGGTTGAGCAACACCATCCCTTATGATACCAACAGACCTCGCCTGAGACCTCACCTGAGACCTCACAGCTCAAGAGGACCCAGTGATGTCTTCTAGTCACCTCGATCCTGTAGCTTTCGTTTCCCAGACGAGCCAGAAGTTGAATCCATGTCAACGTCGCCGTCATCCTCTGGGGTATCTGACTGCTCAATGATTTCCCACTCGATCTTGACCGTCCCATCCTCTGATTGCTTGATACCATGAGCTCGGCGCATTCTGCCCAGCCTTGTGCCCTCAACCATGCTGTCAAACCAGGGAACCCCAAAAGACTGACGCAGTGCTGTGCCTTGGTTTCGGGTGTCCACCTGCTTCTCCTCTGCTTCGCCTTCGCTCTCCTCGGAAATGAGACCCAGGTCCTCCAGGTCCTGAAGGTCCTCCTGCAAGAGACTGCCCAGGGTAAGATTGATGTATTCGGCTTCGCTTCGAGGCTTTTCAGACCAGTACGACAACGGCGTGCCACAAAATCCACAAAAGTTGCGTTTTGTGTGCTCTTGGCTAGGGTGCGTATAGACTCGTCGAATCATTGCATGTGTTTCGTCGTCGAAGAAGGCGAAGGTCGTGCTGTGTAGCCACGATAACGGCACTCGAATGTAAGCTGCCAAAGGAGTGGCAAGTGGCTCTTCTGCAGATAGGCAGGCCAACGTTAGCTCTCTCTCAATGAGGAGACATGATACCTATTTCGAAAAGCTGTGCAAAAATGTGCAAAAATGTACCAAATCTACTCACGATGTGATCTCTCCGTGCTAAAAAGCACCTCCGCGTTTCGAATGCCATCTTCCGGGATGGCGATGATATAACGGTTCCGCCCGCAGAGGCAGCCACCCCGCAAAGGCCGCAACGCGCTCATGTCTCTGTTGAACTGCCAATTTCTTCGACAGCCGACGTCAATAGCTTGGAATGAGCGACTGAAGCACACTGACTGGCAATGTCAATCAATCATGTACGCCAACTAGCCTTCTGAGCAAGCAAGTCTGAATAAATGGATGTGCAAATTGCCGACTGAGACGACTTGTGGAATGATCGGTGAGGGAGGCAAAAAAAAAAAAAAAGGCTTCCGAGAGAGAGCAAAAGCTGGTGGCGGCCCCACGTACGTATTGGTATGTAGGTGGGGGCTGTTGGTGGTGGGGCATTTAACAGCTTGATCAATGGTGGAGCAGAGTGGTTCCTATGACGAATGGCGGATCACCCCCCCCCCCCCTGACCCCTCGACAACTCCCAACTTCAACCAAGGTCGATGAAGCAGATGCTTGTGATCCCATTTCCTGTTTCCCATCGAACAATCTCTCTCTCTCGCCACTCATCCTTCAACACCAACAAATGCACATTAAAAATCCGCGCCACACCACAAGCCCGCCCAACCAACCTAACCACAAACATGTCTCTATCCATCCAAGACCGCTCCCCCCTCCACAACACCAAGACGTCCATTCCCAATCTCGGCTTCGGCGTCTACCAGCTATACGGCCAAGCCTGCCAAGAAGCCGTCCTTGCCGCTCTGGAATCCGGCTACAGACACATTGACTCCGCGCAGCTGTACCGAAACGAGAGCGACGTCGGTGCTGCCGTTCAGCAGTCGGGCGTGAAGCGGCAAGACGTCTTTCTCACAACCAAGATCCGCCAATCGGCAGGTGGTTTTGACAAATCCTACCAGAGCGTGGTGGAGAGCATCGAAAAAGTGGGCGGAAAAGACGGCTACGTCGACCTGTTCTTGATTCACGTCCCCGGCACGGGGAGGGAGACGAGGGAAGAGCTGTGGAAGGTGCTGGAGAAGGTGTACGACGAGGGTCGGGCCAAGGCCATTGGCGTGAGCAACTACCGACCCCAGCATATAGACGAGATGAAGGAATATGCCAAGATTTGGCCTCCGCACGTGAATCAGGTTGAAGTATGTACATACACCGTGCTGTGCTTGTTGTTCCCACCCCGTCATTGTCGTTGTTGTCTCGCCATCCATCCGGCTAACGTGTTCATCATTACTTCAGCTCCATCCGTGGTGCCAGCAGCAGGACATCGTGCAATACTGCAAGGACAACAGCATTGTCGTGGCGGCATACAGCCCTCTGTCGTGCGGCGACCACCTCAATGACCCTACATTGGCGACTGTTGCGAGCAAGTATAAGAAATCGCCTGCTCAGATCTTGATTCGATATGCCCTCCAGAAGGGATGGGTGCCTCTGCCGAAGAGCGGCAACCCAGAGAGGATCAAGCAGAATGCCGATGTGTTTGATTTCACATTGAGCGACGAGGATATGAAGACTCTGGATGGGCTTGATCGTGGTAAAGCGGGAGCCTTATTTCCAGCTAACGTGAAGTAGGAGAGATGTGGTGGCGAGAATACTGTGCCCTAGATGAGACAGTTACGTCTACATTGTGATACTGGACAAATGTTGTACGAGATATGATCAAATAGACGCCCACCTGGCACGGGAAGGAAGGCATTGGACCGACCCAGTCGTGGGAGAACACTGCCCATTTACACCCTGTTCACCAAAAGGAAAAAAAAGTGACCTGTTCAATATTCGCATATTTACTTAGCAACATCTACATACGACTTGATGCCCTTCTTCGCCCAGTCCCGCAAATCTTTCTTCTTGATCTTGCCCGTGCTCGTCTTGGGCAGCTCCCGAACCACTTCAACCTCCCTCGGCACCATGAATTTGCTAATGTTGCTCTGGTGCCTCGTCCACGAAATGACATCCTCTCCGCGCACGGCCTTGCCCTCCTTCACCGTGATGTAGGCCTTGGGTCGCTCGCCCCAGAGCTCATCCTGCACTGCCACGACGCCGGCTTCCAGAACATCGGGGTGCTGGACAAGCATGCTCTCCAGTGCCACGGATGAAATGTTCTCTCCTCCCGAGATGATGATGTCCTTGGCTCGATCTAGAATCTGCGCGCTCCCATCGGGATGCCACACGGCGAGATCGCCCGAGTGCAGGGCGCCTCCTGCGAACAACTTCCGCGACGCCACTGCATCCTTGTAGTACTCCTTGGCGCAGATGTTGCCGAAGAAGACGATTTCCCCAATCTCTTGTCCATCTTTGGCAACGTCGATGAGCACACCTTCTGGCTGGTCGGGCTTGATGATTCGAATGGGTAGACTGGTGATGAATCCATGGCCTTGGCGAGCCATCTTGGCGTATTTCTGTTGAGGCGGGAGGTTTTCCCATTCAGGGAGGTGGTAGCATTTTGTTATGGGACCGTATGTTTCTGCGAGCCTCATTAGCTGTCGTTGAGGAGGGCAATGTTTAAGGGCCTTTTGAATACCTACCAGTCATGCCGTATACGTGAACGGGCATAAGATTGAGTTTGGTCTGTGATGGAGGTTAGAGAACAGAATGAAACTCGTTTTCCTATTCATGTAGAAGGAATGGCCTTCACCATTTGCTGAAAGAGGTGTCCTGAAGGAGGGCTAGCCGCCACAGTCACTTGTACGGGATTGGGCAGCTTTTCAGCTTCCCTGGCAGCTACGAGAAGCGTGTTGACGGTAGGCGCGGCATTGAAATGAGTGATTCCCTCTTCCTTCAATAAATTCCAGATTAGAGGGTAGTCGATTTTTCTCAGACACACGTTGAGACCTCGAACAGCCACGACCGACCACGGGAATGTCCAACCCATAGCATGGAACCTGGGAACGGGACGCATTAGCAAATTTTTTTTTTTTCCAAGGAGGAGGAGCGAGTGAAGTTATTCAAATACTCACATGGGAAGGGTCCAGAGATAGCGACACCGTCCGTGGTTGAGGCCGGATTCGATAATGTTACCCATAGCAGCAAGATAGGCGCCACGATGTGTATACACGACGCCTTTCGGTCGCGATGTGGTGCCAGATGTGAACGGAACGGCGAGCATGTCGTCTTCGTTGCTGACCTTGGACTGCAGACCAGCCCATGCATGGCCGCCTTGCTCTTTGTCATGGGCAAGACCCTCCAGAATTGCTTGGTTGAACTGGCCACATGATGGTCCTTCAGTGAGGTGCGTGTCCTATAGATATGTGTTAGTGGACGGGCGACGTTATTGCTCAAGAAGGAGAGAAAGAAAGACAGGTAGAAGAGAAAAGCAAGTCTTACAATGTCGATTATAAATGGCACTTTGCTGTGCTTGTTGGTGAATATGCCAAGCAAGCTCTCGAATTCCTTGTCCACGATGATGCAATCCACCTCGGCATATTCGAATATGTAAGCAATGTCATCTTCCTTGAGTCTGTAGTTGGCGGGAACGACCACGCCGCCGCCAGCAACGATACCATATATCGACTCCAGAAAGGCGGGTGTGTTGGGTGCCAAGATGCCAACCCGAGTCAGCCTGTGCTTCTTGAGATAGTAGGCCAACCCGCGGGCTCGGTCCGCGAAGGTCTGGTAGGAACGGCGCAAAGGGACACCGTCGGCGGTGATGTGGAAGATGGCATCGGCATTGGGCTCGACGGCGGCGGCGCGCTCAAGGAAAAAGGTCGGCGACAGATGGTGAATGTGCGGTGGTGGTTGAGATTGCGGAAGCAGGTGGCCGAGGATGGACCGAATGCGCGAAGGCGGCCCCGACCCAGACATGGTCGTGTTGTGAGGCAATTGATGGTTGCGAGCGAGCGAGCCAGCGAGGGGAGAAGAAGTGCGTGGAAGGCCGAGCGAGGGGAGGAATCAAGGAAGAGGAATCAAGAATTAAAGAAAAAGGAACAATAACGATTGACGACGGCGGGCTGGACGACCCCCCGCAATCCCTAGCGTCCAAGTTCCATGGCTGAAATGAAGAAAGCACTCACTACTCCGTACATCTGCAGTAAACGGGTGATGTGATGTGATGGCATTGGGAACAAATCGTCGGAATGTTGGGTGACCGAGGCCGAGGTCCAATATTAGCAGTGCCCCCCGCTTTCTGTGTATGTATGTATGTATGTACGGAGTACGGAGAAGGTACATATGTACATACACCCCACTGTACCTGCCCAGAAGTGAGCGCATCGGATCCGAAATGGAGTCGAGCCGCCTCAAGAGTCAAGGCACAAGTGGGATTCCCGAGCATCAACCGGACACAACTTGCATTTGGAGCATATGCGGCATGGCACATTTCGGGACAGCCGGCTGACTGGAGGATAGCTTTGTCAAGAGCACTTCAACTTGGAAGATGTACTCCACGAATCCGGAAGTGTGAATATCGGACAAGAAAGGGTTCTGGATGAACCATCAGATAGATGTGTCGTCCCCACCTCCATGTATACGACAACTCCACCACGGCCGCCGACGACACATAACGCAAGGGAGCAATCAAGTTGTCAACTTCCTTCGTCATCACGCAAGAGCCACACCAAGTCATCCCTCGACGCACGCGACGCACGCGACGCACGCGGCTCTTGATCCTCCAGCTCGACTCGATTTTTAATCAGACCTCACGAGTCGTGCGCCAAAACCCGTCAGACCCGAAGCGTTTCGTCAGCTACATTGAGCTCTTTGCGTTGCGAACCCGTCTCACCCGGACTTGCTCGTGTCACACCGGTGCTTTTCCTGGCCATGAGAGGCCGGCCAAAGACTCAGCCCGATCAATTACGTCGAGTCCTTCGCAAGATCTTTGTCTGATCAAAACCACAGTTGGGTAAGACACCTCCCTCTGCTTTTCGGAGCCCGGGTCTTCTGCTCGATTGTCAATTGATTGCCCGTGTGCATGATTCCGTCATGGT
Source organism: Epichloe festucae Fl1 (assembly GCA_003814445.1). Taxonomy (NCBI): domain Eukaryota; kingdom Fungi; phylum Ascomycota; class Sordariomycetes; order Hypocreales; family Clavicipitaceae; genus Epichloe; species Epichloe festucae. The sequence goes on along the minus strand of CP031387.1, from coordinate 3,964,240 downwards.
TCGGGCATAGAAATCGCCATCCTTGCATCCTTGAGCACCAACTAACGGGTTCGTAGGACAAAGGGGCACCTTTGATTGCCGCAGTGCAGCTCCATGTCCTCACAAGTCCCCTCAAGTTCTGATGCCATTCGGCAAGGCGTACCACGCATGCCGTCTTACTCAAGTGCTGCCCCCCGGAATGGCGACGATACCCGCAAGCTACCCGAGCGAGCGAATACCACACCCAACTCCTCATCGTCAAAGTCAAACCAAGAGGCAGTCGTTGAGGGTGAAGAAAGGGAAGCGCCGTCCGCTTTCGAATCGGGTGCCCACAGCGACAATGACGAAAATGTGGACACAGCACGAGGTTCAGTCGAGCTCGACGAGCTGCCAATAGAATTGATAACTTTGACGGATAGGTATGCTTCCGATTGTCAAGTTTCTGCCAAAGAACAAAATCAGACGCCATTCTTAACTTCGCCTTCCCAGCTTCATCGAATCCCTCGGCGCTAAAGTGCACTCTACGCCCCCGAGCATCGAAAGGCTATCCCGTTTGTTCCAAGATTTCTATGCACTGGCTTCTTCTCATGTGAACACGCACATAAACGCCCTGGCTACCAGACAGAGACGCAATGCTTCCCCCGCCCCCTCAACAACATCGTCAATCTCTTCTGCCGCGAGTAGACTTCGATCAAAAGCAGCGTCTATTGGCGCCAAAGACAAACCAAGAGCGGAAGAAGAACGACAAATGATCACAGTCGAAGAACTCGCCAACCGCAGAAGGGCCAGAAAGGCACTGGAGGCCAAGCGAGGGAGGCTGGAAGAAGCAGTCGAAAGAAGATTGTGCGAAGGCATATATGACAGAATATACAGGCATAGAACGACACATGATGAGGCGCAAGATGAAAAGCTACGCTCCAAGACAGCAGCATTAGCCATGGTTGGAATCAGTCCAGCTGATTTGGGAGTTGATTATGGCCAAGAAGCAGCCCGAGATCCCGCAGTCGCCAAAAAGGTCACGGAACAAATGCGAGAATCACTGGAAGAGGCAAGAAGAGACATGGTGAAGATGAGCGAGGCCCGGTATCCCCTGGCCAAGGCCAACCATTTGAAAGCCGCCCATAAGAGCATCGTCGAAACCTTGGCTGATGTTCATCCGTCCGCGTCCGCCGATGAAATCATGCCCATGCTAATTTATACGCTCATCACCTTACCGCCCGAGCATCTTCACGCCATGAGTGATCTTCATTTTATCCAGTTCTTCCGTTGGGAGAAGAAGTTGACGGGCGAAGCGGCGTACTGTTTGACGAATCTCGAGGCAGCCATCAGCTTCCTGCAAACTGTAGACTTGTCCACATTGCGAGCGGACGAGCACCCATCGGGCCGGCCCAAGCTCGACAACCAGGCGGGCACACCGAAGACGGAAACATTCCCACCAGCGTATGGAATCACGGCACCTTCTCAAAGCGCCATCGAGGCAAACAGTGACGGTGCGGCCGCCTCAAAACCGGCACCGTCCCCATCTGGGCTGAAAGCTTCTGCCAATGTCTTACGAAATAGGGGGCTCAGTGATCTTGTCAACACTCCGGCCCAGGCGCTTGGTGCCGCCAGCGGTGCCGTCTTCAGCACTGCCGACCACGGTCTCAAGACCATTTCCAACAGCCTGGGCGATAGCTACTCTTTCCTCCTCGGTAAGCTCCGGGAACGCCAGGAGGGGCCCAAAGAATCCATTGCAGTTCCGCGCACGCTAGACGACGCCCGAAAACTTGTCAGCACGCCACCCCCAGACGAGGACGACAATGGCAGCGTATCCAGCTCCATCGCAGGCGGCTCCGAAGACGCAGATCAGCACCCCAAGCGTCCGTCTGCTCGCGAAGACCGCGTCCTCAGCCTCATTGGCGGCAGGCGTGATGCCAGCGTCGACAGCGCACGTAGTGCCAACTCGTCCACCAGAAAACCCGGCTTGACGGACGACTCCAAGACGTCCAATACGCCCGTCTCGGCAACACCCGCCGCACCAGCCATGCTCGACTCTGTCCGCAATCTGGGCAACTCTTTCAACCCCATCGGACGGTTATCTAGCATGGGCATGATGCGTGGCTTCGGACGCAGCACTCCTACCAAGGATTCAAATCTGGCCGCCGACGGAGGCGATTTGGCAACAGTACGTCTTCTCTTTAGATCACCTCCCCCACTTGGACCCCCTTCATGGAACTTGATCAGAATGAACCAACAGACCCGTTCAACTAACCACTGCATGAGAATCATCAGGCATTCCCGGACATTGCTGCCGCCCTACCACCCAAACAGGTCACGGTCCCCAAGCTACCACCTCCGAACAAGCGGTTCCTGGAGCTACAAGGTCCAGGAGACCTTAAACTAGGCGAGGTTCGAGAACTTCTCAAAGAGTATCGACGATTGGCCGTGGCGCTAAAGAACCTGGGTGCCTTTGATGACAAATAGTCTGCAACGATGAAGTGGAGATGGAATGGAAACCATGTGCCTCGTGTAAATTGGATATTTGGGGCGATTTTTCAAGACGGGCGTTTCTTGTTTGAGTTGTAATGACTAGCGTCAGATATGTTTTTTTTTAACCTTCCTAGCAATGAGAAGGTCATATGATTTTCCTAGATTAAGAGCCTGATTCGTGTTAGTAAAGTAGCCCTGATATGGCTCTGTTGGGTTGTTGACAATTCAGGCTATAATGACGATTCCCAGAATGCCGATGTTAATTGGTGATGAAGGTTCCACAGAGTCGAGATTAGATAAAATCGTCTCAATAGAAATATATGATTTTGGCTTGCTTCTTTTTAAAAGTCAACTTGGAATGAATTGTAGGCTCTATACGCGATGACATGCGAATTGCTTGCGCTAAGATATTGCTTTACACGTGGATGGATCGTGGCCTCCCATTCCACCGTTAACCGGGCCTGTTCCACAATGTGATGGCTAGAATATATGCTGATTGCGATTAAACGAAGTGGAAATCAATGGACAAATAATAAGAACAATTGCACGCCGTGGTTGCCGCCTCTTTCACATGCATGTACTGTGTGTACTGTATGTACTGTTTGTTGGGTTTGGTGTGGATTGCGTTGCATGCCCCACCTGATCTAATGTCCCGACAAAAGGAGAGAGGAAAAAGAGGAAAAGAGGACAGGAGTCGTTCCTTCTGAAGCCGATGACAGAGTCTCAGTCACCATGGGTTAAGCTAGAACACAGGCGTGGTATCAGCCCTGCGTTGACGCGGCCTGGAACCTGCACTGGATATGGGGCCAAGCTCAACAGTCTCGTCGTCTCCATGTGGTTCAGAGAATGTCCCCATGGGACTGAGCGGTGCATCCTGCGCCTGCGTGTCTGTTGAGTTTATGCGTTGGTGGGACGGGCCGCCGTCGCGACGCACAACGGGTCCTAGATGAAGGAACGATCTAACGACACTGCTGTTGGCTCGACCGCGCTCGCGACTCTGGCTAAGAGTACGGCTAAGGTTGGTCCCTTGTCGATGAATACCAGATGCTGTAGCGTGGGATAGAGCCGTGTTGGTACGTGCCAAGGCTGCCTCTTGCTCTTCTGCCTCTCTTCTGAACTTTTCTTCGCTGGGCAAGAGAATAGCTCGGTCGAGCCCGTAAGGCAGACCACGGTGCCGACCACGGATCTGCATGGCGACAATGACAAGCTTGCCGACGACGGTGAATTGGGAGCACAGAGAAGCGTTGACTCCCTTGGCACCCATGCTCAAGCCCACAGTGCCGTAGGCGCTGACCACTTCGAACAGAATGTCGAATAATGCAAACTTGTTGGCGACGATCTTTGGGCCCTCGCTGATTGTGATGACGAAGAAGCCCATGAACACGTACCACAAGTCAAACGACAGTTGACGACGCAAATGTGTTCCGACATAGGACAAGGCAGGAGCATCGTCGTTATCGACATCATGCATGTGATACATGCCAAGCGACTTCTCTTCGTACACATTTGTGCGACGGATGGAGATGGCGATGGGGAAGACGGAAATGTACATCATGATCATGTAAAGAACTGGCATGGCGGGATGGAGATCAGACATGGGGACAGCGGAGAAGCCAGCCGTTCTGGTGGAGGCGGCCTGGAAGAGACCGATGACAACACGGTTCTTGACACTGAACTGGGCGATTGGCTCAGAGCCGAGATCGAGAACCATGAAGAATAGCAGGTCAAGCGCATTCAACGCGACCAGGATCCAGAAAAGCCACCAGTTTGGACCGGATGGGAACAAAAGCGTAAAGCACCGACGGGGATGGTCGAGCAAAAACCGCAGCTCCTCCCATATCCCGGACCCGACAGGGGCGAGCTTAGCACACACCCAGATGATGAAGCGCAGCATGACGGGGAACGCAGTATTGCCAATGAGGATAAAGAACCATGTAATCATGAGTGTGAACTCGGATGTGTTGAAGGAAATCATGCTGTCGGGGGTGAGAGTGAAACCAACATCCATGAAAGCAACGTTGGAGGTGAAGAATCCCCACCATGTTCTGGATACGCCGTCTGCCTCGACAATCTTGCCGTAGTGGTCATTCTGGAGAATGAATGGCAGCAGACAGACGAGTATAACGAGATGAAACCCCCAGAAATACACCAAGAGAACAATGGCCAGCGTTCTGAGAGATCGGTACTCAATGCCTCCCAGTTCTTCACGCTGCTCCAAGGTCAGGCCAACAAAATTGGAGTTTCGGCCCATCGTAGGTGTGTAAGAGAGATACGGCATGTCTTCCGTCTTGGAATTCGACAATGCTGAGCGAATCGTGTCCAGAGTGCGGGTACGGGTCGCTCGTACCGGTTTGGGCTCTTCTGTTTCCTCATGATACTTATTCTGAGAGCGGTTGAAGATGCGAGGCTTGCGAAATCGTAACGCATCCAAAGTCCCGCTGACAGCCTTGATCTCGTCTTCGATTTCATCACGCCGATGCTTTTCTGGTTCTTCGATGATGATAGTGGATTGGCGCTCGCGTATGCGGCTCGAGTCGGCAGCAGCACCTTCTAGCCTCGAGTCGGCATTTTGGGAACGATTGAGCTGGTGGTTTTCATCATCTTCGTTCATATCGCCGGCTTGAAGCCGCCTTGGCCCCAAGCCTCGTTCGGCATCACGAGGGCCCGGGATTCGAAGGACTTCGTCGTCAACCGGATTTCGTTGTCGTTCTAATATGGCAATGTGCTCGGCGTGTGTTCGGGTTTGTGGAAATTTCGTTTCGTCGTCGGTCAACCCATCACTTCGCTTGACGGTCTCGGCAAAAGTAATCGCCGTTTGTCCTGCGACATTATGACCAGAATTTCGACTACCTCGTCGACCTCCACTCGCTTGGTGCTCTTGGGCTTTGTCATCCAATTTCTCCGCGATAGAGTGGTCAGCTGGCTGAGAATGGTCCTCAGTGACAGTCGTAGTATCACTTTCGTCACTCTTTTGCACAGCCGGATTTTTGGAGAAGTCATAGTCGCCATCTTCCAGCAGTATACCGTCATTGGTGATCCTCTGCTTCCGACCGTTGTGCGGAACTAGAGTAATGTCACGACCGTTGACGCCTTGCTCTGCCATGTGCATGTCATTGCGCGCTTGAGATTTCGATTTGGTCAGTGTACGGCGTCGAGCTCGCACTTCACGTGCCCAGCTGCGGAAGCGCTTTTCGAACCAGTATAAGCGCAGGAAGACAACGAACGTGTGCATGGTGATGGGATTTGACGTCATGGCGAATAGATAGATCATGGCTTGCTGGAATCCATTGAGAAGGTTCACATCGACGGGATTCAGGCCAGCTTGTGTATTCGCTCCGCTCGCGAACATAAGGGCATCAATATACGCTAGCTCTCCCTTTCCTGCTATGAAAATGGCAACTGAGCAGACAATCGTGGCTCCGATGATCCAGAAATCTATAGTCGCGCATGGTCAGTGAACGCTCAGGCTGATTATTATCGGAGAATGCGAGCGGGGAGTGAAATTATGTAATACACACAATGAACAGTAATGAAGCTGAAATGAGGCTTTTTGGAGACGAATGCTGGCTTGGCAGCCCTGAGCTGGCCCCAGACGTATGAGCAGGCCCCTTCAAACATGGTGAACTTTTGTTTGTTGTGTGAGATGGTGAGTTAAGGTGACAAGACGAATAGGCGTAAAGGACAAGCCAGTATTCCCACGGTTGGTATCTAGAAAATATTGGTCGTAAGATTGGAAATGAAAATATCGTTATCTTTCGTCTCAAGAATGCACCCCGTGCTGGAGAGTTGGCGCTTCGGACGAACTGGGTGCCGATTCCGCGTATTTGAAGTAAACAAATGATAATAACGGGTTATGGAAAATTTTCCAACCGGGCCTGGGTTGAAATTTTTTTCAACAATCAGAGTTGTGGCTTGTTCTAGGCGCGAGTCCAATCGAAGGACTTAGTATGCATAGAAGGGCAAACAGACATGATTGAGACGGACGACAACACGATTGCGCCACAGACAGAACGAGGAGAGCCTTATTCCGGAATCGGAACGTGTCGCTTTGCCAGGTTGCCCGAGAGAAAATGACAGAGTGGTCAAGCTAAGCTGTTGTGTGAAGCGGATGATAGTTGATGGAGATCGAACTAAGATAACCGCAGAGCTACTGAAGTATGACTCGGGGTCCCTGAATGCCAAGGATTGCGACCAACAGGTATATTGTTTGTCTGCTCACAACATTCAAGTGCCGCACAGTCGTCGTGTGTTTGCAACGAAACGCGGGAAAACCAAGGAGGACAAGGCTGGGGAGCGCGGCACTTCGCTTTTCTCGAGCCAATGCGATCGGAAAGGGGGCGGGTACTTATCAGCAGAGAATAGTTTATATCTCGTCGTCTGATGCAATAGTTGAGCTAATTCCCTGTCAGTCCGATGCCCGCGGTCGAATCGAATGGCAGGCTGCCCGCACGTTGTTGAGTCGGGATCGAGACGTACTGGGTGAAGCGAGATGATTTTCCGAAGCAACGAGACAAGATGACGAGGAGCTGGGAGAATGCAAGGTCTGGGCCTCTCGTTGAGCGGGTTACACAAAAAAAAAAAGGAACAAAACCGATTCGATTCGTGGTCCGGCGCGCTACCGAATGGAAGGACAAAATGTTTTACCAGGCCGTCGGGAATCCGGAACGAGACCGATGTAGCTCAACGGTCGTCGTATGGGAGACACCAACCCAGGAGGATTAAGCCGGGCGTGGTTCGGTGCAGGCGAGAGAACGAAGGACGAGAACGAATGCGAGTAGATATCTAGGATTTTCCCGATGGATTTCTGGACGAGACTGCGGTGCGGTGTTGTTGCGGCGGCCAAAGTCGCAGGTCGCAGGTCGCATGGTTCGGCCTGTCAGACCTGTGAGACGTGACACCAATACGGAGTACGGAGTAGAAGGGGATCCGATGCACAAGCGCGGGCGGACGACACCAGAGGCAGAGAGGCACGATGCCAATGGGATAAGGAGAGGGGAGAATATGGAAAAAGTCGAGATGGCTTGGATGAAGCGGCACCAGCAGACGGACTGTCAGCATCTCCCCCGACAGTTGGCAATCGCCGAAGCCCCAGCGCTGCCAGCACTGCCAAGCAAGAAGCAATTCGGTTCTGGAAACGCCGCTAGTCTGCGGAGCACAACCACTGCAATGCGTACTACCTGGCACTATCAGGCTGCGCGCTTGGCAGGGATCCGAGTCGTTGTCCAATCTCGACGCGCAGCCCAGGAATAAGGCCAGAAAATAACTTTGAAGCTTCCCATCGTGCATGCAGCGTGCAGCATGTAGCATGCGGCATACACATTGTTGTATCGTTTCGTTGTACTCGGTATTAGTCTGTATGTACATATAATATAGTCTGTATGATGAACGCATGCATTCCTCTCCGCCACAACCGCGCCTGATACGGACCCTCTTTCAACCCGACTGTCAAGCAGCAGCAACAACAACAACAACAACAACAACAACGACGACAACAACAACCCTCCTGGCGCTCGCGCATCGCCGACCGACATGGATGGCCGTGACTCGTGGCTATGTATGTACAGTGGGTGTATCCATAAATCCTCAAGCCCGGGCGGATCAATTAAGCATTGGGATAAGCATGACCTCGCACCAACAAGTGGACAGACGCGCGATGCGGTGTCACCAGTGACCACCACCAGTTGACCACCACCAGTTGACCACCACGGCATCCCGCGGCATCCCGCGGCAGGTCCGTTCCGCCCAAATCTCACATGATTGATGCAGATCAGAAATGCCGGGCACCGCCGCCGGAACAAGGACCTATTATAGTGAGTGATTGCACCCCAACAACACCTGATCGTCGACCGACCCTTCCGGCCGCCCTGTTCACTTGCACATCGGTGCTGACCACGCACGCAGCCGCCTCAAGCGCCTCCGTGACACCCGCGTGGCGATGATCAGTGCCGATCCCCCGTAGAACATACAGTAACAAGTAATAAGCATTCAGCTCCAGCATTCAGCTCCACACAGCCAATGCCCCCGTCTGTGCTGTTCGTTCGTCACATATGGCGGTCTATCCGCGACTCGACGATGAAATGTCATCACACAGTCTGACTTCACGGCATGGGGTTGAACAGTCTTCAAAGAGGGTATATTCGCTTTGCCTTGATGCTTGTCCCGGCAAAAAAGAACACCAGGCAGCTGCTTGCTTCCAATCGCATCTGATGTACAGCTACTCCAGAACAGCAACTGAGTTGTATCAAAACGCCTGAAATCCCCCGGGGCCGTGTTCCTACTCAACAGATGTGATGACACCCATGACACCTTTTCTCAATGTCCGTTCCGCTTTGTCAACCTGCCCGGCATCATGCTGCGGCGCGTCTGGCATTCTCCCTGCCAATCTTCTTAAAAAAAGCATGGCTTTCCTTTTTCCCCTTGCCCTTCTTCAGCCCTTGATTCACCCTCTTGTTCTGCTCGATATAGGCCATGTCTTGACCTCCACTCAATTCCCCCAGTGTGCCTGCCGTCCTGCGAGCCCCCTTGCCCTTCTTGCGGCCCATCGTACCGCTGTGGAACAGGTCATCTGTGATGTCCTCATCCTCCGTGGACTCGTTCTCCACGAGCACTTTCTGTAGCAGCTCGCGTCGTTCGGCGGCAGTTGCGAACGCAAGCCCTGGCGTCTTTTCAATGTTGGCCAGCTGCGTAATCACTTTGAAAGCATAGCCCTGATCCACGAGGAATGCTTGTCGTTTCGATGAAAAGTACATCTCTTGGGTATCTTTGGAAACCAGGGAGTAGAAAAACGCATTGAAGCCTTCGTCGTTTCGGCGTTTGGCCCGCAGAATTCGCCCAAGGCGCTGCGCTTCTTGACGTCGTGAACCGTAGTGTGATGAAATCTGGATGAGGCACGTAGCCTCCGGCAAGTCGAGTGATGTATCTCCAATTTTTGACAGGAAGAGAGTGTTGACAAGTGGGTTGTGCTGGAAATTTTCGAGGACCTTGAGACGTTCGGCTTGGCCAGTTCCGCCATAGATGTATGCCTTGCCTAACTTGAGAGCATATGCCTTGAGGGCGTATACGTTATCTGAGAACACGATAATCTTGTCTCCTCTGGCTTCGTGATAATTAATGAGGTACTGGCAGGCCTGAAATTTCCGAGGATTCATAATGTATAAAAGGTTCTTCTTGCGTGAAGGCGCGCGGAGATATTCGTCGTAGAATTCGGTAGGCATAGGGCACCATACTTCGGCGCACTGCACTCTTGCAATATGCCCTTGCTTGGAAAGCTCCATCCAGTTGGCCTCGAATAGTTTTGGTCCGATTAAGAAGTTCAAGTCGGAGATTTTGTCGTCTTCTCGGAGTAAAGTGGCCGTCAGGCCTAATTTAGAATGAGTCTTGATAGAGGACGTGACCTTTCGGAAAATATTGGCTGGCACCACGTGCACCTCGTCCAGGAGCATCAGACCCCATTCTCGCCCGGTCAAGAATTTCATCATCTTCTCAGCGTCGTATGATCGGGCCCTAGATTGTGTGACCATGGAGTAGGTAGTAACAATGATGCCGGTGCTGCCGGTGAACACGGAGCCCTTTGAGTCTGATGTAAAGGCAACAATGTCGTCGGGGTTAATGTTGGACCACTTCAAAAACTCGTTCCGCCACTGCACAACCGACATGGAGCTAGTGCAGAGCACAATGACTCCCTTCTTGATGGTGCAAGCTGCGGTTATACCAACAAGCGTCTTTCCAGCACCACACGGCAAGACGATCAGCCCGCTTTTGGCTCGACCATTTCCAAACATCTTGCTCAGACTCTTCTCCTGATAAGGTCGAATTTGAGTACCTGGTTTCAGATCAATCTCCAAGTTGGAGTTGACTTCATCCCTGCGAAAATCATATTCTTCCAGGACAGGATAACCCAGATTCAGACATTCTTTTTGGACTGTCTCAACATCCTTGTCGGCAATCTCGAACGAATGCGTAACTTCTTGATCATCGTCGTCATCCTCATCAAGGGTGGCCAACACGTCGCCTTGGTTGATCGCTTGGCCGTTTGGTTGTTCGCCTCCCTGTTGCAGACCGTTTGCCTGTTTGACTCCTGCCGCATTCTTGGTGCCCGGAATGACCAAACCGCCAATCTTGGGAGCAGCAGAGGTTGTGATCTCCTCGGTGCCTTGAACTCGTAGCGGCCCAATCTTGGGATTCTTGAGTAGTGTTTGCAACATTTCGGGATCAGGACTTTCCACGTAGTACTTGGTATTTTTCAGGACCAGCTTGACTTTGCCGTAACTTTGCGTGCAGCTGGTGATGAAATTTCGTATCTCGTCAGGTAAGGGTGTTTTGAGAAATCTTTCCAAGGTGTTGATTATGTCGGAAGGAGACAGGCCGACCGAGACTGCAGCATATAAACTGTGCGTCGTAAGGGCGTACTCGTGCATGAACGTTGGACGCGACAGCGGCTCTGCAATGGTTATCAAAAAATCTTGTGCTTGATCCGCCAGCGGATTGAAACTTTCCAAAATGATTCTGCCTTTTTGCGGGTCGATCCAGAGTGGACGGTTCTGATGGTCCTTTTTTAGATCCAGGTAGGAGAAATCGTGGTCACCAAAAATGTGTGGTAGTGGCTCTCTGATAGTGTGTTTCTTCTGAAAGCGATCCAGAGAGAATAGGTCGATGTTTTTGTCTATATCACGCTCGAGTACTTCGTCGACTGGTCCATCATCTTCCTCTACTTCATCGTTGCTATCGAGACTTCGAGGAGTAGCCGCACCAGGTGTGGGAATGCGTGAGGACCTGCCAATCTTCGTGCCGCCCTGGACGGCGACCTCTGCCTTTCGCTTTGGAGGCATGTTTGTTGCGTGGAGGGGGGGGGGCCTTGACAGTTTTCGGAGGAAGACGAGAGTTGTGAGGCGACCGGCGCTGATGATGAGTAAGAGAAAAATGTGCGCAGACGAACGTGGCTTGGGATATGATTGTGCCTGGAAGTCAAAACATTGCAGCCTGATGACTAATAACGATAGCAGTGAGTCCGACGTCATCTGTCTACGCGATTAGTGCATATGATGGTCGAAGTAACCAGGCTGGACCCCGCCAAGCTTTGAGAGGCTAAACTATTCGCTGGGCACTCTTTAAACCCATATTCAGCGACTTTCCATCCCCATCGAGATTTTGCCGTAGACCGCACCTGCGTCAATCTTGTCATCTCCTCTCCCCGTCTGTATAACCACAAGCTTGCAGATCTCGCCATGTGGTAAGGAGCACCGGCCCCCCCCCCTTTTTTTTTTTCTATCGAGTCCCGGCTACTAACGCGCAGACAGCAAGCATATTCTCAATGCCCAAGTGTCCATTCGGTCGCCATGCTGTTCGTCCGCAACCCCCTCCCCCGCCCCTTATCCTTCTCGATAAGATCAACGAACGACCTACCCACTTGTCCACGATGAGAAATCAAGTACTAAACACACACAAAAAAACTTTCAGGCCGAAAGTGGTTCGATTGCGCCGAGTGCCACGGTGAACAAGAAAAGCATCCTCTCCTTCAGAGTTTGGAAATGACATTCGCTTGCAAAAAGTGCAAGAAGTGCTTCCGCAAGGACGCCCAAGAATTCGAGGAGAGCGATGAATACTGCCCCCATTGTGACAACCACTTCGTCATCGATGCTAAAACACCGAAGGCGGCACTTTCAATAGAAAGCGAGGACGTGAGAGTGAACAACAAGATGCTCAAAGACGAGCGCGTGAAGCAACAGGGCTATCGAACTATGTTCGACCCAGACGAAGATGCGGACAAGCTGGGGTGAAGGGGGCCTCTTCTTCCTTCTTTATTTATTTTTAAGCTGGTGGCATTTGTTTCACAGCGTGAATGACAGCCAAGTTCAGGCGTTGGCTGGTTGGATGACTGAATTTGTATATATACCACGTCTTTAGAAAGACGAGAGCAAGCAAGACGTACACATAATGAGAAGACACGACGCCATTACGATCTAGATGTGTTGATACAATGACATCTTTATTGTGGTGTTGCCACACCCTTACAATCAAATGGTTTTATCCTCCAGACCTTGCATAACTCATTGATTGATACGGGATTCTCGTTATTCAGCAGCAGAGTCGTCCGGCCCTCTAGTGAGAATGGCTGCAGAGCCCTGCCCAGGTGTCCGCCCCGTCTTCTTCTTCGCAGCCTCTTCTTGCTTCTCCTGCTCGATTACCTTCACATAGCCCTCAATTTCCTCGGTAGGTAGAATCTCCATGGCAGCACCCGGAGCCATTAGAGCGATCTCGATGTTCTTCGCGCCAGTCTGAACAACTTCAAGAAGAGACTTGATTGCCAGGCGAATAGTCGTCTCGCGGTCCATATCTTCCTTGTAATTGCGCTCGAGAAACTCGCGCACTGTCTTGCTAGATCGACCGATTGCGTTGGCTTTCCTACATTGATTGTAAGCTGAGATGCTGTTTGTTTGGGAGGGAGAGCATCCCGCGATTTAAACATACCAAGCTGAGTAAATGCCCGATGGTTCGGTTTGGAATAGTCTGGGAACCTTGCTGCCGGGATCAAAGCCAACGACCAGCGTGCTGATACCAAATGGTCGCACACCGCCAGCCTGGGTGTATCGTTGCTGCACACCAGCGACATACTTGGTGATGTAGTCAATGGTTACCGGGTCCTCCACGGATAGGCGGTGGGATTGGGCTTCTAATCGGGCTTTGTCGACGAGGATTCGCGCATCAGCATTGAGGCCAGCAAAGGCCAAGGCGGCATGGGTGTCGAGGAGCTGGATCTTGGAGGGGGTGATGCGAGTATCTTGAAGTTTCATTGCTGATCGCTTCTCGCATCCTAGTACGACAACATCTTTTCCCTTGACGCCGACAGCGCAGGTTCCTAGTGTCAAATGTCAAAATCCATTACCCCACGGAGCAAACAGGCTTGACCATCAGCGTACCTCTTTTGACAGCTTCGCCAGCATATTCAACCTGGAAGACGTGTCCATCCGGACTTTCTGGAAGTTAGACAAAGTGTGGAGCATATTGAGGCATCGAGAGAATCGAACCTGAAGACTATAGACGGTGAACACGGTCAGTGCATGGGAATGAGGCGGGTGGTGGGCCATCCCAACTTACCAGAGAGAGCTCTGTCATAACCGGAAGCCATTGTTACGAATCGATATGGAATGTCGCGTTTGCTTGTCAATTCTTGAGGCTGTGCGCAGAGAATGCAAGCGCAAGTTGAAAAAAGTGCGTAGCTGGGCCGGGGATGCCAGTTGGGTTGAAGTTGAAGGCGTCACTGCGATGACTCCGATGAGGTATGTAGGTTCATCGAGAGCTTCGTCAGTCTAGCAGCCTGCCCACCACAACAACAAGGCTGCTAGAGGAAGCTAATACCCCGTGCACCAACCTGCTCCGGGCACGGATTAACTTGCAAGCGGACCTGTGCACAGTGTTTTCCCGCACCACTTCTTGCCCTCGCACGGTAGCAAAGGTTATCATTACAGATAGCCAAGGGAATATCAAGGAAATTCACAATATGCATTGGTGATGCACTCTCTGTATTTTCTCTCCAGCGTTTGTTAGTTCTGTATTCTACCTTTGGCGGAAGTACCAAGAAAGAGAGACGACTACATGCCCACTCCCCGGTTCAATATCTTCCGTACTTTCCAACCGTATTCAAGGTTGGGGGGAAAGCAGTCATGATAGGGTTATCCATTTTATGCTCGGCAGGCTTCTATACTTTCAGGGGCTATCATAAAATGATCAGCCGGCCCGGCCAAGCAATTTTTTGGCGTTTGATTTTCTTTTGCGGGGTCGCTGCAGGGGGAACTTGGGGAGACTCTGCATGAGGCGGACGTGAAGTACTCCGTATGTACGTATATATGTGCAAGGACAAGAGCAAGCGGGAAAAGTAGATCAGATATAGGGCTACTTCGTCACCGCGAAGCAACCTAGGACATGAAACGTTTGTAGAACGCGTGATATCCCTCCACAAATCACAACTTTGAACTCAACCTTCACAGCCAACATGCGCAGACGCACACCGGTACCAACGCCGAGCCATTCGCCGACGTTAAATGCCAGTGTGCGCTCCATCGCCGCATACAAGTCTAGAATAACCTCCGCGCCAAACTAGCCGAGGGCTCGAAAGAAGAGGTTTGCGTGCGTCTGACCAAAGCATGGTGGTACCCTTTTTTTATGCCTGTCACAACTCAAAATGAACGGGAGAGGTTCCTTGAAATCAGTTTTTGACCACTGCAGCTGCCAAGGCTTGTCGTCCAACATTTACTCCGTCAAGAGGTCTTGAGGGACCTTGTGCAGGAGCGAGCAGCACCCACCAGGCGGCTTCATCCATCGATGGCGTGCCGAATCCGACCAACGACACCCATGGGCAGTCGACGAACACAGAATTCGATTTATGTCTCCTTGCTGGCCTTCCTCTCCAGGGCCTCAACCCTTTCGTCGATCTTCTTGAATGACCAGCTCTCGAAAGCAGGCGGGTAAACGAATGGGCGGAGGTCGAACCGGTGGTCGTCAGGGCTATAGGACTCGCCTGCGTGATGTCAGCCAAGAGCAGTCGGTTGAGGAGTCGGGTGTCTCACAATGGTACGCCGGACATGCAATTGTCTGCTTATGACGGTTAATGCTGTTGTTAGTTAGTTTACCATGCCAATAATGGTTTCCTAGGAATTGAGCTCAACATGCCTGTAAAAGTGAAAGAACCTCTTCACCTGTTTCATAGCGTTAGCAGGCCGATGGTTAGTCGCCAAGACTGACAGCTCACCTTGTCTGCAATCTCACGCGGTGTAATGCCCTCATTATTCCATTCACTCTGTAGGCGGAGGAAACAGCCGTAAGGGCCGAGCTTGTTAACCTTTCGAAGGGCACCAAATCTGGACAACTCTTTGTATGTGAAGCCCATATCTGCCTCATCCGATTGAACCTGTGTGTGTATAAGCGTGAGTTCCAATTTCGAAGAGTGCCTGTGGCCAAGTGAACTAACATAGTCTGACGTAATCGGCTCGAGCTCAGCTGTAGGGGTAGCGTGGATGAAGTCCCCGAGAACGGGCATGTCAAAGTTCTGGACAGACCAGGTAATGAATCTTATGAGATCGACCTTGCTGATCGAGCCGATAGGGCTGATGTCGGCGGAGGAGCCTGAGGCAGTTAGCTTGATCCACGACTGCCACTTGTAAGCTCCAATATATGGGAAGCAGGAGAATCCAAGTATGTGAGGACGTACAGTCATACTTGGTAAGATCTAGATAGGACGTCAGCGCAACGTTTCAACAAGTTGGAGGGTCCTACTCACATCCGCGCAGGTATTCGTCCACGTTTGAGCTTCCAAGGACTAGCAATGAGCCGCCGCCAGGCCGTTTTCTGGCCTCGCATAGTTGTTGGGCGAAGTAGTAGGTGAGTACCTGTCGTTCCTTACTGTAAGCAAGGTGCACAATAGGGGCTATGCGTGGCCGCAAAGGGGGAAAGGCGCACCATCCGTGATCTAGCCTGGATGTTTTGCAGAGCCAAATTCTGCGTGTTCGAACCCCCATGAACTATTAGACCGTATTTTTTTTTAGCAGACGGATTGGAGCATGGAATCCCGCTGTCGTCGAATGACACAAAACGCCCGTACTGACCTTTAAACTGGGGGGTGAAGCCGGTGGCCTGGGTAAGAATGTCCTTGGCTGAGTGGAACATGGTGTCCATGTTCACGTCCTTGTGGTACGCCCCAATTCTTGCGGCTAGATCATTGGCCCTTCGTCGGGTTTCCTTACTGCTCTGGGCTTCCATTCCTAAATACACCGTGTGTAAGATCTGGTTGCAGAGCGCCTCCGCCGTCTCAGGCAACTCGGTCGAGTATACAGCGATGCGCTTCATGTCGGCAATAACCTGCTGATTACCTTGCTTCGCGGCAGAAACAGCCAGACGGCACATGGAGTATACAATCATTGCAGTGGCGCAACTATCAATGCCACCGCTCAATGCAAGTTGAAACCCTGCGGCCCCGGACCTGCGAAGGAAGTCCCATAACCAACAAGCGGGACCAAGGGCGATTTCTTCTTCAGGAACATGATACTTTGGCGGGCGCGAGGGAGTCGGCGAGCGTAGTAGATCATCATCGCCGCTGCTTAAGCAGAAATCAACCTCGATGCGTTGATACTCGTGAGCTTCTACCGCTTGTTGGCCTCGTGAAGGAGAGCATCGGGCAGCTCTGACTTCTTCAAGATCTACTGTGGCAACGATGACTTCGACCTCGTTTAGCCTGCGAAACAATGAGCCATGCTTTCCTTCAGCTTTTCAAAGTACAGAGGGTCAAGCAGCATAGCATCTTACGAGAACTGAGACGACTGCCCAACAAGTTCCCCGTTGACAAAGATCATGGCGCAGCCATCGTAGTATAGTCTGTCACCATCACACTGGAGGGAGCCTGAGGTAAGCTCTTCATGTTTGCCGCAAAACGGGAAGAAGTTTCACTCCCCAGGCCCCAGGCAGGAGAACGAGTGGCCTGGGCAGTGAGTGTCTTTGGAGAGCGAGGGACGTACGCCTATCTGGTTGGAGTAAAGGTAGACCCCTCCATTCTTGCGAGTAGCCTCCGAGATGAGCGCAATGCGCTGGTCCAACTTGCGAAGAGAGTGGTGGCTGCCGCTGCTGTTTGTGAAGATCTCGACGCCGTTGAGCCCCCTGGAGCTCCATCAGCTTTATATATCAACTACGCGTCAAGGCTGGCACTTCAACGTACATTTCTATGTGGGGGCTGTTTGGGGTAAAGAGCTCCTCGCAAGTCTCGGCAGCTAGGCAGGTGTCAATGGTAGAGAGAACGACATCGCCAATAGGGACCTGGCGACAGCCTTGATGCTCCTGGACTCGAGGCGGGAGAAAGTACTGCTCGACGTATCGCGGCCTCTTCCACGGCGTGAAGAAGCGCATCTCGCGGAAGTTTCCTTCGTTGGCAAGGTAAAGCTTTGGCCGAAAGCAGATGATCTTACCGTCGAGGATAATAGCGCGCGCATTATACCTGCAGTTACGGTGAAGGAGAGGAAGGCCAACATCAATTATGATGCCGTGCAGAGACTCGTCAGTCAGGATAGAGTACAGCGAGTCCCACGAGTTTTCGTACACCTCGTTCTCGAGGAAGTGGTCCAAACACCCGTATCCTGTAATCTCGAGCTCGGGTCCGACGCGCAAAGCCGCGCCCTCCTTCTTGGCATCGTGAATGCTCTGTTTGATCCTCCGGAGGTTGTGTTCAAAGTCCAGAGCCCACTGGTTGAGCGCACATGTTGCAACTCGGACGAGATGTACCATGATTGCGTGATATGGACGAGCGGACGAAGAGCGAAGGTGGAGGCCAAGGCTTACTTACCGAAGTCGGTCTTCCCACCCACAGAGGTGAATTTTGTACAACGTGAAACCAATCACCCGATGTTTATCCAGAGAAAAGCTCAAGAAGATGGAGAACGAATTGCCTCTTTCTCCAAAACTTCTCATCAAACTCCAAAGGAATAGTTGCTAAGAAAATTTGGGAATTTTATTAAACTCTTAAAAACAAAAATAAAGAGGTTTAATTTGAGTTTTTGCTCGCCTTTCTATGACTTCGACCCAGGCCATGCAGTGTGCATTCCTTCTAAGCTCAAATAATCAAAAACACGGACATTAGATGTTATCTCGCTCTAACCCAAACGCTAATGTGAAAACTAATACCGATAGATACAAACTCCCGTCTGAGACCTCGCTCAAGCAAATAAACAGTTTCAAAGCCCACTCTCCGAGAAAGGAGCAACAAAAAAGCCCCCATCTCGGTCCATTGCTGTTCCTGCAAGATATTGCTAACGTGCTGACCCGCATCCACGACGGGCTGGAAGATGGCTGCGTGGACGGCCTCGATGGATCGGTGGAACAGAAGCAGGCACATCCAGTAATAGACCATCATGAGACCGGTCTGCGAGTCTCGGACCGTGAAGGGGTTTTCAAACGGAATGTCGCCCGTCATTGCATCGAGGTCGTCTACCCAAAATGTGGGACGGGGGCCCCGTGAAGCCCAGCGCCGTGCCTGCAAGCCATCGACTGAACTGCCCTTCCAGCACGAGACAGCTGCTCAGGATGTCTTGAAGCTCGCTTCGACGAGTGGCCGTGGCTGTGCTGGCGAGCACGCTGTCCACTTTTTCAAATATGCTTGGCAGACGGAGAGCCAGGCCGAGGATCTGGTCGAGCTGCGACTTAAGATGTGAGTACCACATCTGTATACGAGTGCAAATCGAGGGGAGCATAAGGAGGCAAGTCGAGTATAAGCTCTTCCCGCCTGCTCATCAAGCTGCTTTGTCATGTTCGACATGCTCGACATATCTGTCTGCGGGCCTGTCATTAACAGCGGGCTGTCAGCCCCGTTGGCCGACAGATTGATGAAGTCTTCCCATGCCGAAGCCGGCGGCTGGACCTGCTTGATGGTCTTTTCCCACGTCTCCGACTGGAGCTTGGGCTTGGTCACGAAAGATGCGCTGGGTGATTTTCCGTCGTGTTTGCTTCTCCCTTGACCAATATAACATTCAGGGGGGAGACCGAGGACAACCAGGCGGGTTTCAACGGCCTGATCCATTTGGCCGGATGTGTGACTTTTGAGCGTTGGATTGAAAATTGCGGCTGAATGTGAGCCATATCTACTTGGTGCACGTATCTATTATTTGTTCTGTGGACGGTTCTATCGAAAAGAAAAACAAGAGTGGTTGGTGTACAACATAGGGTGCGAGCTGGTACTCCGTATCAACTATATGTACTTGTAGGGATTCATAATACCCACCTATGTATGGAGCCGTTAGCATCAGCCTTACCCGTTCACTGGAGTGAGTAGACATGTTCTGGAGAAGATTTTGTTGGAGTGGCTTACCGGATCATACAGTGTCTTAATCTGCTGCATGAGGCCTATCATGGTCTCATTGCGACTGTATCCAATGTAATTCTTTTTGGCGAGGCCAAGACCGTGCTCGGCACTGATGCTGCCTTGTCGTTTTTCGATCCATTCGTAAACATAAGGCTCCAACATCTTCTCGACATTCTTGTCATATCTTCGTACACAAATGTTCAGGTGAAGGTTTGAGTCACCCATGTGGCCGTAGCCGACGACATCCACGACTGGGTGATTTTCAGTGTCACCAAGAAGTCCAGCATCGGAAAGCCTGGTCTTGACATCATGGACAATGGAGTACATATCTGAGAGTGGGATGGAGACGTCATACTTGTAGGTTCCGCCCCAATGTCCTATACACTCTGTGATGCCTTCACGCCAGCTCCAGAAGGTCTTGATCTGCGTGGCATCCTGAGCCACGACACCATCTGCAATCACCTCGTTTGACATGACGTGCTCTAGGAATTTTTCCAACTTCTCGTAATCATGCTCACTGCTTGAGCCACTGGTCTCCACGAGGCAGTAGAAGGGATAGTCATCCTCCAACGGCTTTGTCCCGCCTCTCACCTTGTGTACAAGGCGCTGGCTGGTTCCATCCATAAGTTCAAAGGCCGAGAGAATCTCGGAGAGCTGCGACTTCGCCTCCCGGAACGCGCTCTGGGCCTTTTCATAGGATTCTAAACCAAGTAAAGCCACATTGACCGCAGGCGACCGTTGAGCACATTGCACGACCAACTTTGTGACAATACCCAGTGTTCCTTCGGCCCCAATGAAGAGCTGTTTCAGATCATAGCCCGTGTTGTTCTTGCGCAGAGTGCACATGTCGTCCATGATTGTGCCGTCCGGCAGCACGACCTCCATGCCCAGTACACTCCCGTGAAGACTGCCATAACGCAGGAGGCGAAGACCGCCGGCATTGGTAGAGACGTTGCCGCCAACATGACATGAACCCTTTGCGCCGAGATCCAAGGGGAAGATGTAGCCCCGTTCAGCGACGTACTGGTCGGCGACCTCCAAGATGCATCCAGCATCCAGCACCAGAGAACCACTCATGTCGTCAAAGGCATGAATTGTATTCATCCGGCCCATGCTGATTACAATCTCGTCAAAGACAGGGACGGAGCCACCCACTAGCCCGGTATTTCCACCTTGTGGTACGACAGCCAGTTTGTGCTCATTGCAATACCGCAGAATCTTGCTGACATGTTCAGCCGACCCTGGTTTCAATACTAAGCGGCATTGACCCTTGTACTTGCGCATCCAATCTTCGTTGAAGGGCTCCAGGTCGGCCTCGACGTTGGCATTGACGTCGACACCATCGATCAAGGCCGAGTCCTGGCCCAAGAGTTCCCTGAAGAAGGCGACATGCTCGGCCGTCAGCTTGGCAAATCTAGCATCTCTCGTCAAGCCAGGATATGTCTCAGAGGTAAGCTTGGCTGCACGGTTGGCCGATGCGCTAGAGAAAGTGCGAATCGATCTCGGGGCCGACGACGACGACGACGACGACGACGTCACCAGGGGGGACGGGGACGGTAAGGCTGAGAAGGCAGCGGTTGGTAGACGGATTGCCGTCTTGGAACGTCCACAACGAGTGGCGACCCGGCGGAGGAGCTGTGCTCGAGTTGCCATGGCTGCGTGCGCGCGTACGTAAAAATGTGCGCACGTCTGGCGGTCGACCGGAGCGAGAGGAAATGGGCCGAGCAACAAAGACGGCCGGACGACTGGCTGCGGTCATATATTACGATATAGGAGAAGGTTACGAGACGAAGCGTGACACCGATTCTCGGAACAGAACCACGAAAAGTTGTGGAAAGCGCTCTGGTGGGTCCCGGCCATAGAATTACCTCCGAGCATCCAATTGACCACCAGGATGCCGAAGTCATTAGGAAGTTGTTGCAAGGCATAATAAATCCGCATGTACCTCCATACAGAGTAGTCCCGTACTTTTCGCACTTGATTGATATCCCAAAATGCAAAGACGATCATCTACTGTAACTTCCGTATTGTGTCCCACGTTGTCATCATGACTGCCAGCAATCAAGCGTCAAAACCCCTATTGAATCCAGAAACTACCAAGATTGTCCAGTAAGCCAGATTAAAAATGCTATTATTATACAAAAAATAGTGCCACGGGAAACAAAGCTCAAGCTACTGCATGGACAAACGACACTCCCCATCACCCGTGGCCCCGATGCTACTCTAGCCGTGCAAGCCGTTTGTTTTGGACCCTTTCCGCGGACTCTTGTCACCGACATTGGTCCGTTCTTGCAGCACACCGCTCGATGCTTCGTCTTGATCGTCATCAAGGTCAATCATCTTTTCCATGAATGATATGTAATCATACTGCGGTTGTCCACGATCCTGTGACATGTCTGGCCCCTTGTGCGAGGGCATGATGCCCACCAACTTATCAATCACTTCATCAGGTACCAGACTGTGCCGCAGGTCCATCTCGGTAACGTAAGGTTTGCCATCGGCTACCTCGCGGAACGACTGGAACACCTGTTCCGCCGTGTTCTGATCCTCCGTCACGTCCACCATGAATCGAATGAATTGCTCAAACGTCACCTCATCGTGCCCATTGGACGTCTCCATGAAGTAGTCGTGCATCTCGTCCTCGGAGAAGACCAGTCCAAGAGAAGCAAGTGCCGCGCCAAATTCGAGTTCATGGAGAGAGTTTGAATTATCTCGGTCGAAATGTCGAAACACACTCTCAAACTCTTCCAGTTGAATGGGCGTCAGGTTGGTCATGTTTCGTGCCACCATTTGATTCTCCAAAAAAGTCAACTTTTTCTGCACAGACGATTTGACAAGTCCCAGCTCGTACGCTAATTCGTCATATGTATACGTTGTAAAGTCATTTTCTTCAATGTTGGCTTCGTAGCATTTGGCCTCGACAGCCTCTATCGTTTCCAGATAACGGTCCAAGGGTGATAGGTTGTCGCTCAATTTCTTCACATGGTGCCATTGATCCTCGATATCACCGTCAAGGCCGGAAATGGCCAACTGCATCGTGTTGAGGGCCATTGCAAAGTCATTAGCTTTATCAGCAAACGACTTCCGAAGGGCGTTTTTGATGCTGTTGAATTGTCAGTTTGTCTTGGAAAATAACGGGGAAATCAATGAGAGGGACGGAATGGGATGGAACGGAACGTGCTTACTCGCGAATCGTCTCGTTTATCAATTGAGCCCGCGTCATTTCCGCCTTGGTCAACGTGCCCCAAGCTTGTTCCAGTGCATCCAGGCTAAACTCGGCAGGCGGGTCGTACGGACGCAGTCTGTAGGTTCCCAGTTTTGTTTTGATATTTCCGAGCAAGGTGGCGAGATCACTTTTTTCAGCAACCCAGTCTCGTTTTTGACCTCGCTTGTAAGCGGAAAAGTCTTTGGCTTGAGCTTTTGCATCCGCATACGTGCCCTCGAACTGAGCCGACTGCCACTCCTCAACCTGAAGCCGCAAGGCCTCCAGAAGCTGCTTCATTCTCTTTTCGTAGGCGCTTTGCATTTCCCAAGCACCCTGCATGTTGTTGACAAACTTCTCCACTCTCCTCCCTGCATTTTCAACCTTTTCCATTTGGGAAAAGGCATGGAACCAGTAGGCAATATATGTCATCAGACTTCGCTCGTCAGGCTTGGGCACGTCACAAACATCTTCCACGTCCAGCAGCCGGGGAATGCCGATCTCTTCGTGGGCTATATCAAAAGCGAGCTGCATGTTTCCGCGATGATCAGACTTGTCCAAAGAGTCGAAATCTATCAGATCCGGTCTGTGAATATCCAGCAAAGCACAAAATGCGAGCCCGTCATTCCAGCTAGCACTGAAATCTCGAACTTCCACGTCATCGTAGCAAGCCGTCTTGCGTTTACACCATAAGAGCAGCCCCTCCTTGGCTGACATGCCCTCTTCATTGATGTCGCTGATGGTAAATCGAAGAATCAGGGTCCAGATAAGCCCAAGTACAATCTTTCGATTGCCATCAACAATATCCTCGGCACCAATATTAGTCATTTGGATACCCCTGCACTTGATGAAATCGAGCGCGAGATTGGCATTTTCGAACTTTTGTACACGGAGCTTCGGTTTCGAGGCATATCGACCAAGGGTCTCGTTTGAAAGGCATTCGAGCAGATGGATAAGCATGACCTGATGCACGACAGTTCAGTCTTTAGTTCTACATGGTTCTACATGGAGTGTTCGGATACATCCCAGAAGAAGGCTGTGAACTTACACCATCACTGAAGTCGGCGACGAGATCCTTGACCTCCAAGTCCCTTGATACTAATTTTGTATTTAACCTGCAAGCGTATATTAGCCAATGTTTCTCCATACCCACTCATTGGCTGGCACATCATGAAACCAGGCAACCAGTTCCCTGTTCCATATTGGGATCGGGCATACCATTTTGTAAAAGTCTTTTGCTGGACGTTAATCCACCTTTGCTGTTCCAGAGTCGACATCTTGGTCAGGTTCAGTTCAGTGGTAGGCTCTGACGCAGCAAGGGCGTCCGCCGTACTATTATTGCTGGATGATCGTGATCGATTAGTCCAGTGCTTGCTCGAGGGTTTTGACGATTTTGCATTGGAGCCCAAGAGTGGCCCGTCACGTCTTGACCGCTGCAAACGTGCAGCATGCAGCAGCTCCCTGTCCCGCCTACTGCGCTTGGCGGGGAAAGGAGAGTGCGAAGCGTGAGGGAAACAATGGGTATGGTTCGCGGCGGCAGGTGTAGGACAGTCACACTCTGTGGCAGCTGAAGATGTAGATAAGATCGAGAGTACCGAGGACCGGGGCGATGTCGATGCTTGGGATGATAAGTCGTGATCCAGGTTGTCGCCGAGCATGCCCCCGTCAAAGTGGCTGCAGCTGTGTAAACAGAATTGGGCGCCTTGCACGTTGCCGGGCGGCGGTGATGGGCTCCGCTGGCGGATGACATCCTCGCCTGAAGCACCTGAAGCGGGCGCTGCCATTTCGCGTGGGCGACGGTTTTGCAGCGGGTTTCAGTGGCCGCACAACGGCGAAAAGTGGCCCCACTTTCACTCGACCCAGGACCCCTCGTTCGTGTTGTTGCTCCCCTCACGCAGGTAGTACAGTGGGTTGTAAGTAGGGTTGATTGGTTGTTGACTTGTTTGTCTGATGTCTGATTGTTGTTGACTTCCCTCCTCGATTGTCCGTTGGATAACAATCCGAGGTATCGGCGCGCTTCAGTGATAAGATCAGATCGACAGGAGTGGACGAACTACCGATCTCATTCGGGCATATATTTGCATGCAGGATGACGAGACTTGACTGGCTGTAGCTCTGGTTACGAAGCGAGAACAAGCATGGCTTTATGATGAGCTTTGGGACAGGAACGTTATAATGACCGTCTTTCAGATCATCCGAGGCCCACCGACCATCGCCCGCGTGCGGATCGTGGTGGTTTTATCCTTCTCGAGCATATGGAATGCGTGGCTTCACACTGCCCCTTTCGCAATGGACGAGGAGTCAGATATAGTCAGAGTCATATTTATGCGTCGCAGTTCTCTCTTGTGACTGAGATCTCGGAGTTTATGCACGTCACTTTCGTCCAGTGAGAGGACACCGCACTCATTCTGTAACACAACTACCCCGTGTTCAAACTTCAGTCGCATCTGAAACCTATCATCCCAAGGATTTTGTGCCGAAAAGTTGGAACGCACGCGTGTTTGACTCGATTTTGCTGCGCCATGGTCCGACATCCAATGTCAAATCTGGGGAAAGAGACAATTATGCAAAGCAGCAATTCATGTTCCTTGATCAGGCTGGTAGAATCCAATGCTCTACGGGGTACGTGCGGCTATGACTCTATGGTTTGGTTGTGTCTGTGCGAGTAATTACTCCACGACCCGTCTAGTAGCCAGACCGACTCAATGTTGATCCCATATTTACCCATGTCGTCTGGTCCAGGTTTGAAAAAAAAACTGTGCTTGTTTCAAGTTGACCATGCACTTGTGGATAGGGACATTCAGGAAACCCGAACAGCGGGTGGGAGCTATGGCCGTATATATGTACGCAATATGTGAACAGCATCTCATTTGGATGCAAATGGAATTCCATCGCCTTACCAGAACGAACCTCAGTCCAGTTGCTTTCTCCCTGCACCTGTCCTCCAATCACTTCAGTGGATGGACGTCCAGATGATTGGGTTACATGCATGTACACTATTTGCTGTCTTGGTAAAAATGAATAGTCGTACACATTCGCTAAAGTCGAGGAGCCACAGCTTATTTTCTGACCTTTTTTCCGACGGCCTGTTGTGACTTTGATCGCAAAGCATATCTCTCCTTCTTCCATGCCGATACAAGATGGTCCACGCTGCCCATGTCGTGACTCGGCTTCCTCATAAATGTCAATCTCGCCCTTCTCGCCCTCTTCGGTCTGCGCCAGATGATGTCAATCCCTGTGACAGAAGGGCTGTAAATTTTGAACCACATCTCCACACCAATCTTCATCATCTGCCCCCGAAGTAGGATGGCGGTATCAACTCCACGTCGGCGGATTTGGATAAAGGCCCCCGAGAAGGGTTCTCCGGCCTTGGTAGTCACCATGAGAACATCTCCAACCTTGGCGCTATCGGCATGGTCCTTGGAGAACAAGCGTGTTCGAGCACCTGTGGGGTCTAATTGGGTGATTTGCTGTTGGCGAAGGATAGGCATCGGATCGGGATTTGTCGATCGGACAGATTGAATTTGCGGCCATACTTGGAATTTCTCGACCTTGACGTGGGAAGCACCTGTTGGGAAAGTGTTAGCGATGAAAGCATTGCTGCAAGAGATCCGGGTGTGTCATCCTACGTTGTCTCGCCGTAATGGCGTTTTTGCTCGTCGCTGGAGTTTCCGCGACAGTGGCAAGACCTCGTTGTGCAGCCCTCTGCTGTCTTGCTTGACGGAAGACGGTCTTGATGCAGCCAAGTGGCCGCCTCGCGGGCGCAAAGTTAATCATGACTGGTGGCGTGCGTTGAACCAGTCTCACACGGTGACAAAGGCGAGAAAAGCTCCTTCACGAGAACTTGATGTTCTTGTAATGCAAGGAGTTGCTTGCACCCTCTGATTGGTCGGCTGCATCCTTTTCCTCCGACCCACTTCCTGCGACCACAGCGCACTTCGAGGAGCTTGACACAAGAGACTTTTGGCCAGCAATCATATCAACACAACCTGAGCCAAATGTCTACGAGGTCAATGTCTTCGGCCCTGCGGTCGTTGGGTTGCCGTGGCAGCTCATCCTTCTCTTGGTTTGCCTCGAAATCACATCGACATTTCAGCTCAACAGCTCACAATGGTATGGCTCATGTCGCCCCCGGACTTTTTAGGAAGCTAACCACAGATTATTTGTAGCTGTTCGAGCAGTATTCACAGAGACCGACAACGAGGAACTCAACATTGTCCTAAAAACAATCCAAGAGAGAATAATTTTGCCAGCTCACCTTCCAGAGAAGCAGCGCAAGATTGTCTTTGACCCCAAGAAACGATCCCACCTCGAACAAAATCCCATCGTGATCGAAGTTGATGGGCTAGAACACAAGTTCTCCTCGATCGACCGCTTCAAGGGGATCGAGAACTCCAAGAAGGCTCTTTCGAAAGCTTTGGACAACATGCACACTGCTGGGGATTGGGCCAACCTGGGCACGCTCCTTGCTGGGTACAAAAAGGCTGGTATCAGGTTAAAGGCTGATCACTGGGACAAAATCACACGTCTTGCTGGAACAAGAGGGCATATTTACGCTGTCATCGAGTGCGCGAAGCAGTCCGACAAGACCGGTCTGTTTTTAAAGAAACCCGAAATCGTGACTCGCGTACTCGCCTACGTTAACAACAAGATCTCTGAAAGCGCAGGCAATGCGGGCGAGACGAAACAGGCATTGAAGTGGGCGGAAGTGGTGTTGGATCTTTTGCAACGACCAGAACATGCTATGACCGCTCAGCGAACACGGGAACGGCTGCACTTTTCACGCCTTGTCCGTGGCCTGGTCTTGTTTGCAAGAGCGTCTGCAGTCAGCACTGGCGCAGCAGCCGAGCGAGACTCAGATCTGCTCAAAGATGAAGTAGCCCTGCTGACTTCCCTCTGGGATGATGCCGTCAACAAAGACCTGGTGAAGATTACAGAGTTTGCCAAACTCAACCCCACGCTGGAGCGAAACGCAAGCCAAAACGGTAACAATACTCCCCAAGCCCTCAACGGCAGCGCCTACGTCCAGGTACTTGCCCAGAACATGAGGGGCATCGAGATTGCGCAAGAGATTGTAGGGCAAGATGCCCAGGTGCTGTCTCCCATTTTAAATACCCTGAAGTCGCATTTGCAGGACTTTGCCACCAAGAGCGAAACCAGAACAGAGGGCTGGGCAGAGGAGTACGAAAAGGTGATGGGTACAAAGCCCAACTGGCCCGCTGTCATCAAGAAGACGGAAAGTGCATGAGGAAACAGGAACAGCCAGCATTATATCCATGTAACATAGAAATTCATGTATAATTCAGTTCCCTCTTTTTTTCCCCTTTTGTATACTCTCTCGTACAGCAGGTTTCATTTACTTTGCTAGGGCAAGACAATGTACTTGTCCAGGTGCTTCGGAATGGCGTCCAGAAGTTTCTTCTCTTCCAACCACTTGCGGCTAAAGAGACGATCCGCGTAGCGATAAGCTCCGTCACAAAGCATGGTGACGACCTTGTGGCCTTTACCGAGCTTCTCAGCAACTTCCTTGGCAGCAACGACATTCAAAGCCGAGCTGGCGCCGAGGTAAATACCTTCTTCATCCAAACATCTGTAGACCATTTCGATGCTCTTATCGTCTGAAATGTGCAACGACCCGTCCAACAGGTCAATGTCAGGCTGCAAGTTATCTGTGATGCGGCCCTGGCCAATGCCCTCTGTGATGCTCGACCCCGTGCGCTCAATCAGTTTGCCGCCAGAGCTGATGTAGGAATGCAGCACACTGCCCGGCGGATCGGCCAGGAAGCTCTTGACCTTGCCACCGGACACGTCCTTGAGATATCTCGTGACGCCGGCTAGTGTGCCGGCCGTGCCAGTCGCGCAAGTAAACGCATCCACTGTGCCCTGTGTCTGAGCCCAAATCTCCGGTCCCGTCGTCTCGATATGCGCCCGTCTGTTGGCGGTATTGTCGAACTGGTTCGTCCACACGGCATTCTCGAGGCTCTCAGCATGTCTTTTGGCCTGGTGATTGTAGTTCTGGGGGTTGTCAAACGCCACGGCCGGCACGGGATACACTTCAGCGCCGAGAAGGCGCAAGAGATCGATCTTGCCCTGGGACTGGGTGTTGGGCATGTAGATGACGAGTTTGTATCCCCGAGATCGGCAGACGTGGGCGAGACCGATGCCCGTGTTTCCGGCCGTTCCTTCGACGACGGTGCCTCCGGGACGCAGGAGCCCCCGCTCCTCGGCGTCCTTGACGACGTAGAGAGCTGCGCGATCCTTGACTGAACCGCCGGGGTTCATGAACTCGGCCTTGCCCAGGACTTCGCAGCCGGTTTCTTGGGAGAGTCTGTCGAGGCGGATGAGGGGTGTGTTTCCGATGGCTTGATGCTCAGTTAGCTCCATGCATTCACCTGAGAACGCACACCAGGTTCCAAAGTGAATCGGGAAGGGGATTGGAGCATACCGCCAGTCAGGCCTTTGGAAACACCTTGGGCCTTGGACACGGCCAGCGTGTGAGCACTCGGCTCAGCAGCTCTGGCAGCCGCGACAGCGAGCCGCACAGCACTGTGTCGAAACATTGGGGGGGGGGGGGCAGATTCAGGCAAAGTGCAGCATACGAAGCAAGGGAAGCAAGGGAAGGTTGGTGGTGTGAGGTTCTGCGGTGTTCGCTTTCATGCGCGAAATCGGCTGAACTGAGAGACGCAATGTGGGGCTGCACAGGGCAATTGGCAAAGCGATCACGTCATTTGCAAATTGCCCGTGAATGCTGACAATGAAACCTTTGCAACGATAACAATGCCAATAGAGGATAGAGAAGCGGTTGTTATTTCGTTTATAGCACCAAATCCGCCCACAAAGCTCAGCTAGGTCTCAAAGTTATGATCAATCTTGAGTACAAAATTGCTGGGTTTGTCTGGTTTACAATCGCTGGATGAAACATCCCTCACGAGTCACGAGTTGGACTGAACGTCACCGGCCGGACCAACTGAGCTTATCCTCGGCTCAAAGCCGATGCTTTCCATCCCGCCGCCAACCTTGGGGCTTCATCCCAGTCAACTTTCTCCTCTGTTCGTCCCATCTTCCCGCGAAATTCTCCCCAGATACGGCACCTGCTCCTCACGATCATGAATGCACTTCGTTTGGCAAGACCCGCTGCCGCTCGGGTTCCCTTCCAGCGCTTAACTCTGCCTCGCGTTGCCCGCGCATACAGCTCCAAATCCTTCGAGTACATCCAGACATCCTCTCCCAAGCCTGGAGTTGCCCAAGGTGGGTTGCGTCGGCTCTCACAGAACTCCATCACGGCTGTCAACTGACATGCCGCCTGTTAGTCACGCTCAACCGACCCAAGGCTCTCAATGCGCTCTGCACACCCTTGATCAATGAGCTGAACGAGGCCCTCAACGACCTCAACGCCTCCGACGAAACCTCCGTCATCGTCATCACCGGCTCGCAAAAGGCGTTTGCCGCCGGCGCCGACATCAAGGAGATGGCCCCTCTCACCTTCTCCGAAGCCTACACCAAGTCATTCATCGAGTCGTGGTCCCTCTTGACCTCTCGGGTCAAGAAGCCCATCATCGCTGCCGTCTCGGGGCACGCTCTCGGCGGAGGTTGCGAGCTTGCCATGATGTGCGACCTGATTTACTGCACCGAGAATGCCAACTTTGGACAGCCCGAGATCAAGCTCGGAACCATTCCCGGCGCAGGAGGCAGCCAGCGCTTGACCCGCGCCATTGGAAAAGCCAAGGCCATGGAGCTCATTTTGACTGGAAAGCCGTTCTCTGGCGCCGAAGCCGAGAGGTGGGGGGTTGCCGCCAGATCGTTCCCTACGTACGAGGCATTGATGGAGGAGACTCTCAAGACTGCCGAGACGATTGCGGGATACTCCAGGGTCGCCATCCAGGCCTGCAAGGAGGTCGTCAATAAGAGCCAGGACTTGGCCCTGCGCGATGGCGTCGAGTTTGAGCGACGTGTTTTCCACAGCTTGTTTGGTAGCCAAGACCAGAAGATTGGCATGAAGGCATTTGCTGAGAAGAAGAAGGCTGAGTGGTCTCACTCGTGAATGGGAGGGCTGATTGTGGAAGGAACTGAAACAAAAATGAGGTGAGATACCTCGAGCATCTACGCGGTACAGTACATATGAGGACTTTTCACGAGAACTTGGGATAGACCGAGTAAGCTAAGCTAGTAAGATGTCGAATAAGAGGCTCGTCCGTCTATTTTCCTAAATTCAAGAATATTTCAATACCATAGTGTCATGGTATTATGGGACGTGTCTGGTGTTGGTGCAAACTGTATCGTTTTTGCCGCACGGCACGGTATCAGGCAGGCTACACCCCACTGTATTAATTGATTGCTCAATTGTTGGTGGCAGCGGGTGCCCACTGCCGACAGGTGCCTGCCCCGCTGTACACCCACTGTAGACTGCGCAGCTCCTGCAGCCGCCTTTTCTTGGTCTCACCACGGCGGTCACGGCGGTCACGGCGGTCACGGCCATACAGATGCAATCAGGCTTGCCTCCGCACAACATCAGGTCTGGATACGTTGCTGTTTTCTTTTCTGGCCGGACTCCTCCCATCAGCGGCCGCCGGTGGGTAATATGAATGGATTCCCGAAAACCCAGCTTGGATCTGGAGAAGGAGCTGACGTGCTCGGTATGTTATTTTGTCTTATCTGACTCCGACTCTCTCTGTCTCCTTTCCCCTCACACGCTCTCTCTCCCACCTTGCCAGCCATTTGTCCACCTCTCAGCTCTGGTCGCTGACCTCGACTTCTTCCCCCCCCCCCCAACAGATTTGTACGGAGCTCCTATATCAGCCTCTCACCTTGCTTGACTGCCTTCATACCTTTTGCGGAGCTTGCCTGAAAGAGTGGTTTCGTTTTCAAGCTGCAAAGGCTGAGAAGGCACCGACACCGCCATCTGCCCTAGATGCCATCTTCACCTGCCCGTCATGTCGAAGCCCCGTGCGAGACACGAGGCACAACGCCACCGTCGTCACTTTGCTCGACATGTTTGTAGCAGCGAACCCTGCCAAAGCTCGCTCTCAGACAGACAAGGAGGAAATGGCCGCCAAATATAAGCCAGGAGATCAAGTGTTGCCAAAGGTCAACATTCGCGAGAGGACCGCAGAAGAGAGGAGGGCAGCCGAGGAGGATGAAAGGCTAATAGACGAGGTCCGTGAAAGGAGCTTGCGCGAGGCGACTCCCAGCCAGCATCCTCGAGATAGCTCGCGGCGACACCGGCACAGTCATTCCGTCGAGACCAGATCAAGATCCAACCGGCCGCACAGCTCGGATTCACGGCTCCGTGCTGCCGGAGAAGCTGCAACCCCCTCTCGAAGTGAAGACTCGAGCCGTCAGGGATCTGAAAACAGTGCAGGGGGGCGAGATCGCCGGAGGCAAAGGCGACGGAGTGACAGCCGTCAGCGTCAAGTTGAGCATCAAACATCTCTACGGTCTCTGATTGGATCAACAGAAATGAGCGAGCGTGATATAGAACGAGAGATTGAAGACTTTGCCAGGCAAATCCAGGAGGAGGGGCTGCTAGATGGTCTCGATCTAGACAATATCGATTTGAGCCGGGACGACGACTTGAGTCGACGCATAACCGAAGCGTACAGGCGGCGGCAAAGGGAACGCTCACGCAACGAATCGTTATCGCGAAA
Source organism: Epichloe festucae Fl1 (assembly GCA_003814445.1). NCBI lineage: Eukaryota > Fungi > Ascomycota > Sordariomycetes > Hypocreales > Clavicipitaceae > Epichloe > Epichloe festucae. The sequence continues at coordinate 3,932,112 of CP031387.1, read as the reverse complement.
CACCGCCAATGGCAACAATTGTGCCCCGAGAAGCTCGGACGGGGGCCAGACGGAGGCACGACCAAGAGCACCCGAGCGCGGCTCAACATCCCGTGCCAGCTCCCGGTCAACCAGTGGCAATGCTCAGTTGGAAGACAGGAGCAGGCCTCCGCCGGCTGGATCCACGAACCTCGAAGTACGCGATCCCGGTAGGCGTCCGCGGCGCAGAACGGCAAGCGGAGGACGAAGTGCCACGACCCCGATATTCTCCACTACAGGAACAGAATCTCGCCCCGCCGCTCGATCCCAGACAGACCTGGTTCTTCGGTCCCAAACAACAGACCCTATGGCTCCCCGGCAAAGCTTCAGTGAAGGTCGCAGCGCCAGCTCACAGTCAGTTCCCATCTCGTCACACGCGACCAACGAACTTCCATTGCCACCTCCGGGGAACAACGCATCGTTTGCCAGCAGAGTGCCCCAGTGGAATCCTCATGTGGCAGAGTCGCCTGCCGCCGCATCGGCGCCTGAGCCGGCTCCAGCACAGGTCAGCAGACCGCGTCTACCAACAGAGCTCGCTATCGTTCATTCCGCGGTGTCCAGTCCGTTAAGCAGCCCTACCACGTTCCCAAGCCATCGATGCACAAGATCTCAGCTCTTCCCGGAACCCTCCATCTCTTGTTCCAGGTGCAACAGACAGCACATAGAATACGAAGTTCATTACAACTGCTCTTCTTGCGCCGGCGGGCAATGGAACATATGTCTTGACTGCTACAGATCCGGTAAGGGGTGTCAGCACTGGTTTGGCTTTGGGTACGGCGCGTGGAACAAGTGGGAGAAGATGCGAAAGCAAGGGGATGGCTCCCCGGAAATGCCACACATGCTCACCGCGAGCCGTTATCTACCACCCCCCTCGACACCTGGTGGAGCGGACGGGAGGAAGACGCTGACAACCGACGACCCGAGAGGCCGGCTCGAAACAGGAACCTTTTGCGCGCGATGCCTCGTCTGTACAAATGATTGCTACTGGCGTTGCGACGTATGCAACGAAGGGGAGTGGGGCTTCTGCAACGACTGTGTCAACCAGGGCAAGTCCTGCACTCACATGCTGCTTCCATTGACGCATGAGGCCCTGTGGGCGGCTGGAAGACGACCTCGGAGCCCCAAATCCCTTGGACGACCGCCTGCGGTGACCATCTACACGGGTCCTCAAGCGACAAGTATCGGCCCCTTCAAGCCACTGACATTTCGCACGAGGTGTGAAATTTGCCAAGATCCCATACCTCCATCCCACGTTCGATACCACTGCTTTACCTGCGTCAGCGCCTTGGTTCCAGACGCGCCGTCCGGCGATTACGACATTTGCTCGACATGCTACAACAATCTGGTAACGAGGGGCCAGATCAGCATGGAAAACGGCCACTCCGGCTGGAGACGATGCTTGAATGGCCATAGAATGGCCATCATTGGGTTTACGGAAGGCAAAGTTGGCCAGTGGCGCTTTGTTGAACGCGACATTGTGGGTGGTCGGTTTCTTCGGTCGGAACCATATGAGAGCCCAGAGCACAACGGACAAGGCCTTCAAAAATGGTCCTGGAGGAAAGGCCCTGAGAAGTGGGAAAGACTCGTCACAAAGGACGTCTCCGCTACTGCGCCAGCCACAGCCGAGTCTGTGTCGTTTGCGCAAAACTTCCCACCTGATGGCGGCATGGGTCTGAAAGCGAGTGCGCGTTGGGCATGGTTTCCGCAAGCTGGATCCGAGGATGAGTTGTTATTCCCCAAGGGGGCCGAGATTCGGGAAATCGAAGATGTGAATGGAGATTGGTTTTTCGGCACGTGCATGGGGGCAAAGGGACTATTTCCAGCGCCGTATGTACGGCTAGCGCAGAGAACATGAGTGAATGATGCCCATGATCATGACCATATGTATAACGAGTTACAGATGATGAACGCATAGCCCTGAGAATTGATTTGTCCACGCACATGACCGGCATCCGAAATGCAGTTGGTCAAGATGACCCCGCGTTGTGCTTCTTTCCTTGTCAAGACCACCAACGTATTTACACGGAGCCATGCCGTCTATTTTGATTTTATTTTTTTTCCATCGCGCCTTCTTTGAGGGGCGTACGTGGGCCATGTTGAAACATCTGTGGGCGGACGGACTACCAATCCGACACCAAAAGAGTTTGTTGACTTGTGTTGGGTAGGTAGGTGCATGGAATAGGGGAGCGAAAAGAGCATCTCCGTCAAGTGACGAACAGACGACCCAGAAGACATTGCTTGATGACTAGAAAATATCCTAGTTCCCCACCCATGTCGGAAGGAATGACCCGCAAAGATGTGTGAGATTTTATTTCTGTGGATGGTGTTTGGTCCCCATTATGATTATGAGTGTTTATAGAGGGATATTCTGTAAATATGGTGCTTCTCCAGGCATATTCGTGTTATACATGTGTATATCTCTGTTACTATACATGTATTTACATATGGTGTGTGTGCTTATGCATGCCTGGATTTCCCCGTATCGCCGCCAAGTGCTCACGCCTCCTTCACCTTATACAACCTCGACGGCTCACTGTTTTGCCGTGTTTCCATGCGTCTTAATTTGTGCAGCCGGATCCATCTCCCTCTCCTTAACTAAACCCCCCACCTCCTAAAACCGCGAAATATCCCTCCCGAAAATCCACGTAATCGACCAATATACCAGAATCATAATCTTGTTCCTCACACTCATGCTCCTCGTGAGATACGCCGTGCGCCAGAGCATCCAGGCCGCCCAGCCCTTCAAGCTATCTGCCTTGCTCTGATGGATGGCCCTCCAGCCACCTAGGTAGGTCATGACGCCCCAGTTCCGAAAGCTAAACGGCTTGGAGAAGTTGCCCATGCCGCGGTTCAGCTGCTTGGCAAGATACACAGCCTGTTGGGAAGCAACCTGCGCGGTGGCCGGGTACGGCGACCCTTGGACGGATATGCAGTCGCCTATGGCGTAGACGTCCTCGAGCGTAGTAGTGGCGTCGTTGTCTTCATCATCTGGCGAACGAAGCTGCACTTGCAAGTTGGGGTTTGTGACGATGCCGCCCGTCTTGGGTTCCCTTGCGAGTTTGCCGCGGCCGTCGATTTCCGTCTCGACGAGCTGCTGCACGAGCGGGTTCTGCATGAGACCAGTGCTCCAGACGACGATGCCGGCGCCCACCTCCTCGGGCTCCTCTTTGACACGAAGCATGAGGGTGCGTCCGTCGCGGCGAATCCGAGTGAGGTGATGCTCCGTCTTGACGCGAATACCCTGCCTCCTGAAGATCTCGGTCGCGTAGGCGGCGAGCTTGGAGTCGAACATGGGGAGGACCTTGGGGGCGATGTCGTAGACGGTTATGGTGCAGAAATCCAGGATCCCAGGGTACATTCTCGCCAAGTCCTCATGGATGAGGTCGTGCAGCTCAGCGGCAAACTCGATGCCCGTGGGCCCACCACCGACAATGGCAAAGTGAAGCAGCTTCCTCCTCTCCTCATCACTTGTCGTGGGCAAGTCTGCCGTTTCGAACGCGTCCAGAATCCGCAACCGAATGGCTCGAGCATCGCCCACATCGCGCAGGAAATTGGCGTGCTCCCTGACACCTTCGATGCCGAACGTTTGGCTGTAGCATCCGACAGCAATGATCAACTTGTCATACTTGACGTCGAACTGCTCCCCGTTGATCTGGGGCCTTCTCGTGGCAGCGCTCACGTCTCCGCGCTCGTTTGCCTCGACCCGAATGACCTTGTTCTTGAAGTCGATGCTCGAGGCCCGCGCTTGGTGGAACTCGTCCAGGCCAAGACGACGTACTGGCTCAATGGCAGCGCGGAACTCCAGCGTCCCGACAGAGGTGGATGCCAGCAGGGGAGTAAAAACAAAGTGCGACCGAGGAGAGATGAGAACTCTTTCGATTCTGGATGGTGACAGTGTTCTGGCAGCAGCGTAGCCGGCCCATCCAGAACCAAGAATGACGACACGTTCTTTGCGAGGGGCTGTAGCAGGACCCAGTGTTAGTTAGCAAGCAAGCAATTTGTTTTGAGAGGTTATGGACCAGGCCAGGCTGTTACCACTTGTTGAGGTACTGGCGTTTCTTCGCCTGAGCGGCGTCTTAAAAGCGAGACAAGGGGCAGATGCGGCCACGTTTTGGGCCACCCTCATCAACGACCGACATCGTAGTCGAGTAAGGCCGTCCATGATGTACCGCAATGTCGAATGAAGAAGTTCGTGATATCAAGGTATCGGGGGTTTCTTTTTTCGCTCTCCAAGAGGAGACGCAGGCATTTAACTACTTAGAAGTCGGCCATGACGGATAAGGGTGTGATCCACGAGCCGGTGCAAAGTTTGCACTGACATTGCATAGTACAAATTATATGTGGATCTATATAGGGCAGCCACTTTATACTATTATGGCCTACTTCTAGGGCTTTTTTTTACTGCCTTTACATAAGGGAACTATTATAATAGTAGCTCTTCCTTTCTATAGCTTTAATATAATAGGATTATTATAATTTACTAGTAAATATTATATAATTTAAATACCTATTATAACTATATCCTAAAGCACCTAATTATAAGCATCTAGACCCCCCTAAATTTATTAGACTAATAATTAAACCCTTTTCTTTCTTAAATTACTCCTTAAAGCTTACTATAAGTAATAGCTTAATAGTAATAAGATTAATATTATTTAAGATATCCTTAAAAGCTTTATTCCTATGTTTATAAGGAAATTCCTATAATATTAATAGTCTCTAAATACTATTAAGAACTAATATAAGTAGCTAAAGGGTATTTAGCATGCTTTTCACGCTATAGAGAAGAGATCTAGTATAATATATAATAAACAAAATAGGTAGCTTTATATAAGTAAGTAAACCGCTAATTATATCTCTTAAATATATAGAAGGTTTAGCAAATTTATTATAATAAAGCCTCTTATTATAAATATAGCTATTATAAGAGAGAAGTAAGCAGAGGTTTTCTTAGGAGACTATAAAGCTAGTAATATAGTTATTAAAGCTTAAGATACTAAAAGCTTTACTACTACTAAAAGGGTATAAGAAAAGTTATTAGAAAAGAGCTTTAATAAGTCTAAAGATAATAAAATTAAGTCTTAAAGAGAGAATACTAATATATAATACCCTAATAATAAGGCTTATAATACTATTAAGCTCTTTAATAAAGAAAATTCCCTTTTTAAGGATAATTAGTAGTATTAAAGTTAGCCTTAAAGTAATATTCTAGAGTAAAGCACTAATAATATAGCTATTTCCTTAACGCTAAACCCGCAGAGCTCTTAATTAAGCTTTACTAAGGCTATGCCTAATAGATTATAGTTAAATTTATTACTATAAAGTATATAGAAGCGTTAGGCTATAGCCAGAGTATTGCACTAAAACGTGTAGTGTAGTGTAGTATTTGTAGTGTAGTGTAGTAACTACACTATAAACTACACTACACTACAAACTACACTAACTACAAGGAAAAAAAAACTACATTACACTAACTACAAAAAAAAAAAAACTATAATACATTACACTACAAATTTTTTTTCCTAAACTACACTAACTACAAACACTACAAATGTAGTATTAGACTTTTTATTAGTTATTAGTATTTATAAGGTTAAAAGAAAGCTAGTTATATAAAAGCTTTTATTATTACCTATTTTATTAAATTAGTTATAGAATTTATAATATTATATTATTTTTATAATTTTATTATAACTAAGTAAGGTTATATATAATATTATACTTTTTTAATAATACTATTTAACTTAATACTTTATTTCCCTAATATAACTTAAAGAAAAACCTTCTTATTATATTATTTACTATTTCTATAAATTATTTTATATTTCTATAAATTATTATTATTACTTATTTTAAAAAAACTATAAAAAAAAACTACTAGTAAACTTAATATAAGTAGCTTATTATATCTTATTATAGCTTATAATAGCTTATTATATCTTATTATAGCTTATAATAGCTTATAATAGCTTATAATAGCTTATAATAGCTTATAATAGCTTATAATAGCTTATAATAGCTTATAATAGCTTATAATACTAATATTACTAATATTACTAGTATTACTAAGATTACTAAGATTACTTATAATATTATTAGTGTTAAAGTTTAATAATAAATAAATAATAAATAAATAACTTAAATATAAATACTAGTAATTATAAGTAAATTACTATAGTAAAAGCTATAGTTTTTAATAACTTAGTATTTTAAGGTTTTTAAAAATATTAATATTATAAAAATGTTTTCTCTTTTATGTTTTTTTAAAATAATAATAAAAGTAAAATAATAGTAATAATAGTAATAATAGTAATAATAGTAATAATAGTAATAATAGTAATAATAGTAATAATAGTAATAATAGTAATAATAGTAATAATAGTAATAATAGTAATAATAGTAATAATAGTAATAATAGTAATAATAGTTAAAGACTAAGAGTAAAAGCAATAGAAATAGTAGTAGTTAATTAGTAATAACTTAATATATTAATATAAGCTAAATTACTACTTTTTGATCTAAAATCTTAAAGATTACTAATCTAAGACTAGTAATCTTCGCTAGATTCACTACTAATAGTAGTAGGGTTAGCTTTTTCCTTTCCTTTTCCCTTTACCTAAGATTTAAATTCAGAGGCATTAGAATCTTCTAAATCATTAGTATTTTCTGAATTATTAGATTCTTCTGAATCTAATGTATTATATTCAAAAAAGGAAGGATATTCCTTAATTAAAGGTTTTAGGGATTGTTTTTCCTAACTCTTTAATAATAATAATTCCCGTAAGGTTGAATTTAGTAGTAATGTTCTTCTTTTTGTAAGAACATTTCCACCTTGATTAAATTAACCTTCAATAGCAGCAGATGTTGCAGGGATTGCAAGGTATTTTCGAGCTAAAATAGATAAAATTGGAAAGGCTTCTTGATTTTTAGCCCACCAATTAAATATATCATCCTAAATAGTAATTAGTATAAGTAAAGTAAGTAACTATTAGTATGTAATAATATACCTTATCATGTAGTTGTTCTAGCTTTATATAACTAGAAATTTCATTTTTTCTAGCCTTTTTAATAGATTTATTTCTTTCTTTTGGAAATAAACCTTGGTAAAGGGCTAAAGTAGGTTTCTTAGGCCTAGGATTACTAAATGGGCTAGGATGTCTTTTAATTCTAGATAAATCAACAACTAAAGTAGAAGCTTCATTGTTTTCATTATCAGAGCTAGAATTATTAAAAGATTCATTTCTAGCCTTATATAAGCTTTTATGTCTAGTCTTTAATATTAGTATAAATTATAAAGGGATTTAATTTTAAAGGTTAGGGTTAGGAGAGACTAGGGTTATATATACTCCTTATATTCAGCTTTTAATGAGTTTAAAATCTTCTTAATTATATCTTCAGTTAGGTTTAACTGATTTCGTAATGCTAATAGATTTAATCAAGGATCAAGTAAAAATGCTAATAAATAAGGCTTATAAAAGTTAAAGCTTTCATTTATATCTCTAGGAAAATAAGCATTTAACTTTTTTAAGCCTATATTTATTGCATTAGTAAAGGTATTTGCAAGTGGATTATAGCTTATTTGATCCTATAAGTGTTAGTATTTAATATAGTAAGATAAAACTATAGATAATAACATACTTTTGCATAAGCTTTTTGATCCTTTAATATAGTAGTAAGATATGTATATATCTTAACTATAAATAAAGGCACAAGGCTTAATGTATTATATTTTTGCCCTTGTAATACTATAGTTGGATGATAGAAAACCTCTAAAATCTCACTTAAAGTGCTTAAGTCTACCCATTCTTAACTTTTTGGGCAGGCATCTTTAAAAGCAAATATATTGGTTTTTTCATTAAAGATTAATATAGCTTCCTTTAATAGAAGTGTAGTATTAATCATTAAATAAGTTGAATTCCACCTAGTATCATTAGCTATAAAGAATAGTTAGTACTTAATACCTAATAGTATATAGTTAGTAACTTACCTAGTGGAATTTTAGTTATATTGCAATTTACTGCTAGTTTTCCTTGAGATTTAGCCTCTTTTAAAGCAATAAGCCAATCTTAATAAAGATTTGCATTATTCTTAATTAGAATAGCTAGCTTTTTAACTTTTCCTATAATTCCTATAGTTTAAATTAGTAATAAATTTATAAAATAAGATATAATAGCTTACCTTGGATAAGGCCTATAAATTGATCTCTTTCGGATTTTGTTAAATTTAAAAATTGTTCTGTTAAATAGAATAGAATTTCGCTATTCTTATATTTCTTAATATCTTTTGCGCTTGTTATAGCTTTTATAAAGCTAGTAATTATATCTTTAGCAACAATGTTTAAAACATGTGCAATACATCGGATATCTGTAGGTTCTTTAATACTAATACTATTATAATTAGTACTAATAAAAGCACTTATAAAAGTATTATTATTAGAACTATTATCTCTAGTAAGACTAAAAGAGGTTAATAGTTAATTAGTATATATAGAAACTTATAAAGAATTAATATAACTAACCTTATAATAGATGGTAGTTATATCTTATATAAAGCCATAAGCTAGGTGAATATATCATTTATATATATTCCAGTATGTGTGCTTTTTAAGTTTTCAAATCCTAGTTAATAGTATTAGTATTATAAAAGCTAGGTAATTATAGTTATATAAGTATATACTAAGAAGCTTATATTCTAATTGAAAATCTGAAGTTATCTAATTTCTAATAATTCCTAAATAAGACTTTGAATTAAAAGATGTCCATATATCTAGTTGTAAAGATATATAGCCAAAATTTAAAAAGTGCTTATTAAGCTTAATAATAAGCTCTTAGAAGGATTTATTATATAAATTATGGATATTTATAGAAATATTCCGATAATTAAAAGAAGATATAATATTGGAACTATAATTATTAGCTAAATAATAAGGGATTAAGAATAAGTACTTACTTAAAGTAACTTAGTAATTCTTTAAAAGAATTACTAGTTATAGTAGTAAAAGATAAGTTATTTTCTAGTATAAATTTTATAGCTAGATTAATAACATTATCTAGTGAGAATTCACTTAAGGGAGGCCTAGGCCTTTTTTTTGTAAAAAAAGTACTAAGACTTGATTATAAAGATAGTGAACTTTGGGTTATAAGAGGTACTAAATTAGATATAATATTAGTAGTATTATATATAGCTTAATTAATAAAAATAAGGGAATAACTTACTAGTAATCTTAGTACTTTCTTCTTTCTTAGATATAGTAATAGTAGAATGCCTTGTTTTATAATAGCTAGTACCATTAGATGATTAAAAATGTTTAGCTTTACAAGAAAAGCTAAAGGAGCAATTATCTTGAGTATAATAACATATTACTAATCTTTCCTTATTATAATTAATGTCTGAAAGACGATAATTAAATAAGTTATGATTAATAATATAAGCTCTAGTTTCAAAACTATAGCTTAGTTGATTTTTAATATTATTCTTAAATTTCCCATTAGAATTACTCTTATTAAAAGAGCTATTAGATTGGGTTTGAGAAATAATATCAGAAGGGGTAAAAACTAAAGAGGTAGTTGATTCAGCCATTTTAGTAAGGCTATTGGATTTGTAAAGGTATTTAAAGATTCGGATTGTAAAGAGTAAATTTTAAGCTTTATAATAGTATAAAGTTTATATCTTAAAGTGTAATATAAGAAAAGATATAAGGATATAAAGTGTAAAGGAAATAGGGAAGGGAAAGGGAGCTTACTTATAAAGAAAAGGTTCTATTATATAATATATTATACATAAAGTAAGGGGGTCTTATTACTATAGAACTCTAATAATACTAATATAAGTAAAAGTAATCTATAATGTTATTACTATAGTAAATAATAGGTTAAACCTAGTTAAATTAATAGTAGGATTCTATTATAATATGACTATAGAATTCTATTAATACTAATACAAGTAAAAGTAACCTATAATATTGCTATTATAGGAGAAAACAAGTTAAACCTAGTTAAATTAATAGTAGGATTCTATTATAATATGACTATAGAATTCTATTAATACTAATACGAGTAAAAGTAACCTATAATATTGCTATTATAGGAGAAAACAAGTTAAACCTAGTTATCTTAATAGTAGGATTCTATTATAATATTACTATTGAATTCTATTAAGACTAATACGAGTAAAGGTAACCTATAATATTACTATTATAGGAGAAAACAAGTTAAACCTAGTTATCTTAATAGTAGGATTCTATTATAATATTACTATTGAATTCTATTAAGACTAATATAAGTAAAGGTAACCTATAATATTACTATTATAAAAGAAAACAGGTTAAACCTAGTAAAATAAATAGTAGGATTCTGTTATAATATTACTATAAAATTCTATTATTACTAAATTACAAATATAAGTAAAAGTAATATAGAATTTAGCTATTATAAAAGTATAGAATAAAACTAGTTATATTTATATTAATAATATATAGAGTATTACACTATAATTAACTTATAGTGTATTTTTTTAAACAAATAATATATATCTAATCTAGAAAAATATATAGAGATATAAAACTTCTATTTTTAGATAAATTATTAATTTATTATAATAAAACTTTACTAATAGCTCTTTAATTAAAAGTGGGCCCTAGACTTTAGTATTTTATAAATATTTTTAATTAATATAGTAACGAATATATATAATAATAAGACTATAATTATAAATTAAGAAATTAAAAGTGGGCCTATATTATTTACTTATATATAGCTAAAAAATTAAAGCGAATCCGCATTTTTATCCAATTACTAAGGTTATAAGGTGCCTTGCTTCTAGGGTTTAAAATCTAGGTTTCGAACCCTAGGTTTCGAACCCTAGGTTTCGAACCCATAGGCTTTTTATACCTTAGCTCTTATTCGAAATTAAATTTCATTTTTCACAAATTTAACCCACTTAACCACATCTAGGAAGTGTACATAGGAGGATTCATTATTTATAGAAGAGAGTTTACTTAGGTATATAAGGCTTAGTTCTTAAACCATAAAAATAACACTTAAATTTAGTTTCTAATATCTAAATAAAGGATAATCCTAGTTTTTTTTTTTTTATATATATAATAAAGAAATAATCTAAATTAGGATAAAGTAATTTACTTATTAAGATTTATTACTAATATTATATAGGTGCTTAAAGATCTAATATAACTTATATTAGCTTATACTAGCTTATACTAGCTTATAATAGCGTAAGATAGCTTAAGATAGCTTAAGATACCTTAGGATAGCTTAAGATAGCTTAAGATAGCTTAAGATAGCTTAAGATAGCTTAGGATAGCTTAGGATAGCTTAGGATAGCTTATACTAGCTTATACTAGCTTATAATAGCGTAAGATAGCTTAAGATAGCTTAAGATACCTTAGGATAGCTTAAGATAGCTTAAGATAGCTTAAGATAGCTTAGGATAGCTTAGGATAGCTTATACTAGCTTAAGATAGCTTAAGATACCTTAAGATAGCTTAGGATAGCTTAAGATAGCTTAAGATAGCTTAGGATAGCTTAAGATAGCTTAGGATAGCTTAGGATAGCTTATACTAGCTTAAGATAGCTTAAGATAGCTTATACTAGCTTAGGATAGCTTAAGATAGCTTAAGATAGCTTAAGATAGCTTAAGATAGCTTATAATAGCTTAAGATACCTTATACTAGCTTATAATAGCTTATAATAGCTTATAATAGCTTATAATACTAATATTACTAATATTACTAGTATTACTAAGATTACTAAGATTACTAAGATTACTAAGATTACTTATAATATTATTAGTGTTAAAGTTTAATAATAAATAAATAATAAATAAATAACTTAAATATAAATACTAGTAATTATAAGTAAATTACTATAGTAAAAGCTATAGTTTTTAATAACTTAGTATTTTAAGGTTTTTAAAAATATTAATATTATAAAAATGTTTTCTCTTTTGTGTTTTTTTAAAATAATAATAAATGTAAAATAATAGTAATTATAGTAATAATAGTAATTAAGGTTATAAAAGTTATTAAAGCTTTTATAATAAGTATAATATATTATATAAAACTAAGTCCTAGTATTATTTTTAAAAACAAGTTAAACTTATTTTTTATAGCTTATTTAAGCTATATAGGGTAATTAAAATAATACTATTAGTTATCTATTAATAAATTAGAAATATTAGTCTATTATATTCTTTCTTTATATATTATTATAATAAGATATATAAAGTTACTATATATAACTTCTTAAAGCTTTAGAATTATAAAGCTTAAAGTAATATTTAATTAGTTTAAATAGTAAATAAATAGTTTAAGCTTTTTTTAAGTTCTTATTATATTAATAATAATATTAAAGTACTAAGTATATATTCTATTAACTTTTATATATTTATTTAGATTTCTAATTTAATTTAATTATATTAGTTTAGGGTATTTTTTAATTAAATTAATAATAAAAATATTAAATAATTAATAATAATAGTAAATAAAATAATTAGAAGGTTTTTCTTAAAGTTATATTAGTAAAATAAAGTAATAAGTATAATAGTATTATTAAAAAGGTATAATATTATAAATAACCCTAGTTATAGTAAAATTCTTAAAAAAAAGTAAATATTATAAATTCTATAACTAATTAAGTAAAATAGGTAATAATAAAAGCTTCTATATAACTAGCTTTCTTTTAATCCTTATAATAACATTATATAATAAAAAGGCCCACTTTTTTTTTTACTAACACTACATTGTAGTTTTTGTAGTTAGTGTAGTTAGTGTAGTTAGTAATTACACTAACTACACTACAATACAAGTAAAAAAAAACTACAATACACTACACTATAAAAAAAAAAAAACTACACTACACTAACTACAAAAAAAAAAAAACTATAATACACTACACTATAAAAAAAAAAAAACTACACTACACTAACTACAAGAAAAAAAAAACTACACTACAAATACAAATTTTTCCTAAAAACTACACTAACTACACTACAAACAATACTCTGGCTATAGCATAGGTAAAAGAGCTCTTAGAGGTTATATTTAATATCCTTAGGCCTTAAATATAAGGCTTAAAGAGGCATATTATTACTTAAAGAGCTATAGGGGCTAATAATATTAAGAAGGTAATTAAGAACTATTAATTATATAGTAAAGAGTTTAGAATAAGTATAATTATTAGAGTTATATTATGGTTAAAGTAAGATTAACTAAATCCTTTAATTTAGAACTTATTATTATTAAAAGAGGCAAAGTAAGCGTAAATTAAGTTAAATTTTAGTGTTAATACTATTTACTAGTAGAAGTAAGGCTTTTTATTAAGAAGGTCTATAGGCTATATATATTTATCACTTTTTAACCTATAATATTATTATTATATTAATTAGAATTCTATTAATAACGCTATTAAATTCATTAAACGCATATCTTTTTATCTAAATTACTACTTTACTAAACCCTCTAAAGCTACTATACTATCCTTTTCTAAATCTTATAGCCTATAAGGCCTATAAGAAGTAAAGACAACTATGTAATAGCTATTTTAAGCGCTTTACGCTTATTATTAGTTACACCAAGGAACGTTGCACTAGTGCGAAGAGGTTGAATTCAATGAAGTTAATAATGATAGCTAATAACTAAGAGAGAAGAGAAGAGGGAGAAGGAGAGAAATCTAGCTAGAAGAGAAAGTAAGCAAAAAGGGGGAAAAGTAGGGCTGCAGTGCGGTGCCACTACTAATAGAGCAGGGTAGCTTATAATATATCTAATTGTATTACGTGCATCCCTTTGGTAGCTTTACTCTTTAGCTATAGTTAGACTATCTATTATCTAAAGGTCTAAAGGAAGCTACACTAGTAGTCTCTTTTTTCTCCATAGCTAAAGGAGCCTAAAAACGCAATAAAAATCGGATTAAAGGAAAGTGTATATAAGTGGATCCCTTAATAGGAATCCACAGTTCTTATTAGCTATTGCAGCTTTGGTTATTCTAATTAACCTAGTTATTATAGCCTATAGCTACATGCCTATTATATTAATCCTCCCCTCCGCCTAACCTTATAGGTCTCTTAACCTATCCTTTCATATAAATCGTTAATTTATTTAAATTAATTAAGGTTAAAAGGGCTAAATTTGGTAATGCCTTTATTATCGCATTAGCTAGATTGTTACCGCTATTAATCTATCTAACTTCGTAAACTTCCCTTCTCTTATATAACTGCTAGAGGGCTATAATATTAATTATTAGCCACTTCTCTTTTATTATACCTAGCTTTATAAGGTATTTATATAATAAGAAAGAGTCTATATAGAGAATTATTAGGATTTAAGGCATCTTTAATTAGTTTATAATTATATAAAGGGTTATAAATATCGCGTACGCGATATTAGCACCTTAAACTATGCTATATAGCTTAGATATAAGTGCGCTATAGGTTATATACTTGCTTTTTATAAAGCTATATATAATAACATTCCCTTTTAAGATAAAGGTGTTATTTTTCTTTATTACTTTATTACTAATTATAATAATATATCTAATTTATAAACTTAGATCTTTATTATTAGTAAGGGACCTATCTATAAATATAAAGAGCTTCGCTTCCTTAAGAGTTAAGGGGATATACTATAGCTCTTACTACTAATTCTTAATCTACTACTTAAGGCGTTTATTAAGTTATAAGATATTATTAGTAAAGGGTTCTTAGTGTTATGTAGTAATTAATAGATTATATAATGCTTCTAGTTAATAGACTATTGTAATATAGCTCCCTTAGGCTCTCTGCTTTACGTAATCCTACCTTGCTATTAGTAATTATAAGTTAATCTCCTTAATCTTCTAACTTTAGCCTTTTTAGTTTAAGGTTAGTGAATTATTATTATTCTAAGTTAAAATATAGCTATTAAAGATAAGGGGATTTATAGTTATTAGGCGTTATTTTTCTTTAGCTATAAACTTTACCTTCTAGAGCTCTTTTTCTTCTTTCTTAAAGAAGTTATTATTACTAAGGCCTAGCGTGTTATCTGTTTATATTCCTATAATACTAAAGAGGTTTTTATTATTTAGGGCCGTAATTAGTAAGCAGGGATTGTATATTAAGGTTATTATATTAAGATTATCCCTATAGTGGCGAAAATATATTGCCTACTAGTAGGTTCTAGCCTTTATAATCCTATAAAGAGGCTTAATTACCTTTATTATTATACCTTTTAGAAAGAGGTATATAATCTGCTTTAGTAACTTTATAATAATTAGCCTATTTAGGGTTATTTAGGATTAAACGTAAGCTTATGTAATATCTTGTAGCTAAAGGTAAATTCCCTTTTACTTTAATAATAAAGCAAGGGCTATAATAATCCGTTAGCTTAATTGCTATATTATTAGCAATTAGGTTAAGATAGCCTCTTTTCCTCTATTATTATACCCTTACATAATAAGGCGCAATTTCTTATACAGTGATTTAGTGCCTTTGCCTTTAATCTCTTAGACTATATAAGAATTAAAGATCTAGTAGCCTCTATACTTTGCTAGATTAAACATTATAAATCTAAATATATTATAAGCTTATAAGGCATTAATCTTAGCTTAGTTAGATTATTTAAAGGGGCTCCCTAAGGTTATAATCTTTCCTTCTTAGTAAAGTTAAAAGGCAAGGTTTTAGTTAGCCTTTTCTTTTACTATAAGGAATACTATATTTAGCACTTCTCTAGCTATAATCCCCTTAATTAATACTTTCTCTTAGTCTTTATTAATAAATATAAGAGGCTTTATAAGTCTAATAAGCTCCTTAGGATTATAAACCTAGGCCCTAATTACCTTTACTTTCGCTTCCTTAGGGCCACTAGCTTTATAGCTTCCTATAGGGGTAGCTTTAGCTACCTTAAGGCTTACTATAAGTTCTTTAACTTTATAGCTTCCTATAGGATTACCTTTAGCCTTAATAGCCTTTATAGGCTTCTTTATGCCCTTATTAATATAGAATTAAACTATAAGGTTCTTCCTTAGCCTCCCTTACTTTCTCTTTACTAGTATCTTTTCTTTTCCTTTTACCTTATTACCCTTTATAAGTAGCTTATCCCTCCTAGCCCCCTTAGCCCTTTCTTATAATAAGACTATAGTATTAGAGAGGGCTATAGTGTAAGAAGGGGCTATATTATAGGTAAGGACCTCTAGGCTTAGGTTATATTCCCTAATATCCTAAAGGCTTTACTTATTAGCCCCTATATACTATAAGTCCTTATAGTATAGCTTTATTACTATAAAGCAAAACTTAGCTAGGCTATAGGGTATCTTAACTATATAGGTCTCCCTATTAGTAGCTAATAGCTTATAAGAGCTATACTATTTGCCTTTTTCTCTCTATATATATATATTAGCCTATAGTAGTAGCTAATATATTAGCAATATATTAGGGCTATTCTAGGCACTAAAGGCCTTATAAACCTATCTCTTAGCTAGATAATAGTGGACTTTATTAGTTACCTTCTAAATTACTTTAGCTTATTAAATAATAGAGACACTTAGTAATAACTTATCTATTATCTATAGGTAAGCTTTAAAGACTAGTAAGGTTAGCATAAGGCTATTAAGGCTTGCTAAGTTATTAATAGCTTTAATAGCTATCTAGAGTTACTACTTAGAAGTAATCTCTTTGCTAATTAAATCCATAATAATATTATAAGCCTAGTAAAGAGGTCTATAATATCTTTTAACCTTTCTAATGCTATTATAGGCTTTAATAGGTATCTTATTAATATTAATTAATATTAAGTAAGTATAATGCCTAAATTTAGCTAAAGTAAAGTTATTACTAGCATTATAAACAATCTAGTCTAAAGGGCCTAGATATATATTAATCTAGCACTCTCTAATTACATCCTAGATATTATAAGCTTTTTACTTCTTAGGGTTAAGGAATTAGGCCGCTTAAAATAAGGTTACTAAATTAATAACATAAAGGACTAGTTAGCTATTAATTTACATAATATTAATAATAATCTTATAGTTAAAGTTATAGTTATCTTTAAGGGAGAATTTAAACTAGCTAGGGGCTTTTCTATTTATCTAATAATAGTAATAGACTTTAGTAAGCTTCTTAATTATATAGCGTTTAATATTATAACTAGCTTATTAAAGGATCTTTATAAGCTATTAAATTAAGGGATAACTAAACCTTTAGTAAAGTTAATAAATCTCTTCTTTTAATAGGTAGAAAGCAGTGGTTTCTCTTACCTCTAGAAGCCACTAAGGGTAGCCCTATTTACGTATAATAGGTATAGTCTTATTATTTTAAATTAACATATTAGTAAGGTTATTAATCCTAATCTTTATTTTATCTATATTAGTAAGGGAAAAGAGAAAGGGTATAGTAGTGTTAAGAATATAGAAGTTAATTTAGCTAAGCTTTATAGGTATATAGATAACGCCGCGTGTTATTACTAATCTAGCACTAAAGTAAATAACTTCTAGGTTATAGGGTTTAATTATTAATAATGGCATTAATCTTAGCAAGGCTTTAGCTTATGCTAGACTAGTAGTTAATTAGCCTAAGGCTCCTATATCTAGTATAATTCCTCTAAAGATCTCTTTAGAATAGTGTCCTTTAGAGGTATAATAAATTAAATTATCTTTATTAGAAGCCTCTTTAAGGTATAGCTCTTACTTAAGTAAGGCATGTTAAAAAGCTTAATTCTTAAGCGTTATAAGGATATTAACATTATCTATTATTTATAGTCCTATGTAAAAGAATTATATAATGCTAAGTTATGCCTTTAATAATAGCTTTTTCTTAATATTATTATTACTATTATCTTAGTCCTAAGTAAAGGCCTTAAGCTATGTTTCCTAGTCTTCTTTTTTCTCTTTATTATTACTATTATTTCCTTTAAATAAAGTAAGAAATACCTAAAACTTCTTCTCTATAGGAAGTAAATAATAGTTCTTACTAGCTTACTACCTCTCTTTCTCTTTCTAATATTTAGTATTAGTGTAGTTTAATAACTAGTAGCTACTCTTACTATAGATAAAGTATTACTTAGGTTATCTAAAGTTACTATAATAACCTTCTTTTCCTTAGTCTCTTTAATTCTATTAGCTATATTAGTAGTCTATAAACATTACCTCTAATAGGTCTTTATCTTAATGCTAGTAGTATTAATTACTCCTTACACTACTCTTTGTAATTATAAGTAACTTATAGAGGTTACTAGTAAGGTTCTTAAAGCCTAGTATATATATATACTTTACTACTTAATATTCTAGAACACTAAAGATTATATTTAATATTTACTTATAAAGCTTTATATTTACTATATTAAAGGGGTATAACCCTTTATAGATTCTTTTTAGGGTAGTTAATATAATCTTAAGGTATTTAGACTTAGTCTTATTAGGGTTTTAAGTAATAATATTCTTAAGAGTTATATTACTTTATTTATATTAGTAAAATTATTAATTACTCTTTATCTTAAAGTATTAATAAATATTTATAATTATCTCTTTATATAAGGGGTTCTTACTAGTAAGGTAATTAAGAAAGTGCTATTTAGTATCTTTTATTAATATAATAGGGAATGCTTTACTAAAATATAACTTAGGGAGGTTAATTTAGTTATACTTGCTCTTAAAGAGTATAAGCTTTAGTAAGAGGAAGTTATATAGCTTTTTACTATAGTAATTACTATCCTTATATATCTTTATAAGCTTAGAGATTTTCTTTATAATTTACTTATTAGAAGGAAGGTATTAGGGAGGGAAATTAAACTATTAAGGGTTAAGCTCCTAATATAACTAAGATTATTATAAGGGTTCTTATAGAGAATATAGTAATTATTCCCTTTAGGAGCTAGGAATATTAGGTAAGGTCTTTACAGCAGTAGCCTATAGAGGTTATATTTAAGGTGGTTTAAAGGATCTTAACCTTTCTTCTAGCTAATAAGGTATTAAGGTTTAATAAAGCACTTCTTTAAGTAATACTAGGATTAGATATCCTAGGCCTTATTTAATAAGAACGCTATAATCTTATAGAGAGTTATATAACTCTCTTATAATATCCTTATTTACTCTTTTAAAGGTGTCCTTAGACTAGCCTTTAAAGTCCTCTTAGAATGATTCCTAAAGGTTATTATCTCTCTAGCCCTAATGCTTACTAAGGTTAATAAACCCTATAATATAATTATTAAGCTTAGGCTATATAGTAGTCTTAGGATCTAGATTATTAGATTCTTTCTAATCTCTTATAAGCTTACTAGTAAGTGGTTATAAATATAGCAGGAGTTTATTCTCTTAAGGTCTTTTAAGGATAGTTATCTTTAAAGATACTTATAAGGGTTTAGAGAAAAGGAGTGTGTTTTAGGGAGTGCCCCTTATTATTCTTTTGCCCTCTAGTTCTATCCCTCTAGTAATATTAGTCTTAAATTAATAAGACTAATAAAAACAGGGTAGAAGTGCTATAATTAATATAATAAAGCCTAGAGCTTTGCTTATAAAATAAGTAGGATAAATAGGATAAATAGGATAAATAAGATAGGATAAACAGGATAAATAAAATAGGATAAATAGGATTAGTAGGATTAATAGAATTAACAAGATAAATAGAGGGAAACAATAAAAATAACAGAAAAAGTGTAAAAGAAGGAAAAACAGTAAAAAGAGAAAGAATAGGCTATAAAGATAGCATAGAAGCAGAAGCAACTTAATGCCTAGAACACTAAGGCGTAAAAAGCTATAAAGAGAGAAAAAGGGTTATAAAGAGAGTGTAAAGGGAGGTTATATAGGTTAGCTTACTTAGCTAAGGGTTGTTTTTAATGTTAGGTTTAAATAAAATGCCTTATAGCAATAGATTTAGTTATTTAGTTAGTTTTCTTATGATAGATAATAAGATTAATAATTAACTAAATATCCTAAAGGCCTAAGAGTTAATAGATTAATCTCTTAGAAGTCTAACAAGCCTATTACTAGGATTCTAGTCTATCTTCCTTTAGCACACTTTATAGTTATGCCTCTCTACCGTAATAACTATTAATTTAGCATAATAAAGGGTAGTAGCTATAGCGTTTGTAAAAATGTCTTTTCTTATAATACCTAACTTATCTATAGTTATAGTTAACTACTAATTAGTGTTAGTTACACTAAGGAATATTACACTAGTGCGAAGAGGTTAAATTTAATGAAGTTAATAATAATAGCTAATAACTAAGAGAGAAAAGAAGAGGGAGAAGGAGAGGAATTTAGCTAGAAGAGAAGGTAAGTAAAAAGGGGGAAAAGTAAGGCTATAGTGCAGTGCCACTGCTAATAGAGCGGGGTAGCTCGCGATGTATCCAATCGCATTGCGTGCATCCCTTCGGTGGCTCCACTCTTTGGCCACGGTCGGACTATCTATCGTCCGAAGGTCCGAAGGAAGCCACACTTATCTCTAGGTAATAATTCTATCTCTCTTACTTTAAAGTTATAAGGCTTCTTTTTACTTAATTTAATAAAGTTAAAGAGGCCTATAATAGTATAGACTATCTTAATTTATATAAGAAAGTTATACTTAGTAGCGCTATAGCAAATTATCTTTTACTTTTACTTATATTACCTAAAAACACGCTCTATAACCGTTTATAATTATATATACTAGAAGTTAAAAAGCTCTTTCTTATTATTAGGATACTTATAAGCTTCTCTCTAGTCTTATAAATAATATTAAACCCTTAAAAATAGCGTTATTAGGCTATAATATATACTAAATCCCGCATTACTAAGATAAAATCAGCCTTAAGGGATTATAAAAGACTTTATAAATACTATTTATAATAAGGTACTATTATTAATAGAACCTTTAGCGCCTACTAGTATATATAGGAATAATTCCTTAAAGCTTATAGCTACTAGCATATTTTATAAGATATTATTCTTCCTTAACTAAAATCTTTACTACTAATTTCGCGGAATATACGCTAGAATATATATGCTATTAATAGCACTAATAGCACTATTAAATTAAAGGAACTTCTTATTTAGCTCTATAAATAGCAAGACTAACTATAGCTTTAGCTAATAAATAAAGATTATATATAAATACCTTATTAGATTAATAAGCTTATAAATAATCTAAGATACTAACGCTTAGCCTAGTAGAA
The DNA here is from genome assembly GCA_003814445.1 of Epichloe festucae Fl1. Taxonomy (NCBI): domain Eukaryota; kingdom Fungi; phylum Ascomycota; class Sordariomycetes; order Hypocreales; family Clavicipitaceae; genus Epichloe; species Epichloe festucae. Next base: position 3,910,964 of record CP031387.1, on the reverse strand, counting down.
ATTAATACCCTATGTTTCTCTATAGCTTATTATATATATAAATCTATAAGAAAACTATTACTTTCTGCTTAACTAATTAATATTATAAAGAGCATACTAAGGTATTAATATAAAGCTAGCTATAGAGCTTAAGGAAGGTCTCCTTTAGTATTTAAAAGAGATTTATAAATTTAATTTCTAATAATAGTTAAAGAATCTATTTATAGAGATCTTATAATACTATTAGTAATAAATAGGCACCTCTAAGGCTTATAAGGGTATTATAAGTATTATAATTATAGTTAATATACTAATAAAGGTAATATAGCCTATATAGGGTTCTTTATAGTAAGCCTAGCTTCTAAAAACACTATAAAATTAATATTATAAGCTAAAGGTTATTATTAGTGTCTTTATCTATAATAAATTAATTAAATAAGAGGTTATTAACCCTAAGAAACGTTATTATAGCTTATAGCTAGGTATAAACTTTACACTAGTATAAACTTTATATAAGGACTATATAAGGTATATAGTTTATACCTAAAAATTAGTAAAATTTACTTCTTTCTTAGTATCTAAGCCTATTTTAGGTATTTACATAGCCCTAGTTAAAAAGATATATTATAAATAGGGGGGGATATAGTATTTATATAATTTAGATAAAATTCCATAAATTTCTATAGATCTTAGCTAACAAAAATGGCTAGCGCGTCCCGTTATGTGCATTTTGCACCCATGCAAAGTTTGCACCGGCTCGTGGATCACACGCTAAGCGGACCACGGGACGACATCAGCCCTTCCTTCCTCATCAAAGTTCTTGGCTCCATCAACGGGTGGATTTGGCGTCCGAAAACCCCGCCACCCGGATCTGTGTCGTGCCCAAATTACCGGAACGAAACCGACTCGGGTCCGGTGTTGGTGAGGCTTGGGAGTTGGCTCTGCGCAAGACGATAATCGGCCGGGATGGCGTTTGCTGCGTGATTCGGATTTGTGGAGAGCAAGATTCCTGTGCGAAAGAGGAGGCGTCACAGTGGGCGGAAGATTGGGCGTGGACATCTGGCGGCTTATTTTCATTTTCATGGCATACAGTGAGTTTATTGTTCCCTATATAGTGAAAAATAATGAGGTCCACAGCAGACAAGATACCAGCTCAGGTTGAGTAGTGTAACGGCCAACATACGTCCTTCACACGGACGAGCTCCGGGTTCGATTCCCGGCTCGACTATACTTTTTACTCATCCGACCGAATCCGTTTGAGATGAACGGGGTAATCGATCGCTGGCGGCGGCTGGTAGTTATATATCTCCGGATATGCACGATTTATTGCTTTTTATTGCTGCCAATGTACGGATTATTGCACTTCGACAATGGAGTAACCACGCATTGCAGCTTAATGAACCAGCCAGGCCAACATCAACAATCAACAATCACGTGGTTCTCACTGAGTCGCTGTGCCAACCCCTTTCTAATCCTGTTCTTTTTATTCTTCTTCTGAACAGGATTGAGTTGATTTGGGTGGGATAGGCTGCGTTGTGGCGTGTCTCTGCATCGACCTGACCGAGAGAGACAAGTTACAACGGTAGGAAGTCAAATTAACAATACAAAGGTCGCTACAAGAACGGTAAGGCATCAGGCTGTCTCTCGGCAAATGGCTAATTGGCTGCTACTGCAGGCAGGCAGGCAGGATTGGATTTGGCCGAGAAAGAAAGGACCCAGGACGTGATCATCCAGATAATCAGCGTCTACAACGAACAGAAGAAGCGCCATCAATCCCCATAACTACGCCTTCTGCGTCCTCGATTTTGCAAAGCGTGTTTGGGCCTTCAATGTAGAACAATTAGAGACGAATAATACGGATTAGAGAAAGCGAGTTTCGAAGCGAGTCTGGAGGGAGAGGCTTACGAGGGGGGAAAGCAAGGGTGACAGCTGCGCGCCAGGTGTAAGACCGGAGAGCAACGAATCATTGAACGTGCTCCAATAAAAGAAGTTATTGAAAAGTTTCACATCTGCGTGAGTCAGTCGGTTGCAGCTTGTAGGGGCTGCTCATTCGGGATTCACTCCAGTTCACATCACTTTTCCCTCCACCACCGGCAATTTCAGTTTTCTTACTCTCCTATAAAGTCTCTTCTAATCGGCCAACATTCGTCACAATGCTCTCTACCATGTCATCTACATTTGCAAAACAAGCCAGACGCTAGAGTGGGCTCTTTTTTTTTTTTGGAACTGTAGCACTGGAAGTAACGAAGCCAACCGCCACGAGAAACAATTCATTCATCAGGACGAAATAGCTGTTATGGGCCAAGGTTCAGATGACTACATATGTATTACCCGACCAAGCCGGCCTGTTCGAGCAACCATGTAGATCTCCACAAAGATGCATCCATGTCTATGCATCAGTCTCGTATCACAATCGACAATGCAAATTCCTACCGATAAACTTCTTTCAATCATGTACACCACTCAATGCCGAGTCTTGATCCCTGCAAGAACGGCAGACATCGCACAAACAATAATTCAACAGTATCCACCAAACTCGTCTCCCAGCAGGCGAGTTCTCCCCTGGATACCGAATACCCTCGATTCCTGCAAGAGTCACTACTAACCAAACGCAGCCTATTCCAGCATCTGACTCAAATCTGCACATAGAGTCGACTTGTCGATAACGTGTACAGCCAGGCAAACCCACATTGGGCCACGACTTCCATTCCTGTCTCGTCTTCTTCGAAAAGAAAAAAGGTTCCAATCTTGGGCACCAATTATGGCCACAGGGTATGGATGGGAAGAGGTCTCGATCTGACCAGGGTCGTCCGGATACTTTTTGTTGTTCGAAAACCATGAAATCTATATTTGCGGTTAGGCTAACTCCCAGATCCAAGACAGGGCTAGCCCTGGCGGATTGAGACGGACGGATGGGGAACCGCTGGACGAAGAGTATTAACCAGATCAGTTTTCATCTATAGTAGGACTCATGGCAGCAGGACTGCATGCGGATCTGTTTGGAGTTTGGAGAGAGCGTTGATCACTGCTGTTGAGGATGCGGAAAAGTTGAAACCTCTGGCAGCCCGATCAATTGATCGTGTCACGTGCGTCCCTCCACGCAGACCCGTAAACCCACAACCCCCTGACCGCTCAATCGAATGGCAGCGCACCACCTGCGCTAGGGAACCAGGGAACGGGCGCCAGCAGGTGGGGCGCGCCACTCAATGCGCCGTTGCAGCAGTGTCGAGCCGAGCAGCTGCTCACAACTGCCAGCCACTCGAATTACGGTCAGCATGCAATGCAAGGCCCACCACAGTCAACCACAGCCAACCACCGACCCCGACGCCCTTCTTCAAACCCGCCCAAGCTTCCTCTGCCCGCCCTGCAGCCTGCAGCCTGCAGCCCGCAGTTCCGTAACCTGCACCAAGCTGCACCAACAAGCTGCATTAACCTGCATCAACCTGCATCTCAGGAGCCACAACTGCCTTTTCTTTTTTTTCTTTTTTTTTTTTTTCATTCTCGCCCATTCAACCCACTGCCAGCATTGTTGTCGCTGCGACCTTCCCGCAAACTCGACTTATCAGCGGGCCATTGACGGAAAGGAAAATTACCAATTCTCGATCCCTGACAATAGGGCTTCATGCAAAGCGCAGTGTTGGGCAGTTTTGGCATCTGGACTCGAGCCCGACACATTGACTTCCCCAGACGACCCGCCAAAACTATAAGAGACCACGTCGCAAAACGTATCCGAGCGCAGAAACCCATTCAGACAATCAAAAGTTGGGCATTGCCTCCATTGACTCGACAATGGGCTTCCTCACAGACGGTCTGCACATCGGCCCAGGCGGCATGTCCCGTCCCTCCAAGCACCGTCGCGACGCCTCCCGCTCGCGCAAGAAGCATCGTTCCCAGTCTCGCTCTCGCTCCAGCTCTCGCACCCGGGGCGGCAACTCCATTGCAGGCGCTCTGCTCGGCGGCCTCACGGGAGATGGCTACTACTACAACAAGCATAACTCGTCGCGGGGTTCCCTTTTCGGCATGGGGAACAACAGCCGTTCGAGCCTCTTCAACTTTGGAAGTAAGTCTTGCAGGCGTTCGTCAGCCGGTGATCGGAGCCATCACTGAACTGACCTTGTCCCAGACAGATCGTCGTACTACAAGCGCTCTCCGCGTCAAGGCTTCATGCAACGGACCTATAGGCGCCTCAAGCGCCTCATCAGAGACCTCGTTCACTATGCGAAACGCCATCCCTGGAAAGTCTTCATCCTCGTCGTCATGCCGCTCATCACGACAGGCGTTCTAGGCGGCCTGCTCGCTCGCTTTGGACTTCGGATCCCCCCTTCGTTGGAGCGCATGATCGGGGTCGCCTCGCGGGCCGCGTCCGGTGATTCCTTTGGGCTCGTGAGCGATGCGGTCCGCATGGCTGGCAACCTTGGCGGTAATGCCCGCGCGAGCAGCGTTGCGCGGGGACACGACGGCGGCATGCAGTGGGAGAAGAGGTCGAGCTACGGCAGCTATGGCGGCGGCCACGACCACCACGACCGCTACGACCACCACGACCGCTACGACCGCTACGGTGGCTACGATGGCTACGGCTACGGCGGGTCGAGAAGTCAACAAGGTGTGGCCGCTGGCTATGGTGTTGATAGCTGGGGGAACGCTGTTGCTGACATGGCCAAGAAGTTCTTCTGAGCGGCACCTCTACATAATTTTTCTTTCTGGTCAAACACACCGCACATGCGAAGACGGGTATGATCGTAGATGATCTTTTGTTCCCCGACGGTTTTTTTTTTTTTGGAGGTCTCTCTAGGTTGCTTGGTTCGTCGGCGCATCACGGTGTTTGGTAGGCGGCATCTCTGTTGCTGGTTCTTGTTCGGTTTTTCGGTTCTACGCAGTCCTCACCATGACTTCTTATCGTCTGCTTGCGTATTTTGCATGAGTAGTGGACAACAAGGTTCAAGTGTGTCACGTCTGCTTCGAGCCACACGTTCGTGATTCACGTGCGTGATTCACGTGCATCTACACGATATACGCGGCTTGGCTGGCCCCAAACTGGTAGTCAAATTATTTGCAACATCGGTCTAAATTCGAGCGAGATCAACTTCCCAAACCTCATTGTGTAAACTTTCCCGAGCGACCTGCCACCTTGTCCGATGCAGATATGTCCAAATGATAAAAGGGATAAAAACCCACCCCGCAACCCCCCCAATTCCCTCCATAGCGAAACCCAACTGCACCATGCCCCATACCTCGGACCCGCGCGGCCTTCACTCCGATAGGAAATATAGCAAGGAGACGAGACACACACACAAGACGTACTATGTGTTCATGCTTAAAGTAACAAATGCTCATGCAAAAGTCATCAAACGCCAAATGCGTCAAATCGTCCAAGGTGACTCAGTCTTGTCCGTCGACTTTTCATCAAGTCTTTTGGCACTCCATGTAAAAGGTACTAGCCAAACCGATTCAAAAGCTCGTAGATATAGATATCCTTCTTCTTCCCCTTCCCAACACATAACTCGCTGTTGTGAGAGATGAGCGGGTACGTGTTATTCCATATACATTCATGATAAGGTGGTTTTTTTTTTTGGTAAGGTAATTGTTTTCTTTTTTTTTTTCCACAGAAATACTCATCCGTCACTTGTTGTGCCAGGTCTTGCAGAGAGAGAAAATCTCGGGTGTCCCCCCATGGCGCAAACGGGGTTTACTCTTGGCAAGGCATCATGAAGGGTCGGTGTCTTTGCTCGGCTTCCAAAATTGCATCATGCGACCAAGTCGTTTCGTCTTGCTGTTCTTGGACCAACTTCTCTTTGCCTCGCTTCCATTGTCCAAGGTGACTTCCATGGACAACTTGCTTCGTTCCCCGTGAGAACTGCTAATCAAGCGGCCCAGAGACACCAAGCTTGATCGTCGGCGTCCAAAGGCAGCGGACGACACCGAGACGGGGCGTTGTTCGCGGAGGCTTGGTTGTGACATGCGGGCGGTAGGTATGAAAGCGCTCTCTCGCGTCATTGTCGAGGTGCAAGACGTGAGTGAAGGAATGTCATAGTCGACTGAGATCCGCACTTCTGGTCCAGGCTCACCCATGAGCAGTGAATGAAAGGTATTTTCATCCGTGACAGATGATGGCGCTGTGGATAGTCTCTGTGCATCAATGGACATGAGCGAGCGCGGCGAGGGATAGGACGATGCGTGGCTTGTTGAGTAAGGGCTAAGGGGAACAGCCATGCCGTTGATCAGAGGTATTGATTGATTGACTTCTACTGAAGATGTGTCTCGGCGGCCGGGGGCCAGACTAGAAGATGACGGTGCAGAGTTGTTTTCATCTGCAGACAGACAGCCGAAGACGGACGCGTTACGGAAAATTATTGGTGGGCTTTCTTCAGCAATGACCTCTTCGTGCAGTGACGTCTTGGAACATTCAGGACGCACAGCGTGGACCGCGGAAGCATCGTCGGAATCTGTGCTGCCGTAGCTAGGCCTGCGAGATAAGGCTGCTTTGATTGACGTGTCGCTCGCAACCAGTTCGTTGGGTAGCTCTGCGGCGGCCAATTTTGTCGTTGCATGTGGCGTCGCCTCCCCATCAGAATGATTCGTCTCCTCGCCCTCGAGCTCGTCTGATTCAGAGTCAAGTTGCTCCGATGAGGTTTCTCCGTCCTCCTCTTCGTCCTCCTCAAACACATCTGCCATAGTGGAACTGCTTCCAAATTGATGAATCCCAGCACACCCAGGGTCGAATGGAGGAAGATCCGGTGCAGATTCCGCACGACGATGATAGTGCATGCCTGGACCGCTGAAACCTTTCATGCCCTGAGCACTGTGTAATCGTCGCTTCCCAGCATTCCCAGCCGCTCGTTGTGCGGCATCCCACTCCGGATTATGGGGCAAGGGGGTGTTGAAAGGCCCGAGGGCAGCGTCCAAGTCAATCATGGGAAACGAGCCCTCCTCGTCCGGCCGCCGCCGCTTGGGAGTGCCGAAGTCTTCTGTCGACTGGGATCCAGTTACGAGGACAGTGGGTGTAGTCGGTGGTATCTGAGTATCAGGAGCAGCTTGGTTCACATCGTTTTCATCTTCATCATTCTCCACGGGACCAACTGAGGCGGGAGGGGTTGGCGGGCGAATCGCAAGTATCTTAGATCTCTTCTTGTTACTCCGGAGAGGGAGGATTACACCGGCCCATCCTTTGACACGTTTCTTCCTACTTGTCTTTTGACGAAACTTCTTGGCGTCATTGGAGTCATACACAGCAGCGTCATCATCATCAGAGGAGTCGGTTTCGTGGTCGGATGAGGAGCTTGCGGTTGCTGGCTTGTTCACAGACTCGGAAGAGCTGGAGCTGCATGAGCGATGTTTTGATGCAGGCATGGAACCAATAAAGGGATCCAAGCCAAAGAATGACCATCTTTTTGGAGTCTTCACGGGACTTGGGTTTGCAGTAGTGGCCGAGTGCGATGTGGACATGTCCAGCAATGTTGGGATAGAGTTTCGTCGCCTAGGCGAAGTGTTCCCAGCCGCAACGACGAATTTGAGATCGGTGCCCGTTCGCTGCAAGATGGCACCTGCGGTACTTGGTCTCGATTCAACCGTCTCACGAGTTGGGCTTCGAGTTAGTCGTGCGGGGCTGTCACTACCTCCGGGAGACGCAGCAGACACAATGGACGATATACTGCCTGAAACAGAATGGCTGGGGCGGGCGGTCACCGTACTAGATGTGTCGTTGGAGACCAGGGACAATGGTCGAGGAATAAACTCCAGAGTGTCCGAAAATCCGACCCGAGCACGTCCGGCCTTGGATTGTCTGGGGCTGGGCTCCATTCTGGGCGGCGAAGTTGGGATGGGTATCGAATGGTTAATGATGGTGTTTTCCTCAGTGTCTTTCAGAGCCTGGATGGGGACGGGGTTGGCTAGAGGTTCTGGTAGTGGAAAAGGTTGATCATCCAGGGGCAGGAGTGTGCCTTGGTGCGGATTAAACGTCGTCGGGCTGTTTGGGGCGCTGCTGCCTTTGTGCAACATGAAGTCGGGCTGTGGGCATAGAAAAGGCAGGTCGTTGGTCGATATTGCACCAGACACACCACGCCGGTGGCCTCTCCGTGTCGGCAGTGGTTGTAGGCCCGGGGAGGCAAAGCCGCTTTCTGACTTGGTTGGGCTCGTGCTCATCACGGCAATGGAGTTGCCATCTCGTATGCTTCCACCGACGAATTCGCTTCCACCCCGACGATGTCCGTGACCGGCAGGCCGCGACGGTGATGGCATAGGCCTTGCTGAATTTGGTGTGATGGGTGGGCTCAGTATGGCCATAGAATCGATGTCTGTGGGAATCGAGGCTCCTGGATTGAAAGAAAACTGTGGCAGGGCCGCTGGTTGATTTCCTCTTCCTAGATCTGCAGTTGACGATGTACTGAGGGGTCGACTTTGAATATCGGCCATCGACATAGGACGCCGCCGCGGCCTTGCAATGGGTGGTCCTGCCAAGGGAGGGGACGCGGGAAACACAAATGGTGGGTTCGGTAAGCGGCATTCGGCAGAACATGCGTTATCCCTATTCAATGTCGAGGCATTCGCATCATAGTTGGCTTCTGAAAGCTGGTCTAATGTTCGGTCAAAGGCATGAGTGGTTGAGCGAGATGCCACAGCATCCGCTGCATACCCAGTGTCATGGGTGGTTGCCATCTATTCCTCCAGCCGCGCTGCGGCAACCGAACTTGACGGACAACTCAAAAAGTCGGGGGTGACCATAGGATGATAAATGCTTGATTGTATGACAGCAGTACACCAGACCTCGCTCGTGTTGGATGTCCAACCCAGGGGAGGCCAGCAAGAGGCGACAAACGAGGAATAATGGTTACAACGAGGAGGATGTGAGCAAGACAAGATAGAGAGTTGATTTTCCACTAAGAACTTGACGCAATGACTATGTTAGCACATGTTGACACTGATTGGATGAGTATTTTGTCATGGATGCCTGTTTCGCTGTGGCAGGCTCACAGACATGCACGACTGGACGGCGAGAGTTGAGTTTGCGACAAGTGGACGGACCTGATGGTGAGGAAAATGCAAATGTAAAGCGCTTGAAACCGAGTACAAAAGCCAAGGCAAAGAGGCAAAATCAAGACGACAAATGAGTGGACGGACAAGACCAGCGACTGCTCTCGGGGAGGAGTGCTACTGGAATTGCACCAAATGACGATGGCAATCGTGCGTGAAGCGCAGAGTGAGCCACCAGGCGATGAAGTTGCAAAAGATGGAGGAAGGACTGCTGAGTGAGGGAGAGGAAAGGCGAACGGGGAAGAGGAGGGGGGCGAGGCCCGCTAGACAGGGAACGAGCGAGATTGGCCAACAAGTTTGGGCCAGGACAGGGAACATGGAGGACAAGCAGGCAGGCATGGATGGACCAGGGGACATGGGCCACGACCAAGGCCTTGGCCAAGGCCAAGCAAGGCCAAGCAAGGCCAAGCAAGGCCAAGCAAGGCCAAGCAAGGCCAAGCCATTGAATGAATGAATGAATGAATGAATGAATGGCATGGACCCGCGCGGGCCTTGGCTGCAAGTCCTGCCAGGCACCTGCAGACAGACCAAGACCAGCACCCAGCACAGCAGACTCGGCCTGGCAGCTGGCGCATGTTCCAAATGTTCCAGGTGTTCCAGATGTTCCAGATGTGCTCAACCCCCAATTTTGCCAGTGTCCACCAGCCTCTGCCCGCTGCCCACTGTGCATAGTGCGTGCGTACATACAGATCTGCAGGCACCGGTGCTAGGCAGGTGAAGGATGCATCCAGCACGACATGTCGGCTTGTCGAGGCCAAGAGTTTCGAACTAGCCTCCATTGCGTGCATGGGCCGCCCACCTCCTTCTCGCGTTCTCTCCACTCTCCATGTTATCGAAATGCCTGCTAGCCTGGGTTCCCAGCTGCCAACCCACACACCCACCTCGTGTCACAGAAGAGTACAGAGAGACCTCTCTATTCTCCGACATGGCGCTGTTTATTAAACACGACTTATTTCTCGTTCATGCACGAGCAAGCAACTGCATCGTGCATCGTGTCGAAGGTGCACACTCTGATGCAGCAAATCCCATCGAAAAAAACACAGACACAGACGCTCGATGGAAGGAGACGCTAAAGGCCGAAAATTCGGTATGACGGCGTGGGTTGCTACATACATAATAATGACGGGGAAATGAAGACAAGTGTGCTTGAACCCATGAATAACAATGGGGATTTTGCTCCGGCTGCAGTGTTTTGTGGCCCGGCTGACAGACAACACAGTTGGCCCGTGACAGCATACCGCCGAAGAATGGAACGAACATGAACATGTCTGCATCCGCTAAACCAGAGGCCGCCTCGCTATTTACATATGTACATATGGCAGTGATGGAGTCTCGTGTTGGCAAGACAGGGCAGAAACTCATCTTCTCCCTTGCAGTCCCAGGTTGGCTTGTTTCCTGTGGGTGGTCAACGCTGGACCCCTCCCCTGCCCTGGAAGAAAGCGCTGGGTGGCGCAGCCAAAGCGTGTCGTTAATACGGAGTGGAGTAGTTTTGCTTTTCTTGGGCGAAGGCGGCCCAGGGCCCATTTCGGCATAACCGGCCGTGCCACGAGCAGTCAGGCCGTACAGTATGTACAGTGGGTGTACGGAGTACAATCTAGTCCGTATTACGCGTCAAGACCGTTGGTTTCGCGTCACCCTCTTTCATGCATAACAAGATGAGGAAATTGCTGCTGGGGGTAAAGAGAGAGGCCCATCATCGTGGCGTTTCCGAGTTGCAACACTGCAACACGGCGACTTCTTCTTCGTCTTCGATAGGGACGTCATCCGAGTTCGATTGCTAGGTTCAACTGGCAAAACGTATAATGCGGGCTGGCGCACACAGCTTCGTGTTCTCAACCTTGTGATCAAAGCATCTTTTGTTGAACTGCATGGCGGCTACTTGCATCGAATGTTGAACCGTTGGCAGAGCACAAGCAAGATAATAAGCCATCCCAACTTCAAGCAGCTTCAGATCCAATACTTTTCGCCTGCATTAGACCGGAGAAAGTGCCTGCACATACCAGACCGACTGTTTTGTGCCATGCAATCGTCTAATGATGAAGTTGTACAGCATGCTTGGGCAATCCACTTCCATCTGCTTCCCCCAGAGTGGCAATTCATATGCCGAACTTCCATCCAGATCCGTCCCGTCCTTCCACTCCCTACCTATCGAATGCTCTCTGGTTTTCTCGCCAACTACTCCGTACTCCGTAGTGCTGGCTGGCACACTCTGGCAAGGCAAGGGCCACAGCTCTCAACTAGTCCTGTGGCTCGCAAATGAGACATCTGTTCACACGAAAACTGCCCTAATTCGTAGGCTTGATGCGCCTCAGACCGATAGAATCGGATCGAGCGAGACATGAATCGAATTGACGAACCCTTTTTTTTTCAAAGTTTTTTTTTGACGATTCGACTTGAGATGAAAGACATGTGGAAAGATGCCAGGACATATCTGACATTACCAAGTTGAGTTCCCGGTGATCGTGCTAGCGCTACTTTTCCAAGACACGCTTTTCTTTTCTTTTCCCTTCATCCCTTGCTTCGGCCTAAACTCCACCTCGTTCGCTACTTGTGTGAGTCACTGTATGCTATCTCAGTCTCGAGAAACTTGTCTTCGAAGCTGAACATGACTGTCTTTGATTGGCTTCTTTGTCCTGAAACATATCCTCCTCCGTGTGTGCATTTCCTCGTGTTATCTGCTCGATCTTGGTTTACTTTTATATCTCGAACTAGTTTTTTATTACTGCACTCAAGGCAATTATCCCACTTCTGTTCCATTTTCTCTTCGATCATTTCTTACTGGGGTGAATGTCGCGGATCTGGCAGGGCGCATCAGAAGCAAATGACGATGAACCCCCCCCCCTTTGATGTTTCAAGATCCATCGCTTGTCCCACCACCATGACAACCACTGCAACAAAACAACTCTTGCTAACAGGCTAGTCACCATAACGGATCCAGGGTCATCGTGGATTGTTGTCGTGGAGCATACATGTGCACATGTACTCCGTACCTACCTACGTACGATATGCGAGCCATGACACCATCTCTCCCACACGCGTATGTCCCGCGCAAATGTCCCGCGCTAATATCCTCCTCAATGATGAAGGAGCAGCGGTCGGTCGACTGATTTTGTTACGCACTGGCTCGTTGAGTTCTTAACTGCATCCAAGACACAAGACGCTTTAGAAACCCTCACAGCCCGATGAATACGGGAGCAGAGTGTCCCAACATGAATACCCTGATACAACAGTGTTCTTTGTGAGTCTTTTGTTGGGAGCGATGATACAAGCTGGTGCCTGTACCCAAGAGGCAAACTACAGTGACAGGCCAAAAGTTTGTGACGACCCCCTCCAGCCCTCCAGTGCGAAAAAGGCCTGTTTACTCCGTACATAGGTAGGGCTTATGTAGGGAAATAAGGAAATAAGTGTAGTAGGGGTCTTTCTGCTTCCCTAGGAAATTATATATTATCCACTCGCCAAGCCGCGTCCAAGGATCAACAAGAACAAATGCCAACCAACCCCTCCCCACTCCGTACAGCGCAATCTCGCTTTCATTCAGGTAGACGTCATTGTCATTGAATGATTTCCGAGCAACATTACAGAACACCCCCTGAATTATTTTACAGATCTCCATGACAGGGGAGATTGAGCGAATTAGGTGCTAGAACGAAAATAAGGGAGACAGGGGCTAGGTATCAATAGGAATAGTGAGTACCTACGTAGATTCCCTTACATTTTATATAAAAATTATGTATCTTCTAGTGGCGCAATATACACACCTTGCGTATTTTCCTTATAGCTCTCTAAAATGATACCGGGGCTATACTATACTTATGTACAGCTGATCGCAGCTGTTACATAAAGAGGAACGAAAAAATGGGGCATGTAGATTTGTAAAATAATTCAGAGGGGGAAAGTGTATGTATTTGCTCTTCCAAGGTAATACTTTACAGGAGCTACCAGCTTCTGAATGGCCAATGACTCATGTTCAGAGCCTTGAAGCGCGCTGACCAAAGATTTGCCCTTTCACCAACGGCTGGCTCTGCATCATCATCACCAAACTCTTCCGCTTGCTCTTTCCACACCAATTCCAGCCCACTGCCGAGTCCGGGTGTTTAGATGACGGGTTGCCCTTTCCATTCAATGGAACAAGAACGACGCGGTACTTTTCTGCTTGTACTTTGCATAGTAGAGGGGCAACAACCAGGCAGCCCTTTGCGGGGGCGGAGGGAGTCTCGACACGCTCTCTAGGCCACCTCTCCCTCTCGGAGCTTTTGCATCAAATTCAGCCACGCTTTTAGTTTGGATTGTTGGCGAACACTTTGTTCTACGGAGTAGATGGCAGTGGATGACATCAGCCATTTTGCTCTACGTGTATGTACAAAATACCCCGAGCTTCCAGCCGCTAATAAATACCCTTGCATGGAACTATGTCGGTGCAAGACAATCGGGAAACACCAGGTCGACGACTTTCGGTGATTCGTCTCATTCTTGCATTGGAGCTCATTACCTAGGGCCTGCAAAGAGGTCCTGCGTCCGAGCATCAATGGGTTGCTTGTTGGTGCACGATGCTTGCAGGGACCATAATAAGTCAAGTATTAAACATACATAATTGTGCGAAATTTGCAACCATGCATGAATCTAATTGCGCCGACGAAGCCGCAAGAGAGGGCAAACTCGACTCTAATAATCATGTTGCTGCCGCATGAAATTGTCCAAACCGTTGGTGTCGCTGTCCGAGGGGTCTTTTTGTTTCACCTGCATACGGACTAATTAATAAGTACTCCGTACTAGAGACCGGCCATCCTGTTGTGACGGACGGCATTGACAGTGAGGCAACAAGCTCAATAACGTGGTACGGCGGGCCACTTGTACAGACGCGTCCGATTGGTTTGCAATCATTCGATGAGGGCTGTCCTCCGTAGACGGGGTCGTTGTGCTGCTCAACACAAAGCCAGCCAGCAAGTGGTGTGACGTGTGCCCCTGCCAGAGCAAAGCAGCAAACCGTGATGAAACTTGCCATGTTCAGAAAAGGCACGCAAAGATTTCCTAATCGTGTGAGCCGCCTTGTGCAAGGGATGGCCAGCCACCAGCCACCATGATTATGCAGCGGCGCGAAAGACCCTGAATCTCCTACGCCACAGTCCAGTCTCCTTCTGCATTTGTGGGGTCGAGGAGAGGAACTCAATCTTCACCGCCTTATCTTCTTGAGGCTTGATGCTAGAGTCCGCATGGCAGAAAAATTTGGGCGGCATCTTGCTCGCACTGTCAGACCAACAAGTAGGCCTGCCCGCTCGCGCACGCAACACGAAAAGCAAAAAGCAGGACGACTCATCCGAAATTACACATCAAAAATGTCCGACGACGAAGTCCCAACCTTCGTGGCTACGGGCGGCCAAGACAAGACCCCCAAGCCTTTGGGCATGCGCAAGAATGGTACGTGTGCCGCCCGGTCTTGTCTTCCAGTTCTGACACAAAAGGCTCTGACATCTTAGCACAGGCAAACAGTGGCACGAAGCAAAGAAAGCTTTTCGTCCTACAAAAGGGCTGACATCCTACGAAAGAAGAACAAAGGAGAGGGCTGCTATGGCCCAGATGAAGGCAAAGGAGAAGGAGATGAAGGAAGAGAAGGAAGAGGCAAGAAAGGTGAGCACAAATTTTCCCACCTCTACAGGGTAGTCGGCTGACGGGAAGTTTTCCATTTTCGACGCAACAGGAGCAAATCCAGAGGAGTCGTGAGGCTCGTGCCAGGAGGGAAGAGCGCGAACGATATGAAAAAATGGCCGAGACCATGCATCGCAAGAAAGTTGAGAGGTTGAAGAGGAAGGAGAAGCGCAATAAACTGATCAATTCGTGACCGCCCAGAGGTCAAAAACGATGTGCCTTTTCCTTTTGTTTCCTCAACGACAAGGTATGACGGCGAAATTGCGGCCATCTTTCAGATGCGATCTTTCGTGTTGGCTCTGTATCCTTTCATCTATTGGCATTTCTCGTCACATCTGGATGTGGCTTTCTAGGCTGCCATCGGCTTGGTCGGGCCCGCAGGGTCTTGAATCCCACAAACACAAACCAAAGGTTGCCCCGAAATTGCAACGGAGTACGGACGTAATCTGGAGTACGGATTAGCTCTGAAGAAACGTGAACCTCGCTGGCACGCAGGGGCTATCGCCGATGGTTCGACATACAACGGAGTTGGGCGTATGCTGTGGCATTTGGCATTTGGCATTTGGGCACAATCTGATGAATTAGTTTAAAAACTTAAAAAAAAAAATAGTATTCGGAACCCCCCTCCCCCGGCGGGGACGTTTCACTAGGAGTACATACATGTCGCATGTAGAGTGAATGCATTACTATAGTCTAGAGCCAAATTAGACAAATTTCCGAACATAACATATGTCTAGGCCTCTGCGGTTAGACAAAATGCGCCATGTGATTTTTGGTTGTGAGCTGGCATGTGAATCACGCTCTAAGCCCGCCCCACCTAGCTCGTGCAAGAGGTCCAACGTCGATCCGCTCTTCTCCTCTGGAAGCTTGCGCAAGTTCCCATCAACAAATCAAATTTCCGACGAACTCGTCCCCCATCCGATTTCTCAATTCTTATTTCGGTGATCCGCGTTTGGCCGGCGACCTGCATCACGCATGTGAGGGTACTAGGTGGACGTGGGCACAGGCACCTGGACGCGGCGGCGGAAGAAAGCAGAAGAAACATAATGCGAGACAACATGTCCACTCCCAACAATGGCGTGGATCTCGCAAAGCAGGCATCGCCGTCATCCCGACCGAGCAGCCGCCATCAGATCAAGAGGTCTCTGACGGAATTCGCCTCGCCCAGCAAGCTTCATCGCCGGCCGCACCCGCACAGAAGACAGGAGAGCCAGCTCGAAGACAGAGAGAAGCCTCCGTTGTCGTCGGCGATTCTGGCCGCTCAGATACGGAACCCGCTTGATATACCCGTGTCTACAGGGACGAGTTCTTGCATGACTCCCGGCGGAAGCCGGCGGGCGAGCATCCTGGTTCCCAAGGAGAATGGCCATGGGGAGTCGAGGGAGAAGAGGGAGGCAAGTCTTTTGTTGGAGCAGGAGAAGGCCTCTCTGCGGACAGAGTACGTATATATCTTGTCTCGCTCGGATCAGAATCCGAGACCACATGCAAGTGCGATTTTTTCTTTCTTTCCGGACAAAGTCGCTAACATTTCATGATGCTACAAGTGGATTGAAGCAGTCGCTCATGGAGTTGAACTCCTTCGCGACCTCCATGACCAAACGACTGGACGATACGTATTATTCTGTCCTGGAAAGGATGAGCACACTTCAGAACACAGTGGCTGCCTTGCGAGACCTGGCACAGAGCTCCCATGATATCTGCGAGACGTTTGACAAGCACGCCCGCGATCTCGAAAGCGACATCATTCGACAGCTCAGCACGGCCGGCAATTTCGAAGAACAACAGAGGAAAATAGCCGCTCTACAGAAACGCATATACGAGGCGCGCGGCAGGACTTCGGCCCTAGCCACCCGCGTCGATGTTGTTCAAAAGTGCGTGGAGAGGTGGGAGCAGGCTGACAGGCAATGGCAAGAAAAGACTCTGAAGAAGCTCAAGATAATCTGGTCCGCTACTACCATTGTGGCACTGATAGTGGTAGCTTTTGTTATAGGCATGAATTACGCCAGCACGACGAGAGGCGGGGAAGGCGGACCTGTGGATTGGAATACGGCCATGAGTCCGAATATCCCGCCGTGGATGACTTCTCGGCGGAACGACAGCGTGGAGGAGGATTCGGGGAGGACACTGTTGTGGAAAGCGCCTCCGGGGGATGCAGAGCAGCTGCGTGGATTTGATGAGCTTTGAATGCTTTGACTGAGTTATCTACTTGCCCCAGGGGGTCGAAATGTGGTGTTTTTGAAGAATGCAAGTCGTAGAGCATTAACCTATAGCGTATGCGATGATACCCTCAGTGATTATAATTTTCAGCTTTTCTCTCATTTTTCCTTAAAACTTGCGCAGAGGAGCAGCCAGTTCCCTGGGTGCACTCCATTGCATGTGCAATGTGCGTACGAAGATACAGTCAAACAATGCTCTATTCTACTGATTTTTATATCTTTTTTTGTGTTCATTGGTTGTGGCCAATGCATCTGATTCAAGAGAAACATGACGATTACTGGCGATACCCCAGTATAAGAATTAACATACGAATGATAGCGACCGCAGTGATAGATAGGACCTGATATAGGAACAAGCTTCAAGGTTACAAATACGGGGGGACTACAAGGTTAGATGCTCCACATATTCTATTATTGAGCCTTCTCAACTTCCGTTTGTTTACCCCGCTAGATGCCACGATTGGTCGTGATGCTGACTCGTGAACAAAATTAGCAAACCCTGCCTGTTGTGATGACGATTTATCGCCCCCAAATCAGGACAGCAACAACAACGGATTACATACGCCAAGCTTCGGCAACACAACACCGGCCAAGCCGCAGACCCTCCCTGGTACTTACTGTACATACAGTAGGAGTAGGCGCAGTCATCCGTAGCCCGCCCCAGGAACTTTCACAGCCCCCGGAGCGGAGAGAGCTGGACATGTGACTAGGGTGCGTGCGATGTAACGTCTTGGTGTTCTGCGCTTCTTACGGATTATGATAGACTCTTTGGCGCAGGTTATGATTGGCGCACGACCATGTTTCTTCCTCATTTTATCTCCGCGACGTGGGAAGAATCATGCGCTAGACTGGAACCACATTGGGCGCACCATTACATATTGGCGAGTTAAGCGTACATACGTCGCCGTGAGGTGCAATGGAAAGGACAAAAAAAAAAGTAGGCTTGACGGGAAACTTCCGTGGTGATGGTTACATTGCATTCTCGTTGAGAAGGCCGCGTGCAGACTTGCCGTGCTTAGTACGTCATGTCTGGTTCATGCTCCGCCAGGTTATGTACATATGACTTGCTTTTATTAAGTCTATTAATCCGTAGCGCTGGACCGTGGAGCTGTGTTATAAGTTAGGTATGTTTATTAGGCATGGCGCGGGCGGCCCACGTTAGTTATCCCGCCCATGTTCTTGGCCAACGTCCAGCTTAGCTTGGACCTCTCGTCTTGTTGGTTGCGAAAGAAAAGACATTGACATAACTGAATGAATCGTAACGGCACTCGCGTCGCGCCATGTTGCCCGGGCCTTGTCCGCACGGCCACTGGTCACTGACAAGAACCGCCCAGGGTTTGAGGCTGTGGCATCGTCGTCAACACTGGCTCCATACGCCCATGCCATGCCGTGCCATGTGCAACCGTGGCTTCCAGGAGAAGAAAATAAAGCAAGATATGAAGCTCTGTGCTCAGCAATGCTACAAGTGCGCCTGATCCGCCAGCGACTCTACAGACAAGGCTGTGTGATTCATCTCGGACTATCTTCGACAGGAGACTCCGGACATGGCTTCGGGTGCCGGCTTGATTGATTCGCTTCAGCTTTGGCTTTGACTAACAACTGACACAGACAAAACAGTGAACGCTTGCTCTGACAAAACTTGGACCAGCGAAGCCCGACCCGGCGTATGAAAGCGACCCAAAGTAATACAACCAAGAGGAACGGAAGGCGCCCGCCCCTGCGCCTCGTTCAATGTCAGTATACGGAGCGTCAAGTACCACTGAGTGACAGGCTGTAATACTCCGTAGAGCTCTGCCCCGCGGCGGCCCCCGCCATAACTTTTTGGCGAGCTTTGCCCCGTCCCCTGTTTCGGTGACGCTACCTACCTACATACTTTACCAACCTTGTCTGCTCGTCTGCTCGTCTGCTCATCAACAACAACCAGCCATCTCAAATCTTTTCCTCTTCTCTCGGAGAGCTGCCCTTTGCGAGAAGGAAGGCACTTCACGGTCACCGTAGAGGTCTTCGAGCTTTTGGACACTTGCACCGAGGACTCAGACCCTAGGCACACGAAGCGCATTCCATCTCATCGCCATGGCTCAAGACGGCAATGTTGGCGCCACGGGCGGAGATGACACTGCGGC
This sequence comes from Epichloe festucae Fl1, assembly GCA_003814445.1. Taxonomy (NCBI): domain Eukaryota; kingdom Fungi; phylum Ascomycota; class Sordariomycetes; order Hypocreales; family Clavicipitaceae; genus Epichloe; species Epichloe festucae. The sequence continues at coordinate 3,891,976 of CP031387.1, read as the reverse complement.
AGCGATCGCCACAGTCCAAGATCCTGCTCCCGCCCACGATATCAAAGAACTCCCCATTCGTACTACCAGCTTTGGCTCAACTCCTCGTCCTGGCCATACGTTGACCGGGAAGCAAGAACACTGTATGTTGTGCTCCCCCGATCCTGCTCGAGTCGGCATTGCCAAGCAAGCAATCAGAGCAAGGAGAAAAATCAAAGCTTACGTGTACATATGAGACAGATCTCAAGCGGGAATTGATCTCGAAACAGGTTAAATGGGAAATCAACGAACTCAACTCTCCTACCGCTCTCCAACGATTTGGCGCGCCGTTCCGCTCCGATCATGGCGAAGTTCCTCCTCAAGAGTCTGAGCTGCCGATACTTCGTTTCATCTTTGTTCACCATGTTCGGGACTTTCCTTTTCTTGATAAAGCCAGGGAGAAGGAGTTCTGGCAGGACAGATTACAAGTTGTACGTTTTGGCTCATCTTGTGTGGTGCCTTTGAATCACTTCTCTCTTTTACTGATATGCTCATTCACTGGTATAGTTTTTGGAGTCCTTTGCCGGCAAACGTGTTTCCTCTTCTGAAGACCGTCTCGAGGAAACAAAGCGTAGGAAGCTTGCCATCAAGGCCCAGAAGCTTGTCGAACTGATGATGGTGTCTGGCATCGGCACTTCCTCTGGGTTCGAGGAGCGCATTCGATTCTCCGAGATTGAAATCGTTGACAGCAACGCGATTGAAACTGGAGTTATGCACACGATCCCCGAGGGAAACTATATCAATGGATGGGATGTCAATGTAGCAGGTGTTCGCGTCGTTTCTGTCAAGCGCAACATCAGACAACACAAGCACGCAGAGTTCTTGCTCCGCATCAAGCAAAAGGGCGAGCTCGAATATTTTGTCGGACGACGATATGGCGATTTTGCCAAGCTTTATAAAAGGTTAAAGACAGAGTTGCCTGGTCGCATCCTTCCTCCTTTACCAAAAAAGAACAAGTCTAGCACAACAACGTCTGGACTGTGGACTAGCTGGAGCAATGCGGACGACTCTGATGCATCCTCTGCGTCGTCGGCTTCCACCAGAATGACTGGAGCACCGCCGCCATCTGGTGGCGTCTCATCATTGTTGTCTCCAAGTGTGTCAAGTAAGTTGCTTATGCTCACTCAACCAGGCAATGAATGGCGTCTCTGACGAAATCATAGGACAAGGACCAGGATCGACTCGATCACTCCGCTCCAAGGCGTCTTCTCGCCCATCCGTTGATGGCAAATTGAGCCCAGGCCCGGCGGCCGACAAGAAGAATATAGGGGATGAAGTACGTAAATTCTTTTCTTCTTGACTTCTTTGTCACGAAAATATACAGCAAAGCTAACTGTGGCTTGCAGAGTGTCGTGCTGTGGAGAGAAAGCCAGAGAGTTTCTCTTCGCTCCTTCCTTCGATCGTTGCTGCACAATCCCCAAATCGCCCACACAAAGGCCATGCAAGAATTTCTGAGCGGGGAGCCAGTCACTCCCACTGACGATGATGTCGACGATATCATGAGGCGCAAAGCATTAGATGAGAAGAGGATGGAAGAGCAGAAGAAATTTTACGAGATTGCGAGGAAGCGTGCCGCAGAACTTGACGAGTACATGGAACAGTAAGTGCTGGAGCTCCCTTTCCATGTGTTGATGCCATCCCTTCCAACTGACCAATTTCGCCAAGATTCCGCCGAGATATTGTTGAGAGAAACGGTCTCACCATGCTTTTCAAAGAGGTGAAAGAGAAGAGCACGATTCAAGACCTGAGCCTGCAGTACCAAAAATTTGCCGAGTGGCTGAGAATAGAAGTTGCGGCAGTCATTTATCACCTTTTCCTCGCCGAAGACAACTCTCCCGAGCTTTTCGCGCAAGCCAAGCGCATCCACTCGCTCATCCCCTACTCGGTACTCAAAAATGTCATTCGGATTGCCAACCCAGCAGCCGTTATGTCCGGCGTGCTGGATATTTTCCTCGCACAGCCTTTCGGTACTCGATCACTGATGCAGCGGATATTTTCTCTGACTTTGAATGATGGAATTAAGAGCTTTCAGAAGTCTATCGACGCTTTAACGAGCAAGATCGCGGACCCCATCTTCGCAGACAAGCTGAAGTGGTACACTGACGCTGATGAAGAGCTCAAGGCGTCTATTCGACTCGAAGCAGAGGAAGAGAACATTGATCTCATTGTCGCGATCCTGCGATCAGACCGCATCGAGCCTCAGCTGACGGGCGATCAAGTTCAACGACTGTTCAACGCTTACGTTGCATTCAACAACGCTGTTGAGAACGTAGACGAGGAGCTAAAGCAAGGGGCTCAACTCTTTTCGTACTTGAAACAACTGCTCAAGCTTTGCACGCGACAACGTGACAAGGCCATGATGCTCAAGTTGATCGAAGAACCCGTCACCTTGTATCTCTTCCGGGACTTATTCACAATCTTCTACGAGCCTCTAGTGAGAGTCTACAAGTCTGCAAATGTCTATAATAGCGTGACCGACTTTGCCGTCTTTATCGATGATATGATCAAGGTTAGTTAACCTTGGCGCAAGTTGCAGGAGGGGAGCGCATTACGTCTGCAGCACGTTTACTAACATCTCGCCATCAGGTTGTCGAGAAGTGTAGAGAGCAAGACGCTTCGGCAGATCCTAACCAGACGGTCCAGGCCTTTATAGATTTGTGTCAGAGACACGAGCACAACTTTTACAAATTTGTTCACGAGGTTCATACGCATGATAATGGCCTGTTCACCCAGCTCATGGGCTGGATTGAGGGGATTTTGGAATTCCTGCGACATGGCCCAAAGAACGGTACCCTGAACGTCAACGCGTTATTTGAAGGCGGGGTCAGCGGAGACGTCTTGGACAAGAATAAGGCAATTGAAGAGATCAATGCTCTCATTTCGTGGCAAGAGGCTAGAAAGAAATGGCATCATGATAAAACAAGACAAAAGATGGCTGCGGAGGGCCAGGCGCCGAACTCCGTTGGAGCCATCGGAATACATTTCGAGTCGTCCGACTTTGGCCTGGACGGACAAGATCTCCAGGACATGGCGTACGATATGGACGATGAATCCGAAGTTGATGCCGAGGAAGAGGACGAGTTAGATCCCATTCAGGCGGAAAGACGAAGACGGGCTAAGAAACAGGATCGGCTGCGCCGTTCGGCTGGGGAACCAACAAAGCCACCGATTTCAGAAATTCACAAGTTGCACGACAATTTCTTGGTCATGCTGCGAGACGTTTTGGCGAACTAATTGAGTTCCAGTCTGCTGCTTTGTAGATAAAGAAGTTTGGCATCTTACATGCCGTCATTAGAAGCATGGGCCAGATAGAAGTCGTCTTGTCGATACCTAGGTCATGAGACCTTGCTCGGACTCAACTCAGACTCAAATCCTTATTGCCCATTGTTGGATAATAGTAATCGAGAACGGGTATTGTTATGGGGTTGCTACACCGCGCGATTGTGTGGACACGGTATTGCCGAGAGTGAAGTCCCGTGGCTCCTTTTCGCTTTCACGAAGTGGCTCCCTTCCCTTTTACTGAGATCAATGGGCCCCGTCGATGATCCGTACAAGCAGCCGGGGGGGGGGCCTCCCATGTGATGGCCCACTGATGGGTGGACGGAACCAGCAGAGTTCTTACAACAGCCTACAAATTGCCGTGCCTGTTGGCCACGGTTTAATAGGCTATTGAGCCAAGGCAACTCGCCACCACGGGGGGCGCTGCTAATGTGTGCACGCTGATTGGCCGACTGAACCGAGGAAGCACGGAGGATCCAATTCCAAGCGGCGCAAAGAAACGTAGAACCTCATCGTGTATTCATGCTCATTGATTTTTGGTCCCGACTACTCTTCCCATCCGCCGAGCTCCAACGCCATCGCGTCTCGATTGTCGGCGCAAGCATTTTGCTGACCCTGATTCTTCTTGACGATGGCTTCTTCTATGGCTCTGAGAAAATTGGCCTCTGGCTCTGCCGTACGTGATCTCTCCCACCCAAGTCGATTCCAGCTGCATCCTATCCTCTCTGCCGACCACGACCAAATACCTAATTGCCCTCTTTGCTCTTCTGCATGAGTCTGGCTGTATCGATTCTGCGCTAACACAATGTTTGTGATGCAGTTCTCGCGACTGGCGAGAAGTCAGGCCAGGGCCTTTTCCACCACACGACCAGCTGGTAAGTGTGCCTCGATATGCAACAGCATTTGGTATCAAAGCACAAGCTGACTTGACAAACGCCCGGCAGCTCGAATTATAACAAATAATCCCTTGAGAGCCAAGGAGGCTTCTCCCCATCTGAGCACAAAGTACAATGTTATCGTACGTCGTCTACTTGCGAAATTGCCCCTGTCGTATCCAACAACCTGATGTTGACTCACCTCAATCCAGGACCATGAGTACGATGCCCTCGTCGTCGGTGCCGGCGGTGCCGGTCTGCGTGCTGCCTTTGGTCTTGCTGAGGCTGGCTTTAACACTGCCTGTATCTCCAAGCTTTTCCCAACCCGATCACACACCGTCGCCGCTCAGGGTGGTATCAACGCTGCTCTAGGAAACATGCACGAGGACGACTGGAGATGGCACATGTACGATACTGTCAAAGGATCCGACTGGCTGGGCGATCAGGATGCTATTCATTACATGACGCGTGAGGCTCCCGCCTCCATCATCGAACTCGAACACTACGGCTGCCCCTTCTCTCGTACTGAGGAAGGCAAGATGTGAGTTGCTTTGGCTATCTATCTGTCTGTGTAACTCTCAACATAGTTGTGTCTTACTGACATGCCGTCTTTGTGTAGCTATCAACGAGCTTTCGGAGGTCAGTCACAGAAGTTCGGCAAGGGTGGCCAGGCCTACCGATGCTGCGCTGCTGCTGACCGAACGGGTCACGCTCTGCTTCACACGCTCTACGGCCAGTCCCTTGCCCACAACACCAACTACTTCATCGAGTATTTTGCTCTGGACCTGATCATGCAGGACGGCGAGTGCCGCGGTGTTCTTGCCTACAACCAGGAGGACGGCACCCTGCATCGATTCCTGGCTAACAACACTGTTTTGGCTACTGGTGGATATGGCCGTGCTTACTTCAGCTGCACATCCGCTCACACTTGCACTGGTGACGGTATGGCCATGGTTGCTCGTGCTGGTCTCCCCAATCAGGATCTCGAATTTGTTCAGTTCCATCCTACTGGTATTTACGGTGCCGGCTGCTTGATCACTGAAGGTGCTCGTGGTGAGGGTGGTTACCTCCTCAACTCGGAGGGTGAGCGTTTCATGGAGCGCTACGCCCCCACCGCCAAGGATCTGGCCTCACGCGACGTCGTTTCTCGATCCATGACCATGGAGATCCGTGAGGGCCGTGGTGTTGGTGCTGAGAAGGATCACATCTTCCTCCAGCTCAGCCACTTGCCCGCCGAGATCTTGGCTGAACGTCTGCCTGGTATTTCCGAAACTGCTGGTATCTTTGCTGGTGTCGATGTCACCAAGCAGCCAATTCCTGTCCTGCCAACTGTCCACTATAACATGGGCGGTATCCCTACCCGATACACTGGTGAGGTCATCACCGTCGACAAGCAGGGCAACGACAAGATCGTTCCTGGTCTGTTCGCCTGTGGTGAAGCCGCTTCCGTCTCTGTCCACGGTGCCAACCGTCTGGGTGCCAACTCTTTACTGGACCTTGTTGTCTTTGGCCGTGCTGTTTCACACACCATCCGTGACAACTTCAAACCCGGTGACAAGCTCAAGCCTCTCCCTGCTGATGCCGGCGCTGATCACATTGAAGTTTTGGACAAGGTCCGAACTTCTGACGGTCCCAAGAGCACTGCTGAGGTTCGTCTGGCTATGCAGAAGGCTATGCAGACCGACGTCTCCGTTTTCCGAACCCAAGAGAGTCTGGACGAGGGTGTTCGCAAGATGGCCGAGATTGACCCCATGTTCAACGAGGTCGGCATCAAGGACCGAAGCATGATTTGGAACTCTGATCTCGTCGAAACTCTCGAGCTGCGAAATCTTTTGACTTGCGCGTAAGTACTTTGCAGTCTTTTTTTTTTGTTGTTTTTTACAACTTAACACATTCGTGCCCAACAGTACTCAAACTGCCGTCTCCGCCGCCGCGCGAAAGGAGTCTCGTGGCGCCCATGCCCGGGAGGACTACCCCGACCGAGACGACAAGAAGTGGATGAAGCACACTCTTTCCTTCCAGAAGCAGCCCCACGGCAAGGTCGACCTGTCATACCGTCGCGTCATCGCCACCACTCTGGATGAGAACGAGTGCAAGCCCGTACCTCCCTTCAAGCGTGTATACTAAACAAAGAAGCAGTGGCATGAAGTGGGTTGGGGGGGGGGGGGGCATGTGTCTACATTACGGGTCAGGATAGCAGAGCCTAAAAAATTGACATGAAGCACGAAACTAAGGCGTCTCCTTTGTTGTAAGACAAGCGATATCCGGGATAGGGAGAAGACGTGTGTAGAAATAGAGCTGCGGATGACAAGGTGACTGGAACTGGCGGGAGGCGGACCTGTCGTGTATTTTGATCCCGAGGGAACGGAGAAGTTGTGTAGCTAAGAGATGGGTTTTTTTTTTTAAATCCCACTTTTATTAAAGACACACTCGTTCAAGGTCCAATCATGTCGTAATCGATGTTTTCAGCAGAAAACCTTCATCTCAAATCTGGGACTCTGCCAACGACAAAGGGCATGGTTGCAAAACCCCAGCCAGAATCAAAGAGAAGCCCCGACCGGACATATTAACCAAGTCGGAAAGAATATGATCCATCCCAATACTACCCGGGCTCGCCGCAGGATCGGCCCGTCAGGGCATTCCCGGGTGTTGCCCGAAACAAGTAGCGGACACGCACGGCTGCTCCGTCGCCCGAAAAGGGGGCCTTTTTCCCCGCGAGAGCAAATACCTTTTTCCAAAGAGGCCTTTGAACCTGTTATTGCCTCGAACTTTCATCGGCTCGAGCCGATGGTCTCTCTGAGATATCTAGTATGTATCTTTAGACTTGTATAGTTCCTTGGGGATATCTTGGGTAGTTCTATACGCTTTTGCTTCCGTGTCACAACCTTGATCGCTGGGTAGTTCCGGAGCACGAAATGTGTGTCATCGGGCGTACGAACCGCCCAGCCGCACATTGTATAGTTTGTGCTACGAACCTACATTCTCGCACACATCATGTGAAGAGGCACAGCAGGGATTACATGGCCCCGGTTTGGCAGGGGGCGTCAATGTTGGACTGTGGGAAAGGGGGTGCGCGTGCGCGGCAGGATTCTCGAAATTTCTCCTTTGGCAATGGTGCGGATAGTGGGACTGCTCTGCAGTAACGTTTCTTTTCATACGGGGTAGAATGAGTTGCGGGGTTTTTAATGATGATGGGAGCTGGGGAATAGCTGCCTTGCTGGTTTGTAGGAAGGGGGTATGCTGGGCGGGCAGTTCATGGTGTCCTGGAGGGTATCAAATAGATTGGGTTCGCAAATCGATGTGCCAGACACGTTGCCTACTGCCAGGCTCGCAGACTATAGCTATTGCGTCGGGGCCGCAGCCAATGATACAGACGAGCTAGCAAGTCTAGCTGCGGAACATGGAATCAAAGTCGCCTACGAGAATCCATGTTTCGCAGCCCACATGCCTCTCCCCTAGATTGCGGATGTCGGACGGCCCCGTGTGCCATTCGAGGAGGACACGTCCAAGGATAAGACGCCAATGGTGGTGGTGGACTTGTCCCTCCACTATAGACGGATTATATATGGCACTTTGCCGCAATGCGAGACTGTCCCCGCTCAAAACCAGGGGGGGGGTTTGTTCGCCAGTGGTAAGCGCCGTGACGGCTCTCGTCGATACCAGGTAGTCTGGATGGCTGCGTGTGGAGGAGGTCCTTTCGAGAACGATGAGGTGCAGCGGCGAAGACGATATGGGAGCATGCGGAACGGGCGTGGACGAGTTTGAAGATGTCCGCGGCGGCGGTTGGATGGGAAATGAGACGGTGTTGAAAAGGGTCGGGTCGTCTTTCATGAGATGAGTGGGCGTAGGGTTACGAGGACTTGTGATATACGCTGATTTGTGCCTGTCGCATCGGAGGTGTGGAATGGTGTGACGAGGAGTTCTTCATGTCTATGTATGTACGGGGTGTAATCGAGGTACGAGGAAGAAAAAAAGGCATCGTGTGAAAATCCGTGAAATGAAACGCCGCAACCCATGAGAAGACGTGTCAGCCTTTGCCCGTTCATATACCCTCATACGCCTGCATGATTCTGCGCTTCGCCTCCGTCATATTCTGATGATCAAACGCGGCTTTATTTTCCAGACTGCGGATCTTGTCTTGTAGCTTGGCAATCTTGTCGTTCTTTTTCTGCAATGCTTCCCGGGTTTTATCACGTCCCAAGGCAATGCCCTTGGTTTTTCTCGAGGCAGCATCGAGGAGCCCATGGACAGTCTGAAGAACCGTCGGGTCTATCTTTTGGCCTTTGAGCAGGGTCATGACCTGATCTGTGAAACCCTGGGTAGAATCGTAGTGAATACCCGATGGAGTGACGGCACTGGCCTCGGAGACGGTGGACGATGTCTTGCTCGGCGTTGTCAATATGTTCGAGGAAACAGGGTCCTCGAAGGATACCGTTTTGGACCTTTTGCTACCTGACGGTGAGAAAAGTGTCCTGGATACGGAAGGCGTTGGAAGACCGGCCACCATGTCAGTGGTGTGACGACTGGTGGTAGGAGTGGTGAAGATGTCGTTGGCGGCGCCTTTCAGAGCTGCCTTTTTGGCGCTCTCGTCCGTGATTTCCGCCAATTTGCGCTCGTCATCCGAGTTCAGGTCACTGAAGTTGTCGTCCTGACCCCACTCATCTTGAACCATCCTCTTCCTCTTCAAGCTAGGTGTGGTAGGACATGCCGAACTAGTCCCCGAGGCCTGCTCCCGCACTGTCTGGGTGCTATCAAAGCCGGTGTTGACGGACTCAGATTCTCTGCCATCTGAGCCACCAGCGCTCAAAGTCGCAAGTCGTCGTGCGGCCGATGTCTGTATACCAAAGGATTCAAGAGGCTGTTGCGTGAATGTTGGCGTTTTGGGCCTGTGCGACTGCACCGATTCATCGTCTCCAATACGCTTTGGACCTGCAGGAAGACCTGTTTCTCGGAGAACAGCATCCTCTCTCCACAAGAATAAGCCGCAGAAAGGATAGGTCGGACAAGCCCAAAAGAACCTGCCTTTGTTCGGACCAGGTTTCTTCGTTACTTCACGTAGAACTGCCTGTTTTCGGGGCTCACAATTGCCTAGTCACAGGCACAAGAAGGGCAATGTTAGTTCAGCCGAGGCATGATTTCAATGGCCTTTACTTGGGTATGCGGTACGACATAATTTCAATTCATCGTGTAGGGGAAGATGCGCTCCTTCCCAAGCACCAGGGCATATGCGCCAGGCGAGGAAGCCTCCATGATGGGTTGAAGAGGGAAAAAAGAGGGAAAGGAGAAACGTCAAGGTCGTGCGTAAAACATGGCTTGCTTCGACTTACACCACCACTGGCCATCTTTCCATGTGCCATGGAGTCTCTTCTTCTCAGAGCTTGGAAGCTGCTGTGCCTTGGCATGGGATGCTGGCGTAGCTGGATTTGATGGGGTACGCGGTCTCCGCGGAGTCGTGAGGAAGGCCATGGCGAAAGCAGAAGCTCGTCGTCGTCGGGCGTTTAGAATCACACATGAACTGTCGGGAGGGTGCGAACCGAAGCCCAAAGGGTCCCGATGGATGGGATTGTGGTTGTGAAGGCCGGGCGCTGGTACGGACGGATATGGAGTCATTGAAATGGAGATGGAGTTGGAGGCTGGTGGCTGGTGGCTGGTGGCTGGTGGCTGGGACGGGTCGAGTGGGGCACGGATTGAAACCAGACTGCTGGCGAGCACCGGCCGGTGTATTGTGATTTGTCCCGTTTATTAGGCATCCAAAGTCAAAGCCAGGTGATAAGGGCACACAACACACAGCACAACACCAGTCCTGCAACAATACGGACGTTACGGGACGTAAACCGGCTCATTATGCGCTAGGGATTGCATATTCCCGTGCCGTCTGGTCCCGCGCCAAGTGGCATGAATGAATGGCGAGAAACGTGACAGATTCTCATCAGAGCCTACTAAATTAAAGCAGACGCAAAGTACGGAGTACTCCGTACACAAGCCAGAGGCAGCCGGATCATCCAAGCAGAGAGCACAGGGACGATCAGTGCGGCGAAAGAAGCGAAGCCACCGGAGACGGTACTTATTGGTGGATCCCGTCAATGGCTGATTGTGCGCAGCTGGAGGGTGGGGCTGTCAACGGTCCGGCCAACCATTCGCCCGAGTGTCTGCCACGCCAGTGACGCCACACGAACATTGAACGGAGAATCTACGGAGTAAAAATCCCCCTCCAACTCCCTCGTCCATTTCTAGACCATCACGGTCACCAGACACTTTCGCCCAACTCTTGTCCGACCTAATGCCTAATCAGGTAGTTACTCCAGATTGCAGCAGAATGCCAAGCAGAGCTGTCTCCGCAAGCTCGTGGAGTGAGCATCACGCCTCCAACTGTCGAACGTCCAGGGTTATCAGTCATACCGAGTAGAATGCATCGAGTGGCCCTTTTCACACTACTCACTCACTATCCTAGCCTCCGGACCTGGGCACATGCATTGTCAATCATTCCAGTTCTTACGTTATTAGACGAGGAGGACCATACAGACTACCCTGTCTCTTCTCCGAATGTCAGGCGCACTGGGCTGGGCGGACCTCTTCTCATCGTGGAATATCCTGGCCGGCGGCGCGGCAGGACGTGGTGTTTGCGAAAGCGGCTTCTCCTCTGGCACTAGACGCTGTTTACCCCAGATTAATGGGCGGTACTATTGCATACGGCGGATTAGGCTACCATGCTTGCTCGTACTTGCAGCACATTTGAAAGATGTGTTGGATTTCAAGTTGGGCCAGGCCGATGGCGTACACCCCACACCCCCCTTCTCATCTCTCATCGATCAAACCCAATCTCTAATGAACTTGGACCAGGGCATGCGTATTGGATATGGCGTCTCACCTATCATGCTTGTTTGCATCACCACCGTCGCTTACCTCTTTCCTGTGTCGTGGCGTGACCAAGCAAGAAGGTCCTTTCAGTTCAGCGTCAACAGGAATCCAACCCTTCGCTCTTCGGCCCATCGACCCAATTACTAGCTCAAGGCGCAGGGCTAACGGTTGGGGCGAAACCAATCGTACGCCCGCGTGCACTGCATCCCAGGCCAAGTCGGGGAGGGGAACGGTTGCACGGACTGGTTGAATTTGCTCAACAGCACTCGTCCACCCGCATTCGATTTTGGGAGACGAAAATAGATGATAGATGCGAACACGATTAGACTGTGTGTAGCGCAGGAGAAGCCGCCCACTAAAGAATCGTCCGACGCAGGTTCGGCACGGTATGTATTGATTAACCCATACATGCCACTTTTCTTCGTACATGACTTCTTCTGCCAGACATTGCAAGCTTCCGTCAGTTTGCCCTGGAGAATGTCCTGTACAATCACGTCGGATGCTATAATTACATCCCCGTCCCGCATGTAATCTGCCTGGCAAGAAGTCATAGTATTATGAGAACCGATCTCCGTGTGTGGAAGTACGATAGATAGCGGCGGCGTTTCCCTCCGACTCCCTCGCATCCACCCCACACTATGCAAGCTGAGGCCGGGACTGGTACGTTACATCGCAGCTCTACTCCGGACAGATAAAACGATTTCATCCTTATCCTCCGAGCTCCTGGCAACATTCGAGTGTCAGCACAATAGTGGCCAGTATCGTTAAAGCCTCCCATGGCGCCTATCAGGGTGCGCGTGATGCGATATGTTGCCTGACTTGGCGACTAAGAGGTGGGAAGGTCATCTGCAAGCCACCTGGTGATGATAAGCCAGTTTGGAAGCTGATGTCATCTTTGAGACCATCTTATTGGAAGATACCACGATTCTCGGCCTCTTTCTTGTCTCCTTGAAGGAAGGAAAAGTTCCCAAGGGTTTCTTTTGTGGCCCATGAACAAATATGGAAGGCAGAGGGGTGAGTCCAAGCGTATTATTGTGGGCAGCATTTCCGCACGACGACATCGGATCAAGTCCTCCTTGGGAAAACTGCCGCATCTCCCCTCATCTCCCTCAAGAGTTGCAGATAATGGTGGACAAACATGCTCACTTTTCTTGGCTACCGAGAAAGACTGACTATGGCTAAACCAACAAAGAGGGGGAGAGAGGGGGAGGGTGCCCATTCAACTTGGCTTTTCCACGCTCAGGGGTAAAGAGCTCCTGGCGGGTTCTCCGAAGTAAAGACTTTAAGCCACACTTTATTGTACAACAATGCCTTGTTCACAAAGGGACCTACTATTCGCTCTTTCCTCTGGCCCTCTCTTTCTTTGGATTGGCTCACGTGGGCTATCTGAGTATCAGACTCGAGATTCGCTTATTCCCACCTCATCACTACGGACTAGTACTAGACACACAGACTGAGATCCGATCCGGGTTGCAACAAGGCGCATAATAGCTTCTTTAGATTCCTATGGTACAAGTTGTCGTGGCGATTGTGCGCTAGCATACAAGAAGAAGCTGAACATTCTCTGCATCCCCCTCTCCGGGAGCGCCACTTCTGGCGTGAAAGCCGAGACGCGAGATATTCAGCCGTCCCCTTTGTCAGACTAATATGACGCAAACCTATGTTCTACAACGTGTACTAACCCTGCCAACGTGGTGTTCTTGTCTGCAGGAATACGTACGAAGATCCTTCAGCTTCCGCTTCTGGAAGGTCATGGACGACGATTTTAGAGTGCACTTGCTTTGCATGCCATACTATACTTCCTGTCAACCTTATACATGCTGCGCCGTGGCGACCATGATGTGATGGATATAAATTGATGCTTTCCTCGCGCCTCAAATTTCGAAATCTTCTCTTGCATCATCCTCATCGCTCAAGGTTCAGTCCAGCATATCATCTCTTACTTCTGCCCAAGCATCTCTTCTTCCTCTTTCGGTCTCTGGTCTGGTACTAGCATCGCAATCATGCAATTGTCTGTTCTCCTCGCTCTTCTCCCAGCCATCCTGGCTGCCCCGGCCGTTGAGAAGCGTGCCGAGCCTGCCCCTCTCCTGACTCCCCGCGGTGTCGACGTCGTTGCCGACAAGTACATCGTCAAGTTCAAGGATGGCATTGCCCGCATTGCCGTCGACGAGTCCATGAACATCTTGGAGTCCAAGGCCGATTTCGTCTACGAGACTGCCTTCAGGGGCTTCGCCGGCCACCTCACCAAGGCCGAGCTTCAGACTCTCCGAAACCACCCTGATGTAAGTATATTTCCAGAAACAAAACAAAAAAAGCATTTTTCAGTCACACGGATGGAGAGAGAACGCTCCCAAGATAGGAACGGCTTTCTGACAAACTTGATGTCTAGGTCGACTACATCGAGAAGGATGCTTTGATGCACATCAACGCCTTTGTTGAGCAGCCCGGCTCCCCCTGGGGTCTTGGCCGCATCTCCCACCGTTCCAAGGGCATCTCCAGCTACCGATATGACGGCAGCGCTGGTGCCGGTACCTGCGCCTACATCATCGACACTGGTATCGAGGCCAGCCACCCCGAGTTCGAGGGCCGTGCTACTTTCCTCAAGAGCTTCGTCTCCGGCCAGAACTCGGACGGAAACGGCCACGGAACACACTGCTCCGGTACCATCGGCAGCAAGAGCTACGGTGTTGCCAAGAAGACCAAGCTCTACGGTGTCAAGGTCCTTAACAACTCGGGCTCCGGTGCTTACTCTGCCATCATTGCCGGCATGGAATACGTCGCCAACGACTACCCATCTCGTGGCTGCCCCGCGGGTGCCATCGCCTCCATGAGCTTGGGAGGTGGCTACGCCGCTTCCGTCAACCGGGCCGCCGCCGCCCTGGTCCGCTCGGGTGTCTTCCTTGCCGTCGCCGCCGGTAACGAGAACCGTGATGCCCAGAACACGTCCCCTGCCTCCGAGGCCACTGCCTGTACCGTCGGTGCTACTGACATCAACGACAATCGATCTTCCTTCTCCAACTACGGTCGTGTTGTCGACATCTTCGCCCCTGGCACCAACATCCTCTCCACCTGGATCGGTGGCACCACTGTAAGCAGCTCACCGTATTTCCATGTCCCCCTGTTTCCTTGGACAAAAGAGTCCTGGTAGCTAACTTCATCCCCCCTTGGGACCAGCGCTCCATCTCTGGAACCTCCATGGCGACTCCCCACGTTGCCGGTCTTGCGGCCTACCTCTCCGCCCTTGAGGGATCCTCCAACCCTGCTGCTCTTTGCGGACGCATTCAGTCCCTGTCCACCAAGAACGCCATCAGCAACATTCCCTCCGGCACCGTCAACTACCTTGCCTACAATGGCAACGGCCAGTAAAAAGAACGCTTTTTTTTTTCGGAGATAGAAAGGGTCAGCGTTGGGGAGAATCGCACTTCAGTAAAGATGAGATGATATAACAACCCGACGCCTCGAAACGGGAATTCCTCTCCGGGGACTACACTCCCCCCTACTCTTCTCTATACTTCATCTTGTACATATTTCTTGTTCAATATTCTAGGAAGAATACTTGATATGATGGACATACTTGAGAGAAGCAAAAAAAAAAAAAAATTGATGATCCCTCTTTGTGAGGGAAACAGCGGGGGGCGGGGGGCATGAAAAGGGAAAGAGGAAAGAGGAAAGAGGAAAGAGGAAAGAGGAGGGGCAACACGAATGATATCTTGAAGACGTTCAAGTTATGAGTAGCTCACTTTTTTCTTGTTTTCTTCACAAAAATACAGACTACACGAGGTTATAGGCACATTTGAGTTGTTGATGGATACTTTGTAACTGTTATATTTGCTGTCAAGTTGATGAGAAATGTAAAGCCTTACTGATTGAGATGACGAAACTTTTTGAAGAATGATTTCATCCTCTCTGTGCGGACAAGGAGACGGCTTGTTGAGGTTCAATTGCCGAGAAGAAGCATGAAGAATAGGGGCAAGACGGCAAGACGGCAAGACGCATGAGGTTGAGATGAGCACGTTGACCAACTAACTCCCTTCCAGTCTCCCACAGTCTCCCACAGTCTCCCACGTGATGGCGCGCGTGTTACGGAGTAAGTACTACGGAGTACATAATACGGATTAGTTACTGATTGCCGACCTCGTCAACTTGACGTACGATAACGCCACTCGCTTGCCTTTTTGCCTTTTTTTCGTTTCCCGCCTCGTTTCTCATCACTCCTTTGCCAATTCTCCCACCTTTTTTTGATTGTTTTAATCCCGACGACTTTTCTGCAACAACAACTTGTACCCCCCGCCGCCGCCCTCACCCGAGAGAGTCAGTCACCTCACCCCATTCGCATTCCGGTACTTGCAAGTTGCCACACACACACACCAACGCCACAAGCTCTCACAGCAAACCAACCCGCGCCTGCCATCCCGCGCCTGCCATCCTGCATCACACTCCGCTCCGATGGCTTCACGCATTTCCGTCCCGTGGCGCCTGGCAGGCCGCCTTGCCAGCAGCACTGGCGGGCGCGTCATGGGTGCATCCTCGACGTCACCCTTGTCATGGACTTGGCGCAGCGCATCCCGCCAACACCAGCGTCGACTGTACTCTGCTGGAGGTTCACCGTCCGGAAACAAAGACAGGGTCAAGTTTTGGCCCTTCCTTGCTGTCGTTGCAGTTGGTTCCGCCGGGTACATCGGTCTAGTGAACCGTCGCAAAGGTTGGTAAAAGGTCAATCAATCAATCAATCAATCAATCAATCCGAGCTGCCGTCCTTCTTCTATTCCCCTTGCCCAAAATTCGCGACCCCCAACAAACACTCCATTTGCTGACATGGCCGTGCTTTAGTCTCTTCCTCCCCAGACATGCCTCGTTCGATTGAAGCTCCCCAGACAGACGCCGGCCAGCTTCCCGCCCCGGCCAAGTCAACGCCGACCTTCTCCCCCTCGGACGTAACCGTCGTCTTCGTTCTCGGCGGGCCTGGCGCCGGCAAGGGAACCCAGTGCGCCAACCTCGTCAAAAAATACGGCTTCATCCACCTCTCCGCCGGCGATCTCCTACGCGCCGAGCAAGAGCGCCCTGGTTCCCAGTTCGGCGACCTCATCCGCGACTACATCAAGAACGGGCTCATTGTCCCCATGGAAGTCACCATTCAGCTTCTCGAAAACGCCATGACCGAAGCTCTCTCCAAGGCTGGCACCTCCAAGGGCCGCTTCCTCATCGACGGCTTCCCCCGCAAGCTCGACCAAGCGCACAAGTTTGAGGATTCCGTCTGCCCGGCCAAGATGGTCCTCTTCTTCGACTGTCCCGAGAAGGTCATGGAGCAGCGTCTCCTCGAGCGAGGCAAGACCAGCGGCCGCGCCGACGACAACGCCGAGAGCATCCGCAAGAGATTCAGGACCTTTATCGAGACGAGCATACCCGTCGTGGATTACTATGAGAAGCAAGGCAAGGTTGTCAAGATTGACGCCACGCCTACCCCTGATGCCGTTTTCGTCAAGACACAGCACCACTTGACTGAGAGGCTCGGCACGGACTTTTAAAATCCATTTTGTTCTTTTTGACCCCATCTTTTTCAGATCTTTGCCCCTTCGAACCCCATGTATACATACCTATCTACTCCTCCCCTCTGTTTAGCGGGTAAATTTTGGAAACCTCTCTCGTAATCTTTTGATTGGTTCCTCCCCCTTTCTTGTCCATTTCCCTATCCTCCCTAATTCTTACAAAAGTTTTGAATAGATGGAACTGCGCTACTGTAGAGCACAATTAGGTCGATTGGCGCAGTAGAAGACGAGGATTTCTCCATCCATGCGGAAACCATGTCTCAAAATGGGTAAAATCAGCCTTGCTGGCTTCGCTTCTTGACTTGTTCGAAAATTGCCGGATGCCTACTGCCTTTGGTGAAGGCCTTCCGCGTGTACCACGCGCCTTCATGTCGAATATTTCACGCATCTCTAGTCCATCCTCTAGAAATCCAGCCCAAATGCGCATCCTTGCCACTTATCAACAAATCAACATGCACATCATCGCGAACCAAATTTGAAAATATTTATCTCTTTTGAATAAAAAAAAGTCCCCATTGAATCTACTTTTGTTGGACCGTACCCTATTCAATCATCGAGAGTTCGCCCACGTAGGAAAACAGCTAGAAACATCTCATGCTAAGCCGGCTACGCCATTTCGCGGGAAAAAAAAAAATGTATCAAAAAGGTAAATTAAAACAAACATGAGTGATTGGTGGTGACGTGGTCAAGGACCCCTCACAAACGGTATTGACACAGAACCACAATCGTGAGTCACGTATTACCCCGGCTCCTCTCTCTTCCCGACCCTTTCCTTTCTGCGCCTAAGGGCATTCTCTTCGTCCGTATGGATTCCGGAACAAGGGACTTTCAAAAGCACGCGTGAAATTCTCCGTGAGTTCGGCCATCTTGTGTCGTGGACCATTGGGTTTGAAGATGGGGAGTTTTTTGTGCTTTTTTTTTTCTTTCGCAACGTCTTTCTTATTCTTGTGTGTTTTGACCCCCCTGCTTCACTTTTAGTCGTCATTATCAGTCCTCTCGCGTTGCTGTGTCTGGTGTCGCCGGTTTCCGCCTTGATTGCCCCCGCTGACTCCAGCATTGTTGAGCTTTCGCTCAAGGTCCAGCACCTCGCGCTCCTTTTGTGACTTGGCGTTGATCTGCTCCTGACGCAAAACGCCCAAGACGTTCTGGAGAGTAGTCCGCCAGTGGTCCACGCGCGTGGACAGTTCCTGGTACTGCTTTTGTCCGAAGACACGGTACGTGACCTTGTGGACGAGGAACTTCTGCTGCTGTTGCGACAGCTTGCCCTCGACGAGGCCGGCACGGATCACATCAATGGCCCACATCTCGACATGTTCCAGGGGAATCTGGAGGGCCTTGGCAATCTTGGCATATTCGATTTCGCGGCTGGGCGTGGCGGCGGCGAGGCTAGCAAAGGTGAGGAGACGCGCCTTGCGGTGTAGCTTCTCCTGGTCGAGCTTTTGCTGCTCAAGCCAGCCCTCGTGCTCTTCGTTGAAGTCGTTGAAGTCCTCGAGATCTTGCTCGGCAAAGACGTCCAGCAGTTGCGAGTAGACAGGGTGGGAATCGCTAAGCGCCTGAACACTAGCAATGCCACGGAGCTCTTGGAACAGGAAGTAGGTGTTGGCGGAGAGGGCCATCTTGATGGCACGGAGGGATAGTCGCTGAGCGTCGTCCGAGGTGATCTCGTCCTTCTCATCGGCGTCGAAGCTTCGCAGGGCCTTCAAGATGAACTCGTAACTGGTGGACTCCTCGCCGGCTTCCCACGCAGTCTCGGCCACGTTCTCGTAGATCATGCGCTCGATTTCCTCACTGGCATCCCATGACTCGAGCCAGTCGGGCAACTTCTCCAGATACGGCCGCAACGTATCAAACATGCTGTGGGCCTTCAAGAACTTGACAATCTCGAGGAAGATTCGTGCGCGGATCACGTCCCCTTGGGGCAAGAGGTTGAAGACAGTCGTTAGGGCGTTGAGAGAAAGACCGGGTCCGTGAACGGATGAGTTGACGGGCACCTTGGCGAGGTTGGCGCAAAGAGTCTGCAGATGCTTCTTAGGGTCGGCAGACTGCAAAACGAGGTGGATCAAGAGATTCGACGCCGCCGTGTATTCTTTCTCGGGAACGGTGTTGAGACCAGGTGACGCAGCCACCAACTTCGACAAGACATCCTCCTTGGAAACTTTGTCCTTGCTCAGCAGCTGAACGGCCTCTTCTGCCTTGAGATACTCGGCCATCTCCTTGCCCAGCTCCTCGAATGTCCCATCCACGAAGAGCAGCTGGGGCTGCTCGCTGACCTTGGTGGCAGGCATCTTGTTCGTCTTTTGTCGAATTTTTTTTTCCCGCGCGGGAAGAGAAGGCACAGGTTTGGATCGGATCGGCGGCGGCAGTTCGGTAGTACGTCCCGTCAGAACCAGTTATCAATGACGAAACTGGAGAAGGAACGGGGATGGAGATTGTAGAAGAGCAAGAAAGAAAAGATGGGCGAGGGTCGCGAAAAGGAGGGGCCAGACGGTCTCGCGATCGCTAGGACACGACGTCTGCACGAAGAGGGGGTGGAACTCGACGAGGGGAAAATGTGATGATGTTGAGCGTCTGTTTGGCAGGGTCGACGCCCGAATAGCCCTGTGGTGGGGCTTTTCCTCTGAATCTCGACCCCCGCCGCCGATTTTTCTGCCGTCTCCTGATGTGTGGGAGCTAGACGTCACCGCCCTCGCTTAGCTCCACATGTGACTTGGCACGTGTCGTGCCTCCAGCCTATGTAGATAAATAGATATAAACAGCATCTGACTCGACGGGATCGTATTCTATACCCAGTAGAAGAGTGATGTTTAATCCATACATCTTTTAGACATCACAGCTCTCGACATGTAATTTTTTCCAGTATATCGCCCGAAATGTTCCAAATATCTCGTCTCTGTCAAGTATTGCCACTGAGTACACCAAGTCTGTCTGTAGACATTACCGTGCGTGTCATCCTGACACGAGGTTTGCGTGCTGTAACCAACATGAGAGATGCTCAGCCTTGCACCCTGTCCCGTCACTCCGTAAATTTCCTTGTGCCCAAATTTTATGTACATGCTATTGATAGGGACAGCCCGTATATCACTCGCTGGCTACACCACCCAAGATACAATTCAACAGGAGGAAAATTTCATCAACAATACCTTAACATCCAGCTTTCATATCCGCGTGAGGTTGCGAAACAAATTCGACGAGCACCTATTAGCGACCGTCGAATTCCATCTTCTTGGCCCCCTTGCCCGCCCCTTCACCCGTTGTGTAAACGCTGCCGCGGTCATCACTAAAGAGTTCTTGATCTCCTTTGCCCCCCAATTCCATAAACTCTTCAGGGGCTCTCTGATGATCAGGGGCCTTTTCTTTGGCAGCATTTGTGACGCGATGTCGATTCTTAGCATACACTTTGACGGGTTCTTTGTCGTTTCCGGTAGCCACACGAGCCGTGACTTGCACGGTATTGAGCGTTGCGAGAAGTGTCCGCTCGCGAGCAGGTGCCCTACGATTGACTTCTAGCCCAGCAATACCTCCGACAAGGCCTCCTGTGCTGTCATTAACACCAGGTGAATTCTGTGTCAGCCAGGGATGAGCAAGGCATTGGTCTACGGTGAACCGTCGCTCCGGATCCACGACCAACATGGAGTCAATGAGATCAACTACAGTGTTTGTCAGCAATTCACATTCTCGTCAAAAGCGACCGGCTGATGGCGACTCACGAGCTGGGTCCCCAACAGAGTCCCAGTACGGCGAAGGGTAATCAAATCGTCCGCTTCGAATTTGTTGTGAAAGATTGAAGGGAAAATCCCTCGAATAGAGCTCGTCGGAAAACGGTGGGAAGCCACACAGGCAAATATACAGCACGACGCCTAGGGACCAAACGTCAACGGCTTTGGTGTATTTTCGCTGTTTGGATTCGGCAAGGATTTCTGGCGCAACATAACTGGGCGTGCCGCAAAGCGTGGTTGTGAATGACTCTTCTCCTATAATCTTGGCAAGACCAAAATCGGCCAATTTGGCGTGCAAATTCTTATCAGTGAGCAGAATATTTTCTGGTTTGATATCCCTGTGAACAATGTTTCGTTCGTGCTACGTAACGAGTTAGCAAATGGACCTTCTCGCTCGTGTGCAAAGGACAGGATGGATGGCTTTGTTCGACCAACATACCAAGTACTTGATGCCTTGGAAGAGTTGCAAGAAAAGCTTCCTTGTCTCATCTTCGGAGAGTTTTTGTTTCATGACAATGTGATTAAACAGTTCGCCCTCTGCCGCCAATTCCAGAACGAGGTATACACGATCACGTTCATTGAAGGTGTCCTTGAGGCACAAGACGTTGGGATGGCTTACGCCCATTAGAACGCCAATCTCTTGTTGAAGACCTTCGGTTTTGGCACGGTCGTCCATGCCTGGAGGCCTGGAAAAGATCTTGACTGCGTACCGCCGGCCACTTGACTTCTCGATACAAAGATATACCTCGGCAAAGTGGCCCTTGCCGAGCTTCTCTAATAGTGTGTACTGTTGCAGGAACGCGCTAGTGTGCCGATGCTGGGGGTATCTGAAAATAAACCTGGCTTTGCCGTGAACAGCGATCTCATCCTGGTCTTCGAGCTCGCGCCGCTGATTACGGCCTACGATGGCCTCGTTTATGTAGGTGCCGTTACTTGAAAGATCTTCGACAATGGCTACAGTGTCCGTACCCTTATTCTCTGTGAACATGAGACAGTGGCGGTTCGAAATAACACCTTCGTTCACAACAACGTCTAGCGTGAGCGACCATATTAGCTCAAAGCCGTAACACACAACCTTGTCGCCGGCAATCCTCTCAGAACTTACCACACTCGGGATGTCGGCCTATCAGATACCCCCCAGAGGCAGTACCCTTGATCTTGGTGCGCTCATAAGCCTCCTCTGCTCCTAAAGGAGTATGCTTATGGTTTGATCCTTGATTCTCGCCATTGGCAGCGGTCGCAATAGAATCTGGCAGCGGGCAAGCGCTCCGTCTCTTAAATACCAACGGCTTATCACCGTATTTGGGGTCTAAAGGCACCAAATATCCCCACACTCCTTCCTTGACCTCATCTTCAACCTCGTCTGAAAGAGCCGGGTGTCGATCAACAAATTGGCTGAGCGGCTGTGTGTCTTGGGGAGGCGATGAGAGAGCTTGACTCGGCCCCCAGGCCTCATCGGTCTTGCGCGGGGTAAGATTATCATTCTCCAGCACGGGCGGTGTAGAAGTAACCTCCTTGTACGCATCGCCAGCATTGTCATTGGTGGCATGTGTGAGAGGCGATGGAAGATGCTGCTTATTAATGACTGGGGTCTTATCACCAAGACCAGCGTTGGAGGACAAGCGGTCGGATCGCCGGGGCTTCTTAGACTCAGTTGTGTCCTCGGGCAGTGAACCCTGGGTTGACGTGGCAGGTAAGCGCGAGTGCACGAGGCTGGCAGAAAAAAAGCAAGAGGAAGCGAAGCGTGCGCAAGCAGGCAGAGAAGATGGGCAGGGAGAACTCACGCGCGGGCGCTTCAATTGGCTCTTTTCGTTGCGAGGTGCCATATCCTCCGAGGATTGATCAGAGGCAAAAGAGGAATTGAAATGTACCCTTTTGCTGTAGGATGTGACGAGGGAAGCCGGGATGTCTGGTTGCGGAACCTATCAACAGGCAGGTCGGCGATGATGCGTTATCGTGAATTAAAACTGTCAAGGCAGGAAGGACTCTCACTCATATGGATGGGATTGGGGGACCACCAGGAACAAGGACAGCACGGGACGGGGTTCAGCGCAGTGCTATCGGCGGTCATCGATTAAAAAAGTGAGCATGGCCCCCGTTTGAGACCCGCTCTTCGAAGTCTTGAGCCAGTCAACTGTCGACAAGCCTGGGCGCACTCGCAGAGCCGCTTCCCTGCTTCCCTGCCTGTAATCCGTACATACGGATTACTCCGTACAAGTCTCTCTTTCCTGTCCCTCCTCTTGCACGTCACAAGGACCAGTCTCTTGTCGAAGCAGATGACATCTTCATCGCGATTCCCTTCCGCAGGAGTCTCTCTGCCTTGTATTGTCCCATGGCCCCATGGCCCCATGGCCCCATGGTCAACCTTTGCATGCACTTCCATCTACGTACTTCTTCTCATGCATGTCCCGGTGTTCTTGACCAGAAGATGAAATAAAACCCGGCAACGTGTGAAACGGTCAAGTCTATTTTCCAACGTCGTCATTCGTCTCATGCCTTCTTCTTCTCAACTCGTGACCGTCGGCCTTGCCTGTCATAAGACGTGACCCAACGACGACAATTCGATGCCGTCTGCTCAGCTGCCAACCAGGCCTGAATCAAGAACGGTGGCTTGTGGACGTGGAAAATACGTAGCGCCGCGCATGTTTGTTCACTGATCAGCCCAACAAGAGACTCCACACGCACCTTGTCCCGTCCATTATCATTATCGAGAATACTCCGCCGTACCTGGAGACATATACCTATTGCTTAATGCGCATTCACTCAGCTATGTTTCCAATGCCTTTCTTTCCGTGGTGACCAACTAGGCCAAGAAGAAGGGATACAAGGGAAAAAAAAATTATCATGCATCGTATCGATTTCATGACAGAGAGCTGTTTCGCCAAAATCACACCGTCTTGCTCCAAAAAGCAACGCCTCTCAATCTGAGGGCGACCCTACCCAAACGCCCATATCAATAACTAGTCCGCCAGCTCAAATTCGCCAATCATCCAAGCAAGTAAGTTTGCAGAATGCCTGATTTCGTTCGCCCACGAAGCAACAAACGGGTTGTGGCCTCCTTGCCCACGTTTCCATCCAAAACTCCTCGTAGATGGGGAGAGGCCGGAAGGTGTCTGACAGCATCACGGTGTCATACCGATCATCTATAACTTTCGGAGTCGCGGTAGCTCGTAAATTTGATAGCACAAAGCAAAGCTTGCCCATCGAGCCCAAAATTTATGTTCCTACTTTTCGGGTATGGGAGACTTTGCTAGTCGTCCTCCGGCGCTGACACGTTTCTGCAACCTCGACTCCTTTTCACGTTGAGGTCTGTCATTTGCGCCAAGATGCAGCGGCAATGTGCCGAGAACATCACTTCCCGCCGCATCTTGGCTCCTGTCAACTTTCTGTTCGTAATACTGCCGGGCAAATCTGCCTAGTGGGAAGGCTGGCAATGCTGTTGGAATCTGAGCGCCGTTCTGAGACAGTAATTCTGCGACCGGGAATGGCACAGCCTTCATATCCGCATCGTTGGAGTTGACGCTCGGTGTCGGTGATGGAGATGCTGGGTCCGCGGCGGCCAAGGCCAGCCAGATGGCATGAGTCCCTCTCATCCTATCACGAACATTGGGGTTGGCTCTCAATGCCAACGCGTAAAGCACTTGCTGAATCTCGTTCTTCTTAATGGCGGCCAGCAGTGTTTCATCCGGTGTGGCATATCTCGACAAGGTAGGGGTAAGTGTTTCCACGTATAGTCGATCAACGTACTTCGCAGTAATGAACCGCAATCGCTGTTCTCGAGTGGCCTGTGGGCTCGGCTTCAACGAAGCGTCTAGTTTGGCTTCCCAAATCATGTTGGATACGCGATTGCCAATGAGTAGCAAAACCTCGACAATATCGATTGTGAATGATGTGATGTCCAGAGTGAGAGATCGCACTTTGCTGATGTGTGTACCCAGGGATCGGTGAATGCCGCTACATTCAATGCAGAGAACGATGCCCAGATTGATAGATACCCATTCCACCTTGGAACCAGAGCCGCAATCTGCGCACCAGCAATTCCCCTGATCTGCGTTTCGAACCATCTGGAGAAGTTTGTCAGGTTGCTCATCATAGCCCGAGCTTGTTGTGCGAATCACATTCGGTCGTGCGCCGACTGTTATTCTGCGCACGGGCATTCCCGCAGTTGAGCTGGAATGATGGTGTGAATGCGCACCATGCCCCAAAGATTGTGTCTTGCCTGTCAGAACAGACCCAATGTCCCTCTTAAAGGACGAGTCTCCGGATTCCTTGCCTGATGATCCTCGATCATGGACAACGCGGCCTTCCATGGCACTTTGCAGTGCATTATTGATAGAAACGATCCAGCTATTCATGTCCTCTTCCGAGGTTGCTTGATAGACACGCTTGAAGTTTGGGGTAATGACCTCGAAACAAAATCGTCGTTCTGCGTTCCGCGCTTCGCGAACAGACGCCATGCGAAGATCGATAGGGTCCATATGAAGATCGAGCCTTTGCTTCCAATTGCTATATTCTGATAGTTTTCCTTGGTCCAAAACGATCCAAAATCTGTATCATGATTAGCCCCGATGTTATCTAATGATGATGATGATAATAATAGTAGTAATAGTAATAATAGAGTGTTGCGTTGTTCATGCTTCTTCATGCGAAGATCCACCAGAAAGAGTTCCACTCACTTGTGCCATCCCTGCTTGTTCAAGTTTCGGGGGTCAACATGACCACCAGGACGGTTGAGCGCCCACAGTAGGCCTTCCTTTCTCTGAGTCACCGCGGCCGCCTGTGCTGTATCTCGTTCTTCTAGATCCCGGAAACCCTTGAATTTGGTTGTTGCGGAGCTCGTCGCCGAAATCTGTCCTTGGCTACCGGGAGACCTTGATAATTCAGCTCCTTGGGCCATAGATGCTTGATTACTTCCAATGGCGACAGCGTTCTTAACCTGAGAGCCTGTGCTATCCGCGCGGCCAAGCTCGTTATCAGAAGTACTCCCACCATTTCCATTTGGATTCACTGGCTGAGGGGCGGTGCTGCCGATGCTTCCTTGCTCAGGTTCCAAGTAAGGTGTGGTGGGTTTTTCCATTTGCCGCCTCTTCTCCTCTCGTTCTCGACGCCGATACTGATACTCCTTGTCTGCTTCTTGGACTTCGGTGCTGAGAGCAGAAAGTTGTGGGAGGTAGTCTTCGATCTTCTTGGACGCATTGAGGAACCCCTTTGTTTGCGCGTCCGCATATCTTGTCAAATGTGACAGTACTTCTTGCTCTTTACGTCCGCCATGGAGATCCTGCATGAAGTTGGAGTAGTCGAATCGCTTCAGTTCGAAAGTTCGTCTCTTGTTCTGATATTTCGAATCACTGTCGGCGAGCTTCTTCGCTTTGACTGAGTCTTGGCGCTGGCCAAGATAGCGGGAGACATAAGCATAATAGTCTTTGCTTTCTTCCTCAAAGTCCCGCTTCTTGGATTCAGCTTGTTTGATATCAAACTGATATAGCTTGTTCAAGGGCTCGATTATGATCTTGTGGAGATTGACCGTGTTTTGGCGCTCGTAACCCAGGATTTCTTTTGCGATTTTATCAAAGTAATGCTCCAACGCAGGTTGAAACGCATTAGCATTCGTGGATGACGCCTCGCGCAGAGCGTCCATGAAAGCCACAAATGCGTCATTGGCCTCGATCTGCTGGATATGAGCCTGTTCTGCACGTTTCAAGACCTTTTTCATTTGCGTCCGCATATTTCCAGTCTTTTGCTCGAGCGCTTTCAGTGTGGCACGAAAAACAGGCCCGTCGTCACTGACAGTGGCATCGTCATCATATCTTGGGCCAGGAACATCGACCTTGACAGTCTCCTGACTCTGGTACGTCTGGTTCGTGGTTGTTTGCGCAAGGGTATCGCTGGAAGGCAGAAGTGGCGAAGGGGGTTCGTCCATCTCGACTCCCGTTAGGCGGGATTCAACTGACTGCGTCGAAGCAACTCGGATATTTGGGGGGGAGCTCAGCAAGAATTGAGGAGAAGGAGAGCTAGGGTGGCTGAGAGGAGAGTTTGGGCCTATTGCTCGATGTTAGAACCTCGTGACATGGAGCGTCTTATTGCTGAGGATGGTAGTCCTACTTGAAACCCAATAAGAGAAGCTCGCCAGCGTGTCTAGGCGATGTGCTCGAGGGTCATATTCAACAAACTGCAATGTGTGTAAGACCAATTAGTCAGTCACTGTTGACAGGTCCTGACCGAAGACGTGGACTTTTGAGCTTGCTCACACTGCAACAATTCCTCCAACCGCCCCCTTTGTCCTCGACAGGCTTCGGAGGCTTCCACTTCCAAGTCCATTCGAAACTGACAGAGGAGCTGCCTCCTGTGCCATAATCGCCGACGAGATCGACGTTGGAATTCTTGTGTAAATTGGGGTCGGCATGGAACTCTCGAGTCACCAGATTTGCGACCTCTCGCGTTGTCGAGCCACAGACAAATGTCAGCCCTGCCACGTTGGTGTCGGCCACAACTGGCTTGCTGTCTGGAGCAACTGATTGCTGTGACTGTCGGATAACAAACGTAAACGTAAAAATGAGCTCGTCGTCGCTACTTAATTTAAGGAGAAAATTCGGGGTCGCAGTGGCGCTATTCAATGATTCAGGGTCCTAAGAATACAGGTAGTTAGACGACAAGGGAACCATGCGAGGACAATGTTCGTGGTGATATGATATCCTCGCCGGAGATGTTCGGCATCAAAGGCCAAGTCTCACCTGTACATATTCTATAGGGGAAGTGTCGCCAGATAACCGACTGACAGATACTCTGCTCGCTGGGAATGCATTCGGAACGATATAAACGGAAGTGCGCTTCCGCGGGTTGGTAATGACGAGTGAAGATATGCTTACTATTATGGGTGGCAAATGCCAAGTCAGCGTCAAGGACAAAGAATGGCGACAGGGGAGAAGAGACTCAGTTCAGCTCAGCCAAACATACACCTATCCTGGTCTCTGAGATATAGAGCAGACCCATCGTCGGGCCTGCTGCTGACATTGCCCATGCTGACAACAGCTCGACCACATTCGCCAACAGGAGATTTGCCACCCTGTGCCAATCCAGGGGATCTGGAAGCTGTGACTATCGCGGCCGAGGAGTTGGGCAGTTGGAGATGGAGAGGGAGCAGCAAGCAGCAAGCTGATGAGCGCGGGGTGTGGTGGTCTGGTCTGGTCTGTTTGGGGAAGCTCAATGCAGTGCAGCAGTGGCCGCCGTCATTTGGTGTGGTGGAGGTGGGTACGGAGTATGTACATGTACAGATGCTAACCCAGGTCCGGGTCTCCCACCCATGGGGCAGTGAATGAAACGGCTTCAAGTACTCCGTACTCGATAGAGATACAGATGATTAAATTACCTCGCAATCGCAAAGTATGCTGTTGACCAAAATTCCGTGGGAGAGCAAAATGCGGCCGCGAAGGAGTTGATGATGAGCTTGGCTTGACAGCAGAACTCCGGACAGGAGCAGAAGAAGGATGCGGGAGTTTTGTACCGAGTACGGACTACGTAGACGACAAATACGGCCGCACTGGAGACAGCGAGAAACAGACACGCTCACCCTGAAACACAGCACAACCAGACGCCTGCAGGTGCATGTGCTTTTATTAGCGACATGCTGGACCCAGGCCCACATTGCCTGGTCCGTCCCACCGCCGCTCTAATAGCGGGCACGTCACAGGCGGCAGCACGCGACAACTCACTCCCTCACAGGGGAGTCACAGCACTGCCCGGCACTTCTTCCGCATTTGGCCGCTTTGAAGGCTTCCATGAAAGCATCCGCTGAAACAATCAGGTCAAGCCTATACAATCTACAGGACTCACTCCAGCGGCAAGTTCATGTTCGAAAAACGAGGATATACAAAGGACGTTCGAGGATTCCAAGGAACAAGTGAGCATGCACTCACCGTCGTCTGACACCGCGTGTTCAATCGCAATTGGCCAGTGCTCACCAAACCCGGCAATATAACATGTCTACCATCAACATAGTGAAGTACGGATTACTATTTCCACAAAGCCAATGTAATGTACCTGGATCGCAAGAACGAATTCGGCATATCAGACAGCGAAAGACAAAGAAATATCCTACCTACCCTCCTACCTACCCTGGCTCCAAATTCTTCCAGATGATATTAGTCGGTGCTAAATTTGGTCGCAGCCAAAACAAGTCAAGTAGTCCAGTCTTCTGTCACATTGGCCAGGTTTGGCAGATCATAAAAAGTTCACCATCCTCCTCTGTTAAAGCGGCGCTTCGTCCTCTGTAAGCACACAGTGTGACAGTGTCTGGAGATTGAAGGGCCAGCCAGTTTTGGGACTGGGTGTTGGCGCGTACGGACTACATCAGCCGACAACAGCCAACAGGATGCCACTAATAAGTTGAGAGTGTGGAGAGACATTGCTTGTTCGAGGGCAAGGGAAGTTGTTAAATGTATTGCCCTTCGTGAATCGTGCTACCAATTGGTGGGCAGCGCGCAGAGACTTGCCAGCCAGCGATTTCCGCTGTGCCGCCCTGAAGACTCAGCGAAATCTGGTCGTCTCAATCTGGTTGGTTGGCACTTAATTCATGCATGCACAAAGATGCAAGGGCAAAAAATGCATGAGTCGAGCAGTTGACTGTCATGAAATTGACACAATCACGAGGCCATCCCTGGGAATCAGCCACTAATATGTATGTACATGGTGCGGCGGTGCTCGGTGAGATTCCTGTCTGAGCTCTGATTCCGGATGAACGATGGCTAAAGAAAAAGCCCATGACAAGAATTCCGAAGCAGCAGTGCCGTTGAGGCGTTGTTGCACCTCGGAGTACACGGAATACGGAGTGCTTTTATACGGAGTGCTTTTATAGTATAGTTTATACGGACGCAAAGCACGGAGCAAACGCGAATGATTTGATATTTCGATGTAAACACGAACATGGTGGGGCCATTTCTACATAGCATCGTCGACCCCCCCTGAGTTTCTGGCTTTGGCGCCATCTGAATGGTGGATTGGCGTGGGGACAAAGAGGGGAGCATGGATGACGTCGGGATTCGCCAGGGCCGGCCGCCCTTAACAACACATATTACAACGCAACCACCGCTGTCTTCTGAGTGCCGCGTGCGAAGGAGCCACAAGGAGCCACAAGGAGCCACAAGGAGCCACGAGGAGCCACGAGGAGCCACAAGGTGACAACTTCAACGGGCGTCTCCTTCGTATTATTACATGTTGTATGTACCACGACCAGCCCCAGGGGCTTGCTTGGTTTCACCGAAACAGGACAATTTCTCGCCCTCCTCTTCGACGCATGTTGCTCGCACTCCACTCATCTTTTCTGTCTGGATTCCTGTGCTCCTCCCCGTATTTTGACTGGCCATGAGCTCGTGCACTCCGTCTAGCATTGGGCTTCAAGTCGCCTTCTGACCAATCTGCCGAATCCACCGAACAACGTCGCCACGGCCGAACACAATCGTCATCATGTCGACAGCCTCTCGGAAATCTCTGACGCCGAGTCGCCGCGTCAAAAGCAGTAGCAAGGATATTTCCAAGAGCAGGGCGGCTTCACGGGCTGCTCGTCACCAGCATATCGTTGTCGAGCACGAGGAAGCACGAAGCTTTGCCCTACGCACCGCCTACCTGCACTATCTCTTGCAACCACGAGCGAAACGCAAGCAATATGTCCCCGCGCCGAAACAGCCAGCTCGATCGCACACGAGTGTCGGCCAGCTTGTTCAAGAGTATATTTCAGGGAGCTCTACAAGCTTAAAATTGCCGAGCAACTTTGCCACTCAGCTTCTCGACCGTGTTGGCGGTGTTCTGAAGGGAAGCGAGACCCTCCCCGGTTTCAATGACGCTGCCGTCAAGAGGAGTTTTGCCGAAGCGTACACGGCGTTTTCCGATAAGAACTTTCAGAAAACATTCAAGGAAAGGAAATTCGAGCCGCTGGTCCTCATATTTTACTCATCTGCCACCAAGGCAGCTCAAAAGGGCAGAGCTCCCGACGACGATTCATGGAAGCTACTCCCGGATCGCCATCTCGCCATGTTTGTCAGGCTTACGACAAAGCTTTTGCGCGACCATGGCCATGAAAAAGACCGCGCAGAGCTGATATCAAGACTCAGTTCTTTGGAAAACAAACTCCTGACAAATGACCAGAATTTGGTCGACAACGGCCAGGACGGAAAAGGCACAACCATTGAGGTTTTTGTGCCTCTGAGTTATGATGTCAAGGATATGCCGATGGTCCAGGTTGTAGCAGGTATATTCGGTATGAGCTTGTCTGATATTCAGTCCGAAATCAACGACAACCGGCAGGTGTGGACCGAGGAAGCTGCCCTAAGGGATCTCAAGTCCTATCAACACAGGCTCAACTCCGACATGCCTGGTGCGTTGAGGAGTCATGACTTTGATGTGGAAGATGCCTTTCAGGAATGGAAGAAATCTGAGGCGCCGCACTTGTCTCACATGATGCTCGATATTTTGACAGCCAAACCGGAGTTGGCAAAAACCCCAACGGGCACATTCGAGAAACCATTACCCAGCAGGCCGCAATCCACGTATGCCACCGACCAGGCATATGCCGACCTCGGTCGCGCCATATCCTCGCCTTCACAAGAAGACGGATCCTTCTCGTTTGAATTTGCTGCTAGTCTCGCAAATCTCAGTATCGGCAACGAGCCGAGCAGCATACGAGCTGTCGAGGAGACCATCTACACCTTCATTCCACCAGAGCCGAGGGAGTTCTACCAGTACATTCTGCAGCACGCAGTTACTTATGATCAGCTACATGCAGACCCAGCGTTGGAATATCAACCCCTGTCAAAGCAGTCCATGGAGTTTTTGACGGAGCTTTGCGTGCGGTGGCGAGTTCCTCAGTTCTCAAGATTGATTGCGCTACTCGAAGTTGCGGCTCGGAAGTTCTTGGATCAGGAAATTGTTCCCGAGGAGTTGGACACCATTTTCGACTTTGTCAAATCACCCTTGCCGGAAGTGAAAAAGGCACCTCACATTACCCATCATGCGACGCCGCTCAATGAGATTGAGTCCAGCAGATGGACGGTGCATGACTTTGCAGTTTACCAGCAGACCTTCCATACTCTGCACGACGCTTTATTGAGGGAGCTGTATGATCTCATGGAGCAGTGCTATGATTCCAAACCGCCAAATATTGCAGCCGTCATGTTTCTCCTCGAAAACCATATTGGGAGCGACCCGACATTCTCTCCCCGGCCCAGCGCTGCGGAGGAGTTCTCGGACCATCTCACTCAGGGACTATGCCAGAGGGCGGCTGATGTCTACCGAGATTACATGCAAAAGGAAATCCCAGCCCACAAGGAGGACTGGGATTTTGTCCACGTAGTGAAGCTGGGCAAGTCCGTGACAAAGCTCTGCGAACGCATAAGAAAACGATACAAGAACAACATGGAAATCATGGGAGTCAATCCGCTATCGATACTCGTACAGCAAATTTTCCCGAGTTTCGAGAAGGACGCCGGGGCGGTCATTGAGGCTATCCTGGCCAGTGCAAACGAGTCTGGCGAAGAGCTCGCTATCCAGGACGGATTCGAATTGTACAAGGAGCTGGTTGAGATCCGGCAGATCCATCTGGAATCTCTTCCTCAAGTGCCGTTCGAGTTCAACATCGAGAATCTCCTCGTAGGCTTTGTGTGGCGCTGGATTCACGCCGCCGAAGTCAGAATGGCCGACTTTGTGGAGCAGGCGATCAAACATGATCAGTTCCAGGTCCGGACCCAAGATCCAGAGCAAATTCCGCTTGACTCTGAACGACATAGTGTGTCCATCATCGATCTCTTCATGCTTTTCAATCAGACCGTGGATACCGTCTTTTCTTTGCAGTGGGACAATGATGAACACCATGCACGGTTCATGACGGCACTTTCACGAAGCATTGCGACTGGAATTGGCCATTACTGTGACATTGTTGAACAACGTTTTGCGAAGGAAATGGATCGCCCCTCGGCAGAAGAGCTGGCCGCTCAGAACAGATCAACTCAGGAAAAGTGGATGCAGCTTGCAAAGGACGCATGGAGCAACAAGGAAAGGGCCGAGCCTTTCCACTTTTATCCCGAGGTGAGCAGTAAAAAAAAACCCCCGGCAGATGTCGGTTCGAAACGACTCCTTACTAACAGAAGCCCGCAGTCGTTTGTAAAACTCAACAATGTCGAGTACGCTATGCAAGAGTTGGATAAGCTGGAGACAAGTATGAATTCGGAAGCTTGTGCCGCACTTCTTGAGCAGATCGATGGTCCCAAGAAGAATATTCAGAAGCCAAGCAAGTACACCTTCACCATCAAAGTTGTCGAGGCTGAAGATCTAAAGGCATGCGACTCTAGTGGGTACAGCGACCCTTATGTCGTGTTTGGCGACGAGTATCAGAAGCGACTGCACAAGACTCGCATCATCTACCGGAATCTCAATCCTCGATGGGACGAATCGTTTGATGTCACAGTTCAGGGGTCAGTTAATGTCATTGCCACTGTGTGGGACTACGATACGTTTGGTGATCACGACTACGTTGGGCGAACCTCGTTGAAGTTGGATCCGTTGCATTTCAGTGACTATCTGCCACGAGAGTTTTGGTTGGAATTGGATTCGCAAGGACGCCTCCTCATCCGAGTCAGTATGGAAGGAGAACGCGATGACATCCAGTTCCATTTTGGCAAGGCTTTCCGTCATCTCAAGAGAACCGAAAGGGATATGGTGCGCAAGATTACAGACAAGGTTCGTCCCATCCACTTTTCGCAATAGAACCTTCTTCTCTGTGTTTCATCTACTGACACTTTTCCCGCACAGCTCACGACGCAAATCAGCGCGACCTTGTCTCGGGAGACACTGCGCAGTCTCCTGGGAACCGGGGGCATCGGCGCATCAATGACGAGTCTCTGGAAGAAGCGAGCCTCGACGATGCCAACGGGCACGCCAAATCAAATAGAAGGCGCATTAACGCGTCTTCTTGCCTACTTTGACGAGAACTTTGCCATCATGAAGCAGACGCTGACAGACGCAACAATGATTGCGGTCATGACTCGTCTGTGGAAGGAGGTTCTCATGACCATGGAGAACCTCTTAGTGCCTCCCCTCTCCGACAAGCCGTCAACCCAGAAGCCATTGACGAGAAAGGAGCTGGATGTCGTCTATCATTGGCTGGACATGCTGTTCGCCTTCTTCAACGCCAAAGACGAGCATTCTGGCGAGCAGCTGGGCGTACGCGCCGAGGTGTTGAAGTCGCCTAAGTGGCACGAGCTTGCGTCTCTCGCCTTTTTTTACTTTGAGGACAGTCATAACTTGATTAGAGAATCAGAGAGGATGGCGGCAGCGACAGCGCAGCGGGCTCAGCAAGCACTACTCGAACAACAAACCCAGCAGCACCGGCTATCCGCTCCAGCTACGTTCGGCGCCACCTTTGGAGGCGCAGGTGCGTTTGCAAGCATGGGTACCGTCCGACGTGGCAAGACCATCATGATGAGCCGCAACCTGGGGACCATGCGGAAAGCTAAGGAGGCTAAAAGGCGTGAAGCTCAGGCTGACCCCAGCGACGATATGATTCTGCGCATTCTGAGGATGAGACCGGAGGCAGCGCACTACTTGAAAGAGCGACACCGCCAGCGCGAACGCCAGGCAGCCACGGCAGCTGCAGCGCTCATTGTAAAAAATAGCGTGAATCAAGGATGGCATACAGGAGGAGGCGCAGGACAGTTTGGAAGAAAAACCCTACCCAAGAGATAGGGCGTTCTATTCCCACCCTATCGGCCATGCCCTTTCTGCACGGCCACCGAGAATCTTCGAGTCTGGCTCGGATTCCCAAAACATCATCTTTTTGCATTTTTCTTGTGTGTTGCCGTGCGAGCACTATTCCATTGCCTGATATGTTTGAAGAGGCTTTTTTCTATTTCTATTCGCTCAGAGTTTGATCAAGGACAGAAGCAGATGCATCGGATACCCGCCCCCCCCACCCCCTCCCTCATTGAGCACGAAAGCGAGCAGCGTCCGCAAGGAATGATGGTGTTGTTGCAGACGTTACGTGATCCAACATATTCTCCAAAGTAGCGATAGCGTTTAAATCAGAGTCTTTTTGAGAACATGGGCGCTCCCACTGTGTAGCCTTGCGAGTGATGCAGACAGTTGACTTAAGAATGAAAGAACCAGTAGTAAGATGCATCTAGAAAAATTCAATACAGCCGCCGTCGGTCCTCTTGGCATACGGCCTAATCGGGCAGGTTTTCGGCATGGGTTGCCCGTGAATACATTTATATATAGCAATAAGAGAAGCACCCTCCATCAGCAAATAAAGCAATTTGGCGCAGTGGAAGCGCGCCGGGCTCATAACCCGGAGGTCACACGATCGAAACGTGTAATTGCTACACTAGCCTCTGTTTTTTTTTTAGCATTTTCCGTGTTTTTTGTTTTCAATGCGCATCACACTACCTTGTGCCTGGATGTATTTTATTATTTCCGTTGTATTGATCAGCAAGAGAACTGTTACTTTTTACATGAATGAACTGAGTGAGTGCCATGGAACTCGCCCGCTTTCTCGGAGCTCTTCCACTTTTCCCGCGCAGATAGATAACCTGGCTGCCACTCGTTTTCCCTTCCGGACAAACTCTCCGCCTGGAAATCCTTCGGTCATACGAGTTCGACTTTTCGATGAATTAATACGTCCCCAGAAGTCACGCGGTGAGCTTTTTTATGCGGCACACTCGGATCACGTCTACAAGCTCATGGCATGACGCATCAACAAGGCGTATTGTAAAAAAAAAAAAAAAAAAAAAAAAACCCCAGCCACACCCCTCCTAAACCTCCAAGCCACACGCGCCCCAACTCTCTTACATATCTCGCTCCCTAATAACTTTTCCGACCACCGTGTAATACTATTGTCCGTGCATCACCAACCCTCAATCAACCCCAAAGCTTCCTCCTCCATCACAATCACCCATTTCCAGTCCGGCCGTTTCGCCCACCTGCGTCTCAACAATGGTACCAGAAACAACCCCCCATCCCCCCCCATAAACACCCCCCGCTCTCAACCAAGCTAACATCCCCCTAGATCGACAAACTAATCGGTCTCGCCATGCTCGTGGCCGCCTCCTTCGTATTCCTCTACTACAGCATCTGGACTCTCCTCATGGTTCGTCTACCCCCCCCCCAATCCCAACACGGCGAAACCGGAAGAACACGCCAGCAAGCGACTTACGAACACGGAGCCACACACAAAGATTCGCACTGACCACGTACCCTAACCCAGCCCTTCGTCGACCACGACCACCCCCTCCAAAACTTCTTCCTCCCCCGCCAATGGGCCATTCGCATCCCCGTCATCCTCGTCCTTCTCGGCTCCGCTGTCGTAGGCTCTTTCCTGGGCATGGTCATGATCAGGAGTAATCGGAAGAAGGCGGCCAAGGCCAAGGCGGCGGCCAAGAAGAAGAACTAAGACGCGTGGGTGGGTGCGTGCCGTCGACGACGCACATTGTACACTACGGAGTGGGCAATATAAGAGGCCTTCGTTTTCCGAGGCATAACAGGATTCTCTGTCACGTGGCAAATGATGGGACTATGAAAAAAAACTCTGGGCATGGCGGAAAACTCTCATCTACCTAGGTAATGATGATGCAACATGGCCCATCGCCTGTTGATTAATACAAGTCAAATCAAATAATGACACCACTACAACACGCGGGTTCTGCAAAGGCGTATCGCGTTCTACTGGAAATGAGGCATTGAACAAAAGGGTATATTTATGTACTTGTTTGGCTCTCGTGAAAGAGCCATGTTTGTATATATATATCTATATATAATGTGGTAGGAGTGGTGAACATTCCGACAATGCCTTGAAACACAATACTCAAGAACCAGCTACCCTTCAGAACTCGGACCAATCCAGCCAAACAAGTAGCGCGAATCGACAAGAAAAAGGCTCCGGCAGAAGCAGAACAGCCAGGCATACTGCAATTCGAGCCGAGCCACCAAGGTCTGTATGTGTGCGTGTGCTTGTTCGTTTGTCCACATTTTCCGGAGCGAGGCCATCATCATTGCTTTGCCTCTCGCCATGCATCTCAATGTGCAAACACACGCAGAGTTTGCATCTCACATCCCGCCGAGCAGCGTCAGAATTGCCTTCGCAGCTAGACTCGCTGATCGGCAAAATCGAGTACTTCGCAGTCATCCTCAAAGAAGCCGTCTTCATCGCCATCACCCTGGCGACCGCCCCGTCTCCGCCTCGTTGTCACCACGATCTGCTCTGCGTCCCCGTACTGCATGACCCGCTCCATTGCAGACTGCGGCAAGGCCATGTGATCATCTGGTCCGGCAAATTCCTCGTCGCTGGCTGAAGGAACACCGAGGTCAAGTTGCACAGAGGGAATCTCTTGACCAAATGCCCATGCAGATGTAGATGCCACATCCCCGACCAAACAAGACTCTGCACCTTGCCTATTCTTCTTCTTCTTCATCATCTTGGACGTCAAAGGCTCGTTGTCCTCGAGGCTCGTGTTGGCAAGAAGCACAGAAGCAGAGTCTACTCGACCATATTCGCACAAAGCAACTCGGCGGTCCGTGTGGAAGGGCTGATACGGCGCGCTGGATTCTATCTCAGCTTGGGGAATTGTGGCATCCAGCCCGTGCCGGGGGCCGGTTGTTGTACGTGGCGGTTTGAGGGTCAATGTATTTCCATCCTCCATATCGGCTTCCGACAACTCCAAATACTCGTCCGCGGCTCCAAGCTCCATGATCTGACGGATGAGTGGCGCAACGATGTCATCCGGGAGGAGAGGAATCTTGAAATCCTTGTACATGTTTGCCCTCGAAACCTTCTTGCCGGGGACTGATGCCGATACTCGTGTCCTGCACGGGAATGCACGCACCATGCCACGTCCGATCGAGAAGAGTGACTGAGATCTCCGTCCCCTGAGCCATGAGACACATGCGGCTGAAGGCACCATGATACTCGACGGTAGCGAAACACGATTCTCCCCCGTATGCCGGAGCTGGCTGATAGCCGTCCCTGTTTTCCCCAAAGAATGGCTGATGCTGGCTGCAATCACTCGACCGCCTTGCGCGGCAGAATCCCGGAGCGTCGTTCCGGCAGACGGTGAGACAGTGTTGCTACTACTGCGTCGTGAACGCGAAACGAAGGGCATGGCGGCCTGATACGCTGCTCCAAGGGCACCTGATGCGATGGATACCGCCGAGCTGGGCTGTTGTTCTGCAGCTTCTGCGCTGGAATTTTGTGCAACCTTGCGACGGCGGGGAGGCGGCCACATGAAAGAACTAAAGGGCATATCGAGCAAGTGTACGGTACCCCTCTCAGTGACCATCGCTAGGCGGTCCCCATGAGGTTCGGACCAAGCAACCTCCACAATTCTAGCAACGGTCATTCTGGAGAATTGGGCGATTTGTCGGACTTGGGACCCGATAGCTTCATGTTGCGCTAATGACGATTGCAAGGGAGACGAGCTGGTATGCTGAAGGCGGAGGAGGTCCCAGACAGTCTGCACATCGCCCTTCGTGCTTGCCGTGAAGAGAGCCAGGGATGATGGCGAGAAGGAGACGAAGCTGCATCCAAGAGGTGTCGCGAAGGTCGCAAAAGGATGAATCGTGTTTGACACGGGCAGCATCTCAACGTCAAGAATGGACACGAGCCCGGGGTCCTTGACTGTGCGTGTGCCCGAGGAGGCGAATCCGGATGTCCCATGCGTAGGTGGGAATTGTGATGACGGATCTACAGCGGGGGCCCTCGAAGATGCAGCAGTATTCCACTGACTCGGGGGTGATCTAGCCTGTTGCTGTTGCGTCTGAGAACTGGGTGGTTGGCTCCAGTACGAGTTCCAAGCCTGTAAGCCTTGTTGCCCAACCCACTTCATACCCGAGATCAGTTCCTGTGTGGTTTCCCGCATGAATTTGTTCATCATGCTATCTGATATGGGCAGTTCCACGCCAGACGATGGCGTAGGAGGATGAGGTGGTGCCATGGAGGAGACACCTGGTGCTCGTCCCAGCGTAGGGACCGGAATATGTGCTCTCAGAGAGGCCTGTGATGACGGGTTGGATGGGCAATATGCGATCCACCGTCCATTCAACGAGAGAATGGGCACCTGAGGAGTTGACCGGTAAGGGGCAGCAGGAGAAGAGGATGGAGGCATGCTGCTGTTCTTATCAGCCTCTTCCACCACCTCAGCTCGATAGCTTTGTTGCATGGTTGTCCACAGTTTTCCAGCGCAGGCGAACATGTGCGCATTCTGTGAATCAAGAAGCTGTCTGTATATCCAGCATTCTCCTGTTACACCGGAGCTGATGGCGATGGTCCCAGCGTCCGCCTTCACACTGAAAGCTCC
Organism: Epichloe festucae Fl1; assembly: GCA_003814445.1. NCBI lineage: Eukaryota > Fungi > Ascomycota > Sordariomycetes > Hypocreales > Clavicipitaceae > Epichloe > Epichloe festucae. The sequence goes on along the minus strand of CP031387.1, from coordinate 3,853,355 downwards.
ACTAGGACTGGGAGGTTGGAATAAGGGGCTTGACAGAGAAACCTCTGTGTTGATGGGCAATTTGGGCGCCTGCAGCAGAACGTCGATCAGCTTGTTGGTTTTGAGCGAGTATATTTCCACGGAGGTTTGGTAGAACCGAATTGGCGGTACGGCTCGAGCTGGAAAGGCCTCTGAATGAGCATAGCTGGGCCGGGGACTCGCGCTGCCGTCTGGCGTCGCACCAGATGCAGCGTCGTGTCGACCACCGCCAAAATCGGTTGATGGCGACGGTAAGACGGGCCCATGCACGACCACGGCTACAAGAGGAAAGTTGGCTGAGGCTTGGTTGTTCAGGGTCCAGGGAAGGATCTTTGCATGATGCACGCCGCCACGCAGGCCTTTCAGACTGGTAACCAATTCGATTCCCTTCTTGCTCACAGCATAGACCTGCAGTCCACCCTGATAGCCCGCCAAGACTACCTTTTCGGACTTTGCAGACGGCGGTCCATTCTCGGCAGGGAGCCTGTCAAAGCCGAAAAAGTACCCTTGATCACCAGCCTTCATGCCGGACTGCGCCGTGATGGTCAAATTGAGATCTTGGGCACCGTAGAAATGTGACTGCGGTTGATGAGGAAGAGATGGTTGATGGGGGTGGTTCGCTGCCTGGGGAGGGTTAAACTGTGAATAAAGGGAGCTTCGTCGATATGCAGCACCGGTAGATCTTGGCGGTGTGCCTGCAATGGGATATTGCGTGTCCGACTGGAAACTAAGAGGTCGCCGGTTGCCACTTGGCGGGGAAAGAGAAGCCGGAGATGGGCTCATCAAGGGACGCGGAGCTGCAGCCCAGCCTTTCTGCAGCCTGGTGGCATCTTCGTAAGACGAAGGTTGTGTCGGCGGCGACTCGCTTGTGAGATTGATAAGGTTGCCAGGAGAACCAGCCATGATGGTCTTGGTCCACTCGTTGGTCAGGCTGGGAGCAGTATTTGGAGATGCCGAAGTAGTAGACAATGCGTCGAGCAGCGGCGATGCAGCAACGTCATGTCCATTGTCGGCGAGAGAGGGGTTGATCTCCGGTGTGTTGACGGCGGGAGATGAAGCTTCGGAAGGGGTTTGGCTTTTGTTGGAAGTGGCACTGCTGCCGTCGTGGGCCTTGTTTTCGTTGCTGCTGCTGTTCATGACGACAAAAAAGCTCGTGGTCAGTCATATGTACTGGTGACGGGGCAGGAGGTTCTGAGAGGGCTGGGAAGCAAGGACTCACGAGAGCTTGGCAGCAGCTTGCTTGTTCACCGCGGCTGATATTCCACCATTTTCTCTTGCATGTTTCTTGTCCTTCTTGCCTGCAGCATCTCGTCAATCGATATGTTTCCTCACAACACGCATTCCTGACGCACATGCAACAGATGGACAAGTGTTGACGGAGGTGAAAGGGCGGCACCTACTGGGCATTCAGCCGGTGTTGGCGCCAAGACTCGAAGCAGTTTCCCGCTTCGCAGGGCGGTCCAAAAAAAAAAAGGAGACAAGAAATAATAAAGAGAGCCGAGCCGAGCCGAGTCAAAAAACCATTCAACTTCAGTGACAAAAGACTCTCAAACAGTCAATGGAAGTCACTCGAGTTCGCGTCGAGTCCCTCGGATGCAATGTGCAACGATAATCGATAAGAGGGGCACGGAGGGGCTGATGTAATCGGCGATAACGATGGGGTCGTCTGTGGAAGAAAGAAGAAGAGCTGAAAAAGAGAAAGTCGTCGGGCAGATTAAAATGAACGTCCAGATTGTTTCGTCGTCGTCGTCGTCGTCGTCAGTACTTTATTCGCAGATGATGGGCATTAAGTGAAGGGAGTTTGATGGGAAGAGAGGATGAGAGGGAAGCTCCCGGGGCCGACGAGAGAGTCACCTCAATCAGTAACCACCAGCCGGGAGCCAGCCATTTGATCTACTCCAATCATGCATCCCAGGCAGTCGGCAAGGGGACTGGCGTGACAACAGAGAAACGTGCTGAGCCCAGCTGAGGGGGTGGTCCTGGAACAAAGGACACGCCGACGACCCCGTGGACAAGCAAGCCTCTGGAAGGGGGTGAAGGCACGCGGGAAAAGTCTTGCGCCTGCGTGTAGCCTCAGGGCGTGTAGCCTCAGGGCGTGTAGCCTCAGGGCTTGTCCTGCATCAAAAGATACTCCGTACTCCGCAGAGGCCCATTATGGGTGTGCATGGTATGCATGGTATGCATGATAAACGTTTGGCTGACGCATGAATGATGGAACCTGCTCTGCCAGTATTATCGGGCGACCTGCCTCTTGCTCGCTGCTCCCAAAAAAAGCCGTGAATGACAAAAGCCCGGCATGGCATGGCATGGCATTCCGCAAACTTCAAAACTGGCACAGCGGAATGGCCGTCATGTTACTTTTACGCTCGCAGTGGCACGCCCCCCTTCCTCCGCCCCGTTTCCGGCTCAAGCGCAGCTAACTGGGAGGGACTCGGGACGCAATGGAATCAGACGCCACCACATGACGCCTCTCCCAAGTGCCTCCCCACGCGGCGGTGACAGCGGGTCAGGTGAGAGGTGCATCCTAGGAACGAGTTGTCCTAGGAACGATGGACGAAGAGACTGACGATGTCACCCTCGGGCCTCCTGCTGGGAGGGAGTCCATCTCAAGTAGCTAGCTACTGATTGATGTGTCAAGTTCCTTTTTCCTGACTAGCACCACAGTCTGTCTTGCACATTCTTGTTCAGGATCGCGTGGCCAGCCCAAGGCACGAAGCCAGAGACTGACCCTCCCTCGTCTGCAGTATCTGTATCTTCAATCAGAACTTTGGTCAGTGGAAACGGCCTGGAAATACCTTGACAACCGAGTGAGTGTTGACGATCCTGGACCGTACGTAGTCCACATGCAGACCGCAGTACACCCACATGTACCCGTCAAAACCCGTCCGTCCACGTGTCGAATGGCTGAATCCACAACTCATTCCGGTCCGCCCGATCCGACGCGCGGTAGAAATTGGTGATGAAGGTTGCGCATCTCGAGACGCGGGGTCAGGCAGGTTCATCGTGGTGAACTCGTGAGGGTACACGGGGAAATGATAACCCACCGCTTAGAGACCCAGACATGGCGGACCCGAGCGGCTGTTTTTTTATGAGAAAGTGTGGGATGAATATTCTGTCCAGACAGTAAGAATAGGATGGAATGCAGTCGACGCTGGGAGTCAGTCTTTTAAGAAAGACGTCGAGCTTGAGGGGGACGGACGAGTTGGTTACGAATGATAACTGGTGACGCCAACATGGCAAGTGAATCCTATTGGCTCCGCCCTGATCAATTGCAATGGCCTGTGCGGCAATAGATTGTATCCCTATTTATTTCATCAAGCTTGTATAGGAACGGGCCTCCATCCCCAATTACACTGTACATTTCTGAAAATTCGTAGTTGGACGCGAGACTCGGACGCGAGACCCAACTACTACTCATTGCTCTTCCGCTCTCGTACAGGGAAAAAAAAAAAAGGAACCCCTTCTTGACGCCGAAACCAAATGCCGCGATGAGAAATAGAACAACAGGACATCAGCTACCTCTGTACTGCCACGGAATTACTTCCTGACCCCTCGGGCATTCACCTCTCCCTTTTCTCCAATGTTCAGTAATTTCCTACAGTCGGGACAATACCACTTTGTTGTACGGGCGGGAATCTCGTCTAGACCTACGCATTCGAGGTGAAACCATTCCTGCTTGCAATTCTGTTGGGGACGAGACCGAATTAGATTTCCGGGATTTATCAAGGAGAGAGACGTGTTGTTGAAAAAAAGACGGAAAAAGAAAAAAGGGGGGGGGAAGACATACATCAAGATTATCGCACTGAATCATGGTGCCGAAGCTGACTCTGTTGCAGAGACAATAGCGTGGTTCATCGGGGTCGATGGGAGTCCCCTCGTCATCCACCTCCTCCATTTCTGTATCCAGTACCTGCCCTCTTTCTTTCTTGGTCGCGCGAGCTTTTCGCTTCGGCGCGGCCTTGCGCTTGCCCACGGCGCTGCTTCCGCCGCTGTTAGTGGTACTAACGACACCAGGGGCGGGACGCTTGGTCCGTTTCGCGGGCTGCTTGAACTCGGGGGCGGGTGTGGTTCGGGCCGTGCTTGCGCGGCGAGGTCGATCGGCTGCGAGGGACGGTGGCTCTTGACTCATCGCCTTACCTCGCGAGCCTGGTCGGCGACCGGCTGTGTTGTCTGGGCCGGGGGTTGAACTTGGTGTGTGGCTTCGGGAGGGGGGTCGAAGGGATGTTGGCAACGACATGGCCGTGTCGAGGGGTGATGAGTGACGTTGTGTACGCTTGGCCATGTCCCCTCGAGTTTCTCGCTTCGGTCCGTCCCGGGAGGGTGGTGCGACTGGGGTGATGGACTTTCTCCTGTCTGTACGAGGCAGTGGCACGGGAGTTTCTGCAGGCGGCTTGATGGGTATGGTTGTGGTCATGGTGGCAGGATTGGGGTTGTTGTTGTTGTTGTTGTTGTTGTTGTTGCCGCTTATGGCAGTGACGGATGGGTTGGGAGTCGGTGACAATGCTGAACGAGCCGAGCTTTGAGGAGGTATAGGAATAGGAACAGGTGTTTCTGCTTGCGTGACGAGTACGGCACCACCGGGCGTCAAGAGTCCTCCTGGCTGGAGTGAGTTGTTGCCATGACTGTTCACGCTGGTGCCGCTGTTCTTGGCATGACTGCTGTGGGTGTTACTGTTGTTATTATTGCTCTTGGGGTTGTTGCTGGATTCCGCCGCCGGCGCATTGTTCTGGCTCATACCAGGGTGTTGTGGTGGAGGGACCGGGGTTTCCATCTTGCTACGCTTTGGCTGAGGTTTTGCAGGCGTAGTCGCCGATTCGACAGACTCGGCTGCTTCGTTGTCAGCATCCCCGTCTCTTTTCCTCTTGCCGTTGGGCCGAGAAGTGCTTCTCGATTTGTCTGGTGACTGGCTCCCTTCCTTGGCATCTTTCGGTTCCCTCAAATTGCCCGACTTGTTCTTGTCGCTGCCCATGAAAAGCTGGGCAGCGTGTGTCATTTTCTTGGCAGACTCCTCCGCCTCCTCCGCTGCTTGCTTGGCCAGTGCCTCCCTCTTGAGCCTTTTGGCTTCGTTGAGTTTCATTCCCCTATTGCTCGTGGGGACCTCCTCGGCTCCGAGCGAGTCGGCGCTGATAGCGCCGGCAGGAAGATGCTGAGCCCCTGAATCGTCGTCCACTACCGGCGCGGGGACTTGTGGATCGAACTCTTTGCCTTCATCTTCTGCCCTTTTCTTGGCATCTCGATACTCGTCTGGCCCTCGGCCTAGTGCTTTCAGTTCTCTCGCCACCATAGTCTCGCTCGGTGTCCATGTTGCGTTCTTCTTCATACGTTTCCGCAACTTTGCCAGCTCATAATTGGTAAGTTGTAGCCAGGGAGCGTCTGCGCTGCCAATCGCGACATTCTCCGGGGGCGGATTCAGGAGCGCGGCTGCGTTGACGGCCGCGGCCGCGCTCATCGCAGCAGAAGAATAAGTCACGGGGCGTGCTAACCTGCTATTCGGCTTGTGCGATTTGTTCGACACGATTTTAATTCGTGGAGTGGCTGGGGTTCTTCGCCCTCCACCGTGAATGTCGGAATCCTCATCGGTGCTTATGTCGCTATCATCACTGCCGGTGTCGTATTCAATCTCGTAAGGCGCCAGCACCTCTCCGGGGACGGTAACTTTCGGGATCCGATGTCGTCGTATCTTCTGTCCGTCCTCTCCCACGGCTGCTTTGGCACGCACTGCCTGCGGCGACTTGGGCATGACTGGGCTCTTCGGCTCCTCGGCTGGGTAGTTACTCATCATCTCTCGCAGCTTTGCGAGCAAGACTTTTGCTTTGTTGTAATGTCGATTCACGTTCTCGGACATCCTTACGGCTTCATCGTGGGCAAAGATTCTGGAGCTCATAGCTTGGCTCAACTTGTCCGATATATTGGCGCGAAGATTGACCGGCGAGGGACGGTCTTCCACGGCAAGAGTTGGCAGGTTGCCCCATGTCGTTGTCAAATCATCCACCTTGATCGACGCATCCGCATAGATCTTATCGAGTTTCCCTATCAGTGTGAGAGACCGAATCACGTCCGAAGGTAGGTACTCGGTAAAGTCAAGGAAATCGGTCACGGTCGTCTGCGCATCGGGATCAGCGCGAGGCTCGAGAGCCTTGTCGACAAACCCCAAGGTCTGTCCTGCGGCTGCCCGGTTGATCGAGCTGGTATCTTTTGGCGATGCAGCACCATCGGCGTCGCTGGCCGCAGTTTGGTCTGTGCCGGAGACGGCCATTGCGCGCTGCCCGACGAAACACTGGAAGAAGCGAGTGCAAGAAGCGTGGCGAAGGACAGTTGGGGCGTGAGAGACGCAGTAGGCCTGGATCGGTGATGGGCGTTTGCCGTGCCTGCGCGGCCATTTGCTTGTGTCCTTGACCTGGATGGAAACGCTTCGTCCGTCGCAACTTGAACTTGCGATGCGCGCGGTCCGCCGTGGAGCCCAAGCCGTGCGTTTATTATTATTAGGTCCAACACAAACAACACAAGCGTGTCGTGTGCCTGGCTTTGGCTGGAGGATGCCGGTTCCCCACCCCCCTGTACAGGCCTCATTACGTAAGCTTACCGCGGACTTGCTATTTGAGTGAGACCGACTGCCCAGTGCCGGGTGACAATTGTTCACGTCGTTCAGATCACCAACAAACGGCGCCTTCCATCCCACAACCTTACCTTTCCGGAAACATTCCGTCACAGATGTTACCGTGACTCTGCGATTGTCTAGAATATTTTCCGACAGAACAATCTCGCATATGCAGGTACCTGAGAGCAGTTCAGGGCCCATCCCTGCGTCCGCGTTTCTCTATTTTGAACATGCATCGACTTAACACGGGCATGAGCGGCGGTCGACGTCAACCTTTGACTAGCGCGGGCCGCCGGGCATTTAAGTTGCTTGTTCTCGTCTCCACGCCTCTCGCAAGAGAGAGTGATGCTTTACATTAATTTTGCCACATGAGTGTGGAATGACCGGCACCTTCCCTTGGAATCAAGTATACGTTTTGTGGATTTGGAGAATTAAACCAACAAAAGGGCTTCTGCGTGTGAAGCCCAAGCGAAGCGTACAAGTACAATGTAGCCGTAGTTTGCCATTGAACTCCGACTTGTTGTCCAAAATAAGCGTACAAACGAGTCCCATTCCCGCCCAAATTCCCCTGTTATCGCAATAAAAGCAAGTTTTCAGTCCATCCCCTCGTCCCTTTTCCCGTAGTCGTTTGAGAATCTTCAGTTTCAGCCGACTCTGACATGAGTGTTCTGATTTGTTTCTTCGCCCCTCCCATCCCTATCCTTTTCAACTACATGTCCATCCTGGAGATCGAATGTTGCTGAATTGCAGCGAGGAACCCTACTCGCCACCGACAAATCCAAGTCCAACACCGGCGAGAATTGCAGATGTGACCCAAACACCGGCGTACGCGGCCGCACCACTTGATTCAACGCCATAGATGTTCTGGGTGCAGGCGAGAAAAGTGCTGACTCCAGTCAAAACTGCCGCTGCGACCGTTCGGCGGATAACGACCTTTGTCTTGGCCGTGTATCCCCAAAAGTTCCACCATACAGTCTGGCCCAGCGACGCATTTACGGGATCAAACTGCTCGACCTTGACGTCTTCCTTGGATTTTCCAGTCGTGGCGAACGGAGCAAAGATGAATGTACTGGCGGCGAGACCGAAGAGTAACGTCACAGGGAAAACATGCGTGTACGAGGCCGAGTACGCCGGCTCAAGCGTCGGAAGACCGCTGAAGTACAGCACAAGGATGCGAGGTAGCAAGAAGCGCAACGACAGAACGAGCGTGACGGTGTAGATGGCCGTGGACAGAATACTTGTCAATATCTGCATGGGAATATCGAGTACATCGCGATTGGAACCTCTCCAAGCAGAACCATCTGCCCTGGATAGAGGAAGAACCAAGTAGAAAGGCGCCGCGATGGAGAGGACATCGATCACCAGCGCGGAAATAGCACTGGAGAGGCTCAGGCCATAGAATGTGGTGAGTAAGAAGATCTTTTTTTGCGTGCGTTAGTATTCCGATTGCACATTACAGCTGTAAGGAGGTTCGTAAGGAGGTTCGTAGGACCGCTTACCACAGGCCCGTGGGCGAGAATATTCATTGAAGCAGCTTCGAAGCAGTCCAGTTCGCCAAACCACGCCAAAGCCAGTTCGGTACTGTCGATTCGAAAATCGCGAACCACCAGTCAATCATCGGTTCCTTCCAACATACGCGAGGGCAATCGAGTGACACTCACATCCGCCAAGAAGTTAGAAGAGCCACTTCGCTCCAAGTATCCGGGCTGCGTGTCAGCGATTGCAATTCCCCCAGCGACACTTGCGACATGACTACGCTTCCCAAAGTAGACAGCGCAAAGCTCAGTGCCACCGTCAACGGAAAATGCGCGGCGCAAGGAAGCTTGCTGCCCGTGTCACTGGCTACTTGCGCGACCCGGTCCACCTTGGCCATCGAAGAAGCTTGAATATCGGCAATCTTTTCATCGACGATGTTGCCCGTCAAAGGCGTATGATCCGACTTCGTGCTTCGCTTCGTCGGTGCCATGATTGTCGTTGCGGCAGGCCGTTTTGTGTCCCCGGAGAATGTATGTAATTTACTTTTTTTCCGTTCGCCTTTTCTCTCCTGGAATCCGAGTCTATAACCGTGCGAGGTAAAAGAGCGTACAAGTTAGGTGGGCCAACCTACTGGTAGACAAGTGATGATGGGGGTTACGACCGGGTCGATTGAGTCAAGCTGGTTTGCCTGGTTTGCTCGCACATCAGTGGAAACAGGTGACATCAGGTCGCTAGGGAAACATGAGGGCAGCCAGCAGCAGTGCTTACTGGTTGCTTCTAATGTCGCGTCTCCACACAACATAGATTCAGGGTAGCAGCTCTCAAATTTTCCCTCGTTCCTCTCTCTTCTCCAGCAGCAGGGTCAAGACTCAAGACAGTCTAAAAAGGACCAAACTATTTCTTCTTCTCTCTAGTGACTAAGTCTCTCAATTTCTTACCTTGCACAAATCAATCTCGTTGTGTCATGTTGTTTATTTCACGTGTTGATATCGAGCATTGTGGCATTGTGAAACCCGTGGCCGGCCATCTTCCAGATTAACTGACCTCAGGCAGAATTGATCCCCTTCTCTCTTTTCCATCTTTTCCATGGTCTTCTCTTTGGCAGCTTGCAGCGTCGTCTAGCACGAAAGGGCAGCACAATCACAAGAGCAAAGTTACGTTTCATCGGCAAAAGAGTACAGTCAGGTAATATACAGAAAATGTTGCTTTATTTTTGGTATTTCATCGGGTGTACGCTCGACGCTTGTACGAATCCTCACTTTAACCTCGTGGAGATGCAATCTCGTCTGCAAAGATACAACGGTCCGAAATGACCGTGTAAGCAGAAGGGCCCTCCACTCTTCGGTGCTGAAGATCGAAAGCGGAGCTGAACCACCTCATACAGAGTTTGAGTATACCATGATACAAATGAGACACCACGCCGAGCCCTTTCAAACCCCATCAAATCCAACTCCGCAGTCTTGGAACCCTGGAGAACGCTCTTGAAAAAACATCGTGTTCAAGACAGTACGCTGTGGCAGGCAAGCACCCGGCTTACTCCTCCATGCGCCCAAAAACGCCATCATCGTCTTCGTCACTTCGGGCTCGAGATTGCATGTCGAAATCATCATCACTATCCTCCATCTTCACATCATCACTACCACGCCGCATCTCGCCTCTTGTGAAGCTCTCCGGTTGACGCCGAGGGAAACTGTTAATGAAACCTGCGCTCGAAAACGAAGTAGCCTGAGGAAGGTACTGGACTGGCACGGGCGGTACAGGCGGTGCGTCCGAGGCGACTACCACGGTACCTTGAGAGCCATTGTTGCTGTTGAAGCTGCAACTGAGTAGCTCAACGGCGGCCGCGAGGTCACGATCATCCTTGCCGGTTCGGTTAGCACCAGAAGAGGGAGGTCGACGCTCATGGCTGGGTTGTCGAAAATGTCCAAATCCAGAGCCTTTGGGCATGCTCCCAGATACGGCAGACTGATAGCTTCTAGAGAAGCCACAGGCATTCCTATCGCGGTATGACAGTTCATTGAAGCTTGGCTCTTCCAGCAATGGGGGAGGGGTGGTGTCTGTTGAGCTCTGGCGGCCAACCTGTTCGGAGTAGCCAGACGCTGCGGGTGATGAAGAATCTGGCTCGCTGGCGGAATCTTTGGTAGACTCGGGGGGTGTTGCTGCACTTTCCTTGCCGTTCATAGCGACGAGGACAGAGGCGGCTTCAAGAAGTTGTACCTGCTGGTGCTTTGAAATGAGCAGCTTCGATGTAAATGACCACTCGGGAGTATGCTCCCATCTATTTTCACCACGTTAGACTGACTTGCCCTCGAATGTCACCACCAGTTACCACACAAAATGCACAGGAGTGATGCCAGCCAGACTCGAGCCTTGAGAATTCTTCACCGACGGCACACTACGAAACGCGCACGATGTTGGACAATACAATACTTACAAATGCTTGGTCAAGCAGCTGCCGTGCTTGTAACTCTTGCCGCACTTGTCGCAGCGAACCTCGGCCCGGTTGCTCTTCTTGCCGTCCTTGGGAAGCGACTGACCATCGCTGGCTCGCCGAGAGTGGGCTGTTTGCAATTTGAGTGCCTCATCGGCCGACGCGTCATTACTGTCATCGATGGCGCTCTCCTGAGATTCTTGCTTGAGTTCAGGAACAGTTCTGTGCGTGGGCAGGCTGGCAGGAGGAGATGGCAGGCTGCCAACCGCGGATGTTCTGGCGAGGGTATTCTTGGACATGGTGTTTCGTCGACCGCTGTTGATAATGGGGATGGCACCTGCCTGATCGCCGTTGTTCACGGCGGCCGTAAGGGCAGCGACATTGGGAACGGGCGTCGTGACGGACTTGCGGCGGGTTACACGGTGGTTTGCGTTGAGGGAGGAGGAGAGGAGGGAGTGTGATGTGTTTCGAGCATGAGATTGCCGGCCGGATATCGCAGAAGCAGAGGGGTTCGAGTTGGAGAGGGACGGACGCTGAAGCGTCAATGGCCTACTGGTGGACTGTTGCATCTCCTGAACGTGGGCGAAAGAAAAGAAAAGGTCAGCACATACTGAGCCTCGCGGGAGCAGAAGTCAAGTCTGCAAGGACCCTCAATACTGTGTCGGTGTGTCATACTTTTGAGGAGGCCATTGCCAGCGACTTGGATAGCTCGGAGTTGCGAGACGACAGACGCCGGACCGTCACAAGGTTGGTGAGGGCCGCGAGGGACTGGTCTCGTTGATGGACAGCTGTACGATGTACAGAAACTCGGATGATTGTGCAAGCGTTGGGTTTGTGATGTTGTAGAGAGCAGCAAGAAATTACGAAAGCAGAGCGAACGAGAAATAATATTTTGGATGGGCTCAAAAGCAGGTCGTGGCGGGGGGGGGGGGGGGCGTGTGTGCGTGCGTGCGTGTGTGTGGTTTGTCGAGGTGGGCGGGTGAAGCAGCGCAGGGGGGGGGGTGCGTGTGCAACCGCTCCGGGCCTGGAGTGTTTAGCTTTCTGGCTAGGTGAATCGACGGCGCCTCAGGTCTTGCGATTATCGGGATGAGCAAGGGAGCGAGCCAGCGAGCCAGCGTGGTTCGAGTGGTGAGTGAGTGAGTGGCTGAGTGGGCAAATCGTTGGCCGTTATTGGGGCAGGTTGCACGCTGAAATGCTCGTAGATGAGAAAGTGGATGCGAGATGGTGACAACTGAGGCAATGCAATAACATACGGAGTGAGACTACGGATTACGGAGTACAGGAGCTGTTTATCTAATGTACTGCCTTGCTTCCCACCGACAGCCTGTTTGCACAATTTCTCCTGCCTGCAATCCGTACGGAGTAGGTTTCGTTTTGCTGACCTTGGCTGTTGCGTGGGCAGTACCGCATCTCCATCCAGTTCGAGGCCCATGTCTGCCGCGCGCGCGGGGGCCCCGTCAACGACGTGTATTTAATAAATACAACTTTTGGCCTTGTCACTGTAGTAGCTGTGATGGGTTGTGCAGCAATCTCATGGCCAGCCCGGCTGCCCATGGCCCCAAGACCACCTTCCAGGTGTTTCCAAACGCTGCGGCCGACGCTGCGGCTATTACTACGGGGGGTCGGGGTGGGGATAGAAAATCGACGAATGAAAGATTGATATTATCGGGGCGGGCGCTGAAATACCCCCCTGGCTGATTGATCATCAGGTCGACGACAACTTTTGGTGGAGGGAGAAGCGATGGAGCGAGCCAGCAGTCCGATGAGTGGTACCAGTTGACTTGATAACAGGTGGGTGTAGGTGGTGTGTCCAGGGCTGAGCCGACGAGGATTACAGCGGACAGCGGCCAACGGACAAGCAGAAGTACATTTGGCCTGTCACTGTAGGCTTGCCGCTTTGGCCGAGTTTGAGTCGGGACACAAGTGAGTAAGCAAGCAAGCATGCAAGCCGGTATTATTCGACCATTATTCCTTCATTGTTGCTCTGCTTCCCTGCCCTCAGTTCGTCCCGTGGGACAAGACAGACAGACGTGGATGTTGTTCATTATTATTATTTTTAATATCCGTACTCCGCCCGGGGCTGGATGACAGAAAAGCAGCGGTCCGCCCGCTCTGCTTTCGGAAATCCACGTCTCCCGGGCTGACCGGATGCCCAGCACAGTCAGACCACGAATTGTCATCAATTTTGTGGGAAAGAGAAAAAAAAAAAAAAAGTTGGACACCAAGCCCGTCGCGAGTCTACCGACTGTTTCACCCCAAAGAGTAGCTCACGAGACGCATAAAGAAAACACCGGATTTCTGAACATGGAGACGCTACAGCCACTTCAAGAGGAACAAGAACCAGGACCAGAACCAGCTGAATTCGCTACTTGCTCCTCGTGGCACTGTTCTAGGCAGACTGTTCTAGGCAGATGATGCTGGCGCACGCAGTTGAGCGTACAGTGGGTGCATCACCAGGGACAAGAAGACGAGGTACGACAATGTGGGCTCACATGATGGACGCCAAAATTTGCGACGCTGTGTCTCCATCCAGAAGCGAGAGCATGACTAGTCCAAGTTCGGGAATACCCAAGAGACCGCGTCGGAAACTTGGAAACATAACATAGGGAGAAGGATGTACCGCGGTCGACTCGTCGAGGACGGGAGGGGCGTGTTTTTCGATCAGCTAGCGCGGGGATCGAGAAGAGGCAATTGTGTTATAAATAAAAATAAAGATGAAGCTGTTCCTGATCACGTACCCGGGAAGCGCGGATGACATGTCTACTGTGGCTGGTGAGGCATGTTGTTCCAGAACAGGCACGCTGTACTCCGTAGGGTTATTCCCACGCCCGTGTTTTTTTTTTTTTTATGCGATGCGAGTAATAATACTCGATTGAGCACGAAGAAATTACCCGGACTGGTTCAATTGCTCTATTCCCAGAGCCAGGGTCGTCAACGGGACGTTGGTAGAGAATAGATTCTTTCCTGGTATTAAGCGGGGTACGGAGTATGGGGAGCTACAGGTTCCCATGACCCAAGCAAGAAAGAAAGAAAGAAAGAGGTCTTGATGAAATACTCCGTAGGCTGCTTATGTATTTCTTGTACAGAAAGGAAGAGCCGGTGCAACGGGGCCGGGGGGTTCGCGCCAAGTGATGCCCTCCATCGAAGCTCTTGTGCGAAAGCGATGGCCCCTATGGAGGCCCGATGGAGGGGGCGTTATTGACATGACAGCCTGGGATTTCAATTTGTGGGAATTGGGAAAGGAACAAAAAGCACGGGGAACGAATTCAAACTGTGCGACGAAAGCAGGAGCGGGCGGGCCCTTTCAATGCCTGTTCCTGGGGAAGCAGGCACGGAAGCAGGCACGGAAGCAGGCAGGCACGACGGTGCGGTAATAAGCCATACATACATGTAAGTGTACGGACTAGGGACCTATTACTCCGTACTCCGTACCGTCAGTCGATCCGTACATGTGGAGGATACACATGGTAACGGCTCTCATCCGTACGCGACCTCTTTGATCGGAACTGGCCGAGGAGGCTTTTGAGCACGGATGCTGCACGAGCCGTAAATTCTCGTTTTTTTCTTGTTCACTACGGATCCGTACATGCGGACTATTCCCTTTGCATTGGGAGTGGCGCGTTGCTCGGACGGGATAGTCCGCAGTCTGGGGGACTCGGGGACCAACCAGTGCGCTGTGCTTTTGGCCAAGGTCAAGGTTGAAAGAAGGAAGAAAGAAAGCTGTCCAGATCGACGCCCAGGGCAAACATATAATAACGAGCAAACTGGCAGGCAGGCAAGGCAAGGCGAGGCGAGGCAAGGCAAGGCAAGGCAGCTGGAGAGGGGTCGACTCCGTACAAGACTAGAAAACAGGCCCAAAATGCAAAAATGCAAAAATGCAATCCCGTGGTGACGCTAGGCTCGTGACGATGGGGGGGGGGGTGCAGCAAAGGAAATGATCACATGATCACATATGATATTGGGGATGAATGATGATGATGCTGTGGTGGATGGCTCGGTTTTTGAAAATTTCTATTTTCTGAACCTGCACTGCACTGCACTGCAATCTACTCTACTCGCTCATAACAAGCAATTAATCACGCAATTGGGGCTCAAGGCTCCTGGAGAGCAAACAACCTACGAGGCCATTACATGTCCCTCGGAGACCAGATATGCAATCTCTCGGGATTCCGAAATGGCGCGCCCACGCCCCCCCATCCTAACGCCACGTCGCGGGTGTCTCACTCTTTCCCAAAAGCGTCTGGACTGGTCTACTTGCAGGGGCGGGTGTCCCTATCAAGTGGGCTGGGTCTGGTGCTCACCCTTTTCGGGCGAGCGAGCCTTTTGGCAAAGGAGGGGAGAGCGACGAACGGCGTGTGATGATTGTTCGGACACGGAAAGGATACATAGAAGGGAGGGGGACGAGGCAGGACGTGGCTTGATTTTTTTATTGCAAAACTAATACTGGGGATTTTCTTTTTTTTTCCCTCCCCCCTGTCTTGCTAATAATTATTCTTGTTGAGTTGTGTGTGCGTGGTGAAGACGTGGAAGGTCTTTAAGAGCAGCACAGCAGCACAGCCTTGGCTTGGCGTACGCACTTGACTCTCCGGTTATGTTGCTTCGTGCTTGCAGCTCTCTACTTTGTTCACCACAACCGCCGCTTGATGACCTCGTTTGAAAAAACGGAGTCGACTTGGGTACAACTGCTGACTAGTAGTCTTGATTGAAAAAAAAAAAAAAAAAAAAAAAAAAAAGACCAATGTACAACGCCAACTCCCAAACATCCGCATCAATATTCCAAAGCTAGAATCCACAAGAGGACCCGTCGGTCCAGCCAATAACGCGCTCGTTCGCACTAGGATCTCGATCCCCATCCTGCCAGACGCAAGGGCAAAGGCGAAATCGCATGTAATTTCTGCCCGTGACTTTGAAACCAAGTGGACTGCGCCGGGGCAAGAAACAGGGAGAAATAGAAAGAAGCATCCCTTGACTCGAAACGTGGCATACCATACATAAAGCCGGGATGGTGTTGCGGCTGTGGCGTGCAAATTTTTCATCTTTCCCTTTTTTTCCCCTGGAGCCGTGAAAGGAGTGGCTGATTCATCGTTATTATGAATTAGGGCTGAGGGCTTTCTTTACCCTTGGTGTTTTGTTGTTTTCTTTTCTTCACTGCGCAGCTGCGATGGGTATGTACGGATTGTATGTATGTATGCGATCTGGATGGGGCTGGTGGTGAGTCCTATATTGGCCGAATCGGGGGGGGATCGGAGGAGATAGATGATATACTGCGAGAGGTGAACAGATGGTTCATTTATTCCATACATATTTGTCATTTGTGATGGCACGCGCAAGTCGATTGATTGCTTTCTGTTTGCGGTACGAATTAGTCGGCACAGAACTTCAATCTCGCCGCCTGAAGATGAACTTTGCCAGTCCAAATCGCAACACCTAGGCCCGTTCCTGCGCTGGAAATTGCTCATCATAATAACAAGTCGACGAGCATGTTTTTGATGCCGCGTCTAGCCCGATGACTTGCATGATGCATGGCAGTGTGATCATATTTACGCCGGTCCGGAGCAAACTGAAGAGAAATCCCATGGACCTTTCCTGGGTGTGTCAGGTGAACACTGCGTACATGTACTCCGTATTGTTAATGATTGCGTCAAGCGCCACGGTACGGACGGCGCCACATGAGGGAGGCCCTGAACGCAGACCACGTCGTCTCAATTGCGCCAAACTCGTATTTCCTCACCACCTCTGCAGTCTCCCATCGGTTACTCTCGCTCTTCCCCACCTTGGCCGGAGACCATGAGCAGCAGCGAAGATGTCTTGCGAAAAGTTGGTCGCGGCGGCGCAGGCAACTTTTACTCTGTAAGGAAAGAGGACGAGCTTGCGGCAGAAAAGGTACCTACCATTTCCATCTGCGGAACGAAAACCCTCGTTCCAAAAGCCCGTAAACGAGGCCACAGCGGACGGAAACCCTCCCAAATCTACGCAGTCCTCTAGGATCGCTCTCCGCTCTCCATAACTGACCCGTACAAAAGGATCTCCAACGTCAAGACGACGAGTCCAGTCCCGTCGTCTCTTCACAAGGCTCCAACGTTCGCGCTGGCCGCGGCGGAGCAGGCAACTTCATAGACCCTTCGCAACTCCCTGATGCGCAGGGCAAAGCGCGCATGTCCAAGGAGGTCACCGAGGCGGTCACGTCGAGTCTGAAGAAGCATCCCCAGCGGATGGGCGGTCGCGGCGGGGCAGGCAATTGGGCCGGCGAGGAGCAGAAGGAGAGTGCTGACGAGGAACAGGGATTGAGCAAGACGGAGGAGCTGGAGAGGAGGATAAAGGACGCGGTAGAGAAGGGGCTGAGGGTTCCGGAAAAGGTGCACCATGGGAGGGAGAAGGATGTGAAGCAGTGAGAGTAAGGCCAGATGATGTCAAGCTTTGCGAATAGACGGGGAATTTTGTACGGGCTGCCTCCTGGTAGCCGATGCCGCAGATAAAATTTGTACCATATGAGACACGTGATTTGATTTCAGAATGAATCATTGAGCAAGATTGATTCTTCCCGGGCAGGGAAATTGGTAAAGCACAAAGTATATTTTCTATTAAACTGCTGTTGTTGCGCACTACATGCCATGCTACATGTCATGCGTTGGAACGGAGTGGAACAACCCCCCACCCGCCCGATCCCATCCGATGGCAAAACTTCCGCATCGCAAACCCACCACAACTGCCCATCATCGAACCCTCGCCCAACAACGCAATACAGAAATGTCTTCAGTATTCGCCATCGGAGCCGGCGCAGCTGTCGCTGCGTTTCTCGTACGTCCCCCCTAGCACGCAAACAATCATGCAAAGGAGTAAGCAAACTAACCGTTCCTAGGGCCGAGCAGGTCTCGTCGCATGGCGCCGCTCCCGAGGCGGCGTGGGAGCCATGGGAAAGGCCTTCTACAAAGGCGGCTTCGAGCCCAAGATGACCAAGAAGGAGGCATCGCTCATCCTGTCCCTGAGGTAAGATTTTCCTACTCTAGACCCTACGACCAGGATCGTCGCCAACCAATTCATGACTTGTGTCATACTTGTCATACTCACGCTGGCCTTTCTAGCGAGAGAACCCTGACCAAGGACAAGGTCCGCAAGGCCCACCGAACCATCATGCTGCTGAACCATCCCGATCGAGGCGGTAGTCCATACCTTGCGACCAAGGTCAACGAGGCGAAAGAGCTGTTGGATAAGCAAGTTAATTGAGGGGAACGCTTGACAGCCGACTACTACCCGAGTGCAACAACATGTAAAGAGGCCGCATAGCGTCCACTCATGCGCAAAGTTTCTTTGTTAGCCTCGTGAGGCGGGAACTTCTTGAGTGTTTGCACTTGCGAATATCGGCTTCTCTTGTACACTACTATACACATAGCGATGGCGTTGCAGGATTGTATTTGTAAGAACGAGCTTCAAAGTCTGAGCAAAGAGGAGCTATAAAATAGCAAGCTAGTGTACATGCGCTGTGTACTTTTTCAGGACCAGGGTCACTTTCCGAGTGCCCATTCTCTTCTCAAACATGTAAACTATTTGGAGACGTTGAATGATCTTTGGGTTCTCCTGATTTTTCTGTCAATGTTGGAGAGGGCCGTGTTCCGCGGCGAGCTGAGGTTGACGGAAAGGTTGTCCTTCGGGCTTGGACCCTTCCACGCCCATTGTTATCATGGCACGCAGCGTATACACCGCGTCGTTGCCGGCATTGTGCAAGTATGTGTATGTTATGCAGAGGTCTGACAGGACACTTTCCAGCTTCCGCGGCTGTTTGCCCCCTTTCCAAGCCTGGTGAAGAATCTGCGTATCGACGGTGTCGACTAATTTCAGAGCGGAATCTACGTCGTAGCCAGCGTTGGAAAGATATCGCACATCAGCCGGTGTGTCATGGCCGACTAGAACCACGTCTGCTACGCCATCGCGGGTGTAAGGACTCAAGATGGAGCTCAGCGTGTCAATGAGCTCCCACTTGTTGGGGAACATACTTTCCCTGACGAGACGTTAGCCCAAGATGCCTACAGCATGATGTAATGAAAGACACGGGGAAGGGGGTCCAACCCAAATTGGAACTTGTCAGGACATCCTTGGACGTATTTATAGTTCACGTGCGAAGCATGTTGGCGAACAACCAGGTGATAGGCTTTGATGTGCTCCCACCAAAAGATGCCGCCGGGCCCCGAGTCGCGTTCTTGTATATTCCTCGTGTCAAGTACTGCAATTCCTATTTCTGTTATGGACCGCGGCTCCACTTCAATAACTTCTATGTCGATGCTGACGAAGAGAGTAGGTTTGCGATCCAAGTCGCCAATTAATTGTCCGTCCGGTGTGCCAAGATACGTTTGTACCTTCGTTAGCATGGTTTCTTTCGCTATCCTCTTCTTCTCTGCTCTCTCGGCGGCAAGTTTGGCACGCTGAGCGGCATCGACACGCTGATATGCAAGTGAGGCTTTGGCCTTTTTCCAGCTGGCCAGCCACGAGTTTCGATCCTCCTCGGTTGCGGCGTCAAAGGCTGCCAAGTCATCGTCGATTACCTGGTAGTTGTCTACGAGGACTCTGGGTTTCTCATGAGAGTTGCCAATATATCTTGGACGCGGCGTACCCCCATGGCCAAAGTTCATACTGAAATGTAGCTGGTTATTGCCCTTCGGAATGCACAGCTGAGTTCCGAGATGGGAATTCACTTCCTTTAGGAAGTTGACAAACTGGACTGTGGGCACGAGGAGACATGACTGTTGTGGTTCACCAGGGAAGTGAAGTTCGAAACTGCAAGCATGATGGTTAAGTTATTCATCTTGTAAGATCAGAGCTTTTCTTGAAAACGTACAATCGCCATGTTTTTCTCTCGTCGATGCTGTCGAAGAACGGTTGAGCCTTGACATTGTTAAAGCCAAGAATAAGTACGAGTTCTATTGCTTTGTACATACTAATGGTTTATTCCGTTTCCCAATGAATTGTTCGGGGTATTGCTTGATCCTTTCAAAAGGACAAAATGCAACGTCTTCCTCGAGAGGTTCACCTATGCATAACGCCGAGTCGTCGAAGCCCTCGTATAAAAACTCATCTCCTATCAGGCGGCTGGGCACAGTGTCACCGCGTGATTTCTCGTATGTGAGGTACTGCTCTTGCCATGCAGATGCAGAATTTTGGCGAACGCTGGCCTCTGGCTCGACTGTCGACTTTGTCTTGGCCGGATCGAGGGTGATCTTCTTGCCTAGAACCTCTTGGAGTTTCTCCAGTTGGGCGTGCAGCTCATTGTCAGACATTTTGATGATCGGAAATGTGCAGTCGCATTTTACCAAGCGTTTAAAAGAAGAGGAAAATGGGATGTCGCTGGGTGCAGCGATGGCAATAAACAGACAAGAAAAGCCAGCTGCTACGCCGCCGCTTGTGTTTCACTGCTGGCAGCTGTCCGCCAGATGATGCAAGGGCACACGTAGGTCTGAGAGGTTCGCGGCCGACGACGGGTCACATGTACCAGCTGCAGCTGGCACGCATTTCATGTCTTTCTTATCAATGTGTCCTTCTTATCAATATATTGTGAAGCTTCCATTTGAAACACGACAATGAATTTCTGTAAGCTGATGTGATTGACACACGACGTTGCATCTTCCCATTTCATGTTGCCTCCTATCTCGACTTGTAGAACTGGGATTAGAGTTAGCCAGTCGTAGACCTTTTAAGGTAGCTTCAACAAGAGTTCTCACCTCTTCTGCTTCCTCGTGGGTTACATTTGACACATCAGACTGGTCTTGATCAATCATGCCCAGTCTCGACCACCGGACCTTGAACCAGAAATCTCTTCTATCCCCACCTAGAGCTCCAGACAACAGACCTTTCTTCAGATCCCGGACAAATGAATTGTACATTTCTGGTTCCTCCATATTAATCAGCTCATCCCTCATCACACCAAGACATTCCGTGGCCTGAGCGTATTTGCTATCACCAAAGCTGTCTGTAATGAGAGACCGTATAATGACGCCCATCTGATTAGACGCATCTTTGATTTCGTCTTCCTCGCTAGCATCACCCAAAGCCCGCTTGAAGTCTGGCACCGGGTTGTCTTCCGATACCTTCCCCTTCTTATCACCTTCGCCCAGCAAAGCGTCGACGTCCAAGCCTGAGATTGGCTTGACAGTCTCACGATTTCGTCTTCCCTTGGCTTTCGGTGGTACTGTACAAGAATTAGTGCTTGGTTCGAGATGACCAGAAATGTGATGAACCCACCTTTTTTCACCTCAGCTAATCCAATCAAGGTGTTTATTCTAGGCCGAACCTTTTCGATGAGATCTTCGGGCGGAGATGCATATTTCAACAAGCTCGCAGGAGTTCCAGGAACAGGCTTATCAGGATGCGCCGCTCGATTTTTGACCGCATTATTCACTCGATGGATGGTAGGACTGAAAGTCTCGTCGATAGGCGCATACTCGGTCGGGTTTCTGTTCAATGTCAGAAGATATCACTTTCGTGGTGGCCTTGGTTATTCATTATATTATACCCATCATCATCAAGCTGATATGTGGAGACATCCATTGAGTCAACATAGTCACTCATAGCTTCGCTGAGCTCATCTGAAGGTAATAGTCGGTGCTTGGTCAAGGTTTGACCGCTCACGGTGATGACCTTGTCCAACGGGGGGAACTGATATGTTCGCACATCTTCAGCAAACGGAAGAGGAATGTCATATAAGCATTCAAATCCGGGCTCAATGTGCGGAACCAGCAACACCAGCAACGGGTCTTTTCCATCTTTGGTGACTATCCGAGCAACTGCATACGATTCAAGCTCGAGTAGGGCCCAAATCAGTGAGGAAAGCGCTAGCTCGGACTTGACATCGTTTTTACGGGCATGGGTGACGCAGACTTCTCCCATGTTCAGGAATAGTTCGTACTAGTAAAATGTCAACGTGAAGTCTTGGCAGCGCCGATATAGTCTGGCTCACCTTGTCCCGCGCGACAAAGCCGACAATTGAAAAGCTCTTTTCCGTCTCCAGTTTGGTTATGTTATACTCCGACTCGCTTATGTGAACGGCGGTGCGACCGTACTCATAACCTTTAGCAAGCGACTCAAATTCAACATCGCGCTTGCCTCCAGGAGCATCAGGGTCGTTGACCTTGTACGTTCTCGCTTGTTTCACAGCCGAGAACTCGACACCATCCATCGGGTCATCATCTAGAGTCTGCGTTGACTGCGTCGCTTGTTCTGACTTGACAACGACGGTGCTAGCTGCTAATGGTCGAGCAACATGAGTCTTGAAGTAGCGTTCGACGTTTATGCACATTGCTGCCGGGAACTGCTTGGGATTCCCAAGAGTAAGGGCGCCATCGTACGTCTTGTAAGGCTTGACTGACTTGACTCGCGGAGTATCTATTTCATGGATTGCTTCAGCGATGGTAGCGAACACGCCGTCCTTGCACTCCTCCGATAAAGCCCTCAATATTTTCTCGTTTTCAGCCTGTTGAACATATCGTTAGAGCAGGGGAAGGTTTGGATGGTCGCCGCTATAAATTTGTTACCTTGATCGAAGGTTTATCTTCCTCTTTGAACCCATATTCCGCGTCATCAAAATCCACACCCCTTTGAGAGTCAGCCAAGTCGGGCTTTTGAGGATAGTAACATTCCATAACTTACAAGATTGTGAGTTGGATATTAGAATCATTCATCTTCTTGGCGATGTCTCCGATGTCATCGGCATCCATTTCTCCCTGGCCGTCGGTCACCAGCACGATTTTACGAGCCCATTTGAGCTTCTTTGTAAAGGTGTCAATCAAGTCAATCGCTACCACGATGGCTGAAATGGCATCGCCAGCCAGTGTCTGGCTCGGCTTGATCGCTGATTGAAGACTTCTTAGGCCTGACATGGTGATATTGCTGAGGTCTTGGATGACTGAGATGTGTTCGTAGCCATCGTCATCCTGCAACTTGTTCTCGGTCTCATCAGTCCTCAAACCAACTACACCAACGCATAACGTCTTGCGGTTTGCTGCCACGATGTCGGTGATCTTGTCCCATACATAACGCATGCTCCAGTCCAAATTCGACTCGTCACGACCTGAGTGCTTCTCGGCCATGGAGGCACCCAGGTCCAGGATAAAAATAGTCGCTTCCTTATCCGCCATTTCTCAAAACAATTAAACGAACTGAATAGAAAATGACATGTATGCCACCTTCGGCAGGAGAATGAGAGTTTTTACCCTCTCACAAGGAGCAACTAATAAAGTTGGCCCACTTTCCCTGGAGAATCCGAGCTTGGTTTTAGGCAGACGATGTTGCAGCCGAGACAGAGAAGCCATAACACGTGGCTGCGCTCACGCGATTCTGCCGCGCGGTCACGTGACAATGTCCGTGGTTGCACCTTCAATGACCTCATTCTGTTTGTCACCTCATTAGGAACTGGTTTCAGTTTTCTTCAGGATAAACGTTTTTTTTGAAATCACGAACTGTTGCTTCATCAGGCCTTCCAAAATCATGGCTGGATCTATTTTAGTTTCAGCGGCTCCGTACCACATCATCTCGTATGTCTCTCGTTCTATTGAGCTGGACCGGCGGCTGACAGATCTGCTAAACTAATACCGACCCTACCAGCTACGGAGCGTTGTTGGGAACCTCAATCTTCCACGCAAGTCTAGTTCCATGGCACCTATACATTTGAGTGAAATTAATCTGATGACCTGTTTTCTAGTCATTCATCAATGGCCCGGTCATGTTCAAAATCGTCGAGCGGCCTGTGTTTTCAGCAGTCCAGGCTAAGCTCTTCCCGATCTACTTTGGCATGCAAACGGCACTCCCAGTGATGCTCGCTCTGACTTTTCCCGGTGACGCTCTACTTGGAGTATCATCCGGGCCATCAGGGCTCCTAGAGACGTCAAGCCGCTGGCTGTCCCTCGCTCCCATTGCTACCATGTTTGTCACGGGGCTGGTCAACCTCGTCGTTTTGCTGCCCGCCACGAACAAGGTCATCAAAGAACGCCGTGGACAAGGTATGTGCTGTCGCGTTTACGAGCTCGGCCCAAAAGATGAAATAAGCTGACATGTTCTGCGACAGCCAAACGCGATGGCAAGGAGTATTATGAGGAAGGTCCACACTCAGAGGAAATGCGTGCTTTGAGCAAGAAGTTTGGCAAATTGCATGGCATCTCATCTTTTCTCAACTTGCTCACACTCGTCTCCGCTGTGACCTATGGATTCACCCTGGGTTCTCGCTTGCAGTCGATCGTAGATAAAGTTTGAGAAACTGATTGATCTGTTGTGTTAGAGGTAGCTGAGATATTTGCCTTGGCCCTTTCATCCAACGCCGACAAAGAAAATGGAGAATTCTCAAATTGACATGTTAAGCTCCCCTCATCGTTCAAGTTCGTTGTTGCATATTCGTCATGGTCGTCCCGTGATTCAACTGCCGACCCCTCAGTTCAAAGCACCCGTATCTCGCTTGCGAATCAAATAACCAGAGGGGTCATATGCCCTAATTTGGCGTTCGCTTGCTCCCAGATTTCGCATCGTTGCCAATGGCGCCTTGCATCCGGAGAAGGTCTTGCTTCGCCCGCTCCAGGTCCATCTTTCTCACATCCTCAGGTGCCGCAGCCAGAGGTCGCGACTTATTTGCTTGTACCTGCCCTTGAAAGGTCCAGCGAAGAGGCTTTCGCTGAAGCGCCTCTTCAATATCGATATCGCCTTGGGGTTTGGGAAAGCCATACTCCAGGACCGGAGGTGTTGATTGCAAGGATGGGCTGCCCGATGAGGACTCGGTGGGAGTGGTATCATTGGAGCTCATGTTTGTTGAAGGACTGTAAGCGGTGGAATAGAAGTGGTCTCTTGTCGTTGGAACTGGCGGATGATTTCCTGTGCGCTGAAATTGCTGAAACGTGATTGAGACGGGAAGTTTCGAGTGATGTTGGAGCACGGCGCTGCCAATGTTTTCTTATTACACGAAAATTGACAAGTCCTGAGTGATGTGTAAAGACAAGACACGGGCGTAAAATCCGATCTCGCTCTGCGGGGAAAGAAGAAAGAAATGGGAAGCAAGAGGGCTATTTGAAAAAAAAAGTATGACAGTCGATTGGGAAAGAAAAAGCAAAAAAAATTGAGTTCGGCATTGAAACTCGTCCGGGATTTTCGGGGCTCGGGGACTCCCACGATGGTCTCCACCGGACCCTGAGAGTTTTCAAGCCTTGCCGCGGGCTCCACAAAGAAGCGCACTCTTGAGTCTTATGTACGAAGTCTTACGAGCTGTTGTGAATTGTCATTACGGAGTGTTGATTAGACAGGAAGTGACCGGGTCATGATTATAGTTGTGACGAGCTGCTTCGAGGTACCCGTCGCCGGCCAATCCGTAGACAATTCCGACTTGGTCGCCAGATGCCAAATAAAAGGCAGCCATTTAATACCTTCACCTTCAGACTTCAGACTTGGCGCGGCAAGGTTTGCTAATGCATGCACTTTGTGTCTGACTTGCTCCAACTCGGGCAGGGCCCAGAGATTGCTGACGCAGGATGGGTCTGGAACAGCCCCACGTAATACAGTGGGGCAGCAAATACAGTCTAACCCCTGTATGATTTTACACGAGGTATTACATGACTAGGGGCAGTACGGAGTAGGCTGATAACAAATCTTTTTTTCGAACTAAGTAAGGAAAAAGGTACCTTAGATTACGTGTATTTTACCAAGATTACTTAGTCCTTTTACAGCCCTACAGCATCCCTAACAGCTCCATATACTATAGCCACTAAGAGCTGATAGTGGCTGCCCCGCGCAGGGCTTGTAGTTAGTGTAAAATCATTCGGTGGTTAGACTGTATTACATACTCACTCACGCCGCCGGCTTCATCCCGGCAACGAGCCAAACAGTTCATCAACACGTCATTCTTTTCTTTCCAAAAGTAAAAATGACACCATCGCCCAAGTACATCACTGGCGACAAGGCCGCCATCAATGAATTCATTGACAAATTTGACGTGCGTCACTTCCTCTCTAGTCCTGATAACCCCCTGGCCCTCTTCTCTCTCAAGACTGATTTGTTCGACATTCTTCCTGTAGACCTTTTTGTTTGATTGCGACGGTGAGAAGGCGCCTCTCCATAGAATGTCACGAAAAAGCCTTGAATCACTGACTTTCCGAACCGCCAGGCGTGCTCTGGTCCGGCGATCATGTGTTCGAAGGCGTTCCCGAGACCATCAGAATGCTCAAAGCAAAAGGTTTTGCCTTCTCAGTCTCGCAATGAAATAAAGTAAACCCCCTCTAATTAATTCCCCCAAGGCAAACGAACCGTGTTCGTGACGAACAACTCCACCAAATCCCGTCAAGACTACCTCAAGAAGCTGTCCAACCTCCACATCCCCTGCGAGAAAGAAGACGTCTTTGGGTCTTCGTACTCCGCAGCAGTCTACATCTCGCGCATCCTCAAGCAGCCCCCCGGCAAGAACAAGGTCTTCGTCATAGGGGAGGCGGGCGTGGAAGCGGAGCTGGCTGCCGAAGGAATCCCCTGCATCGGCGGGACGGATGAGAAATTCCGAAGGGACGTTGCGCCCGAGGATTTCCAGGGCTTGGCTGATGGGTCATTGTTGGACCCCGAGGTGGGCGTTGTTCTGTGCGGGCTGGATTTCCACATCAACTATTTGAAGCTGTCCACGGCGCTGCATTATTTGAGGAAGGGTGCCGTGTTTCTGGCTACGAATACGGACTCCACTCTGCCTATGCATCACAGCTTCTTCATGGGCGCAGGGTCATGCATGATTCCCTTGGAGTATGCGAGTGGGCAGAAACCACTGGAGCTGGGAAAGCCCAGCCAGGCCATGATGGACGCGGTTGAGGGCAAGTTCCAACTCGATCGCTCGAGGACGTGTATGATTGGAGATCGGCTGAACACGGATATCAAGTTTGGCATTGAGGGCAAGCTGGGTGGTACACTGCATGTTCTCACGGGCGTGCATAAGAAGGAGGACTGGGACAAGGAAGATGCTGTGGCAGTACCGGCTTACTATGCTGATCAATTGAGTGATCTTGGGCTGGTGGCTTAAACATTGATTCTTCGTCTCTATTATAGAGTTGTAGACATGATGAATTACGAGTCAAGCATTCCTGACCAAGTTTGATATTTGTTAGCCATCCATCCTCTTCAAGCTTGCGCCACATTTCGACGCCCGGGCTACATGCTTTTGAACATCCCTCCCCCTTTCAAGTATGCAATTAGGCACGTCCCGTGGCAAGAAACACCAACATAGACGACTTAGTTCTGTTTCTTGCTCGTCTGCTGCTGGCGTTTGGCCAGCTCACTGGTCCTGATAACTTTGGGCTTGTAGGACGGAGTCTTGTACGGCCAAACAGATCTCGGGATGAACATGCCAACCTGTCTCTGGTACTCGGTATACTCGGCATACTTGCCCGCCGTGATCGCCTCTGTGAGCCACGTTGATCCCTGGAAGAGGAGAATCAGACTGCCAGATCCAACAAACGTCCAGCTGTAAAGTGAGTTGGTCGAATAGCAGCTCCATTGATACAAGACGAACCAAATAGTTTGCTCTGCGAGGAAGTTGGGATGGCGGCTGTACGCCCATAATCCAGAAGTGAGGAAGCCTCTGTCCAAGTCGGACTGGTTCCAGCCCCTGGGCAATTTCGCGTCCTTATTGTACTGGTGCTTGGCATTCTGATAGTCTACGAATGCAGAGTCAGCCATGGTTTGAAAAGCATGAAAATCGTTGTTATCAGATGGGCTTACTCCATTGCTGCCCGTCACTGATCCATTCGGTGAGAACCAAGCCTAACAGAACAACAAGATAGGCATAGTCTGCAGCCCTGGGATTCGGCTCAAAGCGCGACGAGAGCAAGATGGCGTATGCAGGTACACCAGATATTGCGAACAAAAGGATACTTTGAATAGTCGAGATGAATGTAACGTTGAAAAGAAAAAAAAAGAATCCCGGAAACTTCGACTTGACGATCTCCCTGGTTCAAAGTGTCAGCTCGTTATTTGTTCACCGTTTGCTTGTGTCGTTGCTTCGTACCAGCGATAGTCTTCAGAGCCAACATTGTAACCTCCTCGGCGCCAATAATTATATGTCAGGCGAATCTTGAAAACTCGCAAGTCAGAAACTGACATTCAAGTGTGACAACAGAAAGTATTTAGACCAGTTTCTTACACTCCACGCAGTAGAAAAGAGAGCAACCATATCAATGCGAGTGTGGTCCAATCCAGTCGATCGCGCCCAAACCGCGAGATGTACGATGTACAGATTAGGCAAAATGCTCCATAAGCGGTCAACTTGAGAATAATTCCTATTGATTTCGGAGACAATCAGAAATACGCCTGCCAAGAACAATGACGCGGAGAAGCCGGAGACGAGCGGGTTCGTTTCGACGTAGAGACGATGCAAAGCCTCGGTGCTGCCAACACTAGCGACGAGACGTCCAGGTAGTTGATAAAACTGGTCGATAAAGGGCTCGACTGTTTTGGAAAAATCGCTGCAGTCCTCAATGGACGTGAGAACCGGAAGGGCGGCTACCGTGGGAGCCATCTTCCAGGTACTTGAGAGTAGAACCAAGGTTGTGTAGAGTGAGAGGGAAAGAAGAAGCACAACCCAGATGTGAAGACTGATGTGACAAAGGAGGTGGCGTCGTTGACGTGGTACGAGCTTCTTGTCGCGTCACTGGTGCTGCTGGTGCTGCTGCTCAATTCTCTTGGAGGCTTCAGCGGGCCAGTGTCCCAAGCGCTCGCTAAAGGCTGCAGTGCGTGCAGTGTGGTTGTGGGGTCACAAACGTGAAAAGTAATTTTATTAAACGCTTTGGCATGGATTGGTAATTATTACCTCGGCCTTTTCCCCATCTGCTAAAAGACTAACAAGTCAAATACAACAGCTTGGACCATCTAAAAAAGTCATTTTGAGATTTTTCTTGCACTCCTAACAAGGCTTTGGGAACCATGCTCCATCCAGCAGCTTCCAGCAGAAGATGGCTGCGCGGCTTGCGATTCTATTTCGCCATAACTCAGTTTCCATATGCTTAGGAGTATTAATGGACGGACCACTTCAGCAATCGTGGGGTTGGCTTGTTGATAATGACAAGCTACATGCTTATCATCAACTTATCTTAGCAAAGGTTTATTGCTGGCTCCGCATCGTACGTACAGATCCGTACAGGTCCTTTTGACTTCCTTCCTCTTCGAGCGCCGTCGTCAACCGTGCTGTCCTTTTACCAATTTTGCTCAGCTGCGAGCCCGCCAAGATTCAACTCCTGCAATGCACGCCTCAAACGATAGATCCAGAGTCGATCGGCATGTTGCAGCGTCAGGTACATGTTGCGTATTGTCAGAAGCGGCTGCTTGCCAGGTTTGGGCCTGCTGCATCTCGATGGCGTGATAGTCCGCCGTCACGCACTCATCGACGCTGGCATCTCGGGGAAGCTCGCCGTCAGGCGCAGGCATGATGCGAATAGCTTGTTCCAGGGCTCCAGCAAAAGTGGACGCAATGCCATCGTCTTTTTCAGATATTGTGATGACAGAGAAGGCAACTTGTGAGGAGGAAAGCTGTCTCCATTCCTTCCAGATTGTTCGCGCCGCGCCAAGTTGTCCCAACGTTGTGAGGTAGCCGACATACAGTTTGCGCTGCACCTCGGCGGCATGAGAGCTGTCCCTAATGAGACAAGTGGTTGCAAATAACCTTATGGAATCTGGTGTGAGTTTGTTGTCTTCCTCAATCCCCGTAAGTATTTGAAAGAGGAGCTGACGCTGTCTTGCGTCATGCATCTTCGAAGAGCCATCGCTGTTTCTCAAGATAGACTGCAGGGAATCGAGCGTTGACAACACATCTTCCACTAACAGAACCCCTCGTTGGTTGGATAATGACCCGTGTGTGTGGTTACATCGATATAACCAGGCCGATGTTGCCTCGAGTGAACCGATATGTGCTGCAAGCTTCAACGCCGTACCGCTCAAGAGCGGTCCGAGATGTGCGCCTAGTGATGAAAGTTGCTCTGATAAGTTTCCCAGGAAGGTAAGCGTTTCTATGCAGAGGACAGGATCGGTGGGAGAACCGCTCCAGAGGCGCGCACATGCATCGCGTATGTGGTGAGGCAGACTGGCATCAAGGTTGGTCTCGTTTTGGAAGCTAGACACACTGGTGCCGGCGGCGAGGCACCGAAATACCAGCCTTCGAATGCCCGTGAGGGATGATTGGGCTTGGAGGGCTTGCGTGAGTTCTGAGGGCGATGGCGCAGCTTTTTTGCTCCTCGACGAAGAAGAATTTTGCTGCAGACTCTTGTATCGCAGAAGCATCCAGTGGAGGAGGAGCTGATCTTCGTTGGCTGCATGGGGCGGGATGCCATTCTCGGCGCGAATCTTTTCGATAACATCAGACCGGCCGCTCCGTAGTACATCGGCTCCGTCTGCATCTGGGACCTGTCCGGGAAGAAATGAATCGCGTGCCTGTTTCCTTTGAACCGCGGAGCCTCCATGGAGAGCTGCCGACACCACATCATGCGGAGTAATTCGCCAGATGTTGGTAGGCTGAGATAGAATCGCATGGGCTTTCCGACGTGATTCATTGACCTGCTCCTCGAACAACCTCAGCCGCACCTTGACTGCCTCCCGTCTAGGCACCTCTGCCCATTTTGTCTTCATCAGTGCCTCATCCCCGTCGTCAACTGACCGCACGTGTCTGGTTCCCTCGGCATCCAGATCCAGCAACAAGTTCGGCATTTCGAAAAACTCATACTCTTTGTTTGGGTCGGGCTCATTGGCAAGTCCTTTCTTTGCCAATGTGTAGTAGACGTCGTTGTTCTTGTCTATTCGTTTGACGAATGCCTTGAAACGTCGATGATGCCCCGAGCTACGGTCAGCATTTCTGGCGAGCTGGCTGGCTCGGGGGAGCGCTGAACGTATCATCTTGTATGACCTCTGAGGTGTTTCGGTGGCACGTCATTAGTCCGATGAGGCAGGACTCGTGAGGGTCCAGGCGAGTCTCTGTAGCGGAATAGACGGCATTGCAATAAGCTCTCAGCTCCAACGATGTGACCAAGGTGGGAATCGTGAGTAGCTCAGACACGCAGCCCCACGGTGGGACGACGAGGCGCTTGAAGAACTGTCAGGGGAGCTGTGCACCCCCAGATGCCCCCGAGATCTGGTGGATCCAGCCCCCAGACAATTGTTTCCCAGCGACCTACGGAGTATTACACGGAGTAGAAGTCGGCCTAAAAGTCTTTACATAGGCCGTCAGGGGCTGGCTGTCGCTTAACTCTCGGACAGTGGGGCATCATTAAGTACCAAAGGTTATCGAAAGGAACAGCGTAGCTTCTTGGTGAATCTAATTGTCTGCGTAGTTTATCTTTACATATGGCTCCTTTTTTTTTTTTTATAAATCACAACTCTACTCAGCAGTCACACCATAATTCCGGAGCGAACAAGCCAAATCACATGTATAGAAGCTTCGAAATCGGCAGAAGAGATACACTGATCATGTGACCTATCACGTGCTCCTCGCAGATCATTGCCGTCTACGGAATGGTTGCCAGCCTTTCTTTCACATTCACCCATCGTCCTTCCAACTTACTCCCCCAGACGTCATGTCGTCTCAACAGACCCTGCAGAACGCGAACACCATGGCTTCTCCGGAAGACACGACAGCTCCCTGCGCAGCAGACGATGCATCCTCCACAAAGACCCAAGACCGCATGGCTCGGTTCAAAGCCCTCCAAGCGCGGGCCAAGACATCTTCCGAATCCAACCTAAAAGAAGCAACCAAGGAATCCCAGAGATTAGGGACCGACCAATCGCAACTCACTTCTCTACAGCGCAAGCAAGACATCGCGGCGCACAAGCTTCTCAAGGCGGAGGTCGAAGAGGCCGGCGAGGATTTCGAGCGTAAGCGCGCCTGGGACTGGACCATAGACGAGAGCGAAAAATGGGACAGGCGCAAGAAGAAGAGGGCGGCGCACCGCGACAACAACGCCTTCAAAGACGCACAGCAGGAAAGCAACAAGATCTACAAGCGGCAGTTGAGGAATATCGCCCCTGATATGGATGGTTACGAGAAGCAGAAGATGGCGGCTATCGAAAAGGCCGCTGCGTCAGGGGGGCTAGATATCGTCGAGACGGAAGATGGCGAGCTCATCGCCGTGGACAAGGACGGGTCGTTCTACTCGACGGCCGACACGACTACGTTTGCGCAGAATAAACCCGACAAAGCATCTGTGGATCGGCTGGTGGCAGATTTGCGACGGGCAGAGGAGCAGAGATTGAAGAAGCGAAAGGAGCGGATGGCCAAGAATGGAGATGATGGGGATGTCACGTACATCAACGAAAAGAACAAGCAGTTCAACCAGAAACTGGCACGGTTCTATGACAAGTACACGGCGGATATTCGGGACAGCTTTGAGAGGGGCACGATGATATGAGGGGTTTCGGCTTGCCGAACACAATTTGGCGGCGGGGAGACATTGATACTGTGTGATTCTGATGCCTTTTTATATGGGCTTGATTTGGTCAATCATTAGTGTACAGTCTAGCGAGTTTTGTTTTTCATCTGCTCTCTCCAGGAGCCCCATATGTGTAGTTTACAGCATAGAACTTCGCCAGCCTTTGTTGGCCAACTCTTCAATCTGCGGCACCTCGACTGGTCCAGCGAGCGTCTCATCGCTCAATGCCTCGACGACTGCCTCGGCAACCACGTCCACCTTGAGCGGCTTGGTACCTGCGGCGCCCATGAACTCCTTGAGATAGTTTCCAGTCAATTTCGTAAAGACAGCTCCCGCTCCAGTCAGAGCCGCCAGGCCCATCGTGAGCTTGCGCGAGCTATCGTACATGAACGGCGGTCGCACAAAAACGGCCCTCATCTCCGGAAAGTTGTTCTGGATCGCAATCTCAGCCTGTCTCTTTGTCGTGATATACCGAGGCGGCATGATTGGTGCGCCGCCGCAAGCGGAGATGTAGCAGAAAGCGCCGGCCTTTTCCTCGGCGGCATGCTTGGCCAAGGCGACAGCACTGTCACGGTTCATGACCTCGTAGGAGAATTGGTCGGTAGGATCGGCAGGCTTGATATCATCGCCAGACTGCTTATCCAGAGGGTTCGTGCCGCGCTCCCGGACGGCCGAGAACATCTTTTGCAGCCCCGTAATGGGTGATTCTTTGCCGGAAACGATGCCTTTGTAGTCTGCCTCGAGCAGAATACCCATGGTGTGCACGACGTAGTCTGCGCCCTTGAGGAAGGAAGAGTACGTCGCGGGCCGGAGGATGTCTGCGCGCTCCCAGGTGACTTTGTGTGACCACGATGGCGGGAGTGGTGATGACGTGACCGTGTCCCATTGAGGTTCGCCAGATCGACTGCAAAGCCGTCAGCTCCGGCTACGACTACGCGGGATGAGTGTTTGATAGACTTGCCTTATCGAAGTGACTTCCCATCCTCTGGCAACAGCATATTTGCAGATCCGGGACCCCAGGAAGCCGCTCCCGCCGCAGACCACCAGTCTTTTCGCCGCTGCGGACATGGCGCAGGAATAGGTGCAAACAGGAGAGGGATGCCGATGAGTTCCTGGGCTTTTCACGAGCTGAGGCGAGCTTGGGTGATGGAGATGATGTCTACTCGAAAGTAAATTGAGTCTTGTGGATCGAAAGCGGATTGAATGATTGAGATGCGCGTCATGAAACTTTTAACGTTGAGTGTGAGAAAGTCATGAGATCATACCGACGGGTTGAAGGCTCCAGATGTAGCAGGGGTAGGGCCTACGGAGCACACTACGGAGTACTCCGTACAATAATAATAAGCAGCTGCATTAGTGGCCACTACTACTAATTCTCCTAGGCGCAACCATCTTCCTTCCTTTGATATCATTAGACTCATCAATGAATCAAACAGTCAAATCATCGGTTAGTTAATTAGTCAAATTGTCAAATTGTCAAATAGTTAATTAGTTAATCTGCCTCAGGTGGGTATAGTGCCAGTGAGCAAGAAAACACAGCTCTGAATAGCAACGCTCCTAGGCCACTGCGTTTAGTTATCCTAGGAAATTAAATTACTATACTTTGTGTCCTAGGATACACTGTACTCTGTGATGTGGTCGCGCCTATGCCTCTGCCCTCTGTGCCTCTGCCCTCTGTGCCTCTGCCCTCTGTGCCTCTGTGCTCCTGACACTGCCGCAGCGAAAAATTCAGATGTAGGTGTGGGTGGGTCACACCTTCCCCTTCACTATGTGTGTGTGCGTTTGTGTGTGCGTTCTAACTTCTGATTCTTTCTAAACCTTGTTACCCTTTGTTTTTACTACTTTACGGAGTATAGATCACTTTCATTCTACCTCTTCTCTCTTCTTTAGCATCCCACTTTCATCTCAACTTTCTGAAAAGCTCTCTCTTCTCTGAAATGTCCATTCTTGCCGTAAAGGATCTTCAGGCGCTCGTGGAGACTGGCATGGCTAGCCCCCCACGCTCAGATGGGACAATAAGACTTCATAAGCGTCGCTTAAACCGATCAAGTGACGAAGAGACCCCTAACCCAACCGATTTTTCGTGGAATGAAGCAAGGAGGCTACTTTGCTCTTGATCGAGACGTCGCTATAAAGTACGCCTAATACGCAAAAAGGCGCCATCAGGATGGCACGGCTGTATTACTACAGTTCAATGTCCCTAATCTTGCTATTGAGTCTCTCCCAGCAGGACAACTTCGCAGATTCATTGGGACCCTGTCAGAACCTAGAAGGTGTGCTACGTAAGCCACTAGACCAGAAGATCCACCAATGCTAGCTCTCGCTAACATTGCACCTTATAATTAGTTATTAGGCTACGCCCGCGCCCGCTCGCGTACGTGCGCACCTGACAGACCCGAGTGGAAATGATAAGACTTGGGAGAAATTAATATACAACAGCCGAAATGGGAGAATAGGCCCTAGGGATACCCAAGGACTACTTCCTGGAACAACTCTGATCATTGGAACTATTTCAACGAAGCTGAAGCTGAATTCTTGCTATGGAAGGATGAGGAGTTATGAAGAGGTTGACGAACACTGTGTTTTTAGAAACAGGGAAGGACGTCCAGCGGTACAGTACGTATTTCGTGGCAATGAAGATGCATTTTTCATGGAGGATTATTTGATTCCGAATATGCAGGAATTTCCGGTTACAAGCGCAGAGTTGGCGGCCTTGCGTGAGTAGCTGACAGTCAGCAAGTGTTCTTATCGTTAATTAATATTTACTTGCTTTTCCAATGACCTCCTGCCGAACGCTGAAGACCGCCATCTTAGCGGAAAGCTCCACCCCCAAGAGGGATTGATTGCAAAGAAGAGCTAGGCAATCATGCTCAATTGTCCTATGTAGATATACTATTGCGCTATGCAGGCATCGGCGACGGCACAGCTTCTCTCTCAGTCACTACCTGCTTCAAAGAGTGTGACCAACAAATTTATATTTCGGGGCATGTTCCCTTTCGCTATAATCCTGGATCTCATCTACATGTATGCAAGTCAACCCCCCCTGTGAATTGCACTGCCTCAAGCAGTGACGGGAGAAGTACTCTCATGCCATGACAAATCGCTGCTTTGGGCTATCTGCTTGTTGAAGTAGCGATAGCCGATGCGCGGACTAGTAGTGCCTTGACTCGACTTGATACCCTGAGCGTTATTGCAACAGACATGTCCATTTGGCAGGGGGCACCTCCTCCGTCATGGTGTCTGAATCGGATGATGGGTAGCGCAGCTCGGCTGACGCTTCTTGCGTCTTTGGCAGAGCCGGCGGGCTCGGGTGCGCAACCGGCGTGGGGGATCGTGTAAGTCGTAGAGTAAAGTTGGGTGTCGTGCAGTCTTTCTAAACAGGTTTCGCAGCCGCTGCCGCCTGATTCTCTGCCTTGAGTTTCGCCAACAGCTCCTCCTTGGACTTGAGATCCGACAAGATCTTCTTGCACATGTCCTCCGTCTTAGTCTGTGCCTCCTTGAGCTTCCTCACTTCAGCGGCTTCCGTCTCGCGACTGAACGGCTGGCCGGGGCGGTTGTGGCTGGGGATCATGGCGGTTCGCTCCCAGACTTCGCCGCTATCAGGGGCAGGCAGCGGAGGCGGCGCGCGGTTCTTGCCCTTTCCCTTTCCCTTGCCCTTGCCCTTGCCAGACCCTCCACCATGCGGTTTCCAGCCATTAGGAACAGCGCCGGCCGTAAGAATATGGTAAAAGGCCTCATATGGTTCGTTGAAGAGCTGCTCCTCATAGCTCCATGACCGCACTTCGCCGCTCTTGGTGACCATGGCCTGCTTTTCCTCCTCGGTTCGGCCGTACGGATGGAGACGGAGGTAGTGGTAGAGCGTTTGGGGCTTCTCGCCGGAGTCGTTGATATAGTATAGCTTGATGGTGATGTCGAATTCACCCCAGCCCGTCTCTTTTACTGTGAATGGTTTTCCCGGCTCGCCCTCGACCACTGTGCAGAGTAAGCTTTGCCCTTTCGGACTGGCATGGCGCTGCGGCGAATCTGGCCGGAGACTTACTGCGTACATAGTTGGGAATTGACTCGTGCAACTTGAACTGCACACGACGCACCCAGTATGTGATATCTGTGTCCTCCAGCCCTTTCACGAAGACTTCCCAAGAGTGCGTATGGTTGTCTGGAGTGCCCGGTGGCTTGGGGTTGGTTTCTGAGAAAGGAACGGCCGTTGTGCCGACGATGAAGGGTCGTCGTACCTGGGTCAGCTTGACACGTTTGCCAAGATGATTAGAGGGCGCCATGGTGAGCGATGATTAGTGTGTAAATAGTGTTATCAATTGGTATCGATGTATTTGGTTGTGGTCGGGTTGATGATTGCCGCTTGGCTCGCTGCGACGAGTTGCCCTGGTGCGTGGAAATTAAGTATTTATGTATATTGAAGTTTCTGAGATGGAGAAGAGTCTTACCCCTGTTTGATTTTCCATGAGTACTTGACCAGGGGTAGCAGTCCAATGATAGATCTTTCTACATGTAGCACTTAGTGGGGTAGGGAGTACCTTATCTTACATATAATTTATTTGACCTCCATAGTATCTCCTACTACTCCGTAGCGTAGCATCCCTATCAGCTCCACTCACTTTAGCCACTTCTCAGAGAGCTGATTCTTACGGTCCTCAAGGAGATAAGAGGCCACGCTAGTCGTGGCGCGGTCGCAATCACGGCTACGATTGAAAATTATGCTTGTTTTGACAGATCTAGCCATTCTTGTTATTACTAAACTAGTTATGAAACTAGTTGTTAACTTTTGGGGGGCTGCGGACTGTTTTGTTCAAGTAGTTATTTTAAATGGGTGACGTGAGTAAAGATGAAAAACACCTGAGGAACCCCTTATGGCCTCTTCCTTCGGGGTATAAGGCAGGATCTGAAAAGAGAATCAAGTGCGTTGTTCCACAGAAGATGAAAGAAGAAGCTCAACGCTCTCATTTTATAGAACAGGATGGAAACGCCATGGTATGTAAAACGTACATGTTATTATCAGCAGATTGTTTCTAATGGAAGAAATAAAAGTGCTCCCAAAACGCCTGTACATCGTAAAAGTGCCCAAGTTGAAGAAGCATGGAAAGGAGAGTAGGTGACACGCCAAGTCTCGAGCGAGTGTATCAAATCAAATCATGTAGAAGATTCTGTCCTGCTTCCCTTTGCCGTTGGCGCAGCTCAGTGGGTAGCGGCCTCGTATGTGGGAGGAGGGGCCGTGTCTGCTCCATCCCAGATATCTTGTTGACGATTCTTCTCGTCATAAACACGTCTGGCAATTTCACCAGCCATTTTCATGATCCACGCTTGCTCTAGAATTACCGATGATGTTTCGAAGCTGCCGGAAGTTTGATGTGGCTCCCGAATCGGTTTACCATTCTTATCAAAAGGAACCTTTTCGGCGACCATATCGTAGCTGCCAGTAGGTGAGCCGACTTTCTTGCTTCCTTCACGAGGTGCGGCCAATTGCTCGAGTTTCTTCTGATACATGTCGGACATGAGTGCCTGGCGAATAGGGACTGAGTGGTCCATGTGCGCGTGTCCGAAGCGAGTCTTGTCCGTATCTGCATCGTCGACACTGACATGATCAGATATGGATTCTTCCGGAATGGATGTAGCAATCATGGGCTCCGATAAAGCGATGTTCACAGACGCCGTATCGGAGACGTCCTCAGACGGGACTTCGGAAGAACCAGCCTCAGACTTGGTTTTTCGCAAATTGACCACTCTCGTCTTCTTCTTTCGGCCAGGTCTAGAGCGGTGATTGGCGTTGTTATGTGATATTCCGTTGGCGGCTGAGTTTAAGCTAACAAGAGACGGCCTTGACGGGAAATATCCATGAGCGGTGCTGCCTGAGTCGGAAAAGGTATAGGTGGTGCTGCCACCGGCTGGAGAAGAGTACGTCTTGGCCAAGCTGGGGGTAGCAAACGGGGGGCTGGCAACTTCAGATCGATCTCCAAAACCAGACCAAGCACGGAAGACGACATCCTTGATACCCGGGGTGAATAGAGATAACGTTCGATGAGAATCTGTCAGCGTAGCCAGGCGCACCAAATTCTTTTGTGAAAATAGTGACTGAACCTCCCCACCGCCATTGAGAGCGAGTTCCGATATGGTGTTGTAGTCCAAAAGGTTACCGTGGGCATCGACAGGATCCAGCGGAGGGCTGGCGAAGGGGTCCGCGCCCTTTTCGTCGACATCTTCTGAGGGTGTCTGGGTGCCCTTGTTCGCCTGATCTGGGCACCACAGCTCTAGTGAAAGCCGGTGGATGATGGCTGGGAGCTCATCCATCATGAGGTTACGAAGCTGCTGCTCGATGGTTCGTTGCAAATAGTCGCGAACAAACTGTATCGAATCGAATGTAGACGAGACCTTGAGGGACTCGAGCGGGTCATTGCGGAATACCAAGGTGAGACCCTTTTGCTTAGAAAAGACGAGTATGATGAAAGCGGACAGCTTAATATCTGATAAAGTGATTGAGAGCGGAATGGTCAGTCCAGAAGCGGCAGCAAGGGGCTGAGGCGACGTAAAGCTCGGCTTAGAGCAGAGGCAGGTGTTTAATGGATTCGCCTATAACGAGTTGCATGTTAGCATAGCAGCTCCAACCAAGTTGGACCCCTTTGCACTGGGGGGGTGGACGTAATTTCAACGCATCATGCGACACCCCTGTCCTTGGTGTGTCGATGCATGAATTGTATTTGGGATGCAGATTGAGCCACCAACTCGTCACGCGCGCTCGCGACATGAATCGAAAAATGGCCTGTCTTTTTTCTTGTGCTTGGTGATTGATGCACAAGAATCAAGAATGATCAAGAATGATGAAAGGTGTGGTAGGTGGGGCTTTGCGCCATCCATGCGACAGCTTTGTTGCACAGGACAGGGCAGAAAAAGATTCGGAGCTGGGGCCTGGGGGCCCTCGGCCTGCAGCGAAACGTGACCAAACCGGTGCGAGAACGTTGCAGTCATGTGAAGAATGCCAAGGATGAAAATTGCTTGCCATGGATGCAGTCGCATACGGGCAATACAACGACTACCATATTGGTGATGCTCGGTGTCGCGTAGAGGGTGGTGATGGGGGCATTTTCGAAGCAATCGCTCATCGGAAACCCGGCAAGCAATGAGAATTCGATGCAAACGTACTTGAACTCGAGTTTTCAGGGTCAGAAAAGCATCGCCAGTATAGCACATCTTGAAGATGCCTCGAAATCGGTCCTCGGCCAAGTCGCCAATCTCGAGGATTTCCAGGTCGGGAGGCACAGTGCCCAGGTTCAACTCGCTAACGAGAATATCATCGACGATAATCGGTGGCTTCGGTGACTTGTTGAGTGCTTTCGTGAGCAGATCTCTCGCGCGGCTATAAAACTCGGCGTCCGCAGTAAGCGGCGACCAGTTGAAGTTGAAAGCCATGTTGAAATGGCTAGCAAAGTCTCACAACCATGCGGCAGAGCTTAGAAGGGCTCGTCGTGGCCCGGGTGAGCGGCGCAAACTCGATGGTGTGAAGTCGAGTCCTGCTGTGCTGTGCTGTGCTGTGGCGAGCTGTACAATCGACGATGGTGTTCGAGTACGAATTCGACAAGGCCGGGGATGAAAATAGCGGCGTGTGATGCAATGAAAAAAGGGAGGATGCCGCCAGGCTGGTTGACGTGGGAAGGAGTCGACAAAGACCAGACGGGATGACGAAGGGCTCCTGCTCGGAAGAGGAGCGAGTGCGTGCACTGGTGCAGGTCTCCGAGTCCTGACGCTGAGATTATGCATGTGGGGCTGCTGGACCGGGCACATACATACATGTACTAAGCACATGAGCACAAATTTTCTCTGCCTGGCTCAATTTCTTTGCTCTGAGCAGATTCCAGTGCCAGTGGCCCAGTGCCGATCAAGGGAGCTAAAATAACAGGCCCTTTCCCCTTTCTCCCTTTCCTTTCTCCCTTTCCTTTCTCCGCACTTGATCCCTTACAGTAATCCGTACATAATACATAGGCGTTGGGGAATTGGCCACGTCACCAGGGCCAACCTCGTAGGATGGCTTGTTGCATGTTGCATGTTGCATGTTGCATGAAATGATAAATACACATGATGGTCTGCGAATGTTTACAACACCATCAGACGTGTCTGCTCACAGAAGCCAGGCTGACAATGCCGCACAATGCAGCCAACCAGCCACAACTCACTCCCGCAATGGCGCTGCCTCGGCGCCCCGTCATGCATTATCTCCTTGAGCGTGTTAAAGCTCGTGGGTGGTTGCTCGCGTGATGCATGTTACAGTACATCAGCTTGACCCCGTCCATCTCCGCAATCTGCATGTCCATGTCCTCTCCTCGCTCTCCTCTCGCATCAATCTTCTCACGCACGCGAGTCACAGATGCATCCCTTGTTGACCCCCCCCCTCCCCCAGTCTGTCGGGTAGACTTGAATTGTTCTCAGCAAGTAATCCGTAGAATGCCAGAATGGCTCGCACAACGATTGTGGATTGTGTGTAACCCTGCTAGCCACTCTGATTCTAGGAAATCATTTTTTTGCTCCATGAAGCTATCCATACCTTTTACTTAGTAAGGCACTCACTACCATGCCTCTTTTCCTGGCTCGCTGCGTATGTCGGCGCTCTGGAATCTTTTTATCACGCAAACTATTGGACTTCAGATGTGCCAACACACGAGCTGCGGAACTTGTTGACTCTCTTCCACAATACAAAGCTATCATTGCACACGCACGCAATGCCCTTCACGGCATTCTGAGCATTGGCAATCCCTCCTGCCTGGCCGCTCGGAACAGATCATCATGTCCGTCGGCGCGAACCTCGCGACATTTTGTCTTTCCTGGGCTTGACCGTATGCCTAACACACATAACACACATGTGCAGCGAGTCTGGCAGCCATTTCATGTGGACTTGTTCTGCACTTGACATTGGTGCCAAATCGTCCGCAATCCGTCAGACGAAATTCTTCCTATTTCTTACATGCATAAGTGTATATCCGGTAATCCTGTTCGCATATGTTGACCTGGGTGTTAATTAGTCCAGTTGCCTCAGTGCCGGTTGCTTCTCTTAGACTTATGACTGGGGAATTTCCGGCGCCCTCTTGCTAACATGCGCTGAAATCACGCGTGGAACATCGTCGTAACCTGCTTCGTTCGTTAGCTAGGCTCTACGGCAAAGATGCCTATCTAAGACAACGCGCCTCTCCTACTGTGGCTATGATGCCCTCAGATTCAATTGCTTCAGGCAAGCGTCGACGAAGACTACGAAAGCGAGTTTCGACTGCTCGTGAACAATAAGTTCGTCAAATACATGACCATAGCCAAGGGCCTGTCGCGACGACATGCGCTCGCTTTCCGTGATGGCAAAGCAACTCTCATTGACTTTGCTAGGATTCTTTGTGCCCTTGGTACCTTGTATTAGCGCATGTTGAGCGGTTTGATGTAGCGTAAAAGAAGATTTTATCCTTTTCATATATAAAAAATAACAAACCGCCTCTACCCTCCCCAAGAAAAAAAAAAACACAACCTTTGGTACAGGGAAGGGTGCAACGACTCGAATAGCAGGAGTGTCATTGCTACAGCCATATGCATTGGACTATTGGAAATAGCAACGACGAGCTTCGGTCAGCTTCTCAGGCTGGGGTAGGCGGGAAATTCAATTGTTTACAACCCTCTCTTTGTCCGTGTATGAAAGTTCCAGTTTCGTCGTGCATTGTGCCAATTGATGGTGACATCACCGACGAAAGGTCAACTGCAACCGTTCCAACGTCACACGGATGATAAAAGGCTCATAATGGCAGGCCATGCATGTTTGCGACGCCGTTTCCCGGCCAAATGTGTTCTGATGGTACTAAATAATATCTCGTACTGTACTCCGTATGATCCTGATGTTATGCCTTTGGCGGGCCCAGTTTTTCAAAATCACGGATGGTTGCATTCAAGCTGCGGCAGCGTCGAGATGACCTCATGTTCAGGCGAGTGCAGCAATCAGTCGTTGTCAACAAGTTTCAGTTCTGTATTGCACGGCTGAGAGATTTCAGGACAATATCCAGGAAAGAGCCCCGTTTGGTCCTTACACTTCCCTCTCCTCTCCCCTCATCTCCCCTCCCCTCCTCTCTTCTCTCCTCTCCTCTTGGCTCGAAGCATCCGTGCTGTTGGTTCTGCGACTTCTTTGCGCTTTGTAGAACGTCAGTCATCAGAAAGAAGGGAGATTGGCCAGGCAGAGAGGCAGGGACTCGAAGCCAGTCAAGTGGGCGCGTGCAGCTGCAGCCGGCCTCCCCTGCTGACTGCGGAGTGCTGACTGCTGACTGCTAATGCCAACTAACCGGTGTTACAGCAAATCTCGGCTCTAACAAAGTTAATCTCGTATCCAGGGTGGAGCCTTGTGACTAGTAGAATAGCATATACTAGGCATATACCTAGTATATACTATTATAAAGTGTAAATTCTTTACTAAGTGATTTTTATTATATATATATATAATATATATAATTATTAAGTGTAATTTAATTACTAAGTAATTTTTACTAAGTGATTTTTATTTTATATATACTATTATAAAGTGTAAATTATTAGTCCTTATCTAAGTGATTTTTTTTTCTATATATATAATATATATACTATTATAAAGTATAATTATTAGCTAAGTAATTTTATATATATATATATATAGCATATGCTATTACTATTATAAAGTATAATTAATAGTTAAGTGATTTTTTTTTTATATATATGTGATAATCTAGGCTTTGCCTAGACCTAGCAATATAGGTGTCAATTGTACAAGTAAATGATGACTTGTACAATGCGTATTCTTTTGGCTATCTATGTGTCACAGCTTGCACCGAAAGGTTAAGAACGAAGTGATGGCTAAGACTATTGCAGTCGCTGCTAGATAGATGCTAGCTAGGGGCGGGTGCGTAAAGGTTTTAATCTCTAACCTAGCACTAATAATATGCGTAGTCTTTAATAAATACCCCGCTTTATAAGTATATAGCTACCTTATAGCTAGCTATTCTCTTTATTATTTATATAGCCTAAAGGTTCTCTAAAGACTTGCTTTAATAAATATCCTATCTTTAACCTCTATGCTCCTAATATAATACCTCCCCTATATATAATTAACCTTAATTATAAAATAAGCTACTTACTTAGGGTATAGTTACTATATTAAAGCTTTATAAGGAAAATAAGATAAGGTACCTTATATCTAGACACATAGGTAAATAAAAAGAAATAATAATAATAATACTACTAATTAAAAATAACCCCTTATTATAGTTAGTAATGTTTAAATAGTAGCTTATATATAGCTTTACTGTAGCAAAATAAATATTATTACCTATTATATAGCTAGAAAAAAAACATAGATAACCTGTGTTAATTTTTGTAATTAGTTAAATAAATAAGGTACCTAATGCTAGGGTTTTAAATAGTTTAACTAGAGGGCTTATATTATAGTTACTATAAGCTTATAGCTATTAGGCATATATGCGTTTAGTAGTGTTAATAGTTATTATTATAATTTATAAATTACCTATACATAGTGCGTTAGATTACTTAAGAGGTCTAGGGTTAATATAAAAGAGACTAATTTTCCCCCTTTCTACACTTTTCCTTTCTTTTATAATATCCCTTAACCTTATAAGTTACCCTTACTAGCTAAGTAATAGCTCTCTTACTACTATTACTTAGTAATTACTAACCTTTTTTAGTCCCCTATTATTATTATTATCTATCCTTATTTATCTTAGTTTTTTACCCTTATCTAGCTTATAAGTTTATACTCTTATTAGCATAACTTCCCTATCTAGTCTATTATAGCTAACTTATAGCTAGTTTACTATATCTAAGTCTTATGCCTAAACTCTGCCTTTATTAATACCTTAAGAAAATTTATTAACTAAAAAATCTCCTATAAAGTCTTCTATAAAGTCTTCTTTAAAGTAAACTTCTTCTAAAATCTTATTATAAGTTTATTATATCCTTATAGTGTCTTTATTACTAACTTACTACTAATAAAATAACTTTAAAGAAGATTCTATATATATACTATTATTAGTAAGTAGTAATATAAAATATCCTCC
This sequence comes from Epichloe festucae Fl1, assembly GCA_003814445.1. Lineage (NCBI taxonomy): Eukaryota > Fungi > Ascomycota > Sordariomycetes > Hypocreales > Clavicipitaceae > Epichloe > Epichloe festucae. Next base: position 3,809,363 of record CP031387.1, on the reverse strand, counting down.
TAAAAAATAGCACTTATAAGATTCTAGGATACCTTATTAATAAAAAAACCTTCCTAGCTAAATATAATAAATCTTTAAGTATAATTTCTTTACTTACTTACTACTTCTTTATAGCTAATATTTAATAGGCTATTTAATAAAATATACTTATTACTTCTAAAATAATAAAAACTATATTATAGTATATCTCTCTTAACTAGAATTTACTTACTTATTACTAATATACTACTAGACTTTAGCTTAAATTATATAGCTTTATAATAGGCTATTTAAACTTATTAAAGCTACTCCTAAAGGTAGCTATTACTATTAAAATAAAGTAAGTATAATCCTATTACCTAAACACTAGATTACTACTAACTTACTACTAGCCTATTATAAAAGTAAAGAAAAAGCTATAGAATACTATCCTAGTTTATAAAAATTCTAATAAGTATAGTTATATTTACTATACTTAAATATTTACTAATACTACTTATAAGGTAAAATATAATAAATATACTATAATAGCGCTACTAAGTAATACTATAAATCTAGAGACTTAGATTAATATTTTAAACTATCTTTACTTTATAGCCTAGAATATCCTAAAGGTAAGCTTTCTTAATATATATAGCTAATACTTAACTAACTTATTAGTAGTTTACACTAAATACTATTAATTTACCTAAATATATTAGTCCTATTAAGCTCCCTAGTGTACTTTAAGTTTATATATATAAAGAGAGGGATTCTAATAATAAAGATACTCCTAAGGCCTTTTCCTCTATAGCTCCTATAGCTACTACTAATAATAAGGGACTAGTAGTCTTAGGGGCTAACTCTATTATAAAGGGATAAGTACTTAGTAGCTATATAATAGATTATTTAAGTTATCTAAGTAAATTAACTTTATTTTCTAATATCTTTAGTATATTAAGTTATAAAATATAATTATCTTATATTAACTTTATTACTTAGCTATTACTTATAGTTATTAATAATTTCTCTAGTAATAAAATCCCTTTTTAATACCTAAGAATTCTCTAAAGTATTATAGCCCTTCTATTTAACTAGATATTTATAATGCCTTCTATTATAGTAGTGTAAAATAATTCTCTTAACTTTAAACTCTTATTTATTATCTTTAATAGTATCTTATAGTAAGAAGGTATCTTCTATATCTATTAGGTCCCCTTTAAAAGGTTTAAGACTAGTAATATTAAATATATTATATAATTAAGTCCTAGGTAGTAATTTTAATTAATACACTAATCTATAACTCTTAATTACCTTTTTAATCTTATAAGGGCCTAAATACTTTATAGCTAGCTTTTTACTAGGGTGTCTTAGGTTAATGTTTTTTATTAATAATAAAATATAGTTACTAACTTTAAACCTTATTAGAGTTCTCTTCTAGTTATAATATTTTTTATACTAAGTCTATAAGTTACTTAAAAGCTACTTAATTATAGTATGCTTCTCTCTTAGTGCTAAAATCCTACTTTTAGCTTAATTATTTACTAAAGGGATATTTACTACTACTTACTATAAACCTCTAGGATTATAACCTTATAATGCCTCTACTAGTGTGTAGCTATACATTAAGTAATTGCTTATATTATATTTAAATTACGCTATTAATAGGTTATTTACCTAATTAGTCTATTTAGTATAAGCAAAAGCCCTTAAATAATATTCTAAGACCTAGTTTAAATGTTTTATCTAACTGTCTATCTAGGGATAAAAAGCAATGCTAAGTAGCTACTTTATTACAAGAAGATAATAAAAAGTTATCTAGAAACCACTAGTAAATATAGAACCTTAGTCTATTATAATACCTTCTAGGGCTCTATAGTCTCTAAAAATATATTCTAAGAACATAGTTACTAGCCTATCACTAGTTAGTTACATTAAAATAGGGATATAAATACTATATTTCGTGAAATAGTTAATAATAACTAAAATTATATTATAGGTTTAATTTAAATCTTTTACTAGTGGAAGTCTAGTGATAAAATCTATTAATAATTCTTAAAAAGGGTAATTAGGCACTAGTAACATAGCTAGCTTGCTATATAGTTTATAATGCCTTAGTTTTAAAGTCTAATAATTTACATAAGTGCTAATATATACCTTTATATCTTTCTTTATTATTAGCTAATAATATTAGTTTATAATCTAATAAAGAGTTTTACTCACTTCTTAGTGCCTAGTAATAGGGTTATTATAAGTTAGTAATAAAATTTCTTTCCTTATACCTAGAGAAATAAAAACATAATTCGTAAATATTAATAGCTTAGAGGGTTTAATTAACTATATCTAGGATATAGTTATATTGCCACTTTTAAGTAACTTTAATTAAGCTATAGCAAATTTATTGCCTTACTATGCTTTATATAATAAGACTTAAATTAGGGGTTCTAATTCTAAGCTCTTTTCTAGAAAGTTAAAGTTAAACTTAGAAGAGGTTCTCTAAATAGATTAAATCCTAGCTATAATATCTCTATAATTAATTAGTTTAATAGATACTTCTAGTCTTATAAGGACATAGATAAGTGACGTTTTTAAGGGGCGCCCTTACCACTTACTAGTAATAACCTATGCTAGTCTATCCCTATTAGAAATAGCTAGTCTAATAGGAAAATTAAAATAATTAAGCAATAAATAATATATACACTAGGTACTAATAGTATTACTATAGCTAGCTTATTACTTATTAATAGAAGTATAAAAAGTATTAAATAACCCTACTAATATAACTCTTCTAAGATTATCTAGATTATTAGGTTCTTTAGGAATATAGTTAAGTTATGATTTTTTAAAACCTTAGATATTAGCAGTATTATCATAGCGTTATTATAACTAACTATTAGTTATATTAAGTGACGTTTTTATAGAGCCTATAGTATTAATAATATTACTATAGTGTTCCTATCTCTTAGTATCTATAAATTTAAATAAAAAGGCAGGAAGTTATGTAGTTACTACTTCCTCTTTCCTTACCTTACTTATAAAATCTAGTTTTCTTAAAAGTAAGTTAGTAGGATTTAATTTCCCTATATAATATATAATCTTAAAATCAAAAGGATAAAGCTTATTAAGTATAGTTACTTACTTACTAGTAAGCTTAGGCTTTATAGTAAGGTACTTATAGTTTAAATAATCTATAATAACTTTAATTATATAAGCTAAATAAGCAAGATAGTGTCTCTATATGTGAAAAGCCTCTTAGATAGCTAATAATTCGCCGTTAGGTATTAAATATCGTAATTTAGTATTAGTTATCTTCCTTAACATAAATATAACTAGGTGCTAGTAACCTAGCACTAATATTATGAGTATAGCCCTAATTGCATGTCTAGATATATCTATCTCCACTCTAAGATACGCAAATAGGTTAAAATACACTAAAATTAGCGCTTCCTAAAATCTTTATTAAAGCTCTCTAAACGCTACTAGCTTATAGGGTTCTAGTTTAAATATTACTAGTTAATTCCCTCTAAGGTAATCTATTAATAGAATAATAACTTTACTATACTATTTAATAAAACAGTAGTAGAATCTAGTAAAACCAAGAAATAACTAAATATTAAAAACGCTGCGTAGTATTAGCTAGGTTATAATTGCTTTAACTCTTACTAGGTCTATTATAATACCTTTCTCTAATATCTTTGTTAAAAATAAGACCTATTTTTAGCCCTTTCTAGTTAAAGGACCTTTCTATTACTAGCTTGCATTGCAAGCCTGACAGCTGCACTGCAGCTGTCAACGGTCGCGAAGGTGGCCGTCAATGGCTACGTCGCAGCTGTCAACAGCTGCGACTGACCGTGTGAATGACTAATCCAAATCAATTATCAATTGTGGATTATTTAATTGCGTTATGGCTGCAAGCGCAGCCACAACCGTAGCGCCACTAGTAATTAGGTAAGCTAGGGTGACGTAAGCAGGTTACCCTATAGCTATCTTTGACAGCGATTTTCTCTTTAACTAGAGGTTATATAAAAGTCTTATATATAGCAAATTGAAGCTAGAAGATAGGGTTTTTATTTTATGTAGGAATATTTTTTAGACCAAAATTTAGTGCATATGGGTTGCTAGTTTGTATGGTGGTGAGTCGATTTTTTGGATTTTACATACAAATGAATTTTGCGGAAAACAAAAAGTGGCCTATAAGACCTTTTTAGCGGTCTGGATCCACCGATACGGTCGGTGGGTATATGAGAGGAAGAAGATCTTTTCAATTTAGCTAGATAGCTAGGCCTCTCAATCTAACAGCCGCATTGCCCGTACAACGTCACTAAAATCAATTCTATTAGTATATAAGATATCGTAAAAGTCATCTAGATTGAATTCTATTAGTTGATAACTGCCGAAACCTTCCGTTGCGTTGCGTTGAATAAATATTCAACGTGGTGGCTCTATTGGTCCCTGACCGTAGAAGCTACACTTGTACAGCTGTTGCCAGCTGGTAACTAGCTCCCTATAACTCAATAATCTTAAAGCCTAAAAATTTAACTTCCTTAACTAAAAATTAACACTTCTTAAGGTTAATAAAAAGACCTACCTTTCTAAACCTATGTAAAACTTATTTAATGTGTTCTATATAATCTTTAACCCTACTACTATATATTAGTGTATTATCTAGATAGATAATATAAGTCTTATTAATAAGTCCTTTAAGAGTATTATTAATATACTCCTAAAAAGTCACTAGTGTGTTAACTAGTCTAAATAGCATTACTAGATATTTAAAGTAGCTATATTAATAATAGAACGCTATTTTCTACTTATTACCTAAGCGGATATATAGCTAGTAGTATATATCTTTTAAATCTAGGACTATAAAAATAACTACGCTTACTAATTAATTAAGAATTTTAGTAATAAGGGGCAAAGGGGCCTTATTCTTAATTATAATCTTATTTAAGCCCTTATAATCTATATAAAGCCTTAATTTCCCTCCTTTCTTTAGAATAAATAAAATTAGGGCTCTAGCTAGGCTAACTAATCTTCTAATTTACCCTTTAAGCTACATACTTATAAGGTACTCTCTAAGAACCTCTAGCTCCCTCTTAGCTAAATTATATATAGGCCCCTAAGGTAGTGTTTTCCCTTCTTCTAATTTAATTATATAAGTGTAACCTCCTAGTTTAGGAAGCTTACTTACTAACTCTTTAGAAAAAATATCTATAAACTCCTTATATTCTTCTAGGATTATTAGTGTAAGGCGCTTAGTGCTCTTATTCTAATTTAATATAGCTTCTTTATTACTTATGTTTTCTAAAATTAGTATAACTATAATACCTTTGCTTTTTTGCTATAAATAAGCATACTCTAGGATCTATATAGCTACTTTACTATTTATTTATATATCTATTACTACTAGGTTCTCTAATTAGCCTTCTCCTTTTCCTTTTTAATTTTTATTTTCTAGAATACTTAGCCTAATCTTTATTACTCCTAATAATAAAGTAACTACTACTATTTTTTTCTCCTTATATACTTACCACTTACTATAAGTAAAGGAAAGATATTCTATTATTACTAGATATCTCTAGTATTTATACTCCTAATATATAATCATAGGTAAATACTCTTTAATCTAGTCTATACCTAGAATTATCCCTTTACTTATATTAGTAATAAAGTAGCTAACTTAGTAAACCTTTATAAATCCTATACTATCTTTTATCTTAACTAATTTTTTTAAAATTCCTTAATATAAAATCACTTTTTTACTTGCACTCTTTAATATCCTATCTAATTAGATTATATTCTCCTAATCCTTTTTTAATAATAATTTTAGATAAATTATTAAAGACTATATGCCTATATTAAACAGCGCTTATATAGCTAATTACTAGTTATCTTATTATAGAAATGCTTATATTCTTATTCTATTATCTATAGGGTATTCTATAGTAAGATTATATTCCTAGGTCTATGCTAATTAAACTAGTATTATATTAGGAGATATAGCTTTATTACTACTTTCCCTATGCTTCTTAGTTATATACTTAGTACTTTTATAGGTAAAATAATCTAGTGCCTAATAAACTAGTAAAGCATACCTAGGCTTTTTATATTTATAGTATACTAGGGATAATCTTTTCCCTTAGTCTTTACTCTATTACTATGCCCTATTTATAAGTAATATAAAACAAGAGCATTATCTCTTTCTTTTAGAGTCCTAACCTTTTTTATTATTTTAGCCTAAACCTATTATAACCTCTGCTTTCTTACCCTAGCCTTATAGTTAGCTCTAGGTTATTAGGATCTCTTAACTAATTATTTACTTCCTTATAGTGTTATTTAAGCTATTTAGAAAGATTATAATTCTTAGATATATAGGGATTTCTTTAGGTAACTTAGCTTTTACCTTATCCTAGGCTTATATAAAGGATTAAAATAATTAGTTATTCTTTTACCTAAGATTTAGTAATAACCTTATTACTTCTAAGTATCTTATACTTATATCTATTATTCTAGTTTTTAACTATTCTAGAAAATCTACCTAGGTAATTAATAAATAATTTACATACTTATCTATAGCTATATAACGTATTTACTATTACTTTATATCACTAGCTAGGTAGCTACTTGCATACACTACCTTAGTTATATTATCCTTAAAGGTATAGTAGTTTAATTTAAATAATATATCTAAGTTTACTAAGAAATTCTATAGGCTTTTATATATTTCCCCTTTATATATAAGCATTTTTATCTATATTTTAATAAGACTACCTTACTATATATTCTTTACGCTAGCTAGCTAACTATGTAGCTGTTCCTAGTACTCCATCCGCTTAGTTAAGAGGGAAAACCCTTTGCTAGGAAGAAAAACCCCCTTATGTCTGTAAACAGGCTAGCGCTAACCCTCTTCTAGGTCTGCGCCGCATTAGGTGTGATTAATTATAGGTGTTTAGTGCTAGCTTATGCTAGCCTTATCCTAAAGAAAATAAAAAAGAAAGGAAAAAGTGTGGCAGTGGTTCTAACTAGCTCCCTTTAGTGCTAGTCTAGTCTTACTCTAACCTAGCTCCGCGTCTCTTACTTTGCCCTAGGGCGTAGTGAATTTAGATTTATAATAATAATTTACTTTTTATTTACTTTACTTCTAACTTTTCTAGTGCCTTACTTTTTAGCTAAATCTAACCTAGCACTAGTCTAGATATCTTACGAAGTCTAAGCATATGGTTTTATTTAATTATAGTGGGGGGTAAGTGATTTAGGCCTAGTGGCTAGGCGGTTCCGCTTCTAGATTAGTTACGCGCTATCTATGCGTTTACTTGTCTTATGCTTTGTTTTCTAGCTAATATTATAGTTAGTCCCTCCCTCTCCCTCTCTTAAGTATAAAAGAGAGCTCCTCCCCCCTTAAGGTTCTAACCTTTTTCCTTTTCTTATAATAAATTTCCTATGGGTTCTTTTCCTTTCTATCCCTTTTAGGAGCTATTTAAGGCTTCTCTAGTCTAGTGCTAGTTTAAATACTAATGTTTTGCGTAGAAAAACGCGCTATAATATTACTAAGCTCTATAAGTACCTTATTTTTAGTGCTATTCTAGCTCTAATTTACCTAGGAACTTATAACCTTAGATAAGTATTTAAGGAAGTCCTTAACCTAGAAGTAATTAGATTAGGCAGAGGCAAAAGGCCTAGAAGTGAGTCCCCTCTGCCTCTATTCCGCCCCGTTTCCAGGTCTAACCTAGGGCAGCTAGGTAAGCCGCAAGAGATCCAGTGTGTGTCCTGCGAGACACGATCCGTCGAGTGTGAGGGCCATCAGTGCCATGACGTTGTCGGTAAGTCGGTTCGGGTTATATATATAGCTAGTGCTAATATAATATTAGTAGTTTAATTTATATAATTCTTTATAAGGAATAGTATAAAATACTATTTATTATAAAGCCCTTTAGGTAAGTATATATTAAGTTTATATATAGTATATATACTAAACTAAGATTTAGTATATTAGGTTTTTATAACCTTATATATATTTTTATAGAATTCTTTAACTAGAAGGTATATATTATATACTATTTATAAAATATATCTAGTATATATACTAACTTATATTATAGTATAAAGAATAAGAATTTTATTATATACTAGGGGTAATAGTTTTATTACTTTATATATATTATAACCTTTTTTATATATTTTAGAAGTATTAACTTTATATAGGTAAAATACTTTAATATTAGAGACAGAGCATGTAATGTAATGTAATGTAATGTAGTTTTTGGGGTTTGGATGTAATGTGTAATTATTACACATTACATTACATTACATTCATTACAAATGTAATATTAGGGGAAAAAAAAGTGGGGTATATTAAGGTCTTATAATATTATATAGAATTTTCTCTTTAAGATTAATATTAACCTTTTTCTCCTACTATTTTTTTTAAAATTACTATAAATTTTCTAAATTTCTTATATTTTAGATTATTACTTATAATTCTAGGTATAGGGTATTATAAGTAAGATAAATACTTAAATTATATTCCTTATTTTTTTTTCTATATTTCGAGGTATTATAATACTAATAACCCTTTTTTCTAAGTATTAATATTAATTTATTTAGTATAAGTGTTTTTTTACTAGAATATACCCTATATATACTTTTAGAAATAATGTTAAATAATATATTATAAATTCAAATAATTAGATTAAAAGATTATAAAACATTTCTATAATAGCTTTTATTTTTCTTTATTTAAAACAAAAAACTTAGTCTAATATCTATTTTATTATAATTAATATAAAATATTTCTAATATTTATATTTTCTTTTATACTTTTTTTAAATTTATTACTTAAAGATTAATACTTTATTTATAAAGAATTCCTAAAATATTAGTAATAAAAGAAAAATATTTATATAATATTAGTAATATAATTTAAAAAAGGCTTTATTTATTATAATAGCTTTTAGGTATATAAACTTATTATATAATATTATATACTATTTTTAAATATAGTATTTAATTATAATAAATTTATAGCTTCTTCTATATTAGGTAATATAAGATATATATAATATAATTAGTATAATATAATTAGAAGAGACTTACTATACTTCAAATTAATACTTTTTTATATAGAAAATACTTTTTTATAAATAAAAATCAATTATTTCTTAGTAAAATTCATAGAAAAAGCTATAAATTAGCTAGATTTATATAATTTTAAAGCTATAGGTATACTATTTTAATTTTATAGAGTAAATATAAAAAAGTGGGTCTAAAAGTAGGTCTAATGTGGGTCTTATGTGGGTCTCTACTAGTTTGATTGGTCTTATTAGACTGTTTAGTCAATTGCGTCATTTGTGACCCACTTGCTTAGCTAAGTGAAAAAATTTTTAAGGAGGGGTATTCCTTTACTTTCTCTTTTCTTTCTTTCTTTTCTCTTTTCTTTTTACCTTAGTAAATCCAAAAAAAACATTTAGAAAAACCTTTACATAGTTAAGCTAGTTGTGTTTACTCTTGTTTTTATAATCTTTTTACTTTTTAAATAAGTTACAAAACCCCTAAAAAAAACAAAAATCAGAAAAAATCACAAAAAATCAGGAAAATTAGGAAAAATATACCTTTGAAAATCTGCAAAATCTACAAAAATCAGAGAAATCGGAAAAAATCGGAAAAATCGGAAAAAATCGGAAAAAAAGACCTAGACCCACTTCACTATGGATTCCTCTTTTTGCCCCTTAGATAACGATTCTGATGCTAGTATGCCTAGCCCTTCTAGGCCTAGCTTACCTTCTAGGCCTAGCCAGGCTAGCCTAGCTTCAGGGCCTTCTTAAACAAGTAATCTTCTAGGATTATATAAGAAAACCCTTGAAAATCAATAAGATTACGAGTTTTCTTCAAAAGCATATATTTTTACCTATAATTTATTTAATTATTAGTTATCTGATATTAAATATAATAAAGAAAGGGAAATTATATGCTTTTATACGCAATCTAAATGTAATTTTACATTTAGAAGTAAAGCAAAGAGATTCTAAGCTTCTAATAGGGTTTAACACTATCGAATTAAGCATCCAGAAATTGCTACTTCTAAATCAGAAGAAAAAAAACCTGAAAAGATTATTAGTAAGTCTTTTATTCTATTTTATTCTATTTATTTTAAATTTTAAATAATTAATTCTATACTAACTATATATCTAGTACCTGAAATTCCAGTAGTATTCACTCCTACTAATTAGTCTTCTTTAACCTCTTTTTTTTTAATAAAAAGACCTCGAAATCATACTATTTTAAAGGAATTTTTATCTGAAGAAGCGGTTAATCTAGTTATTAAATTTCTACTAGAAAATAACCTTTCTTTTGCTATAATTAATAGCAAATCCTTTAAAAATTTACTAAATTATTATTCTAGGTAAGTTAATTCTTTTCCTATAACTATTATAGTTATTTAAGCTAATTTATATAGGAATAATGATTTAGCTTCTTTGCTTAGTTACTGAATAATAATACATAGAATAAATACTATGTATTATTTATCTAAGCAAAAAATCCTCTAATAAATCCAATATTAAATTAAATATTAAGGTTTAATTTCGGTTTAACTAGATATTTGGACTTTGTTTAATTCAAAGTCTTATCTAGGGGTTATTATAAGCTAGCTTAATCTAAACTTTAAGCTAGAATATAAGCTAATTAGTAAGTCTTTTAATTAGTATTAATTCTATTATTTACTAATTATTTTACTTATAGGATTTGAATATCTATCAAATTCATATACAGGAGCTTATATTTACTAATGCTTTAATAATCTTATTAAAGACTATTACTTAGAGCTAAAGGATATTCTTAGGTAAGTTATTTCTCTAAATATTATAACTATTATTACACTTTAATTCTAATTTATATATAGTTTTACTAGGGATAATGGTTCTAATAATAATACTTTTATAACTTCTTATATTAATAAGAGTTATAATAGTATTAGTATTAAACTATATAATATCCGATGTATAGCTTACGTTTTTAATATCGTAGCTAAGGATATTATTACGAATTTTATTAAATCTATGTCTTCTAAGGAAGACTTAGAAAGTTTTAAAAATAGTGAATATCTTTACTATTCTACAGAAGAAACTTTGTATATCCAAGGGAATCCTAATTTTTAACAATTTAAATCCTTAGTAAATGGTAAGTAATTAATCTATTATTCTTTACTATTTTTTATCTAATAATGCTAATATTAATTATAGGTATACTAGGAAAGGTTAAAAGGATTGCTATTCTAATTAAGAATAACTAAGCTTTATATAAAACTTGGTTAAAATACCTTAGAAAAGCAAAAACACAAGGTAACCTAGCTAAGAATTGTAATATTATAAAGATTCCTTTAGGTAAGTCTTTAATTCTTATTATAATTATACCTAATACTAATCTATTATATTTATAGCTAATAAAACAAGGTGGAATTTAACCTATAAGATGATTAATACTTCTTTAGAGCTTAAAGAAGCTATTATTCTTCTTAATAGGGAAACTAATATTGCTGCCCTTAAGGATGCTATGCCTATAACACAAGAATAGGCTGATTTAGCAACCTTAAGTAGTATATTAGAGGTTTTTTATAAACCTACTATTATACTTTAAAGCTAGAAGTATAATACTTTAGGTCTAGTCCCCCTTTTTATTACTAAGATATATGAATATCTTAATAATATAAAAGAGAACTAAAAGGCTTATAATAACCAGGTATTTATCTATTTTACTTTCTTTTTAATTATATTATACTAACTTATAAAATTAGAAACACGTTTATAATCCTTTTAGTAAGGTCTTTATAGCCTCTATAGATATTAGCTTAGAAAAGCTAGGTAATTATTTCCTATAAGATATAGGAAATAATTACTACTTTTATAAGCCTTATTTATATGCTATGTTATTAGACCCTAGGCTTAATCTTATTACTATAAAAGATAAGCTTAGATTATAATCAAGAACAATCAAAAAGTTACTAGATAACTTAGAAAAGGATTATAATTCATAAGTATAATATTTATTATTATTATTATTCTTATTACTAACTTTAATACTAGGCTTCTTCCTACTTATAAGGAAAATTAGGCTAATTTAGGCCTAGAGCTAGGCTTAGATAATTCAGAGCTAGAAAATACCTAATTTCTAGTAGAAATTGGAGGGCCTATTTAGCCTAGAACCTTTTCTAATCCTTAACCTAAGCCTAAGTCTTCTAACCTCTATAAAGGGTTATTCTTAAATGAGAGAGATAAATCTATTTAAAAAACTTAAAAGAATAAAATCCCTACTTTTACTAACTTAGAACCTAAAGAGAATAAAGTAAGTAAATATTTCTTCCTATTATATCTTATTATTATACTAATATTATAATAAAGGAAGATATCTTTAAATGGTAGGAAGATAACCAAAAGTCTTTCCCTATTCTAAGTATAATAGCTAGAAGATATCTAGCTATTCCTGCCACTTCTAGTGTAATAGAAAGCACCTTTAATACTAGTGGGAATATTATTACTAAGCGCCAAACTTCCTTAAAACATTCTACAATTAAGGAACTAATTCTATTAAAGAATTAGGAAAAGGAGGATAATATTGCTACTAAGCAATACTCAGAGCTATATAACTATTATAGCTCTTTTTCTAAGGATTCAGATACTATGTCTTCTTTAAAGGAAAAAGAGAAATTAGATAAATCCTAGGATTTATCTAGTTCTTCTTTAGAAGATATATATTCTAACTTAGACTAAGTAAATCTTTAGAAGGGTTTTTTCCTAGTTTAGTCTAGTTTTCCCTTAATAAAGATTTTTATATTATTATAACTACTAGTATAACTATTATTATAACTATTATTATAACTATTATTATTACTATTATTATTACTATTATTATTACTATTATTATTATTTAAAAAAACATAAAAGAGAAAATATTTTTATAATATTAATATTTTTAAAAACCTTAAAATACTAAATACTTAAAAGATTTACTTTTTCCTATAGTAAATCCCTTATACTTACTTATATTCTTATTTATATATTTTATTTTCTATTTATTTTTTATTAAACTTTAACACTAATAATATTATAAAGTAATATAAGCTATTATAAGCTAAACTAGTATTAGTATTAAGCTATTATAAGCTATTATAAGCTATTATAAGCTATTATAAGCTATTATAAGCTATTATAAGCTATTATAAGCTATTATAAGCTATTATAAGCTATTATAAGCTATTATTAGCTATTATATATGTTTATATATACTCTCTTAACGCTTATAATTAAAGCATTTACCTTAAAGAGAAAAATAAAAAATAATTACAAATAATTACAAATAATTACATGTAATGTAATGTAATATCTAGGGGTTAGGTGTAATGTAATGTAATGTGTAATGTAATGTAATGTAATGTGTATTAAATACATTACATTACAAACATTACACAATGTAATGTAATGTAATGCAATGCTCTGATTAGAGATAAGGAAATAAGTATTAAACTACCTAGTAATAATAAGTATAAGGTATATCTTACTAATACTATATATATACTAACTATATACTTATATCTTTTAGTGCACTTTAAGCCCTAATATTATAAAAGAGGTCCTTAGTAAGTTTATATATTAGGCCTATAGCTAATATATATTACTAATATAATTCTAAGGACTTAATCTAATATAAATAAATATAAATCCTAAGTATAAGTAATATTAATATACTTAATATATATAAGGCTAATAATAGTATAGTTTCTTACTAAAAGAAAGCTACCTTTACTAAGTAAAAAAATACTAAGAAAAAAAAGGCTACTAAGGCCTAAAAAGCCACTACTATTACTACTACCTTTATTACTACTAACCCTAATAATTAAATACCTCTTACTTTATATATACTTTATATATAAGATTTTACTCTTTTTATTTCTATATAGTATAGTTTTAAAGAAAGTATATACCTTATATATATTTATATATACCTAGTATATAAGGAATTACTTTTATTAGTTTTGTTACGTGCTAGAATTGACAGTTAGCCTGTCACCTTAGGATGTGGCCTGTCAATGCCACAAGACCTTAGATGTGGCTAGCACATGACCTAGAACCCCTATATTAGACAATAGCTCTGACCTCTAGCTAGTTAAATCATTTATCACCTTCACACTTATTTATATTATACATTTCGTATCGTAATAAGTGGTAGCAATTGCTCTCTGATTATTGCGCACCTCTAGCGCTTTTACTGCTAATAAAAGCCACTAAACCGACTATTCGTTAACCAATCCACCAAGCCCGTCAAAGCTATCCCTTTCAATAGGCCTGATAGTCTCTAGGCATCGCGCCTATCGTCAGATTCGTTGACCTTCAATCCGACCGTCAGAACTGTTGACCTTCGTTCTGATCGTCAGATTCGTTGATTTTCAATCTAACCTTATCAGATTCGTTAACCTTTAATTCGTTAACTTTAATCTAATCGTTAGATCTGTTAACCTTTAATCTAACCATTTAATCTGTTAACTTCGATCTAACTGTTAATCTAACTAATTAATTAAGCTATCCCTTTAGCTAGGCCTAATAGCTCCCTTAGGCATTGCTCCCATTGTCAGATTCTTTGATTATCGAAGACCTTTGATTTAAAGACCTTTGATCCGTTAATTTGAAGACCTTCGATCCGTTGATTTGAAGACCTTCGATTCTTCGACCTTTGAAGACCTTCGACCTTCGACTTTCGACCTTCGATTTGAAGACCTTCGACCTTTAAAGACCTTCGAAGACCTTCGACCTTCGATCCGTTCAATTGATCGTGCGAATTCGATCGACCCGAAGACCTTCGACCTTCGATTCTTTGACCTTCGATTTGAAGACCTTCGATCTTTGAAGACCTTTAACCTTTAACCTTCGATTCTTCGACCTTCGATTTCCTTCGATCCGTTCGTTGACCTTCGACCCGACCGTCAAATCTGACAAATTCGTCAATTCTAATCCAATAAAGCTCGCTAGATACAATGCTTCCCTTACACCAGCTAGATTAGTGTGAGTAACAGCGATTATAGTAGCTTTATAAGCAAGATTATTAGCGCCAAACCTGTGGCATCTGCTAGAAGACCTTCCCTTTAAGAAATTAAGTCTTTTAGCACCTTAAGGACCTATGCCTAGCTAGTTAGCAATATTAATAGATTTAACAGCAGCTGGTTTAGCAATTCCAGTGGCAGTAAGAATAGTATTAACGGGACCTTTAGGACCTAAGGACCCGATATCTATGGCAGCAGTAGCAATTAGAGCAGCGATTACAGCAGCAAATTTAATGGCAATAGTAGCAAATACAGGACCTTTAACAGAAGCTAGCGATAGAAGAGGATAACTTTTAATAGCTTAAAGACCTCATTAAGGAAGTCTTTAAAGAGCGTAATAACCTTTAAAGGCAGCTAGCCTATTAGCAAATTTGTCAGCAAATTCGTTAGCTAATTTAACAGCCTAACCGAATTTAACATCCTAACCGAATTCGTCCTTTGCAACGCTTGTTGCCTAACCCTCTACAAAGCTCGTTGCCTGACCCTTTACAACGCCCTCTGCAAAGCTCGTTGCCTAACCCTTTGCAACGCCCTCTGCAAAGCTCGTTGCCTAACCCTCTGCAACGCTCGTGGCCTAACCAAGCTATCAATCATCAGATCTATCAGCTAGATCAATGTGACTATCCGTACGAATCTGACAGCGATTTGGATTATCAATCTAATCGTCGACCTGACTGTTAACCTAACCGTCAACCTGATCAATCTGATCAATCTGACAATCAAATTGACTATGATTCAGAGCGCCCGTTTAACTTGCACTTCAAATCAGATATACAATTCCATGATTATTAATCTAACCGCTATAGTTACAGATCCCGTAGGTTAAGTTATTAACCTAATAACCGATTTAATGACTAATTCGATGACTAATTCAATAACTAATTTAATGACGAATTCGATAACCGATTTAATGACTGATTCGATGACTAATTCGACGACCGATTTAATGACCGCTAGACCTAACAATCTATCTAACTGAATTTCCCTTGTAAGAGCCTGTTTCCTAGCTTATTACAAATTCATTAGATCTTAGATAGCTAGGACAGCTATCTCTTTTATCTATAGTGCCTGCATTTATTACGTGCTAGAATTAACAGTTAGCCTGTTACCTTAGGATGTGGCCTGTTAATGCCACAAGACCTTAGATGTGGCTAGCACGTGACCTAGAACCCCTATATTAGACAATAGCTCTAACCTCTAGCTAGTTAAATCATTCATCACCTTCACACTCATTTATATCATACATTTCGTATCGTAACAAGTTTTATATTATATATTTTTAAAAAGAAAAGATATATATATAGTATATATATAGTATATAGTATATATGCTTAAAGTTAGTTTAGTATATTTTATTTAGTTATAAGGCACTAAAAATTAAACTAATATATATATAATATATACTAAACTTTGCCCTTTTATTCTCTCTATTTATAATATATATATAAAGATAGTAATCTAAGTAACTAATTTTATTAATAACTTTATACTTAAAGTAATAAACCTCTTTAAATTAGGCTATTATTATAGGCTAATTCTAATATCTTTAAAGCTACTTACTCTTTTATAAATTAATACTTATATATAGGGTATATTTACTATATATATATAGCATATATAAATACTAACTTACTCTTAGGTATAATATTATAATTAATAATAGTAGGAAAATATATAGTAAGAGCTTTTTAGATAATACTAGCGTAAGTATTTCTAATATATATAGCTATTAATAAGTATATAAAACTAGATTTATTACTAGATTTATTAGTATTATAAGGGGAGAGTATAGTTACTTAGTAAAGTAAATATTAAGCTTAAAGAGAAGGTTATAAGTAAAAAGTATAAACTATATATATATAATATATATAGTATATACTTATATTACTAATAGTGTAATTTACTACTAGGTATTATCTAATAGCTAGTGTAATATATAATATCTTTATAAGCCTAGGTATATTAGTCTATTATATACTATATATATATATACCTATTAATTAGTTTATAAATCTAGCCCTAAGATATCCTTACTATAGAAGTTTATAAATAAACTTAAGCTTCTTATATAAGTTATAAGTATATTATATATAAGCTATTACTAATAAATAATATTTAATAGGGAATAAGATAGTGTATTTAAGCTTAAATATAGCTCTTTATTTTACTAAGCTAGTGGTATTACTAGGAGATAAAATCTATAATTATTATATAAAAGTAATAATTATCTAAGTATATATAGTTAAAGTAAGAGTTTTATAGAGAATAGCTCTTAGCTTACTAATAACTAAGAGGTATAATATATAGGAAATATATATCTAATATATATACTAAGGATATATATAAAATACTTTATCTTTTATATTATAAGAGAAAGCTTTTATATTATAAAAGCTAACTTTATAGAAGGTATAAAAGAGTACTAGATTATAAAAGGTAAAGAAAGATATATAGTATACTATATATTATACTAGTTTTACCTTAATCTAAGACTTATTTAAATTTAGCTTTTATATATTCTTATACCTTATCTCTCTTTTATTAAATCTCCTTTATATTATTAGTATACTATTATAGCTATTATAATTATATATATACTATCTCTAACTTCTTACTTTTCTCCTTTAAAGCCTAAATCTCTAGTTTAGCTTAATATATCTTAATTTGCTTTTTAAGCTACTTTCTTTATTTTCTTAGATATTATATATTTATATTAGCTAAGCTACTTATATTATTACTATATATAGCTAATTATTATTACTTATAGGATTAAGTATTATTATTACTTATATAGCTTTAATTATTATTATTACCTATATTAAAGTTAAAGTTAAAGTTAAAGTTATCCTAGAAAAGTTAGTATATAATATTAATATAAGACTAATATAAACTTACTATAACCTCCTTCTTAACTATTAGTATATATAAGTAAAAGACTATTAGTATATATAAGTAAAAGACTATTAGTATATATAAGTAAAAGACTATTAGTATATATAAGTAAAAGCTAATAAAAATAATATTACTATTACTTTAATTATTTATTCCCCTATTATCTTTTATATAAGGTTTATATTATTAGAGTTACTTTTATTCTTATTATAAAGATATAAGTTAAATTAAAATTAGTATTAGAAAAGGGCTTAAGCTTTATTATATATATTAGGTAAGGTACTTAGGGAATATATAGTAAATTTATTTTTACTAGGTATAGGTAAATTATAGGGGTTTTAAGGGTTTTAAGGAAAACTAGTATTTTATTCCCTTTTAAAAGCTTATCTTTAGTTTATTTTATCTTTCCTAATAAGTATATTACTTATATAACTCTTATAAGAAATATCTCTTTAGGTATATTAAATACCTTTATTATTACTAATTTATACCTTAAGGTATTTCTTAACTATTACTCTCTTAAGACTAAGATATAATTAGTATATATATAGTAAAAGGAATATTAAAGTTATACCTAAGAATTACTACTAAAAAAAATACTTATATTTTAGTAAAGATATAATCTTCCTAATAATTACTTTTCTTTATATTAGTATTCTTTACTATATATATCCTTTATTTAGGTTTTACTTTAGATATAGCTAGCACTAGTCTAGCTATTATCTAAGGGGTAAGCTTAGTATTAAACCACTTCTTATAATTTAAATATACTTTATATAAGTATTTAATATACTCTTTATATTTCTCTTAAGATAATATATTTAAAAGAGATATAATAAATTTCTTATTAGGTATATCTTAGCTAGACTTTTACTAATTATACTTAATATAAATATAGTAAAAGATTAATAAATACTCTAAATATTCCTACTATATAAAACTTAGATATTACTTATATAAGTAATCTTTAAAACCTATTTATTATTAGTATATATATAACCTTAGGGATACTTATATATACCTCTTACTTACTTAGTATTTATATTATAGGTAATAGCCTAGATTATACCTATTATATTAGCGTATATATATTTAATATAATACTATCTTATAACACTCTTACTAATTATACTAAGCTACTTAAATAAAGTAAAAAATATCTATTATAGATTAATTATAATATATATATATATAAAGTCTATTATTTATATATATCTCTTTATAGCTTTAAGCTATTAACTAAGTTATAATAATATATATATATATTTCTTATACTAAGGTATATTATTAGCTTTATATATTAAAAGAAATAGTATATATATACTTAACTTCTCTTTATTATATAAGGAATATATAAGAATATTTACTATTCCCTTAATTTATTAGAAAGAGAGGTTAATTTAAAGGTATTATACTCTTATAAAAGCTTTTACTTATTCCTATAAGTATAAAATAATAAAGTAATTATCTAGTTCCTATATATAAATATAGTAAATTTACTATTTATTTAAGTTCTAAAGTTAATTAAAGTACTATTTATATATAGTGCTTATATTTAGTTAGTATATAATAAATATACTCCTAGTATAAACTTACTTATAAGCTATAACCTTACTAGGTATTATAAAAGCTAGGCTTAAAGGATTAAGCTTTATACCTTATTCTTATAATTAAGGGCTAAATAAATTTACCTTAAGGAATCTATCTTATAATATTCTAGGAATAAGGAAAGTATAAGACTTAAATATAGCCTCCTTATATAATAATTAGTTAAGACTATAAGCTAGATATTATATAGTAATTATATATATATAAGTTATTAATAATAATAGATTATAATATTATTTAATAGCTAAAGATAATACCTCTTTAATATCCTATAAAATACTTTTTAGAGATAAGGGTATATAAGTATATATTCTATATATAGTAAGTATAAGAAAAGGGAACCTTTTTATATTAAAAGAAATAAAAAAGTTATATTTAACCTTATATTTTTAAGTCTTAAGGTTTACTTACTTTATATAATAAAAAACTATATTTTATTAGCATATTCCTACTATATATATAGTATATATATAGACTATATTGCTTTTATTTTAACTAGAAAATATTCTAAAAAGAGTAATACTCTTTACTATTAGTTTCCTTAGGACTAGTACTATAAGTTACTATATATTTAAGATATATAATATCTAAAGAATACCTATTAACTTAATATTTTATATATAATCTAGTATTAAGGCCTTAGGAATACCTAATAAAAAACTCCTATATAAAATTAGTATAGGAGCCTTATATATAAAGCCTATTACTTATATCTTAGTAACTAATCTAAGCTATTTACTAGTCTTAATAATAAATTAGCCCCTAATCCTTATTACTATTTATAACTAGCTAATATAGTAAATAGTTCTTTTTTTTCTAAATTAAGAGATAAGTAATATAAGCCTTATTATAAGGATATTAGTAAATAATATATATAAGGACACTATATAACTTATTACTTTATCTTTTTCTTTAGTATTTTATTAATATTTATGGTTTTTAAATAGCTAGTATATTTAGTTCTTATATTACTAATAAGCTTTATATTAAATTCTTTATTTTATTACTTATTATACTTAATAAGTATTAGTTTAATATAAGGGTAAACCTTAAGCCTTATATATATATAACTTATATACTAAAATTAGCTTACTTATTATATTATTAGGAAATAGCTCCTAGGTAAATTAGTAAACTAATATATAAGTATAAAATATATATTATATATAAATAGTAATATAAGGGTAGTTTTATTTATTTTCCTAGAGTAAATAAAAGAGAATTAGATTTAGTATATACTTAGCTTAAGTTAGAAATAAATTATAAATCTATATACTTATAATACTTACTTACTTTTAAATAATTTCCTTTATATTATTCTTACTTATAATATTAATATTATAATTAAGTATAAGGATTATATAAAGAATACTATTTATATAAGCCTTAGAATAGCTAGGTAAGGTAAGGTAATTAATAATATACTATATATTAATTATACTTTTACTACTCTTTATAACTATAATACTAGTAATATTAATTATAGACTATATAGAATAAGTATATATTATATTATATTTATAAAATATACTTACCTAAGGTATATTAAAAATATAGTAAATTAATATAAATTCTTTAGAAGTATTTTATAAAGTATTTAGTAAATACTTAATATATATAGTATATATAAATAAAGTATAGACCTTATTAGTATTACTTCCCTAATACTAAATAATATTAGGTATAGTTAAGGTAGCTTATAATTATATTTAAGTTAGTATAATAATTTAAGATATAAATAATATAGTAATTATTAAATTATAGTATATTATAAGTATTATAAGACTTAGTAAAAGAATTTCTTTATATATATTTAAGATCTTTAAGAAAATTTTATATATAGTTAGTATATACTAGGCTAATACTAGCTATATACTAAGTATATACTAAGTATATATAATATATTATTTTTTTACTTAATTTATAGTTTACTTCTTTTACTAAGCTAAATACCTATAATAAATTACTAAAAGTATAGTTATATATAAAATATATATACTCTATATTTACACTAATTATATTATCTTTATTATAGATTACTCTTTTAAGTTAGTATAGTTATAATAGTTCCCTTACTTCCTTATTATATATATATTATATATACTATATTATAAGTATATTTATACTAATATATTATAAGGACTAGTATATATAAGGTATATATTACTTTATAGGTATATTCTTATACTAATATACTATAGGGTTTAGTATATATAACGTATATATATAGTATATATAATTATTTTTCACTACTTACCTAATATAGGTCACAAGGCTCTACCCTAGATACGAGATTAACTTTGTTAGAGCCGAGATTTACTATGTGCCCCAACTAACCCAATCACCTAATCAGTGGCAATCACCCAGTCCCAGCCAACCCATCCCCCGTAGATGGAAGGAGCCACTGGGGCACCAGCACCTGGGCAAACAGCCATCAGCGCTCAATGCTCGCATCGCCAGTGGTTCAGCCGCAACCAGGCCAGACAAGACACACAGCCTGCTCGGATTGATGGCCGCCTAACATGATGGATAGGAGATAACAAAGAACAAGAAAGCTTGACATCCACCCGCAACAATATCGGGGAACTTCTCCGCCACAAAGCGACATGTCGAGATGTCATTTCATCAACGCTCAATTCGGAATGCTTTCTCGGCCATTGTGCTCGCCAGTGCCACCTATTACGCCTCGACACTGACAGATCTCTGGCCTCCAGGCCCTCATCACTTTTCGCTTTTGACTCGTCCGCGTACAGGCTGTGCTGTATTAGCCTGTCGGTCTGCTTGCCAGCCTTGATCCGCCCCTTCGCTCACACTGCAGTGCCTTGCATCAACCTGCAGGGCCGGGGCCTCCAATGATGGCCCTGCATCTTGTGGCACCCCAGCATAGCGACGAAGACTCTGCTTCCAATCAATGCGACTCTCCGGAGCCTTGTTCCGACGACGACTCGTCCATTCTCACTCAGCCTTCTACTTCAAATCCGCCATCTTCTGCCATCCAAGTTATAGACGGGCAGGACCTCGGACGTGACGATGACAGCGCATGGCTGAAATCTCAAGACATGGCCATCCTCAAGGTCATCAGCAGTGAGCCTTGCCTCGCCAACTGCCAGGATCAGCATCATCATTGTATCAAGAGGCTTCCTGCCGGTACCAAGCCCGTCAAACTTGTGGGCGAGGGCTCAGCCAATGCAGTTTTCGAGATCAAGGTCCCCCAGCGAGATCGCGCTGGAAGGGACATGAAAGGTTAGTTTGCAGCTCCGTGAGGCTTCCTGGGATCTTTGATCTGGGGGGTTTATGTGTTTTAACATCTATAGGGCTTCTTCTGAGGGTCGCAAAGGTGCCCTCGCTTGGTGCCCCCCTTTCCTACAATTATCTCTTGCAGCAAAAGTACCTCCAAACCGCCGTCAAGCCGATTCTGGGAGATCATATAGTACATCAGGAGCTGGTCGTACTCCACAAATCCAACATTGTTCGGGAACTCAACAACCTTTTGCGTGATATCAATCACACCCGCAGAGACAAATTCAAAGGGACATATGTCGGTGAGACTGATTGGGGGTTTCTCATCGAGGACATGCGTCCTCAGGGTAAGGCCCTCTCCCCACCCCCGCTTCGCTGCCCAGCTTGCAAGTTCTTTCCTTTGTGTTTCGGCCTTTCGTCTTTTTTTTTTTTCCTTTGCTTTGTGAGTTGACCAAACCAACTAAAGATATAGATTCCTGTGTTCTTGTCGAGTTCAAGCCTAAGTGGCTCTCGCAATCCCCCAGCGCGCCCAAGGGCGCAATCAGATGTAGGCAATGTGCCATGGAGCTGCGGAACCTGACGAAAGATCCATCCAGAAACAAGACGCGCCCAGAAAGGAAACCGTGCCCCCTTGCTCTCATGAACTCTGACTGCCCTTGGCATATTTGTTCGCCCTTCCGAATGGCACCCCACCTCGCCGATGAGCCCGATAGCGAGTCTTACGTGGAGGCTTTGAGACGCATCGCCAGCCACGACGCAATTCGCGATTTGAAGGAGCAGCAGGATATCCATGACAAGGTCGGGCCGCTCCGGGCCTTGCCGTCAGATCCGTTCTTCCCGCTCGCCATGACGCTGCGAGACTGCACATGCTTCGCTCAAATCGACAAATGTTCTCAGTCTGTCCGCATACGCTTTGGCGACCTTGATTGGAAAGATCCCGGGGTCAAATTTGAGACTTGGAGGGGCGTGGAGGCAGAGCTTGTCGAGGGTGGCTTTTATACATCAGAATGGATCCTCTGCGGTAATCAATTTTACCGTCCACCGACACTCTGCCTCCTTGAACACGGGCCAGTAGCCACTAAGAAGAAACCAGAGATCATCCAAATTACGGATCTGAAACATCATACTGATGGTGGCGGTCAAGTCGATACACATCTGTTCCATATTCCCAAGGATACAGCAATTCACAGCTACTCGACAGATGCGAACGTTTTGAAACAGATTCTGGCGCCATTTAGATCGGATGCACCAACCTTCGTCATACAAAAGGACCTCTCTGCTCAGTGAACGAGATATAGTCAGAGCTCGCCCAAATTCTTTGCCCTGGATCTTCTTTTTTCCTTTTCGGGGGGTTTTCTTAAATTTCTGTGGTATGAGGTCAATTTTCTCCTTTTCCCCTTCAAATTCTTGGCAATGCGCTTGTTAATTGTGAGCATACGGAGTAGAAGAGGATGTTATTGATCCAAGAATGATGGTTCAGCATCGTAATTAGGCGTTGTTGGGTAGCATCAGGACCCGTTTGGCTTTTTCGTTACAAACTTGGCGCTGGAAAACAGCACAGCACCAGAACATCCGCATCATAAGCCAGAAATCATTTTAGCATTGCAGTTTGTCTTTCACAATTAGGGGTCACAGGAATGACGGGGAATCATGCCTTGAGACGAAACCGGATTCGCTTTTCGCGACTCGCATGTGAAATAATAGGGAATACCGAATTGACACAAGGGAAAGAATAGGCCTGTCATGATGTCTTATGCCAGAAAAAAAAGTGATATTTCGTAAAACGCCGAAACCGCAGAGCATATGCTCAATAATGCCAGTGTCTATATCCCAGAAACAGTGAAACTGAGCAAACTGCCTGTAGTAAGGCCAATGACAAGAAACAGACCCATGAAGCCGCCTGTGGCCTCTCGCTCCCCCTCGTCCACCCACTGCCCTGAAGCCATCATGAAACTAGAACCAAGCCATCCATTGGTGAATCCGAGAACGACCTGAACCACAAACAAGTAGAAAAAGTCGCTGGATACGACGGCTCCGCGGCCATTAACATTACACAGCAGATAGAGCGGCAAAAGAGCGGCCCGAGCCACAGCCAGGAGGAATAGAACAAATGGCCGGTGCTGCAACGAAAATGGAAGCATCGTCGCAATCCTCCCTCCCAGATCACCCAGGTTCCAAAATACGAAACCCAGGGGTATAAAGGCAGTTGGTCTAAATATAGCCCCCGCGTCTTCCCTAACGGAGTGGATCTTGGCAGTAAACACGGGGAAGAACATGGTCACGGCAAAGGTGACAGCCACGCCGATGGCAAGCCAGCGGAGTTTGCGAAAGAGAAGCCACAGCGACGTGACTTTTCGGGCAGCGCGCTCTGCCTCCTCGATGCTGTTCATGGATTCGGCCATGTGATGCATCAATTTATTCTCAATGCGCCGATTGTGTCGTCTAAAGAGGGGGTTCAGAGCTACTAGGGCAGTGATTGAAATTGTGACGGCGGCAAGAAAGTAGAGGAATGCTGAGGATTCGCCTCGTTGGCTAGGTTTGTCGTCGTCAAGCGAGTTCGAGGGTGACGACGGTTCCCTGGGAGGAAACAGCAAGACAGTGGAGACTTGCGCTACAGCAGGCAAGACGCCTGCTACGCCTTGTCCAGCCATCAGAGCTTGCATGTACTCTGGTCTCCCATAGCTAGCTGCGAATGCAAAGGCCCCGTTCTGGATGAGCCCCGTTGCCCACGACGAGAAGGCAACCATGGTGAGGAGAAAGGCGAAGTACGCTGTGGGGGAGGCATCGAGGAACAAGGCCGTGGAAGCGGTGAGAAGCACGAAGATGACGATGTTGATGATCAGGGCGAGGTTGATTCGATAGGGGTACGATGCCGAGTATTGAACGTTGCTTAGGATGATGAGTACGCTCAGGTTGGTGATTGTTGAGACGGTGAGGATGCCGGACTGGAAGTTGGTTTGGATCCAGGCGTTGGAGGAGAAGCGGGAGGCGAAGTAGGGCGCTGCTGCGAGGAACATGTTCCTTTTCAGGGGTGTTGAGTTAGTGTTGACTTTGATGTATACATTTTGTGGTGAAGGGGTTATGCATACCAAGCCCATAACATGGCGACGCCTAGGAATCCAAAGACGCAGTACTCGATCGATGAGAACGGTATCTCGTCCTGGTTCTCGAGGACGGCGGATCCTTCCAGAGCAGTGCCTTCTTCTTCGCCGGTAAGAGGCTCATACTCCTGTTGGGAGGATCCCCCCCCAAAGACAGCTTGTCTTGCACGTTCCATGCCGAAAGTCGTCGATGATCATTGATGGGCGGTTTGGGTGTAGACTTGATGGTTCGCAGGAAGTTCGCCGGACGTTGTGCAACACGGGTTAGTAATGCAAATAGGCCGCTGAGAAGCCTCGGACAGGTCGTCCGTCGTGCCGCGCTAATAGCTTGCTTCAGGTCATTATCGCAAGTCGAGCAGCCAGCCGCATGTGGTGTCGTTACTATTAGCAAGGCGAATAATGCCCAGCTGCTGCGACGTCGGTGTCCCGTCGTCATCACACTCCTAACCAAGCACATCCTGACTAAGCAGCAAGTCTCCACTAATTTTGCCGATCATAGTATTTAAGCCAGCAGCACGTAAATTTTTCCCTACTTAAAACTTTTCTTCAACCGTGTGCCTTTGATCGAGGCATCCCCCCTTACACAACAAAACACCGTCTTGTCAAAACGTAAGTACATCATTTTCTGTTCAAAATGTGCTTGTCGTCGTCTCCATATGATTATATTTTCCCATTAATTCGCAGTTTCCACGCTAGCCGTCTTAGAGCCTTTGACGTGCAGTGAGCGATTGAATTATGCCTACCTTGGATGTATGATGGAGATGTCTTTTGACACGACGCTATGGATTTTGCCACGTCAATATCTGGTTCTTTACTGACTCGATTGCGATTGCTAGGTTACTAATTGTTTCGAACAAAGCACGAGAAAAAAATTTCACGGCGCTGGCTCGAGCTCGGTCGTTGGTATTGACATTCAGCACATGTCGTCCAACTCGTTTGACAGCAGGTGTAGTAGACGCACGTTGTCATGATCCCGCCATTGCGTGCCGTCGTGTGACGACTATTGTCTCTTGTGTTCTCCCGCGAAGCCGCCACCCACGAGTGCCGACTTCCTATCATAATACCGTAGATGCATCCTGGTGCTGGGCCTGATGTTTTGTCCTTTTGTTCTTTTTGTCTGGTTAAAATTGAAACGTGCTCCACGGATATTAAATTACGCCGGCTGTATTTTTGTAGCCCATTTGGTGTATCCCGAACGTCCCCTGCGCTGAAATAAAGTCCTTGAGCCTTGGAACCTTGATGTCATCCACTTGCAGCTCACCATTCACGCCTACCATTCACTCTAGCAAGAGCTTTTCTCTACTTCGTACATCGGCGCTGAGGTTTCGAGGGTTGATGACGAACGCTTATACGGCTCAACTTGTGCAGAGCTCAGAGCTCAGAGCACAAGCTTGGCCAAGTTGGCTGGGAGCCAGCCCTTGCCAAAATGTTCAGTTCTGCCACCCTACTCCGTACTACGCCGGGTTTCGCTCTTTCACCATGTTATTGAGTAAATCATATTGTTGCCAAAGCCAGAAACAGCCCTCCACTGGGCAGCTAGTTGTGACGATGTCGCCGTGCTGGATGCCCTTGTCATTGACGAAACGCCTCACGCGGTAGTTCGTAAAGTGGGGAGGGCTTCTATGAAGGGGCAAAGGGGTAATAGCAGGGGAGAAGAAGCCCGGTTTGGTGGGGGTTCAACACGGTGCCGCCCCTTGGATGCTGCTAGGCGGACTGTAGATTTAGAGCCGGTAGTGTTCTGGGAATTATTTTGATTTTTTTCTCACAAACCTTGCAGCATGAAAGTACATGCATCGTGCATCGTGCATCGTGCATCGTGCATCGTGCATCGCTGGTCCTGGTGGACCATTTACAGCAAAGGGCCTTTCTCTCGGTGGCGCGCGCCAAAGGCTATTCCTGCGTACTCCCCGTACATACTCCGTACACAGCTTCTTCGACTGACTCCACGGTGGGTGGGCCAGGCAGACACAGGCTGGCAGACAGACACTCGCAGGTGTCCGGTGTGGTGTCCCTCGCACCTCGCAGGAGGCTGCGATTGCGTCAACCCCGGTCGGTGCGTCAACTTCAACTCCCACCTTGGACCGATTTCTGGCGCAGGTTCTGCGTGAGCGTGAGCGCGCTTTGACTATCATTATTGCCGCCGTCATTCACATCTACTACTGAAAACCCCGCCAACCCCTGGCGGCCGCTCTGCACTTGCCGTGGCCTCGTTGCAGCTGTTCTCGCGGCGGCGCATTGTGTGTGCGAGGCTTCTCGTTCCGATATGTAGCTTTGTAGCTTGGTTCCTTCCCGCTCGTCACCAGACTCACCAGACTCACCAGACTCACCACCCACCGCACATGCATGCTTGATTTCTCCTTTTCAGATATCGCTTTCAATTCTTTTCTTTTTGCCCTCTCGTTCTGGTTCTCGTTCTCGTTCTCGTCCTCGTCCTCGTCCTCGTCCTCATCATCATCCTCATCCTCATCCTCGTCTTGGCTCTTCTTCCAAGTCAGTCACCCTTGCCTGCTGGGCCTGCTGGCTGTCTGATTCGCTGGCCACTGGTCCAAACCCCCTGGACGCGTCCTTCCTAACCTCGACGTCTAAGTTTGCCCCTCTCACAACCAACTCTTCGAACCGCGGCTTGCTGGCCGTCAAATACGCGACTACTCGACGGTGGACATCCCATCTCGCCTGTCTCTGATCTCTGATTTATTTTCTGACGCGACTACTTCCCAATTAAATCGTTGGCGGCTATCGAGGTTCCGTCTCTCCCGCTTGAAACACCTCGGCTAGCAATCATATAAGCATACCGCCCGCCATGGTGTCCGACGAGCACTACGATCTGTGTCTGCCTATCTTACAGGACACAAGCTTGCAGGATGAGGACAAGACGGACAAGCTGGAGGACCTGTTGAGAAAGGAGACCAACTGGTCAGGTACTGCTCTCGACAATGTTATCCTGGATGCGATGTGGAGGTTTCGAGAAGGGGGAGGTTCCTCCGCGTCTCCTCCTCCGATACGATCGTCCATCTTGCGGCGGCCGTCCCCTGCTTCGTGGCGAGGATCTCCAACACCAATCTCAGCATCCCCCAGGCTTGCTGTAAGCCCGCTAGCTCCACCTGGCTTCATTCCTTCAACTTTCAACAGAACCAAGTCCTCGGCCGCATCCCCGTTTTCCTCTCCGCGAGCCTCTCCGCGGCTTGCCTTTGCGACGCCTGTCATACCGCATAGCCCGAATCTGAACGCGTACGAATTTGCGAGCGACCCGACTCCTGCGACGGAGATTCTGGGAGACTACCAGTCGGAGAATGTCGAGTGGCTGGTCAATGATGATGTAGCCAGTGCCTCGTCATCTGTAGGTAGCTCGAGTGCTTTGAACGCCGCTGCCCCCGAGTTCTCTTCCATGTCGTCGCAACAGATTGACATGTCTCCATACGATATGCTCCGGTCGATATTGGGCCAAACAAGAACGGACGAGGATATAGAGGCCGCCCTGGCTTCCCACAACTACGACTTGAGTGCTACGATTGCATCCATCATGGAAAATCAGAGCAAAGACGGCGGTGCTCCTTCCAGTAGCCTGGATGAGCCCAAGGCTATCCTAATTGGACGATCGATATCTTCGGACGGACGCCCAGCGACACCCAACAACCAGGCAAAGTCCGGGGTGATTTGCAAGTTCTACATGTCAACGGGTCAGTGCTTGCGTGCCGACTGTCGGTTCAGCCACGACTTGAGCAACCATCTTTGCAAGTGAGTGCCGCAGACAAGCTTGATTACTTCTCCATTCGTGTACAGTGGTCTAACTGATTCCAATCTACCCTCTCACCAGATATTGGATTATGGGCAACTGCCTAGCAGGAAACACTTGCGTGTTCTCGCATGACCCTTCCAAATTCGTGAACAAGATGTCTTTGGACGAGAACGGGGAAGGACAAGAAGATATCCAAGTGCAGGACTTGAACTCGTTTCCCGCCCTGCAATCAGGCGGCCCCGATCAAGTGAACAACTTTGGCGGAGCCGGAGCCAGTCTCATCGCTGCCGGTCTCAACCCGCCCCAGGGGCCCAGACACTTCCATGGCAGCGAAAGCCCGCGCTTACGGTCCAGGCCCGGCAGTCGGCACCAGGTCAAGGATAAGAATGTGGGTGCGCCAGCCATTGACGACAATGAAGCTTTTCCGTCACTTGGCTCTGCTTCGGCGAAGCAAGGCAAGAAGCATCATGGGAAACGTGGCCATGGGCATGCGCACAAGGAAAACATTCCGAACTCGCTGGCGGACATTGTCAAGATGACCCCATCCCCTACTCCCGGCTCACCAAGGCCCGAGTCCAGAAGGCTAGCAAATGGAACCGTCTCGGCCAACAAGACTGATGAGAACAGCGCGGCGGCCCAAGCCATTCCGAGCCCAAAACATATTCCCTGGCTGGAAACAGGTGACCGTGCCAATAAGGCGTATCTCAAAGCTCGCCAGGAAGCCATCAAACATGGTGGCTTGCGTAACAAGTTTCTGCAAAGGTACGTGCTCTATGGAACACGAAAAGATGAAGTATTTGGCATGGTCACGACGTCTGACTCCCTCTCAGCGCGGCTCAGGCTTGGAATCGGAACGATGCCAGGGCTGCCAAGGCCCTGAGCTTGCGTGGTCAGAGCGAGAATGACTTGATGCGAAAAGCGCACAGGGAAGCTGCGCGAGAACTGTACGAGCAACGCAACAAGAGCATGAACAACGCAGCCGAAATATACGTAGATCTGCACGGGCTCCATCCGGAGGAAGCGGTAGAGTACCTAGAAAAGACCCTTTTGGACAACAGTCAAGCGTCGAGGCCAGTTTACGCCATCACTGGAACAGGGCATCACAGCAAGAACGGAAAGGATAAAGTGGGCAGGGCGATTCGCAACTTCCTCAACGAATGGCGATATGCGTTCCGCGAATTTTCGGTGCCTGGTGACCGTAACAGCATGGGAGGTATTCTCGGCATCGATGCTCGCAGCTGGGACAAGTCGCTTACGAGGGAAGGGGGGGCAGGCGAGGAAGATGACAGGGAGGAGGTCGATATCTTGAGCCAAGGGGTAGAGATTGGAGACGGCAAGGTGAGACTGCTGGTGAGGGATCCCCCCAAGGGCCCCAGTGGTCGGCGGTGGTGACACCCCATTCCAAAGCAAGTAAAATGCACAAAATCATATGAAAAAAAAAAAACCAATGCGGGGAAGAGCATGTCGTCCCAGACTTATCGACGAGACATGATGATGATGTCGACGCGGCATGTATCATGCTGCATCTAGAACCGTAGAAGCGGAACAAGACGTCTCTGCACCGACGGGAGCACAACGGGAGCACCACGGGGGCACAACGTCATTGACAACGTCATTGAGTTTGCCAATGCCACTGCGGCGGCACTGCCTACCGTACAGGTCCCCAGCTGGGTGGCAGTAGCTGGTGAGCGTGTCCGTCCAGCGCCGCCGGCCCGCTGCGCTCTCGCCGAGTCCTCGGACCGGTGGCCTCCCCTCCAGTGTCCACTATCCATCCATCCACCCCCCCTCCCCCCCCCCAAAAAAAAAAAAAAAACGCCGGAGTTTTTCTGATCCATGGCTTCTTCAACCACTTGCCTCGCCGACTCAGCGACGACTTCCGACCACGCAGGCCTCACATTCTCCCCTCGGTCGATCGATTGATATACCGCCTCGTCGTCGTTGGTCGTTCGCCGCCGTCAATCATGCCAGCGGGCCACTCCGCACCCGGGCCCCGTCGCTCCTCAGCCCTATCCTCGTCGTCGTCGTCGTCGTCGTCGTCATCGTCATCGTCCCGCGCCTCGCCCGTCCGCTGGTCCCGCCGCGGCCACACGTCCACGCGCCGCATCTCCGACGCCATGCCTCGCACCCGGTCGTCCAACAGCTCGCCGTCCGTCCTCCAGCGAGCGTGGAAAACGTGCCTCGAATGGAGCCAACGGCTCACCCAGTACTTCCTCAGCCTGCCGCCGCTCTACCGCGCCCTCGCCCTCCTCGCCTGCGCCGTCGGCCTCATCCTCGTCATCCTCGCCATCGTCTACTCGCACCGCTTCTTCGCGTGGCTCGCGCCCATGGCCAAGTCGTGGCGGGACCTCCGCGGCGGCTGGCTCATCGTCTTCGCCCTCATCTTCGTCACCGCCTTCCCCCCCGTCATGGGGTACTCGACCGCCAACACCATTGCCGGCCTCGTCTACGGCTTCCCCATGGGCTGGCCCATCGTCGCCGTCGCGTGCACCCTCGGCAGCCTGTGCGCCTTCTTGGCCAGCCGCACCGTTCTCAGCAGATACGTCGATACAATGGTCGGCTCCGATCACCGATTCGTCGCCCTCGGCCAGGTCCTGCGCAGAGACGGCATCTTGTACCTGACTGCCATTCGGTTCTGTCCCTTGCCATACAGCTTGAGCAACGGCTTCTTGGCGACGATTCCGAGCATAACCCCTCTCGCATTTACCATTTCCACTGCTCTATCAACGTGAGTCCCCTACCACCCAACCTCGGCGAAAAACAAGAACACCCCCCCCCCCCCCCTCTTGACGCCCAACACTAAAACATGATGTTCAGACCCAAACTCCTCATCCACGTCTTCATCGGCAGCCGTCTTGCCATTCTCGTCGAGCAAGGGGACAAGATGAGCGCCGGCGACAAAGCCATCAACTACGTCGGCATGGCCACGGGCGGGGCAGTCGGCCTGGCAGTCGGCCTGGCCATCTACAGAAGGACCATGGCCCGCGCCGCAGAACTGGCTCGCGAAGAACAAGGCCGGGACGCAGATGACGCAGAGCAAGGCCAGGGCGGCTACGACGATACCGACACAACGCTGTTGGACCCGGAAGATGCGACGGCCATCATGTCCGATGACGATGTGTCGCTGTGGGACGTACAGGGGAACCATGACTGGGATGCGTACAACGATGATGACGATGATGATGATGACGGGACGAGAGACGCCAAGAAACACGGCAGGTCCAAGAGCGGTGGCTCCAGCACGACTTGAGTTCGAGTATAGAGCACATGTAATTGTATAGATGCATAGATGCCATTGTTGTACACATGGACGGTCAGCTGGGGTTTTTTTTTTTTCCTTTTCCTTTTCTTCCCTCTTTCTTTTCCTTTCGTATCTTGAACAAAGGCAAAATGACCCAAACAAGAAGGCGAACAGCCTGCCATCACCCTGGTCCCCTTGTCGCTGAAAAGCCCCCAGGCATTTAACAGCCCTATTGCTTAGAACACCGTCATCGTACACGGAATCCCGCCCGCTCCGCGAAGTATACTTGGAGTCGCAATGCCTTGCGGCATCGCTGCACGTATTCGCGGCATGTCAGGAGCATAGGAACCGGATGTAGAAGCGTCTTACCTGAGTTATTATCCAGCGCTATCCGCTAAGCAAGGGGAATATAAGCATCAAGTGGCTAAGATGACCAGCCTTACGAAAAGCATCTAGGGTTGTCCGAACCCAACTCGTTGGCCTGCACCTAGCAGGCGGTCAGGCGGACGGCTTTGTCAAGCTTTGCCCTCCAAGACGCGCTGACTCCGTGCAGCCTTTGCCTTAGTGGTGTTCTGCGAGACATCCCCTGAAGGGCGGGGCGTGTTTGAGCAAGAGTCAGGCAGGCAAACAAAAGGGCGACCTTGGTCGATGCTAAAGGTCGGGTTCGGACGATCTCAGAGATGCTTTTCGCAAGGCTGGTAATCACCGTTAGCCACTGTATAACGCTTATATTCCCCTCGCTAAGCGGATGTTATTGGCGCTAGATAATGACTCCAAGGAAAGACGCTCATCTCACGAAATGAGGGAGGGGCATTCATCGCACAGACGACATCTTCAGCATAGAGTCATGGTTCCGCAAACAGACAGACAGGGGAGGGGGACATGTTGATCATGATTCAACATGTGTGTATTGTATGGGATTACTACATAGAGCCTCTTTTTTCCCCCCCCTTTTCAGGGCCCTTTCGAGGCAGAATAGGCGTTTCGAAGGAATATAAAATTAATATCGTATTATTCAGAGCAATTGCGCCCGTCCTCAAACACCTTCCCAGATTTCGTACAAGGTCCTTGACTGACCTGAAGCCAACGTCCGTCCATTTTCATTCGCTAGGAGGCAAAGGTTTCAAAACGCCATCGCTTACATCTCAGAACAGGCGCGTATCGTGTAAAGTAATAGAGTTGCAAGTAAAGCATCAACACGCCATAATCAAGAGCGAACACTGCAAATAAGGAGAGAGTCATAGCGGAAAAAAAGGGGCGGGGGGGGCGAAAGAGGCGTCACCGTCATTGGGACCCTCGGTACCGATTCATAAATTCAATGGCTTGTTCCATGGGATATCCTATGAAGACAGGGCCAGTGAATACCATCTGCGGATTGCCACCAGCCTCGGCTTTTATTGCTTGCGGATTGATGAATGTTGGCTGTGAGAGAGGTGGTGGTGCCACTGATGTAGCAGGAACACTCTTCATGTGCGTGGAGGGTGTCTCTCCGAGACCATGGACTGGCTCGGGAGATTTCATAGCTGGGGTGGGCGTAGTTGGGAGAGGGCGACCAAAGGCGGCAGAGAATTTCGTATGGTCAAAGGGGCATTTCCCTGCGGTGCCCATCGCTGCTGGTAAATCGCCGTGTCCAGAGGTGGACATACGAACGGGAGCAGGTGGCGGCGATAACGGATAATCATTCTCGTGGCCCTCTGCAGTCTCGTAGACGGGGACGGATATACCCCAGGGCCTGCTTGGGGATTCTCCAACCCGTACCTCCTTGAGTGGCCGCTCGAAATGACTTTGGCGGGCCTCATCTGCCGATTCGACAAGCTCGTCAACGTCAGATGCTCCCGTTCCGCTGACGCCATGGGCCCAAGTCTCGACTCGTTCGTTGGAATCCCCATCCGCATCGGCTGGAGGCCCGTCCGGATTGTCCGACTCTGGCAACATTGGCTGATGAATGTGACTCAATCCTTCAATCATGCTGACAATGTTGCCATACTTGGAATCCATCTTCTTCATCTGGGTCTCGTTGCGTTGGTACCGACGCAAACAAACCTCATGGCTTCGCGGGAGCGCGTGTTTGTGCGTTTCAACATAGTGGGCTATTTCCTCAGGCGAATGCTTGTCCATGAACCGGATGGGACACTTGGACGAGCCGGCACCATTGGCTGCGGGCTGCGAGGTCGCTTCTTCAAACATGGCAGCGCAAATGGGATCTGCGGAATTATGTGGAGTGGTGTCCAAGCTATGCTTACTCCGCCCGTCATTTGAACCGCCAACATACTCTGGCTTGGAGAAAGGACATTGCAGATTGCCCTTCTTCCCCTCAACTGTGAAGTCTTGTTCCAAGGCGGTGGACATGGAGGTCTGGTCCTGAGAGGTATGTGAAAATGTTTCTCTGCTGGAGCTGGGGGTTTTGCTCGACGACCCGATGGAGTTGATCTTGTTGGCCATTCGACGCCCGTCACGAATAATCACAGCAATGTGATGCGATGGTTGAGGGGTGGAGCGTCGATGGGGGAGAGGCACGGGCGAGGTATTGTCAACGGAAGTGTGAGGTGGGAGTTGCAACTTTGCCAGTGTTTCGGCTATCTCTGGCGTTGCGTGGGCATATTTGTCGGCCAAGTATTGAAACTAGCATGGCACATTAGCATGCGTCATCAGGTCCAGAATCTTCTTGATTACAAGGTCTGGTGCTGAGGTGAGGGCAATGATGTTGAGGCGTATGCGATGTGGGTTGTGTGTGTTGTGTGTATACTGTGAACGTGTTTGTGTGAGGGAAGATTGGGGACGTCGTGAAAGGGTCAGAGTTTTTACTAGGTTTTCAGTCTCGGCAGTCAGGCTTTTGGCCAGCTGCTCTTGATCTAGAGCTAATGGTTTCTCATCATATTGTTTCGACGACGTGTTTGGTGGGAGGATGTAGTGATGGTGTGTGTGGGTGGGAGCTACGACAAAATGGAGGGATATGATGATGACCAAGCAATGAACGGCACAAGGCGACGACGAGTGAAGCATGCACGCGCCTTACCTGTTCGTGGGCAAAACGCAGCTTGTGCTCAAGGACGGTCTTCCGGTCAGCCAGGACCTGGACTTCGTCGGCGAGAGCGTTGAAAGCGTCCGCCAGGGAGTGTGCAAGGTGATTTTGGTCCATTCCCGATTGTGAGGCGGGTTGGATGAGGAGGGAAAAAAAAAGTGAAGCAGCAGCAGCCGATCGACGACGTGGGTAAAGAGAACTGGGGTGGACCCACCCAGAGATGAATTCTGTTCTGTGATTGGTCACAGCCAGGGCATGTCTGGCAGTGGCTGTGGCTGTGGCGGTGGCTGTGGCTGTGGCTGTGGCGGCCCGGAGTCGGGCATGGAAGGGGAAGAATCATTGATCAGATCAGATCAGATCAGATCAGTTTCGAGTCTGTCTATTGTCTAATACATATCTCGTCTACAAAAATCTCTCACCATTCGCACCAGCCGTCTCCGCGTCTTCTTGTGCTTGAAAGCCTCTCCATGATCCAGCTCCCCAAACCACAACACCTCTAACCCATCCCCCCCTTTCCAAACCGCATGCTCCCAATCCGTCTTATCCCAGACGGTGTCATTTGATCCCATCAAATACGTCGCAACCACCTTTGTGTCGACCACGATGTCTCTCCCGGCCAAAACGACACCTACCCGGTGACCCTGAAGATCTTCCTTCCACAACGCATTGTCGGCCCAGAAGAACCGGCGGGAGAGTGTGTGCGATATGCCAATGTCCCTCGAGCCAAAGTATGAAAGGAGGTATTCGTTGGCGCGACTTGGTTTGCGACAGATCTAAAAGGAATAAGAAGCAAGTTAGAAGCTGCCTACACTCGCAATGGGTGTCCTCAAGAGGAGCAGGATTGGGCTCACGAAGTTGTGCGCCACGTCAGGCAGATGGAGCAGAAAGGACACGGGGTCTATGAATAGAACCGGCCCAATGCTCTGTTTGATCCGGGCGCTGTGTAGCAAATGCGTCGCGATGACACTTCCGTAGCTTCTCGTGCAGCCAAAGTCAGAAATGGCTAGCCCGAATGTCCTCTTTCAGATACGAGTGTAGAAGGGCACGTACGAGTGTGAGACCAGGACAAACTTGTCCCATCCATGTGTCTTGATGATCCGGCACACCTCATCGACCATTTCGTCCTTGGACATGGCCTCGGCTGTCAAGCGAGAGCTCACCCACATCATTTCAACTGCAATGATGCCCACTTGACCGTCCCCGGTGGAGGATTCTTGTCCCTCGCGGGCATTGATCTCGGCCAGAAAGTCAACGTACGGATACAGTCCGACGCCGATGCCATGGAGAAACAGGACAGGCAACCTCGTCTTGGAAATGTGCGGCCGGTGCCAGTACGTAAGTCTCTTGGCGGGAGACTTGGACGTGGAAAAGACTGTGAGCGGACGAAAAGGGAAAACGCCCAGGAAGCCCATCCACGATGTGCGATGGAAGTCGAAAGAGTGGTAGAAGAGGGAGAGAGATGCTATTGTGTCAACGACAAACACGCACTGCGAGAGACGCGCAGAGATTAATAACCTTGTCCCAATCCCCCCCCCTAAAAAAAAATCTCTTTTTTTTCGACTGTCTTGTTGAAAGTAACAAACTCACCAGGTACCAAGTCAGGCTCCTGTGCAGCATTTCTACCTTGTCAAGTGTCAATCTCAAGCACTCGGCATCACCACGACCAGGTTCAAACTTCCTCCCCAGCAGCTTCTCCATCCCCCCGACATACTCCTCCAGCTCTTCATCATGGGTAACATCGACCTCTCCCGTGTTTAAAAAAGCCCATCGGAAGAAGTCCTTGACGTTTTCCCTCTTGATGTCCTCCTCGGAGGCGCCGCGAAACCACTTCCTCAAATACTGGGATGGATCGGGGATACTGTTGTGACAGCGCCAGAACAGCTTGCGTCGATCATCTCGGCTCAACAGCTCTGGATGCTTCGCAGGTCTTTGGAGATATTCCCTGAGCGGGAGATAGAAGGCTAGGTAGAAGATGGCTTCGAGAGCGAGCCACAGTTGGAGTATTCGGGGAACTCGCACCGGCAGAGGTACTACGAGACTGGCGAGCGAGTATACGATGCTCAGAGGCGCAATGGATCGCAGGGCGACTATGCAGGTCCGTATGAAGACATAATCCCACAGGTCTAGTCCTCGCATGGCTGCAGGCAGAGACTGAAAAAAAAAAAAAAAAAAAAAAAAAAGACAACTGCAAGTGAAGAAATTGGCCAAGTTGCGCGTGAAGTTGCGATTTATATGAATGTGGAACCTTGCTTCACCCTCGGTCAGAGGCAGGACATTTTCTCATCACCGTCCAGGAAAACCATGTTTATATAGTACGGGGATTGATTGATGGACTTCACACATGATGTTTTCTTCATGATGAAAAGGGGCCGAATTTGTTGGGTTGGGTTGGGTTGGGGGGGAGTTCGTCTCTCCACTATTATGGTCTAATACCAACAACTGCTACCCTGTCCATTAGCATGTGAGAGGGAGAAAAAAAAAAAAAAAAAAAAAGGGACACGCAAGAGATTTCGCCATGATGTATTCATGATGCAAGCTGCTAAATTGAGAGTTGGCCCTGCAGGCCCCTGGATAGCCTCCGAAACCTATCAAATGTCAGTTAACTCGGTTTACCTAGGTATCCCAGGGGTATCCTAGGCATCCCACGCAGATGATTGTCCACGCAATGTGATCTGCACCCGGTTTTCCCCATGTTGAGCGGGTTGAAAATACGCCGTTACGTGCCTCGAGGTGGGCTGGGCTGCAGCCTGCCCGACCCCTACTGAAGGGGGGGGCAGGCTTCGCACCTTCCCCCCCCTTCACCTACCTAGTAACCCCTCCCTCTACTAATCCGTACTCCGTACAACGCCCATGAATTCTCCCACGTAACAGGATCAAAAATGGAAAGATTCTGCCTCGAACGCTTCAAGGACCCCAAATGTACGCTTGCCCATGACCATTCACCCGCAGAATCTCACTCACTCCACGATGCAGCATTGCAGCATTGCAGCAGATTCGCCTCACCTCACCACCCATCACAACAACCCCAAGATGGCTCCCTTGATCCTGGATCCCCCCCCCGCCAAGCTCCTCAGCAGCAGAGAACATCTCCTCCCCGGCCAGCTCAAAGTCACAACCCTCTTCTTCCAAGTGCCCCTCGACTACGAGAACCCCTCGGCCGGGTCGATCCAGCTGTACGCCCGCCGCATCATCAAGAACGAGCGCCCCATCTTCCCGCCAGACGATGATGCTGCCTCCACCAACGACAGGGACGTCAACAAGCCCTACATCATCTACCTCGAGGGCGGACCAGGCTTCGGCAACCGCTCGCCATCAGACCATCCTCTCACCCGGGCCGCCATACCGCGCGGGTACCAAGTTCTGTTCATCGACCACCGAGGAACGGGCCTCAGCACACCGGTTTCCGCAGCCATGCTGGCAAGACTTGGCGATGCCGACGCCCAAGCCAGGTATCTGCGCCTGATGCGCCAGGACAGCACCGTCCGGGACTGCGAAGCCGTCCGCAAGTGCCTCACGGAGGGCTGGCCCGAACGCAAGGCCGCGTGGTCCACGTTTGGCCAGTCCTACGGCGGCTTCATCACGCTGTCCTACCTCTCCATGCACCCGGAAGGTGTGCGGGAGGCCTTCCTGACGGGCGGTCTTGCGCCCGTGGGCAAGACGGCCGACCAGGTGTACCAGGCGACGTTTCGGAAGACGGCGGAGCGGAATGAGCTGTACTTTGCCAAGTTTCCGGAAGATGCCGCCGCGCTTCGCGAGATTGCCACGTACATCGAAAGCCAGGGTGGCAAGGTCGCGCTGCCCGCGGGCGGCTTCTTGACTGTCCGCCGGCTGCTCACCATGGGAATCGCCTTCGGTGGCCACGGCGGCTTCGACACGGTTCACAGTACGTTGACGGCGCTCAAGACTTCTCTCGACCAGTTCGGCTTCCTCGCGCGAGCTTCTCTGGCGCCGTTGGAGACGTTCACGCCCTTTGACACAAACATCCTCTACGCCATTCTTCACGAAGCAATCTACTGCGATGGGCCCAATGTCGCCTCCAACTGGGCTGCCAACAGAGTCGGTCTTTCTCAGGGCGGCAGCAGCGGTCCATTCGCGTGGCTGAGGCCCGACTTTACATTGTCACAATCCACGGGACCGCTGTACTTCAGTGGCGAGATGATATTTCCCTTTCACTTCGAGACGTACCCCGAGTTGATCCCCCTCCGAGAGGTTGCTGAGAAGCTGGCTTCTTACAACGACTGGCCTGCTCTCTATGACGTACAGCGCCTTCGTGACAATACCGTGCCCTTATATGCGGCTTCCTACGTGGAGGACATGTACGTCGAGCATCATCTGGCCAGGGATACGTCCAATCTGGTCAAAGGCAGCAAGGTATTCGAGACAAATGTCATGTATCACAATGCTCTGCGGGCCAAGGCGGATGAGGTGATGCAGCAGCTTTTCAATTTGCGTGATGACGTGCTCGATTGATCGAATGCGAAGCACATCCTGAATGACGAGCGCTTATTTCCATAGAAAATCTTTGACATCCATTTTAGTGGGGGCTGCAAAGATTCTAGATCGTATAAAGAATATCCCGACTTCCTGTCTTTATCTGCCGTCCCTGCATGCGGTCATCGGCGCATCATTCTACCTCCATCTCGGCTTGCATTTGGATATCTGATTTGCCAAGATCGTCAGTGTACGGGACTTCGTCAATACGCAGTCTTGATATACATACTCCAGAGCCTGTTGGCAGCCGACGAGATTACTTGGGCCTTGGCGAGCATCTTCTTCTCCATTAATGTGTCGTTTTGTGCCTTGATCCGAAGTTTATTGGGTTGCGCCTTGTTATTACTCGTGTCAGCAAGGTCGGCGCGCGCACACACACACACACACACGCACCTGCATTAGAATAGGGACCAGGTCGTTTGGATTGGCATTGGCCAAAGTAGCCACGCTGCGGTACCCGTTGTCAAAAAACACTCGACTGCAGAGACTGCAATCAGCTTCAAAGTCTAGGGTTCTCGAGAGGATCTGGGCTCAACTTACGCTGTGCGACTCTTGATGAATGGCACTTTGGACAGGGCGAGGAGCTCGGTCCGGGCACCTGCCATCAGGCGATCCGAAAAATGGTCCAGTGCGGCGGCCATGACGCTATATAATGGTAAGCAGGCGCATCAAGAGGAGACCTCCTCCCTCAGACCAGACGTGTCTATACAATAAGGGACGCTTGCGACAGGGGCCAAGAAAGAAATTGGCTACGCACCCCCAGTCCAGATGCTCACAAAATTTCAC
Source organism: Epichloe festucae Fl1 (assembly GCA_003814445.1). NCBI lineage: Eukaryota > Fungi > Ascomycota > Sordariomycetes > Hypocreales > Clavicipitaceae > Epichloe > Epichloe festucae. The sequence goes on along the minus strand of CP031387.1, from coordinate 3,768,206 downwards.
CATGCCAGCAGCAAATCCTTGACATGTTTGCGACAGGGTCTGAACTGATCCTCGTGGCATGTCGTACTTTCGCGCCACAGCATGTATAGGCACTTCATTGCAAAGGTCGCGAAGCTGCATGGCTAGATAAAAGCGACGATACACGCGTGCCACATTCTTTTCTTCCGCCGTCGATTCCTTCAATGCTGCACCTTGAGCGCTGCCCGATGCGTTAGTAGCGAATTTGCACAGCTGATGATGCCACATCATCATCATCATCATCATCATCAGTCCAGAGACTCAGACTTACAGGCGAAGTACCGCGGTGGGCTTAATCCCCAGGAAATTGAGTACCCGTAATCCGCTCTCGTCAAGACCCTCCATTTCATTACGAAACATTTGCCAGTTGACTGTCGTGCCAAAGTCTTGGACTGGTGTGAAGACGTAGAGGATATGCATCTCGCCGTCCATGACAAATGCTCTGAGGGCCCGTTTAAGCTCCTCATGGACAAAGACACCATCATCAGGATCGATGGACGAGGCAACAATAGCTTTGCCCAGGCGTGTCGGAGAGAAGCCTGAAAGGGAGTCCCCAGTTATGAGTCCCATGCTTTGGAGTTCCGCGAGACTAGATTCAACACCAGTACGGATGAACTGAGAAGACTGAGAGCTGTGCAGTAGTGATCTGGAGAAATAATCCAATATGGAATCAAGGCTTGTCGCGAGGCGAATAGATACAACCTCCAGCAAAGCCCTGGCCTTGATGTTAGTATCGTCCTGTCAAAGCGAACGACAATGCTCGCGTACCTTTGTATTCGCCTGTTCTCGGTGCTAAGACAGCTTGATACCTTGGGTATATCGGCATGCATGAGATCCAAAACATGGTCCAAATCAGGTTCACGGCAGCACAGAAACGTCTCCCCTACCAGTGTTTTACCTTGTCTGCCTGCTCTGCCTCGCATCTGTCGTAGCATCGCCGGACCAATGTACTCTCTGCCCATTTTCACATTATGCAAGATAACTCTGCGCGCAGGTCTAAATGTATGTCGTTAGTATACTGGAGTCTTAGTCCCAGCGATCAGCTTCTCCATCTTACAAATTGATGCCGGCAGCGAGACTACAGGTAGCCACGCATACCAGAATGATTCCAGAATCATATGCGGCGGCGATGAGATCACGTTCCTCACTCGTCAGGCCGGCCTGTACAATTAGTTCAGGTGCTTCGAATGCTCACGAGAGAGTACCGGTCTTACATCTAATGGCGGTCAGTACACACACTAAATTCGAATTGAAACTGAAGCCAAAAAAAAAAAAAAAGACGCCAACTCACGATGGAAAGCCACGCCGCTTAATACTGTTTCTTCGAGAACCGGATCAACCTCAGTACCCAAGCTACGTAGATCACCCAACAGGTTCAATCGTTTGTCGAGAATATTGGTTTCAAGCTCATGTGAAGGCGGCATGACTCGACTGACCCAGCGAGCATCCGACTCGCACACGCCTCGGCTGCCGGCAAAAATCAGCACACCATGGCCCATACTGGCCGATTCGTACGCAAGAGACACCACAGAATTGAGGAGAGGGTCCCTAAATTCCTTGTGTATAGATTTGTCGATGCATCGTATGGGCGCTGTCTTGCCCTCTGTGACGTCTTGACTACTGAGTTGGGAGGGAGTGTGACCAAGTCCATCATTGGGACCAGCGAGAAAGACTTTTCCATCGTAAACAAGGTGCTCTTCGATTGGCACCGGACGGTATCGTGTCTCGTAAGAATGTGCATCGAGCCAAGTTGCGAGCAAGCCCAGGTTCTTCTAGTCCGTCAGCAGACACACTACCTAGTCGTGGAGAGGGGGGGGGGGAAAGCACGTATTGGTCTTACCGGGAGTGTCGCACTCATGCCAATAATTTGAATTTGTTGGCCGAGACTCAGAAGTTTCGTGGCAATAAGTTCAAGAAGGTACCCACGATGGTCATCGTCAATCATGTGAAGCTCGTCCAAAACCACAGCTCGTAACTTGGAGACGGAGCAATCATCGATGGCCGTATTGATGAGAGCATTCGCCTTGAGAACCTGATTAGCCAAGACATCAGCACACCTTTTTCTCAGGACTTTCTCACCTTTTCCAAGGTGCAGACGCCGATGTCAAAATCATCCCACGTGGCCCGGATCTTTCCACCTCCAAAGAAGCCAACAACGCGAATGGTGCCATGATCTGCCCGTTGGCGCCACGGCCTGTTTGACACGTCTTCTGCAGATTGATGGTCCAAGATTTTTACACTTTGAGCTATCTTACGAAGCCAGCCTACTTTCTCCTGCACGAGAGCAACATAGGGCAATATGAGAAGAGCCTTGGTGCCCGGTTCTTCAATAATTCGTTTCAGCATTAGCACTGTGTCTGCATTAGCTACATGGTGCATCTGACACGGCAATCATGATTTCAGCTCACAGTCTGCGACCAACGATTTCCCGCCACCAGTTGGAGCGCAATACACGAGGTTTCGTTCTCCTGACAATAGCCCCGGACCTTTTAAACAATTTTTCTGCCAGGGATAGATGTGGTTGATGCCTACGGAAGCAAAGTTGGACACGATTTGGATGGGCAGATCATATATGACATTGGCAAGACTCAGTTCTGGGTCATGAGAGGACCATGGTGTTGCTGAAATAAGCCGCCTTTGACTATACTCTGTCGTCTCCCTGTTCAGTGGCGATATTTTACTTGCGGATAGTCGAACAGGGGTTAGGGGGAGATGAATGGCCTTCTGGAATTGCACGGTGGTATGTGATTCCGACGAGCCAGTGCCATTCTGAGGCGTGTCAAGCTCATTGTTGGAAGTCCAAGCTCTTTTCTGGCCTGCAATAGACTGGGAAGCATGGGATTTCTGCTCGTAGGCTGCCTGAAGACTAGTCTTGTGCAGAATACCCTGCATGCTCTTCATGACTGCGGACAAGCAGAGAGAACAGCAGAGTGCAGCAGTGAACAAGCAAGTGTGAGGTTGGATTTAGGCCATGGTTGAATATCTTCGTCGAGCATCGAATCAGGATGTGGATGATCTTGTGCTGAGCGAGAGAGCAGCGCTTGAAAGAAGCGCCAGGGAGGGGAAGGAAGAAGGAGGAGGAGGAGAAGGAGAAGGAAAGGGGAAAGAAGAGAAGAAGAAGAGGAAAGAAGAGAAAGCCGAAAGCTGGAATGCCGGAGGGTCTGAACGCCTTGACGATCCAAGTGGTCTTTTCAATGCGTGCCATGATGCCTGAGCCCACCAGCGCGTTGGCGGTGACGACACATAAACGCGCTGTCACGTGTGGTAGGACAGGTCGTTTGTTCACGACAAGTGGGTGCATCTCGATGTACTAGCAAGAAAAGGAAAGCAGCGATGATATAAAAATGAAAATATACTTGATTACATACAATTGTACCTGCTAAAGGTATACACAGAGATCGATTCCGTTTTAGGCCTAGTTGCTGCTGCGTATTTAAAAATCCGTCGCTACGTCTTTACGTACTCTGCTGCCAGGCAAATGAAGCCCGATATGCCATGGCCCTGATACAATTTCGTAATCCGCTTGCTTTAAACGCAAATGATCACAGGTACCTCTCTTTACACGTCTTAGAATATTTGCTTTACACAGACTAGGCAGACTACGACCTTCCTGCCACTAGCAGCGTGGCAGCTGTAGTAGAGGGATTTAAAGAGGCAAAAAAACGCCTTCATGTATATATTACAGGTGCGGGGGTACCTCTTTCGTCTTGGGCCTAGTCACTACTGCGCATTTATCTTTTGCTACTCCGTACTCCGTAGTCCATACTGCGCGTTTATTATTATAACTAAGCCAAATTGCTCCTCATGAAGTGACAAGGCCCGAGTTAGTTTTTTTTTTTTTTTCTTTTTTTTTTTTAAGCCGAAGCAGCGTAAAGCTTTTGTGCATCGACTAATTCTCCTGGCCGAGTTTGTCTGTGAATTGAGAGTAAAGTGATGATGCTAGGGCCATGCCGACTGGGTTTTGTCCTCAAACCTTGGGGTTTTCGGCGGCGAACCAAACAGCTCTCAACCAGACTGTTGACTTGTTGACGAGAAGCAGAGAAGCAGAGAAGCAGAGAAGCAGAGAAGCAGAGGAGCAGAGGAGCAGACGCGACAAAGAAATCGCTGCGCCCTCGAGCTCGAACCTCTTTGTTTCTTCTTGTTCGCCCTCTACCGGGATGGGATAGACTGTTCTTCCGTCGTCTATTACATGTATGCCAGGCTGGGTGAACAAGGTGGGCGCCGATGAACGCCTCCCAAAACCTGGATTGAGATCCGTCCCTTCATCAATGGGTGTGAGACCTTGGCGGGCCTTCGTGGAGACTGAGGTAGCACTTGCTGACCGGGGTGTTCTCATGTATATATAAAGTAGCTTTTATTTTTCATGCCAAACAAGGCTACCTGAGCCAGCGGGCGCAATGTTTTGCTTGGCGCTAGCAGCTACTCGCGCAGTACCTCCGCCGCTAGTGCCGTCCCACCCATGTTCTGGTACCCAGCGTGGTGGACGTATCGAGCCAGACCAGGGCCGCCGCCTCGGGGTGCCAGGACGTTTCTTCCTTCTCCCAGCGCCTGGGAACCAGACCTCTCTTCTCTTTCAAACTTGTCTCCCACTCCATACGCCGCGTTTCGAGGCGAATCTCTTCGTCTAGATTTCTAATTCCGACGCCTTGCGCCTTGAAGCGTTGGCGTTGCGCGTGACAATCTCCCTGGGACCTCGAATTCACTAAACCTTCATCCCACTTCACTCCCTAGCTTGTCACATACAACTCTTCTCCTTCTTTACATGTAGTGGGCGTGGGCATGCCTTGTTCACACACAACTCGCCTCACCTCATTTTCGCGCAAATGATTTACTGGTGCAATGGCACAACAAAATGTAAGTACTCAACGTCTGATTACTCACTTTTTTTGGACCTCCTGCATCATACCCAATGGCTTTTTCAACCTCCTCATTGGGGCCTTTTTTTCCCTCTTGGTCTCCTTTGGCTCTCTCATGAGCCTCTCTCTTACATCGCGTGGTTTCTCATACGTCACATTCTGGCTGACACCAACGATTTCTTGAGCAGGACTCTGAAGTCACAAATGTGAACTCACAATCACCGCCCAGCTCTGTGAAAGACTCATCAAATACTGATCCCTCAAAGGATATGAGTGCCGATATGGCTGCGCCCTATGGGACGCGCTCTCGTAATAGAGGGGGTCGCATCAACTACGCAGAGGACAAAGACATCGAGATGGATGTCTATGAGTACTATGACAAAAAAGGCCAAGATAATCCTAAAAAACCGTCGCGCAAATCCGACGTCGGGACAAATGGAGACAACACGCCCCGGTCAGTCACTTCGCGAAGGACGGCGGCGGAGGAAAGCAAAGCGTCTGCGGCCTCCCAAAATGGCTCCAAGGATACGACACCAGGCATCACGACAAGTGCATCCCAAGTCGCTGCACCGCCCTCTGGCGCGACGCAAGGCACTCGGAAGCGAAAGGCTGCAACGACAACAACGACGTCTGTGCCAAACAAGAAGGCAGGGCAAGTAGTGCATGGGCCAGGGACTGCTGCATGGCCAGACAGCAACATGCTTACTTTTGAGAATTGCAATCATCGCGTGGATGCAAGTGGGCGCATGGTGGCTGACGACGGGACGGTGCTGGAGCCAAATGGTAAGTGTGCTCGCTCTGCGCCTTCTCTCTCACGCACACACACGCACACACACACACACACACACAGGGCAAGTGCGTGCAAATGCAAATGCGAAGTGGAATCCGGGAGTCGGGACACTTGGACTTTGGACCTTGCTTGGTCGTGGACTTGCTTGGGTTGTCGTACCAATTGCACCAAGCGGCGCGGTCGGGGCCCACTCATTCGCACTCGCTCTAGGAGGAACGAGGCAAAGGCAATTTCAGCAATTTCAGCAGCATGCCGGCTAACGATGAGACGCAGATCATGTGTACCTGGTGTGCGAACCACCGGGGGAACCCTATTACTTGGGACGCATTATGGAGTTTGTGCACTCGCCAGACGACAACTCGAAGCGAGTGCATACGGTGCGCATCAACTGGTACTACCGCCCCAAGGACATTGGGCGGAAGACAACGGATACGCGACTCGTCTTTGCGACGATGCATTCTGATGTGAGCCCTTTGACAGCATTGCGTGGCAAGTGTTGGATCCGGCATCGCGTGGAAATCGACAACCTGGACGTCTATCGAAAAACGCCCGACTGCTTCTGGTACGAGAAGCTCTATGATCGATACATCCAGAAGAATTACGATCTGCTCCCTACATCGACAATCGTCAACGTGCCTGACAAGGTCAAGAAAGTGTTAGACGAGCGCTGGAAGTTTGTGTTGGTGGAGCAAGGGCGTGGCAAGGAGCTCACTAGCGCCGTCAAGCTCTGCAAGAGATGCACCGGCTATTGCGCAAGGTACGTACCTGGGATAGTCTCACCTTCTCTCTCTCTCTCTCTCTTTCTCGCCCTGCAACGACCGTCGGCCGTTTTCCCTTCTTTTCTGCATATCTTGTGTTTCCCGCAATTGTATTTTTCCCCCCTTCTCCATGGTCTCTCCCAGGCCCCCATCTTATCGAAACTCTCGTCTGCCACCTGCCGTGCCGGGTGCTGTTGTTCCTGCCTCGTTCTTCCCTCCAAATCCGGATACGTCTGGACGGCGGCTGGATCCACCCCACCCGCCCACCCACCCACTTTGGGCACCCTGCACCCACGCTTCTTCCCTCGCATCCACTCCACACTGCCATTGTCAGCGCCACACCTCATCGAACGACATGTGCTGCGTATCATCTGCCATCGTTGCGCTGCGATACTCACTACACACGGTTTCTCAACTGCTCAAGCGAATGGCCTCCGATGGAGTTTGGAGCCGCCATGGCGGTCTATTCTGATGGCCTTTTCTTTTTTTCTTCTTTCTATTTTGTCTTATAAATCTGGCGACTTTTGATACACACTAACACTGCTTCATCTCTAGCAATGACTCGGTGGATTGCGCCGTGTGTCAGAACACGTATCACATGAACTGCGTCAAGCCACCCCTGCTCAAGAAACCATCCCGAGGTTTTGCGTGGTCGTGTGCGGCTTGCAGCCGGGCACAAGAACGCAAGCTCGAGGCTCACAATATTCCCACGGGTGCTGACGCCGAGGATGACGATGTCCTGGACGACGATGATGATGACGCACATTGCCTCCACACTAACTGTACTACGCCGGCCGACATTGATGAGCATCACCAAGGTACTGCAGCACAGATCTATCAAGCGAGTCTCTGGCCGTGGCGCTACTTGGGCATGCATTGTAAACCAGAGGATGCGCTTGATTATGATGATAGAATCCACCCGCGTGCGAGTACACGAATTGGACCCAGGCATCAAGCCAACGTGGGTGCCTGGCCGGGTCGCGCTATTGAGTACGCGAAGCCGATAGAATCCAGGAAGGGCAGAGGAGCACCCAAATTATCCAAAGAAGCCCAAGTGGCTCAAGAAGCCGAAAGAGCCGCCCGCCACAAGCGCCCTAAGTGGGTGCAGGATGAGCCCCCTGGTTATCAAACGCGCGGAGAAGACCTCGATGAGAATGGCCCCAATGCTACTTCGACGCGCCTTTGGGTACCTAAACCTTCGGGCACGATTAGCAATGAAGAAGTTGTTGGCTACATGACGAAAGCGCGAGGGATGGCCAAAAGGCTAGGCCTTCCAGAGCGCTCCACCAACCTGCAAGATGTTGCCTTGGAGACATTGTTCCGCGATGACTATGATCCTGCCACGGCCCTTAAAGACCTCCCCAACACTAAGCCAGGTACGTTCAAGGAGCCGTCGTTGACACCCACGGAGCAGAAGAAGTTTGAGGAGGGAGTTGCCAAATATGGCTCCGAGTTACACCTAGTCATGAAACACGTCAAGACCATGACCCCAGGCGAAGTGGTACGGTACTACTATACTTGGAAAAAGACCGATCGGGGCAAACAGGTTTGGGGTTCTTATTCGGGTCGCAAAGGCAAAAGATTTGCCAAAAGGGAAGACACAGCGGCCTCCAAGGCGGCAGATGATGTCGCTGATGGTGACGATGACTCGGCATTTGACAGCAAAAAGGCCATGGATAAGAAGCGCAGTTTCATTTGTCAATTTTGCTCCACGACAACATCTCGACAATGGCGGCGGGCTCCCACAACCCAGGGCCTGGTGAATGAGAACGGGTCCAAGGCGACAAGCAAGGACAAGGGCAGCCAGTACGTGGTGGCTCTTTGTCGACGTTGCGCAGAGCTGTGGCGCAGGTATGCCATACGCTGGGAAGACATGGACGAAGTCGCCAAAAAGGTTTCACAATCAGGCAAGGCCTGGAAGCGAAAGCAGGACGAAGAACTTCTCAAGGAGTTGCAGGCTGCGCGGGAAATGGGCCTCATGACTCCGGACCGTGGTTCTACCCCCCCCGCCGCAACGAGCGGTCAAGAACCACCGAGAAAGAAGTTGAAAGGAGCACCACCAGAGAAGGACACCGATGCTGCCGCTTCCGACGCGGGAAGCACCGCGGGCATGTCGCGAAATAAGGACAAAACTGCAGACTCGACACCTGTGCCCGATATGCCGAAACCTCGTACACTGCCTTGCGCGATCTGCGACCAGATGGAGCCGCTTGGCGATCAGCATCTTTCTTGTAGAGAATGCCGGTTGACGGTGCATCGCAATTGCTATGGTGTTGTTGACCACAGAACTCAGGGCAAGTGGATATGTGACATGTGCTCAAATGATAAGAGCCCGCAGGTTTCGATTGTAAGCTTTACTCTCATCTGCCCCCCTCCCCCCCCTCTCCGAGACCCGACCCGAGCCGGTACATTGAATTTTGTGCGACTAATGCCGACAATCTTCAGCACTACAAGTGTGTCTTATGCCCTGTAGAGGTCACCGAGCAGGATTTTGTCGAACAGCCGAAGCTCACGCATCACAAGAAGAAGATGTCGGATAAAGATCGTGAACGTGAAAGAATCGAGGTTCAGCAAGCACGAAAGGCAGCCGAGTATTACCGCAAGCGGCAAGAGGATCTCAACAGGCCCGTCAACCCTCGAGAACCACTCAAGAGGACTGCAGATAACAATTGGGTTCACGTCACATGCGCCGTTTGGACCCCCGAGGTCAGGTTTGGGAGTGCCAAAGCACTGGAACCCTGCGAAGGCATTCCCTCCATCGCACGAGCCAGATATGACGAAGTGTGTCAGGCGTGCAACCAACAGGGTGGTGCTTGCGTCTCTTGTCACCAATGTCGCATACCTTGTGAGTGATGAAGATATTGGTTCATGTCAGCAAATCGAGCCGAGCGATGTTGGAATTTGCTAACACTCTCTCCACCTTAGATCATGTAGAATGTGCTCGGCAGCAAGGACATGTTCTTGGATTCGACATGGCACCTGTAAAAAGCTCTCGTCGTGACCATGTCAATATTGTGACGGTCAAGGGAGAGAGCGGAATCATGTCGGCTGTTGTGTGGTGCAAGGATCATGTTCCCACCAAGACGATTGCGCACCGAATGCACGAAGTTGTCAGCCAAGAATCGGGACTCAACGCGTTGCAGCTCTATGTTCAAAATTACAAGCAAGCCGACTTGACTATGACGGGCAGCGTTCGCAGGGCAAACCTCATGCTGAATGCCGCCAAGATGTGTGGGCTACTGCCCCCTGCCCCTGGCGGGGCTCGACGTCCAGCCCACTGTACATCGGCCACAGGCGCGACGGCTACGGCTACAGCTGCTGCCACCGCTGCTGCCACCGCTGCTGCTACCGCTGCTGCTACGGCTACTACGACGGCCACCACCACTACTGCTGCTACTACGCACTGTACTCCTTCGGCGCCGAACGGCACCTCGACTCACACTGGAAACGGCGAGGCCAAGGAGGCGGCCGCGAATGCCCGACAGCCTGGAGCAAAGGTCTGCATCACTTGTGGCATCGACGTCACTCCAAAGTGGTGGCCAATAGACAACTCACAGGAAAGAAGGCTCACGAATGGTCACCACGGGGCGATTGGGTTCGAGGCACAAAAGTTTGTTGAGCAACGCAAGTTCCAGTGTCACAAGTGTAAAAAGAAGCTCAAGACGCCCACCTCGTTTCTGCCGCGTCCAACACCTCCGCCAGCGTCAGAAGCTCCACGACAGTGCCTACTACCTGGACCACTACCTGGACCACCACCGCCATCCCGAAGCCCACCACGGCCGACATGCTCGGAATTCCGTGCCGCTCCTCTGCGTCCGGAAATGCATTCGCTGTTGCATCATCCGGCAGCGGCAGCGGCAGCGACAGCGGCAGCGACAGCGGCAGCGGCAGCGACAGCGGCAGCGACAGCGGCAGCATCCGTGGCGACTGCAACAGCGCACCCTCCTCACCCTCCTCACCCTCCTGGTCCTGGTGATTTTGTTGCCGTTCCTGTTCCTGTTCCTCCCCCCTCCTCCCACGGTCCACCGCCCATCGGCCACTCCCCTCGTCCGCGGCCTCCACCGCCGGCTCCCGTAACTCACGGATATCCTCAAGTGCCGCCATCCAGGCCGGCATATAGTGACTGGGGAAGCCAGCTTGGGTCGCCGCCTCGCCACTTGAATGGTGCACCTCCACCACCGCTGCACGGCGGCGGACCACCTCCAGTGTCAAGTCTCACGGCCCTCCGCCCGCCGTCCATGTCAGGACCTCCTTCCGTTGCTCCAGTTTCTGTGCCGCTGCAGCACCCCCATGGATCACCGATATACGGCAGCGCGATGCCTCCATCACCACGGCGGATGAATGGGCCGGCACCGGCACCACCTCCAGGATATGTACCACCGTACGCGAGTGCTCTTCCGCCGGCACACGCACCGAATCCTCGACATAGTGCCTCGCCAGGCTCAAGCAATGGCGTCCTGCCGCCCCGATCTGAAGCATTTTCCCATGGGCTTCATCCCCAGCGGCCTCCCTATCCTGGCGGAGTGCACACCAGCCCACCGATGGCGCGAAACGGCCTACCGCTCCCTGGAGGAGTGCCACCGCCGTTGGCACCACCGCCTGAGTTGGCGCCTCCTGCCAGTGGGCTTGGACATCGCCCGCCAGAGAGTCGTCCAGCGAGTGGTGCGAGCGCAAGTCCTTCGCTGCGAAACTTGCTGTCGTGAGACGAACCCAGGCTATGGGACGAAGGATGGATGGTCGGGCTAGCTACATACATGCGTACACTATGCCTCTGTTGTTTACTTTTCTTTCCCCCCTTCTTCCTTTGCGGGGATGGCGTGATTGTTTGGCTTTTTCTTGTAGTCCTTTCGCATCATCTATATCAGTCTCAAAGCAGAGCAGGGACAAACCTAGAAGGAAACTGGCATGCCCAGAGCCAGAGGCGTTGATTTCATTTCTTTCTGACAGGGGTTGCGGGGGTGGGCTTCTTGTGACAGAGTACCGAGGCCATCGTATTTGCTTGGATGGTCAGGCGCCCGAATGGAGGCTTTTTGGATCAACTTGGATGTATTCCGACAGAGAGAGCCTTTGCTGGGAATTGCCAATGTACACTAATCGTGGAGACTAGGACAGTTAGTAGACGCGGAGCTGATACCGCCATTGCGGGCGACAAATAATCAATGCCTGGATACCTCACAATGGCTCGCTCACATATGTACACTGAGATTTAAGAGATGTCATCATATGTTGGTCAGATGGTTCTCAAAAATGCCCAACACTTTGTCTATCCCTCTGCTCTGCTCCGCTGCACCCCCCCCCCCCCCCTTCCATTGTTCCTTCGTTGCACCCCTGCCCCGCCTCACCAATCAACCAATAATTGGCCAACGCTCCGCCTTGTCAGGTGCAGCTCAAGCTCGGTCTGTCAGCCAACCAAGAAGGAACGCTTGCGGCCAGCAACATCCCCCCCGGGGGGGCGTTCCGGAGCCAAGTGCGTCGCAACACGCAACGCTTTTTGACATACTTATTCATCCCGACAAAAAAGCTAATGCTCTCACAGACTATTCTGTCCGTTCGACATCCTCGCTGCTCTTCTTTGTGTACATGTCTAGCGACTGACCTACCGACATTTGGACGAACGGGCGAGCTTCACCAACACACGCACGCCGACCACCCAACCTACCAAGTTCCGTTCCATCCTAACCTACGGATTACCTTGGCCACAATCCGGTCCTCAAGACCCGGCGTACTCGCATGTATTATAAGAAGCCATCGTTTTTGGTGTCTTGATTTTTTTTCAAATTGACGTCAACGTCAGCCATGGCGCAAGTCGTCTCGGATCTACTATATTCCTTCGGGAATTGTCTGAACTGTTTTCCCGGGTCGCCCACACTGAAGATCAATGGTCGGAGCTTCAAGATTCTCCGTCTGCTCGGCGAGGTAAAACCATCTTGCCCACCCCTCTGCATCATCTCCTTTTCATTTTCAAAAAAAAAAAAAAAAAAAAAAAAAAAAAAAAAAACACACTAACGTTCTGTTCTTGGGAGACTAAAAGGGCGGCTTCTCATACGTCTACCTCGTCGAAGACACCACCTCGCACCAGCTATTTGCTCTGAAAAAGATACAATGTCCGTTCGGCGCTGAGTCGGTGCAGCAGGCGATGCGCGAGGTAGATGCGTACCGGCTCTTCGCGCACATTCCCACCATTATATCAGCCGTAGATCACTCGGTTGCTACGGAGCGAGGACCCGACGAGACTACCAAGACGGTGTACGTCCTGCTGCCGTACTACCGCCGCGGGAACCTCCAGGACATGATCAATGCGAACCTCGTCAACCATGGGTCCTTTCCAGAGCGACACCTCATGATGCTCTTCCTGGGCGTGTGTAAAGCCCTTCGTGCCATGCACGAGTACAAAGCCCCGCCCGCGGAGAGGATGCAAATGGGCAACGAGGACGACGGACCGAGCCCTCATGACGACGATACTGCTCACGTCCATGCGGGGAATCGACGGGGCGGCACGCGTGGGAAGCGCACCGAGGAGGAGGAGCAGGGCGAACAGGCACGGCCTTTGATGGAGTCGGAGAACCAGATTGGGCCCGGGGGCAAGATTCAGTCTTACGCCCACAGGGACATCAAGCCTGGCAACATCATGATTGACGACTCCGGTTCCACCCCTATCCTGATGGACCTCGGGTCCGTCGCTCCCTCCCCCATCCCCGTGTCGTCCCAGTCTCTCGCCCTCCAGATTCAAGATACCGCCGCCGAACACTCTACCATGTCGTACCGCGCCCCAGAACTCTTTGACGTTCGCACCGGCACTGTCATCGACACCAAAGTCGACATTTGGTCTCTCGGATGTACCCTCTATGCATGCCTCGTCGGCAAATCCCCTTTTGAGATGCGCTCCGACGAAACTGGCGGTACCCTCAGTCTCTGCGTGCTCGGCGGAGATTGGCGCTTCCCCGATGAGTCTCCCGGTGGTGCCAAGCGCATCAACAGCATCAGTCAAGCCAAGGCGAGGGCCGCGTCAGGCGATCAGTCTGCGGCGGGGGCGGCGGGGGCGGCGGCTCCGGCTTCAAAAGACGGTGGCGGTGTGAGCATCAGTGAGCCGATTAGGGAGATTGTCAGACGGTGTCTCAAGGTCGAGCCTGCCGAGAGACCAGATGTGAGTGAGTTGATTGGCATGGTGGAGCGGGTTCTGGATGGACTTCCAGATGATGGCGGATCGGGCTACAATGCTTCATGAGTGGCTTTGTGTTTTACCTTTTCTGTAGGCCCCTAGTCGGAGCAGCTGGAAGGAAGTATGCGTGGTGTGTGTGTGTGTGGAGAAGGAGAAGTTGTATCGTTGTATCACGGATTTGTACTTTGTGTTCATTGGCATCGGCGGCGTTGCGGGACATTATGAGTGTAGATGAGCATCAACATAACATATTACATGCTACAACTTGACAGAGTGAAGGTTTAAACAATTTTTTCCATGGTGGAGTTGCCATTGACATATCCAGACACGGTGCGAATCACACGACATGCGCGGGCTCAAGGTTATATACATAGCATTGACATGCTGATATGAGATCCTACCTACATGACTTCGCCCCTATTTTATTCAAGGGCCTGTCGCCGCATGCCCAGCATGACGCGAATGCTGGCTCCCGGGCAGGCTCATCGACATCCTAGAGCTGGAGCTTATACGTAGCCACCTCAAACGGCCTGAGCTTAATGTCAAATTCCCCGTCACCCAGCTCCACATCTTCCAGCTCATCTTCCAAGATGCTTGCCTTGCTCACGCGCTTGATATTGTACGATGTCTTGATTGTGCCTCGGCTATGCCCGCCCAAGGACTCGTACACACGCAGAATGATGCTCTGCCCCTTGTTGACCCGCAAACCTTCATGGAGGCTCACATCCGCATCGTCGTGCCCGCGCTTGATTGCATCAAGAATCAAGGAACTGGACTCATCCTTATTGATTAGCTTGATGGGCGCGCCAGACATGGCCTCGATGGATCTTCTAGGAGCCGACAGGAGCTTCAACGGGTTGTTGAAAGCATAAGCTGCCTTGACAGTAGCCGAAGACAGAGAACCCTTGTGCGGGAAGATGGCCCATCGAATGGTATGTTGTCCCATGTCAGCATGCTCGTCGGGGGCCTTGGGGGCCCGAAGCAACGAGAGGCGCATCACCTTGCCTGCAGTGGCAAAGCCGTACTTGCTGTCATTGAGTATAGATACGCCATAGTTGTGCTCGGATAGATCGGCAAATTTGTGGCAGCATACTTCAAACTTGGCCATGTCCCAGCTGGTGTTGTAGTGCGTGGGTCGTTTGGTAATGCTATACGCTGTCTCGTAAGAGGCCTCAGTGTTAACGATGTCGACAGGGAACTCGACCTTGAGGAACTTGGAGTTCTCGTGCCAATCGACTTCGGCAGAGCAGTCCACCTGGGATTGTTGTCCCTTGAGTGCTGCGGAGAGAGTGATGTAGGACTTCATTGAACTCTCGTCACTGATCTGGATATCCGTGACCAGAGTGACACGGTGCGGTTTGCTCTCATGAATCTTGGTCTGGCCGTACTTGAGCTCTCGGCGAGTGTCCAAATGATAGACTTCAACATCCCACGCCTCCCAGAAGAGAGGGATGTCGTCAAACATGACAAACTTGTTCGCCTTGCCGCCCTTTTCAATGGTTTCGCGGTCATTGACAAGGTCGTACAATGAGGTTATGCAGCCATCTTCAACCACGACACGAAGCTGCTCGTTCTGCAAAACGTAGCCATTGCCATTCGCCGCGACATTCACATCGGCTTTGTCTTGTTGGGCCTTGAAAGTGCGAAGTGGAAGCATGTGGCCATCCCCGCAGGCAACACCAACCTCCGTCTCGGATACCTCGACGATTGCCTTGCGATGCCAGGGTAGAGTGTTGACAACCACAGACTCATGAACGCTGTTGGACTGTGTAGCAGAAGCTCCGAAGAAACTGTATAGCTCCTTGAGCAGCTTGTCACCAGTCTTGAAAACTTCAGCATAAAACTGCCATACATGTCAGTGAAATCGTCACATTCTCGTCTGGCGATCATATCTAGAGGACGTACTTACCTTGTCTGATTCGTCGTAACACATTTCAATGGAGCTACCGGGCAGGCAATCGTGGAACTGACAGAGCAGCACCTTCTCCCACATGCTATCAATGTCCGCTGACGGGTACTTGTATGACGAGTTCTCCATGGAGACAATGGTTGCCAGTTGCTCAATGTCTCGCAACAGGACTTCGGACTTGCGATTGAACATCTTGTTATTTGCTTGTGTGGTGTAGGTGCCGCGATGAAGCTCGAAGTACAGCTCGCCGTACCAAGTAGGAAAATCCTTGGCCTTTGGAGCCAAACGCTCAAAGAAGTCGTCCACACCAAGACCAAGCTTAAGTTTGGGAATCCCTCCGACGGTATTGCTGATACCGGCACATCGACGAAGCTTTTCCAAATGCTGCCAAGTTGGGCCACCACCGCCATCTCCTTTGCCGAAGACTAGCAACGATGAGCTGTCCACACGCATCGTTTTGTGCTGGCTGATGCTTCGCCTCAGATCACCAAAGTTGGCTTCCGACGTGTATGTCTCGGAAGGCGGCATGTGACACATGACTTGGCTCCCATCAGGGCTCACCCACATGAATGTGGTGTGTGGGAAGGTGTTGATGTTGTTCCAACTGAGTTTCTGGGTCATAAAGCGGTCCATGCCGGCCAAACGACAAAGTTGAGGCAGCTGGCTGGAGTATCCGAAGGTATCTGGGAGCCAAAATGTGCGGCATCGGGCGCCAAATTCGGCCTCGAAGAAACGCTGGCCATAGAAGAACTGGCGGACGAGTGCCTCGCCGCTAGGCATATTGGTATCGTGCTCTACCCAGCTTCCGCCAATGGGATGGAACTGGCCCTCATCTACTTTTCGCTTCACACGCTCAAAAGCTCCGGGGTATAGTTGTTTCAGCCATTTGAATTGCTGTGCTTGAGAACAAGCAAAGTGCGCCTCCGGGTAGCGGTCCATCAGATCACATTGACTGGACCATGATCTGGCAACTTTGCGCTTCGTCTCGGCAAAGGGCCACAGCCAGCAACTGTCGATGTGACAATGACCAATTCCAAACACAATAGGCTCTTTGCCCACTTCATACACCTTGTGGGAGTCAACATCGGACCCAAGTATTTCTTTTGCAATCTCCCTGCATTTCAAGATGGACTCTTGATTGTTGACTTGGTACGTGTTGATAATTCGCATAGCAACGGCTAGCGCATGATTCTGCTCGGCGGAGTCTTCTGGAAGCTCTCGAGCGGCATCTCCGAGCTGCCACATGTCAAAGTAGAGCTTGCGAGCCGCAACATTGACGGCGGTGATGTTCGCTTTGCTCAGACCATAGTACCTATTTTGGTCTGGAGGTGCAATACTAGGCTTTCCGCCCGGGGCATTGCCGAACATTCCATTGCAAGCCATTTCTATGTAAATGACGTGTTCCTTGGCGTCTTTGAAGGAGTCGGGAATATTCCACTCGATTCGCTCGCCGCCGCCAGTGAGGCCTTGGAGTGGCATGCCGTCTTCAGTCCAAACGAGACCCTCGTTGTTCGCATCCCATTCCAATATCACTAATTCTTCATGCAATATGTCCTTGGGCACGGTCAAGTGAAGCCGGAACCAGTGAGTCGTCCACGAAGGACCAAAGGAAGCGCCGACGTGAGTCTCCTTGAATTCGTGCGATGTTGCCTCCTTGAAGGTAGGTCGATCTTGTCCAGGAGCGCTCCACACATAAATCTTGACGTGAGGTGAGCCCGAGAATCTCGCTTTGTACAGATTACTGACTTGATGGTTAGTTGCCCGTTCAAGAACTCTGAGAGAGAGAGAAAGCCGGCGAGTATGCTCAGCAGGCGCTTATACAATAAAGGGGGGCACTTACGCCAGTAGATTAACCTTATCATACTGACCAGATTTGTAGAACGGCTCGATTCGGTCCTTGAGAATGCTTGCCTTGGGGACGCCGACAGGCTTCTGGGCGAGAATCGGGTAGGAGGCTTTGCTCCTCATGTCTCCGCCGCCACCCATGTTGAGAGATTCGGTGACGAAGTGATGTGTCGAGGACAATGGGCAGAAGGAGGAGATATGTGGTCGACTACGGATTATGCTCTCGTAAGTACTGCCGGTTCGGGATCAGCAGCTGACGTGAACAAGTTGACGTGCGACAGGAGCACAGCAGCCGAGATATGGCAGGCTGCGGGTGAGGCCGAATAAGGTGGAAGATCGGCCGAGGTCGCCGACAAGTGGGAGGGGAACATGGCAAGATGGCACGATTCCAGATCCGTATGAGCAGCTGCATTGCATGAAGCTGGAAGCTCTCAGCAATCTGGGCTGGGGTAGTGGCCCACAATACAATGGCCCGCAATGGCTCGCAATGCCGCGATGGGGTGGGCGGATTGGATGTGCGATGTCGCCGGATGTGCCTCCAACCTATGTAAGGCACCAGCTAGGTCGCGGAACCCACCCACACTCCAATACCTCGCCGGTACCTCCAAACACTAGCCCTGACCGGGAGAGTCGCGTATAGCTGCGATATGTGCCATGTACCTCTTTGTACTGCTGGAAATTGGCAGGACTTCTGTTAGTGAGGTTTCCACGTGAAATTAAGTACCTTTGATTAACCTTCGTCGTGATTGGTCAACTAGCCTATTCGTGACACAGCTGGTGCCTTGTGACTGTCAAAGGGTTGGAGAAACAACTGATTACTCCTCATCTTGAGCGCCAATGCTACGAGTCTTGCCGGCAAGACCGGCACAGTTCCGAATATTCCGAGACTCAGGTTTCAGCGAGGGTGCGGCAATCGTCTTTGCAGCATGTAGTTCGGAAAACTGATGCCGCCGAGGACGTCGCGTGATGGCGGTTTGTCGTGGTTTGAGCAAAGCCTCCTCCCAACAATATTAGCCTTTGGTCTGTTGGTCTGTTGGTCTGTAGGGGAGGGAGGGGAGGGAGGGGAGGGAGGGGCTCTGCAATATAGCGGCAGGTACAGAGGAAAGCGGAAGCGGAAGTAGGCAGGTGCAAGTCCGCCCTTCGTCGATAAACCACAGGACAAGGGCGCACATATTATTAAACTCCAACTCAATTCTTTGTAACCTTGACACATACTCTGCCTCGATTGAAGAAACGAGAAGTTGAAACGAGACCGGTGTCTTGACCATGACAAACAACCGCGTAACAAGTTGTGTTGTGGGAACCGCCATGGCCAGAGAGAGTCACGGAAAATTTCAGAGGCCCTGGTCTCAAACGACAAGTTGGACAAGTTGTAAAACCGTCAACGACCCCGACCTGCGACCTCGTCTCGCCGCCGGGCTCGACTTGGACGAGGAGCCAGTTTCTCATGTTTCGCTTACATCGTTTGCACCGTCTTCGCCTTTCGTACTGCCGTGATGCCCCCCACGTGGCATGCAGAGCTTTGGTGCGGCCCTTTGTGGCCAGTTGGCAAAGTTGGACCTTGTTGACCTCATATAACGCGACACCTTGGACACAGCTTCGCGGCAAAAAGACCAAGACGACCATCAAACTGTCCGACTTGCCCCAAGGTCCTATACGATACGAAGCACCCGAAGCACCCGAAGCACCCGAAGCACCCGAAGCACAACCCAATCTGGAAGAGCATGATGAACCAAGTTACCCCACGGTAGTGCTGCAGGCGCGCCAGAATATGCGCAAGTTTGAGAACTGTGTGCTTCTCACCCGCGTCGGAGGATTCTACGAATTGTACTTTGAACATGCCGACGAGTATGCCCCGCTCCTGAACCTCAAGTTAGCATCGAAGAAGACGAGTGCTGGGCCTGTGCCTATGGTGAGACGGAACCCCCAATTACTCACGGGCTGGAATCCACGAAAGCTGACGATGGACGTGTTAGGCTGGCTTTCCATTCTTCCAACTGGATAGGTACTTGAAAATATTAGTACAAGATCTGAATCGTCATGTGGCAATAGCGGAAGAATTCCCTCATGACGCGGCAGACAGGATCAAGTCGGGTGGGTTGATGCATGATCGACGGGTGGCGCGCGTCATCACTCCTGGCACGCTCATTGATGAAAACTTCATTGACCCGTATGCAAACAATTATGTCTTGGCTATTCACGTACTTCAAGAGGAAACTGGAGTGGACAAGTCATCTGCACTGACCAAAGGCCACCGAATCCCCGTACCATCCTCGGAAGCCTTGCATCTTGGCTTGGCTTGGCTTGATTTGTCGACAGGGCACTTCTTCACACAGTCGACGGAGTTATCTTCGCTATCATCGATATTGTCCCGCATCGGACCTCGTGAGGTTGTCCTCAGTACGGAAATCGAATATCAAAAAGATCACGACATCTTCTCCATCCTCGCCGACGACAGGCATCTGATAACATACGCCTCGAGGGGAGACCTTACAAGGATAGAAGACTGGGAACCGCTTCTGGAGTCCACAATGTCGGAAAAAATGCGGAAAAGCTTTACCAACGAGGAAGTCTCAGCTGGCAACTTGGTCTTGAACTATGTCAAGGACAGTCTGCAGGGGGTGGCGATGAAACTGCTGCAGCCCCTGCGACACGAAAGCATGCAGGTTATGAACATCGACAAAAATAGTTTGCGCGCTCTAGAGATCAAACAAACCATCCGAGGTGGACTCTTCCGCGGAAGTCTTCTGCATGCTATCAGACGCACAGTCACCAAGAGCGGTGCCAGACTGTTGCATGAATGGTTAAGCTCTCCATCGACATCTCTCGATGTAATTAATGCGCGACAAAATCTTGTGGCCAAATTCATCACCAGGGAGGATCTCCGTGACTCCATCATAATGCTTCTGCGGCGTTGCCATGACTCTCAACGACTGGTACAAAAGTTCTCCATGGGCAGGGGCGATGCCGATGATTTGCTTGCCTTGGCACACACTATTCGTGCTACGGAAGATATTGTTGATATGCTAGATGAGACTGCCGATTCAGCCGATTCAATAGGTGGTGAGCCGCACGGTGACTGCTTGAGAAAGCTCTCGTCACGTATAGACCTCATCCAACCGCGCAAGCTCGCCCGAAAGATCAAAGATGCCATTGACGAGGAAGGAATTGTTCATCAGCACGAGGTCGAAGACTCTGAAGCTAGTCAGATGCTCGCCCTCGCGCAAGATATTGTTGCCGCAGAGGGGTCACAAGAGGACGCATCGGCATTGCCAAAGGGCAAAAGGAAACGACCCACATCGATTAGGGAACACTACGCCGACGACAATGAGGCATGGATCATGAAGCCTGGCGCGAGCACCAACCTGGAAAGTCTCCATTCGCGGCTTGCATCCCTGCTGGAAGAGAAGGCCCAGTTGAGTGACAGCCTGCGCGAAAGACTCGGTGCCTTGAGCCTCACTCTACGATGGAGCCCAGGCCTAGGACACATTGCTCACATCAAGGGCAAGGATATCAAGAACCTAGTGGATATAAGAGCGCTCTCGTCCAGCCGATCAACGAAATCGTTCCACATACCCGAATGGACAGCTCTCGGACAACGTCTTGATCAAGCACGTTTCCATATACGCCGCGAAGAACAGCGTGTCTTCCAGCTTCTGCGTGAGCAGGTGGTCCTCAATCTTGTGAAATTACGCGGAAACGCCGCAGTCCTCGATGAACTTGACATCACAACATCGTTTGCCAAGCTGGCGATTGAGAAAAATCTTACTCGTCCCAGAGTCAACAACACCACCACGCACACAATCATCGGCGGGCGGCACCCCACTGTGGAAGGGGGCCTCAACGAACAAGGACGGAGCTTTATCCGAAACGACTGCCTCATGGGAACGCCAGCCGACGGTCTTGTTTGGCTCATCACCGGCCCCAACATGGCGGGCAAGAGCACATTTCTGCGTCAAAATGCCTTGATCACTATCCTCGCACAAATTGGTTGCTACGTGCCTGCGTCACACGCAGAGTTGGGTATCGTAGATGCCCTATTCAGTCGCGTTGGATCAGCGGATGACTTGTACCGCGACCAGAGCACCTTCATGGTAGAGATGCTGGAGACGGCTCACATTCTGAAGCAAGCCACCCCCCGTTCATTTGTGATCATGGACGAGATCGGCCGAGGGACGACGCCGGAGGACGGGACGGCAGTATCGTATGCCTGTTTGCACCATCTTGTCAATGTGAATCAGTGCCGAACACTGTTTGCGACGCACTTCCATGATGTGGCTGATTTGGCCGCGGCGAATGGGCTCTGTGGAGCAAGTGGACGAGGGGGAGCTGTGCAATTCTACTGCACGGATGTCGAAGAGGACATCCACGGAGGATTCGTCTATGTTCACAAGC
The DNA here is from genome assembly GCA_003814445.1 of Epichloe festucae Fl1. Taxonomy (NCBI): domain Eukaryota; kingdom Fungi; phylum Ascomycota; class Sordariomycetes; order Hypocreales; family Clavicipitaceae; genus Epichloe; species Epichloe festucae. The sequence goes on along the minus strand of CP031387.1, from coordinate 3,746,476 downwards.
TACGAAAGGGCATCAACAGGCAGAGCCATGCGCTCAAGGTGGCCAGGCTGGCTGGCCTGCCAAAGGGAGCTATCGACACTGCCAGACAGGTTCTGGAGCGGCAATAAGTTGAATCGAATACAGCTTCTACGTGAGCACGGCTTGGTGCCAAGATGACTAGACTTGCACTGTACACACATCATGTACAATTAGGAGCGTAGTGAGTAGTAGTGTCTTAACATGCCCACTACCAATTAAAACCTTTTGAACCAGTATGTTAGCCAACTTGTTCAAGCTGTGCATGAAATTATTATCGAACAATGGAGTCAAATACAGGAATAGTCATACGGTTGTAATACGTGTGTCATCAATAGAGATCAGGGTTAAAAAGCTCTTGAAGTTTTTCATAATCATCCGGAGAGAAGGCAGGGCAGTATGCAATATCAACAAGAAAACATTACTAACCTTTTTCCGTATGCATGTGAGCGTGAAAAAGCAACGCACATGTTCACTTCACAGTTTTGTTTTTGCAATCACAGTCTCGCGTCTCTCATACTTGGCATAGCCTTCATTAACGTGTCGCGTGTCCTGCGACCGAAAGAATTCGGCCATCGAGAAGCGGCCTATGTACCCGTATTTCAAGATGCATGTAATCGTGAACCCAACCGAAAAGTAGAAAGCCAGCCCAACACCGCTGATTTCATGATTCCGTTTAGTCGCTAAAACACAAAAGTTAGTTTTGAAGGCCAAAGACGGATTTGAATGGGGACGCGTGGTGTTTGGGAGGTACGGGGGAACACCACATACAAGAGACCACCGAAACCCTCGTCATCCTCTTCCTCCTCAGAGTCGTCCTTCTTGGTTTCCTCGGCGGGGGCAGCAGCGGAAGTACCACCACCGGCAGCGGCAGCAGGGGCAGCAGCAGCAGCGTAAGCATCAGGGTTGGCGATGCGGTCCTTAAGCTGCTCAATCTCGGGCCAAGAGATGTCGGTCTCGACGGCAACGGAAAGAAGGTTCTTGTAAGAGTTGACAAGGGAGTGCATGACCGAGGGCAAGGTGGGGAAGTTGAGAGCCAGGGAGATGGTGGCGATGGTGGTGATGGCCTTGGACAAGGCGCCAAGGAGCTGCTCATCACCGATGTCGAGAATCTCGGGAGGGAAAGCCTGACCCTCGTCGTACACCTGCTCGACGCCCAGACCGTAGGTGAAGGGGGAGATGTTGAGCATGTTGAGCAGGGTGGCCTCGGAGGGACCGACCTTGTTGCCGGCCTCGACGAGCTTCAGATCGGTGGTGATTTCAATAGTACCACGGGCGATCTTGGTGGGCACACCGAGGGCCTGGAAGAAGGAGGTCTTGCCGGGTTCCATGCCGGTGTTTCCGGCGGGGATCCAGACATCGGTGGGGGCGACGGCACCGGCACGAGCAGGGGCGGCGACACGGTTGGACAGGAGCTTGTCACGGATTTCCTTGAGGTCGCCGTTGGTAAAGACGAAACCGACGTTCCCCCTGACGAAGGGCAGGAGACGCTCATACTCAGGGGTGTCGTTGATGAAGGTCTTGAGGGCTCGGCGAACCTGTTACAGTATCAAGGGTCAGCATATACCGCTCACTCTGCTTGGAATAGCTTCAAATTCGTTGCCCAAGGGGTTTTTTTATTTTTTTTATTTTTTTACGAGGACAATTGGTCTCATGCTTGAATCGCAGTCGCAAGGAAAACGTACCATAGTGTTCTTGCCCATCAGGACAACACCCTGGTTGCGGAGAGAGTGTCGAATCTCGTGCATCTGCTGAGAGCTGACATTGTCGATGGTAACGACGAAAACGGAGCGGTACTCCTCGAGCAAGCCCTTGAGCTTGTCGAAGTACCCGGCCTTGTTTGCAGTCTTGCCCCCCATATCTTCTTATTTAATGAAGGCAGGATATTTCAGGGCAAGGGGTATATGTTTGTTGTGGTGAGGGTGGTGGTTAGTTCGTGAGAGGACGTTACGGAGGAAGAAGAACGCGAAATTTCGGATTGATTTTTTGCCTTTCGCCAAAATGTGTGGTCGTTTCTCTCGCACCACCTGCCCGCCTGCTGCTTAGGGCTCATTGGCGCTAGCCGACTTTTAGGAGTTCCATGTGGGGTCCACCTTTTGGACTTAACGAGTGGTCAGCTTGAGACCAATCAACGTGTGAACTGTGAGAAGTGGAACCCAAGAGAGAAAGTTTGAAAGTAACATTGTCGATGTATCTTTTTTTTTTTTTTGCTCACCTGGGTCCGCGGGAGAATATGACCAAGCTTTCATGATATAACAAGGGCTATCTGAGAAGTATCAGTTGACTGATCTCGACCCATTGGGTCCTCATCAGAATCCCATACTTGACAACCATACGGAGTACTTGCCTCTGTAAGAAGAAGAGGAAAATGAGCCTCACAGCCATTCCTTACAATCGGGTGCAAACCACTCGCAACATCCTCTTTGCCACGCGCGGCGGCAAGATTCACTCATTCAACCTCTCAGATAGCACGCACCTGTCGACATGGCAACACCCAGATGTAGAAAAGTTCGCCAACGCCTGCAACAAGGATAATTCAAAGCCTCAAAATGGAACCGGGGATGCACCGGCTGCTCCCGAAACCGGTAAGGAAGCCAGTGAGCCGCCAGCTAAGAGACAAAAGACGGCGCAAGGCGAGGAACTCAATGCTCCTCCAGACAATGTAGAGGACTCCAAGGCAGGTGAGGCTTCTCAGAACAGGGGCATGAAACAAGGAAAGAAAAAGGGCAAGAAGCAGAGCAAAGGTCCAAGTCATGGCGACAAGTCGAGGATGGGAAGAGTAGTTGACCGGCCGCTCATCACACTCATGACTTGCACAAGCGACGGGCAACACTTGGTTGCAGTTTCGGGTCACGATAAAGCTGTTTGGGTGTTTGAGCACAATGGCCACGGACGTCTCACTCAATTGAGTCAAAGGTAAATGAAATTTCATCCCCTTTACGAGCCTCTCCCCCTTTTCACTCTGTCGCTGTGTTTTGAAAATGTCGCTAACACGACATCAAATCAGAGTCATGCCTAAACGCCCCAGCTCCATTACACTTGGTTTCGGGCCCCAGATCATTGTCGCCGATAAATTTGGCGACGTCTACTCCCTCCCGCTTCTTATGACGCCCCTCTCCCCTTCTAGCCTCGCCGTCCGCACCGCTGTCACGCCGTCCAGCCTCGGTACTAAACCCGCAGTGCCGGCAGCCAACACCTTAACAGTGCACTCAAAACGCAACCGAGCGGCTCTAGAACACCAGCGCAAACAGCTTGAATCCGAGAAAGCCAAGGCCGGCGACGCGTCGAAATCGGAAGGGCCAAGCTTTGAACTGACTCTGCTCCTGGGCCATGTCTCCATGCTCACTTCCCTCGTTGTCGCGGAGAGCCAAGGAAAGAAGTACATCTTGACCGCCGACCGGGATGAACATATCCGAGTCTCGCGGTATATCCCACAGGCGCATATCATTGAGGCGTTCTGCCTAGGTCACAAGGAATTTATAAGCGAGATCATTATCCCGCTGGGCCAAGGCAACGTTCTCATCTCTGGAGGCGGCGACGAGGATCTAATCGTTTGGGACTGGAAAGCTGGTTTCATACTGTCAAGGACAAACTTGCTGTCATTGGCACGGGAAATTGTCCCACAAACTTCCAAGATTGCTGTCTCGGGATTAACATCGTTGCTGTATCCTTCTGATGAAGGCCAATTGACCTATGTTCTGGCCATATGCGAAGAGTAAGCGAAAAGTCATTTCCCTGTTTGGAATCAAAGTTCTGTGTCTGAAGCTTTATATCGAAAACATGAAAGCGCTGACAATCGCGTAGCTTCAAAGCCATCTTCACGTGGCAATTGATCGATGGGAACCAGCTTAAAAACCCAAGCATCATTCAACTGCCTTGTAATCCCCTTCACATCACCACCACCGCGTCTCCGTCGTCTCCGTCTGACGATTCACCCCCAAAGTTGATAGTCGCCATGGACCCGGGTCGAAACACAGAGGCCAGGAGTCTCCATGAGTACACTCTTACTCGCAGCGAAGGACGGTTATCCTCTGACGTGGAGCTCATCCTCCACGGCCAGACTGCTGATGATGCGGAAATGCAGGTGTCCGAAAAGGACATCCTCAACATGTTCTACAACGTGGAAAATTTGCGGAAGCAACAGGATGGCGAGGAAGGTGAGGATGGCGAGGACGGTGGGTCGGCGGCACCGGAAGATGGTGAGCCGGAGATACTGGCCAACCCGGCGGCAGCACAAGATTAGTGTACGTTGCAGACACATGAAGAAAAAGAAGAAGCTTTCAAGTAAATTCATTGTGCTATAAAGTCTAGGCCGCGGCAGCTGAAAGCTCATCGAATCGTCTATACCCTCTTAACGCCAATCAGCCCGGTTGAATGACCAAAAGCCCCATCCTCTACGCAAGACGACTTTCGAGTCCATCATTCTTCCCCCCCCCCCAATGAACCAACCCCCAATCATGCGTCATGGCTGCCATAATGCGTGTGCGCGGAGCCAAAAAAAAGTAATGCTCCTTCCACTCCGTACGATATCAATGAGATTACAGCAAGCAATGACCGCGTGATTAACAAAGCTTCCTGCCAGTAAGATGCTCATGCGCAAGACCATCACAGCTGTTTTTATCCGGTGCATCATCTCTGGCACGGCTAGTCAGTGCCATAACTTGTGAAATGATATAGACTCGCGTGCTGTCAACGAATAAGTAAAAGGAGAAATTCAATCGCCTCCTCATGTCGCATGTGTATCATCGTTCCATCTCCTCCTTTACTGCGAAGCGCACTGCACACGCTCCGCCCCAGGATGGCCATCCTCATCCTCATCGTCCATGCCAGGGCTGCCAAAGACTCTGCCTTGCGATGAAGTGTCCAAATCCTCCAAGTCAGCAGGCTCAGTCATGGCCTCGGCGGGAGGCACGTTCTGGACAGATGGCGAAGGTAGAATCTTGCGGAGACCCTCAAAGGCGGATTCATCCTGAGTCCAGTTCTTCTCGGGGAACTTGACGTTGAAGTGGATGTACAGGTTGCCGAAGTCGTGGTGTCGGTGAGAGGGCATGCCCTGGCCGCGGACCATCTTGACAGAATCTACAGGTCTAGTCAGTACTTGGTGTCTTCGGTTGAAACAAGTCAAAATCAAAGAGGCACGGGTTGTCCTTACCTGGCGCGATAGCCTCACCAGGGAGAATGTCGATGCTAAGCCAGCGCTCATCCAAGTGTTCAATGTAAATGGTGCCACCAGCAAGAGCCGTGACCAGCTCAATTTCACATTTGTAGAGCAAATCATCCTCCTTTCGAGTGAAGCGAGGATGGGGTTTCTGCTCAATCTCAAAAACGACGTCACCAGCCTGAACACCGGGTGCCTGGTCACCCTCGCCTCGAAATTCGACCTTGGTTCCACTTCGGACGCCCTTATCGACGTGAACGTGGAGTACCTTTCGGTCGACAATCGTTTTCTTGCCGGAGCACTGCTTGCAGCGATCCTTATCCTTGATGATCTCGCCCTCACCATTACAGTCAGGACATACAGTCTGGAAACGCTGGATCATGGGACCCATCTGGCGCATCATGGTCTTCATGCCGTGGCCATCACAGCCAGGGCACTTCTTGACCGCGCCGTCCTTGCCTCCCAGACCGTCGCACTTGGGACAGATTATGGACCTTTGCAGGGCCAACTTGGAGATCTTTCCCCTGTAGATGTCCTCAAGAGAGACCTTGTGAGTGTGTTGGATGGTGCGAGCTTTGGGGGGACCGCGATTGTTCATGCCGCCGAACATGCCACCCATGCCGCCGAAGCCACCACCGCCAAAGAACTGAGCGAACAGGTCCTCGGCAGCCATGCCGCCACCGCCGGCAGCGCCGCCCTCAAGACCAGCTTCACCATACTGGTCGTAGATTTGTCGCTTCTGAGTGTCGGACAAGATCTCGTAGGCGTGGGAAACTTCCTTGAACTTTTCCTCAGCGGCGGGGTTGTGTGCGTTCTTGTCTACGTTTGGTTGTTAGATAGAGGCATGGTGATTGACATGAGAATGCCCTCGTGAGGGTAGGGGGAAATTTTGATATGGCATACCAGGATGGTATTTCAAGGCATTGACTTTGTATGCCTTCTTCAACTCCTGCTCAGTCGCAGTTGGAGAGACCTGGGTCGCCAAGTTAGAAATGATTCTACGAATGAAGTGTTTGGTATAGGGAGGGGTTATGCGTACACCGAGTGTGTCGTAAAGTTTGGTTTCCTTGACCATGGTGTTGGTAGAAGTTGAGTGTTCCTTTAACGAGAGATGGGCCTAGGTTTTACGATAAGTCGTCGACGCCCCGTAGCGCTTCAAAAAGACAAGCCTCGGATCGCGGAGATGCGGTAATGTGGACTGTATCGATTCTGCTGGAAGCAAAGAATGAATAAGTATGTGTCAGAAACTTCAGCAAGTCCACGCAGGGTGGCAGAAGGTTCCAGTCAGACGGTGGAACTCAAAAGATACCCATCTGGTGGAACCCTGAGTATATGAGGCTGTCCCCGGGCACTTGCCAGCTACAGGACCAGCAGAGTCGCCAAACATTTAGGAAGCCGATTTGGAAACTGATCTGGCGGGGAAGTATCGCAATGCGTATCGGGTCACATCCACTCGTCGATACTTACCTGCGTTACCGTTCTCGCTCTGCGTAGAATAAAGATTACCAAAGATTGAACAGCGTGCGGATAAAAAGAGGTGTTTTGAGTAGCTTCTTCAGAGGGACCTCTGGAAATGCGAGGTGATAAGCCGACGGCGATCAGGGAAAGGAAATTGCAGCGAAAAGACTCACGTAGTTGTCGGGACTGATTAGTAAAAAAAACAGCAACACTTTATCGTATTAGAGGAGAAAGGAAGAAGAGGCTGCAGGGGTCCGCCCCAAGGCTGTGCGCCTCATGGAAGTGTATAGAAGAAAGTCGACTGTGTGGCGGTGCCGATAATGCAAGACCTACTACGGATTACGGACTAGTCTATTGTGGAGTCCGGACTAGTCTATTGTGGAGTCCGGACGGCATGCACGGGGCTTTGTGTGATGCACGAGGCTGCTCAAAATCTCAATATCCAGGACGTTTATTCATGACAGCCCAACGTAGATACCAGAGCTTTTATAAGTGGAATTTATGCCTATCATGGCCCTTTTGTCATCGTGCTTGCTGATTTTATGGTTGCATGTTGAAGTCTGTCGCTAACATCCGCATGTTTCGTCCCGCCTGCCCGCCGCCCGGGCGACGTCAGGATCCGGTTTTTTTCTCATTTCAATGTTCCAAACTGTGCACACCATGGCTCGGCCTGGCCTATTCTATTATAGCGCTTTACTCCCAGCGAGCGGAAGCAGTGGTGGTTCAAGGCCCAAGGGGGCGGCCCGAAGACACTGGCCCGGCCATTGATTGTGTGAAAGGGCAGGCGGTTGAATAATACAATCAGGCCATGCATTGCAAGCCACCCCAAAACGACCAACAATTCATGCCACATCGCACGACGGTTCTTTGCGACGCGCTGGAAAGGTAATTGGTCCCATTACTATTATAAACTTCATTTCTTTCTATGCCCAAGCAGCGTGCGAGGGCGCTCCATCATGGACAGAAGAAGGAAAAGGGGTATGGTGGTATCTCTAAGTATGTTCCAATGGTCCAAACAATGCTCCGTGCAAGTATACAAGACACCGGCCAACGTCAGGCGATAACGTCACGCCACTGTAAATCCAACTCACAACGTGCCTCAAATGCTTCGTGCTTGATGCTTCCTGTACAAACCAGCCCCGCTTAGAATGCGTCCTCAAACGGACAGTCGACGCTGTCATGACCGTCGCGCTCGCATACCGCACACCACTTCTCTGGGTCCATGATGCCGCTCTCCTTACCTGCGACCGGCCCTGAATCCATGGGGTTCGGTATAATTTTGATGGCTGGGGCTGCAAATGCGGATGACTTGGGCTTTGTGGAAAGGGGAGCAGGATGAGCATCATCACCGCCCAGTGAGCTACGTGACTTGAGACCTTCCCGCACGACGTCTGTACCCGTTTTGATATCACTGGCGACCTTAGCACCTTCAGACCCAAACATATTGGTGCATGTCAAAATATCATGACCACTCGTCTCGCAAATTTCGCACCAGAGAGTGCTATTCTCTGTGGCAGTCGAGTACGTATCGCTCTCATGCATAGTGTCCAGCGTGTTCCCTCGTCTGTGGTTTACTTCTCTCTTGTGGTTTGCTTCAGGAGACCGGGACTCAAGAGACCTCGTTGGAATGACCGTATCACGCGAGTCCCTCAAAGAGGATCGATGGGTCGAATTCCGTTGCGTACCGAGATTGCCCCCGCGCAGGGCGTCGAGTTCTTGCTCTAGCTCCTCTTCCCTACTACTCTTCTTGTCGAGGAGGGCCTGAAGCTCTGAGAGTTGTCTTTCGAGACCCTCGCGAGCCGCCTTGGCTTCCTCACCCTCGTTCATGGATGAGCCGGGGCGTTGTGTGGGCGTGCGCTCCTCCGTATCGCCGACGGAATCCCTGCTGAGCGAGTGAATGATTGCTTTGAGTCCTCTAATCTCGTCATCTTTCTGTTCCAGCTCTTTTGACGGATTGTCTTGGTCGCCACGAGGAGCACCGTACATGCCGAACCTCTCCCTCGCTCGGTCAAGCTCAGTTTTAGTTCTTTCCACCTCACCCCTCAGGAACTCTGCCTCTCCCCGGGCCTCTGCCTCACCTCTTCGAGCATCCTCTAGACCCTCCTCAAGCTCCAGCACAAGCTCTTCGAGTTGTCGCAACTGGCTTGCAACAGAATCAACATCGAGGTTCCTGGCTTCGAGCTCTCTGATTTCACCCATCAACTCTTCAATTCGTTTCTCATACACTCGTTCAGTTTCTGTGCTGGCCAGTTCCAGTGTGTCAATTGTGCTTCGGAAATCTGCCCGATGAGCATCAAATTCCAATGTAAGCATGGCGATCTTATCGTTCTTCTCCCGAAGCATGGCTCGCAGCTGAACGGAATCTTTTTCGTCTAGGCTGTTTCTTTGCGGTCTCGGTACATCCGAGTTTTCAATGAGACCCTGAAGTTCGACAAAGCTGCTCTCCATCTCTGCCAGCGTTGTGGCTTGGTCTTTGAGCTGCTTATCACGATCCTCGAGCTGGGAACGAAGACGTTCAATTTCTTCTTCATTCGCCGCATTTGCCCGTGATGCTGGTCGTCGCAAGTTCATGACGGATACGGAGCCACTCAGGCCATTGGGTCTCATGCGCTGGGGGCTGCCAGGCACCGACGGTACCGAATCCCCCTCGAAGCCTGAAGCCGATCCTAGAGCTGACGCACTGCGAGGGCCAATGCTTGGTCTGCGATCAAGTCGAGGCGGTCTCTTATTTGGGTCACCAGCTGTTCCACGAACACTTTGGGTGAATCGATTATTGTTTGTGGGGCTTCCATATCTCGCAGGCGCCTTGGGAGCAGGTGTTCCAATTGATGGGCGAGGACCAGGAGTCATCTGAGTTCGGCGGACTGGGGAATCGGGTCGCGGAAGCGAGGTTCTTGGGTGTCGCTTGCCCTGAGGGCTTGGTGCTCTGGTGCCAGGCCCCATGGAAGCGCTGAATTTGGATAGCCCAGGGGGAGTGAGATTTGTTCCATTCAACACACCAGGCGCGTTTGATATTGGGGTCATTGGAAAGGAGCTTGTCGGGGAACATCTGCGGGAGGCCTTAGACACAGGGACGAAAATGCCAGAACCTGGTACAGAGGTGGTAAAGTAGGAAACTCTGGTGCAGAATTTACCAATGTTAGATCTAAGATGAGACAAGTTTTACATCCAAAGATGGCTCGAGTACATACCCGTCTACATCGCCATTGTTCTTGCCTCTCGAGGAAAAGTGTGGGTGAAGCTCGATTCCAGCAAAAGTGCCTTTCTTCCCCTGAACAGTGCCGACGAAACGAACAGTGCCGGACATGCCCCCAGGGACATCAACAGCATCACCAACAAAGATGTCATCGGCCGAGGGCCGCCCAGGCGTTGCGGGATTCATGGCTGGCGGCGACGACGACTCGCTCAAGACAGTTTCGAGTGCGTAGCTCTCACTAACATCGGGGATGCTGGCGAGTGAAGTAGGGGTCAAAGCGGCGAGGGATGTCTTGCGCGATAAGCGCGGTGGCAGAAGCTTAGACTGCGCTGCGTACAAGATATTCAGATTAGGAGTCGAAGCAGAGGCCAGGGGATCTCGCAAGGAACGCGATAATGATGGTCTGGAGCGCAAAGTCCTCGTCGTGGTGGTTGTCGTGGTGGTGGTAGAAGTCATTGCGAGCAGTGGCCAGATCGGGCCAAGACTAAAGCACTTGTTGGGAAGGAAAAGGTGGGTTGCGGTATGCGGTAGTGGCTCCCGTGCCCAAAATCTGGCGCTGCTGGTTGTCGTCTGGTTTGTTTACACCAGAACCCCCCACGTTTGGGCCCTCGACACCCGGCAACTCTAGTCGATATGGCGAATTGAGAACGGTCAATAGTAGGCGTTCTTGCAAGGGCGTGGTGAGGCCAGCCAATGGCTTGCTCCCAAAAACTAAATTGTGAGAGATCGGAACGGGGGAAGGGGGCAAAGGAACAAAGAAGAGACTGATGAAGGAGAAGGAAGGGGAGTGAGGATCGATAAATCATCAGTCGGTATGATGGTGAGATACATAATATGCAAAGGAAGCAACTGGGCAAGCTTGCATTCAAATGATTCAATACACACCGACCAGCTGGCAGCACCTGTTCAGGCTGTGTGTGTGTGCGGGGGGCGTGGATACGCGAGGAGTGCAGGTTGCAGCGTGCAGCGTGCAGGGCGGGGGTTAATTGCCGTGTCGTGTATGTAATCCGTACTACGGAGGAGTAGAGTAATACGTAGTGTCTGGTCGTCAGCGCATCTCGTTACATTGCACCAGACCCGTTGACTTGTTGTTATTGTTGAATGCTTCGGTCTGAAAGCAAGCCTGTCAGTCCTGTTGCCCCGGACGGCTTGACCTGCATTGCATGCATGCAACATGTGGACGACACCGCGAAGGATACTCACCGTGGGGAAAACTTAATGTCGGTCAGTCTTTTCAAAACAAGAAAATCGTACAAGATCGCAGCAACAAATGACTGACGCGCTGGCCGGTGTGCGGAATACTCGGTGAGCGATCAGCGATCGAGTTCGGCCAAAGAAGACTGAGAACGAGCGTTCGGTGCCTCTGGGACGATTGCTGTCGTGGCCTCGCTGTCATTTTATGCCCAGAAAGTTCCGCCGTCCAACCCACCACAACTTCCATTCAAACCGAATTGTGTAAGACCCCTGATTGTGTTCCTGTTTTTACTAACGTCGTGGGTTTCCTCGCCCTGCAGAACAAGCATCATCTAGCGCAATTTACTAGTGTGTCGTCTCATGCACCGTTCCTTAAGAAGACTTCTCAATCCGCACGAAACTCACCTGTCCCACACTACTGAGTTTTGTGTACATGTAGATAAAGCGCAAATTCCCGTTTAGATGGAGAGAAGGCTCGAGTCGCGAGACTCACGAGGCATCACCACCTTTAGCGTGCTATTCTTCTTTCTTGAGTTTGGATAGTAGTATTCTACCGAGTACTAGCTCTATCATACATAGTATTGCTTTTGGCCGATATCTTATCAAGGCATTGTCTCCCAGCCAGAACCAGCCCCTACTGCCTGAGACATACCAATAAGACGCTGCTGTCGGGTAACGGGGCGATCAAACATAATTTTGATCAGAAACCCATTTTCCGCTACTGTCTGCTTGTCTTAGATTCATACTCTGTAGCTTTTATGCCTTTGTACTCCGTAATTCACGATAATTTCCCAATGGCATGTCTGTCAGTGGAAAATTTGGGGGCGGGGGGATGAGAAGCCACCGACCCTTACAGGACTGTCAATGAATAGTTGTGCCAGGTGGATGGATGGAGTACTGACGAAACTCGGTGGCAACATTCTGACCAGCTCGGTCGCAACTCCCTGTCAACGGCCAGAGCAACAACCTTTATGCGCGATGGAATGCTGAATGAGCTTCGCATAGCCCTCCCCGGATCCTTCTCGACCCGTTCGAATAGGCAGGCGAGAATCTGTAGCTTATCTAGTAGCAGTAAAACATGCCCACTATCTTGGTGAATCATGCTCCCTCTCGATGATGTCCCCTCTTCCAAGGGGTCTTGTGCCGTCGTTGAGGACCATGGCTTCGCGGTGTTGACGTCGTAGTCGTTGTTCCTCTACCGAATGTTCACGTATAGGTCGCCTGGTTTGAACGCCCGAATCGTTGTCTGCCGTGATTTGCTCTTCGGGCTCCATAATAATATCAGGCAGTTCCCTAATTCGTCTCCTAGCATTGCTCTTATCAATCAATCCGGCCTTCTCCAAAGCACGTAATCCACGTTTGGAATGTTTGATCCTATCGACAATGTCCACGATTCTGTTGCTTCTGAGGTCCATGTATGATTTGAAGTTGTGGCGGCGAGCTTCCGGAGCTTCCCCCCATCGTTGCTTTGCTAACCATCTCTCAACAAACTTGGCCTTGACAAGTGCACTCGCCCCGTATTTGTTGATGAGCTCGTGAACAAACATGAGACAAAATCTTTCAGCCATATCCCGAAGATAATACTCGTCCCAGTGATAATTAGTCAAATCTGGGAGTTCTGTATCTTTGAGGGATAATTCGAGCGATCTCACTAATGCTGAGTAAGCCTTGTCGTTGTTGAGTTGCGACAGTCCATCGAGGCCTGCAAAAGTCAGCAGGGGAGATCTTCACAATCAGGGGGGTGGAGTTGGGCGGTCCTACCCATTGTCTGGCCTGTCAGTAAAGCCAGTGCCCGAAGACATTGCATACGTTCGTCATAGTCTGGTCGGGTGACACCGTAAAGCAAGCGAAGCAATGTTTCATTGTCGTTGATGGCTCGATCGCAAAGGATTTTGGTGGCCACCTCTCTGATAGAGTAGTTAGGGTGCATCAACAATTTCTCTAGGGTGCTCAGCTCAAGCGAGTCTTCTGTCTCTTGTGTAATGTATTGCGTTTTGGGCTCCTTCGGGGGAATCTCGTGTTCGTCGCGGATAAGTGCCAGTACGGTGGTCATAGTACCGACAATGCCCATTGTAGCAAACCCAAGACTGATGAGCAGCACCCTCTCATCTCGGGCGAACAAAAGAATACCGTCTTTCCAACCCATAATGAAAGCTAGTGTGTGGTGATGGTCGTATTCATGATTTGTTTGCTCATGCACCGTCGTTAAATTAACACCTTGTTCCGTATATGCCTGTGGTCTCTTGTGTAAATTTTTGTGACATCAGTCTGATTCTGCCGCTGGCCACCGCCAAAACCTTGACCCTCATTGGGACTAGCTGTCGGAATGTCATGTACCTCGTGATGCATCCGTAATCTGTATGTAATCCGTTGTACAAATATACGGATGCGTACGTTCCTACTATTAGTCGCCCCATATTTCTTATCGATAAATTTGCAACGTCAAAAAAAATTTACGTTGTGTTTGAGTGTTGCAGTGTCCTGCTGCCCGAAACCAGCAAACATCTTGGTGTCGGCCGTCGACTTTTTTTTTAACCATGGCTGGATCGCAACTCAAGCGCCTCAAGGCGTCTTTGAGAGAGCAAGGTATTACTGGACCGCAGCAATCGAAGAAACAAAGGCGCAAGAATGCTGAGGAGGGCAAGGCCCGCAACGACAAGCGGCTACAACGAGGCGTCGTTTTAGGCAGCATTCGTGAACAATTCAACCCTTTTGATTTGAAGCACGCTGCGCGAGGTCCCAAATTCGAGGTGACATCTAATCGAGTTGCTACTGGAGATGCAGCTAAGGGAATTCGAGGGAGACCTGGAGTTGCAAAAGCCATGGGTGAAGAAAGGGTAAGATTTCCCTATTCAGCCTTCATATCTATCGCAATAGACTGTTTCTAACTCTATCATCTCCAACTGAAGAGACGAGAAACTCTTTTGGTAGATATGCAGCGACGCAACAAAGTCGGAGGCATTCTCGACAAACGTTTCGGTGAAAATGATCCCACGATGGCTCCTGAAGACAAGATGCTTGAACGATTCGCGAGAGAAAAGCAACGAAGCCACAAGAAGAGCGCATTGTTCGATCTTGAAGATGACATTCCGATGGAAGGCCTGACACATATGGGCAAGACACTGGAGTTTGAAGACGACGACTTTCACGAAGACGAACTGGAACTCGATTACGACAGTGACGGTTCCGTGAGAGAACGGCAAAGACTCAAGCGATTGCGGTCTCTGGCAGAGACTGGTAATGAGGAAGATTCAGAAAAGGACCAGCCAAAGAGGAAGAAGACAAAGAAGGAGTTCTTGGAAGAGCTTATTGAAAAATCAAAGATGCACAAATATGAGCGAAAAGCGGCTAAAGTGGTTGATAAGGGTTTGCGAGAGGAGTTGGACAAAGAATTACACAGTATCCAGATGCTTCTCGCCTCTAAACAGGGCGTCCAGCGACCGGGCGGTGCCGATGCTGCTCCCAAACCCGCGATCGCTGGAGTTGATCGGGACGCTTTTGACCGAAACTTTGACCTTGAGGTGAAGAAGCTGGCACAGGACAGACGCGCTCAGCCAACCGAACGCACTAAAACGGAAGAAGAAAGGGCAGAGGGGGAAGCCAAACGGTTGAAGGAGCTAGAAAACAAACGCCAGAGGCGTATGATGGGAGAACAGGTGACGGATAGTGAAGGGGATAGTGACGAGGACGAGGGCAAGAAGAAGGTTTCAGAAGAGGCGAACAGAATGGCCGTGGAGGAAGACGAGGACGACGAGGACGATGGTTTTGGTCTGGGTCGTGGCATCAAAACTCGGCCAACTGCTACAGAGCTGGGATTCGATGACGAAGATGACTTTATAATTGACGATGACCTTGTCGCTAGTGGCTCAGACCTGGAGCTTGTCGACAGCGACAATGAATCTGAGGATGATGATGGCGATAATTCTCAGCTTGATGCTGGTGAAGAGGAAGATGAATTCACCCAAGGCTTGCTGAATGAGGAGGAGGCCAGAAATTCGGTCTTTCGGATTACCGACTCGGCAGCAAATGCCGATGCGCCACAGAAGTCAGACGAGCACGGCTTGCCCTATACATTCCCTTGTCCGCAAACATGCGAGGAGTTTCAGTCTGCCATCAGGGCATTTCCTCATAAGAACTTGCCCATCATCGTTCAACGAATTCGAGCGCTACATCATCCCAAGCTCGACAGCAAGAACAAAGAAAGACTCAGCGACTTTGCTGCGATCTTGGTCGACTTCATATGTTTACCTTGGGATGTAGAGTCATCGCCATCTTTCTCCGTGTTGGAGAGTCTGATCCGTCACATCCATTCGCTCTCCAAAATGTTTCCTTCCGAAATCGGCAAAAGATTCCGACACCATATCGAAGAGATTAGCCATAGCCGTCCACTTGCGCTACAGCCATCCGATCTTGTCCTATTGACAGCCATCAGCACGACGTTTCCCACTTCTGATCACTTCCACCAGGTCGTCACACCAGCAATGCTCACGATGGGCAGGTTTTTGGGTCAAAAGGTCCCGCAAAAACTGGCTGACTACTCCACTGGTGCCTACCTTGCCATCTTGTCGTTGCAATACCAGCAGCTTTCAAAGAGGTTCGTTCCAGAAGTGCCAAACTTTTGTTTGAATACGTTGTGTGCTTTGTCTCCCGTTGCGTCGAACGAGAAGTTGGGCAATTTTCCGTGTCATAAGCCTCCACCGGCTGTTAGGGCACAAAAAGCAACTGCCGGTACAGTCAGAAAGTTGACTTTCTCCGATTGCACCGCGATGGAAGCCTCAGTGTCGGCCAAGGTCTCAACGATGAGCACTGTATTGGACGTCTTAGATGCTGCTGCAGATTTATGGACTGGCCAAGACGCATTTTTGGAGACGTTTGGTCAAGGGACAAACGTTCTGAAACATCTCACGAGCAAGTCGAATCGATTGCATCTCCCCACACAAGTGATTGAAAAGGCGGAGAAACTCACAGCCAAGTTAAATCGCATGGAAAGCTTGGCACAAATATCTCGCCGACCGCTGGAACTTCATCATCATCGTCCACTCGCCATCAAAACTTATATTCCCAAGTTTGAGGAGACGTTTGATCCCGACAAACACTACGACCCCGACCGTGAACGAGCTGAACTGGCCAAACTCAAGGCCGAGCACAAGAAAGAACGCAAGGGCGCCATGCGGGAGCTCAGAAAGGACGCCAATTTCATGGCCAGAGAGAACTTGCGTGTCAAGAAGGCCAAAGACGAGGCTTACGAGAAGAAGTTCAAGAGGTTGGTGGCCGAAATTCAAAGCGAGGAAGGACGGGAGTCAAATGCATACGAGCGGGAGAGGAAAGCGAGGAAACGGGCAAACGACAAGTAGCAGGGGTATTTCATTTAATTTCCATTCGTGTTCCAACCGAAAAAAGGAGTTCAAGCCGATGGGACTGTGAAATGCCAATGATGGTTTGTGGTGACTGATAAATATTCTGCAAGGCTTTGTCATTCGCTGTCGACTATGTGTGACTGGTAACAAGGAAGGAGTCGTCCGATTCTGGAATTTAAAGGGCGCTTTGGCACCTATCGCGCAAAAGAGGAATATCTATCCAAATTGGCAAAGAGAGCTTACGTTGATTCCAAGATGAAGGCATTGTCGGAGTTGAGGTGAAGGAAGTGGAACACCCTGTGGGCGGCCCTCGTACAGAGAGGGCCACCAGCGTCTCAGACGTTGGTGGCTCACATTTTTAAATTCTATCGTCGTCAAAACATTCATTCATGCTCTTAGAGTTGGCACGACCTCTTTCCCAATGTTAATCGCTGCCGCAATCACGTAATCGCTGCCGATGCTTTCACTTGTGCCATTCATGTTCCTTAATCGATCCGATTTGACCCTCTCTAGTACATACGGCCTTGATAGATCAATCGCCCGAGTCCGCTGAAGACAGTGGCGCAATGGCCCCCTCACAGAACGCTGCTGCACCCAGCGATGATGAAGATGACTACATGAACATGACCTTTGAGGAGCCGATCCCAGTGAAAGAAACTTCTTTACAAAGGACCCAGCGTTTGAAGAAGGAAGCTCTCGCCAGGGGTGCAGTCAAATCAAAAGCGCAGCTCGCCGAGGAGGAGGCCGCAGCAAGGGAAAAGGCTCTCTCAACATCCATGCTCGATGCGCCAACGGTCAAAAAAAGCAAAGGTTTCGCTATGATGGCAAAAATGGGGTTCACAGGAGGAGGGCTGGGTAAGCCGACTGATGACGGGGATACTACCCAGGTAACAGAACCGATCAAGGTCAGTTTGAAGGAGGATCGCGGTGGAATCGGCATGGAGAGCGAGAAGAAGAGGAAGCTACAAGAGGCCATGGAGGAACGAGACATCAAGACTGTCAAGGTTGACCCGGATGAGTACCGGGATCGGGTACGGAAGGAGCGAGAGGATGAGAGACTGGAGAAACAGTTCCAAGCTGCACAGCGAGTTGCTGAGCGGATGGATGAGGAGTCCGAGCCGCAGAAAGATGCAGAGGCACCAGCTAAGCAGCAGTCGAGAGATGCCTCGTCGCGGCTACTGAAATCAATCCCCGTTCTCTATCGTGGGTTGATACGATATAGGGAGGAGAAAGAGCGCGATAGACGGATGCGGCATGACTTGGAGCAGTCGCTCTCACGGCTGCCTACGTACGATGACGAGGACGAGGATGAGGATGATAAGAGGGCGCTGGGCAAGAAGAAGACGACGTACGTTACTGCGCAGGATATGGACGAAGAGGACGAGGAACTGGATGCATTCAATGCCTTGCGGCCGGTGGAGCGGCTGGAAAAGCTGGTGGGATACTTGCGGGAGAGGCATTGGTACTGCTTTTGGTGTAAGATGCAGTACGAGAGCGAGGGACTGGAAGGGTGTCCGGGAGCAACTGAGGAGGATCACGATTGATGCCTTTTTTTTTTTTTTTTGAGACATAATTGCTCATCATGTGTGGGATTCCTCGGCCGTGTGGAAATGCTTGACAGAGATTGCGAACATGATACAGTGGGGGGGGGGGCCAGATGTTAAGATAATGAAGCGCGACTGTGCCATGATACATAGATGAGACAACATCAATTTGGTGCCCTTCATGTGCCCTGCCGCAGCACAGACGCTATAGACGGCGCTAACCACGGCCGGAGTCCAGCTGGCCTGGCACTCGTAAGACCCTGAAAGTCGCCTGCTTCCTGATCAGTGATGAGCCACCTGGCCTTACTCGTACCACGTACCACAACCAGACATTGATTCCCATTCTTTTTCCCCTTCCATCAAAAAGTACGTCGATTTGTGCATCCAACACACTTCGATCCTCCTGTGCGATACGCGCCTGGGGTACGTGCCACTCTTCGCCGCTATGAAAATCGCATATCTCTCCGTTGGGCTACTGTCCCTACTGACGCCTCTGACGGCGGCATGGAGCAAAGAAGGTAAGCCGATGCTCTGTTTGATTTGGCAACGAGGTTCTCGCTCCCAGCGCGCGACCACGAATTGCTGACTTACGCTCTCAGACCGTGAGATCTTTCGAATTCGAGATGAAATATCTGCTCACGAGGCTGATGCTGCCGCTACATTTTACGACATTCTTGGTGTCTCCCCCGTCGCCTCTTTCGAAGACATCCAGAAGGCGTACCGCAAGAAGACTGTTGCACTGCATCCCGACAAGGTCAGACAACGGTTGCGATCGGAGCGCATGAAGCAGGCTGGCGGCAAGGGCGACGGCGCCATGAAGCAGCCAACCTCGTCAGAGGTCAAGACTGCCATCAAGCAAGCTTCTGAGCGCCAGACTCGTCTTATGCTGATTGCCAACATCCTGAAAGGACCTGGCCGAGATCGTTACGACCACTTCCTTGCCAATGGATTTCCTTTGTGGAAGGGCACCGACTACTACTATAGCAGATACCGTCCTGGCCTGGGAACAGTCATGGTTGGCTTGTTCATCGTCGGCGGCGGTGCTATCCATTATCTCATTCTCTACATGAGCTGGAAACGACAGCGGGAGTTTGTCGAGCGCTACGTCAAGTTCGCCAGGGATACTGCATGGGGTGGCAACCTCGGCATTCCAAACATCGAGCCGCAGTCATCTGCTCCAGCGACACCTCCTGATGAGGAAGAGGATGCTCCTGCAGCAGTTCCCCAGAACCGCAGGGAGCGCCGCGTGCAGCAAAAGGAAGTCAAGAGGGATACTGGCCGAGGACGGCCCAAGAAGGCGACCAAGAAGACCACTGCTGCTTCTCGCGATGCCTCGGCCGGTCCTACTGGTGTTCGCCGGAGGGTTGTGGCCGAGAATGGAAAGATTCTCGTTGTGGATTCTCTCGGCGATGTCTACTTGGAAGGGCAGGACGAGGACGGCGTTGTGAATGAATATCTTCTCGATGTAAGCATTCAATCCGCCCCAAGTCGGCCGCATCATCATTTTGATAGTCACACATTCTAACACGGTAACAGCCAAACGAGTTGGTGCAGCCTACGTTCAGCGATACTGCCGTCGTCCGACTGCCCCTCTACGTCTTTGACCTGACCCTTGGCCGTTTTATTGCCAAAAAGGACGCCGAAGTTGAATCTGACGTGTCTGAAGTCGAGGAAGAGACGGATGCGGCCCAAAGAACACCCAGCGATTCTGACTTTGAGCTCCTGGACAAGAGCACCGACTCTCTCGGTAAGGCAAAGTCCTCTGGCATGGAAAAGAGCGGCAAGTCGAGCAAGCGCAAGAACAAGAAGAGGTAAAGGGAGACACTCTCTCTCTCGGTATACAGAGAAAAGGGAGGAAAGACGATGCGCAATTCTTTGTCATGAATACATACATTAGTGTGGGGGGGGGAGGGTAATTTTTCTTGGACATGACACACGATACACAAAAAGCATTGTGAGAAAGAGATCAGAGGAGTTTGGCACGCAAGGATGCCTAGATGGGCAGAGAATCGTTGGCGCAATAATTAACGGACACGAGGTGGTCGCGCAAGCAGAGAGTCGTGGTCCGTTGGTGCATCGGCATTGGTCAAATCAGTTGCATGTGCGGGTGATGTCTGCTGATGATGGAAAGGGACGTACGTAATTCACATACATGTCAAGTCAGCGGGGAATTTATAACCACATCTACGACTCGGCACTTTACCAATGCCCTCGATGCCCTAGGGCTGTATCATGTATGTACATGGGCCTCTACTACGGGGGTTATTCAACAGAAGCAGTCTAGTCTGAACTATTCATTACGCACTCAATCTTCCAATGCCTGGAAGTGGTCCGATGGGCGACTGAAAGTAGGGGCCAACCAGCCTGGCGCAAGCCATTGGTTACTCCCGTACGGATCCGTGGGCCGTAGTATTATTAATCACGGCGCTTCGACAACGGCTCTCTCTGGCCAACGTCCCATCTAGCCTCGGCGCTTCAACTGTGCTTCAACTGTGGGCAATGAAGCTAGACGGCCAATCATGGGCCACGGCACGCATGGCAGGAGAGGAGAGAGGGTACGGACTACACCCCACTGTAATACAGAGGACGTCGCCAATGCCCAACGGACGGTGCTGGCCACTAAGAAGCTGCAACGAGGCGCCCGGCCGCATTGCTGTGCATGACAGGAACTGGGATGAGGGTTGTGCCTGTTCCTCATGTTTTTTTCTCTCCTTGTGTAATAATAAAACAACTCTTCTTTTGGTCGTGAGAGCCATCGTTTGTTTCCATTTGCATTTTGCTCCCTCCCTGATTCTGCTATATTTGGGCGGCCTATTCTGCGACCCGTCCCGTCTCCCGTCTCCCGTTGTTGGAGAAGCAACCAGTTGAACTGCTCGAGCGAGCCCCGCCTCCCCTCGGATAGCTTGGCAGGTTGGGCGAGCACCTCCACGGAGCGAGTGACTCTCCCACGCATCGTGCCATTCTTGGCTGAGGCCGCCGTTGATAAATACACGTCACTCAAGCGGCCGTCTGAGAAGAACCTGAGAAGAACCGGTCGATTCCCGGAAACAGTGATTGATATACGGGGTGTGCGTGCGCGAGCTCGTCCGCGAGAAACAGAGGGGGGAAGCTTGTTCGAGGCCATCATCCGCCACCGCCACAACCCGTTGTGCGAGATGACGAGAAGTCGCGGGATACCCGACCAGGAGATGTTCCTGAGCAAGCCGGCTCCAGAGGACTGTGGTGACAGCCCAACCGTCGAACCGCTGCGCATCTTCAAGCCAAAAAGCCCCGAGCCTGCTGGCCGGAGCTCTGCCTCTCCCGCCAACAGGCCCTCGTTTCCTCTCCCACCTGGTGCGTCGAGCTCTGCGGCACCGCTGCCCTTCCCAGACGACGACGGCGACGGCGACGGTGACGACCACGACCACGACCACGACCACGACCACGTGCACGACCACGTGCGCAGACCAACTCGGCCGAAGCCATATGGATCAGCCTACAACGACACAACGCCTCGTCTGGACACGAGCCTCGTTGAGAAGCGGCTTGGCTTGGCTGAGAGGAGAGGTGCCTCACCCAAGGTCATTCACTCGCCGTCGAGTCCCGACGCTGACCAGGGCCTTTTTGCCCGGGCTTTGAAAGAACAAAACCGTCCAGCTGTTCCTGCCACTGCGCCAAATTATCCAAGCTATCAAAAGACATACTATCCGCCCCCCGGTGGTGCTTCGGCCGCTCCTCCATCAACCAATGCCTCGTCTTCGTTACGGCCTCCAAACCGCGAGCACACCATCGTTGGCGGCGACCAGGGAGTGAATCGTCTCGCATCCACCGCCTCAAATTCCACCACGCGAGCGAGTCGTGGTTCTCCCCCCCCTCCCGAGACGCCCATCGATGAGCCCGGGAATGTTCCCGGCGGCGGGGGCATCGAAGCTCGATATGCCGCCTCTGGTATCTCGGGGACCGCGACTCTCACCAGCTTGCAGGCTCACCAAGCACAGAGCGCCGCTGCGGCTCAGAGACTGGCACATTATGGAAACCAGCGTCCTCCTCAACGGCCGTGGACACCGACCGAAACTCCCGATCAAGCCCCTTCTGGACCACCCACCGTCTATCAAGGCGCCAACGTCATCTCAAGTCCGGAGCCGCGGCTTGGAGCCGTCTCTGCTACTGCTCCTCCCCATCCGACGCAGCCTCCGGGCCAGAACCAGACCTCGAACCAGGTCTCCAACCAGGGGCAAGGGCAGGCCGATTCGAACGCTCCAGTCCAGGTCAGCGTACTGGAGCAAGACTTCCAACGCATGGGCGCCAAGACGCCGCCGCCTGCCTACTCGAGCGTCAACCCGAACGGCACTTCTGCCTACCCAAAGGAGAAGCAGCGACCTCAGCAAGGCGCCGCTGGAACTGGAACAGCCACGGCCGCGGCAACGACTGCACGACCTCAAACCACTCCGCCTACTGGAACTGCGGCGGCTGCGGCGGCGGCGGCGGCGGCGGCAGGCCCGGGCTTCTCCTCATCTTCAACGCCGCCGACCAAACCGGCGGCTGCTGGTCTGGTTTCACCAGCACTTCAGCATCCAGGACATCCCGCTTTTGCCAACGACCCCAGGCCAGAAGCAAACGGGCAGTCATCTCAACCGGTTGCCCCGCCGAGCACATCTCTCCAGACGCAAACCCCCGCATCGCCCCCTCCACTGCCCGAGGGCTGGATAGCTCATCTAGACCAGAACTCAGGCCAATACTATTACATCCACCTTGCATCTCAGGCCACGCAATGGGACTTCCCCAAGGGCCCCAATCCTATCCAGCACGAACAGACTCCACTCTCACCTACGGCATCAACGTATGGAAATCCTTTGACCTCACCCATGTTCGGGAAGCAGTCCATGGCTTCGCCCATGTTTTCCCCTCACACGCCTGGCTATGCCGAGAGCATCATGAGCGTTGCTTCCCAAACGCCTACGGCAGCCGGGTTCTCCGGTCCGCCCCCCGGCGCAGGAGTGGAGATGTACCGGATCCAGCCCACGAATGGAGTATACTTTGGTCCGTACCTACGATATGTCAATATGGATCATGAGAATGGTGTCTGGATGGGAAGCATTCTCATCGTCACCGATGCGCCTCAACCTCCGACCATTCACATTCATCCCAGCACAGATCTCTCGCCCAACCCGCGACAACTGGAACCACGCCCCATCTATACCCATCAGAGATGGACATTCTGCAAGTACGACATTGCTTTACCCATGAGCGATGCCGGTACGGAACGGTGGACATATGCCGTGACATCGCACATGGGCTGTACACGGTACGAGTTTGTGGTGGCCGGTCGACACGAAACTGGATGGCGCTTCATCGCACACTCGGGCAACGACTTTGCTACCAGTACGTCGCAAAACGAAAGAGCTCGCCTCGGCGGCGTCGGATTCATGTGGAAGGATGTGTTGCAGAAGAACGTGGACTGCGGCGGATTCCACGTCCAGCTTGGCCTGGGTGATCAAATCTACGGCGATAGGCTCTGGAAAGAGGTTCCTCTGCTGAAGCAATGGCTTGCAATGAGCGGAAGGGATAACAAGAAGAATGTACAATGGACTGCCCGACACGAGGAGGACGTGACACATGCCTACTTCCATTTCTACACCAGTCACTTTGACCAGCCCTTTCTGCGAGAAGCCTTTGCGCAAATTCCTCACATTTTGCAAATGAACGATCATGACATGTAGGTCAAAATTCCTCTGCTCTCACCCCCACCCACCCTTTGACGTGTTTTTTTTTTTTTTTTTTTATCCCATCATGGGGTTTCAGAACTGATTATTTGTGCCGTCTAGCTTTGATGGATATGGCTCGTATCCCGGCTACATGCAAGCCTCGGCGGTGTTCAAAAACATTGGGCGCATTGCCACGGAAATGTATCTCCTGTTCCAACACCACACTACGGTCGAAATTATGCGAAACGTCAGCACGGACCACGACATCTTCACCATCACGGGCGTCGGTTGGCACTTTGTCAAGTATCTGGGACCGGCTATTGCGGTTGTCGGACCAGACTGTCGCTCCGAGCGGACGCAAGCGCGCGTCATGGCCGGGCCGACGTATCAAGGCATCTTCCCCAAGGTAGCGACGCTGCCCCCGAGCGTGCAGCACGTGGTGTGGATGGTGTCCGTCCCTCTCATCTACCCTCGACTGGACGCCGTAGAGAGCCTGGCCAATACTGTTGCGGCGGGCAAAAAGGCCGTCAACACGACGTACAACATTCTGGGCAAGGTCACGAGCTCGGTGGCTGGCGTCGTCGGCGGCAAGGAGGCCGTGGCCATGGGATTCTCACAAGTGAAGAAGGCGGTTGGCAAAGGCGGCCTGATGGGCAATGTCCTGAACCAGTTTGGAGAGCTGGACATTCAGGAGGTGTTGAAGGACATGTGGACACACGACTCCAAGGACCTGGAGAGGACATACTTCATCCGCACCTTGCAGGGCATAGCGCAGCAAAAGGGCGTCCGTATGACCTTTTTGTCAGGTGGTAAGTGCTCTCGCCCAAGCTCGACACAAAGAAAGGCTGACCCGAAGGGGGGGGGGGGGGGGGGGCAAAAAAAAAAAAAAAAACTTACAAAAAAAAACTGTAGATGTCGCAGCCTCTGGCGCCGGTCTCGTCCACGACCCAACCCACCCCAGCGACCACAAAACCATGTACCAAATCGTGTCGTCGCCCATCGTCAGCGCCCCCCAAGGCGGCTACATACTCAAGCTGCTCCACAACCAAAAGACGCTCTACGTGCCCAAGAACGGCCAAAAGTCGACGCACGAAGTTTCCGACACGAAAGAAGACATGATGGAGATATTCCACACCGACGCCAGCGGCGCCGCTCGCGAGATGAAGAAGCTCATGGGCCGCAGGAACTACGTCACCTTTGTGGCATACGACCAGGAAGCGGCTGCGAACCAGCAACAAGTCCCGTTCAGTCCCAACCCGAGCATCAGTAGCGGCAGTCAGCATGGGCTGTCCAAGCTCAGTCTCGCCGTGGACTTTGTCGTCCAAGGGGATGGGCCATACACTGCCACGACAAAGTATGGGCCGGTCATTATTCCCCATCTCGAGTATGGGAGGTGATGAGTATCGGGTGGGCTACATCTTTTCAGTGTCAAGTACAGTACTTGCTGGCAACGTGTACAAGTGCACAGGAGAGAGAAAGGTGTCTGCTAAACAACATATGACTCTTTTGTATAGATAACGGTAGTTTGTTATTGCCCCCCCCCCCTTTTTTTTTCCCCCATTCGTACATAGACTTGGATACGCCTGGCTCTTTGAATACTTCATGGCGCCTAGCTTGATTTTGATGATGAATATACCAGACATTTTTCTCATGACGGGACTAGTACAGCCCATTCGTTATTCTGAAGACATTACTTTATATTTTCATTCTTGCTTTATTCTGTTCGTCTCCGTCTGTAATAACATCAAAATTCATTTCGTATCGTGTATGCGAGAGCTTAGGTTCCCACCGCGCCCTTAAAAACCGAGCAACTTAGTGCGGGATATTGGTTCCTCCCGGGTGCAGCTACAAATCAAAAAGCTCCTTGACAATGCGGATCGTGTCCTCGGGCGACTTGACCGCATGTCCGATGGTGCGAGGGTCACTGTAGATCTCCCAGTCATTGCCGCCCTCAAAGGCCTTGTCGCCGAAGAAGTGGATGTTCTTGTATGCGATGCCGCCTTCTTTCTTGGCCTCGTTCTCGAGGTGCTTGAGGCAGTATGTCTTGTCCCAGCCTGTGGGGAAGACGTCGAATGAGATTTGTCCGCCGATAGAGTATCTGCCCGTAGAGAGATGTGAGTCGGAAACTCGATTTCTCAAATACTAACATGTATAAAAATCGAGTATCATGCTGGTGGGAAAGAAGAAAGGCACAACCATAACAACTGGTAGCTGGAAAAGAGAAGAGGGGTTGGATTACGTACGTCAAGTCCACATCAGGAAACTTCTTCTTCAGATCCTCCACAAACTTGGCCCTCACCTTGGTCTCCTTGTCGAACTTCTCAAAGTCGTTTCTCTCCTGCGTGCTGGCATTTCTCCCCACGGGGCTCACGTTGATCATGCCGTTTCTGAACTCGACAAACGTGCCCCTCTTGACGGGGACATCCATGTCCGCCACGTAGTGCAGGATATAGTTGACGAGCTCCTTGTACTTGGCCTCGCCGATCCACTGGATGAAGCTGTTGGAGGGGAGTTCCTGTCCCAGCTTATATGCTGTCAATCCGTTCTCGGCGAAGCAGAAGTCGAAGAGGGTCGTGACGGGCATACCGGCTGGCTTGCCGATCTGTTCTTGTTGCTTGGCGAGGTCGGAGCCACCGACGTAGCCGACGGAGCATTTCTTGCGGAGGGCAGAGAGGATGGAGAGGATTTCGGGCGAGGCATCCTGTTGGAGGACGAGTGATTTGGCACGGTCAGCGGCTTGCACAAATTCTGGGAGCGAAATGGGTCGATCGGGGGGGCAAGAGCGGCATCAGCCGGACCGTACCAGGCGAGCAGGAGTGAGAGTGCCGTCCACGTCGAACAAGCAAATCGTGTCCTTGAGAGGACGTTCCTCCAGAGGAGGATAGCTGGACTGGGCGGTGTCCATGATTCAGGAAAGGGGGGTTGAAATCCAAAGTTGGGAAGATTTGAATTACCCACGGTTTGGTGATGTATGTGTTACTACGCTTTCCGTACGAACGTGGGGGCGGGGGGGTCCAAGTCCAATTGGCGGAAAGGAGGGGGAGGGAGGGGCAAGGAAGGAGCTTGTGAGGGGCGGTCAGGCAAGCTCTCCACGGGAGCAAGCCGCCAGATTGTTTGTTCTCTTCTGTTACAAAAAGACACGTTATTAAGACAAGAAGAAGTGCGCCGTTGGGGTCATCACTACTTAATTCACTTCTTTGGGCCTTGCCCATCGGCTTGGTGCCAAGAAGCAAAGATGCTCCAGAACATTAATAGCTTCCATTGTTCTTCGTACCAGTTGCGCAACTCATGCATCGCATGATGCTTGTTGCTGTCTGTCGTCCACAAGTCATTATTCATCCGTACCGATTTCATCATGAACGAAATATACAACCGTCCGCTATGCATACAGTCCTTCTCTCTCCACATTACGACTCTTGCCATACCCCGGATACCTCCACTGCAACGTTCGCAATTGTACTCAGTGTCCAAAGAGCGATCAAACCCCAGCCAATCTTCCGGCTCAGAATCCATTTGTTCAGAGGTACAATGATCAAGAGTAGGACCAGCATGATGAGAAGAGTCACGGCGGATATCAAGAGCGTAGGGCCAACCTCGACGCTGTACGGCCCATACTGGACTGGCCGGTCGGGATGTTTGGCGTGCTTCTTGTTGGCGTGCTGCACCATCATGAGGACGCCTCCGATGCCGATGCCGAGTAGAATGTTGAGCATTGGACCGCCAAAGCATGCAGATCTAACAGTTCAGGCTTGGTTAACAATTCGAAACCATCATTCATGTACAGCTAGGTGGGTAGCACTTACAAAGCCATCACCGGATAGCCTAGGCGCGCCACAGTAATGTCCGCAACCAAGTCGCCCACGCTGTTGCCAGCTGCGAAAATGGTGAGCCCTAGTAAGGCTTCTGATATGTTCAAGACGACGCCAAAGGTCTTCAAAACCCCTACCACCTCGCCAGCAATGGTAGAAATCCACGCAATGCTAATGATAAAACCCATGAAACAGAGAAGGAAATGGTACTTGGGTCTTCTGTGGTCGGATGTGAGGATAAAAAGACATGCCAACAGCACAAGTGAAACTAAAAGCGTATAAAGAACCATCATTACCAGTGTTTTGCTGGGATGGGACATGTCTTCTGCCATATTGGCCCACAGAATCAACATGGCAAATAGTGGTCCCGTGAAAAGCTGGACACAGACGAGCCAGCGATTCCACGTCGTGGGTTCGTCATTCTCATTACTAATGGATGACATATCTGACAGAGGCTTTGCGACAGACGGTCCATTGAGAGCGGCGCCGCCTTGTGACGAGACAGCCGTATCTTCGTTCTCCAGGTGAACAATGACTTGTGGTGAAGGTAGCCGGTCTACATTGGCGCTATTTCTGCGGGAACGTCTCCGATAACGCTCCCATTCTCCTTCTGGTTCAATCTCTTGCGGCTCAATGGATATGGGCGGCGCGTTATGCCCAAGTTCGTGACGACTACGTTCGCGGAGCATGCTTTGATCGTCCACTGAACCTTCTGCTTCTTCTTCATTGGTTTCAGATTCGACCACGGGAAGAGTAATCACAAGCAAGAAGATGCTTGGCACCGATATAGTACTCAAAAACTTGTCCCAGATGCGCTTCTCCTGCCAACCCTGCAATGTGGGAAACAATGTCGCGAGAACAACGTGAGGTGGTGGGAGGACAGAATAAGGCCACCATCGAATTGGTCTTTGGGCAACTGGAGCAGAGATTTGCATTTCTGGGAAGCTATTTTCTCGGCGCGATGATCCAGGCTGGGGTAGCATGAACTCAGTCCGTTCCGAATTCACGTTTGGCGTAATAACCATCGGCGAGTCGGTATAGCGTGGGAACGGTGAGCTCGGCGACAACGTATCGCTGTGACTGCTACGTCGACTAGGGATAAGTAGCTTGAGAGAGTCGGAATGTTTGCCATTGAGGTCCTGGCTGTCACTTGATTCGCCATCATCGGTGTTTCCAGAGGGACCAATTGGTGGCGGGGCCAAATTGCCTCCCACCATGAACGGTGTCGAATGGCGCGTGCTCTTACCAGAGGGAGTATGCCCAAGGACTGCCGGATTGTCGTGGACATTATTTGATGCGATGGAGCTTGTTTCTGTGGAAGC
This sequence comes from Epichloe festucae Fl1, assembly GCA_003814445.1. NCBI lineage: Eukaryota > Fungi > Ascomycota > Sordariomycetes > Hypocreales > Clavicipitaceae > Epichloe > Epichloe festucae. Next base: position 3,717,739 of record CP031387.1, on the reverse strand, counting down.
CTCTTCATCCAGCAGATTCGGAACTGGGGGAGCTGACGCTGCCAGCGTACCGGCATACGAATACGCCCTCTCTCTCGCTGCTCCTGGGGTGGGGAGAGCCTCCCAACGTTCACCTTCCGGGCCTTCACTGGTCGTACCTCTTCGGAGCCGTTGAGTAACGTGATGATCAGAGTAACTACGCCCGGGAATGTGAGAGAGTTGGAGGTTGCTTTCACGCTGCAGTTGAGCCAGAGCTGATCGGAACTCCAATGCTCCGACCAAGCTAGGTCGAATAGGATTCAACGCGTGGGACTTTTTTCTAGGACGTAATACGCGCATGCTTCTTGATACTTCGGCAGCGACCATCCGCTCATGATCTTCATCGTCGCTGTCATACTCTACTGATCCGTCATGATCGTCGCTTTGACCTTGGCCATATTCTTGGCTCCGTCCATCAATCTCGATTCTAGGCCCGCGCTCTAACGATGACATGTCGTGGACAGAAGTACTGCTTCGGGAATCTTGTCTCAAATCGTCTTGGGGATTCTCGGGTTCGTCACGATATGGTTCTCCGGCCAGCTCATCACCAGAATTGCCGACCATTCCATAGTAGTGGCTCCGAGCTTCGCCCTCTCGACGTAAGCGTCGTTTTCTTCTTGTCGAATACCAATGCCAGCCGACCACGGTTAGTACATACACGATGTAGTAACCTACCATGGCCCAACATTCCCAGAATCGCAAGTGACCGTCAGCCAGAAACGACATTGCAAAGGCAACTGCCACGATAAAGAAGCATATATCTCGGGCATACGTCTTCTTATCGACTCTGAATTCGCGCACCAGTGCCATGGAGCCGGCCACGACGCCAGTGATGAAGCAAGCAGCACCAATGAGCTCACCAACGGCCATGCCAGGGCTATTGGAGCTCATGGCAGCAAAAGTGCTGAAGACATCGGGGGAGCCGTTTCCAAAGGCGAGGAAGGTGACACCAGCCAGGCTTTCGCTCAGGCCGAGGATGGTCGCAATTGTACTCAGGTTGACGCTGAAGAAATCGCTGGCTGCAATGCCGATAGTGGTGAACAAGAGTCCCAACCAGACAACAAGCAATACGAATGCAGCAGGTCTCATTTGACTTGAGGCACAGTAATACCATTCAAGATACGGCAACAAGCCGGCATCCTCGTCTTCGCAATACTTCTTCACAAAGGCACACTTATCCTCAGCCGAGTGTACCTTGTTGCATTCAAGCTGCGTGGCCCGACGGAAAACATTCACCGCAGGCCCAGCATGTTCAGGATCTGATCCATCGCCATGACTTTGGGATTTCAGTAAGGATGAGCATACCGCCAGTAGACTTATGAGGAAGACCGTCGCGACGAGGGGACGGGAGCGCAGTCGGCTTCCACGGGCTCTGGGTGCTGGCATCTTGGTTGAGTCTTCATATCGTAGACTGCGCTTAGTCTTGTCGAGGCCGGAGCCTAGATCATGGTCGTCCTCGATGGGCGGGGGTTGAAGAGGGGGCGAATTTGCAAGGTATCGAAATGTACGGAACACGTCGGGCTTAACCCGTAGATGATTTATCGCATTGGGGAAGCGGTCGGAAGATTTGAAGGGCCCAAGCCAGCAGCCCATGTCAATGCAACCAGTAACGGCAAGCAGAACAGGGGGGGTGCCATTGGCCCAGAGAGGTGGCGTGATTGGCCATTTGGCATCCAATCCCATCTCCCACGCTTTTCCAGATTCCTGAATTCCTGGGGCACTGCAGAAGGCCTCTTCATCGTTCCGCCCGCCGCCAGCCAGCACAACACGCTTTATTATTCGTGTCTTTATTAATATGCACATAGGTCACCACTCTGACGACGCGGACCCGTCTCGATCCCGCACAACACAATCACCTGGCCCGGAAGTGAAGCGACCCTCATAACCGGTGGCGGGACGGACGGACTGACTGACTGACTGCCTGGATCCACAGGTCACAACATTGGGCAAAGGCAAAGGCGGGTCAGGGTCGGCATTTTGTTTACTTCGGGCAGCTGAGCGAACCAGGACGCGACACGGCTAATATTGTCAAACATACATCTGCAATTCACTGCTGCCTAACAACGCCAGGAAATGCCTCGGGTTGCTCAAGTCCCACGCGCCGGAGGCGTCAGATCGACGTCTACTTCTCATCCAGCGTCACCATTCAAATCCCCCATGAAGTAAGTCGCGTTCGCATATTGCGTGCTCTGAAATACCGTTGCTGCTGCTCCTCCTGTTTGGGCACCACGAGTGATATTGAATTGTCACTGCTATGCGCGCGCTGCGGCACTTGCAAAGTGGCTTAATTTGTTGCTCACACAAGAAACTCTTCAGAATCCCTTTGAACGATGATGCGCACGAGAAAGGCCAGCGAATGCATTCACGAAAAGCTCTACACGAAAAGCAGATCAATGAGATCAAGGCAGCCGCGACGCCTCGCAAAGGCAGCTTGAGGCTGGACGACATTGAAAATGCGTCACCGGGCTCTGCTCTGGGAACTCCCAGAGGGGGCCGGGTGGGCGAAATCACCGAGGAGGTCATGGTTGGCGGCGTATCAGTCACACCCATCAAGCGAGTGCCGATTCTTGCCAATTTCGAGGAGTGGATGAAGATGGCGACCGACAACAAAATCAACGCCACCAACTCGTGGAATTTCGCTCTGATTGATTACTTCCATGATATGTCACTACTCAAAGAGGGCGACGGAGTCAACTTCCAAAAGGCCAGTTGCACACTGGATGGTTGTGTCAAGATTTACACCAACAGGGTAGACAGTGTCGCAACGGAGACTGGCAAGTTGCTGAGCGGCTTGGCCGATAGCAGCAGCAAGAAGAAGGGCCGAGAAGATGCCGACGGCAACGAGAGTGAAGATGAGTTGGATGAGGACGGCAACCCTAAGAAGAAGTCTAGAAAGAAGGTAAAGCATTTTTTAGCCTTTGTTGCTCAGCTGGCTTCCAGTACCAGGAACATGACGCAGCAACATAAGCTGACCTGGTTGCAATTAGACACAAAGATCGTCAGAAGCGACGCTCGCTCCCTCTTTCAGCTCATTACAGCTGAAAAAGTTTGAACTCGAATTTGCTGTAGATCCTCTTTTCAAGAAGGCCTCGGCAGATTTCGACGAAGGTGGTGCCAAGGGTCTGCTTCTCAACCACTTAATGATCGACTCACAAGGACGGATTGTCTTTGACAGTAGCGACGACTCAGACGATGTAGCCCCAGTAGAGAAGAGGGACACGGAAGATGAGGACCCGGATGCAGAGGATGCCGATATTACCGCACAACTAGAGAATAAGCCGTCAGACGAGGTCCCGGAGGAAGAGAAAGAGCCAGCCGTGGAAATCGACCTTGTTTCGCTTGGGCAAAGGTTCTTGCCAAGCCTGAGCCATCTCGATGAGCTCGATGTATGTCCGTCGCTCAAAACCTTTGACCTAGGAGATCCATCAGGTTCCATGGATATTCCCTTCCTGAAGGCACCTGAAGATTGGAGAGATCAAGACAGGAACCATGCCGCCGGGGATCATTCCGGCATGCTCATCGACGATGATGCTCCCATTGGATTTGACGACGACGATCTCGGTCTTGGCAGCTTTGATATTGGGGGCGACGTTGCTTTTGGTGAAGGTGGTGAGGCTTGGGCACGGGATGCCGCTCTTGCGCCTCAAATGAGAATATACGATGCTGGCATGGATGAGGGAGCTGAGGGGGAGGAATTTGACGACAACGGGGAATACATCGTGTCCATGGTCAAGCCTCAGAACGCTGACAAGATGCACGAAGACATCCTAGGCTTCTTTGACCAAGCTCTGCAGAAGAATTGGAGCAGTGCAGAACACTGGCGAATCAGAAAAATCAAAGAAACCAACAAGCCAGCCAGTGAAACCAAGAAACGGAAAGAAAAGGAGCCGTTCGAAATAGACTTTGCCTCGCCCCTCGAGTCGACAATGTCTGATGTTATCCACACACAAGCGTCCAGCAATTCAGCCATCAGCATGCCAAAGAAGGATTGGAAGTCCAAATCACGCAATCTTCTTCCCGATGACAAGCATTTCAGCTCCAAATCGCTACTGAGTTTGTTCCTCAAGCCCAAGGCTCGATTGTCGAGGCGTCGAACCACAACGAGTGGCTTCGGACCGCGAGTTGGGTATGGTCACGATCTGCCTGATAACAACCAGCAGATTGAAATGGATGAGGCCTTCTGGGCGAAACAAAAGGGCCCTGAAGATACAGTTTTGCCAGAAGGGGACTATGATGCCAACTTTTTCCAAGATGATGGCCTGCCTTTCCCAGGAGGCGATGACGCAGATGACGATGATTTGGAGTTTGCAGATGCGCGCGAACACCTATCGCCTGATGGAGAGCCGGGCATGACAGAAGCCGGTGGCATGACTGCCATGTTAGGTGGAGAGACGTTTACGAATGCTGCCTTTGGTCATACTCTTGTGACTTCAACGAGAAGGATACGACCGGAATATGTCAACTACGCCCGTAAAGCGACAAAGGTTGACGTCAGGCGATTGAAGCAAGAGATCTGGAAGGGTATGGCATTTGACCAGCTCGAGGTAAGTTTCTGCCCTGCGACGATGGTGATCAAGAAGGGGGTGGGGTGGGGGGGGTGGCGCTTTGCATGATCGCTTGGGACGAAGCACTAACGTTCATGCCCTTCTACCTAGATTCCACCCAAGGAGCGCACTTCCACTTCTTCAACACCAGCGACCCCCTCTGAAGCAGATGAAAAGCCCCGATCACCAGATGACGGCCCCACACTCAACTTCACTCAAGTCATGAACGGCCTGCAATCGGCGTACCCTAAATCGGCCATGAAGGACATATCCACTTCTTACTGCTTCATCTGTCTACTGCATCTAGCCAACGAGAAGGGCTTGGTGATTGATAAATCCGAAAACCTGGACGAGCTGAAGATTCGCAAGGATTGGACGGCAGAAGTCACCGAGGGCGGCGACTAGACTAGATTCCGGGGAGAGGGGCCCAATCTACAGATTCTGTGGTGGATAAATTTAACGAGTAAACGTGTCACGTGTTTGAAGCGACGGGGCGGTCTGGGTCGGCATTGGTCTGGGTTATTTGTGGCAAGGTGGTAGGATGTAAGTATTGAATCTGGTTTGCCATGTTTTGTATATATATATACAACGGGAAGATGAAGCTATTTTGCACGCAAGACAACTCGAACATTGGTTCCCATTCATTCAACCTTGACATGCAATCAGCCGTACTGCTCACTATGAACGCGCCTACATGGCAAGACTAGGGCACCGAAGATCATGTTGATATATTCATGTGCTGGGATTCTAGTAATGTACCAACCAACATGACCTTTTTGCACTTCAATAATTCACCAGCCGCATTCTGGTATATATTTGACCAACAACATGTACAGCTGCGTTACTCCGTCCCGTATCCTGACCACAACTTTTCCACGCGACTGTCATTGAGGCTCTAAGCCCGACGCCCCTCCCACCCCGGTATTCTCTTCGACGCATACAAGCTCTACATACACCAGCGTTCGTCCATTTAAAATCGTGTTTCCCGGTCGCATCCCATGCATTTCCTTTTCAGAAGGACAAGTCAAAACCACAGTTGCCGCCAAAGTATTTCCCAACGCCTTTCACAATTTTCCAAAATACCCCCACCTGTTGGTGCGTTTGATCTTCCCAAAACAAAATACAAGTCTTTCGTCATTCATATTCGTGGCAAATCCATGCTTCATTGGAAAAGAAACCAGCCCGTTCTAATCAGGTTCCGTATAGTCAAAAAGAAGAGAGATGAGATGAAGGGAAGAGAGAGAGAGATGAGAAATAGGAGGAATATAAGTCGAGAGAACAGAGATAGGAGGAATATGAGTGTCCATCGAAATCCGTCGAAATTATCAGCCCAGGTGTATGCGTTTCGCTTTGAGCAAGTAGTGTCTTTTAACGTTAAGCACCTTGTGCCAGGGCAGCCGACTTCAAATCCAGCTAACACGCCAGGGAAGACTGCTGGTGGAAACTGCTCTGCTGTAAGACCCCTAAGTGTGATGTCTTTGTCTTTTCAAAAAGAAGAAAACGTATGAACTGAAATATTGGATGTGGGACAGTTGACAAAGTCCGCTGCCCTGGCACAAGGCGCTTAACGTTAATAGTGCTCAGAGCGAAACGCATACTCCTGGGCTGATATTGCTGCTTCGATCCGTTGATGTAAGCGCCGCTCGAGAGAGGAAATTCCAAAGGTCCAAAATTCGCGAAATCAGGACTGGGGTATCAGCGGCGGCCACCTCGCCCGACAATCTCGCCTGCCCTAAGCAAAGCATCCATGCCGTCCAAGCTGTTTCTCGTCCTACTATTTTCCCCCGCTCGAGGTAAAGACTCATCCGTCGTCATGACCACGTCGCCTTCACTCGATTGCTCGACTTTCATATGTGAAAAAGGCGATGAGTCCGATTGGAAGCCTTCACAAACTGAATTAGTCATTGTTCGGCAGCGCTGAATCAATCTCAAAAGGAGTTGAAGTACCGTATCCGCTGGGGCCTTGTGCGAATTCAAATGGGGGTGATTTTTGCCTGTTCGCTGCGCCAGCACCGCCAGTCACAATAGGATTAAGCTGCCTCTCAGAATTCAATGGTCTAGCTGTAGACTGGTCTGAGAGCAGAGCGTGTATCGGAAGAGACCCATCTACATATGGGCGGCCAAAGCTTCCAACTGAGCTGCCCGATAGAGCAGTACTATTGGATGACGATAGAGTAGTACTATTGGATGACGAATGGTGTCGCAGAGTGGGAGTCCGGCTCGATGGCAGACTCGAAATGCCATCAAGTGATGGTCGTCCGGAGGAGCTGGTTGGTTGACTGGTAACGAATGGATTTCCTTCAGAAGCTGCTGTTGTCGAGTTTGTCATACTCTTTTGGCTGTTATCTAACATGTCGGAGAGAGATGGCAAGTGTTGATGCATGGACTCGGCATGTGCTTTGTTTCGCATGTTGGATGATTGACGAGAATGGCGATGCTGAGGCTCTGTCGAGCTTGCACTATCGAAGTGGTTTGTTCGTGGAGATAGACCAGGGTCATCATACGAGTGATGTGCTGGTATCGGTGTAGGGGCAACGGACGAGTACTGAGACCCTGCGACTGAAGCTGTGGAATTCACCCGTTCCCGACGAGTAGGTGGCGGCTCACTTCCTCGAAGGCGCTCGCTACCGCTACCACTTACGCTCGAGTTAGTGTTAGGCGTCGCGCTACTACTCGTGCTTCCATGGCGCAGTCTAGGCGGCTCGACTTTGGTGCGTTTTGATGAATCTTGGCCTGTATTCCGGTATCATATCAGTCTCATTTTCACGACGGCGCAAGTTTGGATCCCCGAAGGAAACCAAGTTGATGGGTGAAGATGGGATAACAATTTACCTTTGAACTGCTTGGCTTGCCTCTCTTTGAAATCATGGAGGTATTGTGCATATTTTCGGTACTCGGGTGTTTTCTTGTACTCGGCGAGCTGTTGGTGATATCTTTCTTTGGCGGCATTGGCTTGGCTCTCAAAAAAAACCTTTTCAACAGGCTGAAGGCTCTGCCAGTTCTCCCCGACCAGCTTTGCAATCTCTGTGAAGGTAAGGTTTTGACTCTTCAAGTCATCTCTCATTTCTGGAATGGGCCGTCATGTCAGCTTGCATGTGACACGGACAGTTTGCGTTGAGGTGAGGAACGCACTATTTGAGAATAGAACATATGCTGAAGGTGGGCGCTCAGGGGCATTTTCATCGGGCTGCAGACTGTTAGCTCAGGGCAACATTTTGAACACATCCAATCTGTACCCCTCGACTACTTGCCTTGGGATGGCGTCGATATTTCCTCTTGGTAACGCCGCTGGTTTCCGAGCTGGCATCAGTGCGAGATGCCTCTCGTCTCAGGCCATCCTGTTTTGATTCCTCGGGGCCGGACTTGGACGATGATGCCAGGGATATACTCGGCGCAATGCCTCTTGCATTCGCAATCCGTCGTTGCAATTTCTGGAGGGCACAAAACATTAGACATTTGTTGAAATCATGGGGCACGTCACAACATGCAAGGCGTAAGCTTACTCTTCGGTGGCCCAATTTGACGCCCAAGGCATCTCTGTTTCCATTGTTGTCAGCAACAGTGTGTTTCCCGACAAAGTGCTCGTCAATGCAACATTGTACTCACAGATCTGACTCTTGAATATCAAGAATAATGTCCCAGGCGTCGAAACCTTGGTCAACGAATGCATCGAGATATTGGGTCAGACCCAAGTCTGCGAAGACGCCCTCCAGTTCGTGAGTCATACAGCCGGATTATGAAAACCCTCCCAAATGGAATGAAGTTGGTGGAAGAACGGTGAGGCCTGGTGTCTGATCTGATGCCGTCCAGATGTCAACATCAAGATGCGCCGATTGAAGTACTGTGTGGTTACAAGATGTTGTCAAAGCTAGAGTCGACAGACACAAACACGCAAGTCAAAAGGGATATACAAGATTGACGGATTTCCGGCGCGAGACGTTGTCCTAATGGTCGAGAAAGAGGAATGGAGACAATCAATGGCTGTGAGCGCTTCTGGGAGGCGAAAGCGTGTCGGGATGCCGATGAGTGATGGGTTACGCCACACTTTTAATAACGCTGCAGCAAGGAGAAAGTCACTTGGGTATAATAATCGAATATGGATGCTATTGGCGGGGGCGAATCGGCCACGGCTGCGAAAGGGTATCAAAAGGCGAATCGAGATGTCGGATGGCAAGTACAAGATATTTCTGAGAGAATGGGGTCGGCGGAGGGGAGGAGCGGCAAAGCAAGACACAATTTTCGTGACTGGTGTGCAAGCTCGAACAGGCTGAGAAGGAGCCAGAGAGGTAGGCTAGAGAGGGTAGGCTAGACAGTGGTGGGCAGAAGAGGTGGGCAGTGATGCAAACAATGACGCTGGGCGGGTACCACGAGTTCGAATCGATCGGAGGGGGAGGCCCTCGATGGGTGTGTACACCTGTCACTGTAGTGTGCGTGCTGCTACAGTGTGTAGTATTATTATTCCACGGAGCCTTTGGCTGCCCCGGCGTAAGCGAGACCTCGCCAGCTACTATGGCGTAGAGCTGGCGGTTGAGGGCCGGTAACAGCTGGCAGCTGGCAGCGGGTAGCTCGTACTACGGCTCGTGGCTCGTGGCTCGTTGTCGTAGCTGGTAATCCGTAGAGGTAGCCGCCTACTGGGAAAGCAACGGCTTCCCGGGTTTGCGTGGGACTGGCTTCCCTTCCTTTGCTGCTTGGTGCCTGCTGGGGCTGGGTTGTCACGGGTCGCCCAACAGAGAGGGACTGGAATCTCGAGTATCCGATATCGATTTGCTGAGTCGACGGCCCGGTGAGTGTGCGAATCGACGATAACCAAATCCAAAGGGGAGAAGAGTTGTTGGGAAGTTATTGGAAACGCCCGGGGGGGGGTTTCTCGATGGAAAAAAACGAGCAACAAGGAGCAATTAAGCTGCGCAGTCAGGCCAGTCCGTGCTTCTACAAACAAAGCCGGCAGCCACTACTCCGTACTCCGCACTTGACATACAAAACGGTGCGATGAGAGCCAAGGGCAAAACAAAAAAAAATAACGATCCAGCCAACGCCAACCCACTGAAAACACCCCTGCCAGGAGGGGTGTGACTATCCCAGGCTGTTGTATTTTTTTCCCATGTACAACCATGAATCCGTCCGTACGGACTACTTGGCACGAATGAACAAGCTTCTCAATCCCATTGCCGCACACTCGAGTGCACGATGGTCGGTTTCGTGCGCTGGGCTAAATGGAAGAGAAGAGAGGCCGGTTTCTACGGAGTACGGAGTGTACTCTGGGGCTAATAAGTGACAGGTGATTGGGACTCTGTTCGTGAGATGGCGCCAGCCTGATGCAGGTTCATGCCTCTCCAGTGCTTCCCAGCCAGACTTGCTGGATGTTTCCATTCACGCAGTTTTCCCCAGCATGCTCCAGTATGTGTAAGTTGGCCTTGCAAAAAAGGCTGAAGACAAATTCCCCGAGCCAGACATACGTTTGTATACAGCGGTTGGGCCCCAGGTGCCAGTTGCCAGGTTAGCGGGTAATACCCAGCCCAGTCGACGACGGGTCGACGGCTGACCGTTGAGCGATGATGTAATTCTTTTTCCTAATTAATAAAATCCTGTCTCTCCTCCGTCTTTTCTTCTTCTACCAATAACGCATAAGAAGAAGAGACAACTCCATGGGCGCATTTCCGAAGCGGTTGCCGGTGAGTGCCCAGATGTCGCAACGCGTACGGAGCAGAGACGCCCTTGTATGCCATGTCAAGATGCGGTTCGTACATCTTTGGACGAGAATAAGTGTCTGCGATGGAATCCTGTGGAATCCTGAAATCTGGTTTAGGTTAAAGTCTTAGCTCACGCAGCAAGACTTGATAAGTAATATGATGGAGGATGCCCATCGCTCTGCCTGCTTGTGCTCGTCGCTAGGCCACATGCCTTCGAGTGAATGTAATTCATGCGCACAGGTGAAAATAAGCTCATCGTGTACGGTTAACTATCCATGCAAACGGAAGACGCTACACTGTACACTGTGCAACTTGGGCTCAAGAAAAAAAGGGGGGGAATTAGCAAGGACGATTGCCAGTCAAGTTTCCGATTCTGTTCCTGGCACATCGTGATCTGGCCAAAAGATCTACAACATACAACACGCCGTAAATATGTGGGTCCATATGCTGGGAACTGGAACTGATGCGTAGGAACAGTGAGAAGAACAGTCAGTCCCCTCTCGCGTCTCACGGGGCAGGAACAGGATCGCGTATCCCGAATTACTTTGGGTGTGTGAAGACCTCGAGCGGGTCACGGACAAGGATTCAGACTTGAACAAAATAATAGATTACGGGTTTGTGCATTAATCCGTATGGTACGCTCTACGGGGTAATAAGGCGCTGTTGTTGTTTTTTTTTGCGATAAGAGGTACCCTGCTAATACCGGAAAATTTATGGGTCCGGAACCCGTCCGAGGTTCCTCGCGCATGCAAAGGGATAGCCCGTAGACGGGAAAAGAAAGGCCTAACTAACTACGGACTACATGAGAATATGTAACGAACGAACGCCATGTCTTCAAGCGCCAGAGTACAGAGGCGACGGAGTATGTATGTAGGGCTGCCTGTCGAGAAATACGTGCCCAGAAAACGCTTTGCGAATGGGTCGCTTCGCAGATGCCGTTATCCCATCCCATAAGATCAGCCTGGAGTGTTCTGTATTGGGGAGCGATCTCGATGTCTACTCCACATTTATTTTGCGTGACGGGGTATGGGATTGGTCCGGTTACGGCTTCATAATAGTCCGGCGTGTTGGTGGTTGGTTGCCAGAAGTTGTTGGTGCCCCTGGCGCCGTGAGCTCGTTCAAGACAGCCAAGACCAGCCCCTGCGTTATCCGCACTATCCACACACCCCGTAGTGGCACGCCCCGATCAAGCAGATTGCCTTCACAAACCACGCCAGCAAGCATCGACTTTAACCAGAAGATCGTACATTGATCATGGTCAAATGGATTCTGCCCGTGGTCAAATGCCAAAAGTACGCCCGCCCACTCCGAGCAAGAGGGCCCGCGCGAGATTTTACGGACGGGAAAGACTGTTGCACCTAGTTGTTGCGGATTCCGATGCTGGCGGTAGTGGGAAAGAAGAAATCAATGACATAAACGGGCCTTTATCGCAGACTTTGATGGGATTCCACCGTTCCCAGCATGACAACGAGTCGGAATGATGCAGGAGCAGAATGGCACAAATGGATGGAGGGCTGCCGCCGTTTCTCAGACAGTCAGTCATGCACTCACTGCTTTACCAGTCCGCGAAATTCGCGCGTCCAATATCTCTTTGCTTTTATCTCGCTCGGATCTTCTAGTTTATTTTTTTCGTACTATAGATCAAAGTACCATTCACAAAACCCGCGCGTTATGGTGTCGTAGTCGATGGCCCGCGATCACATGTATCTTGACCCTAACCCATCCATTCCAGACGAGACGGTCACCATTCTAAACTGATGTAGACTAAGATACGCCGAGTCAATAGGAAGACAGTCCGGCTCTGTTGATTTAATTTGATTCGATTCGTTTATTTAGCTTAGCCGATCGCTTCGTGACTAATGTGTTCGTCTGTGCTTGTCTGAATAGAGCAACCCGTCTGTCTGGTGCATCTTGAGATGGGATGGATCCTAGACGATATTGACAGGCTTGCGGGTTCAGATGCCATTTGACGATGCTGGCAGCTGGGTAATAGTCCGTTGGGCTATTGACCAGATTTTGGGATGCCCAGCCAACTACTCCGTACTCCGTCCGTACATACATGTATGCAATGCCCAGCGGAAAGAGGGGGGGAGGAAGGAAGGAAGGAGAGGGGGGGGTTGTTCCCACAAATAGTCAGACCACATTCTACATGTAGCCTCATGGGATGGATACGGATGGGATTGATTTCTCCATCTCCGTAACACCATGACGAAACGGCGGCGCTTTGAAATCTCGATCCCGTCCGGTCCTCCGGTCCAACATAGATGCCCGCACAAAACGGAGATCCCAACAAGAATCGTCTCGAAGAAGGAAAATGCACAGCAAAATTCGGTGCTCTGGGGCTAGAAGGTTTGGCGTCATTACACATTATTCCCGTCTCCATCCTCGACGCCGCGGTGAAACAGCGTCAGCGTCAACATCACCATCACCATCACCATCACCATCACCATCACCATCACCATCACCATCACCATCACCATCACCATCACCATCACCATCACCATCACCATCACCATCACCATCACCATCACCATCACCATCACCATCACCATCACCATCACCATCACCATCACCATCACCATCACCATCACCATCACCATCACCATCACCATCACCATCACCATCACCATCACCATCACCATCACCATCACCATCACCATCACCATCACCATCACCATCACCATCACCATCACCATCACCATCACCATCACCATCACCATCACCATCACCATCACCATCACCATCACCATCACCATCACCATCACCATCACCATCACCATCACCATCACCATCACCATCACCATCACCATCACCATCACCATCACCATCACCATCACCATCACCATCACCATCACCATCAGACAACGGCAACATGCGGTCGCACCTTGATGAATTTGGGCCTCAACAAATACTGCCAGCTGGTTGCCGTACAATGCTGTGCTCATTCGCACCACAACACATCTCCGTTACGTAAATCACAATCCAACCTACTCCGTACACCCATGCTGCCACCATGCCCATGATCGGTCGGTCGGATTTTTTATTGGGATTCGGGGGGGGGGGTGTCTGCTGAATGTCAGATGCCCGTGCTCCTCGAATTCCCCAATTTTCTGGAAGACGAGGAAGTGCGAAATCTCGATGTGACCACCATAGGGAATTCTGTCTTTCCCAGGCAAAGTGTATCCTCAACTCGTGATGGACGAGAGGAAATGCTTAGGGGCCAGCAGGGGTTCATGTCGTATTGGGTGTTGTGTCGCCTCCAGTTCTATCAATGACCTGTCATGATCGATCTGGGATTTCCCACCTTTTTGTCTTCTTCTGCAATTGTTTTCCATAGAAGGGAGAATGAGCATCCACCATGAATGCATTGGTGGTTTACGACGTGTATCCTACATGAACAACAAACAACATGGCAAACGGCATCCGTTTCTCCCCCTCCCCTCCCGCAGGACTCGAGGGTTACACCAACCAACCTATGTACCTGGCCTGTTGGCAAGTTGGGTGATTTTCCAAATATGGTCCCCCCCCTTCGGCAGCCAACGAACGAGAGGCGTCGTACGGAGCAGTACTTGGCGTTCCTGTCGATGACTAGTTTGTCGGGACCCTGCCCTACCCCCTGCCTTGTCTGCATTGCATTACGATATGTACGGACTAGTGATGTGCATACATGCATGACCCGGCAAGAACTGGGAATCTAGACCGTGGAGCGACTTTGACCGTTTTTTATTCAAAAACGTCCGTCACCAACTAGCCATAACTACCCTAGACTTTGGCCGCTTTTTGCTGTCAAAAGAATGAAGAAGACAAGAAGACAGGGGATATGCTAAACCAACAGAATAAGTTGGCAAATTGTCAAGTCGCGGTGCTGATCGCGATGCTGAATTTGCACGTCAGTGCCATGCACACACGCGAATCGTTTTTTCCTTTCTTCTCCTTTCCCCCGTGAGGTCTTGGCCGAGGTTTTTTTTTTTCTACCCGCGGCCCTTGGGAAGAGGCTTATGTGGTTGAGAGTAGAAAGATAATGTATGTTTGCTCATGAGAACACGCTCAAGACGAGGATGACGGCAAAGTCGGGCTGGACGTGATGTGTGAGCACTGATACGGAGTTACATGGTTCACGAGATGCTGTCTAAACATCCAAAAAAAAAACGTACACATCACATGCTAACATCTGCACCAAACCCTGTCCAACCATGATATTCCGAAAACCTCCTCGAAGCGCCTCATTCCACCCTTCCACCCTTCCAAGCACTTTTCATCACGAACACACAAACCCCATCCATCATCATTCACGGCTATTGCCGCCTCAGTCGAACCCCATGACACCGGCCATTTCATTTCACACCAACTGTTCCGCCCACCACGAACCCTTCTGTCCAGCCTCGACCATCCATGAAGCCCTCAAAAACGAACACCTATGCAAGTAGAAAAACCGCAAAAAAAAAAAAAAGAAGAAGCGAGCCTTCAGATCAAACATATACACACCAAACCAACAGAGTCATCACACCATTAGCATGGTACACCGACGTCTCCCCTCCCCCCTAAAAAACCCCATCACGTGAGTCCAAACCGAGACCCCACGACAGGAGAAACACCCATCGACGACGGAATCGACCACAACAAGAATCATCAGAACCATCATTCCAGAGCATCCCTTGCCTCCAAAAAGAAGCCACTCGTTTCTGCAAAAATAAAATAAAAAATCAACAAGAAAAGGGGCGCCACCTAGGAGGCACCAACAAAAGTCATGCCCCCGGCCGCGGGGGAAAACGCCCCCAAGGAGGACTCGAGCGATGCAGCCGATCTCGCGCAAGTACGTCGTCCCCCGTTTTCCTACACCCCGTACTGTCCAAAATCGTGTTTCCTCTTGGACGTCCCCCTCCTGTTGGGAATCGGGAATCGGGAATCGCGCTAACCCCCCCCCCCCCCCAGGCATACCGCGACCTAGCCAAGTGAGATAAGATGCCTGTCTGCCCCGACAACGACCACGTACTAATGCGGGGGGGAGTGGGAGTCAAGAGGCGAACAGGCAGCCTCTCAACTGGAGGCGAATCTGACCACGTTGGAATCCAGGCTCGAGGCCATGCTTGCGGCGCTGGAGGGAAAAGATGAGGCCTCGGAGTCTGCGCAAGGGGAGGACACCAAGAAGTCATGCAGTGAGCGAGGGGTGAAATGATGAGGCAGGCAGCAAGGGGATGGATGTTGGGACAAAGGATCGTGTACTGATTGCATTCGCTGATCTAGACGGCGTTGGGATGGGATTTCTTCTTGTTCATGCCATCCATGCACACGCACACATAGGTAAAAATTACCTCTTCTTTCTTTCTTGTCATTCGATTCAATCGTCTGTGAGAAATTCACCATAAACCACTACCGACCATCCTTGATATCGTATCGTACGTACCGAACCCCTAGCGCAATTCGGAGCCGTATTGTTCACAAATACAACGACGGCGAACGGGGGGGGGGGGGGGGAAATAGGGCTTCACGGGCACACCCCTCGTCTTCATAATGCGCTAAACAAAAACACTCACCTTTCCTCTCATCCTTTCCAACTGCAGCAACCAATCATCCCACCCATCCTTTGTGCGTTCAAGATACTTTCCATTATACCCGTCACGTTCCATCGATTCGTCCCCGCCAGCAAGAGCCTCGTCATTCAAAAGAAATGGGAGCAATGGCGTGGATATATATATGTGTATATATATATATATGTGTGTGTGTGTGTGTATGCGAAGTGAAGCAAGCCTCTGCTTCCCGTGTTGAATACCCTCAGTGGCGAACCTTCAAACCATTTGCTAACAGATGAAATAAGAAAAAGGGGCAAGAATTTGGAAAAAATAAAAAATAACAAAACGTCACCGACTGGAGTAAGTCAGCTCAACCAAAAATGTGTGATGATCTGGCCCGAGAAAAAAAAAAAAAAAGGAAAAAAACCCTCATCACTGAAAGCACATGAGACCCCATCCCGAAAAACACCATAATGTAAAATACAATGGGAATTGAATCGATGATAGAAACAATATAGGAGCATCACTAATAGCTTTTAGCTAGAGACGCTCCGCATATCGGAAAGATCACGTCGTTGCCTAGCCCAGGGATCATCCTCCTCAGCCGCGATCAGTGACGGACTCTCTCCCTCTTGCCTTTGCATTGGCTCACGGCTAGTCATGGCCCGGTTCTCTAGGGCTGGCCGAAGCAGGCCGTGAGTGGCAACCTTGCGACCCCTGGACTTGGCGTCGGCCTGGATGGCTAGCTCGCGTTCTCTATTCTTCTCAAGCAATGGACCGCCTAGCGTGGCGCATTTGAGAATGGTCTGGATGAGGTGATTTTGTTGCAGCGGCTTGGACAGATACTCGTCCATCTGGGCCTGGATGCACTTTTCGCGATCTCCGGTCATGGCGTGGGCTGTGAGGGCGATGATGGGGGTCCTGTGAGCGCCCATGCCTCGCTCATATTCTCGGATCTTGCCGGTAGCCTCGAATCCTCCCTATGGGGTTTGTTAGCAAATAAACTATAACAAAAGGCAACGGGACCGATGTTTGCGGGGAAACATGCCATAATGGGCATTTGGACATCCATGAGAATGACGTCGAATTTTTTCTCCTTGACAGCCTCCACAGCCTCCCAACCATTGCCGACAACGGTGACGATATGATGATACTTTTCGAGAATCTTGACTGCCAAACGCTGGTTCACCGTGTTGTCCTCAGCCAGCAGAATCTCCAGAGACTTGGTATTGTCAGCCAGAGAAGGAGTCGCTCTGTTCTCGAGGGCGGGAACAATGCCGTTGCCCAGATCAATCAACGTGCATGGAGTAGTCATGTATGATGTGATGCCCAGATCCAAACATGATTTCAGGCTGACATGTACGACGGGGGCGAGAAGAACGATGGGCAGGTACTTGAAATCGTCCACGGCCCTTAGTCTCCTTGCCGTGTCGATCGAGTCCACGAGGATGGCATCATATGGCAAAGCACCACTCCCGGCCTTGAGTCTCGTCAGAGCAGAGCTCTTCTCGGAATCCACCACGACGGGGTGCAGCCCAATGTATTCCAGCATGTCCTTGATTTCTGCACCAGAACTCGACTGGGCCTTGTCAACAAACAAGACCTGGTGACCGCGGTAAGGCCGGAGCTGCTTAAGGATGCCTTCTGTGCCATCTGCCGCCAGCCTGACTCTGCAGGTGAAGTGGAATTGACTGCCCTTACCAGCCTCGCTCAAAACCCACAAGTCGCCGCCCATGAGATTGACTAGGCGTTTTGAAATCGAGAGGCCGAGGCCAGTACCTCCAAACTTGCGAGTCATGGACCCGTCGGCTTGCTGGAAAGTATCAAAGATGAGGTTCAACTTGTCCTTGGCAATGCCAATGCCCGTGTCCTCAACGACAAACTCGATGGCGTACTCCCCGCCGCCGACATCTTCCTGATTCGCCCGCTCTTTGATGGTGAGGCTGACCTCGCCGTGCTCGGTAAACTTGATGGCATTGCCCACAAGGTTGAGGATAATCTGCCTGAGACGGAACGAGTCGCCGATCACGTGGTCAGGAACGGTGCTGTCCACCTTGTAGGTAAGGTCCAGGAACTTCTCGTTTGCCTTGACAGCCAGGGTCTTGAGTGCATTGAAAACAGTTCCTCGCAACGTATACGGGATCTCTTCAACCACCATTCTCCTAGCCTCGATCTTGGAAAGATCCAGGATGTCGTCAATGATTGTCAGCAGGCTGTTCGCCAGGTTGTTGACAATGTTGAGCATTTCGCGTTGGTATTGCGTCAGGTCGGTGTCTAGTGTCAATTGCGTCATGCCAATGATGCCGTTCATAGGGGTTCGAATCTCGTGCGACATGTTGGCCAAGAACTCGGATTTCGTCTTGTTGGCGAGTTCGGCGGCTTCTCTGGCCTGAGTATTTCTTTGGATACTGTCCCGCAGGTTGGATATCATTTGATTGATCTTTCGTTTCAGCTCGTCCATCTCACCAGAGGCTTCCACGTCGACGAGCTTTGTGAAGTCCCCGTCAGTAGCCAAGTTGGTGATGTCGGAAAACGCTCGCACTTGCGTGGTCAAATTACTGGCCATGGTGTTGACGTCTGTCGTGATTTCTTTCCATCGTCCGTTCAACCCGGCGACGTCTGCCTGCGCGCCCATTTTCCCGTCGACACCCACGTCCTTTGCGACCCGCTGCACTTCGTAGCAAAAGCTCGACAAACGCGACACCATGTTGTTGATTGTTTCTTTTAAAACTTGTATTTCACCATTCGCTTGAACATCAATCGTCTGGCTCATGTCCCCGTTTGCGATGGCTTGCGTGACAGCAGAAATGCTTCTCACTTGTACAGTGAGGTTCGAGGCCATGGTGTTGACGTTTTCGGTGAGGTCTTTCCATTTGCCTTCAACATTGGCGACTTGAGCTTGGCCGCCCAGCGTTCCATCTGTACCGACTTCTCGAGCCACTTTGCTTACTTCCACAGCAAACGTTCCCAGGCGATCCACCATTTGATTGATGGTGTTTTTTAGTTCTAGAACCTCCCCCTTGACTTCGACGCCAATCTTCTTGGTCAAGTCTCCCTTGGCGACGGCGGTAGTAACCTTTGCAATCTCTCGTACCTGCGTGGTCAAGTTCATGGCCATGCCGTTGACATTTTCTGTCAGGTCTCGCCAGGTTCCCTCAACGTCGTGTACCGTAGCTTGACCACCCAGTCTACCCTCGGTACCGACTTCTCTGGCGATTTTAGTGACTTCCCTGGCGAACTGCGAAAGCTGGTCCACCATGGAGTTGATGGTGGACTTCAGTTCAAATATTTCTCCCCTACAATCAGCCTGGACCTTTTGAGTGAGGTCTCCCTTGGCGACAGCCGTCGTGACCTTGATAATGTCCCGTACTTGAGTCGTCAGATTGTTGGCCATGGCATTGACATTGACAGTCAAGTCATTCCACATGCCTTGGACTCCTCCAACGTCGGCTTGTCCACCTAGGATGCCTTCTGTTCCCACATCTCTCGCGACTCGAGTAACCTCCGAGGCAAATGTTCGAAGTTGATCCACCATGGTATTAATGGTTTGTTGGAGCTGGAGAATTTCGCCTCTGGCTGGTCGCTCAATCTTCTTTGTCAAGTCGCCGTGGGCAACAGCGGTCGTCACGGAAGCAATTTCTCGCACTACATGACATCATTAGTACACATGAACCTACCAAATCTGCCCACTGTGCGACGCCAACTGATTTACGCCATCGGATTTCGACATACCCTGATCAGTCAGGTTTTGAGCCATAACGTTTACTAATGGCCACCTTTGTTAACTGCGCCCCGGCAAAAGGGGATGAGAAGACTCAAAAAGGTCTTGGGGGCATACCATTGTCCGTCAATTCTTTCCATGTGCCATCGACACCGCCGATGCGGGCTTGGCCGCCGAGTAAACCTTCGGTACCGACTTCTCGAGCAACTCGCGACACTTCGCTGGCGAAAATCTGTAGCTGATCCATCATGGCGTTGATGGTGCGCTTGAAGGTTGTGATTTCGGGATCCATTTCGACAGTATTCATGCGGACCTTCATGGTCAAGTCACCACGGGCGACGGCGGTGACGATTTCACCGATTTCTCGAAGGGCCTTCTGGAAAGCCTCGTTGGCCTTTTGGTGCTTCCACAGCTCGCGTTCGAGAGTGGCAACACGCTCTTGCTCGAGCATGGCGAGAGCTCGTTCTTGCAGCTCTTTTTGTTCGAGCAACTGAGCGTTGACGCCAGCCAGCTCCTGTCGTTGGCTGTTCAGGAGCTTGGACTGGTCGTCCACATGCTCTCGCAGTCCTTCCAGGGCTTCCTTGGTCAGCTGGCGAGGCACACATTTCGGACTGTCCAAGCTACCTTGATGGGCGGGGGCTAGTTTCGCTTTGGGAACTGCCGCTCGATTGCCCGTGTGTGATGCATCATCACCAAAGAGGGAGTCGTTGACTTCACTTGGTGTTTCTGGCAGAACGGCCGTGGCCGACGCAGAGGCCCTGTTCTCGAGTTGACCGACTCTGAGAGTGAGCTTTTGAAGTTCAATCTCCAGGGCTCGTTTGGCTGCACTTTCGGCTCCAGGAAGGGTGATGCGAGACCCAATCTGGGCGGATATCGTGGAGGACGATTTCGGGTCGGCGGCAAGAGAGGCGATGACCTCTGTCACGGCCGCCAATATGGAGTCGTCGACGACCATGTCGGCGAGTTGTGTATGAACGCAGCGCGGGCAGTCGGGCGACGAGATCGCAGTCGCTTATCGAAGGAAGGGGAATAATTATCAATGGTAAAGGCGGCGACAAGTCGCGTCGCCGTGTGGTGCAGCGCCGAAAGCCGTCTCGATGAGATCAAGCAGGCCAAGAAAGAAGAGGAGGAAGAAGGAGAGGATCGGAGGGGTCTGCTTGCAAGTCAATGACAAGCAAGGCGCAAAGTGGGTTAATTCTTCGGCTGGCAGGCCAGCATCGTCCAGATCAGTTGACTATTATCGGAAGATGAATTTCTCAAGTGAGAAGGTTGTAGGGAGTCCCCTCGGAGGAGTGGACAGACGCTGTGGGCGGCGCGCAGTGCAATAGAGCGAGACGGGATGGGAATGGGTGCAGAAAGAAGAAGGTGTGAAACGGTCCAAAAAAAGGAAAAAAAAAAAAAAAAAAAAAAAAAAACACAACCGTCTCTGCCGTCTCTGCCGTCTCTGCCTGGTCCAGCGCTCAGCAAGCCAGTTGTGACAGTCAGGCAAAGATGTGAGCGGCAGCGAGGATGGTAAAGGGAAGCCTTCGTTCACTGACTCGGAAACAGGAACAGAAAAAGGGTCTGGTGGTGTAGGATTCTGTGCAGACCGCGGCGAGCAAGGAGGTCTCAAAGGAGGTCTCAGGTGTGGGAGCCAAACGGGCAGGGCGAATGGAAGGGAGCCCAACTGCTGTACAATGCGTACAGGGCACTTCATCACTGAGTCGTATCAGTGTACAGTCACTACAGTGGGGTGTATCAGTGCTGCTTCGACTGCCTCAGTCAGTTGCTGGCTGGGTCGCCTGGGCGGTACGGCTGACGGGCACTGGGAGGGACGGGTGACGGGGGACGGGGGGACGTGGGTGGCGCCACGGGAGAGGGGACTGGACGCTCCAGTGCAGGCTTTGCTGGGGCAGGGCACGCTTCGCTGGCGCATGTGAGGAGGTGCTCAGCCCCAGTCCATGCCGCTTATTAGTGGGTGGGTGGCCACTGGCCAGTGCCTTTGCCGGCGCCATCCTTGTGTGATTTTGATTTACATCTCCGGAGGCCGCGATAATTACGCGTAGTATGTGAACAATATGTATAGTACAGCAGAACGGGCGCGACAAGAGACCTCTCCTGATGCGCCGCCGACACGTCGTCCCATCTCCCACACAAGGAAAATCCGATCGATCAGTTCGTATTGTATTGGCCCTGGCCCGTCCGTTTTTCCCGCAAGACGGTTGGTGGGATCGGATGCATCGTCTCCACGCAATAGGTTTGGTACCCCGCCATGGGACGACAAGTTTGACAGGGTCCAAAGGTCCAAGACGGTCCGGCCTGGTGTCGGCCTGATGTCGGCCTGGTGTCGACCTGGTGTCGGCCTGCCTTTTCAGTGACCGCGAATGCTAGATTGCGCAGTACGGATCCCGTACGGATCCGTAGTCCGTATTCCTATCGACTTTTGATCAGACGCGTCGAGTCCATGGCGGGCCAATGCTGCAGTACAGTCTAGTACGGAATCCAGTCCACCTTATTCGCCTGTCCGGACTCCGGAGACGATCTTGCTCCCTGCTGCACCTTGCCTGCACCTTGCCTGCACCTTGCCTGCACCTTGCGAGGGTAAGTACATGTACTTTCCACTTTGCACAAGAGAAGAAAACAAGAAGAGGAAATGGAACCGCCGATAAAAGGATAAAGAGGAGCATCTCAAAATCTGTCCATCAGGTGGTGGAGAGGTGGAGGGAGAGTTAGTACGTAGAAATCGGGAAGTGGATAAGAACGGGACGGACGACATGATTGGGCCTGGCCTGGGCAAGTCGTGGATCGAACCGGAACTCGTGTCACGTGCGTGCGTACTCGATCAACAACTCGACAAAATCAATTCACTCACCGTTTTCACCTGGCGCCGCCATGATTCGCGTGGCGCCCCCGTCGCAGCACGCATGACATATAAAAGCAAAACCGGGCGACACGTTTCGTCTTCGCCGCAATCATGGAACCAGATTGACTCGGGTTCGCGGCTGGCTCCGAATTGTGGAGATGCGAAAGACGAATTGCATGAGAAAAGGGGACGCCAAAGTCTCGACATACTCCGTACGGACTACGGATTACATGCGGACGAAATCCGTACGCGGCGACTCAAAAAGAGTATGTACGGATTACAGTGCATAATAGCTGGCCGTTCCCTGCCCCCATCGTTTTGCATTATGTGATATGGCTCGAAACAAGGTCTGAGTCGCATTCTTCACCCGTTTGCGTTTGGTTGAACTCGTCCATCAGAAGCCTGTTGTGAGTTCGCCTTTCTGTTTCTGCCAAGCGTCTTCCGTACTCGGTAGTCCGTCCGTACGGACTACACGCTAGCAGAAATACGGATTGGATTGAACTGCCTCGTCGCCGGTTAGCAAACGCGTCGCGACTTTTTTTTTTTATGGCGGACAAAAATTTGCTCACCGCCTGTGACTGGACGGCAAGGTTCCCTTGTCGTGCCACCACGATATCAATGCCGCCCGAGCCGATGGTGACTTGGAAGGGTCCCGTCTCTCATGGACAACTGCATCACTCAACCATGCGTCATTCTTACTAGGCCGGGGCCCTCGACCGGAAGCCCATACATATGATGCGGATGCGGTGGTACTCCGAGTAGTTTGGTGTTAGATGATGATGTCGTGTGAAAACGACGATGAATGCATTCGCCTGCCAGCAGCAACAGCTTCCCGTCTCCGCAGGTAGTACATATGGTCGGCCGGTTTGGAACGAAGCAACACATGATACATAAATAACAGCTAGATCCCTGGATTAATAAAATAGTCGGCACTTGGTTATTAAAACGTGATGGCGAACGTGGTTGGACCCCGGGCCGTGGCTTGCCCACCACCTTGTCCTGTGTTCTGCTGTCGTCCGCTCTCGGGAAAGGGGGTCTTGTTACGGATTACGGCAGCGGCCTAATACGTCACAGCGGCGGCCTGGCGGCGCTATGTACATAGTTCTTGTAGATAAGACTTTTCGAAGCCGCCGTGGCTCGATGTTCCAATCCTCGAAGCCGACAGGTCGTCTTGACGCTCGGCAGGGTTCACATTTTTGGCGGCGGTCCCGGCCAATACAATACATACACCCCTTGAATGATTTTACAAATCTACATGACAGGAGGGATTAAGCGAATCAGATGTTAATAGCAAGGGGAAATAAGGGAGACTGGGGCTAGGATGAATAGGTAGGTACCTAGAGTTGCGGATGATTCACACAGAAAACAATGTATCTTTAGTGGCGCTTCATACCCTGTGACCTCTCCATATGTACATAACTCTCTAATAGTGACTACGGATTAGTCTGCGCGGCTTATTAATATTTAAATGCCTTGAATGCCTGTTATTAGGAGGGGACCTGGCCCTCACTGCTCACTGCTCAAGACCATGCATTGCAGCATCCGAGCTGCAGTTGCGTCAGAAGTGAGTCGTTGCATCTGGCCGGCCCGCGCTGTTCGGGTCTCCCGTGTCTTATCACAACGCAGTGCCCGGCGTCTTGGCCGTATTAGCTGCAGTATATGTTAAGACCCAGGAAGACCAGGAAGACCAGGAAGACCAGGAAGACCAGGAAGACCAGGAAGACTTCTTGTCCTTGACTGGTCTGGACTTTTGCAGACACGATGAGCTGGCGGTACCAAGTATTGCTGGCCTTGCATGCATGGTGCCGAATTTTGTAAAGGAGAGAGAGACCTTGCAGAGTTGCAGAAATGACACCCCAACAAGGTTAAACGACTTGCGGGTGGTATCGACTTCATCCACTCGGGAAGCATTGCTGGGAATCGTTGAAGGCTTGCGAACAAGGAGAGATGGCGTTAGTTTGGTATTCGTTCGAAAAAAAAAAAAAAGACGCGCCAGACAGAAACATGTCTTGCATTGGAGTTTCTGCTGTCGGTTGATGGCACTGCGAGGGCATTGGGCAATCATCATGTGAGAATCAAGACGGACGTAGTTCTGATACGCCTTGCTCGCCAGCCATGTCCAAGAAATGGTCCATGTTTATAAAACAACTGTCCACCTATTTAGTGACTTCAGACATGCGTCATGTCATATTGCGCCATGTACCAGCTCCTATCCCAGACCAACTCACACTTGCGTGCCCCTTTTCATTATTATTGCAGCATCGCGTCAAGACTCTCACCCAACACACCCTCAATCTTCACGATCCATCTGTGCGTCTCCCTCTCCACCACCTCGTCATCGTCTTCTTGCAACTCACTGATGCGAGGCAGCATCTCGTGCAGCATGGACAGCCACTCCTCTCCCAAGCGATCCGTCAGCTCCTGTTCGCACTTGACTGCTGCCAGTCGCACCGTCGTTTGCTCCGACTTGAGGTGCTTCAACAGTGTGGCGTTGATCTCCTTCTGATGTGCTGGTGAGTCGGCGGCCGCAGCCAGTTCCACAACTGCGGGGATCAAGTCTTCAGAGACATCCAGAGAACTTGCGTGTAGAAACTGCTCGAGTAGAACTGGGGCAACGGCTCCAAAGTGTGCTGGGGCCTGCCAGAAGTCGTCTTGATCATGTTGGAAGCAAGTGGCCAGAACTTGCAGCACTCGACTCCATAATTGACGGTCGTCAACAGACTTGGGATTCAGGGCCCCGAGAATCTTAACAGCATCGTCCAAGACGTATGTAGCATAGTTTGTGACAATCGACTTGAGATTTCCGAAGAAGGTGTGAAGGAAGCCGTACACGCTATACTGGCGGAGTGTTCGTCCGCTCTTGTCCTTCTTAGATATTCCAGAAGTAGCCCATTCGACCATTTGGACAAAAAGTGGTCGGAACGCCGCATCGTTGAGTTTGTAGACCATCTTCAGGGCTGTTTCATTGAGTTTCGTCTCAATAGCAGCCACTTCTGCGAGAGCCGTTTCGCTCTTTTCTTCCTTGGAGTGGACAAGTCGGCGCAAGTCGAAAGCTTTCATCAGAATGCTGAATAACACTGATGCATTTTTCGTGACGTTCGACTTGTTGTGCTTGTCGATCGCAGTTGAAAGCACGGAAAGGTACTCGGCGACAGCCTACAAAATCAAAGAGTTAGCGAATGCATGCTGTGACGGGGCATGTATATATAATTCGGGGAATTGACACCTACAGTGAATCCTGCTCCCATGGCCTTATCCCAGTTGCGATCCAGGCTGGCGAAGAACTCCTTGGCATCTAGCTTCTTCGCAAAAATTTCTAGACAACTCGTTCTGCTCTCGTCTGCCTCATCGTCCAAGCCGGATTCGGCTGACTGGTAGGAGACGTCCATTATTTTGTCAACATATGTCGACAGCATGTATGGGAGATGTTCTGCCAAAGAGCTGATAAATCCGTAGCAAGCAGAGTGCAACTCTTCATCATCTGTATGGTCACCCTTCAAGCTGGCTTCCAGATACGTAATAGCCTGCGGGATAGCCACCGGCAAAATAGGTACCACCGCATCTTGAAGCACATCGACCAACGATGTCAAGCACAATAAAGCCATGACGCGGAGGCGTTGTTCCTCCTGTCCCAAGCAATGTGGGCCAGCGATGGTCTCGGCGGCGGCTACGACAGCTTCTACGTCCTTCTTGCCATACTTCTCTGCAATCTTGTCTACACAAGTGACGGCGGTATGCTTATAACGAATGTCCTTGGACTCCCGGATAGCGGCCGTGAGTTGTGGTAAGAAAGAAAGGAGAGCGTTGCGGGAGGCAGGATCCGTATTGCTCTCCGACTCAACGCGTACTTCAAGGGCACGGAGGACCTTTTGGCGCAGGCCAAGATCAGGTCTGTCTAGCAAGTTGTCCACAGCCTTGATAAACTCTCCGATGGACAGCAGGTTCAGCAAGTTGGATAAAGCTGAGCCACATCGCCCGTGTAGAGCCTTGTTTGTCTTGACAGTTTCGGCCAAAACGAGGACCTTTTCTAGAAGCGAGGCGTACAACTCTCGCATTTCCGCAGCATCCATGTCTTCACGATCGGCCAGCTTGCCAATTTGCAAACGGAGCTTTTTGTTGGCCAAAAAGCTTGGAAGGGCTGAAAGTTGTCGGAGAGCAACCTTCTCAAGGTCTTCGTCGTCGCCGTCTTCATTGATGCCAAGTAGTATGAAAGACATGCTTGGCTTAGGCTTGAATAGGTCCGCCACAAGATCCAACACCTTGACAAAAGTCTCAAGTTGTGTCTTGATGTCGAAGTTGTTCAAAAGCTCAACAATGAAGGAGAGAAGCGCCTCGCTCGTATCATAGCGGTCCACCAACATGCTAATGAGAGCAAAGAGGAAATCCCGTGGTCCAAGTGTTTCGACAAGAGCTACAAACAATCCTTGGCGTCTATGTGACGGTATGTGCTCATATGCCGTACTGAAACTGACGAGGATATCCGACGCGCCAGCAACAGGGCTATTTTTGCCTTTGCGTAGAGATTGAATCAGCGGAGGAATTACCTCTTTGATAGTCTGGGCAACCACGTGGGCAGAGTAGTCGTCGCTTTGTCGCAAGACCGAGGTGCCCATGAAGGTAAAGATGGGCATCACGCTGTGGAGAACAAGGTTCGGTGCTGTTGTGGCCAAGGTGGCAACCAAAAGCAGCGCAGCGTTTTGGACGACTGGACTCGATGACTTTTGGATACAGTTGACAAGCAAGTCACCATAGCCTCCGGAGCTATCGATCTTCAGCTCCTTGTCCGCCTTGTAAGCAGGCATCATGGCTAGGAGACCGCGAAGAATGAGATTCTGCAGATATCCGAGCTCCGAGCCAACCACAGTTCTGAAGTGCTGTAGCTCTGAAAGAGCTGTGAAGAGATCATCTAACAACTCGGGGTGCGACACAGGGTCTGAGTTATCAACGAGTTGCAAAACAAACGTAAATTTACGCAGAGCTTCACTCAATTCCGGCGTGACTTTAGTAATCAGGATTCTGTTGGCATCGGAGGAGCTCGTTCTCCGTCTCTTGTTGGGAAGTGGTTCCGTGATCATCTTAGTGCCAGTTTGAACCGCGCCCAAAAAGTACGATAGAATTTCGGTTGTAAGAGGAACCGCCCGAAGCAAGTCAGCTGCCTCAGTAGGAACCACAGAGGTCGTCTCGCTTGGGCTCAAATGACCATGAGAGATCAACAGGCATTGCTCAGCAATACTAAACTTGACCTCATCTTTCATGGACGACCACATACGCCTAAATCGGTCAAAGACGGCGCGCATGAGATTTGTCTTGTGCCGTTGCTCGGTATGTTGAATCATGTCAATGAGCGCACCGATACCATCCATATCATTGGGCACAGTAACGTCGACGAATCGGGAATTCAAGACTGCTGCGTCCAACTGCTCGGCGGCACATCGCTTTGTGATTTCATCTTCGCTGAGACTGGCCCACCACTTCAACAATGGCAGTAAAACCTGAGTTCTGGTCGTGCTACCAGCGCCTTTGATCTCATTGAGAGATTTCAAAAGTCGGCTCTTAACTAGAAGAAACGGCGTTGCCTCAGCATGAGCAGCCAGGAATGCAAGCACTGCCATCCTGGCAGATTGGCCCATGTGGTGCTTTTTGTCTAGAGCCGGCTGAGGGGCTACCTGATATCTTCCTGTTTCAACAACAGACTTGAGGACCGCAGAAATGTGCTCAGGGTCCATCACGCATTCCTCGGCAGTGGGGAGTATTTGCAGATGCAAAAGTCTGGCGACAACATCAGGACTCAATGCACCCTTGTCCTTTTCTTTCCCATACAGTGAGCCAGCACCCCAGGTTTTCATCGATTTGGCCGCGACAGGTGGTGAATAAAGCACAGTCATGGCGGCAATAAGATGGGCGGCCGCCTGTCGGACTCGCTTAGACGGATCGCTGAGAGCAGTAATGGCATACGGAATCAGAGCCTGAACATCGACCTTCCCCTCGTCACTTGACAGCAATCGCTGCTTGGCCATATTGAGAGCAGCCATACGAGCGAGTGCAGGATACGGACCGCACCAAATTCGAATAAAAAAGCTGAAGTATGTGCAATCGTGCAAAGCTACCTTGCGCCCTAATGCAGGAATCTCGTCAAACTTGGATAGAAGTTCAGTTTGGTGGGAACTTTCCGACACAATAGAGAAGAACAGGTGGCTGAATTCCTCGAAAAGCTTCGTGGGCTCCGGCAAAAGACATTTGGAAAGTCCGTCGGTTTTCTTGGATGACAGCTCCTCAATAGCAAGATCCAAATCCTGAGGCTTCCTAACTTGCTGTACTTCCTCACTTCCTGTCGCTTCAGCGGCGGGAAGCTTTCTAGCTCTGAAAGAAAGATCCAATTTCATCTCAAGCTCCTCAATATCGAACTCGACGTCCTGAATGACAGACTGGATAATTTCGCCAGACTTTCCATCAGTCTGAGAAAGAAAAATGAGGGCCGACCCAAGCTCCCGTCGCAGTGTGCCGTCTTGGTCATTGTCATCGTCAAGCTTCAAAGCGGTCAGAAGGAGTGACTTGAAAATAACAGTGGTTTGCTTGTCCTTGAGAATCCGGCTGTCCAGAATAGACATGATGGTCGCTAGGCCGCGGGAATCTCCTCTTTTAGTGAATCTCTCAATCAGCGCAAGACAAAGCCCGTTGGCCAGCTTATCGACTCTGCGCTCCTGACCGATATTCACGAGGAGAGGACCTATGTCCTGCACTTTCATGAGTGCTTTGGTGACTTTGCTATTCATCTGCTTCGCTGACCTGAACTGGGCCATGATTGCAAGACAAACAAGGCCAGGGCGCACGGTCTCCTGTGTCCATCCGTGGACTGTTTGCTGCATAAAGGCTGTTACTGCGACATCCTCTAAATTTCCTTTGGAGACGAAAATAGCCATTGCCATGTACGAAGCAATTTGCAGGCTGGGAACCTTTTTCATCACGAGAGATTCCGCGAAAATCGGCCCTAATCTATGTAGCAGAGCTTGTGTGTTATCGCTCTGCACGGCAGCTCGGCCAGATCTTGTTCTGTCGAGCATGCCGTTGACAGCCTCAGTCATGATGCCACCCCAGAAAACAATCAGAGCTGGGTACTGAAACTGTCTCCTGCAGGATTCGAGAGTGTATTCAGAGACGGAGGAGAGGAATTCGGGATGATGAACTGCCTGATGAACCAAAACTGATCTTGGCGGGGGAGTCAACGATCGGACATATGGGTCGAGAAATCGGAACTGATGGGAGAGCTTCGCAGGCAAGATGGAGAGAAGGGTCGCAAAGGCGGGAATCGTATGGTAAGGAAGGAATGTCAAGAGCACGACGGACGTATTCTCTTCATGAATGCTGATGCAGTGATTAGTACATGTCGCCTCTTCCCTAGCGCGAAACAAGATCTTGGGACAAGGCGCACCGAAATCGACGAATCAACCATTCGATGGCTTTAATTGCAGGCATGAGCCTCAGTTTACTTCCAGCCAGGCGAAGGAAGGCCTCGATGTGTCTATCCAGTTCCTCATTGTCGGCGGCAGACAGTTGAGTACGATCCTGGGTCTGGCTATCTTCGCTGAATATTGTTGACTGAAATCGCATGAATCGGTTGTCCAACTGGCACAACTCTTCAAAACCGGAATAGCAAATCGTATACAGTGTCTGGTAGCTTTGTGTGGCGGCAACTCGAGGCTCCCAAATCATTGACTTTGAGTGGGCAGCTTTTTGTGCCTTGACGTCGAGGGTCGCCTTGGAATTAGCGGCGATTTGCGCCAACTGCGCGGCAAGAGAGGTGGCCATGGCTACAACGCTTGAAGACTGGGTAGTCTCAAGCTGAGCTCAAAATGGCGTTGTGGTGGTGGTGATGCAAACAACCAATCAAGCGGCGGTTGAAGTGAAAAAGGTCAAGCACATGATCACCCAAAAAAAATTGGCTGGTAGGAGTTGGAAAAAAAAAAAAAAAGTGATTCAGTACCCAAGATGCATGCTTATCGATAAGCGCCGATGCGGGACTGCCTTGACTCCACCGTCAGCCAAGACCAACACAACAGCGAGCCCATCTAGCGGCTACCGCTCACTGGTGTTGCTTTTCGGGCTCGAAGTTCCATTAAACTACCTAGAAGTACTCCGTAGACGCACCAGCGTCCCAGTTGCCCCCACCCACCCCACCTGCGGCTCTCGGTGTTGCTCGAGCTCGAACATTCAACAGACGATCCCAAGTTACGCAGTCTCAGAACTCAACCCACAAGTCTCGCCACTACCGCCAGTGCTACAGACACAATGGCCGTAAGTCAATGGACATGAAGATTCATTTCGATGCGCAATTTGCATCACTGCATACAACGTCCAACGTCCAACGTCCAACGTTGACTTACTCACCACCAGGCCCCGTATCCCCAACTCGTTCTGTTCGGGGATTCCCTGCTGCAGCAATCTGTTTACCTGCAAGATGGCTTTTCCTTGCAGGCGGTACTCCAGTCCCGTAAAACTCTCTAGTTTTCTGTATATCAATTAATTACCCTGATCATATCGCTCACTGATAAGACCCCCAGGCTTCATTCGGCGACTTGACGTAGTCAACCGTGGCTTTTCCGGCTGGAACACTGCCAACGCTGTCAAGTACCTCCCAGAGATATTCCCAGAGCCAACTCCGTCGGGCCCAAAGCTGAAGTATCTTGTATGCATGCCATGAAACCACATCCCGCTTCTCAATTTCTCAATTTCACAATTGACACTTCAAAATAGATCATCCTGTTCGGGGCCAATGACGCCGTGCTCCCACTGCCGACCTCCTCTCAGCATGTTCCCATTGAACAGTACAAGGAGAACTTGACCAAGATCATCACACATCCTCACATCAAGCAGCACAGACCTAAAATTCTACTGGTCACTCCTCCTCCGGTGGATGAGATCAAGGTGACCAGGCTGAACCTGGCCGAGGGGCATGCTTCGGCACTCAGAACATCCGCCACCACTGCTGCCTACTCTGAGAAAGCTCGCGAGGTGGCTCGCGAAAACCCAGGCGTCGTTTTGATTGATCTGTGGACGGCAGTGATGGACAAAGCCATGAGCATGGCGCCACAAGACTGGAAGCCTGGTAGCCCGTGGTTGGGTTCACCCGAGAATGGACAGCAGGGAGGTCTAGACAGCCTTCTTCCAGACGGCCTTCATCTAAGCGGAAGCGCGTACAAGATCTTCTACGATGAGATCAAAAGCCATGTTGGCGAGGAATGGACAGACCTGCCTGACGAAGACAAGACTGGGTACTTGTTCCCTGACTGGAAGGTTCTGAATCCCATCAGATCATGATGGCTTGGCTCCAATGCTGAAAGGGCAGAAAGTCGCGATATGCTGGCCGATGTATTCCGTACAGAGTGCATTGAGATGGAACAGAAGATTGTGTCATGCGGGCCACGAGCATGTGCGTGTACTACTACAAGCTGTGATGTGAAATTAAATATACTATTCCAGTTGCGATGTAGGTCTTGCCGTCCCTGATCTGATCCAGCAGGGCGATAGAAATAAATTGGAGCGAGTTCAAGTACGAGCCGAGCCGAGCCTCGTCAGAGCTCATCATGGCCATCATGGCAGCAAAGACTGCCCATCATGCGGCAGTGCCATGTACAGTGGGGTGTGCCCCCCCCAAACCATGTTTTGGTGCCACTGGAACTGCGACGGCGGTTGCCACAGTGGCCATGACGCAGTGTCTGTTTGCTGGAGATGCGCTGAACGAACTGTGATGTCCTGCTGCCATGGCCATCAGCGGCGGCAAAAGAGTGGGGCGCTGCGACCAGACAGGTCCTGACGTGGACGTGGACGTGGGCAACGGCCTGATCAGACTTGCTCGTGCCATTTCATCTCCAGTCGCATTTGTTGATGCCGCTTGCTTCTCAACCTTCTCGTAAGGCTGTTTCATCACACTGATGCGACCCCTTCGCGATACCGCCGATCTGCGAGGATGGATGCCCGGTTTCCCATCTCTCGCGAAGATCTGTATAACCTACAGATGGAGGTCAAGCAGGTGCAGTATACCCAGACAGGCCACGCCGAGCGACTGTTGAGATTGGAGAAGCGCAATGCCGACGATTCAGCATTGAAATCGGTGTGGAATTCGCCCTTTCCTGGCGTCTTGGGCGGCACACCACATCAAGGTAACAACTACATACGATACATTGGCTACTTGTATTCTTTTTTTTTTTCTTTCCTCGTCACCACACCCCTCCCCCCTCCCCACTCCTCAAACCCGAAATACTGATGCTTCATGGCAGGACCTGTTCAGATACCTCACAATGATGTTTTTGATGACTTGGATGAGCAAGGAGAGCAGTTGCTCGGCTCTCTCCACCTAGGACCAGCTGAGGAGGAGCCGGTGCGCCGCGGTGCGGCCTCGCGAGCTAATAGTGTCAGGTTCGACGAGAGTGCGCTGCACGGCTCTAGTTGGGGCGGGCAAAGCATCCGACACTCGGAAGACTTTGGTCCAGTACGCCCAGGCAGCGGCCTGATGATGGAACGTTCTCTTTCCCACAAATCTGACGGGAGGCATAGCTCTGCCGGCCACTCTGTTCATTCACATCACTCGGTGGCGTCAGGCCGTGCAAGCAGTCTGGGGCTTGACAACAACTACGCCGCAGGGGACGACGACTCGTCCTCATTCGAGATCCCTGGACCGCCTGTATCATTATACGTTTTGGGCACTGTGCCTTCCATCATCCGCTGCTGGCTGACGACAAACTTTGCCCACGGAACCCTCCTGTATGCTGATGTGTGTACTGGGTCCCAGAAATCCATGGTCGAATCTTCCCTGTTGAAAGAGCTGGATCTCTTGGAGGAAGTGGAACGCGATGTCCAAGGAGTGTATCGAATCAGGCTTAACGTGTATCTGGCCGAAGCAGTGGTTGCGCGCCACGAAAATCGCAACAGTGCCTCGAACGGGGCTGTCCCCTCGATGACGGTCATGTTTGAGGTATCAGGAATCGAACCAACGAGCTCAGCCACGGATCAAAAGGGGATACGGATCTACATTGGAAGTGATGCTCTGCGGGCTCACTCGGCCGATGTCCTCTTTTCCCAAAACACAATGGTTCTGTACGGAGATGAGCAGGAACGGTTGCGGGTACCGTTTGTGAGGCCAGAAGACGAGAGCTTGTTCCGCAACATCTGCACAACTAGCATGGCACCTGGCAAGCCCAGGCTGAACGCAAATGCGACTCCCTTTATCCTGGGCGGGCGTGGCCAGTCTGCAGATGGTGCCGGTCCAAAGGCCGCTGCCGCCTCCCACACAGTAGAGCATGAGAATGGACTGGGAAACCGAGCAACCTCGCCCCATGAGCAAGATGCAGCCTGCCACAAATCTGATGAACGGCCAACAACGTCTGAGCACCACGGCGGGGAAGCCGACAACAGTGTAACGGACATGGCTGACTCGGAGCACAGTAACAAGGACAGCTCCAGTATATCAGAAGCCTCCCGGAGAGAGTCCTCGGCGTCCACGGCCATTTGGGGCTCATGGCGTCACGGCACCGGGCCTGCGTCCTCGGACGGGCCGCCCCGAGAAGCCGGCAACCTGAGCGGATACCAACCAGCAGGCCGGAGTGGCCGAAACATGAAAGTACTCAAGCCGCTAAAGTCGAGTTCGACTTCGGCCCGGACGGGTGCATCATACGAACCACCTCTGCCGTCCAAGTCGAGCAACAACAACGGCAGACGCAAGAGTCAAGCCAGTCTGAACGGCGATGGCGGCGGCGTAAGCGTCGTCAACCGCTGGGATGTCAAGCGTTCCGTCAGTTCAGGAGCAGAGCTCAAGTCGCAGAGTTCCAAACGGGAAGACCAGAAAGGGGCTGCACTTCCGCGTTCAGCAAACCCCGTCGGGGTCGCTTCTGCGTTCGCGTGGATGACGCCGACAACGACCAAATCGTCCAAGAGCTCAGCGACAGAGGACTGATCTGCGGTTAACATGGCTTCTTGGTGCTCAGGCTTGTTGTTGTATTCTCACGATTATATGAAGACGTGCTGGCAATTTTCTTCTTCTTCTTAATTTTTTCCATTTCTAGCTAGAAGTCTTGTAGAGGAGAGGTGATTCACACGTGAGAAGGAAAACAGGATCAGAGAAGCGATGTTCCTCTGAGTAGATGCATGACAGAGAAGCAGAATTCCAATCGGTGCAAGCCATCATCAATCGCGCGAACTCTCTGCACCCCACACTGTCTACATGAGTCGGGTGTCATGTTTCACTTGCAATGCCTTGTTCCGTCTCCTCGAACGGTCATCATCAACGAGTTACGATGTAACTTGTGAGGCAATCGCACATGTGAATGTATGTATTCGCCATGCCCAGCCAGCGTCGACCCTGTCTCTCCATCCATTCTCTCCAATCATGTTCTGAAATATATGTGAAACCAGCTCTCGTTTGCACGCGAATTCCAAATCTACCATGTAACGTTCCCCCCCCCCCCTCCTTCCACCCTATTTAGATCCTGGCACCAGGCGGCAAACTCTCCAGCACCTTCTTCGTATCCGCCACAGCGCCCTTGACGACGCCGATCAAGCTCCTAAAGGCCGGGTTCGACGCATCCCCCATGCACTCGTACATCCAGCTCTCGGACGAGGTGACGACGACGCCGGGCTCCGCGCGCAAGCGGTCGAGCGCGATGACCACCTCGGCCCCGTTGCAGCTGCTCACGGCGTCGGCAATGACGTACGGGACGTGGCCCCGGTCGCGCAGGTCGAGGGCGGTCTGGGTGATGCAGATGTGGGACTCGATGCCGACGAGGGCGACGCGCGACTGCGGCGGCAGGGCTTCCTCCAGGGGGGGGATGAGCATGGAGAACTTGGTCTTGTCGTGGGGCGTGCGAGCGAGGAGGCCGGCGAGGGCGGGGACGGTAGGGCCGAGCTTGGCGACCGTCTGCGTGGTTGCGTGGACGGGCATGTCGAGCGCTTTGGCGAAGTTGAGGAGTTTGGTCGTCGTGGTTACGCTGATGGCCCCCTCGTCTCAGCCTTTTTTTTTTGTCTTTTTACACGGTGGTGACTGACGTTTGGGCACGGGGAGGGAGGACATGAAAACGGTGGGTGGAGGCGGGGAGTATTAAGAATAACGCACATGCTGTCGAATTCGTATATGGCTGTGCGGAACTTCTCCTGCATGTCGCAGACGCTTCGGCCGTGTCAGTTCTCGGATCAAACCAACGGGGGGTTTCTTTTTTATCGTCTTCGCGACAAGCAAAGCAGGATTCCGAGCATCGCCGAGAACGGGAAGGGGGGGGGAGAGGAGAGGAGACGTACAAGATGGCGGGGTTCTCTATCGCACGGCGTTAGTTATAGCCTCTTCTGGCGACAAGAGGATAAGACGCCGGCCGGCGCCTGAGGAAGGGGGAAAGCAATTGAGTGCATTGAGTGCATCGCGAAGAGAGAGAAGAGAGAAAACTCACTGAACCGCAGTTCGTTCGAATCACGAGATGCAGCCATGGTGCGGACCAGATTGCGCTGGATGGGACGGGGACGACGATGTCGGAGGAGAAGCAAAAGATGGGACCGTCCCATTGTCGGCGGACGGACGGGAGGATGCGGATGCGGACGCGGGGGACGCGGGGGACGCGAGTTGGACGCGAGTCGACAGGGGCGGGCGGGAGCGCCTTCCTTGGCGGGGGACCGGGTGGCTGCTGTGTGTCTACAGACTTTACTACAGATTTATTCGTCTATCAACGCTGTGAACCTGATGAACCTGATGAACCTGATGAACCTACATGTATACATACTCCGTCCTCGCCCCATCAAGGCGTCACTTCTGCAAACCACGTCCGCAACAAGCCCGCCAGCGCCGTCGGCAGCTCCTCCAAATTGTGCACAATCAAGTAGTACTGGAAGGGGAAGGTGTCCAGATATCTCTCGATGACGACTCTGCTCTCCCCGTCGTCGGCCTTGACGAATCTGGCCTCCTTCAGCTCCAACACGCTGTCGCCCTTTTTCTTGCCAGTGTCATCCATGATGATGAAGACAATCATGATTCGATCCTCCATTGCCTCGCGGAGGAGCCTGCGGATCGAGTCGTGGGCTGAGGATGGTGTCAAGCCGTCTGACAGAATCAGCGCCAGCTGCCACAGATCCGCGTTGCCTCCAGATTGTTGTCTTGCCACGCGGAACTTGGCCATTGTCTGGCGGATGAGCAGGGCAATGTCGGTGCGATCCTGCGAGAACGTGAACTTCTGCAGGACCTTGGCCCCTGCGTCGTGGGCGAACGGATCCGTCAGCTCATGGGCGGTGAAGACGTCGCCGCCGAATCCGACTACGCCGACTTGTCCGGCTTCCAGCATGGTGAGAGACCGTGAGACCATGACGAGTGATTCCATCGCTAAGCTGCCCGACCATGATTCGCCCATGCTCTTGCTGTCGTCGACGCAGAGGAGGATCTGGTAAGTTCGCTTGGTCGGAATAGCCCGACGCATCCAGATCTTGTCGCGCTTGTAGCTGGATGCAATGTACGGGATGATGCGCTTGATGTTGAGTCTCTTGCCAGTTCGGAAGGACCCGGACAGCTTGGTGGATTGCGACGGCGTGAGAATCAGCCGGAGCTGCGAGGTCAACGATAATGAAAGTGCGTGTGACTTGGTCTGGAACTCGCTCCATTGCTGGAGGCACTCTATGTAGTCACGGAGCCCGCGTGCCTTGTCCGAAATGTGAGTTATGGACAGCTGTTCCGATGTCTCCTCGATCGGCACATCGTCTTCGGGCTCTCCAGCAACACCTGCGTCTGGCTCCGAGGGCGTCCTGTCACGGTTGTAGTTGCCTTGCCGTGTTTGCACGCCGGTTCTGCTCTCCTCTGGCTCCTTTGCATCCGCTTCGTGTGCCTCTGCCGAGTCGCCAACCTCCCTATTGTCAGCGCTTTCCTGAACCTCACCATCCTCTCCATCCTCTCCATCTTCCTCCATGTGGTGACTGTTGGCTTCTTCTTTCTGCCCCTCGTCATCTATAGCCATAGATTCATCCATCGGTTGAACCTCGTCCTCATCTGCTTTACCCATTGCTTGGGCATCTGCAGAGGCCTCATCATTCTGCAGGTGTTGATACTCTTGTCGGCCCTGCTCAGTCGTGTCCGCCTTTTCTTCTGCTTTCTGGGCAGACGTGTCGTCCTGCTTCGAGTCCTTGATATCTGCGTTCTGGCGATGCCACTTCTCCAGGGCATCGCCCAGTTTCCGGAACGGATCACTGCTGGCCGACTCCTCAGCGTCGTCCTCCTGTTGAGATTTGTCCACTGTTTCTTTGGAGCGAGAGGTTGCCCCTTTGCTGCCCGCGCTGGTATCTTGATCCGCGGCCCCGTCACCCATCTCTCCTTGATCTTGCTGCGCTGCTTGAGCCTGAAACCTATCATCAACATCCATAGTCTGCTGATTCTGGTCAAGACCAGAGCTCTTGACATCGCTTGGCGCAGCATTGTCAATATCGGCGTTTGCGTTGTCGTCGTTTGGCCCAGTTGGGCTTTGCTCATTTTGCTCCTCCTTGACCTCCTCCTCCTCGTCTTGCTGATCGTCAACATCGGATGCTACCTCTTCTTTCACTTCATCGTTGCCATCAGGCACCGTCTCATCATCGATCTCGTCCTCACTCATCTCCTCTTCATTCCCAGCTTCCTCTTGCAGTTGCTGGGATGCAGCATTTTCCATCTCCTCGTCTTCTTCGCCCTTGCTGGCTGCTTGCTCTTCAGGTTCATCGTCTGCATTTTCAACATCCGATAAATCGTCAAGTTCGTCGTCACCACTCTCCGAGAGACCTTCTTTATCATCCAGATCCAACTCCATATCTTCCGGGAGATCCAGCGTCTCCTGCTGCTCGACGTTTTGGTCTTGTCGATTCAGTTCTTCTGGCGCGTGGATATCGTCTTCCCCCGACTCGTCTTCCTCCTCACCCTGCTGCTGCTCCTCCTCTTTGTTCTCTTCGGGCTCAGGCCGAGGTTGTGCGTCGTTGTTCTTTGCATCTTCTTCCGCGGCAATTTGCTCATCATCCTGCTGCTGCCCCTTTGTCTCATTTCCTTGCTGGTCCTTTTCGGCTTGTTCATCGTCATTACCGTCCCACATCTTTTCATCCACTGCAGTAGGATCAAGATCATCGACATCGCCCGCTTCTTCGTCCATTTCGTTTTCCTCCTCCTCCTTTTCATCACCCTTCTGTGACCCCTCGTCTTCCTCCTCCTCTCCAGCAACACTGCCCATCTCGCCTTCCAAGTCCTCATCCGCCATGTCCACCGCGTCCTTCTCATCTTCAATGTCTTCATTCTTCTCTTTGTTGGCTTCTTGTGCCAATTCCGTAAGGTCCTCATCAGGCTGTATATCTTTGCTGATATCCTCTGCTCCTTCACCATCGCCTAGACCAGTGCCGGCTTCCAGCTGTCCAACATCGCCTGATGTTTCATCCGACTTTTCTTGAGGGGTGCAGAAACCTTGAGAGGCAATTTGGTTGAAGGCCTTGGTAAGATTGTATGCCATGTGCGCGGTTGCGCGATGTAACTCCTGTCCTTGCTCGACGGTTTGCAAACACAGCGAAAAGAACTGGTCCAAGATTGGGGAGGCAAGGCCAACGATGCACACTGCTGCCTGGCTCGTCTGGGAATCGTTCAATCGAACTTGCTGCATTTGTTCAATGCATTTACGAACATTGCGCTCCACGTTGTCCATACGAAGTTGGCGTAACATCACGGAGAAGGCCTCATTGTGTTTGGTCAGCCAGCCAGGTTCGCTTTCATCTCTGGGAATGGCCGCGCCTTTCTTCTTGACCCCTTCTATGGCGACAAGAACCGCATCCGTAAGCTTTGATACGGAATCGGCAAATTCAAGAAGATCAGTATCTTGGCGAGACGTGTTGTCATTGGTAAATTCAGGATGAGTCCAAGCCGTGAGGTGAGTAACAACGAATGCTAAATCAGGACGAGCCGTCGCCACGGAACGAAGATGCTCGTTCAGTTCAATCAGATCACCCAGAACCTCTTGCTCTAATTTTTCGTGAGAAGCTGAGCTGATATTGGATGGAAGATCAAGGAGGCTACGTGCAGTAGCAGATCGTGCACTGATCCGTGTCGCCCACTGCCGCAAGCCTTGAGTCACAACCAGGTTGTCAATCTGTCCGATCTTCCCATGAATTTCAACGAGCCGGATAGCAAATTCGATGCCATGAACGAGCCAAGGAAGCAGACGTGGCCAAGTGGTGTGGTGTGTTTTGAGAACTAGCGCACCGTTTTTGGACACATCGCATAGGTGCTTGAACCGGGCGATTGTTTCCCGCAAGCTATCGCGTAGTTTGCTGACAGTTCCAAGGGTTTGACGCTGAGATAAGCTGAAGCTGATCAAGCCCTCAACAAATCCTACACTTCTCGTCACTTCGGCAGTCGACAAATCATCAGAGTGTTCTCGGAGAGCTTCTCTAGCCCGTGGTGCAAGATCCAGTGTCTTATGCAAGAAGTATTCAGCTTCCTTGGCTACTCCGGTCTCAGTCGAATCAAGGGCCGCGAGGTTTGACAAGACGACAGCGAGCGAATTTTGCTCTCCTAATTTGTCTTGGGACAAATTGTGCTGCAGTCCCATGGTTCGAAGGTCCCGCAATGTGTCGGCAAAAAGCTTACGCTTTCGAGTTTTGAGATGCTTGACCTGATCCTTGTTGTCATCACTGAGCACCGAAGGTGTTTCTTTTCGTAGTTCTGCCATTGATGTATTGAGCTCAGTGACGAACTCGAGAACCAAATTTGACACGTTGCTTGAGACCTCGGGACTATACGCAATCTTCCTCATCACTGACACCGTCTTTGACAAGTTGCCCAATCTTCTATGACTTTCGAGCCAGCCAGGCAGTGATTTGTCCAGTGGGTGAGTCCCGACCACTGAAACCTCAGTTGCATCAGGACTGGCTGCAATGCTCGCTTTCACCGTAATGTCCTCATCAGGGAGCCCTTGTGCGATGCACAATCTCATTTCTTGACCCAGAACGCCTCGGAATTTTCGAATCAGTCTGAACAGCTTCTGATGAGACTTTCGAGCGCTCTCCCGAAGAGCATTAATGTTAGTGTCTTTCCAGCTCGCCATGAGAAGAATATCCTTCATCTTCTTGTCAATAGGGACGCGGCCCCTCTGGATGGCTTCACCGGCAGCCTTCTCAAACCGAGAATAATACTGAACAAAGTTCTCAACTGCAACGCAAATTATGTCCAAGGAAGGGTAGTCGTGAGCCAACATTCTGAGATGGCTCAAAAGTTGGCGTAGCATAGCGACTCGAGTTTTGAATTGACCTACAATGGAGCTCGAAAAGTAAAGCTCCAGACTCTCAATCAGAGATTTCGAATATCCTTGCAATTCGGACCGTGAATCGATCATTGTCAAAGGCACGGCAACAGTCACTTGATAAGCCACAAACCACCAAGAGTAGGCGTCATCTTGGCATTTCTTTTGCTCCATATCGAATAGGTTGGCCCATGTGGAGAGTTCAAGGCGGCGCCATCTGATGACGGTGTCGGTCAGAAGATTATGGAGGGAGAGAACAGCATAGACTTTGCTAGCCCAGCCGCCGAATTGCCATTCATACACATGAGCATGAAGCTGCTCAACTTTTGGTAGCAGTTTAGCCAATGGTTCTCCGTGGACTTGTTCGGTAAGCCTGTCGCATGACTGAATCACATCAGCTAATGTTTGCATATGCCCTATCTCATCGACACGTTGCAATTCTCGGAAGCGAGCTTTGATTTTGTGGGCGAGTGAAACCAGCTGTCTCGCTTCGGTCAGGTTGGCATCTGCATAGAAATTGTACTCCTTGTTGGATATGGAATACTGCAGATCTTCTGTCTTTTCTCCCAACAGAAGAATCGTGCTAGCGAGCATCTTGGAGTTGACACTGTGGTCGACATGGTCTTGATTATGCATCTCGGCCACAATGCGCCTTCCCACAGCCATGCAGGATTCGTGGAGCGCCGTTGTGGGGTCTTGACGATCGAGGAAGATTTTGCGATGAGCTTCTGCTACCTTCAAGGAAGTAGTTCGAACCTGGTCGGGGGTCTTGTCTGCGCGTACGGTCGCATCCTCCTCATCAAACGTGGGGAAAAGCTCATTGAACTCCATGGCATCGATCTCTTCCTCGTCTTCCAAGGTACCACGGAATCTGTACAGACTAGTACTGGCAGCCTCAGCCTTCCTGTCCGCGTCCAATTTCTTGTTCCAATCATCGTGGCACCTGTGAAAACATTCGAATACAGCTTCTCGGTTGGAAACGGAAAGCGCCGTTACTCCATCGACTGCGACGTTGGTGGCCATCAAGCTGAGGAATTCAAAGGTGTTGGTGCCTAGCTTTTGAGCCTGCGAGTCTTGAATCAGGGGGCCGAAAAATGGTGTCGAGTTCACAAGGTAATCGGTCGTCGTATCCAGATTCTTGGCCCTGGTGGCATCACACAGCGAAAGACCAACCGAGAGACAACGCAGAATACTGACGGCTGGCCTCGCCATGTCTTGGTACGCTTCGAAGCGAGATGAGAGGCGATCGATGAGTCGAGATACGTTGTCTCGAACAAGTTTCAACGCATCCTTATCAGAGTTCTCCAAATTTGAGTCGGGGCCATCGATCATCGTTTGTAGCCCAGGATTGGTGATTGTCTTCAAAATGTTTGAAAATTCTGCGTGGAGTTGAGTAAGACCGGATCTTTCAGGCCGAAAAACAGGACTGATTTCTTTCGGTGGTGGGCCCAGTTGATCAAGCTGAATTTTGATCAAGTCAATCCTGGCACTTGTAGATTGTCCGGTAAATTTGGACTGGAAAGCCTTCAGCGCAGACAACTTGTCTTGTAGAGCCTCCTCGAGTTGAGCATAAAATGCCAGCTCCGCCTTGGGCTGTAGTTGTGGATCAAAGATTCGATCTGGGACGTAGAGCTTGACAAGACCGATGCTAAATTGAAGCCAAGCCAAAGCCGAGAAATATGTCGCTCTGCTTGACTTGGCTCTGGCAGCAACAATGCCAACAATGGCAGGAATAAAATGATCCAAAGTAGTTTGCCGAAGATGAGCAACATCGATGGTTTGAATGAGCCCGTCAAAAATCGCATTGGGCGAAGTGAGGCCCTCCTGGGCGATTATCGAGAGTGGCATGATGTTATCCTCAATTCTCCCAACACATTTGATCAGCTCAGTCTTGAAGTTTGAATCGTGAGCCTCAAAGGTGTCGAGAAGAATGTTCCAAAGCAAGTTGTTGAGGTTGACAAGGGGATCTGCTGCAATCTGCGAAGTCAGTGCGGCCAAGTGCTGGCCAAGAATGGGCAGTTCTGTCTCTAGAAGGGCTAGAGAGCTCAAGCTGACGCTGCTCATATTGCTCAATTTCTCCCAAAGCGAAGTTGTCAACTTGCCGTCCCAGGCAAAGATGCCCTGGTGGGCTAGGCAGGCCAAGGACTGCAATTTAATGGCCTTCTCGGAAGAACTGGAGAGCATCATCGTGGCTTTGGTGGGGACATTGGACAAAATCACGAGTTGGCTGTCCGGCTCAAGACTATGTGTCCCATTTGCTGAAGATCGCAGCATCCACAATTGTCTGAGATATTCAAAATCGGATGCGAAAAAAGGTAGCGTCTCTTGTAACTCATGCCCAATGCGAGTTTCAAGATCTTCAATAGCTGCCGTGAGGTCCTTCACGAGCTGCTCACTGGGCATGGAGTCGTTTCTGACAATTTCGTAGGCGCTTGCCAAGGTTTTTTGAGCTTTGGACAAGTCAGAGATAGACGAGGCCGCCTTCCATCGGAGAGCATCAAATCTGGAGGCGAGATGATCGAGCTCATTGGATCGGTTGAGTTGAGTTTGCGTCGAGATGGGGATCGGTCTGAAAACATTCCAGAGTGCTTCCATGCTCAGACCTGTTGATAGCTGAAAGCCGCTATCGAAGCTACTGGACAGCTGATTCATGGCTAGTGATAGAAAAGATGAATCAACCTGCATTGTCGCAGTTTGGACAAACGCTTGCAGCTTCCTGGTACCCAGGGTCACATGAGCCTGAAAGTATGCGTCGTCAAAATCTTGGCTGGAGGAGAGTGAAACGGTCTGTTCCAAGAAAAGCCCAAGGAACTCGAGCGATTGAAGACGTATGAGAAAAAACTCAGACGCATCCAAGTCCTGGTGCAG
Organism: Epichloe festucae Fl1; assembly: GCA_003814445.1. Classification (NCBI taxonomy): domain Eukaryota; kingdom Fungi; phylum Ascomycota; class Sordariomycetes; order Hypocreales; family Clavicipitaceae; genus Epichloe; species Epichloe festucae. The sequence goes on along the minus strand of CP031387.1, from coordinate 3,674,286 downwards.
GTAACTTTCCATCGCAGTCATGATTGACGAGAGGAACGTGCTGAGCTTGACTGTTGAATCTTTGGAAACTGCTGCGACGCGATCACTGACGAGAGACCGTTGCAAACGGCTGAGCGAAGCCAGCTTGGCCGCTTGCGCTTGACCTTGATATTGCTGGATTGTCCGGCGGATTGCATGTATGCGTCGAGATGTCTCGTAACGTACTCCGGTCCATGAAGCTAGGGTTGGGTGAGGAAGTAGCTTGGCGACTATTTCATTGTTCAATGTGTGGATCGACTGAGCCTTTGGAGAGTCTCCAGTGGCGTTTTGCGGCAGCGCTGAGTAAAGCTGCATGATACTGCGCAAGACCTGGGACCCATGGGACGTTTGAAGGAATTGCAATAGGTCTCGCGATACCGATCTGAGTTTCTCGCTGTGCTCTCCCTTCCTTGGCAGCTGGTTGACATACCGGGAGAGCTGGGAAATATCATCCAGGGACAGATGCTCGAAAGCTATTCGTGAAACGCTTACCACAGGAGGGTCTTTTGCGTCGACGGTCGTTGAAACATGTGAGTCGTGATAACGCTGTAAGCTTCCCTCAACGGGTGAAATTTTGCCGAGACACGCTGCCGGTTCTGGTGGGGGAGCGTGGATATGGATCTCAATAGCTCTGTTCCTCATCGCGCGCGAAAGCTCTCCATATCTCGAGTCCATGGTCAAGAAGATTCTGAAATCTGGATGAGGTCTGATGATCCTTGGCTTGCCATCTGAGTCACAGTGTTCATTGATACTCAGAAAGCCATTCGGCTCCAGTAATGAGTTCAAGCGATCCAGCACAGAGGCGTTACACATGTTGGCATTGTCCAGTACTAACCACTGACCAGTAAGAAGTGCCTTGACAATCACACCGTCAAGCCACTCAAATCGAGGGTTTTCGAGATGAAGCGGGCTTTCAAGTAGTTGCTTGACCCTTGTCAGAACGATACCAGCCTCAGAATTGGACGAAACCCTTTCCAACAAGGCGAGAATGGCAGAAAGTATGGAGAATAGTCTCTCATGATCACCATTGTGTGCGTCAAGAAGATGCAACAAGTTCAATACTTCGACGGGTGCCGCAGACGGAACGAGTGACATTACAGAATTCTGTAAGTATTCACGAAGATCAACCAAGGCCGCGTTGACTTCACGGAGAGGATCGGCCTGCTCAAACCCACCAACGAGATCCATCGTGTCAATGTCCGCATTCATGGGGAATACCACCAGATTTTTACCTGATAATGCGGCAACGTAGTTGAGCAAGGAGGATTTGCCGTATCCTGAGGGGCTGCTAAGGATGCATGGAATGTTTTGCTTCACGCAAACCATGATTGACTCCAACTCAGCAAGTCTTGGGACAATGTCGATATTGGGCAGGTTTTCAGGCTGTACGTCCAGGTTTCTTGGCAGCAGTGCGAAGCCTACTTGGCCAAATGTCGAGTTCAAGTTGTGATAAAGGCTGTGGCTTCGGGGCTTCCATCCGACCACGCGAGCAAACAACTGGTCAACCTCTGCCCGATCACTTGGCGTGCGGAAACGTTGTCTCACGATGATGTCAAGGAAGTCATCTATTTGTGCTGTTTGGAGCAGAGGATCAGACGAATTCAACAGATGTAGCCATCTTAGAACATCTCGAAGGTTGAACTCCCACGGACCTCCTTGGGAGCCGAATGTCTTCTCTACCACAATTTGATGCTCAAGTTTGGATACAAATTCGATCAAATGTGCTATTACGCCATTATCAAGTTCGGGGAAGTTGTGAGACGCAATAAGCCTCAAGTCCTCGTCCTTGAGTACATCCGCGTATACGACGATGAAACGATTTACGAATGAAGCAGGAAGACCTTTGCGACCGCCGCCCTGGTGATGCGGGTTTTGGGCTGCGAATAAGCGGAAGTCGGGGTGACGTTTGAAAACTTGATCGAGTTCGGAGATGTAGACCTCGCCGCGATGGTCCAAACATGCGTTCAATCCTTCCAGAACGGACTGCGATGCAAGATTCATTTCGTCTAGCAAAACCCATTCGCCCTTTTGCATAGCCTGGAGAAAAGGAGCATCTCTCCAAGCAAAATTGCCAGCGTCCTCACCCTCAATAGGGACATCAGTACCGAAAAGATCCATCAAGTCTGTCTGATCGGATAAGTTGATTCTTGTGAGAGGTCGACCACATGCCTGAGAGAGTGCGGCTACCAAGGTCGTCTTGCCAACACCAGGGCTACCCTCGAGAAGAATAGGCTTCTGCATCTGCAGCGCGCGAACCACCCTCATTGCGTTCAGTCTGGTTGTCGGAGCATGGAAGGCAAACGCTGGGTCCGCGGCGCCTGTTGAATTTCGAGGTATGCTGAAGTCACCAATCGAAAGAGAATCGTCCTTGATATTGATAATGGGCTCTGTAGTGTAAATCTCGAACACGTTCTCCCCTGTCAACTCTCCAAGTTTTTGGAGGCATTCCTGTCTCTGAATTTGGACTGTCTTCAAGTCTGTAGCCAACATGGCCGATGGGTTAGCTCCGATACTATCGACAAAGATGGCTGCTGCGCCGTGCACGAACGGAACCAAGGGGGTTTCAGCCTCAAAGGTGTTGATAAATTGCACCCAGACAAGGACTTCTCGAACTGAAAAAGCACTGGTCGCCATGGATCGGAATGTCTGGGCAAACCAGTGAGCAAAGTCAACCATGGCGTCCACCAAGTGCTTCGATTCATCTGCGAGCTTGGTTTTGACGATCTCGTAAATATCTTCGCTTTCGGATAATGCTGGTACCCAGATTTCCGTAAACCGATTTCTAAGTGCAGGTGAAAGCTCCTTCTTCCCGAAGTCGCCACCTGGGTTCATTGTAGCAAAGAATTGAAATCCATCAGAGCCAACTACAAATGAATTGTCGATGCCCTTTTCAGCCAGCAGCAACGTTCTTTGAGGTTCAAGAACAGAATTGAGCCTCTCTAAAACAGAGTCGTCCGCTAGTGAAATCTCGTCTAGCAGGAAGAAGTGGCCAGCCCTCATGGCCTCCACCAAGGCTCCATCGGACCACTCGAACAGTGCTTTTGATCTGGTTGCGTTTGCTGCTATCCGGTCGCGAACCATCTGCGGGATAGCATTCACTGTTGGGGCATCGAGAGCCTCATAACTGGAGAGCTTTCCGTTCAGTGTTGGAGGAATATCGTGACCGAGGGATCCGAGAAGCGCATTCAGGTCTACATTCAATGCCTCAATAATGGCACCACGGTTACGGACTGGACGCTGAGATCCAATCAGGTCACCCGTCTCGGTGTTTTGATGAGCATTGACAATATGCAATTCCTGTTTGAGAGCCTCTGCTAGCAACTGCACAACGGTAGTCTTTCCACAGCCAGTGTCGCCGACAAGTAATACAGGTTCGTTATTCTGCAAAGCTCGAGAAACAAGCACGTACAGCCTCCGCATCGCGTGCGTCCAAACCACACCCTGAGAATTGGGAACCTCGGTTATTTTTTTCAGCTCGGGGGCTTTCGAAGCAGAGTACAGATCATGGGGATCGATTTTGACTTTGAAGACCTTCTCAATTATTTCCTTGACAGCAATACGCTCTTCCTCAACCCGAACTCTCTCTGCCAAAAGCATGAAGCCGTGTGCGGCAATTTCTTCCCTTGTATCTGCTCCTCTCATAGCCCAGCGAAACAGGTCTCTCAGGGTGGCAAAACTGTCCTTTTGCTCAAAAAGGCGACTTGTCTGACGAAGCCTGGAAAGCTCTTTGTAAACGGTTACAATGCGGCGGCAGTCGGGGGGTGACGTATTTCGGCTTCGTTGTTGAAGAATATATTCCAGTTCGTCCTCCGGAATGTCATCAAAATGCAGTTCCAGGAAACGGTTTCTGAACGCTCGGGAGAGTACTTTCCTGCCCCCATAAACACCAGGAGGGTTCTGGGTTGCGAAGAGGATAAAATTTTCGTGAGGGCGAACTATCTCTTGGGTTTCTGGAATGAGAAGTTCTCTGTTATCATCCAACAGTCGGTTCAATGCTTCCAGCACATCAGTTGGGGCTAGGTTGAGCTCGTCGAGTACGATCCAGTGACCTTGGCGCATAGCTTGGACGAGCAACCCCTCTTGGAAACGTAGCTTCCCATCTGGACCTGATACATAGGTCCCCAGATATTCCTGGAGATCGGTGTGCTCGTGATTGTTGATGCGAACAAACTTATTGCCAGTGAAATTTGCGAGGTACTCAATCATACTTGTCTTTCCCGCAGATGTTGGGCCCTGAATCAGGACCGGAAATCGCCTCGTGGAAGTTGCTCGCACCAAATTTAGAAGATTGCGCTCCACGTATGGGGTGATGATGTAGTCTTCGCGTTCAACCGGCGTCTGTTCGCCTTGAAATAACCAGTAGTGGCGATCGTGATTCTTGTTCTGAAACTTGACGTATTGGCGGCCATCATTTGGGTGCTTTGGAGGTTGTGACAAAAGCGACTGAGGGTTGCCATGCTTGTCGAGAAGATGATGGTAAATTAGAGGCAACAACATCCTCTCCGAGTCACGATTAAGTAGAGTCAAGAAACCCATGGAAAATCCCTCATAGAGTGCCCGGCGAACACCGTACAACGGCGCAATAGTGGTGACGTAGCTCAGCACCCGAGTCAAGGTACGCAAGCTGAAGTGAGGAACCTCATTGGCGCCATCAACAAGTCTTTTCTCTTCTGCCATGCGTTTGGTGTTCATGTAGAGGCGGGCAATGTCATCAGCTGCCTGGTCGTTCTTGGTGCTGCCATTACCCAGGTAGGTCTTGATTATGGTGAGAAGATCCTTTAGATCTGTGTCGGGGCTTTTGACATAGAGCTCGGTAAAACGCGATCGGATACCAATCGGCAAGTCTCTTTTTCCAACGTCTGTAGCAGGGTTCATGGCACCAAATATACGGAAGTCTGGATGCGCAACAATTTTTTCAATGTCCCCAGTCTCAGAGAGGAGAATCGAAGGACGTCCCTGAGGTCCTGTGAGTAAATCCGCAATGCTTTCCAGAGTGTCGGGAGAAGCCAGATTGATTTCATCCAGCAAAACCCATTCCCCATTCCTTACAGCCTTGATCAGGTTGCCTTCAACAAAACTGAATGCAAACACTCCAGACCCTCCAGAAATTTGAATATCAAACTGCTCCAGTTTCTGGGCAAAGGCATTCCAGCGAGGTCGCAATTCCAAGAGTGATTGAAATTTTGAATGTGTCTTCCGACGTTTGGCTGGTTGTTCTGAGCCATCTTGCATGCCATCTTGCTCGATCTGAAGAGTCTCTAATTGGGCGACAATCTTGACAAACATTTTCGGTGCCTCTTTCCAGAGCTTAACGAGCTTCGACCACTGAGCTTTGGCGAAGCATTTGCCAACTTGCTCCAGGTACTTCTGATTTTTAGACGCGGATATTCCAGTGGCTGCGAACAAATCCTCAAACTCTTCCTTCAGTGGCACCGCCAAACTTCGCACGTTAACAGGCTTGAACCCACCAAGCAAATCGCCAACCTCACTCTGTTGTGACAAGTTCACGGCGATTAATTTATGGCCTAGAGAGTCCGCAAGCTGCTGTATAACGGTCGTCTTTCCAATACCTGTTTCACCGACCAACAGGACAGGTTCTTCGAGCTTAATGGCCACGGCGATCTGTTCCAAGAGCTTTTTCGCATGTGCTGTGCTTGCAAAAGGACGCTTGGATTTCTGTCTCTTAGAGGCCAACTTCTTCTTCCGCAGTTGGGCCCGTCCAATGCTGAAAACTCGCTCAGTTTCGTCCAAAGGGGGTATATTGGCAGACAAGTAGTGGTCCGCCCGATCTTTGGACATGTGCATCTCCTCCGCGATCGCATAGGTCAGGTGTTTTCCAAGTTCAGTATCGGGACAGCTACCGACAAAGCAGTCCAATGCCTCCATAAACATCCGGTCCCGCGTCGTCTCACTAATGGGCTCGTCACCGTTCGTAGAGCCAGCGGTCAACAGACAGTCTTTTAATCTGCGGCACCATTTCAGAAGATCACGCAGATTCACCTGTCGATCCATCACGCTTCTTCCGCGAGACATGAGAGTGACATTTTTGCTGAGCTGCGAAAGCCGATTGTGGACAGCTAAGATTCCAGGAACAAATTTTCGAAGCATGGGGTATGTTTTCAAAACAACCTCTTCTAGTTCTGGCGAAGTAAGAGGCTCCGCATAAAAGGTTTGCCAAAATCGCATGCCTACAAGCGAAGGCAGATTCTCGCGCCCGTTCAACCCTCGTAATGTCCGTACTGTAGCGAATAGTCGGAAACCGCTTGCTGCCCTAATCCTCTCCCCACGACTCGGAATCAGGAGCTCTTTGCGCTCAATGAGAGGTAGAAGTGTGCTCAGAACTTCCGTTGGCGCTCTATCGAGATCTTCGACCAAAACCCACCGGCCTTCTCTGACTGCTGTTGTCAAGACACCTGGGCGCCACTGAAAACTTCCCGGTTTGCTGTCTGTTGAGTAGAGGCCCACGAGCATTTTTGCATCGGTTTGCTCATTCAAATGAAGTGTGACCATGTCCGAATACTTGCCCAACTGCATGGCAAGCTCGTGAACAAAAGATGTCTTGCCAACACCTGCCATTCCATGAAGTAAAATGGGGTCATCTTCTCGTAACAAGGTTGCCAGGCGTTCCATGTTGACGGTCGTCGTTTTCGTCATAACCAGCGAAGATGGATCACCGATCGGCCCATGAGGCCTGGGAAGCAGTACATCACCATATGAGATGACGTACGGAGTAAGACTCTGAAGGCATTCCCCTTTTCTGTCTTCTTGAAGAGCAGCCTTTACTTTCTCTCGTAAAACCAGCACTTTTCGTGCCCGCTCCTGCTCAAACAGTGACAGAAACCCCAAATCCACCTCAGCGCCATCAATGAGACCCACGACAGCTTCTTCCTTACCTAGGTGGCACTCGATGAGAGCTTCGAGTTTAAAATCCGATGCGTGGAGTAGCATGCAGAAAATCCGTATTGCGAGGTACCTCACCGGCCGGCTTTCATGCTTGAATAAAAGTTGCATGTACGACACTGATGCAGCAGGGCTGTAAGTTCGGAAATCAAAGTTCAATAATCTCCATAAAGTAATGAGGCTCTCTAAAAGATTCGCTTCGTTCAGGTCTGATAATAAGTCTTCATCAAAATTTGGAAGCACCAGTTTCACAGAGGATGGCCTCTCGTCAGACGCGGCGGAATCGTCGCCCGCACATCGGAGAAATGAAGCGAGATAGGGCGCAAAGGGCAATAACCTTGCAAATGAGGAGGCAACTCTGATTTGAAGGGCCGGAAGGCCTGCGATTATGATCCAGCGCGAACAAATGTCGGGGAATGAATTCTCAAAATGTACAAAGACATGCTCTGTAAGTGGTGGACAAAGAGCCGCCTGGGTCACACCATCCAGCAGCTTTACAGTCGATTGTTGCCGGATGATTTCCAGTATCTCCGGAGGCAGATGATCTAACACGGTCGCATCCGACAGAAGCGACCTCGTCTGCCTTGAGACGTCAATCATGGTCATAATTGCGTCGTTATTGACGAAATTTTCGTTTTCGTGTGCTGTCTGTATGGTTCCTCCTCAACTGATACACCTGCATGCTCATACACTTTTTTTTTTTTTTTCTAATGGACCTGCAGGGATCTGGTCCGGGAGTGGTGCTACCAGTTTTTCCGAGCCAATCAGCACCGCTGATGAGACCCATCACTTTGGCAAACCGACCAAGGCGAGCTCGAAAAACTTCAGGACAGGCTCCTGATTGAGAGGGAAAGCCGCACGCCACCGGTTCATCTCGTTCGACGACGACATCTACTAATTTTGCGCCTTCTCACATCGACAAGTCATGGCCATGTCTTGCCGGTACGCCGCGCAGAGCTGCGCTCGCCAATTGCGCTCTGTCCACTCTGCCAGAGCATCCGCACAAATGCTCCGTGTTGCCTCCACAGCAAGGAGGTTCAACTCGACCGAGGCCGCTGCCACCAACCCCAAGATTGCCGACATTGTCGACCAGATTAGCAAACTGACGTTGCTTGAGACCGCAGACCTGGTTTCAAGCCTCAAGGTGCGTTGACCTACAGCCTTGTGAAGTATGAAACCTAATGGACGTTGTTACTGACTTGGAAGGGCAGAGCACACTGAACATCCCCGACATGCCTATGGGAGGCTTTGCTGCTGCTCCCGCCGCCGCGCCCGCCGCCGCCGAGGAAGCCGAAGAGGCTGCACCAGCTGCCGCCGAGAAGACCCTCTTTACCCTCAAATTGCAAGCGTTCGATGCCGGCGCCAAAGCCAAGATTATCAAGGAGGTCAAGAGCTTGCTGGGGCTCAGCTTAGTGGACAGCAAGAAATTCGTCGAGAGCGCACCCAAGATGATGAAAGAGAACGTCCCCAAGGAGGAGGCCGAGAAAATCATCGCTACTATGAAGGAGTTGGGTGCTACTGTGGCTATGGAGTAAGGAGGGAAACGGGACAGCTGTCTCGAGGGTTTGCGACGATTGGACTACGACATTTACCTTGGAAGGCCGGTTTTGCATGTACAAAAAGACACAAGAGAACATCACCTGTACTAGTATCTGAAAGGGTGTGCTCCTTTCCCTCAGTTTGAAAAAAAAAACCCAAATGCCCAAAAAAACGCTATCCAAGTCAACCATGGGTACCACTCTGAAGGCCACAGCGACATGAAAACATTGCCCAGTTCCGATGCAGAAAACAAAACCAATCATGGGTATCAGGTTAAACCTATCTTCTAACCAACTTTTTACGACCGACCGAGCCCCCACGGAGAATATGACTCCATACACAAACGCCATGCCATGCCTTGCCTTGCCATGCAACGCAACGGAAACGCCCCTAAACGTACAGGCTTCAATGATGATCTCCATTGGCAGCACGTCTATGAGGACATTGCTGCATGATCATTTCTTTTTCAAAATCATCTGCTTCTTCGGTGAGAAGTCGATCATCGTCCTCCCCGAAGTCGCTCGTCTCCTCCCACAGCTTATTCAGCTCTGCATTGTCCATCCTCGGAATCGCCCAAATACTCTCACGTTGTCGTTTGTGCCGCTCCCTGTCCTCTTCTATGCGTTGTTCTATCTGACGCTTGTCTAGACCATGTGCTGCTGGTTTCTGTCCAGTCTTGGATGCAGCCGGAACACTGGATTGGTCAGTCATTTCAACATCAGCAGGTGGTGAAGCAGGGCTTATATCGGCATCGTTGGTTTCCCGCTCTTTGAGCACATCTTCGATCTGGCTGACTGCTTGCGACTCCAGATGACCTTTACTCTGAAGGCCTTGCAAGACCTATATTTTCCATCAGCGATGCGAACTCACCAGGATTGCTTTACTCTCAATGGCGCATTTGTACGTCCAACTCACCCTCCGAACCACCTTGACGTTGGTGGCTCCTGAGCCATCATCAGGAGCAACGGCATCGACTACTCGAATAATATCACGCTGTATCATGCGAACGTAGTCGGCATGTCCCTCTTTCGCCAAATCCAAGAAGTGTTCTATGAAGAACATGATATTTGCACGAGTGTTCATATTATTCTGCGAGAATCTATTAGCTTTCTAATCGTATTCCATGACAGATTCTATAAAAATAGAAAAGAAAAAAACTTACACGTTCCACCTGCTCGAGGATACAGGAGTGCAAGTCCTCGTCCATGTCTTTGTATTTGAGGGCATACTGAGCAGCCTTTTGTGCAGAATTGACCGAGGCGTTGAGGTGCTGCAATTGCATGCTGAAGCGCATGCGAACCTCGAACGGATCTGCCATGTCAGCTTCTGGCTATGATTGCGAGATCGGGGTATTGTTTCGAAAGCTACAAGGTGCTGGCAATTCGAAGGTTTGTCAAAATGAATTGAAAGCGGCGCTCACTCACTTCTGAATCTGGCTAATAGCAGCAGGTGGATCTCGGTGAGCGGGCAGTCGAAACCCACGCCACGGCAAAGCCACGGGCCAACTGACGTGGAGGGGATTTCACAACGACAACTTCTCTCATTCTTCCTGGCTTGGAGTCTACAAGAATTCAAACTTCTAGATTGTTGTCGCAATTGAGGTTCAGCCAGTCACTCACCAAATCACTCACCAAAGCTTGTTCAACTTTTGCTTCGTGCCTCGAGAAGTATCTCAACTACCCTGACGTCACCGCCAACCCTCGCAGGTGTGAGCAAACAAAAATGAGTTCCCAAGAGCATGGCGATTTCACCATGACGGTGCTTGGGTGTGGTCAGTACTTTTCTATTATACATATATTCTTTTTTTCCTAGGTGGGCTAGCAACAAATTCTCATAGCAGGTCACAGGCACCATGGGAATTGCCATTCTCAATGGCATTCTCACTTCCCTGGCCGAGATCAACGGTCCTCGACCACTCCAAAGCCCATTACCTGGCGCACCAACTCCGGGAGAAGAACGACCTCAGTCATTGCCTTCCCGGTTCATTGCCTGCGTCCGCAGTGCTGAAAGCGCAAAGAGAGTCAAGTCCGCTTTGTGGGAGCATTCATCCATAGTCAAGGTGGTACAAAACGATAACCTCGCCGCTGTGCAGCAGGCTCAGGTTGTTCTGCTTGGCTGCAAGCCATACATGGTGAATAACGTTTTGGGCCAACCCGGCATGGCGGCTGCGTTGGAGGGGAAGCTGCTCATTAGCGTCTGTGCCGGTATCACCGCTGAGCACATGGAATCTGCTCTTCACGGAGCGGTCCCCACCTCCAGTCCCGATGAAGATGGGCGATGCCGTGTTGTTCGAGCCATGTGCAACACTGCTGCTCTCATACGGGAATCAATGACTGTTATTGGCATCACTGAGCCTCCTCTGCCCCCTCAATCCAAGGCCCTGGTTACCTGGATATTCAGGTGTATCGGCGATGTTGTCTACCTGCCATTGAACAACATGGACGCCAGTACGGCTCTTTGTGGATCATCCCCGGCCATGTTTGCGTTGATGCTGGAAGCTGCTATCGATGGCGCCCTGGCAATGGGCTTGCCGCGTGCCGAAGCTCAAAGAATGGCGACTCAGTCAATGCGAGGTATGACTGGCCTCGTTCAGAGTGGTGAGCACCCTGCTCTCCTCCGTGAAAAGGTTTGCACGCCCGGTGGGTGTACGATTGGTGGACTCCTGGTCTTGGAAGAAGGCCGAGCAAGGGGAACCATCTCCCGTGCCATTCGTGAGGCAACCGTTGTTGCCAGCCAGCTTGGAAAAGGTGTTCAGGGTGTAAACGGGACCAGATTCAACACCACTGGATGAAGCACGCGAGAGCGAGGATCTCATTGGTACCGAATGTGACGGGATAAAGGAGAAAAGAGGTTTATGGGCAGCCACATGATAAGAGGCCACGCTGCCCACTGCGCGGCCATGAAGCCGCGGTTATCAACCCACAGGGAAATCGCCTACAATAAATTGATATCATGCTCGTTCCACCTCCATTGTGGAAATTGAATTTTAATTCATTCTTTTTGCTCATTGGCAGCGGCCAATGAATCGGATTTGTGAAGACATCGGGATTGCTAGCGATACTCAGCCAATATAATAATCAACATACGAACAAAAGGGGACCGCGGTGATAGATTCCCGGTATAACGTGTGGGAACAAGTTTCGAGGTTACCTGGGTTGCGAGGTTAGAGCAAAGTTGGCGATGAACTTTATGGTTGTGTTGGCGCAAGAGTCAGTCAACGAACTCAAATCCCTTCGAGTTTTGCTCGCAGCATGAATCCATTGTGGCAATTTAAAGATACAGTTAACAGTCTCCATGACTATCCCCCTGATTGCCCTAACGCCATGAGAAAAAAACACATTTTTACAAATGATTTTTACAAATGGTCGATATCCTGAACCACCCAACTGCTAGCAAAATACGCTAAGCTTCCCCAACTCTCGCCTTTTTGCTCGCGCTTTCAGACTCGTCTCCAGTCAATTTGCGCTTCCCGTCTGCATTCTCCTGGCCATGTTTCAGTGTTCTTTCGTAAGCAGCCAGGAGTCTGGCGTATTCAAGCTCGACGCCGGTCAAAGTCTCCTGAAGTTTGTCGATACGTTCAGAAGGTCCGACCTGAGATAGTAGTTCTTTGTTATGTTTGTATAGCCTTTGCTTGGCTATCAACTGCCAAAGCCTTTCGAGATGTTTATCCTCTTTGGTTGGCGCCGGAAGTGTATCGTCCAACACCATTGTAGGACGGACAGAGGGTGGAAGCTGGGACATGAGGTACATTTCCAGGACTCGAAAAAACTGTCTAGGGGCAATTTTTGCCCTTTGGCGGATCTCTTCGAGCTTTTCCTCACCAACTATCAATTTGGGAACGAGTCCTTTCTTAGGAATAGTAACGGAGGCGTCCAATTTGAGGTCCTTGAACTCGGGGATTGATTTCAGATAGGCGAGGTCGCAGATGTCTCTCAGGTCATCAAATGCTTCATTAGGATTCTCAACGGTGAACTCATGGGTTTGCTTGTGTCGGTGGTAGTATTGGAAAATTGACTTGTACAGTTTGGCTCCGTTACCCTTGCCCTGGAATGGTGGCAAGATGACGAACTGGGAAAGCCTCGTTCTGCAAGGAAGCGTGGATAAGTCAAGATTGCCTTCTGGCAGCTCCCAATCGTCTCCTTCGGGTGGGGGAGTTGGAGCTTGTCCGAAATAGAAGAACCGATAAATGGTCGAGAATCCGACAAAGACGTAAGACTTCTTGTCCGGTTCGTCGAATGATTTCTGAGTACGGTAGAGAAGGAATAGGGTCCAGCGGTCTGCGTCAGACAGATTCTGCTCGGATGAGTCGGAGTCTGGGTCTTGGCCTATGTATGAACCACCCTCGATAAAAAGGGAAACAAGGATCTGAATGCGAGAGTTCAGCTGCAATATTGATGGGTCGGCCAAGCTGCCCTTCCAGATCTCATACTGCCCGTCTGGTCCGTCGAGGGTCTCATGAAGTCTACCTGGAGGTGTCCAGTTGTCGCCAAGTTGCTGAGCGCTGCTTTCGAAGTCGGAGCTCTTGACGAATGCAACTAGAACGAATCGGGTCAATGAATGGTACATGGCATGGAAGAAAACGTAGAAACCCAGAATTAACTTACCCTTAGGCAGATGGTTTCCTTCCTGAAGTATGGCGTTGATATCTGTCGGCTCATCTACGCCAGCTGGAGGTGCCAGTTTTTTGCTGTAGGCAACATCCACATGCGGCCGCATGTCGTTCGCTCTGTAGCGCAAGCTGATCTTCAGGTCTCTATAGCCGAAGATTTTCTCCTCGTCGCCAAAGATAGGGTACGTAAATTTTGGGTGGAAAGTATCGACGAGGCGAAGCCCAGATTTCGAGGGCGAAACGAGGCTCACGCTGAGCGCATCGTTGGAGTCGACGAGCCCTGCCAAGAGTGGTCAGTCGAGCACGGAAGATTGTGAAGTACAGAAACTGGGCATCGTCGACTTACAGTCGGTCAAGTCAGGTAGAGCAGCCATGGCAAGCGAGAGAATGCTTCCAGATGATGGATGGCAACGAGTGCGATCAGGATTGGTGAGGGAGGTTGTGAGACGCGCTTGCTCGAAGCTCGCACGCGGTTAGCTCGGACGCGGTTTGCGCGCGCAAAATCAATTAAAGCCCCACATTTGAGGCATCTGGATACCCGTGCCGCCCTGGCAGCCGCCTGCAACTCGGATGCCGGCGCGGTGCCTCGGTGACCACTCCAGCATTCGTAGCGCCCGTCATTGCGTCATGCGACCGCCAAAGTCGCCTGAGCCAGGGGCGACGCATGCCGCTAGGCTCAACTGACCTACACTGACCTTGACCTGACCTGACCTGACCTGACCTGACCTGACCTGACCTGACCTGACCTGACCTGACCTGACCTGACTTGACTTGACTCGGTCGCCTTCTTCCTCAGCCATCGCTTTTCATATCGTCAGCAGCGACGCCTGTATGGACTTTCTCATGAGCCCGTCGCCATGGCCCATGGCTCACATCACCAGCAGTGCCGCGCCGGTCGGGTCCATCATCTTTTCCATCCTCGCGCTACTTGTAATATCTGTTGTTGCGCTGTTCATCTTGCGCTATTACCTTCCCCTACGGACCACGCCCGGCTTCTACCTTGTCCCCATATTCTTCGCCTTATGGCTGCCATCTATAGCTGTGCTTCTCGTGCCTATAGATTTAGCATCTAGCGCCTCAACGAACGACGAGGCTACCCGAGGAATATGGCTTCCGGAGCGCCTCGTCTTGGTGTCGTGGCGAATCACTTACTGGCTTACCTTTGTCTTGACCTGGTATGTGACTTTTTGCCCACGGCTCTCTTCCTCTTCAGATGGCAGGTTACTGACAGATTTAGGTTTATTCTACCTATTCTTGGCGAATACTCAGACGCCGGCTACCACGAACCGAACGACAAGCTGGCATACTCCCTCCGACAAAACGCCCAATTTTACGCAATCGTACTCGGCTCCAGCGCGGTAGGATTGCTCTATGTAATCATCGCCTACAGGCTCTCTTTCGTGTCGCTCAAAGGCCTCATAATGACTCTTGCTTATTGCTGGGGACTTGTGCTGGCTATCTATCTCATGGGTCACGGGCTGATCTCCATACCGCGGCGGTTGCTTCGCAATGCGAGCATAAGTGGCAGACTGCGGCGACTGCAAACGCGAGCACCCAAGGTTCATGAGCATATGGAGGACTCGCTGATCACTCTTGAAGAAATAGAATCCCAGGTCATGGAACTTGGTCGACGGAAAACGGGTACTGCGCTAGATTTTCAAGAATGGATAGAGGAGTTGCAGGAACTGGCGAATATTTGGCCGTCTCAGCCTGGCGCATCCATCCCTGTCGCGGGAGCCCCTAACCGTAGCGTTCCGATTGTCATTACTGAGAAGTATCTAGCCGAGCTGACCCGAAGACTCGTTCGCGCTCGCCATGCCCGGTCTCGATATGTCGGCGAGTGGACGCGATTGGTGCAAGAAGCAGGGGACTTGCAGGCAATATTGGATTCCGCCGCGTCCAAAAAGCTAGATTTTGGCCAAGCATCACCGCATGCCGAAGTACGGGATGAAACCAAGTTTTTCACCCCATACACCAGGTATATCTGGTACTACCATGTCGTTCCCTATGCTCACGTGGCATCTGGATTATTTCTGGGCCTAGCTTCAGCCTGTGTCGTTTGGTCCGAGTTGGTACGATACACGTTCCCGCGCCTGTCCGTCATCCGACTCAGTGTAGTGCATCACTGGGTAGGTGAAAAGCCAGAAGTGGGCTTTGCTGGGCAAGTTGTTTCTGCCTTTTGGATTTGCTACATGTGCGCTGCAGCCTTCTTGTCCATGACTGAAGTCAAGGTCTGGCGTGGACGCGCATTGGTGAAGCGGAATACAGCCTACGAGTCGGCATTCTGGTACTCGATGCAAGTGGCCAAACTGACGATTCCTCTGTCATACAACTTCATGACCTTCTTGTCTAAAGAGGTGTACGAGAAGACGGTCTTCTATAAGTTCCTGGGCCAGCTCATTGAGGAAACGGCGCCTGGTCGATGGTTTGATGACCTGTTTCCCATTGTGGTCCTGTTCCCAGTAGTAGCAACACTGTTTGGATTGTACGGCCGAGTCAAGCGCATATTTCTTGGCATGGACGTGATTGATGATGACGACGAAAGCGCGCCAACGTACGGCACAGGATCTTGGAGGGAGGGCCGTCAACTCATTGAACGTGAGCTCGGGGGGGCCACGACTTACCGACGGCGAGGTGACACAGCCACGAGAGTCGCGCTGGTCGGCGGCGCGGGAGCAAGGGCAGCGCCCGCTCTCTCCATTCCCGCCTCCAGAGACTCGGCAGGGTCACCTAGCCGTTCTCAGAATCCATCGGCAAGTACTCGTCGACCTGGTCAGCCATCACGCGTATCAATTGCCGACGAGGTTCCCCAAGACGACAACATGTTCCACATCATTGGCCACAGGATGAAAAACACCCTGGACAGCATTGAACCGCCGAAATGGTTCCAAGATATCGGACAAGGCTTCAAAAAACCGAAATGGATGGGCGGAGAAAACGAGGGCAATGCAGGCAGCTCTCGGAATCACGCGGACATGCGGCCATGGGTTGTTGGTGAGGGGCCGATTCGGCTGTGATGTCGGTTTTTTTTTTTTACCAATTCTGGCGCAAGTGACTTTTGATTTTCTAGACAACAAATCGTGATGGGACATGAAGCCACGCGATGAACGATGCATGGTTATGGCGTTACGACAGGCTCTTTGGCATAGACACTGTTCCTTCTAGACTTCTTTTTTCGAATGATTTATTAAATTCAATGCATCTTGAACTCTTGAACAGTTCATCCGTCTCCCCAAGGCTGCACGTCAAGTTTGCGTATACCTACTTTTCGTATCCAATCTAGATGAAGAGTCCCATCTTACTGAAAACTTTTTCTTTCCCATCACGTCGTAAGCCATACGGGCCGACGCCCTATGTACTGAGAACCAAGTACTTACAAACCAGTGTCTTTTGTCCCTCTCGCGACAACCCCCCTCTTCATCCCGGTCTCGGCGGCGAACTGAGCGAGTTCCAAGTATGAGCCTTACTCATAGTCCTCTTCCTCAGATGAAACATGATGTCCTTCTCCATCTTGTCTATATTCTGCTCCAGGTACTCATCGTCCTTGGCATACTGGGCTTCGCGACGGCGATCAAACAACACCCATATGGCTACGATGGAGGCAGTGATGGGAATGGTGACGGCGAAGTAGATCCATAGACTGGTGGAGACGGGGTGCGCGGCTAATGGTACAACACAACGCGTTAGAAGAACGGCGGTGATTTGGGGGGGGGGGGAGGGAGGGGGAGACTTGTTGAGCTTACGTACTTTCTTGAAAGTTGAAGAATGTCATGCTGAAGACGGAAGCGAGGTACGTCCCGGGGAGGAAGAGCGTTCCCATCAGCGAGATGGTCTTCATGGCTGTGCTGTCTCGCTTACTGGCGTGTGCGATGCGGCGCTGTTCTCCGGCAATTTCGAGGTTGAGCCGCGCTTCACGCTGAGACATGATGTTGTATAGCTTTTGTTTCTCGTCAGCATGAATACGTGAATGTTCAGAGTGAGGGACGCAGTGTGAAGGAGTAAGTACTGTATGCGTGGCGGCGGCGTGTTGTTGCACGTGGAGGAGGACGTGGAGATGGCGAGTGACATACCGCTTCCCTCTGAACCTTCAACCTCTCCAGCGTCGTGTGGATGTAATTCTCCAAGCCCTTGAGCTTGGCCTTGTAAAACTCCAGCCGCGCAGCCAGGCTCCTATGCAGCTTATCAATCTCCTTGTGGTGTGTCCTTTCGGCGTCTCCCCATAGCTCGTGCCTCTCCCTCTTCACCTCCCCCATCATCTCCTTGAAGCGCTCCATCCCCTTTTCCATTTCCTCAGCCAGCGCCAGATAAGCCTGCGGCCTCTTCCACATGACGTGCCCGTGGCACTCGACCAGGTCGCGGTTCAGCCCGTCAACTTCCAGCAGACCATCTTGGAAGTACTGCTCGTGCTCCTCGACCTCGTTGCGCAGACTGACGGCGTTCTCGAGGCGGCGGAGCCAATCTCGCGCGTCGCGCTGCTTCTGGTCATTCGCGGGCGATAAGTCGTACGAGAGGATAATGACAGGCAGCAGCATCGGGTGTCCGACTTGGTCGGCGCAGGCGCGCACGTGTTGCAGTGCAGAGACCATGTCCGACGAAGGGGTTCCCTTGACGAAGCCCGTCGTGATGCCTGTCTTGAAGGAGTAGGAGAGCATAATTTCCCAGCCGCGGGTTTTGCCCTTTTTGCGAACATCTGATTTCCTGTGAATGATTTCTATCACCGGGGGAAACAATAGTAAGTTAGGCGTCAATGAGGCATGTTGGCAAGCTATCACTGCAAATTTCGAAATGGACACACAACGCACGCAAATGAGGATCATCGTCGTCCTGATCAAACGAACACCAGAAGAATGGCCCCACGACAGATGTCGTTTCGATGCCGCGAAAGGGCAACTTCATCACTCTTACCATGGCCGCGTACGAGTCCTTTGGCAGTGATAGCACCTTTGGCATAAATGTGTCCTTGTCCTTGGCATTTTTCTGGATGCTATTGACTGTTAGATCGATTGCTGCACTCGGGCAGAGGGCACAAATGGCTCCTTTCAAAGCATGAGACTCACTCACATTAGCCGTATCCCACTCAACAACTCGGTGCCCTCTCGCAGCTTGTCCGGAGGCGCAAATGCACCCTTTCAAAGTCAGCAACATTTTCCCAATTCCTGATGACTCGCACTCCCCTCCAATCTGGATCCAGGCCGGTGGTACACGGAGTACATACCCGTCGATGCAAGAAGTTGTTAAACTCATCCGCCGTCAATGGATGCTCCTCGCATGAGTTGTAAAAGGGATCCTGAGACGAGACACATATATCATCAGCTCACCACCTTGCATTGCCCAATTCTGTAGTGGAACGTAGCACGAACCGAGTAGTTGAAGATTTCCAGATACGTCGTCGCCGCCTCTTCGACCGTCCGACACTCATCCACATAGTACCGAAACATGTAGTCGTCCATCCTGGCGCTCGTCTTTCCCGCCCGAGACAAGGCTTAACAACACAATGTTGTTTTCCAAGATCAACCTCTGCACTCTCGCATCGTACTGCGAATGGGGTCCTGGGAAGAAGCCAGAGAAAGGAATGGAGAGGATAGAGGAGATTGTGAAGAGCAGTGCAAGTTCGGCTGATGACCGAGAGGTACGCGCACCGTGTATCAAAGTTGAGATTGCTACGGAGTACCGAGTACTTACTTACTTGTGCACTAGCGGGCCGTCCCCTTGCCGGATTGCTGCATTCCCACTCTGCTGCCACTGGCCAGCCTCGTGACTTTCGGCACCTCCTTGCAAACTCCTTTGCGGACCAGGACGCGCAGCCAATGTCACAGACTCACGCTCCTAGCAAGTCATCGTGTTCATGCCGGGCCTTGGCGTATGTACATGGAAGTATTTGATGCAGGTGCCTCGTGTCATTACTTGTTGCTAGAGACTAAAGAAGGTGGGCCACTTCCGATTCGCACGAATTATTTGTCTGTCCTTGCTTCCCGGCTCAACTCCTCCGCACCGCGCACCGCGGTTCCAAATAACGAAATACACTGCCATAAAAATATCCAAGTCACCTTCAAAGGACAGCTCGAGGTAGTTTCCGAGGATTCCGCTCGACTTCACTTCAGTGGCCAGCACATCCCCCCTGCTCGCAAAACGCCAAAAACTCACAAAACCATGCGCAGAGTTTCTCATCTATTTTTACTGTCTGGTGCGTTTAAAAATCGTTGAACATGTGACCATATCTAGAGGCATTGTTAATCGTCTGGGGCTTTTGAGAGAACAACAGAACAAGGGGGAGCTTCGCATACTCATCATTTCCGCCAGTACTTCCGTATTTCTCAGGGTCCTCGGGATATCTGTCGAACTGGCTTGCGTCACCCATGCCGGCCTTGACCGGCGGCGTGTACGGGGCATCAATATCCTTTCGAGCCAGTCGGTCCCATGTCACTTCAGCAAACCAAGGGTGGCTTTTGACATCTTGCGGGCCGCCATACAAATTACCTAGTCTCTTGGTGAGATCGGCAGTGATCAACCGCTCCAGCAAATTCTGGGCATCGGCATTGATGTATGCTGGATATTTGATTTTTCCCTTGAGAATGTTCTCGTATATGCGCATTGGCGACCCGCTGTCCCAAAATGGGGTGTAGCCGCAAAGCATTTCGTAAATCAGAATTCCCAGTGACCACCTGCATGTGTGAAATTTGATTAGCGGCGCTGATGCTTTGGCGACCCGGAACAAGAGGCATTGAGACGGTTCAGCTTACCAATCTACCGACTTGTTGTACCCTTTGTTAGAGACCACCTCTGGCGCAAGATAATCTGGCGTACCACACAGGGTCCAAGTCTTGTCTGGCACCCTTTTCGCGAATCCAAAATCGGTGATCTTGAGGTGCCCATGCCGGTCCAGCAGCAAATTCTCGGGCTTGAGATCTCGATATATGATGTTCTTGGAGTGCAAGTATTCGAGGGCTAGGGTGGCTTCGGCGGCGTAAAACTTGGCAACGGGGTTGGGAAATCGCTAAGCATGGTTAGTCATCAGACCTGATTCTGGTGATAGACAGGACAAGTAATGACCCTGCTTGTCTCATCTCCTGCATGTTTATACCTACCCCAGACTTTCTCAGCAAGGAGAACAGCTCTCCGCCTTCGACAAAATCCATGACCATGTAGACATTTTTCCAATCTTGGAAGGTGCCCCAAAGGGTGATTAGGAATGGATGCTTTACATCGCTGAGCATACGCCGTTCATCGTTGGTATGCTCAACTTGCTTCATCTTGACAACCTGGGCCTTCTTGAGCACCTTGATGGCATAAAACCGTTGGTTGTGCTTCGATTGAACTAGATGGACACGACCGAAGCTACCAGTTCCGAGCGTCCTCAGTATGTCAAAGTCGCCCAACGAGTACTTGCCCTTGGTTACACGAGACACGCTTCCTTGATGTTGATGATGAATGCGTTGGTCCTGCTGAGGCGGCTGCTGCTGCTGTTGCGATTGCGGTTGATTTTTCTGCTGCTGGACCTGCTGCTGCTGATACTGTTGATCTGGCATATGCCCAGCGTTCTGCGGCGATTGCATCGTAGGCTGTGGGTAGGCTTGTTGTTGCTGTTGTTGCATTCGAGCAGGATCGGTTCCAGGACTGGCACTAGGAGGATGACTGAGCTGGGCGCCTAGGGCAGCAGGATTGTACGGCGCAGAAGGGTAATTGTTGTCGGAGGCGCCATTTTGGGGCTGATGGATGAGGTTGCTGATACTGGGAAGGTTCTGAGAGTCGACTTGACTCGCTTGCATTGGCACTGGCGTTGCAAAGGTAGTACCTGCTTGGGCGGCTGTGGGACTCATCTGCTGCTGCTGCTGCTGCTGCTGCTGCTGCTGGTGTTGGGAGAAGGCAGGCACGGATGATGAGCTTTGAGCTGGAGCTGGAGCTGGAACTATAGAAGACTTCTGCGCAGCTCCCGCGTGCGAAGCAAAGAATTGATTTGTCGACAGGTCGGACGGTTTTGACGGAGATGTTGCAATTGCAGTAGCAGTTGCAGTTGCAGCAACGGGGCTGGTGGGGTTTGAGGTAGAGGGGTCGGGGTTGCTGTCCCTTGTCCTCTTCTTCTTGAGAAAGCCAAGAGAAGGCATAGGGCAGTTGCTGCTTCACACGTGGCGAGGCAGATCGGAAAAGACGAGGTCGAATCGGCCGAACGGACGGCGCGTGGGACGTCGGCTACGCAGGAGGATACGAGGGGATCGCGCACAGGAAGAAAGGTGGATGGATGTTTGGAGCCGTTGCAGGAACGGGTGGATTGGAGACTGTTGGAGACTGGTCTTTTGTCTGGCCGTCTGCTTTCTTTGCTTCGCTCTAGCCTCTGCCCTGTTTGTACCTAAGAAGCTCATCAGTCAACCTGCCTGGTCAACTGGTCAATTCTCAATTTCTCAGGTTGGTGCATGGAATGCGTGTCAGCCTGCGGAGCTGTCTGGTGGAGGTAGCGGGGAAACATTGATGAAGGGAAAGAGTGACTTGGAGCGGGCCAGGTGCCCGATTCAGTGGGTTGAGAGAGAGCTAGCTAGCTGTGACTTGGGGACTTGGCCAGTGGAGCTCTCCTCGACTTGAAGTGGAAGTCGAATGCGGAAATAAAGCACAGAGCGGCACACCAATTGATGTCCCCGGCACCACATGCAATCGCACCTGCCCCGGAGCTTTGGAATTCTTCGACCAGCTGCAAGCAAAACAGGGCAGAGCCAGCCAGCCAGTTCCAAAGCAAAAAGCTCAATGACCCGTCGGAGTAGCTCAGCCCAGCCCAGCCCAGCCCAGCTTGTGCTGTTCCTTGAATTGGTTTAATTGATTTGTCCTTTTCTGCGCCCTCCCGCCACAAGGCGAACTAGAGAGCTGTCGTAGTCATGAAATATGCAGATGCGGCTGGTAGCCACATGAAGTATGTACGCAATGGTACGGTTTAACGTATGCAAGGAAAGCATAATTTCCAGAAGTGCCCACCGAGAGCTTTCCCAAGCATCATTTCTTCCGTGGCTTCATCGACAACTGCGCTGAGAATTAAAGTTTGCAGCAATTGATTTTGAGCAAGATGAAGCTGGTTCTGGCGGCGCTCGCAATATCCTGTTGCCGGCGGTGCCACCCGGCTATTAATACGCTGTACCTGATCT
Organism: Epichloe festucae Fl1; assembly: GCA_003814445.1. NCBI lineage: Eukaryota > Fungi > Ascomycota > Sordariomycetes > Hypocreales > Clavicipitaceae > Epichloe > Epichloe festucae. The sequence goes on along the minus strand of CP031387.1, from coordinate 3,652,095 downwards.
TGTCTAGCTGGGTAGGTGTTGGGGTAGGTGATGCATGCAGATCGTTCGTGAGGGTCGACATCGTGAGCTGCCAAGACTTGGCAAGCGGCAATATAGCAGACGGTCATGTAGTACAACAAAAACAACAACGGGAAGAGAAAAAACAAAGAGAGATAAGCGTATAGATGGGGAGTGTAACTTGTTGATGGGCCCGCATGGTTTTATTTTCACTCGAATGAAGGCCTCTTCGAAGACATGGAGGCCCGGAGTGTGGAGACCAGACAAGGTTGCGCCTCCCAGGCCGAACGGACTGGTGATCACGGCGGACTAGGTCGAGTGACACTAGTTGCGTTTTGTCCAAGTGGAATCGACCGAGATGTAAGGAGTACCAGCATTGGAAGACACAAGTAACGAGGAAAGGCAAGGTATAATAACAGTTGAAAATGAGCCTTGCGCTGATATTGAACCTCAACCAGGCGCCAGGTTTGGATGTGCGTCTCGGCTCAGCCTCCCGCGCCGCCAACCCCCGGACCTCACAACAAAAAAATGGACTCCTTTTCTTAAAACGACGGAATGCCTTTTTCGAAATCAAACCTGCCTCGACTACCTAATCTCTTACACTACACATTCATAGCCCTCATACGAAACAAGCACCACCACAAAAGGAAAATTAAATTGCTAGCCCATGCAAAGTGGTAATCAGTGTTTTTTGTCTTCAATGCGCCCGCTTCGATATCATTTTGCTCCCGATCCCATTATATCCACAAAGATATTGCCTGTCGCCCATGATATCGTCCGGAAGGGGGAAAGGGAACAATTACTCCCATGTTCCAGGATTTTCGTTTGTCTTTTGTTTTTCGTAATAGATTTAAAACCGATGACTCTTGCTTTTCGCTCGGTAGGCCGTGTAGCCGACGTAACCGCCACCGAGAACAATAATAAACAAGAAAATCTTGGCGAAAAACATGGCCCATGTACCACCTTCCTTGATGGCGTGGCTCTTGACATTTCGTCCCTTGCTGGCTCCAGCGCGATTGTTGCTCGAAGTGACCGGGCTGTTGTACAGGTTCTTGGTGGACACGGAGATGATGTCGTGGTTATCGCTGAGCTCGCCGGTCTCCGCGCTAAAGCCCAGGTACGCGATGTTGGGAATTTGAGGAGGGCTATTTACCTCGAAGCATGACTGCCACTCGTCTTCTTCTCTGTACTGAAGGTCTAGCTTCAACTGCTTGTCCTGGATATAAGTAAGACGCATCTTGGTAGGAATGCTGGCATGTCGGATGCCTCGAGCCGAGCAGCCAGCCAGCTCGCCATCCTTACCATCATCATTTTTGTTGTATGACTTTTGGCCGTCGCCATGCATGGCCATGACATAGGGGAAGACCACGCCAGGTCTGTTATTCTTGTATGTGTCGAAGAAGATTCCAAGACCCTCGAACCGATCAGTCGAACCAAACACCTCGCCCCTTTGGCCGCGCTGCTTGGTGATCCACATGGCGAAGCCATCGCCATATAACTGGTGCTTGCCAGATATTTTGAATTCAACCTCGACTTCCCAGTTGGTTGCGGTGAGAGGAACTCGCGAGAATAGCCAGCCGGACTGAGAGGGAAGGTCGGATGTCAGGCGGATGTAACTAATGACGACGTTGTTTTTAGCAATTCATTCTTTCTTGTTCTCTCGTCTTCTCTGCATCGATGGTCACATGTGCTTTGAACGTACGAGTCGGTTCGAATGATTGTATCTCCCCCAAAATCAAACCATCGGCTCTGCATATCCGAATCGAGGTAAGGCTGATTTCCGATTGTCATGTTAGCTTTTCTCCTGATTTTTCTTTGGGGGGCGGCACGTCACATCCGTTCCACCTCGTGGAGGGGTTTGGTGGTTTGTCCAGAACTGACCTGCTGAATGCTGTGGGTTCGAAGCTGCCAATACAATTAGAAGCGTTTTCTTCAGAAGCAAGCATCGCGACGAATGTTAAACCTACCGAGATACTCTTCAAGTCGGACGCATGGTCGGCCTGCGCAGTGCCTACTAGGCCTGCCAGGAGCGCGGCGGGAACAGCTGACAGCCGCATTGTGATGTATGTGTGCGCTGAGAAGGCAATTCGAAATCGCGAAGCAAGCGAGAAGAGTGCGGAAACAAAAAGTGCCAACCCAAGCGCGGACAGCCGTTGATGTAATGCCCAGCAAAGGCACCGGTGTCTCTATTTCGGTCTCCCTGTCACCAGCGTGTGACAAAGCAAGTTTGGTCTGTTGCAGAGTTGGCCGCTAGCACAGCTGTCCTCTTCCAAACGGGGCCAAAAAAGGGCGTTCGGAGAGCTGGAAAAAGCTGTTGTGGCTGAAAAGACACTCTCACCAGCCACAGATGCAACAACACTTTACACTTTTCGATCTCCAGTCCCGTCTTTACCAACAAGCTACGACACGAACATCGCACCACCGACACAGGAACTGAGAGAGACACAATTCCCATAACCAAACCCACAATGGATTCCGGCTCCGTCAAGCAGTCAGTGATGAAGCAGGTTCTTGCCGAGGCGAACCTGGCCAATGCCCGAGTCCTCATCGAGGTATGCGCAAGTCTGCGAAATGCATTCTACTCTCCCGTCCCAACGGCTTGTCCTCGCTTCTAGCTCGCACGTGCTGATCTTGGGGCCCGAAATATAGAAACTCCAAGAGAGCTGTTTCGAGAAATGCGTACCCAAGCCCGGAAGCTCCTTGTCGAGCGGCGAACAGACATGCATGACGACTTGCGTGGAGAAATACATGGCTGCGTGGAACCAAGTCAATGCCGCGTACATCAACAGAATACGTCAAGAGCAAAGCAATCCCAGCTCATGAAATGTGGCTTATCGAGGAATCAGTTGAATCGGATAATGGTGGGCGGAGTTTGTTTCCATTGGCAGTATACTATTGTGGAAAATTGTACTTTATGAACGACTCTTAGAAGACCGGATGTAGGTGTGTATACTAGACGACCATGTTTGGGATATATTTTCTGAGCAAGCATAGATGGCAGTGGCCTTTTGTCAGAGATTCTTTGTTCGCCCAATGAGTTAGTACATTCAGTCAAATCACCGCAGCCCGTGGCTGTCGTCATTTCTTTCATGGGTATCTATTCTACAGCACCAACCCCTTGCTTCTTAGCCTCTTCTGCGGCCTTCTTTCTCGCAAGGTAGCGCTCCTTTGCGCTTGAAATGTCAGTCTCGGTCTTCCTACTCTTGGACGCCCGCTCCACTTCCTGCCGTTGCGCTTCCTCGGCCTCTCTCGATCGCTTCAGTGACTGTTCCAGCTGTTCCTCCATCATGCGAGTCTGGCGTTCCCTCATAGCCTGCTTTCTACCAAACTGCATGCCATCTGTGGTTCTCTTCTCGGTCTCCTTCGGACGTTCGGAGTCTCTCTTGACCTCCTCCTTCTTGTTCAAGCTGATGTTGAGGCCGCCCCTCAGCAGCTGCCTTTTATCGACCACTTGTCCATCCTCATTGACTGCGACAGAGGCGCCCTTCTCATTCAGCTCTTTCGCCAGATCAGCTTCTGACTTTTCCAGACTCGGCTCGTCAGATTTCTGGTTGTCCTCCGCGGACAGTCCCTGCTTCGCTTTTTCCGCCGTCGCCTTGACAATCTCCGTGTGTCTCGCCTCATCTTTGTCCAAGAGTTTGCGGTAGAATGCAGACATGCCCCCTCCTTCATTCTTCTTGGCCTCCTCTTCCTCTCTGCGTTTTTCTTCTTCCTCCAATCTCTTGTTTTCTTCCTGCTGCTTCTTGTATGCCTCTGTCACGAACCTCTCTTTATCGGCGAATTCGTCGCCTTCGGCTGCTCTTTCGCGCGCAATCTTCTTCTCCTCTGCGATCAAGGCGTCTCGCTTTCGGACCTCGGCTGCCTGGAGAAGGCTTTTCATGTATTTAGGTTTTCTCTCGGCCTCCTCGATTTTCGCTTCCTTCTTTGGTTTTAAAAAGTCGTACACTGAGTCGTATTCGTAGACACTGGAGTCCAGTTCTGTTGCTGCCTGGGCATTTTTCTTGGACGCCAGTGAGCTGGATAGATCGCCGAGCATGGCACTTTTTTGAGGTTTCGATTTTAGTTTGGGGGGTTGTGACGGGAGGTCTGGTTTTAATTTGGCCGTCTTTCGTGAATCCGAGGTTGATATTGCTGCGCCAAAGTCGTCCAGATCGCCGCCGCCGATGTTCTGGAGTCCCAACTCCCCTTTGCTGTGCTCATCGGCTGATTCATCGTCATCATCTGCAGTTCCAAAGGCTGATGGCTTTTTTGACAGGGTCGCTTTCGGCTTCGTTGTGCTGCTGGTCTTTTTGGATAGGTTAAGCCCAAAGGCTAGGGGCTTGCTCATGGTGATGGCTCGTGCGCTGCTATATGCAGCTTTGGTAAGGACGCCCTCGTTGAGAACGTGGCAGAAGATTGTTCGCTGGTTGTTTTCGTGGGTGACGATATTGCTCGTGGGACATTGAGGATCATTGGCGTCGTGGCGGTTGTAAGTTGAGGTTGTCGCAAAAGAGAAGCATCAGAGGTGGCGCGGCGGACCAGCTCCAAAAACCGGGCTCCACTTGACTTGTCCGTCAACCACCCCCCCCCCTGGTGGTTCATAGCATGTACATACGGAGTGTAGTTGTCTGGAGACAACATGTTGCGACAACTTTTTTTTCCCCTCGCCTCGTCGTTCATGCTACAGTCAATTGGGCGTCAAGCCAGTCATTTTATATTGTATATAGTATGGTACGCTAACAGATTGTTCGAACCGCGACATGCAACTCATAGCCAACATGGGTGGTCAAGTCATGACGTGATTGGTCATGCGACCTTCAACGCCTATGTAATACGTACAACGCAGACAAGTCCTCATTATCTTCCACTTCACCACTGCCACCACCGCAACATTTCCACAGGACCGTACATTCCCCCCCCCCCTCCCTCCCCCACCAGTCGCCATGGAATCCTGCTCTACCTGCGCAACCTTGCTCCCTCTACAACACTCTATCTCTTCAGAAAAGACACCCGAGGATCGGACTGTCTCGTGCTGTGGGAGAATCATATGTGGCGAATGTATCCAGGCAAGTCGCCACCACTCTCTGCCAACCTCCCCTCCAGAAAAGTATCTATTAAAAAAAAAAAAATACAAACAGCAAGCTGATTGTTCTCTTTTGCGTAGAGAAATTCCCGGTTTGCCGAATATTGCCCATACTGCCAAATATCCAACATGCCCACATCATTACCCCAGCGTCTTAGAGATCCGCCTTCTTACAGGCTGGTCCCACTGTCCAAGACGAACACAACCGGCTACTCTACTGCTCCGCCACCATATACTCTTGCGGGGGAAGATGCTTCAAATCCTCGGGGCTCGGGGACGCAAGGTTTTGAGGGAAATGAGAAGGGTATGGTCGATGATACTCTTCATTTCTTGAATCATGACCACGATAGCATCACTTCCCTGTCGTTTCGGTATGGAGTTCCCGCGGCGGCTCTTCGGCAAGCCAATAACATTACAAGCGATCATCTGTTATTAGGGAGACGTACTGTTTCTATTCCTGGGAGATACTACAAAGGCGGAGTGAGCCTGTCTCCGCGGCCGATAGATGGAGAAGACGAAGAAATACGGAAAAGCAAAATCAGGCGATTTATGACATCTTGTAAAGTGTCTGATTATGACGTTGCCGTTCTGTACCTCGAGCAGTCGGACTATGACCTCGGCCCTTCAGTAGAGGCGTATCTCGGTGATGAGGCTTGGGAGAGGCAACACCCTAAAGACGGCTCTGCGAAGGCGCCGTCGAAGCTCAGGAATCGAGGCTCGTTTTGGCTTGGGCTTAGCACGCAATGACACATTGCATGCACAGTATCATACAGTGTATATTAGTCGTTATAGTCGTTATATTTGACACTTGGATGTGCTAGAAAGGCACCTTTTCAACTCATGAATAACCAGTCCGCCAAGGACTTTAGATCATGTCCGCTAACGCCGCCTCCCAGCTAGGTACCGTGTTAACAGAAAATATCATACAACGCATCAAATGGTGTCTTATTCAATCGACGCATCCATATCTTAAAATGCAGATCTAGTGCGGATGTCCTAGCAACACTGTTAGCTTGCTACTGGACTGGTGTTGGGGAGTGGGAAATTTTTCCTTTAACGTACGGAAATCTTCCTCTCAATCTCCCGGACTGAGCGATCCAGTTCGCCGGCAATCATCTGCTTCTTATCGTTGGAGAGCAGAGTATAACGTTCACAAAGATCTCCGTCAATGAAACCCTTAACCGGCGCATAGTATCCCCGGTACATGAGATGGTCTCTGCCGGCCAACGGCGGATCCTCGGTCCGCAAATGTTGCTCGAGGCTTTGGAAGAAGTCTGCATCTTCACGACTCACAAGAGGAATGAATACACCGATAGTGCCCATTAGTCCGCTCCATAATAACACGTCTTGTCCGCCAACAACCAAGCTTGTTTTCGCCATGCTCGTCGGAATATCTTGAGCGTAAAAGTGGCACATTAAATCAACACGCTGTGATGTTCCATGGAGGTAGTTCCTTGCGTTCATCAGATGCAATCCAGACTGCTCTTCATCAGCCTCTTCACTTGCCTTTGTGGGGCACCTCACGATCCATATGTTGCCAAATTTGTCTCCACCAGCAACCGTTTCATAGTCAACCATGGCTGTACAGGTTGTCCACCTGGCAGTGTTGTCATCCACAAAGGGTATCAGCTTGTTGGTTGTGGACTTATAGGTAACATAAGTGACGCCTTGTTGTACATCGCCGACGATGATCCGACTCCCTTGAGTGTTCAGTGACACTATTTGCTGTGGTGCGACTTCTGCTTGCGCTTTTCGTAGCATTTGACGCATGCCAAGATCGTAAATTCTGATTGTTTTGCCAACTCCTGCCAAGAGTTTGCCTTGGAACGGCAGCAGTGCCAAAGTTGGTTCTTCAATTTTGGTCTTATGAATGAACTCGAGCTCTCGCCCATCTTCTTGAAAGCGATAGACATAGATGTATGCTTCTGAGAAGCTTCGAGGGTTGACAAGCACGTCTTTGCCCGTACCAACTATGAGGAAACTCTCATTATCTTGGCTTGCAAATGAAACAATGGCTGCGCTGACAGCAGACTCGTTGTTTTCAAAGTCAATGGTTTGGAGGACTTGCGGTTCTTCAGACGTGGGGTCTATAACGTTGATACATGACGCCCATCGATGGTTGCCTCTGGGATAGCCAAACTCTTCGGGCGGTAAGATTGCTGCGTCGCCGTTAACAACAGCAGGATCAGCCAACAACTGAGCTCGAAGATCCGGAGGTAGAGTATTGTTGTCACTCTCGATGGTGTAAAAAAGTGGCTGCTCCGGGTGTTTGATGAGCTTTCTGGGCGTGTAGGTCAGGGCCACGGACTTTTGTGTCAAAGTATCGCCGAGCCGGTCGATTGAGAAAATTCTAGCACTGTTAGTGCTGCATTCACCTGCAAGAGTGTGCAATCAGGTGCCATTTAAGATTGAGATGCCGCTTCAGTAGGAACAATTGGAAAAATGCGTAATAAAGGCCTCATAGCCCGTAGGCATAGGTCCCAGATTTTCATCATTTCGGCTTCTTATGAGTGAGAAATGGAAATCGAAAGTTTGACTAACCTCAAAGACTGGCCTTGAATTCCGACGATACCTTCTTCACATTGCTCGCTGCTGAAATTCCATCCCCATTCGAGGTCCACATAGTTGAGAGGTGTTACCACAAAACCCTTGGTGATCGGGTCAGAATATCCAAGCCAGGGTCGAGAGCTGAGACCTAGAACACAGGTGGTTCCCTGAACATTTACTTGGAACAGACGGACTTGCTTGGGGCCCAGAAACTTTTGTCTGGTGTCTGTCAACTCGCCGGTAACTTCGTCAAGAACTGTGCGAAGATAGACACCAGAATGCAATCCGATGTGAAGGTAGAGGGTAGAGCCGCCGGATGAGGAATCATCCATAGCGATAATCGCAAGCGATGACGGCGCAGCTGTCAAGGCTTGCACTGACTTGCTCTCAAGAGTCGACTCAGGGTCGAGACTGAGAATGCGAACTGTGCAGTCGTCACATCCTACAGCAAGAAACGAGCTTCGAACTCGGCCCTCGGGAACCTCTCCAAGGCTGAGGCACGTCACAGTGCCAAACATTTCTTTCTTTTCATCATACTCTGCAAGCGAGCCGTCTGAATCCATTTCGAAGTAAACGATCTCGCCAGAGCTAAGTGCAATGGCAACTTGGTGAGCGTTCGTAGATGCTGCTACGATGGAACGATGTTGAGGAGCGTCCCATTCATTGACCTTGCCATTGCGGATATGTCGTATGCCTTTCGGGTGAACTTGGATCAAGCCATCGTCACCCAAAAGTTGAGCTGCTAATGTCGGCACGCTGGTGGAAAACCCAGAATCGCTCACCTCCTCGACTGTCTCACCAATGCTGAGGACAAGCGTGCCGTTGGTAAATGACAAGACAATATACGCATCATATTGTTCGCCTCTGTTGAGTTTCAGAGTCCATACTGCTGACGGAATGCCTGGCAATTCGGAGGCCACAATCTCGTTCACTTCCAGGCCATGTCTCAACATCCTGAAGGTGCTTCGTGCGCCATTGCCGCAAACGGTGTAAATCTGCGGCGCATCCTCGCCGGTCAAATTGGCAACTTTGCAATCCATCAGCGGATTCATCGAGGGAATGCTCTCTACCAAGGCTAGGTTTTCGGCTGGACGAGGATAAAAGTAAACTGGATCATATGAGGCTTGGGGATCCACAGGGAAATCATCGCTGCTGAATTCAAGTTCGTCGTCATCGTCGCCTAGTTTCTCAAACTGGTAAAAGGAGAAATTGCCGAATTGGCTGGCAACATATAGGAACCCGCTCTTCAGGATACAAAGACTAGTCGCGACTGGGACGGTGTCAAAATATTTGATCTTGAGCCTCCTCACTTCACCAGTCGGGTTGCCCTCCTCGTCTTCAACCATATCGATGGTGACCTTTAACAAATCACCATCCTCGGTTTGTAATAGAAAGAAGAACGCACCAGCACTGCCTTTTAGCTTGTGCATTACACCGGACACAATAGTGCGTTTCCGCAAAGGGTCCTCTGTGGCGCCTTTTCTCCGGGGAACCGGGACACGGAAGGCATCTTGATTTGAATGTCTATAGGTGATGCTCTCCTCGCCACAGACAAGAACCCCACTGGGGCCGTCGTTGCCACCAGGTACTTGAAACAAGATAGATGCAGTGGGGTCCACAGGTTCTGACCATTTTCGAACGACATGATTCAGACCCAAGTCGAGCTCATAGTAAACCAACTGAGTTTCGACTTCTTCAAGAGCTTGGCCGGTAGCGTCCTGATCAACCTCTGAATAATCAATCTCAAGTGCAGCAAAAACAGGATTCGCGTATCCCACATCTAACGCTGTCATTGCAATAACCAGCACGCCGGGTTTGTGAGCCTCAAGGGGCGAAGATATCGTCAACTCTGCCTGTGCACTCCGGTTCAACACATAGACGAGTTTGTTCTTCTCGGTGGAAGCAATCAAGCAAGCTCGACCCTTGGGGTCACAAGCGAGATATTCCCCGGGTATCACTCGCCGCACGCCAGATTTGCCGAACGTTTCCAAATGCAATCGAGAAAAACGATTTTGGGCAGGCAGATACTCGATGATTGTGATTCGCCCAGAGTCGGTGGCAAGAATCAAGTAATCTTCAAGAAGCAAACACCGTAAGCGAATGAACAACCTGCTATGGATTTGGAATGAAAAATCAAGCTGGGATCGTGACGTGGAATCATGACATTGGACAATGCAGAAGTGACGTACCTTTATTACTACCGGCCAGCCGAAAAGATGCGAGAGATCGAATTATCCCAAATATGTTGTGGGATAAAACGGTCGTGACCTTGCCCAAGGAAGGATCAGGTCGCAGCAACGTCAGCTGCGAGCCCGCGCCTGTTATGATGAGCTGCTCCTTGGTCCCTGCAAACTGGCCCAGCACCGCTTGAGCGACGTTGTTCGGTGGCTGGACTGTCAGCGAATACAGGAACATGTTCGAAGTAGTCGCCATGATCCAATCTGGGCGCAGTCCAGCCTGCGCGGCTTTACGAGGCTTGAATGGCCGGTGGGAGCGTCCTCGTGGAAGTTTTTAAATATCCCATGTTGGAGCGGGAACAAGCTGCAAAACTTCTACCTTGTGGCAGACGTGTTGGTGGTCGGCCTGGTGGAGGAACTATTAATGCGGCGCATTGAGAGTGGGACCTGAGCTTCTCCAAAAATAATCTGCCCCATCGGACATCACCTGGAAGCTGGAATTGAGAACGGCCGTCGATTGCAGTGCGTTTGTATCCAACAATGAAGCCAACGTTGCGCGGAGTGGCCTCCAGTCTTTGCGGCCGCTGTTCTGCATCCCTTTATCGACAGACTCCGCTACGATGGCCCGGGCAGGCATCTCTTCGACATGCTGCCAACTGTGCATTGCTCAGCACGACGCGGGCGATTCCATCGAATGAGAACCAGCCAGCCTCAGGCTCGCGCAACTTCACCTCAACCACAAGATCCAGCACGGAAGCAGCAGCGCCTGGGAAAGCCTCCCCATCATCCATACTTCGCCTAAGTCAAGATGATCTTTTCCATCCTTTCTCTACATCGCCAGTGCCAGAGTTCCGCCTGCGGGCAGCCTTCATGAGGCAGCATGCGTGCTGTCCTCACCCCGATCATAAGCCGACGAAGCTACCTACAGTGGCCCCGAAAGCCGATTTCTCGGAGACAGCCAGCGGAAGCATGCCCCCTGCCCTTGTCGATTTCGAATGCCCCGATTGCGGATTCCCTGTGTACTGCAGTAAAGAACATTGGATGGATCACTACGAGGAGCACCTGAAGATTTGTGATGTTTTACGCCAAATCAATGAGGATGATCATGACCTCAGGTCCGGACGTGTTTTTCAAGAGGGCAACCTCCCTGATCTGCAGCTTGACGAAGCCGCTGTGAACATGACGAATTGGGACACTTTCATGTATACCCGAGAGTTTGAGGCTGTGAACTCTGATCGCTCCATGAGGCAGATTACACGACTTCTCACATATCCCGTTACTATTGGAAGTGTTCTGCACGAACTTAGCCCATACAGCATGAAGAAAGGAGGGCGACTAACAGTGGAGGGCCTGAAGAGCTTCAGCGGTCAGTGCCCTTCGGTCCCTTTAATCCCTTTGGTCACTTTGGCCCACGATCAATCGCATTATGGCTAATGTAAGATAGCTTTGAGATATAACCTGCATCCTCCAAAAGCTGGACGCGGTGCCGGTGTGAATGAGCTTCGGCCCGAGCCCCCTCCTGTGAGAGTTTTCATCCTCGGCGCTCGAGCTGAATCATCACTCCCTCGAGCTGCTTGGGTACAACTTGCTCATCTCTTTCCCGAGTCTCGACTTCATCTGGTATTTATCGGGCCCGAGAGTATGGCTAATCGAGATGACGAGTTTCCACTACCCGAACGCACACCCTCAAATCCATTCGGCGCCGTTGTTGAGGACCGTGTTTGGTACAAGATGAAGATTAGCACGATCGTCGACTACTATGACACCATCCACAAGACCGGACATTTCGCACCATATGATCCATACTTTGATTGCTTTGTCTTGTTCCACCCAGGTCTGGGTCACCCGGCAAGCAGTCATGAGTGGGAAGAGACTCTACCACTTCTTCTGGAGACCAAGGTGCCGATCATCTCGACAGGGTATACTCAGTATGATCTCGAGCGAGATGTCGAATGGGTGCGTAAGAAGTCCGGTGGAGAGTTTGATGTCCTCCTGGAGCCGGGCGAAAACATCTTCAGGAGTTTGAGATGGGATTTGAATGACATGGACCCCCAAGACATTAGCTGCGGCAACTGGGGAGTATGGGCCTTCCGAGGCAAGAGGTATGTCACTGATACCCTAGACTGCCGCCAATACCTCTGACAAGGCGAGCCCTAAACTAACATCATGGCAGATATGAAGCAACAACAAAAGATGTGTAGACGCGTAGACGCAAGGAGCGATCGATGTATGGAGGGGCTGTGTACTCGTAGTGTAAATTTGCATGTACAATGACGTTGCGACTAGCAAGTAGACAAGACCATTTTCAGCTTCCTTTTTGCCTCGGCTGCATGACATCGTATAGAGTTCAGTCGCCAAAAGTTAAATTCTGGGCAGTTCTGCAAAATGTGTATTTATTCAATGCAGCAAAGAGCAAAGAGCGCTGTTGCTATCAGCGGGAAGCTTGTTGGTGCACGTGGCGCGGGTGTCAGCGCTGCATCTGCCTGCAGGGGCCGTTGGGCCGTTGGGGCTTGCAGGCTGCAGACAACGCGCACGGTTACACGGTTCAGGTTCATTGCCCAACGCGACGACGACGACGACGACGACGACGAGCGGTGACGACACAGGACGACACAGGATGACAACAGGATGACAACAGGATAACGCAGGACGACACACGACGGAAACAAGACGTTTGTTTACCAACCACACGGTCAGAGCACAAGAAACACCTACGATAGCTTGGACGACACGGCGGCAATTCACCTGCCGTGAAGCTTTGGCGCAACACCAGTCTCTCTGCATTTGCAGCTCCGAGCCTGCTTCCATCTAGCATGCCCCTCGGGTCTTCTCCTCACAACTCGGCGTTCCACGAGACAAAACCGATGGTCTGAAGTTCATCTTCTGCCCCTGTTGCGGCTCCAGCAATGCGTCGAAATAATCGTCCGCCTACCGTTGACCCGCTATCTGATCGCGCGACCGAAGCTCTCATCCGCAAGATCCTCCTTCCTCAGGAAGCAGGCGACAAAGGGCGGGACTCACAAACGCCCATTGACGAGCTCTTGCCGCCTCTGACAAGCCGAAATGATGTTGATCTACAGCTTTACGCCTTTCTGGCCATTATACTGCGGGAATTTGTGCAGGCCTGGTACAAAAAAATCACGCCCGACGAGACCTTTGTCGCCGAGATTGTACACATTATAGCGCATTGCACGCGGGCGCTGGAACAAAGGATGCGGCATGTAGATTGGGAGACTCTCATGCTCAATGAAGTCCCAGAGGTCCTGGAGAAGCACATCAACAGTGAGAAGTCGGGATAAACTATGGGTGTGTCGCACTTATACTAACGACAATGCACACAGTCTACTGGTCGACACACCGCGATCAACTTGCCCAAGCTTTTCCAGTAAACGGACGCGAAGCTTATCATGCCCTTTGGCCTCTACCTCTTTTGTCCCCCGTGCCGATACCTGGCGATCCCAATTCAACCGCCAGACAGCTCGAAAATGAGGCGGCGTATCGTCAACTGCTTGTCCAGGCTGTCCTCACGGTTTTATTGCCGACAGAGGATCTTGAAAACCCGTGTCTGGCAGCCCTTGTCGGCCAGATCCTTTCCGAACTCATCATTGGAAACGTGATCGCGAACAAAGCAGCTCAACCCTGGCTGCTTTACGAGGCTATTTGTATAGTCGGTCGCGTTGTGACAGAGAAAAGGGGGAGCAACACACAGACAAAATCTTCACAAAATCCAAAAAGCCATCTGAGCAATTCTAAGAAATGGACCGTTCATGGATTCTTCGTTTCCATTATACAGTTCGTGATGCTTTTCATATCAACAGTACGCTTCACATTCAATCTTGTCATAATGTCATCGTCACTGCCATCGAGGGCAGCAGGATCAAGCGAGCGGACAATGACAAAGACTGCACCGACCAAAGACCACGCGTCAAAAGACGGTGGCTCAACCATTGAGAAGGTTCCAGTTCTCTCATTCAGTGCCTGGAGACTCCTGGGCAATGTCATTGACTTACGCACCAGGATGCCATGGCTGAATGGTCTGTTGTCACTTGTACAACTTGGGGCAATTCATGGTCCCGGCCGGATCGCAAAGCTTGATGGCGTCTTGGATAGGTGAGGCTAGATTTTTGTCTCTCTCTCATTTTCTGCAAACCATTCTCTCATGCTTTAACGCACAATCACGCTTCCTCCGCCACCTCCACATTTCCGTTGCCTCGCCTCGCATGGCCGCTGGATCACTGGGTCACCGGACACACCTTGGCTCGCGCAACAAATAAGTTGATCTGACTAGGGACATCTCGCCCCGAGCTTGGCCCAACATTGCGCGGGGGATGGTCGCAGACGGCGCTTTGGTCGTCACAAATGCCCGCAGTCACGTCTTGGCTGGATGAGAGCTTCATACTCTCTCGAGCAAGTGCTTCTTCAGTCGAGTCCGCTGTTCGAGCCATGCATTCATTCAGTGTCCGGCCAATGGGGGAGCATCGAGCTCAGCATCTGGCGGCCATTGTTCGATACTGGTGTGTACCAATACTGGCAACCTCTACGAAATTAGATGATTGAAGCGCCAAGGTGGACCAGGGGTCTTCAAGTTCTTTCCAGGCCGAGCCAATCCATCATCCCCGTACGAGAGCCACTTGCCGTTCTTTCCTGCCCTGGTCTGTTGCGGACGAAGCCTTTGCCGTGTCACACCGGTAACTTGGCGGCAACCCCAAATTGAGCAACGGCCGAGGCCTGTTAGTATCAATGGTATTGGGAATCGAGCCATCTGTTTCCATCTGACCGCAGGCTGTAAGCGTTCTCGAGGATTAGCAAATAATGTATACATCTCCCCTCCTCCTACAGGCTTGCCTAGTGGACTCCTCGGACCAAGCTATCCACTAGGATTGACACATCAAGTGGTCGTCAACCTGTGGCGTTGAGATAAAGAAACACCTGTGCGAAGAGCCTCAACGACAACAACACCTTGTCAACCCGTCCACACATCCTTCACCAGGATCATGTATAGCTCGTCGCAACCTAGCTACTGCACGAGACGAGTCACCGCGTTTCCTTTCCCCACGTGTCACGGAAGATGTCCTTTTCTTCACCATCTCAAGTTCACGCGCTTCTTTTTTTTTCTACATGTAATTCGTGACGGTTCGATACATGCAAGCTCACCGGTTCTACAGGCTACTCTCCCACCGTATCCAACTCCTGTTCTCGGCTTCTCATCTTCCCCCCATCCTCCGGACACTCCGGGGCTCCCTCTTCCCCAGCAATGCTCCAGGATCTTCGTCCCTCTCCCCGCCTTCTTCAGATGCAGAGCTCCAGGCTCTCCGTAGACGGGCTGCCGCCGCCATCCAGACCATCTTGCCCTCTAGCGTAGGTAGGATATACTTTGGTGGCGGGCTGTGGGCTGCAATGGGAAATGCGGATCCTGGCCTGGAAGAAGCCATACTGGACGAATTAGAAGTCTTGCTTGACGTTTTGGGCGACGGGTACTGCAACAAGCACTTGATGTATAGCATCTTGGAGCTCATATTGGTGCGGTTGATTCCAGAGCTGCAAGAGAGCGGCGTGGAGGAATTAATGCAGGAGAGACTGGGGTGAAATGATGAACGTAGCGGCAATACGGATTACGGATTACGGAGTACCCTGTTATCCTTTCAGTACTAGTCCGTACATACGGAGTACTCATCTCTGTTCCGGGGGTGACTCGCATCGCGCGACACGACGCGAATTATTGTGCATCTCGTCAAGTCAATGTTCCCCTGGCCAGGTTATAGCCAGCATCTAGTCCGTTTTGTGTAGAAACAAACCCCAGAGGAAAACCCCCCGAAATCTAATACAACGCAGTACATGATTGCTTGTCTTCTAGCCCACTACGGAGTAATATGTAGGGTAGGGCTTATAATTACATACCCTATACATAACTATTTTCTTTTTCTTTAAATACCTTTACTTTTAACCTCTCTTTTCCTTCCTTTCCTCTATAGCTTAGAATAGATAAGTAATAACAATACTATTCTTTAGGCTTATGACATTATAGCCAGAGCTTTGCACCGCAATACAATACAATACATTACAGGGCTACTGAGATGTTACCGGCTTGAGGAATTCCGAAAGCCCCTCGTTGGCCAAGAAGCCACACTTTAGCCTCTTCAACCCCACTCTCACTATGGTCAAACTGCCACGCAACAAGGCCATCAATTGCGCTTTTGAGAAACCTCCCGCCTTTCCGTAGACCAAAGAGACTTTGCATCTCATTTCCATCTAACAATGGGCGCTGGAGGTGGGAATTCCGCAAGTCATTGTCCCACACGAAATCGGCAAAGACGGAATACCGTGAAAGTAGCGACTTCTCTAGTGAGTCACCTATTGAAGAATCTTCTACAGCAAGGTCCAATGAAGCTGGCGTTTGCGAAGGAGCGAAAATGCACAGGGCTGCCATGACGTACAACACTTGCATTGTCCAAGTCATGCCCCAGGAGCGGATTGCCATGCCTATAGTGCTCCGTGGAGGGGGTTTCTCTGGATGGTCTGCCACGGTATCCACGATGGTGCAAATGGAATCGAAATTCGTCAGTGCGTTCTCAAGAAGTTTGGATATCTTGACAGGGGCTCGGATAGCAATTGTCGCCTCCTCGACCGCCTGTCTGAGCATGGTTTCTCGGAGCATGGCGAATGGCGCATAGGCGACCATGGTCCAAAGACAATCCGTGTTTGCCTCGGATCGGACCATCTTGCCTAAATTGCTGCTGTCCTTTAGAAGGTAGTCAAGAAGTCGGTAGGCTCGTGGCCAGGTGGTTGGCCAGCGTTGTGACATGGATTGTCCCAGCCTAGGACACGCCTGTAATCTCTGGAGGAGGGGCGAATTAAGACGGATGAAGATTGGAGTGTAAAGGTTGGTCTCGTAAAGACGCTGAAAAGCCACCACGGGACTTGGATCTCTCATCATTTTGAACAACTCAATATTGATTCTGTCACGAGTGATCATTGTGTCTAGTGCTTGCCGTGTGTCCTTGTCCTTCATGCAACGCACGGCCTCTGGGTCGATGGAAAAGCCAAGTTTGCTACTAATCCGTATGAGCCGTAGCACGCGCAACGGGTCGTCCATGAATGTTTGGCGCGGATCTAGAGGCGTTCTCATTATTCTCGCATCTAAATCTCCAAGACCACTTCCCGTGAGATCAACAACCTCCTGTTTCTCGAGATGAAAGAGTAGAGAGTTGACTGTGGCATCACGACGGAAAGCATCTTCCTCCGGGGTACCGAATTCCATCTCGGGTGTCCGACTGTGGCCGTCGTAGACCTCCTTTCGAAGATTGACCAAGTCAACATCCAAGCCAAATAGCTTGCCGCCAGCAGTCTCGAGCTTCTTAGCTTTATTGACATTTCTTTCCATTATGTGGAACCTGGTAAACTTGGCATCAGGGATACCCAGGGCAGCTGCTTTCTGTCGGTACTTGGCCTCGAACTCTGGCTTGGAGGAGAAGCTCTCCAAAAACTTGCCAAAGTCCCTCCCCGTCACCTTGCTTAGCGCCAGGTCGAGGTCGGAACAGGGGATGCCGAGCAGACGGTCGCGAACCCAGCCCCCGGCAATCCAGATTTCAAGCCCTGGAAAATGCTGTGCGCATTCAAGAATAAGTTCTCGCAAGAGCTGTTCAGCAGGTAGCAACTCAATCGTTCTTTCTACCCTTGGCAGTAGCTCCCGTTCGACTCAAGCGTCGGTCAGTTGATATCTGCAAAATGCATGGTTCAGTTCAAGGAAGAAACTACCTGGGTCGACTTTGATTCTCTTTGGCTTGGGCTCCATCGCGGTCGAGACGTAGATGGCGTAGAGGTCTTAGCTACTATGTGAGCTTCGGCAAAGCAAATTCAATTTAATGCGGTCGGGCTGGGGGCTCAGTTGCTGCTTCCTGTTGATTTGGACGAGGTGATGGTTGAGATACGATGAAGATGGCGACGCTAGACAGCGATAAACACTTGGCGTCGTTCAGTCACGTGGTGCGGCTACGTATCATATATGGCCAGCTATGAAGAGTTATATTAAAAGAGAGAGTTTGAGTATTAAAATAAGTAAAATGTTAATTGCGCTTTATAGCTATAAATGTCTAGTAAAAGGTTAGCTTACGCGTACACATATATAAGCCTTATATATAACCTATAATCTAGCCCTATAACAAGGTAAGACTTATAATTACATAACCTATATATAACTGTTTTCTTTTTCTCTAAATACCTTTGCTTTTAACCTCTCTTTTCCTTCCTTTCTTCTGTAGCTTAATATCATGCATGGTCTAGCCCTAAGGGCTAATCGCGGGTGCCTGCGCCACCATGTGGGTTTGAGCCCAATCCAATCGCGCCATAGGGTAACAAAAGAATACGCATTGTACAAGTCATCATTTACTTGTACAATTGACCCTCATATTGCTAGGTCTAAGCAAAGCCTTGATCATCACACTTAAAATAGATAATCAATAATAATACTATTCTTTAGGCTTATAACATTACGACCCTGATATTAGGAATTCTGTGGTACTAACACTTTCCTCTAACAATAGTGGGTATGGTCAATATATTAGTGGCCATGGGCATCAATGTTGCACGAAAAAAGAGGCGTAGCCTGACTGGCCAGTAATTTGTGCGTGTTTTATCCCCTAATATGCCTTGCGACAAATCAAGTCGGCCCCAATTTCCAGGGAACTGCAGTCAGTGCGAGTAAAGGAACATTGTTTGAAGGCGAGATGATAAGGATGTTTATTGTTTTTGATGTCGTCGCCGGATTCTGTTGCCAGAGTGCATAGAGTCGCCTCCTTTCTTCCTCTTTATCCCCCCCCCTTTTCTCCTCCTCACCTCTTGGGAAAAGTACAAAATTGCGTTGGAGTGGATAAACAATTAGTGTGCTGACTGTTGAATTAAAAAATCGGGGGAATTTGGAATGATTCTCATGGTTGCCGCTCTGCTGATTTGCGTGTGGTCCGTTGCTGCGTTTTCGGGTTCTGTAGCCATTCGCGTATGTGGAAATGAAGATCAGGAGGTGCAGCCTGAACGCCTCGAACTCCACCAAAAGAAAAGGCCAATGAGATAGAGTGACAGATCAAAAATAAAAATGACTCTACTCGCGATTGAGGGACCACTTCGTATGCTGTATACTATCGACTATATACGAACTTCGCGCTCTTATCGTGCTTGCATCAACGACGGACCCGGGGATGCAGTTATTTCAGAATCTCCTTCAGGTATCCTCGACAGCCCGCCCCCAGAGGGTCGGTGATTCTGATGTGGGTGAATGTCTAGCTTTTTGGTGAGCTGCAGAATCACGTTGTAATCGCTAGACTGAAACAGCTGCCCACTGTTTTGTAAGTAGTTGAGAAGTGTACTGGCAGCCCGTCTAGCATCTTCTTGGGTGGGCGAGACGGGCGATGATTCGGCTGACGTAGTCGGATTTCGGGCTGCGGTGCTGGAAGCGCTCCCAGTGCGATGGACACTCAACGGTGATGTCAATCCTGTGTTGATAGTATGCGGTGTTGGCTGCATCTCTGTTGCTGGCGAGTCGACGGTAGACGAATGAGTTGTCATTTCGGAAGGTAGTTGCGGTGTCATTGGCTCAGTAGTGACGACGGAAGCTTGCTGGTCGGCGTAATTGGTATCAATAGATGGGAAAGTGTTGCTACGCTTTTCTCGGTGGTGGTAGTCGCTAGGCAAATCATTTCGAATTGCCACAGGCTGGAATCCACCGACGTTTGGATCGGGGGAGAAAGTAAATGTCCCGGTTGGGCTCAGGGTACCGCCAGAGAACGATGAACCAGTACGGTCTCGAACGTCACTCGCAAGTGATATTGTCGAACGTGAATGTTGTTGTCGATAGGCGAAGCCGAATTCCATGTTTTGCTCGCGGCGAGCTTCTTCATCACTTCGATCGACTGACAGAGGCGAGAGTGGGTGAGTTGGCGAGGCCGGTGATATTTCATTAGACGCCATGTTCGGGCCCGCACTCCGAGGACCTGCCATTCGAGTGCTATCGGGAATGTTTGTTTCTGATGCTCGTCGAAGAAGTCTGGCTGTGCCAATTCCATGTTTTTGTTTGAACTTTTGTAACCAGCTACTCGTAAGGTTTCCCAAGATGATATCCTGATTACCGCTGGCATGCGCAAACAACCGAGCTTGTTCCATAATGTCTTCGTCTTTAATCTCAAACCCACATTGCTGCTGTCGACGGACGTAGTTGCTCAGCGTTCTATCGAAGTCGGGATTTTTGGACTTCCCGCTCCGTTTGACTGTGGCCGGATCCGGTTCTTGATCTCTCCTGAGATATTGATCTTTGTGTCTCAAAACCTTTGAAACGGTACTGTAGAAAATCGTTGGTCATTTACACGATTGAAATCAACGGCTTATTCACAGACCTGGACTCACCTGCGCTCAACCCCAAACCTTAGGCCAATGTCAGCTTGCCTTGTCCCCGGATTTTCTTCGTGATATTGACACATGGCTCTCTTCTGCTCTGTTGTTAATGTTTTGCGTCCCTTTTCTGCTTGACTCGGTAGCTTTGGCGTGTCCATGGGGGGTGGTATCCGAGGCACGGGTGGGGCGGAAAGGGCAGGAGCAGGGAAATTCCCAGATGCAGGATTTGGGTTTGTCAATTGACTCGGCCATGCAGTGTTCAGCATGGGCAACTGATGATGACCCATTTGTGTTGAATGCTGCATCATCTGCTGTTGCTGGTGCTGGTGCTGTTGCTGTTGCTGTTGCTGTTGCTGTTGCTGTTGCTGTTGCTGTTGCTGTTGCTGTTGCTGTTGCTGTTGCTGTTGCTGTTGCTGTTGCTGTTGCTGCTGGTGCCGATGTTGGTGCTGGTGCTGCGCTAGTGGTGGTGGCATCCGAGGCATAGACTCTGATGGCATGCCGTGAGGAACAAAGGTTCCAAAGCCAGGATACTCATTCGTGGGGCTGCAATCATAAGGACTTTGGCTGTAAGGGCTGATGGTATTCCACCCATCATTACCGTATCCGTTACTTTGAGATATGACCGTGGATTGCTGTCCCAGAGAGACGGAACCGTCGGCAGTTGTGTTCATTTTACCTCATGCGGGGTTCAGCTTTGATGAGTTTTCAGACGGGAGGCCTATCTTGTACTATCTAAATCAGCGACTGCTCCTACTCTCGTCGTATTTTTACTTGGACACGAGTGGTTGGACCGGGGCTTCATGGGCGTCACTCTAGCCATCCATAAGACGATGGATGGTGGCAGGATCTCTGGGAGGGTGAATCACTAACCTGGGAATTGTACTTTCAAGTGAAACTTTGTTTAACCCATAACCCCGTCTTGCTGGTGATGCAGAGAAGTTGCACGAGTCAGGAAGGTTTTTCGGTCTGCCGTTCTGCCCCAACGATGGCTGCGGCGACTGAATGCCAGCCTTGGTGGACGTCGTCAGCGACTGTCCAAACGCATTAAATTTAGTTAGGCGGAAAACTGTTGGGGCGTTGGTATCGAGTTTGAACCTAGATCTCGGGGTTTTTCCTGCTTGTCTGGTGAAGATTCTGACTTTTAGGCCCTTTGACAGCTCCGTTCACTGCAAGACTACAAGGTAGTATATCCGCGCAGCCGACGATGTGATGAGATGGTCTGAATGGATGAAATGCGGGAGCGGAGCGCAGCGGGCGGGCGGCTCTACCAGCAAATCTAGAAACTGTCCTTGTAGACATGTATATAACTTACTAAATAATCTGTATGAAGACGATATATGTGATGAACAAAACTTGGTGTTTTTTCAACGATCGGCCGCTGGTAACAGCGTGGAAGGCAGTTTTGGGTGATTTACACAAAACGCCGGCAAAGGGTAGCACCAGAACCACAGACGCAGGGTCGGATGGAGTACTGATATTGAATACACATGTCCAACAAGATACAACAGCGGGAAGGCACAGAGCATGTGCAAGTATATGTACGCATGTATCTAACGAGCCCTACGGGCACCCCTTCACCTTTTTCTTTCCAGGGGTGGGGTGGTTGGGGTGTGCGAGGGTATTACGGAGTACTTGCGAGTGATATGTAGGAACCGAGACCTCTGAGCGCAGCTAATAAAACGGAGAAAGGTGCGGGTGTGGCTTGATATGTCCAGCCAGGCCAGAGATTCGTTGAGGATGAGGCGGTGGTGGGTGCACTGGTGGGTAGGATCGAATCTTAGAGCGGAATAGGTGTGGGCGAGGCGACGAGACCCATAATGGATGATGATGGAGGGGAGCCATACTCGGACGAGATTGGGCATTGCTCGTCAGGTCACAGATGAGTCAAGACAAAGGACGGACGGGTCGGCGATTAACCAGGGCCCGCGGGACCGCACGGCACTCGTATCATGGTATCATGGAGAGGAATATACTCCGTATTATGGCGGATGCGATTGTGTGTTGCTCGCTCATTGATGCTTTGTTGCAAGTGCACATCCGAAGGCCTTTCGTATGTAGTCCGTATGTAGTCCGTAATCCGTACTCGATCAAGCAACAGCATGGATCCATGTTCTTGGGGATGGCCCGAGTTCCTTATGTATGCATTCGCACTCTGTTGCCTGCATGGAAGTCCGAACATGCTGGCCTCTGGGAGACTTGCGTCTTTCCCCCCCATACGGAAGTAATGCTATGCAGAATTAGCCGTGGTCACCCATGATGAATAGTTCGCTGACGAAAATCACTGAGACCAGCAGCTACCTGGACATGTAATGGATAGATCGGGTGTGGTTGTACGGACGTACGGCAACATCGAAATCTTGACGCCGCTTTCAAATTTGGTCGCCGACGGACATCAGCATCGTCATGGGCAGCCACATGATGCTAGTGTTACTCGTGAAAGACATGAACGGTTTGATCGCAATGCGTTTGCAGGGGCAGAGACTATTGTCCCTCGATTGAAGAGCATTGTTAATGTCGGGCAAAAAGCAAAGCTCTCAGCTGTCAAAACCGGTCCCGACTGAGACTGAGACTTTGTGTGCGTATGAAGGGCATAGCAGATTCTGCAGAGAGAACAACCGTGCAGATAGAAAAGAGAGACAAGGTGTGCGGTTGCGCCGCTCCCGACACCCGCTCAAGCTTGGAGTTGTGACAAAGTAATCTACCTCGAATTCGACGAATCTGAAGTTGTTGCTTGTGAGGTGCATGGAGTAGATGGGTTTGTTAATAAATGTGTTTCGTACATCATCTGTGTTCTGGACCCCCCTCCCCCCACCCACCTCAACTTGGCTTCGCTGGCCTATTAGAGTGCTCGCCAGCATAATCCGTAGATCCAACGCTCCTTCCTAATGCTGGCAGTGGGCACATCGGTGACTTTTTCTTCACCAGACAAGACGTCGTCAATGCGAGATCCATTCACTATCTTGTTCTGGATATTATTTCGCCAAATCCTTCTTTGGGACAACCAAGTTGTCTACTCCGTACAATACACTTGCAATATCCCTACAAATCCACTACTCGCATCTGAACTTGAGCTTGGTACAATGACGGAGCACAGCAGGCACAAGCAGTGAGGCATATTTAGATGCGACATCATGCTGCTTCCAGCAAGTTCAACTGTGGACTGTGGACTGTTATCCCAGCCTCCATCAGGTTGCCAGGATTCACTGGCTCATTTCTATCCTGGACGCCAACAGGTAGATCGTCTGATGGAATGGGGCAACCACTAATATGCAGTCGCAGGCGTTAAATGCTTGAGGTCTCCCAGGATACTAGACAATGAATCTCACTGAACATGGAGTCTTGAAGTTGGCGACGAGAGCAGAACGCCACTCAGTCTCGACACCCAAAGCCACTGGCTCCTTTGGTGTTGTCCAAATACAGTGGCAACTGCTACCTCATGATGCGTAAAGCTTTGCAAACGTTTTCGCTTATTGGACATGGCAGCTATGAAGGTCTCGACGATCTGCCAACAAATGGCACATCTAACTACGGGGTATCTACTCCGTAAATAGCGGGCGAATATCAAGCCTCGACATCGTTTGGAGCAGTTGGCCTTGTTGTGTCTGCTCCGGCGCGCCAGGCGTGATCTCTCTGCCCGAGACATTTTATCATGGCCCTGGCCAAGCCTGTCTCCCCGGAGATGAGTGAGCTGAAGCCAATTTCAGATATGTCCACTCTATCATGTACGAAATGCAACCTGGTCCATAATACCGTTTGGCCATGTACTCTGTGCCAGAGGGCGGGAGGCCCGTCCGCTTAGCCAGGGGCATGGGCAGCCGCCCTCCCTCGGCCAAGAACGGAAACGCCACAATACATGGTCCTTTTTGTCGATCGTTCGGCTCCCTAACAACAACGCAAAAAAGCGTGTGATTAGTTATTATCCCGCCGGCAGCACACAGACCCTCCAGCCTCATGCTGCGTCGACAGCGACGGAAGTGCAGCGCATCTTGGAGATGACGAACCCTGGCTATAAAGGCCATATTTCTACTCCGTAGGTTATCGTGATCATCACCTTGCTGTCAGGTTTGCTCCCTCGAACGTTGGCATCGAGGTCGTGTCAGTAAACGTGTACAGCGGTCACGTCATAAGGCTACCGCTATATTACTACGATGGCTCGGTCCGCGACGGTGATCGATTTATCCAAAACCTTCATCCGCTACAAAGATGATCTGTGGCTTGAGCTTTCTTTCTTTCAAACGCTTGTTTCAACGCAATGTTTCAGCGAGGCAAAGCAGGCTGCTGTCGAAAGATGGCTCGAATGTAGCCCCCTTCCCCTCTTCTTGCAGAGTGTAAGATACTCTCTATCAAACTTTTGTCCCCAATCGACTCATTGGTTAGCAGGTACGGAGTAGCGAGGAACCTTTTCTATTCTGTTATTGTTCTGTCTAGGTCTGCACATCGGCGAGCTGACTGGCATAGTGTAGATAATTATAATCACTTTTTCGGAATAACCAATCCTGTGTGACATTGTCTTGGATTTGTTTGCTACGATGGTTAGGGCAAACGGAATATGAAGAAATCCCCCTTGGTCCGAGCCTCAGCTGCTTGTATAGTACGGTGGTTCGTGGTATCTCCGCACATCCCCTTGTACAAACGGAGTACATTGAGGCCTTGGATCGTTAGTACATAAGCGACTTACTTCATTACAACGAGCAAAAATTCGAGCTGTGCGTCAGTTCCCACCCCTGGCCAAGTCGGGATACGAGGCCTGAGGAACAATTCCCCGAAACCCCATGACAATACAGACAAAATCGTGAGGATGCTTCCAGGATCTGCCATTTGTTTCGAGGCAACAATGCTGCCTTGGGCCGCAATCGTCACCAATGACCACTCCTCATCATTGAACCTGAAGCGGTTGATTTTTTGTCAAATCGTTTCACAAATGGCCCCCAACAAACATGTACACTCCATGTGACTAGGTAATCCCCGCCATGAGGTTAGACGGACGACTCTACGGAGTGATTTGATATTCCTTACCTTTCAAAAATCTCGAAATGGCGCACATCCTGGCGACATCAGTCTCCGCTCTAGGGACAAGTTCCAGTTGGTCAGCCACAATCCCTGACTCTGTCTTGCCAATCCATGCAAAAGGATGCATTGCTCCACTCGATTTCTTTTACAAATCTATAACAGGGGGAATTGCGTCAATTAGCCGTGAGTAAGGAAATCAGTGAGACAGGGTCTATGATTAGTACCTTACATTACTACGTAGTAACCTACGGATTACATACGGAGTAATCCGTACGGACGTACTCCGTACATGGAGGATATATTCGTTTATAGCGCCGTATGCCCTGTGCATTCTCCTTGTAGCTCTCGAAAAAATAGTATTACTCGCAGCTGATCGCAGCTGTCAGAGGGGAGCGAAAAGAACTAGGGCATGTAGATTTGTAAAAATCATGTACATTCAGGGGCGGGGGTGGGGGACTGTACATACAAGTACTTCAGTCTATCAGGTTTCGGAAATTCGACCCCATCGACATCAAAGTGTCTTCTCGTGATCAACGTACAGGAACCGACGAAGACACCAAGACGACTTTGATCGACCAGCAGATATTACCCCTGGCTGGCTCGGAACAAGGGTTCACCCCTCGTCTTGAAAGGAAAAGTACTACATACTCCGTACAGACGGGTTGGGCTGGTGATAATAGGTTATGGTAAACAGCTGTGGTACTCCGTACGGATCCGTGGTAAAAGCCTAATGAAGCGAATCTGCTGGGCATGCGCGGGTAAAGCCGTTGCATGAGGTGGAGATTGCTGCAATCGCAGGCTGGCTTGCATTGCAATCCTTGGTTCTTTTCATCGTCCACGACCGATAATACCCGCTGTTATCATTCCACCAAACCGGGTCACGGGGTCACGGGGTCACGGGGTCCCGGGGAGTGAATTTTTTGAAAAAAAAAGAAGCAGCCGAATTGTGTGACAACCCATTGATTGCACTTATATCCCTCGCGTGGCAACCAACGTACATATGTGGCAGGCAGGCAGGGTTGAGGTGAGGGTGAGGGTGAGGGAGAGGGTGGCCTTATGAGCAAAGCTCCATCGGATAACAAGGACGCAAATGACGGATGTACTCGTTAAACTGACGTCGAGCAAACTCTGTTCAGAGTGGTCCACCCCTTTTCCTGGGGACTTGTTCGCTCGAGCGACACAGGGGAAACTTCCCGACAATTGCGAAAAGCCTGGACGACGCGACCCAATCTGCGGCCGTGGTAAGCGCCTGGTGCCATGCAAGCCAAGCCAGGGTTGTGCTCTCTCTCAGCTACGGAGTACTAATCCGTACATGTACTCCGTAATGTATGTACATTATGTAACTACTCCGTAGCTCGTTGCCGCGCCCCCATTTTCGGTTCGGGGGGGGGGGAGGGCAAGTTCCGAGATGGGATAACGAACGCATTTCGGGCTCGGAGAAGCATCGACCAGACGGGCCAAGAGTTGTCTGGACTCATCAAGGAAGAGACCCTTTTGTTAATCCTTTCTCTGGTCGAAAGGCCTCATGAGCTTGTCCACTGCCATCATGGCGCCGCCGCAAAGACAAGAATCCTACGGAGTACTCCGTACATAATAGCTTCTTCTCCCATGCCCGGTACCGGTAGATTAGATCTCGGAACAAGGGGCAAAGCAGAAAAACAAAAAAAGTGGCCGCATATCTGGCCGCCCATGGCTGCTCTACCGGGTATGCAGGACAGACGGGTCAACGAGACGCGTGCCTCGCGGGGTGAGGCGCAGGACAGGAACAAGCAAGCATTTGCCCTCGCAATACGGGAATACATGCATATGCTGCACATCTACGTCGGCACCGATAAGCCCTAATCGAGTTCCGAACACTGGATTCGATTTTAGCCGTTCTTTTCGTTTCCTCCTCCTCTTCCTCCCTTCCTCACTCTGTTTTCTTTGTGGGTCATAATAATAGCTGATTGCGTTGAAGGTGCATGGGGAGCTTCTTTGTTTGCTTTTTTTTCTCTTCCGTCTTTTACACACTACGCAAAATATGCGTGGAGCACTCGGCATGAATTTTGCTTTTGAGTGTCATGTTCGTCAACGCCCTGTCCCAACCCTCATCTCCCCCAAACTTGCTGGTTTCAATCATCTCGTCCTAGTCCTGGTCAATCAGCGCGGCTCGCCGGGATTTGTACCATTGAGCTTAGCTTCCCTACGCTTCCCGCCGGTCCACCTCTCCGGGCCGGAAGTACCTTGCCATGTACGGAGTAAGTACTCGATTCGATGAGGCCACTTAGGGAAGGTATTGTCTGAGTGCGGCTGCCGGTCCTGGGATTTGCCCTGGTTCGTTGAGAGATCAATTTGCGACATCAGACATTGGCTGACCTGTCGAACAAAGCCAACTATGCGGAATGTGGTTGGCTGTGCCCGTTGTCAGCGTGGCATGCAGCCCGGTAAGTAAGAGAGGACGGCCGGAGGGCTAGTGCGGAGAGAGTCGTTGGTCCTGTAGCAGAGAGCTACCGACAACACAGGGGGGAGACAGACGAGGCAAATCCCCCAGCACTCTCTAATCGCGACCCAGCTCTCCCCACCTGGCATGGTTGGTTTGTCGTAATCATCGCTTGATTATAGTTACTACAACAGGTAACGTTAGCAGGGCGGGCCACAACTACCTCGGTGGTGTGTCAAAAAGTGGACATGGCAAATGAGAAGCTGAAAGGACGACATTTGGCCCTTGATCTCTCGGCTGTATGTCTCCTCGATTTGTCGGAAAGATCTCCCTCCGAGGTGTACGGGGAATTTCCTGCAATTTCGTGCAAACTTCGCGTTGGGTTCGAGACATGGAGGGCGGGAAAGGTTTTCTGTGCACTCACCAACATCCTCGTCTTCCAGTTCGTGTGCCAAGCCGACCCGTTGTGGCTGATGTTTTACAGACTTTCCATAGACAATAGCGGTTTTGAACTGTTCCACAATGCTTCGGTGAATGGCGTTGCACTAATTTGCCCACACGGCACACGTACTGTCAATTGTTGTTCCCTTTTTGTATTATTTTGATTTTTCAGTCTCGTCTTTGTGTTTCCGAGACAAGACGGGAAGACAAATAATATCAAGTAAAAAGGACTGAATTCGGTAACCCGACGGGAAAGAAGGGTACGTACAAAGTCTTCGACTGAAGATCGGTTTGAGCGCAAAACCACAGGAGCAGAATAATCGGGTGCTCTGCCTTTTGGTTTGGTATAGACACGCTTGAGGTTGAGCTTCTCCCACATGGCCTCCATCAACTCGTCAATGTTCCAGCCATGTTCAGAGCTGATGGGAACGGAGTTGGGAATACGGTAAAGCAAGTCAAGCTCTTCAATGCTGATGGAGTCGATCTTATTGAGGCAGTACACGACGGGAATATAACTATTCACAATTGACAAAAATCAGCAATCGTTTCAGAAACGGGATAGCGAACCGGCCGGCGGTTTTCAGAATAGGCGGCGGGCTTGAGGTTCTCTCATCTTACGCTCTGCTCTTCGCCTCCAGTATGTCAATCAGATCGTCAACAGTGGCATCGCAGCGAAGAGTGATGTCGGCAGAATTGATTTTGTACTCGCTCATCACAGCCTTTATTTCGCCATTGTCGATGTGCGTCAGAGGAACGGTACTTGTGATGTTTAAGCCACCCTTGTCCTTCTTCTTGAACGTGATGTTGGGGGGCTCCTTGTTGATTCGGATACCGAAACCCTCGAGTTCAGCCTCAATGACGCGCTTGTCAGTCAAGGGCTTGTTGACATCAAGCACAATGAAGATGAGATGGCAAGTCTTGGCGACGGCAATGACTTGCCGACCTCTGCCTCGACCATCTTTGGCACCTTCGATGATACCGGGTAAGTCGATAATTTGAAGTGGTGCACCTGATGAAAGTCAGCCACCCTCGCGATCCAACAAGACAGGCGAAGTCGCCGACTGCCCCGAGAGGACCAGTCCCCGAGAGGGTTAAAAAAAAACACAACATCTGTCTCATGCCTCCCTCGCACTGCACAACCTACCATTATAAACAACCTGTCCAGGAACCGACGTCAACGTAGTGAACTCGTAAGCAGCAGCCTCGGAATGCTGCCCTGTCAAACGACTCATGAGAGTACTCTTCCCCACGGAAGGGAAACCAATAAATCCTATACTCGCGACACCAGTTCTCGCAACATCGAAGCCAGCGCCAGCGCTGCCGCCACCGCCGCTGCTCGGTGTGAGCAGTTCACGCTTGAGCTTGGCAAGTTTAGCTTTCAGTTGGCCGAGATGAAAAGACGTCGCCTTGTTTTTTTGCGTCCTGGCCATCTACCTCTTGTCGTTAGAACAATGGCGCAGAGTCAAGAAAATGAGCAAATTGGGGAAGGAAGGGGGGGGTTCGTTTCCGGTTTCCGGTTTCCGGTTTCCGGTTTCCGGTTTCCCGTTTCCCGTTTCTCGGAAGGCAGGTCTGTCGTCCGGTGTTTTGATCGTCGCAGGGACAGTAAGTACAAATGCTCAATACGCACCTCGGCCTCAATCTCCTTGATCTGTTTTCTCTCATGTTAGAATTTGAGCACATAGTCACCCCTCTGGACTCTCTCTCTCTATCTGCGAAACGGGGGGGTGGCGGGACGAGGACGAACCTTTTCCACAGTCGTCGACATGATTGCGGTAGTGGGGACGCTGAGCGAACCCGCTCAATACGGTTCGTCCAAATGAGAATGTTAAATGTGAGTTGCGCAATTCGCCCGCTGGTCGGCGTAGGGAGCGATATACCGTCGTGGCAAAGTCAAGATGTGCAAACGAGGAAATCAAAAATATGGGAGCAATCTTTGTGGAGGTGAGTTGTGGTTGGTGGGCTGGTGGGGTAATTATTTTTTTCCCAAGCGGCGGTGGCCAAGGTGGGTGGCATTTGACTTGGCTTCTTGACACCGCCAGACACGACAAAGTTCCGTCCGAATAATGCCAGCAAGATGAAAGTCAATTCATCTCCAATGAAATAGGGTGGCATTCCCAGTCTCTTTGGTTCGTTTACATACATTCAGCCGAAAAATAGGTATCTCGCCCAGAAACTCAAACACATGACGAACAAGGCCTCGGCTGATGCTTTCTCCTCTCCTGCCTCTCTGTCCCCCCTTCCATTCCTGCTGCGTCTCTGTCTCTGTCTCCATTTCTCTCCTCGGCCATCTTGTTCCATGGCTCAGTCTGTGTCCCTGCAAAACAACCATCCAAAACTGCGGATGGTAGAAACAAAAACAATGCGACCGCCCAGATCCCACAATCGTTGAGTAATATCAGATCGGTTACACTCATCATTCAGCCATATGCGATAATGGAAAGTGGAACAAGCAGCCCCCTTTCCCATCCCAGTTCCCTGCCTGCTTCCTCGGCTTGGGAACAACTTCGTCACAACAGTCCAGTGCTCTATCGAGGTGCACACTTATATTCAAGAACAAAGGAAACCCCGGGCGTGGTGAAGAAAGAGCAACGGCTTCATAGCGGTAGTAATAGTAGCGGTAGTAAGTAACACAAGGTGGATTTTCGTCGTGGTTGGTTGTGATAATTACTGAGCAAGTCGTGTCCTGCCATTCGTCCCTTCGTCGGCTTGGCTTAGGTATGGACTTGATATGGTTGGTCTTGCGTGGTTGTGATGAGTCATGTGCGCATATAGCAAGCAATAAGCAAGGCTCATGCGAATGTGTCATGAATACCATTAACCTTTCCTCCATTCAAATGGCCATTTGCGCCGTTCACAGCTGACTTGTTCGGTGTGATATGCGTCTGCATCGTTGGCGATGAGAAGTCTCCATTTGTTAGAGAAGGCGTTCGCACGCCCTTGATCAAGTGTTCGAGGCCCTGCTCTATACATAACCGTTCATAATCAGGGTCTTCCGGGAACACTTGTACCACGCCTCGGCGTGGAACTCTCTTTTCTGGAAAAGGTGTCTTGCTGGTTTGATGACTGCTTGGCGCATCCTCTCCGACCATGGCTCCGTTAATGTAGAATTTGTGACGAGGCGCAAACCCATGAAACCGGTCTGCACCTGGATCTTGTTTCCATTTATGTGTTGGCTGCCACCCAGTAAGTTGTGATTCGCTTTCCAGCAATTCACGATATTCTACCGCCAACCGAATATTTCGAAGATGAGGAATGTTGGGGACAGTGTAAAGGAAGTCAGATAACTGAAAAACGAAAGGAGAGTCAGCAACGATTGCACGGCAGGCTCTCGGTGTGCAGTAATAACGAACCTTCACGAAAAACATATCCAAGGCCTCAAACTTTTTCCATGCAGCATTCATCAACTGCTGTTTGGTGTGAATATCACATTCATATGGCTCCACGTCACCATAGTAGCCAGGAAGATGGCGCCCAAGATCCCACAACTTCTCTGACAGCAAAGAGTATCTCGGCCACTCTGTTCGCCAGATTGTAACTTTGGCGAGATGGGAGACGGGTTCGCGTTCCCATGCGGTATCTAGACCAAGTCAGTTTCGGATCTCCAACTACATAAAAGGCTTGCCCGATTTTGCACATACATCTCGATAGGTCTAGATCTTTCTCCCCAAGAAGTAAAGCAACGTGGGTGTTGAGAACCCATTGCTCGCGGCCTTCTGGTGTACCTGTGAACGCTGGTCGTATTGTGTCGTATCGTACCCCAAGTATGCTCTTGAACTTCTCGGCAATGACAGGTGTCTTTGGTCCGGGATGTGTATCAAGCCACCGAAGGAGAGCGGGAAGCTTGTCCAGCCGAGCACGTTCTTGTTCCTCGCGGATGCGCCTCAGTTCGGCTTCTCGTGCCGCACGTTTGCGTTCCATTTCTTCTCGATGCGCACGTTCACGGCGCTCGCGCTCCTTTCTCTCCTCCTCCTCCCGTTGACGGCGCGCCTCCTCCGCAGCTTCGCGTTGCAGCTGCTCTTTGCGAAGACGTTCGTCCTCCTCACGCTGTTTCCGCTCTTCCTCTTCCTTCTTCCTCTTCTCCTCCTCGAGCCTTCTTCGCTTCTCCTCTTCTTCGCGCTGAGCCGCTTCGCGGCGTTCCCGCTCTTCCTCTACCTTACGCTTTCTTGCTTCCTCTTCCTGCAGGCGCTTCTTCTTTTCTGCTTCCACTCTGCGAGCCTCTTCCTCGCGTCGCTTCTTCCTTTCTACCTCGGCCCGCTTTCGATGTTCTTCCTCTTTCTTTGCTGCTTCTTCTTCAGCGGCCTTCTTTTTCGCTTGCTCCGCTTCGAGCTTGGCTCTGGGTTCCTCTTGGTGTTCCGTTGCCTTGACGGGTTCCGGATCAGGCATAGGAACGTCAACATCCTCGGACTTGACATGAATGGACTTTTCGCCGCTTGGAGCGGCTGGTACAGTAGACTTGCCATCCGAGTCGCGTTTTGAGCTTTCATCATGTCCCTTTTGGCTCGTGGTGTTTGTGGGCTTGGCAGAACCGTCTCGAGATGAGCTGGACTTGCGTTGTCGACCGTCCTCTGAGGATAAGCGTTTCGTTCTACTTTCTTGGCCTTCCGCATCTAGACGCCGTCTCTTGACGGGAACTTCAGTACTTTCCTTGTCGGCATCACTCGGCCTGTCCGGAGTCACGCTTGTGCGGTGCCTCTTCGAAGGCCCGTCGCCCGAAGACCAATCTTTGGACTCATCTCGCTTGAGAGCCTTGGCCCTGTCATGATATTTCTCGGACGGTCTTGTCTTTTCTGCTGATACGTCATCACTGCGATTCTCCCGAGGACTAGACGGCTCTTTATGTGAAGAAATTCGCCTTTGCTTGTCGCGTTCACCTCTTAATTCACCCTTGGACACCAATTTCCGTCTCGGCTTTGCTGCTTCGCCTTCAGAAGACATGCCAGCAACATCTGATTCAGCTCGTCGGGCTCTGGGTGCCTTGTGCGACAGGGCAGGCGAAAGTTCGCGGTCAGAAACCCCCGACACTTCCTTCTTGGGTCGCCCGGGACACCTCTTCTGGAAATCTTCCTCATCTTTGCTGGTTGTCGCGGAATCCGACCTTCTCTTCTCTTTCGGGCCGTCCGATCTTGAATGCTTTCTCTTGAACTCGCTGTCCCTGGATGGACTGGACAGACGACGTTGAGTAACTATAAGTTCTTCCGTGGCATCATCTCGCCGTTGGACTCTATCTCGCTCGCGACGCCCGCCTGGTGATTTGGTCTTGAACATGTCTCTATGGGACCGCTTGTATTCGTCGTATGCGTTCTTGAGCAAATGCTCTTCCTCTTTCCAATTGGTCCCTTGTCGTCTTCGAGCGATCTCGTAGTAAGTCTCTCCTTTGAACCGCCGAGTGGGATCAAAACCCTGCTGTTCCAGAAGTAGTTCAACAACCTTGATGTTCTCTTGTCCGATGGCGGCAAGAATAGGTGTGGCGAATTCTGCTGGCAGTGAGGCCACAGGGCCAGGGTCAGCGTTGGCGCCGCCCAAGCCTAGTAGTAGTTGTATGACCAGATCATGACCTCCCCTGGCTGCGGCTACCATGGATTCCGGATCGTCATATCCCTCCTTCACCTGGAGAATGCGTGCTACGGTTTCCTCGTCACCACGACCAGCAGCCTGTCGCAGCGTCTTGTCGTCAAGGGGCATGTATAGTAGATCGTTCCTGGTTTTTGTTGAACGAACGGTCCCGCTTCTTCGGCTCGTACTACCCGAGGCTGCTGCTGGGGAATGTCGAGGGCTATCCGGAGCATGAGAATCCCGTGTGTCAGCATAGTCCGTGTGCGAATGTCGATCCTCAGATGTCCGCCGTCTTTCACCGGCTCGTTTTCTGGCATCCAAGAGTGCCGTGCGGATCTCGTCAGCGTTGTCGGTGTCCTCGCTTACCCGATCAATGGGTTCCTCTCCATTTACATTGGCTTTGCGAGGATTCACGCCTGCATCAAGCAGGAGCTTTACTACACCCAAATGGCCATTGTCGACCGCGTCGAGCAAAGGAGTGTCCTTGTCGTAGTTGACACAGTCCAGATTGCAGCCAGCGTCGATCAGGAGCTTCACAATATCCTCGCAGCCATTAATTGCGGCAATTTGAAGGGGCGTATTTCCAGCGTAATCAGCGACGTTCAAGTCCTCTGGCCGTTCACGCAACCGTTGCTTCGCACCCTCGTATTCACCCCGAGCACATGCTCTGGCGAGGAGTGTTTGGCCATGAGCGTCGAGATGCTTCTTGTGGGGGCCCATCTTGGCTGGCGAGACATTTGTATCTGCCGAGGCGGGAGTGGCAAGACTACGAAATTTTGAGCTGCGAGGGTGAGGGCTGCCACCGTTAGAAGACTCATCCGATTGGTAATCAGTAGATTGGAGCGGCGGAGGTAAGCGCCGTTTCTTGTTTCCCAGGCCGTTGGATGAGGATAGCTGGGAGTGAAGTTGAGTTGATATGCTCCGCCGATGTTGTCGTGGGGGAGGTGAGAGGGATCCATTTCGGATGTCGCTTCTTTGGTGAGATGGTCTAGAATCCTTGTGTCTACCACTGTCAACACTGGCGCTTGAAGTACGCTGCCTTCGGGCTTTACGAAGGTCACCTTCGTCATCGGATTCGACCTTGGGAGCTTTGCGTTTGTGTGACGGCAGTCGTTCACCTGATTTCATTTTATAGTGTAGAGATGTCTTTGACGATGTTCTGTACGTAGATAGCTCAGAATCCGATGGTGATGAGTTGGCGGCATCAGACCGCCGCCTCCGGTCAGGATGGATTTGATGATGGTGTGGTGGGGAGGTCGGTGCAGAGCTCAAGCCACTGGAAGCAGCGTCCTTTCCGCGAGGCCGACGGTCATTGTCGGCATAGGAACCAGCGGAGACAGAGAGACGCTTCTTTCCGACAGATTCGCCGAGCCGATGCCCCAATATAGGAGGAGCTGCTGCCTTACCACCGTCACGAAGACCTTTCGCATGGCCGTTGGCATCCTTACTCTTGGATGGATCTCCATCGCTTTCGGTCTTGTCTTCTTGCCTCACTTTACGAACCTTGGAGGGAGAGTGACCATCTTTCCCGGGCAGCACTATGGTTTCGGCGTCGGAGTCACGATCCTCGAACGCCTCATCATGACGAGCAGTCGAAGCGGAGGGATCATCTACTGCAGGAGCGGTAGGTTTGGCCTTTGCATCTCGTTGAGGGGAGGCCGCCTTTGCAACCAAGGGTGACTTGGGCTTGCCGTCGGTCTCTGAGCTACGTCGCCGCTTGGGGGAAGCGCCAGCAGGCCTCGTCTGGTCCGATTCGACAGCATTCTGCGCATCCATGTCATTTATCGGCGAGAGCTACAGACGGATAGGATCATCCTGGACGTAGGGAGACGCCGGCAGAGACGACGCCGTGAAAAGCGGCGACTTTGACGATTGAGTTTGGCGCGTATCACTACGGCGGGCGGACAGTGAAAGAGAGAGGCCAGCAAACGGCGTGAGGGTCGTGCAGGCAGGGCAGACAATCGCGTTGCAGCCCCTATCGAGGGCTTCGTCAATGGGGCCCTTGGCTGGTCTGTTGGGAACCACAGCGGCACGGCGCTGAGGGGATCGTATCGTGGTGTAGTCGTTCTGGGTCGAGTGTGGGAAGCACCTGCCAACAAAGTCAAGATGAGCGCTCGAGGAGATTGGTGCCTACCACAGCAGGTTGAGCGAAATGGATTGCGGTGGACGTGTGTCGAGTTTGAAGGTGGTGGTGGCAGAGGAGAATTAGGATGGACGGGCTCAAGATGGAGGAGAGGCGGCAATCAATCAATGCACTGCACGGGCACGGAGCAGACAGACTCGCGAGGCAGAGTCCACCAATGGGCCCAATGGGCCAGAGGAAGCGGAAAGAAAGGATGGACAGAGACGCTGGTGGTGGGGGGCTGGTCCCAGTGGTCCCAGTGGTCCCAGTGGTCCCAGTGCACTTGTCACATGTACTTCACTGCCTACCTACAGTGACAGTGTACATGTAGCCAGACTCGTGGACTTGCTCAAACCGACCACCGACCGAGCCGATGATCAATATCGAAATCCCGACGGCAGCAAGACTCGCCAGACTCACCAGACGAATACATACTCCAACTCCAAAGCCCCGTCCCAATTCCAAGCTCTCCTTGTTCGAGCTGACCCCGGTGCTCCGGCTGTTTTGGGTCTGGCCTGGCCGCGGGCGGGACAGAGTCTGTCTGCCTATCGGCTCTGATTCCTCTGGTTCCGCTCTGCAAACTGCAAAAACTGCAAACAGTGTCAGGTCGACAGCCCCCAATCCATCCATCTGCATGCCCGCACAAAAGTTTGATCGTCGCCCTTTCATTGGACAACGCAGATTAGCGGTGGGTCTAGTTCGGGGAGCGGTCGAGACAAGAAATGCAGTTTTGAGCCAAAAGCTACTCACCGCCTGCCATCACCCAAACCCCTCTTCAACTACCCCTTGCTCGTCGTATTGAATTGTCTCCACCATTACCCCCTAGATACCTACATACAACATACATAATGCATGTAATGACATCTGGCCTTACTGTTTTTGAATCTGCGCGCCCGAAAACTAGAGTGACTCGCATCTCTTGAGCCTCTGGCCGTGTAAATCTACCATCGCAGGTGATACAAACCCCCGGAATATACGAGCGAAATACCACAGTACACTTACAGAGTACAGAAGTGTCACAGTATATCTCGGTTCAGGTTTCACCCCGTACCTACACCGAACATCAATTTGTCTTCTTACTCAACAATACGCGGACTACATCATTCGTCTATTAAATCCGTGAGCAGCTTTGCGCTGCGTTGCTTGTCTACGACTGCCCATTTATGCTTCTTTATGTACACCTCACCCGGCGGTGGCTGGAGTGAGTGAGGCTTGGTGAGGCTTGGTGAGGCTTGGTGATCTGAGAGGTGGTCAGTGCCCCCTCTTTGTCTTGAACCCATTGATGATTGCGTTACTTCGGGTGCCTGCAAGTTGGTCTGTCTGCTGCTGAGACTACTCTGTATTACTCCGTACTCTGTAAACATCACGAGGGGGGAGGTTCCAACACCCGATTTCTTCAACAGCCATGACGGCCACACACGACTTCTCCTTGCCATCCGATCTTGGCCGGGCTCAAATACAAGGCTTGCCGTCGACCGCGTACTACGTTTCGAATTTCATCAGCCCAGAGGAAGAGCGCCTCATCCTCGAAAAAGTGCGTCGCCCACAAATCGCCCCTTACCCCGCCTCCTCCCATTTTCACATTTTCACGCATCTTGCCCTCGGAACGAGTTGTCCCTCTCTCTCTTTTATCTTGAGCTGACAGGCCCTTACTAGATTGCAGCTGCTCCGAAGCCAAGATGGAAACAACTCACACATCGCAGGCTACAAACATGGCCGTCTGATCTTGCTCAGGACAGGTTACTTGATGCGCCGCTCCCCGCCTGGCTCGATGATCCAGTTATATCCCGGCTTCTTTCTCTTCCCGTCGCTGCAACTACCCCAGACTCCAGCCACGCATCAGATGTAGCGACTGTGCCGAACCATATATTCTCCCAGAGCCCGCATCAGCGACCCAACCACGTGCTGGTCAACGAATACCCTCGAGGAATTGGCATCATGCCACATAAGTTGAGTACCTGACTAGTTCCTCGTAGATTGGCCTTGAAGCTCATCCAGCGTAGGATGGCGCTGCATATTGGCCCGTTGTGTGTACCGTCAGTCTCGGAGCCAGCCTTTGTCTCAACCTGCACCGAAGCAGAGAGGATGGTGCTCTAGATCCAAACCCCGCCTGGAGAATCCTTCAAGAGCCTCGTAGCCTTCTCATCACTGCGGACACTCTGTATACAGACTATCTGCACGGAATCGCCGATATTGAAGAAGATGTAGACTTATCCGCCGACAGCATAGCAAATTGGTCGCTACTCAGAGACTCCCAGCCCTACACCGACGGCCGCAATATTCGAGCAACGCGGACCAGCTTAACCTACCGAGACGTACTCAAGGTATCCAAAATAGGGAGCAAGCTTAACATGTTGCTCAAGAGATAGGCTACGTGGAGATGGCAGTGTGATAGTGGCCCCCCCAAACACTGGCTCTATATTTCGCCAAACGGCTGATTTCACCTAGAAAATCCCTGGGATCATCCTCCATTTATTGGCCACCTTGTCGTCTCCGAATTTGCCAGCATACCACTGTTTCGTACCCAAAGCTGTAGCTCCCAGATTGACCGCGACAAAGACCAAGCCACAGAGAACAGATGCATTGAAGAAGCTCCCAGGCGGGGCTGCCATGACTGAGATGGCAAGATATATCACACACTCGCACGTATAGTGTGGGCAGACAATATACTTGAACAAGCCCTCGTCAGGAAGTGTGTACTTTTTCAATTGAGCCAGGTACCTATGGCACTTGTTTTGCTGCAGCCACGCAGCGAAAAAGACGGCCAGCGTTGACGGCACTCGAGTTGTCAACAGCACAGCACGTTTCTGTGAATGCCATGATTCCAATATATCACCTGGGAGATGATCAGATCAGCGACCTTTTCCGCAGTAAAGTCAACTTCTCTCTCTCAAAGCTCATCTCAACCGCACTATGGAACGAAGCCAAAGAAGAGCAATGTGCGAGCAACTCACCAGATCCCTCCACCCAAACCGCAACACTCATCGCAGCATAGAACGCCAATGCCAATGCCCAATGCACGATCCACATGGGCGTTCTCCCCGGCTTGGTCACGAAGAAGCACTCAAACAGTCTTCTGGACCCTTGACTCGCCATCATCGTCCACGCGAGAAACACCCGCCCCAGCTCCGTAGAAGGTTGCTCCGCAGACGAACCCCGCGCCTGCTTCTCCGCCAGCAACGCCATGACCGACCCGCGTACGAGATACTGCCATGCCCAAAACGCAGAGAGACCCGTCGAGAGCAAGTAGAAATGCCAAAACCACGAGTGCGGAATCTGTCCGTACGAAGTGACTTTGCCAAGCAGCCGCATCAGACGCGTCCTCTCCCGCGACTGCTTCTCCGTCCCCGTCCCCGTCGTCGCGCGTCGTCGCGCCCCATAGTCCATCAGTGTCCCTCGCACATCTTCAGGGAGGACATTCAGCGACAGAACACCCAGGGCCGCAAGCAGGAAGAATGCCTTACAGAACGTAGATGGGCTCGTGGTGGACACGGCGTCAAAAAGCTCGTCCATCTGGCTTCAATGTTCGCTGACCTTGCTCCTACTTGTTTTCTTCCTGGCAGTGTAAAATCCCGTGCACTGAGTTGTGGATCGAAACCCGAAATCAGATCGAAAGAAATGGGTGGTGGTGCTGCTATGGCTGATTTTTTGGCATATATGAAGAGCGGCATGGACCTACCCTGCGGAGGTTTAGTTAGTGCATAGGTAAAAAAATGGAATCACGAGGCGAAATGGGAGGAACTCGACAGGTGAACACGGAGCTTTGTCGGATAAAATTATGGTGCAACGAGTATTACTTCGTAGATTGCTTGCTTGCGCCACACAGGCAATCACAACAACATCGTGCCGTCTCTGATTGGCTACCGTTCAACCGAGATATGTATGTATCATGATGTACTCCGTACACATACATCAAACCTCGACCGACATCAATCATAAGTCGTCGGCGTGAATTGCTCATCAAGGACGCCTCACACAAACACCGGATCTTGGCATCGAGGCTGAAGATGAAATTACATGGAAATCATTCTTCATTCATGCGGTTCGTGTCCGGCCTATAGGCAAGACTCGGCCACGACGTCTTTTCAGTAAATGTCAAGAGCTGGCCAACATCAGCGCAGTGTAAATATAAGTACATTTTCACATCAACAACTACTCGTTTCGTCTTCATCCAATCAACCAGACTTATCCCCCCCCTCGCTTTAGCAACCAGGCCATCGCCCACACTCTTTCCTAGAGTTGATTCGCCGCTGCCACTCGGCCTCGTCGTCCCAGTCCCTTGAAGTTAATGTGAACGGGTTGGCAAAGGCCTCAAGAAACGCGGGCACTCCTCGCCGATTGAAGGCTAGCCAGTTCGATCCAGAAAGAGCTACTTCTCCAGGACAGATGAGTACTCTTAGAAATAGACACATGTCGTGCTCTACTACTACTACTTTCGCACATGACGAGCGCACTGGTAGAGTAGGCAACGATACCATGGCAGAGAGACACATTTACGTCCGTATTTGCCTACGAATCCAGATCGACCGAGTCTCCATCACCCCCAGGCTGACAGCTCGACGGCTCTTTACTTCAGGACTCCGGTATTTCTGTCGTCTGGGATATGATGGAAAGAACCCCAGGGTTTTCCCCTCATGGCCTGTTTCTGATTACGCAACGGCCCGAGTTCATCAGGAGCCGGAACAAATGGCATCACGGCTGGTGAAAGCTGATGTAGAGCGTACTTCATTCTGACATTTTTGCTCGTACCCTCGAGAGACAACCGAGATTTCTGCTAAACTCTGAAGTGCATTTCCTCCGCTTGCCCTTTCTTCCCGCATCCCCCCCTTCTGAAAATGAATCGAAAAACAACGCCAATGTAAATACGAACTCACGATACTGCTGCACAGCTTGGCACGAAGAGAGTACATTCGTCAGCCTTCCGACCTCGTTTCTTTCTACCAACTCTCTGACCCTTGTCGATACGCTGTCCGTATTCCCCTGAATGAAGATGTATACAGCATCCCATCTTTTTGGCGCTTCAAACCCCCCTACCAACTTTCCCAACTTGTCGCACTGCTCATCGAGCCTACGGCTTGTTTCGTTTGTGAGGAGGAAGCCACTTGCTAGTGGTGTGCGACGGCAACGATTCCTTCTCCGGAGCCGGCGAAGCAGTTCGGCCATTCTCGCCACGGCCCGAGTCGCCGCGGTTCATGGGGGCGCCGCGAGGAGCTCCGAAGCCCCTTGAGGCAGCAGGGGGAGGCGGCGTGCTTTCTGATGAAGGAGGTGCAGCGCCTCCGGCCCTGGCGCTCTCACGATCACGCCAGCTGGGCTTGTTGCCAGACCCGGCGAGAGCCAGACGAGGGGGGCCAGAACCAGCAGATCGGTCGTTGGAGACGGTACGCTCCATGGGAGGGGCTGGGCGAGAGGACGGCATCGCAGTGGAAGACTCAGCTTCGCGCCATTTGCCACTTCCTATGACGGGAGGTTTCCGGCCCTCGGGAGTCTCTGTTCTTGTGGGCACCGGGCCTCTTTCCTTTTCTGCCTTACGACGAGCAAGAGCCTCTTCCTCGCGACGTTGCTGGAGAGCAGCCTTCTCCAACATTTCCTGACGCTCCTTGTCTCGTTGCTCCTTGAGCTTGGCCAGCTCGGCCTTTCTGGCTTCGTCGCGCTCGCGCTGTTCCTCCTTCTCGCGGGCGGCACGTTCTTCGGCTTCCCGGAGCTCGCGCTCCTTCTCTTCTCGCTCTCTCTTCTCACGGAGCTTGCGATCGCGGAACTCCTTCTTGCGAGCAGCAATCTGCTTCTCCAGCTCTCGCTCAGCGTCCCTGCGGCGCTTCTCAAATTCATCGCGGCGTCTCTCGTGCAAAGAGCTTCTGAACTCCTCGTAGGCTGAAACAAGACGAGTAAGACGGTGCTTGAGTTCAACGCTTTCCTTGTGCTTCTCCTCGGCTTCCTTGAGAGTCTTGGTCTTGACCTTTTCGTATATGGCACGATCCCGCTCAATTTGTCTGGCGTAATCCTCGTTGAGCTTCTTGACTTCCTCCTTACGCAAGGCACGCTCCAAGTGATCAAATCGCTTTCCGGTGATTCGCACCTTCTCATTGACATCGTTCTTCTCGCGCTCCAGCTGGGCTAGCTTCATGGCACGAAGACGGTTGGTGTCAAGATTGTCCAAGTCATCGAGGTCGATGTCCAAGGCCTGCTTCTTGTTACCCAGCTCGAGTTCGGCAATCTGCTTCTTGAGTTCCTCTTTGCGGACTCGGTCACGCTCGGCTTGCATGCGCTTGGCCTCACGCTCCTTCTGCTCGGCAGCCAGTCTCTTGTCTTCGGCCTCCTGAAGCGCTTGCTCACGGAGACGCTTCTGACGAGCATTTTCCTTCTCCCGACGAGCCTGAAGCTCTGAGGCTTCCTCCTTGCGCTTCTGAATCGTTTCTTTGCGGGCCAGTATGTCGAGACGTTCCTGTTCGGCGCCAGCCTTGGCGCGCTGTAGAGCAGCTTGTCTGGCATCCTGGAGCTGTTTATTATAGCTGGGATCAATGTAATGGCATGTCGTGTACAGGGAGCGAGCGAGGCGAGTGAGTTGAGAGCGAACAATCTCGGAAGGTGTGCTCTGAAGTCGCTGAACAGTGCCAGTCTCCGACTCGGCGGAGCCAGCGGCAACTCCAGCCTTGGCCGAGGAAAAGACATCACTGTCAAAGCTGAGGACACCAGTGGCGTGATCCATGCGAACAGCAAGATCACCCTTCTTGTTACCGTTCATGATGAACTTCTCAACAGTGCCACGGGTGACCTGGTAAGGCTCGGGGAACTGAGCAAGACTCTCGACAAAGGCCACATCAACTGTCTCGTAAACCTGCGACAGTTGCTGGAATAGTCGGGTAAGAATGACCTGCTGAAGAGGGAGAATATATCGTTCCATTTCGGCATCTTCGCCGATCTTGGTCAAGATGGGCGAGATCTTTTGGCAAATGGAAAGAGGGTGGAAGTCAACTTCCAGGATGTTGTAGAGATCTCGAATCTCAGGACGAGCACGCTGAAGCAGAGACTTGGATAGAGCATCGCGGAAGAGTCTGTTACGAGTGGGAGCCTGGGTCATGCCAAGCAAGTGAGTGAGACGAGAGTTCTTGTTCTTCCTGGCCTCATCAAAGTCAACCATGGCGCCACGGGAACGCGAGGTGCTGATGACGGGAATGGCCAATGCAGACAAAAGAACAAAGGAGGCGGCCTTTTGCAGATCAGCATCAGAGGCGGGAGGGTTATCAGCCTTCTTGCCTTGCCCGCTGGCAACCAAAACAGACGACAATCGGAGCAAAGAGTAATATCTGGACCAGGCAGCGGCGTGGAACAGGTAGTTCTCGCCAACGAGGAAAATTCTGGTCAACTTCTCGTAGTAGTTGGCCATCATGACGTTTTTGGGAGGACGCTTGGACAGGCTGAGCAGAGTGTGAATGTCTTCAACACTTCGGAAGGCCTCTTGCCACAGCTCGAGCTCAACAGCCACGTTGAGCTGCTGGAAACGAGTCTCAAGGTGGCGCTGCAAAGTATCGGGGTCGCTCAAGTTAATAGCATGCATCTGAGAAGAGTACTTGGCAGCTGTCTGGACATGGTTGCGAAGCAACTCGCAGAGACGTCGGAACTCGGTCTTTCGTGCGTATTTGAGGCAGAAGTCGAAGGCCTGCATAGCCGTGCTCTGATAAAGAATCTCGAGACGGGCATTGTTGCGCAGAATATCGAGAACGGTACGGTATGCCTCCCAAAGAAATTTGAGCCAAGGGGTAACGATGGCACGGTCGGTACGATCGCGGGACTGTTCACCAGATACAGTGGCCAGCAGAATCGACTCAGGGGTCTCGGTGGCTTCCAAATCATCGATGTTGGCGGTGGCGGTGGCTTCGATGCTTGACTGAACTTCGTCGGCTTTCTGCTGGGCAGCCGTGACCTTCTCGACGGCCAACTCGATGAACTTCTTCAAGACGAGCTGTTCAAGGGGGTTAGCTCGAAAAGGCTCCTATATGCCACCCTCCCCCCTTTCCCACCAGATAGCACATCACTTACCTCGATGGTGCCGATGTTTGTATTCTGAGAAATATTCTTGTACTGGTACAGAGCATCCTTGGCCAGCTTGCCCTTCTTCTGCTCAACGGACAACTCCACCAACAGTAGCATCACAGGCTCTAGCGACACGATGGGAACATTTCGGGAGCGCTTGCTGGTGACGTGCTCGTGCAGCAGGTTCAGGGCAGCAGAGGCCTGGTTGACGCCGATGAGCTCATGAGCGCGCTTGAGCACATTTTCGGGTTTTTGGTGCGGCGGAGGCGGCTATTGTTGGCGATGATGGTTAGCGATTGCAAGCAGTTTGAGCTTCCGACGCGGGTATCACAGTCACAAGGGGAGGGGGTAGAGCAAAGACGTATGACCAAGCGTTTTCTTTTGCTTCCTTCTTGACGCACCATGCTGGGCAACCTCCTCCGTGGGTTGACTTGGATA
The DNA here is from genome assembly GCA_003814445.1 of Epichloe festucae Fl1. Lineage (NCBI taxonomy): Eukaryota > Fungi > Ascomycota > Sordariomycetes > Hypocreales > Clavicipitaceae > Epichloe > Epichloe festucae. The sequence goes on along the minus strand of CP031387.1, from coordinate 3,607,921 downwards.
GATAGAGGGGTTTCGGGGGCTATGCTTAGCCGTCGCAAGCCAGAGTGCGTATATAATGGGGCACTGAGGACTCGTGGTGATGATGCGAGGCACAGTAACAGGAATTTTCAATTTTCGTGTGTGGACGCTATCCGAGCGTCGAGGGGCTGCGCCGAAACAGATGTCACGTGAATGTGAGTGATTACCTCATCCTACGCACCAAATGGCAGGCTGACCACGCGTATGAACAACTCAATAGCTAGCGAGAAGAACTCTGTCTTTTTTTGTACGAGATAACTAATATACTGTACAAAATATGAAATCGCCCTATTTTAACATTGGGCGAGCCCAGAAAGTCATCGATTCGAAATGGGGGTTGACAAGCCAGGACGATAAAGACTCCGTACCCGTTGAAACAAGTCTTGCGATGTGACATCTGTTTTCGAACCACGTGACTGCGGGGTGGCGCCTCAATGCCCTACTAATATTTTGCGAGCAAGCTTTGGTAGCTGCGAGCTTGTTGTCATGATGGGAGCTTCACAAGCAACGAATCAAGCTTCCATTTACACACGCCATGACTGACGAGCAATCAAGAAGATCGCGCTCTCGCTCACCGACACGCGCGTCTCGTCCTAGCCGAGGCGGATTCCGATGGAAGGATAGCAGGCGCAGAGACAATGCTCGCGATGACCCCGGCCGGCGCAGAGACTTTCGTGATGGCCCCCGAGATAGGGACAGAGAACGGGATGGGTACCAAAGAGGAGATCGTGATGATGGTCGCGACCAATACAGAGACAGGGATAGGAACAGAGACCGTGACCGCGATCGCGATGAACCTCGCAGAGGCTCAGACAGGCTCCGATCTCCTCGGCGTGACAATCGAGACTCCAAAGATGAGGGCGATGTCAAGAGGGAGAAGAAGAGCAAACCCGCAGCAGCAGCAGCCGCCCCCGCTGTTGGAGCTGAGGAGGAAATGATCGTTGTCAATGTCAACGACCGACTTGGAAGCAAATCAGCCGTTCCCTGCTTGCCCTCGGATACAGTTGGGCAGTTCAAAATCATGGTGGCAGCACGTATCGGCCGTGAACCTAACCAGATCATGCTGAAGAGACAAGGAGAACGCCCTTTCAAAGACCACATTACGCTAGAGGATTATGGCATCTCAAACGGCGTCCAGCTGGACTTGGAAATCGACACGGGAGACTGAGCAGTATGACGAGAAGAATAAAAAATCACGGCAATGACGCCATGTGTACATGTCCGCCGGGGGGGGGGGGGGGGGGGTGAAAGCTGGAGCCAAATGGAGCTTGCTTCCTCATCAGCCATATCAGAACCTTTTGTCTATCTGTTGGCTTTTCTTTGACAAAATCAGGAATTGACGGCTGCAGCCGGCGAGCGACGGCCGCCTACCAACATTTTTTTTGTTTCGCGCTTACGCCGCCAACCTAACAAACGCTATTGTAGCATGAGAAGAAGCATTTTCTACCCCAAACATCTATGAAATGTCTCCTCATCGCGCTGAAGCGTTGGCGCGCTACCATGGTTTGTGTGGGCTGCTTCTTGAAGGGTGGGACGAATGTAATAGCCTCAGGAGGGCCGTTGCCACAGTCCGAAGTAAACAATAGACGGAGCGTGCATACACGAACCTATGTGCGTCTGTCGTTATACCTCCTAGCGTCTTGGGGGTGATGAGAGAGATTGTCTTGTTTATCCGTGGCACCCCAAACCTTGAAACAGATCCGCTGAGGGATGAGGGATACTCCGTAGTGTGCTACGGATTACTGGCACAAGACTGTAAGTAATATGCAGTGCCTTTATAAATCTGTGACAAATGAGTCCCAGGAGGAACTTCCCGAAAGTTGTGTCAGTCACCCCAGTGTATTACGGGATCCGTAAGACGGAACAGATTCGTTAGCGTAGCACGTTATTACGGAGTAGAAGGCCTTTGCTGCACTGCGAGACGCTTCCATTTCATGTTCACCGAGCTGTTACTCCATAATATAATTTAGTCTCCTTTGTTTCTTGAGCAACCAATGGAGTACAGCGTACGCAAATAGCCGAGCTGCCGAGCGAACAAACACCCACTGTCGGCGGGTAAAGGCGAAATCCTGCATCGGAGGCCGCGGTTCTGGCAGGTGGTCGCATCGATGGATGATGTCCCCAGTGACGAACGGCTGCAAGCCAAGTGGACTCGCGAGCTAAAAAGAAACCAGGGTGTTTTTTTTTTTCACCTTCATGTACTACGGACTACGGACTGCGGACTACATACGGACTGCGGACTACGGAGTACATGCACTGACCGATGCATTGCTCCCAACAAGTGGCATGAAACGCCTTCTCTGTGAGCCCGCGCAAGCACCCGGTGGCCCTTGGCTGCCTGCCTCACGTGAGGGAGACAGACACGTCTTGCTTGGCACGTACTCCGTACCAATGGGAGAACCCGACCCGGCGTGAGAACAGCTGGATTTCCTAGCATCGCGGACATGTAGGTGTCACACGTACTCCGTACCATCGCCGACAATGATCTTATTGTGAAACGTCAAGGAAAGCCGACCTTTCTGCGGAATATTTGCTCCTAATTTATTAGTACGGCGTGCCCAAGAGAGGACATCTGCCGGGGTGGGTGGGCACGCGTGTTAAATTTCAAAGGGTTTTTTTTTTTTTTTTTTGGGTGAGCTCAATGCGGCAGGGCAGCCAATAGATGCCCTGACACGCTGACACGGGGTTTCTGTCAAGAGAGCGGGATGATTGAGTTGGTGTACTCCGTAGCGAGGGGGGGAGAAATGAGGGCAATGTACTCCGTACTGCATGGATTCTGACAGATATACCCCGTAGAAACTAAAATGAACCATGCTATTCAGTGTCTTGATTGTTTTGATTGTCAATTGTAATCCAAAACGAACCAGACCAGGGCGATGGCCAACCTGCATTTGAGGTGCTCGGGGTGCTTGGATCCACATGCGCGCCCTGCGCATCCATAAACGGCTCTTGTTAGGGCTGTTAATTTGCCCGCCCAATAACCAATAACCCAAGTCCACTTATTTATTAGTCCATAGCGCATGCGTTAATGTCCTCTTGCCCTGGGCCACCCTAAATCTTAGCGGCCATCCGGGCTTGGCCTTGGCCGTGGCTAGCTTCTCACCACCAAGTCCAGTCCCCTTCTCTCCTTCACGTCGTTTCTTCTTTCATCCCCCCCCCGTCTTTCTCCCCTCTCTGCGTATGTTCGTCAACGTCAACGTCAACCTCTTGCTCGCGACCCGCCCGGTTGCAATCGATCGGTAAGTTGCGACGTCTCTCCTCTGCTATTTTTGTCATCGCATTGCACTGCATAGCATAGCTGCGAGGCCCTTTTTCTTCCCGTCCAAACGGCCTTTTCGACCCAGCACGGATAAAAAAAAAAAGGGGGGGGGGCTCAGCCCAAACGACACAGCGAGCGCTGTTAACCCATCGTATTATCGCCGCTTCGTGACGCCGCGCCTCGTCTGGACCACTTCTTCGCCGTCTCGTCTCGTCTCGTCCTCGCCACTCGCAGCTGTGCTATGCCCATTGGAATCATCTTCAAACGAAGTACACGCCAACACATCTGGAAACCAGTGTCGGCGCCTTATCACGAACACAGTACCTATTTTGGCGATCGACCGACTGACAATATTCTGCCTTGTAATTAGCTAGTCTACGACTCGATCAGTCAATCACCGCTTGCTCCGGCCCAACGGTGTCGGTGTTTGCAACCGCCATCTACGGGGAGAATCGAGCCCTACGACGTTTCGCAATCCGATCCGATTCGATAGGCCGTCTTTCTTCTTCCCTCGTCACAATGCCCCAATACACGTCACGCGATGTCGGCGATCCTTCGCAGATCAAGAAAACGAAACAGTCCATGGCCGACCTGAAGTTGAGGAGGTTAACAGAGCTTAACAACCGTCTACGCGAAGATCTCGAGCGTGAGCGCATTCCCGTCAGCACGGCTGCCAAAAGGTAAGAAGACGAATGCGAATGCGAATGCGACGGTGAACGGAGTGTCTCGGGACCCATCGAGTCAAGTCGTCAACGACACTTGCTACCATGAATCACACGAGAAGCTGACACGATTCGCGCGCAACTTAGCATCATCGCCTACTGCAACGGCACGAGGGATTATATGGTACCGTCAGTATGGGGTTCAGTGCCCAAGGGCGAGGACCCATACGCGCCGCAGCAATCTGGCGGCTGCTGCGTTGTCATGTAGAGCAGGTGTTTTTTTCTTAGTTGTTGACCTACTCGCGATAGATGCCAGAAAGGAAAAATAGAAAAGGAACCAGCCAACGACCTGTTACGATGGGGGTATTTGATTTTTGTTTGTTTATTGATGGCCGGGAGCTGCGACACACGCCCCGGCAGCAGCAGATGATACGTGTTCAACTCAGCAGCGAATGGCGGCAGCAACAAGTTCCTTGACGTGTTCTATATCTTAATCTGGAACGGTTGCGTTTGCAGGCTCAAGACGGAGGGAGTTTTTTTTTATGTATTTGGTTTTTTTTTACAGGATTACAAGACGGACCGGTGGAACACGGCGTCAACAAGTCACAGATATTTGCGCAACTAGATCATCATGATCCTTGAGCGGGGGACCATGACTCGAGGCTTACTTATATCCCGACCTGTATGGACTTTTTTACTGTGGAAAAATACCCCCCCGCTTCCCACCTTTTTGAATCAGCAGAGAAGAGCGACATGGGAGAAAGGAGGCACCAAGGGGATGGGAGCAACGGTTGATCTTTTCCAGGCCTTTTTCCAAGAACGCCTGTGAACAAACAACATGGGGTTGCGACGGAAGGATGAGCAAAACGTTTCAGTCTGGGGATGCCGGCTCTTCAGCATTGTATTCATCTCCTTTTCTCTTCGTTACCACGTCATTCTTCTCTCTCCCTTTTCTTTCATGTCTGCATAAGTCGTTCATGTCTACAATATCGCACACGTTTCTCCAATTGTAGTCCGTAACGTCCGCTGAGTTGGTGCCCAGTGATTTCGTCGACAACGAAAATGTGGATGTGCATCCCCGAGTTGCCAGTGGTTCCGGAAAGAGCCGTAGCGATCCATCTCGCACACCACCCCCCCCTCCCCCCCAACACCGAGAGAAGAGGCCTAAAGCAATGCGGGGCAGGGGCCTCTTTTCAACTTTTTTTTTCCGTCCGTACTGCGTCAATTCACCAGCAACGAAGCCAAACTAAAAACCTTCCTTTCCCCCCCGTCATCCGTGATTTTCTTCACCAACCCTGCCCAGACATACTTCTTCGCACCCCGGCAATTCCCACAATGACAGACGCGCACCCTCCCCCCGGCACGCGCTTCCCCCGCGTAGTAATCCAGTTCTGCACACAGTGCAAATGGATGCTCCGAGCAGCATACGTACGTTTCCCTCCTTTCCTTCCACAGATCTACATACTAACAGTGTTACCCAATGGTGCACCAAGTTCGCCCAAGAGCTCCTCTCCACATTCCCCACCCTAGGCGAAGTCTCCCTCCAGCCCTCCACGGGCGGCACATTCACCGTGAGCGTGAGCCTCCACGCCGCCTCGTCCGCGCCCGCGCCCGCGCCCCAGACCCTATGGGACAGGAAGCGCGACGGCGGCTTCCCCGAGACCAAGGAGCTGAAGAGGCGACTAAGGGACGTGATAGAGCCGGGGAGGGACCTGGGACACGTGGATCGGGGGGCGGCGGACGGGTGCGAGGATTGCGCGACGGGCCAGGAAGAGGGAGGGGAGGGGGAGGGGGAGGGGAGGGGGAGGGGGAGGGGAATGGTTAGGAAACTTGTTCGGGATTCTTGCGCGACTTGTTGTTGTGAGGGGGCTGCCTTCCTTGGTTGTTGTACGCAGTACGGAGTACGGAGTATGGGCATGATGATGATGACTGGACATGGAAAAAAAAGCATCATATATTGAACTCGGCGTGTGAATTTGCTCGAGTAGGATATACGGATGGGATGGGATGGGATTGCCTCGGCGGCGCCTCGAAAGAGCCGGGTAGAATTGGGGCCGTCGACGTTGGGAATTGGTGCTCACCATCAAGACAAAAACAGAGAGTAATCAACCATTTCATGTATATTGAATAATCAGCTAAGAGAAACAGCCATTCGTCGTGATCGAGCGCACGGAGCATTAGAGACGATTCGGGCTGCGCTTTGTAAAATTTTCCTTTCTTTTCCCCCATTCCGCCGAAGCAACCCCCTCCCCCACCCCCCTTTCCCTCCGCTGGGCGTCCTCCCGACATATACACACGGCCACATACATATCGGCCGGGAGAACACTTCGCAAAAAGGTGCGACGAACAAGTTTTGTACAACCCGAGGCAACCAACCCAGCAGGCTCGCTGCCGGAACACCCGGCGATGGCGCAAGGTCCGATGCGCACTACCATGCCACAAGCATGGCACCACGCACAACCTTGCGAGGAGGGAGAGATGTAGAGATCGAGATTCGACAAAGGAATCGGAGAGAGCTTTGAGTGTACAGATCGACAAGACGTGTCGGAGATGCAAGAAACATAAAGAATCGGACGTTGAGGACATGTCAATGTCGTTTTTTGTGTTGGCGTTTTCGTCAATCGGCGCTGGTAGTATTTGCTGTCCCCTCTTTTTTTCTTTTTTCTTTTTTTTTTTTGGAGAGCTTTGAGTGTACAGATCGACAAGACGTGTCGGAGATGCAAGAAACATAAAGAATCGGACGTTGAGGACATGTCAATGTCGTTTTTTGTGTTGGCGTTTTCGTCAATCGGCGCTGGTAGTATTTGCTGTCCCCTCTTTTTTTCTTTTTTCTTTTTTTTTTCTTGGAAGCGTCGTCGTAGTACTAATCATTCGCCGATTTTCGTGGGCAATGCATCATGCATTTAGCGCCGTCCGAACCTAGAGAGAGCAATCATGTTCGTATAAACTCGTTCTTTTTCTTCTTGGTGCATTTTTTTTTTTTGCCATTTTTGCAACTTCTTTTGTTTCATAAACAATCACTGTTTGGATTTGGATTTGGGTTTGGGAGTGACTGGTTTGCTTCCGCTCCCGAGACCACCGTAAACGTACTTTTGTTTCTTCTCAGCAGGCTTGAGGATCTATTGCAAAGAATAGCGGTTAGTACTCGACTTCGGTTCTTTGCTTGAGAGGCGAACCACACCGGGGGACTGCTACTGACCTGGAAAGAGCAGAGCAAGCTCTCGTCAACGCTCATCATGGCTCCCGCATTGTCGAATTCACCACAGTAATTGGGCGCGCTGAACAGTGTCACCAACTGACGCTTGGAGAAGAACTCGTAGCCGTCTTCGACGACCTGGTGGGCACGACAGATGAGATCCATGTCGTGCTTTTGCAGGAATCGAGACACCACATCGGGCCCAAAGGTAAACGAGACACCTCGGTCGTTCTCACTCCAGCCGGTAATGTCCTTGTCGGGATCAGACCAGAGCAGGTCGCAAAGCAGACCACAATCGGGAATCTGTGCCAGTCAGTACATGATGAACTACACCAGAGAGGAGAAAGAGGGGGCCACATTGGGCACATACATCAGTGGGCCGCATGACGCGTCGAATCTGCTCCATGGAGTTCAAATCAGGGCTCAAACCACCGTGCATGGTGAAGATCTTCTCGTCGATTATAGCGGCGATAGGAAGGCAATTGAAGCAGTCGGTGAAGGTCTTCCACAGCTTGATGTTGTAGCGGCGCTTGCACTCGTCGTAGAAGCCGTAGATACGGTTGATGGACGCACACTCGTGGTTGCCACGCAGAATGAAGAAGTTTTCGGGGTACTTGATCTTGTAGGCAAGCAAAAGGCAGATAGTCTCGAGAGAGTGCTTGCCTCTGTCAACGTAATCACCCAAGAAGAGGTAGTTGGCTTCGGGAGGGAAGCCACCGTACTCAAAGAGCCGCAGCAAATCATAATATTGGCCGTGGATGTCGCCGCAGATCTGTACCGGTTAGCAACTGCACGTCTCCCTTTCTTGGTCTTGGTCTTGGTCTTGGACTTGGACTTGGTTTTGCGGTTGTTTGCGTTCTTGTGCTTGCAGAAAGATAGTGAGGCACCCCCCCCCCCCCGGCAAAATGCTACCTGGGCTGTGTTGATGGAAAATTAAAAGTCTTACCTTGATGGGAGCCTCGAGCTCGAGCAGGATGGGCTGAGAGATGAAGATTTCGCGGGCTTTGGTGCACAAGTACCGAATCTCGGCCTCGAGCAACTGGACCTGCTTTCCGGGTCGGCTGCCCCGCACTTCGAGAAGGCGATCGATTATAGAATCGAGGTCGACCTCATGTTGGTCAGCCATAGTAGGTAGATCCCTTGGCGAGGGCTTGCCCGCAGGTACCGTGGAGGCGGGCGGCGTTGGCGCGGAGAAAACGAGGCGACGTCGGAGCAGGCCGATGCGCGGGACGTGGCGGCTGCGGGGAGTCGTGCGATGGAGGCTTGTGACGGAATGCTGATAACGATGCACCTCGAGAATGTCTAGGAATAAGGCCAGCCGCAGGTCAGCGACGAGGCAATTCCGTAAATCGCTCGCTAGACTTGATAATGAGAATGGCACTGTTGCGATGGGACGTGTGGACGGACAGACAGCCAGCCCATGAGAGGGAGCATCGAGCTGGACCAGATGCAAGTCCATCCATCCATGGTGCAACTGCCGCCACGAAACCGTGTGCAACGAGAAATTTTGTCACGTCTCAAGGCAGGGTTTTTGGAGCGCGGAGCGCGGCGACAGCAAACGCCCGTGAAGTGGTGGGAGGAGACGCTGGAGGGCCTGCGACGAAGACCAGGGGAAAAAAAAAAAAAAACAAAAAAAAACACACGAGGTAGGGTAGGCAGGCAGGCAACTTACGCGAAGTGATCACAGCTGGGCAGAGGCGGCCTGGGAGGCGGCGGAGCGAGCGGAAATTGTGCTGCCTTGGAAAAGCGAGAGCGGATTCAGACGGAGAAAACGAGGATGATGGGATCAATCTCAATACGCACAAACAGACACGGTCGCCGAGGTCTGTATCGTCGTCGTCGTGGCCTCGTCGTGGTGGCCTGGGAGGGCGGCGGTCGTCGGCAGATGGCTTCAGCAGAAGCAGTCGTCGTCTGGGTTCGTCGTGGTGGCCTGGGGAAGCTGGATGCCAGAAAAAAGGTCTCGGTCGTCTTGAGAGGATGATGTCTCAACCTGATCGCTTATTATTTGTTCTTTCCGCGTGGGGGAAGGTCGTCGTCTTGAAAATAACGCCTGTTGGGCAGTTCGTCGTGGGTGGGAAAAATCGCTTTTGGAGCAGGTGAAGGGGGAAGGAGGCCGTTGAATGGATTGGGCTGGTCTGGTGTGGTCTGGTGTGGTCTGGTCTGATCTGGTCTGGTGTTATCTTTTTTTTTTTTCTTCCAAACGTTGAGGAGGGGAGGGGAGCGGAGGGGAAGGGAAGCGGAGCGGGGGCAGTGCTCCTCCAGTTGCCAGTGTGCGAGCCAGCGGGCGTGGACACTTGTTGGAAGTGATGCGACTGCCGCGCCCCTGATGGGAAGCACTCACCTTTGGAACTTTGTCCAAGGGTCTCTCCGAAGCCTCTCCGAGAGCGCTGTAGATGAGAGCCCCAGAGCCTACGGACTAGAGGAGGTGACTTGATACGGACCGTAGTTTACTCCGTACAGGACGGTCGGGACAGACAACAGGCTCCACCCGAGTGGCCAGGTCAACGTCAACTGGAGGAAGGAAGTGGAGGTGGAGGAGGATCTGGGCAGCCAGCCAGTCACGGCACTCGTGTCGCATGCGGGCAGCCATCTCAGCCATCTCAGCCATCTCAGCCATCTCGGCTCAGGTGCAAGAAACAACACGATGATGCGATGGCACATCTCGCCATTCTCTTCTCTTCTCTTTTCTTCACCTTGGGGCGGTCGCATTTGCTTTGCTTTTCAGAGTGGTGGTCCGCCAACACGCCACCCAACAAAGCAGCAACCGGTCATCTCGCAGTTCCAGCCCATCCGATCCAGAAGCTGTCGCCCAGACATGCACTGATCTGGAAGAAGCAAAAGTGACAACGCAATCAATCCCTCAGAGGTCCTCCACAGACCTCGACTTTGTTAAAAACCCCAAGTACATAGTCCGTACAGCCCAAGCACCCCCCCCCCCCGCGTTTCCCGATCCACTTTTCCGTTCATTTCCGTTCATGCCAGGCGCAAGGCGGTTGGGTGCTCACTGCTCAACGAGTCACAACCGTCATTGCCGGCGGCCAGCCGAGTAGCTCAGCTGCCTGAACTCTATTCACAAGGGGCCAAGGGCGAAGGGCGAGCCAGTCTCATCCGTCATATACCGGCCAATGCCGCCATCACGTTTTCAAAGCCGATATGCAACTCATTATCAACAACTTCTCATCTCATCTACACTAGCAACATCACCATATCATACCTGCTGAGATGGTGAGAAAAAGTAGACCAACGCCTGATGTTGAACAAGAAAAAAAAAGAAATTTACCATTCTCAATCCACCAAACGGACGTGTCAAGAAGAGAACCAGAGTAGATACAGAAAAATAAGTAGAATGCCACGTCCATAAGTCCCGACCTGTCCCATTGTTACCGCCCTGTACGCCAGCCAAATTTGTGACAAACGATCCTGTTGGTCATTTGTGGATAGAAGATGAAAAGGAAGGAAAAAAAAAAAAAAAAAAAAAAGGGGGTGGGGAAGGGGTTTGCCCAGATGCTCTGCTTGAAAAATACAGCAGGAAACATGGTAGACATGTCAAATAAAGAAGCAAGATTGTTGATAGTATACATCATCTCCGCCTTCCGGAAGCTCTTCTCTTTCTGGGCTTGGCCGAGGCCTTGGCTTTCGTGGCACCCGTGTCCGACAGACCGTTTAGATCTAGGCCTGCAGCTTTGACGGACTCATCGACTTCGGCTCGGAGCCCCTTAAGCTCTTCGTCATCGAGGTCGGTCAGTTCCTCACTGAGCATCCGCACGGCATCGCGGCCACCGACCCAGTGTTCTCCGAGAATGGAGGTACCCTGTGGTTGCATCGACTTGAGGTACCATAGGACGCCTCCGTCTGTCAAGGGATCCAAGGGTTCTTTGCCCAAGCTTCCGTTGGATTGCGGGGGCGTGGGAGGTCCTGTCTGAACGTCAGACGGGGCCAGGTTGGCATATTCTTCGCTTCCGGGCGGTGTCTCGGATGTTGGAGGGCCGTTGCTTCTGCCTCGCTTGCTCTTCCTTGGTGATGCTGTGGGCGGCTCTTCCGACTTGACATTGACGATGCCTAGGCCAGACGTGTTGACCTGAATGTTGACTCCATCTTGGCCTTCCGCACCACCGTCCTCAGCCGTGTCCATGGGGTCACCATCGGCGTCTGGATCCTCACTGGCGCCTGCATCGATGGGACCGCTCTTGACGGTAATTTCTGACGAGTCCACAGCGTCGACCATGATGGTATCTTCCCCCTCTTCCTGTTTTGTCGTCGTTTCCGAGGTCGTGGCAATTCTTGACGTGTCAATGCTTGCTTCAATAAGGCTATCCAACTCTTTCTGCAGCGTTTCATATGGTTTGTTCGAGATCTCAGATTCGACCCGCAGAGCCGCCTCCAAAAGGGGCTGCACCGCCTTGAGGATACGCTTGCCAAGCTTGCGCCGTTCCCGGATATCAGAGAAGTTCGTTTTGGCAGGGGATGCGTCGCCGACTTCGGTCTGTGGCTCGCCGCCTCGGTGCGCAGAACTAGGGGCATTTGCGATTCTTGTACCGATGACGTCTCCCAAGTCCTGGGCGAACGCCATGGCACTGGTATAGAACCGCCGGTTGACACGGGACTGCAAATCATCCAAGCCACTCGTGAACAAGTCCTTGTCCAAACTGCAAACACACGACACTTAGCACTCTGCTCTTGCTGCGTAAAAGGAAAAGACAAGGGACATGTTTTCAACAAATGTACTTACGACATAGCCTTCTCAATCGCGGCGGGCAGGTGCTTAGCCACGGGAAAATAGCACTCGTCCACAAACTCGTGCTCAAGCTCGGTCGCGTCGGCCTTGATCTGCTCCCGCTGCACAATTTTCTCCGAAAGATCTTTGAGCTGTTCTAGGTCTTTCAGTATAATCTCGGCAAACTCAACTCGCCGCGCCAGACGCGCCTTGCCGTTCGGTCCCATCGATGAGAAGTCTCGCCTAGTAAGCTCCATGGACGAAAAGGTCTCCATTTGCAGCTGGAGGCGCTTGAGCAGGCCAGCGCCACGCCGGGCTTCCCGCTTTAGAGTCCAGTAGCGACATGCTTCGCTCAGAAAGTCTTTGCGTTTGCGGAACGGGAATCGTTGGATGGACGCTTCAACGATGTCGAAGACAGCTTGAGGAATAATTGGCGCGCCGGACGGAAGCTTCCACATATTTTTGGGCGGCTGGTCGTTCTTCTTTCTTTCTGCCGCGGCCGAGAGATTCTTTGCACTGTCCGCCTGCGCGTTGGCAGGAACCTCTGTCAGCAGGCTTCGCTGCTGAGCAGCAATGACATTGGCCATGGCCAGACTGTCGGCCCATATACGCCCCTTCATGTTTCTCTTGTAGAATTTCTTGGCTGATCGAGCTGCCTGGTGAACATTATTCTCCTTGCTGTAGTCCAGTGGGCAGTGCTTGTCACAGAAGGCTTTGAGGACCATGTTGCCATCCAAAACAGCCAGAGCACCATGACTGGTCTTCATTTTCAAGTAGAGCCTGGCTCTTCTGGCACATGTGACATGGAAAGCCTGGTAGCAGTTCTTGTTGGAACACTGAATGCACGCGCCCATCCTTTGGCGGCAAATATAGCAGGACAGCTTCCACCTTGTTTTTGGCACTTTTTCCACATCCATCACCGGCTCCATGAACGTGTGGTTACCCAACGATATCTCCGGAATCCACATCGCGCAGAGCAGATGCGCCCACTTGGAGGAGTTGGTCTGTTTAAACGCGCCGTCTGTATTGGGGCAGAAGATACATGTCTAGAATGTAACGCGAGTTAGCAAAGGACATTCTTCTTGCATGTCGACGGTAGGGAGGCTGGCGCGAGTTATCCTTACAGGAATGCCTCGGCCACAGAGCTGGCATTTGCGGCAGAGCCATTGGCCTTCAGGGATGAACGGCACACCGTAGCATTCCTGATGCACAGCCAGATTGCAACCGTCGCAGAAGACGATCGCGTTTGTGTTCTCACAGTCGCCATCGTCGCAGATTGCGCACTTGCTATCCGGCTCCTCTCCGGATTGCGTCTCACCATTTACTGCCGCAGCAGAACTGGATCTGGGTCGATGTGTTTGCGGGGGCTTTGGGTTAGGTTTTGGTATTCTTTTCTCGAGAGAATGCCACTCCTTCTCAATCTTTGTTATTGTAATTTCAAAGACCTCTCTTGTGATGGCCTCGAGCTCGTTCTGCTTTCTCTGGGCATTGAGATGTTCCAGCCACATGTCGTCCTGCTCATCCATGTCATATTCGACGCGGCCAAGCCTAGAATGATGAGAATGGTCTTCGTTGCTGTTGACAGGCGCAAGGTCGAGATCCTCCTCTGCATTGGTATCGATGGCCTTGATCAGTGTGGCATCGGGACGGATGAACTCGTCGCTCTCTTGATAGCCGACGTTGCTCATCGCCTTGTCGACATAACGTGCCTGGCCAAAAGTCTTACTCTCAAATAGCTCAATGCGGTTTGTTTTACGGTAGGATGGCAACTTGAGGTCCAGCTTTTCTTTCGGAGTTTGATTGGATATGGGTAGTATTTTAGGCGTTCGAGGGGTCATTCCCAGGTCTGATGGTCGAGACGTGTAGAAGCTGACGACCTCGCGCGTCGGTCGCCTCGACCGCCTTGATGGAGTTCCTAGTTGTGTGTCAAACAGATTGGTCTCAGTCTTTCCCTGAGGGTTCGGAGTCGTCCCCGTCGAGGCAGGATTGATTTGCCGCGAGGGAGTCATGGATCCATTTGCCAACGGTGTGCCTGATTGTTGCGCCGCAGGGGCACCAGGCGAACCTTTGGAGATGCCATCAACATCGTCCGCAGAGAAAACCATGAACGTCTTTTCGATATCGAGATGTGGATGGAATTCTTCCCAACTGCGCTCTTCTCGCGGTTTGTAATCTTCAGCTTGCTTGACCGAGGCCGCCACAGCAGCAGCGGTACCCCATCTCATTTCTTCTAGTTCCTCACTTGCAGACGCGCGGGATCGAGTGCTTCTCTCTCGTCGAGATGCGACCGATGGTGAAGGTCCATTCAGGACGCTTCGTGTTGCAGTTGACCGTGGTCTAGGTACTGAAGTCGGAGCTGGAACGTCCTGCTCATCTGCGTCTATAAATCTACCACCGCCTCCAGGTCCTCCGGGAATGTACCTTCGCCGTTTCGGTGGTGGCTCTGTGACAGGCCCGGCAGACAGAGCTTGTCTTGCCGCGCGCGCCGCGTTCGTCGATCCGGGAGGGCGGCCGCGAGGGCGGCCCGTTGGCGTCCTTCTTGGTGTTGGCGAGGCAGGAGCCATGGCTGGATTGCGCACTCTTCTCGATTTGACGCGGATACACCGTTTCGATCCAATCCAATTGTGAAATTTGTCGTGGCAAGCAGCGTCGTCATGAAGAGAGGAACCAGGGGGGGTCAAATTGCGCGCGACCTTGTCAAGGGGCAGGGGCGGGGTAGGCGATCATTTCAGAGCCCCGTGTTGACGCCCGTAGACTCAAGGTCGCACGTATCTGGTGACTTGAGTGACTGAAAAACGAGTCTCGTCGTGGCGCAAAGGGATGGAAAGAGCCGATATTGAGCAGTGGCTCGTTGATACGTCGTCGGGAGGCCATCTGTCGTCGGGGGAGAGCGAAAAACAGATAACGCGTGAAGTCGCAGGCGCACGGACCACTTGATACCCACGGCACGGCGTGGATGGATTCCTTGTCTTCTTTCGGCTAGTGAGCTGCTTGGCTCCAACGCCTCCCTCTGCTGCACACCCGACTTAGTCAGCAGCGGCGCCACTTTGCTCTACCACTTTTGGTCCAATAAGGCGCCATCGCACCTGCACTGCAATTCGTATCTGGGGAACGAGCCGAGAAATGTGGTTCTTGCGCAATTCGCCATGTCACGAAGTTGGTCTTGCCTTGCAGCGACTAATCGGCTTGTCCATCTACGTGCTGATTCGGCCTCTCACCCCGTGATGGAAGCAGAAGATTGATGGGTTTAGTCCGGTAATTTGAATGAAATCTCAATCATGTGCAATATACAGACGTATGAAACGACACAGGCACGTGTGGCTCTGAAAAGGCGAAGCCAACTCCTTGAAGGTTTATCAGCAGATTGACCATCGCGACTTGGCATGCCAACGGGTGGGTGCCTCGTCTGATGACATTTACATACAGAGGCGCCCACTGCAGACATGATATTTGACGCAGTACGAACAGATGCTTTTCCCTCAAAACTCGAAACAGATTCATGATCAGCCAATGCTTTGCTCTATTAGTCCACTGCCAAAACTGGCACTCTAACTAGTCGTTGTCGTTGACTTGCCAAAAAAGATAATTTACCCATACGTCATAGCGTAGGATTTATCTTATTTGCCCTTATCCGGATCGTCCGGCGCCGAGTCTCCCACATGGCAAATAAAACAACATGCCAAGACATCCATCATCCACTTTCTCACCATGCTCATACCAGCAAGCAAAACGGTCAACACCCACCTGAACCCACCAAACGACAAAGAACAGGTTCCACCCATATGTGAAACCAAGACGGCTTCGTTCAAACAGAGCTGGAGAATCTTAAGATAAAGCCAGACTGCGTAAAAAGACCAAAGCCACCGATTTTGCAAACAGAAACCCGAGCGCCGAAATCGCTATGCTTCGTAAAATCGTTCCATAAGCCATGTTACCAACCTCCTAGGGAAAAAAACAAAGTCCAACGTCAAAACTCAAAAGGGGTGTATTAAATTCCAAGAATCAATTCACAGGACATGGCATCCATATGAAGTCAAAGCAACCAAGAACAAAAGGCAAACGCTCCAGTTGCTAAAAGCGTGGAACAAGGGATTTCGCTCGGTAGGGGTATCAATCCAAGGATAACTTGGTGGGCACGAAAAAGCAGTAGCACTGTGGTCACCCCATAAACGTTCAAAATCAGCCCAAAGTGCGGCCGCTGTGGACGGCTTGGGCTTGAGGTACGTGATGGGATACGTGACCAGTTCGGAGCGATCCAACAGACGGGACAACAGAAGACAAGAATGGACTCGTGTTCCCATCCCAGCTCTCCTCACTCAACACACTTAGATAGCCGCTGCCAACTCTGTCGCGCAAGGCTTCGATTTTGCGACGATACATCTCACCACTGGTGTCCCAGCAGTCCTGAGACTGGATCGGCCCTTCCGTAAATGCCACGTCACCAAAGGAGTGTGGTCTGACGGGCGCGGGCGGTCTTTCGGAGAAAGCTGTAGGAGACTTGTTCTTGCCATCACCTGATAGCACAAGTGGCGGCAATGCAATCTTCAAGGCTTGCGGCGACACTGGATGATTGACATTCAAAGTCTCTGTTGTGACCTTCATAGTCTCTTTCTTAGAATCCGTTGGAGAGGAAGACGTAGCGCCGTCGCCCGTTGCAAGATCGACGATGCGTCTCTTGGACACCTTGCGATGTCGGGTAGAGCTCGTATTTACTTCACTTTTTACAGCCTTAGCCACAGGCCGCTCTTTGCGAAACACGAACGGCTCTTTGGGCTCATTGTGAATTATAGCAGGCTTGCTAACATCTACCACAACGGGACCGTTGGCAGGCTTTGGCTTGACCACGGGTACAGAGTCAGGAATCGGAGACCTCTCAAGCAACAGGCGCTTCTCCGCATAGCTTGGGCCAGTGCCATCGATAACAATGTCCTCCGTATGGCCGGGGGCGCCCCTGAAGAGATTGAAGACAATCATGCGGTAATCCTTATGGGTCCGTGTGAAGGGATTGCCTTCCAGCCAGACTTCGCGAATATCCGGGATGCCGGTCAATCTGGCAAGTTCGAGTGGGTCGGCGAGATGGTTGTCTCGGAGATCAAGCCGCTCTAATGGATACAACTTCTCTGTTCCAGCTAGAGATTGTAATCGGTTCGCTCGTAGGTTGAGGGCGGTGATGGCGGGGAGTGGGTTGCGAGTCAAGGATTGCAGCGAATCGATCATGCAATGCGAAAGGTTCAAGGCACGGAGAGCTGTAAGTGTAGCCAGACTATCGGGAATCTGGCTGAAGAGATTGGATGACAGGTCGAGTGAATAGAGCGTGTTCGAGAGAGGTGCCAAACTGGAAGGGGGAATAGTTGTGATGGCATTGTCAGCTAAGCTGAGGTGTCGTAAGAAGCGCCATTTAGATGCTGGCAGAATACCCATGGCTAAGAGATTGCCAGAACTACCCCGTGTATGATGGTGCCAGGACTCGGAGAGGCTTGAATGAGAGCTTCCTGAGCCAGAACGTTTGATGCGCTGCTGAGAAGATCTCACTTGCGACGAGTTATTTCTGGAGCTTGCTGGACGGGTTGGGCTAATGCTTCGAGGTCGGGAAAATTTGCTTGGAGATGGAGGAGCAAAATTGTCCCTGTCTTCGCGAGACAGCGAGGGCCTGGCAGTATCAGAGCTTTCACTATCTTCCACCACCGGCTCGTTTGGTGTCATGGAGCCGAGACGAAGCTCGGCAAGGAGAGTTCGGTGTTCGGGAGACCCAGGAGCCGAGGCAGCTCTGACAAGCTCGGGGGATGTGATCATGGGACTACGACGAGGGCTGTTGGCGGCGGCCCAAGTCGTGGTCGGTGACGATTGGGATTTGGAAGTCCGACGACGTCTCTTGTCCATATCATCCAGAACGATGTCGATCAAAATGTCGGCAGGATCTTCGATCCCCGCATGCTTCAGGGTGAGAGATCGAAGCTGATCGGCAAGACGATCCCAGCCAAAGAACTGACGAAAGTCGAGACTGTTTATCTCGAGAGCTTGCAGATTTTTGAAAACGTATATAGGTACTGCAGAGTCGAATGGAAATTCCTCGTATCCACTTATCAGCCTTGCTCGCCAGTCAGGGGCAAGTTTGAGGCACGGAATCTTGGTGAAGGCAGAGTACAAGTACTTGAGGTCGGCTTGAATGGCCGCCTTTTGCCGTTCAGTTCGCGCAGCAGATATGCTTGCACCGATTCCCAAGCTGTTCCACAAGGCAGACATGCCCGACACGACACTGCGCATGCTAGAGACGGAGTGTATCGACCCCACGTCAGCGCTGCGGCTACGAGCTCGCTGAGTATTGCCCAGAAATGAAACATAGTTGGTGGATAGGGAACTATCATGGAGGTTCTCGAGGCGCACTTTCATGGGACCGACATTGATGCCTAGGTCCTCGAACCGAGAGAGCAGATAAAAGAGGTGATGAGGGGTAAGAGCCAATTTTGCCGACCTCACGTTATGCGACGTG
This sequence comes from Epichloe festucae Fl1, assembly GCA_003814445.1. NCBI lineage: Eukaryota > Fungi > Ascomycota > Sordariomycetes > Hypocreales > Clavicipitaceae > Epichloe > Epichloe festucae. The sequence continues at coordinate 3,589,582 of CP031387.1, read as the reverse complement.
AAATTGAGAGAGCCCAATGAGAAGGCCGCAGCCAGCGAGCCAGTTGAGGAGGAAGAGGTTGAAGGCCGTTCTGGCAATGTCGGGTATGAGGGGATCGTGGCTGCACTTGTGCTTTGGGACGTTCGATGGCGCACCTCGCGGCGCTGAAATTGCAAGGCATTGGCGAGAGCCTTCTCATGGGTGCGCACAAAGGCGGCCAGTTGCTAATCAACACGAAGAAGGGAAAAAAAGTTAGATCAGCTTTGTCACGTATCAAAGAAGTAATTCGTATGCCTTGTCGGCGCATGGACCTCGTCAATTTACCTTTATGAAATGTTCTCCGTCCTCAGAATCCATGCTGTCGATGTTTTCCCTCACACGTATAAAACAACGGGGGGGGGGGGGGGTTCGGCGTATGAAAATGTCGAAAGGGCAAGAGAGACAGAACGAGTAGGACAGATTTTCGTCCCAGTCCTCAACGCGCCGCTGGAAGTTGTCGTTCCAGATGACACCGGTCTGGCCTGCTGATGCAAGTTAGCGGACAAGGATAGCCAAAGGTCGAACACAAACCACGTCTTGAACAAAAACTGGTGCCATCCACAGTGTACTGAACAGTCAAGTCAAGTCCGTCGTCTTGGGTGTTATGGATAGGTTTGTGCAAACGATGTCCAGTTCCGAGCGCTGTGAGGATAATTACAAGTCTCCCGGGGTTCAGACAAGGAATCGCGGCAATGCTGTTGCTTTGATACATTCACAGGTGTACCAAAAATGAGAGAGTTTCACAGTGTGACGGCACAATGAAGAAGGAACAGAGCTATGGACCTCCGCAGAGAGACGGGGAAAAAAAAAAATGAGGTCGGTTGCATGGGACGACCAACGAACGGATCGCGAGGCAACGAAGGCTGTTCACAAGCAGCAACAGGATGGGAAAATAAAAACAAGCATTCGAATAAGGCAGCGATGACGCAAAGTAAACTTTGACGTTCATGCAAACAAGAAGCACGAAAAGCGAACAAGAGTGGTTGGGTCGTAAAGTGGACATGTTCTATAACCAGGGTGGATAGACAACAAAACACCGCAAGTGCAGAGGAGCGGCGACAACAACAAACGATTTTTGCAGCGGATGACTCACCTCGCAAGGACCAGAACTCTGAGCAAGTCGGCCAAAGTGTCGTCAGAATCAAGGCGACATCCGTACTCAAGCCAAGAGGAGGTGGTGTAAGGACATGAGGCTATTTCAAGCCCCGAGATGGAATCGAGGAGAAAAGCGTTGTCGAGGATGCAGGCCCGTTTCGCGCCTCGATGGTTGCACAGAGAAAGGGGAGAGAGAGGAGGGAAGTCGAGGGCAGGTTGAGAGATTCAAGAAGGGGTCCATTCGGGAAGGAGGGGTCCCTGGGAAGGACTGGGAAGGAGCGGGCTGCATACTCAAATAACAGGCGTGCCAGCCGAGATGGGACTTTGCAGGGTGGGCGGCGCGACAAAAGCACCCATCGCATCACTAACGACCGACGACCGACGACTAACGGAATCGCCTGGTGAGTGAGGGTGATGGATGAGAGGCGCGGCCGAACAAGCGGTGCTTCTTCGCCTTGCGTGCTTGTCCGGCTGCACGCCAGAGATAACGCCACGCAACGGGCTCCGAGACCAGGGTTGGGTGTGACTGGCGGCCAATGACTAATAACGAGGGTTTCCTGGTGCCGAGCGCAATTACACAAGACCCTGGTCACCAGGCGATCCAGCAGAGGTGAGCGCCCTGCTGATTGGGATGTATTGGGGTGTTATGGCGGTCGCAGCCCACACTTTTGGCGCCTTGACCAGGCAGGGCAGGGCTCGGCGGCGGTCGCCCCAGTCCCCTCGGGGGGCCCTCCCCGTGGTTCACATTGGTCTGCTTTGCTGCTGAATGTTTTTTCAGCAACCTGCCTGCACCTGCCTGCACCTGCCTGCAGCAATGGAATATCAACCGACGTCGAAAGCAAGCTGAACTGAGTGTGGAGAATGGCACGAGATCAGCAAGCCAGCAAGGCCAGCCAGGTGCGCAAAGATGGGATTCATGGCGCGTGGCGGGCATTTGAGCGCACGAATCCACACACATGGACCATGGTCCATCCATGTCTCGTGTCGGCCGTCCCATGCCCCATGCCGCCATGCAAATGTTTTCAATTGTGTGCCATTGTGGACCGTTGGACCCTCCCTACCGGCCCATGCCCCTTGGCTGCGTGATCCCACGCTCTTGTCTCTCATGACAACCTAAACGGGACCGTGTCTGCATCCACAACATGTGCACACCCCTGCATCGACATGTCTCTTATCCTGTTATCGTCTGTAGTCCGTAATCCGTGCAACGGACGGATCATTGTACACAATATCGCTCCTGCCTCGTCTCATGGCGGTCTGTCCATGTCTCCAAATGGTAGCCGCTCTCTTTGCAAGATGGTCATGTATGGACTACATGATGAGAATCGAATGCGAGCAAGGAGATTTTGCACACCGATTTTCTGCCGCCTCGCCGCATCCCGTTGACAGCAAGAAAAACCAAAAGAAAAAAAAAACCCCCATAACAAGACCGGGCATGATATAATAAGATAAAAATATGGGGGCTGATAGCAAGACAGTAGCTAGCTGCATTAGCTCCTTCCTGCAAGCATCTGGTGCATGCAGTCCGGGAATCAAACACCATTCATTCATCAATGCAATGCAAAGCAGAGAAGAAGAAGAAGAAGAAGCGATTTTACAATCGAGATCGATTGCGCCTGCCACTGAGGGAGCGATTCGTGTAGAGTGCATGCATGCATGCAAGCAAGCCTCACCTCAATTGCTCGTCTTCCTGAAAATTTGCACGGGGCCAGAGGGGACTGTCATGTTTCCTGCAGCAGAATTGCTTGCTGATGCGATGGCGAGACGTCTCGAGCGTAGTGGCGTTTGCACGCGGGGAGATTCCAAGTGTACAAACAGTTCCATGTTTCGTCGTCATCGGTCCATCGGTCCATTTGTCGGTTGCTTGTCAGCTAAATACGGATTATTTTAGCCTTGCGATATACGGAGTACTTGGTACATGTGAACCATGACAGATGGAACATGGATTGCCATGTTATTAATAGCATCGATTACATACATATCTCGGGCACTTTGTTGTTTTGGTCCCCGCACCGTTGTTAGATCCTGCTATATATATATATGTATTATTCTACTCCCATGCTTTTTTCGTGCCTGAACTGTTGAAAAAGGGTGAAGTGGCGATTGCCGCATCCGCATCCGCAATTTATTCTTGGCACAAGGGACGGACGTTGGTTGAAGCAACATGATATGAATGGATCCTGCAAGACTGCGTGTGCCCTGAGCGTGCGGAGCAAGGTCAACAATGGGAGTGAAAAAAGGGGCACCAGTCATGCTGTTTCTCGGAGGGGAAAAGAAGAAGCAGAAGAAGCAGAAGAAGAAGTCAGATACATGGAGCAGGCTCGGCCGGCCATTGGAATGCTGCAGCACACCCCTTCTTTTCTCCCTGTTCTGCATTCCTGTCACCCTCCTCCCCCCCCCCGCACTCGCCCACATCAATCACCGTCAAAAAGTCATAAATTATTATATAATCTCCCCCCGTCGCCATTGGCACCGGCATGCCAGAAAGACATGGTAGGTATGCAACGGAGCGTGGCAACCCCCAAGGAACCACCGGTAACACGGCTGCTCGGATGCGAAACTTGCGCACGAATAAGATTTCTCCCATGAGTCGGACCTGGACCACCCGATGTGGTCAAACGTGCTGTGCGTGCGTTCTGTCAAATTTTGTGTCATTGTCGCTCGAGATGCAGCAAAGTCCTGCGGCTCCGGCGGATGACTCGGTGGCTGCACGACATGATGGATCTCATCTGTAATCTCGCAGAAACGTCGACTTCTCCATCGCATGCGTCTCGACCATCAGACTCCGGACTCTGTGCTTTGTTTTTTTTTTTCTCATCATGCTCATTTTCTGCTTAGTTGACCTGCCAAGTTTGCTGCCTGCCTGCCTGCCTGCAATTGCCTTTCCTGCCTGACATGAGAAATGACGATCAATCCAGGGAATGGAGAATTATTCATGAATGATGGCGGGCCAGTCAAACTATCAAGGCTCAATGCGGTGCTGGCAGGGATCTGCGACTTTGCCGGCTTCGTCGGGTGCGTAGTATTAAAAAGGTCAATCAATAACCGGATATATAATATTTCCACAACTACCTACTTGTCACTGGGCTTGGCTTGAAACGTCGTCGCCGTATTCTTTTTTTCCCCCGCCTTCTCTCCCTACCCCGTGAGATCGACTAAAAAAAGAAAAAGAAAGACGGGCCAGATGACGGAGTAACCACTCCCTTGTTGGCCAGGGCGCATCTTACTGGGGGGGGGGTGAGGCGAATCATGAGTTGGAATTTGGAGGTGGGTGGGGCGGAGGGGAGGGATGGATCCTTTCAGTCGGTATCACGGCCAGATGAACGATTTGCTTCGGGTCGCCTCCAACAAGCGCGCATCTTTCACCGCTGGGCCGCTGGCTGCCAGAACTTGGTCCATCCCCCATATTATAATAACAGAGCATATATATACATACTCCGTAATCCGTAATCCGCAATCCGTATGGATCGGCCATATCGGACACCGGTGCCGCTTGGCCAGACTTTCTCCCACCGCTTTTTGATGCGGCGCATGCATGCGACAACCGGCTGGTTCAATTTTTTCCTACATGTCACTTTCATCGTCATTTGCATGTGCGTGTGCGTGTGCGTGTGCGGAGCTATGTACGTCGTCGTGTCCGCCCAACCACGACTCGCTCGTTCATTATGTTCATTCTCGTGGCTCATCACAATGTAGGATGTAATCGCCGCAAATGACACCTTTTGTCGTTGATGCCAAGGGTCAACTCATTGACGTCAAACTGGGACTAGGAAGGGAGGGGGGGGGGTTCAACATCGGATGTTTCCATGTCCTTGTTAAGTGCTCCGTCCAATCGAGAAATCGAGGCAGCCCGGAATTAATGGGATTATCAGATTTATCAGATGCACCAACCCACCAACCACGGGTTGAGCCTCACGCACTGGATCATCTGCATGCTGGATTCGAAATTCCCCCACGGCCAAGCGAGCTCTTTGTCCACCCGCAATGCCTGCCAACTGGTCTGGCTCGTCTGGCTTGGCCGGCCACGGCGTTCTGCGTAGCGTATGTAGTGCCGCGCCCAGTTCTGCGCTACTGGCGGCTGTTCGAGACATGAACCTTTTTTTTTTTTTTACGCACATGGCCGACAAACCACCTGACTTCTGCAAGTGATTTGTCTTCCATGACGCGAAACATGAGAGGAAGTCTCCTTGTTCCATCCGTGGCAGCAGGGGCCCCACCCCGGGGTGTGCGGAGTGGTGGCCGCACCCATCATGACAAATCAATGTACGATATTGCAGCATGAACTCAACCACGGGGGACTCCGTATGCCGAGGGCATCCGTGCTCTTCTTTACTCGCAACAGAAAAAACATGCCAACGAGCTTCGCAGCCGACTTGGTGGGATCTGCATTCCCCCGGGATGCCCGATTCGGTCCCCTCGTCAATCTTTTGCCCCTACGAACGGATCGCCACTGCCCATCATGCTCGTCCATCCCCAGATCAGCGTCGCCAACGAAGAGCCGTCCCCGCCTAGCTAATCTCCCGTGTGGTGTCCCCAAATCGCGAACCACCCCGGTAGAAAGTGTCCAAAGTGTCCCATCATTACCCCCCGAAGATGGATTTCACATCCGCCCCAATGAGGCTCGAGGGATCTTCAACGGAAACAATGGTGGGTGGTCACGGTGGGATTTGTATCTGTGCTGTTACTCATCAGCGGTTATCAACACCGAATCCAAAGGTGATATGCACACCATTGTCGTAGAGCAGTATTCAGCGTTCAGCGAACAGAGCCGACTGGCTGGCATCTGCCGAGTGCAAGAGATGGCAAGTTCTCGCCACCTACCAGATAGTCATTTCCTCTTCCTCTTCTTCCTCTTCTTTTTTTCAAGAAAGGAGAAGAGAACAAACGCAGTGTTTGGTAATATCCCGTGGAAAAGGTCCAGTCTCCTTACTCCGTCGTTGGAATCAACCACCGGCTCGTTCATCGAGCACGGCGCAGCAGAGAGACCCGTCAACGACTGGAAATTTCCCCTTCGAATCGATACTTGAAGCTGCCTGCGCCTCGGTGAGTCGTACCGTGAATGGCCCTAGACTACGCAAGGGGCTGTTAAAGGTTTGTCCAGCGCAAGTAGGTAGCATCGCAGTCAAGAGCAAGACTATTTTTTTTTACATGCTGGATTTCGATTGGGGTGCCCGTCTCACGTGGAGCGGAAGGGACAGGACATATTTCGACAAGTCGAGTTTTATCGTCATCCTCTGGTCCGTAGGGTCCGTAGGAGGGGGGGCAAATAACTGGTTGCGGCAAACGCCATGTATTCGCCCAAGCGAGAGATGGGATGCTCTCTGTTTCTGTTTACTAAATAGGCGATTCAATGACTACTCCCAACAAAGTTGATTTGCTCTCAATGCATTGACAAAAAAAATCGGTCGTCCAATACCATGTTGCGAGCATTGGAAATATGCCGACCGACTGCTTGCAGTAGGAACGACAGCAAAGAATGTCCCTTCTGCAACCTTGGTCACGGTGACGTCGGAGGAGAGGGAAGGGAAGACTGAACAGCATCATTCACTGAATTGCCAGAGGGCAACCAGAGGGCAACCAGAGGGCAAGATGTGGTGACCGAACCCGATCCCAGACCGAAGAAGCGTTGCGTGAATGCAAAAATCTCGCGCACCTATTCCATCCCATCGAGCGAAGACGATGCGACCTTCGTTGGAGAAAACAATGCTCGAATCCGGAGTACATGACGCACGGCCTGAACGAGGCAAGGAGATGAAAGAAGAAAAAAGGACGCCGGGCCGGATGGAGGGGGAGAGCTCTTGTGGTTGTGAAGCATTTGGCGGCGGCGCGCTTCCCCGATCCCATTGGTGCGCATCACTAATTCGGCCACCTGCACCAGAGCTTTTCGTTTTCGTGATCCGGGATTCGGGAAAGTGGCGCATCGCACCAGAAGAGAGTCCACCAGACTCACGATTGGTATTTCGATGCGGGGTATGGGAAGTCCTCTTTCCTCTATTACTTGCGTGGCGAATCGCGTTGATTCCCTGGATGCCTGGATACTGTGCGTGCCGACTTGGCTTCGTACGGAGTAACGGAGCAAGTAGGTCAGTCTTTTTTGAATGAAGAGCAAGTCATATGTAACCAGACCCCACGATGGCAACAAGCTGCTCCCCCTTTAAAAAAAAAAAAAAAAAAACCGGCATGCGTGGTTCGAGCTTCTTTCTTCCTTGTTGACAACCAGATATCTCGTTGTGGAATATATTAAAAAAAGAAGCACTCGTATTCCGCCGGGAAACCATGCTTTCGAAGCCAAGTCGCTCCCTCGGCGCACCGTGTGACATCTTCGCCGCCGGAGGCACACCGTGCGTCGCGGCCCACGGCACGACGCGGGCCCTGTACAGCGCCTACAAGGGGCCGTTGTACCAGGTGGTTCGCGGGTCGGACGGCGCCATGGCCGAAATTGCGCCACTCTCGCCCGGGGCCGGTGCCAACGCCGCCGCGCAGGACGCCTTCTGCGCCAACACGACGTGCCTCATCTCCGTCATCCACGACCAGTCCGGCCGCGGGAACCATCTGAAGCGAGCGCCCTGCGGCGCCTTCCGCGGTCCCGAGGCCGACGGGAGCGACAACCTGGCCAGCGCCATCGGTGCGCCCGTGACGCTGGGCGGCGGGCAGAGGGCGTACGGCGTCTTCGTCTCGCCCGGCACGGGGTACAGGAACAACGCGGCCCGCGGCATCGCCGTCGGCGACCAGCCCCAGGGCATGTACGCGGTGCTCGACGGGAGCCACTACAACGCCGGGTGCTGCTTCGACTATGGCAACGCAGAGGTCAGCGGCAACGACACGGGCAACGGCCACATGGACGCCATCTACTACGGCGACAACACCTTCTGGGGCTCCGGCGCCGGCGCCGGGCCCTGGCTCATGGCCGACCTGGAGAACGGCCTCTTCTCGGGCCGCAGCCCCAAGAACAACCCCGCCGACCCCTCCGTTTCGCACCGTTTCTTCACGGCCGCCGTCAAGGGGAAGCCCAACCACTGGGCCCTCCGCGGCGCCGACGCCCAGCGTCCTGGCTCCCTGTCGACCTACTTCAGCGGCGGCCGGCCGACGGTGGCTGGCTACAACCCCATGAGCAAGGAGGGCGCCATCGTCCTCGGCATCGGCGGCGACAACAGCATAGGCGCCCAGGGCACCTTCTACGAGGGCGCCATGACCGCCGGCTACCCGTCCGATGCCACCGAGGATGCTGTCCAGGCCAACATCGCCGCCGCCGGGTACGCGACCGCCTCGCTGAACACCGGACCCCGTCTCGCCGTCGGCTCGTCCATCTCCCTCCGCGCCACCTCGTCCTGCTGCACCACGCGCTACATCGTCCGCAGCGGCTCCGTCGTGAGCACCCGGGTCGTCTCCTCGTCCAGCGCCGCTGCCCTCAAGAAGCAGGCCAGCTGGACTGTTCGCACTGGCCTTGGAAACGGCGCCTGCTACTCGTTCGAGTCCGTCGATGCCCCCGGCAGCTTCCTCCGTCACCACTACTTCGACCTCGTCCTCTACGCCAACGACGGCTCCAAGCAGTACGCCGAGGACGCCACTTTCTGCTCCCTCGCTGGTCTCAACGGCCAGGGCAACTCTATCCGCTCGTGGAGCTATCCCACCCGCTTTCTCCGCCACTACTACAACAGCGTCCATGTGGCGAGTAATGGTGGTGTCCATTTTTTTGATGCTACTGCTTCGTACAACGATGATGTGAGCTGGATCATCGGCGCAGGATTTGCCTAAGTGCTCATGTCGCGTGCTCGAGGTATATAGGCTGCTTTGATAAATTTCCCCTGGCGCCATCTTAAACTGAAAGATTTCCTTCTTTCTTCTTCTCTTGGTTGGATGTGGATGGATTATCCCTAAAAAAAAGTTTCAGTGAAAGCAGTGTGCCACCGCTCATGTTATATTTTTGGTACGTGGACGCCCCAGATTCATATGGTACAGTGATCTCCTCTCTTCTCAACCAGACCAGGCTTATTTGAAACCCACATGTACGACTTGCTCCAGCGTCTTGAACCCGTCGTGGGCGAACCCCTTTGTGACGTCGACCTTGTAGTATTTCCCATCGACCTGGATGGCACCGAATCCCATGTCAGTCCAGGCCGAGCGCACCCCTCTGAACATGTTGACAAATGCTCGGCCCACCCTTCGAAACGGCATGGTCAGCAGGTGCTGCATGTCGAATTTATGAAGTGACTTGCGCTGCTCCTCCTCCTGGAGTTTCAACTCAAGGCGTTTCAGCTCGGGAACGTATTCGTCTGGCAAGGAGAATCGAGACTTGAGAGCGACGTTGTCGAGATTGGTCGTGATTTTCTTGGGTTGGAGGAACGGCACCATGCGCTTCACCGTGACTTCGAGTTGCGGATGAGCCGCGCCGGCGACAGCAGACACGGGGGGGAGTACGCGGATGGTGCTGACAATGTTGGGCGTTTTGGAGATGATGTAGAAGCCCATTGCGCCGAGGAGCATGTACGACGCGCCAAAGACGATGCCTACCCACTGCGGAGTGCCATCTGGTTGTTGAATGACGGTTGGTCCTGTCAGAGCAGTCCAGCCCAGGATGGCGATCCCACTGGACCAGCATCCAAAGTAGAACCAGAAGTGAGAGGGAGCTTCGTACAAGACGGTGGGTGTTTGCTTCAACGTCAGGCTCTTGATGAAGGCATAACGGCTAGGGGCGACGGTGGCCGCGGTTGGTTTTGACGACGCAGGGGCGGGTGGTTTCGGAGCCGTCTTTTTCGTCGACATGATGGATTTTGACGAGCTTTGCGGCGTTCGTAGACGGACGATGGACGTGGTGAAGAAGCGGGCTGGGCCTGCGGAGCGCTCCACGAAGACGGTTCGAGGTGCAGTCAATTGACGGCACGAGACGAGGGAGAAGCCCCTGAAGAAGCTGGCCATGGAGTCTGTTTCGAGCTTGTTGTAAGGAGAGATATATATAATTATCTGTTCCTAGACTCATACGCAGTCCAGTGCGCAAAAAAAAGGGCCCAGCTGGGTCTGTGAAAGATGCGGGTTTGTCATGAAGCCATTGGCAAGCTCTTGATGACTGAAAACGACATGGTGGTGGTGGTGCGGGAAAAAAAAAAAAAAAGCTGTCAGAGTGGACCCTTCAACCATCGGTACGTACCGCTCGCGCCCCACCAAAAAAAAAATAATCCACTTGCACTCTGCGTCTGGCCCATTTGCCCTGTGTTATCGGCGGCTGACCCAACAAGCTTCCAGCGAAAGAAAGCTCTCCCTCAATCCTGGCGCCTTTGTGTATCAAAGGACCAGTCGAAATCTGGACGTCTTCCATCCCCCGTGCGGTCTACTCAACTCGACACCAGTTGGATCCCCATTTGATAGTACGCGCGCCGTAACCGCTCAATTGAGCCATCATGGCGTCGTTCGCGGGCGCCGCGTGCCGTGCGTCAGCTCGCCTTATTGTAAGCAGGAGTATTTCTCGAGGTACGTTTTTGCGCGCAGTCCCCTGTAGCTTTTGACAGATATGGCCGTGTAAAAGTGATTTTACAAACTGACTGGTTCAATTTCCACAGGCTTCACCTCGTCAGCACGATGCCTCGCCGCCCAGAACTTTGTGATGCCCGCGCTCTCGCCCACGATGACGGAGGGAAATATCGCGACATGGAAGATCAAGGAGGGCGATTCGTACAGCGCCGGTGATGTCCTCCTAGAGATTGAGACGGATAAGGCGACGATGGATGTCGAGGCCCAGGAAGACGGCATCATGGTGAAGATAATGGCGCAGGATGGAGCCAAGGCCGTCCAGGTCGGCACCCGAATTGCGGTACTTGCTGAAGCCGGAGACGACATCGAGACGCTTGAAATTCCAAAGGACGAGCAGCATGAGGAGAGCTCTGGCTCTGGCTCCTCTAGTCCCCCTCCTGTCAAGGAGGATGCCGGTTTCAAAGACGAAAAGTCTACATCCAAGCCCGCGACGGGGGCTTCGAGCAGCGAGGTTCACGAGCAAAGATATCCGTTGATGCCGTCGGTCGAGACTCTTGCTCACCAGCATGGTCTGAGCAAGGACGAATTAATCAAGATCAAGCCCACCGGCCCCAACGGCCGGCTGCTCAAGGGCGATGTGCTCGCCCATCTCGGCAGCATCAACGCCGACAGCCCCGCCGCAGTGTCATCCTTCTTCGAGAAACTCTCCCACCTGGACCTCAGCAATATCAAGGTCGCGGAAAAGAAAAAGCCAGCCCCAGGTCCTGCCTCCAAGGAAGCTGACAAGGCAGCCAAAGCTCCCAAGATCCAACCCTCGGAAGTCAAGGTCCCCGTGTCCCTAGCCAAGGTTGTCGAGGTCCAGCACAGGATCCAAGAAACACTCGGTGTCTTCATGCCTCTTTCCACCTTTATAAGCCGCGCGGCCGAAGTCGCCAACGACAACCTGCCACCTGCCAACCGCGCGCCCACGGCCAATGAGCTCTTCGACCAGGTCCTCGGGCTAGACAAGGTCAAGGCCGCCAAGGGCTCCCGCGGCGTCTACCTGCCACAGATCTCCGCCGTGCCCCCCAGCACAATGTTTGAGCCTCCCACCAGAGCTGCCAGGAAGGCTGACGTTATTGATATACTGGCGAGCAAGCCGAAGAAGGCTGTTCGCGAACCCGGCGTCCGTACTGTTCCCGGATTATCAAGCGGCCTCAACGTCTTCAGCCTCGTTGTGCCCAAGGAGGAACAGCACAGGGCACATATTTTCTTGGAAAGATGCAAGGCGATTCTGGAAGAGGGGCCTGGGCGATTGGTTCTGTGATTGTGTAGGGAGGGAGAAGGGTGGTAGGAAGTGGGATTGATAGCCCTTTTGTAACTGTAATTCTTCCATAGACTTGCTATTGAACATGAGTCATGGTGTTTCTCCGCATGGGCGTTTCTAGCTGTCGGGCGTTTCTAGCTGTCGGAGCGGCATATGGACAGCTCATGTGTAACGGACTTGGTTGTGCCTATTCCATGTGCCTTTCAATTGCCCTTCAAGGCAGCAGCACTCTCGTTACCTCACTGATACATTGCCTCCCTATGGGAAGTGATGGCTTTTTTTGCAAGCAGACGCAGACGGTTGCTCATTTGAGATCCCCTTCAAGTCACTACGCGGTTGCAGTGTCCTGCTGCTGCGGGCCATTGTATACATTACGCGCTCGCTCGTCAGCAGAAGTCAAGTCGCATTGTGCTGAGAAGTCTTCTAGTCCCAGCCTACTCGTCCAAGACAAATCGGCTGGCTGGCTGGCTCTGCGTGTCTCACTGTCAGACCACTACCGGCGCCAAGACGCAGAGAATGGGCGACCCATCGTTCTTGGTGGATGGTGGTCAGGATGTCTTGAAACAGCTGACCTGTACCACATAAATGAGGGACGTACATTGATACCAGTCTAGCTATTCAAGATCCTCATGTTCTATCTAGCCAACGCTACATTGATTGAGAATGTTTGCACTCGTTGCTCATTCTTCCTGGGACTCGTTGAAGATTTCTTTCGAGTACCCAACCGTGCCATCCTCGTATACGTGTAGTGATGTTACACGCTTGCCATTCTTGAAAATCTGCCCTGATACATGGACCTTTGGGTCATTTCGAGACGTGTGTGGCTGCCCGCTAGTTACTATTAGCCCAAGGCGCAGAATCTGAAGTTTATCCATTGACTTACGCTATCTCGACAGTATCCACACCATCCAATTTGGTATTCTTCAATATCTGGGTGCGAGCAGTCACCTCGTATTGGGAGTGGGGCTCAGTGCCTTTCCAGACAAAGCTCAGGAAGGCCCGAGCCGTAGTAGAAAAAAAGCGGCTCATGTTGGCTTGTTGGCGGATGATTATGAGCTCGATCTGCTTATTTGCGGTGGGCAAACGTACTTACAAAGTGCCCAGGTGATTTCGAATATCTAGAATGAGGTGGGATAAAGAACTGGGCGAATTCAACGATGAGTTTCGCAAATCCAAAATTGGGGTTGCACAAGCTTTAAATACTTGACGCATGAACATAGGAGCTGTTGCTGCCCGTGACCAGGCTATCTTCATCAGGCGCATCGCCTGCGGTGAGATGACATCCGAATGGATTTGAAGAAAGCGCTCTCCAATCAGGCAGGATGCTTCCTCTAGCACGGGCGCTCTCACGCCGGTCTTGGTTGGTCAACTTGGATTTCAGATGCAGGAACGGCTTAGGATTGGCGGCGTCTGGCGTCTAGGTCCGAAGATGTGTGGGCAAGGCCGCAGGCTGGGCCTCATCGAAGCGCCATTGCTGTTGGCAGGTCCTGAGAGTCGAGCTCCTCCTCATTGCCCTGTAGCAAGAACTGAGCATTGCGAGAGCATTCTGCCAAGGTATTCTCCATCGAATCCGCGTAAGACGACTGTTAAACATGCGTTCGAACCAGGGACAAAGTTGACATTTCTGGACGATACTGGTTTGAGCTATGCACGCCGTTTTGTACAGGTCATTTAAGCCTTGATTTATCCTGACCACATTATATGTCTAACGTTATGTCATTTTTGTGTTAGTTATGCTATTTGTATGTTAGTTATGTCATTTGTATGTTAATTGTCACACTGGCTAGGTATTGCTAACAATCCCAATGTCTTTCCAAATCAGATGTATTGGCCACAAACAATAGGCAAAAAAAATTTATCAATTTCAATATGTCCAACGTTCTAGACTTGCCGGTGCCCGCTTCCTCGCATGCAAGACGGGGTTTGAGCGCGGCATATTGCTCCAACGATTACCCATCAATCACTCCTCCTGTTGAGGAGAATCGGTGGAGAGCCACGGGTCTTTCAACAGCTCTTTCGCCGTGCTGCGCTCACACGGATCCCACTTAATCATCCTTTTTGCGAACTCAATAAACTTCCTCTTCTCGTCCCCTCTGATCTCAGTTACTGCGTTTTCAAAGCTCAAGTCCTTAGGGACGAGCTCAGGCTTTTTGAAGGTACCTGTGTACCCGAACATTAGTAGATGACCCTTTGGAAATCATATACGAACGCACCGTCTGGGTTATAAAACATTGAGCTTCTTCGGCCAGCAGTAGACAAATGCTTAGGCGGTGGTCCTAAAAGAGCGGTGAGCTGCGCGAGATGCAACATGTCATCGTACTCGTTGCCGTTTTGTGATTCAAAAGGATTGAAAAGCCGCTTTCCTTCAAGAAGTTCCCATAGCTGTAGTAAAGTGTAATTAGCATATAATCCATGGTCTAATACATACGAGCCTCACCATAACACCGAAGTTCCAGATATCCGCACTATAGCTGTAGCCAACATCAAGGATGACTTCCGGGGCGCGGTAGCTTTCCACCTGAATAGGGCCGGTGTGATTTTCCCGGCCCGACACAGCGAGGTCAAAGTCTGTGATCTGAACGGCCCCGGTGGGTGTCACAAGCTTCCCATAATTATTACGTGCTAAGTAAATAGTTCGCTCATGCGTGACCTTCTGCGGCAACGGATTATCATATTCGTCACGAGCACTCCTTTCCAGGATAATAGGATCCTCAACCTTGATCATTATGTTGTCCAGTTTTAAATCTGGTGCTGAATTAGTAACTCTGATGAGAATAGTAGAGGCTGCCAAGTACCAGTATGGATGAGCTGGCATTCGGAATGCAGATAATCAATTCCGAGAAGCATCATTTGTATCATAACCTTGAGAACCTCAGGTGGTATTACACCTCCTGGCCATCTTTTACAGTATAGCCACAACGGCTCTCGCAGGGGTTGGAGAACGAGGCATTGGTGAGGTATTCCGTCCTTGCCATCAACGGTGAAAGAATCGAGAAGTCTCCGGACAAAGTGATGACCCTCATGGTTGGTGGCTTGTTGTGAAATGTGTTGGAGGATCCGAAGTTCGTTGTCGGCAGCCTTGGATGGACATCGAGGGCGATTGGAACTGATCTTGATTGCAACGTATTGCTCTCTAGACCAGCGCCATCTGTAGAAAGCCCTGGTCAGTCGAGGTTACTCAATAGTTGGATGTCAGAGAGAACAACCGATGTAGATCCCTGGCCAGCCATACCGTGGAACTGGACCCATGTCCTAATTTCGTAGCAAGCTGGTATCTCCCATCATGGAGGACTTGACCCAGATGAGCGGGATAGAAAAAACGACTATCATAGTATGGGGTCTTCTCTTCTTCAACAGTTGACGAGGGATCAAGTCGTGGGGCGATTGCTTGTGATGGTGGCCAAGGGGAATGATAGAGGCTCATCAGTAAGCGAGCGCGGCAACGCGTGATTGAGCACATGGCCAGCGAAGTGATTGCACTGAGGGGCCTTGGACAACTTTCTCGGGGGTAATGGAAATCGAATTTGTATCAGCCGCTTACTAATCACGGTACGAGCATATCGCCTGCACCGCCAACTCACCACCAACATCCCGCTGATATTGCACAAGATAATAAGGTGCTCTTATCACGCTTATATATCCGTGCAACGCCTGCTGCTGCTCAACACGTGGAGCCCGGATAGAAATCCGGGAGAACCCGCGCTACAATCTTTAAATATCGCATGATAAGTACGTGTGAGATCAGCCTTTTGAAAGCCTTCGAACGCAGGAAGTGTTACTGGCATGGCTGTTTTTGTTTGCCGCGAGTTTGACTGCAGTGATACGTGCCCGCCGCGTTCGATTGAACTTCGTGCCATGCTGAGCCATGGCTTAGCTCAACTCCCTGGGTTGTGCTTCGAGTGGCATGGCACGACCATGATGTGTATTTTTTAGCTTGGTCAAATTTTTGGGCTAGAAAACGAGGTGACTGTAAAAGAATAGACACATTGATGTCACAGCAACTCAAGGAGATATGTTTAGCCATCCTGCGGTTTTAGAAGATTCGAGTATAGATCCAACTGATGCTCCCTTCCAAAATCGGGCTTCCAGAATGTTCACAAACGCTCTGATACAATCCTGAACTAGCCCAGTCGTCCCTGGGCCCGGTTAGACTCCTCCAGAAACCTGTATATCCCTTCAAGACCCTCGTATTCATCGGAGACATGCTCCCCAGAACTTATGGGCGAAGCCGTGGTTCCGTAGCCTTCCGGATCCCATATTTCAGCATCATCCACCGAGACTTCGTATGCAAAGGCGTCTCGCACGAATGAATCATCCTCAGAAGAGAACTCTGCATCCTGGAAAAAACTTCCTTCCAAAGATCTGGCCGACCCGCCCGGTGAACTTATCGCTCGTTCGGAATCCGGGGCAAAAGGGAACTTGAGTGCCGCAGTAACACCTACAGCAGCATTAAACTCCGGATCTTCGCCAACAAGGCCTCGTTGAATGCCTAGATCATCACAGAGTCGTTCGACTGTGAAGGCATCTACACCAGGAAATCGAACACGAATTGTGTCGCTCGCCTCCAAGAATACAGGTAACGAACCCAAGGCAGATAGTCGGCGCAAATCAGAATCGACGATAGCCAAGTCCTGTAATGCTCGACCAAAGTCTGTAAGTAAAACGTCGAGAAATCCCTCAGTGTCGAGAGAAGTGGGATGAGTCGCGGCTCTGGCACCGAAGCCTGAGGTGTTCGAGGCGCGGGTGATGGGCGCTGCAAGAGGACTCATAGCTGTGATTTTTGGGCTGATTTGAAAATCGATGAAGGACCCGGGAAACCAGAGAGGAGTGGTGGACAGCTTGCTCATTGCGTCATCCTCGAGACTAGATACGGCACGGTACTGACGCTCGCCGCGGGGTCCAACGCCATCGTGTCGGATCTTTTGGCCGGAAAGAAAGAATGCCCTCATAGCTTGTGAGACGTTTTGCATTACTTGAGCTGGAGCCGCGGGGGTGTGAGAGAAATATCTCGCACCACCTCCGAGGCTATATCCTCCAGCACTTCGTGGCATAGCACCACCAGTCAGATTAGGTCGAAGAATGTTGGCAAAGGGAGCTCGTCCCGAGAACTGGGCAACCTTTCGTGATGTAGCTGAAGACGGCAGCTTACTTCGATCGAAGCGAGGGCTAGATGCACGCTCCGATGTAATAGAACGTCGAATAACACGGTTGATAGTCTGGGCTGTGCTGCTTGAAAACCATCGGGTGCCTTGTTTCTGCTGTCTCGGAAGCGCTGCCGGATGAATGGGTTGACGACCGGTATAACCAGGAATCGTTTGCAACTCGTGCTGGAACGGCTTCCCGACGGCAGCGAGCTTATGACGAACGGCTTTCGACGTTCTAGTAACAGCGACCCTAAGGAGGCGAAGGGCCGCTGGACCCCATACCGCCCTTTGGGGGGCCATGATGGTGATTGTTGTTTTGCTCCTTTGTTATTGATGGAAACAAGAAGTGAAGATGGAGGGAGTGCAAGGTGAAGTAGCGGGTTTCTTGCCCGGCTTTCTGCTTTGGGTGGGTGACATTCACCTTATATAGCAGTATCGACCAAATTCACTGAGTTTCGCCACGCAAACGAGCTCAGCCAGGATGGATCATCGGGTGCACCGCCACAGAGCAAGTGCCACAGTGTGGCGCTGTGGTTCTCCTCACGCTAACCGAATCGAGCTAGCTGCAATCTACCTACCCCACTTGTACTTTCTTCTCAGCATGAAAATTTCTTGCTGGGCATTTCATTCTTCTTCTTCTTACAACATCACCGCGCGTTTTGGACAGAGAGCAAGTGCCCAATCTTTCCAAAGCATGATAATACTGTAAACTCAATTTGGTAAGATCTTCTCCTCTCCTTTCTATCTCGGTCTTCTGTGATGAAATCCATACACGAACAATCCAATTCAGACCACGCCATGGTGATTTATTATACTCTAGAATTACACTGAGGAAGCTTTGGAACACGACACTCGTTGCATCTAATGTTTCTTGGGAACTTTGCTAACCCATTCAGAAGGCGCAGACTTGGACATCGCAATTGTGGCGCCCTGAGCCCGAATTTATTCAAAGGTTAGTTCCTCTGCTTGATGTTGCTGCCGCCTGGAACCCACCCTCCAAGTGATGAACAAATCGACACCTTAGGGATTCCTCATGCTTAATACATGATGTGGATAACGTTGTTACTAAGTTTCAGCCTTGTCTGATTGGAGGCTCTTAACATTTACTCTTGATTGCAGCTGTCATGAATTTGCCAATAGTTGCTGACCCCTTCATGATAGGTACATACTTGCACCCTTCACAATCCCACGATCAAAGCCATTTCATGATGAAGAATTGAACGAACGGGCGGACATATCGAGCCTCGCCACCTTTCATCCTTGAAAACAAGGACGTACAATCCTTGTGGTGAAAGATTGACGAGAACTCTTGATGACACTTCGTCACCTGACTATGGCCATTGCTAAATTATTGATTGGACTTGAGGCTGATTCACGAGACTAACTTGTGTGTACAACATCAGGTAATATACTATTCAGTTGATTTGCTGCTTGAAGATCTTGCCGGACTACTGTGATGAGTTTTCCAAAGTATTCACACTGTTTGATTCACAATCAATTTGATTGCTGGGACATGAACACACCTACAACTTCTGATATAGGCGGTATGTACCACCGTCTGTCTGACTTTGCGGATCTATGTTGTACACAGCTAACGCAAGGCAGATCTGTCGCAATCTATTGATGTTTACTCAGGGCGTCTTGACCGGACACTAACGATGCTGTCAGATAAATCCAAGAATCGGCCCGCCTCCTCATACCCTGTCAATGGTAAGCACTTTGTCGTCTTTTTTTTTTATATATATAATTTCACCCCGCCATTAGGATGACTTCTTTATTAGCTCTAGCTGAGTTCATCGTGATGAACAACCAACCTACTGTTTCACCTTGGAGAACTGATTAGGCTCTATTTTGCTCTATCGTGATTGCTGCAATGTTGTCCCCAAGACTCTGGCTAATACAGTCGCCTGAATAGATTCACACAATGGTCGACCTGGAAGCAGAGACGAAAAATTTGCACATAGCCAAGCCTCAATAAGAAAAATGATTATAGATTCTATTCGCCGTTGCAAATTTGTGAAATACTTGACCTTTATTACCGCTGTCATTCCGTCTTGATATGAGGATCACCAGCTCTACCTTTTCAGTTGAAGACGCGCATTCATACCGACAGTACATCGGACAAGGTCCCAGTTATCATTTGCACCGACCCAGTCAGTGACGACAACGCCAGTGCCACCTGAGCCAACCTTTAGCTGCTGAGGACCCTTGCCTTCCTCGCCGTGTCTTGCACAAAGGTATTCAATGACAGAAGGGTTGACCTTGGCTGCAATTCGCTCAGGCCAGCAAGCGGCATTGAAGAAATTGCTTGCGCTGAGGAAATTGATGAAGAAGGGCGGCGGAGGGGCCTCGGGGTTGTGGTCAGGCATTCCAGCGAGAGCAAAGGCTTGTTCCGCTGCTCGTTCCAGGTGCCTGCGGCTGTACTCGATCTTCTTCTCGATGTTCTGGCACTCGGTAATCTCATAGAAATCTTGAATACGGAAACCGCCGCCGCCGCCGACACCATCTTCGCAATTGTCTGGCCACTCTTGGGCGTCTACGCCAAATCCGCCATTGTCTCTCATCTCTGGGTCCAGACCAAACCGGCGAACGAGCACGATCTTGCCTCGGGCTTCACCCAGAGTAGGGACTCTAGGGTCCGTCCACCAGCGGTGGCCTCGTTTATCGACGTAGCTGTGCTTGAGGTAGTGACCCATCTGGCCGTCATTACCCTTGCCGGTTCCTTCTCGCTTAACGCTCATAATGATAGTCTCACTAGAGTTCTGGTCCAGGAAGGTGTAAATCTCCCGAAGCATATCGGCAAAATACTTGTTCCCGGTCAGCGAGATTGGGAATACGCTGTGAACAAGGGTAAGAACATGGTCATCGGTGTTGGCGGAAACACGGATATCCAGGAATCGCACGCCGTTTTGCAGTTGTTCGGGAACACCAACCGCCTGACAACGCACAGAAGGCAGAGCAGTGTGGCGGGTGGGCGAATTGTGAGTGCCAGGAATGGACAGCACAGTGAGCGGCCACTCGTCTCGGAGCTCGTGCATCCAGGCATTGAGCTTGGCAGATGAGAAGATGGCAATTAAAGCGCCGTTGGGTACGTATACGACGGTAAGATCATGGGGGCCATCATCCAGTTTCTTCATGACAGCCGATTTGGTACTCGGACTTGGAACGTCGATCCCATAGCGATGGTCCTCGGCTTCGAAGGTCAAGCGCACGACTTCGTTTCCAACATCCACGGATCGGATATCCGTCTCTTTAGTCTGGAAGGGCTCGGTTTGGAAGGAAACGTCGTCGTTCCTGATCGAGTCACCTCTAGGATGGATCTCATGATGAATGGTTTCAGTGGCGTTTAAGAAGCCTGTGATTGTAGATGTGACATTGGTAAAGACTGAGCCCTGCTTGATTCTCGCGCTCTGGAAGCGCTGGACATGAATGAGCTCGATCGGGTGGATGGTCAAGTTGCGAATGGTGAAGTTGGCCATTGTCAGCGTTGGCGGCGTACGGGTGTCACAAGATGGTGATGAGAGCGTACAGTGTCAAACAACAGCGACGGGAAGGCAAGGGCATGATTCTCTCGAAGGAAAAACAACGGCAACCACTGTTTCTGAGGCCTCAGTCCATATCTTTTTCTGTCGAACAAGGTGGCTGAGCAGGCAGTGGGCCAACACGTCGAATGCGTACAAACGGACATGCGGACAGCTCGATTGAGGCTTCTTTGGAAAGAGGGGCAGAGGGCCAGAGCAAAATGGGAGGGGGGCCGGGCCAAGCTGAGATGCGCGGCCTTGATCTGCAGGTGTTTAGAGTGCATGGGCTAGCAGATCAAGTCGACGGATTGACGGAAGACGGATGACGGATGGAACGACGGACGATTTATGATTTAGGTGAGTGGAGAAGGGAGATGAGCATAAGGAACTAAGGAACCGCCGTTCGGGACGGTGTCACGATCAGTCGCATTGCGGCCTGGACTAAGGCTTGGTGCTAGTGCATGATGGCGGCGAGTCGTGGTCCATGAATGAAGATGCTTTACTCAGATGGCTGACAATGCCTATAGATGACCTTCACCTAGCAACCTGGTTGACAGGCTGATTTAAGAAATTTCCTACACAAGTACCAATGCTTATCAACAAAAAGCAATCAAAACAAAAACAAACCAAAAAAAAGGCACACACTACTCTCGTAATGCAGTGTGACCAAGGGGTATCCCGATACTCCACATGTATGCTCCTTTTAAAAGAAGGTTGAAACTGACTCGAACAGAGCCGAACAAAATATGCAACAGAAAAAGGGAAAAAAAAAAGGAAAGGAACAAGGAGAAGAAGAAAAAGATCACTGCGACCGTCTGCGCTTAGCAGGTGGAGTCGGTGAAGTGTCGTCCTCATCATCCCGACGACGACGCAGCACCTGCTGTCTCTCCTTTTGACGAAGGACCTGTGTCACAAAGTTCTCGTTGCCCACGACGTTTCCTTGCCCGTGGACCTCCAGTCCAGCGTCGACTTCGATCCTCACGGGCCTCGGTCGCCCGTCCTCGTCAATCATGGGAATCCCGCATTGACCGGAGCTGTTCTCCTGGATGGCGTGGACGACGGCGCGAGCAATGGCGTTGGCATGCTCAGCGGGGGTCTCGTTGATGCAGACGTAGTTGTCGTTGCTGGAGACTCTGACGGAGGTGTTGATTCGAAATGCTATGCTCGATTGCTGGGGGTCGTCGGAGCAGGTGCCGTCGTCGGCGTCCATGCCCTGCTGCTGGCTGCTGGTGACGAGTGAGGCCAGCGATGTCCGGTCAATCAGGATGGGCTGACAGCGGGGGAAGTTGCTCGCGGCGAGGGATGATGGGATATCAAGGCGTAGTTGGTGGGAGTAGGCTGGTGGAGGAGATGGTAGGTCGCTGGCTTCTTTGGAAAGCATGCCTTGTAGGCCAAGGACCGGGGCGATTGACGATTCCATCATCCGAGACCTGGTTTGGTATAGACGGCGGTTCTCACCCGGTTGATGCCTGTGAGAAGGAGAATTGGGGGGGTTCTCGAGAGTTTGTACGCGCCGTGTTTGGAAGAAATGTTTTGTCTAAAGGGGGACGAAGTTCTTGCGGCGTAGGTTTGGAAACAAGACAGGGACAGGATCAAGTGATATAAAAGGAATCTGAAATCTCAGTTCCAGGGTTCGGCAGTCCTGGGAGCAGTCGGTAAAGACGGCTTTTGTCAATCCAAGGAAAGGTTGGGTGTGATGTGACCGGTGATGGCGGTGGTGAAAGTACCAGAGTTCGGTGAGAGACTTTTCCCGACAAACCGCGGAACTTGTTCCTGAGGGCCACACGGCCTGATTGGAGTGATGCCGTGAAGGATGCGTATAGCAATGTCTCACGCCACTGAGTTGTATGAGCTTGTTGGCAGAGAAGTGGCGTTTTCCTGATGGATGGGTTGGTGTATACTGGAAGTGAGGGTTCGAGATTGAAACGGATGGTACGGAACAGCAAGAGGCCTTGTCTCGTCTTCGACTACGTCTGCCCGTCCAAGTAACGTCAGACAGAGGCCGGAAAGGAAGGATGTGAGTGGGAAAAGGCGTGAAATAGAAGTCGTCTGTAAAGTGAGGATATGCGGTTCTTATGAGATTCTTCTTTTCAATTTTTTTTTTTTTTTCCTATTCTTGTCACTTTGCCAATACTCGTACGGTAGGAAACTTGTTCTCTCTCTTTTTTTTTTTTTTTTTTTTCCCTCTGACAGAGCACCAGGAGAGCCCTTCGTTTCCACTTCTATTGTAACAGGTCTTGCTTCTTATTATCTTTTTTTTTTTCTCGGATTCCGTCACAGATGCACGATCAGAGAGCACGGGTAATAAACGGTGGCTGTGGTTGCTTTTCCTGTCCACGCACACACCCCCTTTCGGGGGTCTGTTCGATAACGGGACACCCCATCCCATGCAACATTGTGTGTCTTGATGCGCGTTTGCACTTTTTCACCCGCAACTATCCCGAACAAACGCAAATGGGAAGTTTTTTGTGTCATGTATATATGTATATATGCATGTATCAATTAGCCGACTGGCTACTGGCGAGCTTTTCGCGCACGGCTCGCGTCCTCGTGCTTGTCAGTTGGCCATGGCTTTCCCGCGCCGTCCGTCCGTCCCCCTTTGAATAATACTTGAACGCAATCACTGGCTTGTGCCGGAGGGGGGGGGGGGCGTCAATGAAGCGACGCAGCCGATGAAAGAATCGGCCTCATGTCATGCATGTCCCATTCTGGGCAGAAAGCACAATCGGGGGAAGGGAAACACTAACCGCCGTGATACCACCGCATACTGACCACATGGGCCGCCGGGGCTTGGCTAGTGCGTGCGCGCGTGTTGGAATCGTGACTCTGGCTGTATGGGAAAAGTGCAGAGAACCTGTTTCGAATTCTATCTTCCATCTTCAGGAGTGGTACAGTAGCCCAGGCCTATTTCGAGATAGTATAGTCCGGCTCGCCCTCAGATTTACATAGACAACGGGATAACACATCATCATCGTCTTGGCTTCGTCTCCTCCCTTGAACCTTGTCTAGTTCGACGGGAATGAAACCTCGCTCCCCCTCCCTCTTCAAACCTTGTTGTTCTTCAAAGGGAAGAAGAACGCCTCACGACTTGGGAACTTGCGAAAATAGAAAAAAAAAAAAAAAAAACCTCACGCAATGTGCGACAAGTGACAAGTCGTTGATGATGTGTTGGACTTTGCTATTGTTCGGCTGCCTCTGGAGCTATTGTTGTCGAAATTAGGCCGGGGTGTCGGGGTCCATTGACCTCCCGATTGGGGTTAGCGCCCGTTCCCGGTCCCCCCGCTTCGGCAGGCGAGAATGGAACGGGGGGGGGTGCTTGCTTGTGGTAGGCTGGAGAGATCTCCGTCGGGAAAATAACCCAATCGCTTTGCCTTCCTTGACTTGGAAATGGGGGCGCCTCCATGTTCCAATAAGCGAGACAAGGCTCTCTCTCACCAAGGCGTCAAGCCATTCTTCGTGGCTTTTGGCTCGAGCAACAATCACAGCCGCGCCTATGTACGTAATACGGATCGAGTGGAGTTGCTTACATACATGCGTACGGACTACACACACACCCCCTTTGGAAATATGGGCCGTGCGTCCGTACAGTTCCAACACCAAAGCCCATGTTATCGGCACGCCATCCATCTCTCATCTCTCACGGCACGACACCTTCAGTACCGACGACGACGTGGTACAACGTCTTGCTCCCGCCGTGATGCGATGCGTGCGTGCGCTCTCTCTCTCTCTCTCTCTCTCTCTCCGCGGGGAGAAATAATAATGATCTATCAAGAAAAAGAAAAAAACTTTGGCTCAATGCGGCAGCAGGCTGACTGACAATAGGAATCGTGACAATACCCATTCATTGTTGTTGGGGACGTGTCGGACCATTTCTGTGTGCATATACATACATAATTCCGTACGGACAATAACTCTCTTGTTGCATGGGATGGAATTCGCACATTCATATTCTTATCCCAAATCCAATTGAATTAAAATATACTTCAATTTTGCGTCATTTTGACAGTCTGTGCTGCAATGTCGAGAGCTGAAAGCCACATATCGCCAGTTCCTTTGTTCGCATTCTTGACTTCGTGGACACCAACTTTGCCAATTTGAGCCAGAGCTTTCGACGAATCACAGCTTTGGAAGACATGGTGTGATGATGGAGTTTTGATTTTGTTGCAGGTGACAGTGGCACACTGGACAGAAGGAGGGAGGTTTTGAACATTCTTTGAGCTACTTGTAGTTGCGTACAGACTCGCCCACATCACTTTAAAACGCAGTTTGATTTAGATTTAGCGCCGTGATACGTGGCTTGTAACAAGCGCTTGTCCAGTTTGAAGACAAATCACAAACCATGTAAAATCCGTACGGATCCGTAATATTATGTGCCTCGCTTCGACTTTCCCACGTCAACGGCTGTGGGGTGCCCAGCTGGAATACGGGTAGCCCATTCGCCCAAACGTACGCTTCGAAGTGGGGTTACAGTGCGAGGTCCTTCCGCCTTCCCGCGTAGGGGGTTGAACAATGAAGACAAGTCCGTCGTCCTCGTCCAGGGTCATATTCACAAACATGTTCGCGAGACGCCTCTCTCGTCCGTTTCTAGTCCTGCGACGGCGACTTCTTCCCTGTTCATCAGGTCCGATGTCACGGTTGGACAGGGATTCCTCGCCGAACATGTCCAGCCTGGCCGTGCCTGCCCCGCCACGCCAATTTCCGTCTCATGGGTTCGAGGAGATTGAGCCATCTCAACAAGTTGAGGAAGAACGCCTGCCCTTCTATAAGCGGGAAGACTACTATCCCATGAGAATTGGCCATGTTCTCCAGAGCCGGTACCAGGTAGTTGCGAAGCTCGGCTACGGTACAAGCTCGACAGTGTGGCTATCCCGTGATCTAAGGTAAACCCAACGTCCCCTACATTTCAGCCGTGTTTGCTAATGCTCTACCTGTAGAGAGAATAAATACTGGGTACTCAAAGTACACATAAATACGTTGAAACACAATCAGGAGCTCAAGGTTTACCGTCACTTAGCTAGTGGCAATAAAGAGCACCCTGGCCGGGACCATGTCCGGCAACTAGAAACCTCATTCAAGTTGCGAGGTCCTCATGGCGAACATGACGTTTCTGTCATGGCACCTCTGGGTATTAGTTTAAGAACTCTACAGGAAATGCAGAAAGGGGGTGTCTTTCAGAAAGACTTGGTCACTGGAGCTCTCAGTCAAGTGCTGCTCGGGCTAAACTTTCTTCACGAGGCGGGCGTAATCCACACAGGTAGGCATATGAGCATATCTGCTGATCGCTCCCCCCCCCCCAACAGACCACTGAATCACGGACTTGACTAAGAAAACTACAAGACCTTCACTCGGACAACCTGCTTATTGGTATTAAAGATGACTCTATTCTGTCTACGGTGGAGGAAAACGAGGTCCAGAAGCCATCAACTCGGAAACGGATCGGCGACACTGTCATTTACGTCTCTCGGTATATGTTGGGAGGTGCTGGGCCCCTCACAATTTGCGATTTCGGGCAGGCACGAATTGGCAACGAGCAGCGCGGCAACGCCATGCCAGTGCCGTATCGGGCGCCCGAGGTTATTCTCGACATGCCATGGGGAGTTGCCGTAGATACCTGGGCCGTAGGGCTTTTAGTATGACAATCCCTGCTGTTGATCCTCAAGGGAACTCTTTCTACGATCATCTTTCTCTTAACTGGTATCGTTCTAGGCCTGGGATCTTCTCGAACGAGAGAGCATATTTCGCATCTATGACCAGGAGTCTGAAGAGCTGAACGACGCTCACCATCTCGCGGCTATGACAACCCTCCTTGGTCCACCACCGCCCGAGTTTCTAAAGAGGAGTGAGAAGACAGGCAGATACTGGACAAAAGACGGTAAGTGCTAGAATAGAAGGAGATTAGGGGGAATCTCGCCTGTAATTGGTTCATTCTGCTCGTCTGGCTAGCGCTGATGAAGCTCTTTTTGGCAGGCCAATGGAAAGGGGTTGTTCCTCTACCTCCCAAGACGGAACTGGAGTCTCTTATCCATGCTCTAGCGGGAGAGGACAAGGAATTGTTCCTCAACTTCGTCCAGTGCTTTCTTTCATGGCTTCCCGAAGAACGACTCGCCACTCTGCAGGGCTACTTTCATCATTGGTTGCGAGGCAAGAATACCTGAAGTGCCTATTTGCGCCCCTTGCAGGATATCGTCGCGTGGGCAGAGATGTAATATAGTGAGCAAGACAAGTTGTGATGCTTACCTCTGTAAGATCAGAAGTGGCCATGGTTGGTCAGATAACAATGAGAACAGACGCGGGGTGGTTAGATGCAAATGGCTTTGTGGATGTGATGACTGTGATTGCAGCTCCCACGTCAACGAACCCCCCGGGGGGGGCATTCGCGACTAAGTTCTATATCAACCTTCACTCTGGACTACGTTTGCCACTCTTGGTCGCATTCATTGTCTTGCCTGCGTTCAGCACACAGATAGACGGCTGAGTGGTCTGGAAGCGAATGTGCAACCGCGTCACAGCCCACGGGTCGACTCGAGTGAGCAGAAGATGGTCCTCCATTCCGCCAGCGTGCGTCGAAGCTGTGGTCTTGGTCTTTCCCGGCATTGAAGGAAGCAACAACGCGTCCAAGAAGTCGTTTGTCATCAAGACCAAGTTGCTTGATACCAGAACATCAATTCACTTGGAGCCTCATCAGGTGACGTGTGATGAAGGCTTGCCTTTTTTTTCAGCCCTGCCATATGTTGATTGGGATAAGATGATGCTTCGATTTGTCCCCTTGCTGGCCCCGACAAAAATAGCATGACTTTGCAGACCATCTTCTTCTTCTCCCTCTTCTGCGTCGGAGGCTCATTCTCATTCTCAATCTCAATCTCGGTCTTTTTATATATATATATAAAAAAAAATTTAGTAAACTATATTGTCACGAGTCCACCTTTTGTCCCTTCTCATTGTGTGCACCGCACAGACAACCAAGAGAGGTAGGCGTGTGTTTTTGAAAAAAAAAAACTAGGTCCGTTCACGTTCGACAACCACAACCACAAGTTACAACGGCACGAGTCATCCACCCTGATAACAGCCAAAACTCGTCGCCCCGTGCGCAAAGTCGCCGTGACTGCGGCAAAGAAACAAAAGGGCGACGACAGGCCCCGACGTCCAGATTTCGCGACAACGGCATGGCATGAATGAGCGCAAAAAAAAAGACCCCCCATCATTGATCAAAGTGGAAACGATATAAAAAAAAAAAATCCACAACTCGCCGACGTGCTATTGTCCCCCTCGCCGACATCCACATCATGGGCCTCACCGGCTCCCATGCAGCAAACCGACCTGACACGAAAAGGCGACTTAACTGCCCCTCTTCACCGAGGACCGCCCCCCACGCCGCAGAGACCGCGAGAGCGTGGGAGCGCGGGAGCAGGCCTTTGTTAAGCCCAGTAATACACACAGCAAGACCCCCGGGGGCATCTTCGTGCAAGCCGATTACTAAATCAAAGACGGAGGGGAAAAAAAACGGGGAACAAGAACCCCCGTCCCCTTCCTCCTCATCTGCACATTCGGGCTCACCGGTGTCGTGCTTCAAACAGACGGGATTCACATCATGCCCATGCCCGGAAAACGAATAATACCCACCAACTAGAAAAAGGTACATCGTATTGCCGAGTCTATTGTCTCGCCGGGCGTCAAAGGTAGCGGGAACAGACTGTGCGCCCTCATTGATTTGTTGGGGAATTTAATCGGCGATTTGGGAAGAAAAAAAAAAAAAAAAAAAAAAAACTCTTATGCCAGTCATGATGTTGTCGTAATCTCGGTTTCACCATGAAGCTGGAGTGAACGCTCTGCGGGGCGCCATACATACTGACCAAAGGAAAGAAAGAAAACGTGTTCATCGTCTCCTTGCTTCTCACGTCTACAACGCGGTTAAGCATATCAGGAATGGGTTGGTGTCCCTCCCTCTCGGCCTGATGTCCCACTCCAGATCAACGTGTAGCAATACTCCGTAAGCGCACTCGTCATTCTGCCATGTAGTGAAGCTGTGAGCGGCACGGCAACTCTTACAATCCATCATTCGTCTTCACGAGTGCGACTCACAATGAACAGTACGACTTGAACTTGCGTGGACATCGCCTTAAGTGGGTACGACGAATTGCGAATTCCCTCTTCTGGTGTTTCTTTGGTCTCTAGCTGCTCATCTATCAACAGCCGCCTGCGAGAAAAGATTTCGTCTTCTTCTCGCAACCCCCTTCGTCTCTTCCTCCTTCTTTCCTTGACGGACCATGGCAGGCAGGGAAGTTGTCGACTGCTCTCCATTGCTGCCCGTTCCGACTGACTGACTTGCACAAGCTCGGCCAGAGAAACACGGGGAATATAAAAAGATGTTGAAGTTCTTCTTCTGTCCCCCAAACGCCGGTGAGCACGCTTCTCTAAAGTGTTTTGCCCTTGAGGTAGGGGTATCATAATGCAAGTCTCTGCTGGACGATTTGCTTTCGCCTCACAAATGCAGGTTTGTCCAAATAGTGTCTTTGTTGAAAGACGCTGCCGCTCCATTCCCAGTATCACGAAAACATTCCAAGAGCGGATTTTTCTTCTCTTCCCTTCATAACGACAAAAGAAATAAAGAATGTTAGAGGAGGAAATTGGAAAAAGTTTTTTAGAAAATATTATGCCAGAAACCGCCAGTCCCCTCCCCCCACCCACGCCTGTGTGGGGAGATATACATGGTTTCGTTGAGAACCGTACGCCGCCTAAGTGTGCATGAAAATGCCATAAATTTAACACATCGTAAACATTTGTATACTTTGATAGATGGAGAGTTTGTTGAAGTCTCTCCACGAGTTCGTTCTGACCTTGTAGGAAAGAATATCGTGCAGCTTAAAGCTTGAGCTGCTTGGGCTGCTCCCAGGTAAAAGACTGGTTGGTACCGAAGTGACCGTTCTTGGCAGTCTGCAGGTAGATGGGACGGTCCAGGCTGAGCTCACGGACAATGACACCGGGTCGGAGATCAAAGTTGTTGCGGATAATCTCCACGAGCTCGTCGGAGTTCTTGGTAGAGGTGCCATAGGTGTCAACGTGGATGGACAGAGGCTCGGCAACACCAATGGCGTACGACAGCTGGACGAGAGCACGACGGGCGAGGCCAGCGTTAACGAGGGACTTGGCAATCCACCGACCGACATAGGCGGCGGAACGATCGACCTTGGAGAAGTCCTTGCCGGAGAATGCACCACCACCGTGAGCACCCCAGCCACCGTAGGTGTCGACAATGATCTTACGGCCGGTCAAACCAGCGTCACCTTGGGGACCACCAATGATGAAGAGGCCAGAGGGTTGAACCTGCAAACCTCGGATTAGTTGCGTCCCATGCGTTGGCCCGTCTCATACTCGGATACAATCGTCAGTACTCACGTGGTAGATGGTGTTGTCGTCCAGGTACTTGGCGGGGATGTTGGCCTTGATGATCTTCTCAAGAATCTCCTTGCGCAGCTGCTCGGTGGTGATATCACCAGAGTGCTGGGCAGAGACGACAACGGTGTGGACACGGATGGGCACAACAGCGCCGTTGTCGTGCTTGTACTCAATAGTGACCTGGGTCTTGGTGTCGGGTCGGAGCCAGGGAAGGGAGCCATCGCGACGGGCAGCAGACATGGCAGCGTTCAGCTTGTGGGCGAGCTGGAGAGTGAGGGGGAAAAGCTCGGGGGTCTCGTCTGTAGCATAACCGAACATAATACCCTGGTCACCAGCACCGAGTCGCTCAAGGGCCTCGTCGTAGTGCAGACCCTGGGCAATGTCGGGAGACTGCTGTTCAATGGCGACGAGCAAGTTGAGGGTCTTGTAGTCGAAACCCTTGGAAGAGTCATCGTAACCAATGTCCTTGACAGCGTCACGGACAATCTTCTGGTAGTCGAGCTTGGCCTTGGTGGTGATTTCACCAAAAACCATGACCATACCGGTCTTGCAGGCGGTCTCGCAAGCAACCTTGGAGAGAGGATCCTCGGCCAAGCAGGCATCGAGGATAGCATCGGAGACCTGATCGGCGATCTTGTCGGGGTGACCCTCACCGACGGACTCGGACTATAAGGGGAGTTAGCGATTGAGGGATCCCTTCCGAGATGGCGCAAGATTGCCATCATCCTGCCGGGGGGGTTCAAGTATCTTTTTTTTTTTTTTTGCCCTTACAGTAAAGAGGAAGGTGCCCTGAGGGGCAGCTCCGTTGGTGCCGTTTACGCCAGGCATTTTGTGATGTGTGTACGAGTGAGGAGGAGAAAGGGGGGGAAAGGGTGAGAAGTATTAATATTGTTGAGATGTACGACCCTGTGAAAATGTTCAAGAGGAACAAATTCAGCAGTTGACCGGGGCGAAAGGTTCTGTGAGGCTTCGAGGCAGACCGAAAAATTAGAGTGGGCTGTCCTCAAGATAAAAGTTAGCTATGGTCTGGTGCTTGGATAAGATGCGTTTTCTCGGGAAACCAAGGGCGATTGAGGAAGCCGCACATGCCTTTACGAGGGGATACTCAACATGGAAAAGGAGCAGATGAGGGGGTTAGAAGTGGATGCAAGACGAGGTGGACGGAGAGAGAGAAAGGCGGAGAGGTTTTATGCCGATATTTTTTGGAGGGGGACTTTGCGGCCACCGGGAAGCCGAATGGTGGTTGGAGGGGCTGCCCTGTGCCCAGCAAGGAAAAAAAAAATTGGAGGGATGGTGTCGGCACAAGAAAGAGGATGCTAGCGACCGGCCACGTTCCCGACCAAGATTGCGCCATCCCAGACCGGCTCAACCACAACTCGACAGGCCCACCAGTCTCCGGAGTAGTCTTACTTACCCCAGGGTGCTGTGAGACGGAGGCTAAAAGCCCGGTCTGACCAGTCAACACCGACGTCAACCTCAATGCGGTGGGCACACCTGTCTGTAGCTCCAGTGTGAAAAAAAAAAACTTAAAAAAAACTTAGAAAAAATAAACCATCGTAACAACCCACTTCGATATCCCCAACTCTCCCACCCGGACTGCTCACTCGCCACATGATCGAGACCCTGTTGCCATTCCCGTAACCACAAGCTCACCATCGCGCGCGAGCCACACTCACCATGAGCAAGTTCGGTGCCATGATCATGGGCCCCGCGGGGGCAGGCAAGGTAAGAGACGAGGGAGGCGCAAAACCCCCCCCGATGAACGAAGACCAAGGTATCGATATAATGCAATCTAACACGAGATGACGCCGCCCCCTCTCTGTAGTCAACATTCTGCGCCGCCCTCATCACCCATCTACAGCTCAACCGCCGATCCGCCTTCTACGTCAACCTCGACCCCGCGGCCGAGACGTTCGAGCACACGCCCGACCTCGACATCAAGGAGCTCATCTCGCTCAAAGACGCCATGGAGGAGGTCGGCCTCGGCCCCAACGGCGGCCTGATCTACTGCTTCGAGTTCCTCATGGAGAACCTCGACTGGCTCACCGAGGCCCTGGACAACCTCACCGAGGACTACCTCATCATCATCGACATGCCCGGCCAGATCGAGCTCTACACGCACATCCCCATCCTCCCCGCGCTGGTCAAGTACCTCTGCCAGCCGGGCTCGCTCGACATCCGCATGGCAGCCGTGTACCTCCTCGAAGCCACCTTTGTTGTCGACCGCGCCAAGTTCTTCGCCGGGACGCTCAGCGCCATGAGCGCCATGCTCATGCTCGAGGTGCCGCACATCAACGTCCTTTCCAAGATGGACCTCGTCAAGGACCAGGTCAAGAAGAAGGACCTGAAGCGCTTTCTCACTCCCGACGTCGGCCTTCTCGACGACGACCCCATCGAGCGCGCCAGGCGCGTGACGGAAGGTCCTGACGCCGCCGACGATAATGATGACTCGCGCCCGCCTGATGAAAAGCAGCAGATCATGAAGGGTTCCAGTTTCCGGAGGTTGAACCGAGCGGTGGCCGGACTGATTGAGAGCTTCAGCATGATCAACTATCTCAAGCTGGATGTGACGAATGAGGACAGCGTCGGTTCTATCCTCAGCTACATTGACGATTGCATCCAGTTTCACGAGGGGCAGGATCCAAAGGAGCCGCGCGATGAGGAAGAGTTGGACGAAGATGACGAGTGATTTTTACGCTCCTTCTTTCAATCTTCTCTGCGTCCTTTATCTTTTTTTTTTTTTTTAAACATCTTTCTTTCTCTTGCACACCACCAAATCTGTAGCATAGCGCGGCGTTGCGGGAGATAGCAATCATGTCTCAAGGGTTCATTTACCAATATATACAAGAAACAAAACAAAGCGTAGAAACTTGCCCCAGTCAGAAAAAAAAAAAAAGAGATCTCAAGATACGCCACACATGTACCGTGTCCAGATGCTATTCCCGTCCGTCAACCCGTCCCGCCAGCGCATCATGTACAAGCAAAGTCCACAACTTGCAGATTCATCGTCTCATCGGCATCATAGCCAACACCCCGAGATGATCCCTCCGTCAAATCAAATCACCTCCATCCATCTCTTTTTTTTTTTTTTTTTTCAGCCCCTTCTCCCTCCCTCGCACATCTGAATTAGAAGATAGAACAGGAAGAAAAAAAGAACATTTCACCTCCCCGAGCTCCTCCCTCTGGTGCCACGTCCCCTACTTCCATTCGCCTCGTACCTCTCATACTCCTGCATCCAAAAGTCCTTCAGCACCGCCAGATACCCCACCGCCTTGCTGACGAACACGACGCCATCTCGCACGCTCTCCACGACGCCCCTGTTCCAAACCCACGCGAGGGCGAGAACCACGCCCGCCCAGAACATGGCCCGCACCATCAGCCGCGTCCACCACATGATCAGTCTTCGAATCCAGTTCATCACCACCACCATGACCGTCACGACCGTCAGGAGCACCACCACCCCCGTCACGCCTTGGTTGTCGACAATCAAGCTGATCGTCTTATCCAAGACTGGCTGGATATACGGCTGCAGGGACGCCAGCGCCCTTTGGGCCCGCGACCAAGCTTCTTGTTTGTAGATTTGCAGAGGCGCTCGCGGGTTGAGGAGGTGCTGGCGGACCGAGGCGGCGAGGTCCGGGGGGAGCAGCTCCGTGAGGAGACGGGATGTTAATGATGCGGCCATTTGCTCTCGGGATAACTTGTCGACTGATTATGACGCGGCGCCCCGTTCGCAATGTCGCGATGTGGGATAATTGTAGCGAGAATAGGTGTCGGTGTGGTTGTGGTATCTTTATCAGACCAGTCTTTTTTCTTTTCCTTTCCTTTCCTTTCCTTTCCTTTCCTTCTTTCTTCTTTATTTTTTTTTTTTTGTCCTGTCTCGTCTCTCCTGCCTTGAGTCTTGAGTCTTCAGCTGTATATGGGGGAAGAGGACCCTCGTGCTTTGTGATAACGCGACTTGGAATCGATAAGCAAAAACGGAGGGGGTCGTATCGTGGTTGGCTCCTGGTTGGCTCGTGGTTCGCGGTGAAGGAAAAATAAGTGGGCTTCTTTTGAGCATGTGCTGAGGGAAAAGTCAACACCGCGTGCTTCGCTTGAATGCAAAGACGTCAATCGAGCAGAGAGAAATGATGAGGAGGCGGCTCACGTCGAGTAAAATAGGAGCTTACAAACACAAAGCTGGGTAACCCACTTGCATGTATTCAGCAACTGCGCGCGCACCTGGACTTGCGTTTCGAAAACGTGTCCACAACCCCAACTGCCGGGTCCTGTACTCCGTACGTCCGTATACCACGTCATTATGATATATGATTGTCACCGGTCTATTCTGTTCTATCTCGAATGATCCGGTCCCTGTTGGACACAAATACAAAGAAGGGTATCGAAGATGTAGGCAAAGTCTTGCAAAAGGGGGGGGGGGATTGCAAAGGATCCCTCGCACAAACGGAAATCAAGCTGCCAGCCCGCCCACCGTATATTCTAGTGGCATCCAGATTGGTATCCGTACACTCCGACTCCATGAAAACTAGAAATGCACTTCATCAGCTTCGTTGAGACGTATTATGGATTATGAGTTGGAAGATGCTCTGTCAGAGACGTTCTCAAGCAGCTTCCTGGCTGCCTCAATTCTTCGCCTGTAGTGGTCGTGGTTCCCTGCTCCCTGACGTGTCGCTTCACTGAGTCCCAAAACACATCGTCCCAAACTAGCAACGACCTGCTCAACAAGCAATTGGTCTTCCCGGGACAATGTTTGTATGGCCGGTGAGTTGGGTCCACTGCCTGCACTATCTTTGTCGCAAATGCTGGCAGTCTCGTTCATCAAAGATTCAGCAACTTGCTTGAGCTGATACTCCGGTGAACCGCTTGGCGTCAAAGAGCCTCCACTCAGGTGTGCCTTGTTAACAAGAGGAAAGCTTCTATTGGTGCCTGTCGATTCAAACGAGGAGACTGATGGCCTGTGAAGTGTGGTGTCCGTAGTGGAGTTGACAGGTCGGTGTATAACTTTGTCGTGACGGGCATGCTTCTGATAATATCCTGTCGAGACGCTGCCGCTGCCGCTGCCACTTCGCTGGCTAAGCCCTCCAACCGTCGAGCGCTTGGTTGTCGTCGAGGAGGAGGAGGAGGAGGAGGAGGAGTTCTCATACTGAGCTGTTGGGGTGGTGAAGACATCGTCCATCCGAGACGATTGAACTGTTGAGCTGCGGGACCCCGCCCTCTCTCTAGCTGTTGCAAAACTATCGATTGAGGTCATAGTGTCGATGCTTGGACGTCGAACATAAGTCATGGTCGGGCCGCGCGTAGTTTCAACAGAGTCTTCCGAGCCCTCGCTGCCAAAGCTATTGCTCCTGGTCATTCCTTGTCGGGTCATCGTGCCCATTGCTGAATGTAGGAAGAAATGCTCATAATCGAAAGCGTCTTTACGGTCCTCGTGAGATATGTCCACCGGTTCCTGGTGGGTATCATGGTAGAGCGACTCTCCACTTTCACTGATGTTGTCTTCCGGGTCAACTTCGCTCTCTTTGTCGTTGGTTTGCACCGTTGAGGTCACTTCCTCGACATCCAGCTTCTCCCCATGGAATTGTCGCTGTTCCTCTTGGTGTCCGCCGTTCGAATAATGCGACTCCTCCCCCAGTTCAGGTAGTTGCGAATCACCAACCTCGTGGGATTGGGCTGCGATCGATCCTGCTTGTTTCTCATTTCCAGCAGTTGGTGATTGCCAATTTTCTCCCTGCACCTCGGTTTTTTTATTCTCTAGACTCGTGTTCGTCCCATTGAGTGGTTGACTAGCAGCAGTGCTCCCGGGTTCAGGAGAAGCAGTAGGTTTTGGGCTAGTTGATTCCGGATCATGTGGAGCATTGGTGAAAGGGCTCAGCGCCCTCAAGCTCTGCAAACTGCGCCTCTTCATGCTGTCTTGTTTTGCTTGCTCTCTCAGACTCGAAATTTTGCCCTTCAGACCTTGCATTTGGTCTTGCAGGTCGCGCATCTGAGCAACCGAAGCAGACCGCGTCAACCCAGCATCTCCATATGACCCAAAAGTAGGACTCGCAAAGCTCCACAGTCGGCTACCCGAACGGCTTTGGACCTCGTCTTCTGCATCTTCGTTTTCATCAAGGGGCTCCAAAACCGAGTCGATGGTATGCAGAGGTGATCGCAGAGATCCAAGGCTACTTTTAGCACCCAAAGCATCGGCACTCCTGGACAATGTTAATTGTTGACGGTAGCCGCCAGCAGCGCCGAGGGCACTGGCCGATCGCTGAGGAAGCATATTGGTTCGAGCGGCGCCCGGCAGGCCGTTGTCGCTCACATTCCTCGAATGACTTGGGGTGATGGACTGTATCCTGCCATTTGACAGCCCATTGGAGCGAGCGTCACCGGGGGACGGTGTTGAGCCATCAGATACAGAAGAATAGCTAAATGTTCGGGCTCTGTTCAAGTTTCCCTCCATAGCCTGCCAGCGAGTTAGTTAAGCGATTCGCGGCGAAAACCAGTACGAAGTATCACATGTGCAGGTTTACCTACCGTAAGGCGGCGCTTGGCGTTGGCAAGAATCTGTTCGGCTCGCGCACTGATCGATTCGGTGGACAGACTATCCTCATTCAGCGTCTGATCAGAGGGCAGAACTGTAGCATCGCGGATTTGAACGGATTTTTCATCCACGACTTCACTCGCAAGGCTCTCTTCATCGTCGCCTTGGAAACTGCTATCGTCTACACTGACTGAGTCGTCAAGATCGCCAAATGTTTCATCGGGGACTTCGATGGTTTGGATCGTACTCGTAGATTCGATGGATAGCCGCCGTTCGCGCTTCGTGATGCGTGGTCGTTTTTTGAGAGTTTTCTTGCCCATGGTCGGTGAAGATCGCAAAGGCGTACCACTGCCCCCTGTGCTTAGACCTGTGTCAGACGTTCGAGACGAGTTACGGCTCGGTTGACAGCCCACAGTACTCTCAACCTCGGTAACCTCGCCAATATCGGAGAGCATCGTGCCGTTCCCGTAAATTATGGGTGTATTTGGAGGAAGAGGCCCAGACATGTATCCAGTCGGTGAAAAATCGTGGAAGGCGTCGGAAGGCTGATCGTTTTTCCACATGGGCAAGGGCAAATGGGACCGATCTTCGAAAGGCTCGGATTCATCGTAATCTGGCAGGATCATATCAGGATTCGTCAATGTAGGGGAGCCTGGCTGAGGGCGATAGGGCAACGGTGTCGGGCCAAGGTCATCGGGGCGGCCGTCGTGGCCAATGCTGGCCGTGGAGTGGGTGGCCATGTCCCCGAAGTTTGCGCAACAAAGGTGGCGTCGTTCGATTGGAAAGCCTCTTGAAGTCCAAGTTTCTCCCAGAGTGGGAGTGTGGAAGCACTAGATACTGCTTGGACAGCCAAATCGGCTATACAGTTGCGATCACTTCCCCAATTGTCCCCAATTGCGAATAAACCTCACTAAGTGATGCCAAACCCCAGATGGAGGCGGCAAACGATGTCGAGGCGTCGGGATGTCGTCGGCAGGCCGGTTCACACTAGCCACAACCGTAAATGCTGTCGTCCACCGGTAAGGATCATAAGAGACCGAGAATGCGAGGAGGATGTTGAGCCAAAGGAAAAGGACAGGGAAACGTTTATCCCGAGTGCGCAACACGAGTGAGAGAATCGTCCTTTGTCTATACTATACCACAATTGGTCAATCCGGAACAGGCGGAGATGTAAACAGACAAACGCAATGGGCAGTTTGCGATGCGAACAAAGAAACTTGTCCCTAAGAGAGATGGAGATGGAATCTAACAAGAGCTAGTGAATAGCAGAGGTCTCGTGGTTTCTTTTTTTTTTTCTTCAATCGAAGCCTGTCTCGGGGGGGCCTACACAAGCACGAGTCATTCAGCCAAACCGAGCGAATCTGGAATCTGTCTCCAGTCCGGATTAGACTAGCCAGGCTGTAGTGGCCCCTCGGTGCGCCTTGCTAGATGGATGGGCGGAAGTTAGTTAGAGTGGTGCCATATTAATCAAAGACAAAAGTTCGTGTGTTCTTCGTGTAATGAATCGGTGAGGCGGACTGGGGGACTGGGGGACTGAGGGACTGAGGCTCAGGATGTGTGTCTGTGGCGCATGAACAGAGACCCGCCAATGTCTGCGGAAGTTGGCAGGAACAGGGAGCTGAGCGGGTCGGCCGTGATTGGCCCGCTGTGGGACGGAAACGAACAGTGGGGCAAGAAACGCATCATCGTGGCGCCGGGAGCGGCAGCTTTTTTAAAGGCGACACGGATTCATTGCACCACCTGTGCATACACGAACAAGATGAATCAGACCAGACCAGACCAGACCAGTTAACTCTTCTTGAATACTCAATGCACCGGATGCGGTCTGGGAAGCATGTGGAACATGAAGAGGGCCCTATTCTTAAGGGCATATGCACTCGATGCCGCTGGCCATCAATCCGTCACTGGCGTCTGCGAGTCAATTACCCAGCTAGAAGTCATTCATTACGGAATGCCTTGCCGTTAAAGCTGCGTTGTTTTATATGGAATCCATCTGCCGTCAAACATCACGTCCCTTGCGCAGAGCGCCACCCCGGCCACAACCTCAATCCTACTACCTAATAAAGAGGGACCAGCCCTGTACGGAGTAGTCCGTAATATGTGTGCTCCTACGGATCCGTATTCTTGATTTCCATTATTACTCCGTACTTCCACTGTAAGCGCAGAATTGCAGAATGGATATTGTGGCGTGATTGATGGCCCACAACATGGTCTCAAATTATTACATGGTCTCAAGTTTCTGTTGTCGATGTTTGCAGTGGCCGTTTCCTATTAACGGTGCAGGCTCAGATATCTGGGTGTCGGAGTATCTACGGAGCACGTGGCGTCACACGTGCAACGAATTTGTTCCGCTATGCTGAAAGGTGAGCAGCCAGCTAGCTCACTGCCAAAGCCGCGTCTTGAACACCAGTAAACAAACACGTGAAAATAAGTCAAAACTTGTCGGGGCATTCCGTGCACTGAGAAGCGCCGGCCTCTTCCCCCCACTAGAAAACAGGCACCGGACCAAGTGACAGAGACGTAGAGACGTGCATCCATCTGCTCAATATATATGTGCGAGCGTGTTTTGCAGTATTTGCTTGCGTATGATTGAGGCTTAAAAAGTAAATGTTGAGGTATCATAAATCCAGTGCTTTCTTCCATAATAAATTCCGGTGTTCCCAGCCGCCCCCCTCCCCTCCGTTTGGCTTGCTCTATTCTGTTCTATCATCCATTTTCTTTTCCATGCAAACACATCCTATCAAATCAGATCAGTCAATCAGTCGTCGACAAAGGCCTCCGTCTTGGCCTGAATCAAGCCCTTGTCGGACTCGTCTTTGGACGGACGGTTGGCAACCAAACGCTAGATAGATTTAGTGTCTACGCATTACCAATAGTTGTAATACTGAATGAGGGAGCTTACCACAAGGTTACGAAGCAGAATAGCTATAGTGACTTTGCCCACTGAAGGAACATAAATAGACGCCTTCTCTTTGATCGCGGGTCCATCAAAATTTTTGAAAGAAGAAAAGTTGATGCATACGGCACCTTCGCGAATGAGATCTGTTGGCACCTTGAAAGAATCGGCAGGAACACCACCAATAACAACATCACTGAGTGGGAGGCATTCCTTCAGACCCCAGCCCTCCTTGTCTTCAACTTGGTGTCGCGGGTTCTTGATGCCTTGTCCGCGAGTGAACAGCTGAACCCCTGTGATATCAACAGAGTACACAGTGGCGCCGTCATTGGCCAGCAGCGCAGCGAGAGGGCGTCCGTTGACCTCGGATCGGTTGATGACGGTAATCGTCTTGCCAAAGAGGCGGTTTCCGGCGGCCAAGATGGGGTTGTAAATCTGAAGATATTCCAAGATCTTGACGACAGCCAACGGAGTACATGGCAAAATGGACTTCTTTCGGTTCTCCGGGGGATCCAGGAAGCGGACGTTATGGTACATGTTGTACAAATGCTTGTGGCGCATACCCTCTACGTCCTTGGAAAGTTCCACGGTCTCTTGCACGTATTTGTCGTGGGAAGGATTCTGAGGGAAGATCGGGTAGTATACAATGATGCCGTCGATCCTGTCGTCGTTGTTCGCCTTCATTATTTCCTCCTCGAGAAGATCCTTGTCCACGGTACGGAGGTCGAATTCGAAGCCACTGCAAGATGCGGTCAGCTACACCAGACTGCTGCCCGTATATATCGACCAGTTCTACTCACTTGTCCTCACAGGTCTTTTTGGACCACTCGGCATATTTGACAGCAGCGGGGTCTCCGTTGGCCAGGAAAGCAGCCAGGGTAGGCTTGCTGGGACTGGTACCTTGAACCTTTGCCAACGTCTCCTTGACCTCCGTCAAGAGTCCTTTAGCAATGGTCTCTGCGGTGATGACCTTGCAGGTCTTGGGCACTTCTGATGTCGCCATCTTTCGAGAGTCCTAGGTCTCTGTCAGCAACGGGAGTTCCGTCATTTAGCCCGCATTGGAGGCAAGATGAATTCAGGTGTCCCCACCAATGGCAGTAACCTTCAGATGACGCTGGATGTCTACGCCGGTATCGGTCAGCAATTGAGGTATATCATGACGATAGGAAAGAGAGAAGAATGCAATCGTACAATTGACGACGAGAGTTTCACACGTCTTGGAGTCAAATAACCCGAAGTCAGTAATGCTCTCATTGGTGAAGTTTGACGTAGCTATCGCGGTGCCTACTACAATCAAGGTGGGAGGCGTTTGAGAGAGAAAAAACCATGCCCCTCTAAAACTTTTGATGCCGCAAGCAATCATTGGCCCCTCTTACTGACTCGGGCCTAGCGCCAACGAGGCTCATCCACTCATTGGCGGGCAGCTTGTGGGCCTGTGGTGAGGAATCTAGGAACGGGCATGCGGGAACTTTTAACCTTCCCTTCCTGCATCTTAGTCCATATCGCGGCGAGCCGCATTAGCATTGCACAAGGTTGCGAATACTTCACGGGTCGATCTCGCAACTGAGTATTCTATTTGACCGAAACTCGTTTTTGGCCATTCAATTCTTGCGCTTATTCGTCAGAGACGCGGTCACGAAAGCCGAGATGAATGAATTTTTACCAGATCGTGTCGACTCCACAACACCACCACACCATCACACCATCACACCATCACCACAAAATCGCCGGCAAGTGTCGAGTGCAACCGATCTCGAGTCCTACGGCAGAAGAGTACAACCCTGCTACGGAGATATGCCGGCAGCACACCGGTCTTTCTACTTTATTAGCGATCAGAATCTAAGCCCAAGCCTCCATTGTCCCGGTACCCATTTCACGCTTCCTGTGGCTCAGGTCAATAGTCACAGCATGGCATTTTCTCAGCGATGACCAAACTTGAATCATTCTCCCCGGGGATCACTCCTCTGGGGTGCCCCAGGTTTGATCTTGCCTTTGGAAGTGTCCTTCTCCGCGGATCGTCTGGTGATAAGGTCCCCCAGCACCAGCAGCATGTGCTCACTTATCTTGAGCACAGCCGAAATTGTGGAGCGGAGGTCCGTCCGAGTTCCGGCTTCAGATAAGACCAGACCAGCCACCCATCGCTGTTTCAAATAGCTCCTTAAGGCTTGGATGTTTGCCCAATTGGAATGCAGCAGCTTGACAGAGACACGGTTAGAGAAAGACCCAGTACCGCTAAAGGGCCCGTCGCGGTCGATGGTGAAGAGGAGTACTTACTTGGACCATGATGATGCCCAATAACTCATGAGTCATGACGAGGTTGGAGATTGGAAACTCGAAAGGGCGACGTCTGGAAAATTCGGTGCGATTCCAGTCACAATGGTCCTGGTATTTCTCATCTTTGTCCAGAATGAAAACTTTTCAACTGCCGACATTGTCATGACACCGGAAGACTGGGGATAATTAATCAACACGGTTCGCTTTGTCGTTGGACATGGCCATACAACGCTGCCGATGTGTTGGCTTGGAAGTTGGGGCCAACAGGACACTGCTTATCAGCCGGTGCGATCAGCACGAAGTGTTATCAGCGCCTCTCAGCGTGGCTGTCAGTCAAGGCGCTCGCTTTTTTTGCAAGGTTATCTATCACCTTGACCTGTGCCTCTGAACATACCCGCAAACATATGGACATATCTTCTACAGCCACCATTTTCCCAGCTCCCTTGAAGACCGAATTTCCATCTCCGGTAGGTTAGTGCCCGATGATAAGCACTTATTGCCGGAGATGCTGGGAGATGTTTAAATCGACTTCCCGAGCAACTCGCCTTTATTTTAAATACTCTGACGTTGTCGAGTGATGCAGCGGCTTGACAGTAGTATCCTTACCGTCATTCAACTAAACGCACAATCCAGAAGTTGGATACCTCAAGTGAGTATTCATCTTACATGCTACACACAATGGGTTTCGATATCACTTTGCTGTGGCGGGGCCCTCAAGTTAACCCTATAAACCGAAAAGCCCGAAGTATACCTGTCTTCAACGTGGTAGATCAGTATGGGCGTGTGTTCTTCTTCTCCTGGATGGGCTTCATGTTGGGTTTCTGGGCATGGTATGACCTACTCTCACGTGGCCCAACAACCCTCTATGCTCGTCACAGTCCTTTTAACAACTTGTTCCTAGGTACACATTTCCACCTCTCTTGACAGTCACGATTAAAAAGGACCTCCACCTCACTTCGACGCAAGTTGCCAACTCCAACATTGTGTCCTTGTGCGCCACCTTGCTGTTGAGATTCGTCGCTGGTCCCCTTTGCGATCGTTTCGGCTCCCGAAAAGTATATGCCTCGTTGCTGATGCTCGGCTGCCTACCCATTGGCCTGGCCCCTCTTGTCAAGAGCGCCACGGGGCTCTACGTATCTCGGTTCTTCATTGGTATTCTTGGAGCCACCTTTGTGCCATGCCAAGTATGGTGTACCGCCTTCTTCGACAAGAACGTCGTCGGCACCGCCAATGCCCTATCAGGCGGCTGGGGCAATGCCGGCGGTGGTATAACATATTTTATCATGCCGGCTGTATTCGACTCTCTCGTCGCGGCGCGGGGCATGCGAGCGTCCCAAGCCTGGCGCGTTACTTTCATCGTGCCGCTCACATGTCTGATTGCGTGCAGTCTCGGCATGTTCTTCCTCTGCCCTGATACGCCACTCGGTTCCTGGGAAGAGCGATCGCAAAGGATTCAAGAGAACCTGGACAGATACAGATCGAACAGTACTACGGCGGTGAACACTCCCAATGTACTCACTGAGCCGCCGAGCCGTGATGAAGAGAGGGGCGGCTCATCAGATGACGATGACTCCCGACTCTGCGAGAAAAAGTCGGCCATTTCTTTATCAGAAGCCGTCTCCGTCGCCCAGGCAGAAACTGTCGTCAGGCCTTCTTTCAAGGACTCCTGGCCCGTCGTTTTCTCGCCGCAGACGCTATTCCACGTGGCCACCTACTCTTGTTCATTCGGCGGCGAGCTGGCGATCAATTCCATCCTCAGTTCCTACTACAAGGCCAACTTCCCACATCTGAACCAGACGCAGGCGAGCAGCTACGCCGCCGTTTTCGGGTTCCTCAACTTCATCACCCGGCCCCTCGGCGGCGTCATTGCCGACATGCTCTACAACAGATTCAGTCGCAGCCTCTGGATGAAGAAGGGCTGGATCACAACATGCGGAGTCCTCAGCGGCGTGCTGCTCATCACCGTCGGGCAAGTGAACCCTTCCGAGACGAGCGGCGGCGATATCGGCACCCTCGTCGGCCTCGTCACTCTAGCTGCCGTCTTCGTGGAAGCGGGGAACGGGGCCAACTTTGCCCTCGTGCCTCATGTTCACCCATCCGCCAACGGCATCCTCTCTGGTGTCACGGGAGGCGGTGGTAATCTGGGTGGCGTCGTGTTTGCCATCATCTTCCGCTTCATGAACCACGGCAACGGGTACAACACTTCATTATGGGTCATTGGTGTAATTCACATCGCTCTCAACCTGGCCGTCTGTTGGATTCCCCCTTTGCCCAAAGGCCAGATTGGCGGCAAGTAAGCCGGCATGGGCGAGTGAAACAAACCATGCTTTTTTTTGGTTCACAACCTTTTCTTTTTTTTCTCTTTTTTTTTCCCCTTTCGATAGAAGCAGCACCACGTGTGTGACAGGTCCCCTAAGCGA
Organism: Epichloe festucae Fl1; assembly: GCA_003814445.1. NCBI lineage: Eukaryota > Fungi > Ascomycota > Sordariomycetes > Hypocreales > Clavicipitaceae > Epichloe > Epichloe festucae. The sequence goes on along the minus strand of CP031387.1, from coordinate 3,545,527 downwards.
GCGATGTAGTCTTTAGTCTCTCATCTTTCCAAGGAAACTGTCCTTCTAGAATTCCGTCCATCTACAAAGTACACCACGTGCATGTCGTCATGAACGCATTCTCCAAATCCGCGCCATTCATTCCAGATTCCTTCCCCGTCGCGAAGCCGTTCGCGAGGCGACAACATTCCACAACCCCTCAAGCGATCCCAGAGACCAGAGAAAGTGTCGCCGACAATGCCAATGTATTTCTTCCCGTTGAGAAGTTGAGGCCGTTGGGGGAAAGTGGATTCTCGCGCTGCGGCGCGGCAGACAAGTCAATGTGCAGTGCCCCGCGCATTTAATGCGGTCCGAAGATTTGGAGTGCGAGAATCATGGCTCTTCATGATCCATCACCATGTCTCTCGCTGACTTCCCAATCAAGTGGCTGACTGACTGACAAGGCTTCGACTATCGCCTATCTAAAATCTGAGATACTGCACATTGTTTGTTGACGGGCTCCCGCAAATGCGTGCCACGAGGCGGCCTTTATGCAACGGGTATGGGGCGCACGGCATCTGCGTCAGGCACAGACATGTCTCGCATTCCAACGCGCAGTTGGTTGGATCGGATCGCTTTGGCAACGACAAAACAAGTCGACCTATACATGTACGGAGTACTCGATGGATGATGATGGACGGTGCTGGCAGTGATGGATGCCGGCAGCGTTCGAAAGGCGCTCGGCGAACAGCAAGGTGGACGACGACCTCGCGGAATTGGATTGACATTTGAGTAAATCAACCCGAAGCGGGAAATCGCCAATTGCTGCGGCATGTTACAACATATGGGTTGCTTACTGTGCCAGTTTCACTCACACGTCAACTGGTATCATGGCAAATTGGTGAAGAAAATGAGATGTGTATTTCAATTATATGACCTCCTGGACGCATAGTACACCTGTGTATACGGTTACCATATTGTATCAGGAGTTATTGCCACGAGGCAAAGAGCCGTTCATAGAGGTTCCAAAATTCAATAGAAGCGGGCCGGAAACTTTCCAACCGTAGTCACAAAAAAATCCTATGTGCAAGCCCCCAACGTACACCCATTATCGGAGCAAACGAGTTGTCATATATGTGCAACAGAACAAACCGCATCCAATCCACCGTCCGGTTCCTATATCCCCCCGCTCCTTTTAAAGAGCCAGGAAGGCAGCAACAACACCAAGGATGGTCAGGGAGCCGGCGCGGATGGCCGACGCAGCAGCGGTGGGAATAGGTGTCAAAGGGGTGGTCGTGGTGCCAGGGATGGAACCAGAGGGAGCAACGGTAGCAGGAGTGGACTGGCTGCTGGTGCTCACGACAAGAGTGGTGCAGTTGGCGATGGCGTCGTGGTGCTTGGTCTCGGTGGTGCTGGCGGTGCTGGTGCTGCTGCTGCTGGTGCTGCTGCTGATGCTAGTCGTGCTGGTGTTGCTGCCGGTGCAGGTGGTGCTGGGAGCAGCAGCCGAGGTGGGAGGAGTCGTGGAGGAGAGAAGGATGGTCTTGACACCCTGGGGCGTTGTCGAGGTGACGGCATCGCTACCAGCGGACTTGCTGTCGGAAGCCTTGATGTGGAAGGGGTTGGAGTATTGAAAGACACTGGGGTTGCTCTCGAGCTTGAAAACGAGGCCGTAAACCTTCTGATCGCCGAGGGCAGCGTCAACGTTCCAAGTGTAGGTCTTGGCGCTGTTCTTGACACCAGCTGTTTGTCATACGAGAGGTTAGTGTGTATTTCAGAGATTGGGCTTCCCTTCGCACATTCGCACACAAGATGCAGACAACTTCGTCACTGCAGCAAAGTTTCGCGTGTCGTTGACTCACAGGCAATGTTGGCAATGTGCTGCTGAGTGTTCTGGGTAGCGCCACCGATCAACTCAATGGAGATGGTGCCAGCGGTGTACTTGGCAGGAGCATCCCAGGTAAGAGTGAAGGAAGAGCCGGCAGGAACAATCTCGTCTTTCTTGGGGGTGTAGATAGGATCAAAGTCGGGCGTCTGGGCGAAAGCAGAGGCGACGAAAGCCAGGACAGCAGCAACGGAGAAACGCATGTTGGCTAATGCTGAGGATTACAAACGGACAAGAGGGCTGTTGTAGAAGAGGACGAAAGAGCGACGGAGAAGTGTATTAAAAGAGTGTGGGAGGCAGGAGAAGGCCTAGGCAAGTGAGTGAGCTACGGCTGGCATGTGGGTTTAAGAAGGAAATGTGTGAGTCGTCGTGAGGCGAAAGCGAGGCGGCGTTGGAGAGAAATATTTTTACAATTTTTACACGGAGGACATGGAATAACATGGTGAGGCGCACGAGACAAGGCACGCAGAATGACAGGGGGCGTTCCATAGCACCCGGTCCATCCGAGCCAACCAGGGTGGGGGGGGACCTGAGCCAAGCGTGGGATGACACCACTTGAAGAGATTTCATGTAATACTCCGTAATGAGTGTAATGCGGCTCTCCTTCCTTGTTGTTTTCCAGCGGCTCCATTCTCACGCAACCGTGGCAGCTTTTTTTCCATGACTCAGAGCTTCACGTGATACCCCGTAGCGTTGAATTCATAAGTTCAATCGAGGCGCAAGTACTCCGTACCGACTCTCTCATTCTCTTACTTTGTGGCTGATGAGTCGATTGGCGGCATGAAATAGCCATTATGTATGTATGTACATATTTGCCGTTGGCGCCCCTGGTGCGCAATTCATGCACACGTCTTTCTAGTGCGGCTCGGCTGTCGCGACTCCAACATTTGATGAATCGTGTCTCACGTCAGACAATTCGGGCCAGGGAGAACAACTGCCGACTGTCAACCATTGGTTGCCACTTTGTCCGCCTCGCGGCCTTTGCACGTTTTGGAGGATAAATCAAAAATACGGAGTACGACAATTAATCATTTGATTCACTAGTATCTCGTCGCTCACCGATTGCGAGCATGGGCTGGCTGCATCATGAAGCAAGCCAAGTCGTCGCTCTGGATGTGACTGATGCGACTGGAGGCCTTTTTAGCCGATGTGCGTCCACCTCATCTTAAGCTGCATCCTTCCCCATGTCCATGTTGCTCGCCAGAGGGAGGTCCCATCGTTAGATACATACATACATACAGTACATACATATGTATGTACTCTGTCATCCGTACGTACATAGCTCCCGCTGTAGATAAGAGGCCCCTGTCTACATCATCTCGTCTGTTCAGTGAGGATAAGAAACTATTCCGGATTCTGTCGTGGGTGTCTGGTTCAGTCATTTATTTCATCGTCTACTCCACAACCCATGGACGGACACGCGAAAATTTTGCTCTCATCACGGGATGCATCAATAAACCAGCTTTGTAGGGTAGCCACGACGTGTGTGCAAAGATGAAGCCGTCCAGACGCGACCCAACGCGACCCCTCGGAAAGCGGCGCGCGCCTCTCCCAGCCAATCGTGCCGCAGCATTGCCTTCCTTCCCCATTGGCCCATTGCCAAGCCGACCACAACCTACTAAACTAATAAAACCCTCGTCAACTTCCACACAGCTCATGATTGAACCCACCAGCAATGGATTCAGCAGACGACCCTGCCGCACCTGCATGCCCCAACAAGCGGCGCAAGACGCATGACGACTCGTCCCAGCGATCAAGCTCATCAGGCGCTTCCCCGAGCGGCAGCAAGCGTGAGACGCGCGAACCAGCGCAACCAGGGCACCATGTGACTGTGACGACGAGTCCCAGCGCCGCGGGCTCCAACAGGAACTACTCGTCGCCATCTCGGCCGAGACGGCGGTCAAGATCATCATCCTCGAGCTCCGGATCGAGCACGCGCTCGGAATCACCCTCGCAATCTCGGACGCGCCGCAGACGCTCTTCTGATTCCTCGACGTCGTCGAACCGCACACGGACCGAGTCTTACTCTCCCCGGCCGCGACAACAAACGACACCTCCTCCCCCCCGCGAGCCCCTCAAGCCAAGCTACAAACCGACGCTGTCGCTCCACGGACACGCGGGTCCCGTATCGCAGGTGAGGATATCGCCCAACGGCAAGTTCATCGCGTCAGCATCCGCGGACGGCACCGTCAAGCTCTGGGACGCCGCCACGGGCGCCCACATGGACACGCTCGTCGGCCACATGGCGGGCGTGAGCTGCCTGGCCTGGACACCGGACAGCAACATACTGGCGAGTGGATCCGACGACAAGGCCATCCGCCTGTGGGATCGAGTGACGGGGCGGCCCAAGACGACGACGAGAAAGTCGGCCGCCGCGGGGAGGGACACGGCCGCGCTGCGAGGCCACCACAACTACATCCACTGCCTGGCCTTCTCGCCCAAGGGAAACATACTGGCCAGCGGGTCGTACGATGAGGCCGTGTTCCTGTGGGATGTCAGAGCCGGGCGACTGATGAGGAGCCTGCCGGCTCACAGCGACCCGGTTGCCGGCATCGATTTTTGCCGAGACGGTACATTGGTCGTGAGCTGTTCGACCGACGGGCTCATGTAGGGGTTTTTTTTTTCTCCTTCCCCACACAAGTGGTTTCCAATCTTTTATTCATGGAGACCAGAGCAGACTGACAAGATTTCCCAGTCGAGTATGGGACACTTCGACGGGCCAATGCCTCAGGACACTTGTCCACGAAGACAACCCCGCCGTCACGAATGTCTGCTTCTCACCAAACGGTCGCTTCGTACTGGCCTTCAATCTCGACAACTGCATTCGCCTGTGGGACTACGTGGCTGGGACGGTCAAGAAGACCTATCAGGGCCATCGAAACGAAAAGTTCGCCATTGGCGGCTGCTTCGGTGTTCTGAACAGCGAGCCCTTCATCGCCTCGGCGAGCGAGGACGGGGACATCGTGCTGTGGGACGTGAAGAACAAGGAGATACTTCAGAGGGTGCCCACCGGCCACAGGGGCGTGTGTTTCTGGGTCGATGTAAATGGGGAGACCATGGCCAGCGCGGGGCAGGATCACTGTGTTCGGCTGTATCGGCATGTAAGGGATCATGCAGCCGCGGATGAGAGTTTGGACTCGGAGCAACAGGAGGTGGAGGCTCAGTTGCGGAGTGAGCTGCCTATTCGGCAGGAGGACGTCAAGCTGGAGGATGCTTGAGATGATTATGACTCCAATGATTAGCAAGCTATGATGACCTATTTATTTGACTCTTTGCTAATCTTTACTGAGCAGTAACATCTTTGCTCTGCCTCCATCCAATGTCTGATTTATCTGGTGCTTTCCCGGCTTCTTTCCTTGATGGCCATGTTCAATTGGTTCCCATGTCGCAAATGACGCAATGGGAAGTCGTTGACGAAACGTCACCACGAGAAGGCAGCGTATTCAGATCTATTCCCGGTACCTTTTTGTTCCCTCTGTCCGTTTCTTATGGAACGAGCAAAAGCAACGAGCGAAAGAAAAAGCGCAGACTTGTCCCGTTTACTCGTATTCAACCACCACGTTGTGGTTAGCCACTGCTCGCCCTTTGTAGTAGACTGTAAAGTCAATTGACCTCCCGTCGCAAGTCATTTCGATTTCAAAATTGAGAACGCGGTACGGTACTCCAAGCGAATTGAAATGACGAGGAAGTTTGCCACTATCCACCTTTGTATTCCACTTGACAGAGCATAACCGAGATACACAATCCTCGCGTCTGGAAGGCGGATTACGAGAAGCCGTTATGTAGAACCAATGCTCAATTTCTTCAACTGTCCCCGTGTAGTTTCGGTGATAGCGACGCCGCACACGACTTGATTTTGATAAATCTTGACCCTATTTAAGTTTTAGTTCGAGGTTGACTGGAGACGATGTGGAAGATGGGGGGAAACCAGAATGAGGAGAGCCCATGATCTGACTGAGATAGTGTACCTGCTTGAGAAACCACTCCATTTGGTTGTTAGCTTTCCAAACATGCTCTGTAGAGTCAAAGTTCATGTCTTGGATTGAATGACGCTCGGGATCATATAATTCTGAGAATACGACACCGTAACTCAAGCGAGCGACTCTGCTCTCAACCTTGATATTCAACGGCTGGGGAAGATGCAGTGATGCAAGTCCATGAATTACCGCGCCTCGACATATTGCAACCCAGCTGTGATGCATGTGTTAGAGCGAATGGCGAATCGGAAAAAGAACAAATGGCACGATAAAAGTTATACAAAGACAATGAAACATACGGCTTGGTACCCTGGGATTGGAGAACTTTGGTCCCAGCATCCACAGATTTGTCCAGACAATCTCGCAAGTATGGGTTGCGTCCAAACCCACCGACCAAAATGACATACTAAAGCTGACTTCAGAAGGTGCAGATAACTCGAGTCACTGTAGAGGACCAGGTCCTTGTGTGGAAGGTATACATACCTTTGGCTGTTTGCCATACTTGCTTAGAATGGCTAATGATTGTGATTTCACCAGAGCCTCTATTTTTCGTATGATGGGGTCAAAGACTTTCAGTATCTCGTTCCTAATTCAGTAATGAGCATTAGAGCAAGGACACTACTTGCCACAACTCTCAGTCACCAGTAGACTACTTACGTGTGGAGTGAAAGTCCTTTGGACCGCTTTTGACTCTGTGGTTTCTTCACGGAGTCGGGAGTGTCCACGATCCACGTACGCGGCCTGCCGCGGAACTGTCGCTTGATGCCGTGCTCCCAGCTATCGTTCATAAACTTCAATTCTTGCTTCTTGCTAACGTTGTGCCAGGAGCCCCCTGTTGTACTCTTGACGAGCTCTAAGAAATTCTTGTCCAAGAAAATCCCACCGCAGAGGCCCCCTGTAGGTGAAATCCAGTCAGCATGCAACTTAAGGCACTGGCATGTCGCATTGGTTAAGCTTTACCGTCTCCTTTGACAGACTCCTTGAGAGTGAATGGCGTTTTCTCGCTCACTCTGTAGCTGATAAGATCCTAAGGGGAAAGAGTCAGATAAATCTCACGGCTCTGACGGAGGAACCTACCACAGTACCACCTCCCGCATCACATATGACGAAATTGTCATCAACCTAGCAATTCTCATGACTCAGAAAGTCATTCAAAAAAAAAATCCCCATCTCATGTGCCGCTTACCTCAACAGTAGACTTATTAGCCTGGTCGCCCAGTGTTGACAATGCCGCCGCTTCTGGCTCCGAGATGAAACGTAGTAAAGTGGTGCCGCATGGTCTCTTGGCCAGAATGCCTGCCATTTCAGCTGCCTGCTCCATACGTTGCTGGGCATAATGTGGCCAGATGGCCGGAAGTGTTATGACAACATTGAATCGGCACTTAACCATTAGATCCTCGCCGATTGCAATCTGAATGTCGTTAATAGCATGATTCCACAGAAGCTGAAGATACCTAGAGACGATTTCAACGGCACTCTTGCCAGAGGCATCCCGAACACTGCGAGCTTCTCTGAACTCGGAGCAATTGTATATGACTGGGTCAACATCCTTTTCGTTAAGGAGAAGTAACTTGAACCACCTAAAGGCGTCCTTGGCAGACGTAACTGTGTACCCCCATTCGTCTTGCTCCCCGTACTTTCCACACTTCAGGAGTGTGGGCGACTTTTCTTCATCCGAGCAATGCGTGAGCTCAGATTCCCAGTTTGTGATAACTTCGATGTTTTCGGGTTGGCGTGAGTAGGCCCAAGCGACACCAGAGTAACTGCTCAAAAAGCATTTAGCGTTGTTTATCGATTTCTCTCCCATCAATGAGGTGGGGGACGGGGGGGGGGGGGCTCACGTTGTTCCAAAATCAATGCCAATGACGAGAACTTCCTCCGTTGTGGGTGTTCTTGCCATGGTGCACATCCGATTTGATTCGATGAAGCCTTTGAGCAGCAAATGATGAGGGAGGCTATGATGAGGATTGTTAAAAACATGTAGCCCTTCTAGTTAAGGACTCAGTTATCTTACTTACTAAGTAAGGTTGCTTGCATTGCAAGCATGACGGCTGCACTGCAGCTGTTAACGGCAGCTGTTAACGGCAGCTGTTAGCAGCTGCTCGCCAATACTTGAGACACAACTCGTACTGCTCGCTTGAATGATTAGTTTCTTTGTGTTGCATTTGAAGTTCTTGAGATACATAAACCGGGTTCACAAATTGGTGACCAGTCGCGCCATGAAGTGTATTCGAAAGACTCTATCAGGGTTCATACCAAGTGGCACCCGAGATGTTTCCTCCTCACCAGTCCAACTGACAATGGAGACGGTATCTGATTCTGATTCTGAAGACTGCACAATGGGAGAAGACGAATCTGTTGATCTCATACAGCACCCAAGTTCTTACACGGATGAAAATCCTCCTGCTTCTCAGGTCAACTTGGGAGAACTGAACGGTACGTATGGTAGAATCTCGTCATCCGTCGAGCTGCTAATGATGTTTAGCGTTTTTTGAAAATCCTCTTGAACACGTTCGAAGCAACGGCCCGAGTACCCGTGACAGCCACGTCTCTTCAGGAGGAGAAGACGTCAGGACGACCATGGCTGACATGCCAGGGGGGCAGCTCGCCGGCTCCAGACTCGACAATTTTCATGCTCACGCCATCGAGGGCATTGAAGCTTACATACGTAGCCTTGAAGACTGGATTAGCCGTCAAAATACCCACCTTTATGTCATGGATAGCGAACTCGGAAGTCTGGCTTCTCGATATGAAAAATTGCACGCGGAGCACACTTCCCTGATGGCTTCTCACCAGGCAGCTAAAAGACATCCGTGCACGGCGGACAGAAAAGCCGCTTCTGTAAAAGAGGAAGTCCTCGCAAACAACACCAAGATATCCGATGGCGAGTTGAAGTCACATTGGAAGCAACTCAAGTTTAGTATCCGAACCCTTTCTCTACTCATCGCGCACAGCATTCCAGAAGATCGTTGCCCCTTGCGCAGTACAACGATGAAGAATGTCTCCAGAGACAATAAACCGGAGTCAAGTCGTCGTGCTTTCGAGAATCCAAACCTTCGACGCTGGGCAATTGAGAAGTTCCTCTGGTTATCCATTTATAGGATCGTGTTCATGTCTCAAAGCCATTCTGATTCGGACGCAGACAGGCGCAGCTTCAGGGAATTCAAGAAGAGCATGCTACAGAGTGAGTTTGCAGACACCGAGAGAAGTCTTCCGGCAAGTGAACTGATTGCTTTGTGAATAAGAATTGAATGGAAATCAATCTACACGACTGGGGCCAATGTGCAAATGGTTCAATGAAGGCTGGGAAATCATCAAACCCTCTGACAACGATGTAGATACGATGCTCCAAAAGGACTGCGGCCATATCTACACGTTTGTCCATGGAGAAGAACCAGGCAATGATGGAACAGATGGATTCTCCATCCAGGATGATCTTCGGGAAATTTTCACCTTGGCGGTGGAGTTGGATGACATGTGTATGCAATCTCGGGCCATGATTACCATATTCTGGCATGATCTTGAACCAAGAGAGCGTGGCTCGAATCCCCCGGACTACCATGATGAATCCATGGATGCTGTCAACAGAGACCAGAGGCCAGCTGCGAATGCAAAGGTGCGATTAACAGTCACGCCCGCGCTGCTCAAAAAGGGAAATGCAAGTGGTAGGAACTACCAGTCGCAGATGGTGCTGGCAAAGGCGGATGTGGTCATGGACGGACAAGACGATGATGGGGTCGGATGCGGAACCACTGGAGAATGAATGAATGAAACCGAGTAGAGGTGTCGGCAGAGAATTGGCTCAATTTTGCCATGGATGGGAACAAACACGCTCTGTCTGGCATGGGAGGTTATGATGGGCTAGTCATAGTAATGCTATCGAGGTCACTCACATATTTTTGAACGAATTCTGCGGGTTTGGCCGTGTGCTCCGTCCGCGCTGCCGCAACGGGAACACCCCGCCGCCTCTGTGTGAAGTTTGGTCCACTCGCAGTTTCAAGATGGACGACAAGACGACACGGATCCGTGAGCGACGGCGGCGGCTGAAGTATGAAAAATGCCTCTCGCAAGGGGGAACATGGCTGGATTAGCGGATAAGCCGTGCCCGCCGTGCCCGCCGTGCCCGCCGTGCCCGCCACCGCCAGCCAGACACAAGTTCACAACAGACGACAAGATTGGCGACGATGGAGGGCCGCGGCCACATGACTACACATGGGCGACGAAAGCTGGGGGATTTGTGGAACGAGGTCGATGAATCGCGCACCGACTCGAGACCCAAAGCCTAACTTTTTAGATGAATCCAGATGCGGAAAGACGCAGGACCCTCCACTCACCACTCTCACCGACCACTCCTGCCACTACTCCGTACTCACTCCTTCCTCTCAAGTCTGGATTTTTTACAAGTCTGTGACCCATTGGGCAGGCTCTCAACACTTTTATCTTGGCTCGAGAGAAGGCGACACCCAGCTATTGCCCAGGGCCAGACCAGACGTTTAAACCGGCAGCTGCCGAGCTCTTGGGCATACACCCACTACACTGTACATAGAGAGAGAGCAAGAAGCAGGCGAAACAATACGAAACATCCAAAACACCGCATCAGGAGCGTCCAGGCAGGAATCACCTGTGTTTAACCTTACACGGCTCGGCTTGTTTATTTTTGGCTCGAGCCCCCAGTCTTTTGGGCTTTTGGTTCTCAAACTTGTCCCTTCTTAAGTTAAACTTTTGGCTGGCGCGCCAGGAACTCGGTCATGTTCAAACCGCGCACCAACTTGCGAGTCACTCATGATCAGGGGGATCCACTCGCCCCACTCGCCCACTCGGCCCATTCGCCCACTCGCCCATTCGCCCCATTTCGCCCACGAGGGGCGCAAAAGGCCGCTAGACGGAGCCTCCGCTGGCTGAACCTTGTAGCTGACTCGAAGGGTCTCGTACAGTGGGTGTAGTAAACCACCCCTGACCTCGGGAACAAAAAAAGCCCCCACCTCGCTGATCATACATGTACTCATCTTCGTATCCCCTTGCCTTCTCGGCGTCAACTCAGTTTTACCAAGCCAGATCGCCAGCAGTGAGCACTCGTCGTCGCTGGGTTCCGGCTTGCTAGCAAACCGTGAGAAAACCGTGACCAAGCCCTGCTCTTGGTTGGTTTCCGTCTCAGGTCCGGCCTGCCGCCGTTCACCTGAGTCGCTTTTGAGTCGCTTTTGTTCCAGAACTGACTGTCCGTCGCGACATGACGACGCACACGAAAACAACAACAACAACACAGCCGGTCCTGCTATTTCTCCTCTCCACCGCCACGAATAACTCGCATCTCTCCTCAACGCCGAAAGCAAAACACTTCCTGCCGTCCTTGCCCTTTATCTGTTCCGCCATCCTCTCCCGCATGCAGCCGTTCATCGCCAACAGCACTCATGGAGCCTGTTCCTGAGACGGAGCGCATGGAGGCGTTCAAGTCCTCACCAGTGCCGCCGTCCTTCCTTTTTAGCAGTAACTCAGCCGGTATTCCACCACTCGAACTCGACATGGCGAGGAAACCGCCGACCATACGTCGAAGCACCGACCCCAACCCGACTTCACCGACATCTCCATCATGGGGCCATTCATCAGCTGCCCTGCCATACAGACCTCGCACCGCCTCCCCATTGTCCAGTGGACACACAAGATCGCGATCGGCCGCCACTCTGGCCTCGCCAATGTCTCGAACGCAGTCCATGCCTGGCGTCAGCGGCTCCGGCCGAATATTGTACTCGCCGCAGCTTCGACCTGCAAGTCCTTCCAACTCGGGCTCGCCAAGTCGTGCCCGTACGCCAAGGAAACATGCGGATGAGGCTTTCCCCAACACCTCTCCCGTACGGACGAGTGTTCTCGATTGCGAGAAGAAGCCGAACGAACGAAGCAGCTCACCCGTGTTCGGACCGCCCATCGTGTCGTCGAGTCGTCTTAGAAGGTCGTCGTCGCCTTTCCGAAACGTGCCGCCTCCGAGTTCGAGCTCCTCTTCACTACTGCCCTCCACGCCGTCTTCGGCTTCGTCTTTCAGGTCCTGCGATGTATTATCCATGGGCTACGGGGGTAGCTTATCCTCGGTGCCGTCGACTCCAACGTCTGCCCGGTCCCGCAGCCCCAGCATCTCGAGTTTGGAGACAATTCCCGACACACCCGATGCAGAGGAGGCAGCCCTGGAAGCTGAGAGACTTGCCCAGCTCAAGGCGGTCGCAGTCGCAGATGCCGCAGACGCCGCAGACGCCGGTGAAGGTGAACAGGCGGATGGAAAAGGCCGGGCGGCGATGGATGCACCTCCGCGAGGTCGAACGCTAGGGTACGGATCGAGAGACATGAAACGGAAGCGCTGGAGTGTTTGTGGAGCAGAGCGACGTAGCGATCTGGACTTGGAGACCATTTGGGAGGACTGAAGAAGGGAGGGAAGTACAATGTTGAATGGCGTTTCTGGTGTTGCATAGTACACAAAGCGATGCAGAAAGAAGAGCCTTGCTGCACCGCCCCATGTGATTTTTTCCGATGCGTTTTTGGGGGGGGGGGGTTTTGACTCGGACGCGAATAGCGGAAATGAGTCGAGCAGACCAATGGATTGGTTTTGATCGTTTTCTGCCAGCTGATGGGATGAGGCCGTCTCGTTGTGATGGGATTTGGGGACAAGATTGTCCAGATGGATGGAGCGGGCTCCTCTTCGGGGTACGTACATAGCAGGCCATGGACCTTACCAGGCCATGGACCCTGTAGCGACTCCAATGATGGCCAATGGCATATACAAGCACACACATTCCATGCAAGTACCCCCCTCGTGCAGAAGGGCGGTTCCAGAGACACCCTCCAGAGACACATGAAGAAGAACGAATGCCAGTCAGAGTCGCCTTCCCTTTCCGTGTCCGCTTCCGTTTCCGCCCTGGCCCCCACGTCGCGGCAGCGTGATTGGTCCCTTTTCAAGCCAGTTGCCTATTCGGGCAAGCTCCCTCGGTTGCCGCAGCCCTCGGGGCCTCCCTCGCCAACGAGACAAAAATAAAAAGAACCACTAGACGGGAGAGTATATTGATATTGATATTGGCTTCGTCGAGAAACTCTGATTCAATAGTAGCAGTAGCCCTGAAGAAGTACGAGGACGCTGCCCAAGATGTTATATAAGTCGTCGTCGGCGATGACCTTGAGCGAGATGGATTCGGCAACAACAGCAACCACCACCACCACCACCACCACCACCACCATTATCATCATCATTCATCCTCCGACTTCCTCTCTTCCTTGTTCACTTCTTTCTCCTCCTGGCAGACAATTCGACTGTCTGCTTCCTCTGCGTCCTTCAATCTAATTTTACGCACAAAAACCGACCACCATGCGCTGGGAAACAGTGGCAGCGGCTTCCAGCCTCTTGACACTGGCGCAGGCCGCGCCGAGATTGTTCGACCAGAGTGTCGAGGTAAGACATTTCGCGGCCCCCCCCCCGCCCTTCCCCCCTCCCCTCGCTTCCCTTTCTTTTTTTCCTTCTTGTTCTTCTTGGCTTACACGGGACAGAATGTCCAACAACATGAGGGCGCCGGCGCCGCTCCGAGAGCCCAGCACAATGCTGCCGCCGCGGTTGCCGACGGGCTGTACGCTCGCCACCACAAATGGGGCAACGCCAAGGTGGCGCACGACTGGCAAGACGATGCTCAGATGACGACGATGGCAGAGATGGCAGAGATGGCAGAGGGATGCCCTACCGGCACCGTCGTTGTCTCGACCACGACGGTGGACGTGACTGTCTACGTCACGCCCACGGAGCCGTGTGAGGACGAGCTCACCTCTGCCCCTGCCCCTGCCTCTGCCTCTGCCTCTGCCTCGACTTCTTCCACCGAGGAACCCTGTCCCGACGAGACCATGACCATGACCATGACCACGATGACGACCACCGGCAGGGGGAACAGCACCGCGGCCCCCACCACTGAGCCTTGTCCTGAAGAGTCGGGCACGCGTACGGGGCCACGGACGACGCTGATTGTCCACATGACCAAGAATATGACCAAGAACATGACCAAGAACATGACCATGACATCCGAGCCTTGCCCCGAGGATGATCCCGCGGCGGCGACGTCCACTCTTGTCATGACCACTTCCACTCCCATCACCACCACCACCACCACCAGCATCAACACCAACACCAAAACCAACACCAAAACCATCACCAACACCACCACCACCGAGCCCTGCGAGGAATCAACATGGACGTCCACCCATGCCGCCACCACCGCCCGCACGCTGAAAGTCACCCCCTTCTCGACCGCGATCGCCTCCCCGAGCCCTCCCTCGACCGCCGGTCAGACAGCAACAACAACAACCACCACCTGCATCATCGACACGTCCATGACGCCCGTGACCAAGTCATCCATGACCAGCACGCCCACCGCCCTCCACCCACCCACCAAGACCATCTGCGAGCACGACAACCAGACCGGCACTCCCGACCAGGACGCCTCGTACTGCGGAGTCAAGGGCCAGCCCGCGGGCGTCTACTTTCTCGCGCAGTTCATCGAGGAGAGACCCGGTGCGCCCGTCACCGAAGAAGGATGCTACCAGTTCTGTCATGTAAGTCGAAGCAAAGGGCCACCACCACCCACCCCTCCCTCATCAGTCCAAGATTCCGACGACGACGGAAAAAAAAAAAAAAAAAAAAAAAACCCCCCACGAAAACTAACTTGCCCTTCCTGGAACAGAGCGTCATGGAAGACACCCGGGGCTGCGAATCCTACCGCTTCTACAACAACGAGCTCGGCGCCCCCCGCTGCGACCTCTACGGCATGCCCGTCTCCCACGCCATCCGGGATCTCGACAACAGCCAGCCTGGCAGGTGGTACGATCTGAGCTGCGGATGTCCCACCAGCCAGGAGTGGCATGACAAGATGCCTTCCGGGCACGGAGCCGCCCAGGTGGCCGGCGGGAACTCGGACATGAGCGCGAACACAAACGCCAATGCCAATGTAGAGACGAACCAGAAAATGGCCGACACGGCTGCCGCGCCCGCACCTGCGCCTGCGACTCCGGCTCCGGCTCCGGCTCCGGCTCCGGCTCCCCAGGAGAAGAAGCAAGGCGGGCTGCTCAACTTGAAGCTTGGCCCTCTGAACATTGGCTTATAAGGGGGAGTCTTGGTAATTGTACAATTTGGACACACACACACACACACACACACACACACAGAGAGAGTCATGAACCGACGCTTGATATATCCACACATTGTATTTTTTTTCGTACATCTACTACTACTTTTTTTCCCTATGATACTCGAACAAATCACATACCATCTCTGTAATAGAGCATAATGGATGGATGGAAGGAACCATTTACTTTAATTTCATCACAAGACTTCATCACCATGGCTCATAATTGTATGACTGTACGGACTAGCATCCCATCCGTCATCCCGTAGAATCAACCTCCATCTTACGTTCCGCAATGATGGCCCCCAAGACAAAGAAACCAACGGCACGAGTTTCTCACTGCCCCCCTACCCCCCTCGCCAGGTTCTCGGGCCCAAACGACACCGGCAGCAACTAAATAGTAAGCACAAGCACACGGTGCAAGAGAAGAAGAAGAAGAAGAATGGAAAAACAATTTACCTCTTCCAGCCTCAAAACCACATAGTTCCCATCCTTGTCGAACATGATGACCGGCATGCTCAACTTGCAAAACTCACGAATACTGCGCGCGCAAAATTAGTCCTCACCCGTCCCTGACCCGTCCCCCCCTTCACGATCAACAACTCACTCACAACTGTCTGCACATTCCGCACGGACTAGCCGGCGGACTCCCATCCGTCGACACCGCCACGGCCTTGAACCCCCTCCCGGCCGCGGCCCCGACCCCGGCCCCCTCGGTGACGGCCTTGCACAACGCGACCCTCTCGGCGCACGTCCCGACGGGGTACGCCGCGTTCTCGACGTTGGCGCCCGCCGTGATGGAGCCGTCGTCGCCGAGGACCGCCGCCCCGACGCGGAACCTGCTGTAGGGGCAGTAGGCGCTGTCCTTGGCCGACGCCGCGGCGTCCCTGAGGGCCGCGAACTGCTGCGGGGAGAGGCCGTGGGCGGAGCATGTGGTGCGGAGAGATGAGGCGCACGAGGAGGCGTGGATGGGGGGGTTGAATGCCATATTTTTTTTTTGGGGGGGGGGGGGGGGATTGATTGATTGATTGATGCTGATATTATGCAAGATGGGGGGCAAATTGTGAGCGAATCCAAGAAAGAGAAAAACAATGAATGTCCAACTCAACTCTGCTCGACTCTGGTCGGCTCTGGTCGACTTCACTTCTGGTCGACTCCACAAATTCTGCGTCGGCGGGCGCCGTGAGCGGGGGAAGGGGGAAGGAAGCAACAGTGTTCGTATTATTCGTAGGCTTACGTATGATGTTCTCTCTGTTTCGTCTGTCCTCTTTACCTATCGTATCAAGTATCAAGCCCCCCCCCTCCCCCCCGTCCAAATACAAATATCATCACCTCTTTTATTCTCCATCCGGCGTCCATCCGGCGTCCATCCGCCGACTTTGCCCGCCATTACAATCATGATATCTGGTAAATCACCGCCCGTGTCCACGCTACCTCACGACAGAAAAAAAAAAAAAAAACACACCACTTGCCTTCTCACTTTTTAAAAAAATAGTGAAAGCAGGACAAGGCCCTAAATGTGTGCGTGTGCGTGTGCGTGTGTTGCATGCGTGTGTTGCATGCGTATATATGTGAGACTGCGTGCAGGCGTCTCAGTAATTGCTTCCATCCGTAATGTAGCCGCCCTTGCCGGAGCTCGCAGCCAAAGGAGTTGGCAGTGCCGACGAGCTGCCATCGGATGGTGTCATTGGCTCCACCACTTGGCTACGAACAGCCATGATCCATTCATGCTGAAGCAGTTCCATGGCCGATGGTCGTTCCTTGGGGTCTCGCGCAAAGCATTTCGACAGAAAGTCCAATCCTTGAGGGCTGATCTGATCAGCTGACGGCAGCTGGGGCGGGTTGCCTTGCGCAATGTTGTACATGATGGCCCATTCGTTGTCCAGGTTGGCCCACGGCCTTCGCCCCGTCGCCATCTCCAACACGACACATCCCAGAGACCAAATGTCGACCGCTCCAGCCCGGCCCGGGTTCTCTCCCTTGATGACTTCCGGTGACATGTACATTGGCGTGCCAGTCATGGATTTGTTGGGCTTGGTCGCATGCAAGTCTGCCGCCAGTGTGCGACCCTGCCGCGCGATGACCTTGGCGGCTCCAAAGTCGACATACTTGATGATGCCGTTGTGGTTGAGTAGAATGTCTGGCAACTACTTGTTAGACGGACGGGGAGAACCAGCAGAACCAGCAGAGACAAGGGGACAAAGAGGAGGTGGAATGGTCCGTCAGCTTACTCTCGGGCTTGATATCACGGTGGGCGATGCCGCTTTCATGGAGGTACCCGAGGCCCTCCAAGAGCTGCAGAGCGTAAAAGGTAATGACTTGCTCGTCCTCGATACGCCCGTGCTCCAGGAGATTGGCTAGGGATCCGCCTGAGCAATACTCCATGAAAATGTACACACGATCCCGGTGCACCTCGATGCCGTGGTACTGCACAATGTTGGGATGGTCCAGAACCTCCAGCACGCCCATCTCTTCTCGGATTTGTTCAGCAATCGTGGGGATCAGTTTGGGGTCCTGGAGTCGGATCTCCTTGACTGCCATGAGCAGACCAGTGTCAAGGTCCATGGCTGCGTACACGTTGCCAAAGGTGCCGCCGCCGACAAAGTGGCCCTGCTGCCAACGCTTCGTCACATTGGTAGCCGAGGAGGACAGGTAGGCTAGAGACCGATCTGCCTCGTTGTTGGCCTCGAGCACGCGGCCCAGGGCGCGCCTCTCGCCTTCCCTCTCTCGGCGGAAGTCGTCCATGACATCCAGACTCACCAGCCGTTGCTCCGTGATGCATCGCGCGGCTTCCTCGTCGTCTAGCATCCTGTTCTTGTCAAGCTTTCTGAACTGGCCCACGAGAGCCTCCATCCGTTCCTTTTCTGCCTGCGCTGCCATGTTGGACCTTGCGCCCATGATGTCAAAGTGTGAGATCAACAACGACATGCACCCCCCAACCTTTGTTCTCAGTTTCTCGTACTCGTCGTCGCCCAGTGCGAGAATGTGCCGTCCGCGCGTCATGCCCATGGCAAACTCGAGAGCCAAGACGGCCCATCTGAAAGTTTTGCGATCCGAAGCGATGCAGTCGTCGCAAATGAAGCTCACCCAGTCCAGGGCGAGCTTGGTGAGCTTCAGGTTGTTCATCTGTCGCCTATTGCTGTCCATGTACAGCAGCGAGCGTTGACCAAACTCTGTTGCGAATACAAAGCATGTCTGGATGAGCTCCTGACAATCCTTCCCTTCTGTCTGCTTCCGAATCACCTCCACACTGTCCATGAACGTGTTGGACAGTTTGTAGGCCACTCGTCGAATCTCCATGAGCCTCGAATTGACTTTGTGGATGTTGGACCTAGACTCCTGGAGTAGATCCACGTGCATATCCACAGCATCAAGAAATGCCCGTCTTGCATCCGGGAGTGACTGAGAGCCAGTCGCACACAGTCGCAGCTGTCCTCGCTTCAAATCAATGTTTTGGCCCCGGAGCGGGACGGTGATGGATTCGCCAAACCAGTTGAGCGAATCCTCAGGCCGCAGGATAAGAAGGTACTGCTCACCCAAGTCATCGGCGAATCGATCCAGCGAGGTCACGGCCATCATGGCCTGTACATCGTCTAGTCGGCCATGCAGCTCCGGGGATGCAATCACGTACGTGCCCTGCTTCTCAAACACCCCAGTTTCGACGCGGAAATGTCCCGACGCGACCAGCTGGTCATAGAACTTTTGCATGGATTCCGGGGGAAATGAGATGCTAAAGTCGGAAACATGCTCATAATTGTCGCTGAGCATTCTTGAAAATCGTTGAAGCATTCGTTGACGAATGCGCACCGAATCGAGGCAAGCCTTGTAACGCTTGCTCATTTCCGCAGCGCTCTCTTTTGGTTTGACCTGCAGTTCCTTTTCGAATGTTTGGCTCAGTCGGTTCAGAGCCTTGAACGTCAGCGAACTGAACTGCTCGGCAACTTCGATATGTCCCCCTTGGAGATGGCTTCCAATGTAGTTCGCAAAGTCCCACTCCTGAAACAGCAACTCGGCCTCTTTGAAGCTGTTCTTGTTGCCGCTCAGCTTCCAGTTCAACATCTTGAAGTAATACTTCAGAGCCTCGAGGACGACTTGATCAAAGGACTCGTCTATACACGGCGGCAGGTCCCAGCCAGGTTCCGGGCTCTCAATGGACAGATACTCCTGCTTGATTCGGATGGCGAACTTGAGCAGCAGCTGAAACTGTGAAATCATCTGTTCTTGCATCATGGGGTTCTGCTGAGCAGCCTCTTTAACTCTCTTAGCGTATTCGAGACGCGTCTTGGTGATTTCTTCAATGAGCCGGGATGGGAAGCTGATGAGCGTCAACAGTTCCTCGAGGTACGGTGGAAGATGACGTTTCTGAAAAGGTGCAGAGTTGTGAATGAGCGTCTCCTTGACCTTGCTGATGATGGAAGAAATTGGCCACAGCATGCCTTTTTGAGGACTTCGCTCGTCATCGTCGTACAGAGACTGCAACCCATCTTCCTTCATCAGTCTGTCCAGAAAGGAGGTTTCGTCCGTCGTGATGCCATCGACAGCCGGCGATCGCTGCTTCGTCCGAGAAAAGTCCAGCTCCTCATTGCCAACCCATTTCTTCAGGATGCCCAGCTCCGTGTTGATCATCTTATTGGTGTTGTACCAGGAGAATATGGCATCGTAGGCCTCGTGGAACAAGGGTGAGCCGGCCGTTTTATGTTCTGTCGCCAGCGAATGCCACGACGGATAAAGACTCTCGCACTTTTCAATTTTCTTGACAATGTCCTTGACCTGCTCGTGCGGCGGTTTTCCGGCTTCGCTCTCACCCTTGACCTCGAAGTTGATGATTTCATCCAGGAGTTTGTCCACGGTGCTGCGAGCCTCTTCAACCATTCGCTTCTGCACGGGAATCTGCCGGCCGCATGATTTGGCCCTCACACCAAGCCACAGCTCTGATTTGTGTGCGGTTTTGCTCGCTTGCTGATCCGAGGCACCGATCAGTCGTTTCTTCTCCTGGCGGACTACATCACCAGTCAAGACCGCCTCAAGCATTCCGTACCATTCAAGCCTCTCTCGGTTATCCGGGTCTTTCATATCCTCGTCGGTTGGCTGAAGGTCGTCATTTCCATAAAACATGATGGTTTCCTGATCCAGTCGATCTTCAAACGGCCCCTCGGAAGAAGGGGTTTCCCCTTCCGAATCTGAATCGTTTCCATTCATTCCTTGATAAGATGTGAAATATTCGCCTCCAGCATCGTGTCGCAACTTCTGCACATAGGCTCGTTCTTGCGCGCGAAACCTGCTCTCACTTTGTCTCAGTTGTGTTTTCGACGACGACGATCGCATCGACTCTACAAATGGCTGATTCTGCTGCGATGGCCTGGGTTTGCGGGAAGTCGCTGGATTATACGTGCTCGAAGGTGTTCTGGCCGGAGCCAATGGTCTCTGCGGTCGTCCGCCATTGGTATATGCGGCGGCGTCGTCTTGTGAAGTATTCCATTGGGCTTTGGAGCCAACGCCATTGATGACGGTCCCTGGTGGTATTTTCGCATGGCCACTCGTATGCACGGGCGTTTCGGCATACATGGTCAGGTCTCCAAGTTGGTCTTGACCTTCGACCGCGTTGGGATCATCATCTGACCCAGGGGATGAGTTGTCGGCATCGACGTCGTCGTCAACCACGGCGGCCACGGACGGCAGTCGTCCGTTTGGCCTCTCCACCTGTAATTCATCCTCGCCGCCAGAGAACCGTACAGCTCGAGGAGATGGATCCGACATGATTTCGATGTGGAGTGCTTCGGGACTTTGAGAAGGACTTCGAGACAGAACCACCTTAGCACGGCACCCAGGAGGAGGGGCTCGGCCTGGCGGTCAATAAGTCGGTCACCGAACGTTCTCAGTGACGCAGTATGTGTGTCAATTTCGGCCGTTTCGATAATTCGCAACTCGTGTCTGCGATGGGAGGGAAGCCGCGAAGTCAGGGAGTTGCAGGTCCCGTCTCGCTGCTGGAGCTTGAGCTTGGGTCGCCGTCCTCAGATCGCGATCGACCTTGACGAACACATGCATGTGTGGCAGCAACAGGTGTGGCGTACTGTGTGGCATCGACGTCCTGTTCTCTGATTGGGTATATTCTGCTGGCTCCATGTCGTCGGGCTGTGGCTCCATGTCGTTGGGCTGTGGCTGACGTGGACAAGGACAACCACCCAAGAAACTGTCTTGAATCAGTACACCGTCTTCAAATTTGAATGAACAGATCTGGATTTGGTAAGTATGATTTTTATCGAAATCAGGGAGTGCAGGAAAGAGCTACCTGCCTGGAAAGACTAAATGTTTTTTTCTCCAGAGAAGAAAGGAAGACGAAAAGAAGAGAAGAAAAATAAGGGGGCATGTACACCTCACATCGACCAATTGTGTCAACGCAACCGAGTCGGATTGAAGATGCCCAGGCATTTTCTCGAGTAGGTCATGTCAAAACTCAAAGGAGATGCAAACTAAGGCTTGATATTTTCGAAGAAATCACTACTGCCAAATTTCCGTCTCCTGGCCTCGCATCCCTACCCTGCACTGAACAATATTAATTACACCACACTTCCAAGACTTGTGTCGTTGCAATACGGATGTTGAATTATATATAAATATATTGATTATTATTTGTGGCGAACTCATCTGATTTAAGTTGAGAAAGACGTTGGCGCAAGCTTTGCGAGTGCAGAAGATATAGTTATTTTCGCGACCGCAATTCAACTGGAATTCATTCGAGTTTTGCTCGTAGTATAAATTAACATAAGTCCCCCTTCCTCTGCGACCGTGTTCATTCCCCCACTCAATTGGCAACGCAGGACCTACCTGGTGATTGTGAATCAGGAATAGAGAGAGTAGTTGGATTGAGGTGGTCAACGAGTATTGTTTTCTTTTATAGTTGAGTGCGATAAGATGGAAGAGATGGAGAGAGGGAACAAACAATAAAGATATGATACAATCTCTTGCCAAGTACGGAGTACGACGTTTGCTTCATGGAATCTCCCCTTGCCACAAATCCTTTGCCAAATCAGGAAGGTGGACGCATTTAGTTACAGAAAGCGAGACTCCAGGCGTGACTGCACCCCTCGATGCCACACTAATAACAATAGCAGTACGGATCCATAATCCGTAGACGGACCTTTTTTCTTTTTTGACTTTGGGGGGTTGATGCGACAGTTTGTTGTTATTCGCGAGTATGACGCAGATTGATGAGACGACCAACATGTCGCCGCAAGTGGATCAAACGGATTCAAGCCTCAGTTTCTCAAACTTCCACGAGCCCTCCTCGGTGCAGATCGTTGCCTTTAGCCTCAAGCTTGGACATGGACCCAGAACCTCGGCCCCTGGCACGGGTGTCGTCGGGGTTTTATTTCCCGGGATATAGGATGGAGCAATGACGGTTATCGAATCATCCCGTCGATCGATCATCTCATCCAACACCCCGGGGATACGCTTGTAATCCCAATCCGTACAGAGTTAATCCGGATACGCATCAACATTCTATGCTCTGTTCTTCTTCCTTCCTTTTGGCCCGCGCGGAGGAGCATGAGTAGTTCCAAGTCCAGTCTGGGCCCCTTGTTGAGACTCCACGCGTTGCGCTTTGACAACAACTTCTCGACTGATCCGCAAACTACAGATTACATACATGTACCGTGTAAGAATGCCTGTCAGCCACAGAGACAACTACGGAGTTGGATCAACACAGGGAATATATTCCCTATGTAGTCCGTAATCCGTAGTCATCTCCGTTCAAGCCGAGGCGGGCTACACCATCCGGGGCCCCCCCTCTTAGCGTTGGCAGGGTTTGGGGACCATCGAGTTGCTAATATTGGGTGGCGAAGGCGTTATTTTTTGTCCGTGCACACTTTCGTACCAGACAGCCTGAACGCGCTCCTTTGATTTCCTTGCCGTGTTGCAGACACGACGCCATTTTGCTGGCTGGTTCAACAGGGCTTCTTGGTAGCACTGCTTGCTGTAGGGAGAGTCGTTGTCGAGTCCTGGACATCTAAGCAAAACATACATACATACGCGGTATCAAAAAGCATGTTACTTCATGTTCACTTCTCAAAGGGAATTGGGGTTCCCTTCAGAAGCTCTGTTGACGCCGTGTCACTATTTGCAGACATGACGAAACAAACTTGCCAGCTGCATGCGTCAGTGCTCGGATGTTGACGAGGCAAGACATATTGGCCCAGCAATAAAACAACTGATACTACAAATTACGGCCTAACTCTTCATCGGTCATACTAGTAGCTCTCGTGTTGAACTTGCTCCCCTACTCCCTCGCTCCCCTGGCGAGAATATGAGAGCATTGTCACAGTAGTGCGTTATGCACCTATTACCAGCCATCATTTGTGGTCTCGAAAGGCGATTCTCGATCGAGCGACCTGCAGTTTACTCATATTTATTAGACTTACACAAAGTCCGTGCTTGATTTGACATTGCAGCCAAATAGGACGGTATTGGCAATATTTCGTCATTTCTTGTTTAGCATCTCACACGCAAACTTTGCCTTCCACACAAAATACAGTCTAGTAAATGTTTTCAGGTTGGTTAGTCGCGTAATAGTGGCTGCCCAACGCCGCCGGTCCTATTTCAACTAATTGAAGGAATCTAGAGCTGCTGCCTGAAATGCACTAATACCGGTATGCCATCTTACACATCTGGCTGGGGTTTGGGCTTGCTGTTTGAGGCATGCAGAAGCAGCCGCTCCTCTTCGTGCGATGAACGAGATGGGGGCTGGGAAAGACTGGGAAGCTTGCTGAGGCCCCTGGTTCGCACTACAGTTGCACAGATATCCGTGTTTGCCAGGGAAAATGAGAGCAGTCGTCTTGATCGTGGTTGACCCGAGAAGCTACCCAGTTTGATCAGGTACGAACAGGGAAAATCGACTGAAGAAGGCAACTTGACGGAAAAAAATGACAGGTAGTTTTTTGTCTGAGCCGGACCACTGACGAATAGGTCGAGACACGCTTGCAATGGCACATTACAAACAGGCCTAGCGAGTTGGGAAACAAGTTGGGAGA
The DNA here is from genome assembly GCA_003814445.1 of Epichloe festucae Fl1. Lineage (NCBI taxonomy): Eukaryota > Fungi > Ascomycota > Sordariomycetes > Hypocreales > Clavicipitaceae > Epichloe > Epichloe festucae. Next base: position 3,521,544 of record CP031387.1, on the reverse strand, counting down.
GGCTTTCTTGTGATGGGACCATGAGACGCTGATCCTAGCTGTGCGCTTGGGCCTTGGTGACATACTGATGATGGAGATCATGTTGAGGTTGGTTGTAACTAGGCTAGCGGGTGTCGCTGCTGTATGGAGTAAGAAAGGTACGGAACGCTTTCCGTGATGTGCGTGGTGCGTGGGCCGAAGCCCTTTTGAAGACATTTTTGGTCATCGCGAAAGCTCCCTCGTCTATCATCATTGGAGCACCAAGGTCGGCGGCCGCATCGCAGGAGGCCTTACAAAACTAGCAAGAGAACCCAGAGTTAGCGAGGTACCTTCTTGACCATGTGGATCTAAGCGTGGCCTAAATGATGGTGGGCTTTCCACAAACATGGGAGATGGAATACAAATTGCAAATCATCCTGGATGGCTAGTTTGCCTTGTTGGTGTTGGCTGTACACACAGCAGCAGTCGGATAAGTCATGAATTTCCCTGGACCGTCTCCGTTTATTATGGCAGCTGTCACTGCCACCCATACGGTCACCCACCTACTTGCTGACACCTGGCTGGCAGCTGGTACGGATTTACGGAGTAGTGTGGCTGTCAATTGCCAACTTGCCTGCTCCTTGCCACCAGCTGCTGACACTGCACGTCACACGTCCAACATTGTGTGGGCTCAAGAACGAACGATTTGCGGGAACGACGTCTGCCGTGCAGACTCGAAATGTCATTTGTTCAATCCCATCAACGACGACATGAAAGTCTCACCCCAACGAAGGTTCTACTAGTCTAGTCTAGCTTCTGAGACGAGGTAACAAAGTCACGTTGCTTTTTCATATGTTGTTGTCACAATGTCACAATGTGGGGGCAGAATGCACCCGAGATGCGGATGATCCATCTCCTCCGTCTCCTCCATCTCCTCTCTACGAACACACTCCCGTGAATGTCAGGAGCTCACAGCAATATCCCCTGCATGTACATATGCACCTGGCTCTGGCGCTTGGCCGTTGCGTGTGCGACCATCGATTCCAATGTCTGAAGATCGGTCGCTGCATCTCGTCCATCATCTGCAGGCACTGCATGCCACAAATTCCGCACAATCAATTGCTTTGACTTTGATGCAGCAGCCACTCACGCAGGTGCTCGTTTGCCCACCAGTCGCCAATAAGCTCCAAGACATGCTACTAATGAATATGCGACCCACCAAAGACCACCAAAGAGACCAAAGAGCCCGGCGCGGCGCGGCGCGGCAGACCCCGGCATACATAATTTACATACATATTGGTCTCAACCAAACAGGACCTTTTCTTTGTGCGCCGCACCTCAGACAACTTGTGGCAAGGGCTGTCAATCAATTTCGCATGATCCTCAACCTGGTGTTTAACGCGGAGAGCTTCCTCGATATAATACCCGCGCTTACTCCCTTCATCCTGCGTTGACTTTGTTGACTCCTGCTATACCATGAGCATTCGTCCTTCTTTATCAACGCGGCCCCTCCCACTCAACCTCAACCGGCATACCTAAAGTTCTATGAGAGAAGGTGGCCGCCAAACGAGACGGCCGAGACTTCTTTCTGACCCTTGACTTGGAAGAGAGCGATGACTATATAAGGACCAATTCCTCAACAGATGGAATCTGTATCCGTCTTTCCATCATCGAATTCTACTCCATCACTACGAGTCGATCAAAACCACTCTCAACTGAAAGATCACTCTACACTCACAACGTCATAATGTGCAACTTTACGAAGAATTATTATATTTATATGACTTGCACAGATCCAGGTGCTCACTTCTGCAGCACATCAACCGATGGAAGTCGCAAACACTCATGCCCCGCGGGTCCGCATGAGCGATTCATTGTCATTCCAGAGAGCTGTCCCCTCTGCTCAAGGTGAAAGGGCATTGACGTCTTGCCATGATTGGTTTCATGACTATGACACCGCAACTTACGGTCTTGAACCCGAACACCTTCTTTCTATCTTGCGATACCAGTCTACAAGCCTCACTCATGCCCAGGACAAACGTCAACTACCTATGCGATGAACGAGGTCATGGGACAAGACACGGATTACAGGACTACCGATGGATGGACTCTCAGCGATTTACTTTTGACTTGCGATTTGGGACGATGCATAATGAACCAGACTTGACAAAGTGCTATCAAGTGTCATTCGAGGACTATTTTTTTTCTTTCTGGTTTTGTGATGTAGCGAACAGGGCGACAAAAGGGATGCAGTATTTCCAAAACCATGATAGCAATTTATCGAAGCGTCCGCCCTTTGTGTGCCAGAATGGTGTCTGGACTTGGACCGCGTGACGTGACCCAAGCTGTATCTAGTCGGGCGATTTTCGAAACATGCAAGAGGCTTTTCTATCCGTGCCAATGGTTTAAAGTGAAATGGCAAAAGGCAACTGACCTTCCATCTCCGTTTCGCGAGCATCATGTGGGAACAGAGCATTGTTGTCGCAAGGCAACATGAAGGGATAATTCACGCACAAATTAGTGAGTTAGTGGCCAGTCGGCTGCGCCTCTTTTTTTCATGCAACAATTGTTTGATTGGGGCGCGACAACTCTATTGATAGCCCCGACGGCTTTTAACTTGGCCAATCAAGTTGATCCATCAGCTCCCCCCCGAGGCTAAGCCCCACATTCTACCGTCCCCGGACCGAGGCGCATCGCATTCTCAACTCCCCAGGCCTCTCTCTCTCCCCTCTCGCCAAACCCGTTCATCCCGACAAATCGATATCGTCCTCAGTCCTCAACCTCTGCTCACCATTCCGAAGCCATTTTACGCACCCGGGGTTCACGTCACCATCGGCCAATTCTTCTGCTGATTCTGGACCGGGTTACGCATAAACCTCCGACCGAAACAGAGCCAGTCATTTGACGTTGACGTTGCGTCTCGTGCGTGAGAATCGCGACGATGCCAGTTTCCGAGTCAGAATATCTCAGCCCCGTCTGGAGAGATGGCCTATTCAGTTGAGTGCTTGTGCCCGCCACTACCTTTTTTTTTTTTTTTTTTTTTTTTTTTCCCGCGGGTTAATCTGTATCACTGTGAGCTGTTCCGAGTTCGTGAATCAGGACCTTTTGCTGACCCGCGGCAATTTGTGTCACAGACGGCCGCGTTGCCTTTGTCACTGGCGGTGCCGGCACCATCTGCAGCATGCAGACGAGGGCGTTGGTTCGCCTGGGCGCCAATGCATGCATCATCGGGCGCGATGCGGAAAAGACAGAGGCGGCCGCCAAGGACATTGCAACGGTTCGTCCCGGTGCCAAAGTCATTGGTATCGGTGGGTGTGATGTTCGCAGGGTAAGATGGATATACCGTATACGTGACGCTGTCGGGGCCTCACAAACAGAGAGCGATGTGCCATCTTTGCCGAAATAACAAACTCTGTTGGTCGCAAAAAAAAAAAAAAAAATAGAAAAAAAAAGTCATCGTTCCGCATCCCCATCAGCTTCTTCCTTTTGCTGATCTCGCGTGTCTCTAGGTGGAAAATCTCAAAGCAGCTGCGGATAGATGCGCAAAGGAGCTGGGAGGCATCGACTTCGTCATGTGAGTTTACCAACAGCACATACAGACAGAGGCCGGTCCGGTCCGGCTGACTCACTACGCGACAAGTGCCGGAGCCGCGGGCAACTTCATTGTGTCCATGGAAGCAATGAGCTCCAACGCCTTCAGGACCGTCATGGAGATTGACGTCCTCGGTACGTTCAACACCATCAAGGCTACCATGCCGCATCTGCTGCAGAGCCCCGACGCGCGCATCAACTACGTCTCGGCCACGTTCCACTACACCGGCATGCCCATGCAGGGCCACGTCGCGGCGGCCAAGGCATCCGTCGACTCGCTCATGGCCTCGGTGGCGCTCGAATACGGGCCCCGCGGCGTCACGAGCAACGTCATCTCCCCGGGAGCCATCGCCGGCACGGAGGGGGCCGCTCGGCTGATCAGCACGGACGAAGCCGCGCTGAAGCACCACTCGAAGTCAATCCCTTCGGGCCGTCTGGGAACGGTGAAGGATATCGCAGATGCCACAGTCTACTTGTTCAGCCCGGCGGGCTCGTACATCAACGGGCATGTCTTGGTCGTGGACGGCGGTGCTTGGAGGCGACAGGGAGGCAGTTCAATGGGCGGGAAAGACGTGAAGTATCCCGACTTCCTGCTGCCCGAGGGCGAAGAGCCCAAGGTCAAGTTGTAAAATCATATCATTGGGGGGGTGTTGTTGTTGTTGTGTGATTGGGAGTATTGATGCGAGATTTCACATGGAAGGATTTACAAGAAATTGCCAGCAATCTGTCCCAAGTGTCTTGTCTGTTTGCAATACTAAAGGTACAAGTCGCGGGGCTCGCCGTCTTCCACAGTAGCCCCGCATTCTCTCCCCTCCCGAGGCTTGAAAAAAATCCCCCGAGGCTTCCTCTTGTTGGTGTCGATTTGTCCCACAACTTCAATTGGACGAGGGGCTTTGCCAAAGAGAAAGCTTCCTCTTGCTGTGGGGAAAGCTGTTGCCGTCGGGGATATAAATAATAATAATAGAAACCCTCCTCCCCCCCCCCCCCCCAAAAAAAAAAGGTTGTCCGCCCCCCCCCTCTCCTCACCCTCACACCAGAACCTCAGCATCGCAAAGGAAGATGCAGGCCAAACTCCTCGTCGCCCTGTCGGCAGCCGCCGCCGCCGCCGACAACAGCAGCAGCAGCAAAGGAGAGCGCATCCTAGGCGTCTACATCTTCCACCGCCACGGGGACCGGACCGCCAAGGCCTGGCCCCCCACGAACCTGACGTCCCTCGGCGCCGCAGAGGTGCGCTCCTCGGGCGCCTTCTACCGCAGACGCTACGTCGAGCCCGGCGGCCCCCTCCGCATCGCCGGCATCAGCCCCGACGCCGCCCTGCCCCAGGTCTCCGTCACGTCCCCCAGGGACGCCGTCCTGCTCGGCTCCGCCTCGGCCTTCCTGCAGGGCCTGTACCCGACGACCGACGGCGGCGGCGGCGGCCCCGTCCCCGTCGATTCCGTCCCGGGCGCCGCCGCCGCCGCCGAGAACCAAGGCTGGCTCCAGGGCTCGAGCGGCTGCGACAAGGGCGTCGCCAGCTCCAACGCCTACCTCGCCTCGGCCGACTACGGGGAGACGCTCCGCGCCACGAAGCCCTTCTACCAGGCGTTGCTGCCCGTCATCAACTCGACCTTTGGCCGCGATGCTGCCAACTTCAAGAATGCCTACACCAGTATGTTTTCCTGTGCTGTTCTGCTCTTTACTCTCCGATATGGAAATTCCGGTCGGTGGATGGGAAAGGGGGGACGGAAGCAAGAGAGAAGACTAGTTTGACTAAAACCCACCCACTTTCTAACTTGGCGCCTCGGGAAAAAAAATAAAAAAAAAAGTCTTCGACTACATCAACGTCGCCAGGATCCACAACTCGTCCATGCCCTCAGCCGACCTCGTCACCGACGACACCCTCTCCTCCCTCCGCGCCCTCGCCTCCACCCACGAATGGAACCTCGCCTACAACGCCAGCGAGCCCGTCCGCGCCATCGCCGGCTCCCTCCTCGCCGGACAGGTCCTCGGCTCGCTGCAGGCCGTCGTTGACGGAGGAGGAAGGGGAGGACCGAGGGGCGGCTCCCCCCCCCCGCGCCTCAGCGTCCAGTTCGGCCCCTACGGCACCTTCATGGCCTTCTTCGGCCTCGCCCAGCTGCCCCGGGCCAGCCCCGACTTCTACGGCATCTGCGACTACGCCTCCTCCATGGTCTTTGAGCTGTACACGGCCAGCTCGGCCGCCAGGCCCTCGGCCGACGACGTGAGCGTGCGCTTCCTCTTCGCCAACGGCACCGCCGCCGGCGACCGCCTCAGGCCCTTTGCCCTCTTCGGCCAGGACAGCACCTCGCTTCCCTGGAACGACTTCAAGTCCGGCATGGGCCGCTTCGCCGTCGCCGACACCGACACTCGGCACTACTGCCAGCTGTGCGGTGGCACGAGCCCTGCCTGTGCCGCCGGCTCGACTGACTCCTCCGGCAGCGGTGCCCCCTCCGCGCAGTCGTGCAGCAACGACCCCGGCAGCGGTGTCTCCAAGCCCGTCGCCGGTGTCATCGGTGCCCTGGTCACTCTGATTGTCATCCTCGGCCTGCAAGCCGCTGTCATGTTGTTCGGCGGTCTTCGTCTTGTCAAAAAGTCCACGTTGGCTGGGCCGCGAGGTCCCGAGACTGCGGGTGGCAAGGGCCAGGGCCAGTAGGGCAGAGAATCAACCCCCCCCCTCCTCAACTGCCCGGTTTACATACATCTCCTTTTGGGGACAAAAATGTATATAAACACATCATTTCTAAATGAATAATGTACAACGAACCATGGTGGTTGATGATGGTGGTGATGATGATGATAAAGATGATGATGATGATGATGAATGATTGGGCCATGGAAAGCTAGTGTAGTGGAATGCTGTCCATTGTATCACATCCTTCCTTCTACAACGTCTTCCACGAAGTGACCCCTTTACGCGCCCAAGTCGAACCGAATGTGTTGTTCGCCCAGCTCCTCGCACGATTCACCCGTGGTATCTAAATGAAGCAACAGAAATGTTCGCCGGCAAGGGAACGAGGCCGGCGCAAGACTCTTCACCCGAGACGTGTCAAGGCAGGGACGTCGTTGCGGGCTTGGAATCGTAGAATGCTCTTATTCGTTTTCCGAAAATCCCTACTTGTTATTAGCACAGCCTCGAGAAATGAGCGACGAGAACGAGACAATTCTGGAACATGGTCCGCACGAGTCAGTAGGTAGGCGCGACTCACACAAGGGTATGGTCAAGAGGCAAATGCCCATCTGAAGCGACGCGACGATGAGAAACACTTTTCGCAACCCGCCACCAATGACCCAGTCGTACGCGTAGAATGTGAGGATACAGCTAAAGACGTTCTTGAAAATGATCATCAGGGTGAACCCCTCGACGCGCAAGTCGCGGTACGCATCCACTATGTACAGCGAGCTGGCCACAGTTCCAATGACCATGCCACCAACCTCCGAGGCGAAGAAAACCAGAGGGACAATGTACGAGTACTGGCCGGTCAGCAGGCGGTCCGATGTGAAGCCAAAGCCGTACAGCCCGACGCCAGCTGTCACCATCATGGGAACAACCAGCAAGAGACGGAATTCGGGTTCATAGATGCCCTTGTTCCGCCGGGTCAGCATCTTGGCCGTGGGGTCTGCCAGAAGACCGGAAATGATGAATCCCGCCACGGCCCCGACAAACGGCGCGACGTAGGTCAAGCCCGTCTTTTCTTCTCCCCAGAAGAATGGTGGTCCGATGAAAATCACGGCGACGATTACGCCAATGAAAACCGTCCAACCAATCATGGTGCCCTGAATGAGGCAGCCCCAAAAAAAAGCTGGGTTCAGGACGAGAGGGAATGGCCGCAGCAGCAGAACCCAGTACCGCTCGTTCGTTTTTCTTCCGTCAAACAGCGACATGGATTCGACAAACGTCTTCCGAGGCGTGTCCGCGCCGCCAATGGGTTGCATTGCCGAGGATCTCGGGAGCAGGACGAATCCGTTTCTACGGCGTGGTGCTCCATCCGCAGCGATGGTTGTCGCAGTGCCCAGCTCGGTCGACGATGCAAGCTTTTCCTCCTCCACGATGCCATCCGTGTTGTATCTTGCTTCTCGGCGATATGCCGTCTCGGGGCAGAAGAGGAAGACGGCGGGGAAGACTGCCGCAGAAAAGATAGCCACAAAGTAGAAGGTCCACTGCCATCCGATGGTGTGTGTGATCTTGCCTACGACGACGGGCGTGAAGAAGGCGCCGCCGAACACGGCAAGGTTCGTGAAGGCCATACGAATACCACGCTGGTGAACGCAGTACAAGTCACCGACAGCGGCATTGAGCAGGCTTTCGAACGGAGCTGTGCCCACGCCCTGCCAGACCCGAGCCCCAATCAAGCTCCGGTAGTGAGACCTTTGTGCATCGGATTGCAGGAACGAGGACTCGGGGTCCTTGTCATGGTCGAAATCGCCGGCAGCCCCTGCCCAAACACTAGAGCAGACGACAATGACGATACCCAGCAAGAATAGATGTCGCTTGCCCCAGATACGGCCGGAAGGGACGAAGAAGATGGCAGCACAACCAGCACCGAGCAGATAGTAGCCCGTCAGACCAGCTGCGTCGGGAAGAGGGATGGTGTACCAGGCAGAGACGACGAGTGTGTTGGAGGCGAGAATGGCGCCGAGGGCCGTGGCCAGAATGGCAGCAGCGCAGAGGATGAAGGTGATGAGGTCGCGTTTCCATAATGGCCAGTTGAGAGGATCATTCGGGTCATCCGAGGGTTGGGGAACCTAGTTGATTGATGCATCGGTCAGCGGCAGTGACGGCGACGAGGCAGAGAAGGAAATCAGTGAGCGGGGGGATTCGGTTTTGAGCTCGGTCCATGGCGGCGTTTGGGCGTGCAACATACGAGAATGATGGGAACGCTTCCGCTGCTGTCGCATTTCAAATGAACTTCTCCGGTAGCTTCCTGCGGACGGTCTGGATCGTCGAAATATCTCGTCGTGCCTGAAGACGCAGGTCGCAGTTAGCCAAGGAAAAGAAACTACTGTCGAGTCTCAATAGTCGAAGACGGTGGTTTGGCCGTACCTGGGACGCTTTGTTGGCCGCGTGGCTCGAGGATTCCGAGACCCATTGTTGCGTTGCGGGTGCGTTGCGTTGCGGGTGCGTTGTGGGTGCGTTGCGGGTGCGTTGTGGGTGCGTTGCGGGCGCAGATGGGAGGAACTGGCGAGAAGCGGGTGGGAAGTGGGAAGTGGGAAGCGGGAAGCGGTATTAGTTCAAGTTTCAAGTACGGATTACAAGGGTACCTTCACTCCCTTCACTCCGTACATGCATACAGCCACCCGCGCGGCATGTGGGGCGTCTGGTCCGTACGTCCCGCCGTCCTCACGAGTCACAGCACTTGCGATAGGCCCGTCGGATAAGCGGACAGATTGTACCTTCCCCTGAGAGTCAGGCCCCTAGGAATCCTTCCATTTTTTACTTTTTAGCGGGACATTGACTTCCAAGTTTCGGCCAGGAACAGGAGAAAAACCGACCGGCCCCCCCGACGATGATACATCTCCTGTCTAGTCGGGAGGGTGGTTGCTTCGAACGTCAATGCCTTCAGAAACGACTCGGGCGGAGTGCGCATCATGTATTAGTCAATGAACTCCTCGTCGTGCGCGTGCGCGTTCGCGTCTATTTATTTACCCGTCCTGCCGTCCTGCCGTCCCACCGTCCCACCCACAAGCTTGCACCAGCATCTTTCAATTCCGTGTACATCTAATGCTGCATCGCCCAGACTCTATTTATACGAGAGCGCGCGTCATACTACATACAGTACGCGCTGCGTCTGCGGCGGTCTGCGGCGGTCTGCGGCGGTCTGCGGCGGTCTGCTAGAGAGATTACATAAAGCCAGCTCTGTCCCTTTTTTTGCACCTCACCAAAATACCTCTGGTTCCCCGCTTCCTTCTGAATTAGTAAAGCTAAGCTCGTCTCCAGATAATCCATTATCATTATTCCGCCCAACCTCGTCCAAGCGTGCAATTGTCTCGAGAACTGGCCCAAAGAGTTCATCGCAGATATCCTCTTGCTGGCTTGTGTCCCATGATAGATATTCCCCAAGTGAGAGATTGGCATTATCCTTTAGTAGGTCGCTTAGTTTTGTTGAGGATATGTTTGCTTCAAACCAGGTTTCGGGATTTGGGCCCTTCAGATTATGACCTGTTGGCATCGCCCACCTGCGATACCCATGCTTCTCTTCACTTGGCATCAATTTCTGGAACTTGGTGACGGATAGAATACCACCAGGTGCTCGAAGACAATGATAACGTTTTGTGTGCAGAAGTTGAATCATTGCGATAGCCCCTTGCACTTCCTCACTTGCCGTGAGCTCGAAAAGTCGTTTGCCATCTACAGTGGTGCTGCTATAATTAGTCTCCTACGCAAAGACCATGTGTCCATAAATGGCAGTGGCACAAACCTCATTTGGAGCGAATCCGTAATTTCCTTTCCAATTTCCATATGAATAGGAGATTGATTCCAGTTGTTAGACTGGCTAACTGCAAACTTCATATCCCATGCATGATGCACGCAGTGTATGATAGTACTGCCCAATTCAGACGTCAGTCCATACCAGCTGAATGTAGAAGTCTCGGCATCTATGTCAACTATGAATCGCTGCTCGTCAAGTTCGTAGTGGACCTGGAAAATTGTATCTGTTCCTTGTAGAATCCATGGAGATGCGGTGAGGTGATCCGCATCAGAACTGGTCGTGGATAAAGTTGTCGAGAATCCCAGCTTCGCTTGCACAGTGGCTTGCAGGCCCTTGAGGAGCTCTGTCATCTCCCAACACGGACCACTTCCAACGTCTACACATTGATCGCTAGGGTCTGTGAGATAGAACCTCCCGAATTTGACTTGAACCGTGACGTAGCCTGGACAGCGCGGCAAGATTGACCACAATGACTGTAAGTAATTCTCTAATAGTTTTATCGCATGCGGCCTGCTTCGATGTGATAGTTTCTAGGCATAATCAGTAACTTCATAGCCAGAATAAAAAAATTTTCCTTGACATCCTTACCTTTGACAGTGGCTTTGGCTTTGGCTCTGATAAGGTCGATCCTAACAAAGATGAACCAAGGTTTGCGGGCGGATTTTCGTCTAGCAGAGATAGGGAGGCTAGCTGATTCTGCTTTATTGATCGAGGTTGGGATTGATTGATGCTCGCAGATGTCTCATCTACGTCAAAGATGATGAGCTCATCCAATCCATGAAGCTCCTCTGACTTGGGTTCGATTTGGGGAGTTTCTTGAGGCGAAGAACGGCTTGAATCATTGTTCTTTTGTGACTCGGGATTAGGACAAGATGGAATGGTGCGCGCACTTGTTGTTGAGCGTTTGCCCAAAGTCATGGTTCTTGGCTTGCATTTTGCTTTATCGGGAATCCACCGCTCGCTGTCCTGAGTTGCTGTTCGTATGGAAACTGCCCCTAGCAACTTTTGATTGTCTGTTGGGATCTGTGGAAAGGTGCATCTATGAAGCCCAACCTGTGAAAGCCGCCTAAAGCTGAAACACTCATTGTAGCCGGTGGTATAAACAACGTGTTGTATGTTGGCTAAAGCTTGTTTCTGGACCTTGTTAATAATTATGATATATTTGTAGGTCTGGGAAGCTTACTGTGAGACAAAACAGGCTGTCCAGGAATTTCAGAGCGTTGTCTATGGTTTCTTTACTGCTGCTTGTCCCAATGTATAGGATTGTTCTCCTCATATTGTGTGTTACCTTGCACCCTAGCATAATAGCGAGAGATTCAATAGTCGGATTCTGGGAGAAGCAGCCAAGGCGGGCTGCCATGCGGAGAAGCTCGTTAAAATCCAACTCCAAGAAGTTTGACTCCATGTAATCTGAGTCTACTGGCCAAATTGTCTTAAATGGAAGCTCTCGAATTGTCTCTGGATATTTGTACTTATCAAAATCGTTCTGATACTGCTGTGATCCATAGTACACAGACCAGGGTATTGTCAGGGTGCCGGTCCCGATGTCGATTAAAGAACCAGATTCCTCTCTCGGCTGGTCCAGCGGATAAGTGTCCGTCTCGATGATACTCGTCAAGAGTAACCCAATCCTGTCAGTGACCTCGGACTGCATGGCTCTAAGTGCAATCACTTTGAATGCAGGAACTTGGGGCTCGTATAGGATCTCGACGATCTTGGACACCTAGTTTAGGATTTTCTCACAAGAAGGAAACATGGGTTTCGCTTTCCGTCACTTACCCCTAATCTATCTAGCTCTTCCATGAAAAAAGCTACGCCTGCTGGCCGGAGAGGTGGATTGCAGCCGATGTGAAACTCAGAATAATCTGATCCTACCATTTTGACTGCCTGGCGGTTCCGAAAGGTTCATGCACAACAGCGGAGAGGTAGAAATTGAAAAGACGGGGGGATATGGGAAAAGGAAGCGAGGCAAAAAGTATAAAGGAGAAGAAGAAGAAGGGAGAAATGTAGGTAGGAGAAGCTATCAGAAAGTAGATGGAAAGAGTAGGAAAAAGGGCAAGAACGGGGGAGGGGGAAGTAAAGCAAGAAGGAAGAGACACAGGAAACAGAGAGAAAAGAAAAACTTCAAGAGAAAGGCGTGCCAACGGAGACGGGTACGGAAACGCAAACGCAAACGCAAACGCAGGTTCCTAAAATAAGCTGGTGTTCTGAAGAAACAAATCAGTGGGAAGGAAATTTTCTTATTGTCAGTCACTACCTACAACGCTTCAAGTAAAACCCGCCACCCATAGACTTTGCAAATGATCAGACTAATCGAAAGAGCCCATCAGTCAATCACTCGACTCCTTGAAGCGATCACACAATAAGATATTTCGGACGTTAGTGTTGTTCCAAGATCGAGCTCAGCACCCATCGAGCCACTTACCTGCTGAAGGGTGAAAAAAGTCAACAAGGCGGATGCTGTGGACATCAATTGACCCGTCTTAGGTGGGAATTGGGAATGAAAAACGTTGGAGAGGAGGTGCAGAGGCGGAAATTACATCTGGTGTTTATCAGAATCTACGCAGCAGCCGGCAGCAGCTGGCAGCAGCCGGCACAGGCACCAGTGGTACAGGCTGGTACAGGTGTTAGCACTTGTTCAGGTAGCAAACACAGATTCGTCACTGAACAAAGCCCCAATGATAGCACATCACTCTCCCCAACAAAGGCCACATATTCTACCAGACGTGTGGTGCAGTATCACGGAAGAAGGCAGTTGGCCCCGACACAATGTATTCGTAATCAAGAATGGAATGGGTATCTAGCTTGTCCCAAAAAACCAGTCAACGATCGCTGAACCCATCCCCGCGCGTTTGCATGTGTCCTGCGTTCCTGCTCCTCACCTGTCCTATTACCTGGATGTGGAATCCAACGATACAAACGCGGTGGCAAATAAAAATTGAGTAAATGACGTGCCGCATGGAAGAAAACAAAGCTGCCAAACCCACATGCAGCGTGCATGATCACCGGCCCCCAAAACGGAGGGGGAAAATAACTTGAGAAGAAAACAGAGAGAAGACATAGATTTACACCCAAGCGCCTCATTTCGTTCCATCGCCGTCTGGGTGTTTCCGCAAGGGCGTCGTATCCTGTTCCGTCATATCTACTATGTAGTCATATATGCTGCTTCAAGAGTAAAGTTAAAAGAAAAAGAAACAATTTTTATGCAATGACCGTCGCGTAAATGAGTCTAGAGATGGTGGCGCTTGTCGTCGTTAAAGGCATGCAAAGAAGCGTCGAGGCTTCGTTTCGAGCAAGAAGAGTAATTGATAGAGGAGGTGTGAAGATGAGAATCAGAGCAATTTGGTGGAGCCAGATGGAAGGAAGCAATCGTAGTTGCTAACAAAGCTGGCGGAATCGGCTCTGCCTCCCCCCCTGGTTGAGTATGTTAGGTTGAAGAAGCAATCGTTGTGTAGAGTTGCTCATTCAGCCCCCTTGACATGTTGCTTCACATTCAGTGCCCATTTGAGCTTGTGCAACGCTTCTCTCGCTTCGTCCAGTTGCCGCTCCTGCTCTTCTTGTCTTTGTTTTGCACTTGTCTTGATGCCTCTGAGCTCGTCTTCCTGGGTCTTCTTGTATTCCTCGAAAAGGAGTGCAATGTCCTCTTTTTCGCGTCGCAGCTCCTTGATGTTATTATCTTGCTGTTCGCACAAGTCTCTCAGTGTTGTTATCTTATCGTCGTCAGACTTGCGCTCGTCAACGATGGTGTTGATCTCCCCCCTCAACTTGGACAAAGTCCGCTTGACTTCCTCGCCCTGATCCCGCCAGTGAGAGGAAATGGCATTGTACCGGCCCTCCATCAACTGCGCATAGCTCGTTGCCTCTTCTACCCGGACCGCAGTCTCAGTCTTCACTTTGTCCAGCTCTTCCTTCCAGCTCCTCTCGCTTTGTTGAGCGGCCTGGGTTTTTCGCTTCTCAAGCTCCACCGCCGTCGTCAAGGACTCGACTTGACGCTCCTTTCGGGCAAGCAAAGTCTTTGTGACGTTGGCTTCCAGCAATCGACTTTCGTACTCGTTCATCATCCGTTCCATTTTATCTTCGACCAGTTTGGCAGCCTGCTTCGCCTCTTCGGCACGTAACTTTTCGATCTTGATGTCTCTCTTTAGAGCATCGTTATCGCTGACTAGCTTGTTGATGACTCGACCAGTCTTGCCTAAACCGGCCTTTCCAATGGTGGAATCCCAATGCCCGTTGTCCGCATCTTCCGATGTGATTGACAGATCGTGGGGGACTGAGGGTTCCACGGTCCGTACGCCATTGCCGCTCCATCTGCTGGGCGTAGTCGCTTCGCTCCCCGGATCCTGTTTTAACCTTGTGGTGGACTGTGTTTTATCTTGTTGTTGCTGTCGTTGCTGTGGATGGTGGCTTTCCATGGCGGAAACGGCACTGGCTGTGGAATTGACGCTGCTGGTGAAGGCACTGCGCTTGCTGTCCGGGCTGGACTCGGAGCCGTCGAAGCTCGGTACGCTTCGAATGGTGGCCGTTCTGCCAAGAGCGTGCTTTGCGACGTTGTGTGTAAGTGTAGGACGTGCTGCCGTCATGGTGTTCATAGTCCCTGTTGAGGCTTGCGTCAGGGTCTTTGCCGGTGAAGCATCTAGCACGGCTTGGTTGGGGTATGCAGTTGTAGCAACTAAGCAAGACCGAGTTAGTAACGTAAGGGTTTCAAGACCGATTTTCCATTGAGATGGTAAAAGGCACAGAGGGCAAAGATCAAAACCGAGCCGCCCGGGGAGTGACAAGCGGTCTTTTTTCTTTGTTTTTCCTGGGCCAGCCAGGAGATGTGACAATGACAGACCGAGTCGAAACACCCGGCGCTCAGGAAAGGCAGAACGCGGCACAGGCACAGGCACAGGCACAGGCACAGACGGTAACGAGTGGTGGTGACGACGAGAGAGAAAGGGGACAGGATTGAAGTCGTACCGTGCGCAGCGTCTCGATCAATAGCAAAGTCCCTTTCTTGCAAGCGATTCCGGAGCATGTCGCAAAGCTACAAAGGCTTTCGAAAGCAATGACCGGAAAAAGAGGGGGAAAAAAAAAAAAAAAAAGGTAGGGAAGCGTCTGGTCTGGTCCGGTCCGGTCTGGTCGTGTTTTGAGGACCGGGACCCGTCGTCAGCGGTATTATTAGGTGGTGGTCCGTGGCCAGGCTAAGGCGTCGACTTTGTTATGTTTATTATAATGTTCAATGTTGTCTGGTGGAGTCTGGTCTGGTTCCTGTGCCTGACGGGATCTCTGGTGCATCCACTCACTCACCCACTCACCCACTCACTCACCCACTCAAGCCACTGTAGTTCAAATCTTGGACCCTGGGTGGCGCTGGAATGACAGAAACAGTAGTGCCAGCCGCCCGTAGACGACTCATGTCCGGCGTAAAAATGAAACAGAGCAAGATTTCTCAAATTGACGGCGCACAGATGTCTGCCATGTCAGAAAACAGCAACTGCCTGGGGAAAAACAAATCCATTTGTTCTCACATCCATCGCGTCCATCGCGTCCAACCCGTTCAACCCGTCCAACCCGTCCATCGCGTCCATCGCGTCCGTCTTTGGCGACCCGGCCAGTGGGCAGCAGCAGAGCAGTAATAATAGTATTATATTATATATACGGAGAATAGCAGAGCAGTAATGACGAAAGCAGGGGCTCTATCTGCATGCATACAGGATGCGTCATGCTCGAGGCCCGCTCGAGTCCCCAGACTCACCACCTCTCAAAGCACGGCATCGTGCATCGCCGCCGTCCAAGTCGTCAACCCAACATCTCAATCACCCAGTGCAGGGCGCCACCTCCTCGAAACCTTGGACCTTGGACCTTGGGGCGACGCCGCCATTCGCCCAAAGTCCCGCCTCCTTTCTCCCACCGTGACCTGCGCAAGAAAGCAAGCAAGCAAGCGTTCCTCGCTGAAACAATCTGCCGTGTTTTAGACACGCGTTTGGTCCTCTGGGACACTCACCTCCTCTGGTAGAAAAGAGGAACATCAAGAGAACAGAACATGTGCTGCTTCAATTCGGTAAACCGGTCGACCTTACTTTATTTCTATTCTGGACAACTGCCACATGATGATGCCTTTGCATTGGAAGAGGCCATCATCCTCGTACTTGGTATCTCAACTTAAAACTCCCACGGCGTCCACTCTTTCCAGTCGGCTATTGATGGCGAGTAATCCGCAGACCCCTTCTTATGTCAGGAAAAAGTACAGCGCCATTTGAAGAGTGAGATCCCAATCCGTAAAATTATATCAGAATGAAAAAAACATCCAGATGTTACCCCCCTCCCAAGATCTTTTGTTGTTCCTCCCAATTGAACGCCTCGTTTTTGATGCTTGATTTTCGTACACGATGTACAGGTTTGAAAGCACTTTCATTAGAGCCATGCCGGAGCCTTCATCGTCCGCGAGATGGATTCACCAGATCTGGCCTTCTTCCGCTCACGTCACAATGGCAGTTCCCGCTGCCGCCAGATTGTTGTTGTCCCCGTGAGCATTGGCTTCAGCAGCCTCTACGAACCCCGGCCTGAATTTGGACAGGTACTTGGTCGCCATGGGCCGTGCGTCCTCAACTGCATGAGCGGTTAGTATCATGGGCACACCAAAGAGAGATAGTTGCGTTGTTGGGGGATCATGCAGCTCCTACATTCGGTCCAAATGTCCTGCACAGTGTCGAGGGCAATCTCCTTCACAGGCGGTCGCATCATAGCCAGGTATAACAAACTCGTCAAAGCTAATTGAGTGACGCTGGGATCGCGACACATATCCTTCACTCGGGAGAGCATATCGCGACTCAACTCGGGGATCTCACTCAAGAAGCGCGTCAACACCTTGTCTTGTGGGTGCAAGTAGGACAGAAACCCATTGATGAGTCGCAATACTGTCTTTTCGTAATTGTGTGGGTAGTCGCCTCCCATCCGGGATTGTATCTTGTCATTGTACCACTCTTCGCAAAGCCATGATACGGCCACGTCGATATGTCTGCGAAAGTCCTCCATGATGTAATTGTACAAGACATCTCTGATGTCGTCGCTGAGTGAGTGCTGCCGAGATGATTCGTCCTCTTCACCTTTGACCTGGGTCTCCTCGAGTCCAGTAGTCGACCGGGTGGCAAGTCGTGTAAGGATAGTCATCCATGCATCTCGGGTTCCTGAACTGGCTGCTAGCCGCACAAAGCCTGCCTTGTCTTTCTTTGCCGTGGGTTCTTCTAGTGATTTCATCATTTCCACCACCCTTGCGACTGTTCCGCTTCCAGCTGTCAATGCCATTTGTGATGAAAGCTGTGGAGGCTGCGGCAAACTGAAGGAAGTCAGTGCCAGAGCGCTGTCCAAGGCAGACAATTCTGGCAAAGCTGATGAGGACCCGTCCAGCTTGTTAAGAAGCTGTTCAGTATCTTCGGCCTGGTAAAAGTCTGGTTCGTAGTCGTCGTCGTCGTCGTCGTCGTCGTCTACTCCAAGCGGTGCGGTATTGGGGTTCAATTCAGGGGCAGGAGCATTGGCCACGGTAGTCAGTCGTCCACGCACGCCATCGACTGCTTTCGCGAGTAATTGGGCGTCTATGCGCGCCAAGGCCGTCACCGTGATCTTGGATATCATGGCAGCTGGCAACTGCGACAGGTCGAATGATCTCAAGCCAGGGTGCGCAACAAGTGTGAACACATCGGCCAAGCTATGAGATCCCGGGCCAAGTGGAGGAACCTGGGGCACATGGGTCTCGACGACTCTTTGGCGTTTGGCATCATAACCATCATGCTGCTGTGCCTCCAGGGGCCTCTTCCTCTTGGAATCATCCAGTATTTCCATTACCGTCCGCATCGTACGTTCGATATGTTGATGTATCCGGGGAACAATGGGGTTGTGAGGATCCCGTTTTGTGAGATGGATCAATAATAGCCGGGCGGTCTTTTCCATTGATTTCATCATGACTCTGCTTCTCGGTGTCAATGGTGAGTTGGCTAGCTGAAGCGGGTTGAAATTGAGTAAGGCATTCAGGATTCGGCTCGATGTTGCCGGCCGCGTCCGGACCAGAATTGACAAGCAATTCAGCGTTGCATCGACTAAAAGGGCATCACTGCATTTGTTTAGCTACAATCAAAAAGCAAGCGACAAGAACAACAACAATGTGCACTTACGTGCTCTCTTGCAGCACGCTCAGCATGCGGTCCAGGAGCCCTGATGCTTCAGCCTCAAGATTTCGGGGATCCAGAGACTGGTGATTGGGAGGGACCTTGTCTAGTGAAATATCTAGAGTTCCGACTTGCTGCGAGGGGTTAGATTCTTCTTCCAACAGCTTTCAACGGTAGAGGAACGCACTCTGTATTCTGTTTCCGAAGAGGCCGTTTGGGCCAAAACAACCCTCTGAGCGAATTTGATGCAGCTGATCTTTACTGAAGGGATAGCTTTGTCCCATAATCGCAAAATGGTCTGTTTGATACTTAACACCTTGTCCCAAGTGACTGTGTCGTATCCGTTGTTTATTCTGCCAAAGTGACGCATATTAGCCAGGAGCCTCGAAGTCGAGCTACGACTTCCACGAGTAGCCTTGCCCAAACTTACATCCACCTCATCGCAAGCGGATAGATACTCGCCGCTGTCTGTATCACACTGCGCAGAACCTGCGGGTCCTCTCTCTCGTTCAAGAGAGATTCGACGGTTGCAAGCACGTATAGTTGCATTGTCTCCTTCTCACCATTGGGCAGCGCAGGGGTCGAGAAGGCCTCGGCCAAGAATTCGGCTCCCCATCGTCGCAACTCGACCGGCGCATTGGGTCCTATGATGGGCAAAAGGCCTCTGACCACGCTTTGGTAATAATTCACGTCACCCAGGACGAGCTTTCTCGCATCATTGAGCTGACGAATTTGGTCTGGGACTGAGAGATTCGAGCTCATATTTGCAGTCGGCAGCCTCTACGGACTATTTCGTCTCACTGCGTCTCGTTGCCAGAGGAAAGAGAGAGAACGAACCCCAAACAGGTACCCGATGCGTGCTTCTTTTCAGGATTGCCCGGTATGTGGATCTCTCTGTGCGACGACAATCGCAACCTGCTGGTCATAACCCGAAACTATGACTCTGGTTCAGGTGACGCACGCGACGAGGCTGTGGGTGCCAGAATCAGGTTATCATGCACCTTGTCCCATGCTCTCTCTACAGCCAAGTCGAGAGTGACTGTGAAGATCGATGGCTCAGTGGCTCGCGAGAGAGCTGTCCGTGGCGGTAGTCAATCTGGGTCGCAAATACGATCGATGGTCTCGTCGGTTGCGTCGTGTTGATGGGATGGGGCCCCGAACTTATTACTTCAATGATACATTTCCCGCGATTGCGGTCCAAGCAAGGTTTTGGCAGAGACGCGAATTGATGGCCCACCCCTGTCAACCAACCCAGTCCCACCCAGTCAGTAGCCAGTATGGGCCCAGCCTTTATTTACCCGGCAATGATCCGCTTTTTGGCACCTTCTACTCTGTACATAATACGGTCCGTACAACACTTCATCAGGCGATCCATCCATGGAAGACGAGCGTTGAGACTTCAAAAGTTCCTGCGCATATTGAGCGGTCCCAAGGGCCCATTTTGAGCCCACGTTTGTCTAATTCTCTGATCTTGTTCTCCCACAGTGGCCCAAACACAGCCACACATGATAAAATGGCCAAGTTCGCAACTCTCTTCGCAACATCCGTCTTACCCGGTAATGCTCATTTGGCTAACGTAGCATCGGCGGAACAGCTCACAATCCACATATTACGACCGCCGATATCGTCAAGGTCCGGCGCTCATTCGTGCCCGACGGCCGTATTTGTTCAAGAACGCAGCCACCGGCCTGGGTCTCATGGCCATTGTTGGAGGCATTTGTACGGATGATTGCTTGCACGCAATACTATCAGCATGATCTTAGCTCTAATTTGTCATGACAGATTGGTATACATTGAAGGCGGTCGGCCAAGACGATTTTGAGGATGTCAAGGTTCCTGACGTCTCGCAAAAGCATTCAACGTCAAAGTAAACGAATAACTAGCCGATATGCGATACCCACCGAGACGTCACCGGACGAAATTCTAGGGTTAGAAGACGAGAATGGTTTGAAGACGAAATTATCACGATTCTTCATGCGATGCAAGGTGGAGTATCTACAGCTTGCGTCAACGACTGTGCAAGGAAACGCTTCTTGTGCTCCATCCAGGTGGAAACAAAAGGGCGGATTCTTGGTTTTGGTTTAGTTGCTTCCTAGCCAACAACGCCGCCCATCCTATCATGACTCTCCCTCTTTGTACAAATAGCGAAATACACTTCCAGCTTTTTGTATCATGTACGTGTAAAAATAGATTTGGATACTAGGCAATCCGTGTGTACATCTAGTCATCTGTTGTCCCGTTCTTCCGCTTGCCATCCCTCATGATTAGCTCGCGTAACAAGACTGCCACGCTACCCATGCATTGTTATGCGATATTGCCTTGTTCTCGTCAAGGTACAAAAACAAAGACAGCAGAGAAAAAAACCAAATGCCAGATCAGAGCCAACACTTCCCTCAGGGTATCATCTTAATCCATCTGAAAAATAATGAGCAAGCCGAAGTCCAAAATGTCAAAGCCTTGGCAATGGTGCGTTTCAGGACATAGCCTATCAACTACAGCTCATGCGGCTGCACTTTTCGACCCTCTGCCTATGTTCGGTATGCTTGAAACTCGTTTCATTTGGTGAGCTGCTGGGCTAAGAATAGATCTTGACAGCTCCGGAGACCCAGATGCGCGGGCTACCGAGCCAAGTGACTTGATAATGGGCGTCTGGCGGTTAGAGGTTGGCTTCATAGCTGCTGACGGCTGCGCCACGGTCGATGTTATCCCAGCTCCATTTGGCCGGCCAGCATGCGTGGCAATATTCGGTGCTGGTTGATGCATCTTGTGTGAGGAGTGACGCGGGTTGGCCCATGGCGTGTCTTTAATAAACTGTTCTCCTGCTGGGCCAAGACGAGCGAAAGCAGGGGTTGAATAGTCGTCCCTGGCTGGAACCATTGTTTTTTGACGGCCGCGCCGAACTTTCTTGAAGAGGAAGAAGAGTCAGATGTTGCTTCAGATATTGAACAGGTACTGATTATATCATGATCCTACCTCAATAGCACTGAAATCAGCTTCAACTTCCGACGACGAGGCTCCTTTAAGTTCAGGGCCAGCCGGAAAGCCCTCATATTTAGCAAGCCCGGCAAGTGTTGAAACCTCGGTGTTGTACGCAATCGCATTCCGCACTCGTCGTACTCGGTCCTTTGGAAACAAAAGCCCATAATCCGGAAGGCTATGTGCACTCCGTCTTGCGGTCTGTACCTCGTACCATTGCCGATTGAGAGACTCCAGGGCTGCTTCTCGTCTCTCGCGCACTGCTTGGAAGAACTGACTCCAAAATTGGGCTCGGATAGCCACAGCGCGGCGCTTATGGGCTTCGAGTCGCAAAGTGCCTTCGGCATTTATTTCTTGAACCTTTCTTTCTAGTCGATCGTCTAGGCATTGCTTCATGTTCAGGAATTCCGGGTGTGTCGGCACATCAGCAATCAGCGACTGCTCTTCTTCTTCGAGTCTTTGCAACCTGTCTTTATACAGCCTGGAGGCAACAGATTAGGTCAATTGTGCGAAGATCGGCGCGGAAAAAAACACCATACCTATCTCTGAAAATACCGAACATTTCTTCTATTTGACTCCAGTCCCTGAATGCGGCACTTTTTCTCTCAGCTGTTGATTCAAGTTAGCAGTTGGTCATACAACAGATGGGGGAGAAGAAAGGTTGCCCTAGATGCGACAACCTCATCATACCTTCTTCGATGCTCTTGGCCGCAGCATCGTGTTCGTCTGCGTCGACCTCGATATCTTCATGTCGCTGCTCATGGTCTTGTTCGTCCACAGTGTCTAACAAATCGCCATTGATGTCTGGTCGAGGCGTGTCGGCGGGAGTTGTATTGCCAGATCCGGCTTTTCTCTTCGACCCATTTCGAGTCAATTTTTTAGTGACGGGCTTGCCTTTGTCTGGAAGTTCGCTGTCTGTTGCTCCATCCCGATTGGACGCTTGCGCATCATTATCTTCGCCCCCAGACTGGGCACCGCTTTGAAGATTCCCTGAGGTTGTGTCATCGTCATTCGTGGGTGTGTCGGCGGTCAAGCCAGGTTCGGTCGCTCCGACAGATGTCAATCGCTTCCGCAGGGGTTCTTCTGGTTCGGATTGATCTGCTATGGGAGAACGCTTCCTCTTGCGTTCTAATGAGTCTCGCTTGCCCTCACCGTCGACACTCGTGTCGTTGCTCGCAGCAGGCTTGATGGGAGAATCGTCCGCGGATGCAACCGAGGCATCATCTTCAGACGCAGATACGTCGCCATGATCATCGCTTTCGTCGCCAGCTAGTCTGGATGCATTACGCAGCTTGCTTGGTGTATGCTCGAAGACTTGTCCCTGATTGTACTGATCGACGACAACGTCCCGCTGTCGTTGGTTTCTAGGAGTATCGTAGAGCCTCTCAGTCTCGGCCTCAGTGTCATTGGCTTCTGAATTGTTGTCGGAGCCAGCTTCAGAGAGGGCACTTTCCGAGTCTGAGCGATCGTTTTTGTTACCATCTTCGTTCAGCTTTTCGTCGCCGCTGGCGCTAGAATTCTCAGCATCATTTTGGTCGTCAATATGCATGTGCTGGATGTCATCTTCGTTGGCATCGCCGTCCTCGACCTCGCTGAGTGGGCTTGAAACGTTGCTTTCCTCAACGTCAGCTTCACCAGTCCGCGAGGGCGATAAGGTGACGCGCGCAGTGACGGCAGCCGCCATGGCTTCTCGGACCAGTAGTTGTGCGGTCGATCGCGCCGGCGGGTCAGGTCTGACGGCGATACGGTCAAAGCCAAGGCCTCTGCCTTGCTGGAAGGCCTGATGTATCTGTCTCGAAGTGTGAGATGGCAAGGTCTCTCGCGGAGCTGCGATGGGGTTTAAGGAGTCGAGAGCCCAGCAGCCGGCGAGCGATGGAGAGTGGGAGGTGGTGCCCGCAAAGTCTGCAGTGGGTAGTGGACGGGGAAGGTGCCCAAAGACGTCTAGACGTGGGATTGGCAAACGCAGCGCGAACAGCAAGGGCAGTGAGGAGCAGAACAGAGCGGTTGCAGCGTGTGGGTGGTGTTGAGGAAGTGGAAGTGTGGTGACGGAGAAGCAGCAGCAGCAGAAGAAGCGAGAGAGGGATGGCCGCTCGCGCAGAGTCGGCGTCTGTGACTGAGCAGTGAGAGCTCCGTCTCTCGGTCTTTCCGCTGGTGGGCAGATGGGGGGCTACTTCACTGGGAGATCTGCGGTGTAGGTATTACAGTGGGATGTACACCACTGTACCTGCTATTAGCGGGCAGCATTACTGAACCACTTTGCAGACGGGGGTGCCGAGCGGTGACGTCTGGCAGAACCGCGATCTGTGATCATGGGGGATTTGGCCTGTCTGCCAGCCGCGGCCGCAAAGCCAATGACACATTGTTCCGGCCGCAAGGCTCTGGCCATCTGGTGGGTCTCTCTGGCTCCAATTGGCCCCAGGCCCGTGACACAGGGCAAGTGGGTTGGCAGCCAGCTTGTTGCGTCGAGGGTCCAATTGCCCAGAAATTTTGGAATATTTTTCCCTCCCGCAGTTGCCGAAGTAGTAGGTAGGTCGGCAGTCATCACCAGTGTCTGACGGCTCACTTTTGGCACAATAGCCAACACCCACACTCATAATGGCCAAGAAGTTAGTTCAAACTGCACACAGATTCAAAATCCCTTTTCAATGTTGTATTCTGGTAAGATTGGTCGAATCGATTTGCTGACAGCTTGTTTTAGAACGACCAAGTTGGTAGCCTCCTCCAAGGCGATTGACCCCACCCTCAACGCTTTATTTACCAGCAGTGTACGTTCATTTTCTCCAGATACTAGAAATATAAGTATGATATGACTCAATGTTAACACATCATAGGCCGGTCCAGTTCAAGCTCCTCCCAAGTCCCGCTATTCAGCGTTGTTGGAAAAGAAGGCCCGCGGGGAGTCAAAGTCTGTGAACGAAGCAAGCGCCAGTGGTGATGTGGAGGGGAAAGAAAATGATGATGAAGAGCTGTCCGAAATCAGCGAACAGCTAGATTTCGATGAAGATGACGACGCTTCATCTAATGAAAGCGACGAAAGTAAAGAAGACGACGGAAAAATCGAGAAACCTGGCGACATCTCCACGACCGAAGCCGACCAGCAAGACACTCGAATTTCAGAGGAGCAACGGCCCAGAAGAGAAAGAAAGCGCAAGAGAAAAATTGAAAACGATGATTTGGAAGCCAAGTACCTGGCTGAGTTAACAAAGGATGACCCCAGGGAACTATCTAGCAAACGGCAGAAAGCCAAGGCAGAGGAGCAAGAGGAAGAGGAAGAACAAAAAGAAGGCGCCGAAGCCGTCCCCACGCATGAGAGCTTTTCCAAAGAGTCCAGGGACAAAGACCTGGATATTGAAAAAGCAAACCGTACCGTCTTCCTCGCCAACGTATCAATCGACGCCATCTCCTCCAAAGCCGCCAAAAAGACCCTAGTCGCCCATCTCTCATCCGCCCTGGACCACAACGACACACCCGCCCAAAAATTTGAATCCATCCGTTTCCGATCCGTCGCCTTCTCCACGCGCTCCATGCCCAAGCGAGCAGCCTACATCACTAAGTCTCTCATGGGGACCACAACCAAATCTGCCAACGCCTATGCTGTGTTTTCCACTTCCGCTGCCGCTCGGTTGGTGGCCTCGAAGCTTAACGGAAGCGAAGTTCTCGGCCGGCACATTCGCGTCGACAGCGTGGCGCACCCCAGTCCCACAGACCACCGTCGCTGTGTCTTCGTCGGAAACCTGACCTTCATCGACGACGAAACCGTCGTCAGTACCAACGAGGACGGTGGACAGGTCGAGAAGAAGCGCACCAAGGTTCCCGCCGATGCGGAAGAAGGGCTTTGGCGGACTTTTGGTAAAACAGGCAAGGTAGAGAACGTGCGCGTTGTGCGAGACCCCAAGACCAGAGTCGGCAAGGGCTTCGCCTATGTCCAATTCTACGTAAGTTGTACCGCTGCTCCGACTGAGAAGAAAAGCCTTTATTCTCTCTCATGTATGCCTCTGCAAAAACCCAAAAAAAAGTTGCTAACGCTCCACCACTATCTAGGACACCAACGACGTCGAAGCCGCCCTCCTCCTAGACGGCAAGAAGTTCCCCCCCTTGCTCCCGCGCAACCTGCGCGTCACTCGAGCCAAGGACCCTCGCAAAACAGCCCTCGCCCAAGAGCGAAGCAGAGCCAAGGTCCAAGCCGCTGACCGCCAGTCCCGCAGCACAAAGTACACTCCCAAAATGACGCCCGAGCAACAAGCTGCCGCTGGTCGTGCAAACAGACTGCTCGGTCGCGCCGGAGGCTTCATGCGCCGCAAGAATGTGAACGACGACGACGGCGGTGACAGAGCTAATACCGCCCGTGACCCCTCTCAAAGGATGGTCTTCGAGGGCAACAGAGCATCCGCGAACGATGGTCGCCCCAGGGACCTCAAATTTGGCAAGGGCAAGAAGAGTAAGGGGAGGCCGAAGCCAAGGAATAGAAGTGCCCGAAGGGCTGCAGACTGGAAAAAGAAGTCGTGACGAGTGCGGACACACGTGTGTTTGAATCATGGTTCATGTTTCAATGTTGGGCCGTTGTGTACATGATGAACAAAAAGGGCTTGGGGGTTTAAACGTATTCTAGGCAATAAGGAATCATAGATTTCTCATCAAGCTTCAGTTCAGAAACCTCATATATGAGGGCTTCCCCGTTCTGTCTCGCCTTGATTCTTTTCCCTACCGCCCGAACTAGCTCTCGCATACATCAATCACCATATTTACCGCACTTCTCCCAACTGTTAATTCCTGGCTGTTCCACGTGAATGAAACAAAACATTTCGCCTATCTATCAAGTAATGTGGCATTTGAATGGGCATATAAAAATGGCTGCTCCGTGTCCTTGTGCCCATTTTTTCCCCCTTGTTTGGTACTGCCGCCTTACAAGGAACAGAGTTAGACTCCGAGACTCCTCTGCCTGCGTCAGAGCGAATGTTCGATATCACTCGACATTCCGGCTTCAGAACAGAGTCATTCCGTTCTATCGTGTTGGGAAATTATCCGTTCCTGAGAACCAGTCCGATCCGGAATATACGGTCGTACAGCAAAGACATGGCAGCGGAATCGTCGGGTTGCGTTCCAGGCTCTTTAGTACTCCAGCTCCTCCTCTGCCTCAATACCATCGGCCGCTACCTCCTCGTAGTCCTTCTCGAGAGCAGCGAGATCCTCGCGAGCCTCGGTGAATTCACCTTCCTCCATGCCTTCGCCGACATACCAGTGCACGAAAGCACGCTTGCTGTGCATGAGGTCGAATTTGTGGTCGAGTCGGGACCAAGCTTCGGCAATGGCCGTGGTATTGGACAGCATAGAAACGGATCGCTCGACAGAGGCGAGAGCGCCATCTTCGGCAGGGCCGGGGACGGCGACGGGCTTCTGGTAGTTGATGCCGAGCTTGAAACCAGTCGGACACCACTCAACCAAGTTAAAGGAGGCTTTGGCCTTGACTTGGGCAATAGCTGAGTTACAGTCACGGGGCACGACATCACCGCGGTACAGCAAAACGACAGCCATGTACTTTCCGTTTCGGGGATCGCAAACGACCATCTGATTGTTGGGCTCGAAGCCTAGTCGAACATGTTAAAGATGCTAGGACTCGGCGACCAAGTGGTTTGGTTGATTTTGTACTTACACTGCAGGGTGAGTTCTGACACCTTGAAGCTCTCATGCTTGCTCTTGGAAGCTGAAACGACGGGAGCGTAGCTGATCAAAGGATAGTGGATGCGGGGGTAAGGGACCAAGTTGGTTTGGAACTCGTTCAGATCGACATTGAGAGCACCGTCGAAACGCAAGGACGAAGTGATGGAGCTGACAACCTGGGCGATCAGGCGATTGAGGTGTTCGTGAGAGGGGCGGGTAATGTCAAGGTTGCGGCGGCAGATGTCGTATACCGCCTCATTGTCGACAAGAAAAGTGCAGTCAGAGTTCTCAATAGTGCTGTGAGTGGACAGTACAGCATTGTAAGGCTCGACGACGGCGGTGTTAGTTCGAGGCGAAGGATACACGGCAAATTCGAGCTTAGTTTTCTTGCCAAACTCGGTGGCAAGACGTTCAAGCATCAGAGCGCCGAAACCAGAACCGGTACCACCGCCAAAAGAATGAAAGATCAGGAAGCCTTGCAAGGAGTCGCAATTGTCTGATCAAGGCGCGTGATTAGCAACAGGGACGATATCGCGGACGCCAGGCTAGCCACGATAAACGCGATGAGTATCTATCTGGATAGTGAATCCCGGTGAACCTCAACTCACCAGTAACACGGCGGACACGGTCCATGACAGTGTCGACCATCTCCTTCCCGATGGTGTAATGACCACGGGCATAGTTGTTGGCAGCATCCTCCTTGCCGCTTATCAATAGTTCAGGGTGGAAAAGCTGGCGGTAAGAACCGGTTCGAACCTCATCAACGGGAGAAGGGTCGAGATCCATGAAGATGGATCGGGGAACATGCTTTCCACTGCTGGTCTCGGTGAAAAACGTTTCGAAAGAGCCCTGGTCGCCAATGTCCTTCGCATTAGGGTCGGGTCGACCATCTGGACCGAGGCCATGTTCGAGAAGATAGCTAAACCGTCAACGATCAGAAATACGTTTTACACAATCACCAATGGTCAGCAAGAGGGGGAGGATAGGGTCGCGTTGTGTGACTTACAGCTCCCAGGCGGAATTGCCGAGCTGAACACCGGCCTGGCCCAGGTGAATGTGAAGGATCTACCTCATGACCCGACATCAGCAAAAGACGAGTTTCCAGAAGCAGAGGTTGACAAGGGAATCAGAGGTGGAAGCTCAAGCCATTGAGACTGCGTGATGTGCCGCACGAATGGCTCGAGTGGGTCGAAGCCAGAAGAACATGGTAAATGCCTACCTCGCCCTTCATTGTGGAAGATTCAGTCGTGAAACCGGTCGACGGCTAAGCTGCCTCGGAGATAGTAGAGGAGAGACGAAGAAAGCGCACAGCGCTGTTGTGGTTGAAGGGGGTTCCAGATCAGATGTCCCAGAGGAGCCGCGGGGTCGACCAACGGGACGGCGCCACAGGGGAAGTGGGTGGGGCGGCTGGGCGGGACGACGAACAATAGCATGCAAGGTCCTGAAGACCCCCCTAATACGGACGTAGACCCCTCACCGCTAAATGGAGAGGCTGCCAATTGCCAGAAATATGTATGTATAGGGGTCCAGCACGCCGGGCCGAGCAGCCCCCTGATGTGTTACATATAGTGGTGTAACACTGCGGACTAAAATGAGGGACGCAACTGGACAAGGCGGAATCATGTACCTCGGTGATGAACTTCTTGGCTGTGCAAAGCCAATGTCCGTTCAATGTATCGTTCGCTCTGTCTGATCAGACGACAACGACTGACCAATAGGTGTAAGCACTGACTATTTAATCCGTTACTAACTTTCAGCATCATTAATGCCTACTAACACAGGGCCGGGCAAATAAGTCAGGCACTAAAAATATATGTAGCGGCCTCGACGCATGATATTCAATCTCGGAGCTTAGCGATGACGATAAGATGATTGTAACTAATTGCATCTTAATACATCTTTGATGCTTCTTTCTGAAAAATTCTCAAGAAATTAAAAATCCGTGTTTTATACCGATCAGTACACCGAACGCTACAATAGGTATCATGAACATGAAAAAAAAAATTCCCATCCCGTGAACCGCGGCCGAGTCCCAGCATATGAAGGCCACATGCTGTCATCATCAGCTGCCCGTTCGAGGCCCGTCTCCTCTAGATTCTAGGCTCTCCAGCTCATCAAGTCGTTGTTGTATGACGGCCTTTTGCTCATTGAGCGCTCTGATCTCGCCATCTGTTAGTCTGTCATGGTCACCATCTCGTTTTCTAGACGTCCTTCTCGACCGAGTATCGTAAGCCGGCGGCGGCTCACGTTGCTCATGAACAAAATATGGACCACTACTCGCAGCAGACATGCTCGAATCGCTGTTATACGGACCATTATCCGATGGACCACGACGGTGCATAGACTTCAAGTCTCGCATCAACCGATCCTTTGTTAACCCTTCTCTGGAGCGTCGCCGTCTGGCAAGCGCTAAATAGACCAGTCCCACACAAAGCAGAATGAAAGCGCCGATGCCTACTGCAATACCAATGCGGGTACCCAGTGGCATTAGAGATCCTGAACTTTCTTTATCGGTTTCGATTCCTAGGCGTCTCTTGTCGTCCTCTCCGAACTGGACTTGTATGGTGCTAACCGCTAGCAGGGCGCTGTACAAGGTCGTGGTGGACTTGGTCAACACGTTGTATGTTCCGGCCGTGGTATCGTAAGTGATAGGAACAGCCAGAGCTGTGGCAACTGAGCGCCTGCAAGCTGATCCGCTGAGGAGGGTGTATCCGCTGAGGTCCAGTTAGATATGCGCAGTTCGAGAATACTGGAGGACGGTTATGAACTTACTATGAACAGCATATAGCTGTCGTAGTTGCTGGGGCATTCTCGTCCACGTGCAAGGATGCAGTCGTCCATCCGCCCGGGCATGTACCAGGACTGAAAATACCGGTACGGCCAAAAGAGAACATGCTATTGGGATAGCAAGACAAGGTCTTGTCTCCCGGCATGGGTTGGAGATCTAAGTATGCGACCGCGCCTGGCTTAGCCGTGTCGGCTGGATGATCAACGACGTATGTCCAGGTACAGCTTAGAGGATTTATCCATGGTGTCGTCAACGGTGGAAATGCTGCACTCGTCGTAGTGACGAGCGAGCTCGGGGGAGTGGCAGTGGCAACAGAGGCAGGGGCTGCCGTGATGGGAGGCTGAGATGTGGAACGGCTCGGTGCAGGCTCCGGAGATGCCATTGTCAGGCACGAGCACCAGGAGTCTGGTGTTCCAATAACTCGATGAAGTTTCTCTGCTAAATCAGTCAAGGAGCTTCACTGGTTCCTGGGTCGTTAAGGGGCCCCCTGATCAGCGATCTCATTTATTGACGACGGCAAGTTTTCCCGCCGAACACAAGCTGGAACACATTGCCTTCAGTAGCGTTTTCGAGTTGCGAAAGATACACCGAGGACAATGGAAGACGTTCCCGATGTTGGCCACTTGTAAAAGACTGTGCCACCGCCAAATTCAAGTTAGTTGTTGCGAAAGGGACAAAAGGTATCAAACAAATCAACAATCCATGAAAAGACGAGGCGTGCCTCTATATTAATATGTATGAAGACAAGACTACCGCTCGCACCAGCCATTGGGGGGGGGGCGCGGACCAGTTCATCCTGGAGCATTTGAGAGCATTCGGGGGCTGGCGTTGGAGCTCCAAGGCTTGGCGGTATCTCATGACAGCAAAAGAGAAGACGACGCCGAGACTGCCAAGCCCAAGGCAGGGCCGCATAGTACGAGCCGGCGTCGCCAGCTGGTGGCTCGGCCAAGAGCTTAAACAGCAGCAGCCGCCACACTTGGCTCGTTGGTAAAGCATCTCACGCGCCTTGACTCGAAGGTCAGGAGGCTTGATCGGTAGTCCGTACATCTCCGAGATAGAGGCAAATCGATCAAGAAACGGAAAGGCTGGTCTTGCCAGCTCTGACGAATTCCCAGGATGGAAAGCCGGGCAGTTGTGTCAAAATTGAAATTGCATGTGCCGCCGATCTGGGCAATGTGGCAGACTCTGGGCACATGCCACGGATCGGGGGGCGTGGAAAAATAAATCGAGCACCAATTTGGTAGTTTGTACATGGCACCAACTATTCATGCCAAGAAACTAGACTCCAAATCGAGACTTTTGCTGGTGCTTGCAGCTCGCTTCTCGCTACTCAGGTGGAGCCTGGTGTCTGGCTTGGCTGGGCTCATGTTTTACTCTCAAGATAGCAAACGCTGCTCCGTGATAAGCGAAATGTGACGCAAAGAATTATTAAAGCCGTATTAAAATATGATGGGCCTGCGAAATGCAGACGACCAGGTCCGTCTCGGCGTAACCCTCGCAGCTCTGTTTGCTTGCCATGATGACTTAATGCTCAGGAATTCAGCCAAGCAGCCGAGACACTCACCGTCATGTCCAAGAAATTGTCATTACTACAATGGCAATCCGACTATCGTGGCTCAAGGGCTCTTGATGAAGACACACGATGGAAAGCCAAGCGAATGCTATGCGCATGCCCGGCGTCGACAGCTCGAGTCATCAATTTTCGACTGAGCCGTGAGCGCTCCAAACACTGGCCTCGACCGCCTTGGTATCATGCAAACAAGATGATGAAACGTGCAATGTTCATCAGGGCTTGCCAAGCTGGCTAGCAGCCATCAGTCCTCGCTAGCTTGGCCATGCGTCAATGGATGACAATAGTACTGAGTGCCAGTCGCAGAAGTTAACCAACCGCCCCTGCTACCAATAACTGCTAGGTTGTTCCCAGTCGTAATGCGTGACATTTCTGAAGCAAAGCGCAACAGAGAAGTGATCAAGAACTGAGCAAAAAGCATCAAAAAGTACGAATACGTCATCGCCAACTTGCATGATGTTCTGACGATTTTCTAGGACCAAGAAAAAAAGAAGCACGTGAAATACTTAACGCCTTGGTGGTGTTCAGTTAGATCCGATATTACAAGGAGAGCGCAATGTGGACCCACTCCGTAATCTGTGCATACATACTTTCCAAAAAATTGATCGGTGGATACTTCTCTTCGCCTAGCGGCTGTATACCACGTGATTTGAGGGGCGAAGGGCACGAAAACCCTACCAGCAAAATTTACAGTGGTAGGCTCGTCAATCCGCAAGCGATTCAACAGCCCTCTAAATCGACTCCATTCCGGCCACCACATTCGCTCGTCGATACAGCATCGATAGGCGAATTCGTACATCAACACAACCGCGACCATGGCTGACGAATACGTATGTTTCCTCTCGACGCCCTCGATAACTCTCCCTTGGCTCCGACGATGAACAGTGTCGCCCAAACAAGGAAGATGTTGATGTCATGATCATTTTTATACTAGGGGCAGTGTGCTGACGATTATCTGGTTTTCAGAACGCCGAGGAGGCCGCTGAGCTCAAGAAGAGAAGAGCATTCCGCAAGTTTACCTACAGAGGAATCGAGCTTGAGAAGTACGTTTTGCAGACCAGGACGGGATGAGGACTTCACACCAGCGGTTTTCGCGTCCCTCCATCGACCCGGCGTCTTATCTCGACCCTGATCGTCCACCAGCTCGATAACTAGCCCCATACTGATTTTCTGTACAGCCTTCTCGACCTAAGCTCCGACCAGCTGCGCGATGTCGTCCACGCCCGCGCCCGCCGCAGGATCAACCGCGGCCTGAAGCGCCGCCCCATGGGCCTTATCAAGAAGCTTCGTAAGGCCAAGCAGGAGGCCAAGCCCAACGAGAAGCCCGACCTCGTCAAGACCCATCTCCGTGACATGATTGTTGTCCCCGAGATGATTGGTAGCGTCATCGGTATTTACTCCGGCAAGGAGTTCAACCAGGTGGAGATCAAGCCTGAGATGGTTGGCCACTACCTCGCTGAATTCTCTATCTCATAGTACGTTTCTTGTCTCCCTTGTCATACATTTCGTTAGTCGCAGGGGGCATCCGGCACCCCTGTGGTGATAAAACGGATAAGGAACAGCTGCTTACATCCCTCCAGCAAGCCTGTCAAGCACGGTCGTCCCGGTATCGGTGCCACCAACTCTTCTCGTTTCATTCCCCTCAAATAAGAAGGTCGTTTTGGTGGTTGTCTAGGGTGGTCTTTGCATTCACGGACATTTTCGGGCGAAAAAGGATTGGGTTTGGTAGAGTGGCGATGCCTCTATCAAAAGTCGTTGTGATGACTATGAGTACATGATAGTACCAAACGGATGCATCGTCATCTGCAATTTCACTTTTTACTGAACTGTATCGTGTCTCTTTACTGTGACCTCGCAAATTACGCGCATGCAAACTCACCATTGCAACGGATGTGGCATGTGCTGCTGATGATGTGATGTCTGAGAAGAGCCGCGACCACACAAGATGATGATGGATACATCATGTCTCTTGTCATACCTATCGTCCTATGGTCAAAGTAATCAATCCCAAGACATTCCATAGACTGGCTCGCAGAATTACCCTCAGGGTCACTCATAACAGATGACTAGTGACAAACCCAGGCGTAGTCAGAATAGATAAATACGGTTATTTCTGAAAATGATAGCAATCTTGTTCAAACGCGGTCGACACTGTCAAACATCGGCATTTGCCCTTCTGGTCGGGGCATAAAAAAAAGCACGTTGATAATCAGATGCATTGCTCGGTGTTTATGTAGCTGCCCTGCCGCTGTGAAACTCGACCAGGGACAATGCATGTGCGCAGAAATTTCTCTACTTCCGGTACATCAGGTTGCTATGCGGCGCGGTTGACGATCCTCGCCGTGACGCGCACCACTGATGTTGTGTTTTCTCATGCCATATCTACTGTGAATGACAGAAACCTTGCACGGCGCAACGAGCGAGACAAGATCACTGGGGATGCTAATGTAAGTTTGACGGTCACTTGGAATATTTAGATGATGAGGAAAATCCCTGACGTTTGTACAAAAGAAACACGTCCTTTTTATCTAGGCGTGGTAAAATTCTCTTTCTCTGCCTCTGCTTCTGCCTCTGCCTCTCCCTCTTGTCATCAGAATCTGTACCGAGTCCCGTCCCGTTTACTCCTTCTGCTGAGCCAGCTTCTTCGCCTTCCTTTCCTCGTTCTCCAGGTGTTTTTGTTTGTAGTGCTCCACGACGTGGTCGAGTTTCAGCAGATGGCCGGCTTGGATATTTCGTGCGGCATGAGATTGTAAAGCCCTGGAATTTGGACAGCTCGCGTTAGCAGACGCTCGTGGTCGGAAGTACGGGCGGTCCAGGAGTGGGGAAAGAAGAAAGAAAAAGCGACAACTCATTCAGGAAGACCTACTCGGGATACGCGACGTCGACGAATCTGTGCTTGTTCGAGGTGTTCTCGAAGAGATTTCTGTCGTAACCAGCTTGCTCCATGGCTTTGGTGTGCAGAGCGTTCGTTTCCTCCCAGTCCTCCTTCCTCGACAAATACTTGTTGATCAGGTTCGTGACGGACGAGTCCTCGCCCTTCTTGGGGATGAGCTGGTAGAACGCCACTCCGCCGAAGAAGACGGCAATGGTAGCGATCGATCCTTTCTGCAATCACCCCGTCAGTGGCACTGCCCACTAGCTAAGCTCTATAGCCATTGCGGACGTCCTTGGAAGGTGAGGAGGGAGCTGTTTCATTCTGGTTGCGTACCCCGAAAGACTCATTGACCTCGGCGGCCTTGTGGTGGCCATGGGCCTCGGATGCGTAGCTTCGAGCCGCCCACGGCAGCTGTCGGGCAATGTGGCCTACCCTTTGTCGTGTGGCGAACATTTTTGGCAGACCTGGCGTCGTCAAATGTAGCTGATCGTGGACGGACGAGGTGGCCGTCGAGTCTGAAAGAGGTCCATCGAGTCATGTTAGGTAAGCATCTACCAGCCAATCAATCACATCATTGTGTCCCAGTATATGCAACTCTGGAAGGGCAGGGGGTGGTGGGACTATTTCCTACTTCTGATTCAACGACATCGTTTTTTACTTTGTTGCATTGTAAGTTTTTTCCACCCAAAGAAATTACCCAGCCTGGTCTCTTCTTTGTTCTCCTACCAGGCTCCATGAATGGGGAAGAAATGTATCATATCTGTTCGCCCTTCATGGCAATCTGTCCACCTGAGCCAACATGAGACGACACCAATCGCCACGATGAATTATTAGTACTACATGACACTAGCAATTACTACACAAAGCCCACACATATTGTGTTGGGCAAGAGTTTATGCGCAACTTAATGAATGCATCTGTCGAGGCAAATTTTCCATTGGACTCTTAGAGATCCCTCTGGGGAAAGGTGCCTTGGCAATAAAAGCGACAAGGAACGAAAATCCATCTGCGCCCGGGTTTCCCGTGCCAAGTATGCTTTGTGCACCTTGGTTGGCTGAAGATGTGACTCGAAAAGCGAGTGTCGTGAGAAGAAGAAACGCGGTCGAGGTATCACAACGGCCGTGGCGGCGAATCGTGGCTGGTTTATCCGCAACGGCGAGCCTGATGCAGCGATCGTTGCTGCCAATCGGAGACGGGAGTGTGGAAGCTGATGAGCCCAGGACGATGTTCTCCCATATGGTCGTCGACGAGCAAATTGCAAGGTAGCTCAATGCAGCTTCAGTTCGATGTGCGGGACAAGGCATGCGATGTTACCCCAGCCAGGAGGCTGAACCACTCCCAGAAACCTGGGACCCCCGATGTAATTTATGGAGGAAACAGACTCTTGAAATATGGGTGACGAGCCTCGTTTTCTCTCCTTCAGACAAGCGTCGGTTTCTCGCATGTGTGATATCATTATCAGTCACCAATCTCAAGACTAAAGCTGTGCGTTAAGCAAGGCACACACCATTGCAGCGAGGCTAGCACAGAAAGCCTTGTTCATTTTCAAGGGTCGAAGAATCATCAGCGATATGGGACTCGAGGGTCTGCATATCGTCTTGAGCTTGATTTCGAGCTTTCTTCCGTCTTTTCCAGATATCAGATATGCTTCTTCTCGATCAACATCGCCGTCTGTCGTAATCGATGCAAGCCATTGTGCCACGTCAAGAATCAACAACTCTCTGTGGTCATTAAAATCAACGATTCAGGAACCAGCGTCTGGTTTGCTGCAGACCATGGGAGCGGAGCCTACAGCCGCCGACAATGCCGTTCAAATGATGACGTCTGCTCGTTGTCGTCGACGGTTTATTCAGCGTCCGCTGCCTCAGTCAACGTTGGCCCTTCAACAATGACATCGTGTGTCGAAGTGGTATTACAGTGCAACAAGATTCAGCAAGATATCAGTTTATTGTATGAGTTCTGGATCATGGACCACGATTCTCCTATCGGATACATGCTTCCCAAGTTCGTCGTTCAAATGGTGTGGGCTACTACCGGATTTGAGGTCGACGATCTAAATCGGACAGTACACCTGAGCCTTAAACTCGACGCAGGGGAGAGTGTCTTCACTGCTTGTGAGAAGGAGTTTGCAAGGTTGTGTCGACTCAACATGACCATAGTCAACGGCGTTAAGAAGTGGGTGAAGGCTTTAGATCTTGAGGGCGACGCCGAGCAACATCAAATCGGGGACTCGGCCCAATGTCATTGGTCTGAAGGTGCCGTCTCCTCTTCGTGGCAGTGTCCGGATTGTCATAGCCGGAACACACATGAATATGTACACCATCAAGGGCGTTGATGGCGATTCGCAGATGCATATTCGGGTGGCCAAAGGGTCGGAAAATGTCACATATGCGGGGAAGCTGAATTAGCTGGTCGCCGGCGCCATGGGCCGTCGATACGACAACAATCCTTTGACGACGCTCAGAAGGGAAGCGATGCCATCGCTGGAGGAGGCCGGGTTGACGGTTCCTCCTGCGCAAGGGTCAGATCCAGCCTGAGGACGACGCCTTCTTCAGCCACCTGAAACCTGCTCTTCAGCGTCAATTGCCCTCTAGTCGGATTTTAGAACAACAAAGTGATTCGCATGTAGCTCGTGCCGCACAGCATGAGGCCAGCTTGCTCAGCGTATCGGAAGACCAGCCGTGCTCCGAATTGCATTACCCGGGAGGCGTGCGTGGAATACTATGGCGTCCCTCTTTCGTTTGTTGATGCAGCTTCCCGCATCTCGTTTGTTATCGCGATTCATCGGTAGACTTCGTTTGTTACGAAGACCTCGATTCACTTGTTTGATAGACCTTCTATCGAATAGACCTTTGCCCACTTGTTGATAGATTTGAAGCTTATATAGCTTCCCTTTTCCCTCTGATAGGTCTCCTAGATAGTCAATCTTCATCGCTCTTTCACTCTTTGCGTCGTTCCACAGGTTATGAGCCCGGTGCTTTGATCGCGCCCTTCCTTTTTTATTTACCATTCTATCTTCTTATCGCAGTCTTGTGTGTATAATTACACATCTTTTCCTGACATCTTGGTAAAAGCAAATTGCTAGGCCTGCGGTAGGCTTGCTTAACTGCGTGCTGCTTGTGTTTTGGGTTGCTTTCTTAAGAAACTCTATCGAAAGCTCTTCGATATCATCAAAGTTGTCCCTGAGCAGAGTCCATACCGTATACGTCCGGTAAGTACTTCCTCAGCTCCCACATACAATGACGATTGCTAACTCGCTGCTAGGCTCTCGTCCGAGCCAAACGAAAATTAAATGATGCCCTGCTCGCAACGAAGAATGCCGACAAACGTGGTCGCGTTCGACGAGCCCGCCTGACTGCTGAGGCCGCTCGCGAAGCGGACGCCGATGAACGCGCTGCGATGGCGCAGCTCTTTGAGGCAGCGAGCCTCAAAGTCCAAATCGACATCGCAAACAGCTCTAGTGACTTAAGAAAGCAAACCAACGTACAAGCAACACGCAGTTAAGCAAGCCTACCGCAAGCCTAGCAATTTGCGAAGAAGTGTCTCGATAAAGACCCGACTCTTTCCCATGTTAAATGGCAGCAATATCATATTACCTAGAAACCCGCTTCGATCTACACTCACAAAATGCCGGACCAGAACGTAGTCGACACAGCTCCAGATAGGACAGAGGCCATGGATACTGATAACGGGACTGGACAAGCCGACGACGGAAGAGTCTCTGGATGCCATGGGGGCTGTGGTAAGTGTGGCTGTTCCCCTTCATGTACGGGTCAAAGAGTACATAAACATACATATGCACAGTTCTGACTGTGCTATTCACCTTGGAAAGCTAACATCTGGCGTGAATACCAGGTGGTCCCTGCGATGGCTGCTTTTGTCCTTGCGAATTGTTCTGTGGAGACTGCTCCTGCTAGGTCGAATTGAACCATTGAAGAGAATGAGGGACGACTTGATGGGTCTGGAAATCATGCTGCGGGAGAAGCATGTTTCCCTGGAGGTGCCCGCCCTTCAGGAACGACCATCGTGTGGTGGTGGACGTACATGAGGGGAAGGTGTGTTG
The DNA here is from genome assembly GCA_003814445.1 of Epichloe festucae Fl1. Lineage (NCBI taxonomy): Eukaryota > Fungi > Ascomycota > Sordariomycetes > Hypocreales > Clavicipitaceae > Epichloe > Epichloe festucae. The sequence continues at coordinate 3,483,496 of CP031387.1, read as the reverse complement.
CACGAAAAAAGAGGCGCAGCCAACTGGCCACTAATTTATGCGTGTATTATCCCCTACTGTGTGGCTTTCGACAAGGTGCACTGCACCTGACCCACCCCACCCACATCATCTGTCGCAAGGCATAGTAGGGTATAATTCACGCACAAATTAGTGGCCAGTTGGCTGCGCCTCTTTTTTCGTGCAACATCATCCTGTTTTCGCTGGTGCAGAGTCTTTCGGGGGGTTTTTTTTTTTTTGCTTTAACATCCTTATTTTAGCTAGGAGATCAATTGATTCGTTTTCGTTTCTCGAGTCTTTACAGTGACCTGACCCTCAGCATCACGATCAGTCTTTTTCTAGCTGGGGATGGCTAGATGGGTATTACTTCCATCATAAATCGATATTTTGCTGCATGATGGCATGATGGGCTTATTTTCGATGGCGCTACTCTGAAGACTGGTCCCGTGGCTGCTTGGGTTGCTTCTTGTCGATGACTTTGGATACTTTTGCTAACCCTGTTCTTCAAAACTTCTGTTTCTGTTCAACGTTAAGATATCATGAATATAGAGCGAACGCATTTCGACTCGGTCACTTGATATTTGAAAAGTGCTGCACCTCATGGCACTCCAGCTCTTTGTGCCAAGGCCTGGTTGAAGTGCAGAGTGTCTTTCGCCTTGAAATCCAGGGACATGCGGTCCTTTTCGCCATGTAACATTGCCAGCATTGAGGAAAAGCCACGGCACGGGCTCGATTGTTTAGTTAAGGTTGACAGGAAAAGAAGCGTGCAAGGTGACATCCCGTTGCAGACCGCAGTCAGTCGGGGATCCACACCATGGCGTCGTTCCTGCCATTTTCGTTCCCCCCCGAGTCGTCCATATACATCACTTGGCAGAGCTTCTCTTCTTTGTTCAGTCGCGAGCTGATCAACAATAGGACCAGGACCAGGAGCAAGGACCAGACGTCTTTTCAGCTCTATTCCACCTCCCCCTCAGCAGAGTCCGCCTCCCCAGAGTTATCAAGGGTATCCTCCATTAGGATACAACCCCCACACAGAGCATTTACGACCCCCGTATGAGCATGTATTCGTATTCGCAGAGTCCATACTCTCCCCAGGGAAGCTGCAATGCTCAAGTCTCTCCTCAACAGCAATTTCTATATCAGCAGCAGCAATAGCAAGGATACAACTTCCCTGGCAACACAGCTAGTTACGCTGGTTCACCGCCCCGTCATACGACACGCAGTCCGCATGTTGGTGACGGGAATAAAGTGGCTACGAGCCTTCCAGCTACGACTCCGCCCGTCGATCTGATTCAGCCGCCGCCGAATGAGTTGCCTGTTCAGCATCCAGTGGGCAATGAACATAACAGGGCGGAATTGGGTGGACGTTGAAATCTGGCGGCTTTTGACATGTGCACCCTCCCCGACCACAAAAGAATTGCGACGTGTTCGAATTGTCAGACCAGAAAAATTATTCAGCGGTATAAATCATCGCTATGGATGAATTACATACCGGGTCGATATCCAGATTCCGCCCCATGGCATCATCTTCCGGCACCAAGATTCAAGCACCAACAGCAGTCGTTACGTGCTCATGCCACCATTGTTGCCAATCAACCACCCTCTTGTTTACGCGAGCATCCTCTGCGGCGAAGACGAGCGCATGACTACGAATTACTTCTTGCAGGGTGCAGCCCACAAACTCATTCTGTGCCTTTTCTCCATCCCAACCGTGATTTTTGACCTTGTCGCACGCCAGGACAAATTGCTGCGCCAAGCCAGTATCGCCACCTCCATGCCCGAGATCTGTAGTTGTGGGCTCGTACGTCTTGGTCTCGCCGGTTCTGAAATCTTCCACGGTAATCTTCCTCGAATCGGCATAAATCTCACCATTTTCACCATAGAACTGGCTCACACGCTCGCACTGTCTCTTGGTTTGGGCAGACATGTGGAATGTGACGCGCTTTGCAGGACGTACACTTTCCGGCCAAGTAATGGTGACAAACTGCTCATCGCAGACATTGTTGTCTGCTTCGTACACACAACGGCCGTACCACTGACGTTTACTAACCTCCTCTTTTGGAGTAAATTCGTCCCAATCTTGGCCAAGGGCCTTGGCGAGGACGTCGCGGCGCTCTTCATCAGTCTTGTAGTCCTCGATATCGTGGACAACAATATCAATTGGCCACTTGATGTTGCCACGGGCGAGACCGACTCGATCCCCCATGTAGATATCCTTGGCTGAAAACTTGCAGCCCCCATCGACTAGCGGGCATTTCATGCAGTTGGTGGCATTTCCAGCAGCAGCAGGCTTGCGGCTTTTCTTGAAGAATTGCACCCCACCAGTTGAGGTAATGTAGTCGGGGAGATGGGCTTCACCCTCACCAGCTCTGGGAGGGGCCGACACCAGCCACAGAAGCAAGTCCATGTCATGACAACTCTTGGTGAGCAGCGAGGGTGCTGAAGTATTGTAATTTCGCCAGTTGCCTCTGACGAATGAGTGAGCAAAGTGCCACCAACCAACAGGTTCAGTGTGGACGACACTGTTGATATCTCCGATGACTCTTTCGTCGACCAGCAACTTCCGTAGCATCAAGTTATGGGGGCTGTACCTCAAGACATGTCCAATGGAAAAAATCTTGGATCCTTCCAGAGGCTTGACAGCCTTGTACATGGCGAGACAGTCGTCCATGTTGGTAGCCAGCGGCTTTTCACACATGATGTGAAGATGAAGGCCTGCAAGAGCCACCACAACTTCTCGGTGCATGTCATCTAGAACGCAGACGAAAGCGCCGTCCACGCCTTCGGGCACATCCTTCTCGCCAGAAGCAATCCGTTGACGCCTTGTCTTCTCGTAGTCAACGAATTCCGTCCAGCTGTTGAATGACTGGCCTTGCCGGGGACCGTCACCGTGCCAGACGTATTTTCGGCCCAAAGTCTCTCGTTTAAATTTCAAAGGCTCACACACTGCGGCCACCACCCCGTTGCAAACCTTTTCAATAGCGTCGGCATATGCTTGTCCACGGGAGCCGGCACCGATGATGATGAAGCGGGGTGGTGTTTCCGACATGGCAGGTCTCTCCAGAGACTTGGTCGTCTTGTTGGCGAGTTCTGGATCGACAACACCAGCCATGATGGGAGATGGAAGGATGCAATTGGGCTTAATGGGCTAGGAGACGGACGGCAATGTTTCGGGGCCAGAGTATGGTTGTACTCCGCTGTTGCGCCGGTGCCTTGGGAATCTGAAGAAGGGGGCGGTGAAGACGAAATATTAGAACCAAAAGATCGGAGACTAATAATATTACGGGGTGGGCGCCGAGATGTCCAAACAAAGTATGTGCCGATTGTGACGCCCCGGGCAACGGACACATCAGGCCACTATGTAACTTGCAGGTGAAACCGGGTGAACTTGACGATGACCTGACAGCACATGTTGCGATGACCAATCATTTCGCCGGTATTGAACATCAATGGACCCCGGACTGGGCCCAGAGTCCTCGGCAAGTCCCCCACGCACAGGACCCCCCCTCCTTTCAGTGACGGGATTTTCGTGCAACCCGAACTCGGCCCACTGACAGAATCTTTTGAGATATCGTTTCTTCCGTACGGAGTATACGGTGATAATCCGTACTTGCTATAGCTGCCCAGACAATCATGGCGTCTGGTAATACCACCACCCCGCCCTCGGGTGAATATCCTCTTGTCTGGATTGATTGCGAGGTACGTCCCACAGTGTGGTCCAGCTATTATCAAGACCTTGTCAATCCTGCCACCAAAGGTACATGTACATGAAAACAATGTGCACCGCTGTTCCTATCGGGCAGCTCCGTGTTTCGTTATACTTACAGCCGTGATGCTCGTAGATGACGGGCCTTAACCCAGACTCGGAGGTCATCATCGAGATCTACTGCATCTTGACCACAGGTAATCTAGAGGTCATTGACCAGGAAGGATACCACGCCGTCATTCACTATCCTGAGCACCGACTCAAGCAGATGGACGAATGGTGCACGCGAACGCACGGCAACTCTGGGCTAATTGCCGCTGTCCTTGCGTCGACGACAACCCCCGAGCAAGCTGCTGAAGGATTATACCAATACATCACCAAATTCATACCCGAGAGGCGAAAATCCCTATTAGCTGGAAACAGTGTGCATGCTGATAGGGCGTTCCTTGGAAGAGAGCCTTATACCAAGGTGATTGACCATTTGCACTATCGCATCCTGGACATCAGCGCCATCAAGGAAGCGGCCAGGAGATGGTCCTCTCCTGAGGTGATGGCGCGGGCACCTGTGAAAAAGGGAAGACACCTTGCTCGAGACGATATTCTGGAAAGTATCGAGGAGGCTAGGTATTATCGAGATGCCATCTTTCGGCGCACGTAACATGAGGACGCGGCGTCATGAACCCCCAGATCAATCTCAATTTTACATCCATAGAAACATCTCATTGCCACCGCCACTCTTGGAAGCTCGTTTATGTATATGTACGTGCGGTGCCGATCACCAACTAACCTGGTCCTGAATGGTTCGAGCTGCATGTGGCGGAGTGTGCGGCCAGTGGTGACACTGTCCTAGCACACATGGAGCAGCGGGCCTTCTACAGTGCGAATGCACCGGACAACCCCTCCACTTACGTCAACCCAGCTCAAGGAGCTTCCCCTCCTCTCCACTTTGTCTCCCAACAAGAAGCTCTCTCTCTCTCTTCCGCTGTTTTAATTCCCTTCTGTATCGCCCCCATTTCGCAAATCTTTCTTCGTTCATCCGAAGCAGTCGATTTTTAGAGCAGAGCAAATCATGGATATCCAAACGGTTCAGTTCCAGCCTTTCCAGGACCAAAAGCCCGGCACGTAAGTAATGAATGGGTTGGATGGACCAAACACCGTGAAGCCATGATGGAAGCTCAAAACCAATTGTCCTCTCCTAATACAAAGCTAACGCCCATTCGGTTTTCCAGGTCGGGTCTTCGCAAGAAGGTCACAGTTTTTCAGCAGCCTCATTACAGCGAGTCTTTTGTTACAAGCATTCTGTTGTCAATTCCCGAAGGTGTTGAAGGTATGGCCCGACCGGCCCATGTGGTGCTTTGTCGCCATCACTTGATCTCTATTGGGGGCTCTACGCAATAAATGGCTGACAGATTGCCCATTCAGGCTCATTCCTCGTCATCGGCGGTGATGGTCGCTTCTGGAATCCAGAGGTCATTCAGCTGATCGCCAAGATCAGTGCTGCGTATGGCGTCAAGAAGCTTCTCATCGGTCAGAACGGTATTCTCTCCACACCGGCAGCCAGTCATGTTATCCGATTGCGAAAGGCTACAGGCGGTATTCTGCTCACCGCCAGCCACAACCCAGGCGGTATGACATAAACCCTTCCGGACTCGGACCCAAATTGCACACTGCTGAGCGCAACAAGTCACTAATTGGCTCATTCTCGTTATTCTGCAGGCCCCAAGAACGATTTTGGTATCAAGTACAACTTGGCCAATGGTGGCCCTGCCCCCGAGTCCGTGACGAACAAGATTTATGAGACCTCCAAGACTATCACTTCGTACAAACTTGCTTCCATCCCCGACATTGACATCGCCACCATTGGCTCCAATACCTACGGCTCTCTCGAAGTCGAGGTCATCGACAGCACTGCCGACTATGTTGCTATGCTCAAGGATATCTTCGACTTCGACGTCATCAAGAAGTTCTTCAGCTCCCATCCAGACTTCAGGGTCCTCTTTGACGGACTCCACGGTGTGACTGGGCCATACGGAAAGGCCATCTTCGACAAGGAGCTCGGGCTCTCTGGAGCCACGCAAAACTGTGTACCCAGCCCTGATTTCAATGGCGGCCATCCCGATCCTAATTTGACATACGCTCACTCCTTGGTCGAAGTCGTCGACAAGAACAATATTCCCTTTGGAGCTGCTTCTGACGGAGATGGTGACCGAAACATGATTTACGGCGCCAACGCTTTCGTCTCTCCCGGGGACTCTCTCGCCATCATCGCCCATCACGCCAAGCTCATCCCCTACTTCCAGAAGAACGGCGTCAATGGCCTCGCCCGATCCATGCCCACTTCGGGTGCTGTCGACCTGGTCGCCAAGGCCCAGAAGCTAGACTGCTATGAAGTGCCCACCGGCTGGAAGTTCTTCTGCGCCCTCTTCGACGCAAAGAAGCTCTCCATCTGCGGCGAGGAGAGTTTCGGAACTGGCAGTGACCACATTCGTGAGAAAGATGGCCTTTGGGCCGTTATCGCATGGCTGAACATCATTGCTGCTTTGGGTGTTCAAAACCCTGGTGTGACACCTTCCATCAAGCAGATTCAAAAGGACTTCTGGACCCAGTACGGCCGCACTTTCTTCACTCGCTACGACTATGAAGATGTCGACTCGGATGGCGCCAACAAGGTCGTCGGTGAGCTGAAAAGCCTCGTTAATGATTCCAGCTTTATTGGCAGCAAGATTGGAGGTAAGCTTCTGCATAGATTCTCGTTTTCGAAAGAATAAATTCCTTAGTTTCCTAATCACTCCGGTACTGACTACTTGTTTGCCAATACAGAGCGCACGGTGACCAAGGCGGGCGACTTCTCTTACACCGACCTCGATGGCTCTGTCTCTTCAAACCAAGGTCTGTACGCATGCTTCTCATCTGGCAGTCGCATCGTCGTCCGCCTGTCGGGCACTGGATCCTCTGGCGCCACCATTCGTCTCTACATTGAGCAGCACAGTAGTGACCCCTCAACGTATGACCTGGATGCTCAGGATTTCCTGAAGGCCGAGGTGAAGTTTGCGACTGAGTTGCTCAAATTCAAGGAGCACGTTGGTCGCGATGAGCCTGATGTCAAGACTTAAGGGAGGTCCTGCACCGAGTGTATTGGAGCGGACATCTGACGGTTCATGACTGGACATTGTATAACTGCAGAAACGAAAAGGGTAGGCCAATACCGTGATGCATTTAAAGTAAACAAGCAAGACGATACTTGTGGCATTTTAGCGTTTTGTAAATAAGGAAACCTTGAAAAAGTTCTGAAGTGTGTTTTCGTCATCACTCTGACGAGTAAAAATTGACACAGTGAACTGAGAGGTGGCCGCTTTCCATCATGCTCGCATATCGTCCGTCGTGTATGGAAAAAAATCGAAATAAATGCCTCAATGGTATCATATTATGTATGAAGAGCAATTGTCAGATACTGCGACTCCATCGCAAATGCATCCACGCAATCTCTTGTCTGTCCATGATAGGCTACTCAACATGATGTCGTTATTCATCAATTCACACCCGTCGTCAAGATGGTGGGTAAAACAGTTCTTCAAAGTGTCGAGCGGCTATACTTTCGATCAGCGCACGTCATTACTTTGAAGCCCCTAGAGCAAGAGATTACCATCATGGCTGATAAATTCGATCTGAAAGGCACCCATGAGCCCCCTTCGCTGACTCTGCTCCCGATACTGATTGCAGAAGATGTGGAGTTGAACATCGGTGAGCCGAACTTTGTGTCGGGAAACTCGTCTTAGCCATGATCTTGAAGCGGCTTGCCGAGATACTGGAAACTTGTCAATTCACTTCACCCCTTAATGCATAGTCGTTGAAGGGGCTCGTGGAGGCGACAGTACCAAAGACAGTCCAAACGGGACACTGACGCAATTCGCCGTCCCAGACTGCCGCGTGAAGGCGGAGACTGTGTGTAGCCCGCTCTTCGTATACGATTAGGGAATGATTGAAGCCATCGTCCCATATACATCTGCGGAGAATCAATAAGATACACTGCATTCTTCGAAACGACGACGTACGCTTGAAAAAGCTTCTTTTCTCCCCGTAGACCCAGTTCCTCAGAGGCGAATTGGAGCGTCAAATTATTATGGGCTTTGAGTGATACAAACGTGCAATACATGAGGACTAGTTCTACGCGGCACAGACTAATTAGTGGCACACACAATTAAGTACGGGATGTGTGGAAGCATACCCTCCCATGACCGGAAAAACAAGATAGCCCACAGTTTGGAGCGATGCTCAGTTCCACTCCATCTCCTTAATTGGAGTGAGCTACCATCCCTCTCCATGCACAGTTCGTGAGCACCTCGAAGTGCAAACCAAGCCTTGTCGTCCCTGATTGTTCGCAGGAGCAGGTATGCGCAATTATTCTGGGAGTTGTTAAAGACTGTGAGAGACAATTGGTCTTGTTCAAAAGATCTAATGCCCAGAAGAAGAAGAAAAGTCAGTATTGCAGAAGACGGATGTATTGGGGCATGGCTCGAGTGTGAGGAATTACTGTCGAATCAGAACCTTGGAGTTCATGGGTATATAGTGTTCCCCCAACTCTTTGTGCGGCCCCAGTGACTTCGTTCTAGGAAACACAATTCAGAGACTTGGCCGCTACAGGGCTGAAGATGGACGCTATTCATTGACTCACTGTCCCACATTTCTGAATGGCGTTTTCAACGACAAGGGAGTTGAGAAGATATGTTCAGCCCAGTGGCTAATCTGTTCTCCAAGGATTAGTTGACTGATTAGTTGACTGCTCGCAAAACACATCTTCATCAGAGAGATAACCCACCGGATCTATTTCATATATAAATCCTGTATGCCTCAGCAGAAGTGGGCCAGCTTGAGCAGGAGATGGTGGAACTGATATATAGTTAGCCTTGCGACGTATGTTACGGTTTCTACATCCACGGTGAATAGAGCAGGCACATATACTCACCAAATCCTCTGGCCTCTCGTAAACGGAGTATCTCCTGCGCAAGACTTTCCATTGCCGCGAGGTCAAAGTTGGGGGACCTAGACTTGGGAAAGAACCAATAGGAGTCAACATTGAACACATCCACTTCGACTTTGAATTAAGGCTGACCTGAGAAGGATGTCTCGTAACAGGGAAACGTATTTATTGTAGATTGCAAACCTTGAAGGTAATGGCAGGCCGCCAGCCTCATTGGTCAGGGAATGATACATGTGTCGCCAACGGTTCTGCCTGGAGCGGGATCGATCATCATAGTGGCTTTTTATGTCCCGCAACGAACGGCTCAAGCAAGGCAATACAGTATTCAAAGGGTTCAACACAAACTGAACACGATCGCGATGGACTTGAGCAACATCAGCGAGGTGTCTCAGACGACGGGCACCGGTTCGAATACTCGTTATAGTCACTGCCAAATGAGAACTGCTAGGCTCATTGATTGCGATGCGAAGACCTTCGAGCTTAAGCCAAATGTCGTCGGAACGCTGAGCTTCCAGATAACAGCCCTGGAGTAAAGAAACGTCGTTTGGTGCCCCGACTGAATCCATTTTTGAACGTGCGATATTCGAAGGGGTATGGCGTATATGTCTTTAAGAGAAAACCCGATGGCCTCCTTCCTCCTCGTCCACGACAACTCGCCTTCAAGAGGGAGGTCAAATTGAGCTATCGCATCTAGTGAGCCATCATCGAAGAGATTGGGGATTCCAATTAGGAGTGCGTGATCAAGTTGGAGGCCTTCAGTCGTTTGTCCACATGGCCATTGTCCACAATCCACAATCACAGATGAAGCATTTGGTGGGGGGGTGATGCCGAATTGGGGGCAAAAGGGCGAGCGAGCAGCCCACGAAGGTTCTGAAGATGCTCTTAAATCGATAAACCGAAAACCTAGGCCGGGGCCAATTATGCAGAAGAATCGGCGTCAATGGGAATCGGACGACTCGACGGGGGGTTTGGATTCGGATATCCAACGGGACGAGAAATTAGGACACACAAAAGGCACCCATATCAATCCACCGCACAAAATCTCACAAAATCTCACAAAATCTTAGGGCCGAGGGGAAAGAGCCGCATGGCCCACGCGGATGGATGGACCAACTTGCACTGCGCTGTACTGCACCTGCCTTGCACCTACCTGCCTTGCACCTGCCTTGTCTCTCTGTTGCCTTGATGGCCTTGATGGCGCGGGGACTCGAGGGGACTCGATTGGATGTCTCGACCGGAAACACAAGACGCACTGCAAGCGCACCGCAGACGCACCACGACTCGGTGCTGGCAGCAGTCAATTGGAGTGGCTCTGGGCTTGAGCGCATCCGCAGCGGAAACTTGCCGCAAGGTGCCGGGTGCCAGATGCCAGCTGGCAGCTCAGAACCCGGTGGTGGTGACTCTCGGTCGCGTCAGTCTGTCGATTGCCTCAATCTTGATCGAGACCCCGCCTCATGTTTGCCGCAATCGTCATCTGCCGTGATCATGCTCGACACGCGAGAATCTTTTGGACAAATTGCTTCTCCTTATCAATGTCCGCACTCCTGTGCATCGAAACCACCATCGTGAGACTGGTTGGCGATTTCGGCGGTGTACGCAGTCTGCTTCACACCGGTTCTGCTCGCTGCAGACGCAGTCCAATGAATGCCACAACGGTCGGCTGGAACAAGGCTAGGGATGCACGCCAGTTGGACCCACGGGCTAGCGAGGGGGTTGGCACTTGAGGATGCATGTTTGATGTTTGTTGACGCCGCAGTCAAGTTGATTGGACGGGTTGGTGGACATCATTATCCTTCATTAGTGGCGGGCCGCTGCTGGTGATTTTTTGCTTGCCAGACTGGGGAGATTTTGGGCCGTCTGTCGAAGGCATTCCAGTCATGGCCTTTCCAATCATCGGAAAAAGTCGGCGAACAACTGATCACGCAAAGTCGTGTTTTTGGCTGATTAACCAAGTTCGGAAGATAACAGGGGCCCCCCCGGCCAACAAACCCCCCCCCCAAAGGTGGAGGGTTGTTATTACAGGAATTCACGAGGGCGTTAATAGTTTGAACATATTTTGTACTCATACAAGACCTATTCTTGTGCTGCCTCGTAGTCAGTATGCGCGGTCATGACCAAGAGCTCACGGTAAAACATATGGTAATCTATGCCGTGAGCCAGCCGCCCTTCATGAGCACTTCAGTGAGACCCAATTCCATTTGATTCCTGCACCTAAAAAGCAAAACTGCGCGTGTGCCATCCGGCGCATTCATACAACACCGCCCTGCCCAAAATACAAAAGGAAAATGTCTGCCAAAGCGCGGGACTAAAGTACAGTAGATATTCGCGACTCAACCCCCGGCTATCCATTAATCATTTAGTCCGAGTCACCCTCAGCCTGGTCGAATGTTAGTCATCATCAACGTCGTCAAGGATGAACAGCAAGCTCATCTCACCTGGAAAGCGGCCTTCTCATCCTCATATCGCTTCTTATCGGCAGCAGCCTTGGCCTCGTAAGGGACACGCTGCTTGTCATTCAGAGCCTTCCAGCGCTCGCCCAAACACTTGCCAACCTGGCCGAAGGTAATGTTGGGGAATTCAGCGCGGACATACTCGCGCTGCTCATTGGCGAAGAACATGTAGGCAGAGAGACCACGCTTGGGACCACGCTCTATTGGTACGTCAGTTGAATGCTCATTCACGCATGAACGATTGGGATAAGGCAACGGAACTCACTCTTGTCCTTGGTGTCCTTCTTAGAGCCGCGCTTAGCTGCCTTAGGCATTTTGAATGTGGTTAACTGATATGGCTGTTAGTGTGTAAATTGACTTGGTGAATTGAGAGCACGATCAAGGGTGGATGAAAATCGTCAAAGTGACATGGCTTAGTGTATGGAGCCAGGCCGGGTGTAAGTGATGAAGTTTGAGTGAGCCAAGTGATCCAAGTGATCCAAGGAGTCTTTCTCTGTTCTGAGGGGAAATAATGACAATGATAAAATAAAGAGTTCACCTACCTGGCTGAAGTCTTGTGAAAATTGAAGAGATGATGGTGACTGTGTCGTCTGTTGCTGAAATGTCCTCGTTAGTTCAATTGCTGGATCCCAAGGACAGCGCGTATCGAAAGGAGAAGAGCGAGATGAAAAGCAAAGGACTCGGGTCGAGCACGACGATGCACGATGCACGATGCACAGCGCTCTGGAGGCGGAATTTGAAACGTTGCAGGTGCAAAAATTCAAGCAAGAGCGCAGAAAGGAACTCTCCAAAGACGCGGCGACAGAACGATGCAAACAATGTTCCCAATGCAAGTGACCTGGTATTGGCGGCGATGCAGGGCATGGGCAAGGTACTCACCAAAGGTCGCGACGTGTGTTGTGAGGTGAACGCGGGAGGCAGTTTGTATGGGAGAATTTGGGTGGGAAATTTTGTATGGGAGAAGAGGAGGGGGAGAGAGAGCCTTTTTACTATGGGCGCAGGGCGGGCGAGTGATTGTGAGTGCGCGCGACCAGACCGTGCGTGCTCAAAGTGGAGGATCGCGGCCGACACAGTCCAGTCCCTCCAAGTTCCCCCTAAAAGTTGCAGGTCCCCAGTCAACCCAGTCACCCAGCCCAGTCCTTGCTCAGCAAAGCCTGGTCCGGACAGGTCACAGCTACCGCCCGCCCACACACACAACACACACACAACACCAGACATTGCGGGTGTACAGGACTACCAGGCAGAGAGCTCTCCCAGGCGTGCCTTCCAACAAGATCGGTCGACACCTACGGAGTACCCACAGCAGCGGGCGGCATGTTCTGTCTGCGCTTGCTATTAATAAGAGTACCAGCCTAATATACTATTTTCGCGAGTTCCATGCTCCCTTCCCTTTGGACGCGCTCTGATCGTTGTTACGTTTCTTCTCTAAATTTAATTGAATGGGTAGCTCGTCTGCCAGGGAGTACGGAGTGCCCGAGTACCTCAGCATCTGAGTACACAACTTATTACCGAGCACACATACGGAGTACTCACACACCAAAAACATGGATTAGGGGGAGTGTAACTGAGAAGGGAAGAGCGAGTGGGCGTGGCATCAATTGGGCAAAGTCTGGTGCGTTGCGGCCAGATTGATTGACATGCATCTTCCCCGTCGGCTGGGAAATCGCTTGCTATGTACGGACTACGGAGTGTGCTACATTTTGTGGAAAGAGGGGGCTCACGTCAAGAGAGCAGGAGCAAGCAAGACTGCACTTGTTGAGCATCGAACACGGAGGAAAGTACCAGAGCTCCAGTCTTCACTGCTACTCGTTCCTGTGCTGATGAGTACAATGTACAACAGGCCGTGGCGCAACTGTACATGCCAGTGCCCCCTTTGACCGCGCCCAACATGTGTGGGCATTCTCATGCCGGCCAAAGAAGAGGTGCCTGAGGCCACGACTGCGTCTGTGTTGTAACTTGTAGTGATACATGCATCGAGCTGACGGTTGCGCCGAGGCAGGGTACAGTGTCGCAGTACCGCGTTCCATTTTGTTGTATCCGCACGGTATACAATACTGATCCTGGATGCAAGCGCAAGACAGAGGAGCTGCTCTGAATGGCTTGCCTCTTCCTGTCAGTCAGCCCAGCCAATGTCTGATCAATCAAAGGGCATCAAAGGGGGATCCAGGTCTCGAGCTTTGGCAAATCATTGGTTGTATCCTTTTTTTTGTCTTTAACCTGAGTTACCCATAATACAACCTGCGCTCTCCACCTGATGCTTGATTCGGCAGTTCGCGTCATCAATGTCCCCCCTCCAGTCATTTCGCACAACGCCACATTTTGGTTCTAATAAGTGCAGGTGGCGACGGTAGCGACTTGCCCAACATGCCGTTTTGACGAGACAGCCGCTGGTGTTTTCTTTCGTAAAAAACGCGGAAAGAAAAGAAAGGAGTGGAATCGTCACATTCACTGATGTTTAGTACTGTGTTCAAGCAATATTATTTCGTCTCGGTTCCACTCTTCACCCTGACAATAATGAAGAAGACCATCAGTCTTCGCTCTCAGTTCACTCGCCTCCTGACTTGCCGGGAGTTATTATGTACGCACAAAGTGCCCGCGTACCTAAGTAATATCATCCCTGCTTGATTCCCCGGTGCATGAACCAGACTTCCGAACCCGTTTCAACAGATGTCTACTCCGTACGGAGTATTTTTGTACTATGTAACGTCGCGTGAATGGCTGATGCTCCGGATTGTCGATATGGTGCCGATTCTGTGGCCGGTTCGTCATGACATGAACTACTGACTATCACATACGGATTACGGCCTTTGTTGCTCTCGCCTGCCATTGCAAGCAACATGCTTCTAGACACCAGCAACATTCACTCGCAGGTGTTTCAAAGTGGTCACAAACGAGACTCTTCGTGCTGAATCTGGTCGACCCAAAACCTGAAGCTTTGCGACACAAGATAGAGATCTTCGACGGGGCTCACTGAGAGCGCGAGCCCTTGGCAACTGATCTGTTGTACAATCGAATGAATGTGACAGTTTGAGATTTGGCGCAACTGACTGTGAGTACAGTGCTATTTATTACGCTTGCTGCCGAAAAGCGAATGAGCAAGTTTATCTCCTATCATAATATGAACCCCCCCCAATTGTTGTGTGCATCGTGGACTTATGTAATCATGATCACCTCCTGTGGTCCCTTGGCTTGAATATTACGCTGAACTGCACTTGTCCATGACCACAGAGAGAAAAGAGGACGAGTTCACAATCTGTGTAATCAGCCCAGCAATTGGTAATTTGAAGCTTGGGTGCGCAACTTGATAATTAGGGCCGGGGGCACTTGATGGCTTGCATGACGACATGTACTCCGTATCGTCTTACGATGATGCTATTGCCGACAATACCCCTGGGTAGTCGGTGTTGCACTCTCAAGGCCACATCTTCTCAATACCTACCTGCCTACGGATTACCTACCTACATAGGTGCTTTATGCCAGCGAGGCGCGTCACCGCTGGACGAACAAACGAGGGTGTCGTATCATGGTGATGGCGAGATTGGGGAACAGACGCGACCAGAACTGAGCTGCAGACGGCCGATCCTGATGCCCCGATGGCTACCGAGACTGGTCTGGGTACGCAACCATCACAGCTTTGGAGCTCTCGAACAGTTGTGGCATGAGGTCCCAACTCCAACAAGCAAGCAAGCAAGCATATGCCGCCGCCCATTTTGGTAAGTTAGGGAAACGTGCAAGCGACTAGGGCAAGACGACAAGAGCCCGAGGTACACGCAGGGACTTGGGGCGGGGGTACGCGACACACCAATTTCTCTGTGCTGAGGTAGCGCCCCGTCTTTCTGATACTGTGCTGTACCTGGTCGTCCGGCCAGAAGGCTCCGCCTGGCTCTCGCGTTTCCGACACCTTGCTGCCCCCCAACCCAGCGACTCTCTCCCAATTCCACGTCCACTCACTCTTCTTCGTCCCCTCCACACGCACATTACATAATATTGCTCCGTACTGTATGTACGTATCGCAGCTCACGATAGCTCGATCCCTTATGTACTCCAGACTCCAGTACATATTAGTGAAAGAGAAAAATCGGGATTTTCTTTAGTTCTTTTTAAGAATTGCATCAGAGAACCCCCTCTATTCTTTGAAAATACACACAACAATTCGAACCATCATATTGAGGTGGCACTTATAAATTTTCTTATTAGCTTTTTCGCGAACATGACTTCACCCCTGGTACTGCTAATCTATGTACATACATATGTACATACGGCAAGCAACATCACGTGCATCTGCGTCAGGGTGGTCATAGCTCCCTCCGGGATCTACGAACAGATCTCATCGGCTCGAGGAGTTATGTATGTAGATGATCCATGTGCCGCATCGACCTATCATGTCGATGGTGAATTTCTATTTCGGGGCCCCTTTCCTGCTCCATCCAAGCCATTCGTAAGTCCCTCAATATGCGTCCCGTACATGGCTGCGACAGCCGGTCAACAAGCACAACTCAACCGCGATCCTTGTGTGAAGAACGACTCGAGATGCGGTGCTTTTATGGCTGGTGGTTATTCCATTTGAGCACTCGTTGATTAATCGAGGTGACGAACGACAAATGATGCAAGTGAGTCACGGATGACTCTGCACTCTGCGTGTTGTCCCACGCGGTCGCGCATGTGCAAAAAGAGAAGCTGCTGCGAAACTCGGCATCTGATTAAATCAACCTCCGAGCCACCTCTTCGCCAACCGTGGTGCGAATTCAGCAATGTTGCTCCTCCGTACGGATTTCACGTTTGCCCAAAACGCCGAAAGCTCGAATGTTGAGGTTCTGCATCGGCCACCAGACGAATAGATTTCGAACGACTGACTATCAAGGCGAATCGACTTGGCACGTATCAAAATCAGACTCGTACTCAAATGCTACGGCGTCGTAATTTGAACTAAGAACGGACAGGGCGATGTCTAATACCTGAAGACGAACTACTTGCGTTGATGGCGTTGTTTGTAGAGCGTATATAGAATCTGTCCACCAGGAGTAGGATCTCCTAGTAATGCTCAAAGGATATCAGTGCCAATAACGCTGCCTTCGAGGTCGTGGCCAAATGGCGACAGCCTACACGGCCTTGTTGGACGAACATCCTCTTGTCTCGTTGGCCAAAATAAAGGATCAATATAGCCTTTTTATTCTCAGCCTAATCATCTCCATCTAGATCCAACACAACATCACTCAACTTGGCATCCCGGGCCCAATCTACACCACTCCCAGCCACTATACCGCTTGCAAGGCCCTTCATCACCCTCCATCTCTGACGACTTGCTTTCATAGCCGCGTCCAGCTTCCTAATCTCGCTTTGCGTCTCTTCATCGTCCAGGCGCGTGGCTTGCCTCTGCTTGACCTCTTCAGCCAGTTCGAACAAGGTCGACGTCAGATCAACATTTTTCCGAATTACACGCGCAGTGTCGCTCTGGACTTCGGTAAGGTCGTTACGAATGAAGCCTATATCGGTGGCCTGCTTGGCCACAGACATGGCGGATTGGTCCCGCCGTTCTATGTAAGGTAGTAGGTCCCTGTGAGCACGAACGTTTTCACACCGTGTTAGTCTGGTCCTTTCTTTTCTTTCATACCGTTCCATATTCTTTCAGGGGGGGGAATTCCAATCTAATTGATTGAGTCTGGGCGAATGTGTGGAGCTCTTACCGCTCAGCAGGCGATGCGTTTGTACCGTTGTGGACAGCCTTGAGGATGGCATTTGCCGTCATGACAGACTCGATGACATCGTTTCGAAGTCGGAAGTTTGCTCTTGCATCAAGAAGGTCTTCTTGTGTCTGCTTGGAGACTTTGTTGGCATCGGCGGTTATCACTATGACATCTACATGAGTCTGCCTTCGTTCTCCATCTTGTCTGTGGAGTGAAGAAGAGTCGAGAGATTATATCAATTCTCCGACAAGTAAGATGGGATGTAATGTAGAGGGGAACAAAAAAGGTAGGTATGCATACCAGGACGGTACACGGAGTGCGCGTTGATAATCGCAATCTCTAGCCTCAGCTGTTGCAACTGGTCATATAATTCCAACACCCGTTGCTCATCTTCGGAAAGCGGCAATTGCGAATCCACTTCGACGCGCTGCCCATCATCCTCATCCACCATGGACACGTCCTGTGGTTGGTCCATTTTTTCTTCTTCTTTCCTTTTACTATACTGTGTCCAAGTTGATGGCCAAAAGAAAAAGAAAAAAAAAAAAACGGGTGTCAAGACTCTCCAGATGCCAAATTTCAAAGTATTGGTGGGTAGGTTACCAACAATGGCAGATGATGTCGGGCTGTTACTGGGGCTCCCGATGAACAAACATGCAGGGCGCGTGCGCGCTGAGGTTTTTCGCACTATTATGTGAGATCCATCGTGGTGTTTGTCGTTGACAGCAACTTTGAGCAATGCGACGCGCGACGCGCGACAACAAGCAGGTGGTGCGTGTCACGAGGGGTGATGTTTGGTGGGCAGCTGGTTCAATTCATCAAAGATGGATGTGGTAATAGTCCGTAGTTTATCCAACAACATGTTAGATTGATCCACGTTCAGCTCAGCCACTGACCAAACTGGGTATAGGCGGTAATGTAGGCCGCCTCGTGCCTGGCTGGGTTCGGCTGCAACCTATGAGCTCGCACTATGGCCCCCGGCTCGGGCGTCACATCCACTGCCTGGTAGCGAGCACAATGGACCGTGGGTGTTTGAGCTAATCATCCGGAGCCGCCGCCTCAGTGCATCAGGCATCACCGCGTCTGCTGTCATCCATCACGAACCACGAACTCCCATTCCGCGGGCTTTCCTCACACAACATTTTTTACCGATTCACAACACGCTTCGCCGGCTGCCTGCTTCGCACTTCCCAACCTCGGCCGATTCGCCTGCGACGGGAGAATGTCTCGGGAATGGCTACGCAGGTCTTGATTGCCCATACGGGCCAGCGCCTCGAGGTCGATACTTCGCAGTTTTCGACGTACGTCTGCTCACTCCAACGCCAATCCCTGCCGCGCTGCGTCTCACTCTAACGATACTTCTATTTCCAGCATCGACGATCTGAAAACATGGGTCTCAAAGCACAGCTCTGTGCCGCTTCAGCATATGGTTGCTCTGACTCCACAAGGTCGCAGCGTCAAGTCCACTAGTCTACATGCCGAGGTCGGTGCTGCCATCAGACGTCACATATCGAACAACATGAAGCCATTCGATAAGAGTGTTGCTGACTTTTTGTGAAAATACAGAAAGAGTTTCTTGTTTACGATATCCGAGTGACACAGACTTCTTCCTCCCCGAGCTCTCCATCGCTGGTCTCCGACACACCGCCTCCACCGAGACTGTCGATACCCAATGCGCCGAACTTGATTGATGATGTTCAAGCAATCTCTTCATGGCAAAACTTGTATCAGGAGCGGCGTTCCTGGGCAATCAAGTTGTCTGAGGAGTGTGCTCGCCTCAACTCAGAGGCTGCAGCTCGATACGATGAAATAGACGTCATCATCAAATGCTTGGACGCGGCTGTTGCAAATCTCGAGATGAGTGTGAAACAGATTGAGCCCAAGTATCACGAGCTGAAGAAATGGGTAGAACCTGCCCTATCAGAGCACGAAAACTTGGCTACCATGTGGGAACAGCACGTCAAGCTCGCTCGAAATACCCCTGTTTCTCCAGCTATGGTGAAGTTCATGACAAGAGAAGAGGTTACGAAAGGGCATGTCACCTTGGAGGATCTGATCGAGTTGGATACGGCAAGGAAGGCTGGTAAACTCGCACCGACAGCCCGGCGACGATTCGGTGACAAAGCCGCCAACTTGGACCAGCTTGCCTCGCAAATGTACAAGGGTTGGGAGGGGCTCATCGCCGATTTCGACAAGTTGATGAACTGTTCGGCCCTGGGGCATAGTGGCGACTCGGTTCAGCTCCTGGAGGATATCGAGGTTATCGTCAACCAAATCGACTCCGATTATCGTACGGCTCTGGGATACAAGGGTTCCAAGAGAGATCTGGCGCAAGCATCCCAGATAGCGTCGAACCACACAGAGAGGTTAGTTCCATCTCTCAAGAAGCGCGTTCAGGAGATGTATGAGCTTGTCCAATATGCCACTCAGGCTCGAAACTCGGTTGCATCGGAGTCTGTGAGATGCATGCAAACCATTACCGATGTCACCTCCTTACATAGCAACGTTCGAGGCCAAATAAACGTGCTGAATCAATCCGAGGACGACATGACTACATTCGACTACTTGCGGCTTATTCACCAGCTCCCGTACATGTACGCGTCGTTTGTAGTCGAAGCTATCCGTCGACGCGAATGGGCTGACAAGGTCAAGACGGACTCTTCTACACTGGCCAACGAAATGGCCTTATTCCAAGATGAGGAGTCGAAGAGACGAAGGAAGTGGCACAAGACGGTCGGGAGCATGTACGGACCAACTCTGGACACCAATGTGATGGGGTTGGAAGTGAACCTCCTCGGGGAGGACTTACCGTGGCCTTCTATCACCAAAGATGACTTGGACACCTTCATCCAGTCTTTGCAGGAGCAGGAGACAGATCAGACTGTTCTCGATGATATTCAAAAGCTTGTTCAGGAACTACTAAACCCCACAAAGCAGCAGTCCAAAAGGCTGAAGGCGTTCAAGAATGGTAGCGTTCACGAAGCAGCTCTCGGCAGAAGTGGACTCATGATACGAGGGGATGACGATTTGCTCCGCTCATTGCGGGATGACAAGTCCAAGACTGAAAGCAAATTGAAAACAGCAGAGAGCAGGGTTAGGCGCCTGGAAGATTTGCTTCACAGGCAAAGCCAAGCGTCACGACCTGGAAACCTGTTCCAGCCGCAGAACCACCAGTCACATGAGCGACGCGGCTCGAGCTCCTCAGTCAGGTCTATTCGTGTCGAAGACCGTCGGCGCTCTTCTGATGGCGCTGACCCTCTTCTGCGAAGAATTGCGCAACTGGAGAATGAGCTGCGAGAAGAGAAACAACGATCTGCCGGTATTCAGAAAGATCTCAGCACGCGAAACACAGAACACGATGATGCAAAGAACCAGATTCAAGAGGCGAACTCGACCAAGAAGGATCTACTCGAAAACATGGAAGCCTTGAAGCGAGAGTTCGTTGAGGAACGAAAGTCCCTAGAACAAGAGATCAAAACACTGAAGGCTCGACTTGAAGATACCGAAGATGAGATGGAACACTTTGACGAATCTAGGGAGAAGGAGAAGGCATCTTCTGACGGAAGAATTCGGGAGCTAGAGACACAAGTCCTGAAGTTGACAAAGGAGAGGGCTGATGAAGGCCTCAAAGCGCAAGGACAAGTTGACTTCCTACGAAAAGAAGCTCAAATACAGCGCGTTCAGCTGGACACCCTCGAGCGACAGTCCCGAGGAGCCCAGGACGAGAAGCAACTCTTGTCACAAAGATTGCAGGCCGCCGAAAAGCTCGCCGAGAGCCAGCTGGACTCATTGCACAAAATTTTCGCGGAGCTCTTGCCCGGTCAGTCTGGTCCTCACGAGCTATCAGACCTTACGGACTCTTGTGTGTCACAAATTGTCGACCTCCTCACCAAATTGAAGAACATGGAAAGCGATGCCGCTGTGGTCAAATCAGATTTGGAGCATGCAGTGGTCTCCATGAACGAGCTCAAACGGGAAGTCATGGAAATGCAAGCAAAGCTGGCTGAAGGGGAGGACAAGGCGGTCCAGCTTCGTGAAAACGCATCAGAAGAGAAGGCAAGAGCTGCTGCCCTTGAAGGGGAGCTTGCCAGCAGTAGACATGATTTGAGCCAGCTGCGAGCGCAACTCTCGGCTGGGGAGACCGGCTCAGAAACCCTGCAGAAGAAGCTGGAGCTTGAGGAGAAGAAAGTCATTCAATTGTCGGAAGAAGCAGCGTCCCGCCGATCTCAGGTCGGCAGCCTCGAGGAAGAATTACGCTTGGTCAGGCAGAAAGCGGAGATTTTGCAAACAAAGTCGTCTGCGCTAGCCAGGCAATACGATGCTCGCGATGCACGAACCATGGATCTCACACAAAGGCTTTATGCGCAAAGTGATCGACTGACTCGTCTTCTCGAGCGCTGTGGATATGCAGTTGCAAGAGCCAATGGGGAAATGATTATCAACAAGGTTCCGCGCGCAGAACGAGCCACGCCGAATCCCAATGACTCTTCGGATCCCGGTAACTCTGTTCGCCGGTCTGTCAGTTTAGGCAAGTCCCTGGCTGACAGCGCTGACTTGGAGTTACTATACTGGATGAACACCAGCGATGCAGCGAGCGAGGCAGACAAGTACTCTGCGTTTGTCAAGAGTTTAGGATCATTCGACATGGATGTCTTTTCCGATACGATACACATGAGAATCAAGGAAGCGGAACATAAAGCTCGGAAATGGCAGAGGGAGGCTCGGGCGTACCGGGACCGGTCACATTCTCAGCAAAAGGATGCCCACGAAAAGATTGCCTTCAAGAACTTCAAGGAGGGCGATCTTGCCTTGTTCCTACCCACGCGTAACCAGCAGGCAGGGGCATGGGCAGCTTTCAATGTCGGGTTTCCTCACTACTTCCTCCGTGAGCAAGACGGTCATCGTTTGCGCCAACGTGAATGGCTTGTCGCCAGAATATCGCGGATTCAGGAACGCGTTGTCGACCTATCCAAAAGTCTCCAGCCCGCAAATGATTCCGAGTCGCTAAACGACGAGGAGAACGACAATCCCTTCCAGCTGTCCGACGGCCTGCGATGGTATCTTATTGACGCGCAGGAAGACAAACCTGGCGCCCCGTCCACGCCAGGAATGGGCAAGTCAACCGTTGCTGCCAATACTGTTGCGGCAACGGCTAACATCCAGTCGCTCGCGATCAAGGGCAAGGGCAAAAACCGAGACAGCATCACCAGCATCGAAGGCATCAACAAGACGCTTTCGAAGGGTCTAGAAAGCAGACGAAGTAGTTCAGGGTCAAAGAAAGCGTTGCCGTTCCCGACAGCAGGTGGCACAGCACTGCTGAAGAGCAGTGCCTTGGCCAGCGAGACAAATTCCCTGCGGGCGGCAGCGCCAGATTCCCCAGCGGGGACCAGCCCAGCGCAGACAAGCCCGTTGGCAAGTGGCCAGCTTCAAATGGCTTCATCCGAAGTGGCTGTCGCCAACAAGGGACCACAGAAAGCAGTACTAAGCAATGACACGTCGGGCGCACACGCTGGGGAGACATCAGCTCGGGAGCCCACTGGCAAGTCTTCCGAGGTACGTTTCAAACGTTGACTCTCTGCTCGGTCCTTGAATCTTTGCTGATCGCACATATGCCCAGGCCCGAAGTCCAATGCGGAGAGAGGAACCAGCAGAAAGTCCGTCCAAGAAGTCCGTGTTATGGGACTCGCTGTGGAGCGTAGACTATATGTATGAGAACCCGTCCAAGTAAAGCAATGGGGAAGCATGTCTGGTATATTGTTGAAGGTGGAGGTGTTGCGAGCTATGGACGATCGAATGTCCGTCCTCCTTTTCATCATCTTTTGCTCTCTCCTTTTTTCCTCTTCTTCATTGCTCCATCTGGCGCTGTGGCACAGGACCATGCATCCCCTATACACATTCGAAACGTATTGGAATGGCGTTTATTGGTCAATCACTTCCGGTTTTCTTTGCACCGGGGTTTTTTTCTTTCTTTCTTCTTTTTTTCATATACCATGTTTGGCGTTGGTGTATCTCAGCGGTTGTATAGCTTTCGAGCGTTTCGAGCTTTTGCTCCAAGAGCGGATTGGAAACGGACACACGTTAATTCAAGGTGAAGATTGTTTCATTATATGGGCGGGCTCGGAGGGAGTGGTTAGATAGAAGTCGTGACACCACATACGCACAAGAATCGATGTATCTTGGAGTAAGAGTAAATCGTGGTGGTACTGGTGGGACATGTGCTTGTTCGTGGGGTGGTGCGGTGAAGACGGGCCAATCAGTCGAGATGACAAGCATTTGCATTCGATGTCTCCCATACATGTACCCAGGTATTACTCGCCTGTCTCCTTTGTATGGAGTCACGTTAAGCAGGGTCTGTCATGCAGGATGTGGCAGGCCCGAGGATTTGGCGTCAGGGATGGCGAGGGGAGGGGTAGAGGGGTAGAGGGGGGTGGGTGCATCACGACCTAAATTCACTTTCACTTCCACTTTGATATCCATCTCCACTCTCCACACCTCGGCCGCCCAGACCAGACATTGACATTGCGCGCTTTGCTCGATTCCAACTTCCAACCCAACCCAAGGCAAATCCTTCGGTCTGCGCCGCACCATGCATGCGTCACCAACAGCGACCAACAGCGACCATCATCACCTCTCCTCGACCTAGTAACCTCTCCTCGACCTAGTAACCTCTCCTCGACCTAGTACTATTCTGCTCCTTCACCTTCCTAGCATAGAAAGCGCATCTTGCTCTTTTATTCTTGGGGGGCTGTTTTCTCTCACTTGACGAGGAACATCGTCCGATCGACCGAGCCACCTGAGGTTGGCACCTTTCGCCTCCTCCCTCGAGCCCGAAAACCCCCCCCCCAAAAAGAAAAAACGCGCAAGATCTTCATATAGTCTTGTAACCGTCGATCGACTCGGCATATCGCCGCTTGCTCGCGTATCATGCCCGACAAGTCATTGTCGGTCGTATCATATGCTGCCGGAGCTTCCCTCGCCGCTGTTGCCTTGATCTATGTGTTTGGCCCGACCTTTGCCATCGACCATGACACCAGCGGTAACTCCAAGAAGAAAACGGTGGTCGGTCTGCGCAACCAGGCCAATGATTGCTTCATCAACTCTGTGCTCCAGGTCCTTGCAGGTCTTGGCGATCTCCGCATATACCTGATCCGCGAAACGCACCGGCGGCGCATCGAAGATCCGGCCGTCTATGCAAACCTTGTACAACCTCTCGGCACGGCCAAGCTTGAGCAATGGAAGCTGCAGGGCTTGCAGGACGGTCTGGTGACACAGGGCCTCAAGGAGATGCTGGATGCACTCAACGAACGGCCCATTTACAAAAAGTCCGTCTCTCCGTTCCCCTTTGTTCGAGTGTTGGAAGTTGCCTTCAAGCAGCACATCAGTCGGCAACAGCAGGATGCCCAAGAATTCTTGCAAATTGTTGCTGAGCGTCTCAAGGACGAGTACCACGCTGGGCAGCGCGCGCGATTTCACGCACGAAAGAATGGTCTCCTCCGTGCGTCAAGCAACGGCACCAAGGTTTCGATCAATGGCGATGGCCAGGGTCATGATGCTGGCGACGACGACGACGACGACGACGAAGACGGTAACAATCGTGGTCGTGGTCACTCAGAGAGCGTCCATGACGAAAAGAGCATCAGCATCGGGGAGACGAACAGCATCCACGAAAAGGACGCCGAGTCTGGCACGTCTCCGCTAGATTCGCAAAACGGCTCGAACCCCGACACTCTCACTCATCAGGTACCACTCGAGCTGGAGGAAGGATTTCCCATGGAGGGCAAGTACGAGTCGCATCTCGAGTGTCAAACATGCAAATACAAGACGAAACCTAGGGAGGAAACTTTTTGCACCTTGACGCTGGCGGTGCCGCAGGTGTCTTCTACGTCTCTCAACTCCTGTTTCGATGGAGTCTTCAAGACTGAGTTCATCGATGACTTCAAGTGTGAAATGTGCCGGTTGCTGTTCGTCAAGTCCAATCTGGAACATGAGATGGCGCGGTCCAACTCGGAAAACTTCAAAGCGCAGGCCAAGGACAGCATCGACAAGCTCCAAATGGCTATTGACACGGATCCCGAACAACCTCCCGAGGGTGTGGACCTAGGCGACATTCGATACGCACCGAAGCGAAAGATTTCCAAAACGACGCGCATCTCCATCTTCCCCAAAATCCTGGCCCTTCACTTGTCTCGGTCCATCTACGGCATCGGCCAGATGACACAAAAGAACTCGGCCAAGGTGGCTTTTCCCGAAGAGTTGCCTCTCGGCGGTCTCATGAACCAGCATAAATACAAACTTCTCGGAACGGTCACACACCGCGGCGGTCACAACAGCGGTCACTACGAGGCCTTCAGGCGGCAGAACCAACCATCACCTTACCACAACTCCAATACTTTCCAGCAATCCCATGTGTACAGCAAGACGCCCACTCCAATTTCAACGCCAGAAATAGCAGCACGTCCAACCCATAGTCCGGCCATTTCCACGCCAGACTTGCTGTCACCTTCCCCCGCGACGAATTCGTCCACGCCATCGCTCGTTTCCATGGCGGCCCCGCCTCGCAGCGTGCCCACCGAAGTCAACTCGGACTCGAGCTCCAAGTCAAACGGGAAGGACAAGGATGCTGAAACAAGCAGTCTCCGATCCGTAGCGGCATCTACCAAATCCGCCTTATCGAAGCTAGCGTCCTCCAAAGCGGGACAGGACCTCGTCAAGATGCCTTCCAACGGTCTGTCCAAGAAGGCCAAGCGTCGCAAGCCCGCTGCCGATAAGTGGTGGCGCGTGAGTGATGAAAAGGTGCGCGAGGCCAAGACTAGTGAGGTTCTCAGCATGCAAAGGGAAGTCTATCTTCTCTTCTACGAGCTGGAGAGGTGATGATACAATATGCGCGTAAACAAAAAACAAAAAAATCTGTCCTTGCATTTTATAATTTTGTATATACAGAGTACACTTTCATGTGGCGTTTGGTATTAGCATATGTATTTGGGGAGGCAAGGATGCCGCACGTGGGCATTGAAGACAGCCGAAGTGCAAGTGCATACATTCATTCATTATAGACGATTGGCAAAGGGTCGATTTGGTTTCTTTTTTTTTTTTTTTTTTTTGGGGGGGGGGGGGGAGAAGGCGCGAGGGTGCGCGAGTAGAGATGGATATACACGATCAGTTATTCGCTTGGCTACAATGTTGTTCTTGGAAATCACAATGTACATGGTCAAGAGTCAGTTTGCACCATAAATTCACGCAGCTCCCACAATGGATTGCAATGCTTGGCTGGAGCTGAAGTAGTTCCCTAGCACACATGTTGTTACGATGCGAAATGTATAATAAAATGAGTGTCAAGCTGGTTGTTCAAATTCAACTAGCTAGAGGTCAGAGCTATCGTCTAATATAGGGGTTCTAGGTCACGTGCAGGCCACATCCTCGGCAACGGCCACTTGTCAATTCTAGCACGTAACACTTTAACACGCTCAAGGACATGGGGTATTTGCGCTACTAAGAGATACTAGGTAGTTCTTAGAAAATACATATGATGAAAGGTACATGATACCCCACTTAGTGCCATGGAAAGATCTGCCATTGGCCTGCTGCCCCTAGTCGTGTACCTCCTGTAAAAACGAATAGGGATTAGACTATGCTCGTTTATCGCAGCTACTATTAGGGGGGGTTGCGCACTAACCTAACAGTACAGTAACTGCGACAAATAAGCATATGCTTAGCAAAAGTCAAAGGCGCCTACTCCACGCATGTACATTTATTGATTGCATTTTGGCCGTTTCCACAAGTGACAATAATGTTTCCCCCTTTTTTTGTATTTTTCTTTTCTTTTTTCTGGCCTGTCCTGCATTGAAACGCACATACTACAAGAAAGCAATACGTCAGGGCCCCCTCTCTCGACCAGTCGCGCTGGGGATTTTCCTTTCTTCTATTCAGGGGGTTTCGGGAAAGGAACCGCTCGATAATATCCACAGACAAATGCTCACCTGGCGGTGGCGCTCTCGACGGCGTGTCTCTCCTGCTTTCGTGCTCGTCATTCTGGTACTGACGGTCTGGTATATTGTTCTGCCTCCGGACTCGGCCGTCGTGCTGGCGGTCAACTTCAACGCCTGGCGAGTGAGGGATGCTCTGGGGGCGGGAGATGGCGATGCGTGGCTTCGCGGACAGGGCATGTACCCCGTTCACATGCCCAGCGAGGTAGGGTGTCTCATTAAGACGGGGTACGGGACGCGACGTCGCGTCAAGGAGCAGCTGGAAGCCTTTGCGGCCAAGGGCGGGGTCCTGGGGGATGAGGGGAGGGACTTCCTCGTTGTGGGAGACTGGACGGGCGGCGGGAAGGAGGAGGATCTCGGGCCGGCGGAAATTCACGATGCCATCCGGCTAGTGATGGAGTCGGGCGTTGGGAGGGAGCACGCCGAGCATCACAGGTTTGGCAAGTATCGGAGCCTGCAGGGGGCGGTGGACGCGGGCGATGACGAGAGGGCGGAGGAGCTGGGGAGGAGGTTCGGGTGGGAGCTTGACGCGCTCAAGTTCATCATGGGCATGGAGCTCTCGTACAGGAGGATGCCGCACAAGAAGTGGTACATGATCCTGGACGACGACACGTTCGTGGTCAAGGAGTCGCTGCAGCTGCTGCTCAGTCATCTCGATCCCGCGAAGCCGCAGTACATGGGCAACAGCGTCGGCGACTACAGGGCGAGGTTCGCGCACGGCGGCTCGGCCGTCCTTGTCTCGGGCCAGGCCATGAAGATACTCTTTGGGCGGCCCGACATCGTGACGCAGGCCTACGTTCGCTCGCTCGACGAAACCTGGGGGGACAGGCTGGTGGCCACGACCCTGCAGAGGGTGGGCGTCTACATCGACGAGCGGCACAGTCACTACTTTAACGGGGAGACGCCGGAGACGACGCGCATCCGGCCGGACCGCGCGTGCTCCCCGATTGTGTCTTTCCATGGGCTGCGGAAGCCCGGCGCCATGGCTCACGTCGGCAGGACTCTGGCGAGGAGGAACAAGCTTGTTCTATGGGGCGAGCTGTGGGAGTTGTTCGGCAAGCATCCCGCCGAGGAGGCATATTACAAGCCGCCTTTCAGGGCCGGCGACCACGTTGGCCCCGGCGAGGAAGGGACGACGACGTGGAGGGGAGTGAAGAGCGCCGAGAGCTGCCAGCGGAAATGCAGAGGTCATTGTTTGGCGTGGTCATTTGACACGGAGACCAACGAATGCCGCGCCAGTCCTTGGGTCGTCCCCGGGTCAGAGACTGTCACGAGCGCAACCGTGTCTGGGGTGAATTGGTCAAAAGCGAAGTCCATCTTGCGGGAATGCCCGCTCGCGAAGTGACCAGCGCGGTTGCGATGGCATCACGATGGCGTCATTTTCTGTTCAAGGACCATAGTCCGATTTTTGTGCAGTATATTCATAATTCGCGCCACATTGGATTGGATCGTCTCGACACCACGGATTGCCTCGCACGTGTATGGAGTGATGGAACATCAAACCATGCGCCTAGATCCAGCATACCAGCTCGCTTGAGCTTGTTGGCGGAGATTGATTGAACCCTTGGCATGTGGGTGCGGTGGTCGAGTCGAGATCCAGAAGTCTGTATTGATTGTATCGACAAGTTGCGATGGAAGACGCAGATCCGGCAGGCTAATACGGAGTATTCGAGATTCGAGAGCTATTTTATTCTCAACCCCTCCCGCCCCCTGCATCGACGTCAACAACTTCATCTCCCCGTGCAGAGAAATATGGTATTATGGCACACCGACATGGGTTTTGCAATCAAGTACACAGGGCAGTGTGACTGATGGAGCTCTGCTCGCTTGAATGCCGACGCACTGGGCCCTCGTCATGATTATTTTTTCGTTGGCATGATCCTCGAGCGACGAAACACAGAAGCCGAGAGCACGTATGGCCGAATGCAGGATGAAACCGTCGCCGAGTTTGTGATTCAAAAGTTGACCTCGACTACGTTGTTGCGGCGCCACTAATAAATAAAGAGCCGTGGCAGACTGGCAGTCAAGGAAAATAAAAGCAAGACAAGGCTGCCAGGCTGCCATTGACGGCCCCCAATTGGACTCGCTTAAACATGCATGTATAATTGAGGAGCCACGCGGGGATCCTGCTAGGGCTAGTGCTTCCATGGTGTTCCGAGTCATCCAGGTGCTTGCGCTGTACGGACGTACGGACTACACCTGTCACTGTATCTTGATTCTTCTTCCTCTGGCCGACCCAGCCAGCTTTCAGGTGGTCGCGTCGCGTCGCGCGTATGTATCGCGGCCAGGGTCGATTCTGGACTTTCCAGCCTTCCAAACGTTCCCATCGATGGAGACGAGACCGTGGCCTGGTCCGTGGGTGGAGTAATCCGTAAAATCCGTAATATTAATAAGAAGAGATTGTCGAGAACGCCACAGACTCAGCCACAGCCAGGTCTCGTCGGCAGCCGCCCCAAGGGGCCAAGCTATGACTCCCCATGAGCCTATCAAGCTGAGGGGAGCACAAGTGCTTGCTGGAGCTTGCAGTACCCGCCCTGCATCAGCCGACGTCTGGCGTCTGGCCTCGTCGTTGCTGGAAGCTTTTCTGACATCTCATCCTGCGAAACTTGGCATCTGCAACCATTGCAAGTTGGGGATGTCGATTGCTCGACCCTTTCCATTGGGTCCACCCGGCTCGCCGCCAGACTACTCGTAAGATCTGCCGATTGGAGTTTTTTGTGTCTCTTCTTTATTAATGCTTTCTATCCCCAATCTAAACTTACCTATTTATCCTTGGACATTGAGCAACTACCCCAACAACACCCCCAACTTGGAAGACAGCGGCCGGGAGGAGAAAAAAAAAAAAAAAACCAGGCTGGCGCGGTACACGAGGCTACCAGGCTGCATGGGTTTTGAAAAAAAGCCAAGGTCAAGCACGGGTCCATTCGCAATCCCAGCCAGGGCGTGTCTCGCGCCTTTGCATCCGGAATCCCGTCAAAAGATCTTCTCACACCCACCAATCTTGCCCACCGGACGCCCCCCTGTGCGACCACGACCACGACGGCGTGTATGAGCTATCCTTCCGCTGGATCATCATACCCCTTCCGAAATTCGTCTACTGCTGCCACCCGCCGTCGAGTTTCCCATGTCGACTCATAGCTCCATAAAAATTTCCAATCAAAAAGCAGTCCCTCAGAAACGGCCATGGCTCCGGACGACCTGAACACGGCTCCGGACGCCGCGGTTGGTGTTGGTCCTTCTCCAAGTAATAACAGCACGGTTACTCCTGACAATACTCCGGTTCCTGGTCCTGGTCCTGGTCCTGGTTCTTATCCTCACCCTGATATTGCCACGCCCGGTGCCGCTGATGCTCCGTCAAGCTCCAGTCCTATTCAAAACTCCACCATCACAACGAGAGCTTCATCCCCTCCACCCCCTTCAATACCGATAGAAACGACAGAAACGACTGCAACTACGACGACGGCTAGTACAACGAACGAGACCGAATCGCCCGTCCCCGAAACTTCAGCAGCTCCGACTGCTAGCCCTCAAGCTGCAGTCCAAAATTCGACATCGGCGTCCCAGTCGCCCGCCACTGTCGCCGCTCCTGCTTCCCCCTCCCAACCTCAGCAGAACGGCGACAGCAAGGCATCAGAGACGGACTCCGAGATGGCAAGCTACAGACCGGCGTTCACGGCCCATCATGAACTGGCCGTGAGCTATTCTACGACGACACCTCCTACACTGGCCTCATCTGGTCATCTGGCTACATCCCTACCTCCTGCCACGTCTGCGTATGCTCCATCTACGGGCATCGCGAACGCCCAACACGCTTCGTATTCTGCGAATACAGGTGCCTCACACCTGAACGAGGGCTACAGGGTCAGCCCCCCAGTGCCGAGTAACAATCCAATGTCTCTTCCGAGTATGCGAACGATCGATGCGATGTCACAAAGAGTCAGCCCACCCTACGGGCCACACCATCATCCTGTGTCAATGAGCATGAATGGCCCGTTGACACCCGTATCCAGCAGCCCATCATATTACACAACTCAACATACAATGCCGGTTCCTTCGAATTATGCCCTGCCCTCGGATTCACTCGCCCGTTATCCTCTACCTCATGATCCGCGAATCCTCGGGAGTAGAGGACCGAAAAAGGTACATGGGCCTATGCTCCATCAGGTCTCGGATCCATTTGCCGTGGGCATTTGTGCACATACATGATGTCATCCGAACTCTGGAACTCTTCATCGTGGATCATATTGTTAATCAATGGCGTACTTGCAGGAAATTAAACGGCGGACGAAGACGGGGTGCCTGACGTGTCGTAAACGAAGAATCAAGGTCAGTCAAATCCTTACTTGTCCAGATGAAACCTTTGAGTCCTCACGACCCCCATCACCTGCTACGCTTCCGAACAATCAGACCGAAAGTCGGCAATTGAACTTCAATGTACTATGTTCGCAATTCAAAGCTGTGCTTCGTCACAGCCACGGGACTTGCTGCTTGGGTCTTGTTCAATGCTGGTCCGCGGAAGAAGCGTTACATTTATCCGCGCAGTGCTGAGTGGAGCCCAAAGCTGTCCCATGGCGAATATCCTGTCTGACCTCACCTCACCTCGTCACCCACTCATCAAAGCTATCAAAGCTCCCTCCTTCCGCAGCTTGCAAGCGTACCGATCTGGCCCTGATTTGAATTCTTATCGAGCGTTGTTGCTGACGCGCTCCTAAATTCATCCACAACAGTGCGACGAGACACACCCGACCTGCAACAACTGCAAAAAATCAAAACGAGAGTGCTTGGGCTACGATCCCATCTTCAGACAGCAGCCGAGTGCCCAGCATAACTCTCATATACAGCCTGCACCGACCGCCCAACTGATTGTTTCCTCGTCTGCTTCTTCCTCCTCCACAACGCATGCGTCCGTCGCTGTCGGGCACCCCTCCGCCAATTCATACGGTAGTCAGCCTTCAATGCTTCCCAGTTCATATTCAACCACGCCATCGCCGTCTGCGCTGCCGTCATCATCCTCGGCGCACACGGTTACCGCCTCGTCCAACTACAACTCGCCAGTCGTCGCCAACACTACCACGACTATCAAAACAGAGCCTGGGTTTCCACCTGCCGCCAACGCTGCCACGACTGTTAAAGCAGAAGCTGGATTTGACTTCTCTGCGCCAATTGATCCCTCCAGCAGACATTTGCCGGCTCCCAACAGTCACAGTCAAGAGTTTGCCAAGACGCTCGACTACAAGAACATTTCGACTACTGCAGCCGATCCTGGATGTGAGTTGGCTTCGGCTCATCGTCGTGCTGTACCCGAGGGCGATGACAAGCCTCATATACTGACCGGTATTATCTAGCCAAGAAAATGAAGATTACTGAGATCATCGACCTGCTCGGGCCGCCGCCCCCACAACAGCAAATCAGTCACACAGAGGACACGTTCAACGAAATTACAAAGGTCTACCACGAAATGTATGCTGGTGGATTGAGTGCATTCCTGGAGACAACTTGGTACTACTTTGTCGAAAATGGCAAAATGTCCTTCCCTAAAGATGCAAACCTGATTGAGCACATGGCCACGTTTCTCAAAATCTTGGAAGCCGTCAAAGCAAACGACCACTCACAAATGACTTATTCTGGCGTTCTGGAAACACGCATCGTCTGGGAGCTTGCATGCACCGCGTATCAGACACCCGATCGAACGAACCAAGCCATGCGAGTGGCGATGCCCCCAGATGGCGATGCTGCGGAAGCTCGAAATCGTCTTCGTGTTGTGGAAACATTGCTTTGCGGAGAGTACCTTGTTTCTAACCCTTTGGCTCTGCCGTTGTCAGACGTAGATCTTCATCGGACTCGGCAGTTTGATTTCTGGTATAGCTTGGCTGAGTTCATCCGAAGACGAGATCATCCTGACTCCCCGGCTGCTGTCCAGGCCAGGGAGGATGCATTGAGCAGGATGAGACATTTGCTGGATGGACGCGAGAATCGCGATGTTTTATATTCAATTGCGGTTGTACGTGAGCTTGCACCTCGCTACGGTCCAAGCTATGGAAGCAGACCCCAGCATCTGGACGAAAGCGACCCAAAGAATAGACTTGCAGTCGCATCCAAATTCATTCTGGATGAAGCGCAAGTCACTGGAGGCACCACGAATGTGGTGCGACGATTCAGCGACATAGCGTCCCGAGCCTTTGTCAATCCAGCTGTCAATGTATTCAGGAGGACGGGCTGATTGACAGGAAAATAGCGCCATACCAACGATCCTCATCATTGTTCTTCTTCTTCTTCTTCTTCTTCTTTCTTTTTTTTCTTGGTTGAGTGAGCGCGTCTCTACATGGTGCACAAGTGCATTGTTTCAAAGTATCATTTTGGAAAGCATGGCGAGGATTTACAAAAGTTTGTCATGGACTTTTTCATCGGGCGTTGGGCTCACAAAGCGAGCCTTGTCTCTTCTCTTCTCTCTCGTTTTCTTTTATCAAATCACAGCTATACATCTTGTAGTACTCTCTTTTCTCGCTTTGTCTACCCCAAAAGCCCCGGCGTTCTGGTTTCATTTACACTGCATTCTATGTCAGCTATTCTGACGTCGATCTATCTGGAACGACATTGTATAATTGTCCTGTCACAACACGTTCATCGTCTCGGTTACCGGGCAAAAGGGTCTAGTGCACTGCACCATTTGACAATTTCGCTCCAGGGGGAGAAGCTTGACTCGTCATTGTTTGATTTGTAAAAGACGCAAAATTGGGTGTGTTGGGTCTGCTGCTGCTGGCGATCTGGTCTCGGCTCTGCAAAAGCTAGGATTGGGAGGGTGCAAATAGAAGGGCCATCAAATATATTATATGCCCGAGTGTTGGCTCATGCCGGCCTAGAGAAATAGACAGAATACTTGCAATATAGTATCACATATTCACAGTTCTTGGATGGTGCGTTCGCTTTTCGAATGGATGATGACGGGTCCCAGCAGCCCACGTACATCGAACTTGTACGCGAAGGTGGAATTGGGGGCTACAGGGCATTGACTGCCATTGAGTGACCCCAACGGGCTGTTTTGCACTTGAATTAGCGGGCTCCTCTTAGCTCAAATCAAAGCGTGCCAAGAAAAGTCGAACAGTACCCGAGATGTATTAGGCTCGCTCATCAGGCTGACGTGTCGTCGGGACGCAACCACCCTCGAGTTGATGGCTGATGATTTGGTGGTATAGACTGGCACAGGGCACGAGGTCATGGACTCATGGCCAAAGCGTTTTGTCTGGTCTCACGGCATTGGGAATCCGACTGGGTGTGGGTGTGGAGTTGAGCACCCCCGCCACGCCCACGACCACGCCCACGACCACGTGCACGAATATTCGAATGCCTTGTTGGCCGGGAGCAATGCCTGATCAACCTCATCGAATTGTACGTACTACTTGGTTGTTGTTCAAACATTACAATGCCTTGTCATTACCAGTTCCAGAATTTTCAAACGAAATCATATTCGCCGCCACCATACTAGATACAATTGTATGCTCTCAAGCAGCTCCAACGAGAATGGCCCCTTCAGCAAGTCCCTACCTAGCCCGCTTTCTATCCGACTTCACCCTCGGCTTCTCAGATGGCTTGGCTGTTCCCTTTGCCCTCACAGCAGGACTGAGCTCCCTCGGACAGGCAGACACCATCATCTGCGCAGGTCTTGCCGAACTATGCGCCGGGAGCATCAGCATGGGCATTGGCGGATATCTGTCCGCCTCGGACGAGGTTCCCGCGCCGGGCACGCACGAGGACGACCTGTCCAGTTGCGGCGACGAAGAAGAAGAATCAAGGTGGATGC
This sequence comes from Epichloe festucae Fl1, assembly GCA_003814445.1. NCBI lineage: Eukaryota > Fungi > Ascomycota > Sordariomycetes > Hypocreales > Clavicipitaceae > Epichloe > Epichloe festucae. Next base: position 3,448,903 of record CP031387.1, on the reverse strand, counting down.
TGCGCGATGGAATCCCGAGGGGCTCCAGCAGTAGTACTTGGAGCGACGCCGCGGAGGAGAAGGAGCAGGAGCGAGAATCAAGCGAGGAGATGATACGATCTCACCTCGAGCCCCTCGCCTTGCCAGACTCGACCGTCCGGGAAATCCTTGCCGCGCTCGGAGATTGCCCGGCCGGGGTTGAGCGTGCGGCTCTCCGCCTGCGCCTACGACGACAAGATGCTTCTTCTTCTTCTTCGTCTTCTGCCGCCGCGGCGGAGACGCCCGCGTACGAAGAGGTTCCGATGCGGATGCGGGCCGTCGCCTCGGGCCTTTCCATCTCATTGGGGTACGTCGTCGGTGGCATAATCCCCCTCTTCCCGTACTTCTTCGCCTCGACCGTCGGCAGGGGGCTGCGGTGGAGCATCGCCACGTGCATGGTCGCTCTGATGGCCTTTGGCGCGGGGAAAAGCTGGGTGCTTCGTGGCGAGCGGAGGAGCCTGGGGAGAAGCCTCTGGGAGGGCGTACAGATGCTCATCCTGGGCAGCCTCGCGGCCGGCGCGGCGGTGCTCTGTGTGAATCTAGTCGGGGCAAAGTCCTAAATCAGACGACTGGACCTGACGGGATATGCACGAATATGAATCAGACTGGGGCTAATACGACGGGTCCCATTCTTTTCCCCGGGAGGGGGCCCTTTAATGAAGGGCGTTTTTAGATGTCCCGAGACTGGCGCTGGATGGGCGAGCGTGGCATTTGCATCTTTTGCGTGTTGTTACAATCATTGCATCAATGTTACAAGCAACAATGGTTCTATGGTTCCGAGCACTCTCTGGTTTCAGCCGTTTCCCCGTTGGGTTTTCGGATGAACAACTCGTCAGCGGGTGGGTGAGTGAATCATTCGTCACAGAGCCGGTCTTGTTTGAATTGGTCCCTGGCAATAGTGAACAGCGAGACGAACTCTCATTGTTCACTGCAAGCGCATGCATGTTCATTCACACACAGCAACAGCGTGTTATTGTCGTACGCGCGCCTGAATCACCTGTCCCCGTCACAACTACTGATATAAAACGAAGCGTTGCTTCCAGAAGGCAACTAGGTTCTTTGCTTTCCGCAAGTCGGACCGCCACATAGCACTTTCGGTAGAGAAACTTGGAGTCGCTCTGGATGCACATTAGCGCGAAAATGTCTCATCCGATGGAAATGCCCGCTTGTTCGGAACCAATGGACGATGATGAAAAGGCCACGCCCGAAGAATTGCGACCGAGTATAACGGACGAGATGTCCAACAACGAGCTCGCGTGGTGCAAGAGCACTTCGCAACAGGATGAGAATGGTCCGCAGAAATCGACACCCTCTTCACCGCGCACGGAGCCGGATGGCTGGGCGCCTGACGCGTCGTTTGACAGGATGGACATCTGCGACGACGCCGACCAGGTTCCATCCGAGTGCTACGACTACGAAGAGCCATGGGCGATGGTCGGTGGAATGAAGAACATGATTGCTCAGCCGGCAGATATCCTCACCTTGTTTGAGGGGGATGACGACGAGGACGAGCGCCTGCAGGCCGTTTTGCAAGCTATTGAACGGCACGAGCGGGGGTTGCCGGCCTCGGCTGTCAGTGGGCAGGGTCTCGGGGCAATGAGTGAAAGCGAGGAAGTGATTAATGTAGAAGACGTGTGCGTGCTGGATTGCAGTGATGAAATCTGGGAGGAGATTCTGGAGGGCACGGAGGAGTGTCCCCCCATCTGGGGCGATGAGGGGACAGATGTGATTGGGCGTGGAGAGTCGCATGAAGATTCGGACGTTTCTGCGAGTGGTGGGTGAATACAAGGCGTGGTGGGACTAATTCAAACGCCTCGTGCGTCACGACTCACAAGACCTATGTATGGGATTGAGCTTGTCGTCAACGCAGTGGTTCGCACAGACGCAGACCAAGGCACGCACAACCTTGGAATCCTGTTCTCGATCGACGTTGAATGTTGTCTAGCGTGCCACCCTAGCGCGCCACCGAAGGCGGAGATTTACGCCTTCAGACCATGGGGAAATATGTACAAAATCCATCAAGATGTTGCCTTGGAACCCTTTGTTCACTTGTCGCTTTGGTCCTTTGTTTCTTGGGTCATCTGTTTCCTTGGTCCTCTGTTTCCTTGGTCCTCGTGCGTGAACTGTTTCCCCCCTTCTTGCGGCATGGTTCATGCCTCCCTGCGTCTGGCTGTCGCCACCTTGGCGGCCGTCGCCAGCGCTGTTCCTGCCGCTTTGTTGGTGGAGAGAGCTGGCCCTGTGCTGCCCAGCAAGGACTCGTTCTACGCTGTTCCCGACAACGTCGACCAGGCCAAGCCAGGCGCCATTCTCAGGCAGAGGAAGACGCCGTACCCCGTTGCGACATTCGGTCTCGCTCCGGTCAGACTCGACGCCAGCCATCAGATTCTGTATCGAACGACTGACAGCTTCGGCAATGCGACCGCCACCGTCTTGACCGTTTTGGTCCCCGACAAAGCCGACTATAACAAGGTGCTGTCGTACCAGGTGGCCGAGGACGCAGCCTCGCTGGATTGCGCCCCGTCGTATGCGGTGCAGTTACTATCTGCCACGGGACCGCTGCTGGGCACTCTCGTCACACAAGCTGAGCTCCTTCTCATCGAAGCCTCCCTCGAGCAGGGCTGGGTTGTCATCATTCCCGATTTCCAAGGGCCAAACGCCGCCTATCTGGCCAACGCCCTGGCCGGGCACGCCACCCTCGATGGCATCCGCGCTGCCTTGAACTCTGCATCCACGACCGGCATCTCGGAGAAGCCTACCATCGCCATGTGGGGTTACTCTGGCGGCAGCGTAGCCACAAACTGGGCTGTGGAACTGCAGCCGCAGTACGCCCCTGAGCTCGAGATTGCCGGGGCAGCCGTCGGCGGCACCGTGCCGGACATCACTAGCGTCGTCAAGAGCGTCAACAAGAGCTTCCTGGCCGGGTTGATCCCGACCGGCATCCTGGGTCTCACTTTTGAGTACCCCCACCTGAAGAGCGTTGTTGCCGAGCACGTCAAGCCGGCCTACTCGGCCAAGCTATACAAGACCCAGACGCAATGTTTTGTCGCCAACGTGGCCGAGTTTGCCTTCCAGGACGTCGTCGGCATGTTCGACGACCCGCAGTTGATCTACCGGGATCCCATCATCACCCGAATCCTCCGGGACAACGCGTTTGGCCGCAAGACGCCCACGATCCCCCTGTACTGGTATAAATCAGCGAACGACCAAGTCAGCCCCATCGCGGACTCGGATGCCGTGGTAGACACGTACTGCGCGAACGGGGCCAGCGTCGAGTACGTGCGAGACTTTGCCTCGGATCACGGTAGCGAGGCTCTCCTTGGGGCGCCAGAGGCACTTCGCTGGCTGAAGGGCGTCATGGATGGAAACAGGCCCGGGGCAGGATGCTCCAAGAAATCGGTGTTTTCGTCTTGGGCCGATATTGCTACCCTGAAGATTCTCTCCAAGGTGCTTAATGATGCTTTCTTGGATTTGCTTGGTAAAAATGTTGAGCCCATTTTGTTTGGCTAGGCAAATGTATGAGACTCATGTAGATATGTAGATGTGAAGATGTGTATATGCGTCAATCAATGCCTACTAGTGTTGGTACTGTCTTGTTGCCACTGGAATTGCTGCTGGATGTGCTAGTATAGCTGCCGTTAAATCTGTTAAAGTGCTAACTAGCTAGGCATGGGTCCTTGAGATATTAAAAGACCTGGTTTCTTGAAGGCAAGGTCTTCCTAGAGATGCCACAGGTTTAGCGCTAATGATCTTGCTTATAAAGCCGCTGTAATCGCTGTTTCTCGCACTGATCTAGCTGGTGTAAGGGAAGCATTATAGCGAGCTTTATTGGGTTCGTGAGGAAGCTGCATAGGGGGCCGTCGATCGAGATTGACGAATTTGTCAGAATGACGGTCGGGACGAAGGTCAACGGATACTTGTCAATCCTAGCACGTAACACATACAGCCTCAGATGAGCTGCTAGGACCCGCGTCCTGATTGGCTCGTGCACGGCGCAAGAATAATGACCCGATCCAACTCCGGGAACCCACCACAACGCTGCCCCGAATCCTGACGTGCAGTATTACATAGGAACAGAACGGGTCATAACCATCTCGACGACTTCCCTCAGCCCTCGAGCCATTGACCCCGAGCAAGAGGCTCTCCAGGAGGATCTCCAGCTCATCCTCTTGCCTTCTTTCGCCCCCCACCTCCGCTCTATCCCAATGGCTTCCTCCCTGCAGAGACTCGCTGGTCGAGCCCGGCGATTGCCACTACGACCAGCAATCTTACATGTTGCCGCTCGCCCGTTCTCCTCGACATGCTTCCGAAAATACGCCACCCCCGAACCTATGGGCACCAGGCTGATCCCCGTCGACGATGACTTTGCGCACCCAAGCGATCCCTATGGCACCTCCAAGGTTGTTCCTGGCGCCACCAAAAAGTCGCGCGAGAACTCGGTCGAGGATCGCAAGGTCAGACACTACACTGTCAACTTCGGACCTCAGCATCCTGCCGCACACGGTGTGCTTCGACTCATCCTCGAGCTCAATGGCGAAGAGATCATCCGTGCTGACCCTCACGTCGGTCTGCTCCACCGTGGCACTGAGAAGTTGATCGAATACAAAACCTACCTCCAGGCTCTTCCTTACTTCGACCGATTGGATTACGTTTCCATGATGACCAATGAGCAATGTTTTGCTCTTGCTGTCGAGAAGCTTCTCAACATCGAGATCCCTGACCGCGCCAAGTACATTCGAACCCTGTTTGGAGAAATCACCCGAATTTTGAACCATCTCATGTCTGTTTTGTCTCACGCCATGGACGTAGGTGCTTTGACGCCTTTCCTCTGGGGTTTCGAGGAACGAGAGAAACTCATGGTGCGTGCGACCAGGGACATGAAAACGTCTCGAAAACGCCTGGGTACTTTGAATCATCATCTAACTCGAATCGCAGGAATTCTATGAACGTGTCTCTGGTGCTCGTCTCCACGCTGCTTATGTTCGCCCCGGTGGTGTTCACCAGGATATTCCCGCTGGTTTGCTGGACGACATCTACCAATGGGCTACTCAATTCGGTGATCGTATTGACGAAACCGAGGAAATGCTTACTGATAACCGTATCTGGATCGAGCGATTGAGAGGTGTTGGTGTTGTGTCTGCTGCTGACGCCCTGAATCTTTCATTCTCTGGTGTCATGTTGCGAGGCTCTGGTGTTCCTTGGGATATCCGAAAGAGTCAGCCGTACGACGCCTACGATAAAGTCGAGTTCGACGTCCCCGTCGGCACCCATGGCGATTGCTATGACCGATATCTTTGCAGAATGGAGGAATTCCGCCAGTCTCTGCGCATCATTCACCAGTGCCTGAACCAGATGCCTGCAGGCCCCGTTCGCGTTGAGGACTACAAGGTATCACCTCCTCCTCGTACTGCAATGAAGGAGAACATGGAGGCTTTGATCCATCATTTTCTTCTCTACACCAAGGGTTACGCCGTTCCTCCTGGCGAGACTTATTCCGTCATCGAGGCTCCCAAGGGAGAGATGGGTGTCTATGTCGTCTCTGATGGCAGCGAGCGTCCTTACAGATGCCACATCCGTGCTCCCGGTTTCGCTCACTTGGGTGGTTTCGACCACGTTTGCAAGGGCCACTTGTTGGCCGACGCCGTCGCTGTGATTGGTACCATGGATTTGGTGTTTGGTAAGTCCGGCCCCCCTTCCCCCCCCTTGTCATCCTCTCTTCTGTTTTCTCTTCCTACACGCGACTAACATTTGAATACAGGCGAGGTCGATCGATAAAGTGTTTGGGAGGATAGGAGCAAATGTCAATTAAACCTTTTTCTTTTGTCTGTCGTCATAGCTGGCTTGGAGAACCCGTAAATACTCCGCAGATGTGTCCTTTTTTCAAGCCTTTCCAGTAGTCTTGTGTCCACTTGTGGTGATTTACTGTGCTGCATACGGAAAGAGCAAGCTCAAAGCCTCTTCTGAAGCCTGCTTCCCTATAACAGTTGCCGTTCATGCCGTTATTTTACATACTTCTATCGTACAATTATCTAGCTTTGTGTCTTTTTACACGATCTTGATTCCAGTGCCAGAAGCCTGCTCCATGAAAAACTTCTTTAGCGGTGACAGCGCATTGACGGCCTGCAGACCAACAGATCGAAGACCAACCAATGGTCCACTCTCAACAGAGTAGAGCTTGTGCAGTTTATCACACACGCCGAGTATGACGTGATTGGCGGCGTATCTCTCGCTATTGTAGCTTTCCAGGGACATTTGGGTGCCGAGATCCTGTCCATGAGAAACGGCATATTGGATGCTCTTGACCAGGCTTTGGACATCGCCTTGTCCCTGGTTGAGGCCCTGTCCTGCAAGCGGGTGGATGGTGTGGGCGGCGTCACCGACCAGGGCAACCCGCTCGCCAATATAAGTATCTGCGTGGCGAAGCTTCAGTGGGAAAGAGGCGATCGTGCCCTCTTGTACGCCCACGACGGTCTGCGGGACAGATTTCACATCAACAGGCGTGTGCTGGATTCTCCAATCGTACTCCTCCGCTTGGCCCTCGGTCTGTGAGTGCATGTAGCCTAGGTCGACGGGACTAAGTCGGAAAGCAGCATTCACTGTGGCGATGAAATCCTGCGGAGAGAGCTTTCTCAACAGAGCTACATTCTCGGGCGTAGTGGTCCACACGAGCGTCGCAAAGTTCCCCGGCAAGGGCAGCATGGCGACGGGTCCGGATGGCAAGAAGCGTTGGTAGGCGACCTTGCTGAACTGGCCGCCCCAGCCTTCGCCTTCGATCTGGAGCGTCGCGACGAGACCGTGTCTGCCGTAGTCCCAGCCGCGACTCTGGATACCGGCAAAGGCTCGCACAGGACTGTTTGCTCCGTCCGCGCCGACGAGAAGCCGCGCAGCCAGAAAGTGGCCACTTGATAAGTGGACAATGGGCCAGTCTCGAAGATCCACATGCTCGGTCTCTTCTCCGAGATCAATCTTCTCTACTTTCGAGTTGTCGAATAGGCTGACGCCGCCTAGCTCCCTGATTCGACTTAACAACCCCGAGGTCAGGTTCAGGTTTTCCGCCATGTACGCAATGGTCTTGCTTGGACCCGAGCCCGCTGGCCAGTCGAACTCGATTCGGGCACCAGTGACTCCGTCCCAGACTTGCATTTCGTGAAAGTCTTGGATCCGATCGCGTTTCATGTGCGACCATGCGCCTATGGCGTTGAGGTACTGTGCTGATGTCGGCGTGAGGGAGCTGCAGCGGTTGGAGAACTGGGTGGGTGGGAGAGAGAATGAGGCCGTCTTGGATAGATGCTGCGCCTCGACGAGCGCAACGCGAAGACGAGAGGTGATTGGATCGGCGCCTATTTTGAAGGGTTAGAATGAGAATCTATGGGGATGCTTAGTTGAGGAGCACATGTTGCTTCGTACGGAGTGCGGCGAGGAGGCTGAGCCCGGCAGGCCCTCCTCCTACGCAGACAACATCGTATATGTCGTCTTTTGAAGTCGAATAGAATCGCCTCCACTGTCTGCGAGCTTGGTGGGAGCAGCTTTTACAGGAAAATCGTGACGGTGTTAGAAGACCCCGCGCTCCTGTCATTATGTTCGGCGTCATGTTTGCAAGTCTGGGAACTGGGCTTCCGTGGGGGAACATGGATTTCGAGGTGGGACGATAAGTCATGCAAGCTTCGAAAGAAGTACATGTACATGGTCCGTACGGATCCGTATGTACCAGTCCAACTAGCAGCAAGACGCCACATGTGGCTAGAGAAGCCTCAGCCACGGCTTGTCCATTCAAGTGAGTTGCCACAGACAACGGCACTATTATGTTGCGTCAGTGGATCTCTGGCCTCCGATCAACAACATTCGACGACATTCGACAACAGCGTCAATGTTTTTCCCGCATCTCAGGCTTCCTTGCAATAGCGTTGACGAGTGAGTGATCGTGTTTGGCACACACACACACACACACACACACACACACACACAGCCTACGGACCGACTACTCCGTAGAAGCTCATTATTATCGAGAGCCTCTCTTTCTGCGGCCACCTCGACGACCTGCATCCCCCTTCCTGCAGGCCAATCCAACGTCGGCCTAAGGTACGACTATCCTCGGCTGCCTTGTTGCCTTTGTTTCAGCCGCGCATGCCGTCACATTCAGCCAGCTTTGATCGCAACGGTTTCCGACCTGCGTCGCGCTCTCACGCCTACTGTGCCCTGGTGTTCTTGGCAGTAAGCAGAAACTAAGCATTGTCAATAGTCAAGGCATCACTCTCCCGCCATGGCTGATGTCGACGACTATCTTCAAGAGGGATTCGATCCCCGCACCGTGACTGTGCCACGGCTGCGATCTATCCTTGTCACGCACAACGTGGACTATCCCTCTACAGCAAAGAAAAGTCAGCTGGTTGAACTCGTCAATGACCATGTTCTTTCACAAGCCTCCAAGCTTCGAGCACAAAAACTCAAAGCGAAGAGATCCAGTCTGGGTTTCATCAATGCTGGTAGTGCCGACGATTCCAACGTTTGGGACGAGCAAGAGCCGCGCTCGCGGCAATCATCTTCTCGCAGGTCGTTGTCGCCGAGGAAGAGCTCCGGGAAAATAAAGGCTGAACATGAGGAAACTGAGGCAAATATTCTACGCAGCCCACGAAAGCGAAGCTCGCGATCTGCCAGCCGACAGCTGTCTCATGTCGATGATGATGATGGCACCGCTTCGGTCGCGTCCAAGTCGACGCGTCGAACGAGCAGAAGGATTTTGACACCGCAAATAAAGTCAGAATCGGAGCCGGAGGAAGAGGCAGAGGACTATCCGGCATATGCAGACCATTCAAATGAGTATGCTGAGGCACCGGGTGAGGACGATGATGACGAGCATGATGAAAGTGTCTTCACCGATGATAATCCTTTCCAAAGTGGCGGTAGCTCCCCTCCACCAACAGCCACCCCAAAGAATCGACGGCAGACACTCGATGAAGATGTCTCAAAGAATGCGCAATCTGCTCGGAGGCGTACGGACGGCTTCTTTGATAAGCCCAAGAAGTCGCGAACATCTGAGATATTTAGCCCAAAGTTGCGCCAGAGAAGCCCGGAGTTTGCTTTGGAGCCTGGCGAGGAGTTCACTGTCGATGAGCAGCTGGAGCTTGAAGATGCCCAGAAGAGCGGTAGAGCCGTAGTGACTTCGCGGAAAAATCGCAAACCAGCCCGCCCAACTGGCATTTTGACGCCTATTTTCGTTCTTCTCATGGCGCTTCTTGGTGCGTATGGAGCATGGTATCGACAGGAGAAGCTGGCTGTAGGATATTGCGGGCTTGGAAGACCAGCCAAGCACCTTTTACCACCCGAAATTGCCGTTCCTGACGTTCTGGTTTCTCTTATTGAGCCGCAGTGCGAGCCATGCCCGCAAAATGCCTATTGCTACGAAGGATTTGCCGTCAGATGCGTTTCCGGTTTCCTTCAGAGGCCACATCCTTTGTCCTTGGGAGGACTTGTCCCTCTTCCTCCTACTTGTGAGCCGGACAGCGAACAAGAACGACGGGTTCAAGCTGTCGCTGACAAAGCTGTGGAAGAGCTCCGGGAACGGCGTGCCAAGTACGAATGTGGTGACTTGGTTGATGACGCTGGCCACCAGGAAAATTCTCCCGCGATCGCCGAGGCAGAGCTCAAAGAAGCCGTCAGCAAGAGAAGGAACAAAAGACTGAGCAACAAGGAGTTTGATGACCTGTGGGACAAAGCCATTGGCAAGGTGACCACGAGAGATGAAGTTGAGGTCCAGATGGAAGCAATCAAGTAAGTTTACACGAGTATAGTCTTCACATGCGGAACAAGCGCAGGCGATTCCCCCCGCGCTGCTCATCCCCTATGCTGCAAACATATTCTCTGACACATCAACTAATCAGATCCGACATTGACCCAACAGACCGCCCGGTTCCGCCGATCTTTCAGTCAGAAAGCTCTCGTCCACCTCTCTCGCTCGCCTTCCGCTCGCCTGCGCCGTCAAGCGATCAATCTGGCTCAGACTGGCAAGATATCGACTCGCAATTGGACTTTTGATTTCACTGACTTTCGGCACTTTTTACCTTCGTTCACGATACCGTCGTCACATCGAAACATCTGCACAGGTCCCAGCTCTTGTAGATTTGGTGCTGGGACGACTGGCAAACCAGCGTGAGCTCGGAGAAGAGGATCTCGACGACCCATGGCTTTTCTTGCCTAACCTGAGAGACGATGTTCTCCGCAGTATACACACTCTGTCTGAGAGGGATCACATTTGGCAACGGGTCAGAGCTGTTGTAGAACAAAACAGCAACGTCCGAACAAGTCAAAGAGAAGGTCGCAGTGGAGAAGTCGGCCGTGCATGGGAGTGGATTGGGCCTACGAAAGGTGAAGGAGCCAGGAGACGCCGTAGTGGTAGAGTCTCCTCGGCACCAGAGACCAAGGAAGAGACGCCTGATGCCAAAGGCATGACTGAGGTTAAAAGATGGGAAGAGTCGAGGCCCATTTACTGAATATTGAATTGGATTGTTGGAGGGCGGTTCGAGATGAGAATTGTACTATTATACCGTAATTGGAGTGTGGTCCATAACTACAACTCTTCAGACATACACGAGATGCATAGTCGAGCTGAAAGTATGAGGTCGTGCGGCATTGAGTGGCACACGTTTTCTTTTAAAACCAGAATGTCAATATGAGCAGACGATATATGTGGCAGCTCCGTCAGACTCATTCCGAGTGTCTGCCCTTTCGTAGTGTAAGTAAAGCCCATTGGATTCATCTATTACGGCAGATTCACACGGGACGCATTGAGAAATGAGGACAGTCACAAACAGAGCAAATGGAACATTTAGTCAAAGTCATTTGAAGACTCTCGTCTCTCGATTTAATCGGCTATTGCACAGGTGTGTCTATATGCACAGAGTGTTGTAACAAAAGGAAACGGTAGTACGTTCGGAGGGGCCATCTATTGGGCTTTGGAAGAGACAATTTCTGTGGTAGGTATCTGTTAGCAAGTCAAGAACCAATAAACAAACATGGGCACCAAAGTTGTGAGCAGATGTGGCATCTCGAAACGTACTCTCAACATCAGCAATGCTCTGCTGCAGGATCTGCTGCAGGACCTTTGGGTTCTCCAGCTCCTTCTGAACCTTGGCAATAATGGAGGCAGCAAGCTCCTTCTGCTGACGCTGCTTAACCTGGCCCTCGTAGCGGACCCAGGAGTCGAGTACAGCCTTGGCTTCGGCAGCCAGGGCGGTCTGCTGCTCGAGCTCGTAGGCCTTGGCCTCGAGCTTGGCGGTTTCCTGAACGAACGCAATTGCATCAGTACAACTGTTTCGATGCTCGGAACGTCTTTGTCCCTTTGCGTAGAATTTGCAAAAAAAAAAAAGATTCCTTCGTTATTCCATTACCTTGGAAACCTCGAAGAGCGCCTTGGTGATGTCAACAACACCAGTCATCTGCCGAACGTCCTCGATACGTCCCTTGACGGCCTCGGTGTGGTCGGCACGAGCGCTGTTGAGGATGTTCTTGATCTTCTCGTTCTGGCTCTCAGCCCACTCCTTGTAGCCGGGGCCACCGTACTTGATGAGCCCACCCCAGACAGCCAACAGGCAGATGGCCACGATGGTTTCCTCGTTCATGACGTAGTACTCATTGCTGATGGCGTAGATGCTCAGACCAGCCGCGCTGCTGAGGAAAGCGGTCTTGCTGAGGAGGTTGCTTCCGGGAAGGGAGTCGATGATGCTCTGAGCCTTCTTCTTGGGGTCCTCGGCCGGGACGTTGCTGGCGTGGCGGGCGGCGGCGGCGGCGGCGGACAGCGCAGGGACGACTCGGCGAGCGAGGGCAGGTCGGAGAAGGGGAGCGCCTACAGGATTGCGTCAATTGGGGCCTCGAATCGGTTGACGAACCGCTGCCTGTGGGATCAAAACGTACCAACAGCGCTTCGCGCCAAGCGGGAGGCCATTGTGAGTTATGAATCTGCGATGGGGGTGTCGGGGGCTTGACGTTACTCTGATAGCTCGGAGGTTGAGGTTGAGGTTTTATCGCAACTAGTTCGGTAACATATAAATGTCACGTGATAATTTGGAGAAGAGAAGGCATGCAGACATGGTCCATGTTTACCCGAGAATTTTCCATCTGCGCGAGGGGTATCGATAACATACCCCTGCACAGATAGGACAGTTGATTGGCTGCTGTTTTCAATGTCCAGCGAAAGTTGTGTGGAGGTCCTTAGTCGAGAGAACAAGATCTTCACTGACATTTCATGACACTTCCAATTTCGCGTCGAGGGTCCTGCTGCTATTAGAGAGTCATTGGTAAAATTCAAGGACATTTCCATTCAACAGGTCCAAAATTTTCACCGCAGTACTTGCCTCGTCACATATTCGGCATCAAGAAAAAGCGGCTTTCGACATGACCAAGACCACTGTGGAAGGCTTCAAGCGCAAGAGAGCCTCTGCTGGTGAGAAGCCAGCAAAGAGGCAACGTTCATCCAGCGTCGAGAGCTTTGACCCTAATGCAAAAATTCTTCTCATGGAACAGGGCATTTTGAATTCAAAGAAAAACTATAACGATATTCCTGCTCTTCTCAAAACAGCGGGACAGTATGGGAATGGTGAGCCCGAGCCCATGCTGGCAGCCGTTGCGCTCTGCAGAGTTTTCATGCGGCTGCTCGCGCAAGGGTCTCTGATCGCCAAGAATTCATTGTCAGAAAAGGACCTGGTCGTTGTCGGTTGGTTGAAGGACCAACTATCTCAGTATAAGGTAGTGCTGCTGAGTCTGCTGGTCGACGAGGAACTCGCTGTCACGGCTCTTACATTGAGTATGCGTTTGCTGCAGGCGGAGGGCCAGTTCCTGTATGACAAGGAGGAATACTCATTTCCTACCGCTTTCATTGAGAGTATTGTTCGGGTGATACTTCTCTCGGACAATGAGGATGTCCGACGGGCTTTCATTGAAGAATTTGCGGAGCAGTATGACGATATTCGGTTTTTCACTTTCAAATCTGTCAAGTATGCAGTACCTTTCCACCGCCCCCCCCTTTCTTTCCGGCAAATCGTCTTGTTTGTATTAATGAAGTATGGTGTAGGAAATTGGTCGACAGCTTAGCACAGGAGGACGCATCTGAAGGCCTCTTCGATAGAGTGTTTGCCTTGATATCCGCCTTGGACGGCGTACCAGGATGTGCAGATGATCTGGAGGACTTCTATGTCCAAAAACCGTCCAAGAAGTCTCATCCCTTGCGATCAGTTACTCAACACAAAAGGCAAGGCCAAGACGCATGGCTTGCCTTGATGGGCGTGGTTGACACACAGGATGAGAGGAAGCGTCTGTTGGGGATTGCGTCGACAATTATTGCTCCATGGTTCATGAAGCCAGAATTACTGGCAGACTTCCTCACCGACTGCTACAACGCTGGAGGCTCCATGTCTTTGCTAGCACTATCGGGAGTCTTTTACTTGATTCAGGAGAGAAATTTGGATTATCCGTCATTTTATGCCAAGCTATACTCGTTGCTCGACAGAGATATCTTGCATTCGAAGCACAGATCACGATTCTTTCGCCTGCTCGATACCTTCCTGGCGTCTACCCATCTTCCTGCGGCGCTGGTGGCTAGTTTCTTGAAACGATTGTCTCGACTTGCGCTGAGTGCGCCGCCCAGTGCCATTGCTTTTGTCATCCCATGGATTTACAACATGCTGAAGCGTCATCCCACATGCACGCTAATGCTCCATCGCGTCATCAAGGACCCCGAGATACAGCAGCAGATCAAGGACCACGGTTTCAAAGATCCCTTCCTGTCAGAAGAGACTGATCCCATGGGAACCAAAGCCATTGAAAGCTGTCTGTGGGAGCTCGTGCAGTTGCAGTCCCACTATCACCCCAACATTGCGACCATTTCCAAGGTCATGTCGGGTCAATTTACCAAGCAATCATACAACATGGAAGATTTCCTGGATCATTCTTATGCCTCTGTAAGTGTCAAGCGGGATCCGGAATTAGGTGGCTGTATGCAGAGGACTATCGCTAATTCGATGAAATGCAAGCTTTTGGAGGCCGAACTGGGCAAGGACGTCAGGAAGGCGCCGGTGGTTGAGTTCCAGATTCCCAAGAGGATATTCCTCCCGCAAGACGACCCAGCATCAGCCCCTGATAGTTTGCTGGTCAAGCTGTGGGACTTTGGGGAAGCCGCATAGAGATCGAATAGCGGCATCGAGTTGGGGAGGGAGGCTGTCCAAAAATTGAAAGCATTCAAATTTCTATACAAGGTACATGGTGAAGATGTCGCTGTTTTGGTTATGCATAGCAAGCGAATCATGTACGATGTATGTTTTAGTACTCTGTCAGATGGAAACGCATCCAGTCTTCTAATCGAATAATAATTACTCGGGCTGAGGGAGCGTTGCGGCCGTCGGCAATGCATCACTCAACCCACCCCGTCATTTGTTTTCGTCACAGATGCAATTGGCTGGCAGTCTGCTGCGGCCTGCCTGGCTGGCTGGCCTGTGGCTTTCAAAATTTGTTGTCGAAACAAACATGGAACAATTCCCTGGCTGTGTGTGGCTGCTTGCACTGGCTGGCTGTTACCCACTGTTACCCACTGTTACCCACTGTTACCCACTGCTACCCCTGCCCTAGCAGAATGGAAATTATGGCAGCCACGAACCTTGACAAGGTTCGTGCCTTGTGGTTCGCCAGAATCTCTGCAGTGGGCTCCGAATTGGTCGACTGACATCACTGAATCACGGACACTTGCGTGCACTTGTGCCACTTTCTTAGCGCGCCGAGCCATGTGCGCCCCATCCAAGTCGTTTGGTTCTTTTCGACGAATCCAGCCCGGAAGTCAGTCAATGATCTTTTCAACCTCTTGTCCACCTGCTTGCTGCTGTCCGACAACGAAACAAGCGTCGTGCAACGATCCTCGCGCCCTGCTGATCTCGGACGGCCAAGGTGACGCCGACCACTGGCCGGTAGATTGTCACACTTTCCCATTTCTTTTTTGATAGTACCTGTCTTCTTCATACATGTCCAGTTTCCAGAACGGGTCGCTGAGTGCCCTCTTCATGTCGGCCATGGGACCCCAGGGCGTCACTTCAGCTCCTGCTGCGTTGACAGACCCGTCATCACAAGACCAGAAGTCGCACACGCAGCCGCGGAAGAGAAAGGGTCATCGAGGAGGGAAGAAGAAGCGATCGAGGCGCAAGAGTTTCGCTGCTCTCGCCGAAGATAGTCACGATGAAGCCCCCGGCCCGTCGGGGTCAGGCATGGCGTACCAGCTCCCTGGGGCAAGTCTCAGCGGCACCAGCATTGACAGCGAAGCATTGCTGGACCATCGGTAAGCTTTTCCCAGTACCATTCTTCATGGCGTAGGACTGGCATGAAAATCCCAACTTTTCCATTTTTCTAAACCTCATGTCTAGGGAACAAAAACCCATGCGTATTAGACGCCCTTCTACCATAGCACTGTCGAGTCCCTTCCACAATCCATACCCCACGACACCAGGAGGTAGCCGCCTGCGAGCAGTGCAGACCCCGAACAGTGCTGGTAGCCACGATAATCGAAATCCCTGGGACGAGACCGTACCGCTTTTGTCGGGATCGGCCAGAAGAAACTCGGCGACCGGGCCGTCGAGCTACGGTGCCAGCGACACCAAAGTCGGCCGAAATCGAAGTCGAAGGTCCAGCAAGTCATCGAAGCGTCTGGCAACCTCTCAAGGCGCTTATGATGTGAATCATCCGCCGTCTGTCCCTGGTTCCCCAAATTATGGCCCTCTGGATGGGCCCGATATGACCTTTGGCGATGTCATGATTTGTGATGACATGTCACTGCGCAATGTCAGCCCCCGGCGCTCGATGGATCGAGGGGACGCCTTGTCCGAGACCGAGGGCAGCAGAGGCCACGATCATAGGCAGGAGCAAACACGGAGGCCAACGGCTGCAACGTCGGAGGATGTCTGCTTTCCCGTGCCTGGCATGTCCGAGCTCGGTGATGATGATACGCGGATACATGACCCGCAGTCTTACCAACCACGTACTCGTCGACGACGGAGTCAATGGCCTGACTTGTCAGTGCTGGAAGAATGGAGGTCGTATGAGAAGGAGGACCGCAGCCAGGAGCGGCGGGTCAAGAGAATCACGGAGCCACAATTGATCAATGGTCGTCTTCGACCCGTGCGAAAGGGCTGGTTCCAAACAGACGAAGAGGCTCCCTATCGGTTCACTTATTTCAACGAGGAGTTTCAAAGCACCATCCACAGCCAGACCATTTCCGAACTCGTCCAACCTGGAAGCGATTTCCAAGAGCTCTTCATTCCTGATCCGCGCATCTTGTCTGATGATGAGAGCAGCGACGAGGACGAGGATACAGTCTCGCTCGCGACGAAGCGGCAGCGATCCTTGACTAGACTGGATACCAGCTCCAAACTCTCCACACGACAGCCATCTATTGCTGACTCGCGACAAGGTGACACAATCCTACCGCCCAAGGACCCTGCGAGTCTGTCCAGGCGTGTCAGTCCCAGTGGTTTCAAGTCGCCGGAGGGCAGCGTTCATCCAGCCGCGCCTACGGAGCCCGCCGAGAAACCAGTCCGGTATGGAGACCGCCCTGTCTGGTGGCTCGACATTTTCTCCCCAACCGAAGCAGAGATGAAGGTGATTGCCAAGGCCTTTGGCATCCACCCCCTGACAGCCGAAGACATTATGCTACAAGAAGCACGCGAAAAAGTCGAACTATTCCGCCATTACTACTTTGTCAATTACCGCACCTTTGACCAGGACATCAATAGTGAAAACTACTTGGAGCCCGTCAACATGTACGTGGTAGTTTTCCGGGAAGGGGTTCTCAGCTTCCACTTCTCCATGACACCCCATCCTGCCAACGTGCGCAGACGCATCCGCCAGTTGAGAGACTATATCATATTGTCATCCGATTGGATATCATACGCCATCATCGATGACATCACCGACGTCTTCCAACCACTTATCCAAAATATCGAAGACGAAGTCGACGAGATCGATGACGCAATTTTACGAATGCACACGCCCGAAAAGGATGAGAAGACGGCTCATCTCCGTGACGACAGCTCGTCGTTCTTTGACTCGGGCGACATGCTCCGAAGAGTAGGCGACTGTCGAAAGCGCGTCATGAGCCTGTACCGTCTTCTCGGCAATAAGGCCGATGTCATCAAGGGATTTGCTAAGCGATGCAACGAGCGGTGGGAGGTGGCGCCCCGATCAGAAATCGGTCTCTATCTCGGCGATATCCAAGATCACATAGTGACCATGACATCTAACCTTGGTCACTACGAAAAGTGAGTCACGTTCCCCCCCCCCCTTTGTTGCCCCCTTTCCCTCGTGAGACTTGCCATAAGATCGTACACGCATACTGACATCCCAACCCTCGTTTTTCCAACTGCTCAGGATCCTAGCACGCTCCCACGGCAACTACTTAGCCCAGATCAACATCCGCATGAACGAACGACAGGAGCAAACAGCCGATGTTCTCGGCAAGCTCACCGTCCTGGGCACCATTGTCCTACCCATGAATATCATCACCGGTTTATGGGGCATGAACGTCTGGGTGCCCGGTCAAGAGTACGAAGGGGATCTGACGTGGTTCGCATGGATCACGGCAGGCTTGTTATGCTTCGGCCTAGCCTGTTTTATGATTGCGAAGAGAGTATACAATATTGTCTAAACCAGAAAAGGGGAGGATAAGCCATCTACACAAGCTTGGACACCAAAACGGATATACATAAAAATGGTCAATGTACCGCGTACCACTACACGAATCGGAGGATAAAGTGTAGCACAGAGGGAGAAAAAAGAAGCAGCATCGTTCTGCACACTATCTTGGCTATAAGACCGAAGTATAAAGAGAAGGATGGGGTCCCGTGTTTGGTGTGGGTTTTACTTGGGTCGCACTGCACCAGGGTTTTGGTGGTACTTAGTATGCCACTGAATGTTCAGTTAGCGAGAAGGGAGTTATGCGACAGGACTTTCTATCTTGAGAAGACACGGCATTGTTTTAGACTTTGCGGAGTTTTGATTTTGAAATCATATGGAATTTCGAATTGTGCTGTTTCGCGGCAAGTTGCGGCAAGCTCAACTGCAAATTAGGAGTCACCTGCAAATCTACTCCTAATTTGCGAGCCCATGGTTATCATGAACTCATAGACATACCAACAAGCATATATATTTACATTATAATCGTTCGTCTTTTCTTTTTTTCGGGGGGTAGGGGGGGGGGGGGGGGGCACCCATGAAACCTGACTCTTACCAGATATAACCTCGTCTATTCTAGCAACAAAGTGGAATCCTTGCCTGGAGACCACGTCATTTCCTTGTATTCCCCACTCAGCCAGACTTCGGTCTCGTACACCATAACCCAGGACGGTGTCTGATCCTCCTTTCCGCATGATTTCATCTTCGCTGAGAAGCAAACGTCGCCCTTAAAGCCAGGATTTGCTGCTTATCAGCCTCGGGTAGCATGTCAATCTGAGCTTGAGACAAGTCCATGACCGCTCTCATGAGAGCATCTGTATCCTGTGGTGCCGCAGCCGCCGGTGGTGCCGTCGGCGCTCCATATGCAGGTTGAGCTGCTGCCGGAGGTGCATATGACATACCGGCAACAGGCGGTGTGTTGATGGCTGCCGGATATCCTGACGTGACTGATGATGCGGCGAAACCTGATGTGGGTTGAGGCACTGGCGGAGGAGCGTTGGGGTCGACGACGGATTGGATAGCTTCCGGGGAGACAAGTCCCATGAGAAGCATTGCTTGAAACACAGCGTATGACAGCTGCGGCGCCTGTTGTAGGAGTTCTGTGGCTCGTTGGGGCTCGGCCGAAGCCAGTGTCTTCATTTGGGTGAGGATGTCGAGTAGCTGAGATGGTGGTAAGGTGTTTAGGGTTCGTGAAATGGCGTCGGTACAGGTCAGGCCCGGAGGCATTTCCTTGCCCGCTGGCAGGGGGGGTAGCGAGCTTGGTTGGACGCCGTATGTGTTGGTAGCCGTACCATTGGTGGGAATCGATGTCATCTAGAGGTGGACTACCGTGTGAGCTTTTGGCCGTTCCAGGTGACGGCTATGCTTAGGCTCACGACTAGTAGGCTGATGCCCCTTACCTGGTTGTCATCATCACCGCTCTTTTGTTCATTAGAAAAATCGACGCGGAGCTTGCGACCCATTACTTCGAAGTCGTTCAGGTTTCGTACTGCAGATGAGGCGCTATCTTTTGAAGGAGAGACAATGCCAGTCAGCAAATGGGCACCGTCCGTAGGGTCGATGTCTCGTTGTTTTGTTTTGGGAAGCAACTGATGGTGAGAGTTACGAACCAGTGTCAGGGTAGTCTGCGAAACCAAAGCCCTTGGGACGACCGGTTTCTGAATCGTACACTAGTCGGAATCGCTCGACTTTGCCGGCACGGCCGAAGATTTCTGTTATCTGTTCCTCGGAAAGGCCTGCAGCCTCGAGTAAGCAAAACGCCTGGCAGCACGACGAGAGAGACGGGCGCGATGCAGGATATACACCATACCGTAAGGAATATTTCCCACGAATACAACACGAGAGGGCGGCCTTGTCGACATATCGGGGAAAGGCCCGCGGCTGTTGCGTCGGAAGAGAGAAAAATGAACCGGCTAGGCGAAACGAGTCGAGCACTTGGTTGGCCCCGGGTGTCTCGAGCAGGCGCGCGTCGCGAATGCGCTGCTGGTCCTTTTTCTTCAAATCCAGAAGCTTTCTTTTGGTATGATGCAAGAAAATGATGAATGGTGGAACGTTGCGCGAGAGCCGGTGCCTTCGTAGGGGGGCTATAGATGTATGAAATTTCCCACAGCCTCGCCGTCACGTCACCTTCCGTCGCAGCTCACTGGGAGGACCAGCATTTGACAAGGCCAACAAGCAGTACATGTATTGCGCCTTTCCGGCGATTTGCCGATCATTTTGCGCTGTGGAACGAACGTGTGCTGCTCCGGGGGGGACCTGATCGGCGCTTGGCTCCTGTTAGCGTCTGTTATTCTGTTATTAGCCTCGCCCCGATCTGGCCAAGTACTTGCGACTGTGGCCTCAACGCCGCCATCATGTAAGATAAGATTCTCGACTTCGCGAATCTCGCAAAACGTGCGACAACCCAATTGTGCGCTGCATTGAGCCAACATCTCGTGCCCCTCCGTTCCGGCTTCTACGGTGCAATTGGCTGCGACCAACCCCTCGACTTTCTTTTTCAAATATCCCTCGAGCTTTTGATTTCCCACAGCAAAGTGCAAAAGTGCAGTCTTGTCGCCGCAGGCCAGGTGTCCGCTCAACAGTTCCTCGGTGGGGAGCTTGCTACCGTCAATTCCGCCACTTCGACTTTGAACCCGAATCGAATCTCAGCACGATAATCACAATGCCGGCCAAGTCGAGATTCACGAAGCTAGATGCATTCACAAAAACAGTGGATGAGGCACGCATCCGCACCACCAGCGGTGGTATTGTGACCATTGTGTCACTGCTCATTGTGCTGCTCCTGTCATGGGGAGAATGGGTCGATTACCGTCGTGTCGTGATACATCCCGAACTGGTTGTAGACAAGAGCAGAGGTATGGGAAATTCTGCGGCATCCGAATTCATTTCCTAGCAGACGACTGACCGAACCCTCCCAAACAGGAGAGCGCATGGAAATCCATCTCAACATAACATTCCCCAAGATGCCCTGTGAGCTGCTCACGCTCGATGTCATGGATGTTTCTGGAGAGCAACAACATGGAGTTGCACATGGGGTCAATAAAGTCCGCCTCCAGCCCGAAGCTCAAGGCGGCGGTGTTATTGATGTCAAATCACTGAACCTGCACGACGAGACTGCCGAGCACCTTGACCCCTCCTACTGTGGTGAATGCTACGGCGCCACGGCCCCTCCCCAGGCCAAGAAGGCTGGATGTTGCAACACCTGTGATGAAGTTCGAGAAGCCTATGCCTCGCACGGCTGGGCGTTTGGCAGAGGCGAGAACGTCGAACAGTGCACACGCGAGCATTACGCCGAGAGACTGGACCAACAGCGCGAGGAAGGTTGCCGGATTGAAGGTGGATTGCAGGTGAACAAGGTCGTCGGAAACTTCCACCTCGCCCCTGGCCGCAGTTTCAGCAATGGCAACATGCATGTCCACGACCTCGCCAACTACTGGGAGACCCCTAATGGCAAACAGCACGACTTTACCCACACCATTCACCAGCTGCGCTTCGGTCCTCAGCTGCCTGCTGCGCTGTTCCAGAGCATGGGCAAGAACATCATGCCCTGGACCAACCAGAATCAGAATCCACTCGACGGTTCCAGGCAAGTCACGACGGATCCAGGTTACAACTACATGTACTTTGTCAAGATTGTGCCCACTTCGTATCTGCCTCTGGGCTGGGAGAAGAAGTCGAAGAATGCCGCCGGTTTCGTAGATACAAATGGCGATGGCAGCATCGAGACACACCAGTACTCCGTCACCAGCCACAGAAGAAGTCTTCAGGGTGGAAACGATGCCGCCGAAGGCCACGCGGAGCGTCAGCATTCACAGGGTGGTATTCCCGGCGTTTTCTTCTCATACGTAAGTCACGAACACGTGTTGGCCACACATGATTGCATGGCCAACTTTAGCTAACAATGTTGGGCAGGACATTTCTCCCATGAAGGTCATCAATCGCCAGGAGCCAGCCAAGACCTTCACTGGATTCCTGGCGGGGCTTTGTGCCATCGTCGGCGGTACTCTCACAGTTGCTGCTGCTGTTGACCGTGGCTTGTTTGAGGGCGCCTCGAGGCTCAAGAAGATGCGGTCAAAGGACCTGTGAACAAAGGGGGGTTGGGTTCATGTGTGTGGCACACGGACATTTTGCTGAAGCATAGAATATGGCGTTTTTGTATCGTTTCCCCTTCTTTTTTTTTGGATTGTTCTGGAATGTCGGTTTGCGACGTGCTGCAAAAGCTGTGCTTATATCAAGATGTTTAGAGAGTGCCGCAGACTAGGTGAAGTAGTAGAGCGTGTAGAATTGGTCAAATCTGAGAGAATAGCTACGAGTAGAGATGTGCTTGTTCAGTATACAGCGACATATGCTACTGCCCAGGGAGGTATCAATTCTGCCTGGTGTTCCGTGGAGATGTGCCCGATCCAATTGCGCCATTGCAAAAGAATACGCATTGCACAAGTCCCTAAGACTTGTGTGATTGACACCTATATTGCTAGGCCTAGGCAAAGCCTAGATCATGACAGAAAGCGCGCTGTATAGTACAGGCCTGCTCAAGGGCTAGTACTGACCTGGAAACGAAGTAACGGGGTTTTTTTCTTCTCCTATACTAAAGGGTTTTCCCTATTAACAAACCAGCAGGAGTACTAGGAATAGCCTATTTGGAGCCAGCTGGTGTATACCTAATAATAACAATAATGGTATGATGTCAATTTTCAAGCCAGCACCGTGTTTTACAATGTATACGAGCCGGCCGAAAAGATTCAACAAGTGTCTACTTGGGCACACCCAGCTTCCTTAAAGATTCAGTGAGCCCCTGGCGGACCCAGTTGTCAACCTCTGGCTTCGTGGCGACAACAATGACACCAAGCATACCGAGAGCATTCACACCGGCTTCTTCATTTACGGCGGCTTGACGTCTCGGGATGACAATCATCCACCGCCTAGTCAGGATGAGGTTGTGAGGGCACGCCGCGTCCCGTGGAGCTGTGTCGGCATGGTCAGCCAGGCCGTGACCAACAGCCGTAGCCTGTGCGAGGAGTTCTGTGTATATCCTCACGAGACCCGCTGGGCTGCCATCATCAGCAGTCAGGCGTTTGTAGAACCAGTGAAAGGGGAC
Organism: Epichloe festucae Fl1; assembly: GCA_003814445.1. Lineage (NCBI taxonomy): Eukaryota > Fungi > Ascomycota > Sordariomycetes > Hypocreales > Clavicipitaceae > Epichloe > Epichloe festucae. The sequence goes on along the minus strand of CP031387.1, from coordinate 3,426,093 downwards.
GGCGGCCGGCTGCGCCTCGTCCTCGTCCTCGTCTGCATCCAAGAAGTCGGCGAAGCTGTGGTCTGGCTTGGGAAGAAGCTGCATGTGCTTGTGCAAGCGGCTGCAGCCCCCGTCCCTGCCGCAGTTGTAGAAGGCGACATAGTCTGAGCTCATGGAGGTGAGGACGGCCCAGGCGGCCTCCAGGTCGCTTTTTTCCAGGGGCTCATGCTGTCTGCGGTGTCCGTCGCAGGTCAGGAGCACGAGATGCGGTCTGGCGTAGCAAAACTTGTTGGCGATGAGTACGTGAGTGGAGTTGACTTGGCCAATCTCGTAGCCCTTGGTAGAGATGTCGCTTCCTGCTCGTCTCTCGCCATCAACTTCTAATCTCTCATCATCCTGCGTTGATCTCTCATCATCCTGCGTTGAATGCGATGGGAGCGTGGGCTTGTCCACAAGAGCTGAGGTAAGAACGAAACGAAACTAGACGTGGCGTTCACTCTTAGCACGGACTATTGGCTTCACGTGCTGCGTCAGTGGTACAGGTTAGGTGGTGCTCACGGTGAGACCGCCCGCCGTGTGGCGGATGGTTTCTTGGTTCTCGTCGTACCGCACTGCACCAGAGCGGACTAGGTCGTCGAAGCGGGAGAGGATGGAACTTTCGTCCATTGTTCGATGTGCACTTTCTGGTAACATGGCTACGGGATGGGCGTCCGGGAACAGGTTGCTCTCTCCTGATGAGTCTCCTCTGGGAATGAATCAGGAATGAATGAATCAAGCGAGCGCCAACAATGCGCCAGTGGGCGCACCCAGTCAGGGCTTCCACAGGGGGGTTAGGGGGTTACAGTACATCTCGGCTCTAACAAAGTCCGTCTCGCATCCGGGAGGAGCCTTTGACTGGATTTGGGATGATCTAGGCTTTGCCTAGACCTAGCAATATAGGTGTCGATTGCACAAGTAAATGATGACTTGTACAATGCGTACTCCTTTGTTGCCTCTATGGCTCAATTGGATTGGGGTTAAACCCGTATGGTAGCGCAGGCACCCGCGCTTAGCCCTGAGGGCTAGACTATGACTAAATAACTAAATTCGCTTGTAGCACTAATAATACACTGTGGTATATGCTTAGCATAGGCAGCGATTTTCCACCGCCTACCAAAGGGGGAAAAGTGGGGCGACAGTGCGGGGCCACTGCGAAGAAGAGGCTTCACCCTAGATACGAGACGAACTTTGTTGGAGCCGTGATAAACTGTGTGCCCAGGGGTTTGCAATGTGGCGTGCATTGAATAGTCAGTGGTGCAAGGCCCAGGGCCAGTGCATGCACCCTGACATCAGTTGACATCAGTTGACTAGCACTGCAATCTCTCTCCCTCTCTCTCTCTCCCTCTCCGCTTCTCCCCTTCTCCCCTTCTGGAAGCAAGAATCCGACTCGATCGGTCCCAAACCTCCATCGTTTGGGATCAAGGCCCTCTAGTACAACGTCGACATTCATCCCCGCGACTTTTCTTTATCGTCTCCTCGCTCCCACCAATACTGCACTCATTTGTCCTACCTTTCTTTGTTGGTTGAACCACTTTGACCACTGCGCATCAGGGACATCCATCGCCCTTCGATCCATTCACTTCACCCTTCGCCGGCACCTCTGACCTAGTCGTCACTGAGAATCATACCGAGCACAGTCGTTTTTTTTTTCTGGGCCGGGAACGAACTTGTTATCTCTCTCGCTTCGAGTCTGCGACCGACCACCTGCACAATCATATCCCAGTTCAACGTCTGCCTCCTGTTTTGGGCTCCAGTCAGTCTACAACAACCTGACGAAACAACGACTACTTGATTCCCGCACCAACGATCGATTACGAAGCTGCAGTTTCCGAACCCCATTCTTTCCCTGGCCCCTTAGCTGCCAGGTCGCAATTAATAGTCGCTGCTGCCAGTTTAGTTCGAAAGACACGCAACCGCCCCATGGTCGTAAAACACTTGAGCTAGCGACTGAGACACCTTGTCGAGCCAACCAAGCAGAATTCCAGCTCCCTTTGAGACTCTCGATTTCCATCGTTGCTACTGTCGGATTTCTTTCTAGAACTGCTGCGAAATCACCGACTTCTCGGAACATCTGTATGCGATTCAGCGGCGTCTTGTGACGGTGCTTGACAAAGCGATCATGTCGAAACGGCCGAACATGCTCGATTTGCGAGTCGACTCGCACTCTTCCGCCGCATCATCTATATCAAGAGCTCTGCGATCGCCTCGCATGCACGTTGCTGGCGAAGCGCCGCCGGAATTATCTCCTCTGGATGCGTTTGCTCTGCAGAGTCGGCTGTTGGCGAAACAGCTACAAGCAAGCGACAAGGAGGGAAACAGAATGAGCAGACTCCCTCCGCTGACCGTGGAATCTCCTTTGGTTCTGCAGGGTCGATCAGATTACTTCCGGTCTTTGTCGGTGGAATCCCCAACTGATGATCCCGAGTCTCCGGCGATATCTTCAGGCTTGGGCCATAGAACCGAAATCGAAGATGCTTTCACCAACGATCAACGACCCAAATCAATGCACCCTCGCATGAGCCGAATTCCACAGACACCTGATGTGGATGTACCTGCCATCCCAGAATTTATTTCAAATGGGCCGCGAGGAAGACGGATGGACGTCGCACACGACAAGGGCGAGTTCGGTGCTCGCCAAGAGCGCTCACCATCTCCACTTCAAAGTGATACTCAATCTCAATATGAAAGGCCGTTCGAAGTATCGCCTATTCGTAAAGTAAACAGATATCGCACAGACTCACAATGGCCAGGGCCTGCCTCCACAGGATCACCAGAGCGCGCGAAGCAGGGAAATTTCGATGAGCTAGGCCTTGCACCACCACCATCGCTCTTTTCCAAACGTTCGTCGAGCGCTCTTTCGTCTCCTGTTCCAGAAGATGACGAGAATCCAATCAACATGGGAAGCTCGTTTCAGTCTCTCCCTCGAAAGTTGTCCTCCGGAAGTGCTGCTTTGGCAAACGCGATGCCTTCACCCGCCATAAGCTCATCCTTTAAAAGATCACCTTCTACTGCCTCGGATTCCTCTGCTTTCCCACGCCCTTCTTTCAACTTCTCGCGGCCTCTTAGTCGAGCGGGCACGCCTCAATTTGATATGCCTGCCCGGCAGGCTTCGTCTGACAGCCAACCTTCGTTCATCCTGGCAGATGATACGGCGTATACGCCAGTCAGCATGCACAGCGAGGCATTCATGGATCAGCAAACAGATGATGGCAAGGGTGTCGCAACGTCTTACATCTATTCCAAGTTCTCTCTGCCTAGGGGCAAGTCTCTCCAGCGCTCCGAGTCCAACGACAACACTTTGCAAGCATCTCATCACTCGGAGCACCCCGTGGTGCCATTCAGCAATGCCCATCGATATCCTCTCGGTGCTGCGCCCCCGTCTCCGCCAACGAGGCCCTCTAGTTCCTCAGCTCGAACCGCACCGGATGATGCGATGAGTATGATGAGCAGTATGACTCGGCCGTCAATAGATGGCGGCAAAATGAGCTCGGACAGCTCGAGAATTGGTGCCTCGAGCCTTTCATCTTCATATCCCAACAGGCCGTCCGTGGAGATGACCCGCAAGTCCGAAGATGTACAAAGGGGACGACCGCGCACCTCTGCAGTGCACGAATTGTCGCGAGGCAGGACACCTGCCTCTACCACAACAAATGATTCTGCTAGCACGATCCGCCCGCCGCTCACTTCCAGATCGCTCGCCCCAACGGCATCAGAGATGTCCGCAGAAGAACATTTAGCCAAGGGGATACAGTGCCACGAGAACGGCTCTTTGAAGGAGTCAACATACCACCTCAGATTAGCTGCGCGACAGAACAACCCCACGGCTATGCTGTTATATGCATTAGCGTGCCGGCATGGCTGGGGTATGCGGGCAAATCAGAAAGAAGGAGTGGAATGGTTGAGGAAAGCCGGCGAGTATGCCAGCATCGAAATAGCCGACGATGAGGACCAGGTGAAGGAGGGCCGTGCAGCCCCAGCCGATGTCCTCGAGAGGAGAACACGTAAGGCTCAGTTTGCTCTGAGTATCTACGAGCTTGGTGTATCCCACATGAACGGATGGGGGATCGAGCAAGACAAATCTCTTGCACTGCGGTGCTTCGAGATTGCGGGAAGTAAGTCATATCACATTTATTCGAGCGATACGCTGTAGGACTGGAACTCATCACTGTTTCCTAGATTGGGGAGATGTCGACGCCTTAGCTGAGGCAGGATTCTGCTACGCTCAAGGTGTAGGCTGCAAGAAGAATCTAAAGAAGAGCGCCAAGTTTTATCGTATGGCTGAAGCGAAGGGTATGAGTATGGTTGGAAATAGCTGGTAAGTCGCTTCCGCAAACACGACCAAGAAGATGACACGGAACTACTTCTCTGGCTTTCTTGTTCCTTTTCTGGGATAAATGTGTGAAGCTAATGCGCACCACTCAGGATTCACAAAGCTAAATACAACGACGATGATAAAGCTTCACCGGAAAAGAGCAAAAAGAAAGCACGAAGCAAGTCCCGTACGAGAACCATGTTCGGCCTAAAGTCCTAAGAAAGAGCCCGAACCCCGCGAAATACGACGTTGTAATTCAGCAAGTCTTTCCACCTTTTAATGACCATGACGACTCCCATTATCATATCCCTACCTCTTTTGGAGTTCAAATGCCTTCTCCAACATTTCCGTTTTGTCCATACTTATTCAAGACACCGATCGTGCGTCGTCACATCTCATGATGGGTAATAATCACCACCACATCTCTTCTCGAATGCACCCTTAACCGCCACACTTGGTCCTCACTCTACGGTGAAGTCGATCAACATTGACGACAAAACTTATCAGACGAGCGGATCCATGTCATGCACTAAAGTCATATAAGGGGAACATTTTCAATCCTCCTTTCACCCTCGACAGGGTCTTTTTTTTTTTTTTTTTTTTTTTAACCATCTTTCCTCTTCTTTCTCCACGCATCATCAGGTCTGGGACAAGGGATCGGTGCTATTACATTTCGGCTATTTTGTTCTACTTGTTTCCATGTACGAAACGGCTCTTGTAGCATATGGAATTACCTTTGCAGAGTCGCAGGTGCCTTAACTTTCCATGTTTCGGGTTTAAAAGTGGGATAATCAGCGGTCTAGCCATTCTCAGTGTCGTGAGGCACATCGCTCAGCATTTAAAGAAGAAACCCCCATTGTATTGCCTACAACGTCACGGCAACATTGCGCTGGATCTATTCATGCCTGTGCGGGTTTGTGACGGCTCCTGCTTGGCGTTCATATCCGAGTTTAATGTACGAAATAAAGACAAGTCAGATTTCGTATTGGTACACGCGTCTATTTCTTTCACTTTAGACCCCCGCTTCTGGATCCTCTCTGGGGATTGATCAAAGCCCGACTCAAGGATCCACGTCCATCTTCTCTGCCTCAATGGGCACCTCCTGAACACTCACGTACCGCCCAATCTCATTCTTCTTGATGATCTTTTCGTTGAGCACAGCAGTCGTCCCCTTGGGATAGGCGTAGCTCTGTAGCTTAGCACTCTTCTCATTGGGCCTGATGTAGTTTCTCTTCAAGGTTGTCTTGTCCTTGGTAATGACGGCAACATCGACGTTGGAACCGGAGCCCAAGTCGTTGAAGATGCCGGATAGAATGGCCTCGCTACATAGCTTCACAGCGTCGTCCTGCGTCAAGTTTGGTTTCCACTGTGTCTCAAAGACGCTCATGGCGGCCAAGCTACCGCTGCCCATGGTGACATAGGGCAGCTTGTCGGTGCTACCGTGGGCGTGCACGGTGAAGAGATGCGTTCCCGTGGGATCGCATCCCGCGACGACGAGGTAGGCGCCAATGTGGCCTTGGTACCGGAAAAGGTGCTGCTTGAGGAGGGTCATGCAGGTGACGACTCGGGGCTTGCGGCCTGTAGATAGAGAGTGCAGTTCTAGCTGTGATGAAATGAGAGCGGTGGTGAACTCGGTGTCAGCGGCGGTACCGGCTCCTGCACACCAGATCTGGGGGGAAATGTAGTGAAGCTTTTCGCAGTTCTTGTCGGCGACAATGGGACCAGATGTGGCTCGGGTATCAGCTGCGATCTGAAGGCATGCCAAGGCAGGTGTGGTTAGTGTCATGATTCGTGCGGTACTTGGGACCACGCTCAGTGCAAATACGTACGACGACACCACCGTCGAAGATACAGCCTACAATGGTGGTACCTGTGCTGGTGGCTCTGGGCAGGGGAACGCCCTTGGCGTGCAGCGCCGCATTGCGGTTGTAGTTTGAAAAATCGAAGCCGGGCATGGTGAAGAAGGTAGGCTCGTCGTCGTCGGCGTTGTCAGGTTGGCAGGGTTTCCAACTGCGTTGCACCGAATTGACGGTCTGTGGTCTTGTTCTATTCTTCGGACTGTTCTCAGGCGGGGGGGTATTGGGCGCTCAAATCTTGGAGACAGCGAAGGAAAGAGCTGATTGCTGGTGTTTGTGATCGATTGGCCGATGGGGAGGAACAGCTTTCGCCTGTGAGGTGTGGTTGGCGTGGAGGGAGATTTGACAAGGTGCAGCAGGTTAGAGCTGGATGACGAGGCTGAGAGCTGCCTTCCAACAGCAGGGGAGCCTGCGCTTGCAGTGCTGGGTGCCAGTGCTGGGTGCCAGGTACGGATTAGTACGGACTAGTACGGACTATTATTACGGAGTGGACGAATGGATGGGAAATGTACCTTGTACATTCAGTCACGTGGCTGTTGCTTCCTCTGCATGTTGTGGTCTAATAATACCAGGCAGCTTTTTTTTTTTTGTGAAAAAGAAGTTGGCTGAGTCATGCAGCTCTTTGTCGCGACGACGTGCAAGCGACCGTTCTGCTGCATTAATTAATCCAGCTTTTATTTTCATACGTCCTCCATCATTTGCATCCGGGGCCTCGTGTACTTACGCAATACCAGAGAAACTCGACTAGGAATCACGGGTTCTGGCTGCCGAGTAACGTAGACTTCGTTGACGAAGTCCACTCTTTAGCTTTTTGTACCACAGCTTATTATTACTTTGCTGCTTTGCTGCTGCTGCAAGTGGGTACGCGGCACTACTCCAATCACGCACGACTACAATACCCGATGCTCTCACATCGAGAGCCCCTGCACACATTCGATTCATGATCTTGGGCCTCTTCATAGCAGGCTGGTAACATTCTCGCAAACATGTTTGGGAATACAGGTACCGCTGCCGGCGGTGCTACCGAAGGGCCTGAGCTGGAAACCATACAGACAGAGGTGGGCATTGGGACATGCGTCACGATTGGTCTTGGCTCGTCTGGCCAGCCGCCCGAAAATCAACCAACTGACATGATTTGCTGTAGGATCTTGGCTTTTTGCCTATTGCTGGTGAAGCAAAAGTTCGTCTCACGTCGCCATGGAGTTCCGCCCCGGCCGATACGGCTTCTCTTCTTAGTGTCGCCTCTCGACAGGGCCTTGTCGCTGCTGCTGGCCCCGATCAGATCATCATTGCGACGACGCAATCTGTCAGAGAGGCTTTTAGTTCAGCCAAGGAAGGCGATTCAGAGGTTCGCTCTTTTGAACCTCAGCTCAAAATTCCCGCTCCCACGCGAATCTCGCATCTTGCGTTTACAGCCGACGAAAAGTATCTCATCATGTCCGCGGAGTCTGGTGGGGGTCTTGCAGTGTATGATGTTCAAAGCCTTCTTCAGGGATCTTTGAATACTGCCTTTGAACTCCCAACAAACAGTGAATCCCTTCGATTACTTGCCCCAAATCCAACCGCAGAGAAGGCTGAGCTTTGCGCTGTCGTAACGACGAATGGCAACTTGTATATGGCAAACTTGAACGAACGAAGATTGAGCAGTCCGTTGAAGACTCAAGTGAGCTGCTTGAGCTGGAGTACCAAAGGCAAGCAATTATGTGCTGGCATGGGCAATGGTACTATTTGCCAGATGACTCCCGAAGGGGAAGTCAAAGCAGATATTCCTCAGCCCCCAAACTCGGGAAATTCATATGGTACGTATCGAAACTCATTCTGTAGTGCTGTCTCACTAATATTGATTTGATAGTATCTTCTCTCGCATGGTTGGAAAACAACCTCTTCCTGGCTATTTACACTGTTGCAAACGTATCCCCGCCTAGCTCTGTATACAATATAATCACTCGGCAGCCATCACCATCATCTTTCACATTTCGAAAGTTGACGGATCCCGTGGAACCTTTTGGGGCTGAGAAGGCGCCACATCATTCCATTCTGCGACTACGAGATTTTATGGATCTGCAAGATCTTCTCATCGTATCATCCACCGCGTCAACGGAATTTGGTATACTCACCAGATCGAAGACGCCTTTGGCCAATGACAAACCTGCTGAATTGATAACGAATATCTTCACGACCACGGAGCTTCGGGCGGACACAAGGCGACCTGCTCTTCCGATGACAGAAAGCATGGAAGACCCGGTGGCAATTGGCGCTTCCTTGGACCTCTCTAGCAAAGAGAATGTCTACAAGCCTATCCCATCGATTGAGGAGCTAGATCAGACTTCTGGACCTTTGCCTGGTTTTTGGGTTCTCACCCAAGAAGGTGTTTTGTGCTCTTGGTGGCTCGTCTACGACGATGCAGTCAAGAAGGGACAAAATTATCCTGGGCTGGCGGTGATGGATAACACAGCTGCGCCAGCAATGACAGCAACGACGCAAGCAACGACGCAAGCAACTCCCATAAAATCAGCCTCCCCGTTTGCTGCCTCTAGTAACACTCCTTTTGGATCTTCCACCACTCCCACTACCGCTCCCGCCTTCGGAGGTTCATCACAACTGGGTCAACAGGCTTCGCCGTGGAGAGGATCAACGACTACACCTACAGCCACTGGGGGTGCAGCTTTCGGCTCCAGTACGTTCGGCAGATCACCCTCAGGCTCCGGTTCGGGCACGGCTTTCGGTAAAACCAGTACCCTGGGTTTCGGCCAATCCTCGCAGCTGGGCATGAGAACTTCTCCTTGGGCGTCAAGCGCCGCAGGATCAAAACCTGCGTTTGGCCAGCCCGGATTTCCCACTTTTGCCAGTGGAAATAACAATCAGAGTCCCTTTAGCTCTGCTGCACCCAATGATAATATATCAGGAACGGCGGGCCCAGCCTCCATAACAGCAGCCTCTGGGAGTGCATTTTCCAGCTTCTCCACTCAAGGAGGGTTTTCATCTCTTGGAGCCAACTCCAATAATCCTGGTGGATTTGGAAGTGGCATTAAATTTAGTCACAGTTCATTTGGCACCCCTCATGCTTCTGCATCTTCCTCGGGGATAGGTTTCCCTGCCAAACAAGAGAAGTCGACGGACGGTTTTGGATCAGCACCATTTAAGCTGGAGTCGTCGTTTAAACCTGACCCATTTCAAAAAGACTCAAACGAAAAACGTTCTGGAGCTTCTGGCTCCTCCATGTTCGGACGTGCATTTGGGTCTGCATTAGGCGACGCCAGTGACAAGACTGGAGAGACCACACCTGCTGCCAAGGACGAAGATATGGATACCGCCGAGTCAACCGAGGAGACACCTCTAAGCAAAGCACAGTCCCTCTTCGCTCCTCAATCGCCCCATGAATCTACAACACCAACATCAACGCCGGCACCTTCAAGATTTAGCTTCCCAACATCGTCGACCCCAGGCACATCTTCTTTCGGGCCAGCGACTAGAACAGAGACACCATCTAGCAGTTTATTTGTCACATCAAAAGATACACCAAAGGCAGGAGGGTTTGAATCCTCGGGCAATTCTAAAACTTCTCCTTCGCTCGCACCGGAACCGAAGATAAAGAGCAAAGAGCAGGACGTGCCGCTTCCACCTGACACCACGAGTAAAGCAGCTTATCCACTGGGCGATTCGTCGTCATCCTCAGCGGCTTCCAATCGCAGCCATATGTTTGCAGCATCAAGCACGCCACTCAAAAGCAGCGCGACGCTATCATCATCTGATTCGACGACACCAAAGCCATTACCCACGCCCACAGATACTTTCCTGCCCCCAGAATTTACTAAGACGGCCCAATCCACTGAAGCGCCACTTCCTCCTGACTTTGTGAAGGTCAGCAAACCCACTGAGAAACCAGGGGTGGCCGAAGATGCGCCACTTCCACAGGACTTCACCAAGACGGCCACCCCTGATGACGCCCCGCTGCCACCTGACTTTACAAAGGCGAAGTTACCTTCAGAAGTCGAGGATGCTCCTCTGCCTCCGGATCATGTGCTCCCGAAAGCGCCATCCAAGGAGCCGTCAAAAATCCCCTCAGTGCCGGAGACTGCAGAAGACGATGGAAGTGACCTAGGCGAAGACGAGGATTCAGAAGGTAGTGGAGTTGACGTTGCAAAGGATCTCAGTCCTAGTACTAGTGGCGTGAATATTACACCCGGAATCACCCCCCAAAGTTCATTTGGTGGTCCAGCGGGAACGCCTTCTGCAACTGCTAGACCTGAAGACAGGGCACGTCTATTCGGCGAAATCAATCGCAATGCACCTCTGTTTCCCAAGCCGAACCAAGCCAGTCCTCGATCGCCTAGTCCTCTGCGAGGTGCTGTGCCCCAGAGAGTGATGAGATCTGATGTCTCTCGATCGGTTAGTGCCCCAGGAATGGCATCACAAATTCTGGGACCAAGGCAATCGCAAATGCATCCGGGGAGCTCGATCATCAGCAGTAGAGAAAGGCAGCCAAACGCAAATGACCCTTTTATGCTTCAGCACAGGCGGATGAGGGAACGACAGGAGGCCGAGGAGACACAACCTCTCGTGGATGAGGAGGATGACGAGGTGCAGAAGGTCCTTGCCTCGGAAGTCGAGGGTACTTTGGAATTGGATGAGTTTATCGCACACTCGAATGTGGCGCCGCCGGCTAAAGAGAGTGTTCCCGCTCAGGTTGAGGCCGTGTACCGCGATATCAACTCAATGATTGATACATTAGGTCTCAACGCCCGAGCAGTCAAAGCGTTCATCAAGGGCCACAACGAAAGTGCTGCCGAAGGAGGGCGAAGCAAACATGATCTTGAAATTCCCGATGACTGGGTTTTATGTGAGATTGACGACCTGGGTGACGTGCTCGACAATGAACTTCACGCCAACTTGGAAAATGGCCGAGTACAGGATTTGGAGGACAAACTGGAGGCTTGTCAGGATCTGTCACGCGATATGCAGCGGCTGCGCGCTAAGCAGGAAGATCTCAAGAGGGTCATCATGGCCAAGATGGACCCTGACCAAGCCGAATATGCTCAATCACTACCTCTTAGCGCCGAGCAGGCAGCCCAACAGAACGAACTGAGGCGTGAATATGCCAACTTCACAAACCTGCTGACACAAGCGGAAGAAGCATTGACTGTCCTTAAGACGAGAATAGCAGCAGTGTCAAGCTCTTCGGGCAGGCCAGGCGCCAACGTGCCTACAGTGGAAGCGGTAATGCGGACAATATCCAAGATGACATCGATGGCAGAGAAGCGGAGCGGAGACATCGACGTACTGGAGACTCAGCTTCGTAAGATGAAGCTTGGACCAACTAGTCGAGAAGGCTCGCCAATGGTGACACCACAGACTAGAAGGAGTATCGTGACATCGCCAGACTCGACGCCATCTCGCAACTTCCGACACAGCCTCGCCCTTTCATCAAGCGTAATGTCATTTGGCGGCGCGTCGAGAGCCACGCCGCCACGCAAGAAGCTCAGTGGCTTCAGTAAGGAAGAGAAGGGAGATTTGATGGAGAAGAGAATGAGACGGCAGGCTGTACTCTCCAAGCTGAAGGAGAGCGTAGGAAAACGAGGGGTCAACGTGTGGAATATGGAGGACATTGACTAACCAGCAACAGGCTGTCATTGCAGCGAGAAACACGGCACAATCGAGGACATTTTGGTGTATTCTATGGTATAAGGATAGTGTATTTAACAGAGACGACTGCCTCGTTGTACCAATATCTTGATGACGGCAGTTCACATTGAAGGGAAGGATTCGAGGCATATACATACCTGATTACTTCTACTTCCTGGCTCACTCAGATTTCAAGGTAATTACCGGACATTCTAAAGTTCTGACGTCTGGTCTGGTTGTTCCTTGAAAAACGCTAAAGCATACCTAGTCTAGTGCGAGAAGGTTAGGTGGGTCCCTGCTTCCTGCACCTTCTTCTTGCACTGCACTCCAGCGCAAGCAGGCGAGTCACCTTTTTTTTTTTTTTTGGTTTTTTTTCCTTCCTAAACCAGATTCGTCCCTCACCTCTGACTTATCAAACTTTATCGGAGGGGCCATTCCAAAAAAATCCCCAAAACCTTGAACACCGACGAAACATCTCCAGCTCTGCCATTGACACGTCACATTTCGCTATGTCTCCGGCGCAAACAGCAAGTTGGCGAAATGCGCCTAGCGCAGAAGAGCTAGAGCGACGAAACGTAAGTCCTCTCTTTGCTGTTATACATCATTTCCAATAGCTGTGTCGCTTTGTTCCCTTTTCTTTCGGCTCTTTGCTTTCCAATTTTGGGCTCTGAAAGCTCAGTCAAGCTTCAAGAGAGGAGTAAATCTACCCACACACACACACAGACACAAAACTAATGCTGACTTTGGTGTGCCTTATGATGAAACCTCCAGACTGTCGGTATCAACCTCGAAACTGTTACCGACGTGACTTCGGTCGATTTCCCGGGCCATTACCCTGGCGAGGACCTTACTTTTTCTCTCGATCGTTTCCGCGCCGGTCTCTCCGTCAAGTTCCACCAAAATGAAGCGATGAACGCATCATTTTCGCTGATGGGCATCGATGCCTCGCTTGCAAATGCCTTCCGACGCATACTCATCGCCGAAATTCCCACATTGGCTGTTGAGAATGTGTACATTGAAAATAACACATCAGTCATTCAGGACGAAGTCCTAGCCCATCGATTGGGGCTGATTCCCTTTGACGGTGGCCGTGAAGGACTGCAAGATTTTTTGAAATGGCACAAGAAGCCGGAGCCCGGTGAGGATCCGTTCGCTGGCTGCTTCGACTGGAACACGGTGAGGCTAGAGTTGAACGTTACCTGCACGGTGAACCCGAATGCCGCGCCGGACGAACAGGACCCTCGGAAGGCATTCAATAATGCGAACGTCTATGCCAAGGATATCGTTTTTGTCCCCATCGGGAAGCAGGTTGAGTACTTTAGCGGCGAGGACGCCATCGCACCTGTGAACCCGGATATTTTGATTGCCAAGCTGCGACCCCAACAAACCATAAATCTATCGATGCATATGCACAAGGGAATTGGCGCGGATCACTCCAAATTCTCGCCTGTTGCTACGGCGTCGTACCGTCTGATGCCCACCATCAAGATTCTAAAACCAATTTTGGGCTCTGACGCCGAGAAGTTTGCCAAATGCTTCCCCGAAGGAGTCATTGGTTTGGAAGAAGTGACGGCCAAAGAAGCTAAACAGGCAGGAAGCGGCTACGAGGGCCACGCCGGCGAGAAGAAGGCCGTGGTGAAGGATCCCATGAAGGACACCGTCAGCCGAGAATGCTTGCGGCATGCCGAATTTGAAGGCAAAGTGAAGCTGGGCAGGAGAAGGGACCACTTTATCTTCTCGATTGAGAGCACTGGCCAATGGGATAGCGATGAGCTTTTTATGGAGTCGGTGAAACATATGAAGCTGAAGTGCAAGAAGTTGGAGCAGCAGGTCATCAACATGGCAAGGTGAGCTCTTGTGGCTGACTTGACTGGCTCTTCCTGGGGTTTTAAATGGGAGAACAAGGTGGGCATTTACTCTGGAGTTTGCATGTTACGGCTTTGTGCACTTTTCTTGTTGTCAGGCACCTGTCGTCCTGCTTGTTGATTTGACTACTCTTTTTTTCCTCGGATAGATATAACGGGACGATACCATGGCAAAAGTCCAGGATTTATGGCTTCGTCGCGCTTTGCTGCGATCACCTTGTGTGGATTCATCGTAACATTTGTCGTTTAAAGTGTATGTACATAGTGGATCTCGTCTTTCTTACTTTATACATGATCATGTTTGTCTCATCACACACCAGAAAACGCTCAAACCCCCCCCCCCCTTTTTTTTTTCTTCTAGCATATCACACACAGCAGAGAGCCTGAACTCGGGAATTTGACGCCAGGTATCACTCTTGAGACGCTTTTTTGAACTTGAGGTAATAGTTAAACTCGAGCGGGAACGCCGGATCAGTAACAACAACATGCTGCTTGTCCTCTAAACCCAGCTCAGAAATACTCATGGCAAGATGCGGTCGCGTTTGCTCCTCCAATTGGGGCGGAAATTGCATGTACAAGGTTTTGCCCTCTGCTCGAATCGACGGTCGCTTCAGCTGAGCCTCGGGACGTATGGAAAGAGAGTTCAAGAGTTCTTGAAGGGTGGTGCGAGGATCGATTTCCAGGGGACGAGCCTGTCGCCCGCAGACGGGGCAGTCGTCCTTCTTTTCATGCTTGAAAGTGTAGGTGTAGATGCCGTCGTTGCCCGAGTACATCATGTAGTTGTTTTCGAAGCCGAGACAGGGAGCGGAATTTGTGGCAATCTTGAAGGCTTCGTTGCAGCAGGCGCCTGCGATGATGGCATTAGTCGAAGCAATGGCGGGTATGATATTCTTGACGGTCCCCTGCGTCAGGGAATACGTGACGCCGGATATGCCGAATTCTTGGGAACGAGCCAGGGCCTTTTCGTACAGCCAAGTGATGTGCTCGGGATCATCTTTATCCAGTTGTGGGAACGGCTTCTCCTCTTCCCAGGCGATGATATGCGCCCATTCTACGCAGTGTTCGGGCTGTCGCGGGATGGAGGCAATGGTGCACAGGGGTACGGCAGCCCTGGGAGCATGCATGTCCAGCTGGCATTCGATGCAAGACGTCATGGAAGGCAAGATGACGCGAGCTTGGCCCTTGAAGCCTTCGGTGCCGCCGTCGATGAGTGGCTTGACGCCGTCTGGATCGTCTTCCGACTCCTCGGCGATGGAGACGAGCATGGCGTTGATCCATCTCCGGGCCTCGATGGAGTCGAGTCCGCATACCACGAGCTGGAATTGCTTGTAGAATGATTGGTCAAAGTCTTGGATTCTTTTGTTGTGCGCCGTGATGGAGACGCCCTTGACGCGGTTCTCAACAAACTTGGCTGCTACTTCGGCCTTGTACTTGCCCACGTCGGACTTGCGGAAGAGGAATTGCCTGTTCAGGTTGGATACGTCGATGGTGTCTGGATATTTAATTCATATTGTTAGCGCGCTACAAAATCGTGAACCCCAAAATGAGTTTTCTTCTCGTCTCTTTCTCCCTTGGATGTAAGTAAGAGCGGGAAGGCACATGGACAAACCCATATCGATTACATGGATGTCCTTGAATTTGGAAAGAGCAAGGTTCTTTAAAATTTCGCATCCCAGACCACCGGCGCCGCTTATAATGGAGTAAGTTTAAGCGATTGAAAATGTGTGGAAGATTTCAGGACGTACATGACTCTGTGATTTCACAATTAGTCGGCAAATCTCGCACATAACGAGGGTCTTGCTAGGCCAGTGTGCAAACTCACAAAACCTTGAACTTCTCGAACTGCGCCAGGTACTCTTCAGCTGTGGCATCGGGATCTGTGAATGGCCCTGGAGTGCGGCGTATGTGGTCGAGGTACTTCCTGTTTGCCTCGTCAGATCGATTTCATCTGGTCCATCTATGCAGCTTGATTCTTTCTTTCTTTGGCGCGTCAGCCAGTCATTATGGTTCTGGTTCAAGACGCACCATCTTTCCTCTTCGCTGACAGCACCGCTACCTGGTGTCTGTGTGCCGGTAGTCATGACTTTCTCTTGGGAGATGAAAAACTCGTTGCTTGCTTGTGAGTGTCCTCCGGAGTCGTGTCAGTAGATGTTAGAGAGGGAGTTGTGCTGTGCTGGCGGAGAGGCTTCCTTCGGCCTTCGGTGAGCTTCGGCGAGTTTAAGTGAAGGTGGGGCGGGGCGGAGCTGAGCTGAGCTGTCACGAAACCGTTTGCACCTGCCCAGTGCCCAGTGCCCAGTGCCCAGTGCCCAGTGCCGACTCACTTTTCGGGCCGCTCATCGGCTTGTCTGGTTATTGTTATTAGATTGCGGGATGGACCGCTTGTGAAGTGAATGGTTCCTCATCGTTTAACATATCGGACGACCTACATCGGTCAGGCTGGTGGGATTCTGCACCACCATAGCCATGGATGAAATGCTCACTCCGGTCCGCACAACCTACTTGCGACACAAGACTGATGATGAACCTCTTTTAGTCCAAGTTCGGTCATCGGCGACCAGAAAGACGACGGCCTCTATCAAGGACTCACCGACTTCTAGCATTGAGTCCGCTGATGATGCATTGTCCGTCCTGAAAAGTCAGCCTGACTACGATTCGTTGTCTGCAGCTCTTCGGTTCCTCACCAGCAAACAGGACTCGTCAACGTTTAACATCCATGTTCCCAGCCCAAAGAGCGCTGCTATTGCTCATGTACTGGTCACTGAAATCGCCACAAATTATTGGACTTTGTTGCGGGAAGGATCATCGACCGAAGAGGCCGCGGCCCCTGCGGGCCAGAATCTGGACGCAGATCGGCTGATCCAAAGCCTACAAAGTGTTACTGGCGTGAATGCCATGGTTGGACATGTCAAAGCTCTTCTTCTCGAGTCGAGAACTGGCAAACAAGATCTCAGGAGATCTGATGTTCAACTTCATCTTGGTATCTTTCTGCATCTCTTGGCTGCGTTATTGGAAGGGGGTAGTGCTATTCGACAAATATGGCGTTCATCAACATCATATCTGGTCGACGCGGCTTCGAAAAGGGTCCAAACAAACAGCCTCATATCGCTTGTCACAAGTGGGAAGATCTTATCACTTGCTGCTGAGGCCTCGGGCATAATAGGGCAAGATGAGGTCCCTCACAGTGCTCGATGGCTCATCGATGGCGCCGACTACAGTAGATGGATAGCGCAGAACCTTGTAGCATGGGCAAAAGTTTACCCTGGCGATGATCTTGAGCTTCAGTTCTGTTTCGATCTTTTCCAACGGTCTCTTTCGCTAGGATATGCTGGTATGTCTTCCTCTCAAGTTATGGGAGAGGCAACATGACGACTATGTTTTGAACTAACTGGGCCGTGCAGAAACTATAGTGACTTTCATCATTGATGAGCTATTGCTCTCTCAAGGTCTACCGCGCGAACTGTTCTCCAAAGTTTGCCTGCACCAACCGCAAATAATTAAGAAAGTCGTGAACATTCTGTTAGGATATCTGTCACGAAGATTTCTGAATCACTTGGAATTGGGACAAGCCGCGCCGAATGCGAACGTGTCTGCGGTGGCAGGCGTCATAAACGACGTTGTTCAGAATGACCCGACTCGTATGGAACAGCTCGTCAGTTGGTGCTGTAGCACATCTGGCGCCGGTCTGGGTGATTCTGTCGGCATCAGACGAGCCGTGGTGGCCGTGTTGGCAAAGGATAAAGAGACAATCACTTCGGTTCTGGAAAAGAGTCTGAATCAGTTTGGGGACCAGCTCTACATCAAGCATACTGCAATCATGCAACAACAAGGTGAGTCTCTCCATTCTGTGCTTGCTGGAATCGGTGTGTAATTTGACAACGAGCTCACCAAGGTATCATCAGCACATGCCGAACTATTACTCCTTGCTGCCGGATATGTTGCGAGGCTGTCCCCGATAAAATTGAGCATGCTTCTGCGCTCTGGAACCTATCTGAGGACAATCTCCAATCGAATCGCTTCTACACACGCAAGGGCTCGTTTCTTGGGAATGTGTGTAGGCGAGGCTCTGTCGACGCTGCAAGATTCCAATACGAAGAAGCTCGATTTCCATATGGAAGAAACTGATTCTGTGGAAGCGCAATGGCTTAAAGGTCTCACCAGAGCGACTGACTCTGTTGGACCAGCCAAGCCAATTCTCTCTAGCATTTCGCAGTCGCAGTCGCAGTCGCAGCCGGTGAACTCGGAACGCCCCCGAGTGACGACTTCGAAGTCAAAGTCAAAACCACAACCACAACCACGACCTAGAATCAAAGGCAAAGGCAAAATGCCAGTGTCCCAGCCGGCGCCGAGACCTATTGTGGAGGAAGTCGATTCCTCTGATGAAGATGAAGACGACGATCTCCAGCCCATTCTGGATAAAGGCTCAGACCCCGAGGACTCTGATGATGACGCAACTCTCGTCCGGAGAAATAAGCCAAAACCACCCGTGTATATCCGCGATCTCATCACGTTTCTGCGAGACTCCGAATCCTACGACAAGCAAGAACTGGGCGTGAAGACGGCACCGACACTTATCCGTCGAAAAGCTAACTACGGCACCGAGGTCAGTTCGCATGCCGAGGAGCTCGCACGTCTTCTGGTTGGCCTACAAGACAAGTTTGACATCGACAACTTTGAGAACCTACGCCTTCAAAGCATGATCTCTCTTGTCATCGCACAATCCAAGTCCATGGCGCCCTGGTTCGCGCGCACCTTTTTCGAAGGCGACTACTCCCTCTCACAGCGGACCTCTGTCCTTGTCACACTGGGCTTATCCGCCCGAGAGCTCGCCGGCATAGAAACCCCCGGGCGCCAGTCCGCTCCGAGTTTTGCGTCCAAACGTCTGCCCGACAAGATGGAACAGTTCTATTTCGAACCAACCCAACAAGCACGAACTTTGCATTCGCCCCAAATTTCCCAACTCAAGGGGCTTCCTCCCAATGCCCTCGACACGATCACCCAGTCCCTGACGTCTTCATTCCTGGGGCCCCTAGCCGCAGAAGCAGCCGATGCCACCAGCGGGCCTGACGCATTAAAGGTGCAAACATTTACAGCGCGGTACAAGTCCAAATCTAGAGCTAAGCCTCGCGTGCGGGCCATTCCAAACACAACCGCCGCTGTTCTCTCCACATACTTCTTCTCTCCCCTGACAGCGCACTTCCAATTCGCTCTACGCTCTTCGAAACCCGTTGTCTTGAATCCAGCCGTACTAGCATTGTATCTCCAGACACTGGGTATCATTGTCAACGCCGCTGGTCCTTCGACACTATCTCTCCCGCAAATAACATCAGAACTATGGGACCTGCTCCTTCGAGTGAGAGTCCATGTGATGGGGGACGTGGGCGCCACGAAGGGGTGGCTTGTCGCCATGTCCGTGCTACTGGAAGTGAATGAGGATAACATGCGAAGACTATGCGAGGAGCAGAGTCGCGAGATCGTTGAGTCGAGAGAATGGGTGTCGGCCGTTTTCGAACGCACAAGAGGAGAAGATGGCGGCGACGAAAACGACGTCAAGATGTTGGCGGCAGGAGTGCTGATCAAACTGGGTGAAGTGATTGAGAAGTATCAAGCTTTGTTGATGGGGGACTTGATCGGTTTCAACTAGACGCTGACCCAGAGAAATGTTGGCTACAGCACTGATGATTGCGCAAAAAGTGATAATGAATAGAAACCAGTAGGGAAAAAAAAAAAGACCTGCGAGATGCATGTGCATCATGCTACATGCTCATTCTTCCCGCGAGTTGCTACCAGAGCTACCCGACCTGATTTTGACCAAACTGAACGCCCGCCCCATTGACCTTCTATACTAGAGCAAAGAGGCAATTTCAACTTCAAACCAATGATTCCTATTTCGTACAAATGGATCCCTGGATTCCGGCGCTAACCTTCCAATCAGCTCACTGTGCCTTCACTGTGCCTGCACTTTCATAAAGCCATAGTACATGTCCTCCATGTTTCTTACTTCTCAGTATACATCACTCTTTCATTCCGATATCGATGCTTTCGATTGCGTTGTCTCCCTCAAATTCCATCACCGACCGCCTCCAATCTGGTTACACTACTTCGCCGAATAGGAAGACTTGCCAAATATGCATTCGCGTGGCTGAGATGATCTCCCAAGCTCATCGCCAATCGACGAAGCTCCTTCTTGACGTCATCTGCCGTTGCCTGTCCTTGCATGACATGTGGTGAAGGCGCATCGGGCAGATATGGCAATACAGCGTCTTGATACCCCTCCGGTGCCTCGTTGAAATCAGATGGCTGTGGAGCTGGGTCTTGATAGGTAGAACGAAATGTGGCATTGTTCGGTCCTGCTGCTTGTTGCGGGGCCATATCCTCGGGATCCATGTCGGCAAACTCGCTCAGCGAGTATGGTCTGGCTGTGGTGTAGTCCTGGTGGTTACGAGTGCTTGTATCCTCTTGTGGGGTTTGCTCGCTGTCGGATGGCCCGTCAGGCAGGTCGACAAGGGCGCTTGAGAAGTCTGACTCGTCCGACACGTAGATGGACGGTTCTCGAATCGTGGTGGGCATGACGTAGAGAGAGGCGTGTTTCTCCAGCTCGAATGGATTAGCACCACCCACCTCTGAGCCGCTTATCGAGGCAATATCCGAATGCGATGTCGATGGTCGGGTGTAGTCTGCTCCAGAATCCGCAAAACTCATGTCCAGGTCGATAAGACTACCAACTGAGGCGCGATTATCCACGCTTCCTGTACTCGACGGGGCAAGATCATTGAATCCAATTGATGTCTCATACGGCTCTGTGGGATGATGGATCAAAGGCGGCCGTGCCGAGCTAGGCGTAGTACTCTCAGTAGTTGGCGGGAACCTGAACATTTCTGGATTCGCCGAGGCAGGTGGCGGCATGGTGGGAAACTTCCAATCTCGTGTCCGCCGATTATTGCTGCTCATGTCCGCTGGATCGCTAGAGGGTGGTTTTGCGTAAGGTGTATCCCCCACGTCGTAATCTATAGATGCGCGAGAATCACCGGCTCGGATGGTCCCCAGGTCGACAAACTGGGAAAGATCACTTCCATGCAACGAAGCATCCAGGTCAATCAGCGACTCTCGCACATCGGCAGGGGCCACTGATTCATCTCGCAAGGGCAGATCGGAACCAGGGGCTTGGAATAGCCTCCCGTAATAGGCTCTCGAGTTATCTTCATAGTTAGAAATGGTGTTGGGATCAAAGATTTTTTCTAGTGGCGCCTTGACTGAGGGTAGCTGAGGAGGCGGTCTTCGCCTTGACTTCCCCTTCTGGGGCTTCGACGTCTCCTCGTATGCTTGATTACTGAAATCGACGTTTGTGCCATAAACATCATATACGTCCTGAGCATCTCCGCTATCAAATACTTGCTGATCGAAAGCAGCGGTCGTGCTGAAATTCCACTCATCATTGTCCATTGCGGTGGACGACAGGTCTAACAGACCTTGTGCGCCTCCTGCCGAGAAGAGAGATCTTCGATCTCCACCTTGAGCCTCCCAAAGCTTGAATGCTCGAACCAAGTGCGACAACGATGTTGTTGGAAAAGCTTCCTCGGTCTTGAAGATATATTTGTGCCTTTGTATCTGCTCAATTGTTGGTCGCTTGGAAGCCTCATGCTGCATACAATACGCAGCAAGATCCTTTAATCCATTGGAATACCGATCACCATCTAGCCGAGGAGTGTTTTGTTTAAGATGCGTCCCCAGCCTTGAAAAGTCGATGTTTTCCGTCACATTGGGAGGCAAACCTGAGGCGACTTCATACACCAAGGAGCCGAAAGCCCAGATGTCGACTTCCGTGCCGTAGGATGTTGATTGATCAAACAACTCCGGAGCCATCCAATGCAGTGTACCTATGAATGTGGTTCGTTTGTCAAACTTGTTCTCAATGACTCCGGCAACGCCGAAGTCGCAGAGTTGAACATCGCCGACCTCGGTTACGAGCACATTAGCACATTTAATGTCGCGGTGGATGATGCCCTGGCCGTGAACCCATCGCAGGGCTTCGGCAACCTCGCGTAGAATGGGAATGATCCATTTCTCCTGTAGACCACCGGGGGCAGTAGGCCTCATCAGAGTCGCAACACTACCACCAGCACAGTATTCGGTGATCATCCACATGGACTGGCCCACGGGGAGTGCCTCAATGACAAGGTTGATGTTCCTGGCGCCGCTCGCGCTGAGCAATTGCAGTGCATTGATCTCCTTGAGCAAGTCACTATAGGTGTCAGCGAGCTTGGGATTGACAGTGTCGCTTTCCTCGATGTCAATGATCTTGACAGCCACGAGCTGCCCGGTAGTCTGCGAGGTCGCTTTGTAAACACGACCAAAGCTCCCCTTGCCGATGAGCTCTGAGAGCTGGTATCTGGGGATTTCCTTGCCAGACTTTGAGCAAGCTTCCACGACGGCCTTTTGCATCTTTTTGGCGTCTTCGAACGCCTTCTGGCGCGTGACTGAGACGGAATTCCATTGTGGCAGGAGGGCCGCCATGGCGGCGGGATGGGGAGACCGAACAGCCTATCTGGAGTGTCTACGGTTTCTCAGAGTCAAGATTGCGAAGCATTGTGAGAGTGGTTTGAGAAGGCGTACGGAGCAGTGGGATGCGACGATGCATGCGGCCGTGATCCATGCAACAACACGCAACACGCAACACGCAACATGCAAGGTGGTTGTTGAGAAGATTGCAGGCAGGGGGGGGGGACAGACCGGGCAGGTGAACCGACCGACCAACGGCAGGTGCAATCCGCATGTATGTACGCTGTGCTCCGTACCGAGTACATCAGACCATTCAGACCCACTATAGTCCGTGCAGTGCAAGCACTCAACGCGTCAATCTGGTGTGAGTGAGTGCTTTATTAATATCATCAGTGCTCCGTGGTGGAAGACGCGACAAAAAGTGACACGGGCGAGGCGTCCATTAATTAAACCAAACAAACCAACCCAACTTGCCAACCAAGCAAGCTCACTGACAGCAACACCACAGGATCCGTGAGCAATGGCTCCGACGCCCAAATCATCGGCGAAAAAGCAGCAGTCCCTGACATCCTTTTTCACACCAAGAACGGCCAATGGACTAGCTGCATCCTTCCAGAAGCAGAGTGAGGCTCGAGCTGCTGCCGCCGCCGTGAAGGATGTCGAATCTCAGTCAAGAAAGCGCCCGCTAGCAGAGGACGCTGATTCAGGGAACGGGGGCACCGCAAGGTCAGCCAAGAAACCCAAAGGCGATGAAAATGGCCCGATTAGAGAAAATAGCCATCTTTCTGCTGGGGACAACGCCGCCAAGGATTGCACAAAAGCCAAAGCAATATCCGTGGCACGAGCCGGACGATTCTTGTACGACGAGTCGAATTCAGGAACAACGACCGAAGCAACAGACGGGCATGCTGATCACGATGATGAAGAGACTCAGAAAAGGAATTCGACATTGCATCAGCGGTTCGTCAAGAAGCTTGGTCATCCAGATGCTTTGTCTTGGAGATCCAGGACAGCGCAAGAGAAACCTGCAGCAGATGAAGATGGCGAAGACGGCGAAGACGGCGAAGACGAGTCACCGGCTCCGACCAAATCGAAGAAGAAAGGCGCCAAAAGCGGAAAACTTACGCCCATGGAGATCCAGATTCTAGATATTAAGCGGAAACATATGGATACAATTCTCATAGTAGAAGTCGGCTACAAATTTCGCTTCTTCGGCGAGGATGCTAGGATTGCCGCCAAGGAGCTTAGTATCGTTTGCATGCCAGGAAGGATGCGATACGATGAGCGTATGTCTTGCAATCCCGTCACTGTACCTGGCTAACATCTTCATGTAGACCCGTCAGAAGCACACCTCGATCGCTTTGCGTCAGCCAGCATACCCGTCCATCGACTCCCAGTCCACGCCAAACGACTAGTTGCAGCCGGTCACAAGGTCGGCGTGGTCCGCCAGATCGAGACAGCTGCCCTGAAAAAAGCAGGCGATAATCGCAACACCCCCTTTACACGAAAACTAACAAGCCTCTACACAAAAGGTACCTACATTGACGAGGTAGGCGAGTTGGAGCAGCAAGCTGGAGGTGCCCCTGCCGGTGGCTATCTACTTTGCATAACCGAAACGGAAGCAAAATCCAAAGGAGGTGGGATGGATGAGAAGGTCGATGTAGGAATTCTGGCTGTACAACCAGCGACAGGCGACATCATCTATGATAATTTCGAGGATGGTTTCATGCGAAGCGAAGTAGAAACCAGGCTGCTACACATCTCACCTTGCGAGTTTCTCATAGTGGGTGACCTAACAAAGGGAACGGACAAGCTCATACAACATCTCTCAGGAAGTAGCACCAATGTGTTTGGTGACCGAAGCAGAGTAGAGCGCGTTCCAAGAGGACAGACCATGGCAGCTGAGGCGTACTCGCACGTTACTCAATTCTACGCTGACAAAGTCAAAGACACATCTGAGACGGGTAGTGCCTTGCTGGACAAGGTTCTGCATCTCCCACAGGCAGTCACGATTTGCCTGTCGGCCATGATAAACCACCTCAAGGAATACGGACTCGAACACATCCTTGATCTCACTAAATACTTCCAGGGCTTCAGCACCAGGTCCCACATGCTCATCAACGGCACCACACTAGAGAGTCTCGAAGTATATCGCAACTCGACTGACCATACGGAGAAGGGAAGTCTATTCTGGGCTCTTGACAAAACACTTACTCGCTTCGGCCAGCGTCTTCTCCGAAAATGGGTCGGTCGCCCTCTTCTCGTTCAGGAGATGTTACAAGAGCGACTTACTGCCGTCCAAGAATTGCTCGACAAGCAATCCACAGCCCCAGTAGACGACCTTGAAAAGCTTCTTGCCACAACCAAAGCTGACCTCGAGCGAAGTCTGATCCGAATATACTATGGGAAGTGCACTCGACCAGAGCTAGCATCTGTGCTCCAGACTCTACAAAAGATTGCAACGCACTACTCTTCCGTCAAGTCCTCTGCTGATTTTCCCTTTACCTCCACCCTCCTCACCTCAGCCATCAACGCCCTACCTCGAATCCTGAAAACCATCGTATCCTATCTCGAGCGAATCAACCTTGAAGCCGCCCGAAAAGACGACAAGTACGGCTTTTTCCGCGAAAAATACCAGACAGAAGACATCCAGGATTACCAAATGGGCATTGCACACGTCGAACACGATCTCAATGAACATCTTGGCGACGCCGCCCAAAAAATCAAGAAGCAGAAAGTCGAGTACGTCACTGTAGCTGGAATCGAATTCCTCATAGAAGTTCCCAACAATGAAATCAAAAATGTACCTGCCTCGTGGAGCAAAATATCCGGAACCAAGAAAGTCTCACGCTTTCATACGCCGGAAGTAGTTCGCATGATTACCGAGCGCGACCAACATCGCGAAGCTCTCGCCGCGGCATGTGACGAGGCATTCAAAGACTTACTCGCAGAAATATCATCCGGCTACCAACCTCTTCGCGACGCCGTTTCGGCCCTGGCATCGTTGGATTGTTTGCTGTCCCTTTCCAAGGTTGCCGCCCAGCCGGGCTATAGCAAACCTTCCTTCCTGCCCTCGTCGTCGGAGCCCACCATTTGCATTACACAGGGCCGACATCCCATTGCTGAACATACAATCGAGAGTGGCTACATCCCTTTCACTACAACTCTAGCTCACCCTTCTCCATTGGCTCATCTCATCACTGGACCCAACATGGGCGGGAAATCATCCTATGTGCGCGCTCTAGCCCTAAATGTCCTCCTCGCCCAGGTCGGGTCCTTTGTGCCCGCAGACGCCATCTCACTTACCTTGTGTGATGCCATCTACACACGTACTGGTGCAAGGGATAATCTGTTTGCAGGCGAATCCACATTCATGGTGGAGGTGTCCGAGACGGCCAGGATATTGCGCTCCGCTACACCACGCAGCCTGGTGATACTTGATGAGCTCGGTCGTGGCACGAGCACCCACGACGGTGCTGCCATTGCGCAGGCAGTATTGGAGCACGTTGTTACTGAAACACGATGCCTTACACTCTTCATCACGCACTACCAGAACCTAGCCAGAGTGGTGGATGGACTGCCTGGAGTTACGAACCTGCACATGAAATTCAACGCCGGAAAGGGTGCTGATGGAGAAGAGGAGATTACGTTTCTTTATGAAGTAGGAGAAGGAGTGGCTCATCGATCCTATGGTCTGAACGTCGCGCGTTTAGCTCGTATTCCTAAAAAGGTTATTGATGTGGCCGCTCACAAGTCGAGCGAGTTGGAGTTGGATCTACGAACGCGGCGGCTGATGGGGGCTAGTCGGACGTTGAAGGATGTTCTCCAAGGCACCCCGGACCAGCTAGAACATCTCGTTGCGGGAATCGAGCAACTGTAGCCTGGCCATATCGTCAGAGAGCAGGGGGTACATGCGTCTTGTCTTGTGTATATCATTTATGAGTTATCTGCGCCACCTACTCATTTGAGCACCACAATAGTCTCATAGGCGTTGTAATTCCAGTCAATGGGTCTGTAATTAACATTGATAATTCAGTTAACTCATTCCCATGCAACACCACGCAGAACCTTTTTGGATGAACTCTACCTCTTCAGATTGCTGAAATGACGGTCCCAGCCATGTGCCATTCGTGTATTAATAAACCGTAATTAATCCCATGCAGTAACCCAGAAATGTAGGATATACTCAGAAACACGCTGGTATAGATGCAACTGAATATGAATGAAGGAGCTGAATTGAAAGCATACTTGCCCCAGAACGCCAACCCACGACTGCTTGAGAGATACAGGAGACGGATTGGACCCATTTGTAAGTCTGTTTTTTTCTTTCGTTCGGCAGATACTTTCCATGTCAATTTTGCTAAAACAGTGGTACAAGTTCCGTCGAATGAGGGAAGGCGTTGACCGTGTTTCAAAGATCTAACGTTTCTGTGCTGACCCAAACTTCATTCTCAGCGAAGCCGGAATGTTTGCATTCTCCAGACATCTCACTATCGACCATGTCACCAGAATGCTCGATTTTGATGTTGCTAACTGAAGTGCTTCGGGCTTCTTGATCACTAGTCGGGGTCTGATTATGCTCTGTGGCTTGATTCAAGGGTTCGAGGTTCAAGCCAGAGAGGGGTTGTGGATGCTCCGCAACGTGGTATGAACCAAAGATCGCACGATCCTGAGCGAAAAGAGGATTTGATTGGGACTGAGATAAATGAAGAAACTGGTGATTGCTTGTTCCGTCAAGCAAGTCTCTATGCACAGGACTTGGATGAGCGTCCTGTTTAGGTTGTTGCAGATGATGATTCGGATTGAACTGGAACATGTCGCTCCCGGAAACTCCAACGCTAGAGCATGCTGGAAAGGGAAACCGAGATGCATAGTTATACAGTGGAGAGTCGGTGACACTAAATGAAGATCCTGAAAGGCTAGCAGGGGCTGGCCGCGAGTTAGTTTCTTATCACATTACCGAGAGGCGTGGTAGTTGATGTAGAAAATGACCCACGAAAACTAGGATTACCACTGTAGGTGTCGCAAAAGCTGCTTTGGTTTCTTATGCGAGGTGTGCTCCTCAAAGGAAGCAGGCGAGGCGGGCCGTCTCTCGACGGCGGAGAAGGTGATACAAGCGGCGAGTGGGATATACAGCTGTAGTGGTGAAGGCCGAATCGGGTTCCAGCATCGAATCTTGAGATGTGTTAAACATCTCGGTCAATTTTAATTGCGGTTTGCATTACCTTTGGTCATGACGCGAGGCAGTTGCCGTAAAAAGTCGTTCGCCGTAAATATCTGACATCATTAGTAGATTGGATAGCCAAACGTCGAGGGGCCATACCCGAAGCTCTGTTCTCGTCATCGCGGAAGATGTCGTGTCCGTGTCTAATCGAGGACGAATTTGAGACGCTCGGTAGCAGCACATCATTCATGATCTCCTTTGGTGCCGGAGGCGTATTTTTGGCTGTTGTATTTCGGCGACTCGAGGGTCGTCGCCCACGTCGAGGAACATTGACTGAAATCTCGGCAAGGGCTTGAGGCCGTTTTCGCTTTGGTCTAGGAGCCCTTTTCGGAGTCTTGAAACATTAGATTTGGAAAATAGAATAGTTTGGCTTCCCGATGTGTCGTGATTACCTCTGCCTCTTCATCGGGAATTGGTGAAGAACTGTCGTATACCCCTTTAATTCGCTCCACCTCGAAATCCGAAGTCATGATGACTTGATTTGGCTCAATTCTTTCTGATGTTCGGCGCATCTTTTCGATCACGGAATTGGGTTTCCTTTGGTTGCGTGTTCGTTTCATATCCTCGTTAGCAAGATCCATTTTGCCCATGCCTGGCCAGACTTGGCCTTTGAGTGACAGCATGTCACCACTAATGGACTCTTCATCTAGCTCGACATCATTTTCTGAAGGGAAGAAGCCTGGAAACAGCGAAAATTCTTGAGGGAACTCTGCGTCTTCTGCTTTCACAGCTGCTTTTTGGCTGGATCGCTTGGACTTTCTTCGAAGCTAGAGCGGCTGTTAACAAGCTAACTCATAGGTCGCAGTACAGATTTATGAAATGGACTTACTTTAGATGGCGCAAATGGGGTAGAATCCCGCTTGCGAATGTTTCTGACTGCCTCCTTCTTTTGTTTGGCCCTCATTCTTTCAACGAGTAGTGTTTCGATGCCGTTGTCCTTGTACCATCGCTCATATTGCTGCAGGGTGACCGATGCTGCAATATCTTGATGCGCTTTGAGCTTGGTTTGGGTTTCATGATGTAAGTGACCTTTGGAAGCAATGTGTGTGAGTAAATGGGAGACATCGGAGAAGCGTGGTGCGTCCGGGCAAACTGTGCAAAGCAGCGGGATGAGCTTGTTCGTTGAAACCGGAGTACAATCTCTCGTGGATCCAAGGGACGATGCCATGTCCTAAAAAGAAGAATTAGCCTTGGAAATAACGAGTGATTGTAAGAAATGCACGACATCTCAAGACCAAACACAGAACGAACTCTGCGCAAATGCCGCCCCTGACGCGGAAAGGAACACCGCTGTGGTTTCAGGAAATTTTCAAAGACAAAAATGCAGCAACCATACAGATATGCCATCCAGCTGAGAGTTCAGGAGCAAAGAAGCAACAGATTGTTATGGAAGTGAGAAATTGGCAACTGGAGCAGGATGAAATTCAAGGGAGAGCCTGACGCGAGTAGACAGGGAAGAAGAGAGGAAGAGCCAAAGACCAAGAGTCTGTAGCCGAGGGAAGAGTGTTCAAGGCAGGACACACGGATGCTCGCTCTTACCGCCTGCATTTTTGTGATGATGAATCCGGGGTGGCGATTTATTGTCGGGAACAGTAAAAAAGGAAGCAGCGACCTGAGAGAGAAGATCGTCGCTCGACAGTTCGCCTTGAAGAAACTTGGCGAAACCTTTGGCGAAGGAGAAGAGTAATTTTGCCTTGAGATCTTATAGATGTGTCACTCTCCAAACATTGCTCAATTGGTGATGCTTGATTGATGAGACGAGGACTAAACTGTTCTAGGTCGATTCATGAAACTACAACGAGTTCCGGGACATAATACAGAGTGCAGGACATGACTTCTTGGAAGTATAAATGGTCCGTCCCTTCAGGTTCCTTCCTCAGCCGGCGGGATTCCAGCCGTTGACCAGCTAGATGTTATCCGTGGCAGCTGGCAAGATAAGCACGTAGATACCTAGATAGGTACCTAGATAGGTAGGTACACATTGGGTTCTCGTTATATCCAGCACTACTTACGCTGTTTGTCACCTGGCAACTGTCGGCGCGGAGAGCAGCCGAGCATCTGTCTCAATTTTTAAATTTTTCGCTGACACCTGGTTACTCCCCACATCTTGATATCTCTTCACAATGGCATAGACTCAATTGGGCCGAGAAGTGCCCACAACCCTTGTTTAACGAGACCGAGACCGGTTGCCTTTCCCTCTATGTTACTGGCGCCAAGTTCTTGTGGGTTCGATTTGCTAAAGCGACCATGATATTTGTGCATGCTGTCTGTCATCCTGTGCCCGGATATCAGGACTTTGGAGATTGTGAATTACCCAGAGCACGTTGTGGACATGAATTTTGCTATGATATGATATTGTGAGTCTAAGTCAGCACTAGCATATCGCGGTTGTCATTATGTATACGCCATGAATCATGTTTGGAGAACTTGACGAGGAAAACTCCGCGTGGAAGAGTCGATACCCGTGAAAAATACCAACGAATAAATAACATTCTCTTCTCACCTTGTATCCTGGCTGACACGGGGTATGATGGTAAACAGCTCATCAGATGGCAAGAGGTATTATGGAGAAAGGCGAAGCTTATTGACCTGTTCATGGTATCAACATGTCGAAATCGTCACCCAGCCCCCACACTCTTCACCCCACAAACTTCTCAACAATCGCTCTGGGCATGCAATATACCGGGTCAACAGGCACCATATTCGGAAACTGCAGAAGGCTAAGACCAGCAAGTCCGAAGCACGTGTGCCAAACATCTACCATGTCGCCAGGGCGATCTGCAAGGCCTCCATTTTCGGGATCCTGACTGCTCAAAATGAAGGCAACGAGCGCGTCGCGGTCGATCCAGTGTGTGCGTCCGAGTATGGACAGACTTGCCAATACCCACCAACTGTAGCAGACATCCTCGGCTTTTTCAGGACGGCCATTCAGGCCACCACAAGGGGTCTGCCTCTCACTCAACCAGCGACTTAATTTTTCGCGCTCCACAACGTCGAGTCTACCAGCGATACTGAGAGCGGCGAGACAGGTGAAGATTTGACCAGAATGCGACTCCGCACCAGGTTTGACACCGTAACCACCGTCAAAATTGACACAGGTCTGAATGTGTTTCACCGCTTTGTCCACATCAACGAGGGATAACAAGCCAAGAAGTGACAGAGCGTTCAATCCTCCATATAGAAAGCGTGTATCTTCTTCTCCCCACTCATCACCATAAAAGCTGCCCGTATCCGGGTCCTGCAAGTCTGCAATATCTGTTCTTGAGTTAGAGTGATACCGAGACATCAGAGACATTCACAACAAATCACCTACACTTTGCGACCTTGGTTTTGCCGACCCCCCGAGCATCAAGCTCATCCAAGGCATCAACCATGGCCAAGATCTGGACAGCACTTACTGTGGACAGCATATGGGCATCATGGCCTGGAGCGGCACCGAATCCGCCGTTATCATGCTGGCAAGAGAGCACGAAATCGATGGTACCTTGCCGAGGAAGGGCGTCTGGTCGAGCGAGTAAATGGACGGCAGTCAAGCCCCAGTACACGCCATTTAGCCGTAAATGTTCGGTAAGCCAATAGTCCAGCTCATCTTTCTTTGTGTCCAGGCTTTGCACATACTTCACATGTGCGTCTACGGCAAGTTTCGAGCCATCATGCAAAGCGTTCATTGCAGCCATCGAGGTTTGTGATGTGAATGAAAGGTTGGCAAACTGTCGCGGAACATGGAAGAATGTTGAGGTTGGAGAAGCATCGCCCCTGTTGCTCAGGTAATGGGAGGAGAGGTTGACAAGTCGACAAAAAAGCTCCACTTATATGAAGACAACACCATAAACGAAAAGTCTTTGCTGCAAACCCCGGTAATAGGTCGCTCGCCAAGTCATGGGCTTGTCGCTCTACTTGGGTAGACAGTGGAAAAAAATTCTCATCGTGACCTCGGTACTTCGATTTATTCAACGCCGCATAAGCTGTACTTTAATTAGCAAGCACGCGGTTGGGCAGGATGATTAGTGGTTCTCGCATGACATGGCCACACTCCCGAAGCAGGCTTTTTTGTGTCCAGGATTCGATGCTATATCGCCTCAAATATTTCCGCTAGTTTGCCCTGCATGGCGGCTGATGTAATCCGTACTCCGTACTCCGTACCTTACGCCGTACCTTACGGGGTAATAATATTTATTCATTTGACCGCCGTCAGAGTAGGACAGCGCATCGGCAAAACCACCCACCCCCCTGGACTAGCCCACTCTGGCCTGTGCCAAGTCATGCACACCCACTGTGCGTAAAAGGCGTAAAAGGCGTAAGAGTGTCTTGGTGCAAGGAAGTGTTTCAGATCGCTGGATTCTGTCAGGCCCCCCACCTCCGACTTGACGAGCCACGCACCTTTCGATACGACGGCTTCACATTCAAGTGACCCCAAGCATACAATACGTATGTATGTACATACTATTTTGGTTCCATGGCTCGGACGCTTGCCCGAGGGCGACAGGCCAAGTCGCCGGCAGGTCAGCCAAGCCAAAAGGCAATACGTTGCGTCTTGTCAATGTCCCGCACTGGATCCGGCCGTGCCTAATAAAAGTGTATCCGAGCTCAAGTGCCAAAAGGGCGGGCACACGACGACTGCTAATCATCCGTATGAGACAAGCCGACAGAACAGCTGGCTGGCTGGCTGAACTAGCAACCAGATTACAAGACTAAAATCAAGAGTTTAGTTAATGCTTTTCATTTCGCACCTCCTCCTGCTGCTGGCATTTCCCGCCCGGCGACGCTGGTTTGTTTCTCTTCCATTAATAATACTTCATCGGTTTCTCCTTTATCCCCGCTCAACCCGCCTTGCCAGGAACAAGCCCTGGGAGAGAGCCCCAACAAGCCTGCTTCGTCTTTTCTCTCACGACAATAATCCGTACACTCAGTGCCGCCTGGCTCCGTGACCCCACTGTTGTTGGACAAGATTGCCTGACTCTGGAAGGGCGAACCAGACATTCAACAGAGTGGACTGGACCGCCGCATTTGCTTTGCCATTCATCTGCGGTGGCCACAGGCTTTGGCCGCGCGACCACGTTCCCAAACTTGAGACGTTGCGTCCGACTCAAGCCCGTGTTGCGGCGCAGGACGACGGCAGGACGCCTCCAACTGGCCGCTCGAGAGCAGCCAAGAGCGCAGAAGACGAGTCGCAGGCAGCGATACACGTCTGACTGGAAGATTGCCGACCTCGCGATGGGACGCAAGCCCACGCCACAACCGCTGACGATCAGCGACTCCGGTTCCAACACAAACATCAGCGTATCCGGCAACGTCCAAGCAACGGGCACAACGGGCACAACGGGGATAACGGGTGCCACAAGGCCGGGCAACTCCCCCGTGACTGCTGAAACGGCCTTGCGTAGTGAATCTCCTGTCATCAATTCCAGGTCGCCCATCTCACAGCATTCGCTGCCCTCACAGCCCTCGCAGCCCTCGCAGCCCTCGCAGCCCTCGCAGCCCTCGCAGCCCTCGCAGCATTCCTCGCAGCACTCCTCGCAGCACTCCTCTCCTGCCTTGACGAGCCGGTTCGCCATAGGCAAGAGGCCACAGACTGCACAGCCAGGGAAAGGAGTCCAGCATAATACAACCCAGTCGCCGAGCATCAACGACCTGCCGCAATCTCATCACCCATCACGGCTACAGGTGCAACCGCATCAACAGCAAACCCGCGACGACAGCACGCCCAACTATCCTCTCCCTGTCCCTTCGCCTCACTACGACAAACTCCCAGGATCTGCCTCTCCGGCATTCCGTCACGCCTCCTCCGAAGGGGGCAGGCGGCCGGCAACCAAGAGTG
Organism: Epichloe festucae Fl1; assembly: GCA_003814445.1. NCBI lineage: Eukaryota > Fungi > Ascomycota > Sordariomycetes > Hypocreales > Clavicipitaceae > Epichloe > Epichloe festucae. The sequence continues at coordinate 3,392,882 of CP031387.1, read as the reverse complement.
GCTTTTTCCACTTCAATAAATCCGCTTCCAGAACCTCCAGCCAGCTGTACAATCCCACGTCGCCCTATCCCGAATCTCGAGAACTTGCACTTTTAGGGGACCCCAACGGCTCCAGTGCGCCAAAATCTGGAGGTATGAAACTACTGGTGCAAGAAACAAAATGCGAGCATCGCGGCGCGGCGAACAGAGGGCAGTGACTCGAGTCCGACGGGGCACGCATGCAATTTATTATTTATGCGCTGCTGAACTGCCAGGCTCTCACCACCCCACCACTTTTCTTTCGGACCTTTGACGAGTCACAGATCGCGAGAATAAAAATCGCTAACCATCTACTCCATTTCTAGATTCGCCGTATGAGCAAGATTTCCTGCAGAAACCCAACCCCCCGTTTCCTTCTCGCTCCGAGCTGTCTCTTTCATCATTCGGAGACTACGATCCTACCTCTGCCCCGCCTGGCAATAGTAAAAGAAACAAATCAAAATCGTTTGGGTTGCTGAGCCGCAGCAAATCCAACAAGGACAAGGATCACGGACACATACGGGCAGCTCCCACTCCCCTGCCACCGACGCCCGTTCGAAACGACTCCCCCGATAATTCAGCACCTCTCAGAACGGCCCCGATTGCTCAAGATCGGGGGTTTAGGGACATGATGAATTCCAGTGCGCGAAATCGATCGGAGGACCGGGCGGTGGTTGGCCGGGATTCGTCCCGAGACAAGGAGCGAGCTACTTTGCCGTCCTCGTTAAAAGACAACGGCTCGAATTTTTTAAGCGGACTACGCCATTCGTCTACCAAGGCTGCTGATATCATCAGTAAAGGACTGTTTGGCAAGGGCGCACGAAGTGGAAGCACGACCGAACGAGAGCCCGTCATTGACGATGAACACTATGTGCTCAAAGTCATCAATCTGCCCTTGGTGGAACAAACGCGACGGACTCGCATTTCTAAAAGGCTTGAAAGCTCGAGGGACAAGACAGAGTTCTGGATGCCCGCTTTCCCTTGGCGGGCGATTGACTACCTGAATTACAAGGGATGTGATGTGGAAGGCTTATATCGTGTTCCCGGAAGTGGCCCACAGATCAAAAAGTGGCAGAGGAAATTTGACGAACGTACGCCAGCCCTTTTGGTCATTGGATGTCCCCGCCCTGAAAGAAAAACGTTTTTTTTTTGGTGTGCTAACACGTCGGCTTAGAACATGACGTCAATTTGTTTGAGGAGGACAGCCTATATGACATCAACATCATTGGGTCTATGCTGAAGGCCTGGCTTCGAGAACTTCCCGATGAATTGTTTCCGAAAGAGGCGCAAGACCGAATCGCTCGTGAATGCTCCGGAGCCACTGAGGTGCCGCAGATGCTCATTGATGAGTTGTCCAACTTGTCTCCTTTCAACTACTACCTACTTTTTGCCATCACTTGCCATCTGAGCCTCTTGCTGGCGCACTCAGACAAGAATAAGATGGATTTTAGGAATCTGTGCATCTGTTTCCAACCCTGCATGAAGATCGATGCCTTCTGCTTCAAGTTTCTTGTCTGCGATTGGAGGAACTGTTGGAAGGGTTGCAAAAATGAGGCCAAGTTCATTGAGGAAGAGTACCGGGTCTTCGATCAGCCACCCCCTCGGGGCATAACCGAACCCAATGGTCCATCGCAGAACGAGGATCCGAGCGGGCGTCATCAATCGTCGCTCGATAGCAGCAAACCTTCCAATTCCGGTCACGACACGGGGTTCAGGCAACGCGAACTTTCTGATTCTAACGCCAGTATTGGCTCGAAAATCTCGTCGATTTCTACCAATGTGACAACCAATAGCGAACGTGAAACCCATGAGAGGGCGAGAGATATGCGTCCTTTGTCGCCCATCAAACCATTGTCTCCCATCGGCTTCTAGGAATGGGGCGATTGAGGAACATGAATGGCATTCTGGACCAGTCGATACGCTTTCATCAAGCCCGCGATGCCTTTGCATTAAAGGCTCATATTTCTACTCTGTGTTTTTTTTTCTTGTTCATCTGCTTCCTTGCATAACGCCGATCATGATGGGGAAAAAATTGATCTGACCCGGTTGATTTGGTTTTAGTTCTTGTTCATCACACTGATCCATGGCCCTCGAGCTTTTATGTCACTTTCTCTCCAGTGGTAGCGACACAGGTTGTTTCTGAATCGCATGCATACCCCTCTCGCTTTCATACGGCCAAGCTACACACAAATTGGTTGTTTTGGTATACCCTTTGGACTTATCGACTTACATGGAGACCTGAAAATATGGGACAAACTCACCCACTTTACACCAAACGATTCGCGGCATCCTTTTCTTCTTCTTATCCCTCTTATCGCTCCTGTGGTATTTTGCGTCAATTGGTTGCGGTCCTCTGTTTCGGTTGATGTCGATGAATCCTCCAAAATGAAGTGCAACGGTGAGCGTTGAAGTTGATGAGAAATAATCAACTGCGACGATCGGAGGAGAGTCGCGGATTTGCGCGGGGGCTTCCAGGCAGATGACATGTCATCTTTGTCTTCTTTCGGTCTTTTGAGATGGCCTACGTGCAAGGCAGAGGGAGGTGGTGGTTCTCCCTTTGTACAGGAAAGGTGACTATTTTTATTTCTCTAAAGAGCCATGACAGCTCGTGTATGATTATTGGAGCGGTGGGGTCGAGAAGTCTATCATGGCGGATGCGTCACGTCTGGCGGGTTTACAAAAAAAAGTCAAAGGTGTGAATGTTGTTCCATCAATGACTGCAGTTGAAAAAGGCCAGCAAAAACGAGGGCCAGAGCAGAGCCGGGCGAGAAGAAGGAAATAATAATTGTATAACATTGTGGCTAAGAGCGTTTATGCCCTGACCTGACATATCTCAAGAGACTTTTTTGAGTATTCATGAATATATGACCTAGTGTTTTCGGACTCCCAACTCCCCCCAAGTTTACCAAGGCGGTCCCGCAAACGCCGTGAGGGGCATGTGACAAACAAGAAATGTTGTACCGACGCATCCGTCGTCCAGCCTCTGCCAGACGAAAGTAATTTATACATCCCACATCTCTCTCTACTTGGCCGACGTTGTACAACAGCACCCTCTATGCACGCTTGTTGGCCGAGGTACTAGTGCCATCTCGCTGGTTCTTCCTCATCTTCCTCTCATTTCTCTTGATTCGCTCCTTTCTCTCTCTCCTCCCATCTCCCCTGATGCTCGTCCCCTCTTTTCTCTCTCTCTCCTTCTCCATGTCCACCTCAATGATGGGATCATTCTCCCCCTTCTTGTTGAGACCACCATAACCCCACTTCCTCTTCCATTCACCCGATACCTCGTCATATGCCAGGTTGCGTCGCTGCTCTCTCGTCTTGGCCTTGATGCCCGCCTTTTCAGCGAAGCGCTCCCACTTGGTCTGCGCCTTGGCCTGGGGCACGGGCTTCTCGCGCGGCAGAGCGGTTGTGGGCTGCGGTAGCGATAGGAGTACGCCTTCTTTGGTGGACGAGATGGGGCAGGTTGTGAGGAGCTGGTTGATGATGGACTGGGCGCCGTCGCGGGCGACCTGGGCGAGAGACTGTTCTAGAGACGAGTGGTCGAGGGTGATGGCATTGGGGTCTTGGCCGAGCAGGAGGCCGAGATCGAAGGTGTATGGGGTGGGTTTTTCGACGGCGACGGGGAGTTTGACCCGTTGGCTGGGGACGGTCATTTTTGTTGGCGGTTTGATCCGAGGAGGATATAGATTTCTTTTGTATTTGTTTGGGATTCTCGGGTACAGGGCTTTTGGAAAGATGGATCAGGCGTACATAAATTTGTCGTCTGGACCCCTCCCGAATTTTTTTTGGGGGGGCCGATAAGAGCTATCGGATAGTGAGAAAGTTTGCTTGATTGCTTCGTCTGCATCTGCAAGCTGGCTAATAAGGCGCTAGTATGTAGGCGCTATTAGGCGGGCCAACGGGGGCTTGCTTTTTCCGATGGGAGGAACCAGCTCGCCGCCCGCCAACGCTCACTGATTACAGAGTAGGGACAGCATCAATCCCAACGGACATTGCTGATTTTCCTTCATTCTCTCGTCGCCTACCATCCACCATGGCCTCATCAGCAGCAGCATCCTCTCTTCGCACGCTCGTTCGCCCATCCGTCGTCCCCGTCGTCCCCGTCGCGCCTCGTATCCATCCCGTCCTGCTGATCCCCCGAGCAGCACCCTTCTCGACCACCACCAGTTTTCTTGCGGCCGCGCCTCCCCCCACAATCAAATCCCGCAGAGATCTGCCAAAAAAGACCAAGCGAACGTTCAAGAAGAAGACCAATGTCGTGGCCGTCAAGAAACCCAATCCGGGGGAACGCAAAGCCTTCCGCAAACGCATCCAGCTCAGCAACAACAGTGCGTTGCCCGTCGAGGGCATCGAGGACCTCAGTCCCGCGACGTTGGCGGACCCGGCGAGCAAAGGGAAGATGGTGGCCCTCCCTGATAGGGTAGTCGACCAATTGAGGGCCCTGGAAGCGTTCAAGACAACACAGACGTGGAATCTCTTTAGGCGGCCGCACTTTCTGGTGAGGGACGAGACGGTCGAGTTGATGAGCAGAATGGCCGAGTCAGTGGACAAGCAGGAGGCGCTGAAGTGTGTGCTCACGGGGACAAAGTTGTCGGGCAAGAGTCTGGCCTTGCTGCAGGCCATGGCGTACGGATTGATGAATGAGTGGGTTGTCTTGCATATTCCCGAGGGTAAGATGGTTTTTGACGCTTTTGCCTTTTGCCTCCCCCTCTTGTACTGACAATATCATCTCCGCGCTGTACCTCAGGCCAAGATCTCACGAATGGAAACACGGAATACTCGCCCATTGAGGGCACCGAGCCCATGCAGTTCGCCCAGCCAGTCTACTGCCTCAAGCTCCTGCAAAACATCTACAAGGCCAACAAGGCCCTTCTCGAAAAGCTGTCCCTCCAACAGGAACAGGATTGGTCCCGCCTCAACTCTCAGCTGAAGAAGGACGCCACCCTCGCCGACCTCGTCCTGAGCGCCAAGGAAAGCGAGTACGCCTGGCCGACACTCAGCGCCCTCTGGTCCGAACTCACACAACCCGGCCGACCGCCCGTGCTGCTCGCCCTCGACGGCCTCGCCCACCTCAACAAGATTAGCGAGTACCGCGACCCATCATTCAACCAAGTCCACTCGCACGAGCTCGCCCTCGTCCGTCTCTTCATCGACGCCCTGTCCGGCAAAACGAAGCTCCCCAACGGAGGGGCCGTCATCGCCGCCACCTCAGACAACAACACCCACTACCACCCTTCGCAGGAACTCGTCCTGTCCCAGCTAGAAGCCGGCCAGGCCGGTCGCGAAATCCCCAAGCCAGACCCTTATGAGCGCAAATACGACGAGCGCGTATACGACGCCCTCAAAAACAGTCATGTTCTCCGCGTCGGCGGCATCTCCAAGGTTGAGGGCAGGGTGCTAATGGAGTACTGGGGCGCGAGCGGCATGCTACGCAGCGTGCTGAACTCGAGAACTGTCGCGGAGAAGTGGGCTCTAGGGGGTCATGGTATCGTAGGAGAGATGGAAAGAGTGTCGTTGATGACGATGAGAATGTAGAACCAGTCTTGGGCAACAACATCTTCTCAACCCGCTCAAACCAACCCCGTCCTGTAGAAAATTGTACTATAATTGCGTTTTGTAAAGGGGAGCAAAGAATGTACAATCTTCCGTACAGCGAGTGCCTCGTCACATTAATCCCGCTGGGTTGACCATGAGAGGTAGATAGATACACGGTGAGATTGAGATGGGAACGTGGAAATCCATCGATCGATACCCTCTTCTGCTTGCGATTTCATTATCCTCTTTGTTCTCGTAACATTGACCCTGACCCCGTTCATGGTGGGCTCTTCCATCCCTTGCACATCCTTGATCGTTGACCATGTCTAACAAAACATTTACCAATAAACGCCGGAGAAATAAAGCAAGATTCAAGATATTGAATAAAATGGCCTGGGGCCCCCCCCCGGGCCCTGTAAGACTCCTCGTTTTTCCTTTTTTTTTTTTTTTTTTAATCATCCATGCCATCCTCGTCGTCATTGCCAGCCGTGACAAATATTAATCTGGCTCCGTTGCCGGTGGTTTGCCATACCTGTCGTGTACATTTGTTAGTAGGGGTGTTTTTCTCCTTCTTTTCTCCTTACTTTTTATACAACGGAAACAGTTGAAGTTGGAAGCTCGGTCGCAAGCGCAAATTTTCCACTTACATCAAGTGTGGTGTATTCTTCCAATGCGTTCAGCCACTGGTCCTCTGTGAAACCCTTGGCAATCACACGCTCCTTGACCTTGCGCATGCTCAACTCAACGCCGAGGTCGTCGTCTTGGGCGTCTTCGGCACGACAGGCGCCAGAGTCGGCGAGAGCCTTGACGAGATTGTATATTCTGCTGCTGGCATTCAAGCCGCGGCGGCCAGGGCCGGATTCCGAATTCAGACTCTCCTTGCTGGCTTCGATCAGACGCAGGGCCTCGTCAACGTCGTCCTGGCACACCTGGCCGCTGAAGCGAAGGCGAGCAAGGGCCTGTGCCAGACGAACGACACCAAGAAGGGTTCTGGGCGTCGTGTGGGTGAACTGCTTGCCCTTCTTCTCGGCGCGCTGCTGCTGATCTCGGAGTCGCACATATGTCTTGATCATGTAGTCTGAGACGGACTCTGGGACAACAGGGCGGTATGTTCGTGCTTGGGCGACGTACGAGCGTACCTCGTGAGGGCTGAAAACAACATTGTCGGTGCCTATGTCCGGGTGGCGATTGTGCATGTGCACATAGGCAACGTGTTTGGCCAGCTGCTCATCCGAGTCGCGAGACGGAGTATCGAGGAGAAGGAACATGACGTCAAAACGTGACAGGAGAGCGGCGGGGAGATTGATATTCTCGACGGGCGAGATGCGGGGGTTGTATCGTCCGTAGATGGGATTGGCAGCTGCCAGGATGGAGGTTCGGGCGTTGAGAGTCGTGGAAATCCCAGCCTTGGATATGGAGATTGTTTGTTGTTCCATGACCTCGTGAATGGCTGTTCTGTCTGTTTCGTCCATCTTGTCGAATTCGTCGATGCAGCAGATGCCATTGTCAGCAAGAACAAGAGCACCGCCCTCGAGAACCATTTCATCTGTGACGGGATCTCGCATGACGGCAGCCGTCAGACCAACACCACTGCTTCCACGGCCAGAGGTATAGACGCCTCGGGGAGCCACCTTTGAGATGTACTTGAGAAGCTGGGACTTGGCAACACCGGGATCGCCCATCAAGCAAATATTGATATCACCACGAATCTTCATACCGTCGCCCATCTCCTTGGTGACGCCACCAATCAGCAGCAACAACAGCGCCTTCTTGACGTCCAAGTGACCGTAGATTTCGGGCGCTATCGACTTGGCAAGCAATTCGTAGACCTGGCCAGTCTGTCGATATTTGTCGATGCGCCGTACCAATCTTGGGTCTATAATCATCTCGCTGTAGGCCTTCTTGTGTTGATGAACGTGGTGGGCTTCCAGGTAGGTGTCGGTCAACAGACCAGCTTTCATGGCCTTGAACCCCGTGTATGGCGTGGGCAGGAAGATGCCGGAAATATCAACGACATCGCCCGGATTGATTTGGCGCACCAGGCTGCCATGGCACAGGACCGTCAGAGAACGAGGAATCTGGCCAATGGGAACTTGCTCGGCCATTTCTTGAACCTTGACTTCTTGGAACGGTAAGAATTTGGAGGCTCTCGTCGAAGGGTTCAGCTGGCCTTTGGACTGGTTCTGTAGGCAAATCTGGGACGGGCACATTGTCAAGGGGCCGTACTGTTTATCGGAGACGGGCTGGAAAATCTCGCATCCACAGCGATCGCAGGTGTAAGCGCTGACTTGAACAATGGGTTTCACGTCTGAGACTCGGGTCGCAATCGCCCTGACAGTGATGAGGTTGCCCAGATGTTCACCCCGAACTTGACGGACTGCCAAAGCCTTGGCAGGTTCATCTGCGGTGCCAGATCTGGGCTTGAAGACGAGGGTGTAGCGTCGAACAAGCTCGGCTGGAAACTTGTCATCCTCGACAGTTGGGTCTCTCTCTGCGGCTTCTTGTAATTCGCGATTGCGAGCTTGTCGTCGGGCCATGAGGACGTCGAGGACATCGTCCTTGAAGCTTCACTTGCATGTTAGTGGGGATATGGTCTGTTGTGCATATCAGCGTGCTCTTCTTACTTGACATCTATGCTTGGTTGTGGCATGACATTGTCCACGGCTTTGGAGAGGATGTCAACATAGTGCTTCGTATTCAATTCGATCGAATCCACCAAATGCAACGATTCTTGTTCTTCTACGTATTGGCTCTCCCACTTTGCATATTTTGGTTAGAATTGATGATCAAGACGAGTGCGATTTGTGATGGCACGGGTTGCTGCTTACAGATGCCAAGTCGTCCAGATCAATTACAACTTGATCGATTGACCTATCGGCCAGCTTCTGCAATAAATCTTTGTACTTATATTGGGGGGTCCTCTGGCGCTGTTGATCCTGGCGTCGGCGGCTGCCATACTCTTCGACTTCGTCCATGAGGTCGTTTTCGTCGCTCAAGTCATCTTCACCGATTGTGATGTCTCCCATGGCTGTTGTTATGGTGTGTTCGGGAGACGTCTTGAAGTCCTTGAGGAACTCCTCGAAGCCCTCTGGTCATTGTTAGCGCCAACCACAAACAACACGGCTGTATATCTGCGCACGAGGTCGGGAAGGTCGAGGGGGACAAACTTTGCTGGGCCTCGTAGTCGACGGGGGCCTTGAATTCACGGAGCGCCATGCTGGACTGCTGCTGCTGCTACTGCTGCTGCTAGTGACGGTGGCGGTAACGGTGACGGTGACAGCGACAGTGATGACGGATGATGGCTGCGCAGATGCAATCGCGACAGCTCGCGACCTTTGAGAATGGGATGGATGGGGATGGGAGAATGGGTAGGCCGGGGGCATCGAGATTGTGCAGGGATGCGGGTTGGCGGGCCATCGCGAATCAGACACGACTTTTCGTGTCGCAAGCTCAAGTCGCGTCTGCGCCGTTGGAAAATCAATTAAACCCGCAGCAACCCGCAGCAAGCCACACCCACCAGCTCAGCCACAAAGAACAGGGCCTCCTACGGACGTAGTCGGCACGTGGATTTGATACACCCCACTGTACATGTACGGAGTACGGAGTATTACGGCTCCGTATTTACCTCGGTCTGGCGTCGGCGGGTCGTCCCGTCTCGTCTCTCCCCGTCTCCCCGGGTTTTGATCACGTCTGCTTCCATTGCCAACTTTTCGTGCGTCCCTCGGCCATGCTACTGCGTTGCTCAGGATGGTTCCCAGAAAGAACGGGCAGTCTGCCGCTGCCGAGCTCTCACTGGTCCACCTGAAGAACTGCTTGGTCAATCTTCCGTCTTCGCTCGTCTCGCTGCTTCTCAATTTGAACACGGTACGGCTCTTTCCTCCTCCTTGTGATGCAGAATCTCGGGCGCTTTCTGACTTTTCAATCTTGTCTTGCAGCCGGTTCAAAATGTCATCGTCGAGCTTAGCTACAAATCTGTCAATTCTGGCGGTCCCTCGGCCCCTCCACGGTCCATCTTCGTGGGATGGACTGGAATGCCAAGCAAGCGACGTACCGCACCTCTTGTGAGCCGCGATGGCATCAGCGGCGGCCGAGGATCTCGAGACCAGGAGGTCCAAGTCGTGGAAATCGATGCGACGCTGGCGAGTACCCTGGAGCTCTCAGAAGGCCAAAAGGTCACGGCAACCGTACACGTCGATCCGCCCGTCGCACACACCATCAACATCGAACCGTTGACCCCCGAGGATTGGGAAATCATCGAGCTGCATGCCACTTTTCTTGAACTGAACCTGCAGTCGCAGATTCGCGCGCTTCCCAACCCGGCCTACAACGATGGATCTACGGCTGTGGTTCCTCACCCACTGACTTTGCACCTCTCACCCACATCTACTGCCAGTATCAAGGTTGTGTCGCTAGACCCCGCGCCAGCACCCCATGTTGCCTTCGTCAAGCTATCTCCTAATGCCGAAGTCATTGTGGCGCCCAAAACCAGGGCCAAGACTTCGCAGAGCAGCGGCGACCACCGCAGCGTTGCCAGCACCTCAAAATCTAGGCGTAGTGCAGGCAGCACTGTCCGAAGAAAGAGCACCAGGGAAGAGCCGAAACCTACAATGTTCCTTCGGGCTATTGAGCGAACGGCCTGCAGAGAATGGTTCGATGATGGTCCGTTAAACCCAGATATCAGTATCTGGGTCGATCGCGAGCGCCTGCTTGCAACCCCATTCCGAGGCGTCAAATACGTCGCCGTCGACATCATCAAGCCAGCCGGGCTGCAGAAACCACAAGTTGAAGATAGAACCGCTCCCTCGAACACCATGGCCTCATCAAAAGTTGTGGCGCGCCTAAAACCTTGGGACGACCCTCCTGACGGACAAACCGCGGCCTTGTCGTCGCCCCTGTGCGCGGTATTAGGTTGTCCAGGAATTGTAGGTGGTGTTGTCAAAGTTCAGGCGGCGTCACCACCGCTCCCCAAGGGGGCGGTTCAAAGTGTGAAAGTGTACCCCTTTGCCAGCGGCTCAAGGCCGAACGAGGGCTTGAAATTCGGTAGCGACTCCAAGGCCGAGAAGGAGGAATCAGCGAAGCGATTCCGTCATATGTATTCCGGCGCAAAAAACACAGAAGGTCTCTTACAGGGACCAATCACGGATGGCATGGTGGTGGGAGTCTACAGCGAACTGGAGGCTCCGCAGGGATGGGAGGGTGGCATCTTGAAGTTTGAATGTAGCTCGGAGCATGCGTCTCAGGACCATGGTAGGGATGCAACGCTCTGGGCGGCGGGCCTGGATGACAAGACTCAGATCGAGTTTCAGCAGCCCCAGACTCGCCCACCATGGATGACCGATTCTGATGTTTTCGAGTTGCTGCCCAAGAACGACTCTCTCCTGGTCGGCATCGATTCCTTGCTCGAAAATCTTCAGAAGCAGCTGGCGCATCTGTCATCAGTCTTATTGACCGGGGGCAAGGGTTCTGGCAAGACATCTGTGGCGAAACACATGGCAGAGAGGTTGAGACAGGAGACGCTCTTTTACAGCTTGTATTTCTCATGCCGCAAGCTTGTCAACGACGAAACCAGGATATCTGCGATCAAGGAGACGCTGACACGGATATTCATGTCGGCGAGCTGGGGAGCACGACTCGGTGGAAGGTCCGTCGTTGTGCTGGACGATCTGGATAAGCTGTGTCCCGTGGAGACGGAGCTCCAAGTTGGTAATGACAACGGCCGAAGCAGGCAAATCAGCGAAACCGTCCGCTCTACTGTCAGGCAGTTCTGCACGCGGGATAGTGGCATCGTCCTGCTTGCTACTGCCGAAGGGAAGGGTTCGCTCAACAACGTCGTCGTCAGCGGTCATGTTGTGAGAGAGATCATCGAGCTCAAGGCCCCGGACAAGGAGGCAAGAAGGAGGGTGATGGAGTCCATTGCCCGGCAGGGATCTATCCCAAGAGTCCCAGGAGTCCCAGGAGTTCCAGGAGACAGGGACCCCGACGACCTGGACAGTAATCTCAGCCGCCCTCCGACATCCGACGGCGGCGGTGCCATGACCGACGACAGCGAGGCATGGCTGCACGGCGCAGGCTCCGAGAAGCCAAGATCCAAATCCGCCGGTTTCATCGTCGACTCTGATCTGGACTTCCTCGACATGGCAGGCCTGACCGACGGCTACATGCCGGGCGATTTAAGCGTGCTGGTATCGAGAGCCCGGAACGCGGCCATCATGCGATCCATTGCAGACTCTCCGAACGATGCTGCGGACAGCGCAATCTGTCTCGGACGTGTTGATTTTGACACTGCCCTCAAAGGCTTCACCCCTGCGTCCCTGCGAAACGTGCCACTCCAAAGCTCCACGACGACATTCAAATCCATCGGAGGACTGCAAGAGACGCGGCGAGTATTGCTGGAGACACTCGAGTATCCCACCAAGTACGCTCCCATCTTCGCGCAATGTCCCCTCCGCCTCCGATCCGGTCTCTTGCTGTACGGATACCCCGGATGTGGCAAAACGCTGCTGGCGAGCGCCGTGGCCGGTGAATGCGGCCTCAACTTCATCAGCGTCAAGGGTCCCGAGATCCTCAACAAGTACATTGGTGCCTCGGAAAAGAGCGTGCGCGACCTGTTCGACCGAGCTCAGGCTGCCAGGCCGTGTGTGCTGTTCTTTGACGAGTTCGACTCCATCGCGCCCAAGAGAGGGCACGACTCTACTGGCGTGACGGATCGTGTCGTGAACCAGCTTCTCACGCAGATGGACGGAGCAGAGGGACTGTCGGGGGTGTACGTCCTGGCAGCCACCTCTCGGCCCGACCTCATCGACCCTGCTCTCCTCCGACCCGGTCGCCTCGACAAGTCCCTTCTCTGTGACCTCCCCTCACTAGAAGATCGCCTGGACATCATCAAGGCGCTCTTCCAAAAGGTCCGTCTGTCCAGCCAACTCACAGACTCGGACGACGGCCTGACAGAGATTGCCCGCCGAACCGAAGGCCTCTCCGGCGCCGATCTGCAGGCACTCGTCTCCAACGCGCAGCTCGAGGCCATCCACGATGTTCTCGACGTCAACGCCCCTGTCGGCAACTCCCGCCACGGCGCAAGCAGCAACAAGGACATGAACACGAACGCCGTAGCTCAAGACTCGACACCCAGCTTCGTCCAGTTCCGTTACGGCACCGACCCGGTTCACTCCGACGACACCGTCCCGCAGAGCAAATCCGCGGCTCTCGTCGAAAACGCAGCTATCGTGTCCAAGCTGGAGCAGATCAGGCTCGCCCGTAAAAAGACCAAGCAAGCCAGGAAAGGGTGTGCGTCCGAGACCAACAAGGACACTTCTGCCGCCGCCGAGCAGAGAGAAGTCGTCATTGCGTGGCATCACCTGGTCAAGGCGCTGGCCAACACGCGCGCCAGTATCAGCAACGAGGAGAAGGCTCGTCTGCAAACCATCTATCACGAGTTCGTGGTCGGCAGAAGCGGACAGATGAAGGACGGCCAGGCAAGCATGGAGATTGGCGGCCGGAGTAGTCTGATGTAGCTTCATTCTTGTACATGATATTTTGTACCAACTAGCATTAGCAATCCATGTTTAAAACTAAACCGAAAATAATCTGAAAAAAAATTGAAAAAAAAAATTGAAATCTACGAGACGTATCCATCCCCACCATGCATGCAGCGCCTCGTCCCTCGCAAACACCAACCCCCTCTCCAATTCCTCCTACACAAGTACTCAATGGTCGGGGAGAGCTGCTAGTCCAAGCCACGACATGACAGTGGTTCGTCTCGCTCTCGAATACGCCCGGCAAGTCACCATCAAGGAGTTGACAATGTCACGGATTTATTTCCATGGCGAGTGCCCCCCGTCTCAGCTATCCGTCCTCAGTACTGCCTGCGGCTTCAAACGATTCTATCGTCGTGACTATTGTTGGAACAATTGCTTTGCCCACGCGCGTATGTGTACACATTACCCATACCCGCCTCTGCTTGCAACATGAGAATCTCGGACAGTGTGTCATATGACAAGCCGCTTCCTGTGCCTTGCCAGAATACAGAATACCGAACAACTGCCCTGTCCAACGAGAACCTTTTCACCAATCCACAATCGTCCGCACATTTCATTCCACCAAGCTCCCCTTTCCCCCCCAATCCATTATGATATCCTCCTCAGAAATCATCCACCATGCAAATCCGGGTATGTTGTCTCGTTCAAAAGTCTGTTTTTTTTGTGTTCCACGCCGTAACCTTCCAATGCTACCCATTGTGCCAAAAACGCCGGTTCATGCAGAATAATGCCTTGTGCGTACAGCCACAAATCAATCAAACATCCACTCAAACACCACAGCTGTCGACAACTCCCTCAAGCATTTCCAGGCATGTTCACTACTCAAAACAAGTTCCTTAGGCTCCGTTGGTCCGTGCAGAGCTTGACCCCGTCTCCTTGTTGCGCGCGTGAAGCGTTCGGTACATGTTGCTCAATCTTTTGCCTGTGACGCTCTTGCTAGTATCGTCAACCGGCCACAAAGCAGCCAAGAAATCCCTGTAAATAATGTGAGTATTTGTCTCCTTAAGTCGTAGATACATGTAAGCCACACGTGTGTATGCGTACCAAAAGTTGTTTTTGAGACCCTCATCCGCTGCCGTAACTGCAAGCCGCTCATCCAGGAAAGTGCCGATAGCAACCAACTCTGTTCCGAAAATCGCCGCACGCTCTTTGCTTGATTTGACATTGTCTTTGGTGGTGGACAATATCCGCTCGAAATTCTCACGCACAGGCTTGAGAAGGTACCAAATCATGGCCTCATTGTCCCTGTCTCGTTGATCCTTGTTGTCGCCGATGCGGCGGAGTTCATCTAGCCGGCGGAGCGCCTTCGCTCTGCGCTCGTCTTGAGGGTGCGAGTCTCGATCATACTCTCGGTCTCGGTCACGACCATGATCACGGCCATAGTCACGATCTCGCTCACGACGAAAATCTCTATCGCGGTCCCGTTCGCGATCACGATCACGGTCTCGGTCTCGGTCTCGGTCTCGGTCTCGGTCTCGGTCTCGGTCCCTATCCCTTTCCCTATCCCTATCCCTCTCGCGGTCTCGATCTCGGTCTCTATCGCGATATCTGTCATCATCACGTCGGCGATCATCACGGCGACGAGCATCGGCCCGGTCACGCTCCCGATCCCGATCCCGATCCCGGTCTCGATCTCGATCTCGATCTCGATCTATACCATGTTTGTTTGAGCGACGACTGTCTTCTATGCGACGGTGCTTTGGACTTCGATCATCTTCGTACGAAGCATGCTTCCGTTTGAAGTCAGGTTTGGACGTCCCTCGTTCATCAGCATTGCTGCGGCCACGATGGTCATCATGGTCCCTATCACGATGCTTCTTGACGGTATGGGGAGCAGGTGACGCAGTTCCACTACCACGATGCCCATTGGCGACGTTGTGCTTCTTGTTGTTCCGATGATGGTTGTCCACGACTCGCTGCGCTGTTCGGTCAGTGGAGTATTTGGATTGGAGTACAGAGAGCAAGTACTCAGAGCGCCTGACAAGGTGTACAGCACCTGGTGCTTTGAGTTTGTCGTTGGCTTTGTTTCGCTCTTCCTTCTTGCCAACTCTGTGCTCCTCCAGGAATAGCTTCTCTTGCATGTCGAGGTCTGCATCATCACGAATCTGCACCCAAGCACCAAAGCCATGCTTGTCGATGCCTACTAGGAGCATCGCGTCCTCCTTGGCCCCCCAAGAGCACGTATAGTTGGCAGCTTTCGTGGCGTCGGGAAGGCGGAAGCTTTTCCAGTCACTTTGGCTCTGAATAGCGTTGCGTAAAAGCTGGAGCTGCTTGGGTCGTTCGATTGCTGTTTCGGCGTTTACCTTCTTGAGCTCGCCAAAGTCGATAAGCACAGCTTTCCTGTCCTTCTTGGTAAGACTTTTTCCAGTCTTCTTCTCCTCCTCTGCCAGTTTCAAGCTGTTTTCCTCAACAGCTTCCTGCGCGGCCTTGATGAAGTCGTCCAAGACGGACTTGACAAATTCATGATCCCTCTCAGCAAGTTTCGCTTCCTGGATAATGTCGTCTTTGCGGTCATCCATGGATCCGAATCGGAAGTAGGCCTTGATGAGATTTCGTTGCTCCTTGTCATTCAGTGGCCGCTTGGGGTCGGCTAATAGGGCCCTTTGTTCCTCTTCCTCTTGTTCTTGTTCTCGCTGACGCTTCTTCAAGCGGTCAGCACGATCATTCTCCTTGTTGCGACTCTTGATGGTAGCTCGTCGAGGTGCATTCTCGGCCGCGAGTTTGGCAACGTAATCGTCGTTTTGTCGCTTCTCTTCGTCCGCCTTGATCTCCGCCAACCTTTCGGCCGGGATAATTTGGTCCCAGTCAAGGTTGATCTCGTCAACTTTGACGTCCGTGATTTGCATAAAGTTATCCCAATCAATGCCACCACTGCTGAGATTCATCTTGTCATCAACCTTGGTCTTCGTGACCTCAGCATTCTCGAGGATGGAATCAATGTCAAGCTGTTCGAGTCGCTCTTGGTTTCCGCTTTGCTCGAACATCTTGGAAGATCGCATCTTCAGAACCATTTGGATATCTTCAGACGAGGAAGGGCCATCCGTTTTCAGGCCCTTGCTGCTCAACTTCTCCTTGAACGCTGCCTTGCCATCATCTGTGACACCTGCCTGAATGGTCAAATACTCCAAGAGGAGCTTGTTCCTGGCTCGCTCTAAAACCTCTTCTTCGACCGTTTCTTTGGACACAAGACGATAAATGTTGACCGGTCGTTTTTGACCAATACGATGTGCACGAGCCATGGCCTGCAGATCAGCCTGAGGATTCCAGTCAGAATCAAAGATGACGACGGTGTCGGCAGTCATCAGGTTGATGCCCAGACCACCAGCTCGAGTTGAGAGCAAGAAGCAGAAGTCATCACTTTCATCGGCGTTGAAATGGTTGATGGCCATGCGACGAGGACCGGCGGCAATGGTACCATCGAGACGCTGGAATTTGTAACCTCGCAATGACATATAGTCTCCCAGAATATCAAGCATCTTGACCATCTGACTGAAAATGAGAACGCGATGACCATCCTTCCTCAACTTGGACAGTAGTTGATCCAAGAGCATCATCTTGCCGCTACTTGTGATTAGTCCCTTGATCTGATCTTCACGGCGAATGCTACCAGCCAGAACACGCTCTTCGGCGCCAGGGAACATGTATGGGTGGTTGCTGATCTTCTTCAATTCCATCATGATATTCAACAAGGAGTTCTTGTGGCCGCCTGAAGCGTCACACAAGGCCGAGTAGTTCCTCGTCAAGATGTTCTTATAGTAGTCCAATTGAACGTCTGACAGCTCGACGCGAATAATCTTTTCCGTCTTCGGTGGCAGGTCAGACTCGACTGTTTCCTTTGTGCGTCTCAAGATGTATGGTGCAATTGACTTGTGGAGTTCTTGCAACTTCTCCTGGGCATCGACCGCAGACAATGAGTCCAAATCCTCGTCGATAACTACTTTTCCAGGGTTCAAGAAATCCAGCAATGCGGATAGCTCTGCAAGATTGTTTTGAATGGGCGTGCCAGTAATCAAAACCTTGCAAGGGACGCCAAATGCTACAAGTCTTGCGTACAACTGCGACTCTCGATTCTTCAAACGATGAGCCTCATCAACGGCAAGTGTCTGCCACTTGATTGTTTGTAGGAACTGCCAGTCTTGCAAGATGAACTCATACGAGGTTACGAGAACGTTGAACTTGGGCTTCTTGGGGTTGCTACCAACCATCAGCTCGTTTTCGCGAATAATGTTGCGGGCATCCTCGGGCCCTAGATATACAACGTAGTTGATGTCGGGGGACCAGTGGTTAAATGTGTCACACCAAGCTGGAATAACACTGAGCGGCGCTACAACAAGTGAAGGGCCTTCTTGATGACGTTCGTTTCGAAGCCAACTCAGGAACGAAACAGTTTGAACAGTTTTTCCGAGGCCCATTTCATCGGCCAGAATGACGTTGTTTCCTCTCGTCCAGTTCAGACACAGAAAGTTGAGACCCTTCAATTGAAATGATCGCAGCTCTCCGCCTTGAATGTACTCGGGCTGTTTTTCGAGTTTGACCATCCTACTCCGTGTGTCGAGGTTGGTCTCTCGTTTTTCTGATTGCCAAGACCGAGACGATCGGTCTAAATACTGGTCGATCTTGTCCTGAAAATTGGGGCTGATATCTGACGCCAGCTCCCAGGTACATTCTTCATAGGTGAGGCCTTTCCATTTGACAAAATACTCGGTGTCCTCATCACCATCGCGGACGTTGACCACTCTCTCCACTTGAGTGAAATCTTCAAAGGCTTCTTCATCACGCTCCCTGTCAAGGAAGAATTGCTCTTTGGCCTCGGGCGGAATGTCATCGCCGAAGCGGATGTCAAGTTCTTGCTCGACGACCTTTCTGAAGTAATTCTCGACCTTGCGAAACCCACGCATGTTGCGCAAGGAGTCAATCGTCTCCCAGGAGTCATGCAAATGGGATTTGCCTTGCCACTTGATAAAGTATTCAAAGTCGTGACGGCTTGCATCGTACTGGAGTTCGAGCCCATCTTTAAGGCGATGTCGGACCACTTTCTCAACATAAGGTGAGTCATCAACATAGTCGGCAACATAGTAAGCTGAGGCCAAGTCTGCTTCGTCTTCATCGTTATCGACATCGCTCTCTTCGTACATGCCTTGCTGTACCTGTTGTGCGGCTCGCCGGCTGGACCACCTTTTTTCGGCAAGTGCGAGGGCTGGTTGCGACTCTCTCTGTAGTCTTGCCTTTTTTTGTTGGCTCTTTGCTCGTGCTCCGCCGTATGTATCGGAGTCCGAATCAGATTCGTTCGTTGACGGCTGCAAAATAGGTGTGGCTCTTTTGGACACTAGCAGGTGGTTGATAAGTTAAGGGAAAAGCGAGTCAGTATGAATGCCTACTTACAAGGTTGGGATGCGACGACACGGCGTCGCTTAGCCTGCCGACGATTCGTCGGTTCATCGTCATCTGAATCTAAATCATCAGAGTCGATCTACTGGTTCGTTAGCTCGATGCGACAAGTCCGTAGTCCGCATAAGCAGCACCGTACCATTTTTCTTGTTTCTCTTGCGCGTGTCTGGTACATGGTTAGCAGAGGGATTAATGCCTCATAGTAATGATAGACCACAACATACACTTCTTCGAAGACCATAGAGCTCAGGATTTGCCTTAATAAAATCGTCTTCTGACACGGCTGCCTTCCTTTTGGAGGCCCGACTTGAATCGGGTGAAGACTCCCGATCTTGTTCACCGTCATCATCTTGCTGCGACGCCACGCTCTCCTGCATATCAAAATCGGCATCCTCGGAGGCATTGACTCCACTAAAATTATCACTATCCATATATCCTTGATCTCGGTCCGCATGTTCTGGTGTCTCGCGGGCAGGTATTTCGGAGTCTGGAGGTGATGAGTGAGCCATTGGGCTGTCGTGAACATCGGGGAGGTCCGTATCGCTCGGGCCGGCTTCGACGACGACTGCGGATGTCATGGCATCATCCGGCGACAAGTGCCCGTTGGTGAGGCCCGTCACCACCGGTGAGCTCATGATAGCAGCTTTCGCACTTATGACTTGCTACAGAGGGAGCAAAAACAGTATTAGCAGGGGCTTCGGTCATCGTGTGCGCAGTGAGCAACAATCGCGCTGGTATGAAGAGACTTGCGACGCGAAAACGCCTTCTTCAGAGCCATTTATGACTGATGATGATGGAGCAATGGATGTAATCGCATTCACACGTGGTAGGGCGATGGCGATGGTGAAGGATGGGCATAGACAGTCATTCGAAAACAAGACTTGTTTGGTGGCAGCAAGCAGGCAGCAGTTGCATCCAAATCCATCGATTTTCATCACTTCCATCACTGGGAAGCATTGAACAGGCTTTATTTGACATTGGAGAGCAGCGATGGCCATGTAGCGAGGTCCAAGGTGGTGAGGGCGACTCGGCAAGATACGGACAGCAGGAAAACAGGACCAGACAGCGGTGGCTGGATGGCGAGAAGGGAGAACTTACAAATCAATCATGAACGGCATCCAGACGGCCAAAATGATCCAAAATAGGCTGCGTTAGATAATGAGCAGCTCCGGGTCGCGCCGAGCAGCAGAAAGTAGATTGGGGTTGCTGCGTTGGAAGGGGACGGACGGACGGACGGTGTGGAGGAATCGGAGTGGCAGTCGTAGGCGGTTACAAAGAAAAGCACCAGTGGAGATAGACTTCAGAGGCAGGAAAGAATGGGCGAGTTTGTACCCCACAAGCCAAACTCAGTCGGGCCGCCTATGAGGGAAGGTGCCGGGGGCCTCAGCCGGCGCAAGTGCAGACATTCACGTGACGTCGGGCGGCTAACAGCACCCACCCCACCGCTATGCTAAGAGTCCCTAAGACCCATTGGGCCATTGTATCATGGATTCATGGGCATGTACGGATTACACGGAGTACGTCCGTACACAGCAGCGATTGACTCAAGTCGGAAGGTGTATCCGTGCAGATGCCGTGCAAGGAAAACATTTTCACGCTTGATAGACGACAACTGGTCTGCAAAATAGCATTCGAACAGCTTGAGGCTTTGAGCAGGAATAAGCCATTTCCTGGTTAAGATTTTGGAGTACAGCGTGCCGCCGATGACGAGCTC
The DNA here is from genome assembly GCA_003814445.1 of Epichloe festucae Fl1. Taxonomy (NCBI): domain Eukaryota; kingdom Fungi; phylum Ascomycota; class Sordariomycetes; order Hypocreales; family Clavicipitaceae; genus Epichloe; species Epichloe festucae. Next base: position 3,372,692 of record CP031387.1, on the reverse strand, counting down.
AAAGTCACATAGAGGTTCACATGCGCAGAGAGCAGTTGTATAATTTAGAGGATACCCTTGCATGTTTCTCGGTGCTTGTATCATGAATGTAGGTATTGGGATTATTTTTCATAGTTCTTCAGAGTTCGGAAGGAAGAAAGAGAAAGACAGAGAAAGACAAGAAAAAGAGAAGAAAAAAGGCCATGTATTAATATTAGATGGAACATTTGTACCCACAAGTACTCCTCCCCTGTTTTGACCAGACAGAGTACCAATCAGTCACGACGCTCCCTCGGCCGTGGCCAGCTCATCCCCGCCATGCCAGGCCCTGCCCCCGCCAGACGGACGATTCACAGGACGAGAAAAATTGATGACCACACACCAACTCGCTCGTGTGCAGCACCGCCTAGTACCTACAACCTCTTACTATTCCATCTCCGTTCTGTTTACTCCTCCGCTTTCTCTCAGCACTGTCGTAACCCAGCACTACGTGCCTGGTTTCTTCGCACGCGTGAGGCGATTTCTCGAATATTCACACCTTCGCCTGCTTAGTGTCCCTGAGTTTTCAGTCCACCACTACCCCTCCACAAGTTTTTTTCTCACGCCTTCGATTCACTACGATTACCCTAGACTCCTCCACCAACCGTCATTTCACACGGCCTTCATCATGTCTGACAAGCTCACTCGGTATGCGCGAACTCTGGGAATGCCTGACGATTCATGTCCCTTAGGGAACTAATTTCAACTAACTCCTACTGCCCACAGTATTGCCATTGTCAACAGCGACAAAGTTGGTCCAACCCAGTCAAATTTTCTACTCTTACCCCCGCGTACCCCACCATACTGACAGATCACCCCTCCATCCAGTGTCGTCCTCGCAAGTGTCGACAAGAATGCAAGAAGTCATGCCCTGTTGTGCGCAGTGGAAAGCTTTGCATTGAAGTCGCTCCCGATTCCCGTCTTGCTTTCATCTCTGAAGGTCTTTGCATCGGTTGTGGTATCTGCCCGAAGAAGTGCCCGTTCGATGCCATCACCATCATCAACTTGCCCACAAATCTCGAAAACCAGGTCACCCATCGTTATGGCCCGAACAGCTTCAAGCTTCATCGTCTCCCCATGCCCCGACCTGGTCAGGTTCTTGGTCTTGTCGGAACCAACGGTATTGGAAAGAGTACTGCCCTGAAGATTCTCAGCGGCAAATTGAAGCCCAACTTGGGCCGTCACGACAACCCCCCCGACTGGGAGGATGTTATCAAGCACTTCCGTGGATCTGAGCTGCAGAGTGAGTGCCGTCGTCCCTCCCACAAGCCGTTGATGCCACGAATATCGAAAGCTAACGGTATACTCGTAGATTACTTTACCAAGCTTTTGGAAGATGACCTCAAAGCTGTCGTCAAACCCCAGTATGTCGACCAGATTCCCAAGGCCGTTCGTGGCCCTGAGAAAAGCGTAAAGGCTCTCATTTCTAGCAGAGCATCTCAAAACAACAACATGAAGGAAGTAGCCGATGTTCTCGAGCTCAATCACATCATGGATCGTGACATCACCCTCTTGTCTGGTGGTGAACTCCAGCGATTTGCCATTGGTACCGTCTGCGTTCAGAACGCCGATGTGTACATGTTCGACGAGCCCTCGTCCTATCTTGATGTCAAACAGCGTCTGAGTGCTGCTCAGATCATTCGATCTCTCCTTCGTGATGACGACTACGTCATTGTCGTCGAACACGATCTGTCCGTCCTTGACTATCTTTCTGACTATGTTTGCGTTCTTTACGGCAAGCCCGCCGTCTATGGTGTCGTAACCCTACCATACTCTGTTCGAGAAGGTATCAACATCTTTCTCGACGGTCACATCCCCACCGAGAACTTACGTTTCCGTGAAGAGTCTCTCACCTTCCGCATTGCTGAGACTACTGATGATTACACCATCGACAAGTCTCGCGCTTTCCAATACCCCAAGATGGAGAAAGAGTTGGGTAACTTCAGGCTCCGTATCGACGCCGGAGAATTCACAGACTCCGAGATCATTGTTATGATGGGAGAGAACGGTACCGGAAAGACTACCTTCTGTCGTCTCTTGGCTGGTGCTCTCAAGCCCGACAGCAAGGCATCCGTCCCCGATATGCGCATCAGCATGAAGCCCCAGACCATCACCCCCAAGTTCGACGGTACCGTTCGTCAGCTCTTTTTCAAGAAGATCAAGCAGGCATTCCTCAATCCTCAGTTTCAGACTGATGTTGTCAAGCCTCTCAAGCTCGACGACTTTATTGACCAGGAAGTCAAGAACCTGTCCGGTGGTGAATTACAGCGTGTCGCCATTGTTCTCGCTCTCGGCATGCCCGCCGATATCTATCTGATCGACGAGCCGTCTGCGTACCTCGACTCAGAGCAGCGTATCATTGCTTCTCGTGTCATCAAGCGTTTCATCATGCACTCCAAGAAGACGGCCTTTATCGTCGAGCACGACTTCATCATGGCTACCTACCTTGCCGATCGTGTTATTGTTTTTGACGGCAAGCCCGGCATCGATGCCCACGCTAACCGACCCGAGTCTCTTCTCACCGGTTGCAACGCCTTTTTGAAGAACTTGGATGTCACTTTCCGTCGTGATCCCAGCAACTACCGCCCCCGTATCAACAAGCAGGGATCTCAGCTCGATCAAGAACAAAAATTGGGAGGCAACTACGTAAGTTTAGCCTCTACCTGGCCCCAAGTCCTTTGACCCACATTTGCTCTGCAATATCACAAGATTGAATAGTACGAGGCTAACGCCACACTTTCTAGTTCTTCTTGGAAGAGACTCCCGAAAAGAGCTCCTGAAAAGGGCAGTTACAACAAGAAAAAGTTTCATCCTCACCACACAGCATCTGAAGGCGTTGAAGGCGTTCAAAAAAAGACTGCTTCCAAGAGGAAGCGTAGTCACGGGCGTGGCGTAGATGCACCGCTGCAAGAGAGCAGCGCCAGCGAGGACGATGAACCGGATGATTAACCCAGGTGACGACGGTCTATCCCCTGTTGTCTGGTCCTGCGAAATGAACAGTCCGTGCAGCATTTGTCATTAGTTTATGAATAGCTGCCTTGTGTGTTTGTTGCAAGAGTGTTTGATCATGTCTCAATGAGTGCCAACTTCTCACTTGTCAATTTCTTTGACTTTAGGCAAGGAGGGCTGCCATGAATTGATTGTGTTTGTCTCACGGGCCAACATGATTTCCGCAGATTGAGGGACAACGGAACAAGCAGGATGACTGTCGTCAACTTCCTACTCCTCGCGGGAAGCACTTCCGGAACTCACTTATATATATCTTGCACGTTATTTATTTTTGAATACAAAGTTCCATTCATCAAACACTCCCAAATGAAGTACGCGAATCATCTCTCACACAGGCATGCGTCAAGATATTAATCAAATCAGACGTAACAGCACTACATATTCTCCTAATTTGAAGTTCTTGATATGTGCTACAACAACATGGTACAAGATGAACACGTACTACAACTCCTCTTCACGTCCACTAGCAAAGTCAGAACTCTCTCGAAGAAGAACCCAACACACCTTTTGAGTGCAAAATAACATTGGGAGGATAGAGGCAAGGGTGAAAAAAAAGGGGGGAGGGGGGGGATGTACATCTCCCATGGAGGCTAGAACTGCTGGTAAGTAAGAACTAGAGTGACCAGGGGGTTAATTTGCAGATGGTGGGGCTTATTCTTCGATTTCTCCCTCCTCACTTCCACTTCTGATGGCTTCCTTGGATGAGACTGGCGGGGTTTTGACACGAGGGCGTGCTTCACGCAGAGGTGATCGTTCGTGAGATCGCTCTCTCTTGACTCTCTGTGTAGGTGTATTAGCGAGGGTTCGGGAAATGGCGAGTAGAAGAGGGGAGAATTGCCTCTTACCTTGGAATCCCTTGAATCTCTTCGAGATGTCTCATCTTCGTCATCTTGTCGCCGACGTCGTGAACCTGATGGTCGCTCATCTCCATAGGGGAGCTCATCATACGAACCTCGATCAATCCGGCGGCGGTACAGCCGCTCCCGTTCATCCTCCCGGTCCCTGCGCTCACGGTCGTAGTGGCTATCATCGTCCCGTCGTGGGCGTGGTGGCCGGTCGTGCTCCCGGTCTCGGTCCCGGTCCCGGTCTCTCACAGTGTCACGATCACGATCACGTTCGCGCTCTCTCTCGCGCTCACGGTCACGGTCCCTCTCACGTCGAGGCGGCGGTGGAGACAATCGACCGCCTCGGTCACTGGAGAGCAAGTTCTCTGCCATGGTCGACTTGCGGTGGTTTCGCTCCCTTTCGGCAATGGCTTTGCGCCGGTCGGCTTCGTACGGATCCTGTTCGGGGCTGCGACTGCGCCTAGCAGGACGTCCACTACGTTGAGATTTCTCACCTCTAAATCGGTCTCCCTCACGACGGGAGGCGTCACGCTCAACAGAGAGCCGACTTCCTCGTTTGTGGCCGCGATCGGCATCATCCTCTTCCTTTTCGCGAAGTCGTCTCATGTGCTTATCAAAAGCGCCTCGTCGCAAGTCTTCAGAGCTGACTGCCTGGAATTCTTCTGATTTCAGGAGGCGAGGTCGTACCTTTTCATAAGTGTCTCCCGACACAAGGGGAGGTTCGGCACGTTTGAGATATGCTCGGAGATCCTCAACGGCGCGCCGTTGTTGACGATCGGTCTGCTTGTCATCGTCTCGCTTCGCAGCCCGCTTTTCACGAAGCTTTTGAAAGCAGGAGTTAGCTTGGCTCTTCTGAAAGTCCACGTTTAATCGTCTAAAAGAGACAGATGAGGCTTACCCTCTCGAAGATCAGTTGTAGAATGTCAATATCAATGTTAGCAGTGCGTCGATCATCCTTCATAACAGCGAGGAATTCTTGGAGATCGCTCGTTGGCGTAAGCTCAAACCGTTTATCCTTTACGCGTTGAGTTATTCGGTTAGTTACTCTCCCTCTGACCCGAAATGCTATGCGGAGAAAAAGACTCACTTCAAGAACATCCAAGACGTCGTTTCTCGGCACTCGGAGAGAACGCTCCTCCTCCTCCACCACATCCCAGAAGAGTTCCTGAGGCGTGGAACCATCGTGAGCTAGCATATTCGTATACCGCTCGTCTTGCTCTATTAGTGGATGAATGGTGCTCCATGTCACACCTGGCTTGATCTTGCCATCTTTGCGAAGCTCGGACAGGAGTGACTTGAACGCATCTCGAGCTTTGCGTTCTCGACGATACTTCATCTTCTTCTCGTGCTGCTTTTGCTCATTGAGTGCGCGCTCAAGGGCCTTGATATGATCCTGGAAGGTGATTAGGGTGTCGTATTTGGTGAGGGCCTGGTATGTTTCGTCGTTCTGGAAAGCCGAAGAGATGATATGCTGGGCCTCGCTCCATCGCGTGTAGGCTTTGATGCTGAGTTTTGGCAGTAATTCCTTGAGGGCATCAAGCGCATTGCGGCGCGACCTGATTTGATGTTCCTTGTGGGCCTTCTTTAGCCCCACGACGTACTCCTCAAAGAGCTGCCGTCGTTCGTCTTCATCGTTCGTGTATCGAAAGATGGTTTCGCCTTCAATCATCGGTCGAGCAGTCTTCCATCGCGTGTAATGAACAATCTCAGGATGACGCTTGAGCATGGTTTCAAAGTCAGCGCGAAGCTTGCTCATGCGTTCTTCGGCGCGCTCCTTGTCCTGCACGATGACATCCTGACAGTATTTCTCGAAGGCATCTCTTCTGCCTTTGGGGTCTCGAATCGATCGATACTGGGCATCTCTGATCGTCGCTCGCATAGCCTGCTCCCAAGTCCAGTCGGGCTGCACTCCGCTGCGCTTGAGCAGCTTCATGAAGGCAGCCTCGGCTTCTTCGGGAGAAGCGAATTCCGGTTCGTCGTTCGTGGCAGGAATGAAGACCTGAGATTTGTCTTCGTTTTCATACCCTCCTCGACGAGAGTCGTGACGCGAGTCGCGATAGTCTCGAGGATGGTCGTAGGAGTTGTGGGAATGGCCACCATTTTGCGCGTGGCCATGTCCTTGGCCACCTTGGCCACTTCCTTGTCCGAGAGCCTTCCTGTAGACATCTGGCATCTCCCATGAGCTCTGCTTCGTCTCGGTATTGTACCAATACTTTCGCCCTCCCTCGGCAGTATACTCCTTCCACGGTTGATCGGACAGAGCACGCTAAACACGTTAATCAGCTTTGAGCTTCCAGTTCACGGATATCACCGCGAAAACAAGTACTTACTTCTGCGCCAGACATGAGTTCCTCCGGCTTTGTCCACTGCGTCGCTTTGGTCGCGCTATTATAGTAGTAAGCCCGGCCATCAGGAGTGTGGTGCTCCTGCCACGCCGAAGCGGCTTGGCCGCCGCCGTAGCCGTTCATCATGCAGCAGTCGGTCGCAAATGTGATGAGCTCAAGTAGGAATTATAAGGAGATTGATGCAGCCAGAATGAAGATGTTTCTTTTCAGCCGCCTGAGTAGCGCAGTTCTGATGAAATGTCGTTGACGAGGCCAGAAGTTGGCTGGAGAAAAGTCGACGAGGTTGGGCAGAGAGAGATTGGGGGTCGAGGAAATGTCGAATGCAAATCGCGAATTATCTGAAGCACAGGCCAATGGGACGGAGCCTGCGCAGAGAGGTGGGGCCCCTCGTGTTCCCGCAGGAGTGAGTGAGTCTGATGATCAGTGACAAACCTTGTTGGAATGAAGAGATGAGCCAAGACAACCAACTACAGATGCACACAATGATTGACTAGGAAGACATTAACATCATCTCGTCTCATTTCATCTTCTCTCACCCCTGTCACCAACATGGTAGAGACCGATTGCGCACTCCAAGGGGCGGACGCGGCCCATGACCCCAGCGACGATTTCGTCAAACAGTCGTACCTCACATACGCGATACCTGCAGCTACAGATATCGATCTCGAACAAGCTTTCAGAGATGTGGAAGCTGGCAAGTCCATACTGGAATCGATACAACAGCGGGATTCCCTCTTCTTTGGTAGGCTTGGCTTGGCTTGGCTTGGCTTTACATTCATCATCACGCCCCTATATTTCTCAATATCTTCACGTCGCATTTGCCATGTGCTTCACTGCTGACCCGGTACGTACTACTAGATGAGACAGTCGAGGTGCTCCTCATTCTGAGGATGCCCCGGTCAGAAGAGAGCACCCTTCAAGGACAAATGAAACGATTGGTCATTTCCGTGGAGGGCCAGATCGTCAACACCAAATCTGCAGATCGGGATTCACAGCCAGCCGTCGAGACCATCTTCAAAGGCCATGTCGAGGACGTGGCTGACCCCTTCGTCATCGTGGACCAAGAAGAGGAGGGCGACTCGGATGACGGCTCCTCCTCTCAAAACGTATACGCCATGTGGAAAGTACCCGTGTTCCTCTGTCGGCCACGGATGAGACTCCAGCACCCGGCCGTGGTCGTCTCAGCGTCGGCCAGCCTCAAGCCGCAAGTCATGGTCGAAATCAGCGCCGGCGGCACGGGCTATCTCCAGAGCGGCGTGCCGTCCAGCTTCAATCTCCTGGAAACCTTCTCCTGGGATCCTGCCCTCAACGGCGTCAAGCCAAGACTATCTGCGCTGCGCGTGTCAAGAGTCGCCCCCGTCAGCAGGCAGCAAGACCTGGTTGCGCATCTTCGCGCGCTGCCGCAACTCAGAATCCCAGTGTACCCCGTCATTCACACACGCGTGCGACTCTCTCGTCCGCAGTCTGTTCCCCCCCAGGCCACGCTGATTGCCATGCTGGAAGTGGACTTCACCCCCCACGCGGAATGCGAGATCCTCCTCGACGACATCACGCTCTCCACCGGCGATGGCACCGTGCAGAGTCTGAACGACGACGAGGGCCCGCACGCCCAGATGAAGCTGCCCATGAGTTGTGTGTCCCACGACCACATCACCTTCCTCTACCACATCAAGCCCCATCAGCATGAGAAGTCCCCAAGGAGCTTCACGGGCAGACTCGACGTGTCCATCGCCGCCACCGCCCAAGTCATCCCCGGATTGTGCACGCCCCGCCTCACAATGAGCTGGGAAACCGCCCTCGACTTCTCCACCCCCGTGAACCCAAGTTTCAACAACATGGCCGAGGCGACGGGCATGCAACGAGCTCACAAGCCCTCGCAGCTTTCCATCGGCAGCAGCAACACTGCCGTCACGCCACTCAAATCACCTTCTGTCCTACGACCCGATGCCCTCCCCAGCCTCGAGTCATCCGCCGCACGCGCCGAGGCCGCCGCCGCCGTTCCTGATCTCGGCATCACCATGTCCTTTATCGGGCCATCGGGGCCCGTCCATCCCGGCGACGTATTCTCATGGACCGTGTGCGTCGTCAACCGCTCCCCCGAGCAAACGGCGCGTCCGCCCCGAAAACTCGCCCTCGTGGCGGTACCCAAGCGACGTCGCAACGACGCGAGACCCGTCCGGCCACCGTCCACGGCTTCGCGGCGCCGCGGCGAGAAGGAGCTGGCCGATGCAGTCGCCGACACGAACGTCTTGCACGCTCTGCAGAAGAGCTCCGTGACCGATGTCACAGAGGTCGTCTGTCTCAGTGCCGACACACGCGTTGGGCCCCTCGCCCCAGGGGCATGTCACGTCGTCGAGCTGCAGTTCCTAGCCTTGCGAGAAGGCATCGTCGGCGTCGAGGCTGTCCGCGTCGTCGATCTAGGTTCTCAGGAACACGTCGACATACGCGACTTACCTACTACAATAGTGGAACCTGCTGCTGCGTGAATCATGACGCGGCAATTTTTCCAATTTTGGAAGAATTTAAAAAAAAAAAAAAAAAAACACCCATTCAATACCATAATGGCTAATGCTGTGCTTATGCATACATACATGGAAGTAAGTGGTTTCGCCATTGTCCGTGTAATCTATTCCCTCTCATGAAGCGGCCTGATAGCCACGCAAGCCCGTGTGCTCACTGCAAAATACAAGCCCGATCAACTCCGGATGATGCAATGCAATGTGCCTTGTTCCGCTCCATGATAACCCGAGTTGTGTTATGTCCAATCCGTAACCATGGCTGAAATCATTAAAAAAAAACCCCCCGCCAAAACAATGCGACGCTTCAACGAATTCATCATCAAATATCATCAAAATCATCGTCCCACCCCAGTTTATCATAAATTGACACCTTGTTCAACTGATTGGGACCGTGAGCCGACACAGGAGTCTGGATCAATTCCAGTCTTGATACAGTTCTCTTGACAGGTGTCGCCATGACCCCTTGAGCTCCATCAGAAGAAGTAGGTCGGGCACCCGTTGATGCAGTAGCTGTGCTTCGAGATGGTGCAAAGTCGTCGATACTAGCCGCCTTGTTGCCGACAAGCGGAGACGAAGGTGGCATAGCAGGCTCGTCATGAGCCATGCGCCTGATGAAACTGTGCTGCGTGGACGGTCTGGCTGGCGAGACGCAATCTGCCAAGGCGTCTCGATGGCCATGTCTGTGTCCCGTGGACGGGACCATGTGCCCTACGCTTGAAGGGGGAATCAATTCCTCAGTGCTGTTCAGGGGCTTTCCGGCATCTGACTCAGGCTGGATTGCTAGAACGTCTTGAAAGCGTTTATTCGCCGGCGTGGCCTGGACCTGTATCGAAGAAGCTAGTGAGCTTCTAGCCATCCTTCTCCCTCCTGTTACATGCGTCAGTATATGTCACTTGAATGGGAAAGTGTTTTGAACAGGTAGTTTGAGAAACTTACTCTTGGCTGAATGGCCTGCTGTCGCCCGGCGTTCGTCTGCTTCTGCCATGGCTTTGCCAACCACTTCGCGATTTGGCTTTCTGAGCGCCGAAATGGCGTCTTTCAGCTCGGCCTTCACAAGTGACTTCTTGTTCGCCTTCATGTCCTCCAAGTTGCTTGTACTGTTGCTACGTGATAGAGATGATTGCCGTGAACGGGCCAAGAGCGATTCTCCCCTGGGAAGGTCCTTCAAGGATAGAGGTTCGCTGCCTTCCCGCTTTACTCCTGACAAGGTTGTTGATGTCGCAGATCTCATGAGAGCGATTGCATTACTAGGCCCTCTGGAGACGCTGCGGCGGTGCATTTGCTCTGTCGACAACGCACGCTGCAGCGTCCGTCTGTTGCTAGGCGGGGCAGGTCGCTTCGTGGCAGCACCAAGTTTCTGTTCTCGCTTGCTAGATGACCGCCTCAACGACCTTGACTGAACGGATGAGACGATCACAGGGCCACCGAGTTTTCTGTTGATGGCATCGCATAGCCCGGGCAAGCGTGCAGAGAAGCTGGCGAAAAGTTAGTCGAGACTCGGCCCCTAACAGGTGTGCTCAAGATTGTGGTATTGCACATACAAGGGAACAATAACGTCAACGCAGAAGTCCTTCAGTGGCTCAGACGAGGCCTTTTGCTGTACTTGGCCGTCAGCAGAAGCTTGAGCGGGCTGCGAATCACTCATCATGAGCTGCTCGTCAGAAGCTGTGGACTGCCAAATGGTGAGACGATCAGCATGCACGTCCACCAACACTGGCAAATTGTGCTTGTTCCGCTTCTTCGCAGGAGGTGCCATACTTGGCTCAGGGAGCTGAGACTCTGCGCCTGGCAAAGTCGGCAGGTTCGATTCCGCTGCCTCGCGTACATTGCTGAGAGGCTCCAGCGCCAGAATCTCAAGGATCAAGATCATCTGCAACTGCGTCTCCCTCGTACGAAGCATGGAGACGTGAGACTTGAGTTGGGACGGGGAAATGTTCATATCATGGCCAGTAGGTTCTGGCTTGTTTGTGTTCCACCATTTGCGAATGCTTTCATCCTCCAGAGGATATAAGGAGTCTTTGCCCAGCTTCATTTTTCTGGGCTTGCGTTTTTTCTTACCGCCTTCGTCAGAGGAATCGACAAAAGCTTTCATCTTACCAATGACCTCAGGGATAGTCTCGCGATATTTCTTGTCAATCTGCACAGTAGTCAGGATGAGACTTTTCAGAAAGTCGACCAAATCTTCCATCTCGAGGTTAGACTCGAGATCCAAGTGAAATGCTGATCGCGCCCGAGACAGCGGTCCCTTGGCGAAATATGCCAATGAGCCCTGATAGAACAAGATTAGTTATGTGTAACAAACGGTTGCCTATTATGATGGAGATTGCCTACCATGGACCTATACAAAGCCTCGAAGTAGTGAGTTCGTATAGTATTGAATATCATCTCTGCTGTTTGTTGGGATTCGGCAGGTGGCGCATTGTCCAAATTATTTGTGGCTGACACAGTCTCAACATTTGCCTGGCGCTCAGCAGCATTGACTTCGTCCGACGTGATATCTGGCGTCGGAAGCTGTGACGGTTGGGAATCCGCAGCTGGCCCATCGCTTTCTTGTCTGTTGATATCCACCTCCAGCGTTGGCTGAGACTTGGACTTCTTTCTCACGAGGTTTTGAATAGCTTCGATAGCCGCCCGTTTCTTCTTTTGCTCCCCATGTAGGTGCGGTGTCGGCAATGACGTCTCCGCGTCCGGTTCTAGTTGATCTTGCCTTCGCGGGGCAAGGCGACAACGACAAAGAGCTGTTGCATACCTCGCCAAATCCCCCAAATCAACCCAGGAGCCCAGTCTACACATGACGTAGAGGCCATTTTCTTGCCGTTCGAGAGCAAATGTGGTACCTTTGGAGTCACTCCTCGCTATAACCACCGTGGGAGCTGAACCGAGCCGCGATTCGAGGTCCAGTATTTTGATATGAGACTCCACGAAACGGGTCTGGGGGAAGCCACTGGTCGGAGAGGAGAAGTCGAGACTGGAAAGGGAAAGATGCTCTCTCGGAAGAAGCATGAGCGGCGACAGAGAGCGAGGCTGTGCCTGGATGTTGGGAGGATGAGGCTATCACAATTTGTTAGTAAACTGGGCTTATTTCCAGTCGGCCGCCACGCGCGCGAGCACAGACTACCGGGACAATCCCAAACCTTGACAGTAATGGATGCATTGAGCAAGTAATCCATGGCAACCGCATCTGCTCTTTTCTTTGTGTGTTGGGCCGGCGAAACACTGCCTCTCCGACGGTTCAAGCTGCCATCCGAACTTGGCGTCAGGATGCCAGACCGTGGACGCGACGCGTCGGCGCCGAGTGCAGTGGGAGAGGACATTGGTGGGTATGAAGACTCATTCGTTGAGCGGCATCGCAATCAAAGGGCAGCTTGTAGGAAAGGGAGACTCGAGTAGAGAAAGCCAACGACCGGCGAGCCGTGTGTGCTATAGACAAGTCGATGCAGAAAAATACAAGGTGTCGTTTGTATTTCCTCGCTGGGTGGGCCGACGCCCCTCCGACGCTCACTTGCCCTGGGCCCAGCGAGCGACGCGTCGATTGACCAGGCACGCTGATGACGTCGGGCCGGCCCTTGGGAGCGGAGGGGGGGAGGGTAATTGTGGGTCCGACTTTCGATTTCCTCTTCAAAAAAAAAAAAAAAAAAAACGCCCGCATCACGGTTTCATCAATTCATGAAAGCCACCGAACGTTGTCATGAGCGTTGTTGCATACCCAATTCGAACATCTCTCATGCATCAAACTGGATGCCAAGTCTACCCCAGAAACGCACACCATCGCAACACTACGGATTTTACAAAGTAGAGACAACAACACATGGAATCGAATCCTGTCCGGTAACTTATAATAATGCACCACCCTACCAGAAACTCATTCCTCCGTCCATCTCGGCTGCATCCGAGCCCTCCCTCCCCCTCGTAGTTGTGAAATATCTCAGCCGAATGCTACCCTTCAGTCATACCATCACTAATGCAAACAAAACTCTGCAAACTTTATTTGTATTACCCGATGCAAGACATCCATCGCCGCCCCACCCACCATCGCCAACGAGATCCCAACGAGAACACCACCTTCACTCTCTCAACGGGCTCGACTTTCTCCTTCAAGATGGCGTGCCATCGACTGCCAAACCCAAACACACAGAGAATGGTATTACTCAGAGATCTATCCGTAAAGGCCCCGATAATTACCCCACCCCGTCCAAAGCCCACCGAGGGAGATTCATGCCGATCCTGTCCCGGTCTGTTCTTCTGCATGATAGAGTGCCATTTAGGTCATTTGACCGGCACGAATTCCGAACCGCCTCTACCAATTGTCCGCGTAGTCAGTCACTGAAGTCTTCTGCACTCGTCTAGATTTGGTATCATGCCTCCCCACTCCTTCTCAGGCCCCGTCATTCCACGTCCTCATTCAAGGGAACGCAAGAGGGATCAGTGTTACTCCGTACAGGCTCATGGTTTTTGCAAGAATGAGGGCGAAATGACAAGAAGCACCTGTTCTTTGACTTCAAGCGGGCTTCCCACAATGCTCCAGAATTTACATTGAATAATGCTTGCTAATTTGAATGGAAAAGAAAATAGAAAGGGCTAGACACACAACCTCCCAATTTTTTCATGCAAAGAGAAGACTCATACTCAAGATCTCCACAAAAGCCCCAACATATATAAGCATGATATGTGCTCTTCCCATGGGTATTAGCCTTGTCCCATTAATATACCAAAGCGCCAATCATTTACAGTGATTTAAAAAAAAATCATCAAAACCGCCAAAACCAAGTTTCCTCCGTGATGTACTCTGCATCACTGGCGCTTGCTGCTGCGGGGACTAACCCCCCCTCCCCCCAATGCAACCTTATTTAGAGCGCCGTTGGACATAGACAAGACCGCACAGAGAGGTCCAGACTGTGGCATCCGTGTGTGTTTGCGTGCTCTTTGGGCGAATTTTATACATGGAAAAGCCTCCCGATGAGACATCAAAAAGTTGAAGTGAATATGAGTGCAACATCGTCGTGGTCTGGTGTCGACATTAGACATCTGTGTCAATTGAAGCTCATATATTGGTGTTGAGTGTTTGACGATGTTGACGCAGTAGACGGTGACAGATCTGACCAGCTGTAGTCCGAGTTGCCGTCGCTAGCAACGAAACCAAAATAGGACTGGCTCAATTGAGCTGGATACATTGGCACGACATGTTGAGATGAGCATTGGTTGAAGTTGGCAAATGCAGCAGCATTATTAACCATGCCCATGCCTGCATGCAGTCTGCCCAAGCCAGGAGCAATCAATGCCTCCTCTGAGATGGACATCTCATACCCAGATCCGAGATGGAACAAGCCGTCAGAGAACCCGGGGGTGGTGGGAGGGGTGCGCAATGTAGGGTCCGAGATGATAACATCGGGAGATGTATATTTTCCATTGAGCGTGTAGAGAGCCGGAGCACCCATAGGCTCTTGCGGTTGTAAAGCGACGGGTGTGTCGGGGGTAGGGGGCGCTGCGGATCCATGATGACCAGCTGCACGAGGCGAAGGACGCCGTAGAAAAAGGCTGGCCGCATTCTTATCGAAGAAAGGGCTTCGAGGAGTTGCAACAGACTTCGTTACACGCCCGGAGCTTGTACTGGAGGAGACCCTGCGCATGGAAGTCGCCTGATCCCCTTTCCTGGCATTGTCGTTAGCTCGAGCAGCAGTGTAGGAGTTGCTACGACCACCGCCAATTGATAGTGGAGCAGGACGCCGATTTCGACGAGCGGCAATATCGATGCAATCAGGCGATGGAACGTCGTATTCATCAGCCAAAGGTGAAGAGCTGGTGCTAATGTTCACATCCATGTCATTGTCGTAGTTTTCCACACTCTGCTGGATACTCTCTGGTCCAGTAAACTCGGAAAATTCGGCAAAGAACTGACGATTGGCTGTATTGCTATTGTCATTGAGTATTGAGCTTTCCTGCATGGAGAGATAGTCGTCCATCTCATCAGGAAGAGCGCAAGAGTTTTCGTCTTCGGCTTTGGCGATGAGATCATCCTCTTGGATGGGGAGGGGGAAAGGGGAATCTGACTCCGAGTAGCTACTCTGGCCAGCGTCACTGATTTGGTCAGGAAGAGACTGCTCGGATGGCGACTCAGATGCCTCCGAATATTGCTTTGAGATGGCAGCAGGTTGGGGGAATGGAGCACTCGAGGCGACAAGATCGCGTTGGCGACTCTTCTCTGGTTGGGTGACATCACCAGAGTCGGCTCGCTCTTTCTCTAGTCGCTGCTTGGCCTCATATTCTTTGATATTGTTTTCCTTCTTCTCACGAGCCCGCCTGTTCTGAAACCAGTTCTAGTAACGACGGATTAGCATGGTAGAAGACGGGTGCATGTAGACATACGGATAAGTCACGTACATTGATTCGAGCATTGTCTACCCTCATTGATTCAGCAAGGGCCTTCTTGGTAGTACTACTGGGCTTGTAGTTTTTTTGAAACTCTGCTTCCAAGATTTCCACCTCCTCTTTTGAAAGTCGGGGTTTCGACTCGGTAGTTCTCGACATATGTTGGTGTTGGACGAGACGGTTGTGGTGGGTTTGGTATGCTTCCAGAGAATCGGCAAGATATCCGGGGTAATTGGAGGCCTGAGAGTAATTTGAGAACTGATCCGACATGTTCGAGAAAGCCCAAGAGGGCCATTGAGATTGGCTGAAAGGCCCCATGATGTATGCGATTGGCTTGTAAGTGGACAAGCAGGCAGGCAGCAAGCAGGTTGTGTCCAAAATACGGCAAGTGAAGGCCGGTGGTGAGGTGAGCCGGCGACTAGTGAAGAGACGAAAGAGAGCGCCTTATAAGTTTGCTTTGACTAGCCAGGACCTTGTTGGAGGAAAGAGTGAGTATATATGCTGGCACTAGGTTCCAAAGATATATATGTTACAGAAAGGTGAGAGCGTTGACGTCGTCCTTGTTAACAAGTAGTGGAATATCCCAAGGGTAGGCGAAGATTGAGAATGGAGAGGTAGACTATCGAAAAGGGTGCCGACGTATGAGACAATGAGCAGTGAGTTGTCTATGATCCCTCTTCAGTGACGATGTTGACCAAGGGAGTAGAAGATTCTTGACGAGGAGGAAGCGTTCACGAGGGAGTGGAAACCTGACGAGGGGCACGGAGGGTAGATGAAGGAAGGGCAGGACGAGTCTGTATATTGGCGTCTGAGAGCACGTCTGTCTGTCCCGGCGCTGGCCCGGGCAGGCCCTTGCCATCGTGGACAGTGAGAAGGCGTGTGTGGAGAGCAATGCGCAACCGGCCAGGGTGACGGGAGACGAGCTTCGATCCCTGCAACGGTTGACGGGCATCATCGAGGGCACTGAGACATGGCATCGAGAGCCCAGAGCGACAGCTTGTTGCGGCACCTCCGGAGGGCATTGTGCATACATAATCCGTACATTGTACATACATGCACTGGCGGCGTGCTCGGTAAACCGTAAAGCCATGCCAGGTCAGGTTGGCAGGGTAGATGTCGTTGTCTCTCTGCCTTTGGTGTTGGAGAGGGCGGCCTTGTTTGGTTGCGGACTGGGAAGCGGGCGAGCGAGCAGGCCTCTTGCGCAGGACAGGGGTGGGGAAGGTGCAGCCCAGACAATGGCCCCTCGCTAAGACACCGAGACACCGACACCGCGACACCGCGACACTGCGACACCCCTTCCTCCTTCCTTGTCTCCGTCTCCTTCCCGCTGTCGCGTGGGTGCTCGGTGGTGGTGCACGTCTGGCCTTGGTGCGCCTCGTAGTCGGAGCTGGGGGCTTCGCCTCAGAGACCAGACCAGACAGACACCAGCAGACCAGACAGACGCCAGCAGACCAGACAGACACACCAGACCAGACGTGTGTGTTCGTGTCGAGTGCCAGAGCTTGCCTCCCGACCGACAGCCTACGGCCCACTAACCCGCGGGGTGGAGGGTGGAGGGTGGAGGATGGAGGATGGAGGATGGAGGGTGTGCAAGTTCATGACCTGGTGGGCCAAGGTTGTATGGGTAGCGGCATGGCGGAGCACGGCGGCGGCGGCGGCGGCGGCGTCAGCTCTGTGAGCCTCTGTCCACTGCGAAGGCATCCCTGGCAAACTCCCTCGTCAAGGAGGACTGGGGCGGGGTCTTGGACGTCTTGGACATCTTGGACCTGGTGGCGCGCATTGAACAAGCTTCAAAGGCTGACAGCAAGCAGTTGGCAGATGGCAGATGGTGAGTCTACATGTACATACTACATAATATCGTGTACGGACTAGGCCCCCTTGCCATCGACGTGGGGCGGGCGGTCAGCGTTGTCTGTAGGGATCGCATGGTCGTCACGGTCCTGCGCGGACGCGAGAACCTGCATCCCGCGTGCCAGATACTCCCAAGTATGGAGCGATATTCACGTTGAGCAGATTGGTGGTTCTTCAACCGTGCATGGATCAGCTTCAACTACGGAGTAGTATTAGCTGGTTTGTCCTAGTTTCAACTTCCTGGTTTCAACACAGGGCTGAGAATAGTGGCGTGAGCTTGTCGCCTGGCCGCGCAAGTGACGAGTTTTGACTTCTTATTACACGGCGCACTCGAGCACCATGTCGTCGTCGTGCCATGGTGTTTACGCTGTCAGATTCTGTCACTCACCCTCTCGACGGCCAGGTGACTGGTTGTCTGTTGCCTGTTGCGACCGTTGCTGCGGCGGACTCTGACTGCGTTGATGAAGCAGTGCTTCCCAGAATGTCGGCGGTTTATTCTGCAGTCCTCGTGAATGGAGCACAGCAGCCAAGGACAACGTTTGGATGCGACGGAGTGGAGCATAAAGAGTCAAGACGCACTTCTCAATGTGCCAGTACGGAGTACACCCAACAAAGCACGATTGCTCAATCAATGAGCTGCTGATAATCCGTACAGAACGCGGACCTGGTTGGAAGAAAAGGCACTACACTTTTCGGTGGGTTCTTGACTGTCGAGACAGCATTCGAACACTTTGAGATTCTTGGCTAAAAGTCCGCTTCCCTGCAGCTCGCGTGGTACTGATGGGGCAGTATCACATTCAGCACGGCGCACCTCCCACCGTGGTCCGTACATGTACATACTTTCATACATGTGTAGGTCAGCGGACGTCGTGTGAACCTTGAAGAGCTTGACTGGTCTTTGACTCCGTGCACGGTTTACCTACAGTATCGCCTGCTGTTAGCTTGGATGTTGTTGTTGGCTCTTTTTCCTATCCAGCAAAGGTATCGTCAGCCCAGCCGGTTGGCCGTGTGCTGCTTGTATTCTATCCGTATTGGGGCTTCGCCAAAAGCAAACGAAATAAAAAGAGAAACTGCATATGGGCCCACACTCACTGGTTCCATCTCTCTCTTCTATTGTTCTTCACCTCTCAGTCTCTCTGCTCCTGTATCAGTCCTTTCCATTTAAAAGTTACTTTTCTCCGTATTAGTATGGCATGGGTTTTTTTTCTTTCCCCCTTTTGATCTAGCGTCCTTGGCGAACGGTGATGACCCCAGTCAGGCTACTTTCCAACGATCCCAGGAGCAAGCAAGCAGGGTATTAAGAGGGCGACATCTGGAGCTTTGCCTTTGGAGGAGTCAATGCAAGCCCCCCCCCCCCGCGCGCCCCTCATACCAAAGTTGGCATGGAATTATGTACCGATTGCAATCAATTTGCTCAAATTAGAGGTCATGTTGCTGAATTTCATCATCTCTCTGCCTCGAGCTAAATCACATTAACGCCTCCTGACGTCTAACTTGGCTGTTTACAGAGTACCAACCAAACCTCTAACGTCTTGCCGCATTTCAACCCTTCGTGGTCAACATGCTGCCCGTCTTGAACAGCAGCGAAAGATGTTGCTTCAAAACTTGTATGCAACGCTGCCAGTGCCTGTCCAGTGTCTTGTGTCACTGAGACTGTCTGAACGCTTTTCTGTTTTCTCCACAAACCCAAATACATTGATGCCATGCAGGCGTTTTACCTCGGGAAGTTCCTCGCCCAATCACGCTGGCCCAAGTTCAATGCGGCGGCGATCGGGACGTCGGTGGTGCTATTATTATGTACTCGGCCCGTTGGTGGAGTTCGGCACAGATGGAGTCTTCAAGCATGTTGGGTCAAGCACGGAGGACCGAGTAAACTGATAAAGTAAGTAAACGGTGGTCGGGCGATCGCAATGAGCCTTCGAGGTTCAGTTTATGACGGCGACGATGGAAAATCCACCCAACTTGATGGGGCGGGCATATACAGTGACATGTACATACATACATATGGATTTAGTGTGCCCCACCAAGCGAGCCAGCCCGTGCCGCCCAACCAACTTCCAGGACAACTGAGACAACCCTTTTTCTAAAAAGAAATTGGTTAAAATTATTACCTCTTCCACCCGCGTCGAGTCCAACCGGCTAATTCTCCCGAAGCTTTTGCCCAATGCAGCGGGCGAGTTCCTCATTCGGTTCGGTCGCCGGAGCTGGGGACACGCTGGGGACACTAAAAACGCATGTGAGTCCAACCCTGTTGTCGCAAGCGCAGGCGCAGGCGTGCTCTGGTCCTAATTTCTGGTCCTGGTCCTGGTCCTGGTCCTGGTCCTGGTTCTGGTTCTGGTTCTGGTTCTGGTTCTGCTTGTCGAGGCAGCCACCACCAACAAGCCACCCAAACACATCTTGATGAACGGGCGGATTGAGTGGCCTCTGACTGGGTCCAGACATCGGGACGGCCAAACGCCTTTTGGAATCTCGAGAGAGTCATGGCGTCCGGCACCCCGGTCATCTCGAGGCGGAAAAGCAACCCTCTTTTTGACAGCTTTCGCTAATGATGGCGTTTAATTGGCTGACACTCGGTGCAACGCTCCAGAAGGAGGATGCAGTCTGTATCACCCGTTACGGAATACATACATATGTCTCCTTGTCTGCATCTGACATCCATCATCGTCAGGAGGACAACTCGACACCACACCCTGCGCTGCCACACCACACCACACCACACGCTTCAGCAGCCCCGTTCCCGACACAAGCACCTGGCCTTGATCCCTGCCCGCTGAACGAGTGCTTGATTGCACGCGCGGCCGCCTTTTTGGGCATTGGACCACTCGCCATCGAGCCAGAGAAGGTAGTAAATTTCGAGAAATGAAATCGCATCAGGCTACGGCTGAGGTGAGACTCCTTCTCGACCGTGCCGTAATATCCCATTGAGTAACGTCTCGTTTGGTGAAGACGAGGCGGGCTGAATTCCAGATGTAGCATACATGAGACTACGAAAATCGACTAAGCCTGTTTTTTAGGGCAGATTCGTTCAAACGAGTTATCACACATGGAAGGCTATTATGACACCAGCCATGTTTTGTTGGTACAGACCAGTAACCCAACCGCGCCAACGGACGCTTCTCGCTCAAGTGGGTTCGATGCTGAGTTTATGGATACCTCGATCTGCGACACAAAGAAGATGACAACATGATAGAGGAAGCAGCAGGATAGGGCGATTGTGATGGACCTGGCCTAGCGCGGGGAGGGGGTGAATAAAGTGCACGCTCCATCTCGGCAGCTAGCTCATGTCCATCCTGTTGAGGCTTTCCCGACGTCGATCAATCCAGCATTCTGGGATGTCACAACGCCATCTCTCCGACTTCAACAGCCTTGAGCATGGCCCTCCTCTGGCTGTCTCAGATGTCTGGCTCCTCTACGGATGATGCCGAGTGCAATGCACAGCCAGGACTTGCATTTTACTAATATGTAAGTTGTCGATGGCGACGCTGTCATATACCTTTCACACGTGCTATTAAGTACATATTGTTGGTTGGTACGACTTTGAATGGACGGGCACAGGGTGGGTCGCCTTTTGCAACTGGCTAAATTCGCGCTATACTGCGACGTTGAGACAGCACAGGACGGTCATGTTCTCTTCTTCTGCCATTGTCTTGTGGCAGCATGATGCCAGCCTGAGGGTGTTGACGATTTCATTTTCATCTTCATCTTCATTTTTTTGTCTTGCCCAGAGGGCGGGTGCCGTCGGAACTACATGCTCCCCCTCCCCTGTGTTCAGGAAACCAGAGCGCGCACGACAGCGCAAGCAGAATGGACCAAAAAAGTGTCATTTCAACAGGGTCCCGAAATCAGCCGCAGCCACAATTGTTGCATGAAGCGCTCCTATCAGATCTTTGCTAGATTGAGTTTCTGGGACATGGGGTCGGAAAACCAGGGGCTCTTTGCTTGCATTACGACCCAACTGCCCAGGTCACTTCCGGGATGCGCGGTCGTCTTGTGAGTGGGAACCGCACAGCACGGGGCGGGCGTCCGTGCGTGATGTACATGTGTATGTACATACACGGCGGGCTCGAGATGACCAAAAGTGTCAACGCAACGCAGCAGCCATAACTGACCGGTGACGCGCGATGATGTGAGAAGAGGTGTGTGTTTTGTTGTGACGCTTTGCCTCACATTGCGACGGGTGAATCTGGTGAAATTTGCTGGCAGCGAGAGGGGCCGACGATTTTCGCCGCCACCGCAAGCCATGGCCATGGGCACCATGGCGGTAAATCCAGGGTTGAAAAAAAGAAAGAGGGGCCCCCCATTGCCTGCGTCATTACAGCCTTGTGGTTTTCTACATATAATACACATGTATGATTTCCCGGCTGCTAATAACCCGGACTGAGCAAAAGTGGCAGGAACAGCGCCGAAAGCAGGGTAGCATTGTAATAAGAGTGCTTGCTCCAGGCGGCTAATCAGAAAGAAGACGACGACTATTTGTGTCTTGTGCTAATAACTTACAAGAGTAGGCGGCACTGGTGCAATGCGTCCACTAATGCGTCCACGAGGGGGAATGCTCTGTCATCAGTGACCACGATGGGTGATGGGTGGCAATGTGGCCAGGCAGCCAAGCTAGTAATCATCCGTAGGTTACCACAATGCCGGAACCGCTGTGATTAACTGCAGGGCTCCATAGTGCCTCGCCAGAGATGTGCCAGAGATGTGCCAGAGATGTGGAACAACATCACTGCGAGGTGATTTGAGATGGATGTACGGAGTACGGATCCGTACATTATTGGATACGTACGTATGTACATACTCTGCATGGCATGGTGCAGTTCTGACTAATCACAATCAGAAGCTAATATACGGAGTAGTCCGTTATACGGATTACATACATAGCTCTGGGGAGAAGTCACTGTGGGGGTGGCCCAGGCTGGCCTGAGGCCCCGAGGTGAGGGCCTCGAACCTGCTGCTGGCGCTCGCACTGGAGGGGACATGCAGGGGCTTGCACCGATGCGGGCTGGGCCCGGGCAGCCACGTGTGTGATGGAAACTAGCCTCGGTTTGTGGAGAGCCCCTTGATGATTAATGCTTACCATGCAACGTGCATCATGCGGCATCATGCAGCAGCATGCAGCAGCATGATTCTACCCGGTGGGGTTCCTGTGCCGCAGAATCCGGAGAAGGCGTCGTCAATCTCGTGATTGAGTCTTGCTTTGTTATGATTCCCCGGTGCAGTGCCCGGTCCTTGCCGGTATCATCTTCCCAACAAGTGGCAGAGACCCAAAGCTTTACTCCGTACATACAGACACATGCAGCTAGCTAATTTGCTGCACCGCTTACTCAGTCTGATTCGTCCATGTGCGATGTGCGAGAGGAGGGGTGTGCGTGCGTGTGGGAGGCAAGTCACATATCATCATGCGATGGATTCATAAACCAAGAAGAAGAAAGAAAGAAAGACGGAAAAAAAAATAAAATAAACCCATAGTTGGCGGCCCCTTTCCCCAACGCTCTTCTGGGTGGCAGCGAGGATCCTATGTAGTAGTAAAAAAAAGCTTTTCCCATCTCGCTTGTTTGTTTCTCGTTCCCCGGAGGGTCAGGCGGAAGCTTGGTTCGTCGCGTCGAATCCTCCAATCACCATGCAAGAGACTCGGTAAAACTTATGTAGATGACTTTTTTGCTTCGGGAGAATGACCAACGAGGGAAGCCAGACTTTTTTGTTTGGCAAACACGCGCACAACACGTATGTAAGCAAGCGGATACCCGCACAGCCAATTGGAATTCTCATAGCTGGACCGAATGTTCTGTAGGAAAAAAAAAAAAAAAAAAAAACTGGCTGGTTGCGTCATCTGGCCCTGACCATCTTTCTTGTCTGGGGATCACATCACACCAGCACCAACAACGCCGTTGATGGACCGACCTTCGTCCGAACCGAGACATGTTCAATCGAGCCAAGATGTTTTTTGTGCGAGCGCTCCACGGCTACGCGGGGGGGGGGGTCAGGTCAGTCAGTCACACAAGCACTTGAGGTCAGGAAGCGGAAATCGCTACGCCACGCCTTGCTGTCCCGGAAAACTCAAAAAAAAAAAAAAAAGGCAGCACAGCATTCTTACTACTCAGATGTCACCGCCTACGGAATTGACTTGATTTGTTGAACACGGTCAAGCATTCAGGCATCGTCGTAAGGGGGGAACAGTATTCCTTGTAGCCTTGCAGAATATGCATAGCATCGGCACAGTCGTGCATGAGAGGGACACCCGGCGTCAAGGTGATGGCATCGCATTGCGCAGCGCAGCGCACGGCAGCAGGACCAAAGAACAGGCAAACAGACTTTGACAAACACATCCAGAGATGGGCAGACAGCGGGACCCAGGTGCAGACGCGTCCGTAACGGACAGAAAATCGTCAAAACCCCCAAGAATTATCCGTCTCGCGATTCCAGGCTTCTGGCCCAACGCGTCGACCGGGTCAAACGCCCGTACTCAACACGTACGTGAAGCGAGCAGCGCGCGATAAAATGACGTTGCAGCATTCAAAGGGGGGGGGGTCTCGATTCCGAGATCATCTGGGCCGAACGAAGGGGGTGGAGGGGGGGCGGGCTCCCTATTGAAGATGGAGATGAGATGGCCGCCGGGATAAGACGCGGGTTCGGCTGGCGTAGATGGATTCAGTTGGCCGGGTCAAAAGATCAAAGGAGCCGAAAAAAAAGCAAATGAGAATTTCGTCATGTGGGCTCAGAGCTCAGACAAGCCGAAGACTTGGGGCAACGGAAAAGATTTGTCTCATTGAATCAAACGCGTTTTTTTTTTTTCTCGCATCACAACCCAACCGAGGGCGACGTCGTACGAACACGGTAGAGGGAGGGTAGACACGGGACATGGTGAAGGCTCAATTTTGCTCGCCCCATGCATCTTTGTACGAATTGAATCTCGCCTATAATGGACGACATGGTATTATGGAAATGAGTTTTTCTCTAGGATTTCCAAACGACTTTGGGCTCGTGAGACGGGAACAAAAGACGGATTTTTGCATCCGAAGCGATCGATCTGAAATCTGAGTCAGGAACAAGGAACAAGGGATGCATGTGGAAGAGGAGAAACATGACGTTCCGTGCCGATTGGTGTGATGGCTTTTGTTTGACTGGGCATCTGGCATCTGAGACCTTTTTGTGGGAATTTGCTTGTCATTTTGTCAATGTGATGATGCCCCCTCACACCTACACACTTTCTTTACCGGTAACAATGTGGGATTGTGAGCCGCCCCCCTGGTCCCTGACTAAGGGAATCTTTGTGTAAGATTATCTGTCGTGCGTGGAATGCGGTTCCTGACTAGTTGGAAGGAGAGGTGTATTCATGGGCTTTGGTTCTTTGCTGGTGAGAATCTCCGAGCAATGCTCGCTTCCCTTTTTTGTTTTTAATCAATGGTGTTTCTCCCTCTACATGCTTCGAAATTGCACGTGCCCTTGGGGAGATTTTTATCATTACCCTCTCTCTCTAAATTGACTTCACCTCATGATGCGTCTTTTGGACGAGCGCTCCCTTTTTCCCTCTTTTTAGATAGCCACATCTTGCTGCCTGCCTACCTACAGCCGCAATGCGTTGGATATCTCAATCGTTACTTTCCCATCTTGTTCGCCGCCGACGACCCGGACAGACTCCAAGTCCCTGACGACCCAGTCCGGGCCTGCGGCAACGACCTGCTCCATGGTATGGCTGGTGACCAGCCCAATGACCTTGCAGCCGGCGGCTTTGCCGGCCTCGATGCCCGCCGGCGCGTCCTCCAGCACCAGCACCTGCCCTGGGCGATCTTGCAGGCCGAGTTTGCCCAATCCCACCCGGTAGCAAGTCGGGTCCGGCTTGCCGTTCTCGACGGACTCAGCCGTCACGAGGTGCTCTGGGATGGCCAGCGAGAGGCGCTTCAGCCATCCCGAGACGAGCGGCTCGGTGCCGGACGTGACGATGGCCCAGGGCGCGGAGCGCGCAATCAGCGCGTCGATGAGGGTTCTTGCGCCGGGGATCTCGACGGCGTCGTCGCCGTAGAGGATGGGCAGCTGTCCCT
This sequence comes from Epichloe festucae Fl1, assembly GCA_003814445.1. Classification (NCBI taxonomy): domain Eukaryota; kingdom Fungi; phylum Ascomycota; class Sordariomycetes; order Hypocreales; family Clavicipitaceae; genus Epichloe; species Epichloe festucae. Next base: position 3,347,703 of record CP031387.1, on the reverse strand, counting down.
CGACTTGCCGGACATCTGTGACTCGTGTTAAAACACTCGCCGTGGTGTAGAATATGCTCAGTCTTCTCGAGCATGTAGAGCAAAAGTGGCTGGAGGACATACATTCCCAATTCGCCTTGTGAGGAGCTATGATCTTGAAAACGTCAATGCTCCTTCTCCCATGGGACGTTTTCAGAATCTCCTCGGGATCAAGGCCGAGTTCTTTGCCTGTTCTGCCGTTGCTCATCCTTGTTAACCAGCGCCCTCCCCCTCCTCCCCTTTCCTGGGAAGCACCACCACCCCAATGGATTGTTTGATAAAAGTATAGCAGAAGAGACTCACGTGTGCCAGTGCTTCACGATGGCCGTCGTTGAATCAATAATTGTGCCGTCCATGTCAAACAGGAATCCGGAAAAGGAAGCCTGCTGCGGTGGCTGAGAGTAGTCTGGTTGTGAACCCATTCTTTGGAAGTTGGAATCGCGATGTTGCATTAGGGAACGGGCGTGTTATGTCTCGGTGAGATTGTGAGTTGCTCGGAAGTGAAGCCGGCCATGGCGAAGTACTCCATCCTCACTGCATCGGCGGCGCTTGCGTTGTTGGGTGACGGTGTCTCCGCGTGGTAGCTCCGCGAGGGTTTTTGTACTTTTGTCACGAGTCGCGACGATGGCGGTACTTCCTTTTGGGGTTAGCTTTTTTTTTTTTTTTTTTTTTGATGCGTGTGATGTCTTACCTACCCTGTACTGCGTTTGGACAATTCCAGGACGATACCTGCTCGGAGGAACGACGCCGCTACTAATATTCGACTACGAACCCGAAGGACCCTGTCGGTGCTGAAGCTCAGCGACAAATCAATCTCTTTGTCAAGCGAAAGAATGGGCAGCCGCCAGACGCCGCGCACGACTGGAGAGATGTTGACTGTGATTGGTGAGATGGAGATTTGGGCATTTGACCGGTCGGGATGTTATAGTCCTGGTGCGTTCGATATTCATAAGAAGCCCGAACGGTTTATACAGGTGATCGCGGGCTACACCATGATGAATGATGAGGAACTGGGCTTGGACACATTTACGGAGCGGAATGGCGATGCCCACTTGATACACATCGAGCAGGAAGGGTCCTCAGGTAGGAAGAGACTGGAATTGAAGTCGCAGCCTTTCACCCGTCAACGGGCAATTGTCTGCCGCGGGACATCTTGTTATCTCACGAGGCCTCAGGATTCGGAGGATTGGAGTTGTGTCGCCAAGTTTTCATGGGCGCCCGAGAAGCGAAAGCCAGAGGCAGACCTTCTCAGATTGGCCCATCAGAGAAGGGGTTGAGGGCATTGCTGAGTTGATCGGCCATCGTCGCATAACCAGCATCAATGAGATGCGATCAGGCCTGACATTCACGAAACCTTACTCCTTCCGAGGTCTTCCAAGCACTTGGTCGACTTGTTCGCGGTCTTTCTCCCGGTCTCGGCCTCCCAGTGCCCTATCTCGGTCGTTCAGCGAGCTTCCTGGCTCAAGTATCGCTGACAAGCCGTTGAGAAAGCGCAAGTCGGTTGATGTCAGCCAGAAATCCTCTAAGCGATCAAGATCCAACAGTCAAAGGTCGAGCCAGAGGCGAATCGAGGCTGCGTACGATGTGGAGGAAACTCGAGGGGCGAGTCTGCTCGCTTCCAACAACGGACCCTATGATAATCGAGTCTTTCGATGTCTAGTCATCTCCCCCGCTGGCCGGGCGATCCAAAAGTATGACAAGAAATCGGAGCTCCTGGAGGCGCTCCGCGACGCTATCAAGGCAACACAAGTCCTTATACCTCCAAGGCAACATCCTGCACCGGGACATTTCCGAGAATAACATCATCATAACCGACCGCAAAGCAACTGGCTACGTGGGCATGTTGATCGACCTGGACCTTGCTGAGGAGCTAGGCATCGGGCGCAGCAGGGCGCGCTGTCGCAATGGAACGATGGAGTTCATGGCAATTGAGGTCCTACAATGAGATGTTCGACATGATACAATTACGGGCGCTAATACCGCAGAGTCTTTTAGATTGCAAAAAAAAGTACATACCTTGGGGCCTCGAGGTGGGTTGCCGACCCGCTTACGGACGTACAGTGGGTGTACAGTGGAAATGATGAGAGCGCCACAGCCACAGCGTTCGGCAGCCGAGCCGATGGGGATGCGTCCCTCATCAACAATTTCACGAGTGCGGTGCGGTCCCTGAACCCTCCTTCCATCCAAGAACCCGACACACCGGACCGGACCCGTCCCAACCCAAGCCAACCCAAGCCAACACAACCCAACACAACGGCTGGCTGGTTGGTTGGCCCTTGTTCTCGGCGACCAAGTACCGACAAGCGCCGAGATAAGGTCCTTGCAACTATTATATTGACCGCTCCTATCAACCAGCTTGTTGAGTAACGCAATCATGGGCTCCCAGATCAACGACCCGCAAGAGTTTGTGGTGCTCGTAACTGGCTTCCTGGTAATGTCGTCATTGAGGCTCTTCCTCCCTCTTCCCTGCGGCAACATCGCCCGCATCTAGCATCCAGCATCCAGCATCCATGTTGCTGACTGCGCAACAAGCCCTTTCGGCCCCAATGGCCCGTCAACCCATCGTGGGAAATCGCCAAAGGCCTACCGTCGCATCTACCGCCGCTCCGGGCAAAGGACCCCGACGCCCGAGAAAAGGTCCATACGCCGCCTGTCCGCATTCTCGTGCATCCCGAGCCCCTGCGAGTAAACTACAAGCTTGTGCGTGAAGTCGTTCCCTCTTTCTGGGACACATATCAAGGGTGCAAGGTCGACGTCGTCATCCACATTGGCATGACGGGTCCCCGAACGTATTACCAGATTGAGCGTCGGGCCCATCGTCGAGGCTACAGAAATGCAGACGTCGACTCGGAACTGCCCGAGGAAGGCACAGACGGGAGACCCGATGATCCGGATTGGATCTGGCATGACCTGCCGGATGAGATTATATCGGACCTGGACATTGATGACGTGCATAAGCGGTGGCAGGCGTACAGCTCTGTAAGAACGAAGCCGCTTTCCCTGAAGGTCCGCCTGTGGACCAGAACTCGGTGCGGTTAAAACGTTACTGACACATGTTTTTGATATGTGGTTTTTCCCTTCTTCTCCCCTCTGCACGAACAGAAAGACATGGACTTGCGCATCTCAGAAGACCCCGGCCGCTTCCTATGTGACTGGATCTATTACTGCAGCCTATCGCACTTGCTGCGATCAAATCGCCCCAAGAAAGCCTGCTTCTTCCACGTCCCCTGCGACGCATCAGACGAATCGGTCCTGCAGGGCCGTGAGCTCGCCATCAACTTGGTTCGGGCCATTGCCGAGAGCGAGATGTCTGTAAAGCAGAAGGAGCCCGAGAGCAATGGCGTCGCTGAATGACTCAGGAGGGGTGGGGGGGGCTCATCTCAAGTTGCTTCTTGGATAATGAATGACATGGACAGGGTATTTTTAGCATCATGGCACTTTTTGGGTATTCAGCATATCAGGGGCGGCCGTGAAATTGGTGACCAGTCGAGTATATTGTACTCCCTGACTGCACACGTGTCTCCTTGGTAAGATGAATTGTAGAAATTCATAAAAAGATTCAAAAAAAAAAAAAAAAAAAGGATTAAAAGCCCTCTAATCAAACCATACGTGGTGGTGATCTGGAAAACCCCCAAAATTCACCACAAGCATTTCCACCGCCAAAGAAGTGGATGGAATCCACATCGCCGGCACCACAACCCCCACCCCACCCCAACTCGACTTTCTCAAAAGCCTCGTCGACTATTCGACCCTCTTGCATCCACATACCCAGAATCCAACATGTGTAGAAAAGCATCCTGCGACAAGTGCAGTACGTGAAAAACCCCGGCCAGACTGGACTGGAGTGGACTGGACTGACACCTCGATCAGAAAAGGCAACGTGGTGGGGCTGCGGCAGCCACATCGCCATGGTCATGGACGGCATCGCCGCCGACGACAGATGCACGTGTGAGCCCCGGGTCGAGAGGGAGGGCAAGATGTATCCTCCCATGGCGAAGCAGCCTGCTTGACCGCAGGTATGCTGCGGTGGTTCTGGAGACTGAGAGGGAACGAGTTTGGAACGAGGTTGGAACGAACGAGGTGGTGGGGAGGGAGGGAGGTCTGGGACAAAATTGTATAGATGGTAGTTGCGAATTCGACGACCATGGCCAAGTTGGCGACTTATTGAGGAGTCACGGAGTTAAAAGAGGTTTGACACGGGCGCTGGTAGGAGCTGTGGAATGAATGGATTGTTGGAGGACGCTGGACTTGGACTTGGTACCGATGGGCAGCCGATTCAATATGCTTTCTTTTTAGTAGAAATCAGGACAAGAAGCTTCTGTGAATCCAACGACAAATGCGAGTCTCATCTCCTCCTCACACCACCCGCGGCCCCGGCGTCTCCCCTCTCGGCAAGACTGACCACTTCCTGGATACCAGCCGCCTCCTGCTCCTCTTCCAACGCTGTGACCTCCTCCCTGCTATCCCACCACTTCTCCTCGCTGAGCTCAAAGGCCTTGGCTTTGATCTCTTTGACGGCCAGCGTCTCGGGCTGGATGTTCTTCCAGCGGAGACTGGTCATGAGGATCTCTTGCCATTCAGTTGATGTGCGGACGAAGAACTCACGACGCGATTCGAATGGCTGTGTCGGCTTGTTAGTGGGCTCTGAGAGGAGACGAGATTTGTGGGTGGGTGTGGCATCTGCGTTTTGGGACACGGGGGAGGGGACAAAGGAATGCAAGCCGCTCAGTGACGCAAGGAGACAGAAAAAAAAGAAAGAGGAAAACAGACGTACCCTTGGGTGCGGAAGACCATCATCAACAGACGTGGCTGTCGTTACGGTGTCATCATCTTCAATCGATGTGGATGATGCTTCCGACGAGGCTTCCGATGATTCCTCCTGCCGCTGCTTCTTGCGCTTGCTTGGCGTCTGGAGCTGTTCAGACCCGTCCTCCTGGTCTTCATCCTCTTCATCCTCTTGGTAGTCCCCCTCCTCATCGTCATCGTCGTCATCGTCCTCTTCTTCATCCTTGGACTCCTGGTCACCAGTTAGTAGGTCACGATGTGGGCTGGGACACACAAAAAAGAGCCAACAAAAACTTACAATCCAATCCTCCACTGGCCGGTTGAATATCTCCTTGCACCCGTTCAACTTGTCCAGATCAATGGCGTACAGATCATCAAATGTGAATTCCCTGTCTCCCTTCTCAAAGGTTCCTCCGTAGATGTAGAGAACGTCGTCCTGAACTGCCAATTGAGCGTTGAACCGGACGTGAGGAGGTTCCATGTTTACGGGCATATCTCGGGTTGGCTTGCCATCATCTTCTTCCGGCTCTTGTGCCTTCTTCTCAATATCCATTCCATCGGCGTCATCCAGGGACGCACCTGTCTCCAGGGCGGCCAGCTGTCGGAGAAGCTCGTCTTCATTCGCCTGTGCTCGAGCACGGCGCCCAAGACGTTGTTGATCAGGGGTCGCTTTCTTCTGCTGACGCGGTTTTCGCAGACCCAGGGGCATGAATCTATTGCGTTCAATGTTCCAGGCGAAAAGCTGGTTGAAGAACTCGCTGTCCATGCCTTCCTCGTCCTGTTCAACGTCATGCACACCGCCAAAAAGGATGCCCCGACCCTTGTGCCAGGTCATGGTTGCGCCCGCACGAGAGGGGTTGGGCGCGTTGGCAGGCTTCTTGCGCCTCTCCCACCGGACTGTCGGGGTCGTGTTGGGCCCAGCATCAGCGGCTGGTAGAGCCATTCTCAAGAAAAAGCAGTCGTCGTGGACTTTGGGCATCAGGACGTTCTTTTGTCCCTGGCCGGCGGACCCCTTTGCTGCCTTCTTCTTCAGGGCAACAGTGGCCTTTACTCTGGAGTAGCCTCCGTAGAGTACGGCGCCTTGATCACAAGGCAGTAGCGTGAAAGAGGACCGGGCATCTGGCTTGAGCTGGGCCTGCGGCAAGGTCGGGCAGTGCCATGCAAAGTTGACAGTGTCAAAAATCCACAAGTCAGCCAAGTACTTGGTCTGGTTTGACGTGTCTTGGAATCCACCAAACAAGATGATGTACTGCTTCCAGTATGTCATGCGGTGACCACTCCTCGCCGGGGGACTCTTATCCTTGCCCTTGGCTTCAATCTTGGTCCATTCTCTCGTCGCGGGCTCAAGTCGCCAGAAATCCGAGTAGTGATGAAAAGTGCCCTGTTTCGGGGAAGAGAATTCGCCGCCAAAGAGATACAGGTAGTTCGGGTTCGAGGCACGGGTCCAGGCGTGTCCAGATCGAGGCAAAGGAGCATTGGGGGACGTGACGCAGCGCCACTCGTCACGACTAATGTTGTAGATGTGCAAGTCATTGTAGAAATGCGCCAGGGAGCCGTTGAAGTATTCTCCACCGAACAAGAGCAGATTGTTGGTGTCTGTGGGCGAAGCCATCAAGGTGGAAGCAGCTCTAGGCCTCGGTGGAACGTCACAGACAGTTTCTGTAATCTTGAGGAACTGCTCCTGCTGCCGGCGGTACTCCTCGAGAACCTCGTCCAGGTCAACATCCTCGGCATCACTGCCTTCGACCCGGGCAGCCTTGTTCTTGGCCTTTTTCTCCCCCTTGCTTGCTTGCCTGCTTGCCTTTTCGGCCTATCTTCCCCAGTCAGTGGGACAGTCGTTGCGACTTGGAGATGCGAGCTTCTGTGATGCAAAATGACTCGAAATCACTCGAAGTGGCATAAGAGTGAGGGGGGCATCTATTGGCAAGGACTTGCAAGCATGGAAGCTGGGACAAGGTGAGGATTAGCAGATACCTTTTTGGCCTTTTTGGCCTCGGAGCTCTTCTTCTTGTCTTTTGCCATAGCCTTGATCGTGGTGGGATCGACAGTAGGTGCCACCCTGCAGCCCTTTACAGCATGATTTTATGATTTTATGATTTTATGATTTTATGATTTTATGATTTTATGATTTTATGATTTTATGATTTTATGATTTTATGATTTTATGATTTTATGATTTTATGATTTTATGATTTTATGATTTTATGATTTTATGATTTTATGATTTTATGATTTTATGATTTTATGATTTTATGATTTTATGATTTTATGATTTTATGATTTTATGATTTTATGATTTTATGATTTTATGATTTTATGATTTTATGATTTTATGATTTTATGATTTTATGATTTTATGATTTTATGATTTTATGATTTTATGATTTTATGATTTTATGATTTTATGATTTTATGATTTTATGATTTTATGATTTTATGATTTTATGATTTTATGATTTTATGATTTTATGATTTTATGATTTTATGATTTTTCAAAATCATTATTTCAACGCTTGTCCAAGACTGCTCTGCTATTCCATTTTAAGCCTATAGCGGGTCGCCTGTATGTAATTGCACTCAATGAATGCGATTCATGCATGCTCCATGTGGGGTTACAGGAATAAATCTCGGCTCTAAAAGTGTTCCAGGCATGTGGTTGGCATATGGCTGGCATGCTAGATTATACCATTATACCATTACATTATACCATTATTACATACATAGGGCATATACTGGCTACCTCATTAGCATTCAGGGTTCCCCCCTGGATACGGGACGACCTTATTTGGAGCCGAGATCTCCTGTGTGCTGGCTCCATGTCACGAGAATCCCGAGCTGAACAAAGGTGTTTGGGCCGATGACCACGAGATCCGTCGATGGGGCTGCACTGCCGGTATCAATGATGCCCGCATGGAGATCGAAACGTTCTAGAGTCTTGTTCGGGGGGTTTTTTTTTTTTTTTGGAGAGAGAGAGAGAGAGAGAGAGAGAGAGAGAGAGAGAGAGAGTCATTGACCACCCGAACTACATATTCGAGCTCACCAGACCCTTCCAAGGGTGGTACATGAAATGAGCCTGCCGCCATCGCAATCTTGACTTGTTGGTCTCGCTTCCTACCGCAGCAGTGACGGCTTTTCAGATACAGGCATTACTGATAATTATTATTGCTCGTCCATGATGGTTATCTCGACCGCTCTCAAATTCGCCTTGGCAGTGGCATGCTCATTGTTGGCCCTTGGCATCGAAGCTGCTGGTCCCCTCAATCTCAACAACTTACCATCTCTTCTAAATGCTACGCTGGATGAACTCCGTTATGGACTCGACTTCGGCCTATTCACCAGCGTGGACTTGACAAGAGTCTACATCGAGCGGATCAAAGAGGTGACCAACGACTTGAGGCCCGTCACTGAGATAAATCCCGATGCCTTGTCCATTGCCGCCAAGATGGACGCTGAGCGTGAGGAGAAGAAAATAGTGGGAGGCCTGCACGGCATCCCGGTGCTAATCGAGGACAACATGGCAACTCTTGACAAAATGAACACGACAGCGGGGTCCTATGCACTCGTTGGCGCCGTGCCCAAGGAAGAAAGTACCGTTGTTGCCAAACTGCGCAAGGCGGGTGCCATTATCCTTGGAAAGACCAACATGTCGGAGTGGGCAGGCATGAGGAGCTTCAACACGTCCAACGGCTGGTCGGCGTATGGTGGCCAGACCAAAGGTGCGTACTTTCCTGGGCAGGATCCCTGGGGATCTTCCTCCGGAAGTGCCGTGGCCTCGTCCATTGGATTGGCATGGGCCTCCCTTGGCACCGAAACCGATGGATCGCTTTCGTCGACAGCCAACGCCAACAACGTCGTTGCCATCAAGCCAACTGTTGGTCTCACCTCCCGATACATGGTCATTCCTGTCTCCGAGCGTCAGGATAGCGTGGGACCCATGGCCAGAACCGTCAAGGACGCTGCCTATTTGCTGGCAGCCATTGCGGGACGGGACGCAAAGGATACAAGGGAAAGGTCTACCTCCGACTTTCCTTTCGAGGACAGCAAGCTCCCAGATTATGTTGCTGCTTGCAAGAAAGATGGTCTGCATGGCAAGAGGATCGGCGTTCTTCGGCATCCGTTCGGGACGTCGGCTCAGAGTCCCGCAGAAAACGAACCCATGTATCGGGAATTTCTTGGCGCATTGGAGACATTCGCGTCTGCTGGCGCAGTCATCGTCCGGGACATCGACATGCCCGGTGAAGCCTTGCTGAACCACGGCACCGCATATCCGATAAGCTTGAACGCTGACTTGAGGGGGAATTTAGGCAGGTACTATTTGGAATTGTTACAAACCAACCCTGCCAACGTGAAGAGTCTAGAAGATGTAGTGCGGTTCACACACTCTCATCCAAAGGAGGAATATCCTACAAGAGACACCAGATTATGGGACGACGCTCTGGCATTCGTCGACAACTCCACCGAGATTTTGCGCTCCCATCTCCGTCTGTTGTATTATGGTGGCCACGGCGGAGTCATCGGCGCCCTGCATAATTTCACCCTTGACGCCATCGCTGTACCTACAGCCATGATGCCTCGCACCCCGGCCGTAATCGGCAGCCCATTCATCTCGGTTCCCCTGGGCAAGATGCCTCACGACACGCCAGTGAAACCGGACGCGTCTGGCGTCCTGAATGCAACTGCGCCCAACGCTCCCTTTGGCCTTAGCTTCCTCGGCCGAGTTTGGGGCGAGGAGACGTTGATCGAGATTGCCTATGCGTTCGAGCAAAGGACCATGGCTCGCCAAGAGATCCATCCGTACATAGAGCCTCGGACAGAGTTGAGGGATGTTATCGGCAAGGCATAATTTGGTTGGTGGCTTCTCAATTCGGCCTTTTTGTAAAATAGGTTGTAAGATAGGTCTAGACGGCTTGTAAAACCATGGCATGAATAAAGATTAAAGCTGCAGTCATACTTCATTGTCACCGGCCGTACCCAGGGCCGGTGACAATGTAGACCTTTCTGGGGAGTCAACGCTCTGCCAATAGTCATTGATGAAGAACAGAACGAGACCATATATACACAAAACAATAAGAAAGCTTTCTGCTACTTTCTGTGGGATATTGATTGTAAAATATAGAAAAAAAGCTCGCTTTCCAACGCCCCCCCCCCCTTTCCACTTCATGTGGAACTAAGACGACACATTGATATTACCTGCTGTTTCCGTCAACGTCTCCATCCAACCACATCATAACTCTGGACAAGACCCCGGGATATACGCAGCCATAGCCTTACTTGCCCCTTCCATACAGTACTGCACAACGTCGATCTTCCTGTCATCACCCGGCGCCAGCTTCGCGATATGCCGAACATCACTTGTCCTCGGTAAGAACAAGACGTGGTCCATTTTCCGGTAGGCCGCATGCAGCTTTTCCAAATTATACGGCTGCATATTGCTCAGGTCAAACACCTCGTCGGTGCGGTATCCCGGCCCTCCCCACGGCGGGCTTGCGAACAATACCGTCTTGGACATGTCGATTCGCAAGTCGGGATGGAGTTCCTCTGGCCGGTTGTGTAACAGCTCTAGGTAGTCGAAGCTATCTGCGTGAACCCAGGTGATCAAAGAGGGGTCCACCCCGTACACCTCTGCGTTGTTTTGTGCGCAGGCCAATGTTGACGGGTCGCGCTCAATGGCGATGATGCGTTTCCAGCGTTGGCTGAGGGCGAAGGCGACGGTGTTGCCTCCTGCGCCGGCGAAGACATCAACGACGGTGTCCTTTGAGGAGTCAATGGTGCTCATCTCACGGGCAATCTGGCTGGACATGTAGTCAGCACGGTAGAGGCGGTAGAGTGATTGATTCCTGAGCGCAGGGGGATTTGAAAAGAACATACCTTGCGACTGGTTCGGGAGTGACGCCGAACCACGCATCGTCGGTCATGTACACGCCCTCATCGTACCATGAGAATATGGAGTATCTCTGGGAAAAGTATCTATCGAGACGGTCAGACCAAGATCCGCATGCAGTTGCTGGCTGGGCAGAGCTCACTTCTGGATATCCCACGGGACTTGGTGTTTGCCCTCGTAGTGTTTGCATTCGTCTGTAAGCGGAAACTTGTCTGCTGGCTCTAGGACATAACTGGTTGATATGGTGGGAACATGCGGCTCATGAACGCTCCCCATGCTTCTGGCCTGGATCTGGATTCTTGAAAGTTATGCCATTTCTCACACTGACATTGACTTCTTGGCTGAAGTGGTAAGTTCTCCATAATAATACTACTTTTCATTACCTAAGACTTTCCCCACCCCAACCGATCCCCCGCGCTAGTTAAGCGCACTTGCCGCGGGGCTGGGCTGGACTGGGCTGGACTGGGCTTGGACTGGACAGCTTGCGACAGCTTCAACACGACCGACGCACTGCACTGTGTTCTCTCGCCCGCCAACGGGACCCGACCGCGCACGCAGATTTCCCTGCCCTTGAAGCCAAAGAGAATTCGCAATTCCAACTGAGCTCACCGGAACCCTACCTACTCGAATGACGTGACTGGAAGCGCGGCAGCCATGTTCAACGCGCTCAACCGCTTCATGTCCCGTCTGGACGGCGACCAGCCCCAGCGACGAAACGAGCAGGGTTCGTATGGCTTCCAAGTCCTGCGGAACACGAACCTCGAGCTGGCGGTTGAGCCGTGGTTCGACTTCATCGTCGGTATCAACGGGCGCCCAATCGTACGATTACTCTCCCACTCCCCTTTCGCAAGAGCTTACTTCTTCTTCTTCTTCTTTCAAGTCTAATGTCGATGCCCATGCTCGGCGGACCGCCTTTCATCTAGGAAGATGCCAATCCCTCACTCTTTGCCCAAGAGGTTCGCAACTGTGCCGGCGGCACTGTATCCCTCGGTCTCTGGAACGCAAAGGTATGCGCACCCCCGCAACATCACCCGACCACAAGTTGAACCGAACAGCTCTGCCTCCAGGTCCCGACGAAAGCTGACGACACGGTAACCTACAGGGCCAACGGACGAGAGAACTGCACGCTTCGGTGCCCCCGGACACGGCCTCCCTCGGCCTCACCCTCCAGTATTCCCCGATTGCGCTCGCTGCAAATATCTGGCACGTTCTAGACGTTGCCGCCAAGTCTCCGGCCGATCAAGGCGGCCTCCTGCCATACAGCGACTACATCCTAGGTAGCCCCGAGGGCTCACTGCAAGGCGAGGGCGCGTTGGGTGAACTGGTCGAGGACCACATCGGTCGCCCGTTGCGGCTGTACGTGTACAACAACGAGTACAACGTGACGAGGGAGGTGACGATACACCCCAGTCGAGGCTGGGGCGGCGAGGGAGCCTTGGGATGCGTTTTGGGCTACGGCGCGCTGCACCGCTTGCCCGCCCCGTTGAGCGAGCCCGTCAATGGCCCCGGCGAGACCATGTTTGACGGAGTAGGGAAGGAGAAGATGGAGCAAGCTGCATCCGTGCCTGCAGATGCTTCAGCAGCTTCTGCGCCAGCCACGGCGGGTGACTATCTGGTACCGGCGCAGATGGTCCCCTCTGATTCGAAAACCCCTCCGCCGGCCCGATCTGCTGCCGCCAAGAAGAGGGACAGGCAGCACGGCGGGAAGAGCGACTTCATGGATGACTACTTCAAAGAGCAAGAGAAGAAGAGCAGGGATGCGGACAATGCCCCTTCAAGCAAGGCATCTGGGATACCGCCACCACCAAAGGCCGGAGGGCCTCCCAAAGCTGGGTCGAGTCCGGAGAACAAGGAGGGCGAGTGAGTGCCGGGCCACATTTATGAATTTTAACATGCTACACGATTTGAACTCCAGTTTGGGCCCATTGACTTTTTTGTTTGTTTGTAAAATTGGATTGGGGTCTGCCGTTGCCAGATCACTTCCTGTGCCAACTGTATCATGAACCTTGCTGATTCCGTAAGATACATACGTGCCATCTTTTTTTTTTTTTTCTATTCTGTAATATTCCCACTCCCAGTGAAGCCCCAGTTTCCTTCCTAACTGCTTTGGGCCCGTCACCACCACTCAGTTGATGAAGTTGACGCAGAAGAAATGTAGAATGAGGCTGCACACGACAAAATCGGCAAAGGCTCTGCAACACGTGTCCCATTAGTAAAGTGTCCTTCTGAAATGTACAAGAAACAGACACCAGATAGTTTTCTTGAGAAAGCAAAAAAGCAATAGAAAACACTACCTTTCGGGCGAAACGGCAGGGAAGTCGCTCTTATTCGCAGCAGTAGTCTGTATCCGCAGCGACACTAGAACCACATGTTAACCAAGAAGCTCCACCACCACTGTCGGAAACCCAAATCAAGGGTGTCAACGAACCCGTCAGGACGAATTGGCCGACCGTAGCGCAGAATCCGGAAAGAAAAGCATTGAATGGCTAGAAAAGAAAGACACCGCTGTTAGTTCGAGCGTGTCACCGGTGGTGTATATCTATGCTTGGCGCAGAAGTACAAGGGGAAAAAAAACGACGTACATAGTTGCCAGCTAGGACGCAATACAAGAATTGCAATCCGCCTACCACGACGAGGAAGAAGAGGAAGACGTCGATTAGCTTGGTCCGCTGGGGAGTCTCCTTTGTGTAGTGCTGGTGAATGTTCAGGAGGACCTCATCCCAGTTTGCGCGGCTTCCCTTGGAGGTCGTCGACGTCTTGGCTGGTTTTGGGGGCGCAGGAGGAGCGGCCTCCTGAGCTACGAGGGCGGGAGCCGGCGTTGCAGCGCGGTCGCGGGCATTCTTCTTGGGAGCCATGGCTGGAGGATGACACCGGGTATCAATGGTTGTCGGTCGGTGTGGGATGGAAGGCGGCGAGGATGGCGTTGAGAGGGACCTTTTGGCGGGTTGTCGTATCCAGTGGGCGGGAATAATAGTTTTGGGAGGCTTTTTTTGCAGATTGGACACGACAGCTCCAAGGAGTGGAGTTAACTCTGATTGGCTCGCGCAGCTTGGGAGGTGCGATTTGCTTGGTTGGCGGTCGACCCCACCGATGTATGTCATCAAGCAGCTTGATGAGCTTGTCCGAGGCCGAAGTGGTTCGGGAGTATGTAGAACGTTTCCTTTCGTAATCAAGACATTTTCGTTCGTCACAACCTCGAATCGTCCATTTGGCCCAAGATCGACCGTGCTCCACAGCTATAGATCAAGTTGTAGCCTCGAAAGCTCGAAACATCTTCACCAGCAATGGTGCGTACACAGTTCCTTGCTTGCCGCAGCGTCGGGATTTGCTTCCCCCGGGCGAAACTGACAAGCACGTCATCATCTAGCCTCGACTCGATACCTCCTCGTACGCGCTCGCCGCGCTCACCGCCGGCGGCGGCATCATGGGCTACGCAAAGACGGGATCGATGCCCTCCATCATTGCCGGGACTGCCGTCGGCGTTCTCTGTAAGTCGTCCCGCCTTTTTCGCATCTGGACCTTGACAGGAATCCCGGACTGACTTGAAACAAAACGATAGATGGACTTGGCGGCTACCGTATCCAGAACCGTCAGCCCTACGGTGTTGAACTGAGTCTGTTGGCCTCAGTTGTCCTCGGAGGATCGGCGATCCCCCGAGCCATCCGCCTGAGAAAGCCTGTCCCCGTTCTTCTCAGTGTCTTGTCCGCCTTCGGCCTGTTCACCTTTGGCAAGGCCTACCAGCAGAAGTTGTAATTCACCACAAAGGGGAAAAGGGAGGGGGGGGGCTATACTTTGCATATAGCAAGGGAGACGCGAATTTTGGAATAAAAGATTTGTTTTTAAAATCATTATCCTAATGCCATGATCGCATTACATATTATATTGTACAAGTATGCCCTCATCCTGGTTCTCTGCATATGTTCCCCATGTTCGATGTTCCAGCTTGCGCCAACTATCATTCGCCTCTTCTCGAGCACGGTGGTTATACAACGACAATTTCGCATTGACTGGATCGGTCGCCAACGGGGAACATGTCAAACTACCGCAGTTGCCAAGGACCTTGTGGGAAAGACGCAGTGTCTTGTTGCAAATCACAAACCCAACGCCTTCTGCTCCTCCTTGATCTTGTCGCGCTTCGCCCTCGCCGCCTGACGATTCTCCGCTTGCAACTTGCTTCGCTCGTCTCGTAGGCACTTGTTGACCTTCTCCTTGATGTCGTTGCAGCCTCCTGTTGCCTTGTGCATGAAGCCCCTGTTGTGGCAGTCCTCGAGGGCGGCGATGATTTCTTCGCACGCTGGCGGTCGGGGTGTTTGTTCTAGGTCAGCTTGCGCCATGATTCTGTTTCGCCTGCGGGCACACCCTCGCATGGCTAGATTGCCAACAAGATTAAATTACACACCTAGCGCATTCTTGGTATGTAAATGAGGATGCATTGTGATGTTTGGACCGGGCTGGCGGGATCCCAGACTATAGGACCATTCTTGTCGTTTCCTTGTGCAAAGCAGGACTGGTCTGTGGTCTGGTCTGTCCCCGTGGCGAGGCTGGCGACTGGAAGAAGATCCGGGAAATGGAGACTTTTTCGGAGGGGTGGTCCTGAGGCTGTCGGCGGGGATGCAGCCAACCATGTTGTTTGAACCGAGTCTAGGGTGGGCTGGGCTCTTCCCAAGTTATCGAAACCTCAAACTCGCCATCTCGTCACAAGCACCGCCCTTGCATGTCAAGGCTTATTCACCCAGGACGTCAGAGAACGATTGGTACCCCGTCCAAGGACTATTATCACCTTGGAGCGAAAATGTCGGCTCAGACAGCCGCGCAGGCGGCGCCCGGCAAGAAGCAGCAAGGTAACAAAGCCTCATCACTCACTCACCCTCAGCTTTGTGCCCCCCTCGCATCCCGAATCCCGCCATCCCGCCCTCGGGCCTCGCTCAATGCTGATTCAGCTCTCACAAACGGCAGACCTCCAGAGCACATACTCAAACTACAAGAATACGCTGCAGCAAATAGCCCAGAAAATTGGAGACATTGAGCAGGAGGCGGAAGAGCACAAGTGAGCCATTTTTCCCATCGACTTTTTTCAATCTCGCTCACCCTGCAGAGGAAGTAGCTTTGTCCGTAGTGCTCCGGGCTCAAGTCTTACACCCTGGTCATTACTCTCGTCGAATACGCTTGTACGGATCATGGTTACTAATTTACAAATACAAAATAGGCTGGTTTTGGAGACTCTGGAGCCTCTTTCCGGAGAGCGCAAGTGTTTCCGACTGATCAATGGAGTCTTGGTAGAGAGAACGGTCAAGGATGTGGTGCCTGCGTTGAAGACGAACCAGGATGGATTGAAAAAGGTTTTGGATGACCTCGTGAAGCAGTACAAAACGAAGCAGGATGAGCTGGATAAGTGGAAGGTAAGTCATGACTCCACCGGCGAGCTGACTTCTTCGTTTGCCTCGAATTCTTTCTCGCCATGCCGCATTGGCTAACAAGTCTGTGCTATTATAGAAGAAGAACAACGTTCAAGTAGTGCAGCAATAGAAAAAGAGAGAGAGTTGCCTGATGCGATACGTTAAGCTTCTTTGAGAAGTAGAAGATGCCAAGCTTCGGTGTGACGATGCCGCATATGAAATTTTACTAGGCCCATTGTGGACGTCTTGAACAGTATCTCGCTCGCATGGCATGGAGACAACCAACCAACTAACCAACCAACCACTCTTTGCTGGCAAACAAAAAAGTTCCTTCCTTTTCTGGCCCAAATCATGGGCAGCATCTCATCGTAAGACGATAACCGCACAACGCCAAAACCCCTTGCATCGATTGAAGGAACACGTTGTAGCTACATTCCATGCTCAAAGCATGACCGGTATCCGCGGGAAATATACCCGAGATGGTGTGCTACCAATTCCGCACTCAGCTGTGTGAGTTGGTCTAAAGCTGAGGGTGTGTGGTGTTGGATGCCCAACGACCAAACTCTCCCCATCTCTGTTGTTCGACTAATAACGTGCGTGTATTTGGCGCATGAAAATCCCGTTTGTGCTGGAGTATCTCTTTTGTGTCTACAGGATGGACACAGAAGAGACGGGGGGAAATTCGGAGAGAGAAGGATCATCACATCTACTGCTCAGCACGATGACGCCAAGACCTTCGCCGTCAGGATTCTTTTTGACAGTCTTCCTTGTTAATTTTCTCCTCTGTTCTGGACCGATGGGCCCGTCTTTCTCACATTCTATCGTATACGGTGCTGCACAGCATATCCATATTGGGCAGGTACCCAGGAGTCCTCGAGGAGACCGTGAGAACACCTCCATGCCTACCGCGTAATGCCATTACATGCCGAGTGCGCTCTGAAAATCATACGCTGAAACCCTCCCGTGTTCAGCAAAGCTTTTGCCGATGATTGCGACAAGGCACGGCACAAGGTGTATGCCACGACTGTCGGGGAGACGCACCAATCTCTCCGTACTCGGTGTACTTTGTGCATGTGCATGATGGACAGCCACACTGGTAGTTCTCGAAGCGGCATATGGTTCCGCTGACTTGGGGAAGTGGCTAGTCATTGTTGATCATCATCGATACTTTCTGTCTTATTTGAAAGACTCAACGAGATGTCCAATGAAGTTGTCTCGAGGCTTGGCCATGGGTAGGAAAATTTGCGTCACAGACAAAGCATGATCGACATATGACCTACTCAAGGCCAGGTTGGGGGCAGCACCCCGTGGGAGCATGAAATGCATGTAGGAGGAGCCTTCGGGATGAATGCCGTCATACTTCGGACCATCTACACACGCGACGGATCCCATGGTGTGGGACATTGACGTCCGATATTCTTGAAATGCTCGCCAGCTGTCATGCTACGAAGGCAGCATGCTTGGGCGCCTCACTGGCTTTTGTTAGTGACCATGGCCTAACTGACTGAACTCACTGACTGCTGGTACTTCCAAAAAGAGACCAGGGTCATAGATGCTCAGCTTGAAAGTTATAGAACGCGGTACAAGCCGGATTGCTGAAGTCTCGTGCACGCCAGCACCAAGGCTAACTTGTACGATGCAGCGCTACTGCAGCAACAGACCCCTAACAAGAAGTTCACGGCCATGGAGCCAGCCACGGTGCAGCGCGTGTACGTATAATACAGGAACACGGAGCGCATAAATGGCCGTACACCTCACGCAGACGGATGGTATAGCTATAGAATGCTGCCCAATCATTGGGTGTCTTGTTGGCAATTTGCATCGTAAGATGGTCGCAGAATGGGCCTCTGGGCCTGCATTCAGGCTGCGGTTCCTGGACGGGCCCGAAGAGCTGGACAATTACTGATTGGCAGACCATTATTTCTTTCACGAACAAACGCAGGTCAGCCTGATGGACCAAGTCGAACTGTTTGAGTCATCCTTCTGTTGTTGGGAAGTTTCCTGCGTTCAAATCACCCTCAGTGGTGATCCAGCAAGGGCATGGCATAATTCTCCATGCTTCCCGGGCGAGGCTCGTGATAGAATGGGTGTCTAGGAGGCTGGAGGTGTCAGACTAGCTGGGCAACGACCCAACTTCAACCGTTCGCTCGCTCTCCCTGACCGTTTTGTTTTCGCAAACATCGTTTCCCACGGAGCTAGAGTGCTAGAGTGCTAGAGTGCTAGAGTGCTAGAGCCTAGAATCCTTGTTGGGTTTGGTGCCTGGTGCATGGTCTAATGCACACCGCCACGTCCTTGCACGCCTCGTCAGTCAAAGGTTCGTAGCAAGAATGGCCGAGAAGCAAAGAATTATGGAGCTACGTCGTCGGGACGCGAACGTGAGGAGGTGATGTGTCGGACACGAGAGCCGGCTTGCCAAGGTTGTGACGTTGATCTTGCTTGGGAAACGAGGGTTGGGAAGGAAGAAGGAAGGTCATCCCGATGGTGCCACGCGAAACACGAGGTGTACGTCTATATACTCGAACTCGAAAGGTTTGACGCGGAAAGCACGGAGTAGAGTTGGGTGACGAACTCCATCTCAAACCAACTCACTCAACTCGATAGTGTTATCACTCTAAGCAGACTTGGCCTGACCGACCCACTCTTGTTAGTCTTGTTAGTCCAGTCTTGCTGAGCGGTTTCTGACCGCACCTTGCTTCAACTCATCACCTTGCTTTCCTACTACTAGCCTCGTCTACGTACGTACTCGTCACTGAGTAACTGAGTAACTGAGTCGGTCGTACTGAAGTCTGAAGTCTGAAGTCTGAAGTCTGAAGTCTGAAGTCTGAAGTCTGAAGTCTGAAGTCTGAAGTCTGAAGCCTGAGTCGTCAGCCTTCTCTCCCTTCTTGCAAATAACCCCACGCCTTACCGCCCGTGGCCCACCAATGCAATTGCTGCCGCGACCTTCACGGAATAACGCCGATTGCTTCGACTGAAATCCCCATTGCGCCGGTGTCGTTAATAAGTGGCGACCCTGCTAGGTAAGCAACGCCCTCCTATTATTGTTCCTCCTTCTGTCTCTGTCTTGCCTTCTTCTTTCACATGCCGCTTGGGACATACACCCTGCAGGGGCGGCATCGTCGTGCTAGACAGAAGTTGCGCCTCGTGTAACATCATCACATCGCGGTCGCAACCAGCGTCGTCGTCGAGCGCGCGCGAGCGCATCCAATCTAAGCCGCCATTCTCCCAGTCTTTGTGGCATCACTCCTGGCCGGCTTTACTTACAGTAGAGATGCTTGCTTCGCGCTGTTCCGTACACACCCTCCTAATCGGTTGCTGGTATCGGAAGCTTGTCATTTTGTTGCTGATCGTTCTGTCTCGGCACCACATTTGCCTGCCTTCACGCCTTCACGCTCGCATGCGCACCCCCCCCCCCCTTCCTCGCTGTGCCGCCATCGTCTCCCAACCCACAAGAAAACAAACACTCCCAAGCACAATTGTCATAGCCCATCATCCCTCCCCTCACACCCTACGACAAAAGCCTTGTCCCTCGAACGTCACTGACACATCTCTTGCAGGTAGCCAAGCACCGTCAGCCCCAGACTACCCGAGCGGCTCTCTGCCCTACCTCGACGACCTGGTCAAGGGGGACACATCGCCCTCCAGACCCCATCTGTACCAGCCCGAACACCTTTGACACGGACGCTAGCAGCCGCTGCAGGTAGCCAAATATGTCGGACTCCCCCCAATCTCCTCCAAAGGATGTCGACCATGGTGCACAGTCACCAGACGACGGAATGAATGACAATCAAGACCCACACTCGGCTGGCGGCGCCGCTGGTTATGAGTTTGAAGTCAAAGAGCAAGATAGGTGGTTACCTATAGCCAATGGTGAGTTCTGCCTTCTTGCTTCGCAAACTCTGATGACTGGTCTCTTCTCGCTGCTGGTTGAAGTTGGGAATCCAATCCTCTTCCAAATCAGCATCACACCTCTCTCACGCTACGTTGGCCACTCATGTCTCATGACTTACCCGAGACTGCGTCTGGAGCAAGACGTCCGGCAAAACTAGATCCTGCTGAGGAGGTAGATGCTAACATTCGAAACTTTGCTCCAGTTGCAAGAATCATGAAGAACGCGTTACCAGACAATGCCAAGATTGCAAAAGAGGCCAAGGAGTGTATGCAGGAGTGTGTCAGTGAATTCATCTCTTTCATCACCAGTGAGGGTAAGTTGGACGGCGTCCAAGTTGTCGAGTGGAACATTGCTTGTCTCATACTGGAGACCTCGCGCTGACCAGATGTTTCTCTTGTCTCACAAGCCTCTGAAAAATGCCAGCAAGAGAAGAGAAAGACCGTCAACGGTGAAGATATTCTCTTTGCAATGACTTCACTTGGATTCGAGAACTATGCGGAGGCTTTGAAAGTCTATCTTTCGAAATACCGGGAGGTACAACGTTCCGCTTTGCCAAGACCATTTTTTTGACAATGAAAGAAGGCATACTAATCTCCTCGCAGCAACAAAACCAGTCCAACCGAGAGCGCGTCATGGACAACACCTGGGGTGGCCCTATGATGCCTGGCGAAAAAGGCGAAGGAGCTGGTGCTGCCGACTTTGCCACTGGTGAAGTTTCGAATGCTGCCGAAGGCGGTACTGACCCCAACTACATGTATGGACAGCACACTAATCATAATGGTGCCTCTACTGGGGATGGCTATTAACCTACCAGATATTTACCTTGACTGGAACTGTCTTTGCGATAATGAATGCGACGAAAAAGAAAAACCAAAATTAGGAAAAAAACAAAAACATATTGAGAACCTTGGTGGCTTTCCACCATAGACCCCAAGGTTATCGAAGATGGTGGCTCCTGGTCTACCCAAGATTGAGTCTTGGCGTTTCTGCAATCTTGTCCTTATTATACTGATTGGCAAATGTACAATATTTGGGGTAGAGCCTGATGGCGTGGATGATTCGAGTTTGAACCACGCGACTCTTGCTCAGCTGCTTAGGGCTTGACTCAACAGCCAGGAGCTGACTGTAAGCGCTTCATATATCCAATTACTGCTGGATACCCGGTTCATCGGCGAAATGTCATTTTTTTCGTCTTGCGAATTGCATCAAAGCAAAGGGTCAATAACAGAAGAAGTCTTTCAACAGAACGGGTGCGATAGATAGGCGCGCAGATGGGACCTCGATCTAGATACCACACGAGAGCAGAATCGCTCGCTTCAATATTTTGGAAACTTTTTTTCCATCGCTGAACCCCTTGATCCATAAAGCGCAAGCCTTTACTGGATATTATTTTTTGTTTGTCTGGTTTTGAAGATTAGGCGGACGTCGGACCGAATTGTGGGTCTGGTTTCAATAGACGCACGAAACCATTTCAAAATCTGAACATGCCAGCATCGGGGTGAAAGTTGCTATTAATCATGGATTTAGTCTTGAACAGCCGGCAATCGTGAATCACGAGAGCTGCAGGGCTTGTTAAATGCTGTGAGTTCAAGACGAGAATTCGTCCAGAGACGAAACCAAGCTCAATTTGCGCTTAATCACACAGGGAGCTGAGAGCCGAGAGTCTTCTTCGCGCGGGTTGGAAGTGTCAAAAAACGGTTCAGAGGCACGTGTGGAGTCCCACTTTTTCAGTCGAAAATTTTCCACCGCTTGTCCAAAAAAAAAAAAAAAAAAAGGCCCAGACCCCGACATCATCACAGCCCTTCCACTTCTCCGCATTCGCATTATTACATCAATCAGTTTTAACCTAGCCCCGCGTCCTGGTCTGGCATCGTGCTATGTGTTATGCCATATTCTGAAAATTGACAGCGAGAGTTCCGTATGTATCGTCACGCTTCATGTACCCCTTGCTATGATCATACCTCGAGCCAGCATCCCCAGAGTTGCCACAGAAACCAGGTAGTCAACGGGGCTGATCTCGTTGACTCACCACTGCCTTGATGCGACCGTTCACTCCAAACGCCAGGGCTTTACCTGGGCCTTTGCCTGGAAGCGCTACGCCAATGAAATCAATCCTAAAGCCCGCCTCCGTGTTGGGAAGACGAAAGGGCTTGCACGACATGCGGGAGTCGTCCCCGACTGCACCGGAGAGCCCGACCAAGCGACGACGAAAAGTTTTCTTTGACGATATTCAAAATATAACATATGAAGTTGGTCGCAGAACAATGGAGGACGTCAAGCTAGAAGTTCGAGCTGCCTTGGAGAATCATCTCCGGGGTAACGATGGCCAATACGACATGTTGAAAGAGCTTTTCGCCAACGACAAGCAAAGATACCTGCCTCCTGTGGTAGGCGACGAGGATGATACTTTGAAGCCACATGAGCTTCAGGTTTATGTCATGGCTTTGACGAGCTGCGTCCCTATCCTGAAGGGGAAGGATTGCAATGGCTTGGTCAAGACGATATTAAACTGCTCCTGGCTTGGAAGGGATGCAACTTTCTTGAAGGTCTACACACATTTTTTAGCAGCCCTTGTCAGCGCACAAGGGTCCTATCTGGTACCGGTTCTATCAATGATGGTGGAGAAATTTCGCGATACTCGCTCGTCTGACTGGTCCGTTCCCGACTTCCCAGAACTCAGTCGCGACACAATGCGCAATAGGTTACACTCCGCCATCCAATACCTTCTCCAGATGTTTCCGTCTGCCGTAGCCGTTCTCGAGACCCTACTCGGCTCCAAGTTTCCGTTCCCCGATGAGTCCACTAGGGTGCACATGGCTTACATCCACAACTTGTTACAAGTCAAGGCATACGCTCCGGATCTGCAGGATGAGATATTGGACCTGATTTTGAACCGAGTTGTCAAAATAGACTCTCAAATGCAAGTGGACTTGGAAGACTTGGATGATGACGTCGCCGCAGCTGTCATGTACGCGCTGCGCGAGAATCAGCGACAGCCGGCCGCATGGGAGGACGACGATTCAGATGGGAGCGATGATGAGTCTCTTGACAGCGAGGACATGGACTACGACCAGGGGGCCGTCAGAATCAAGACTGTGAAGGAAAGTGTGGAGAAGATGGATGCGGTTCTCGACACGCTCTTTGCCGTCTACAGCCCACACTTTGTGAACCCAGGATCAGACAAGGCGTTTGGCATGTTCACGACGATCCTCCGCGAGTTCGACCATATGGTTCTGCCGACCTACAAGTCCAGGCACACACAATTCCTGATATTCCACTTTGCGCAGCAACACGAACGCCTCACCGATGCCTTCTGCGGTCAGCTCATTGCCACGGCGTTCCAGTCCAATACGCCAAACGTTCTGAAACAAGCCGCGGCAGCCTATCTGGCGAGCTTTGTGGCTCGAGGAGCCCACGTACCACCCAGCTTGGTGCGCACCATTTTCATGCTACTTCTGCATCATCTAGAGCAGTACAGAAGGAAGTATGAGCCTCTGTGCCGTGGACCCGATCTGAAGAGATTCCACCCGTACTATTCACTTGTCCAGGCGACGCTTTATATCTTTTGTTTTCGGTGGCAAGATTTGGTCGTGTCGGCTCCCGAGACAGCGGATCCAGACGATCCAGTCTCCTATGTTGGACAAGATTTAGAATGGATCGGAACGTCCAAGCAAGACTTGTGGGTGCAGATTCTAGGGAAGCTCAATCCGTTGAGGGTGTGCGCCCCGGTGATTGTGGAAGAGTTCACAAAACTGGCGCATCGGCTCAACTTCATGTATGTCTATCCTTTGGTGGAGAGCAACAAGCGTGTTCGATTGACGCAGTTTCTCTCGACATATGCAACGGGCGGCGCGCTGCGAGATGCTGGTTATGAGGATCACAGCGAGAGCTATCACCAACTGGACTCGTACTTCCCCTTTGACCCCTACCAGCTACCGGTCAGTAAGCGATGGCTCATTGGGGACTACGTGCACTGGAAGTCGATGCCGGGTCTTAACGACGAAGACGAGGACGACAGTGATGAGGACGAGCACAAGGAGGGATTAGAGGAGGCGACCGCGACAGACAGTGACGATGATGACTTTGAGTAACACGCGAGGCTGATTTGAGTCGATTGTTTGGACTTGTGGAATGTCTGTGGAATTACTCCTTTTTGTTTCTGGGCATGACATGTGGCGTTTGCATGTGGCCTGGGCTGTCTCGTGTATCATTTAGGCAAGAATGTTTCTGCGATGTCGTCTGATTTTTCCTTTTTTTTTCCCCTTTTTTTTCCCTTTTTTTTGGGCATAGCGAGGAGTTTTAGGGAAATACATTTTCCAAACATGTTGTTGCTTAGGTGTCAAGTGTACATAGGTGTAGAGGTTGAAAAAGCGATGATTTTTCCGAAGCAGCATTCGCCCGCCTTGACTGATGATGCGTGGAAATGCAAACGTCGGATGCGTTGGAGAAGACAAAAGGCCGGGGGCAGAGCACCGATACTCTGCATGCCTACTGCATGGGCTCTACCCCCGGACGAGCTCTACGCCGATGGCGCCGTCTTCCAATCCTTGGAGAAAGTCCGAGGCGAAGCCATTGCAATGCCAGTGCCAGCACGCCCCCCGGCTTCACTCTCGACTCGCTCCACGGTCTCGCCGCGTCCCTCAACCCGGGCGCCTTGGAAGCCACATCCGTCCAGGCCTGGTTCGAGCTGTCTTCATGGGCGGCAATGTTCTGGGCCGGCTGCAACAGGAGCTGGTGGTGAGACAGAAATGGTCGTTTTTTGAGATGGCGAACATGGAATGAATGCGCTTGTGGCCGGACGAAATTGAACGGTTCGAGTAAAATACAAGACAGCTACATGGATGTGATGCTTCTGTTGTTCATTCAACCTCGTCATTGAGATTCTTGTACTGCATACAGAACAACCTGGCCTTGTTGTAACCTGAACTTGGAAGCAAATCAGCTTGAAACAATCCTACATTTTGTAGACCACAACCACGGCTGTTGTTACTGTGCTCTCTGCTCTCTGCTCTGCACACTCGTCATCAAGCATGGCCTGTTTATATTGTACAAAGTCTGTAGAGTTGTCGTTCGATTCTACCAAGCCGCTCAAAGCGCCTTTACCATTGTCCTCTCATCAAACAAATCTTTGAGCAATGCCTCGGTGCATGCGTTGCGATCCAGGGTACCCATAGCATACGTAGACTCAAACGCAAATATACTCAACTGCCCAAAAAATGGCCGCAGCACCTTGGCAACTAACTCGTCTTTCCTTTCCAAACTCACGTCATCATTGATCCCACCTGCTCCTAGGAGAGGCCGTCTATGAGGTCCGCTAGCTGCTACGTGAGCTTCTGTGTCGGTCTGTGGTAGAGCACCCCCGAAGCTGCCGAGTTCCTCCGAAATTTCGTCCACCAGCGCAACAGGTTGGTACGTGGATGATCGGTGGACTGCCTCGATAGTGTCTGTGATGAAGAGCCACTCATGGAGCTGAAAGTCGTCTGGGGCAACGCAAATGAGGAGATCGAGAAGCTTACAGGCCTGTATTATGCCTGGGTTGAGATACATGTCTGACGCGGCGCTGTGGTCGGGTGCAACGACAGATGAGATGGCGGCGTGGAGTTCGGCGTTGACCACTGGCCAGGACATGGCAAGATGAATGGGGCTGTTCTTCAGTACCAGAGCACGAATGACCATGTAGACATCGGCTCTGGTTGTGGATGATGGGGACGATGTCAATGTTGCAGCCAGCAATTCGACCAGCTTGTCAAATATGGCTGGAAGCTCGCCCACGAATGCATCGTCGGCTGCGGCGAGGACCAGCGTTGCTATTCGGCGCAGATTCAACTGTGTCTTTCTATCTGCCTCGAGTCTTGCCGACGTGGCGCCAACACCAAACACAATGCCTGCTGTCGTCGGTGCAGTGGTGCGTGCAATGATTTCGGGCATGCGTTCCTTGTCCGCGAGAATCCACTGTCTCAGCAAGGGCAGCCATCCATCGCTTACAAGGGTCATGTTCATGCTAAAGAAGCGATTGTCGTTGAAAGCATCTCCGACATCCTTCTTCCACGTTTTCTGATTGTTTGGCAACTTGGACAATTCAAGCATTAGTCTCAATGTACTTGCCGAAACAGTGGATGGGAATGACTTGGACCGCAGAGTTGGGCCAATGATATTTGTTGACATTGCTCCAGCGGCGGAGAGTACACGATCCGGCTCAAGCAGAATTTTGGGCAGATTTGGAACGACTGAGGCCATGATCGAAACGACATCACCAGGGCCGTCTATTGTTGGCGGATGTTGGCGGGCGCTCTCCGTCTTGACTGACTTCTCAGACGTGTTGTTCATGCTGCTGCTAGACTCTGTAAATGTCAGGGGTCGTGTAGTGAAAAGTGCAGCTAGTAACCGCAGAAATAAATCCTGGATCCAAGTCAGCTTCAAACGCTCACGTAATGAATTATTCGCTTGATGGAAGAGTTGGGGGAAAAAATTGGCAAAAAAAAAAAAAAAACCCCTTACCCCTAACTCTCGGCGCATGCGCCTCTGTTCACCAAATTTTGTGTTGTCAACCTTTTCACCCAGAATGCCTGCGAATTCAAGAAGGCTTGGTAGTATTTGACGATGGGGAAAGGGGTTGCCGAGCAAATCTTTCAGAAAGATCATACAGTCAGGCCATATCTCATCCATGGCATCGTCATCCAACGACCGACTATACTCGACAAGGAACACGACGAGGTCGGAATCTTGAAGTGAGATTGTCAGTGTAGACTTGCGTGAGGGGTCTAAAGCACCGGGGTTTGTTCGACTATAAATCGAGTTGAACAATGCTGGAACGGAATGCCGTGGGCGACAAGCGTCGACTGATGATAGAAAGCTGAATACTAGAGTACGGTCGGACTCGGTTTCAGACGATCGCCATATGTCAATGATTGTCTCCAAACATTCAAGAATCTCTGCGGTGAACAGGTGTTCCATCAGCCTTCGAGCACGATTTCTCATGCGCAGAGACGTATAGCTAAAGGACGCTGACGAGGCCGCATCTTGTTTTCTGGACTCATGTCCTTGACCCCAAGACCAGATTGTGTAACAAATTCGCATTGCGTCTTGGAATGCTAAGTGTACCGTCAGTCGATCGTTTGCAGTGGCGCTCCGAGACTGAGGCCCCTCTGATTGAAACACTCCTGATACCATGCTGCCGAAAAGAGACTGCGGTTGCTCTGGCCCTTTCATCAGTTGAGCTTGGCTTTCCTCGGCCATCAGCTGATCGTGCGCTAGTGCTAGGACCTGCTCCAAGCCATTCAGAAGGTAGATCAGGGTGGATTCGGGTGTATTTCCAGGAAGCACGTCTGTGGATGCATGACAAATAAAGGTATCGCGTAAGGCTGCAAATGTAAATCCAATTTGGTTACAGAGTGTCTCAACCAGAGGAATGACGATCTGGAATATGCTATGTGAGTAGAGGGCGATAATATCGCTCAAGAACGTCACCCATTTGTCAAGAGCCGCTTGGCTATTGGGCGAGCTCAAGCCAGCTTGCATGCATTTCAGTAGAGATGCAGGCATCAGCTGGGGTATTGACCGTTCGCTGAGTGTCAGCGATGAGCGGCCCTTTCTCGAGTTGTCTGCACTTGTTGGTCGCCTGTCTGATGGTTGCGAAGCCTGCATTTCGTGTAAACCTATGTCCCGTAACTTGAGAGTGTCATAAACAGTATCAAGCAGCAGCACTTGTACAAATGGATCAGAGGTGTTGATGGTTTTGGACAGTTTTTCAATAAGAATGTTCTCCAATTCGAGGCCAGATAAAGCCGCAGCATGTCGACTCGATAGAAACTGATGGAGAATGGTCAAGGCATATCGTTGCAGCTGAGAGACTCGTTCACGCAAGTCTGTGCTAGCGGATGAAGAAAGCTGTCCCATGACACATTTCATGCACACTCGGACGAAAAAGTCTTGCAACGTCATTTCGTCTTCTTCTGCGCCGGCTTCAGTCCGTCAGTGAGAGATCAAATGAAACATGTGGTTAAGCAACTTACCTCGAATGTGCACCGCCTTGTCAATAAATGCCACGTATTTTGAGGCCAAAACTGTTCGTGGTGTGTCGCCAGAGCAGCCAAAAACGTTGTGCAATGTCCTTAAATAGTAAAGACACAAGTCCAGATCATCGTCCTCCGTGAACTCCAGGATTTGAGAGTCAACCTTCTCGCTTGCTCGATGGGTTGTTACCTCTTGGAGAAATGGCAATTCGGCCATCTTGACTATGAAGATGAGGAAGAGCCTAACAATGTTAAAACACAGGCAATGGCATTAGGGCCGGGATTGTTACCTGTCAATTCCAATCATACTGTTGAGCCAAGTTTTAACGACCATGTACGACCGGGTTCTGTCATCTAATAGTTCATCTAAAACCAGGAATGTGGGTTGAGTTAACATAACTTGGTAGTGCTCCACCCCGGAAAGTCGCCGAGCAGACCGCTGATCCAGTTGCTGACCCTTGGATCCTCTTCGCTCAGAGGCTGCATCTTGAAGGGTATGTGACCATAAGACGCCGAACGTCCTGCCGTCATTCGCAGAACATGAAGACCGTTGAAGACCTGCAGGTGGCTGCGTAATGATCCCGCAAAGGGCAGCTTCGACATCGCGGCCTGACGTTGTGAGCGCTGTCTGAAGCTGCCACAAGCATCGAACAGTTTCGACGTGGTACTTGGGCTCTGAAGGTGATAGGTAGGTCCAGGCGTGGCGAACTAGCGGTATTGTGAGCTCCGCCAGATGGTCGTCGTCGATTCTGTTTGCTGCATGCAGTTGTGTCGACAGTTGTACAAGGGCAGAAAATTGAGAAAAGTGCACTGGAGTGGTTGTGGTCGTTTTCTCATTGAGATAGGTTATGATATGCTCAGCGCCAAAGCAATAGCTCCGAGGTGTCTTTGATAAGACCAAGCCGAGAACTCGAACCCGAGTAGAGATATCGTCTGCAAATTTTGAGTCTTGCGAGTTGTCACAGATATATTGAACGGCTTCTCCCAGCAGCAGTTCTCCACATTGTATGGCTGTAAACGGTGGCGCAGATGAATCCAAGTTTCCTTGTTCATGGACATAGAAAGTCCGAATTTTTTTGAGAAGCTCCATGTTGGAGAGCTTCGGTTTCGGGCTGGCAGCTGCGTCTTTCCGGTCCTGGCCACCATCTGCTTCTGGTTGTGGAGGGAAGGCCCTGTCTGGTATCAATTCCAGCAAAGATACGACGACACCGAGCACATGTTCTCCCAGTTCCGTGAATTCGTTAAACGTCAAGGCCGAATTGCCTTGGCGGTCTCTGCCGTCTTCCAACATGAGCAATGCAGCCATACACGTCATTGGCGCATGTACTGTTATCATCTCCTCCTCCCGGACATTAAAGTAGGCAATGATGAAATTGACCAAGGCAAGCTTGTCCTTACGGTCCTCAACACTCAGGCTACCAGGTCCTATTGCTTGGGCCAAGAGTCCAACAATCTCACTGTAAATCAGACCGCTCTCAATGCCATCAAAGAAAACGCTTGCGCTTCGAAGGACTTCCACGAACTCGGCCTTGCCAGAGGCTTGAGCCTGAAACTGTCGCACACTATCAACCACAGGCAAGAAAATTTCCGGCACTACCAGCCCTCCGATCTCCCACCTGTCCATGAGAGACAGACATATTCGGTATGGCCGAGCTCTCTCGGCACTACTTCCACGACTTGCGCCCCTGATCATTTCGAGGAGAGCTCTTGTGAGAGGCTGAAGCCCGTTCTCTTCGAAGTACGTGGTTCGAGAAGAGAGATACGCGGGACCGTGTTCGCCATTGTCGGCCTCTGGTCCTAGTAGCCAAGCCCAGAGACGGCGATTTAGACTCATGTCTCTTCTTGTAACCACACCCACAGCAGCTTTCACAAGGAGCTCAAGGTCGGCGGGCTTAACTCGAGTTTGAAGAACATTTGCATTCAGAGGTAAATGAGAGACGAGTAAGTCGAGGAATCCGCGTTGAATAAGCAATTGTTCATCCGTAAGTCCGCTTGCGAAACATCGCACCAGCAGCCCCGGTTCGGGGGACGTTACAATAGCATGCACCTTTTCCGGCAGAACGCCACTGTCCACCGAAGAGACGGAGGCGGGCCCAAGGGAAGGAAGATAGCGTACAAGATAAGCCAGGGCGCCGGATCTGCGGCTATGGCTGGTGATGGACGCCAAGAAGAAACATTGCCAGAAGAAGTCATCTCCAGAGGCATGAAAGCTTCCCAAATCCTCGCTCTCACGTGGCCGTATCGCTTCTTTGAATCGAGAGACAAGATTCAACGTCCTCTCAAAGTCTTCGCTTGTCTCATCTTCTAGACCAGGAAGCAAGGCAAGGATGATGGACTTCATGGCCGGACGAAGCGAGCGAGGGTCTAGGTCAAGAAAATGGGTTTCCAGAAGATCCAAATAAGGCGACCTGACGGAGAGCGAGGCGAAAGAAAGCGTGGGCGCAAGACCCGGAAGATAGAGTGGAAGATCCCGAGAGAGACCATCTTTGCCTATGGTGATGAAGACGTAGCTGTAAATTTCGAGTGCCTTTTGATGCACGCCGGACGGTAGGGCGGGATTCAAACACTGCGAGAGGCGCTTCGCAACAAGTGCTTTGGCTGGTATCGTGTTGAAGGACGTTGGTCGAGCTTGCAATGCCTATTTTCGTACAAATTCAGCCAACTGCCAGGCCATGTAGCAGCTCTATGAAGCTCGCGGAGAGGTAGGTACCTACCTTCAGCAGCTTATTGAGGAAGGCAATGTAGTCTGCCCATTCTTCCAAAGCGGTCTCAAACAGCGTTAGGGTTTTCTCAACTCCTGAAGCGTATCTTCGGTATGCCTTGTCTTTGATCGGAGTTTCCTCTGTGCCAAAAAGTTAGCATGTCGCCAGGTCCGTAGCTTTGCGCGCATCAAGCGAACCTCCCCCGAGCTGGTTCCTCCATTGTCGAGGGATGGGGGAATCTCGACCAGAGCTTTCGGGAGAACCTGCAATGGCGCCAGATCCCGGATCAAGCGCCATGATTGATCAAGTAGCTGTCGGATCATAAGATATCGGGAGTCGCATGGTGACGTGGGGTGGGTGAACTGCTTTTTTGTTCGCCTGCTCGCATGAAGCTCGCTCCAGTCGCGCCTGCCTGCCACGCGGGTTCAAACTTCAGGCTACGTTTCCAATTACAGGCCAAGCTTGTTGATTGGCTGCACATCCCAGCGCCCCTCCAGCGCCTACGTCCGTATTATGTACTCCGTACGTCCGTATGCCACTCACATTTGCAAGTTGTTGAGGAGTCGACGTCACAAGTTACAACCCCTCCAAGCGGCGCCATCCATCGCTTGCTCCAACTCGCCATCACCATCGCCGCCGCGGCAAGTGTGGCTGGGTAGAGAGGCCCCGGAACCATGGTTTATCTAGCCAAATCATTTTCAATCAACGTCTGGCCTCGGCCCGCTTTGCCGTCTGCGAGACGACACCCATTTCGATCACACAGCCTCATCCGCGTTGAAATGCGACGAATGCGGCACAGCATCCGGCCTCATTACCATGGACCACACGATTAAGTCTTCCGCCGAAGAGGAGGACCAACGCCCCCCACTACCTCCACGACGGAATGCGAGCGCTACAGCAGAGGCAAGAGGTCTGCAGGCCCAAGCTACGACTGCGATGACCCCCGTGGAAATCCAAACGCTGTCATTCCCCGACGGATCCAGAGGAACCTTCTCAACACCCGGAAACAGATCCTTGTCTACTCCTGTTGGCAGCGATTATGAATCTCTTGGATACAAAGCCAGTCATCTTGGCGGAGAGGCTGCTGACGATTCTGCAAGCATTATGAGCTTCGCGCCGACGATGAGGCCAGCAGCTGATATCGCGAGCTTGATGGTAGCTGATACCCACAAGCGCAGCCCAGCCTGGAATCTACTTCAATCGCAGTCTGCAACCATCCAACCTTTTGAGCGGCTCCGCGCCGGCATCCATGACGAACTCACAGACTTCGAACAAGAGTTTCAAGACATACCGTCACAAGATGACAGCTTCGGAGACGAGGACAGACTATCCATGTGGAAGTCTAAGCGCAAGCATTACATGATCCTATCTTCTGCCGGAAAGCCTATATGGAGTCGACATGGAGACCTTGACCTTATCAACTCATCCATTGGGGTCATTCAAACAATCATCGCCTTCTATGAGGGCTCTAAGAACTCTTTACAAGGTTTTACTGCGGGCAACACCCGGTTCACCATCTTGACGCAAGGCCCTCTTCATCTTGTGGCCATAAGCAAACTCAATGAGAGTGAGTCGCAGCTCAGATCGCAACTTGACGCATTGTACATGCAAATCTTGTCCACATTGACACTGCCAACACTGAAGAGCATATTTGTCCACCGTCCGTCCTCCGACTTACGCAAGCCCCTCCAAGGCACAGAGTCGCTGCTCTCATCCTTGGCGGATACATTCACTCTGGGCTCTCCATCTACTCTTCTGGGTTCGCTTGAATGCCTCAAGCTGCGTAAATCTGAACGACATGCCATAAATAATGCCTTTTTGAAGCTGAGGACAGACAAACTTCTGTACGGCCTCATTGTTGCTGGAGGCAAGCTTGTGAGCGTGATTCGGCCACGTCGACACTCGTTGCACCCCACCGACCTACAGCTGATTTTCAACATGTTGTTTCAGTCGGATGGCATCAAGGGAGGTGGCGGCGAAAACTGGGTACCGATCTGCCTGCCAGCATTCAACAACAAAGGCTACCTGTACATGTATGTCAGCTTTTTTGAGGACCAGATGGAAGGACAAACCGTAAACGCGGACTCGGGTGATGCGCAGCAGTCGAATGAAGAGATCGCCATGATCTTGTTCAGTGCCGACAAGCAGAGTTTTTTCGAACTCAAACAAATGCGTGATGATGTTGCGCGAGCCTTGACGAAAAGCGGCAGCCTTGCAATTATTCGGAAAGCCGCGAGCTCTGGCCGACCGATCATATCGCAAGTCGCACCAGGTAGCCAAATCAGTCATTTCTTATACAAGTCCAGAGCGAATGTTCAGTTCTGCACGTCGTCTCTTGAGCCGTCGTTCGCCAACGTTGTTGAGAGACGCAAACTATTGTCACTCTATCACGAA
This sequence comes from Epichloe festucae Fl1, assembly GCA_003814445.1. Taxonomy (NCBI): domain Eukaryota; kingdom Fungi; phylum Ascomycota; class Sordariomycetes; order Hypocreales; family Clavicipitaceae; genus Epichloe; species Epichloe festucae. The sequence continues at coordinate 3,314,626 of CP031387.1, read as the reverse complement.
CTGCATGCTTCGGTTCACACTAAGCACGCGCACCTTAGGGTATTGCACTGTTCGAGCGAAGAAGCGACGTCTCTGGCCTGGATCACGCCTGTTTTTGAATTCTACTGCGTTGGAGGACCCAACATGTCCAGGTCAGCCATGACACAAGGGGCCAACAAGATCATTCAGTGGGCGAAAAAGGAGGAGCAGCGGTTGTTCATCATTGGCGGTGGTGTCTTTTGAAGAGCATCAGGCGCAGAGAAGGTGGGTCGAAAAATCATGTACATTTATTAATTAAATGGCAGCATGTATATAGCCGTAGGATATACTTAAAAGGGAGATACAGAAGGCGCGCAACATAAAACACATATACGCGTGCGTCATTTCCCCCTCCCCATTGAACGCCATGTTAGATTAAAGACCAAAGTGATGCAACCTGGCCCGGGCACCCAGATTCGCTGCGGATCTAGCCGCACTATCAGAATCTGGAAGTATATAGTCGTATTGGCGCATTGGCTCTCATGCCAAGTCGTGAAGTAGTCTGGCTCTCATTTCGTCAGTCGTTTTTTTTTTTTCATACCCTCCCCCCCCCCCCCCCCTCGGGCGAAAGACGGGGCATGTCTTGTTTTCCCTGGCCTCAGTTTGTGGGTTATGACGAGCGTGGTGTTTGTCCGTCCTCGGGATGCCTGCTCGGCAGAAAAGATCTTCTAGCCCAACTCTTTATTCTGTCATTGACGCCAGTGCTGCTCGTGTTGCGACTCGAGTCTGTTGACGACCAGCTATCTTCGCGTGACTGGACGGGGCGCTGAGGATGTTGTGCGCGGCTCAGGGACATGTCGCTGGGGTGCTCTGATGACGGCGAACTCGCGGATGCACCTGACGCGAGAGTCACCGTGGAAGCGTTCAAGAGTGCTTCTGAGAATGGCGCATCAAAGTCTTCGTGGAAGCGCGGGCGGCGCACGTCACAAGGTCGTCTTTCCGCCGTGGAGAGTTGTAAGTCTGACCCAGGAGACATCGTGACACGAAAGACACAAAAAGAGTCTGGTGGTGAGTGGCTAGAACTTTTTCTGTTCTTCCTCGGGTTTGCGGACACCAAGCTGGCGCTTTTCGGGTGAAGACGAGAGGACTAGCGTATTGTGCCTTGTGCAGGTAGTCAGGAAGAGTGAGAGCAAGGTCGACACGTCGAGATGTAGGATTTGATAGAGACAAGTTCGAGCCACGATAACAAGTGCTTGCACGAAAGAAGGATCGCCATAAGGTTGGAGGATGTGGGAAGACATAGTCATAACAAAGGGAAAGCTTGTTGAGACCCAGATGCGCCAGACGACAAGAAGTGACTGACGGACGCACACAACAAATCAGCTTGGATTAGGAATAGCGGGATGGAGCGGGACAAGCAGAAGCTTTTGCCAGCCGAAATAGCGACGCCACTATCCGCATAATTGTACATGAACCCTGCGGGACTGGGAGCTTCTGCAGCATGTGGGAGTACAGTCTAACCCCTGAATGATTTTACAACAACTACAAAGCCCCACGCGGGGCGGCCACTATCAGCTCTCAGTGGCTATAGTGAGTAAAGCTGTTAGGGATGCTATAGGGGTAATCATGCTAATAGTAGGAGATGCTACGGAGTATGTGTGTACATGTACGGAGTAGTCCTGGCAAAATACACGTGATAAGGTACTTCTTCCCCCACTTAGTGCCACACTAAGCCACGGAAAGATCTGTAATTGGCCAGCTGCCCCTAGTTCTGTAAAATCAAACAGGGATTCTCTGACGACCTGCCATTTCCCCTCAGGTCTACTCCGTACTCCGTACGGATCCGTACATTATTAGTCCTTGCGAATGATTGGATCACCGCTCTTGCAGCTGGGCTTGGGGCCGCCACAAGCTTCGAGCTTCGACAACTTGTGCGCTGCGAAACTCAAACACGCAGACACTGCCAGACAGTCGCACCCCTTGCGGATTAGAGAGGTTCGGCTTGTTTGTTAATCATAGCCTTCTTCATTAGATCTAGTGTTACGTGCTAGAATTGACAAGTGGCCTGTCATTTAGGATGTGGCCTGCCGTTGCCGAGGATGTGGCCTGCACGTGACTCAGAACCCCTATATTAGACGATATCAACAACCACCTTCACACTCATTATATCATACATTCCATATCGTAACATCTAGAAGTCTATGTAGACTATGTAGAGCTTCCTTTCCCTTCTTCTTGCATCATTCCACAAAAGGCATGACTACGGAGTACATGCGGAGTACAGAGCGTTTAAGTATGTTGACAGAGTCCAGGGTTCATTCTCTCTTGTTGTCATGCATTGCCGATGTCAGGTGATCAGCGTTGCAGCCGGGACCAGACATTGTGGGACAGCATCTGAACTGAACACAGCATGCAACATCCACGACCAAGCGCTGTCTTTGTGGTTCGCAACGTCCTTGCAAGTTTGTGCTGTAAGGGAAATGAACTGAAATGAACAGAAATTGGCTCTCCTCGCCCAAGTTGTCCCCGTACCTGGTCTCTACGGAGTAGGTCGGCCAGAATGGTGCGCGGAGAGAAGACCAGACATGACGCTCTCGGCCGAAATGGACACCAATCGCTCCTGCCCAGTTCATGCCTTTGTTTGGCATCGCGTAACTGAACAAGCGTGGCAGCTCGACTCTGTGAAGCTCCTTCCCAGGACACCACGGCGCTCTTGTGCACGCTGGCAGTTGTATGAGCCATGAGCCATGAACCACGAGCAAAAAAAATCACATCGGAACCGCGCATCCCCTAAGCAACCATTCGAAAGGGCGAAAGGTGAAGCTCCATCCGCTCTACTCTGCTGCTGTAGTGTCGGTACAGCAACGCCATGATGCGCATGGAAAGAGATGGCGAAATGTGAACAGCCCATCAACCTTCTCAAGAAGCCAACGTGCTTGCCGCTGCCGTCCCGACGATGCCGTCGGCCACGTACCTAAGTGGCGGTTGCTCGCTTCGTCATTGTCTTTGCATCGCTTGCGTTTCCCAGGACCTCCCTGGGTGGTCCTCGTTCCTTGCTTTTTGAACCTTCTCGTGGCAACATCTTCGTCTTCTCTCGTTCTCCCGTCGTCACCCTTTTTTTTTGGTCGGCCATCTCTACCAGCATCCAACTGTGACGTCTCGCTGTGAGCCAGTGTGTATTTGGTTTCGGAACTACAGCAATCCTCATTGTCGCGGCTTCGACGGCCTTCTTTTTGTTCTAGTTTGTGTCATTGCCGTATTATTTCCCATCTATACTTATTGTTCTTGGAAGATATCCTTTTTCCCGGGCTACGGATTTGAATAAGATCAACATGGACATGGCCAAGTGTCGACTGAAGACCACGAGCAATGGCTCGTTGCACAGCACTTACACCGCATATGGATCACATTTGCCATCATCTTCAGTTGGTTCTAGAGGACAAGTCCCTGCTCAACGTCGACCGCTTCGAAGTATCAGCCAGAATTCGACCCTGCCCCCGTCTCCAGGGCCACTGCTCAGCATGCTGAAGACTACGACCGAAATGGGTGACGTTGGGGCCTTTCCTATACGTCAGCGACCAGTCACGCCAACAGCTTATCATCAGCTTCCCAGATCGCGGCCGGAACTTGTTGCTGCCACTCCTCCTCCAAGGTACACACCCAAAAGGAGCGACGCCCTCTACTACGCTGACGATCACAAACCCTTCCGTTCCTATAGGGACACCACTTCTGAGATCATCTCTCTATATGCATATGACAATCAGCCATTTTACTTTGGATCTGGTTCTCCAATGTTGGATGATTCTTGCCACAGGTCTTATTCCATTACAACAAACAGCTCTCGTCACCTGCCCTCACAAAAATCGTCAGCTATCATGCAGAGTCATTCCAGCGGAGGTGAAGTCCAGAGGCCACGCTCTCCATTCCCCTACCCAACACGGCTCAAGAGGCCAGGGGTCCGTCCGGCATCTCCTGCGGTAGCTGGTAACGGATGTGTCGATTACAGCCGGATGGTTGAGCTGGATCGTGTTTCACAAGTAAGATTTAGTGCTCAGAAAAGTGAACAGAGTTTAAGTGTTAATCTGAGTCAAAACTAGAGAACTGTGCACAATTCTTACAAGGCAAACTCTCTGAAGTGGGCTCGCCGACCACCACCCTTATCCATTCGCCCGGACTACAGCCGCTCCGCAGCTTCGTTACCTTTGAGGGCATCACCAAATACTTATCATGCAGCACCTGGATCCCATAGATCCAGGACTCCGAGTTCTTCGCAATCTAGTGCCAGCCGCTACGGTCGTTTTGAACGGCACCCAAGAAAGCCTACGGAGCATGGAGAAAGATCCCCAAGTTTGTCCTCGATTGTAGGTATGTATCGGCGGCCCAGCTCGGCAAAGAGGTGCCACCCTCAAACCCCAACGGCATGCCAATTTTATTACGACTATAGCGAGGACTTCGACAAACCAACTGTCAGGGAGATTGACATTGAACAAGAACAATCTGTCACGCATGCTGTGCGATATCTCGGTGCCGGTGGCGAGGAAAACTGTAACCCTGATGCAGGTGAAATGGCAGACATGGACGGTGCAGCACCAGACGATAACTCCGCGGAAGAGGCCCACAAAGAAGGCGATATTTCCGCGTTGATGGCGGACAAAGACCGAAGCGATTGCAGTCAGGATGTCTCCCAGCTTGGTGGAGTCCTAGCACTTCGCAAATTATCTCGGTCTGCACCACCAGATGGCCAGCATCCGAAATGGGTAGCATCCCAAGAGAACAGGGAGAAGCAAAACGAGCTGGCCAGTATCGGCGATACTCCGAGATCAAAGTTACTCAGATTGTCGAAAACTCTGGGTGACAAGCCGGCTGTGAATCAACTGTCCGACGAGGCCGAGACTCATCGGATCGAAGATGATGCAGCATGCTCCCCGGAGCAGACCCTTCCCGACTTCGCGTCTATCTTTGGTGCATTTGATCTGCTGGATAGGTCACCATACTTCAAGTCAACAGCAAATCTCAGTAAAGCACTGGATGCGGCGCGTGACACTGACAGCACTCACTCGGCGGATCATGTAAGCCACCGTCATAAAATTTCAGCAATGGGAATCATCGCTGCAGACCTCGGTGATGAGTCAGGATTTTCGCTCAGCCGTTCTGCTCAAGATCAAGAGTTGGACATATTGTCTCCGGAACCGATATCTCCTGTTCGGGGATTGAAGGTGAAAAACAGCATACCGCAGTTAATGAAGGCTTTGCCACCTTTGCCTTCCAAGTTGTCGCAATATGTCCAAAATGCGGTTGATGCGACTATCCTAAAAGATGATGGGCAGCCGGTTGATGGCGCTTGCCGTGACGAAGACGTGATGCAAGACGGACTTCAGGAAGTTCAAACGAGGTCAGCGACCCTTGACACGCAGCCGTCGAAGGAGAGTGTAATGTCAGCGAAGCGAAGCAGTCCGTCCAAATTCAAGGTTCGTGTAAAATCCACCACATCTCAAATGCTTACGCCACCTAGCGGTGCCAGCTATTCAAAGGATCCGGCACCTTTGGGAGAAGTTCCTCGGGCTTCAGCTTCTCAGCCAAAACCGAAGCTGAAGATCAAAATCTCTCGCAGTCAACTTGGTCAAGGTCGCTGCACTACAGATGGCGCAAATCCCAGAGTCAACCGCATGAAGGATTGCAACTCACTCGCTGACCTGGCCCTATATTCATCGAAGCCCCGTAAGATGGCTGACGGCCTCGATGTCGCCGCCGACAAAAACAGGCAAGACTCTTGTCGTGAAAAGCTTCATCAATCATTTGATGGTGCCCAAGATTTGCCTGTCGCAAGCACTAGCATATCGCCCCAGCCTTCCGACCCGTTCAACATACCATACCCTTCATCCCCGGACGACAATGCAAGAAACAACCGCTCGATATCATCATCGTCTAACAAGGACACGCTTGTCCCACGGCCAAGTTGTAGCTCAGACACAGTTCTGCATCATGAACATGGCCTGCGTAAAAAGATGTCCATGTTTCGCTTACGCATCGTTGAGTCCTTGACCGCGAATGCGGCAAAGAAAGGCGAGAAGGCAGAAGAGTTGCAGCGCAGCGAGAGCCATCTTTCGGTCAACATGACGTCGAAAGACTCCGAGACAAACTTCAACGTTCTTTCCAGCCGCGCGGGCAGATCTAACAAACTGAGATCGGATTGGATGGCAACACGCGTCAAGCGATGGGCAATGGATGCCAGAAGAGCGGTGCGACTATATGTGAGACGAACTCTGGATCGAACACCCCGGGGCAGTGAGCAATAAAAAGGGGCTCGTCCTTACGTTGAGTCTAGGACAAATGTTTGATATGGACTACTATAACGGATGGGGTTCTTTTTTTTTTTTTTTTTTTTTTTTTTTTTTGGTGGCTTCAGCAAAGTATGACTTATGCATAGCTTACTCGGGCTTTATAGCTTTCTATGACTTAATGAGCTGCTCTCACCGCAGAGGCTATGATTTTTAATTTCCCCGTTTCTTACTCTCCCAGATTGTGACCGCATCAAGCACATCCTCGCTGGGTATTAGACACGACATTTCCGTGCGGCCCGTCCACTTGTAGCGCGTCGACTTGCCCACTTGGCGGATGTCTGTCGGCCCTACGGTGGCACCCGGCCCAGCTGTCAAGTGAGCGCAAGGCCCCACATAGTTCATCCCCGTGCTGATGGGCTGATATACAGTGATGCTTGCCCATGATGACGACGCCTCGACTCAACATCACGGCCCCATCGATAATTTCACTACCGCGACCACTCTCCCCCATGACGCTCCCCTGCGAACGAGTGTCCTTTGAAATACTGATATGGCCGCATGCCCACATGATTGTCGCCATTGGCACGACTGCCGCTTTTCACCGTCCTGCTGAACCATGGACGACGTCATAGAGGAGCGACAGTCTGGCATCGCAAAAATGCTCATCACCATCGCTTCCGACGTCAACCCCGACCCCGCCCCGAACGACCCCGTCCCCGACGCTTTCCATCGACTGCCCGACGAGATTATAGAACAGTAGGTTTGAACTTGACTCTGATGAGCAAACTTTCTCTTGCCTCAAGGCTCGCTCGTATGGCACGCAAGCAACTAATACTGACATTCGTCGGGCCAGGATCCTGCTTGCAGCCGATCCGAGCGGATTCGCTTCATTGATTCTTCTCAACTCCAAGTGGCGGGCCACATCTCAACGATCTCATCTTTACGCCCATCATCTAGCCCGATGCCCGCCACATGCCACGTCTCACGCTGATGTCCCTCCCGCCGACGACGAGCACCTGCCCTTGCTACGCCGCCTCTTCGTCCGCGAGGTCAAGCGAAGCCTGTTCGAGGCCTATCTTCGCCCCCGGAAAACCCTGATAAAGCTCGTCTCGAATTCCATTAGCTCATCATCATGTCCGGGAGGGGAGGGCATGCAATTTGGCTCCTCGCCGAGGGGGCATCACGTCTTGGCATCCAATTCATCGCGAATATATGTCGTTGATGTTCGCAACCACTCGGTCAGTATTGAACGAGAATTCAAGATTCAGCGTCGGCCCGTCTCTGCTTGCATCACAGACGACGCCAATACTCTGGCTGTCCTCTCCACTGAATTGCAGGTCGACATTTATGACCTCCAGAGCTCTCCGCCCAGGCGGAAACAATCTGTCATACTGGACAACAGCTCCCAAACCATTGCCATATCGTCTTGTGGCACTGTTCTTGCTGCTGCGTATGACGGAGGCATTGAGGTTTATTCACTGAGTGCCTCTGCCCCACCGACAGAGAAGAGGGCCGTCAAGTGCGACGCCGTGGACGCCCTGGCCTTTTCACAAGATGGAACGCAAATTTTGGGCAGTACTGTGCACTCGTCTCCTCCCAGCACTGTCGTCTTGACCGCACCTTACTACGATCCCGTCAGCCAGATGATGGACGATAACTTGAGTGCGATGTGGACCACGTCGATTCTCTTCCCCAACACGAGTCGCGACTGCAGTCATGCCATCTGGCTACCGACCAGCGACAGTGGTGAACCTGAATGGACCTTCACGTACGATCGCAGCTTTGAAACCTTCCGTGCTGTCCGGCTCGACGATCTTCGCAATGGAACGACGTACTTTACTGGTCCCATTCCGGAAGCTGCATCGCAGACAAAATTGTTGCCTTGCACTTTGCCTGCTACAACGCAACAGGGGGGGCTCGTCTCAGCTGGATTCCAAGGCAAGGATATCTGGGTTTATGGCGTTCCGGAAGATCTGGACGCAGTTCCTGAGCCACCACCACCGTCAAGTCGTGACTCCTCATCCAACACTTCCGGCCTCGGAAGGCACAACAGCACTCAGAGCAGTTCATCTCGTCATGTTTCCACCAGAGGAAACGACGGCGAGAGTGAGAGGATTCCACAGTGGCAGATTTTGTGCGACAAACTGCGAAATAATTTGGTTGCTGGTTCCAAGGTTGCCGAAATCGATGGCGTGAGCAGTGTTCGCTGGGTCGGACAGTTTGGCGACTCGCCGTGTCAGGAACGACTGGTCGTAACAGCCGCTGGTATCACGGGGTCCAGGCTGGTTACAGACGAGGAAGACATGGACTTCGCGGATGGTGGCCGCATCGTCTTGCTTGACTTTGATTACGGGCTTGTCAACGGACAGGCAGTGGAGATTACGATCGAGGTGGGAACAGACGACGCCGAACCTCTCACGGAGGAGCGACGGGACTTGGAAACAGAAGTGGCCATTGTTCGACGAAGAACGGATGCACAGAAGCTTGGTGGTGGTGGCGGCGGCGGCGGCGTTAATGCACTGCTCCGGGCAGCGACTACAGCGGCTGCAAGAGCTCCTCTCTCTCCGCTTCCAGGAAATCAGGATGACAGTGACCCTTTTGTTCCCAGGATTGTCGGACAGCATCCCGTCAATCGCTCAGATGGCTCTACCAGTCCCCAAGCTGACGGTGAGGAGTTTGCATCTGCCGAAGAGCAGGAAGCCATGGACGCCCCTTATACCCACTCTAGCCCTCGCTCTCAAACAACGCTTCGCCGGGCTGCTACAGCCGCTGCCGTTAATCGACGACTGAACCCCCGGACAGCCGATGGGCGCCCAATCGAATACCGACGTGCCGATGGGCGCGCAGAGCATCCCCACGAAAGCGATGCGGATAACTGGGTGCCCCCTCCTCCCCCGTATCAGAAGGAGGACCCAGGAGATATGCCAGCCTTCTTGCGCGGCTCCTCTGTGGCTCCTCTGTCAGCGACCGGCTTTCCACCTCCTATACCGGGCAGTGAGGCTCTGGATGATGCGCTTGCCCTGGCATCTGAAGGGTCAGCTCAAGCCGATGGCATCACGACTCAGTATAGACGGGCACAGCACACAACAGGCGAGTCGACCGACGTGAACAGGCTGAGGAGCGCAGATATACCGCGTCCAAGATCTACGCCATCAGTACACGCGGTCCAGATGGACGACATGTATGATGTATCACCGCATGTTTCACCGCGAATGCCCCTTTCTCGGCCCGTTGACAGAAACACGTCCCATGCTCAGCCAGTGTCCCCTCCATCTTCCCGGGACAACGTCTCTACCGACAGTCCCGCTTCTATCTTCTCTCCCACCGCCTCGGCTTCTGCTCCGTTGAGCCCTGGCTTCAGTGCGGGACCCGGAGCTCGTCCCGCAGCGCCAGTGTTGGAGTTGCAAATCCCCACGTCTCCGTCGTTGAGCGTGGGTTTTACGTCGGCAGTGGCTGAACCAGTCGCAAGAAGGCCCTTGAATGCTCAGACATGGCCACGACAACCGCAGGCTCCTGCGCCGACGGCAGCCGACGCCCCAAGGCAGCGATTCGATGGCTGTCATCCGTTTACGGCACCCCCGTCCAATATCGCCGCGAACGATGTAGCGGCAACTGCCTTGCCCCCAGCCCCAAGTTCGAATCAAATTGCAAGCCTGAACAAGAGAATTAGCCAGGGTAACCCTCGCAGACTCTCGGGCAACATGCTCAACCCGCGTCTTTGGACAGACAACGGACGGAGGGCGTCGATTGCAGAATCGTCTCAGCTGTCATTCTCCCAGGATCCAGCGTCTCGATGGCCGTCGTCGGAGGCTCAAGTATCGGACTCTGACCGTCCTCTGATTATCAGCACACCGACTGGAGTCAGTGGCTCACACGACGCCCCTCGACGAATCTCTGTTGCCCAAGCAGAAACCCCTATTTTTGCGCCGATTCCGCGACGTCCTCGAGCCAATCTCTCGGGTCCAAGAGGAACGGCGCAGCAGCTCGAAGATACTTACGGCCACCATCACGCCCAGACATCGCTGCTTCCCCATATGCACCCTAACACGTTGCCCATGTGGATGAGGACGCCGTCAAATTCGTCGAGGCGGACACCAAACGGGGTCCACAGACACCGCAGCCGGGCGGAACGAAGTGCTGCAAAGAACATCAAAGACGCACGGCTGAAGGGCTGGAAAATGAAGAAGAAGGAGAAGAAGAAGAATGAGAAGAACGAGCACGTTGCTAGTGATGGCTCTGGCTGGGTTGATGTACCGACGCCGTCGCAGCCAAAGGCCAGCAAGTGCGCTGTCATGTGAAATTTGGCGTCTTGTAAACGAATTTGATTTGTGAAATGGAGATACTGGACTCGACCTGGCATCAGCGTCATGTCTGCGAATGTTTTCCCTCTTTAATCTAACAAAGAAGAAGAAGAAGAAGAAGAAGAAGAGGCATGCAGATGGAGTGAGTGCAGGCTCGAATTGAGAGATACTTGGGCAAAATATGCAATTCTTGGAGAGCGATACGCGAGTCTCAAGATGGCTTCGTTTCATTCATTACAAAGGTGCTTTGATGGGTTCCGGTGCTCGACCTAAAGTATCGTTATGAGCACCACACTGCATGAGCAATGAAACTTGATACATCAACATCTCAAGACATGATCTTGTCGCTTGCCTATGCTAGTTTTGAGACGTCGCCACGTTGACCCCTAAAGCAAGGACGTCAGCCTCGGTGATGCCCTACTTTTACTCTTTTCGAGATGATGCACCGATGTACTGGGGGGGGGGGCATCGGCTATGGAAGGTGCGTGCTGTGTGCTGTGTGTGATATTCGGGACATGTCGCCTGTTTTTCAGCGCCGACTTGCACCTTGTGTGGATTTTCTAGATACATTGTGAACGAGACATGTTATTGCTCGTTTGACGACATTTTGGTAATGGTAGGGGAGGGGGCGGGCGGCGTACAAGAGGTGTTCAGTCGCTGGCTGAACGGGGGTTGGTCGATTGATTCTCTTTCTTACTGTCCACTATGAGATTTTAATAATCAGTTGGTTGTGTCGTCAAGCGAGATATAACTGCCATTCACCGCGTGTTCATCACAGATGCAGTACATGCAACAAAAAGTGCCCTTTGTTCAAACTGTTGAAAATCAGTTTGCTGAAACGCAGCAAATTTTACTCATTAATGTGGTGACAAGGGCTGCCTGAGATATTGTCGACGACGACAAGAAACAAACCCCAATGTTATCTAAGAGACAAAGAGAAGAGATGGCCAGAGCAGCTGGGGAAAAAAAAAAATCATTCGCCGTAACTGGAGTGCACGTGCCCAATTCAAACGTGTGTGTGTTTGTGTTCAAAGAAAATTTCAATGGCGCCACCTTGCTCTTCCCTCTACCTTCATATCCTCGGCGTTGTGCCAGGAACGTGCCTCTTAGTGCCGCCTGGCACGTACGCCTGGCCCCTGTGAACATGTCCCATCTTGGCTTCCTCCATCATGGCACTGAAGGACGTTTGCCGGTTGTGGCTTTGACCACCCTTGTCCCCGTTCACGGTGTTGGCATCTGCAAACACGCTGATGCTCTCACTACTACTACTCGTGTCTCTCTCAAGATTCCGTCTCGAAATCCGTCGTGACTCAAGCCATGATGACGGGGCCAGTGTCCGAATGGGCTTTAGTCTGGCCCCTACTACACCTCTATGGACCCTGTCGTCATGATCCGATATGCTAGAGTAGGTTGAGACGGCGGGAGAGACCCCAGACGGGTGAGGTGAATTGAAGGGATTCGGTATCGATGTCCTTGAGTTCGGCGGTGGCGCGTGTTCAAGACGAGGCGTCCGGGAGAACCCGCTCGCCAGCGAGCGGGACACTGATGACCTCGCGGAGGACGACTTTCGGATAAAGTCTGTTCGGTAAGATGACTCGGGGTTCATGATGGGACCGGAGATCATGTTCCCGTGCAGCCCCGAGCCGCTTGGCTGGCTGCGAGTTGACTTGTCCGAGCCTGAATCTCCCTTGCGGCTGCGAACACACAGGAATATGATGACGGCCAAGAGAAGCAGGGCAAGGGCGCCTCCTACAGCGCCGACTATGATGGATGTCTTCTCTGGGCCCGTTGACTCCGGACTCGGTGCTCGGCTCGGCTCGGTAGGCGCAGGCGCAGTCGCAGGCGCAGTCGCAGAAGCAGTAGCAGACGAAGATGGCGTACCTGTCGAGACGGAGACTGATGTTTTTATAGGGCTCGGTATTGCTGTATAGCCTTCTGGTGCCTGTGATTGATCCTTGTCTTTGACACACAGCTTCCCGTCGTCTGCGCAGGTGAACCCAAACGGACAACAGGAATCGCTGTTGGCGCATTTCGGCAGCTTTGACTTACTGGCCAATGTCTTGATGGGGGCCCTGAGATTTGTATCGGGATTCTGTGCCCCGACGTCGCATGTAATCGGCCGGATCGCCTCGCATGAGCTATTGTTGGGACAACACATGACGGTAGAGTTACCGGCCAAGGCCACGCACGTCCTGCCCGACTCGCAGCAAAAGGCGTCCGACAATCCTTGGGAAGCGCAGGACTGCAGCCCCTCGGCGGCGCATTTCTCATTGCGAGCAAAGATGGTTGGCGAAGACGATGCCATGGCTGCGAAGAGGAGCAGCCGGAGAGAAACGGGCAACCGGGCCATGATTTCGGGCCAGACTTTCGAATATGGGGTATTATGTTATGCCACCGAGGGGCGATCCAGTCGCCGAGAACTGGGATAGAGTCTTTGGTTGTTATGGCAGTGATTTGTGATGTGAAATATTGATCTGGATTGGATGACCCCTGCGAACGAGGAAAAGGAGAAAATACGAAATAGAGTCAGCAGCTTGTACAATTAATTCTTCCGTGTACCTAACTGAATTGAACTGATGCGGCGTGAGGCTTGGTATATAATGTGAACAAGGTCTTGACTTCTCGAGTGAGAGAGACGTGATTGTTCAGTATCCGCGTGGCGAGATAAGTTGGTTCAGGGAGAATTCCTGTTCACGATACACGGGCCGGCTAGGTGAAGGAGCAACACGAAAAACATCCAAAGGAGAAGGCAATGAGGACAGACGTTTTCACACAAGAAGAAAGAAATCGGCCGGACGGAAGACGGCAGACAGCAGACGGCAGACGCGAAATCCTGGTCTACACTGAACATCTCTCCCCGAGTCTTTCTCTCTCTTGCCGCCGTCGGCAGGAATACGACGACTTCAAGCCCATGCTGGTTCAGAAGGACGGACTGCGCCGCTACGAATGGACGCGGTGCGATCTGGCGGCCCCGTTGCATGCTGCGACAACCATTCGGAACCGGCTACGCAGGAAACACACGGCGTCAATGGGAACATGCAGAAACACGATGACTGACTGGATAAAGAGGATGGAGAGGATGGAGAGAAAGGAGGGCGCTTGGAAGAAAGGAACAAGGACAAGGACGAGGACAGCCTCTTGTGTCAGAGCAGACGCGCTTAGGAGGAGCGTGTGAGTTGATTGGCTGAGAGCTCGTCCAATGTTCAAATCCAGCTGGTTGTGGAAGGGGCGCTGGGCGCGATTCGCTGGTGGCGCTTGCCGACACTTGCACTGTGAACTGTGCACCTGCCAAGAAAAGGCTCTGACGCGGACTCGTGGCCCCTCATCTCAGATTTCCCATCTTCCATCCTCAGGTTCTCTTCCATCTAGGTCGAAGCACAGGCAACGTCTCCGGGATTATATATACCCTGGGATAGTCGACTACGGAGTACATATATCTTGCAAGTTGGGGCCGATGACGCCGTCCGAAGGATGGGATTGTGGGACGAGAACAGCGCTAATAACGAAGCGGCGACAAGTTGGATATCATCATGATGAAATTACACGAAGGCTTTTTTTTCCTTGGCTCCGCTGGTTTATTGATGCAGCAAGGACAGTTCACACACGTTGAAAATCAGAGCAGTTCTCTCTCTTCTCCCCTCGTCACCCAGCGTCAACTGAATGACACACCCGCGTGTTGCCTCTTTTTGTCGCTCTGCGTCGCTCTGCGTCGCTCTGCTCATGCCGGAGCCAGCAAGCAGGGGCAGCCGGTGAGCTCGGCAGTGCAACTGTGCAACTCGGCCCCGAAACAGCGCCTCGCCTCCGCAGCGCCTCCGGTGCCTCCAGGCTGTCGTGTTCAAGTCCATCAGCTTTGTCTTGTCATAAACGACTGTTCCGAGGCCTTGTTTGCTGCCCAGCTGCCCAGCTGCCTCGATCCCGCCATCATCACGAGGCCTCTAAATGTCCCTTGATTGGCGTCCTATGCACAGGGCAGATCGACAGCCAGCACCCGCGTCACGCGATGATAATGCTGGTCCTGTATTAGCGGCCTAATAAAAAAGCCTACTATACATACTTTTCGTCTTGGTCAGGTCAGGTTTGGTCTCGGTCGATCTGCACCGCCACTATTAACGGGCCGGGGCTACTCGAAGCAGACTAGCAGACTAGTCAGTCAGTGGGTTGACTTTGCTGTTCCTCAGCCGTTACTGCTCCGCAGCGGCCCTTCCGTTTGATCAATTACGAAAGGCCTGGTTTGCATACAGTTCTTGGGCACTGTCTCGACTTTGCTGATGTCTGAATGTGAAGAATGATGACGTGACGGTGCCTTTCGCTCAGGTGCGTTGGCGTAGTTGAGAACGACGGTTGCATCGAATGAAAATCTGTGCCTTCGTAAATGCACCAGTCGCCTTGAGAGCAGCTCACTCGATCAAGACAAACCCAAGTCTAGTTCCCAATCGCCAACAACATCTCCGTGCACAATCTACCTACATAACTACACGTACCATCAAAGCACCAAGGTCACCACCACGGCAACTATTCCTTTCCCGTGCTCCGTAAGGAATAGTGCTACTTTGTAGATCAAAGTTCCGCTTGGGCTTTTTTTGGGGAGGGAGGGGGGGGGGTGTGTGGGAAATAAAGTTGGAGACACAAGCACAAGCACAAGCACAAGCACAAGATGTTCAACAAAAAAATCATCAATCAGGATAAGACATATCCATTGACCTGCCCGTCTACGTCTAGATGCAAGTCGTCCCAACCTCCCCTTTCTCCCGCACCGCCCTGTCCTGCAGTGATGACGAGCAAGCCAGCCCGTGCGTCATGGCAGCTTCGCCAGATGCTCCCCAGATGCAAGCTGTCCCAACAAGGGATTTTCCCCTTGCAATGCCATTTGTCTCCCAGTATGTTGTGTAATTGTGAATGAAAAGACCCCGACAAGCCTCGCGGCTCCCTCTATCTGGAAATTCCCATGCCAGTAGGGTATAATGTAGAAAAAGCATGTTTTTTGGATTGCCAGAAACCAAAATGAGATGGGATTAGGAAGTTGTAGAAGAAATGGACAGAAAAGATGAAAAAGAAAAAAAAAAGATGAGTAGATGGAAAGATGAAAAAAAAAATGGTCCGTGGCAAATCCATGCGCTAGCCAGCCAGCCAGCCAGCCAGCCAGCCAGAGAAGGAGGGGGGGAGGATAAAGTGGGGCGCCGGTCGAGAACAAGGCTAGATGAGCAAAAAGTCCCAGCCCTTGGATCGCATGACGTCTCGCCAGTTGACATGGGGATGCTGCGTCATGGTCATGTCGGAAACAACAGTCGACGACGACGACGGCGGCGTGGCGGCGCGGGCGAGGCTGTCGGATCGCCTCCAGACTTCGCGGACCAGCGTCGCCATGCGGCCGAAGGCGCCACAGGCCGCGGCACGGCCGAGCTGGGCGACGCGGTCGTCGAAGAAGGCGCGGAAGGCGCTGTCCGGCAGGGCGACGGACGCGGCGATGAGGTAGACCCAGACGAGGCTCCGGTCGTAGCCGTGAGGCCCCGAGGGGATCAACCGCAGTACCTGGGTCAGCTTGCGAATCAGGCCCTGCGGCGAGGGCTGGCTCGGGCTGAAGCCGGGGATCAGGCTGCAGAGGTGGATGCGGGCGGCGATGCGGAAGGCCGACGTCACGTTCCTGCAGAGCTGCCGGGGCCAGAAGCTGCCGTCGGCCTTGTAGGGCATCCTGGGCTCCGGCTCGCCAACCTCGGTCAGGGTGAACTGCTCCCCGAGGGCGGCGACGTGCTGGCACAGGGTGAAGTCGTCCATGCCGCCGGCCTTGAGCGAGTCCAGGCAGGCCACCTCGGAGATGAGGTACATGACGCCGTCCTCGCAGCCCATGAGCTCGCGCAGGCCCAGGCGCGAGTTGGCGGGAGACAGGTGCTTCTCGCGGTACGTGTGGGCAAAGGTGGGCGAGGTGCCCTGCATGGTGGCGCCGAGGATGTCGATCCAGCTCGTCAGCGTCATGTTGAAGGGGATCGGGGTCGGGATCGGGGTCGGGATCGGGGTCGGGATCAGGGTCGGGCTCGGGCCAGCCTGGCCGGCAGGATCCGACACGAGACGCGGCAGGCCGAGTTTCTGGACGAGGCTGATGGCGGCCTGGAAGTGCTGGTGCCAGGCGATGTCCAGCAGGCCGTCGTCGAAGCGGCCGACGACGCACTGGAAGAAGATGAGGCCGAGCGTGGCCTCGAGGATCTGCTGGTGGTTCTCGTCGCGCTTGAGGGACTCGCAGAGCGACAGGATGGTGGCGTAGCGGTGCCTCATGATGTCGCCGTCGACGTCGTCGGCGGGCCGATCGGCGGGCACGTCGGCGTGCGTCTTGAGATGCTGGGCGGCGATGCTCAGGCAGCAGTGAAGGTAGACGCGGTTGGACTGCAGGGCCGGGAGGATCAGATCGGAGCCGACGCAGCCGTTCTGGTTGGACTCGAGGATGGGGAAGATGATGGGCAGGACAAAGCGGACAAAGTGGTCCAGCAGCCGCTGGTCGTTGTCGTCGAGCTCCATCTGCACGTGGCGCGAGCTGTTGTGGTTGTGCATGTTGCGCGGGCCGTGGGCAAAGTCGAACAAGTTGACGTCGAGGGCCTCTTCCTCCTCACCCTCCTCCTCCTCCTGCCCGAGATGGTCGAACTTGTCCCACGCCCACTGATGACCCGCCGCAGGCAGGAAGACGGTGCCGGGAGGAGGAGGAGAAGTCTGGTACGTGCCGCTGAAGGTGGCGACGTGCGACTCTCGGAGCGTGGGCACGTCGTTGACGAACATCTGGCGCTCAGTCTTGACGTCGACGTCGTACGGCGAGTATCCCGCAAACGTCAGGTCCGCCGGGTGCAGGTCCGGGTGCAGGTCCGGGTGCATGTGCGTGTGCATGTGCGCGTGCGCGTTGTAGATGCCAAAGTCGCTCGCATTGGGCAGGCTGTTGAAGTTGAAGCCGCCCGAGTAATGCGAGTCGATCGAGGCCGACCTCGTGCGATCATCATGATCCATGGACGCCGCGTCCGAGTAGCTCGTGGCCGACGACGTGGGCAGCGAGTGCGACAGGCCCGGGGGAGGGAGGAGAGCAGGAGGAAGAAGAGAAGCAGGAGGAGGAGGAGGAGGAGGAGGACTGGCCGACTGGTGCATCGAGCTCGACGACGACGTCTTCTCCGCCAGCTTCTTGCGCTTGATGATGTTCTTGATGTCTTCCTTATGCTTTCTCCGCGCGTCATTGTTGCTCCACCACATGGGTCGCTTGTATTCGCATTGCAGTCCGAGGTGGTTGCACGCCGTGCACATGGGCGTCCCCTCGTCGCACTTCTTTCGTCTCAATCTGCACGTGTAGCAGCCTGCAGCGATTCATTAGCAAACGCGATGAATTTAGAGAGACGGACCAAAAGGGCAACAGTGTAAGTCAGTCAGTGGGGACGGCATTTCAATTACCTGTTCTTGACCTGCGGTGCATCTGTGACTTTGATTTCGATTTCGAGTTTCCACTGCCACTGCCACTGCCACTGCCATTGCCGTTGCCGTTGCCAGCTTTCGATGCCAATCTGGCCTTGGGAGTCTGCGCGACGGCCATTCTCGCAGCGCTTTTGCTTTCGGGCGATCCCTTTGAGCAGATGCGGTGATCGGGGAGTGAGGACGAGGATGGCATTTGTACCGACGGGTATAGCTGCTATCAACGATTGCGAATGCGATGTTGTAACTTGCGAGGGGGGTGGAGGTGGGGGTGGGGGTGGAGGATGTGGGGTGGCTTTAGAGACACTAGCCGGCGAGTGGAGCGGAGCGGGGCAGGGCGTTACCCAGTGCGCAGAGTCACAGCACACGGACACACAGAGGTCCAGCCAAGTCCAGGTCCAGGTCCAGGGGTCCGATAAATCGAGCGAGCGAGCTTTGCGCGGTTTATTCTTTCGCCCCTTGTCTTCTCTCCGTGTCTGTTTCCCAGAGGTGCGCCTTATTCGCAACTTCTTTATTTCTTCGTCGTGATTTTTTGTTTGAAAATCTAATATTATTCTTTCTTGTTGATCTTTCTCTTGGCACTTTGTCCGTCCAAAATGCAAGGAATGAATGACTGGTTCCGAAAAGAGCAAGTCCAGCTTGCTTGTGTTTTGTATTTTGCCGACTGAATCGTGATATGAGCCCGAGCCCGACCAGGGGTGGGAAAGCAATGAGTGTTAAAAATTAAAATAAAAGGAAAAGGAGAATGAAAATGAAAAACAAAGGCCCTTCTGGCAAAACACTTGGAAACTTCTACAACACGGGAGAGAAAAGAGGGTTAAATTCAAGATCCGGGCAGAATGGGCAAAGACTTATATCATGGCCGGCATTCTCGTGGCCGGCTCCAGATGTTGGCCGAAATGCGTCGTGCTGGATCGGGTATGAGTGCATTTGTGCGTCTTTCTATTCTTGTTTTCTATTTTTGAACCAACCTGCTGCGCTTACAGGGGCCAATGAGAATGCGGCCCTCCGAGCGGCCCGCCTTCGAGCAACTTGTCGACATCGGGATGTGCTCGCAAGCAAAGCAAATGCTCAACGTGGACCAGGATGCAGGCCAAGGGCTTGTCTGATGCTAGTCACAATGTCACCCACACTTCGTCATCCATCCATCAATCCATCACCGATTCTTGCTTCTGCTTCCCGGCCGCAAGCTAAATCCATAACCTGCAGTACTACGACGCAGAGTTTGGTGTGCCAACCATCCATTGTGCTCCGTACACGCGGGTTCAGGGCCCTTTTTTTTTTTTTTTTTTTTTTCCAATTTGTGATGATAATATGGCGCACAAAGAGAGCACAAGGAAAAGTCCACCTTCATTCGCAAGCACTCCATCCAGCATGTCGTTCGAAAGTGTATCAAGTAAGCTGTCCAACGTCTGGAGTCTACTTCAAGCGGGCCGCCATCACGCTTGCTTGCTTGCTTGCTTGCGACAGCCGTGATGAACAGGAACTTTTGTGTTGATCCCCCTCCTTCTGTACTACTACTACTACTACTACATGTAGGGTCATGTACGGAATAATACATGGCAGGTGACTGGAATTGCGTCCAAGAAGGCTTCGGATGTTGACAACGAATGCCTCCGCATCGACCCACAGAGCAACACCAGAATGCAATCTTTCACGCGAATGGAGGGGAAGGAAGCCTGACGACGGAGTCCGGCTGATCCATGCCCAGATTCTCTGGGCCGAACAACGCAGTCATCGTACGGAGTACATCTTTCGCTTTCCCGCTGAGCGCTCTTCATAATTGGCAACATGTCTCGGATTCCAGACCAGGGTGGCTGCCGATACGCTCGGGTCAGAATCTGTATGGCTTGCTCTTTTTTTTTTTTCCAATGACGGAGGTCCGTGGCGATGACAATTTCCGATGCACGAGAAGAACGTGAGAAAGTATGACAGCGACATCAAAAAGGGCAGTGAGCCTGCCGGCCAGCAACGTGACGGCGCCGGGCTTGTGAAAGTGTGGATCATTGCCGGAGAGCTGAAGTGGTCCGCGAAATGAACCAAGAGTAGCCTGAGCCACTCAGCATCGTCATTCTTTTTTTTTTTCTTTCTCGAGAAAGGACATGTGACCGAGGAGGAACCAGTTGACCAGCTCACTCTAAAAGCCAGCGGTGAGAGGTGGCTCGCTGGACAAATCAGAACACAGGGAATCAGTCTTCTGAGCTTCGCCATGGTAATAGTACGGAGTACAGAGTATGTGCCAGTGTCTCGGGCAACGGTGTGAAGTGTCACCACAGCACCTTCCTCAACAAACATACATGTAGACTTGACGTTCTGCAGCATGATCTTATCAGTAGCAAAAAAAAGGTCACGTTAAGCCGTGTTAAAGATGATAGGTGTTCGAGAGTCACACAACAGAGGAACAAAGGGCCAAGCATCAAGCCACAAAGCATGGTGGTGGAGGAAAGTCAAAGTGCCTGCACGTTGCCGTGTAACAGTCAGTCGAGGGAAAGCCATTGTGTGTGTGTGTGCTCCGTATGTGTGTGTGTCCCATGAAGACATAGTCGCATTCGTGGCAGCATAGTTTGCTGACTTGAGGACATAGTGTGCATTGGCGCTCTTCCGTCGAGATGCATCCCCGCCCATTGATTCGCCAGCTGGATGTGACGAGAAGGGTGGCTTGCGCTTGTGCAGAAGGCGGCAGGGGCCGCGGGACCAACCGATTACGGCGCAGGGGTCCCTGCTTAGCCGAGAAGGCTCTTGACGATCAAGATTGGCTATTGCCTGCATGAGGCTAGACAGGGGATATTTTGTTTCCACGGCCCCACACATATCCACTCCCAGCCATTGCGGGGGTTGCGGGGGTTGCGCACCTGCCTGCTGAAGAGAGAGCGGGACTTTTTCCATGTATCCATCTGGGCTCCATGATCCAACCGTCCCTGCGTAAACATGGGACTTCTGTTCGCTCGCATCGATAACTTTTTTCTTCGCCAGGCTCTCCACAATGTGGAACTGGGACGCCCGTGCGCTCATCGAATCGTAAGATCGCTCGCAGGGCCCAAGTCATGTATGTACTCCGTAGATCCGTTAACAAATTAGCCCAGTTCCCAGTCCTAAATCTGGGCTAATTTTGGAAGCGGGCTAAAGATCTTTGGCCCCTTGCTCGGCGCGTAGCAAGTACCACAACTGTTTATGATGTCAAGTGGCGACAGCGCGGACGCTAACAGCTCGACCTAGCGCTTCTATTTTTAATTTAGCCCAAGCTGTCCAAGTATTTTTATTCTGGATGTAGAATTTGTGCCTCGCCTCGCAGAGGTATCAAGTCGAGGCGCTTATTTGTGACCAGTGAGGTAATTAACCCACAGTTCCTCACATGTTAGACCGTGGATCGTTACGCGTTCACCAGTGGATTCTTTCGGTGCTTTGTTGATGATGGCGAGCACGCGGACGGGTTTAAATTGACTCGTTTACCTCAGCGTCTTTGGTGGTAGTGGACGTTCATTCAACCCTTTCCCAACTGCCATTTACAGTTTCGCCTTCCTCAGTTCAATATACATTTTCAAACCGGAGTGATCCTTGGACACGGATAACAAGTTTCCCCCCAACATAGATCGGAGTTTTCTTCATTTGCTGAAGTGGCCCAGTCTGCTTTCCTCACATAAACAGGGCTCTGCCGCTATGAAACGGTCGACTTGAACAATGTCTACTCCGTACTCCGCACAGTATTCACAGTGCTCTTTCAACACAGTTGGTATGCCTGCGTCTTCCTTTCTTTCCCCCCATTTTTGTCCTGCTCGCTCGCAGACATCGGAGATTCGTCAACTTCGGTGGTCGTAAGCTCGGCGGCTAGATACCTTTGGCTAATCGACGCGCTGTGGCGGAAACCGGCCAGACCAAACGGGATATTCTGATATACGACCCAGATGCGGCAGTGATACTTATCTCGAGTTGTCGTTTCCAGTTGCCCATTCAGGTCACTCGGGCCATCCTTGTCCAACGAGGGGCCGAAGAGGGGAAGTTTTCCGTTTCTGAATGAATGGTGTGCACCTCACCTCTCTGCTAGGGCGGGCGAAACCCTCCTCGCACAGCGTCTCTCGGCCGATTGCACCTCTCTATTTCCTCTCCATTTGCCTCTTTTTTCCCCCTTGAGCAAAACCCCATGTCAAGAAAAGTTGGCGGGTGCGTGGCTTGTCGTTAGATCAGAACCGGTGTCCATTCCCAGATGTTATCACAGTACACCGTAGACCTCGCAATTCTGTCCCACACAGCCACGCAATTAGTTGACAGCCTCACATCATGCACTTCATGCAAGAGAGCTAGCCCTAGTAGGGCAACGGTAGTCCGTAGAGCTGCAACGGTTGAGCAAGCAAACCCAATCGTGTATTGCCGGCGTGTCGACCACGAAAAAGCAAAAGTGGGGCGCCAGACATAGCCAAGCACTCGATTGTGAGTAGGTTTTGGTGCGGAGTACGGATTAATCCGTAATCCGTAGCAGCTGTCAATTTCTCAAGAACTCAATGTGTCGCCATTATTAGCTTACCAAACTCACCACCTTAACATGGTGGGTGGCGATGGTTGGTTCATCATCAAAGCGGGCGCACTCAATGCTTCTTCAAGAGGAGCACGGCGCCGTGCCTAGCCGGGCATAGCATCCTTTGTCTGAACCCAACGACGAGATTCCGCCAAAAACGCCACGGCCGATCTTCTGGTGAAGCAAAATGACGATCGCATATCAAACATGACGAGTACAGAGTACTGAATAATCGTACTCCCTACGAAGTAAAGACCTGGACGAAATAACTCATGGCCTCACTACTCCATTCGGAGTACGGAGTAAACATCATTCGATATGCACAGCATATGTAAACATTCTCAGAGTGGCTGGGCACAGGCACCAACGGGAAATGACGCACCACCACCACTGCTTGGGCCAGGGCCCAGGGAACCAGTTGACAAGATCTGGGTTCTGTTGAGCATCTGCTCGTTTATCGCAGCTACTATTAGGGGTGCGCACTCCGTTTTTGGTCGTTTGGCCTAGCTGCGTGACAGGTTCCACAATCCGCTTACGCAGTTCAACGACGAAAAATGTACCGAGTACGGACCGTACGGAGTTGTCGGACTCAAGTCAGTCGACCTTTCTCGCAATTTGAGCATGTTGAGATGATTGTCTCTTGGGATAGTCACCTTTTCTTGGCTTTGAAAGCTGCGCGGTTCCAAGAGCCGTCGAAAGACACATGCACGTAATGGTCTTCAAAGGACAGAAGAAGCCTGGTTCCTCCATCGACTGGTCGTCCGCGTATCGTGCGAAAAGGGAACCAACGACAAGTCCGAGAACGGAATCCTGCAGTATGTAAGAAACATCGGTCGTTGAAGTAAGGGTGGCTTTCGGTCAAGGATTGGCATGTCGATACGGACTACTCCGTACTACCATGACACTGTGCGCGCGCGCGTGCGAACAGGGTCCAGACAAGACGGGCTCAAGCGGCACCAAGCAGAATGCGAATTTCTCAGGGAAAACAATTACCATCCATGCGGATGGAGGTTGCGTCGGGCAAACCAACCAGTGCTAATAATTGTACATGTCGCATTTCTTGCCCCCTGCGGCTCAGTCGCTGTCCTTGTCAATTCAGTTCACGTTGAACCCTGCAACCCCTGCACTCGTGGTCAGCACTCCGAGCAACTGAATGCGACCCAAAATGTTGTTCTCTGGTGGGATGATGGATGGCACTATCACATTTCAAGTGTGGCTGATGAGCTGATTTGGTTCAGTGAGTAATCTGTAATTGATCTCCTCTGACTGACTCATCAGCTTAGCTACCACGGCTTCGGGACGAGCTTCCCACTCACCCGTTCGTCTATCAAGTCATTGATCCACGACATAGTCGGTTCATGGCATCGACCGCTGATGAGTGGCCTGGTCTAAAAAGTGGCAAACTGAACCATGTATTCTACTTTGTGCGTCGCTTACTCGCACACCTGACAATTTGATTGTCACATTGACCTAGTGACCAGATGCCGTCGGCCGAGACCTACAGTCAGGTGTTCACGTGTTCCACTGGAGCTCTTCTATCGGCGTCAAACGCAATTGCCGTCTTCAGAGGCGGGCCGCAGATTGTATTGTTGAGACGTGAGACGACAAATCCCCCACGCAGCACAGACCGTCCCACTTCTATTAGGGTCGGTGATTCTGTAAGACGATTGGCTAGTTTATGATGGAAGTCTTGTCGACCGACAAATCCATGGGATGTAGCCTCCCGAAACGGAAAGGTGCGGTTGGGATCACGGGAATGTCTCTCATTTTGCTAGTGATAGCTAGCCCTTGTTTATCGGTAAAGTCGCAAGGATTTCTTGATCGAGGGCGGTATCATGAGAAGCTGCAGAACATCATTGCTGCGGGAGCGAGCGATGGTGTCAATTTCAGACTGAATGACGATAGGACAAGAAGAAATGAAGTGGTAATCTAGTATACCAATAGCTCGAAGCCACTCAAATGCTGTTGAGCTGGTTCATTCAGGGCATTGAGGTAGTGCAATGTGGCGCAACAGAATACGTCCGTCAATTGATGCTGGACAACTACTGCTCCATATTCTTTTGTCGAGTGTGCATGGAAACGAATATGCACTCCGTAGTAGACTGAAGAAGTTCGGATGAGAGTAGGTTCTGGTGGCTTTATGTGTATGGGATCCATGAAGTTAGCAAGCTGGTATGCATCTATCATCACGCGGATGAATCTTACTGCCTCACTGTCTTCTCTTCTCTTCTTTTCCTTTCCCGCATAATGATAGCTTGTGCAAGCGTGACATCAGGTCGTTCCTTTGCGGCAGACCAACCCATCGACGCTGAGGGGAGAGGATATAAACCAGATTAAGGTGACGATTAATCCGTTGCGCCCGTACTCCGTACTATCTGATAAATCAATAGAGAGGGGGGGGGGTAACGGAAGTGGGTCGCAATCCAAGTACTTATTAGTGCCACCCTATCCTGGTTCGTGCCTTCTGAACCCTGGGTGGGCGAAGGAGAGTTGGGAAGGTGCATCCTAGGCGCTGATACGTACGATGGGGAATATTCGACTATCTTTGGGCCGAGACGGAGGAAGACGTCCAGGGTGGCCCGACTGCATACATATTCCCCCTAGCTGGTGATATGTTTTAGAGTTTGCATGGTGCAGCGTGGGAACAGCGGTGTATGTCCGTGGGCCTGCAGTAATCCGTACAACATAGACTACATGGACTACATGTACGGAGTACAGAGCACAGAGCACAAAGCACCTGCCCTTCAGGTTCGCCAAGGGGGGTGGATTCCTTCCCAAAAAGTGCAAAGACGAAATTGGAATGAGTGGTTACATGTATTAGGCAGGAGCGCTGGAGGGGAAAGAACTTGAGCATCCGCCTATGAGCGCCCACCAACGCTTAAGGTGTTAGGATGTTGCCGCGTCTGGCAGGAGTTATTAGGAGTGTATATTACTGTATGTACATTCGTACAGTGGTGTAGAAAGCGGGAGAATACGGAATACTGGATACTGGATGATGGCTATTTGGAGATAATTGGATAGTGATTCGCCATGGCCTGCCAGGCTGCTTCCCCGCCCAAGCTAGGGGCCACAGTAGCTTCTTCGCGCAGCCAAGAGACGACGAGTAATCAGTAATCAGACAACTTACCCATCGGGCAACCATCGACGGTTCGACTCGACTTCACCTTTTACTCCTCATCTTCGTCCTCCTTCCATCCCGGCCCCTGTCGGCTCTAGCCACGGATCGGCACATCACCATGGCCAGCCTATCACCTTTATCCGCGGACGGCATGCAGCAGCGCTGGCGGCGGCTTGCAGTTCGACTATCCAATTGTCCTCTCCGTCTTCGCGCCGACATTTTTCAGGGTTGTTGAGTAAATTATGGCGAGGCGAAGCGAAGAGGCCAAGAGAGAGGCCCATTGTGCAAGGGTTTACGTCCGTACAGAAGACCCATTGACGACGCTACAAGGCCTGGGAAACCATTACCCTCACCGTCTGCAGCGTGATGGGCTGTGATAGATGCCGCTTGATGCGTCTTGAACCAGTTCTGGTCTTTTTCCAGGGGTTTGTTGCGCACCAGACGGCTATTCTTGTCTCTTGACCAGCCATCTTCTCTCCGCAACCGCCTTTACACGCGCATAGATGCCTTGCATGGAGTACACACACCGTGCCCTCGTCAGAGTCGTAGCGTTTTAGATCGCAGTCCAGCCAGTTATGGCCGCCAGAACCTGTTCCCATCCCCAGCATACATAATATCAATCACTGACCGCCCACTGAAGCTACACTCCTCTTCTCCCGAGTTTTGCGATTTCGGTGCTGTTTGGTTGTTATCGCGAGGGTTTCCTTATCTGTTCCAGGTTTTGCTGTCGAATCCATTTACTGTCTGGCTGCGGCAGTAAATACATCTTATCGCGATTTTATATCAAGACGTCAGACCTAAAAGGTCTACATTGCCGGCGACGGCCACACGGTTTGCCCGAACAGGCGATTAAAAGAATCAAATCGGCAAATTGTACTCTCTAGCTTTCGTTCCAACATCAGGAATTGTCACGCCAGTCAAAGGGTCGGCAACAGGCCGGCAAGTCGCACACATGGTATATCAGTCATGCGACTTCGTCCTGACCACAATGTACTAACGGAGCAAATGTTCAGGACTTCGCATACTTTCAGCCTGACGATGGCCGGGTCTATAAGGAAATGCGTCAAAAGAACACCAGAGATGCCTTCTTCAGCCTGAGGAACGAGTCTCAAGCTCAGCGGCCCATGTCGGTAGCCACTGAGTTCGTAGACACAGACTGGGATGGAGAGATCATGAGCGAAGCCGAGGACAACTCTCCCCGCGTTAGTCTGCAGTCGGTAGGTATTGCGCCAATCATTTTTTTTGCTGTCAAGAACTGCGGACGTTTACTGACGTGCTTCACCTCATCAGTCTGGGCAGCCAAGTTTTACTACTGTGTCGTCGTATGATGAAGCACCCACGCCACGATCAAGTAGAGGCCGCGAGGCATATCCCGAAAACGTGCTGAAGCAAGTACAGGGCCCAAGCGGCCCTCACCTTTTCCGAAGCTCGACAGATCCATTCCTGGCGGATGAGGAGTTCGTCTTGTCTCTGTCACCAATCACCCCGAAAACTCATCGTGGCATTGGTGACCTGCTGGACAGGCCTCCACTTCCACGAAAGAGTAGCCCCCTCGAATACACGGATGCGGAGCTTGATTCTTCCAACCTCGCTTCATGGACGCCGGAGATGGTTGCTCAGTCAATGCTCGATGCAGGCATCGAGCTGTCCATGGCAGATCGTTTCATCGAGAATGACATCAATGGCGCCATTCTAATCACCTTGAAGTTTGAAGATTTGCGGGAACTTGATATCCAATCCTTCGGTATTCGCACCAAAGTATGGCATCAAATCCAAACCCTCCGCGATAGTCGACCTTCTTCTCCTCGTCCAGCTACCCCAATCGAGGACGCCCCAAGCCGAGAGGTTCGCAAGGAGACGAGAAAGAAGGGTGACCAAGAACTCGGCGGACGCCAAAGCAGTAGGCGGCGCCCCCGCCGCATGGCCTCGGCGGAAGAGGACACAATACATCCTATGGAATCGGTATCAATCATAGGCATCGAACAGGTGATCCCGAAACCCCACCAATGTTCAAAGGGGGAGAATTGCACAAAATGGAAAAAGCAACAGAAAGTCATTGAGCAATTCAAGAAACTGAATCCAACAATCGATGTGAAGAACGGGGGTGCCGTCATGATATATGGTGATGCAGGCAACCCTGAGACGGCAAGGGCGATTGATCCCACGCGGCCAATGTCCGATACAGTTCCGTCCGTCGTGGCATCTTCAGACGTCTTGGGACCTGGCGGATTACCACCTCTACAATATCTTCAAGAAGCTACATTGAGAAACTTCCAGGCACGAGATCCACAAGACAACGTTCGGCAATTCTTGAATTTTCAGCAACAGTCTGTCAACTCGGATCAGGTGCCTCCCACACCCCCGTTTGAGTTGACGCCGTCGTGCAAGCCAGCGCATCAAGGTTTGCGTCGCCTCCCAAAGCTTTCCATCCCCGGTCATCCTCAGCAACATCGTTCTGCTCCTCTGAGGACATCTACAGTTCCTCAGACTACCGAAAGCCAAGCACAACAACAAGCACCAAGACAAACTCCACAGGTTACGAGACAGCCGGCGCAGCACAACGACTTGGTCACGTACCGCATGGACAAAGCAGCAGCAGCGATGTTGCCTGATTTGGAAACACATCGAAATCCTTATCGATTTGGTACTCCGTTCTCTGAGATGGATGTTCCCGTGACAGCAGTTCATGTCGGCCCTGTGGCCCGTGATGTGTCCCAGTCTGTTCCTCCCGATATGAATTATCGAGCTGCGCCAGGAAGCAATCCCGTATCTCAGCCTCGCTCGCAGTCGCGAGCGTCAGCTCGTCGACCATCCTTCCCCGTGCTTCCAGCCGTCGATGAAAATATCTCTGCTCGTCTGCTGTCCAAGACACCTTCCCCGAAGAGCGCATCACCCGTTCATCGTGTGCAGCAGCAGCAGCCACTACAAGCCCCTCCTCGATTCAACTA
Organism: Epichloe festucae Fl1; assembly: GCA_003814445.1. NCBI lineage: Eukaryota > Fungi > Ascomycota > Sordariomycetes > Hypocreales > Clavicipitaceae > Epichloe > Epichloe festucae. The sequence continues at coordinate 3,286,076 of CP031387.1, read as the reverse complement.
TCCCTGGTCTCCGGCAGGGCGTACGAAATTCGAGCAAGCCATCCCGCCCTTGTCAACCTTCCGTCCTGGCCACGCTGCTGACACTCCGGGAGCTGCAAACGGGGTTACATACCAAGGCCCAATGAGGAAGCGCAAGACTCGCTTGCTTCGCAACGAGTGGCACGACGGATACTTCACCCTCAAGGGCACCAGGCTGAACATGCACAAGGACGCTCAGGAGATGGACCGTACTCTCGAGTACATCGACATTGATGACTATGCCATAGCATGCTCAAGCCTTGCGTCGACATCCAAGCTCAGTGCTGCCTTCAAGGCTGTCCACATCTCTCACGAGCGAAAGAAAAGCGACCCCGTCGGAGCTTTCAGCTTCCAGCTGATTCCCCAAGACAAGAACGCCGGGGCCCGCCTGCGCAAGCGAGACAGCTCTATGAGCGGCATGAGTGGTACCGGCCCATCAGAAGGTGTGAATGGCACCGGCAAAACTCACCACTTTGCTGTCAAGAACCGCGATGAGCGCATTGACTGGATGCGTGAGCTTATGCTCGCAAAGGCCATGAAACAGAAGGGAGAAGGTTTCGAAATCAGTGTCAATGGCAACATGATTTAAGATGGCATTTCCCACCTTCCACTGTCCTTCAATTCTCGCTTCTTCCTCTCACATCTACACTGTACACCCAATTCCACTGATAACGCCTCTATAAAAGAAACACTTTTCGTTACGCCGCTCCCTGTTCGCATCATCCCGTCCACTTTTTTTTCGCTCCAGATCTCTTCATCCCTCTGGATTTATGCTTTCGCTTCTTTGAAAATCATGAACCGTTGAACGGGGCATCCCAGATGGTCTGGCTTGGCCCTCGGTAAATTGGGTGTTGGTTGAATCTCAATCTTCCTCTATTGTTTTTCCGCCTTTCTCTCTCTCTCTCTTATTGTTCTTGATTTTGCACTCGGCTATTTCCTAACTGAACGACATCAACTTACATTTCACGACTTTTCTGTGCATACTCTCCTTTTTTCGCAAATTGGACGAGCAGGATACCATGTTGATTTTGTTTTCCTTAGTTCTTGTCAGTCCTTAGTTGACTGTTCTGTCCATAGCGCTGCTCGACGTAGTTGACAGAGTCAATTTGACCTTCTTTAAACAAGGCTGTGTTCCTCTTGTGGTATAATTGAAACTTTGCGTGAAGTGAGTGACTTCATGTCCGTTGGTTGGAACGTTGATCGTTCCAGGCCCCGTTGATCCCGGTGTGCTTGTTGCTACGTCTTCGAAAACCGCCTGTGGGTTCTCGTTTCCGCCTATTCTTTGTAATAGATTACATGTAGTCTTACAATGCTGCTTTCCAGCTGAAAATGCAACACCCCCCCCTTTCCCCGCTCAGATGGCTGTCTTGAACTCTGGACGAATGGAGCCAGAGTTCTGAGCAACCTTTTCCCAGTCAATGAGGTCCCACCATGACTCAGCGAAGGCCATCTTTCCCCCATTCCCGCCAGCACCGACACCCCAGTCCAGCAGCCAGGCGTGCTCCCAGGTATTTAGACACAGCAAGGGTTCCAGCTCGATACCACCAGGGGGTAGGTCACCGCTTCGCTTCTTGCTCCCGAATGCTTGGTTATTGAAATAGGACGTGGCGGAGCCGTCGTTGCCGACAGTATTCATGTCGATAGGCTGAGCGCGCCAGTGGGCGCCGGGGTAGGGCGAACCGGCAAGGTAGGTCGGGAGGACGCGGTAGTCGCCGGGCCCGGCCTTGACGAGCCAGACGAAGCCGGGGCCGAACATGGCGGACGCGGTGACGACGAACTCGCGGCGGAGTGTCTCAATGGAGGAGAAGGAGGCCTCGAGCTCGGCGCGAAGGGCATCAGGCATTGCGGTGCCCTCGGGGGAGATGCCCTGGAAGAAGAAGTGGTTGTTGTGGGCCATGGAGGCGTAGTTGAAGATGGGCGCTAGCCTGGGCTCGCGGGAAGTCATGAGACTGATGGTTCTGGCGTCTTTGTCCTCGAGCTCGGTGCCTGAAAAGGGGGAAGGGGGGAGAAGTCAGTTACGCTTTGCATGGGATGCAGAGCGAATTTTCAAACAAAGTGAGAGAGGCAAGCTATCGACTACGAGGCCCAAGTGCCCTTCTTCCTCCGAATAAAAAAAAAAATTTGCGACATGGACAGACATACCGGCAGTCAAGGCATTGAGCTTCTCCACCATCAGCGACATGTAGTCTGACCAGGCGATTGCAAAGCCGCCGGGGCTCATGAGATTGGGCACACCCTGCGAGTAGTCGTGAGGCAGCGTAGGGACCTGATGCAGGCCTCTTCTGGCATTGACGGTGGTGGTTCGCAGACCAAGTCCCAGGCTCTTGCCGGCACGTGGCAACAACCTTGAGCGGAACATGATGTGTGTATGTTGTGTTTCGGATCGGCTCTTGAAAGGGAGAGGATACTCCAGAACGAGTGCGAGTGCGCGTGCGGAGGAGAAAGGGTGTGATGGCCGGGCCGGGTCGTGGGTGAATCCGTCGTGATGCTCGGAATGCAGTCAGTCAGCACTACATATGTACCTTTTTTTTTTTTTTTTTGGGGGGGGGGGGGAGGCGTTGGCCAGCTTGCAGCCTGAAACATTACCAAAAATGATAGGGATAATGATAGTTGTATTCTTTTAGTCTATACTCTAGCTACGCCCTATATAATTAGGGTTAACTATTACCTAAGCCATTCTTCACCTTAATAGGCTAGCCTATTTTAAGATAGTGTTAACTATAACACTATAATTCTTCTAAAACACTATAAGCTATTTACCTTCTTAATTATTATTCTTTATCCCTTACTAATTTTATATCTCCTTCTCTAGATCCTAATTAGCTATATCCTATATATTTAGTCTTAGAGGTTATAGTCTTTCCTAGCGTAAGATATATATCTTTAGATTATTAATATAAATCTTTTAACCTTATTCTTTATCTAGAGGTTTAATCTTATATAATACTAATAATAACTTTCTCTTAATTATTAAAAGCTTTCCCTAGGTCTTATAGAACTTCCTTTTTAGCTTATTTTCCTTATTAATTTTCTCCTATATAAGGTTACTTACTTTAAACTATTATAGTAACTTAGAAAAATCCTCCTTATTATTTACCTTTTAAGTTTAAACTAATTCCCTTCTTTTCTCCCTTAAATTAGAGTATTATAGATTTATTTCTTAGACTAAGATAGAATTAGTTTCTAATTCTAATAAGTCTATCCTATCTTAATTATTACTAACTCCTATGTGTTTAGTAAATAGATTAAATCCTAATATTAATATTACTAGAGTTATCCCTATGCTTAATATAAACTAATTATTTAGAATAACTATAATACTTAGAATAGCTTAGTTTTATAAATTAAGTAACACTCTATCTCTTTTAATTACTTACTTTATTAATTATTATTTTACTAGGTAGATATTTTATTTAGTAAGTCCTATAAAAGATAGATAAGAGATAGGTCTAAAAGTAACTATTATACTATGTTTTCCTATAGTTAATTTAAAGTTTAGATTTTTAAAGTAAGATCTATTATTATAGTAAATTTCTCTTAGCTAGCTAAAAATAAAGCTCTAGTTTCTATCCTATATCTAGGTAACTAAATCTCTAGTAGCTTTATTATAGGATTAACCTAATATAAACCTTATTATATAGTTAATAGTAATTAGTATATATAAGTCTCTATTTTAAGCCTTAGGAGTAATAGGTCTAAGGTAATCTATTATAACTAATACCTATAATTCTAATATTATAATAGTTTTTAGAGCTAATCTTAGTAACCTAGTTTTAGTTTACTAGCAAATAAGATAAGATTAATAGTAAGACTTAATATCTTTTGCTCTATCTAGCTAGAAATATATCCTATAAAGCTTTTATATTATAATAGTTAGGCTAAAATGCCTTACTATATTATAAGCTTATTAAAGTTTTAGTAAAACCTCTTTAGAGATTATATATTTAGCTAAGGATTTATTAAGCTCTAAATAATAAAGTTTTTAGTCTATAATTTAATATTTTAAAGCTTAACACTAAACTAGTTTCTATTATTTAGCTAGGATTATATAAGGACTATAAATAATTAAAGTAAGAATTTCCCTATACTATTTAGAGTCTAGCTATTCCTAAAGCTTAGTTCTAACTATCTCTAAAGTTTTATTATCTAATCTTTCTCCTTCTAGTATAATTATTATATTTATTAAAATTATTACTAGTTAACCTTCTATAGCTAGGGATATATTAACCCCTATTTTTCTCTTTACTTTATATAGATTAAATCTAAGTTTCTCTAGTAGTTATAATATTCTATCTGTAATCTTTATGATTTTTATTGTATTAGGATAGTATATATATTTTATATTTAACTCTTATAGAATATTTACCTATTAAGTAACCTTCCTATAAACCTTAGAGAGGTTTACTATTAAATTAATAATCCCTTTATAGTCTATATATACCTTTAGTAAATAAGGTAAACTATTAACTAGCTATTATATCTCTCTTAATCTAATAATAATAGCTAATATTTCTTTTTCTAGCATTATATAGTGTTTTTCTATATCCCCTAATCTATATAATATTTATATAATAATTTAAACCTTTGTAAAATTTAAGTCTATAGCGCTTATACTAGGTTCTATATCTTCTAGCTAGAATAAAACTCCTCTAGTTCCTATATCTAAAGTGTCTATTACTAAATAAAACTATATCCCTAGCTAGGCCTTAAAAGTAGTATTTACCTAAATACTATAGTAAATCTAAAGTAAAGCATTTTAAGCTTTTAGTGTTTATTTAGGTTTCTCCTTTAGAACTTTTACCCTTTAGACTAATAGCTTCCTAGATTTTATAACTTTCTAAATCTCTTAGAAAAAGACTTTCTTAATAGTTAATACTAGATCTAATTTACTAGGGATAAACTTTCTTAAGAAGGGCATTAGGTAAATTAAAACTAAGATTTTATTCTAAGTTTTTAGAGGCTACTATTAGAAGTATCTTACTAGGTTAGTAAATCTTTTATAATATTTCCTTACTAGTCTAATCTTTCTATCTTTAATAGAAAATCCTATATAGTTTACCTTTAATATAAAGAGAGTTATCTTATATTCACTTAGTCTAATTAGTGCCTAGGTAATTCTTAGGAAGTAATATATCTATAAGAAGTTAAAGTAATTTTCCTATATTTTAGAACCTAAGTAGTAATTATCTATATAAATAGAAAATAAGGTCTTAATGTCTTCTATATATCCTAATATTAATTTGCTTTTAGATCTATCTTTAAAGAATAAATGCCTAAAGGTAGTATCTCTAAATCTAGTATATATTCCTAGTAACCTAGTTAATCCTTATGCTATATTATTATAGTAATATATTCTATTAGGGCCTAAGAAGGCTATCTTGTGTTTATTAGGTGAATAAATTCTAATTACCTAGAATCTATTTAAAGCATTTACTTATAAGATTATTATTAACCTTCTGTAATAAATCAAATCTAAATCAGCTTCTATATTATAGTAAGGATAAGCTAATTTAACTATCTTACTATTTATATTATAGTAATTATAAACCACTTAAAAATCCTTCCTAGGCTTTAGGGCAAATATTATTAGGGCTACCTATTCTAAATCTCTATAGTAAATAATACCTGCTTTCTCTATAGCTAGAAATACCTTCTTTAAAAACTTATAATATATCCCTAAGTAATAGTATTACTTCCTTTTCCTAGGGTAAGTGTTTAGAACTAAGGGAATATAGTATTATAATAGGTTAGTTATACAAATATCTTTAAGCTTCTTAATAAAGTAATCTTTAAATATATAATATAGCCTTATAATTATTATCTATTATTTTACAGTCCTTGCATAGTCTCTAAGTGTAATATTAGACTAATTAAACTAAGAAACTATGGTTTTAGACGCTAAGTTTACTAATAGTTAGTTTATATATAAATTCTAGAATCTTAAGGGGTACCCCTTAATTTCCTAATTTCCTATATAAATTTCTAATTTGCCTAGTCTTGCACTATCTTATATAGCTTTCTTCCTATTTATATTATAAACTAGCGTATAACCTACACTATTTAAGTATATTACTAAGTCTATACTATAGTCCTTACTATCCTTAGTTTTATTAGTTAATTCTCTAATCTAGTTATTTATATAGTAATTTCTGATTTTTAAGGGAGAGGCCTTAATTTCCTCTTTTCCTATATAAATTAGGCATAGGTAATGTATAGGAGTGTACATAGTATAATACTATCCTTTTTTTATAACTAGCCTTTCCTGCTTATATTACTAACTACGCAAATACTAATTCCTATCCCCTATTTCTTTCACTAAACCTCTAATTATTATATTTATATAGTGATTTCTATTCTTTAAGGGGTAGACCTTAATTTTTGGTTTTCCTATATAAATTAAGTTATAGTTATGTCCTAGTGTGTTTACCTCTAGATCTTAAACCTTTAGAATGCCTAAGTCTAACGTATTATATAACCTATGTCTAGCTTCTCTAGGTAAGACTTGATTTTCATTATTTATATAGTAATTCTCACTTAGTAAGGGGGTACCCTTAATTTTTAATTTTCCTATATAAATTAAGACCTTGCTATATCTAGTAGCGTTTACCTTATATTCTTCCTAGTATATTATAGTACTACGCGTATCCCTTAGGATATTAAATAGGTTAAGATTATCTCTCCTATCTTAATCCTATTCTTTGCCTATATTAATCTTTATATATTTCTTATTTCTTCCCTTATTAGTTTTCTCCTTATCTAAGTCTTCTAAATTATCTCTTACTAAGTCTTCCTAGGATAATCCTAATTCCTTACTACCCTATACTTCTTCTATATATATTCTTTACGCTAGCTAGCTAACTATATAGCTATTCCTAGTACTCCATCCGCTTAGTTAAGAGGGAAAACCCTTTACTAGGGAGAAAAACCCTCTTATATCTGTAAACAAGCTAGCGCTAACCCTCTTCTAGGTCTACGCCGCATTAGGTATGACTAATTATAGGTATTTAGTGCTAGCTTACGCTAGCCTTATTCTAAAGAAAATAAAAAAGAAAGGAAAATATATAGTAGTAATCCTAACTAGCTCCCTTTAGTGCTAGTCTAGTCCTACTTTAACCTAGCTTTATATCCCTTACTTTACCCTAAGGCATAGTAAATTTAGATTTATAATAATAATTTACTTTTTATTCGCTTTACTTCTAGCTCTTCTAGTGCCTTACTTTTTAGCTAAATCTAACCTAGCACTAGTCTAGATATCTCGTGAAGTCTAAGCATATAGTTTTATTTAATTATAGTAAGGGGGTAAGTAATTTAGGCCTAGTAACTAGGCGGTTCTGCTTCTAGATTAGTTACGCGCTATTTATATATTTACTTATCTTATGCTTTATTTTCTAGCTAATATTATAATTAGTCCCCCCCCCCCTCTCTTAAGTATAAAAGAGGGCTTTTTCTCTCTTAAGGTTCTAATCTTTTTCCTTTTTTTATAATAAATTTCCTATAGGTTCTTTTTCTCCCTATCCCCTTTAGGAGCTATTTAAGGCTTCTCTAGTCTAGTGCTAGTTTAAATACTAATATTTTACATAGAAAAACACACTATAATATTACTAAGCTCTATAAGTACTTTATTTTTAGTGCTATTCTAGCTCTAATCTACCTAGGAACTTATAACCTTAGATAAGTATCTAAGGAAGTCCCTAACCTAAAAGCAATTAGATTAGGTAAAGGTAAAAGGCCTAGAAATAAGTCCTCTTTACCTCTATTTCGCCCTATTTCTAGGTCTAACCTAGGGTAGCTAGGTAAGCTACAAGAGATCTAGTGTGTGTCCTATAAGATATAATCTATTAAATATAAGGGCTATTAGTACTATAATATTATTAGTAAGTTAGTTTATTTCTAGTCTAAGGGTAAGGCTAATTAGTATATAAAGGGGTAATATCTAACGCTTACTTTAATTATTAGGTTTATAATTATAGATATATTAAGGTAATATTAACTCCTACGCCTATTCTAAGCCTACTCTAGTGCTAATTTACTTATAGCTAAATATCACTAGCTAGCAAGGGGAATATTAGTAATTAGTTAAGACCTAGGCTAGCATAGTTACTAGGAGTAATATAAGTGGTTTTACTCTAGCTTAGTAGTGGCTTTATTTTATAGCTAACTTTAATTATCTAGGCCCTAGAGGACTATATAGCTTAGGTTAAGAAACTCTATACTAAAAACCATGCTAAGAAGAAATAAAGCGTTACTATAGTAGGCCTAGACCTAGCTAGGTCTAGGTCTATAGAGGAATAATATAATAAGGTTATCTTTTAGCTCTAGTGGCTTAACACTAGGGTAGCGGAGATAAACTACCTCCTAGCCACTAGCCTAGTAGCTAAGGGTAAAAGTAAGGTAATAGAGGATATAATCCTAGTTCCTAAGGAAAAATAGGGCTAATTCTAGGTTAGTAAAGGGGTAGTAATAGGCTAGTATAAAATAATACCTATAGTATTTACTTAAAATTAATCTAATAACTATTCTAGACCTATAGTCTTCTTATCTTAGTGTAATTCTACCTTATATCTAGCCTGCCTTTATAGCTATACTATTTTACCTAGTGCCTCCCTCTAGTTATCTATAGTGTCTATTTATTAGTTAGTTTAGTTACCTCTAGGGTAGCCTAGGTCCTCCCCTAGTTTATATTAGCTAAAGGCTAGGTCTTATGCTAATATATAGTATTAAAGTCTTCTTATACTAAGGAATTACTTTATAATATATCTTACCTTTAGGGGATTATCTAGGGCTAGCCTTACCTCCTATATATCTTTAGGCTATCTTATTTAGGGGTATTTATAGTTATAGTTAGTATAGTTAATAATTATATAGTACTAGTCTTTAATCACATAACCATAGCTATATAGGGGCAAAGCCACCCTAGGAACGTGCCTTTAGAAGAGGAACTTATTAAGGCTAATCTTTCCTATATATAATTATACTATTATAGAGAAGATATACTTATTAAGTTTAGTGTAAAATTTCTAGATTTCCTTTAGGTTATAGGTAGGTAAGTAGTTCTCTATTAGCTCTCTCCTATGCCTATATTATCTCTATTACCTATTAGAATACTAGTTTTCCTATCTTTTCTTTTACTTCTTATATAGTTATATATCTAGTTTATTATTAGTAAGTAAGGGTCTTCTTCTATATTATAGTACTATTTACACTAAGTTAGCTATAGCCTATATCTTATTTATTATTTTACTAAGTATAATCCTTTTCTTAAACTTTTACTTTATCTTATTTAGGTAAAGGTCTAAGGGGGGGATATAGGTTTTAACTTCTAGCTAAGTAACTAGTATAGCCTTAAACACTCTAGCTATAGTCTAGAGATAGGTTAATTAGTTTGCTATAAAACTTCTAACTATTTCTTATAGTTTTCCTCCCTTCTTTATTAGGGTATAGTAAGCGCTTACCCTATAGGTAAGAATAGGCTAGACTACTTATATATATATAAGCTAAGTATCTCTAAAGCTAATGCCCTATACTAACGCTACTAATATAGAGAGTGTAAGCTACTACTAGGCTAGCTTTCCCTTAAGGATATTCTTATATATGCTTTAGTTAAGTTTCCTATTTACCTATACCCTAAGGAATTAGCATACCTCTATTAGCGCTATCTCCTCTATGCTAAGCTAGACCCTAGCCTATAGGGGCCTATAGGCCTTACTAAAGTGTATAAGTTTAGTTTTTACTAGGTTAAACTTTACTCCTACTTCCTTTACCTATTTCTTATAGATTTTCTAAGTAGCCTTAAGTTTTCTCTAGGTTTATACTATGTTTTTACTAAATACTATAATATTTATATTATTAGTAAATCTAATTACTACTATACCTAGGATAGCTTAGAGGTATATATAAAGTTCTATAAAGTAAAGGAGAAAGAGAATTAGTAATAAGGGAGATCCTTATAAGGTACTAGCCTTAATCTTAAAGAGTCTAGAGAGTTCTCTATTAAAGCTAAGCTAGCTTATTCTATTTACTAGGAAGCTTTATATTACTACTATTAGCTAGTAAGGGATTCCTATTAGGATTAGTAAGTAAATTAGGTATAGGTAGCTAACTCTATTAAAAGCAAATAAGATATCTATCTAGGTAAGTAAGGCAATTCCGCCCTTACTCTAGGCCTCTTTTACGTACTTTACTAAGACCCTAATTGCGGTCTTTATTAACCTATTTATCCTATTCCCTATCTATAGTTCTAGTAAGAGTCCTTTTGCCTTAGCAAAGGCTATAAGTCACTTTATAATCGCTACTTCTATAATTTTTCCTATAATATTTAGTAAGGAGATAGGCCTCCACGCGTTAGCCCTTCTTATCTCTTTTATTATCTTACCTAGTTTTCTAATCATTACTACTCTAGTAGTCTAGAATTAGGCTAGGAAATACCTTACTTTAAGGATAGCGTTTAGGAGCTAGACTATGGCTTCTTTTGCTAGCTTGCCGCAGGCCTTGATGAGGCCCGCCAGGAGCTCGTCGTCGCCTAGTGCTTTCCAGCTAGCCATGTCTGATATGATTATACTTCTTCTATATCTTATTTAGAGTAGTTATAATTTATATTTAAGGATAATTCCCTTTCCTATAATGCTTTATAACGTTTAATCTAACTCTAAGTAATTATCTAATAGGCTAATACAGGTTTTAGTTAAGGGACGCTAGTATAATAAGAGGTAAATAATTTAATTTCTATCTTAGAGCTTAACTTAATAGCTATTCTATCTATAATAACATTCTATAGCGGTTTCTATATAACTATAGTAGTGAACTTTAATTCTAGTTTACTAATAAGAACTCATTTACTAGTTATTTTTGCTATGTTATCTAATTTTAAACTATATAAACTATATAACTCTATTCCTATTTCACTTATAGTAATGTTATTCTTCCTATTAATATCCCCCTTAGTTTTCCTATCTTCCTAATGTACTCTTTATTTATACTTTATTCCCTAAGTATTCTTCACTAGTATTCCCTTAAAGCTTATCCTTCTAATCTTATTTACTAGCTATAGTAAATTAAGAAAACGCAAATAATTACTAACCTTATTATTTATAATGCTTAGTTTTTTAACTCCTAGTTCTTAGCTTCTTCTATAATCTAGCTATTTAATTCTCTTAGAAGCTATTTAACTTCCTCTAGAATTTCCTAGTTATCTTCTATAAACTCTATAATCTCCTCTAGATCTATTCTCTATGGTAGCTAAGCTCTTATATTAGATCTTTAGAATAAGTCTAGGTAAGGATATATTAGTAAAGTTTAAGTTTCTCCTTTTATCCTAGTAATTATAATCTTTTCCTATCTATAATATTTAATAGTATTTACTCTTTATAGCTAAACTTTTCCTAATAATATATCCTAATCCTAAGCTAGTATTATATAATATTTTAATAATACTAGGATTTCGCTTACTATAATCTAGAGGTAAGTATAGTAAGAAATCTGCTAATTTCTATTATTTACTATCTAAATAGATTGTTTTTCTTAAAGTTAAATAGTTAGAAGTCTATATCTTTTTAGGTAGCTCTTACTTACTAATTCCACACTTAAGCTACTATTAAGTAAGGCTAAGTTACACTAGATACCTTTAATATAGGCTATAATATATCCTAGGGTTATTAGAACCTTACTATCTAGCTAAGTGATATTATTCTATATGATTATAGTATTTATTAAACCTAAAGACTTATAGACTAGTATATTAGGATATACCACTTCTTTATATAGTTCTATAAGATTAGAAACTATTAACTTTACCCTATTACTTTTTATTTTTTAATAATATTATATTAAATAGCTTAGTTACTATTAGATAATTAGGGCTATTTAAAGAAGTTATAAAATACTAATAAATATAGTAGTTTTACTTAACTATTTCCCTAGGTTAAATAGTAGGACTTTATATTCTTTAGTAGCTTAGATATTCTCTAGAGCTAATCTTTAATAGGATTAGGGGTTTAAAGTAGCATTACCTATTACCACTTCTCTTAGAGTAAGACTAGTAGTAAGTTTATAAGGGTTTACTATAGTCTTCTTTAAATATAGTTATAATATAAGAAGTATTTATTAGAATTCCTTAGCACTTATCTCCTAGAGTAATTAATATATACTTAGACCTAGATTACTCCTCTCTTATATAGTCTTATCTAATTCTAGAATTTCTTTAATTTATTATTATAATAGTTCTCCTAATATATTCTTAGGTTTAGTCCTTAATTTAATAATTCTCTTAGCTAGTCCTCTAGTAAATGCTAGCTTACTTACCTTCTTCTTTCCCTTTAGTAGTGTTATAATATTAACCTATCTTGCTTTATTTTCCTTCTAGATATAGCTTAGGGAATAGTAGTTTAGAAGTAATACTATAAATAATTAGAGTTCTAAATTAAGAATATATCCTTTAAGTAAGATTAGTTAGTTTATTTCTATAGTGCTAATAAAATTAGTTTAGTTTAAGTTATCTAATTCTCTTTAGTAATCTCTCTTTATTTATAGCCCTTTATAAGCCTACTAGTCCTAGTGTCTATTAAAGTCTTTAGATAAGTATCTATCCTTCCTAGTATAGTTATAACCTATATATCCCTATTTACTATATAAGAAACACTAGAAAAAGTCTAGGTCTCTCTATAGTCTATCTTAAGGGTATATGCTAATATTATTCCCTAAAGGTCTTCCTAGAGATTAGGATCTATTATTTAAATTATATTTTAATTAATTATACTAACTAGCTATTTATTATATATTCCTAGTAGCTTAAGCCTAAAATGCTTCTATTTATCTTACTAGGTCTGCTATTTAGTTAGTAGCTTATTTCTCTCTTTACTATTGTTTTTCTATCTATTTCTATAGTAGTCCTATTCTAGCTATTAAGATTTTATTATTAGATAGTCATATTATCTTTTTAAAGGTAAATAAGCAATAGTTATATAGGATAAGTTTTAGGTTAGATATTATTAAGTCCTTTAAAGCTATACTATTTATTTACTTATTTAAAGTAAATAACTAATCTAATACTCTCTCTTATAGTTATATATTTACTTCTCTATTTACTAGATAGGTAATAAAGTTTATAAAGAGAACTTATTATATATTAGATTTTGTCTTAGAAGCTAGATACTTAGCTTATTAAATATAAGTATTTAGTGTCTTACCTAGTTCTTACGTAAAACTATATACCTCTTACTAAGTAAAAATTTTAATAAAGGGATTAGGGTTTTTAAACTTAGCTAGGAATTTAGAGGCTATTTATTCCTAAGTCCTATCTTTATATTCTAAGTCCTTATACTAAAGAGCTGCTTTTTCTTATAGGCCCTAAATAAATATTAAATAAGTAAAGGTATTAATATATTCCTTTAGAGTTTATACTATTATAGCTATTATTTTATAATACTTTATATATTCCTTAGCTAGCCTATCTCTTAGTAAGCTAGAGAATATAATTCCCTTGCCTATAGTTAGGTTTATAAGGAAGAAAGGACTGCCTATATTAAGCGTCTATCTAGTTTCTCTAATTTTAATAGGTTTTTTAGATTAGAGTAATAAAGAAGGGAAAAGTAGTAAGATTTTATTTACTAAATAAGGCAGTCTTAGAGGGTAAATAAGGCTAATTAGGCTAGGAATAAACTCTAAGGATCTTCTATTATCCTATTCTAAGTCTAAACTTAAGTCTAATTCTTTATAAGTCCTAGCATTTAGCTTTACTAAAGCCTAATCTTATATAAAGTAATTAAGATAGGAAATAAGGGTTTAAGGGTTTCCTAGGATAGATTAGTGTTAATAGAGGATAATTCTATTAATAATATATCTAATCTCTTAACTAAGATTAGATAGTAAAGTTAGGGTTTTTATTAAAAGAGCTTATAAACTTTATTATAATAAAGTTTTTAAGAAGATAGGAAAGTATTTAAGGCTAAACTTAAATTATTAAGCATAATTTATTACTTAGTGTCTACCTAGCCTAAAAAAAAAAAAAAAAGAAAGAGAAAACCATTTTAGTTCCCCCTAAAAATAAAACCTTTTTATTCTTACCCTCCCTAACTCCTTCTTACTAAGTCTAAACCTTCCTAATCTAAGTAATCTCCTATTATAAATATAGTATATAGTACTCTATTTATACTATACTATCTAATTAAAAGATTAGATAAGTAACTAAGTAAGGTTAAAAGTAAGTTAAAAGTAAGGGTATAGTCTATGCGCTATATCTCTAATTATAGTGGTATAATCCTTCCTATAAACTAATATTTTTAAGGTTAAGAGCTACTATAGCTAGTTCCTTAAAGTATAAAGTTTAGTCTTTAGTTTACACTATATCTAGCGTATCCCCTAGAGTGTCTATAGTTATAATACTATATAAATATTATAACTTCTTAGTGTAGCTACTTTAGTAAGTAAACGCTTTTAGTAAGTTTTATAATATATCCTATAAATAGTTTTCCTAGTTTATAGCACTTCCTATAAGCTTCTTAAAGTTATAAGTTTAAGGTCTATATTATATTATATCTATTATAATATATACTAGTTTTCTATTAACTAAGGGTGAAATTCCTATATTACTAAGTATATAAATACGTATTCCTATGCCTAAGTTCTATAGTTTAGGTTAAATTCTAAGGTTAGAAAATTCTCTAAGGTTATAACCACTATTTACTATTATCTATCTTCTATTTACCTATTATATTATAGTGCCTATTTCGCTAAGTATGTAAATATTATTTCCTAGGGTTAGATTCCTAGGCTTAAATAGAGTTTATAGTATTCCTTAATTTCCTAAGTTTAAATACCCTATTTACTAGTGTCTAGCCTATATTTAATCCACTAGTTTATAACCCCTTAAATTAACTAAGGTTATAATTATTTACTATCTAGGCTACTAGTATTATACTATACTAGCGCTATAGTGTTTTAGTAATTATTCTTTATACTTATTCCCTAGTGGTTATTTCTTATTTAAGTATCTAGCCTATTTATTTCTTATAATAAGGCTTTCCTATTCTCTATTATAATATTACTTCTTAAAATAACTAGTCCTTATTATCTATCCTATTCTAAGCTACTATTAGCTATCTTATTATAGGTATTCTAAGAACTCTCTCCTATAATTATTTATAAGTTTTATATAGCCCTATAGTTCTATGCCTATTCTATTAAGTCCTATAGTCCTTAATATTCTTATATTATCTAATAGTAGTGTTTTCTAACTATAGCTAGATAATCTCCTTAAGTATAGTAATAACTATAGCTATATTCTATTATTCTTCTATATTATTTCTAGCTATAGTTATACTCTAATAAAGTTTATAACTCCTTTTACCTTTAGTCTAGTTTATAGTTTTTTAATTATTTAACTTAATAATCTCTTAGAAGTTATTTATTAAGTGTTCTTAGGTATTAGATATTTAAGTCTAGTAATAATTTAACTTAACTAAAGGGCATTATAAAGTCCTAGTCTTATTACTATAAAATATTACTAAAAATAATAGGGATAATAATAGTTATATTCTTTTAGTCTATACTCTAGCTACGCCCTATATAATTAGGGTCAACCATTACCTAAGCCGTTCTCCACCTCAACAAGCCACAGAGTGAGTGAGGATGGGTGAAGGCTCGGACCGGCTGGTGTGGCTGGTGGGCGGACGTGGGGCCATGGTCAGCTTACTGGTGGGCGGACGTGGGGCCGTGGTCAGCTTACTCCGTACATATGAACTTCTCGTCAAATTCGCAGCCATGTAAATTTCTATTGCTTCTCTTCCTTGTTCCTCTGCCGGCGATTTTCCCCTTCTAACCCTTCAGCCAGATCACAGAGACGCCTTACTGACATGAGACTGCGAATTGTGCCTCAGTTCCGGCGGAGAGCCGTTGCTCGTAATGCCCTGCTCTGTTACTCTCAGACTTCTCAGTCCGTCGTCGGCCGCCCCCGATCACTGTACTCGGCTCTGTCGCAGCTCCGCGCCTACAACACCACCTCCTTTCGACGACAACTGTCCGACGCGTTCCCCTCGCAACTCGAAAATGTCTCTAATGCATCTTTCATGTCCTCCCAGAAGCCCGTCGCCAACCCTCAGACCATCACCGAGAAGATTGTTCAGCGGTACGCCGTCGGCCTTGCCCCTGGCAAGAAAGTCAAGCAAGGAGATTTCGTCACGCTACGCCCCGCGTGCGTCATGACACACGATAACGGTTGGCCAGTTGCCAAGAAGTTTATGGAAATTGGAGCCTCCAAGATCCATGATAGTCGGCAGGTTGTTATGACCTTGGATCATGATGTTAGCAACGAATCCGAGTCGAACCTTACTAAATATCGTCTGCTTGAAGAGTTTGCCCACAAACATGGCTGCTTCTTTTCTGGAAAAGGGCAAGGAATTGGTCATCAGCGAGTTATTGAGGAGGGATTTGCGTGGCCGGGAGCCGTTACTGTCGCGAGTGACAGTCATTCGAATATGTACGGCGGCGTAGGAAGTCTCGTTCGTACCCCCCCCCCCCCTTTGTTCTCGCCGATGCAGGTTCAGTTATATAGGCTGAAGCGTGTACGGCTTTCGACTAAGCAAATGCTAACACCCTTAGGGAACTCCTGTTGTAAGGACGGACGCGGCCTCCATCTGGGCTACTGGGTGGGTTGGACAAGTTTCTACATGACCCAGCAGCGGATAGTGATGCTAATACTTCCATCTCAGAACGACGTGGTGGCAGGTCCCGCCTGTCATCAAGGTGAATCTCACTGGTGTCCTTCCTACTGGCGTTTCTGGCAAAGATATAATTGGTGGGATTTTGATCTGATTTGTTGAGTTGAAGAACTACCGTATACATACTGACTGCGATTAGTTGCTCTCTGCGGCCTTTTCAACAAAGATGAGGCTCTCAACCACTGTATTGAGTTTGCCGGCTCCGAACAGACCTTGGCGAGCATACCAGTGGACGACCGCCTTTGCGTAAGCAACATGACGACGGAGTGGGGAGCCCTAAGTGGTACGAATACAACTGATCAACCTGGAAACGAATTCTTACCTGTCTCATAGGGCTTTTTCCTGTCGATGATGTGCTCATCTCCTGGTATCGTGCCAAGGCTTCCATTGCCGCTATGCTCAATAGTTCCACCAAAGAACGCATCAACTATGAGCGAATCGACCAACTTCTAGAGAATCGGCTCACTGCTGATTCCGGTGCGGTATATGCCAAGGAACTCTACCTTAACCTGTCCACTTTATCACCAATGGTTGCTGGTCCTAATTCGGTCAGGATTATTACACCAGTTACAAAGCTCGAGGCTGAGGGCATTGCTATAGACAAATGTTTTCTGATCAGCTGCACCAACGCCCGAGCTTCAGACATTGGCAGAGCCGCCATGGTGTTCCTTGAAGCTGGAGTGGATGGTAAGCCTGCTAAGCTTGCCCCAGGTGTCAAGTTTTATCTCGCTGCAGCTTCCCTCGCTGAACAACGGTTCGCCGAGGAGGCTGGCGACTGGCAGATTCTACTCGACGCCGGGGCGCAGCCTCTGGTCTCAGGGTGTGGCCCCTGCATCGGACTCGGCCCTGGAATTCTTGAGGACGGTGAAACTTGCATTAGCAGCTCAAACCGCAACTTCCAAGGCCGCATGGGATCAACAGCGGCGTTAGCCTACCTTGCCAGCCCCGAAGTTGTTGCTGCCAGTGCTATCAGGGGCAAGATCGCGGGTCCGGGCTGGTACCAGAAGCCTGAAGGTGTCGAAAAAGTTATCATTGGCGAGGGGAGTGGCGATCATATAGTTGATCAGACCCGCTCTTTTGAGAATGCCTTTGACAAGCTTATCAATGATGTCGAGGGCGTGATTGCTGCTGCTGAAGGCGCCGAGGGCGCTGAAGATGCTGCTGAGCAGCAGTCTCAGCCTACTGCCCTCAACGAGGAAACCTTGACTGAGATCCTTCCCGGCTTCCCTGACAGGGTTGAGGGGGAGATCATTTTCTGCGATAATGATAACATCAATACCGACGGTATCTATCCTGGTGAGTATTCTCTTAATCATCTTTCTTGATAACTCCGATTGACAAGTACAAAGGCAAGTATACCTACCAGGATGATATTACCAGGGAGAAGATGGCTGAGATATGTATGGAGAACTACGATGTCAAGTTTCAAACAACTGCCAAGACGGGCGATATTTTGGTGAGTGGCTTCAACTTTGGCTGTGGCAGCTCCCGTGAGCAAGCCGCGACTGCCATCTTAGCCAAGCAGATCCCTCTTGTTATTGCCGGCAGCTTCAGCAACATCTTCAGCCGGAACAGCATCAACAATGCTCTGATGAGTATTGAGATGCCTGAATTAGTGCGGCATCTTCGTGAAACTTTCAAGGATGATTCTAGCAAGCCCCTGACTCGCCGCACTGGCTGGAAGCTCCTCTGGGACGTCCGTCGCTCCAAGGTGGTTGTTACCAAGAAGGATGGATCGATATGGGAACAAAAAGTTGGCGAGGTGCCGCCAAATGTCCAGGAGATTGCGAAGGCAGGTCTGGAACAGTGGGTTAAAGAGAAGATTCAGGCTTGACAATGGCCAGGCGTGAATTTGTGTCTTCCCCGTCGTCCAGCGCATTGTCCACGTGTTCTAGATGCAAATTTGAGATACCCAACGTTGAGTTGAATTGGCTGGTTGATGCTATGCACTTGTCGCGCACCTTCCGTGCTCATTTGCGTCTTTATCACGTCTGGGACCATAACTTTGACCTAGTCGCCTAACCCACTTTTTAGTCTTTCTTTTTTCTTTTTTCTTGTTTTTTTTTTTTGGAGACGTTGATGAAGACGATGAGAATAAGTGAGTAACCCAAGCATGAAACTCTTCTGCCAAGGGTCTGCCAAGGGTCTGCCAAGGGGTTGGTTCATGAAATAATTCACGCCGAGTGGGGTTGTATGTGGCAGGTCTGAGGCAACAAGCCACATTGTTGTTGTGTTGTTGGGGAGCACAAGGTTTCTTGGCACAAGTTACTCCGTAGTCTGTCCGTATGTACTTTGCTTCTTCGCCCCCCGTGACCCTGACCCTGATGACGCTGACACATGACCAGACCTGGCTGGTTATTCTGAACGACATCATCCAACAACATCCAACATCCAACAATAATCCCACCCAGTCCGTTCCTTCACCCGCTCTCGTTCAACAACACGACCCGTCCCGTCCGATAATACTCCGTATCCCTGTCCCGGGTCCGCAACACGGTTCTCGACGGCGAAAATCACACAGCCCGATGCAGCCTGCCGGAGCAATAGGCATCGACCTGCCTTCTCAGACGATCAACGTGCCAGCCGCTGAGGGCATGGCAACCATCTTTGCCGCCGCATCGTCGTCCACCATCGCCGCCGCCGCCTCCGCGACATCCTCGCCCGGCAACCCACCACAGCATGACCACGGCTCCGAGGGCGAATGCCAGCTCCTGGGGTCCTTTGCACTGTTCGTCCAGGCCGCCCTCGGAGCGCTGGCGCTGTCGTCACTGGTGTACAAGAGATACAGGGAGCGCCCGCAGCGCCCTCTCAGGATCTGGTTCTTCGACGTGTCGAAGCAAGTCTTTGGCTCCGTCCTGGTCCACATCGCCAACATCTTCATGTCCATGCTCACCAGCGGCAGGTTCTCGATAAAGCTGGACCCCGGCGCCGTCGCCACGGCTGCGGTGCGGGTGCGGGCGCCGAGCGACTCCTCCTCCTCCTCCTACGTCCCCAACCCTTGCTCCCTCTACCTCCTCAACTTGGGCATCGACGTGAGTTTTCGTGAACTTTTTTTTTCCTTCGCCCTGTTTTTACCTCCCTTTTTCTGCTCGCTCCTCTCATGACGACTACAAGAACAAGTTCTCCCTCAGTCAGCCCGCGTTGTATACTAACTTGCGCCAAACCCCAAGACCACTCTCGGCATTCCCATTCTCATCCTGCTCCTCAAAGTCCTAACCGCCATAGTCGCCCTCACACCGCTCGGGAAACCGCGCGAGTCCATCCAGTCCGGCCACTACGGCCACCCCCCCAACGTCTGGTGGTGGCTCAAGCAATCCGTCATTTACTTCTGCGGCCTCTTCGGCATGAAGATCTGCGTCCTCGTCATCTTCCTCCTCGTGCCGTGGATCTCCAAAGTCGGCGACTGGGCCCTCGGCTGGACCGAGGGCAACGAGAAGCTCCAGATTGCCTTTGTCATGATGATCTTCCCCCTCATCATGAACGGCCTGCAGTACTACATCATCGACTCCTTCATCAAGGACAGGGAAACCATTGACCACGAGCGTCTCCCCTCCGAGGACCCGGACCAGGACCCGCGCAGCCGTCGTCGTGCCCGTCGTCTCGGAACCCACCATGAAGACGGCGATGCCGACGACAGTGATAGCGACCTCGATGGCCACAGCCGTCCCGCGCGCTCCAAGATTCTTGGCACAGTTGTACATGTAGACGAGGAATACAACCCCGACGTGGACGGGCGTGCCCCCACCGTTGTTGGCAGTGGCTCCAGCCGTGGTAAAGCAGGGCGGACAAAGGTTCCGCTGGACTTGTATCCCAAGGAGTAAAAGGATGGGCGTTTCTGACCAATTCTTTTTTTTTTTTTTTTTTTTTTTTTTCTCCTTTCTTTTGTTAGACTTTGCACAAGACTTTGCACAATTGCGGTTCCATTTTCCATCCAATCTTCATCCTCTGGGAATTATTATTTTCACGCCATCGACTGGGCATAAATTTTCCAAATCTTCTTCCCCAATCGGAAGCTGTGTATATACCAAGGTGGGTAGAATTCTACTAGTTGGGCGTTGGAGTTGTGGACAATCACGCGACTGCTTTACTTGATTACTTGGCATACACAAAGAGGGGCATCACAATTGAACATAATTTCTCTTTGGATACTTGTTCAGAGTCCACGAATGACTTCTATTGTCGATGCTTTATGCTCCCCCCGCCTACGTGCGCGATGCATGCTAACACCCAGTCTCGTGTCATGATGGGTTATCATTCTTCCCTGTCCACTAGATTGCCCCAACTGCAATTGCACAGACCCTGGTCTGGCTAATCGACCAGAGAAAATGTCTTCATGACCAAGAATGAAAACGTGTAATTGAAACGAGAGGCAGATTCGTCAAGAGGCGCCCTGCCACATATATATAGGGCAAACAGGATAAACAAAATGTGAGGCGTCATCGACAAGGACGATCAGATGGCTAAAGATGCATGAAGAGCCTCGGGTGTGGCCGATGTAGCGGAAAAATGTGTGGCAGAATACTATATACAGGTATTTCTCTAATGATGAATGAAAACGCCAAAGATCCAGTACCTTTGCGGGAAAGTGAATAAAAGTAAGGAGGTTTTGAACGAGAATGAGTCCAGCACATGTTTCAGCATACACTGGACGCTGTGGGACAGACCAGGTCATGTATGTTCGAGACAGCTATCGGCCGGGCCGGTATGTCCTTTGGCCGGGATAGGCCGCAGTTGTGGGTGACTGAGCTGGGGGAGACTGGTCGCCTGGTGGTCTGGAATAACCTGATGTGAAGTCAAAGCCGGCATTGTTGGTGATGGGGGATCGGGGTGGTGACGACTGCCCGAATGAATTGCTCGGCGGCGGTACAGGCTTGGAGAGGGCAAGGGGCCCGGGTGTGCGCTGGCGCTCTGGTCCTGGGGAGAAACGACGCTCGGGGCCGGGTGTGAACTGTCGTGGGGGAGCGGGTGAGTAGCTCCTGTTCATGTTTTCCCGCGGGGACTGAGGTGGCGGTCTGCCGTAGCCCTCATCGTTGCGAGGACCGGGCGAACCTCTCGGCGGACGACCATACGGGCTTTCGCCTCTGGGTCCAGGTGTCTGCCTCGGACCTGGCGAGTTCCTCATGCGAGGGTCCATGCCGTAGGGCGGCCTGGCGTGACCTGGTAGTGCATTGTCCGCGGGACCTGGCCGTCTCGCACCATGAATCTCCGGGGGAGCACTGCCAGGCAGCTCCATCGGCGCGGCGTGTTCGGTGGGCCATGTTTGGGCTTGTTGGAGATGGGCTGGGGTATGCACGCTGCTGCGGTCGTGCGGGATGGCCGGCATTTCGGCGAGTTGCCCGTGAAGCTGGTCTTGATGATACGGACTCTGGCCATGGGCATGATGGTTGTTTGGGCTTGGGCTGGTGGAGTGGTTTCGGACTCCCGTGGCTCCTACAGCCGCGGCGTCCATGGGCGGAGGAGCGCCAAATGGTGGAAGATTCTGGGGGCTGACTGTTTGGTTTCGCATTTCCATGTGTGCCCCTGCTCCCCCAGCTGCAAGAGCACCACCATAGGGCTGATTCGCCAGGCTGTCATACGGCTGCTGTGCGGGAGCGCCGCATAATAGTAGGTTTTGCTGACCCGGGCGGCCGTGCATAGCCGCCCTAGACAAGGCGCTGGGGTCGTCATCATATGGTTCGTCTAGTCCAAACCCGTCGGATGGGCGGTTCGCATCGTGATTCTGGTTATATCCATGATTTCTGGCACCGGCACCGTAGGGGCTCTGTCCAGGCCCCTGTCGAAGTTGACCATGGCCCGCGGCTTGTTGATTGGGAACCAAGCCTTGCTGACTGTGGTTGAACATTTGTCCACTTGAGCCTCCGGGAAGACCGCCATAGTAGGGATGACCACCGTGACTCGTGCTCATGGGGCTCATGGGGCTCATGGGGCTCACTGGACCCGGGGAAGGGGAATTCATCCGTTGCCTGTTTTGGTCCAGTGTGGGAGACTTGTCCAGATTTGACAGCTCAACTTCTTCCTCCAGCATGACCTTTTTGGATCCAGCTTGCTCCCAGGTGGGCATCTGCGGTAGAGCATCTTCGCCGGCCTTCTTCGGCACATCGAATTCGGCATACTGAGGAGGGGCGTATCTTGCTGGTGCTGGTGCTGGTGCTGGTGCTGGAGGTGCGAAACAAGGTTGCATTGGCGCCTGTGCGTGGTAGCCTTGCCCATGATGGGGTGGTATGTATGGTTCATCAAGATATTTGGTTTTGCGGCCCCCCCCGGGGGGATCGCAACATCCACAGCAGTTGCCACAACACTTTAAGCAGTTAAAACAAGTGCAGCAGCAGGACACACCACAGCAACAGCATCGAATGATGCACCACAGAATACTGAAGATGATGAGGCTGCCGACGATGATGACAGCAATTACAGGCCATCTAATAGGTTGGTCAGTGGTGAGCAATGTGGCAAGCAACCCGACGACACAGGACAGGAAGGCTGGATGAGGCTGATCATACTTGCAGAACGTGGCCTTCATGCAATTGTCCCAACTTGAGAAGGCAGTTTTCACATTGGTGATTTTGTTTTCTGTGTCTTGTACGATGTCTCGTCTAGACAAGTCTTGCGCAACGCCTCGAAAAAAGGCATCTCTGACCAATTCCCAGGCTGGGGGTCGCAGTGACCTTGCCATGGCAACGTCGACTGAAGGCATATCGGCAGTTGTTTCGCGCTGCAGGCAACAATTTCGACGAATAGAGGACTGACGAGCAATGGTGTGTTGTACCAGCTAACAAGCGCCATTCGACAAAGGCGAAGAATTATGATTCGAGAAAGGGACAAGAGGTAGCTTGGTTCGACATGAGTGGTACGGCCCCAATGAAGCGGAGCGCAGGAAAGGCGAGGTGGTAAAAGGGCAAATTTCGATCAAATGTAAGAAGAAAAATGGTTCAGATCGTCGGTTCAGGTTCAGATATGAGCGATGCCTACCAGCTCGCAATGAGGAATTGGTCGTAATATAATGGAAACTGCTGTCAAAGCAGACGGACAAGACAGTGCCAGCTTATCCTAGTTGGTGATGGGCAAAAAAAAAAAACCCCCCAAAATAAGAAGCTGTCGGCTTTCAAGGCGATGTCTGTGGAAAAGAATGGCAGGCAAAGGCATCAGTTGCAGGCCATTCGCCTCGGGGGATGATTGCGATGGGTAGAAGGAGGATGGGCAAGGACAAAAGAAGCGATGTCGACGTCAGATTCCCTCCTGCCTCCCCCTGGATACAGAAAGGAGCATGGATAAGTCGAGGAGGGAAGAGGAAAAGGGAAACAAGGGAGGCGGGAGGCGGGAGGCGGAAGACGGGAGGGAAGGGAGATGAGATGGGGAACGACGGCCTCTGACTCTGACTCTGGGTGACAGAATTTCTTTTTTTCCACTGCCTGCCAGCCAATCTGTCTGGAGACGTCTGAATACCCGCCATGTGATTGAACAGGCAGCCCAACAGGCACTCACCCCGACAGGCACAAGTATCCCGCATTCGGACTTGTGCATGGGCGGCGCGCCATTGATTGATCAGTGAGATCAGTGAGATAGATCAGTGAGTCGAGGGAATTGCCTCCTTGTTCAACCTGCATGCCCTGCCATGCCCTTGCCCTGCCCTGCCCTGCACCCCGCCCCGTCCCAACGAACGGCCCCCAGTCTTGCTTGCCTCGTGAGTCGTGCCCCTGGAAAAGTGGAGCCGTCCAGTCCAGTTGTCCAGTTTGCAAGTTGGTGTTGGCACGTTTGTTGGTACATACTTCCTCCGCGTGGTCCTCCCTTGTTGCGCCTCGTTACCCTTGCAGAAAATCGGCTACGATTACGGGGTATCATCGTTGCATAGATATATATATGTACATATATGCATACATACACATCAGCCTGTTGAAACATGGTCCAAGTACAAAAGTCCTCTTAACGCCAACCAAAGTAGAGCACCATGTGTTTATGTGTATAGGCAAGTCATCAGTACCCCTCCCGTCCATTCTGACCGTCTCGATAAGTTGATGACAAGATGGAGAGAGAAAAAAACACGTCACGTCGTATTCAAAATGCACGAGCAGCACAATACCAAGGCTCACTGGCTTCCTTCGCCCCGAGTTACTCCGCTCCCTCCCGCGACTTACTTGCCAGGTGGGGGGCCAGCCGGAGGAGCGTAGTTGGGCTCGCGCTGATACGTGTTCTGTGGCGGCTGAACACCAGATTGCTGCTGGCCATAATAGCCGTCGTTGGGGTTGAACGTGGTGCCGGTGTTCTGGGGCTGCTGGCCGTAGGCAGGAGGAGCGTTGTATCCTCCCTGCTGCTGCGCATTGTAGCCCTGGCCGTATGTCGGATTGTAATTTCCCTGCTGGTAGCCGTTCATCTGTTGCTGGTCGTATTGTTTACCGCCGGGGGCCATCCAACCGGTTCCGTACATGGGCTGATTGCCGCGACGGCGACGGCGACGAGCAGTCAAGCTGATTTTTTTTTTGGTTAGCACGGGGACAACAAACTTGTTGGTGACCGGGCAAACTACTTACGCGCAAGACATGAGAATGAGGAGGACTACTACAATGACGCCGGCAAGGACGATCCATCGACCAAATGAGTGCCATCTATTGTCGCAGCGGTAGTAGCCGTAGCCGGCACGGTAGCATGTAGCCCTCGACGCGAGGACATTGAGAGCGCTATCGGTAGGCGCCATCGTGTGAGAGATTTCGAGTATCGTATCGTATTCAACGTATTCAAGACTGACGAAGTTGTTGGTGGTAGAATGCTGGTGGTAGAATGCTGGTGAGGGGGGCGAGATGCGATAAAACGAGATGGAGTGAGCAGGATGATGTGGATGATGACGCAGACGGGTGCACACGGCGCAGACGGCGATGCTTACTTAAGTATGTTTCGAGCAGGCTTCGAGCCGGGCTGAGCCACGCCACAGCCACGCCACAAACTCCAACAACTCCGGGCACATTGATTGGGCGTTGTTGGCTTAGCTAGCTATCGAGTCTTGGCAGTGCTTCGCCTCATCCATTCGATAGACATTGTCGAAATGACATTTCCAGAGAGACGGCCTCACTCGTTTCCTCATCAACAGAATGACAACATCTTACGTTGTTCTCTACCGTCTCATTCAAAGAAACGAAAATGTGAGGGCCCCATGCTTTTGCTGACGAAATTCCGAAGAAAAACTTGGATGCGATGCACCTATGTACGGAGTACGGACTACGGAGCATGTAGCGCCCTATGACATCAAAGTGGAGACACGCCATGTCTACGGTGGCACCTTGGAGAGATCCCGCAAAGAGCTGCCGAAAAAAAAAAAAAAAAAAATACCCCACATTACGAATTCATGGGACACCGTACGGATTACATGCCATTGCGGTTTCATGTCGCATTTTTCTTGGTACAGTACATCTCGTTGGCCACGCTGTGAAATTTGAATTAATCTCAACTTTAAAATATTACGAGTTATTAGGCATGCGAAATCTATGTCATACACAGAGAATTTAATCTCCCCACCAAGGAAAAGCTTGCAAGGCAGGCGACACACGCTGCTTCTGAAGGTCGGAGAATGTGTCCTTTTGTGCAAGAAAACTCGCCACACACCAGACGGATAAGAAAGCAAAAAAAAAAAAAAAAAAAAAAAGAAGAAGAACCAAACTGAAAACCCTTTGTCCTTGTCATGAAATGCAAGCCCCAATTCCGACCCCAAAAGTGCGATAGGGTAGCAAATTTGTTTCGTACGGGATTTCATTACGCAGTGTACCCATGAACACTCCATGCCATTTCGCCTCATTTCGTTCCGTTTCACGCCATACATCCTGCCCGTGTGCTGCGCCTTGCTTGAACGCTCATTTTGTATCGTTGTCAAGTGTTTAGGTCGTAGGTCATTGCCAAAAGTAATTGCACGTTAGAAAACCTTTTTGGTGTACTTGCACAGCGCGGTGGCGGGACAGTGAAAAAGCGCCATGTGAATAGTCATGTCGGCCTAAGCCCGTCTATGCGTGAGAACAAATCAAAGATTCCAAAATGCTGTCTCTCAAAGACCGGGCTTGGGAAACGAATATCGATGGCGCCGTAGCTCCTCGGAAGCTTTCATGTTGCGCTCAGCGGCTTGCTGCTTGGCGGCTAAAGCGTTGATCTTTTCTCGGGCTCTTAATAAACTGCTGTTATCTTGTTGCTTGATTTTGGCCCGGATATCATACAGCGCCATCAATGTTGATGCTCGTTCCCAGTCATCGTCAAACTGGTCAATAAAGTTAGCGCTGGGTTTCATTCGTCTTGGACATCCGAGCCTCTGCTCTTTTTGATTAAGAACACATAGAAGCAAAGGCCAAGGCGGGAGTCGGAAGGCGCAGGGTAAGGGTGATAATAATCATACATTTGCGTCACTAGGACGGGGTGTTCCAGGGGTAGAATTGACTGCGGACCCAGGTCGTGATCCCGACGAGCTGGCGAGGATACGTCGGCCAAGCTTGTCGAACTTTGGAGTGACGCCAGGCTCTGACGACCAGGATCGCTTCATGGTCGAGGGGCGCTGAGGGACAGACTGAGGTTTCGATGTGACCGAGGATTGAGGGTCAATCTTGATTGTAGGGACATTGGCGCTGACGATGGCGGCTGCGGCCTCGGGTTCCTGCTTTCGGCAACAGTTAGAAGCGATCTTGACATTCAAGGACTGTGTTCATGTGGTTCGAGACCAACCGCAGCACCAAGGTTGCTCAAGTCAGCGAGCACCTGTGAAAGCTGGAGGCTCTCCATGGCAGTCTGTATGTTGGAAAGGTCTCCAGTCTCTGATGTCGATGGTGAGGGTGAATAATTTCGGGGCCAGGGAGAAAATGCCGTATTGTTCGCTGGCTACACGCAGTTTTCAAATATTCGAGTCCGGGTTTTCTCCGTTAAGGATGGTTCGCATGCGGATGGCGCGGACGGGGACACGCACGAGCAAAACGCGGAGCGTGCCGACGCTGTGTTGTACGGAGTAAAGAGGGTTTGGGAATTTGCAACGAGGGCTCCTTCTCTCGAGTTGGAAGAGTGTAGAAAGTCAGAGACTGCTGCGAGGAGCGACCGTGTTGTTTTGGCCGGCAAGACAGAAAAAAAACAAGGTGTGGTGGCGGCATGCAGGAGCAGAGGCTGAAAGGCAGAAGGCAGAGGGCAGAGAGGTTCGGGGCTTGCACGTATCGATTCGATACAAGAGGTGGGTGGTGTGGATCTCAAATCTTGCTTGCAAAGGGCCCTGGGGGCAGCATCAGACCCACCAGACCAGAACCAGAGACCAACAAGTCCCGCTTCCCGCATGCATCAGCAGACTACGGAGTAGTCAGCGCATATTAGCATTGATGCGCATACTATGACGTAATGTGACGTCCGCTTTCTTCCACAGCGGCTGGCATCGCCATTGTCGCACATGGAATTTCAATCAATTTTCACGTTGGGGAGGCGAGAGAGCATCTGGCCATCAATTTTTGACTAGACAAATAGGTGAAGCCGCACAGCGAGATCCTCGATATTTCACCTTCCTGCTATTCGTCTAGATGGATGCCCTCTGACAATCAATCACCATTTCCCGCTCTTCGGACACTCAGTTCATCGATTCATGATCCGAAATTTCCCACATTGACTTCCCACAATCCGAAAAAGACCATCAAGGAGCAAGGGCCAACAAGACGAGATGGACAATGCATGTCCACGCAGGAATCAGGAAGAGAGCTTTCCATCAAACACCAAATAGACTTTGCCTCAGACCACATCCCCAGGGGAGATCGACCACTCAACAATCAGAGTTCTCCATATTTATAATCGTATTCATACTCACAGCCAATACTGGGAAAAACATACAACGACGTTGCTTAGGGCAAAAGGAAGCAAAGACACAACTCCACACCATATTCGCACTATAGCCAGCCAGCTTGTACTCATGCCCATAAGAGTCCAACGCTGATTGTGCTCTCCCTCATGCCCGTCTCTTATCAATTCAATCCAACCTCCCACTCCGATATGCCAAACTTTCCTCGTGGTTTCGCTAGATTAGGTACGAATCTAGGCTTTTGTAATTCTGCAAACGAGATCGGAGCCATCGACGGAATCGCCCTCCTTGACCTGAAGGCTGGCAACCTTTCCGCTGTGAGGTGCCGATATGACCATTTCCTGTTTACCGCATATTAGTCAATGTTTCCTTCAACTAGACCATCATAGTCGATCATCAACGTGAGTCAAGCTGTAGCACTTACCATCTTCATGGCGGACAAAACAGCCAATGGGTCTCCCTTCTTGACTTCAGTACCCTCGTGCACGCGGAGTTCAACCAGAACACCAGACATGGGTGCGCCGACTTGGCTGGAGTCGCTGATGTCGGCCTTGGGCCGGCTGATGTTCTCAACAGCAGCCTTGTTGTCGAGGACGGCGACTTGTCGGACTTCGCCATTCATCTCAAAGAACACTTCACGCTGGCCAGTGTTCTCGCTGAGGGGTCCGACAGCAAGAAGCTTCAGAATAAGAACCTTGCCCTTCTCGAGTTCGACGTTGAATTCCTCACCAATCTCGGGCCTGGAGAGGAAGAATCGGGTTGGCAGGACGGACAAGTCACCATACTGCTGAACAAACTTCTTGTAATCCTCAAAGACCTTAGGGTACATGACGTAAGATGCAATGTCGCACTCCGTGACACCGGCTCCGTACTTCTTGCCGAGCTCCTTCTTGACCTTGGCAAAGTCCACAGGTTCGAGGAAAAGACCAGGTCGCTGTTCCAGCTTGCGACGACCGCGCAGAGCGTCAGAGCGAAGAGGCTCGGGGAACCCGCCGTAAGGCTGGCCCATCATGCCTTCCAAGAATTCCAAAACAGAGCCGGGGAAGTCGAGTTCGCCGGCACGAGCCTTGACGTCCTCAGCAGAGAGCTTGTTGGAGACCATAAACTGAGCCAGATCGCCAACGACTTTGGAGGTAGGAGTGACCTTGACGATGTCGCCGAGCAAATCGTTGGCGTGTTCGTAGGCCTTCTTGGTCTCGAGCCATTGTGAGCCTAGGCCAAGCTGAGAGGCCTGGAACATCATGTTGGTAAGCTGACCACCAGGGATTTCGTGTTCGTAGACCTCGGGGTCAGGGCCAGCAAGGTGGGCCTCGAAGGGGGAGTACAGTAAACGCAGCTGTGACCAGTAGGTGTCGAGAGCGCGGACCTGACGAGGATCGAGGCCGGGCTCGAGGCCAGTGCCCTCGAGGGAAGCCAGAATGGCGTTAATGCTCGGTTGAGAAGTCATGCCAGACAGGCTGTCAGTGGCAGCATCGACAGCGTCAGCGCCAGCCTTGGCACAAGCAACCATGGAAGCCACACCAGTACCGGCAGAGTCGTGGGTGTGCACGTGAATGGGTAGATCGGGATACTTCTTGCGGATAGATCCGATTAAAAGGGTGGCAGCATGTGGCTTCAACACACCAGCCATATCCTTGATGCCTAAAACATGGATGTCGAGGGCGACCAGCTTGTCAACCAGGTCCAAGTAATACTCCAAGTTGTATTTCTTGCTAGGGTTCTAGTTGAGGAAAAAGTTAGAAAGTTGATACGCTGTCATGTAGCATCAAATACGGCAATACAAGATCCAGGGGCGTATAGGAGCGGATCAAAGTGTATAGTGGCATATGAGCGTGCAAGTGAGCGCATAGAATCGTCTGGCATTAGCAAAGCACATTCCCAGGGCGAAAGCGAAACAATCCAGCTACAAGATGGCTCTTAACCCTTCGAAAGGTTGTGGGGCCTTTTGTGAACCATTGAGTTTCGGTTTTTTTGGTCGTATATTTCGTTGCCACCAGAGTAGTGATATTGCCATGCGGCAGGATCGGCGAGGGGCGGTCCTGTGTCAGGCCTACACTTTTTTTGATACACCTACCGTGACTCCTATACGAACCTGGACGCTTCACGGAGGACTGCATGGGAATACGGGCATAGAATAGAGCTTACCAGCACTGCAGCATGGTGGTCAGCATGAAAGGTGTCTTGGAGAAATGGGAGGGGGGAAAGTACGGACTGTCACCGCTGTAGCACACGGTACCCTCAGCAACACCACCAGCCTTGTGAACCGCCTTGATACCAACCTCGAGCTGGTTGATGTCGTTCAAGGCGTCAAAGACACGGAAGATATCTACACCATTCTTCTTGGCCTGCTCGACAAATTGGTCGATGGCGTTGTCAGGAAGAGATGAATAGGCAACACCGTTGGCACCACGGAGAAGCATCTGGAAAGGAATGTTAGGAACAAGCTTTCGCATCTTGCGGAGACGGTCCCAGGGATCCTCATAAAGGAAACGCATGGCGACATCGAAGGTGGCACCACCCCAGCATTCCAAACTATAGAGGTTGCCCAGGGCATGGCTGGTCTCTTTGGCAATGTTCAAGAGGTCCACGGTTCGAACACGGGTGGCAAGTAGAGACTGGTGAGCGTCTCTCCAAGTGGTGTCCATGAGGAGGCAGCCCTTGTAGTCGCGAACAGCCTTGGCGAAGGCCTTGGGGCCCTGCTCCAAGAGAATGTTCCTCCAACCCTTCTGGCTGGGCTGGCTGACATCGATCTTTTGGCCGTTGGAGGCGATGATTTCGGGAACAATGATATCGGTCTTGAGCTTGGGCTCGCCAATCTGTCCCTTGATGGAACTGCCGTTGACGGCCATGTCTCCAAGATAAGCCAAGAGCTTCTGGGCACGGTTTTGGCTACCGACGAGTTCAAAGAGCTCAGGGGTATCATCGATAAAAGTAGTCCAGCAGTTGCCATCAATGAAGACGGGGTGGGTGAGCAGAGAAGCAAGGAAAGGAATGTTTGTCTTGACGCCTCGGACACGGAACTCAATCAAGGCACGGAGAACCTTTCTGCGGGCGATTTCGTAGGTTGAGCCGTGGCAAGTGCACTTGACCAGCATGGAGTCATAGTAAGGAGTAATGACAGCGCCG
The DNA here is from genome assembly GCA_003814445.1 of Epichloe festucae Fl1. Taxonomy (NCBI): domain Eukaryota; kingdom Fungi; phylum Ascomycota; class Sordariomycetes; order Hypocreales; family Clavicipitaceae; genus Epichloe; species Epichloe festucae. The sequence goes on along the minus strand of CP031387.1, from coordinate 3,254,432 downwards.
GCAAACCCATTGCCGCCGTCCAGACGAACACCGTTACCACCGGCAGATCTGTACACCTCGATCTTGCCGGTGTCGGGTCGAAATTGCTCAGAAGGGTCTTCGGTAGTGATACGGCACTGGATAGCAAAACCACGAGTGGAGATGCGGTCCTGCGTTAGACCGAGCTGGGCGAGAGTGGCACCAGCAGCAATCTGAATCTGGGCTGCAACGATATCAATGCCAGTGATTTCTTCGGTGATGGTATGCTCGACCTGGATACGAGGGTTGATCTCAATGAAATAGTATCGATTCTGCTGGTCGACCAAGAACTCGGCAGTGCCTGCATTGCGATAGTTGACCGACTTGGCCAGCTTGACAGCATCAGCCAGAATCGCGTCTCTGGTCTCAGCAGGAAGGTCCTTGGCAGGGGCAATCTCGACAACTTTCTGATGTCTTCGCTGGACAGAGCAGTCACGCTCATACAGGTGGACAATGTTACCATGGTTATCACCCAGTAACTGGACCTCAATGTGCTTGGGCTTGTCGAGGAATCGCTCAACGAAGACGGTTCCGTTTCCGAAAGCCGACTTTGCTTCAGAGGTAGCACGCTCAAAGTTCTCCTTTAGTGATGCAGGTTCGCGAACGACTCGCATACCTCGGCCGCCACCGCCATAAGCAGCCTTGATGATGATGGGGAATCCATATTCATCGGTGAAAGCCTTGACTTCTTCGTACTTGGCAACGGCACCGTCGGTACCGGGGACGACAGGGACGCCAGCAGCGATGGCCAGAGTACGGGCGGAAACCTTGTCACCAAGGGCATCGATGACATCGGGCTGAGGACCGACGAACTGTGCACGGAAAGAAAACGGGGCTCTTGTCAGCAAACATTTGTCGACGAGTACCAAAAAACTTGTATAGACTGGTGTTTTTTCAATGGTCTTACGATAAGGCCAGCCTTCTCGACGTTTCGGGCGAACTCGGCATTTTCTGACAGGAAACCGTAACCTGTTTCATGGTCAGCAATGATGCTCTGTGGAGAGGCTCCCGAGAGCTATACTGACCCGGATGAATCAATTGAGCGCCATGCTCAACAGCAATCTTGATAATCTCATCTCCGGCTAGGTAGGCTCCGACCGGGGTGTATTGGCCACGCTTGCCAATGACATAGGCTTCATCGGCCTCTGAGATAGCCGTCAGTAACCGCAATGTAAAACTTTCGAGGACGGTAAATTTCAATCTGGGTGTCCCTACTCTGCCTGTGCATGCTGAGACGGTCCTCATAGCTATCGCGGGGTCAGAACGCAGCTCCGAAACCATATTTTATCTTTTAGTAAAAGGGGAGGGAAGGTCTGAGCGAACCTAAAGACGGCAATGGTGTGCAGTGAAAGCTCGTGGGCCTGACGAAGGAGTCAGTGACATGAGACTCAGGCTTGCGCCGTCCGGAATGCGCAATTTCATGAGCCGAGTCGAGTGCGACTCACAGTTCTAAAAATCTGTGTAGCGATAGAAAGAAGAGTCAGTAAGCAGTTACTCTCGATAGATGTAATTCAGGTCGGCTGTGAGAACTGGTGGGGTCGGATCGTACCCGGATGGCTGGCACATGTCAGTCAGCATGATTGATGATGATGATGATGCGAGCATTGCCGCGTCTGGACCAGAGAGGCACTGGCCATTGGCATCGGATAATGGGACAGCACTTACGGATTTCACCACGGTTGGCGACTGCCGAGCAGAAAAAAAAACCACATCAAGTCAGCACGAGCTTCTCGGCTTTCGACGTCAGGCCATTGGGGCCATTGCTCAGTCTAGCGAGGGTAGAGCCACCACCACGGGACCGAGACAAGGACTGCAGATAACTTACCGAGAATCTTCTTCATCTGCATGATGCTCGAGTTGGCTCGGATGTGGTGAACCGTGTTGGCGGCCTTGGGCTCGTCAACATCCTCGTCTTCGAAGACATCGTTGAAGGTAAGAGGCTGCTGAGGGGCTGCCATGATGGACAAAGCAACAAAGCAACAAAGCAATGAGCAGCAGCTAGGTCTTGGATAGAGGGAAGGGGAGGGGTCTGAAGAGATGAAAGAAGAAGAGCGCGGGTCGAGGGAGCAAGACTGAGCCGGTCGGTCGGTCGTTCGGTCGTTCGTGTGATGGGCTCAACAAAGTGAAGGAATGCGGGAGGGATGCTTGTTTTTGCTGAACCTGGGCAAGCCGGATATCGAGATATCGAGCGAGCGAGGGGTCTCTGGGTCTCTGGCCTAGCCTCGTGCTTTATAGTGGGGGGTGGGGTTGTCTGGAGGTGTGTCAGCCAGTGCCAAGGTTGTCTTGGTGTTTGGTGTCAAATGTCTGAGCACTCCATGTTCGACAGAGCACAAATCTGGTCTGGTGCTGCACTGCTGCGTATCCCAAACACACAACCCTGGAGCCTGTTTGGTCACCCAGATTTGCTCAGCGAGTGGGCCGAAGAATGGCAAAATAGGCAAGGCAGAAGTGCAAAAACAACGGACGAGGAAAGTCGGAAGCAGAGGGACATGGCGGATCTACTCCGTACGGGGTATGTTGATAACAATTCGGGTTTCTGCTCAACCAAGCGGTCGCTTCATACGACGAGGGTGCGGCTTTGTGCGGCTTTCTCTCTCTTTGCATAGCACCTTCGCCCTCACCATTACTTTATTTATAAGTTATTCGCCCTGCCGCCGAGGGTATCCAGAATGGGACACAAACACGATGGGGCTACATGCACCGTGTTCTAGCTCCTTTCACTTTTCCAAGATGGCAGTTACGGAGCGCGGAGGACGCAGTACAACAGGGCCTTCGTTGCTACCACAAAGCTCCGTTGTCACTATCAGAACAGTTCTCCGTCTTGTACGTTTCACGTTTCAATGTCCCTTGGCCCCAGTTGCACGGACAAAGATGTAGTCAGTATGCAGTCAGTGGGTGAACAGGCCGCTTGAAGCTAATCCAGGATCCTCGAGCCGCCAGCATGGAACCAGCCGCCCCAGCATGATGGATATCGATTCAACCACTTTTCAAATCGCCCACAATCACTTCTGCCAACAGATGGCGGTCAAGTTACGGAGACAATTTTGACTCACTGTGGCTCTCGCTATCGAGTGGAAGTGGCGCTGTTCAATCGCGCGTGAGATTTAGAGCCTAGATACTCGACGGGTTCCGAGTCTCGAGACGCCCTTGACCAGACATGCATAATGCAAGGGCTGAGTCAGCCTTCAATACGGATGTGAGCTCTTCTAATTTAGCAGCGAGGCCATCGTCGTCATGCCCACCCAGGACGGCCCTGGCCAATCAAAGAGTCGAGATAACAAGCTTGCAGTCGCAGCAGGTCATTCAGAATGGCATGTGTCGGCCTGCGCACGGGATGGACGGATGAGGGCAGGACAGGACGCCCAGACCCGCCGGCATATTTCTCTGCGATCAACTTAATTATTAGCTTTCGTTCCTCAACTGTTACCCCGTTTTCGTGCTCGGCTTCCTCTGTCAAGCTATACACTACTGAACAGCGGGCACGGAAACAGCTCGTTACGTGACAGGCATGAGTTTTTAATCAGGATCCTCTTCCTCTTTCTTTTGGTCCCTGTGCTACATACGGTTCCCTCTCATCTGATATCTCAGCCCGTGACACGGATTCCTTCACCCCCACTTGCTTCAATTCCTTCTCACCGGCTCCCTGTACCGTACTACATACAATCCACCGGAAGAAAGTTTTCGTTGGAGGCAATCACGTCACTGTCAGCCCCCGGCTGCTTCTTTTGGCGGCGCCGTCGTACGGAGTAATCAGTGCAGATGAGCGCATTCTACGGATCCGTATGCTGTGCTGTTCCCGTCCACGCGTTATTGTGGACCGGCCTAGATCGATCGGGGAACGGTTTACCAACTACGGAGTACATAATAATAATGATGATAATAATAATAATGGCCGCTAGCTTGATGCAGCAGCGCTGGCGTCCAGAGACTTTCACAGCGGTTTCGTGCCTCAAAACTACTTCGGCAACACGACCAATCTACCGGAGCCACTTGGAGAAAGTCCACAAGCGGCAAGTTCTCTTCTTCTTCTTCAAAGGCTAGTGCGCGTTCAGCAAATGTATGTATTATGGTACACATGAAGTCAATTCTCCCCTGCAGAGGAAAAGCAGCATGCCTACACAAGATAGGTCCATCAACGCTGGAGAGCGCTGTCCCCGGTCTCCGACAAAGTGGCCACGAGTCTCAAGCTCCAAGGCCTCGAGCACGTTTTGCGTCTGTATCAATATCCGTGAACCTTCCAAAGCGCAAGCGTCCTCTTGGCTTGCCTGCTCACACACCCTTTACGAGTCCCCGCCTAACAAAACAGACAAGACGCCTTGTTCTATTATCTGCCGACTGCGTTCTTGACCTTGTCCTCGACCTTGTCGATCTTGTCCTTGGCAGCTTCGACACCCCTCTCGAGTTGCGCCTTCTCCTTGCCCCCCCAATTGTGGTAGGACAGGTATCGGTATCCCTGCGTCAGCTGAGCGCACTCGTTGACAAAGTGACACGCAAAGAGGAGGTAGTTCTTGGGCTGTACGGCAAGAGAGTATCGCATAAAGGTGGCCGAGTAAATGCACAGAGCACCCGTCATCTGTCCCGAGATCCTGAACCCCCAAGACAAGTCAGCACGACCATTCGGAGACGCTCACGTCTAGAAAAGGGGGGTTTTTTTTTTTTTTTTTTCGCGAAAGCGAACCAGCTTCAACCCAGACTCACAGATCAGGACTCTTTTGTGTGTCGAGGACCGCGGCGACGGGAATGCCAAAGTTGGATACGGGTCCCCAGAAATCTGCCATAGAATTACCCTCGTCAGCTAGTTGTACTTCTTGAGAAGAAGGAATAGGGGGGGGGAGGCAGGAAAAAGTCTCCCCCCCCCCTCGCCGGCTCCCATCTTCGGCCGCAAGCTGTTGAAGCGCAAACGCCGAAGCGAAGCTCCTGACACCAAGGTGAAAAAGCGCAAAGGTGACGCAGTCCAAGCGACGGATTTAATTCCTCCCAACGGCGTCCCTTGGTCACCGACGTAAAAGTTGCCGTTGAGAAAAACCTATCGCTCGCTTTGCCCCAGGGGGTCGTACAGCCCCTCAGAGCGGCTCTCCCTAAATAAAAAGTCCTGGGTGCGAAAAGAAATGTACGTACGTGTCGAGCAAACATAGTCCAACACAGGGTTGGACCTGATCTTTGCATTTGCCGCCTTGATAAAAGCTGCCATTGTATGAGTCTGTCGAGCCGTCGAATCGGCGATGCAATGCGGGCTGGGAGGAAACGGATCGCGGTATTCTGCGATAACTTGTTGATTGTCCGCTTGCCTTGCCTTGCCTGCTTTGCATGCTTGCTTGCTGGGTGCTGTATTTTTTTTTTTTTTTTGGCAGAGGTCACGTCACGTGGCTCTCAACAAGGTCCCCGTATTATCGGGCGGGTTCCGCGTCATATCCGGGAATCCGGGGCATACATAGTTATTCTCATATCCCCGTAATTCAAGGGTGTTGAGCATACGCTCATGTGGTCGCAGCTACGTTAGGGGTGCGCACTCCGTCTTTGGCCATTTGGCCTAGCAGCTTGCTGAGTGACAAAGGGGCTTTACGCCCACTGAGAGCAGTCTTCGTTCTTCCTGCCTAGGCTATGAACATATATCACGATTGAGAAATAGACGAGTTGCAGTCGCGTAAGGGGTGTTGTGCATCGGACCTGCACAGGCAGCTACGTAGTTTGTCACTGGGTGGAGGAACCATGGTCGAGAATAGAGCAAGTTAAGTGTCATATAGAGGCCATGCATCATTATGAATCATTTGTAGGGAAGAAAAAAAATTGTAACAACAAGAAGAGAATGCTTACTCGGCCGGGAACATCAAGGGCAACGACCAACAGAGGAGAAAGGAAATCCATCCGAACCCAAAGTATCCCATAATTCCCCAACACGAAGTTTGTGAGTGTCATGAATGGTCGATCGATCAATCTGCCATGACCTCATTTCTTAAGACCATTTTCAAATATATCGCGTCAAGTGTGTTGTCACCTTGACAAAAAGAAAATACCACCAAAAGAAATGAAATTTTTTCCCGACATATCATATGTGAGGGTCATGCAAGTCGTAATCGTGTCTGATCAATATCTTCTCCCTCCATAAATTGCAACATCCTCTTCTTGCAGGTAAAGAGCCCCCCCCCCCCAAACGAAACTACTCAAACGCCGGGGGGGTTGAACCCATCACCCTTCGGCCACTCGCCCAGCCTTGCAGGGTCTCCGCCGATGCGAACAAAGACCCCGACGGCTGGGATACCACCATCGAGGACAAAGAACTGGTACCAGCCTGGGGGAGCAATGTATTTTCCGGGGGGAGTTGTGACTGTGCAAGACGTTCCTGAGCAGGAGACGGCGGGGAACAAAGTACGAGCACCCATCGAGTTTCCATGCGTACTCGAAACAGATCCTAGCAGAGATGCAGAGATGGCCCCATTCTTGGCAGCCGAGCCCAGGTTAAAGGTGACTTGCTGGCCGTAATTCCAGTCCTTGTTGGTGACTGTGAACGTCGGCCGTGGCTTGCCTCTCTTCAGATAGGGGGGAGTAAATGTCTCCACACGATACTCCTCCGGGTTGACGCCGTCTTGGGGGTCGGATCCAGAGACAAGAACGCGACCGTCCAGAAGTGTAATGGCCTCGGAATGATAGAGACGAGCAACGGTCGTGTTGGCCATGACGGTGATGCGCGATCCAAGCGGCTTTCTTGGGTCGTACAACAGAGCATTCAGGTTGGGGTCTTTGGCCAAGCCGAAGCCAGCAACACCGTGCTGAGCGCCGTTGAGGATCAGGTAGGTGCCATCTGGAAGAGGAGCCATGCACGTCATGACACGTTGGGACGGCATACGCTCAAGCGCCCATTTGGGATTCTCAGAGTCAGGGTAGATGCTGACACAGTTGTCCAGGGCGTTGGCAACACCAGTGGTCGAGCCGCCGCAAATCAGAACTCCGAGCGGATCAGTGTAAGGGGCATGCTGGGGTAGGAGAACGGCAGTGCCTTCGAGAGGATACGTGCGGCCGCCCATTGGGTCGTTGACAGCGCCAGGGATGTTGGGAAGTGTCTTTTTGGTGCCGAAATTGTTCTCATCCAGAATTCGGGCTTCGTTGTAGTAGGCGACAAAGATGCCCCCGGAGGGCAGAACGCAGGTAAATGGATACAGGTTGTTGGGATCAGTCCGCTCCAGCCATTCCATGTAAAGAGGTTTCGTGCCCGTCGGGGGAAGTATTTCGAGAGTCGGCACCGGCTTGTCGTTCGATCCAATTTCACCACCAATGACGAGAATGGATCCATTGGCCATGTTCATGGCGGTAGGGTACCATCGACCCTGCTGCAGCTTGAGTACAGCCGCGTTTTCTTCCCAATCGTTCTTGCCGGGCTTTCCAGCAGATCCGTCGGGGGTATACAGCCGAACGCCGTACAGAGAGGAGCCAGACCAACCGCCGACGTTGATCTGTCGACCGGCTTTATCGGGAAGAGTTAGACCACCGGCACAGAAAATGTCAGTCTTGACATGCATTGTTCGCCATGCTGATTTGAAGTCGTCCACCAAGGAGAGATCTAACTCATAAGCGCCAGTGGAATTGGGTGGTCCGGTGCCCCATTTCTCGAGGAAAGTCACCTTGCCGGTGATGGCCTGCGAAGTCATAAGCGGAACACAGACACCTCCGATGAGAAACTCATACGAACCAGCATCTGGAGAACCAGGAGCTGGAAAATTCCAGGTATAGAAGGGGTCACCCTTCCAAAAGTACGTGGTCAAAAGATTGCCGCCACCACAGAGGGCGGAGGGGTTTCCACTGCAAGGAACGTTGCATTGCTTGTCGTCAACCTTTTGAGAAGCTCGAGCCTGGATGTTGGCAGGATCACCACAGTAACACTCTTTGCCATATTCCAGGCCAGCGGCGTGGTATCCAAAAGAGGCGCAGAGGTCGAGGCACTTCTTGGGAGTCATGTCCTTCTCCATGAAGTTTTGCCAGAAGAAGGTTTTTTGCTGCTTGACATTGTCCTGATAGCAGCCCTCATATTGCCAACTTCCAACAGTGGGAATGACAGCCGGAGGCGCCGCGACTCGAGGTTCGCCGAGAGACATGACTGTCATTCGGCCTCCTCCACCGCAGTTCACTCGAGGGTTTCCGCCGCAGGCAGTATTGCACTCGGTGCCAGACTGGGCCTTGACACCACCGTTGACGATCAAGTTGCCGCAGAAGCACTGAGTTGAGTATTCGGCACCGGCAATGGTGTACTTGGCATCACTGCAGGCCTTTGCACAAGACTCGAGGGTCAAGCCGGGGTCATCGGGGAGCTGCTGGTTAAGAATACGGCCAGAAACGCCATCAACCCAGCAGCCATAACTGGACCAGCCGGCTGGCAGCCCCATGACGTCGGGGACCCCCGTAGAGGAAGCGGCAGCGGAAGCAGAGGAAGCAGAAGAAGCAGTGGAGGTTGAAGATGCGGCATCGCCCCCACCCCCCAGGGTGTGGGTATAGACGGAGAGGCGGCTGCCGGCCCCACAAAGGTCACAGCTCGACCCAGCGCACGCCATGCTGCAGTCAGCCGCGGGCGCCTTGATCGAGCCCGTATTCAACTGATCTCCGCAGTAGCACTCGCGCGAATACTCGACGCCGAAATACGTGGAGCCTGCACAGTACTGCGCGCATGCCGCCAAGCTCATGCTGTCAGCAGCAAACGCCTTGCTGTCGAGAGCCCGCTTGTCCGTCGCCTCGGTGTAGCAGCCGTACCAGGAAAATCCCCCAACGGCCGTTGGCTGGACGGGGCAGGCAGATGATGGCCTCGTCATTGGGTCCGATCCTGCCGATGCCGTGCTGTACATGTCACCGTAGGTGGGTCATGATCCGTCGTCAGCTTTCCACTTCATTTCATGATGCGGGCAACAGTTTTTGGCAGGTTGCAGCGGGTCACGTACCTGGTGGGCAACAACTGCCCGCCGTAGTTGTAGACGTTCAAGGCGCCTGGGCCGCCGCAGTATTCCGTGCTGTTGCCATTACAGACCATGTTGCACCCGCTGTTGTCGGGTGCTTTCTTGGCTCCGTTGGAAAACGTCTTGCCGCAGTCTATGGGCCAGGTACACGGGCACGCGGGATGGGTTAGAAACTTCTACGCATGTTCGTTCGCCCGCGCTCCTGAAACCGATGACTCCATCAGGTCCCCGCACGTTGTTTACCTTTCTCTGGCTTTCTCTGGGGTCCCTTGTCAAAACTCACAGCATTCGCCTCCGTATTCCACTCCAGCCAGAACATTTCCAGCATCCGAAGACTTGCATGCTGCCGCGCATTTGGCCACCGTCATTTCAGCACTAGGGACGGCGCCCACGACCTGCTGCGTCAAGGCACGCCCTGCTGTTCCCTCGCTGTTTGAGTTGTCATGTGTTAGTGATGACGGTCGAATGGTTTTTCGGGGAGATCAACACGCCTCATAACTTACGAATAACATCCCATTGACACCCAGCCGTCCACCCCAGGATTAACCGAAGGAGCAGTGATCTTGCTCGTCTTCCACAAGGTAAGTCTGCCGCCACCACCGCAAGGCTGAGTTGCATTTCCACCACAGGCCATGGAGCAGTCTGTGGCCGGAGCCTTGACTCCGCCAGTTGCCAACTGGCTTCCGCAATAACACTCACTCGTGTATTCAGTCCCGGCATATGGGAATCCCTTTGTGAAGCAAAATTGTGTACACTTCTGTGTCGTCATTTGTGCATCAACCGTATCGGCCGCATTGATCGTCCGACCGATATCGCTATTCGCGCCTGTGAGCATGCTGTGTGTTTCATCTAGAGTTTGGACAAAAAAAAGTCGCATAAGCCCATGGCTTCACTTACACGTAACAACCTTGATATTCCCATCCATTGCCAAGCTCAATATCGTTCGGTGGGACGAGATCACGTTTCTCGACGGATGCTGCGTCGCTTGGAGCTATCAAGGATACGAAGAACAATGACAACAAAGGGGTCAGTGGCGATGCCTTCATCATGGCGACGATGCTGCCCCGAGGCACAGCACAAGGCAAGAAGAGACAAATCAGCGAGTGAAAAATGGTTGCAACGCAGAAATAAAACCCCATGAGGTGGTCTTCATCATTAATAAATTTTTTTCGCCTGGCGGCCGACAGTCAATACCATATCACGAGATGCACAACCCGTTCATATCGGCGGCCTAGACCCTCCCACCTGCGCATGGCCGCCGACCTGACGACGAGCTACGCCCTAGGCGGGTCACTAACGGACGGACTCCCTCGGACGGGCCAACAAGCCTGGTGAGAACTACGGAGTACGGACCACCATGGACGGGCCTGGCGAGTGGAGAGCTTGCCATGGCCATGGTGGGAGAGTATACCGCGCCGGGGGGGACAACCCAGATGTGGCATGTTGCAAACCGGTGAGAGGCCTAGACGGAGACGCACTAATACTAATATTATCAGGAGGGAGGCGAATCGAAGGAGACGAATTTGGAACTGTATTCGATTGTAGGCTCATCCGAACATTCATCAATCTTGCGCCAGCTACCCCCGAATGGTTTGATCCCTGCGGGTGGCGGCGACGAGGCTGAGATTCTGGTGTTTTGTAGATATGAAGGGCCCGTTTTATGCTGCTCGAAATCTCGCATAGATCCTGGGAATACGCAGTGCTTCTGAGGCTGAGAATAGTGGTGTCGAGATGTAGAGGCTAATAATCAATAAGCTCCATGCTTTTTGAGGAGGATGGGGGACTGTCGGCTGTGCCACTGCATTAGTAGCGTGTCACCGTCGAAGCTGTCATTTCTGATCCCGGTCGTGTTCCTGGTGGGGAGGAATGTACATAAGGGTACGGATCTAGCACGTAAAGGGGTGATACATGTATTGATGATATTGGTGAATCGTATGATTGATTGACTGAAGAGGGGGAAAACCGGTGCGCCTGTGGAAAAGGGGCACAGCCCATTCCATGATGGTATGGGCGCGCATTAATGTTAACCCGCCGCGCAACAACGGAGTACATACTCCGTACCGCAACCGCGAAGACGCACGTTGTTGGAGCCACCGGCACGGCATAGCTCTTTATTCATTCTGTTCGTCAGCAAAAAAAAAAAAAAAAAAAAAAACCAGAAGAGGGGAGAAAAGAAAGTCTTGACGACACGTAGACTGAACGAATGCTACCGGATCTTCTGCGCTCCTTGCTCTGATAACGCCTGTGTACAATGTCCCCCCTAAAATATTTTACAAATCTACATGCCCCAGTTATTATTCGTTTCTCTCTAACAGCTGTGATCGGCTATACGTAATACGCAGGGTATATAGCGCCATAAAAGAGTATATCTATTTCCATAGGTTACTAGTACTAAAATTTTCATTTCCTAGCTGATATCTAAATAATTCAGGGGGTGTATTGTAAAATACTTCAGGGGGTGTATTGTATCAATCCAGCCCCGAGCCCCACCCCGTTTTGCCTGCCAAACTTAATGTAAGTCAACTTGTCCGAGCAACCCCTGCCCGCATGCAATATCACAGTGCCCAGGCCTAAGCGGGTATTAAGGCAATTTAAGGTGTCAAAGCCACGATAAGGCCGAAGGAAGGAAGCGCAAGCGATTTCAGATTGCGTCCCGAGTAATAGAGAAAGGCCCCGCGTCGTTGGAGGGGTTCTTGTGCATTTTCGAAAGGTTTAACAAGACGAATGGCGGTCGTTGGCTGTTCCAAACACACAACTCTGTCCAGAACGGAACACATGGCACCCTGCAAAGAGGAGTGGCTTTTCGGTGTGCTTTGGGGTTGCTGTTAACATTTACTCCGTCCGTACGTAGCTTCTTCTTCGCCGCTCTGGAGTCAAGGGACCATCCACGAGCCCAATTTGAATGTGGGGAGCTGACGGGATTGACGGGGTTGAGCCAGGCAATCCGTCGGGCCCTCCATATCAGGTGTTATGCACGCTCCATGATTCGGAAGAGCTGTTGCTGTCATGGGCCCGTCTTGCCGTGATTGGTACGTCCGTAACACTTCATGCGCGGGTCATGACGGCACGAGTTCCTGCTTCATACGAATCTTAGGCTGTGTCCTTGTCACGGTCAGCAAGTCTCTCGTCGGAAAGATTCCGCAGGTGGTGAATACAGCATGAGCAGATGGAGTGACGGCATTTGCTAGCTTCGAACCGTCCTTCGTGCTGTAATCCGCAGGCCGGCAAGTAAAATATCGATGCAGAGTCAGGCTCTCTCGACTTGGGCCGGGCAATCATCACCCAAGACGGGCGTCGCTTTCATAAATTTTGGCCCCCGCTTTGTCTGGTGTTCGAATGATAGATCTTCGTACGGAGTAGATGGGCTGATAGGGTCCGTGTTCTGGTTGGCTACGGGCAGGCAACAGCGGATTGTGAAAGGATGCGTGGCCAGGCTCATTTCCCGATTGCATCGCGTCGTACGGATTTAATTCGTAGCAGTGTGGCAGTACGGAGTACGGAGTTTTGTATTCATCGGTCCACTCATCAGTGGCACGTGCATATTACATACCCTCCATCCAGCATCGCCCGGTTTTGATCCCGAAATAGCACTTTCAAAAAAAAAAAAAAAAAAAAACCGAGCTGCTGCAAGTTGCATGATGCCCAGGCCTGCATCTCGTATCCGACGAAACCACGAAACCCCCTGCCAGTCGTACTCAACCACGTCGACCGCGGAAGATTACTTGGACTTGTCTACGAATGTTAGGGACACACAGCCGTCCCGACATTCTCGTTATCGGTTCGACTATGATTGTTGTTTGGCGCGACCATATCCCCTTCATAACTATTCACCAATGGCCACTCCTGCTCGATGAGTTGTTCAGATGAACACAGCCCTAGCGTTGATGTCGCCTTTGCATTCATCCCCAAAGGCAAGAGCATGCTGAAAATTCCTACCCTACATGGGCTGATGACATTCGATTCGGTTGTTCTTTGCATGCATCGATTTTATCTTGGCCAGTCACTGCCAGTGTTCCAACTTCATGCATGATATTTTACGACATGTGGTGCAAGTCTCTGGATAACACAGCATATAGGAATGCGATGCCACTGTGTGGTGCGGTGACATGTTATTGTTACACTTGCCTCACATTTTGGACCAAAAAGCCGGACGCATTATGTTGGTGAGCAAAGTACTCTGGGTTGATTTAATAGAGATTGTCCACAAGTCATCTCCTGACGATGACGTCTCTTGTAACCAATGATGGTTTCCTTCTCATGCAGGTGACTCTCTTCATTCGAAAAGTCCGGGCTATTTGACAATCACGCGGCCCCTTGCGTGCTTTTGTCATCATGTTCACTCCAAACTTCACTTGCCTCTACGGCACACTGCCTACCCGTTGTTCGAAAAACATTGTGTCGATTGTTCCTTTGTTTTTCTCCAAGGCAGAACGAACCAGCGCTGGTCTGAGCTATTGTCGAAACGTCTAAGCTATCATCGGAGATCCGTGTGTGTGCCAGTTGTCAAATTCAAACTGGCTGATAACCATGTTTACACTTGTCGCAGTGAAGTGAGAAGGACTCCCGCCAATGGAAGTTTGGCTGGTAATGAAAGTCAAGTCTACGACGATGTTGGGGTTTGCATTTTTTTCTTGGAACCATCAGAAAGAACCCTCGACTTTTCGTAGTGGTGAGAAACCACAACAGAGAGCTTCCAAGGGACAACGAATGGAAACAACGGAAACTGCCCGAAATAGATGCTCGTCTTTTCTGATGACAGTGTCACAATGAGTCAGACGTCGAAGTCACTGAAAGTAGATACATAGACGTACTGTTCGACAGATCGGAACTAATTATTGGATATAAGAGGCTCACTTTATTAAATAGAAAGATAGATAAAGAGGTAAGATGACAACTGCATGATCGAGGAATCGCTACTGCATGTTTACTTACTCGTTGATTTGTGATCATGACTCCTCCTCTGAGGCGGCGCAAGAGGCAGTGAGTGACTGCACAAACGGGGACGCGCACAGGCCAAATCGAGTTCATTTGACTCGATTCGTCGATGACTCATTTGTACTCACCTCTACATAGTGTCATTTACCGCCTACGCCAGCATCCAGGCGCCCGGCAGCTGGCGGCTGGTGGGTTCTGCAGTGTTTGCAGGTGTCTGACGTCTTGCTGTCAAGTTGTCAACCCAGAGAAATTTTTAATCCGTGGGGTCAACTTCAAGGCTCCACTCCGGTTATGTGCCTTCTCTAATGACAGACGACGATCAAAACATGAAAACTATGACAATCGCCACCTGCTTCTCATTCTATTCTTTCCCTCTTGTCCAAACCTGATAATATCCGCCGCCGCTTGTCTCAGCGACTAATATACACGCGTTGATAGCGTTCTTGCGATCCCGAAACGAGAAACTTCTACTTACTGCCGTCACGGTGGATCTGCAGGACTGAGGAGACTCTCTTTCGCTCTCGCTCTCGCTCTCGCTCTCTCCCGTCTCGGGCATGCCAGATCCAGAGGTCTCTCAGGCTCGAACTGAGTCGCAGCGTCAAAATCGGGGAAGAAATCATGGTCACCGCAGAGGTCGCCGTGGTGGAAACAGACCACAAGTGAACGGCTCTCGCCCTGGGGCCGATTCCGCCTCCTCTCAGAGCGATGCTCCACGAACACAGCCTGGCTCAGTAGCTACACAGACACCACCTCAAGCCCATGTATCCGATTCTCCAAGAACAGAAAGCTCCAACCCCGGCTCTAGAGGAAGAGGAAGAAATCGACCATCTCGAGGCCAGCGGCAATCTGAGCGAGGTGAATTAGCCAGCCGTGATGCACCTAGACCGCAAGCTCACAGGGCGTTCGGCGGTCATTTAACAAGCGCAGTTGCCGGAAATGATTCCGATTATGGGTCGAGCATCGTCGCCCCTTCACTGAGTGGCGATGCTCCCGAATTTGTGCCAGGGCAGCCTGTAGTCCCAAGGAAGTATGTAGTCAACCCTGTCTGGGCCAGTCACTTTTTGCGATGTTGCTTCTGACATAGACATAGGAAATCATCGAGGCCCAGAGTTCCGACGCAGCCAAAAGCGAAGCCTGAAAAATCCATGGCAGACGATTTGGGAACCAGGATCCATGAAGACGTCGCCAACCTCAACTATGAATGTGCCATCTGCACAGACGATGTTTCGAGGACCTCACACATTTGGTCATGTACCCTTTGTTGGACGGTTGTTCATCTCAAGTGTGTCAAGAGATGGTATGGCAACCAGAAGAAGCAGCAAGACTTGCAGTCCGCAGAGCCTCAGATGGAATTTACCTGGAGATGCCCTGGATGTAATTCCAAATTATCTGATGATCCTGGGTCATACCACTGTTGGTGTGGCAAGGATATTAGCCCTCAACCGGCACCATCTTTTCTTCCCCCACATTCCTGTGGCCAGACGTGCTCGAAGCCACGGCCGACCTGTCCGCATCCGTGCTCCCTTCAATGCCACGCCGGCCCATGTCCTCCATGTGGCTTGGTGGGACCAACTCAGTCTTGCTTCTGCGGGAAAAACGAATCTCGCAGGCTCTGCAGAGAGACCGACTATGAAAACGGCTGGAGCTGTCAAGAATTATGTGGAGATCTTCTTCCATGCGGGGAGCATTTTTGCTCGAAGCCTTGCCATACTGGACTGTGCGGAGAATGTGACATGACTGTCGAAGCCAAGTGCCACTGTGGTCGTGTCGAGAAGACCATGCCCTGCTACGAACGTGAAGAGCCTCAACAGTCTTACAGCGAAATGGACAAGAGCTGGTTTGAAGGTGTCTTTACGTGCGATCAACTCTGTCAGCGGAGCTTCGATTGTGGCATCCATAAATGTTCCGAGACATGCCACCCCCAGGAAGAACTGCCAGCGCATTGTCCATATTCGGTAGATTCAATATCTCACTGCCCCTGTGGCAAAACCCCTCTCGGAGAACTACTCGATGAACCACGATCGTCATGTGAGGATGCCATTCCTCATTGCGAGAAACCTTGTCATAAGAAGCTACCGTGCGGTCATCTCTGCGCATTAAAATGCCACACTGGACTTTGCGGGTTCTGCAACGAGACTATTGATATTTCTTGCACCTGCGGAAGAACCAGTAGCAAGTCTGTTTGCCACCAAGGTCACATTGAACGACCAATGTGTATGAGAATTTGCCAGGCAAATTTGAGCTGTGGTCGCCACAAATGCGGCGAACACTGCTGTCCTGGCGAAAAGAAGGCCGCTGAGAGACAGGCTGCCAGAAGAAAGCACAGGCTGGCAGGTGAAGCGACATCAATCGAAGCAGAGCATATCTGCATCAGGACATGCGGAAGGGAACTCAAATGCGGCGCCCACGATTGCCAGCGGATGTGCCATCGTGGTCCTTGCGCGAGCTGCCCCGAAGCCATCTTCACCGAGATAAGCTGCGACTGTGGCCGGACCGTTCTTCAGCCTCCGCAGCCGTGCGGAACCAGACCTCCAGACTGTCGCTTCAACTGTCAACGACGGCCGAGTTGTGGACATCCTGCGGTTGAACACAACTGCCACTCTGGCGACATATCTTGTCCCAAGTGCCCGTTCCTCGTTGAAAAGTGGTGTGCTTGTGGCAAGGAGAAGCTACACAGTCAGCCCTGCCACCTTCAGGAGGCACGTTGCGGGAAGGTCTGCGGCAAGAAGTTGAAGTGCGGGCTGCACACTTGCAAGAAGTTGTGCCATCGAGCAGGAGAGTGCGAGGACATTACTTCACCTGGCAAGCATTGCGAACAGCCATGTGGAAAGATCAAGTTGTTTTGTGGGCACCCGTGTCAAAAGACTTGCCACGGACAGACTCGTATGATTCCATTTCCCCCCTTCCCCCCTTCCCCCCCTCCGTGAACTACAAAGTCAGAGAAACGAGATACGCAAGCTAACAAACAACTCTTAGCATGCAACGAATCATCTGCTTGCACTGCCAAGGCAGTTGTCTCCTGCCCCTGTGGTGCTCGTCATCAAGAAGTAAAGTGCCTTGCCAGCAGTTCGAATCCTACGCCGTCCAGGCCAGAACTGAAATGTGACGACGAGTGTCTCCGACTCGAACGCAACCGCCGTCTTGCAGCGGCGTTGAACATCGACCCAGCCTCCCACCAGAACGACCATGTTCCCTACTCGGATGCTACACTCAAACTTTTCAAAGAGAACACATCATGGGCCGAATCCCAAGAACGCGAGTTCCGAGTCTTCGCCAAGAGTCCCAACGAGGTCCGTCTGCGATACAAGCCCATGACATCCACGTACCGCCAGCTTCTGCACCTTTTGGCAGAGGACTATGGGCTGGAAAGCAGGAGCGAAGATATTGAGCCCTACCGGTACGTAGTAGTCTTCAAGGGCGCGCGCTTCGTCTCCGCGCCAAGCAAGACTCTCGCCCAGTGCGTCAAAATCAGAGCCACGCAGGCCGCCGAAGCAGCTTCCGCCAGCGCTGCCGCATCGCGAGCATCGTCTCCTCCTCCGCTACCACAAGCCGACCATTTCAATGGCTTCCTCTTAATAAAGCCTCGTTTTGGCCTTACCATCGACGAAGTCACCTCGACTCTGCAGTCCGACCTCACCATCCAGCGTTCCATCCAGTTCGAAACCAGCTTCCTCCCTTCCGAAGAGATTCTCCTCCGCGCAATCACGTCCTACTCAGCGTTCTTATCGCCCACAGCCCTCGAGCAAGCACTCATCAGCATGAAGAACCGTCTCGCCAAAACCATCGAGGCCACAGGTCTAGCTGGTAAACTTCTTCTCTGCCACGTCGATTCCAGCACCACCCAAATCTCCCGGCGAGATGAATTCAGCAAGACGGATGCCTCCGGGTGGAGTGCCGTTGCCGGACGAGCCGCCGCCAAGCTGGACTATGCTCCGCCCGTCGAAGAGCTTGCCCGCGAAACAGGAAGAAGATTTATAGGACTCAGAAAGAAGAAGGTTGAGCAGCGGGAAAAGTCCTGGACTGAACGGCTCGACGGAGATGTCGAGTGCTAAATTGGACGGCCTGTAACTACTACGAGTCACGATTCACCCGACATGATTTAGAGCAGCACAATCATAAGAGTCAAGCGTTTTCTTGTTGTTTCCCATGAAAGTCCTCTGGGAAAGGCCACACTTGTTATGTATGACTCGTTCCTCTTTCCCTCTGCATCCCCCCGTACAGAAACACAGTATACTGTCCACAGCGCAGCGTACACGAACCCATCCGCAAATGCCCCCCCCCCCCCCTTTCTCCCACACAACCATCACAACCATCTGCCATCTCAACAACGATAGAACCCGATCCCCCGTCCAAACCCCAGGCATTCATACATCAACACCTTTTTCGTCAAG
The DNA here is from genome assembly GCA_003814445.1 of Epichloe festucae Fl1. Classification (NCBI taxonomy): domain Eukaryota; kingdom Fungi; phylum Ascomycota; class Sordariomycetes; order Hypocreales; family Clavicipitaceae; genus Epichloe; species Epichloe festucae. Next base: position 3,236,152 of record CP031387.1, on the reverse strand, counting down.
ACCACCTTTCGGGAGGACGAACGGAAGTGGTGGCCCAGCCATGCCCACTGCCATCACGCGACCCGGTCAATCATGTTGAACCGGCGTCACATGAGCTAGTCTGCCGCGCCACCACACCCATTTCACGGACCTACACTGACTGACTGACGCTGATGACCGCACTCTTGAACCGCCAAGGGCCGGTGGGATCATCACCACCGCTACTCGACACATGCACTAATGCTGCGTACATGACGCAAGACGGGCCGGTGCATTAGGTCTGTTTTGGCGTAGGTTATCTGGTGTGTCGGACTGCACGTGATGCTTTTCTTGATCAACACTTGCAACCTGCTTCCGAGGAGGAAGAAAGATGGGGAAATGCAATCAAAAAGATATTGGCTGGTTCGCTAACAGTATTGTACATGAGCCCAAAGAAACAACAATTATGTGCATGTTTCAAACATGTTCGTGACGTCAGAGCTGGGTATCTATCGTGAAAAAGACAGCATGCACGGACCTTCTCAGGCGCTATCTGCTGATGATCCTATAACCTTGTCTTTTCCTCGCTTGCGACTTCGGTTACAAAATCGGCAATGGCCTCAAAGTAACCCTCTTCGAGAACGCTCGAATTGTGGTCGCCACCCGGCAGTGGCTTCCACCGTTTGCTCGGGGCGTTGCAAAGTTCATATAATTGGCGCATGTGACTAGGTCTATCTCGGGGTGTATCATTGTGTTAGTTCTGACTATTTCTGCTGATGTTGGTGCATGTGATTATCGGGCAAAACGGGATTGATTGGAATGGATCTTGTCAGACTCGTGATTATGGTTTCAAATCAGGACCGCAAGCGGTTCATATTTTGTGGGTGATGCAATTTGATCATCATTTGATCCAAGGGGATTTTCGTATGAGATGAGAGGGAGGGGTGGATTCGGCTCGGAAATTGTTTAAGTATATATATAAAAAAAAGCCACTTACGGTACAATTTCGTCCTGCAAACCACTGATGAACAAGACAGGAACCTTGGTGACAAGAGGCAATGTGGAATCACTTGGCCACACTTGATGACAGAGTAATGTCAAGTACTTGGCGGGTGGGATGACGGATGGAATCAGCTTCCGCATTGATAAGAATGTGTTCTCCAAAACCAAGCCAACAATGTCACCTGCGTCTTGGTTCTTGGCTGCTAGTCGGATACTAACCGCGCCACCAAGACTTTGACCATAGATGATGAGGCGGTGGCCGCTGGTCTCAGCCCGTTCGCGAAGATACTTCAACCCCGTATGTGCATCGAGGTTGAGGCCACTCTCATCGGGTTCGCCCGTTGAAGTGCCATAACCTCTGTACTCTAGCATAAAAACGTTGCAGCCGATGTAGTTGATGAGCATCCTTGCTATGGGAAGCCGATGGCCTATGTTTCCGGCATTTCCATGGAACATCATCATGGTGACATCGGAATTCTTGCCGCCACGGGGACCGCGAATGTAAAAGGCGGAGAGTTTTTCTCCATCGTCAGTCGGAATCACGAGCTCCTCGAAGTCTCGGATACCAAATTGGGTTGGTCTGGGTACCTCTGTTCGCGAGTTCGGGGGCATATGCGACGGATATATAAGAGCCCTGAAAAGTTAGACAGCTGTCAGCACCCACACCACACCAGCGCGGAGGAACAAGCCAAGAGGACATATGGCGCACTTTTGTTTGAAGTACAGTAGAGACGTCAAGGCAGCAGCAATGCCCTGCAGACAAGATCAGCACCCGATTTTGGGTAACACTGGGAGAATCCAGTGTATCGTGTTCATGTCACTTACTGTGGACGCCAATGCGGGAAGACGCATATATGATGCTACTGAGCTAAGGGCAGAGGCAGTCTGTTCCAAATAGCTACTGAGCGTAGATGCGGGAGCGGAGTTGGTGCTCGACATTTCTGAGCGGTCAGGCATGGAGGCCTGCGCTGCTTGTAGGGGTACCTAGTCGATCTGTCGGTATTCTTCCGACTTCGTTCCCTTGGGCTGACCTCGTCGGGTGCAAAATCCAAAGAGACAGACAAGACAGACAATCAAGTGATTTGCAGTGAGGAAAGGCAGGGCAATTGAACAGAATTGTACATACGCTCTGTCTCGGCGAGGAACCAGCTCTTTACCGAGAACCAATACCCAACAATATCTATTGAATGTACAACAAAATCAGGGGTGGATAGAAAGTGCGGTTGTCGTCGTAAATGCCCAGGCGTGCCTGCTGCCTGGATCAGGACACGAGATGTAGGCTCATTGGAGACAAATCGTATGTGGCAATGAATAGCCACGTATATGGTTAGGACAGGGGGCGAAGAGATCAATAACAGACAAGTCAGAGTGTAATAATATGCGGTGCATGTGTCACGATGCCCGCCCAGGGGAAAGGGTCAATATTGTGAATGTGCGGATTTTTTCTTGCGTGTGCGTGTGCGGGCAGCAAGGCCACGGCCAGGTTGGGAGAGGGGAGAGGAGAGGAGAGAGAGAGAGCGGTTCAAGAGTGGAGCCCGGTAGTGGTGCTGTCTCGTGCTGTTCACGTGCTGTCTCCTATCTCCAGTCTGCGGCAAAAGCAGAGCAGGTGCGTCCCACGGTCCCACCCGTACCTGCTTTCCAGAGGTCTCGGACCGCCACCAACGGGGGACATGTCTAATTACCATCTGGATCTGGATCCCGAACACCTCTCAAAAGCACTTCCGGCCTGAGCCGCTGCAAGACATAATAGCAAAACATCCAAGCCGACCAGGTCTGGCGAACACGTACTCCGTACGGAGTAGGAAATGGACAATATTCAATATTTGCATCTCAAACCCCTGGCAGTGCCAGTACCACTCGAGGACGACCAAAACTTGGGGTACCGCGTCATCTTGCAGGCCGCTTATCTAGTCATTTCTCACAGCTGAAATACTGGCTGCTATCCGTAGTAATGTTTTACATGGTGGACAATCATGGCCCAGTCTGGAAGGTGCTGAAGAGACTGCAACTACAGTGGGTTGTAATCGGCTCGTGAGTCGAGGCTAAACTGAGGTCTACCACCCTATCATCTGTGAAATACAGCATGCATGCATCACATATTTCCAGTGTATGTACGGATTACTATGAGTGAAACAGAGACAGGAGATCACCGGCAGATGCCTTCTTCCTCCTTTGCCTGGCATTTGAACCACTCAGCTCAGTCCCGAAAAGGAAACGATGACTTGGAAACACATGGGATGAGAAGGGGTGTTCTGAAACATGGCAGCAAACCTCCGTCGCATGTCATCAGGAGGATGTGCGCGAGACCGTTGCGTTGCGTGCCTTCCTAACGCGATAATGACTTGCCACTGAAGCGCAGGGGCATGCATATGTACAAATGTCAGCCATGGGCATGAATGAGTGCGACAAGTTGGAAGCGCTTACTTATGGATTTCGGCGCCAGCAACGGATTCCTTCTGCAAGCTGCAAGCCCTTGATCCGTAATTCGTTGTAAACGCGCGTCACCGTCGGCGCGCTGGTATTGGACTGCCCCTGCAGCAGCGCAAACCCACGTCTCACTTGGAGACGGATCAGGGCCGTTGGCTGAGCCATTATACTCCGTAGATGTGATAATAATAAGCGCATTTTACCGGCCCAAACAACATTGGCCATTAGAATTTTATGCCATTTCTTGCGACAAGATGTGAGAACGCGGAGTGGTGGAAATCTGCTATTTTCGTATCAAACTATCGTTTTAGACGTATCGCGCACCTAGTGTGTTGGCCTCCGTGGCAATGATGTTCAGTTGAACGAACTGATATTAGGCGAGGGAGTTGTTGTGCTTGGGTGTACAAATTGCACATCGAACAGGAGCAGGAACCGTAAATGTGCCACTGGATACATATTCTTGACACGCATCCGATACAACCAGAAAATGCATTTCTTTGTTCGGCGTCACGCCAAGGGCAAGTTGATCTGATACGAGATCTGATACAGAGTATGTAGATGAGTTATCGAGGTTGATCTACTCCGTCGGTGACCCTGGCTTTCCACATGACCGGGACGCCCTTTCCCTTCCTTCCTTCGCTGCCATCATCCCTCTCTGGACAGCCAATGAGAGACCTGCGTCAGGCGAGTTTTGAGAAGGAAGGAGACCCTGGCTGGTATTTTTTGGAGGGGGTGGGTGGTGGATGGGCACGGCGGGGCGCGTGTTGGCGGCGTGGTCAGAGAGAAGATTTTGATGCTGGATGCTGGTCTGCGATGATAAATAATGACGACGAGGAATTGAATGACAAGCAAAACCGAAGGAGAATGCAAATGTGATTTAGCAAGATGGTTCGGGTCACCTTTATACGATGCCTGTCCAATCGAACCCACTGGGCCGGAATTGCCCATGTTGACTAGCAACGAGCAGCCAGTGATGTGGTCCAGATGTTGCCTCACGGTCTGCCGATTGGTGCTAACAGAAAACGTCTAGAGACAGCTGTAATACGGACTACTCCGTAAATTCCCTGGCTTCTTTTGCTCCGTTCTGACACCCAATCAATACGGCTCATCAGCCCTCGCACGACGACTACTCAGCAACGCAATTTCTTCATCTTTGGCCCATAATAAATTATTTTTTGCAGGCACAACATCCCTTTCTTGTTCGCTGCAACCTTGGTGATTTCACGATCCACGGCCCGCAAATCGAGCTTTTCTCCCTTGGACCTTGGCACCGGCCTACTTGCGCCTCTCACTGTTATTATTTGGGGGTGGGGGAAACTGGACTACCGGCTCACGCCAAAATTTTCCCGTCCACCTGTGACCTGGGCCTCTGGTTTCTCGACGCGACATAATCTTGTCGGCGCACCTGATCGCATCTTGCGCCGTCTCTGAACCCCGTCTCCCCGCCTATTTCCCACCTCCCATTCCAGTTCTTTGCAATTCTCTGCGTCATCAACGAGGGGCCGTATTGCAAATTCCACGATTACTGTGCCTCCCGACGTGAGACGCATTCCTCGACACAACCACCTCTTACTCAGACGGCCACAATCTGGTACTGCCCAACTCAAACACGCCATTCGCCCAAGCAGCAACATATCCCGGTATTGCTGCCAAAAATGGTCTCCTTTTCGTGCGAGGTCAGTCGATGCCCCATTCTGTTTTCTTGTTGCCATTCCTGTCCACACCCAAGTTGGGATTTGGGCTCATTCCACCCCCCCCCCCTTCCCCAAATCCCCACCCAGTAGCCCATGACACCAACACGCCATCGCACCTTGACATCACTGCCGCCGCATTGTCAAAGACATTCACCCACCTGCACTGAACTTGCCAGTATTCTCCTTTGTCTACCACTAGTTTTCCCTGTCGAGAGGTTCCCTTTTCATGTTCGGCTGATCCCCTGGCCCACTTGATTGTCTCTGATCACACCCTCCCCCTTTCTGTTTCCTGCTCAAATACCAAGCATACACCCCAAACATTCGTTCCATTCACTCGTATTCTCGCCTTAAGTGTGCTTTTTCTAAATGACAGCTAACTCAACTTGCGTCCGAATCAACAGGCGTGTGGTGACGTCTTGACCAAAAAGAAACTCGATCCTCACCGCAATCGCTGTCAAGGAGCTACATTTACGTGCATCGACTGCATGGTTCACTTTCAAGGAGTCCAATATCGGTCCCATACTGTATGTGCCGCTCCCACCTGCATCTCGCGCCGCGCATCATGCCCCTAGAACTTCAAGAGGTGGCAAAGTCTAATATGGGAAGCAATAGTCTTGCATAAGCGAAGATCAGAAGTATCAAGGTGCATTGTATAAAGAAAAGACGAAGAAGCAAAAGAATAACAGCAACAATAACTTTGACAAACCTACCGAAGGCCAACAAAACGGACGATCCAAGAACATGTCGCAGCAGGCCTACGTTGAAGACATCGGGGACGATCGGGCGTACGAACCTTGGAACGATTCGTTGGGGCAAACCGATGATGAACGATCTCCTGCCGAAGCCCCTCCCGAAGCACCTACGCCACCGGCTGCTGCTACAGAAGATCATGTCAACGTCTTCGACTTCCTAGTCGCCACCGGCCAGACCCCGAATGCATCTAATATGAATCTCGCGATGGAGCAGCACGGCGCAGATGTTGGCGAAAGCACGTCGTTGGTTCGTTATGAGTACGAAGCTGATAAGTACGTCATGGAAGATGATGAACCTTTAATTCAATATGGTGCTGGTCCCGTCCCTGCGGATGGCGCCTTTGTAACACCCGCCCCAAAGACCGAACGACGACGGAGCAAGGACAGAGAGCTTAAGAAGGACAAGAAGCGCAAGCGCCTCCACGTCGATGTTCCTGGCGATCAAGTCATGACTGATGCCCCTCCTGTTCTCCATTCAGGACTCACCGGAGGCTTGAAGGGATTAATGCGACCCGTCTACCCACCCTCCCCCGATTACTCCGGAGGCGACGCGAACGAAAATTCTCCTGCGAGCCCATTGAAAAAGACTAAGCACTCCAAGCACTCCAAAGGCGGCCAAGTCAGCAACAGCCTGTTTGACATGATCACCGGCGGCGTCAAGAAGTCCTCAAAGAAGAAGTCGAAGAAGCACTCTCATCGCCATGGTGACAAGAAGGACTCGAAGCTCATCGAGTTCAGACCGCAATCCAAGGATGGCAAGGCCGGTGGCGCCGACGGCCAGATGGTTGTATTTAAGCCGCGCGCAGACGCCTTTCTTTCTTTTGTGAACAAAGGACCCGAGAGCGAGAAGGGCTGTAGCATGAACAAGACTCTGAAGCGATTCCACCGGGAGCGCCAGGCTTCCGGCTCCAGCATGGCCAAGGCGAAAGAGGAGAAGGAGCTCTGGCGAACCCTGCGCATGCGACGAAATGAGCGTGGTGAAATTGTTCTTTTCACCATTGAGGACGAGGATTAGACTTTGGCTACCATGCATGCGCATGGCATGTCAGGTATAGGCAGGGCCGAGACGACAGTATTATTACAGCGGAGTTTTTGGAGTTTATAATTGGGCACACCTGGACATTTCACGATACCTGCATTGAGTTAGTCATAGACTGCATTGCGATTTTTTCCCCCAAGGGTTTTATCTTATTTCAAACGCCAGGTCGGCGGGACTGGATATACACACAAGTTTTGTCACCTTGGTTTCATCCCCTTCAATATTTTTCTCTTGTTTCTCTTCAGATAAGGACATGAGCCACAATATAGGGGGAGGGCCTAAAACAACAATGAACAGCTCATATGCATATACGACATTCTTCCAACAAAAAAATTCAGGAAGGGGGGGGGGGGAATAAAACAACCGTGTCTGCGAAAACAAAGGCACAGGATGTCGCTAAAACGGTCCCGGGTCCTTATTTTTTTCTGGGCAGTTGCGCGGAGGAGGAAGGGTTTACGTTGGCCCTGGATGTAATAATTCGAGCAGTCAATGATACCATGGGAGGATATATGTCCATCCATCGATTGAGAGAGCACTTGAAGTGATGTATTTTCTATCAATCATGTTTCCTGTTCTGAGAATGGGGCAAGATGAGGGGAAGTCATTGTTGATCTTTTTTCCTTTCAATATCACATTGTTTATGACGCTCGTATTTCTCTTTCCTTGTCCAAACTCAAGGTCGACTCGCCGGTCTGTTGGTCGGGTTGGTTGCACGATAAAAGGGCGGTGTACGATGTATTCTGCGTAATGCGGCCAGTTGCTGGACAAGCGGGACATGTATGAGAGCACAGTGTTATCCGTGTTGTTTTGACGAGGTGGAGAAATAGATGTAGTCATTTACATGACCCTCAAGGGCAAAATGTGCTGCACCATGGCCTCTCTCCTGCACAGGGGACACTCGGGCTTCTCCCTCACCCAATCGCCTATACACTCCCAGCAGAAGACGTGACCGCACTGGGTGGCGGACGGGTCCTTGAGCTCTTCGAGACACAGCGTACATTTGCGCTGTTGGCGGCCCCTGATGTAGCGCATGAGCTTGGCATCGCCGAGGTCAAACCTGGGCTGTGCGCTGACGGGGGTATGCGTCGCCGAGGCCAAGTCGACCCTGCTCTGCTGTGGCCCCCGCCGCGTCAACGGTTCCGTGAGGAGGAGATGGTTGTTGTTGGTGTTGTTGGTGGTGGAGTACGAGTTTGCGCGGTCGAGAGAGACGTCGACGACGGCGGATGACGACGACAGTGTCGAGCGGATGTGCAGGTAGCCTTGGACGGCGAGCTGGATGACGAGCAGGACGCCGAGGACTTCGTAGCCTCCTCTGTCGGGGGAGTCGGGCACCGCGCGGGTGAGGACGTAGCGCAGCGAGAGAAGCCTCTTGGCGAGCTCGTAGTAGGTGCCGTTGAAGTAGAAGAGCGCCAGGGTAACGGCCTGGATGGGCGCGGCCGACGTCAGCGACGGGAGGTGGTTGGAGACGTATTCCCAGGCGCGGGCCTGGCGGGATTCTTCCTGCCCGCCTCCTCCTCGCTTCCGGAGCGCGTCCAGCCGTCGGTGGATGATGGCGCGCAGGCGGTTGCGCAGCCGGGGCAGCGTCCTGCCCATCAGGTAGGGGAGGAGAATGGTGCCGCCGATGTAGGCCGCCCTCTTGGACACGGCGGGCAGGCGGCCGCGCGGGGATTCCACCTGAACGAGGTCGCAGTATTCTTCGCCGAGCGTCCGGTTCCCGGGGAGGGTGGTGAGGCAGAAGTAGAGGAGGGTGGCGAGGGAGCGCAGCTCGGGCGCGAGGGCGTGGGTCGAGCGCGCGCCGAACAAGCGGCGGTATAGGTCGGTCATGGCATTGGTGAGGTGGCCGGTGAAGTAGGCGTCCTTTTGGTGGGCGCGCACAATGTCTGGCGCGGCGGCGAACGGGTATGGTGAGGCTGTTGTTGATGTTGATGGTGGTTGTGGGAGTTGTGAGGACATGGTGAGGTTCGGTAAGAAAGGGGGGGGGGCGGCCCGGTTGATGTATTGCGATTGCGCGGACGATCGGAAGGCAGCTCAGGGGTGCTGTCGCCGGAAGAGCTGTGTAGGCTGTTGTGATCTTATTTTCTTCTTCTTCGGATTGGGAGGTGATGTTGGTAGGAGGAGGAAGCTGCAGCTCCGGTTGGCAGCTGGCGAAAGCCGCGGGCGGAACCCCGGATTTTTTTTTTCCCTCGGTTGGCGCTCTGCGAGGGGGGGGGGCTGTGCCGAAAGCGGCAGGCGGTTGTGTTACGGCATTATGTACATTCCCTTTACAAAAGGTACATCCTTGGCTTCTTATGGGAGAATGTATCAACAAGGTAAAATTTTCAACTGCGCGATGAAAAAAATGGCTACTGCATGTTTGCTTGCTCATACAATAAATAATGCATGTAGATACAGGGTCATTAACTCGCTGAAAAGCTACGGCATCTTTAGTTGTGTTCGCACACGTACAATGGATGCTACATTGTAGTTTTTGAAGATGGCAGTTCGCGGTGGGTCTGGCCAACAGCCCACCACCAGTTGACAGACGGAGCTTAATTACGTTGTAGCTAGTAGGTGATCCGTACCAAGCACACAACCTCCAACGTGGCTCCTGCCCAGATGGCCCCCTTTGAAGAAGAAAAAAAAAAACCCCCCATTGCACGACACGCTCCTTTGACTGCTTCTTACCCCCCTCATCGACAACTACGCAGCAACTGGCTCCCTGCGCCTGGCGCCTTGTCCGACGAATTGATCTCGCTCGCGCCGTGCCGTCGCTCCTTTCCTCCCTCCACCTGTGCGGCCCGTCCGATGACGACGCGAAGCAGCCATGGACGGTGATCCAGCTGTCGAATCGGGGCTCGATGGCTTCAGCTTGATCTTCCCTCTGCCCTATCGCGTGGGCTTCATTGTCACACTGGGTTCGTACGAGCTTCAATCATCCATCATCTGGGCAGCGTTTCCGCCCTCGCTCGCCCCTGAAAAAAAAAAAAAAAAAAAAAAAAAACCACGACGAACTGACAATTGCCCTCTACAGCGGTTTGGGGCTGGGGCCTCAATCTTCACTACCTTCATCTCCTCAAGGTTGACGTTCCTTCGTTGATACGATACCCCGGCCGTTCATCACCGCACCATATACCGCATCACTTCTCGACATATCGCCTTGCGACCGTTCTCTCGGCTCTGTTTGGCGTCTTCATGGTTCTCTTCTGGCTTCTCACATGGGGCGTAGCGTCGCGCGTGATCGACTATGACTGGATACCCATGACATATCTCGTCTCCATCATGGCAGTCTTCTTCGTGCCCCTCCGCAACTTGCCTAGCGGTGGCCGTCGGCGCTTTCTCACGACTCTGAAGCGCGTCAGCATCGGGGGCATCGCAGAAGCGCAGGATGGCAAGTTTGGTGATATACTTCTTGCTGATGTATTGACATCGTATGCCAAAGTCTGCGGCGACATCTTCGTGACACTGTGCATGTTCTTCACGTCTGGTGGATCGTCGACCAAAAGACCAGATAGGAATTGCGGCGGTACCGTGATTGTGCCCTTGCTGATGGCAGTGCCCAGCATGATCCGATTCAGACAGTGCATCATTGAGTATCTTCGAGTTCGACGAGCGCCGTACAAGGAATCGGTAGGGTGGGGAGGACAGAATCTTGCCAACGCACTCAAATATTCGACCGCGTTCCCCGTTTTGATTACCAGTACTCTGCAGAGGAATACGGACAATGCGGCAGCCAAAGCGTCGCTCAACAAAGCTTGGTTGGTGGCCGCTCTCGTCAACTCTCTCTACTCGTTCTACTGGGATATAGCCAAGGATTGGGACATGACGTTATTTGCGTCGAGAAGGGAGCGCACGTCTCCCCATCACCCGTGGGGTCTTCGCGATAGACTCATATTTCGCCCTGTGACCATCTACTACGCAGTCATGGTGCTGGATCTTTTTCTGAGATGCACATGGTCCATGAAGCTGAGCCCTCACCTGGACAAGTTTAGCGATTTCGAGAGCGGCATTTTCCTCATTGAGTTTTTGGAGGTCTTCCGCCGATGGGTGTGGATATTTTTCCGCATCGAAACAGAGTGGATTAGGAATTCGTCTACTGGGCTGGGCATTGATGACTTTCTACTGGGGGACTATCCGGGGGGGATAGATGGTGACGACGAGGACGACGACAGCGACGACTAGGCCATGCCATGCCATGCCACGAGAGCAGCGCGACTTGGCAAGGATGTTCGGTTCGCGGCAGGTGCTGCAGAAGAGAAGCTGGCGGCGGACCTGTAATGGTCGTTATTGACATTGATGTCAATTTTGACTGCCATGATCAACGCGCGCTTTGGCTCTTTGGCGCGTGGCAGCATGACTAGTTGGCCGTCAAGTTAGGGCATTTGTATGTAATATACCTGACACCTTAACACCCCCCTTGAGAGAACGTCCGTCTTACAGGCTGTGTCGCCATGATGACGAGAATATTGCTGTCTGACTGACTGACTGTCTGTCTGACGGTGGTGCGGGTGGCGGGTGGCATTTTCAGCTGTATGTAAGGCGCCGTCTTCCCTCGCATTTTGCCTCTTGACCTGTTTCGTTGGCGCACCAGTGGCACCACGGAGTACGGAGTACGGAGTACTCGGACAGGAATGACTCCATGTGTATGTATGTACGGATTTTGTGTGCAACTATTAACCGGAGCCGAGCCAGGTTCGTCCCATGAGCACTGACTGCTGTTATCTGTGCGATGCGGCAGAGCGTAGCGTGATTGGTATCTCTTGGCTCTCACGCTCTCCCCCCCCACCACCCCATATCTACCACGTCGGCTCGGTCATCGTTCTGGAAGAACTGGTAGGAGGGATGGGCGGATGAACGTGGATGAAGATGAACGTGGGTGGACGTGGATGGACGTCTCACATGCGCCGCGTGCTTGCTGCCAACTGGCTGCCAACTGCGGGGTGGGGTAGGCGGGTAAGCGGTCAGCAATGGGGCGAGAAAAGGTCTCATGTCAGACGGATCTGGGAAGGTAGCAACAGAACTACATATACATAGAACAGCCGTGGCCCGTGGGTAATAATAATGTGGGCGTGTGGGCGCAAGCTGGAACGTTTCTGGGGGAAGGAGCCAAGGAGGGGGGTTCGTTCAGCCGGTGCACACCCGACACAGACGACACGGACGACATGGATGACATGGATGGGCTCCATGGATGGGCTCCATGGATGGGCTCCATGGATGGGCTTCATGGATGGGCTTCATGGATGGGCTTCATGGATGGGCTTCATGGATGGGCTTCATGGATGGGCTTCATGGATGGGGTCCAAACTCCGTGCTCCGTACGGATAACCCCTCCAACATGCAGGGAGTTGCGGAGGATCGATCCTCCACCGTAGTCCGCAGGGCCAAACTCTCTCATGCAAGCTCGATGCGATGGCGTGGACACGGGTTTGCCCGGACCATGGTGGTCGACCATCAGGTCGGCCATCAAAGCAACCTGATATTATGGTCGGTACTCTCAGCACACTTCCGAGGAACTAATGGAATCGTAAGAAAGCGAGCGTCGCGGCCATATTTACTCGCGCATGCGCCGCCTGCTTTTCTCAATTACGAAGTTGGCCCTTGTCCTCGATTCCGCGCCCCCTCTCCCCTCCCCCTCCCCCTCCCCCCTCCTTCAAGTCTGTTGTTGTTTGCCATCTTTCCGACTCCCCTGGTGAGTTCGGGTCTGCAACAAAGAGACTGATTGACTGATTGACTGATTGACTGACCACGGAACGAAAGTTGACCTCTCGACGTTGCCATTGTTGTGTATCCTTTTGCGGGTTCACTGACTCACACTTGGCCTCAAACACCAAACAGGGCTATTGTTCCTCCCGAGCGCGCGCGTGTATCATCGAGCGGCTATTGCATTCTTCTTGCGCTCCCATTGTCGACGGTATCGATACCCGTCACGTCACCATTGATGGGCTGAAATGGAAGCAAAAGGTATTGAGTCCGGTCCTCCACCGGATTTCTCTGCTGCAGACTTGGATGGATTCACTACATCAACCTCACCATCAGATCCGCCACCAGAAGTGCCTCCACGCAGCGCATTCCGACCTGGTCACAAATACAGTGCCTCGTCTCCCGGTTTAATGCAAGCTTACGCAAACCGTCCTCTACCCTCGCTGCCACCATCGCCATCGCCTTCTTCTTCTTCTTCTTCTTCTTCTTCTTCTTCCTCTCCTTCTTTGTCTTCAATACCATCAGCAGCTATGAGATCTCAACCCCGGAGGCGAAGAAGGGTTACCCTCTCGGAAGGCTCGCCGGCATTCACTGAGCGGTTCACCGAGCGGTTCGCTGACCGGGGAGGACGGTCGCCAGCGCGTTCAGATGCCGCAGAACAGCACTACCATCACCATCACCACCACCACCACATTCATGCCAATACGGCCGCTTCCCTGATAGCCAGCCCAACTCCAAGGAGCATCTGCAACTACAACCCACTGGCACGATCATCACGGACATCATCGCAAAAGGTTCATCAGCTTACCGGTCTGCAGGTGGATGTCATGGACAACCAGCTGATGTCCCCGGCAAGTGTGAGCTCGGATACGTCCTCCACCAGATCCGACACAAGGATGGACGACTATGGAGTTCCGGACTATCACCTCGTACCTGTGTTAGAGGCCGATGACGACGAATCCTCTAGCAGAGGAAGCTCATGGGGCCCAATGTCACCAGAGACGGATGCGATGCCAGCACCATTGAACATTATTCATAGACCGATTGCGGATGGCAACGACAAGAGGATGGATGGTCTGGGCGAATCCTTCCCACAGATGACTCTGGATGACGACGTGGTGCGCCCTTGTTGGGGAGGGCCGGCACATGGTCAGTTCAGCGATATTGCAGCCGCAGGAGAGTATCACCGCTTCACGGCCAATCTCGCCACTCGCCACTCTCGCCAACTCAGTGCCGTCGACGATGCCGCCCCGTCAACTACGTCGTCCAGGAAGAAGCGGTCGTCCTTGAGCTTGGCCCTCTCCGCGGCCACGCGATTTTCTCGACGTCGTGAGCGACCCGACTCCATCGACACGTCATCATCGTCCACCTGGTCCACCTGGTCCGCAGGCACACATCAAGACTCGCCCAAGCCACCACGACAGTCCCCCGCGGACTTTGTGGCAGGTCCAGCATATTCATCCTCACCGGCACCTGCCACGCCCAGACTTGCAATCGACGTGGCCCCGCCTCGGCCTTCCCCCGCACCACCTTTGAGGAGTGCATGGGACAGCGACTCGGAAAGTGATGAGATGCCTGCCATGTCCAGCTTGAAAGATTGGTTCGGACAAAGAGCCAGCGAAGAGAACAAGGGTCACAGGCAGATGTCGAGTGCGTCCGGCATGAGGCACGATCAAAAAGCCACAGGGCCGAGGCCAGGCGACCGGCGAGAGCTACTTACTCGTCTGCAGCAAAGAGAGCAACAAATCAAACGGGAAAAGGCAGCAAAGCGGCGAGAACAGCGAAAGGAGGACTTCAAGAAGAGTTTTGCCAAGATTCCAGAAGAGTTTGTCTTTTCTCCCCCGAGATTTTTATAAGTCACGACGAATACATCTCCATCGAGGAGCTACTTTCTTTTTTTTTTTTTTTTTTTTTCCTTCACTTTTTTCCCGGTATCATGTGTCAATCTTGCAAAGGAACGAACAATATGGCATGGACAGGCGAATCGGGATATATTAAGCCGATGATCATTTTACTATTATTCCCCCACAGCAAGGCCAGGGACTGCTGACTCTCTTTCTCTCTGTGTGTCTTGTGGCCGCTTTTCTTATCGTACACAGCTGGAGCTGCCATGAAGCAGACAAAGCCTTTTTTTTTTTTTTTTTCCTCGTCTCATATGTCTAGGTGATTCAGATAGACAGTTGCAGCCAGGAATTACGGCCAAGACACAAACGCGCCGATTCCAACTATGGCTCGTGCAAGACTTGTGTGAATGTCTGCGGTACGTACCGAGCTAGTCAACTCGTGCGGTGTGGTTAGTGCTGTCCTGTTGTCCTGCTGTCCTGCTTGCTGTTCATGCAACAACGATGTACATGATGCGTACGGATTATGTTATGTAGCGTTTATTCTCCGCACCATAGCATGGAGAAGCCCCACCAACTTGTTGTGAAACGGGCACTCTACATACTTGCGTGGCACACAGATAGGTGACACAGTTCGTGACACGCAGTTGAGTGGTCACGGCCAAGACCAACTTTCGTCTCTCAACACTACGTACGGACTACGGAGTAACTTCAACTGCGCTCTCGTCCCGTTCCGCTCACCCAGTCACGGCCTCCTCCCCCCTCTTCCCTCTTGTTGGGTTCTCCCCCCCTCACCATGCCGACATTGGCATCACCTCTCGCCAACCCCGACGCCCGCCTCCACCACCATCGACGACATCCCAGCAACAACGACAGCGACAGCGACGACCAAGAACACGAACGCGAACGCGAACGCGAAATCGCAGACCTCCTGGGCCTGCCAACCCGAGATTCCTTCCAAGAGTCCCTATACTACGATGCTTCCACAATGGCAGGACTGAATCCCGTCTCGCTGGTACGTCCCCCGTTCCTCCCTCCCATCACCCTGGGTAACCAACCGCCAACCGCCCGCTTCCTCGCTCACCCATCCATCATCTCATCCCTCTTTCCAGGCAGCCCTCAACCGGCTCCGGGCCTACAAGCCTCCCCCGTTCCCCCTCTGGGACACTCTGCCTGCTCGGAAGCGCGCTGCCGTCCTGGTTCTCTTGTACGCGGACCGCTGGGGCGACTTGCGCGTCGTCATCACCATGCGCGCCGCGTCGCTGAGGAGCTTCTCGGGGCATGCGGCGCTGCCGGGGGGCAAGGCCGATGGTGTGGATGAGACGCCTTGTAAGTTTGATGTGCCCCCCCCCCCTTCCCGAAAATAAAAGAAATCCATGGGAACCATAGATGATGAAGAAAGGGAGACCCCCCCCCGGAATTGTACTCGTACTGAACAACCCCCCCCCCCCCCCCAATGCAGACCAAATCGCCCGCAGGGAGGCCTTTGAAGAAATCGGCCTACCAATGGACGACGCGCGTCTCCCCAAGCCATTCCGCATAGAGCCGCTATGCTTGCTGCCGCCGTCCCTGGCGAGGAATCATCTCGTCGTCAGGCCCTGCGCGGCCTTTCTCCACGCCGACAGGCCGGGCGGCGGCGGCGGCGGCGGCGGTGACGACTCGCCGAGCCCGCTGGTGGAGGAATCGCTGATGCCGAGGCTGGACGCGAGAGAGGTGGCGGCCGTGTTCAGCGCCCCCCTGTACAACTTCCTCAGGGCGGAGGACCTGCCGCCCCGGCCGGGCGTGGAACTGCCGCCCGGCCCGTGGTACGAGGGCGCATGGGTGTCGTGGAAGGACGCGCCGTGGCGGGTGCACAAGTTCTTCGTCCCCGTCAACAATCAGCGGGTGGTGAGGCCGCGGCGGGCCAGCGCGCGGGGGAACTTGGGCGAGGCGCCGGAGGAAGAGCAGGAGCAGCAGGAGCAGCAGGAGGAGGAGCATGAGGGTCGGTTCAAGGTCTGGGGCTTGACGGCCCGCATGTTGGTGGACGCGGCTCGAATCGCGTACGCGGAGGAGCCCGAGATGGAGCACAACGAGGCCTATGGTGATTACGACATCATCCTGAGGGCTGGAGAGGAGGGCGCGTTCAACGAGGCGGGGGAGGCCAAGATGTGATGACGATGATGGTGGTGGTGGGGGTGCGATTGCTCGGGGAAAAAGGAAGAGGGAGGTTGGGATCCGTCATTTGGAAGCTCGGTGTGCATGTACATAATTTCTCTGTCTTCTTTCTCATGAGGTCATGACGGGTATGAAGACTGGCGTCGCACGTTCATTGTGACAAACTTGGCTGGGTGGTGGGTATCGCCAACAATCCCGACGTCTCTTTTCCAAATCAGATGGCATTGGCCACAAAGATGAGCCAATTTTTTTTGTTAATGAAATTCAATAGAGCTACAGTGCTATCAAATCAACTACGATTCATGAAATTCCACGCGTCACCCATGGTATACACGGTGTTCCGTCCCCCCCAAATCAGTGACACGCATTATCCTTGGTAGCAGAAGTGCTGTGGCCGAAAACGAGATATCCGAGAAAAGCTCCGAGAGAGACAGCAATCATGACCCAGCCGTTGTAAGTCATGAAGATCAGCCTGCGGAAAGGCGGGGAAAAAAAAACGCCCCCAAAAAAAAAATCAATGGTCAAAAAAAACGAAAAAAGAGTGGGACGTATTACCAGGTCCCGGGGTGAGAGAACTCCGACTCACATGAGCATGAAGGCGTAAAAGTTCTGGACGCCGTACAGGACGGCCTTGATGACGTGCCAGCGTTTGCTGGCATTCTCCTGATTTCGTCCTGGCGCGAGGAACGACGTGGTCTCAGTGTGAGCTTCATCGTCTCCATGATTGGAAAAAGAGGAGAAGAAGATTCTCAGCATTGGGGCAACGAAGATCCCATGGTGGAAAAAGGGGGGGGGAATTTTCGTGAAACTCACGGGGCATGACGGAGAGCCTTTGGTTGATGCCGTCCTCGTACGTGCGGGAGAGAGCGCGCAGTGCTTCGTAGCCCATGGCCAGGAGGACGACGGCGGCGAGGGACAAGATGAGGCCTGGTGTTGAGCGGACGTGCCATTGGCGGAAGACGATGCAGAGGTTGTTGGTGTCCCAGGTGAAGAGCATCTGCGCGCGGGGTTTTGTTGTCAGCGGCGAGGGGGTTTTTTTTTTTTGGCGGGTGGAAACGGAGGGGGGAGGGATGGGATGGGATGGGATGCGCACGCTCATGCTGCACATGTCGGCCATGCCACCGCGGCCGCCGTGGTCCATGGCGGCGTGATCATGGCCTGCGTGGTTCATGGTTGAGTGAGTTGGGGGGTTCTTTCTGGTTGCGGTGGCGAGCTTTGTGTTGTTGAGTTGTTTACGGAGTGCGGAGTACATACAGGATTACGGATTACTGTTGGAGCAACGTTTGGCCGGACACGTGTTTTTTGGGTTGGGGGGGGGGGGTGTGGTTCGCGCTAATTCAACCAACTCACGAGCCGCCCGATCCATCCAAGTAGCGGAGATCTTCGGCGCGGCCGGCGGCAGGCAAGGCAATTGATGAACCTCGCCACTTGCGTCATGACTCGACCCGAAATCAAAGGGCAACTAAAAACGCGCATCCGTCAAAAATTAAATATGTATGCACCCGCGTCTTTAAACCCCACTTATATATCTATCCCATTGCGCCATGATTGACAACAAAATAACGCATTGTACAAGTCCCCAAGACTTGTGCAATTGACACCTATATTGCTAGGTCTAGGCGAAGCCTAGATCATCACAGTATGACACCTATAATAGCTTTAATAGTATTATTATCTCTAAAAGTTATAGAAAATATACTTATTATAGGTATCATAATTAACTTTAGACATGGGTATAAAGAATCATAAAAACATTAGCTATACTGAAAATGTGTGGGTGGGTCGTTCTGACGGATTAGGACCGACGGCGTGTTTAAAGGTTCTAACAAGACGGAACAAAACAATAAAAAAGCAGCAACTACCACCAGCACCAGCACCAGCACCAGCAGCGAGCCGTGATACTCCAATCCATTCCATTCCATTCCATTCCATTCCACTGATGCCACAAATCGCATCCCTGCCCTCTCTTCTCTTCGCATCGACAAGCCCTTCAACATGCTCGGCCCCCCAGTCAACCTGCCTAAATGGTCAGTCAAGTCCACCACAAACCCCAGCCTCAGCCTTCCCCCCGTCTCTCTCTCTCTCTCTCTCACATGTGCTCCCCGTCCCCAGGCTCGACGAGAACGCGCACCTGCTGCAGCCCCCCATCAACAACTACTGCGTCTACAATGAGGACTTGACCGTCATGGTGAGATTAGCTCAACCTTCCCCCTCCTTCCCCCCCTTTCCCCCCCCCCGGGGGGGCCCTTGTCCTGTCACTTCTCACACGAACCTTGTTTTTTTCCCCAGATTGTCGGCGGCCCCAACGCCCGGTCAGACTACCACATCAACCCGACGCCCGAGTGGTTCTACCAGTACCGCGGCGCCATGATGCTCAAGGTCTTGGACCACGACGGCGTCTTCCGCGACGTGACGATCCGCGAGGGCGACATGTTCCTCCTCCCGCCAGACACCCCCCACAACCCCGTCCGCTTCGCCAACACGGTCGGCGTCGTCCTGGAGCAGCGCCGTCCCGCGGGCTCGGTCGACCGCTTGCGCTGGTACTGCGCGACGTGTCCCGGCGGCGTCGTCGTCCACGAGGCCGCATTTGGCTGCACCGACCTGGGCACCCAGCTCGAGGCCGCCGTCAACGATTTCAAGAGCGACGAGGAGAAGCGACGATGTGGCGCGTGCGGGGACCTGGCTGACTGGGCGCACAGGCCGGGTTCCATATCTGATCCCAATCTCACGTCAAAATGGACTCAGGGAGAAGGAGTGACAGAAGAGTAATTGTGGGAGATTGGGAAAGGTTGTATGTATGTGTAAATATGATGAGGAATGGGAAATGACATGTAGTGATTGTGTATGAGAGAAGAAAAAAAAAAAGCCAAAAAAAAAAAAAAGAATTGATATACGCCTTTTCTACGAGAAACCACCAACTTGTGCAAGAAAATAGCGCAACATCAACTTTCTTTTCTCTTCACGTCTCCGAAAACTGATACGAACAAGGCGACTGCTCAACCCTAACCTCCATCCTTCCCTCCTCCAGCTCCTCCCCGTCGACCCTCACTCCCGCCCGCATCACATCCCCCGGCGCCACGGGCCCGACACCAGCCGGCGTGCCCGTCAGCACAATGTCCCCCGGATGCAGCGTCATGACCTTTGAGATGTCGCTCACGATTCTCGGGATCCGGTAGATCATCAGCCCCGTGGACCCCCTCTGCCTCGACTCGCCATTCACGTCCAGGAAGAGCTCCACGTCGTGCGGGTCCGCAATCGCCTTCTTGGGAATCACCTCGCTCATGGGGAGGAACGTGTCGAACCCCTTGGCAATGTCCCACGGGAGGCCCTTCCTCTTGGCCTCGTCCTGCACATTTCGCGCCGTCATGTCGATTGCGACGGCGTAGGCTTTTGGGGGGGGGTTCGACAAAAGGCGTTAGTTCAGCCGTGGGCGTGGGGGTTCTTCTTCTTTCTTTCTTTCTTTCTTTCAAAAAAAAAAAACCAAATAAGAAATGATGAGAAACGAAACGCACCCCGGATGGCTTCCAGCGCCCCCATCGCATCGTCCGCCTCCAGGTCCCGCACCGTCTTGCCCATAATCAGCGCCAATTCCACCTCGAAATGCATCTTGACGCCCCCGGGCCGCAGGCACGGTCCCTCGCCCGGCAGGACAATGGAAGAAGGCGGCTTGAGGAAGAAGAAGGGCTGCTTGGGCTTCATGTTTTGCAGCTCGGCGATGTGGTCCCTAGGTGTGAAGGCGTTGTTGGCACAAACCTCGCCTCGTGTGTAATGACCCCGTGTGTAATGACCTCGTGTGTAATGACCTCGTGTGTAATGAGACAGACCTGTGCATGAGAACAGGGGTGATCGGGGGGGGGGGGGGGCAACAACGTACGCGTAGTTGCGCCCGATGCACACCACCTTGCCAGCTTGCCTGAGCGCAGAGGCGGCTGATGGCGCGGCGGCCGTCGTGGCCATTGTTCGGCGGAGGGCGAACATTGCCGGGTTTTCGAAAATGGCCAAGCACGATGTTGCACGATGTTGCACAATGTTGCACAATGTGATTGACGGGCGGGCGGGCTGGGGGACCGGTCGTTGTCGACAAGGGACGAGTGAGTTGTTGGTGTGAGTTTGGCATGAATGAGGAAGGGTATGAAGCCCCCGGGTATGAAGGGTATGAGATGAGGTACAATGAGATGAGAGCCGGCTCTCGGAGGTGGTGTGGTGACTCGTGAGCGAGCTCCCACTCCTCCCACCCACCTGCCTCGGACCAGGCTGGACGGGGCAACGTGCAAGTACAGTGGGGTGTACACAGTGTAATGGGGGTGCGTGGACTTCAGTAATCATCGTACTCGGATACATACGGAGTATGTACACGCCATCTTTAACATCTTCATCTCGTTTCTCTCCCACGCTCAATAATCGAGTAATGCTGTCGCCTGGCAATGCAATTTCCGACCCTCTTCTCCCCAATGCAAAATACCCTCACAAGGTCTGCGCGTTGGCTTCTTCTGTCTAGGCTACATATCGGTACATGGACGGTGCGTCTTCCTCATCCGGCCGTTCTAGATATTCTCGCACAATCAGATCCTCGATCCGTTTCTTGATCAGCGAAACTTCAGGCTTGAATCGCCCTGCGAGCTGGGAGAGAACCTCGATCACGAGTTGCGAGTGACTGAGCTCCTTTCGAGATCTGGACCATCATGTTAGCAAAGGGGGGGGCACAAATAATGATAAAAACGATGACGTGGGCTGGCTTACTTCATGATTCTCACAATGGCGGCATCCACAATGTGAGCTCTTGTCTGATTATTCTTCTCTTCGGTACTCTTCCTCTCCTGCGTATCTTCGACCTTTGAAACGGCATTGATGATGGGCGCCTTGATTCTTACCGTCTTGCTCTGGAAACTTGAGTTAAAGGTAAACTTGTCGCCGGCCTTGACAGATTTGGTGGCCGGGTCTTTGGCCAGCACGCGGGATTTTGGGGCGACTGCGATAGCTGTCAACGCTCTCATGAGGTCCGAAGTAGAGATGTTGGTCTTGGCTTGGATTTCCTCAAAGGATAGACTTTGGCCGTCGTCAACATCGTTGAACAACAACATGATGACCATGGCAAAGGTCGGCACGTTGATCTCATATCGCCTCTCCTTGGCCAACGCACCCGACTTGCCCGGAAGGGCAGGGAAGACACATTTGATGTCTGCGCTTCCAGTAGTGCCAATCCATGTGAGTTTGCGACCGTTTCTGTTTGTGAGGTAGAACTGCTCAAAGCTGGTCTGGAGGCGTTGAATATCGGGCGGGTAGTTGCAGGTGACACGGGAGCCGTCGCCCATGGCCGTCTGCCGGCCCATGACTTCCTGCGGCCAGTAGTTAGTGGTCAGCACGCTGACGTTGAGGTCAATGACCCTCGCGCCTTCGTTGACATTGCGGACATGGTCGCGGTATGTCGAGGTGAGCTCTGACGACGTCACCAGATCACGGAACATGCCCTCAAATTTGCTGGTGAATTGTTGTCCCAGTTCCTGCTTCATCCGTGAAATGATTTGCTTCTCCACGTCGTGGCTTTCTGATTTGCCGTGCAGCAGTCTTCTGGCCAGGTGCCTCTGGTAATATGTTTGGAACAAATCGCGGTCCAGCAGATAGCGAATGAGAATGATTGCCTTTTCCAAGACTGCGTCCACCTCGGCCTCGGTTTTGCCTCTGATGCCTCTCTTCAAGTTATCGTCAATAAATAAAGACACATATTCTGAGCTTCGCGAAAACATGTTGATAAAATCGGAAAAGCTCTTGGTCAGCGATGTCTGGATCACAAGGTCATCCTGGAAGCATCGCGTCAGCAGATTGTCGAACTTGTCCTTGAGCCGCAACACGTCGTCGACCCATTTGATAGCAGCCGCGGTTTGTTGAGCCGCGGGATTCAGATTCTTGGCTTTTTCTCCTTCGCCAGGCTCGTCTCCGTCTGCTTGCGCGGTTGAGAAGTCGGTGTTTCGCGAAACAGTCTCGATTTCGAGTCCCAGCTCGACGACCCGCTTCTGCAAAATGATTCGCAGAGACGTCTTTTCCTCCTCGACCCTCGAAATGAGCTTGTACAATATCGACAAGTCATCGAGCTTGTCATTGTCAATCATCCATCTCGGACCACTCCCTTCCATGCCCAAGAACTCTGACAGATGCTCTACGATGAGCTGCTGGTCAATCACCGAGGAGACCTTTGGAAGCGAATCCGATTCTATTGTTGTCCCGCACCGGTCAACCTCCTCGTTCAACCGCCTCTGTGTATGTCGCAGCCAAGTGCTGGCGTCGGCCTCCCGGAGCAATCGCTGGCATTCCGCGCTGTAGAAGGACTCGCTGTTGCTCAGGAAGCGGGGTTCGAAAACTGTCAGGTATAATTTGTTGCTCTCGGTCTCATCTTCGGTCTCGTACAGGCAGCTCAGCATGCGGCTGCAGCTGCGTATTAAATTCCTATCAATAACGTCCCCCTCGCGCTCCATGTCAATCTGGTCCAGCATGACGGAGATGAGAATGTCAATGACCGCGTTGCTGGAATTGGCGTTGAGGCAGGATCGCAGAATATGGTCGCGAAAAAGTGCGATTGTGGTTGCGAATATGGGAACCCGGTTGGGCTCTTGCTGGGTGTAGCCTCTATCCAGATACATGAGAATATCCGCAGTCATGTTCATCGACATGTTGTGGTCTTCCCAAGTGTCTCGTAGGCCCTTGAGAAACTTTTCGCCCGTTTGACGTCTCTCGTTGACGGAGCTCGTCAGGTTCTTGTCGACCCCGATGCTGATCAGGCTCTTGGTGACCAAGACCTCGATCTTGGGAATGACGTGCTCGGCAAACCATTGTTCTTCGAACTGCTTGACCCGCTCGTACAGGACTTCACCCTTCTTTTTGAGCACAATCTTGTAAGCGGCTCTGTACAGCTCTTCGAAGGATAGTCGGCCACAGCTCTTGTTGTGGATGTCACGCAGAGCTTCCTTGAGCATGTTCCAACAGTCTTCAAAGTCGGCTCCTTCTCCAGCGCCATTCGGCTGCGAACGAAACATGTTAGCCAGGATATTCTTGCGCTTGGCTGCGCTGTGCCCAAAAGCTTGGCAAGTCTGACGGCTGCAGGATGGAGCGAGCTATCTATTATGGCAGGCAGCCTGAAGAGCACTCGCATGCCCTGAGCGGCTCTGAGCGGCTGTGAAGAAGTCTTGCCATGGTTGGAACTGGAACCATGAATGAGTCCCCGAAGCAGGGTGAAGCACCTTTTGCGGGAAATGTGAGGGTTGTTTGTTTGTTTGCAAGGGCGGTGGGGCGGAACAGCGCAGAGTTGTGAAGTCATCAATCAAGGTGAGGTGACAAACTTACACGAACAATTCGACGAGGCGGGCGGATGCGTCCAGCCCGAGCGCCCGCACCACCTCGTCCCGAGATCATGATGGATACACCTTTTGATTGCAAGTGCGCAATCTATGTCTATGTCGGCTCCGATGCACGATGGAAGAGGAGGACGGCTCAGGTTCGCTCAAGCCGAGGCATAAAAGACAAGACGTCTGTCTGGATTCTGGTGACTCTGGTGATTCTGGTGACTCTGGTGACTCTGGTGACTCTGGTGTGGATGATGTGGTGGTAAAGTGGTGGGGTAATAAGTCGAAGCCGAATAAGGACCTTGTCATGTGTTCAGATGACGAAGACACGAAGCCCATATTCAGCAAACCCTGCGCGGAGCTCATGAGGCCTTGGTCCCTTCCAGTCCCTCTGGTTCTTGTGGAACGAGAGAGCAACTAGAGAGCAAACAACATGGTGAAGCGTCGTCCTCAGCCTAAGCATTGACCAAGCATACAGGAATGAATGAATGGATGGTTGAATACAGGTCACGGTTCGCCCATGACTACACGTTTGCTGTCTATCGATAAGGGGGGGGGGCTTTTTTTTTGCTTTTTTTGCTTTTTTCCCTTTTTTCAGTTGTCCCCAGACCCGCGCGGGGTCACCTTTTTCCGGCTCCCGCCTCGTGAAGCGGAAGCAAGCATCCAGAGGCAGCTCACACCTGCCATGACGACTTTTTGTCCCCGGCAATAGCACCAACGTATCTCCTCCATCGCCCAACATGAAGCTCGTGAGGTAAGTGCGATATTTCCGCAGTCTCGAGCACACGGCTCGCACCTCAATACATGGGCTCCGCGTCGGCTGGGTCGTCATTTTACCATGCAAGAACAGGAACTGATCATTTTCGCGACGCTAGATTCTTGATGAAATGCGCCAACGAGACGGTGACAATTGAGTTGAAAAATGGTACGCATCTCCCTCTTCACATGCTCGCTTTGCCGCCAACGACTCCCAGACACGTGGTCTCTTGGCGTTTCTGTATAAAAATAAATCCCGAGACTCGATGCACAAAAACGCCCGCGCCGAAACACGATTGTTAACAAACATTCCCACCTCTAGGCACCATTGTTCACGGCACCATATCGTCCGTCTCGCCGCAAATGAATACTGCTCTTCGAACCGTCAAAATGACGGCCAAGGGCCAAGACCCCATCTCCCTTGACACCATGAACATCCGAGGATCCACGATCCGATACTTCATCCTTCCCGACTCTCTGCCCCTCGACACGCTATTAATCGACGACGCGCCAAAGCCCAAGAACAAGGCTCGCAAGGAAGCCGACCGGGGTGCTGGTGCCGGTGCTGGTCGCGGCCGCGGCGGCAGAGGTGGTGGCGGCAGAGGCCGTGGACGAGGTCGCGGGTTCGGTCGTGGACGGGGTTAAAAGCGTCTCCGGAAAGACATTCAATGGGGGTTTGCAAAGATGAAACAACTTTGGCTGAGCATGAAAACGCCGTTGTCCTGTGTCATCAACGCCACCTCTCCGCCACTATCAGACCAGCCAAGGAGGGGGATATCATCTTGCGCGGGGATTGTAACGGCATGGCGAATTGAAAACACCGACGGTGCTAGTGGCCATGTTTTTATTGGCAGATGATTCCATGGCCATGTCAAGAAGAAAGAGCAGACTCTCGTGCTGCTTCGACGATGGGGGCGAGGGTTCTATCAAAAGGTGGGAAGTGCTCTTATCATTTTGCCAGGGGGGGGGGAATTGGTCGCACAATGCGATGATACTTGGCGTTTGGGATGTTTGGCCACCAGTTTACTCCCCCCCAAAAAAAAAAAAACCCCTAATCCATAGATGAATTCAACGCAAGTGGGCGTGCGTCGTGCAAATTTCTAAACAGAACGTAGACGCAGGAACATGATATGACGCATGTATGTATAGAAGCGTCTCCTCCTCATCAACTTCCACTTCCATTCCCACCCCCGTGGTCCCTCCATATCCTCAAAACCTGCAGCTTCTCCCACCCAGCCGTCTTCCCACTCGAGGCCACCGTTTCAGCCCTCCATCCGGCGCCGAATCCCCGGATCCTCGCCTTGACACGCTCAGGCTTGTTCTGCGCACACAGCAACAGGTAGGCGCATCCTCTCTGTGCCAGGATCCGGGGCAACACGGCCACCAGCCTCTCCGTCGTCTCCATGCCGTCCCTTCCCCCCGCATACGACAAGCTCAGCAGGTACGAATCGTGGTCCCGGCTCGTGGTCCCCCCTCCGTGCTCGTCCTCGTCCTCGTCCTCGCCCTCGCCAAACGACGCCGGCCGCACGGGCATCTCGGGCGTAGGAACATACGGCGGGTTGAACACCAGCACGTCGACGGCGCCGTCCCTCCACGGCGTCGCCAGGTCCCCCGTGAAGGAGCCGAGAAACACGCCGCGCGAACCGGGACTGCTGGCACTTGCCCCGGCCGCCTTGCCGACCGTGGCGACCGTGGCGCGGCACGCGAACGAGCTCACGTCCACGCCGGCGGTGAGGACGTGGCGCGTCCCGAAGATGGCGAGGGCGTGGGCGGTCGCGAAGGCGAGGACGACGCCGGATCCAGTGCCGACCTCGACGACCAGCGCGGGGGGCGAGGACGGAGGAGGCGGGAACCGGGACCGCAGGAAGGTCGTCTCCGTGGCGGACGAGAGCGTGTCGAGGAGGAGGAAGGAATCTTCTGCGGGCTCGTAGACTCGGTCGTAGGAGACGTGCGATGTATCTGGTGTTGGGAGCATTTCTTTTTTTTTTTTTTTTTTTTTTGGTTCGCTTATCTTTTTATTCCCTGACGAATGGGTTGCTGCTGATTTGATATTTTCGGGGGGGGGGGGGGGGTTGAAGAAGTGATGATTTTTTTTTTCGTTGTTTCTAGGCCGACGAGGTTAAATTCGGTCTGAATGTTCGTTTTCACACACAAGTCACTCCAGTCACCACTCACTCACTCGTACTTTGTACTTCGCAAAGTGACTTTTGTTTTTTTTGAGAAACCCTCAGGCCACGTCTCCACTTCTCACACCCCAAACCATTCTTCAAACCCCCAAAAGTGAGAAAAGTGAGAAAAGTGAGCAAAAAATCACAGCACAGCGCAGCACGCAGAGCGTCCCAAAATCCTCACGTCAACCCCCCAATCCTCCTCCTCCCCGATCCTCACCCCCCGCCCCATCCCCTCCACCACGCGAACCACGTTCCTGTCGTGCCCGACGCGCAATTGCTCCTCGGCGCACCGCGGACACGCCCTCCCGGCGGTGCGGTACATTCTCGGCGCGGCCTTGATGGGGCCCGTGTCGCAGGGCAGAAAAGTAGGGCAGTTGGAGAAGCCGAGGCCGGGTGCGCAGGGGCGCGAAATGACGGCCCATTCGTGGTGGCACGTCTTGTGGTGGAAGTAGGTGACTTGGCACATTGTAGGAT
The DNA here is from genome assembly GCA_003814445.1 of Epichloe festucae Fl1. NCBI lineage: Eukaryota > Fungi > Ascomycota > Sordariomycetes > Hypocreales > Clavicipitaceae > Epichloe > Epichloe festucae. The sequence goes on along the minus strand of CP031387.1, from coordinate 3,208,874 downwards.
TTGCGCTTGATCAAAGGTTTACAAAAAGAGTGGGTGAGCTTGGTCGAGTTCAAGTTGGTGTTGCGTGAGGACAGCAACAATGGAAAAAGAAAAGAAAAAAAGAAAAAAAGAAAAAAAGAAAAAAAAAGTCGGCTGCCTTGTGCACAGCAAAACAAAAAGTGAATCAACCCATCTAGTTAATAGTTCCCCTGCTGCTGCTCTACAAACGTCGACTCGGCCGTGAGACCCCCCCCTCCCGTCAATCCTCCGCCTTCCGACCCGTCATCAATCACCTCATCCTCTACAGACACGAGTTTCGACAGCAGGAGCTCCATCCTCCGCATCGACTTTTCCATGACCTGCATCCTGGCGGCCATGCTCTCTGGGGTGCTGGCGTCTTCTGTGCGGGAACCCCTCCGTTTGTGCGGAAACATCGAGTCCCTACGCGATGCCTTTCGTGGCTGCGGCAGTTGGCCCTCGGCTGTGGGCTGCCTCGTGAACTGGCGTCGGATGAGGTGGTGCGTCAGGTGGTCGTCCACGGCGATGTCGCGATGCACGTCTTCGGGGGGCGGCACTTGGAATACGGCGCGGAGGTAGCGATGAGCAGACAGCTGCCACTTTTGCCAGAACCATTTCTTGGCCCGCGGGTAGATGGTCTGCTGGCTGGCGGATTGGGACGGCCAGAGAAGGCGACGCTCGGCCACGGCTATGATCAGCAGTAGTGGGAGGTTGACGAGGCGGACCGTGGCTACGTGAATCTTGTGGAACCACCGCGGGCTCACGACGAACTTGAGTGGTAAAAGAAAGAAGACGGCGAGGAGATTGAAGGGGGGTTGGTAGGCAAACACCGCATCCGCCTTCACCCCCTCGAGCGTCAGCACCGCTCTTCGGTACTGGATTTCCGCCGTGGCATTGGTCGAAATGTTGCTGAACGTGTTGGAAAGCATGGACACGAGTATGGTCAAGAACAGAGTGTTCCCCAGAAATGCAAAGGCCACCATCAAGCTTGGTCCAAGGAGCCAGTGGAACTCAGTCTGCGCAATTGATTGTCAGATGTCAGAGAGAAGAGAGCGGAAGGCGGAAGGCGGAAGGCGGAAGGCGGAAGGCGGAGAGCAGGGTAGAAGTAGAGAAACTTTGGCTTACCGAACGCTGGATGCCCGTGCCATCCAGCCCAAACCAGATGTATATCATCCATTTCGATATCGTCCTGTACACTGTCAGACTTCACTGCTCGCTCATAGGCCGCGCCTCCTTTCCGAAAAAAAAAAAAAAAAACGTACAGAACCGGATGCGCCCCCTCGCCCAACCACAGGAGGGCCAGCAGGAATCCCAAAAAGCACCATGCCGAGAGGGCTGTCAAGAAGAAGAAATCGACCATCATGGATCTCAAGCACAACAAGACCAGGTTGTCCGAGAGCAGCGTGAATGCCACCCGGGGTATCAGTACAGGAGCCGCCAGAGCCAGCACATCAAAGGCCTGCTGCCCAGGCCGGGCGATGCCCAGCCGGAAACCATGTATCCGCAAAGCGACGTATATCGAGTAGATGCACACGAACGTGACGTCGAGAAATGACCACAGGTTTTGCGTATACACGCCCCTTGTTGCGAGGAAGAAGAAGAAGAAGAAGAAGAAAAAGTTAGTGCCTGACCCCATAACACACAGAAAACACAAACAAACCACCTGAACAAAGACCACCGAGAAGAGAGGCGTTGCCCCCCCCCCCCCCGTGTCCGGCAAATCAATTCGGAGAACTTGTGTGCGCAAACTCACCACCCGTGAGCCAGAATCGTCGCAAACTGGTCAAGACCCCACCCAAACGCGTATATGGCAAAAGCCGCTTCCAACACTGTGAGCTTGCCCTCCTCTCTCACGAGCATGACAGCTATGTACAGGGTCAGCAGAATGGCAAACTGGATCTGTTCCAGAATGTTTCGATTTCGCGGCACAATCAAACGGTACTGATTCAGCAAGGGCGATTCTCTTGGTTCATACAGCGAAATGGGTTTCAGCTTGTAATGATCCGGGATGATGTCCCAAAACGTGGACGGCGTGTAAATAATGCGGCCGTCGTAAATGGCAGAAACCACATGGTGGCAGGTGCTCGAGCTGAGAAAGTGCTTGCTCTCGGTCAAGATGGCCACCTCGAGCGACGGCAAAGTGCGGTGGAAAGTCCACGACGTCTTGGCCTCGGCCTCTTCTCGAATATGATCCGGGGCGTTCTGGAACGGCTCGAAGCCGGCCACGAGGATGTGCGCGAGCAGAAGCAGGCCGTCGGTGCCTTCGTGATCCTCGCCGAAGCGGCGCAGGATGCGGGTGGCAATGAGCTCGCAGAGCGTGGCGCGCGTCCAGTTGACATTGTGCCTGGTGCTCGAGTACGATTCCTCCAGCAGGAACTGAGCGCGGTTGACGAGCAAGCAGTAGACTGGGAAATGTCAGTTAGGATCCTAACCTTGGCTCTCATCTTCCTCGCGCGTCAAGTGAAAAGGTGCCGACACCCACTTATGGAAATATCATCCAGCTCGTAGAACTTGTCGACCAGGGGCCGGATGACGGTCACATTGATCCTGACGTCGCGCAGCTGCTCCAGGCTCAGGTAATCCTCCACCACGCTGATGATGTCGCGACGTATGCGATGAATGTTGGTGTAGACGGGCAGATGGCTGTGCGGGCTCGTCATGCAGCTGTAGTAGACCTGGTCCTCCTCGTGGTCCTCGTGGTGGCCCGTCTCTTCTTCGGCTGTGCCATGGTGATGCAAACACAGCCTCCTGCTGAGAAGAGGGCGGCGCTCCTCGGCCGAGGGTGGCAATGTGATGCGCCGCCTGGTTCTGGCGGCCATCCGACTCGGACGTGTTCTGCTGCGCCAAATATGAGTGAGAGATGTCGGGGAAGCGATGCCTGTGGGATGCACGCTCCAAGCAAGAGTACGTACGGATCACGGAGTGAAGATGTGTTTTCAATCAATTGCCTTTTCAAGATAACAGAAAAGCTGGTTCGGAGTTGCAGTCAACGGAGCCTGGTCCAATCTTGGACCTGATTGGCAGCACTGGAGCAGCAGCCCAGTACATATGTACATACATACATACGTACATGTGGGGGTTCGGGGGTTCCAGCCAATCAATCTTCACTATTCAATGTCAATGCTCCGTGTTCCCAGCCAGCACCCTGCCCGTGCAACTTGTCGGCACAGGGAGGGGCGGGGGGGTTCCAGGTTCCTGGGGACGGACGTTGCCCAATGAGGGGGCGTCGGCGTCGGCGTCGGCGTCGGCCTGCCTGCCTGGCTCCTTGAATGTCAAGGCCAGTTGTCTTCTTTTTTATAAATTTAATAAACAACGCAGCCTTCTTCAGACACAGACGACAAGACAGAGACGACGAGACAGAGACGACGAGACAGAAACTACAGCTTCGCCACCTTCCTATCCGCCTCCTGCGCCAAATCCCACGCAAACTGCGCCAGCGGCCCCCTCCTAGTAGCATACTGCTTCGCCTTCTCACTGCTCGCCTGCCTGCGCGCATATCTCGCCGCAATCCCCTGGCACACGCCCGCCAGCTTGAACATGCTGAAGGCCATGCCCCAGCTCATGTCGGGCCGCGGATCGTATCCCGACATGTCGGCATACCAGCCCAGCAGCTGCTCCTCCGTAGGCAATCCCGGTGTCCGGCCGGGCAGGAAACCCGCGGCCGACTGCACTCCAGCATCGGCGTGCCTGCCCATGTAGTATTGCATGAGGAGGTTGCACACGTCGGAGAGGGGGTGTCCGACCGTAGACATTTCCCAGCTACACAGACAAAGGTTCAGCGTGTTTGATCCCTCATGACCCATGACCAGGGAATTTGGATGTGGATGTGGATGGGGGGGAAAGAAAGAGACAAGGAAAAAAAAGAAAAAAAAAAGAAAAAAAACTCACTCGAGTATGCCAATCACTCGTGGTTCCGTCTTGTGAAAAACCAGGTTGTCAATCTTGTAATCGCCGTGCACCAGGGTCGTCCTGTCCCTCGGCTGGCCCTTCTCGTTGGCGAACAAGTCAACCGTGGCCTCAAAGTGCGGCAGCCTGCCCACCTTCTCGCCCGTCTCGACATCCTCAATCGCCTCCTGCGCCAAGCAAATGGCGCTCCACGTCTGGATCTGCCTGTTGTAGAAACCGCTCGGCTTCCCGAACCGCTCCAGGCCAACCTTTTTGTAGTCCACGGCGTGGAAGCGCGCCAGCGTCTCAATCGCGGCCCGCCACATGGCCGTCCTCTCCTCGGGCGTCACGTCCGGCAGGGTGAAGTCCTCGATGATGCGCCCGTCCAGGAAGGCCATGATGTAGAAGGGCGTGCCGATGACGGAGGCATCCTCGCAGAGGCAGTACGTCTTGGGGACCGGCACGTCCGTGTTTTCGAGCGCGTGCAGCACCCGGTATTCTCGCTCGACCTTGTGGGCCGTCTTGGAGACGAGTTTGCCGGGGGGCTTCTTGCGCATGACGAACTTTTGCGAGTCGGCGGCCGTGATTTGATACGTTGGGTTGGATTGACCAAATCCAAACTGTGGCCGAGCGAATTTCGCGCGCGCTGATTAGCTTTTTTTTTTTTTTTTTTTTTTTTTTTGTTCTTGTAAAATTACTCTCCCAAGCTTGCTGGAGGAGGAGGGGTCCGTCGCCTTGCGGGCAGAACGACATACCTGCTTCACATCAATCGGCAGCTTGATCTCGGGCACATTCTTCTCAATGAAGTTGCTGAATGCCGCCTCATCGATCGGCTGGCGAATCCGCCCGGCCATCTTTCTTGAAGACTTTCTTGAAGACTTGTGAGGAAGCTTCTCGTGGCCTGATTCTCCTAGGAACAGAACAGAATTTGGCAGCGTTGATGTGACCCGGGTGCGTGTGAAGAATGAGTGTCCCCGTGGTTGGCGGCGGACGGTTAAACGGAAAGAAGAGGAACTTGTCCACAGAGTTCTCAGTTGGTGCAGCCCGGTGCCGGCCAGTCAAGCCGAGGTCCCTTCTGGGCCCTGGCCAGCGATGGATTTTTTACCAGGGGTCCGGAAATCGACGTCGTCGTCCCGCCCCCCCGACCTCGCCACGCAGATCCATGGGAATTTGACAACGTCTCATTTGGCTTATAAGACAGTACGGATTATAACCCATGGGAAAACCCGTCCTACATACTTCTTCGTGTCTCACGGTCGCACATTGTCTTGTCGCACTACATTTGATTTAAACCCCCTCCGCGCAAACAAACTGGTGATACAAGAGTCCAACTCCCACGGAGAACATTTCCATGATAGACTTGAGAAATTAATGTAAAAGCCGAGAATCAATTTGCAGCACATGACATCACTGGTTCTATCCGGTGACGGACTACCCTAGTTGAATCTATATCCATCCCATCGCCCGTGGTGGTCTGGCCCCCGATACAGTGTCCTGACATTATATTCTCTTCCCAGGTCGTTTCGATATGTTTACTGTTGTTTCATGACCATGCTTTGTGCCTCTTCTTGTGGTCCTTTCCTTCCCCCTCCCCTTTGATAGTGGAGTCATGTTGATGGTCGTAACTTGACAGACGTCGTTTTGTGACTTTCCTCTCATTCTGGCAATCATCGTGGGGCTAGAATCCGACAACCATGATGGATACGACCTGGTCATCTGCTGGCGGTTTCCTGAATGCATTTGATACTGCCAGTCCAGTGGCAGTAATAGCTAGACGGGGTGCTAGACCAGGAGAGAGACCAAATCATGAAACAAAACGATCATCTTCTCAAGACACCAGAGTGAAAAAAAGAAAAGGAAAATCAGGGTCAACGCGGTGAAAGAAGAAGAAAAAGAGAGAGAGAGAGAGAGAGAAGAGAAAAGACAGAGTGCGCGGACTGAAAAGAGTGTAAGGAGAGGAGGGTGGCAGACAGACGAATAAGAGACAGACCGATTGAAGACAGGGAAGAGGGGGAATCGGGTAACAAGGGTATACATCGTATCGAATCGTCCATGCATTCTGTCCATCCAGTAATCTTACGGTTGCGCCCACCTTCCAAGATGGGGCGACGACGGTATGCTGTTGCCAGTCCGGTTGTGTATTAGAAAAAAGGAAGAAAAAAACAGAGCCAGCCTTTGCAAAGGGCGAATTGAATAACCCGCTCCCCCCCCCCCCCCGGGACATGTGCATCCGGCTTTTGGAGGCACACAAACCTCACGCAGATGATTCCCAAACCAAAGCATCCTCTTCTCGCGGCCATCATCGCTTTCTGCCGCCCTGCCAAGCCAAACACCTTTGTTCCCACGCAAAAAGCTGCTCAACAAAATCCGACAGATACTTCTGCCATCATGACATCGTGAATATACAGGTTGACAAGCAAATTATGCCAATCCTCCGAACCTGTTGACTCGCCGTGCGGCGGCGCCTCAGCTCTCATCCCCTTCGCCTTCGGAGCTTACCGCCTCTGTTTTTGACCTCTTGTTGGGGGACCCGGACTCGGGCTCAGACTTGCGTTTACCTCCACTGGGATCGATGCTCTTGTGGGGAGCATTGTCTCCGCCGTCGAGCTTTCCGCCGTTCTCTCCTTTGGCCTCTCTCTCCATGGCCGCGACTTCTTCGGCAGTAAGAAAGCGCCCACCAGGGCCACGAGGTCTTCGCATGGCATGGTTGTGGCGTGACTCGTGAAGATATGGCTTGCGGCCTTTGGAGGTCAGTCGTAGTTGCTCCTCCAAACGTTGCCGGGCAACTCGACGCTTGAGAATCCGGTGAAATTGCTTGGCGTTGACATAGAGCGGGGACTCTTCGGCACCGCCGGCCGGCATCTCGGGAGATTGGGGGTGTTGCATCGCTTGTCCTGGAGCCATTTGGGGAGGCGCGATGCCTGGTCGGCCTGCACCATGATTCATCATGCCTTGCGCATTGGGCATGCCGGGACTTGTAACTTGGCTCATCCTCCGGGGCATTTGGGACATGCTATTCATACGTGGCGATTGCCGGTTGTCCTTCTTTGAACCGTCGCCCATGCGCGGCGAGGTTTGAGGCAGGCTTGGATCCGAGTGCATATAAGGGTAATTGGAGCCAGAGGCGGCGGCGGTAGCAGCCATTGCGGCAGCTTGGATGCCGGGCATGCCATAGGGAACTTGCTGCATGCCCTGTTGGGGCACGCCATATTGTGGTTGATACATATTGCTGGAATTTGGGAAGGATGTTCTGTGTGTATGAAGATGATGCTGGTCCTAGCCGATTCCGTCGGGATGACAACCGAGTCAGTCGTGATAGCTTCCGCGACGACGGCGGCGGCGGGGCGCGCGCGCGTTTGTTTTTGGGGGAGCGAATAAAATTGCGAGCGTAGAGCAATGCTCAACGGCACCCGAGCAAATGAGGGTTCGAGAGTCAGATGACGACTTCGTCGCAGCGAGGCAACAACCTACTCGGCGAAAAGCTGGTGTTAAAATGCACGGCCGGCTTGGGTTTTGGTTGGGCACAGGTGGCCCGGCTGGTAACGGCTGGTCGTCGTCACTGATTAGGCAGGGCAGTCGCAGCAGCAGATGCCAGTGGCTGTACAGGAACCCAAAGCTATGAGTATTGAGTGGGTGGTGAGTGAGTGAGTGAGTGGGTGTATGTAGGTATGAGCTGGCAGGACGCCGCGGTGGGAATTCAGGGCAACGGTGGTGGCGTCCGAAGCTAATTCAGGGCGCCGTCGTGCAGATCGACGTAGCAAGTCGTGTTGAGTGAGAGGCCTGGAGTCAGAAGATGACAGGAATTGGCAGTACACGATCGTGCTTTTAGTTGTACCTCTTCGGGGACGGGAGAGGCTCACGCCGTGATACGCTGCACAGATTTGTCTGGGTCTAGTCCGTAAATGAGCTGCAAAGCCTGGTAACAAGACCGAATCTGTCCAACCGGAGTAGCTGTTAGCAATGCTGTATATAGGGATATAGGGCAGGAGTAGAATCCAGCGAGCAGGTGGGACAGGTTCCATCTGACAAAAGGACTGGGGAAGAGTAGAGCGGGACGAAGCCGGCAGCCTGGGGGTGGTGGGCCACACTACTTCTACTACTACTTGTGATGCGTTGGCAGTCGGTCCCCTCATGCATCTGAACGGGGAACAGCACGATCCGGGACCAGCGAGCCCAACTGCGCCAACGGCCGGACGCCAATGAAGTCATCCTGACGGTCGTTGATGGCACAGCAGGGGATCAGCCCGTCCGTCGCCCCCTGTCGGGCTCGACTTCTCGTCGTATATCCACCCATGACTTCAGCAGCTCCGGGCCAGATCTGGGCCTGAAAACAGAGAACTGGACACGCCCTGCGACTCGCTCTGCGGGTGCCCCGGAAGCGAGACCTCGTCGACAAGGGCAAATTTCGCTGCTTTGCTTTGCGGGAGGGGGGAGTGCGGGATCATGAGCAGAGGCAATGTGACCGAGTCTTGCCAGGCGATGCGAACGACTGCGGGTGCTGCCGCAGCCGCAGCTGCAGTAGCAGTGGTGCTCGTGCTTCTTGCTTCGTGCTTCGTGCTTCGTGCTTCGTGCTCCGGTTCATGATGCGTCGGCCACTGGCACGTCGCAAAACTTGGTCAAGGGAAGTGATGATATTGGGATGGTGCGAGGTAGAACAGATGTTCGTATTGGGTAGGTACCTTGCGCAAAGAACAGTAGTATCCAAAGATACTGACGTCGCAGGGCACCATGGAGCGAATATGATCTGTAAGGTTGCGCTGCGCCGCAGGCCAGGTGAAGGACCGCTTGCACTTGCTCGCGGAAAACCAGTCAGTCGTATGGTGCAATCAATGGTGGTGGCGTCTGAGGCTGGCTTTTTGGCGCGTTCGCAAACACGCGTTACATATACAAGAGCGATCGATGGAAGCGCATAATAACGAGGCCGCCCGTCAACGCAAGATATTCGAGCTCGTGACCGGATGGGAAGGCCGGGAGGCGCGGGCGCAAAAGAAACGACGCAGAAATAAACAAATGGCAGGCAGGAGGACAACAGAGACCGGAGACCGGAAGCGCCGCAATGGCAAGAGACGTGGAAGAAGAAAAAAAGTTATGGGAAAGGCCGTGCCATGCCGGCGCCAAACAGTGGCAGCATAGGGGCATATAAAGAACCATGACGAGAATTACATACATACCCTTGGGGTCTCGTGCGACACGATTGACGATTTGGTCTTGTTCAAAAGTAGCGGCGCGACGTAGCGACGTAGCGACGCAGCGACGCAGCTCAATGACGGAGCTTCTCCAGACGCGACAAAGCTCTCTGCGCTCTGACTGATACCGAGGCAGATGACGATAGTCGAAACGCGCAGCGATGCGCAGTCACCTGATGGTAGATCTGGCCAATGGAGAGGGGAAATGGACGCTGGCCACGATGATAGGCCTCTGCGATCAAGAAAGTTGCGATGGAGGTCGAATCGGCGACGCGCGAAAATCGGGAGCTGATTTGCTGAAGAGGGGGAAGTGGGCGGTTTTGGGGGCAAAGCTCAAGACCTCGACTGGTCGGGTCGAGTTGCTCAGCAAGGTTGCAGGTTGCAGGCAGCCCAGGCAGCCCAGGCAGCCCGGTTTCCGGCACTAGGCACTACAGGCACTACAGGCACTACAGGCACTATTACAGCTGCCGATGTCCGAGGCCGAAGGCGGGGAGGGATGTGGGAACCAGGAAAATATAAAATGATAAAATGTGCTGTTGCGTTGCGGGACTTGCCTGGCCTGGTTGAATTAATCGGTGAGCCGTCGAGGCTGGCTGCTGGAATGGGCGAGCTGAGAGCAAGGACCAATCAGACCTGCCCTGCCAGCCGTCAAACTGCTGGTGGAAAGGCGGAAACGCACCGGCCTTGTTGGTGATGAAGAGACAGACGTCGTCACGTCGTCACGTCGTCACGTCGTCACGTCGTTCGTCCGTCGTCTTGCTCACGCAGGCGCCGGGTTGGTCTGAGCTTGCAAGGCTGCGCGAGCATCAACTGGCTGCTTGGCCGCCGATTTGACTGCTGGCTCAAGCTTTCCTAAAGCTTTGCCCTTTTGTCTCGGTCGCGCTCGTTCTGACTGGACGTCGGGACGCGCGCAAGGCAACGGGAGGCGGATCTGTGCGTGGATGCTCTGCAAGCTGTGTGAATGGCCAGAGCCGACGAGCCGGTTGTTTTGAGACTCGACTGCGCGCGCCAGGAAAGCCGACGCTTGAGTCGGGCCCTTTTTTTTTTTTTTTTTGTGCCGGGTTTGTGCTGTGTCGTGTTTTACCCCGTCGTCTGCGCACACACACACCGTTGAGTGGTTGATTAGTGGAGGGAGCGGAAGAGGAATCCGTAGTTGAGTAGGATTGATTGGCCGTTGCATGAAAGGAAATGAATGGCTGGCTGTGAGGAAGGACGAAAAAAAAAAATTGCGAGGATGTGATTTGATTTGATTTCGAGGGCGGGGGGGTCTGGACTTCTTTTAACACCTGTGACTGGCTGGTTTAGCTCCAGCGTGGAGACAACACACCTTGCCCACTTGGCGTGCATGTTGCGCGGCTTTGCTTATTGATTTGCTGGCTCAAGGTGGGCTCACGATGGGCTCACGATGTAATGCACGGACCACTGGACCAGCATGCTATTTCTCGGGGCGGAGGGAAACACCGAGAACAGAACAAAAATAAGAGGCCGTGTGCGAATCGACCTGATGAGGTTTCTGGGGATTTACTACTCCGTAATCCGTACACAGATAGGCATTTGAGAATAGTTCCATGTGGTGCTACCAGCCCATGTCGCGAGGTTCATGGTGCGGACTCGTAACGTGCGTGCGGTGCGGTGCGTCCCCCTCCCCCTCGCTTCCCCTCGCTCCCCCTCCCTCTCTCCTCTCTCCTCTCTCCTCTCTCCCGTCTCCCGTCTCCCGGAGGTCTCCCACACCACACTTTGACCTCACTCTAAAACAATGGATGAGAGAGTACGGACGGAATACGGAGCACTCACTTCACTCTGCGCTGCAAGTGCAAGACAAAAAGACCAGCGCAGTCACTGGAGGTCAGACTCGATCACTCCGCACTCCGTATTGCTCGTTGTCCATGTCATCCCACGCTTCCACGCTCTCGTCCCATGCTCACTCACTTTCACACCGTTTCACACCGGTGAGAGAGCAACAAAGTGGAAAGTGGGCGGGTGGCACGAGCCAGCTTTGCTAATGACCCAGCTTGCTAATAATAATAATAACGGACTACCACCGCCACCCCACGTGCACCATCAGAAAGCGCACTCTCGTCACTTTGACATTTCGGGGTGATAATCCGATTCCGAGGTGATGCGCAGCCGCACGGCAGTGTGGGCGTGGTGGTGTGGAGTAATCCGTACGGATCCGTACTGCGTGTGTGAGAAAACTCGAATGCTTCCGGTTCAAGTTCCAGTTTTTCGTCATTCTTCCCCGATACGAGGTAAATGTGAATCCGGCGACAAGACGTCGAAACAAGGGCGAAATCATAATTACCTCACCGCGGAAAGAGGGGGGTGAAAACATCCGTCTCGTTGCGTTGTTGCTGGCCGACGACATGCTCGCCAGCTGTCTCACAAACTTCCAAGCATGTCTCTGACGCTTGACAGTTCGGTGGCCATGATGATATTACCTCTGACCTGGCCCACCACCATCTTTGACGTTCCTCTGAACCGGCCCCCAACAACTTGTTACACCAACGCTCCAAACTGAAAAAAAAAAAACCCCCCCGTTGAAACCCGAATTCGTAATGTCTGTCTTCCCACCCGCCAGGCCGACTTTCGCCTCGACGCACTCGTTCCCACCGATGCAAGGGACTACGAGAAACGTCAGTCTCTTCCTTGCAGGACTCCAAGGTCCATGCCCGTCGAGTTTTGCAAAACAGCTCGCTCCAACTGAGACGAGACGGGACAACTGTTGACGAAGCCAGTCGTGGATTTTCGTGGAACCATCAGTTCACGCGTTGTTATGACTGCTCTGGATTTCGGGTGATGCCCTGTAGAAAGAATGGTAGACAATGCCTCGCAACCTAGACAGTGCATCATGGCCAACCAGCTTCGGCAAGGACCAACAAGTTGACGGAATCATCATATGTGATGTACTCGGGAGTGGACGTCGACACGAGGCAGCTTGGCGTTTGCAGCTTCGAGTACACTTCTGCTCGACGACCAAAGGCACCCGCGAACAGAACTGTCCATAACACTTGCGTAATAAGTTGGAAGAGCCGGTGAAGTTTTTAAGAAGAAAATGCGCACCTATGTAGGAAATGGCCCCGACTTCGATACCGCTCTTCCGTATCCGTACATCTGTTGCTTGACCGTCATTGGGTCAGCATGAGGCTGCATGACACGACAAAGCCCGCAAACCCCCCATCCATCAATTCCCCATTCTGTTGATCCGATTGGCCATTACTGTTGATATACGGACGTATGTACATAGAGCACGCTCACGGGTCATGGACACGTAAACGGTGGATGCCCAAGTTATCGCTGGCTCGGGGTATTGTCTCACGAACCGTAACGAACTTTGTCAGCGGCAAAGTCCGGTACGGAGTAGCGGCTACTCTGTATATATAGTCCGTACAAAGAAAGTTTGTGAGCTTCTTCTGCTAGCTTTATTCTTTTATTAGGCCTTGCTCTTACGGAGGCTACGATCGCGTTACCGACGGGGCAATTATCCAATGAAAGAGCAGGATCAAAGGTCCATGGCGTCCTCGCTTATTCTACACCATACATGTGTACATAGGACTTGTCTATAGTTCCAAGAACTACAAGGAGCCAACATGACGGCGTACGTGGAAGTTCTCAGAAAGTCTTGGCTTCTAGACCCAGAGGGACGTGGGGTCAGGGCCCGGAATTGCAGCTACGCGACCCCAATAGCTAGCCGTGATATATGAAAAATCAGTAGAAGAGGGGGGACAAACTATTCTAGACCCGAATCCATGGAATCTCCTTCCTGTGTATAAATCAGACCCCGAACCCAGCCGTCCCGACTCTCATCACTTACTTACCATTTCATTTTTTCCACCATCGTTTCGATTAAACATGAGACTTATTGCGCTCGTCGGACTGGCCCTCACTTGCTCCTTGTGTCTAGCAAGCCCCTTGGTAAACAGGGATGAAAATAATGTCTCGGCAGCAGAGGTGAAAGCAGATGTCGAAGAGGCCATACGTAAAGCAATAAATGGGGAGTTTCCCGCGAATTTGTTTCGAACGGAGGAGGAGCAGGATTGCGTAAGTAGCCAGCCATCTGCCCCCTCATCCTAAGCCTACGGATTAGATCGCTGACGCATCGTTGGTATGCGGAGTGAAGTAAATCGCGGCATGCTTGCCCCTCTTTGCCAGGACAAGAGCGGGAGACGAGCAACGTGACAGCTGGCCCTTGGGCGATCAGCTACATATTTGTGTGAAACAGTGTCTTGGCCCTGCGTAGGCGAGATGAAGGATAAAAAGTTGGAATGATCGAGGTCCCTACTGCGTCCCTACTGCGTTGGTCGAGCAAAAATCCGCATCATTAAAACGATGATTTTGTTGTCCACGGTTTTTGCGGCTACCCTGGAAGTCACGCTCATGTCTACAAGACGGCATGTTCTATTCTTACTTGACGCATAAACGCACAACAATGTTAATAAAACCTTGGTTCCAACCCAAATATTAATAGCACAGCCCTAGCCTGCACGTGAACGAGAACGGGGCGAATGACGAGCCGTCTTCGAACCCCATCTTGGTTGTTGGAGGCCCCCGTCCTCGGTGGGCGGCAGGGCGAGGCCTCTCATTCGTCGCCCGAATCGTAGGTTTGGCAAGATTGCAAAATTGGTAGAAATTTGTGGATGGACGATGCAAATATGGCCTTGTTCGGCATGACCTCGAGACGTAATGAACCCTCATCCCCGAAACGTGGTCGAATCCATTACTGTGTTCCTCCATCTTGTGTGTACTTGACGGGATGTCAGGTTTGTGCCGAGCGAATGCCCTCGTATCGGGTAGCTGGGTTACCATGGACGCTCACTTGTCACCGAGAATTCTTCATTTAATCCCCTCGCCGTGGCAGTGAGAATCTGGAAATCTAGCAATCGATGGCCGTGGTCTCGAATACGCTCTGCCCCGTATAAGTATTGGGCCTCAGAGTGTCCCCGGGATGTTGCACAACGAGGCACATGATTGTCAATTGACTGCCCTGAGCGGTTCGTGCCAACTAATCAAGGTGGATTATGTTCGCCAAGAAAGGAAAAATCGGTTAGACTACTGTGCCAGAAGACGCTCAGGAGCGCTGAACATGTCAAATACACCTCCTTCTCAGAGGGAGCAGCACAAGAACTGATGAGCAATCCTGGCAGTCCGCAGTCCCCCCCCTGATATGAATCCTTTTCTGAAAATACTTTGATACCACGACCCATACAATAGCACCAAATGGCATGTTGGCGTATACTTGATGCGAGAGAAAACACGTTGTCAAAGTGGCTGGGCATCGGACATCAGAAGAAGCCCTTTCAACTCGGAAGATATCAGGCCATCAAGGGCTCGTTGGCTTGTCGGACTCATCAGTCGGACTCTGCATCCTAGAACCGCCATCATCCCAGAGCTGTGGCATGCAGCATGATAGCTTTTCATTATACTGGTCGCTGTTTCTAGTCCTGGATCAGGTATGCACTTTTCTCCGCTGTCGATTCGGGAAATGTGAAGGCATCGTCTGGAAACATGGTCTCACCAGCCGCGCGCTCAGCACCTCCAGCTGTCCACATCCAGTCCTTGCAGCAGGATCCTTGCAGCAGGAGAATAGCAGGCTGGGGAGAACAGCGTGCTTCACGTGTTACCGCGCGGTCACGAGGCGGACCTGCAGATGCTTCTGCAACGACCCGTCGCGCACGCGGCCAGCAGAAGCGGCAACGATCCATGAGACTCTGCAAGTTGAGCAACGAGTGGTGAACGAGTGGTGAACGAGTCGTGTGAGATGCAGTGAGCAGTCAGTGGAAATGAGACCTGGCGAGGCGTCAACTGGCGCAAGCAAAGCGGCAACGAATGGCTGACCGGCTGCTGGCACTCGAGCAAGGCGCGATGGATCAATGATATTCATGAATCATATTCATGGGCCGTCCATCCATGGCACACAGCACAGCAAGAAAGAGCACAACAACTGTAAAATGATGAAAGAAGGCTGGCCGCTACATTCTTGTTTGATGTTTGACCCTCTGCCACTTCATCTCCTCGATCCATCCTATCCGGATCCCGGCTCCCGGCTCCTTGCCATCAAATCAATCGAAACAACCTGAATCGGTCTGATCCAAGACCGGCCTGACCAACCAGAGCTCTTGAATGCATCTTGACCCGGAACAAGCAGCCCAACAAGCTTTGTCAATAGCAAAGACCAGCTAAGTTGCCGCCGCTGAGAAAGGCTTGCCGTGGTCAGACGCGACTGTCCAATCAAGAAGCAAGACTCGGGTTCAAGACGTCCGGTTGGTTGGTTACACCCCATCGACGCGCGCCCACCCCCCCTCCCTTCCCGCCAATACCTGCACCCCACCCCCTTCCCTTGGTCGAGCGCATAACAATATTCCACTCGGTTTTCCAACCAGAGTCTTTCTTGCTCTCGTCCTCAGTCACTTACTTGCCTCAACCGTCGCTCGCCTTATAATCAAACGGCTCCTCGCGACAAATGCCCCCCCGAACCGTTTCTTTCTTTCCTTTCCCAAGCTCCTCATCAACCATCATCAACCATCATCGACGACTTCGCTTTTGGGTTGCATCCCGCGCCCTCTTCTCTTCGGCAGCGACCTTGTTGCCAGACGGCCAGTTCTTGGGGCTCTCTTGTTTCCGATCTCGCCACCAGACAGCATCTACACAATCTCTCACCTCGATAATGCCTACCACAAAGCCCAAGCTGGAGAAGCTCTCCACGCCCGCCACGGCTACCTTCCCGTCAGAGATCGCATCTGCAACTACGGCCACTCCTCTCTCAGCCGCGACGTTCCCTAGCAAGATGGACCCAGACTTCATCAAGACGCCCATCAGTCCGCCATCCGCCTACACGGACTTTTTATCCAAGGCAATGGCATTGAACTCGCCGTCTCTGCCATCGGGCGACTCGAGCCCTGATTCTGCCAAGAGTGTTCCCGAGACTGTTCCCGAGACTGAACGGGCTGACCACGGTTTGCCCAAGAGCGAAGCACCATCGCCTACCTCGACAGCAAGCAGCAAGTCAACATCTCCCTTGATAGCACCAGCCGTGCCTCCCAGTCCCTTTCCAACTTCAGCACCAATGTCTGCGCCTCCGACCAGTGCCGCATCATTCCCAAGTCTCAAACTGCCCCCCAGTCCCGCCATGTCCAACATCGACTCCCCATTGAGTGCCAGCACCATGCGCTCCCCATTCAGTGCCAGATCTGTTCATTCTGTCTTTGACTGGGATGCGGCCCTGAAGGCTCGTTTTTCAGATAAAAAGCATAAGGCTTCACGCACGAGCGTTCGGCATATCCGAGAAGTCGTAACCAGGACGGTTACATATACTCCTCGCATGGATCCTGCCCCACGAGGCAAGAGACAAAGGGTGGAGTGAAGACGAAAAAAAAAAAAAAAAAAAAAAGGACCACCAAAAGAATAACATTCGCGATGAGTACGAAGATGACGGAATACTTGGTTTCCTACGATTACGTCCATGATGACTCCCTGGCCAAGGAATTTTGGGGACCTGATGGTGATATAATCAGACCGGCACTGGCTGCCCGATTCTCACAAAACACTGCCCTGATCGTTGTCTCATTTTCCTCTTTCTATTACTATCATTACTACTCTTATTATCGATTGCCTCGGAACGGCTATTTCATTCTTACGTGCCCTCCCGCCAGCCGTCTTTCATGATTCATGACCAAGGCAGACATGCAAGAGAGCTTCAGCTTCGCAGGCAGCACTCATGCGCCAAGTAAGCTGTACGCCCACACGAGGACAAGACATGGCAAAGTGTATGCGGCACAGGTGGGAGGTGGGCACCCATTTACAGAGGTCGACCCTCGCTTGCAAAATAAGGAAAAATCTTTTTCTTTCTTGGTTCTCGAGTTTGAAGGGAAGCCGAGGGGGAGGATGGGAGGCATGGCTGCTGCAATTGGCATAGTATATATAGCCTTGGAAATCTAGGCTTGGGGGAGTCTTGTGGCGTCTATTTTTTTTTTTCTATTGTTGAGTTTCCAGTGAGGCTTCACGGCACACTCGAGCCGGACTGCGCTGGGACATGTGCGATAGCATCTACTCTGTAGTGGGAGGTTGGGGCGGGCGGGAAGCAGACAAGTGAGTGCGCGCGAATATGGTGGCATGGGGGCGCAAGCAGATCAGCATGGGACGGTCCATGTCTATTACCAGAAAGCCGATGGCGGTGTCGGTACAAATACATTGGCAGAGTTGCAATGTCACACCTCATATGACGTGCGATGCGATGCGAGGTGATGAATGTTTGTTTATTACACGGAATCGAATCCACTAGGCCGCGATAACGGGCCGCGATAACGGGCCGCGACGACGGGCCAGCGGGAAAGCGAGCGACGGGCTTATTTGCGGAAGGGCCGGCCGCATCAGGAACGGCCATGCCCGTCTGTCTGTACGACGACAGCTACATGCGAGTAAGTAATAGTCCGGCGGTTGAGGGAGAGTGAGAGAGAGGGAGAGAAGGCATCAATCATCATGTCTAGGACAAGGAGACAAGGATAGGAGATACCCTTTTTCAAATCCTGGCTGGCAACGTGATTGATAAGCGCTTTGGCGGCGCCATCACCCCTCCTCGTGCATGCGTCTGGTACCCATTTGTTGACGACTTTATTTTCACTTTCACTTTCACTTCCAAATTTTTTTTTTTTTTTTTGGGAAAAGCGTATCAAGTTCGTTCATCGGGACGCCAGAAATAATCTTCTACTCGCCTCACTCCCCCCCCCCCTTCCCCTCTTCGCTTTGCACCGAGGGCTCTATGTACACGCCCCCGCCTCTCGCGAGGAACGCCTTTGCGCCCCGCGTGAAAGGTGATATTAGATGGTTCGGGCCTATCTCTCCCCTATCTTCGGCTTAAGAACTGGAGCAGCTGAGGAGGAAGAAGAATCTGGGAGCTCAGCACAAAAGACAGCGAACGGCAACGGCAAGGGGGGGTGGGGGTGGGGGTGTAGTTTAGCTCTTAAGCGCCGAGGAACGAGCGGGTGAGGCCGGTGATTGGCCTGCTGCGCCTCGCGGGCCCTTGTCACGCTGGCCCCGCGGGGTGCGGGGCTTGGCGTGATTGGCTGGGGCTTAAGCGCCGTGGTGGGGTGGACGGGTGTCGCAGTGGGGTGCACTTCCTGCCGGGGGCGCCAAGTTGAACGTGGAATTTCGGTGTGTGATTTCTACTCCTACTCCGTACAAGAGTTTTTCTTTTTTTCCTTTTTTTCTTTTTTTCCCAGATGGATGGATGCAGATTGAGGACGTTTTATAAGAGATACAAGAAAGAGACTAGGATTTCTTCATCATGGGCAGTGAGTGTTGGTACTGCTCTGTCTTGGGGTGTTGACGTGTTCGCGTCAGAAGTGGGATGGATGAATGGGACGGATCTACGGGTTCCAAAGTTTCGAGCTGGCTCTATTTTCATCCATGCATTCAAGTTACTGCATCAAGGGGTGTGTGTTGTATATTTTTCTCATTGGGTTCTTCCCCCCCCCCCCCCCCCCCCCGGACAGAGAAGAAGCCCTTGGTGCCGCGCGCGTTGCGATGGCATTAGATGGAAGGACAACTTGCTTTAGCCTCTTGAGCACGGCATCTCTGCTTGGTGAACGAACCGCTCGCCTGGGTAATTCGTTTTCATGTTATGAGAACAACCTTCTCTACTTATCGGGCGTGGGAGCTTGCCCGTCTTGAGAGATTGTGACCCAGGGGAATGGTTCTGTCCGCGTCATGTGTTGTTTCATGTAATACGTACCGCAATCTTCTTCCTCTTTGCCATGGTTCAAGAAATGGATGAAAGCATGAGATGAAACCCTTTCTACTCACACACACAAGATGCGCCCCGAGGGAAAAACGCCAGGTGTGTGCGTCCTTGAACAAAGCCAATCGTGGCGGCAAATGTTGCAGTCACGCTGACTCGTGCCCACGTGCATCATCGTCTCCCAAGTTCCGTCATGCCATGTTATTGACTCTTTCACTCTATTCTCTCTTTGTCCTATGCTTCGATCGCGGATTACACGACAAGTTCAATTTATTGAATCTCGCGTGGGTTTTGGCTCCTCTTTTTGCAGGCCCCCCCCTGAATGTTCGCAAGGGTTGTGACCTTGGAAGTCGATGATTATGGGAATTTTCCTCGGCCTTCAACACCCCCCCCTTCCCTTCCTCCCAAGAGCCTGTAAGTTCCACACCCCCCCGGTTCTTGAGCTAGAGGTCAAAGAATCAGAGCCTCCCGGGGTAAGACAGCCATGTACGGAGTATTCCGTAGAAACAACGGAACATTCTGAGACGCGTATCTCATTCCATTTTTCCTGAGCGAAATGAAACTGACGTGATGATGAAACGAACCCATACTCCTCCGTACTACCTTCCTTTTCTTGCCTGTTGCTAGCATCTTCTTCTTTTCTGGAGAAGCTTACTGTGGTAGCCGTAATACCTGGCACGCCGCTCATTATCGTGATATTTTTGCGCGCGAAGTCTTCATCTCGTCAACATGATTACCCATTCGTGTTTCCGCGAGCTCCGTACAGAATACTCGGTAGTCTGCATACAGCATGATATGCATAGAAGCGCGACCGGCTGTTGTACAATATGTCGGCATCGCCGATGCACATGTACATAATCTCCTTGGCGCTGATATACTGCTCTAGCCAGCCAGGCAGCAACAGCGGCACAACAACCTCCACCTCCATGTGGCCGTTTCCGCTGTTCCTGTTCCTGGTGCTATCCAATATGCGATTGCATTTCATTGGGCATAGCCTCAGCGAAAGTCGAACACCTCGCATGAAGTGAGCGTGAATACATTTGCACCGTACGGAGTAACCGGCATGACAGACAAGTCTTGACCTTTGTCAGTCAGTCAGTCAGTCAGTCAGTCAGTCAGTCCACTTCTCTCACCTCCCTGGCAATCGCATTTACCAGAGCCACCTTCACGCCAGCGCCGGTTAGCACATGGATCCACAGCCGCTGCGTGTCACTCAGCCGGTCGTTTACGCTCTTCACCTCTGCAAACATGACTTCGCCTCTCGGTGCTCCCGCAGCCTTGTTGGGGGCTTCGGCTGACACGTCATCTGCCGCCCGCCAAAGAATGAGATCCGGCACCCCTCCCCCTCGATGTCTGTACTCTTGCGCCATGACCTTGCATACCGCTGCCAGAGCACTGCCTTCAAAACATCGGACCAGTTCAGCCAGGTCTTCCACGTCAAAGTCCCATTTCAATCCCACCACGCTAGTTCTGCGCTCATGTTCTCTTTCCCACACTTGGCGCAGCAGACGCTCCCCTTGGCCGTTGGCAATCTCAACCAGGCGGTGGTTGATTTCGGACGCGCGAGCGGGGAAGAAGGCATCTGTGTGCAGATCCAGTGGGCAAGTCTGGTATGCCGTCTGGAAGACGTTTGGGATATACAGAAACAGGATATCGTAGAAGAGATACGCAAAGACGGTTCGTATCGCGCCGCCCTCGGCGTGATACCCTTTCCAACCCTCGGATCGAAAGTAGCTTAGGCACATTTCTTCCACGCTGCATTCACCTCCGCTATCGAGTTCATCCAACCATATTGTTTTTGTCGAGGCTGCTTGCGCACCTGGTCTTGGTGTTGACATTCGCTTCAGCTGTGTACCCTCGACATTGATCTTCATTGGTTCTGCGAGCCGAACATGGCCAAATTCATGCTGTAGTCGTTTGGGGATCCTCAGCTTCTTCTCCAGTTTGGTCAACCGCTTTTGGAGATCGTAGTGATGAATGAGATGGCAGTTTGGATCTTGGAGCCCGGTCTCGCAAGTCGTAGCTGCCATCTTCTTCCACTGCTTTTTGCGCTGTTCCAAGTCACCGCTCGCCCTGCCATCTTCCGTGTTCGGCATGTAGTGCTCTTCCAAAAGTGCTTTGCGTTGATACCATGACCCTCGACGGGCGAGGTGAAAGAGCTTTTGGCTGAGGAGTTCCTCGAGAAGACCATGTTCCCTGCCATGCTCTTTTCGCCTGGCGAGAACCCACAAGGCCTTGGCGATAAGCCTTGTGTAGGAATGCGCCGGGTTGAACCTTCTCAAGTATGCCCCTTCACCCATCTCATACAACACACGCTCCTTTTCCTTTTCCTCCTCGATGTACTGCTTCCACCGCGGATAAACCATGTTGAAAATGTCCATGATTCTATCTAGATCATCCTCGCTGGGCACGCCGGACGACTCGAGAATGGCATCCACCTCTGCTTCGAGGCGAATGCCCGCTTCGAATTCCAACAAATGTAAGCGAGACGCAAAGATTGTGCATGTTCGGCAGACTATGTACTCGGGGAAATTTCGCCGGGCAATCTTGGCCAATATAATCGTCGTGAGAGACTTCTCGGTCCATTCAGTGGACCGATAGAATACTAGGTGTACTCGCTCGAAGAGTTTACAGGTCAGCGGCGACAATCGGATGCAGGGTCCCAGAACCGCAAGTATCTTGCCCAAGAAATGCTCTTTCCGGTTTGAGCTCTGTCGCTTCAGCTGAACCTTGTCACCCGTCTTGACAGAGTCTTGATCAGATGCAGAGGCATCGGAATCGCGACTGTTCTGTCGGCTCAAGCCAAGCGCCATCAGCCCGACCTGTTGCTGGCTCACGCGATATAGTCCTTTGATCAGCTCTGCTTTGTTCTTTCCCGGGATCTTGGCTTCTTTTGCCAGAGATTTGATCTCATCCAAAAGCAAAAGAGGTGCGGCCTCCTCCACGCTGTCTATATAGTCCCCAGATGAGTCGGCAAAAGTAAACGTTCTGCCTAGCCTGTACTTTTCGAGACCAAGCCCGGGGATCATTTCATCGGCATCTTCATCGCCTTTTCTCGGCAACTTTCGTATAGTTTGCAGGGTCTTGATGGCCACTTCTGGCTCTGAAACATCAGCATAATATCCCAGGCGGCTACTTCGGTGCCAGACCGCTGTTTTTCTCAGAAACAATCGCACGTAACTAGCCCGCCCAGTGTTAGTCGGAAACCCGAAAATCGTCGCATGTTTGGGAAAAACACAGAATACTGACAGGTATTGAGCCTCATAGTCCAGCTGTTTCCATTCCCGAAACACTTCCATCTCTTTCTCGTCGAACAATTGTGACTCTTCATCCAAAACTGTGTCGAGCGCTACATTGAACGCATCCACGTATATGGAGCTTCTACCCTTGACCCATAATGGCTTCGTCTTCTCTGCAGTTTCGCCAATCTCTGCCTCCAACTGTGATGCCTTCATGTGCTCATACTCTTCAATGGCCTCATCGTCGATCTGAGTTGGTGGCAGCACGTTCTCAACAGCAGTCACTTCATTAAATGCCGGTGCTTTTCCATTAGCCCTGCTATACGCATTTCGTCGTGTTTCTCTTTGCGCGCGGTCCTCACTCTCTGGTGATGACTGCGAGTCTGCTGTCTCTGCTCCGGAATCTCCTATCTCATCTTGCTTTCTTCGCTTCGTTGGCCGCTCACTGGCGCTGTCGTGAACGAAGTTTATACTCTTTTTTGACAATTTCCTCACAAAATTGTCCATCGTTGCCAGCACGACGCATCATTTTTCAGAATACTTGCGTCAGAGACTCGAGCGCTAAAATTCACGTTGCAGAGCTGGGAGACGCGACCGTGGTGTTGGGTGTGAACACGAAGTCAGCTGACCGCCACCGATATTCACCCGTCGCCACCCGCAGTTCGTTTCATATGTGTACATGTACCATTCAAAATTATCGAGTTACTCTGTTCGAAGTACACTCCAATCCACATTTGCGAGACAGCCCGCAACCGAACAGACATGGCAGACGAACTCCCCAAGGCAGATGCGATGCCAGAGGCAACTCGCGCCTCACCAGGTGCAGACATAGCCCCGGAAGCTAACCCCACGGCATCTACGCAGCAAGCATCGTCAACGGGGACACCTCAGAAGGATATCGTCATGTCGGATGCGCCAATTGAGCAAGCAGCGGTATGCCGTAGCATTCTCCCGAGTTCTCAGTAGCTTGTCCAATTCTTATTTTTATTTTTATTTTCACATCCGTGACTAAGTAAACTTCCATTAGTCCCCTGCGCCTGCCAACCTGGCCCCAAGCCCAGCACCAGCTCGAACTGGAACGCCTGCTCAAGGTTCAAGGGCTGCATCATTGCACCCGGACCCAGGGTTTACCATGCCTTCCGAGGCGCCTGCACACGGCGATCCCACAAGAAGATACTTGAACACCAAAGTGACTGGCGTATTGCTCGAAGGCATGAAGCAAATAGCCAAGGATCAGTGAGTCTACCACCAACCAATCGAGGCATGAATTGCTAGCTTACTTTTGCGCCAGACCTCAGGACCCTCTGCGTTTTCTAGGAGAATATCTCATCAAAAAGTCTAAAGAACTGGAAAGTAACGCGCACTCGGGTGCTTAAGGCAGACGGGAACAAAGGCAGGCGACAACAAAAATGCATGAACAGGCGTTCGGGAAAGCCATACCCTATTAAATCACGACCGTAATGATACCACATATGTACAAACAAGTTCACAATAAAAAGTGCTTAGTCAAATCGCTTTCATTTTTTAGCTTCTTCGACTAATTCGTTAGGGTCATCCAGACCAAGGACCATGCATCAGGGCTTCTAAATGCAGGGTTTTGCCGTAATTTTCTCCCCCAACTCCAGGACCAATGCGAATCCACCATTTGCAAACTGCGACTTACTCATCGTCTTTCCGCTTTATGCGACAATGGTGGAGGCAGTAGCAGACTCGTACTTCCACGTAGGAGGCAAGACACCAACGGTTCTGTAGTAACGGGCCAGACGGTGGATTCGGGACTCGATGAGAATAAGACGGAACTTGGAGTCCTTGTCCTTGCGGTTGCGCTCAAGGTGCTTGCGGACAGCAACAGCCTGAAAGATTTCATGTCAGCGGTGCTCTCGTCGAGGTTGTGATCTTTCTTTCGACATGTTCTTGGGTTGGTAAAGTACCTTCTTGATCAACATGTAGAGATCCTCAGGAAGCTCGGGGGCAAGGCCTGTGTAGAATCACTCTGTCAGCGTCAACCGTACAGAGGCAGTAGAAACAAGATTTCTCTTGGTTTTTTTTTCATAATATATTTCCTTCGCTATGTCTTTGTATGCGTGTTGTTCAGGGCTCCATACCGCTCGATTTGAGGATTCGCAGAATTCGGTTACCTAGGAGAGTCAGGTCAGCAAATGAACTCCAAGAGTCAATTCGAGGAATGGTTCGTTTCCAAACATACCGGTGATGATCTTGACCTGGGCAACACCGTGGGAGTCACGGAGAATGACACCGATCTGAGAAGGGGTGGCACCCTTTCTGGCGAGCTTGCAGATCTGCTCGACGACCTGCTCGGGAGTGGTCTTCAACCAGCTTGGAGGGGCGCGGGAGTATGGGATAGCGGAGGCAGAAATGCCCTTGCCCTTGCTGTGAAGTCTACCCATCTTGGCTGTGAGTTGTCGTGGTGGATGAGGATGAAGGCGATGCGGTTGGCAGTGGTGAACTCGCAAGTCTCAAGGTATTGTGTGGAGCAGCAAATTTTCGCTTAGTTAGGGCAGTGGGCGGGGAGGGTAGCCTCATAATACTCGCGAACGAGGTTGCCGTCTAATCACGTGATGAGTATTATTTCATTCTTTGCGCATGTGGGGCAATCCCACGCGCTAAGTTGTTCATCTCCACGTGCTGCATCTCTTCTTCCTCCCCTTTCTCTTTCCTGCATGAAGTCTGCCTCTTCACCTTCGAGTGCATCTTCTCAACATGTGCTACGTACGTTATACAGAGGTACTGCGCTGTTGACTTGAATAAACACACAAGGAACCTATCGTAAGTAAGTTGATCATTTCTCTCTCACACTGACTCCACCGTGCATCCATATGATGATAGAACACAATTGTTTACTTATTTCTGGTACCTCTTATGTTAGAGTCTTCGGACTCGATGAATGAACTGGACTTCTGATTTTTGCCCGACTTTTCACCCTTGCAATCTCATCTTCACTCTACGACTTTTAACGGCATCCAGCTAACATGGAAAAAAGTGATTTGTTTTAGTTCCACTCCATCCTCCCTAACACGTAGGAGGAGCCTGGTGACGATTCGTAGAAGCGTCGCCGTGTGACTTAAAGTTGCATCCTCAACTCCATATCAGCTAAGCTTTGTCCGTACTCTTGGGCCAACCTTTTGCATGTCACCCTTCGATTTTACTGTTACATATGAATGAATACATCGAACAACTTTTGCAATGTTGCTTGCTCTCGGCTATATAGCCAAATTTCCTCCCAGTCACCCTGTAGAGTGCCTTTTTTTTTTCCCCTTCGAGCCCGTGTCCGAGGGTTTACCAAGCGCTCACGTCAAAATTCTCCTGCACGGCTGGTTAAATCGCGGTACAAGATGTGACGAGGTATAATCAGTGACTTACTTCGGGGAAATTTGTCGTAACGACAGTCCGATCTGCGAATTTCCGTCCTGCCAGGGCAGTTAGGGCCTTATGACAGGATTCTGAGGTGTCGAATTTGACGAAAATTTTGCCAACTCCCGCGGCTTGTCTGCTGCCGCTAATCGGACGAGGAATCTTCAGCTCCAAAATAGTGCCGTATTTGGAACATTCATCCCGCACGTCATCGCAAATTTCTATAGACCAAATTAGCCACCATCTCTATTAGACAGTCCACTGGCGTTTTCATACCTTCATATTCTTCATTGTCCAACAGCTCTTCTGGAGTGACCATGTTGAGGAGTTGCAACACACGTCCCTTCTCGGCATCGGTGGATGCTTGAGACGCGAGGCCGCTGATAGCAGTTATGCCAACATCAAAATTAGCAACCTGTGTAGAGCCAATGCTGGCTTTCTTCACCGTAAGCTTCTTTCCACCGACATCCATGCCGTTCAGCGCGTTTAATGCGGGCTCGTTGGCGGAGCCAGGCTCCAGATATTCGGCAAAAGCAATTCCCTGCGTTTATCAGTACATGAGGATTTCCGACGTTCTAGGCATGGATGGAAAATGACTCACCCGTGACTCTTCCGTGCTTCGATTCTTGACGAGCACGAACGCCTTGGGCTTACCAAAGGCGGCGAGCAGCTCGATGATCTGGTCCTCTGTAAGGAATGGGGGGATGTTGGTAATAGACAGCTTGTGCACGGTATCTGGAACGACGTTGGAAACGACATTGGGATCAAATGCCATGTCCTCAGGAATGGCTGGCATAACGTAATCCTTGGGACGTCGAATGGCTAAGCCCTTTTGGTCCTCGTCAGTGCCATTCATAGCATCATCTGCCTCCATAGATATGCCGTCCAAGGCAAGAGCTACCGTCGCGTCATTGGAGTTTCTGAATTCCAGGACTGCAAAGGATCGATCAGTGGAAAATTGGCAGAGGATGCATGGGTCTGAGCTCTCTATAACATTCAAGCCATTGAGCTGTAGGTTGAAAAAGGACATGATGCCCTCTTCGCTGCTTCCGCTCGGGAACCCCGACACAATCAGTCGCTTTGATTGCCGAGAATTGCTTGCCTTCAGGCCAGCGCTTGAAACACCACCGTTCGGTTCTTTCATAAAAGCCTGCAACTTGGTGGGATCTATTGGCTGCTGTCGTGGGGCTCCAGGTAGAGAGAACATGCCTGATAACTTTGCCTGCTCGGCCGTGACCACTTCGTATCCCGGTGGCTTGATATCCCACTGGGTCATTCTTCTCTTACGCTCCAGAACTGATACGATGTCTGTTAAATCTGGGGTTGGTTCTCTTGGCCGTGGGGGGGTAGGGCTTCTGCGAGCTTCCTGTTTGGCAGCACCACCGTCATCTCGTCGATCTCGGCCGCCTCGTCGACGATCATCGTAGCCATCTCGGTCTCGCCTACTGGGTCTGTCATCATCATCACGACGAGCATCTCGGCGTGAAGAGCCGCGATCACGGTCCCATTCACGTTCTCCTCGACGGTCACGCCCAGAGTATCTATCCTCTCGCTCCCGGTCACGATGATTACGGCTGGAGGAATAGGCGTCCACGTCCCCTTCCCCTTGGCGACGGCCACCACGGTGATCGGGGGATCTTGATCGTCTACGCTCGCGGTCGCGGTCACGCTCACGCTCACGATCTCGGTCTCTGTCTCGGTGGCCGTCCCTGTCTCTGTGGCGGTCGCGGCGGTCGTCTCGGTCACCTCTCGAAGACTGCAACATAATTAGCCAAGTAAGGCAACATGAATTGGGTTGCATACAGGATAATCTCGACCCCGTCGTCCCTCTAAATGCCGAAGAAAACTGGTCAGTATGGCTTCTGATATGATGCTTGAATGTTTTTTCAGGATTGAAACCAACCTCGAGAGGAAAAAGTATCGCCGTTCATGATTTGCGACACTTGGGTCCAGCCTTGCGCGATCAATAGGTCGCTATGAGATTGATTCGTTGGGTGTATCTCGTCAGCAAAGATGAAGATCTGAACTGGGCTTGGTGGTCTTGTTCCAATGCTCGCCGTCTCTGGCGAGGCTGGAGCTTTTTTGTCGCCGTGCGCTAAACTTGTTCGGGACTAGCCTTTTTAGGTCACTGTGTGGCAAGCACCTCATATTAATGCGCAGTAGTGATTCACGGTTGATCCACGGCACTTGTTCAGTGGACGCTGGGCGCTGGCTGGCTGCTACTGCGCTGTTCAAGTCTCCACCCCCCTCGACCAAGACCGTTGGCCTACCCGGTGGCAACCCTGGCAAGTTGTTGAAGGGTTCCAATCAACCAAATGCACGTCCAAGTTCTTCAAGTTTCTATATAACCTTGCGTCCTCCATGCATGTGCCGCGCTCTGTATCATCGAAACTGGGTACTGGCTGCTCTCTAATTGTGAGCTGTATCTAGTCAAATAATATATACTGACTGGCCCATGCAATGTCTTTAGGGCTGTTGTCAGAGTGGCGCAAGTTTCCCATCAGCCTTTCAGAACTGTGCATTGACACATCGTTGAGATGCGGCCAGTCCTTCAGGTGGAGAAAAGTCAGCGACGAGTGGTGAGATTTTTAATGCTCGAGAAACAATAGCTTCAGTCGCTGATTATGAACCCAGGATCTGTACTCTTCATGGCCGTATATTGTCCTTGAGGCAAGACCCTGCTCATCTGCATTATAGAGTGACCTGGCCAGAATGCCGTGACACTCTTCCAACTCGGCCGTCATCCACACATGTGGAGAGGGACAGTGATGATGATGACACAGAAGAACTCCTGCGTCGGTACTTCAGTTTAAATCTCAATCTAAGTGCTCTCTACGATCAGTGGTCAGAAGCAGACCTCAACTTCCAGAAAAAGGCACCCGAATTCATTGGCGTTCGCATTCTCAGCCAAGACGCCTGGGAGGCTCTAATTTGTTTCATATGCAGTAGTAACAACAATATCAGCAGAATATCACAAATGGTTAGTCTCTCAGGTATTGACTTGTCGTCTCGTGCGTTCTCTTACATTTGCAGGTTCACAAATTGTGCAACCACTATGGTCCACTGATCGGGTACATTGGGGACGAGCCAATGCATGACTTCCCAACCCCTCAGGCTCTTATCGGTCCAAACGTGGAGGCACATCTTCGAGAGTTGGGATTCGGTTACCGCGCCAAGTACATTGCTGATACTGCCCGCGCGGTTGCTTTGGTGAAGCCCGCCAACTGGCTAGAGTCTCTCCGAAACCCGCGCCACTTGGGACCGAATATACTGCCCGCAGACTCTGTCACCAGTAACCCAACCTATAAAGGAGCACACGAAGCGTTGTTGTCCTTGTCAGGCGTCGGGCCCAAGGTTGCGGACTGTGTATGTCTCATGGGGTTAGGTTGGGGTGAATCTGTTCCTGTGGACACTCACGTATGGCAAATTGCACAGAGAGATTACAAATTTGGAAAAACCAAAGCAAAGACATTCAACAAGGTCATGTATGACGCAGTTGGTGATCATTTCAGAAAGATTTGGGGCGACTATGCAGGCTGGGCTCATTCTGTCCTCTTCACCGCTGACCTCCGGGAGTTCTCAGATCGCAAAACGAGAACCCAAGCCGTTACACCAGTCAAAGTCAAGTCCGAGATAAAGAAGGAAGATTTGATCATAGAAGGGCCGAGGAAAAGGAAGTCCGCGGTGCAGGCGATGGTAAAGGTTGAGACTAAGGTGGAAGATACCGGAGACTCAAGAATCGTGGAGAAAACAACATCACACAAAAGACGACGGACTAGACAGTCAACTCGAGAAGTTGTTTAGACATTGCTTGGAAAGTAAGACGCCGTGGCGTTCGGGAATGGATTAGTATACAAAGCGCAAGACACGAACAAGAAACGTCTTGAGATCTGAAGGATAAGATTGACTAAAAGATTGACTTTTGATGAAATGCCACGGGTCACCAATGGCTGGCGAAGGTTTCCCAGCTCTGGTGGTTGAGATTTTCCTGTAATAAGTTACGGATCAGCGGCATGCAAAATGGGCTGGCAAGAGGCCATCGGGTAAAAGTCGGCAGGCGACTTCCTGCGATGCGACTTTTCGCCGCCTCAAGCTCGGGCTGCCCCCGGAGTCAAGACCTGTCCGTATCAACTCCAACCCCATCGAGGCTGTCTATCCATGTGCAACGAGAACGCTGGGATTCCGTCGTGCGATTTGGAACCGGGATGAGGTGAAATCTCTGCTGAAGCCAAAATGTCGGACGCGGATTCAAACACGATCGCGAAGCTCCAGCGCGAGCGAAATGACACCACGGCGGCCAAGAAAAGCTCGCGCGCGCTGGATGCCTCAACCCAACGCACTGATGATCAAAGGCAAATGCTCACCGATAATGCAGATAGTGACCTGTACGAGCGCGATGGAGGTGATAAGTTTGCTGGATACCATACATCCCTACCCATGGGTGAGGAAGATGAGGACATGGATGAGGACAAAACAAGACGTCTCGTTGGCCAGTACACGGCGTCTCGCGACATGATCGATGAGTTTGCTCGAGGAACCGGCGTAGAAGAGGATGATATCCTAGCAGGCAAAGGCGAAAAGAGTGGACGTATCACCGACCGCGAAACCGATTACCAGAAGCGCCGATTTAATCGAATCTTGACCCCTACAAGGGCCGATCCCTTCGCGGAGAACCGACAAGCTGGAGCAGCCGAGAATGGCACCACTTACCGGGAGATCATGGAGGCTCGCGAGTTGGACCAGGAAGAGGAACGCATCCGGAAAGCCATTCAGGCGAAGCTGAATGGAGACGATGCCAACGCTGAAGCGCAACCGACCCTGAAAGACGTGGACAAGGAGAACACCGAGGCTGGGTCTACCGAGGCCGTCACAGCAGGGCGCAAGCGCAAGAAGAGATGGGATGTGTCGTCTGCTCCGACAGAAGACCAACCTCAAGCTGGCAACGTGGAAGAGGTACAGCCTAAGCGATCAAGATGGGACCAGGCACCATCCGTTGGTGTTGAAGAACCTACCAAGAAACGGTCTCGGTGGGACCAAGCCCCCTCTGCGACTCCGATGGGCAACCAAGGGCTTGCGACCCCGACGCATCCCTCGCAGGCCCCTACGGCAATGCTCCCAGCATTCGGAAACGACATGAACGCTCGCAATGTTCCCCTTAGCGATGAAGAGCTTGATATGCTGCTACCGGGCGAGAACGAAGGCTACAAGATTTTGGAGCCGCCTCCTGGGTATGAGCCTGTGCGCGCTGCGGCTCACAAACTGATGGCGACGCCAGCTCCTGCGACAGGATTCATGATGCAGGATCCTGACCAAGTTCGGCTGGGAGGCAAACCAATCCCGGCCGAGCTTTCCGGTGTTGGTGATCTGCAATTTCTCAAGCCTGAGGATATGGCTTACTTTGGCAAGCTCAATGATGGCGCAGACGAGAACGCCATGTCGGTCGAGGAGCTGAAGGAGCGGAAGATCATGAGACTCTTGCTCAAGATCAAGAACGGAACACCGCCCATGCGAAAAACGGCTCTTCGTCAAATCACCGACAATGCCCGAAATTTCGGCGCGGGTGCTCTATTTGCTCAGATTCTGCCTCTACTCATGGAGAAGTCTCTTGAAGATCAGGAGCGCCATCTGTTAGTCAAGGTGATTGACCGAATTCTGTACAAGTTGGATGACTTGGTGCGGCCCTACGTGCATAGAATCCTGGTCGTCATCGAACCTTTGCTCATCGACCAAGACTACTACGCTCGAGTTGAAGGTCGCGAGATCATTTCCAACGTTGCCAAAGCTGCTGGCCTGGCGACGATGATCAGCGTGATGCGACCAGACATCGATCATCCAGACGAATATGTCCGAAACACCACAGCCAGGGCCTTCGCTGTCGTTGCCTCGGCTCTCACAATTCCCGCTTTGCTGCCCTTCCTGCGGGCTGTCTGCCGCAGTAAGAAATCTTGGCATGCGAGACACACTGGTGTCAAGATTGTTCAACAGATTGCCATTTTGATGGGATGTGCTGTCCTTCCACACCTCAAAGGTCTTGTCGAGTGTATCGCGCCGAACCTCAACGATGAACAAACCAAGGTCAGGACGGTGACTAGCTTGGCCATTGCGGCATTGGCTGAGGCGTCAAACCCGTACGGTATCGAGAGTTTTGACGACATCCTGAATCCATTGTGGACCGGGGCCCGTAAGCAGCGTGGCAAGGGCCTTGCCGGTTTCCTCAAGGCTGTAGGATACATCATTCCTCTAATGGACGAAGAATATGCCAACTACTATACTAGTCAAATCATGGAAATTCTCCTGCGAGAATTTTCTTCGCCCGACGAGGAGATGAAGAAGGTTGTTCTCAAAGTAGTCTCCCAGTGCGCTGGCACAGAAGGTGTCACAGCAGGGTACCTCAAAGAGCACGTTTTGGATGAGTTTTTCAAGAGCTTCTGGGTCAGGCGGATGGCTCTGGACAAACGCAACTACAAGCAGGTTGTGGAAACGACCTTTGATATCGGCCAAAAGGTCGGTGTCAGTGAGATCCTGGAAAGGATCGTGAACAACCTCAAGGACGAAAGCGAGGCGTACCGCAAGATGACGGTGGAGACGACGGAGAAGATCGTGGCCAGCCTGGGCGCAGCAGACATTGGAGAGCGCCTGGAGGAAAGGTTGCTGGATGGTATCCTGCATGCATTTCAGGAGCAGAGCGTGGAAGACGTTGTTATGCTCAACGGCTTCGGCTCTGTGGTCAATGCTCTGGGCACAAGATGCAAGCCTTATCTACCTCAGATTGTCGGCACTATCCGTTGGAGACTCAACAACAAGTCGGCAACTGTACGGCAGCAAGCCGCCGATCTCATTTCACGAATTGCCATGGTCATGCAGCAGTGCGGCGAGGACGCGTTGATGGGAGAGCTTGGAATCATTCTCTACGAATACCTCGGCGAAGAATACCCCGAAGTCCTTGGATCTATCCTGGGAGCTCTACGTTCCATCGTGACAGTTGTGGGCATCAGCCAAATGCAGCCGCCCATCAAAGACCTGTTGCCTCGGTTGACACCGATTCTGCGCAATCGGCACGAGAAGGTGCAGGAAAACACCATTGACCTCGTGGGACGTATCGCAGATCGCGGCCCGGAAAGCGTCAACGCTCGAGAATGGATGCGAATCTGCTTTGAACTGCTGGACATGCTCAAGGCGCACAAGAAGGGAATCCGACGAGCAGCCAACAACACGTTTGGTTTCATCGCCAAAGCCATCGGTCCCCAGGACGTCTTGGCCACGTTGCTGAACAATCTTCGCGTCCAAGAACGTCAGTCGCGCGTCAACACGGCAGTCGCGATTGGCATTGTCGCCGAGACTTGCGCGCCCTTCACCGTACTCCCGGCCCTGATGAACGAGTATCGCGTTCCGGAACTCAATGTTCAAAACGGTGTGCTCAAATCCCTCTCCTTTCTGTTCGAATACATTGGCGAAATGGCCAAAGACTACGTCTACGCAGTCACGCCTCTTCTCGAAGACGCCCTCATCGACCGTGACCAAGTCCATCGTCAGACAGCCGCCTCGGTCGTCAAACACATTGCACTCGGCGTGATTGGTCTCGGGTGCGAGGACGCCATGATCCATCTTCTCAACCTCCTCTTCCCGAATCTGTTCGAGACGAGTCCCCACGTCATTGACCGCATAGTCGAAGCCATCGAGGCCATCAGAATGGCCGTCGGACCGGGCGTCGTCCTCAACTACGTGTGGGCAGGTCTCTTCCACCCTGCTCGCAAAGTTCGGATACCCTACTGGCGCCTCTACAACGACGCATATGTCCAATGCGCAGATGCCATGGTTCCATATTATCCCAACCTAGATGACGAGAAGATTGATCGGCCAGAATTAGCCATCATGTTGTAAGAACAAGAACGAAAGTCGAGGCCGGCGCGACAGCAGGACGAGTTGTGGATTGGAAATCAACGGGTTAACTCTTCTGTGTTAATAAGCGGTTGGTTAGGCGGGTAAAGGGGGGGGGGGGGTTGGGTTCTCTCTTGCTTTGTGGCTCCCATTTTAAACCAGCCCTACCATGTTTACTTGGTTGCTTCATGAGATTTATACTTGTAATGGATTGTAGAGAAGGTGTTCCAGATAGAGAGAGAAAAAGAAAGAGTCTTGGGTTGCAAGAGCGTTGGGCAAGAGGCGTTTCTTGCTACATGGCCAGAACTGTATCACTTTGTTTAAAATAGCATCCCATCCATCCATCGTACTTGTCAGGACTGCCGAAGCACGGTTCCCGTGATGATGTGGCCTTTTTTTTTTTTTTTTTTGCGAGCGAATATCAGGTTTTTAAGATTGGTCATTTTTGCATTTTCGCGTGTCTTGTTCACGGTCATTCATTCCGTCGTCAGCGCAACCAGGAAAGGACGAACCACTTTTCGGGTTTCAAATCTCCTCACCTTCCCTCACGGGCCACATGCTTCTGAATCTCACGCAACCGTTCCGTTCCGAACGAAAGACGTTGTCGATGCGAAATATAAATCCGCTCGCTTGCTGAGACGGACAAGTCACCAAGGGAGGGTGGAAAGGCCCAAGGCTCCATATGTACAATGTTCCATGGCGAGATTCTCCCGTCTACGTCATGAATTTTTGTTCCTCCGGGGGAATGCCATGGCTTTTCAAGAGAGACACAGATTGATCTGCCGAAAGGAAAGGAAAACAGTGCGCCTCGCTGGTCTCGCTGGTCCATTCCCCCACGAGAACAAAAGTTTTGTTTCTCTCCTTGTCATGCCGGCAAGTGATTAGTGAGCCGGAGGTTGGGGGGCGTGTATGAGCGGCCCCCACCCCTTTTCTTTTCTTTCCTACTCTTCCTTGTTTGTCTCAGCTGTGTCAGACTCGAGATGTCACTTGTGTTCTGTTCCTCTTCTTTTTTTTTCGCTGGTAGAATGTCTCACACGCCCCTGTTTCTTATGTACGTCGTCCTTCCTTGATGTGTCTTGATTATTCTCTCTTCGGGGTGAAACAGAAGCCCAAGAGCTTTATCTTTATCTTTATTTATTTTTCTTCCCCCGTCACCACGCAGTGCGGTCGTGCTGCTGGTAATGCGGGTAATTGCGTCGGTGTAGAAAGGGGGGGGGAGGGGGAGGATTTGCGGGACGAGATTGTGGGAAGGGAACAAAGTCTCGCTGTGAACAAGTTGACCCTGTTCAGGCCTTTCTTATTAGCGTTCGAGTGAATGTTCCTTGCCCCCCCTTGAACTTGTTTTGCACTTTAGCTGGGTTGCGTTGTTGATTCCCAGGAGAACGGCGCAGGAGGGAGGGGACCCCGGGGTAATATCCAGCTGGGTATCTTGTTTCTGAAAGCCTACCCCCCGGAGGATGTTGAGTGAGGGTGAGGCACGGCAAGAAGTTATTGTTTTGCTCTGCTTCATCTGCAGAGAGGAGTCAGAGGACGTTGAAAAGACGCCAACCCACTTTTGGACTTGTTCTCGAGATCGCTTCGACTTGTTGGGGAAACCCATGACCTGGCTCACCTCACATTCCGGCTGCATCTGAATGGCGCCATCTTTTTCGAGAACGGGAAAATTACAAGAGTGGCATCCCGAAACACCATCAAAGCCATGTCTTGCGCTAGTGTTCAAGGCAAGGAACAGCAGGCGCACAAACAAACCTCGACGAGTTTCGTCACTATGTATTGTGTTTTACCACGGCGTTGGAAGTCTGGTGCAGCTGCTGCTGCAGCAGCAATCAACCATGTAATCCGTAGGATGTCGCATTCGTGTCAATGGACACTCATCCATGGAACAACACATCATCACAAAAAGGCCTGGGGGTCGGGAATGAACAAATGCACCGCGCAGTTGCGGGCGCATGCATTATCCATTCCCTCGGATGTACAGTGTACATGTACCGAGTAACTGCACGATTTTCCACTAGAGGCATGAGGCGCCGCCATTGTCTTGGCGATCCATTCTGCGGCTTGGTTGTTATTGAGCGAAAAGAACGGAAAGAAGCTTTTGTTCCTGAATCCAGCATGGTGATTCGTGCGGTCCGTCCTCCGTGCATGATATTTCGTTGCACTTCTCTGCACGCGTGGACCATGTGTATCACATCACGTGAGTGCTCCTCACACACAGGATGTACATACGTCAAACTCGAAGACGGATCATGTAGACAGCAAAAAGGTCCTTGGGTGCATTCGTTTTTCGAGATTGCCGTCGCTACACGGACCCAGCCGATGTTTGTCTACACGATGATGGACTCGGCGTGAGGCTTCAAGGTGTATATGATGTAGGAAACTCTGTGTGAGACTTGGCCGTCCAACAAGAGCTGCCAGCAGACTAATAATAGTAGGGCAGAGTTGAATCATGTTTGGCTCATTACATATAGACCGGCCGGTTCGTCTCGTTTTTACATACATATGCCGCCAAGACTTTGTACTTTTTGTCCCGTCGGGAGATGCGCAACATGTCAACAACGAAACCAGATCAAACCGGTGACGATCTTGACGAAAATAGGGACCTGTTCCAGATTGCTGCTAGATGTAAAATCTGTGGGCAAATGGGCATGCCGCGGTGCGAACCTTGGATGAGATCCGTAAGATCCTTTCTGGGGCCCCAGAATATGTGTCCATTCCGTCGGGGCCTTGGTCAGCCCGAGCCGAGCAGTTCTTGCCCGTGACTTACCCTGTGCTTGCTTGAGGCACCTTGCATATTACAACATAATAGAGGGGGGGTGGGGCGAACGTCGAAAGGGGCCAGGTGGGGGGGCGGGGGGGAGCGCCTGCCCCACCGCAGATGAGATGTCCACCCCACCCCCAGCGACTTTTTGGCAGAAATGGTAAATTATTTCATCTGCAATTGAACGCCATCTCTGGTAGGCAAAAGCCACCTGGCGCACAAGGTTGCTGGGTTGGTGATATTACATGTACAATGTAGCTAGGTCGTCGTCAAGTTCGGACGTGCTTCACGTGACATGAACAATGGCGCATCGTTCCGTAAAGTTTGGCTGTTTACCTGTTTCCCGTAAAACGAGCTCTAAAGGGGAGAAGACTCGACCAGAGGAGAGGAAGATTCACACGCCGCGCTCAATTTATCCATCCCTGGGAAAGTGCCCACGTCTGTTGATGAAATGGCACGACAGGTTCGACAGGTTCGCCAAATCGCTCCCTCCCAAGGAATGTGGCGGCCACGCACAAATTCGGCCACGCACGAGCTTGGTGTCCCAGAGCGGGGCTTTGATCCCGGATTAGCGCGTTTCAGAAGTACTTATTAGGCATGGTCCGTCGCCATGATGTCACGTAGCGGAGTGATGGGGATTGGGATGTGTACGTAGCAGGAGCCTTTTGCTTTGGGTTAATCTTGATTGACGAGAAGTTTTAAAAAAAAAAAGAAAAGATGTTTGTGTGCCTTTTCGTCACCATGGTATCTGCGCGCAGGACGTGGAAAACAACAGCCCACCGGCCTAGAACCATGGGGTTTTGTTTGGCATTGATCTAATACATAACTACATGCAACATGTATGTACGCTTGTTGATGGATGGAGGGAAACGACCTGAAGTGGTGGGTGGCTGTTGGTTGTTGGCGTTACGGGGTCCAGATGGAGTCGCATCGCCGCCCAGCCCAAGTCATGACCGGCCGAATCCTGCACGGTGGGTTTCCCGTCCCGTCCATCCGTCCGTCTGGACATCTGGAGGCGGTGTCTGGATGACACCGCCCGTCGACGCCATACCATGGCCAGGTCGGGAGCCAGAGGCGCTGCGCCGTGATGAACGTTGGCTACCGAGGCAATGGTTATAAAAGTAAGAAAAAATAGACACCAGCAGCATGGCCTGAAATGATGCGCGTCATGGCAAACAGAATTCCAGTGCCTGCTGTAGCCTGTGAGTGCTGTCAGTTGGCACCACCTGGCACCCCCATCGCCCAGTGATGTCACAGCTACAGGGAGGTGGCCGCCCTCCATGGTCCCAACTAACCGCTTCGAAATCCTTTCCTTAATACATACAGCACACATGTGTGTCTCAACTGCGGGGGCCCATTATGTAGCCAACCCCCGCCTCGTACCGATTAATTCCATCTACGGATTATGTATGTACATAAGTCCGTACTTGTAGGCTGCTGACTCTGCGTCGTCTGCGTCTGCGCCTGCGCCTGCGTTTGCGCCCGCTGCCGTCCGGTCCAACCATGCTGCGACTAACATTGGTTCATGAACTACCAAAAGGCTTTGCCCTGTAAAATGGAAGCACCATGTAGCGCGGAGTACTGACAAGTTGTTGGAATTATCAAGAGCTACCGGGTACTCCGTATGTACATCGCACGTGGAACGTCAACTCGAGGTCTCGCACACGAGCCAGGGGGGTTTGTGGGGCACCTCCCTCTGTATGTAGAGAGATGTTACATACTCCGTACATGGAGCTTGATGCAGGACCTGTTAACGTTTCACATCCCACGGGCATTTGTTTGGACAATCCAGCACTCATGGTGCTGTTTTTTTTTTTTCTGTTTCGGGGTCTGATATCCCGGCGCCCCTCTCCAAGTCCTCTCACCGCGGTGCCACTGGCTGCCCCGTGCTCCAGTTCATCCTGCCATGCCCCCAGCGCGTGGCCCACTGCAGACTACAGTGCATGGCCCCAGAAGACCCCCGTTTTCCACGACTCGCTGGGGTTCGCCAAAAGTGCCGTGGAACTACGGAGTACATTATACTTGAAATCAGTACTCCGTACGGATTACTCGGTACTTCCATCGTCTAGTGACATGGTTAACAATCGCCTGTATTAATACTGAGTTTTGCAAAGCGACCAATAGTCTACTTGGCTCGCGAAACTCCCGTCCTTGCTCCAGGTGCTATGTACTCACTATGCTACGCCATGCTGTCAGTGAATGACTCCAGCGTTCCAAAATTGGCAAAACAAGGGTGGCTCCCCAGATGAGAAAAGTGTACATCATGTACGGATTACGAATTACGGATTACGGACTAGGACTTACTACAAACAAGAACGTCAACGTGTGTGCCCCACCCTTTTCTCCAATCGCGAGCCAAAGAAAGGCTCGTGGTTGTGTCTGCTTACGGTAATACTGGGCAGGTTCTCCTCGCAAAGGCATTTATTACTCGTGCTGCTCTCTCTCCATCCAAATCATCAGCAAGCAACAAGCCCGGCTGACATGAAATAAATTGTCCATTGACGGACGGTTCCCCAAAAAAAACATGCGACATAACGGCCACCCAACCACCAATCCACCGATCCACCGATCCACCGATCCACCCAATCACCACAGCGACCCCCGCGGCTGCACTTGCACTCACAGACCTTGCTCTCCTCCGTACGACGAGCACAGTGCAGCACATGGTACACCGCACATGGCATGACCGTTAGCCAGATTCCTGTGAACCTCTCTCTCTCTTTCCCCCTTCCCTCGCGGTGACCCATTCGGCCACTCTCTCGTCTTGCCCGCGCGATTCCGCATCCACTTTCACAGCACCCCCCCCCCAAACGACACGCACGCTTGTGTACATACTTAGCCTTGCGCCAGCTGTCTGTCTCAAAGCACACCCCCCCTGATCGCTTCTTGCTGCTGCCACCCTCCCTCCACCCTCCCTCCACCCTCCCTCCACCCCTCCCTCATCGTCTTAACCCTGCCACCTCGGCCTTTTCAAAAAGGGACACCAGGGCTGTCGATCAGTTCCACCAAAGGTCATCACACATCACACATCACACACCCTGCTCGCCTCTAAACACACGGGGAACTCCACTGGTGCTCCCGCCAGTCGTCTTGTTGCTTTTATAACATGTAGACTGGACTGCGCACGCCAATTCAGAGCCGTGGGCACTTAAGACTTCGCCGATCCCACATTGGCTTTCCAACAAACATGCCCCATCCCACGGCGCGGGATCTTGTTGTCTCTGATTTTGTGTTACAGACTTGGCTTTTGTCTAGTCGGGATCCTGCATCTGATCATCGAACCTTCTCTCCAACTTCATACTCCTCCGCTCAGCACCAATTCCATGCGCCGCCCGCCTGTCGTCGAGTCGAATGCAGAGATATCTCTCGTGTGTTTCCTGTTGGACGCCATCCTAGCCGACCTCGTTGGACCACGATAACGCCATCTTGCTCTCACATTCCACCCTCCAGATATTCTCGTCGTCTACATTCCTGGGTTCTGCTATCATCATCATCATCATCATCATGACCATGACGTTGGACGCATCTCAGCAACAGCGTTTCGCGCCTCCCCTCAACTTCGACTATCCTCCCCATGGCCAACCACCAGCCTTCTCAAACCCTTGGTCATCGTCTGCTTCTCCTCCACAAACAGCTTCAACAGCTGGTACTCCCTTGTTCGTCGGTAGCCAGCACCAGCCTAGTATGAGCCACAGTATGATGGCTGTAAAAGGTCCCGCCGGCCGAGCCAGCACCGGCAGCGCATCATCTATGGCATCATATGGCTCACTGCCTGCTGGAGCAGGTACGTTATTCACCACCGGCCACTTTTGTAATGCCACGGAGAAATCTTGTGTTGTGGCTGACTTGGCATTGGACAGACGTTCTCGGCATGAGTCGCATGACTACATCTGCGGCCTATGGCAATCCCACATACGCCACATCCGCCTCCCCCGTCCATGGCCATTTCGCGCCCGGATCGGCTCCTCATTACGACACAATCGGTTACGCAGCGGCACCTGTGCGACACTCGCCCTTTGGCATCAGCTCCGAAGCAGACTCTGCCAGACGAGGCTTTCCTCAACCGTAGGTGGTCTTCTTTCTTACCCCTCCGCGTCGTCTCTCTGGCCACTGCGGACGAGGGCGTCCTTTCATACTTGCAAACAAGCAACGCTAATTTGCCGCGCGCAGAACGTCTTCGCAAGCAGATGAACGGAGAAGTTTCGCAGATGCACTTGATGCCAGTCACGGCATGTTGGCCATGAGCCAAGAGACACCACGCAACATCTATGGTACTCGTCACGATCGCTCATCCGTTGACTCATACGGGTTTCCTTCTACCCACTCGACCAGCTCTTCCATTTCGTCCAGCGGCAACTTGAGCTCATACTACGGCGATTCGGTCTCGGATTACTCATCTGCGGCCGGGTCAGACATCGAATCCGTCAACTCCAGAACATTGCCCAGGCCCCAGGGCTTGATGAGTTCTCAGCTCCCCCCGGCACCCCAGTCAATGATGGGTCAGTTCAGCTCCAAAGTTTCATCGAGCACTCAGAAGAAGCACAAGTGCAAGGTTTGTGATAAGCGCTTCACTCGACCCAGCTCGTTGCAAACCCACATGTATAGCCACACCGGAGAGAAGCGTAAGTATCATGACTGCTTTGTGCCTGCCTGGTTTTTTCAAAATTTGCCTTCCCTTTGTACTGACAAGCCAGCAGCATTTGCCTGCGAGGTAGAAGGCTGTGGACGACACTTTTCCGTCGTGTCTAATCTGCGTAGACACCGAAAAGTCCACCGCGGCGACGCGCGATCAGAAGCCGGATCTGAAGATCATCAGTCGGATTGAGCCGTTCCTCCACTTCTCTCACCTTTTTTTTTTTTTTTTTTTTTGAGCATACACATTTGTCCCCATGTCCATGCCGAACCAAAGCATAGAAGCCTTGTAAGCACGGCCGGGCCAGATGTCGACTTTCTCTCTCACGTTGATTCATTTTTATCATACTTTTGTGCCACTGGGGAGATTTATACATGAACGCAACCACGACAACAATAGAGCAGGCGAACAAAACCAAACATCGGGCGAACATTATTCCGACAGATGAGACGAGGCGGATCTTGCAAGCGACATTGTACATGATTATCGGTTTGCAAATCAAGATATTGGCTGCCTTGTTGAGCAGAAGGTTGCATCGGGTTTTAGAATCATGATGGCGTCTTTTCCGCGGATGATGGAAAAGACGATACGCGCTGGCCTTTCGCTGTATACATGATATACGTCATTTTCACATTTTCCTTTTGGATTTTTTTTCCTGGTCTTCCAGACCGTGGCGAGAAGACTGGGCGCAGGATTGGGAGCACGAAGAGCGATCAAACGAAAATTGACTAGCTCCATGATATCGTGCTTCCCACGGCGTTGAGGGGTTTTCTTTTTTTTTCCTTGGATTGACGACGTGGTTTATTTGACTACAGGCGTGCGGTGGCTCTCTCGTCTTTGATGGGTTTGTGGAGAGAAGATTGAGATGATGTTATGCGCAAATTGCAGACACGTTGCCAGGTTGGTATTCCTTGCATCTCACTACCATTTCAGTCGGCAATCTCGACAGTGGAGGAAGCACACTCGATTCTTTTATGGGATGGGGGCGATGAAGGTGTCCGGGAACGGAAGTGGAAATTGTGGGTGGTCCAGCTCAAGAGTGAGCAATGTGCACTACATATCAGCTTCTAGTTCACGGCGATGATGTATCCGGTCAATACTTGGAAACACCAGTAGCTAGCTATATAGTAAATGATGCAATGCCTATGAAGCCACCGAAGTGACGCCACCGTGGACTTTTATGATGGCTCTTTTTTCCAACACATTCATTCACTCGAATAACGAACAAAGCCCTCTTTCCAACGTTGAACAAGAATATCCCGGATGAGTTTGCACGTGCTGGGCATTCATGGCAATTCAAGTATCGCAGGGAACCAGTTTGGGAAGACGCATCCTAGGAGATGAACCCTGCATAGGCTGCATGTGTTGGGGGGATGGTGGCGCATTGTTGTAGGGGGCCTCGTGGCTTTTTTTTTTTTTTTTCTTTTCCTTTTTTTCTTTTTTTCTTTGTCGGTACGGCACAAAGCCGTTGTG
Organism: Epichloe festucae Fl1; assembly: GCA_003814445.1. Classification (NCBI taxonomy): domain Eukaryota; kingdom Fungi; phylum Ascomycota; class Sordariomycetes; order Hypocreales; family Clavicipitaceae; genus Epichloe; species Epichloe festucae. Next base: position 3,166,723 of record CP031387.1, on the reverse strand, counting down.
GCTGATATGGAGGCAGAGGCAACAAACCCCCCCCTCCCCGTGTAACTCTGTTCTTCATCCGCGACGATGGGTTCGTTCATGAACGTGGCGGCGAACAAGCTGGGTGCTTTTTTGTCAAGGGGGTAGGTAGTCCAGTCTGTGGACATGGTTGTTCACATTTTTTTTTTTTTTTTTTTTTTTTTTTTCAGGAATTTGGCACGGGCGGTTTCAGAGTTTTGATCATGACTGCCCTTTGGTTCAGAGCGACTTGGGGCTTGACGCTGAGCTTTGTCGCGTATGTACGGTACATGTGTTGGCGAGGCGGCGAGAAAGCCCTGGCGACTTTTGGTCCAGCTCGGGTCATCCGTACGTTGCGTTGCAGTGGCGGTAAACCGCCTCCCCCGTACGGAATCGAGTTTTTGCGTCCTGTGACTGACTTGTTGGCGCGGGGGGGGGAGATTTTTAAAAAAAAAGGTGCGGTGTGGGTGGTGTTCGGGTCGGAGGGCCGGATCGATCACTCGGATTGTATATGTATTGTACATGTGACTGTTATGTAGATGAAGCAGATGCCATGCGGTTTGTCGGTAGGGATCGGGGGCATCTATGTACGAAAAAAGCTTGGCCTTGAGGCTTGGCCACGACTTTTTTCCATCGAGACAAAGACCCGGTATAAACTTACCCTACTTACTCCGTACGTACATACGTTACATAGATATTTGTCACTTCCCATCTTTTGGTGCCGGCAAGGCAAGGCTGCGATCGCGCACGAACAGGGGTTTTTTTTTTTTTTTTTCTTTGTGATGCAGTTCATGACAGCTAGTCCCCGTACTGACTCCGTACAAGTGCCTGCGAATTTGCAAGGCATTGCCCTGTTTTAATGCAAGTACAAGGTATTTATTTATTTATTTGCAAGGTTTTGCCCCGTGCGCGGGGCCCGCGCCAACAGGGAACCCGCAGACCTTGTGCATAAAAGCAAGAACTGTACGGATTAATCCGTATGTAAATCCGTACATGTACACAAGTCCGTGCTCCGCCAAAGGTGCAATGTTAGTCCGCACAAAGTGCAGCAAACTGAAATTTGTCGGCACCTTCTTGACGTCGGTGGCGGGGGCTCAACCAGGGTTCCCGCGACGCCCATCTTCCGCCACGTCGTTGCTTGGTCAGAAGCACGGCTCTCCTTGCCACACCCCCCCCTTCCCGTTCTCGGGCGAGAGACGAGACGAGACAGACACCCCCCTTGGGCCACTTGGGGGGGGGGGGGTGGCCCACCGAGAACGCTTTTAGACGGGGCCAAAAAGGAGAGAAGGAGACGAAAAAAAAAAACCCCCCCATGTTGTAACTACATTATCACGTTCAACTTCATGGTGCCACGAGCTCGAAAAGTCCCAGTTTGAGGAAACGCTCTTGCGCAGAAAGAAGCCACGACACATATGTACATGCATCATGCTCCCGTTGTACTCCGTCAAACATGCAACGCGCATTCACGCATTCACGTATCGAATCACAAGGCGGCACGAGGCCGGATTCTGCTCCGAGTCTCATCACCTACGGACTAATCCGTACATATGTACAGACTTGTCTGTTTCCCTGCCCGCATCCTGTCAACCTGCATGCATGTACCTACCCCTCCCCCCCCCCCCCCCGGGGACCAATCTACCTCGGACAATGAGGGCAATGGAGAGAAATTGTCGCGACGCTTGCCCAGTCTGGACAATCCCCCGTCCCTGACACGGACGCAACTCTGTAGAGCAAAAGAGTCAGTCGTCGAGGGGCCACAACAATCCAAGCAAGTGAATGTCATCATCTCGTCCATCATGGAGAAGACCGCGTGTAGTAAAAATAGCCGACGGGAATAGGGCCTCAATGAAAGCCTCGAACGCTCATTCACGCATTTAGCCTTCACCCAGTGCGACAGAATAGGGTCATGACAGCTCGCATTCAGATTGATCTGCCATACTCTCTACATTGGGAATCAGCCAGCACATCCTTTTACCACCCGACGACAAAAAGCCCTGGAGCGGTATTACGGCGTCCCTCTCGAGTGCCAGCACTATCTATCATTTCGCACTTTCCCTCCATGCCAAGCGACCCCTTTTCTTCTGCTTTCAAAATAACAATAAATAACTCGTCGGTCTGTGTGACGGAGACGACGTTGAGTAATGTACACTGATCAACGGTATATAGGAAAAGAAATTTGGCAAGAAAGACTTCAAAGTAGAGGCCAATAGCCACAATGATGAAGAGAGAAGGAGAGATAAGAAGCTGAAGATTTAGGAAAAAAAAAGAAAAAGAAAAGAAAAAAAGACAGAAAAATATCAGAGACGACGCCTGTCACGCGGGTTTGGACCGGTGACTGGACGTGAGAAATGGCAACAACATTAGCCAGCAGTCGTAACCTCGTGAAAATGACGAGAAAATGTAGTAGGCGAGGCGTATAAAAAGAGACAATGCTGAAAACATGAATGCTGCTCGCTTCCAAGCCGTCTCTTGCCACACATGTTGAGAAGGAGCAATCAAGTTTTTGCTTCCTTACTCTGTTATTATTTCAACGAGGACTTTTGACGTGAAATCGGGGTTTTTTTTTTCAAATGCCGAGAAGCATCCAGGGATTTAGGGGGGAATCTCTCTCCATACGCCGTTTAACGCCAAAAAAAAAAATTGAGAATAAACAGTGCGCGTGTGAATGTTCTCTAATGAAAATCAACGCAGTCATTAGGACTCAAACGTGAGGCGCAGCACCCGGCCTGCTTTTACCCAGTGATTCTAGTAGCTCATGGGGTGGAATACGTCGAATGCCGCTACCTCTGTCGTACATCGAAGTCGGCGCGGGCGTATATCCTTCTCGCTTCTTTCTCAGTCTATCGAGCACGATTCCTGCCACAACCATGAGAAGGATCAAGCCCAATGAGATGGCCAGACCAATGAGCACGATGAAGACGAGAGGCATGTGGCTTTCTCCAGATGAGAAGAAATCATCCTTCTGCGTGAAAATTCGGGCTATCGTTCCTGGTGCATTGCCTGAATTGGTCGTCAGGGCATACGGCCGGTAGTGCGTCCCGTTGAAAATGGCGGCTGATGCGACACCAACATCTGGAATAACAATGGAGCCAGTCATCATGAGGGCCTGCTTCTCTCCTAGCAAGTCTGTCTTGTCGTGGGCCTTGGTTAATGAAAAAATCTGAAGGCTTCGCAGGATTGTGTTGGCCGGAAGAGTCTCCTTGGCCGTCATCCACTTGCTGCCGTCATACTTCATGAGATAGACTGACCCGTCTTTGGCCGACTTTCCAGCGATCCAGACCTGGCTCCCGTCGCCAGATGCCGGGGTCATAACCTGCACAGGTCCAGGAATGCTGTCAGCGCCGGGGAAGGCCAACCAAGTCCCCTTGCTGGCATCGTACAAGGCCAGGTATCGCTTTTCAGTGTTGTTGGCCAGCATGTCGCCGCCCACAACGAGAGTCGTTTTGCTAGACCACAGCAGCCCCAGCACCTCTCCCGACAAGCCGTTGCCGGGTTGAGTCCACTGCTGAGAATTGGCATTGTAGATGCAGAGACCTTGACAGCCCAACGCACCAGCTTTTTCAAAGGATCCGCCGACATAGACGTCGTCGGTATCGGGACGAACTGTGATTGCGGCGACTGTGCCGTTTTTGCCGGAGATCGGGGCCGGCTGGCTGCCGAATGACCTTGTTGCAAGGTCATAGGAAACGAGACCTTGAACTTGTGCACCGTTTACTGTGCCGGTGACCATTCCTCCGGCGTAGAGCACACTGTCGCGCAGAGCCACAGCCATGAAGGTTGAATCAGCCGAGATTCCCGAGCCGAGGTCGCTCATGGCTCCATTGTTGTTGCCGTCAATCAGCATCAGATTGTTGATGGAAGAACCGTTGGCCGACCGAGCGGAAAAGTGACCGGCGAGGACGGTCATGTTGGCTTTATCATTGCTATAGAAGGCTCCCGTGATTACGCCTTGGAGAGTGCTGTTGGAAATGGTTTCACGAGCCTTGAGTCTGGAGGAGGAGGATTTGCGCTGTGGATCGATCTTGAAAGGAAAAGTGCCCAGGCCATTCGAACTCAGAGTTGCTGCGCCGTTCGCGCGAAGCTGCGCAGACGACAATGCGCCCGCAAAGAGATCGCCAATGTCCGTCACATTCTGCAGGCTAGCTGTGAGGATTCCGTTGTAAGTCGGCAAGGGCTGGTCGAGGTTCTGTAACCAATTCTGCTGTGAAGGAACCCAGATGGCAAATCCGTCGGCCTGTGCAGCGCTCTTGCCGTTGAAGGCGTTGCATTCCGAGAAAGATCCGCTCACAGCGATGGCTATTTCGACCGTCTTTGAAGTAAGATTGATGGACATTGGGACCACGTTGTCCACCACGCCGTCAACTCCACCACCGAGTGCGCTCCATGAATTGGACTTGGTGTCGTACACGGCAACATGACGCAGTTCCTGCTTATTGTCAAGGGTGCCGTTGAAACTGCCACCAACATAGAGTTTGGTTCCTTCAAGGTGCATATCAAGGACCTGGCCATTCAAGCCCCCGTCAAGAGAAGTTGCCGTTTGCTTGTCACCACCGGTGATGGCAAGGACATTGACGAAGTTGTTGGACGTGAAGTTCCCACCGACGAACAATGCATCGCCCGACGTGACTAGTGACTTGACTGCCGAGTTTCGACCAAACTCGGAGCCCAACTTGTTGATTGCGGATTCTTCAAAAGCCGAGACATCGAATGTGGTCTTTGTCGGTTCAAAATCGAACAGTCCATTGAGCCCACCACTGGATTTGGTGAGAGTGAACCCTACCCTTTGAGCGACAACCATGAGAGACTGAACATCTTGGCCGGCCATGGGCGTGAGCGTGACAGAGGGCTTGAAGCTGTCGGAACTCTTCTCTACGTAGCCGAAGTAGATCTGATCGTACTTGTCGTAATAATTCGTCTGGAAAAGCGTCGTGCTGAAGTCGGCATTGACCGTGCCAGTCGACATTGTACCGGTTACGTTGACTTTGCCTCGCATAGAGCAGGTTTGGTCCGGCATGCATCCTGGTGTGTACATGTTGACCGTGTAGTTTCCAGATTCCACAATGTTCGGGGTGAACACGACCGAAGCGGAACTGCTGTTGACATCGCCACCAAAACTTGCCGTGAGATAATCCGAGTTGCTCTGAGCAGATGGTGATTGTTTCCAAGGTCCAGTAGTTGTAGCGGTAGATGGGAATTGGATACCCTTGCAAGTGGGCTCGTTGAACTTGCCGATTGCATGGGCAAAGATGTCGTCCTGAAAAAGCTCGATACCAGAAAGACCAGCTCCAGCACCATACCACTCGGATATTGCGATTTGAAAACTGTTCATTCCTACATGGTTGACAAAATGAAAGTCCTGGAATTTGGTGTTACGGCCGTTGTCAAGAGGACACTCGCTAGTGCAACTTGCATTCTGTCCGGTGGAGGGGTCGACATATGTGAGGTTCATGATACCGTTAATGGGGAAGGCGAGAAATCGAAAGGTCTTGGTGCCGCGGCCATCCTTGTTGGTGTTGTAGAGTCTGAGTTTTGTAGGCTGGAAACCGAACCCGAACGTTGCCTCCCAGGTGGCAGGCACCTGATCAGCTGCCAGCCATGTGTTGCCTGCCTTATCATTTCCTGCCGAGCAGACGATGTTCTTGGGGTTTCTGAAGCCTTTCGTGGATGCTCCGTTTGTGGCGGTGATGTTGGCACCAGACAGATTGACAATCTGGCTGTCGCGTTGGCTAGGAGTGCTGGCATTCCCCAGTCCAGTGAAGCTACCTCCAAAGATGATGTGTCCATTTGATGTCTTGGAGATGGCATTGACAGGGCCGTTGAAACCGGCAAATGGCAGGTTTGCCCAACCATTCGCTTCTGTCCAAGAAATTGCGTTTGTCGAGTTTGAGCCCTTGAATTTCCCACCCACGTAGACGGTTTTCCCGCTGTCGTCATCACAATACAGCGCGTTGATCTCGCCCTCCAGACCTTTCAGAGGCGTGATTTCGGCTGTGTTGGGGTTGAACAGAGCAATTGCTGTCGACTGGGTGCCATCTAGACTTGTGAAATTGCCTCCGATTACCACCCTCTTCGTACCGCCATCGGCATTTTTAAGCACGCACATTGCTCGAATTGACGCATCTGTAGACACTATTGGAGCCAGAGCGCCGTTGGGTAACCGTGCAAGAAGAAACTCGCTGCCGTTTGTGGGGAGAGGTTTTGCTATTTGTCCCTCATATTCATACAAGGAGATGCCGTTGAAGTCACCCGCAATTGCTATCCTGCCCAAATTGGAAAAATCGAGGTTCGCCGACGGAGCCGGATTGAAATGGATTGCTCGACAGACGGAAGGAGCAAGAGATGCCAGTGCCAAGAGAGTAGAGTCGAGCATGGAGATGGGCGGACGCCTCGAGCGGCGCTGGCGGAAGGGCAGCCGCATGGCGATAGTGTTTCGCCGTGGCTGCGACCAGCGACCGTAGAAATCGTGGAAAGGGCCAGGAAGGCGTCGATTTAGAAGTTAGAACAAGTCGAATGAGTGAGCGACGTGTCGATTCGTCGATGGTTGTGACGCGGAAACGGGCATAGCAGGTTTCGCCGACGAGCCTGAAGTGCGGATTGTTTGCCGGGCGGAGCGCGACGTGAATTGGCCCAAGGTGGTGGGCGCACTTTGGGAAAAAAACCACGCCACGAAAAAAAAAAAACACACCCCCCCGAGTAACGACTGTGGTGGTATTCGAGATAAGGAAAAAAATAAAGAGCGTAGTGATGGCGAAGGAGACGCTCGATCGGAGCCAGGAACCGAAAGCAGCGGATTGACGCTTTCTGTATTCTGTCGCAGGTCGCCTTGGTTTCCCCCTTTGACGGAGGATGATGGGTTTGCGAGTCGTCCCAGGGCAGTGCCTTGTACGGAGTAACAAAGGATGGCTGGGGGCGCCCAGGTTGGCACGAAGAATGCGGGAAATTGCAGAGGTTTGTTGTTACTGGGCCCTGGCACTGGCAGACTGACTTACTACGACGCTAGTCCCGACGGGGCCCATGTGCTTGTTGTCAAAAATTGAGGGGGCCTGGGTGGTGCACAGCAACAAGCTTTTGCCGTGTGGCCGCGCTGCGACAACGATGGCTTCAGAGTGTTTTGTGGAACCAGACGCTTTTTGAGGGAAATGAGCCAGGCATAATATGAGGAACGGCGGCGAAGTGCTGAAGCCGTCTCTGATGATTCTCAAGCCCATCGAGCGATGGGTCTGGGGTGTGACCTACACTAGCTAAGCACCTGACCAGCCTGAGCGGCAGACCACCAGATATCACTGCAGAGGTCTCGGGTCGCCAGCGCCATCCACAGGTCTGAGTCGGCAGGAGACTAGCTACTATGTAGTAGGAGTACAGAGCGGGCTCTTGCACTTGAGCAGCAGGCAATTCTCTTCTCGTGCTTCTCGTGCCCCGTATTACACGGCAAATTCGTGTCATGTTGCTCTCATCAAGTAAGTAATCTATACGGATTATGACAAGACTCGAGTGATCGAGTCTGGCTCAGACCAAGAGGGTTTCCCTTGTCTGCAATCCCTTTGAATGTGCGAAGACCCCAGGCGGGTCGCGGACCTCCCTTTGAGCGTGTGCGAAAGACCTCAGGCGGAGCACGGACAGGATTTAGGCCAATAAGGATAAGGCCACGCATTCTATATGTACAAAGAGCCACCTTTGTATTCTAGGGCACGATTTGCCCAGGCAAAAGGTAGTCCACTTGTTCAAGCGAACCCGATCGCCGTGACGTGCTCATTACTATGGCCTGTTTGTTGGAGAGGTTTCGCTCACGACTCGTTGTATCTGTGTCAGCTTCGTCTCCATCGAAAGCACAAAAGAAATTTCTTTCTATCTTCTTCTTGACAACTGTTCAGATCGCGGCTTGCTTGTTTCTTTCCTTCATGGTGACAAGCACGCGTCGCGAGGTGAGTGCAACGCACGCACAGTAATAATTTGCAATATGACAACCGTCCTTTGCCTGTCGTAATATAATACAGTACAACACGTTCACAATCAATGTCGAGTACGAAAGCTACTGTCGTGCAGTTCACGTGACGCAGTGGTAGCGTGAAAGATTGCAAATCTTTAAGTCCTTGGTTCGAATCCGAGCGTGAACTCGACCCCCTTTTTTGGGGACTAGCTTCGCTTTTTTGCCTACCATCCCTCTGTGTACAAGCTTGACACAACCTGTGGTAAAGATGCATGGCAGGACCCGTTTTTTTTTGTCTTAGGAGGGTATTGAGCTTGAAGACCATCGTCACGACCACCAAAAACACGGTACCTTTTTTGTTCAGCCCTGCGCCCCTGGGCGGAAACGCACGCAGGCACCTCGCCCTGGCTCCACACTCGCTCTGAACATGACTTCATCCCAAAAACAAAAAAAACCTGTAATTGAGACAGGTACTCATGTAGAAGTGTTGCATGCGAGGAGGTACAAGAGAAAATAATCCGTGTAACGGAATCGTTGCTGCAGCTCATCAAGCGGATGCCCACCGGCTCGGCATTAACAATGATCGAGGACGCGAACGGAGTACGCAAAACGTTTTTCGACATATAAAAAGACTCTTCGACTAACTTGGACGAGTCTACGAAAAATCAAGTTCATGGGGAGTTAAAAATGATCTACATCCCCCAGGTGCCGGTACTAGCAAGATCATGGCCGTGCTTTCTCTGCTACTTGCAGATCTCCGTTGCGTCTGATCAGTCACCCCGTTTCAGCCCTGTCATGTGCCGCTCTGTCAAATGACAAATTACACGAAACGCTTCACTACTCGAGTAAGGGGGGGCTTTCGAAGTCCAAGTGTATGGCCTTGTATAGATGTGTTTTTTTTTTCAACATCAACACAAGTATGACAATCCCACATGGAGATAATCTCAGACGTATGACAGATGACCGTGTCTGTTTGTTTCCGGGTTTGACGAGGTTAAAGAAGGAAAATGACGATAAAGCACGGCGTCTAGGTCATGTGAAATCTGCGACACAGGCTCAAACATGGTGCATAAGCCCTCAGAGTCATTTACATCCAGCGTCCTCGGTGGCTTCTCATGACTTGCTTGGGACCTTCCGTCCCGAATCGCACATTTATGTAGCTATTTCGTCAGTACTCATCCTTGAAAAGTGAAACCAGATCCCAAAATGTCACGGAGGAACATGTTTTGAGATGGTCGGTCAGGACGAAGAAGTAGGCAGCTCGCATCGATCATGGCACGGTCACGCCCCGTTGTGTACGCCAAGCCTATTGTCGATCCGGAAGAGACTTGCTCGGGGTCAAAGATGCGAAGGAGCAACTGCGTTTGATTTCTACGCCTTGTTCTAGTCACTGATGTTCTTCTGAGCCTTGGTATCGTGATTTGTATTTCCGGGGGCTTTCAAACTCGCTTGGTTTGCCGGACCACATGCCCTTCCGATTCCTTTTGGCTATTGCCTCGGCCTTTTCGTAGACTGACTTCAATCCTCCGTATTCTCCGCCAGACTTGGCTTCATATGTTGTTGCCAGGCCTCTCTTGACCATCTCTAGGCCAACGTTGCGGCGGATAAGGAATCGACGAACGTAGACTGTCGCAACAATGCGGTTGTACTGATCTCGTTTGTAGATGTAAGCCCGCACGTTTCTGTGCAGGATATACTGAGATAGCCAAGTCAGGGCTTCGGCGGCAAACGGTTGAGCTGGACGGCCGAAATGTGCTCCTTCGGGGGCATCGACACCTGCAAGACGGATTGGAATCTTTTGTTTCCAGTGCGGGCCGAGGGTCAGCTTATGTTCCATGGCTCTGTGACTTGGTGAATGTTGCTTACCGTTCGATCCTTGAGTTCCTTCCTGACCTCGGGTATCTTTCTCAACCAGCCCCATCCCACAGCCTTGCCGCCAGGTGTATGGAAAAGGTGGAAATTGTCCCCATCACCAACACTTGTAACCCTGCCAAATAGGCTGCGGCTCCTGAAGAATGAAGGCCGAACAAAAGCAGCACCCGGAATTCGGCGGAGGTAGTTGGCATAGAGCTGCAACGCACCGAGTCCCACGAGAGAAAACAGTACGACTGGAGCCCATTCTTTGGCAGCTCCCAGAGGATCGGCTTCGGCTCGCCTCAGCATCTCGGACCACGACACGGCGCGTTTTGTTGGTAAGTTCTCATTTTCGGCATCCTCTGTTGGGACACGCGATCCAAACGGCCAGACCATTCTGTTTGCGACCCGGAGGCCGAACTGGCCATGAACTGTTATACGGAGCAGGGCTGTGTCTGATCGGGTTGACTAACCGATTACTCGCACTGGAAAATTGGTGGGCGACCAGACTCGTCCAGTAAGTAAAGCAGTGCCTGGCAGTGCCTGGTCTCACCCATTGGGTCCAGCTCTGCTTCCAACCCCGCCAATGACATTAACGTCATGCCCCAGCAACATGCACGGCGAGTTGCCACTGGACTCCATGCAATGATCTACGCCGGTGCACTATCGCAAAACTGGTTCTAGACTTTGGATTTGTTCTCATATACCTGCCTTGTACGGATGAGATGGGTACTGGCATCTACGCTAAACAAGCAATACATAGGGTTCACTCTTCTGATACCGCGATTTAGCTGCCTTGAACCTTGAAAGATCGGCCGCTGGCTGTCTTCCTTTCCTTTTCTTCGCTATCAGGCCGAGCACGTCGTAGCACTAGGTCTTTTGTTAGCTGTGAATCTAAAAAACGGCACTGGAGCCACGCCAACCTTGGAGGAAGTCTGCTGTGCGCTTGCGCATTCGTGAGTGGATATATGCTTTAGAGGCCTTAATATGGTAATGAAAATAATCTCGGAATGTCTGAATATGGGAGATGACTATGGGCATTCTCTGAGGCGTCAAGTGTCTCGGGAAAAGAACTGCAGTTGTCAGCAAAATGTAGGACTCAGAAAAAATTCATTCATGCCATACCGAATGTGACATAGCCAATCTCGCCTGTGCTATTACTTTGTACACCGGGAACTCCTTGTAGTTCTAGTGGTGGGTCATTTCGAAAAAGAACTTGAGGTGCATTTTGGATAGCTCTCCTTCGAGCATCCACGAATTCTTGGATGAAGACTCTACCAAATACCCGGTCGGTCTCTTCGCGGAAGACCGTGCTAAAAATCACCGTAACTCGGTCGTGGCTGGCCTTGATATATATTGCTTCTTCTTCTCGGTAGCGAATCGCCATTACTTGACCACCTTCTCGAACTCCTTGGGGAGCTTCTTCGGATGTGAACTTTGAAGCCTGTTCTCTCAACTCATAATGTTCCTGGTAGGCCTGCTCGAACGGAGCTGCCATGGCGTTGCGTTTTAAGAGAGCAAGCTTTAATGCTAGCGCATCGCGTTCCTCTTTTGTTTTTAGAGCATTCATTAGTTTAGTTCACGTTAAAAAGTTTCGTGCTGAGCAACTTAAAGTCTCACCTTTCTCATCAGGCAGATTATCAATGTCGATCAAGACCGAAAAGTCGTATCCGGGCTCTACCGGTGAGACAAATTGGCCATATTCTCGCTGGAGAACCTGTTCAGCGCCGTACTGAACCAGGTCTGGAAAACATCTTATTTGGATAGAGAGAAGGATTTTCGTTTTCGATTCGGGAGTTGAAATGTGGAAGGTTACACCATCGAAGTCTGAGATAGTCTGATCAATCGAAGCGGGGGGGGCACTGGTATACGGTCAGAAGCTTGCGGAATAAAAGTAACATTAAACATAAGATACCCTGAGAATCTCTCGGTCAGGACCGATTGGATCAGAACATTTTGGTAGTCAAGGAGAAGCATCTTCGTGACTTGTGCGTTGCAAGTTGCTTGTTCTGCCTGCTCCTCTCCCAGAGCAACAGTGTTGATGATGGTGGGGCTGAGCAGGTGAAGCTCTCGTCAGTGGAGGAAGCACGTGACCGCAACTTGGCAAGAGCGAGTCGCTCTCCGTTGCGGTCCGTCCGCAGAGCCTATCGATAAGAGAGAGAAAAATATCCCACTCCGCGACATGCAAGTCTATCTCCTTCAGTAGTCTGGATTTATTGGAAAGCGCCAGAAAAACCAATTGACCCAGCGACTTTGCGGAAATGGTGAAATCGTACCTGTAAGTAATAGCCAAAGGTCTGATGACGTGTTGGACATCTCTTCTAACCTGAAAGCAATGCAGCAAGTACGAACACGCCAAGTCGTTTGGTGTTGTTACGACCAACACTTCCAACATTGTCTGGACCTCCAAAGACCGAGCTGGAACAGGTGCTGGGCAGGCAGTTGTGGCCGCGAATGAAGAAGTCTTGTGCTGGGATATCAAGAAGGGAGAATTGTTAAGCCGGTGGAAAGACGCAAGATGCACAGTTCCCGTCACTGCGATCGCCCAGAGCCAAACGGATAAAGATGTCTTCGCCGTCGGGTACGAGGATGGCAGCATAAGGCTTTGGGACAGCAAGATCTCAACCGTGATTGTCAACTTCAATGGACACAAATCTGCTATTACGCACCTCACGTTTGACAAATCTGGGGTTCGACTCGCCAGTGGCTCCAAGGACACAGACATCATCATTTGGGATCTAGTGGCCGAAGTCGGCCAATTCAAGCTCCGGGGCCACAAGGATCAAGTGACTGGACTTCGCTTCATCGAACCGGAGCCGCGCATTCAGGATGAGGATGGCTCGCGAGCAATGGTCTTGGACAATGAAACCTCGTCGGATGGTTTTCTGTTGACGACAGGCAAAGATGCATTACTTAAGCTTTGGGATCTCTCTTCAAGACATTGTATTGAAACACACATATCCCAAACAAATGGAGAGTGCTGGGCCTTGGGGGTGGCTCCAGATTTGAGTGGATGTATCACTGCAGGAAACGACGGAGAGATGAAGGTTTGGGCCTTAAAGGCTGATGACTTAGCTGCAAGTTCTCGACATGTGGAACTATCTGCTGCAGCTCACTATCTACAGGACCGCGGAGTTCTTCATAGACAGAGCAAAGACCGCACGACTGAAATAATATTCCACCCACGAAGAGATTATTTTGCAGTACATGGTTCAGAGAAGAGTGTCGACATTTGGAGAATCAGATCCGAGGCCGAGGTGCGAAAAGGTCTTGCACGGAAAAGGCGGAGACGGAGAGAGAAGCAAAAGGACAGCAAAGCTCAGCTCGATAAGACCGAGGTTGCTGAAGATGCCGATGAAGATGTCTCGAAAGCCGACATCGGCGATGTTTTCGTTCAGTACGTCATTATTCGAACCGGCGGTAAAGCCCGGTCTGTTGATTGGGCGGCATCCAGTAGCCAGAAAGATCTTCAACTTCTTGTGGCCACGACCAACAACCAGATCGAGTACTACAGCGTGCCCAACAAAAATAAGGCCGAGCGGAAGAAGAAGGATGACATCCCAGACTACACTCGAGCTCTCTCTGTGGAGCTTCCAGGACATCGCGCCGACATCAGAGCTCTCTCGCTCAGCTCAGACGATAAAATGCTTGCTTCGGTGGCCAATGGTTCCATGAAAGTGTGGAATATCAAAACACAGACCTGCATTCGAACTTTCGAATGCGGATACGCGCTTTGTTGTGCTTTCTTGCCGGGCGACAAGGTGGTCGTCGTTGGCACCAAAGCCGGCGAGCTTCAACTCTTTGATGTCGCCTCAGCGTCGCTTCTGTATAATGTCCAAGCTCACGACGGCGCCATCTGGAGTCTCAGTGTTCATCCCGACGGGCGATCGGTTGCTTCTGGTAGCGCAGACAAGTCGTCGAAATTCTGGGATTTCAAGATTGTTCAAGAGGAAGTTCTCGGCACTAAGCGGACAACTCCCAAGCTGAAACTCGTTCAATCCAGGACGCTCAAAGTGTCAGATGACATTTTGAGTCTGAAATTCTCCCCAGACGCCAAACTGCTTGCAGTTGCGTTGCTGGACAACACAGTCAAGGTCTTCTTCGTCGACTCGCTGAAGTTGTATCTCAACCTCTATGGACACAAGCTGCCCGTCCTGAGTATGGACATATCGTATGACAGCAAACTCATTGTTACAAGCTCAGCAGATAAGAACATCCGAGTCTGGGGCTTAGACTTTGGAGATTGCCACAAGGCGCTATTCGGTCACCAAGACAGTATCTTACAGGTTGCATTCGTGCCACATAATTCCGACGGCAATGGTCATCACTTCTTCAGCAGCAGTAAGGACAGAACAATTCGATACTGGGATGGAGACAAGTTTGAGCAGATCCAAAGACTAGACGGCCACCACGGAGAGATTTGGACAATAGCCATTAGTCATACCGGAAACTTCCTCGTCAGTGCTGGCCACGACAAGAGCATCCGAGTGTGGGGGGAAACCGACGAACAAGTCTTTCTCGAGGAAGAAAGAGAGAGGGAAATTGAAGAGTTGTACGAGAGCACGCTCACGACGTCTCTGGAGAGGGATGTGGACGCAGAGGATGAGAATGGCGAAGTCGCAGCAGCTTCAAAGCAGACGACAGAGACGCTCATGGCAGGCGAAAGAATACAGGAGGCCTTGGAGTTGGGCATGGCTGATCTAAATCTGATGAAGGAATATGAAGAGGCCAAGCTCTCCAATCCCAACGCCCCTCCCCCTCAACGCAACCCAGTCTTTCTCGCATTGGGCAACATCACGGCCGAAGCACACGTCATGTCAGTGCTACAACGTATCAAGGCCTCTGCTCTCCATGACGCGCTGCTCGTCTTGCCATTCGCCACTGTACCCGTTCTCTTCACCTTTCTCAACATATTCGCCTTGCGGTCGATGAACATGCCCCTGACATGCCGCATTCTCTTCTTCATGATCAAAACACACCACAAGCAAATCGTAGCCAGCCGGACCATGAAGACCATGATGGACGGCATACGGACAAATCTGCGCGCAGCGCTAAAGAGACAAAAGGATGAAATGGGCATCAACATTGCCGCACTCAAGGTTGTGGGCATGCAATTGCGTGACAAGAGCATCAAGGACTACGTTGATGAGACGTGGGAAGACGAAAGCAAGGAGAGAGGTGCGAAGAAGAGGGGATTTGTACATGTAGCATAAAAATTTGGACTTGGACACAAATCGCACAACATATTTCAAAGATTGTAATAACGCAGTTCAACACAGCCCCCCCCCCCCCCTTGGAAAAAAAAAACATGCGTTGATAAAAGCGTGCACTCTACTCCGACTGTACAAGATGTCTGGAGTCGAAACCAAATAACCAAATCAGTGGCCATCTTCACGCCTTCTGACGAAAGCACAATCACGTGACGAGCCAATGGCTCGCGACCGCACCCCAGCAAATGAATGGGCATACAACACAGACATAATTCAAGATTCGAACATTGTCATTACCAACACCTCTCACCTCACCACAGAAAATACTTGACTTACCGCATCAAGACCCCCCCTCCCCCCCCTCAAATCACAAATCATCACATTCTCTCACCATCCGCTCGAGGGCCGTCCTTCAATCCCACCCGCCAGTGAGCCAAGACCAAGGCCTGATATCACCATGCTCTTCTTCAGGTACCTACTTTCCCTGTCAATCCCGAGGGCAGCCAGACCCTTCTCTCTTCCCTTTCATCCCGGCCTCCGCCCCACGTGCCTGCCCCTTCGGCTCACTCACAAACTTACCAAAACGACGCAGTTTTTTCAAAACCCTCATTGACCATGAAGTCACCGTGGAGCTCAAAAACGACATCCAGCTTCGCGGGACGCTCAAGAGCGTAGATCAGTACCTCAACATCAAGCTGGATGATATCTCGGTCGTGGAGGAGCTAAAGTATCCTCACCTGGTGCGTTTCTCCCCCGTGTGACTTGGAGCAGTGGGGGCGGGCGGCTCGCGAGGTTCATGCGCCCCCCCCCCTTTGTGGTGGGATCATGCGCCGGATGCCGGAATGAGAGGTGTCGTGGCGTTGTCCTGACAGTTTTTATGATTTCTCGATAGAGCTCTGTGAAGAATGTCTTTATTCGAGGATCGGTAGTGCGCTATGTTCATCTGCCTGCTGGGTCTGTGGACACGCAGTTGCTGGAGGATGCGACGAGGAGAGGTGAGTTTTTTGCGCCCAACGTCATTTTGAGAGAACTTGGGGGGAGGGGAGGAGGATGGTGCATCAGCTGACTGGTTTCTAGAGGCGGCAGCTCAACAGGCAAAGGCAAGGTAAGGTAACGTTTGTAATATGTCGGTGTACGTGTATTCTGGGGAGTGGTGCAAGCTACGTTTCTCGCCTTGATTCGCCTGGCGGGGAAAGGGAAAGCAAACGACGGACGGGACATGCCAACATGGGGCCATTATGCGGCGTTTGAGTCTAGAAAAATGGATAACGAGCTAATGATTATGTTCATTCGAACTGGTTTTACTTTTGTTGCATTTTTCTCATGCTTCTTCAAGTCGCTAGACCAAACGTCCGGGAGCTGCCTAATTGCAACAAATTGCTCGAAATTGGATTCCCAAGATACAGCTTGTCCTGTTCTTACCACCAGACACCTCCTCCTGTACCAGACTTGTCCTCCCACAATGATGTCTTTGCGTCATCGGGGTCGTCTTCTCCCTCTACCAAAGGCCGAGCAGGACCTCCTCGCCTTCGCTCCGATGACCATCGATCAAGCCACGCCTTCATTCTTTTCCTCGACTGCTCACTGCCGATGTTTACGGTTGGGATGACTTTTTCTATTCTCAAACTCATGATAAACATGGTCAGCTCTCGAAAGCTGCTATGCTCTGAATATGGCACGCCAAAGCACATGGCTTCTTTGGTGCTGCCCCGCTGCGCGACAAAGTCTTTGTACGCAAACCTCGTCCTCCAGACCTTCCCGTGCAACAATTGCTGGGTAGATATGGTGGACGGCGACGTGTTTGCGGATATTTGCTTGCCGTTTGCTGGTCGGAAGGTCCATCCGGTGGGTCGAAAGCCCACGATACGGCTGAAATGCGGTTTATATCCATTCAGATATTCTTGTAGCGTCTCTGCACGGATTTCCATGAGTGACTGCATATGAACCTGAGCTTCTACGGGATTGGTCGTCAGCAGTGCAGCAAGCTCTGGATCGTCAAGCTGCTTGCAAATCCTCATCTTGCCTGGGTTCGCAAAGATTTTGGTCTTCAACGCTTTGGCAATGGCAATGCATATGCGTTCTTTCCCAATGGAATATGTTCCGCAGATTACGAGAAGCCGCTGTCCGAGCTTAACCTGCTTTTCTTCCGCCTTTTCGTCGCTCTGCTTCGTGCTTTGAAAATACTTGCTCACAGCTTGCGTGCCCTCTTCCTTCGTGTTCTTCTCCCACAGACCATCCTTGCTGTCAGGATTGGGCGATAGGGAGGCACATAAATCGGCACAAGCTTTGATGACATCATCCTGTGGTGGGAACGAGTATTTCGGGTTGAGGTATGTGGTGTCGAGATAACAAATATCGATCACTTGCTGGCTCAACTTACCGGTGGCCAAATCCTTGATCTCGGGCTTCAGGAGCGGATGCTTAACATGAGCTGGACACGCCCGAAAGTCGCCGCAGTGAAGAATCCGCTTGCCTCGCCGACTCGTGCCCTTCTCTGCGGGCTTTTGGAAAAGGAAAAGTGAGCTGCCAGGACAGTGGTTTGCTGGAATCATGGTTACTGTGGCGCCTCCCGTCCCCGGGATATCATAAGACTTCTCAAATTCCAGTGCCACTACCCATTTCGCCGCAGTTCTAAGCTGCTGCTTGACCAGACTGCCCGTCACTTTGCTGCAGTAAATTGGGCCATGCATCCAGTTTGCCGTGAGGCCAATATAATGGTCGCTGTGGAAATGGCTCAGGAAGTACGCCTCGCATCCTTTGACAGCACCGTAGCGAAAAGCATCGACGCAAATATTGAATCCTGGAATGATCTTGTAAAACGGGCAGGTCCTTTCGTAGGCCGGACGCCCTCTTGACGCATTCTCGGCGGCAGCTGCAACTGCCCAAGCAGAATCTTCGGCCTTGTTCGACATGAGCTTTGAAAAGGCCGACTTCTTGGATTCCTTGCTCTTGCTGCTCTCGCTGTTGTCGTTGTCGTTGTCGTTGTCGTTACTCAGCTCGAAGGGATTGGCTTGACCTGGTCTCGGAACGGCAGCACGGGCGAATCGCTTACTCATCTCAGCAGCTTCGACTTCAACAGGGGGCGACGCGGACTTTTCGTGGTCCACGTCGGACGGCAATGGAATTGGAATGCCGTCGAGGCATGAGTTGACATGCCGAGTAGCTTCATCCATTGAGATATTCTTCAGGCTACCATTACAAATGGGGCAGCACTCGGCAGCGGCAGAATCATCCTGGAATGGGTCATCACCAAAGTCTTCCATCAGTGCCGTACCGGCTTCTTCAGCCTCCAGTCGTGCTTGTTCACGCATGAATCTTCGTTCTCGCATTTCCTCGCCTTCAAATGCATCCAAGTCCAAACCGTCTGTTTCGTCCAAGTTTTCGAGGTCGGAGAATTGGTCGTACACGGAGTCCTTTCTGTTGTTGAAATCCGGCACCGCCTTTCTCTTTGGACTCGGATGCAGAACGGAGGAGTCGTCAGGTTTTGAATATTTGGCGCTGGCAGGATTGGGACTGTCTTGATCGCAACTCTGTGCTGGGACTTGGTTCAATTTGCCGGTTCCGTTGTCCGTACGCTCACCTTGGTCCACATCTTGGTCCTCGTCCTCGCTTTCGGAGTCTATGACGAAGGGCACGTTCAGTCGCGGCTTGGCTGTCTTGTCTCGTTTGATATCTTCCGCAGGGACAATGAGGCTTTTTTGTACAACTACAGCATCACCATTCTCTTGGCATGTCGAACTCTCCTGGCTTAGTCTTCTCTTCTTGTTGGGCGACGCCGATTCGTTGAAGCGGTGCTCATCATCTCGATGGTAGATATCGTCATCCTTGGGAACGGCCCCGATCGTTGCTCCCACAAAGAGAGAGTCCTCTGGGCGCTGCGTCTTTTGGAAGAAACTCAGAATGCTGGCATTCGGCTTGGCTGGTTTCCTTGTTAGAGAGATGGCAGAGGTAGGCTTTCGTGGGGTGACAGAACGGTTCGACTTGGTCGCGGCGGGCATTGCGGCAAATGGTCAGAGAGGGTTCATTCTACGGGGAGATGAGCGGCGAATGAATGCAATTGTTGGTCAATTTGCGACTGGGTTGAGGACAAAGTTCATGCACGAGGTGGGTCGTGGGACGTGGGACGTGGGACGTGGGACGTGGGACGTGGGAGGCAAGTGAGGCAAGTGAGTGGGTATTTGCCCCATGGCCCCATGGCAGTCAAGTACCTTGTACATGTAGTCCGTATGGAGTTATCCGTATGTAAGCAGTAGTCCGTACTCCGTAGCGCCAAAGGGGCCAACGCGAGGTCACATGGATAGTACTAATACATGGGTGGCACTCATTTTGTCCTTTTATTGTCCCGCATGTGTCATAATCCGTACGGACTATTATTACAAGACAAAACGAAACCCAACAAATTCCCGTCATGCCGTGCTCTGCCTGCCCCGATCAATCATCATGCACCAGGCACCAGGCACCAGGCCCCAGGCACCAGGCACCACCTACCCCAAAAGTACCCGACACTTGACACTTGTGCTCGGTACATACTTGACCTTGACGTTCCATTCGACAACTTGACCTTGTAAGTCAACACTTGATTACCATTTACCGACTCGAAACTCCTCGTATCCTTCATCTCCCGTGCCTCATTCAAACAAGCCTTTCCTTTCTGCGTCGCCCTTCTCTTCCTTGTGTACGTGTACGCCGGTACCACCCACCACGTTCTCCGTCACGATATGTCTTGTAAGATGTCCATTCCCCGCCCACTCGCTCCTTCACTCAAATGCCATGACAACAAGACAAAGACATTGACGACTTCACCAACACTGATTCTGCACTCCAGCCTTGTTCAACACTACCGATGCAATCCAGCATGTCAGTCCCCTCCCTGCAGGCGCGAACCCGGCCAAGGTCGTGGAGATGCTCCATGGACATGTCTTCTTCATACAATGCAATCCTCACATGATCAAATACGAAGTCATCGACACTCCTGCCAGGTCGTCTGAACCACAGCTGCCCAGTCATCGCGGCCTCACTGGCATCGCACCACCCAAGTGCTACCAAGTCACGGATAAAGTCCACGCTCTTCCGGCTGGGCTATGGGACTCGGATGTCGTCAGCACCTATGAGTTTATCAATCTCGACAAGGGCGTGTTTGTGAGGATACGGAGCCCTCTGAACACCACCATGGAGACTGTCTGGACAATTGAAGAGAAACCAGAGGGTAGTGGTCATCAGCTGAAGGAAGACGCCGTCATCAAGTGCTCGCGGCTCCTTCTTGGTGTTATTAGAAGCACTTGCGAGTCTGGGTGGAGGGGCATACATGAAAAGATGGTGGAAAAGGTTCGACGAGACTCATGATCCGGCGGCGCAAAGGCGACAATTCTTTTTTGAATCCCCCCCCCCCTTTTTTTTTTTTTTTTTTCCTTATTGAATACAAGATTAGAACATTGTTAAGAGGGCGAGCTGAGATGGCTTTTGAGTAGCAGTCCCCGTTGCTTTCATCTTCCTGTTGACTTTTGACGTCTTTCAATGTGGACTGACTTTCTAAATGTCATGTGATGATTGCAGAAGCAACACTCTACCACTTTATGCCTCCAGGTTCCGAGGCCAACCAAAGATAAGTCAATCCCATTTTCCTCCACAAGGTCCTGCCTGCGTTACAACTTGGCCATTGCAGAAAGAGATACCATAGTTCGCGACCGCAGTTAAACTCAAATCCGTTCAAGTTTTGCTCGCAGCATAAATTGACATCATTTCCCCTTCCTGACAGAGCGTATATATTCTTCGCGCACAAAAACTCTTCGCTCGTCGTACTGAACTCCCAAATTTACATATGAGCTCTTTGGATATACTTGACGTCCTGTTGCAAACATGGGAAGAGGACCCGAAGTGGTCACCACAAGACGATCAGTGGCATTGCTCCAGTTGCCCATCCTGACAGTACTTCAAATCGCAGACAAGTTACCCCTGCACAGCTTATTCACGTTTGCGCAAACATGCCATACCATGTGGAATATTCTGAAAGACCGCTGTGGCCTCAACTATAGCAATCTTTTTCAGCATCGTTACCAAGCTCTCCAGTATCTCATGTGTCATGCGAGAGATATGCCAAACCGTTGGGTCTGTGAGCATTGTGTCAAGTTCCACGCAGTACGGTTCAACGACTTTCCACTGCTCCAGCTTCCCGATAGCCAGCTAGCTGACTCTAGATACGGCTGCTCGTATCCACGGTTCTGTCAATGTCAACGCTGTGAGCCCGCACGCGAGTGTCAATGCCGGAGACAGGGCACGCCGGCGTTTTACATTCGTCACGCCCACGTTCAGCTTGCCCTCAAGTATACCCGCATCATAGATCGCTTGGACGAAGGCCATCGGCTCTATCTACGTAAATTGCTCACCCCCGTCCACGTCAACGAGGTCATGATGCCGCCGAACATGCAGCCGGGCAGGACGGCATCGCATCACACAATGAGAGCCCGAGTCGTCAATGGCCGGTTCTTACTTCTCCTGCAATTCCGATGGAGCCGACACATGATTGCCCAAGGGGTCAACCCCATGGAAGAGGGTTTATGCTCGTACCAGCGGGCGGCCGGAGAGACGTGGGCCAACGCAGAGTCGTTGACCGGTGGCCACTTTGGCTGGGAACCACAACTTACCGGCACCTGTTCCTATTGCGCGAGCGACTTTCTTTACACGTCGGAGCCTGGGAGGGCCTTTTTGCATGTCTGGCAGGACCTGGGGGCCGAGGAGGCTATCGTTCACGCATGCTGTGGAACAGGCAGACGCGAAGGGGAACTCGGATACGGGAGTGTCCGCGCGCTGTATGAATCTGTGGATCGAGACTGACGTGTCTAGATTCTGCTGTTGGAAGTTTTTTTTTTTCTTTTTTTTTCCCCTTATTTTCGTCCCAGGACGCCATGATAGCAGCATACTTAATGTCAGATGAAACATTCACCCTACGAAAGTGTTGAGCATATAATATGCTCGTTTGTCGCAGTTACTGTTAGGGGTGCGCGGTTCGTTTTTGGCTATTTGGTCTCGCTGCTAATAGAAAGCATCCCAAGTGTAAAGGGAGAGTAAGGTTCCACGCCATGGGTATTAATCCAGCATGAAAAGCCTCACGATGCTTCCTCGCTGCCTTTGAATCACGGATGCGGAGACCACACACGAAAAGTAATTAAAAAAAAATGTATTGAAAAAAAAGATTCAGTCATTCTGAAAGAGCAAACCAAGACAGCGGCTCATTCCCTTCCTCACCTGACATGACATGGACAAACCACAAATGCGAACGAAGCAGGGAAAAGACCAAGGCCATGACACGGCAAACCCGCATCAAGTAAAACTCTCCATGGCAATGATCAATCCAGGCCTCTCTCGCGCCAGAGGACCCTCTAAGAACGAAGACTAGAAACCAAAGCAAACAAGCTTCGTTTTCATTGCCAGGAACCAAGGCCGGGCTCGGGTCATTTCCTTTTGCAGCCCGGGGGTCCGCTCTCAACCCCAAAGACTAGGCGCCTTTTTTTTTTTTTTTTTTTTTTCACATTTCCCCGCGTGGTAGGCAAAGGAGGTGGCCAGAAATGAAAATCGCGTGGTTGGGCCCGGAATCGTGATGGGATAGATAGTATTCGGATTTGCATGCCTCCACGACAAAATGCCTGTCTCGCCGTTCGGACAGGAACAAACAAATCCTCGCTTTTTCTGCCGCGGCAACGCCAACACCCGTCCACTGCTGCGACTGAGCATGTCCTCGCGTCCTTGGAAACTCCCTGTGTATATGGAAATTTAGTCCGTACAGCATACTGGCAATTCACGTCTCTGTGGCTCTTGCTCTGAAGACACGCTCACGCACACACATGACGAGCATCCATGAAGTCCGACGAGGAATTTTCTCCAAGGCAACTGAGGTTTCAAGTTCATCAGCTCGGATTGGCTCTATTATGGAAACGCGGGTATTGGTTCATGAAGCAATTTTGTTCGTGAGCCCGTCACATACGACCATAGCCGCTAGTAGTGATCGGGATCCCGTCCGATCTCCCAGGATAACCTGGCGAGCGCCGGATTAGTAGTTGGGTCGGTGACGACCAGCGAATACCCGGTGTTGTATGTCCAGACTCCTTTTTTTTTTTTTTCCAAAAAAAGAAGACTTGATTTTTAAAAGACAAAAAAATTACGCAGGAGGCAATGGTCTCGTTCCATTGGACCAGCTAAGATGGTGTGTGTTCTAGCCTACTACGGTATTAGTAAGAGGTTCTCTTTTTTTTATTGTTGGCTTATATTAATAAATCTAGTTCGTGGCCTGTTTATTATGCGTAAGAGTCTATACAGACTCGGCTAGACTAAATAGTTTATAAGAGACTAAGTGAAAAAAAAAAAAAAAAAAAAAAAAAACGATTGACAATTGCAATGGTGAGAAGCCCTCTTATTTTGAAGATGGTAACCACCAATCATACCCATAGTAGAGACCTGATCATATTAGGAGCGGCACTGCTAACTAACCAGGCCAGGATAATGCAGGGCCACTCCGTCCTTTCCGTTCGAGTACTAACCATGAAATGGCCGCATGACAAGGATGAGAGTATTGAACATGTTGCCTGTCATCTCGACAAGTCATCAATCTTACGAGTTCGTACGGATTCGGAAATGAAGGCATGATTAAAAAAAAAAAAAAACCATTGAGACATTAGGAATGAAAAAAACTATGTCATCTCTCTCGCAGCACATGAAGCATGCTTCTTCAGGAGCAGCTTGTGCTAGTGTGGTCGACCATCGAAAATGTTTACACAGTGCAGTCATGATTTCCGTCATCTATAGTAACAGTTCCGTTCCCAGGACGCCCAAACACACCGAAACACCTTGAGGGAGCCTCTCACTCCTCTATGAGATATTGATAACCGTGGTCGAATAAACTCCTTCATAAACGCCGCGTTCGATGAACAATTCTTGACCCATTTTCTTTTGGGACTCAACTCACGGTAGTAATTAGATTGCCCATGTTGTTTGGGACAGACTTTGGAGAAATGGTTTCGTGTTGGGACTCATATTCCGGCATGGTAGTAGTCGTTGGCGGCTGGGGGGCGACGCCCACCACTTTGATCTCTTCGACAGCCTTGCCGTCGGGGCATGGGGACGGCAAGGACGAAACCACGTTTGATCCCTGCTTGAGCGGCTTTCGATCTGGAAGTGGTGAGCGACCCGAGGGCTTCTTCTTTCCGGAATCGACATCGGACACATTCTTGGATGCTTTGAATGTTTGCACGAGTGGGTTCGTGGCGGGTGGCTGGGCCTTGACGCGTGGTTTTGGTTTCCTGCCAGGGCGGCCGGCAGCCTTGGCAGACTTTGCGGGCTTTGGCTTTTGATCCCCGAAAGAGAGCGTAGTCTGCTTGGCCTCTGGAAGTGGCTTCCTGCCCGAAGGACGAGGGCTTGCGCGCGGAGTAGGAATCGCCTGCGCATTTTCCACCTCCCGGGGCTTGCCATCCAGCAGCACTTGTAGTTTGGACGGAGGAGTCGACATCCTTTCTCGTTCCTGCTCTTTTGACACAAGGTAGTCGTCGCCGATTTCGCAATCCCATGGTGGCAAGGCTACCAGTCTGGCGATATTATCGCACTTTGACTTGACAACCAGGTCCCAACAATCTTTGAAATCGGGCACTTTGGGTTCCGGGTCGATATTGATCCAAGCGGTGAGTCCGTCCTTACGGCCCCGGGCAACCTGGCACATTTCCTTGACGAGTCGGCGCGTGCCTGGAACCTTGAGCGTTGTGCCTACCACCAAAACTGCATCCGGTCGTGCCCTCAGATCAGCGCGCATGATGTTGCCGATGGCATCTTCGTCGGGATTGAATTCATTGTACAACACAAAGCGAGGTCGGAGGCGTCCGATTCCATGACTTCGCTTGCCGGCGTAAGCTGTGCGCACCTCATCGAGGTTCTTGCAAGACTCGCACAGAGGAGCTTCGGGTCCATCGAAAAGCTCCCTGTTGAATGGCTGAACCTCGGCACATTTGGTACAAACCATTTTGTCGAGACTTCCGTGCAGTTGTATGGCCGTTGGCCAGGGAGCTTTGGGCTCCAGCGGTATCTGCGTTTGTAGTGGTTTCATTGATGTGTCAATGCAGTCGATGTTTTGTGAGTAGAGTCGCAGCAGGCGTCCTTCTTGGGCCAGCGAAGCAAGTAAATGATGAAAGGGAGTGGGCTGAGCATTATTGCTCATTTCACTCATCTCCCTGACCATGTTGTGGAACGACGAAGTGGAGGATTCATGTTTGTAGACGGATGCATCAAAAAGATGCTTCCCCGACGCCTTGACCTTTTGTTGATTTCGCTGCGTTGCAAAGAGACCATTTGCCGAGCGAAAATCGGGTATGCCGGCAGACACTGAAATGCCGGCACCAGCCACGACCACAACCTTCTTCTTCTTGCGCAGGGCGGAAAGCAGTCTTTCCATGTGGAAATTGTCTTGGTGGGTGAGCTCCTCGTGCGGCTTCATCAAGTCAAGATATACGGTGGTGCGCTCGCGCGGGGGCGTGACTCGTCTCTTCTTGGCAGGTCGTGGGCTGTCATCCGCGGCTTCGCCCGATTTCATGGGGGATTGTGTCCCTGATGCCGCCGTGGAGGAAGGAGAGGGATAGCGGTCGGCCGTGCCTGGTGCCATGATGGGCAGGTCCGGCAAGGATGGGGTTTGTGAAAGATGAGACAGCGACGAAGAGGGCGATGATGGCACTGGCGAGGCCGTCACAGAGGACAGTGGACTCGAAGTATTTTCCATGGGTCTTTACCGTTGACTTGCGGACGCGACCTACGCAGTGATAGTAGTTGGATTCGAAGGTGTCGGAGGGAGGAACGACGAGGAAAGCAGGCAAGCAACCAGCAATTTAAGCGGCGGAAAAAATTGGCCGAGGGAGAGACTAAAAGCGACCCGAAAGCTAAATCATCGCGCCAATGGGCCAGTTAGTTGTGCGTGTTTTTCCTGGTGGACGGTTGATGTTCTTGGTTCTATAAACGCGACGGAAAAGCTGCGCACTCACAGATATGGTCGTCCGAGGTTCCCAATATCCGAGCCAATTGGTTGTCCGGCCCGACGTCGACGAGTGTGTCGAGGGTATGGGGGATAATATGGGAGCGAGAAGACAAGGGGAAGTGGTTCGCAGGTTGTGGGAAGTGAGAAGTGGGAAGTGGGAAGCGGGAATGTCGTCGACCGCCAAAGACAAGCGGAAGCGGAGTCAGTCAGTGGTGGATGGTGTGCACATGTGGGCGTGACGGGTCAATGTCAATGCCCAATCCCAGAAGCGGCGCGCGCGAGGAAGTCGAGGACACAGCACAGCGGCGCTGTCTCAGATGCGCCAGGCTATTGCGGAGCTACGGATTATGTACGGATCCGTTGGCAGGCAGCCTTCACACAAACTTTTCGATCCAGGAGGCAGGAACAGCCCTACAAAATGCACGTGGAATTGTACCTCGCGCGCAAAAGGAGCGAATACGGATTACGCGAAACCCTTTCCGAAACCCCTTTCCGAAAATCCTTTCCAAAACATGGGAGTGCCGACCGCTCACAACAGTGAACATGGAAATGAATCCCCCTCCGTAAAACTTACTCGCCCGCTTCTGGTTCCCGAGTCGGAGGAAATAGTGCCAACCCTGTACCTCAACCAGGTTACACGCTATTTCACATATATATTTCCCAGACGCAGAGGGTCCAGGGACCAGGGAATATAATTTTGGGTAAAAAAAACATGGTACCTAATGAGTCTTCCGGAACAATGATGATTTGATTCAATCACCGAACAGAGCACATTTGACAGGCAAACAAGACAATGAACAACGTGGTTCAATCCCATCATGCCTGTTCCAAGTTGGTTCCCCGGGAGACGCAGACTGGACCCACGCAATTTGTAGCCCCACTACCTTCCGGAAACCGCACATGCATGGTTTCTGATTCGTCAGATGTCATGTGGTGGCTTTGCCACGATTTGTTGACGCTGAGATGTGACGAACTGCTTGTCTGGAAGTCTGATACAAAAGTCCCGGGAATAAAAAGAAAAATGAATATCGAGTCGTGGGCATAAAAAAAAAAAACCAGTCTATTCCATATAACAACGCCAAGTTCCACTCTCCATTCCATCGTACATATATATATTCTTTACAACCATCACCTCTCTCAACCCTCTCCATCTCCCCCATCACGAGACAGCCCCTTGTTTCCCTCACCCCAAACCTCAATCATCCCCTTCGCATCCTGACCACCACCTCTCCTCCTCGCCGTCCTTTGCAAGACTTCCATGCCCAGAATCCCCGCCACCATACCGCTCAGATGCGACGCAATATCCACCTTTAACTTGGCCGTCCTCCCAAACGCCGCCATCTGCAGGGCCGTAATCATGGCGAGGAACACGATCCCGTGCACCCCGTCCTTCGGCAGGCCCAAGATCTTGAACCCGTCGTTGCGATGCTCCCAGAAGTAGGCGGAGCAGAGGCCCAGCGTGGCGCCCGAGGCACCCAGCGATGTGACGGTCAGCCATCCGCGGAGCGTGTATGTGACCAGGCTGCCGAGGAAACCTACCGCGCCGCAGCCGAGATACAAGGTGAGGAAATCAGCGCGGCCGAGTTCCTCGTGGAGGGCCGTGCCGATGAACCACAGCGGAACCATGTTGACGAGCATGTGGCTGAACTTGGTGTGCGAGAACATGGCTGTGAAGAGCGTGACGGGCTTGACGGTAGCGACGACGAAGATCATGTACTTGTTGAAGGGGGACCATAGAGGCGGGATGCGCCAGCCCAGGAAGACGAGTGCGTTGAGGGCAACCAGCGCCCCGACTGTAGCGTGGGCGGTCGAGATGTCGCGGAAGAGTCGGTATCGCGGCATCGGTTCGTCGTAGACCATGGCCACGGCACCCAAGGAACCCAGCACGAGGGCGACGACCGTCGCAGAGGGCAGGATACGCTCCCATGTTTTCATCTCAGGCGGTGCCTCCAGCTCAGACTGTGCCTTTTCGTAATACTCCGCTACCTTGGGGTTCACAATCGCCCGAGTGCCGTCTTCTCTCCTAGCTAGGGGTCCAGAAACACCGACAGCTTCCTCGGCTTCCCTTGCCAGGCGTTGCTCCTCCGCTGCCTGATCCAAGGCCTTTTGCTTGGCTATGTTTCGTGCTCGGATCTGATCAAACGCACTTCGCCCGTACACTGGATCGGCCTTTGCGGCGACAGGCTCGTCTTGGCTCTTGCCCCCCTCCTCGCCATGGTTCGACTTCTCCCGCGCCTCTCGCTCTGCCATCATCTCCTGATCCATCTGGTTCAGTTCATCCTCTGCTCTTAAACCCGCGTTCAGCACTTCGTTGACCTTGACATTCTGTCGCAGGTAGGCGAGTCCTTTGGTGATGAGTTGTTCGGGATATTGTGCCGTGTGAATAGCAAAGGCTGGGTCGTCCACCGTGCCCGCCACCCTTCGTCCGTGAAGAACTCGCAGCAGGCGATTTCCGGTCGCGGCATCGAACCCGCGTCCGAATATTTGGGCGATTGCCTCGTCGGAGAGATCGTTGACACTGAACTGCAGGCCGGCCTGGTCGCGATAGTCCTTCGGAAGATCTTCGTAGTGGCGGATAATCTTGGGCCTGGATGCAGAGAAGATCATCCGACACCCTAACGATGGACGATTCAATGGGCTGATCACAGGTCGTACCCGTGGTGTCGGTTCTGATTTTTGACGTGGAAAGCTATTTGGCCTCGACCATAAGCTGTTTCTGGACAGCCATCGCAAACCGAATCCGAGCTCGCTTTCGAATCCAAGTGTCGCTGTCCTTGCTGTCGTGACACGACGAGACGCCGCTCTCACGAACGCACGCGGCGCGGGACCAATGGAGAGCACGTTCATCCCGTTCATCCCGTTCATCCCGCCGGGGTGTATCAGCGGACGAACACCACCAGCGGCGTTGTAGGAGGGACTCGTCCGATGAGATGGTCGCAAAGTGAAGGTCCTAGAAACTCGAGAGATAAAAAGAACAAGTGAGCTTCGGAATTGAAATCCTACCAATCGTGGCTAGCTCGACAAGGGGGGTTCCCGTCCCTGCCCCACAACCAACGTTTTTCTCCTCCTCGCCCATCATCTAGATGCCTGCTGTACCGAAAAAAAAACCCCCCCCATCAAAGCGTCTCTTCCTCCTCGCAACAAGCTCCCGACCCTTCCATCTCCCAGTTATTCAAACAACTGCCAAACAAAATCCAGTGGAGCCCTCAATCCAGCTAGCTCAACCCAAAGCTTCCTCGAAAAACGTAGCAGTCACAAAACAAGCCGCAATGTCCGCCGACACCCGGCCCATATCCTCAGCACGCTTTGCCGCCGCCCTCAAAGACCTCTCCATCTCCATGCTACACCTCAAAGTCCTCGAGATCCGCAACTCGATAGCGCACCTCCAGTACTCCAACGACCAACTGAAACCCTTTGCCGAGGGTACTGCCACAGCCCTCTGCGACGCGAGCGTCAATGCGACGTCCCCCCAGCCTGACCAGGACTGCATAGACGCCATCAAGGAAAATGAGGCGGTGATAGACCGCATGGCCGAACGCATAGCTCTGGTTCGCGCAGAGGTCGAAGAACGAGGCATGAGTTGGACGGAATTTCAAAGCAAAGAGGAGGTGGGGGCTGCGGTGGAGAAGGCAAGAGCACAAGGAGAGGACCGGCAGGTGAATGGCCAAGCGAGCGACAGGCAACAGCCAGTGGAGGGCTTGCATTCTGCTTGGACGGATGGGACATTCCAGACGGGGACGATCCGGAATGGCGAGTTTCGTACAGATAGCGGGTCGGCGGCGCCGCAAACGAGCGCAGGGACATCGGGTGGCAGGCTGAACGACGAGGAGCTGAGGCAGGTGATGGAAGAGAGGATGCGAAATTTGGGCAACGACGGAGAGGTTGACGACGACGAAGAAGGCGGAATGCTCCTATGAAGGGGATGAGGGGTGAGATGAATTGAGGATTGAGCATAGCATTACTGGCGTTAGTTGGAAAGGCAGACCTTCTGTTATACGATTCCAGACGGCGTCTTGAGAAATTCAGCAAGAACCATCTTTTTGTGTTTACGAATGACCCGCTGACCATGACTGTATATTGTTAATGTGCTTCATGCATTGTTTGTCCAGCTGTGAAGTTCTAGGCTGCAGCTATGCTGCCAAAAAAGAGGGCGGCAGTGTATGATCTTCAGCACTCTAGACTGTACGGGTGTCTAGTACCTACTTTCCTTTGCTTTCTGAAGAGAATGCTTTCTGTGCGCAATCGCCATGTCCATAGATATCCCAATGCGATCCGAGAAAAGAAATGAATGTGAACTCCTTGCGATACGCTTCCAAATGCAACAACATACATCAAAGATGAAAAATCAAGACTCCGTGGTAATGCAGTACAAAAAGTCCTCGGACGCTCGAAATGCAAGTTTCTCCTCAAACCAGCGCTAGTCAGTGTCGTCTCCGACGGGGGAGTCTACCCAGACGTTGTTCCTACTCCTGATTGATTTCTGTCGTTTATTGACTTTCTTGGACAGGGTGCGAGTATTACTACCACCATCTATGCTGATAATAGTCTCCAACTTTGGTCTTTGTGCAGCATGTCCCACTGTGCTGGTGTGGCTGACCGTTTTGGACATCTGCGGCGAGGGGCTCGGCTCGTCATCGTCTGACTCGATCTCGGGAGGAACCGAAACAGGCACTCGTCGACGGCTGCGACGACGCTCAAAGAGGTTGGTGTCAATAGAATCATCTGACTCGTTGAACGACAGGCTGCGACTTCGCGTGTGTCCAACGGACAGATTGCTGCGTGTAGCAAAAAGAGATTCAATCAACTCGACCTCGGTCGGATTGCCTTCTTTTCTCGTTCGCTCTCTGACCATCTTCTCCTGCACCTTGCGACCAAGGTTGCCATCGTCACTGACCAATGTTCTTCCGCTTGACTTACTCCCAGAGCTAACGGCACGGGACACGGGTACTTTGCCTTCCATGATCTTGGCCGGAGGTGGTGGTTGCAGCATCCATTGGCGGGCATCCTTATGTGACGGTTTGCTGCTAACGACGGGAGGATGGTAATCATTGACAGGAGGATTCTTGGGCGATAGGTAAAAATCGCGCCGTTCCTGGTCCGTCACCCCCTTTTCAATTCCGAGTGTCGACTCAATCAATCGTCCGGCAGAGTCGCGCGCTTTTGAAAAGGCATCCATAAGCTTGTTGGGTGATCCGGGGCCTAGTCCAGGCCATTGCCCCCAGAGCTCCTCGTCTTCGCGTTGATATCCATGCCGTCGGTTCCAATCTTCCGATACGGCATCGTGTGGCACATTCGTCACACTATCGCTGAAATGGACTCGACTATCTCCAATATTGGTGTGTTCAGACATGCTGATTGCAACACTTTCTCGGCCCGAACTGGTCAATCCACGCTGACTTGAATTCTTGCTGACAGACTTCTTGGGCAGACTGGGGCCCATGTTGATTTCTTCTTGCCAATAGGGATTCGTGTTAAAAGGTGATGGGTGTCGATACAGACCAGGCTGCTCTGAATCCATCTTGGACTTCTCTTCTCTCTCCTTTTTCGCCTGTGACTTGGCTTTTTGTCGATGGCGGACCTTGGCACATGGTGCACAGGAGAGAAAGTAGAAGACGGCCGACTGAAAAGCAACGGGTAAGGACATGACGTTAATTTGTCAGGCTGGCGCCTGCATCAATGTCGTCTTTCTTTCAACTGAGCACGCGCCGAGGCGGGTACATGAGAGGCCGAGCAGGTCGTATCGACAAGTCGTCGGTTCGGTTGATTTGACGGGGCGGCAGGAATACAAGATGGTCGGGCGGGCTGATGCGTGGTGTTTTCAGGGAGCGAGAAGAATAGAAAAGGAAGCTCGAAAGATTGAGCGGTGGGAAGTGAACAGGCGTCACGGTCGGTTCTCGGTACAGCCGGAATGGAATTCAATATTGCTTCGTCGAGGAAGGGAGAGGTGGGGGATAGTGTCTCTGGATAAGGAAAGGGGCTGGCTGAGAAGAGAGGCTGTTGAGGCCCAAACCTTGTTAGATGAGTGGGAGGATGTCGCAAAGGAAACGGTGCAACCGAAAGCCGTTAAAGTTTAAAACAAAAGAGAATGAAGAATAGTAATAATCGAGTTGTATGGCGCCGGATTCAAAAGGTACGAGGGAACTTGAAGGAAGCAATGACAGAAGGGAGATACGAGGTAGATGGAGTAGGAATGGGAAAGAGGCGAGAGACATGGCTGGCTGGCAAAGCAGGTGCAATCCTCCGCTGCTGGGCCCTGGCAGTGGCTGTGAACCCGGCCCAGCCCATCACCGCGACGGGAAAGAGGCGAGCCGGACCAGGGGGGGGGGTTGGGTAACGGAGGGACGGAAGGACGGAGGGGACTGTTGCCAAGATTTCAGTGCCTGCACAACCGTAATATGGCTGGTTGCCAGTGGTTGGAGAGGAGTGGGACCAGTTTGCGTTTCGGAGGCCACTGTTTTTGCCAGATTGGGCGTGAACATGCGAGCCCGGCATACACAGACAGACGAGGGACTCACGGATCTCCGGATGGTTGGCAGAAGAATCAATGGCAGGATGCAGCATTGTGCTCGGTGCTCAGTGTCACCGCAGCAATCAGCTCTGTGCCGTGAGCAATCGAAGATGATATTACATTGTATGTTCGGATTACACCTGTGCTGCACCCTGATGACGACTCCCAAGCGCTTGGCCTCGGATCTGGATTTGCTGACGGGAGGAGGGGGTGTGGGGGGGGGTTGGTGGCTTGGGGCCAACAGAGCCAGCCCAGTCAGCCCGGGAGAAGCCCACGTGTTAGCAACCCTAGTTGACCACCTGACGAGGACGAGACGAGATGGGAAGCAAAAAGCAAAGCAGCTTGGCTGGCGCCAGTAATTGCGCAACGCCCCCCCTCGTGTTGGCTCGGACGGATGACAGGCAAACAGCACCGTCCTCAGTCTGAGACGCCTCCAACAAGCTTGAAACCAGCCCGGCAGAGTGACCGGCACAAATTCCAGGCCAAGCCGCCATGCATGAAACAGTCTCCGTGGCTTGTGATTCGCCAAGCGAAGAGCACAAAAAGTGACGGCAATCACTTGCTGGTAGCAGCATTTGACCCCGATCAGGGTTCAATCTAACGGCATATCTACGGACGACTCGCGCTTGCAGATAGTTGTTGGGCCACGAGATGCCGGTCGTGGATACAGCGTAAACGAAGCAGACAGAGTCGGATGTCTGTGTTTCCCCCACCTGGTATTGCAGGCGTTTGTGATTTCAGGCGTCGCTGATTGCTACATACGTACAACGGATCTCCTCCACTCGCCACGAGGTTACGACTTGGAACGTTTCCAGACTTGTAACTTGCTCTGATATCACTTTGATTTCCCTATATTATACTAGAAGTCTGATTCGCCATTTTGTGGTTTGGTCCCGTCGGTGATCACGCCACTTGAATTACTGACTGAAAATGTTGTAATGACAAAAAGATGAGGAACATAAAAGCAAGAAAAAGCAAGGACGTAAAAGACAAAGGGCCAGAGTACAACTCATGAATGCTTCGACCCAGAGGCAGAGAGGTTGCCGTTGTTGGAGTATGGCGTTATGTTTTTTTTTTTTTTTTGGGAGGGGGGTGCATGGTGATTAAGGAGTTCAGCAATTAGACATCCCACTCTTCCTCCTCTTCTCCTTCCTCTTCGGCAGCTGCATCATCGTTCAGAGCAGAGAATGAGCCAAAGCTCTGGGAAGTGGCACTTTTGGCAGCCTTCTGGGGCGCGGCAGCAGCCTGCTGAGGCTGAGTAGTAGGTTGCTTACTCGTCTCGTCCCCTGAGTCATTGGACTTCTTGCCCTTCTTTGAGGTCTTGGCCGGGACTGTGCTCCATTCGTCGGCGTCGTCCTTGAGCATCTCCATCTGCTCTTCTTCCGAGGGTAGAGAAGATATCCAAGTATCCTTGGGCTTGGTTGCGGCCGGCTTTTTGGCCAGGGGGGCAGCGGAGACGGCACTCTTCTCCTGTGTGTCTAAAGGTTGATAGAGAACCTTTTCATCGCCGAAAGGCATGGCATTGACTCCATTGGGAGCCCCTTTAGTCCAAGAATTGGCTTCATTCGTGGCCAAGAACTGAGAGCCATCTTTGGCTGCTCGGCCCTCAGCAATACGAGCTGCTCGTCGCTGCTTCTCTTCCATTACCTTGCGCTCCTTCTCTGCCTCCTCCCGGGCGTCCTTGGCAGCTTCAGCCTTCTTTCTGTTCTGGCGCTGCTTCTTAGTTTCCGTCTTCTCGGGGACCTTTGTGACCTTGGGCTTCTTTTCCTTGACCTTGTCCGCGTCGGTGATGCGCAGAACGGAGGGGCCAGCGGGGGCTGGCTCAAGCATGTCACTCACCCCGGCGATATCAGCGGGCCGGGTCTCTGGGGACTCAGTAGGAGACTGATCATCATCCGCGTCCGCACCAGCATCCAAGGGTTTTTCATCGGAAACGGCACGGTTAATTTTATTTGCATGGGATTGCTTGACGGATTTCTCTTTTTGTTTTGAACCCTCAGCCTTCCTCGCAAACTTGGTGCCTTCTTTCGCCTTGGCTAGCTGTCTAGCGAACTCGCGATTGTCAACACCATCATCATCCGAGGCATCATCATCCTTGACTGCGGGTCTTGGCCTAGGGGCAGGGTCTGCAGCGGATGCCTTAACCTTCAAAGCCTCTTGGGCTTCCGAGGCAAAGCTTTCCAGACGCTGCTTTTTTTTTCTGTCCCCCTTCCGAGCTTCGATTGGCGCACTCTTGACGGCTTTAGTTGTAGTGGCTGATGCTCTTCTATTCGCTTTGCGAGTTGAAATACGGTAGGCAGCATAGCCGATTCCAAAAACAGCGGCATAACCGCCGATTGTGTAAAGGTAGCTCATATCGCCGTCTGTCATTTCGTACTGGAGTTGGATAATGAAGGACTATATTTTCTCTTGTTGGAATATGAAAAACGGGCGAGGTTGAGGTCGGAGGCTGGTGCAAAAAGATGGCACGATTCTGACTCGAGAGTTCGACAATCAAGATATGTAAAGATGCCCCTTGCGCTGGAAAGCGAACAAGGACAGATGGCGAAAGGAGTGTTGCAGGTCGCAAGTAGTCGATCTTCTGTCGGGCGAAGTGTGATGGAGACAATGGGTTCGCTCGTAATGCCTGCAGTATATACGATGACCCGGTGTCACGCCGTGGTGATGAGAGTTATTGAATAGCAGCAGAATGCTTCTTGAGCGATGCTGTGCGAGGATGATCTGGTCCTACTCTCAAAAGGGATCAGGGGGTGGTGGGGTTATCGAAAGTGCACGGAGGAGAGGAGGGAAGGAGAAGGATATGAATTGCAATAAGAGAAAGGGGGAGATAAGGGGG
The DNA here is from genome assembly GCA_003814445.1 of Epichloe festucae Fl1. Classification (NCBI taxonomy): domain Eukaryota; kingdom Fungi; phylum Ascomycota; class Sordariomycetes; order Hypocreales; family Clavicipitaceae; genus Epichloe; species Epichloe festucae. The sequence goes on along the minus strand of CP031387.1, from coordinate 3,131,389 downwards.
AAAAAAGTAGTGAAGAGAAGTCACCTGGTGCAATGAAGCAAGGAACCCTGAAGGAAGGAAGAAAGCAGTGTGTGAGGTGGAAGTCAGTCGGCTGACAGATTGGCCAGATTTGAACTTTGAATGGTCGGCTTGAAGCGGACAAGCAATGAGTTCCATCCAGGGAGTTTTGGCCAGGTTGCCACATGGAGCCACTGCGCATGCAAGAGAACTAGCAAGTATTAATAAGGGTCTGCAGCCCAACTAACACCTTTTGAGGGATCTACACTAACCAAAGTATGACAGCTAATAATTCAATCTGATGGCACCATGGATCTGAATAATATCAAGCAATGACAAGCATACAATTGAATTAGCTTATTAAGAATTGTACCTAATTTCACATATTGTACTTGCTGTCAAGTGCAGCTGCAGCTTGGGTTCAGGGGAGTCCCGGATATTACCCGCACACACAGAGGGCCCACATAAACTGCTACCACCAGACTAACAATCCGTGTAGACCCGAGAACTTAATCGTGCACATACTGTACGCACACTGTACACACACTGTTTTCGCTAAATTTCTACTTTCTTGTCCCCTCTTCCCACGTTTGATGGTTCATCGTCATGGATCCAACACTTCTCACCCCAAATCAGCTCCAAGAATACAGTTATCGTAAGTCAACAATCATCGACCAAACCTTGGATGATGCCCGCCTCGGATCTAGGTGCCCCCTTGACAATGGACGGCACCACGGTCAACCCAAGCACCAGGTGGGCAGGCTGGATCTGCTTCCCGCCGAACTCATCGCCGAGGTTCTCCTATTAGCGTTGGATATTCCATCCCTGACTTCCTTTCGGCGCATAAATCGCCGGGCTATGAGCCTTGTCGATTCGTTGCACCAATACTTAGTGGTTTTTCAACATTGCCCCAATATCCTTCGTGCCATCGTCAGCATCGATGCAAAGCACTTTGATTGCGCAACCCTGTTCAAGACCCTTTTGACCACCAAATGCGCAACGTGCGACCACGGAAATTCGACGACAGTATCTGGCAACTAGATCTTACCACGAGAGAACCTCGACGATATATGTCCATTATCTCCGCGCCCTACTTCACCTCGTCAGGCCGCTCGGCTGATTGGGGCTTCTATTGCATCAAATGCATAGAAAGCAAGGAGACAGCCATGCATTTCAGGAATAAGTACACAGAAGATGGCTTCGCAGATCACATGGTACGGTACGGGGTCAATCACGGTGGCAAACAGTGAAGAGAACAAGAATGATGCTCCTGCTGGTTCTGTCTGATCCTCCTGCCACGGCTTACAACACTAATTTACCAAATGAAATAGTAGCTCAAAACTCCTCCACTCTGTGTATGTTCGTACATCTATATCGAGAGCTGGATGAGCACGACTTTTTTTTTAGCGGCGCGTGCGCCGCATCTCGTCCTTCCCCTGTTTCACCATATGCTTCTTGCACATGGGAAGGGATGGGGGCAAAGACTCCCAGGCCATGGGGCTGCACTTGACGTTGGTTCCGAGGCGCTCCGGGCACTGCTTCCTCTCCTCCTTTTTGCAGCCACAAAAGTACATACGAAAGAACTGCTTACACATGGCTGGGAGGCTTGGGTCAGATGGAGTACCTGGTGACATCAGAAATTGGAAGCACTGGTAGGCGCTCCTTTTAACAACTCACCTGGGCGATGGATGGAATATTTTGATGTAGACGAGGTGCTTGTGTCTGAAGACTAAAGAACGGCTTGGTCCAGGACAGGTTGCTAGTTTAGATGACAGAGCAGCCATTTTATATCCTGCTAACGACGCCAACGCTCCAAACCACAGGTTCTCAATCCGTGCTGTCTTCGCACAAACCTAAGCGGCTTCCACGGTAACCATCCGTGATGCGGCTGGCTGTTTACCCAAAGAAACGATTTACGATTCCAGCAGCACACTTTCTTGCTCACCAGCGCTTCTAGATAGAACCTAATAGGTCTCAGAAGCGCTGCCATACAAAAAAAAAGGTGTGATTAGGTTGCCGCTGTGTACTGTTGGATGTAGCAGCCTCACATGTTAGGCATCACTTTCATCGCGATGCCTTCCTTCTTCGCGGCTGATTGCGAGACCTCGGCACTTAGGGCAGAGACCTCTTTTGCCCTCGTATAATGTAGCCTTGTTGTGCCACGTGTGGATAGCTTAGATAGCTAAATTCATCATCATCACTTTCCACACCGTCTCACATGTTGGAGCACTCGCTGGGTGATGCCTCAACTAGAGGTCGCGCAAGGCATGTGAGCGAATAGCTTTCGGTCGAGGGCCCCGACCTAATAGTAAGAATGATGCATAGCTAGTGATGCAGTTGTCCATCCAGGACCATGAGAGACAGGACCCCTTCCAAGTCACGTCACCATCGGCTCGGGCGGCATTGATATCGTGGTGACACGACAAAGGAACCTTGCCGTCCGGTCACAGGCGAATGAAGACTGGCGTCTCAATAAAAGCCATGATTGAACACTGAGTCAACATTGCCTTCCTGTTGAACTCGGTCAAGACGCCGAGATCCCAAAACTATGTAGATATTCACCAGTTGAATCAAGCCCCCGGCAACAACTCGCTGTAATAACATCAGACATGCGAGTCTCACCGCCTGGTGCCACTTCCCCTTCCCCACCCCACCTGCTCAGGTTCAGCTGGGGAGGGGCAAGAACGCACGCTGAGTGAGGGAGGAGAAATTCCTATTTTCGGGTCAAGCTTGCAGGCAGTATCACTACATACATTAAAAACCTTCAATCAGCATCTTGCATGGCAGCAAAGTTGCTTGGCAAGCTTCAAGAAGGCGTTTTTGTGTCGACGGGTACTTCCCACACTGTTATTCTTATTATGATTTCAATATCCAATATCCAATATTTATCCTTATCCTAGTTTTTTTAAAAAGCACCTCTGCCATACTTGACAACATGGCGCCTCGAAAAATCATCATTGACACCGACCCTGGTAGGACCCGTGCTCTGGCCCCAACACATACATGGCACGACGTCATCTGATCTGGTTATTCTGCAGGCGTCGACGATGTCATGGCCATGCTTCTCGCCCTGAGCGCCTCCCCCGAGGAACTCGATGTCGCCATGTTGTCCGTGTCGTATGGAAATGTTCCCCTCCAGAGGTAAGTCTTTCGCTTTGCCTTTTTGTTTTATTCTATTTTCTAATACGGCTGACTTTTGCGTGTGTGTGTGTGTGTGTGTGTGTGTGAATCTTTAGCTGTCTCCGCAACGTAGTTGCCATGTTCTACGTCCTGGAGAAGGAAATGGAATGGAGAAAATCCACCGGCAGACCACAGGGCTTCGAGGTCATGAGAAAAAGCAAGCCCGTTGTTGCTGCTGGTGCAGAGCATTCGCTCGAGCACGAGTACCTCGTGGCTGATTACTTCCGTGCGTTTTTTTGACCCCGTGCCGAGAGCAGGAGAGGAGCCTGTGCTTTGGAACCTTTGATGAATCTACATACAGCCGTGTTCTTTGCTGGGAAAGAAATATGAACTAATTGTACTGCAGATGGCCTCGATGGCCTGCACAACGTCCACGAGGCGCTTCCGGATTTGAGCCCTCCCGAGACTTGGAAATCCCTGTTCCAGAATGACGACGACGACGATGCTTCAGTAGATGCTGGCACGTACTCCCCTTTCTTCACGCCGTCGAAAGTGCCAGCACACAAGGAGATTCTACGCATCCTCAAGGAGAACCCCATCGACACCGTCTCCATCTGCGCAGTCGGCCCACTCACCAATATCGCCTTGGCAGCTGCTGAGGATCCCGAGACGTTTCTCCGCGTCAAGGAGCTTGTCGTCATGGGTGGTGCTGTGGACATCAAGGGTAACGTCACGCCCGTGGCTGAATTCAACTGCTACGCTGACGCCGTTGCCGCTGCTCGCGTGTATGCGCTGACTTCGTACACGCCTGCCTCAACCATGCCTCCGCTTCCTCAAAATATGCCGACTCTGCCTGCTTACCCGGACAAGCCGTCCCGACAGCTGAAGCTGACGCTCGCTCCCTTGGACATCACCACCCCTCATCTCATCAACAAGACCTTCTTTGCCGAGGGCATCCAGCCGTACCTCGATGCAGGAAGCCCTCTTGCGACGTGGACATGGTATTTCATTAAGGCTACCTTCGATCACATTGAGAGAAGGAGGGGCGACGGCAAAGAACCGGGGCTCTCATTGCACGACCCTCTCCCAGTCTGGTACATGTTGACCCACGATGATCCCAAGTGGAAGTTCCCGGCAAAGCTGGAGGACATTAGGATTGAGACATCTGGTCAATGGACGCGCGGTATGCATGTCGTGGACCACAGACTTCGGGCCAAGCCCGCAGAAGCGGCGGCCCTGGCTTCCACAAACCCTCGTGAGGACCCTAACGTCATCGCCAAGGACAGCGTTCTCGGCGATACCATGGCTTGGTTGAGCGTTCTCAAGGGCAACAGGGTAAATCGTCTCGTCGAGTCACCCGGTGAGGATATTCTCAAGGTAGTGTGGATGAAGAGGGTTTTTGGGTAGAAAAAAGAGAGGGAAAAAGCAGGGAAAAAGCACATAGCAATTGACGTCGTCAAGAATATTCACACAAGACCCAGCGCTCAAAGCGCCAAACTTCCTCCTCCAACATTCGTGACTCCTTTCCAAGTCTTGTTCCCAGCCTCATAAAGTCTGCAACTGATAAAAGCAAATTGAAAGTAAGGGCAGCAAGTGATTTCCCCCAACCCAATTCCTGTAAACTCCATTGAACGCCATCACTATGCCATTGCAGCTACCATACGCAAGTATATCCCATCTCGAGATGTAGGAGGCTTGTAAAGCGAGAGAGAGTGTGTGTGTAAATAAAAAGGGGAGGAAGGAGCGTCAAGAACAATAGAGCCATCTAAATGTGTTTGATGTCCCCTATCTCCGACCCCTTCACTTCTGTCCAGTTGATACTCTCGTCCAGCTTTTCGTCTATCAAGCCGACGGAGCACACATTGTCTCCCCGTACGAGATAAAGTCCGAGTGCGTGTATTTCCGAAGGTTCGTGTTCATCGGGTTCGTGTATTACTCGCTCCTCTGTTTCCTTCAAGACCTGGCCCGAGAAGAACAAGCAAAGTCAGCACCGATCATCACGGGATACTTCTGATGGTTGGGTTCTGAGAGAGAGAAGGGGGGGCGGGGTGTCTCCTCCATGGAGCATACCAAATTCGTCGACTGATCGCAAGCCGCGAGGGTGCCGACCAAGATTCGCGAGTCGGCTGTCACGACCAGAACTTTCTCTGCAGGCAAGTAAAAGAAGCTGTGTGAGCAATTGCTGCGAGAATGTTTGTAGGTTGAAACGGGTTCGGTGTACGCACTGTTGAGATAGCCTCCTAGAGTCGCCATTTCGTAAGGGGGGACGAGTTCTTGTTTGCTTGCTCGTGGTCATATGATATGCTGGGGGGAAACAAAAATCTAGGTCGAAGCAGCAACTGGTTCGGGGACAGCTTGGGACCGAAAAAAAAATCCACTAACCACCAGATCACGCTGAACCCGCTTGGAGCAGGTTCTCTACGAGGGCGGGAAAAAAAAATTGACTGCGCAACACCAAAAGGCCACGGAAATTTGCCAGGCGAATGGACCAAGACGTTAGGGCAGCTACGAGCGTAGACAAACGCGCATCTGTATCGTCTACTTGATCGAGGATTCCAAAGTCCTCCGTACGCACAGAATGAATAACACGACCGAGTTTGTGTCCTCAAGAAGGCAGATTGCAGAGCCACAAACCTGTTTCCTAATGTCTGAACTTAACTTCGGCGGCGTAATAAACACAAACTTGTATTCCCAGATGCACTGGAATGAGGGCACGAAATCTATCGAATTAATTTCCATGTTCTATTGCACAAAGCCCTGTTTCCACCATGTACGCCGTAAGTGACTGTCAATCACGATAGTATCTTCGCTTAATCTTAGATACGATGAGAAACATGGTACAGAACTGTGATGGCAACATATGGTCACAGAGGCTGGCGAACAATCATCTCATCTTCGTCTAATCATACATGTCTGTCTACTTCTTCACTCCGTCGGACCAGCCGGCGAAAGCAATGAAAAGAGTGTTCGCGTCACCTGGAGGCAGTGTGATACCAGGGACACTGTGGGCGGGATCATGTGCAAGCACAGAGGAAACCGCCCGAGAGCCAAAAATAAGAATAATCACGATTGGTCTCAATAGAGACCTTTCAGAGATTAAACTGAAAAGAACAGATACTACACTTGATCTAAGCCAAAAGGCAAAGAGAGCTAAGGAGAAAGGAAGAGAAAATTCTAAGACGAGCGGCGGGTGGGCGAGAATTATATACTCTGTGCGGAGGGCGGTGTGGAACGCTACGGCAGAATTCGTTTAGACGAACAGGTCTGTGGTGGGGGACGAGCGCTGGCAGCCGCAACGGGCTGACAAGTTGTGAGGTTGGAGACGACATGGGGCGACAGCCTGGAATGGTGGAGGCGTACGGAGTACTACCCTGCATTTCTGAATCAGTATTTGTAAAAATAACGTAAATTGGTTGCATGGTTCTGTCTCTTTTGGCTTTTCTATCGATTCAATCTTTTTGACACGTACGCTGACAAGTTCCACCTCAACGTGAGCCAGATGCTTTAATTGTAATTCGATATCATGTTCTGCGTCAGTCTCGTTACGGACCTAGTTGTGACTACCCAATCGTTTCAAAAGTCCGTGGCGCCATCAGGAACCGTGACGCCGATTTATGCTGAGTATATACATGAGAAAACCAAGAGATACAAGAATAAAGACGAAAAAAAAAACTTGCAGCACCTATTGATATCATCCATGGTGAGAGCCAACAAAGCCTAGAATTCGACCCTCGCCAGAAACGCCGTTCCAGGAAAAGAAAGGTGAAGCAAAACAAATGCCCTTGTTCGAACAGTATGGGGGCAATTCAGTCTTCCAAGAGCTCGCCTTCGTCTTCTGAAACCTTGGCTCGCTTTTCCGCCCTCTCGCGATCGAAAGAAAGCTCGGTGTCGACATCCTTCCGCTTGGTAGGCGACCTCAGCATATTTGCATCGCCAACGTCTGCGCCATTGGTTCGTGGCGCGGGACTGCGGCTCCGACTTGGCCTGTCCAGCTCCATGGGCGTGCCGTTCGAAGATAGTGTGTCAGGCTGACTTAAAAGGGTATCTGCACGTCTTCTGGTGTTTTCCAGATCGAAGGCCGGTGAGGGTAACGATGGATTCTGCTTTCTAAGCGGATTCTCAGTGTAGAACTGGCGCATTACCTCAATAGCCTTGGTGCACAGTTCTTCGTCCCCGTTCAGGTATTTCCACCACGGCTCCCCGTTGATATCGTCAATCTGTTGGTTGGCGTGCACGCTGGCAAAGAAGATTGCACTGATTGCGACATCCCTAGCCTCAATAAGGAGGGGAATTGCCGTCAAGCAGGCATCGTTGCAGAATGCCCAAGCAGCCTGCCTCAGGTGCTTGTTGTGGACAATGTCGAGTTGGCCGAGGAGTTCAAAAAGATTTCGGTAGGGATTGTCGATCATCAGATCAAAGGTAAGCTGCTCCAGCATGACCTCTTCATAAGTCAGAATGCTATCTCGCCACCGCCAATACTCTTTGCTCTGCTCATCAATGATGAGCTTTGCGTTCTTTTGTGCCACCTTGGCGACTGCTATGATAATATCCTTCGTTTTTCGGCAATTTTCTTCGACTTTGTTCGCAAGGAAAAGGGCAGTGGCAGCAATATTCTGTCCACAGGACTGGTTAGCTAGCGATAATGACATCCCCTCGAGCGCTCGCCTTGTTGCCATTGTCCTCTGAAGGCAGGCGACAGAAAATTCTACTTACGTAGTGATGGATGCCACCCTTCTCCTGCACCATGCTAAAGCGCATGAAGAACCTGTGGAAGAAGACTCCAGCGACCCATAAGGTGATCTGAGGCAAGTCCAGCATCACGCCAGCTTGATAGATGAAATTGACGCCCTTGGCCCGCCGAAGCCTCTCTTCTGAAGGTGAGATCCCGTCGACACAACTCGGTGTGCTCTGGACCTCCTCAGACGTGAAAGACCATTGATTCGTTGGTGCGGCCTGTCCGTTGCGGCTAGACTGTGTGGCTGATGACTGCTGACTAGAGGAGTTTGTGGCCTGCGGTCGAGGAGGAGAGGTTCGCGCACTATGTTGTGGAGGAGTTGGAGCCGCTGGAGGCACTTCTCGCTGATGAGGAGAGCGTTGAGGTGCGTCGGCGCGAGAGCCTCCCGGAACACTGGGAGGTTGATAACCTTCGCGCGGAGGCCGGTACCGGTCGATACTGGCCATGTCCGGCACTTTTTATGTCGGGTTGGCAATCAAGGTTGCAAGGTAGCGTGGGGAAACCATGGAGACCGGTCGCGAACAGTTCGGTTGTGGTCGAGCAAAGGTCGAGCAAGATGTACCACTTTGAAGATGCAAGATGCTGTAATTAGAGGTGAACTCTGTGGAGGAGGACTTTGCCACAGGTTTGCTCTGCTGTTCATGCACATCCAATCAGCGAGTCAGCTGACTTCTTCCCCCACCAGCACACCCACCAGCACACCCACCAGCAGATGAAACCCACCAGCATAACCACGACCACGACCACGACCACATCCATAACCACGTCCACGTCCACGTCCGATGGCTTCCAACTACGGAGCAACTCCGCAGAGCGAAATGATTTGTGCCATTTGGGCCATTTGGATTTGGGGAAGGGAAAGGATTTTGACTTCCCGCAGTTGAGGAACGGCTCAGTAAGTAAAGTAGAGGGTATCAAATGGTTCAGTATTCTTTGCATATACAGAATAATACACAGGTGTAGTTTGACAAGTTTTACAGAACCGCACGCTCATCAGAGAGCCTCGCCATCATTCCGACCCCAGAGCTTGACTGTCCGATCATGACCACCGCTCACTATCCATTTCCCATCCCTGCTATAATCTACACTTGCCACTGGCCCCGTGTGGCCGCTCAAAGTCTGCACCAAGGTCCAGTCGTCGGCTGAGAAAATCTTGACGTTTTTGTCAAATCCGCTAGACACAAAGAAAGTGCCTGATTTCTTTGGAATCTGTGCTCCCTTTTCATCCACACCTGGTGGAGTTCCGTCCAGAGGGTCGTCCAGTCCTTTGAACCACCGCATATCTGAGACGGCGCTGGTGTGAGCACCAATACCGCCTGTACGTTGCACCTTGCGAACGTCCCAGCATTTGATCCATCCATCTGCTGATCCGGACAAAACTCTGTGGCCGTCTGAGCTCCAGTCAAGTGCATGAATAGGTTTGATGTGACCGTCGAGGTGGCCGTCTAGGATCATGACAGTCCTTCCAGATCTCAAGTCCCAGATACGGCCAATGCTGTCCAAGCCAGCACTCGCCAATAGTGAACCGTCTGTGTTGAAGCTCACAGTATACACACCGCGCGAGTGTCCTTCCTGAAGAAGCACCTCGGCTGTGCTCTCTACATCCCAGAGCCTCCAAGAAGTGTCTTCAGAGGCCGAGGCCAGATAGCGACCAGATGGATGGAATTCGACACGGCAGACGCGCTGCGAGTGTCCCTGCAACGTAGACAACGGGGTATCCTGATTCAATGACCACAGTTGTACTAGTCCCTCGGCTCCGCCAGAGGCCAAATTGACTGAGTCGGGAGAAACCCCCCTTTCTGGTAACGTAGCTCCAGGAAACCAAGATAGACCGCTGATCCTGTTTGTGTGGCCACGAAGACTCATCTTCTCAGACAAGGTTGGTATTTCGACTAATTTGACTTGCCCGCCCCAATTGCCCACAGCCACAAGCTCTCCATTCGGGGATATTCTCGTCATGCTGATGTTCCTTTCTCCGACAGTCTGACTGCCCTGGAGTTCAAACGCTTGAAGCTTCTCTTTGATTTGTTTCCTGAATTTGACCTGGGCTCGCAGAGAGATTGTCGCCTCCTGTTTCTGAAACGCGACTCTACGTTTGGCTCGGGGTAGCGAATATTCTGCAATATTGATTCGGGCGTTCAGAAGTGTGTCACCTCCTCTAGAATAGAATTCCTCTTCTTCTTGCTCATCTGCCTCCCCCTCCGCCGGAGCGTCCTCCATGGTGATGTCGCCGTTCTCGAGGCCGCTCATTTCGGCTTGTATCGTCATCAACTCACGTAATCGATCGCGACGGTCGCCGGGGCCTTCTCCAAATAGTGTCATGGGCTCCCCAATCTCTCGAAGCTTCGTGCGAACGCGGCCATCGTCTGTGGGCACGGCGATCGTAGCGGCTAGACGCTTTCGATTGAACTGATTCAGAATCGCCGAGGTTTTTTCAGCCGCAGCGCCTGGAACTGTTGTCATATCGTAGTCCTGGTCATCTTTGAGATCCTCCAGAGCAATGCCCGCAGGAGGTTCGGCATCTTCCACGTATGCCTGACGCGATGGGTGCATCATGATGGAGGTTGTCGCGAGCGACGAAACGCCCTCGGAGATGGTGACAGTATTCCTTCAGGATGCCTACGGACGAGTAGACTTGCCTCCTTTTGTTTGGGCCCTACGAATTCGAAGAGTCACGTCGCGAGCTGCTGTGAACTTTTTGATTTATCGGGGTTGATGGATTGATGTTGCAGTGGGACGTTGATGATGTAAAAAAAATAAGAATAGGCAAGCTTCAAGCCGCAGTGGGGCAATTTTAGACCTGACGGACACGTCCATAATAAAGTGTGATGCTTGCCAACTTGTGTTGAGGTTTAGCCGAGTATTGAAGACAAGAGCAGGCATTAAAGTAAGATTTACGGAGTACGCTCGCGCAGATACTTGGTATTTGTCAACTGCGCTGAAATGATCAAATCGTAATTCGCTTTCCATAATCAGCGCAGGATACATGTATAACATTAGTTGCGCCACCTTTCGTAATCCGTGCGGAATACCAAATTAATTACCCTGTGAACCTGTGGGTATTCAAACGACAAACGACAGCTGGCCGCTGTCCTGTCGCTGCTGGCTGGACGGCACCTTCCCTGTTGGTGCATTCAGTGTTCTCGGACTTGGCAGGCCAGATCTGACCAAGAATATTACCAAGAATCCAGCTGACCAGTGACCACTGAATTGTCAAGGAATACGGAGTACGGAGCAGACGGAGTGCATGGCGGGGAAAAGCGAGAGTATTACAGGTGACGGGTTCAATGTTGTTTTCTCACTATTACCCAGATCGTCTTAGCCTCGAGCATGGCATGGCGGGAGACTTTGTGTTGTCGTGTTTTCAATAAAAAATGCTGCTCATTGGCGCCCCCTTCTCCTCCTTCTCCTCCTTCTCCTACTACCTACCCCTTTGCCCTTCACACCATTTGGTGAAGATCACGATTTCTCTCCATTCACGGCCCCCCCCCCAATCGCCCTCCAATCTATCGTCCAATGCATATTCAAAAGCCCTTCCACATGCGAACTTCATTTTTCAAGTACCAGATGCGTGTTGCGGGCCACTACGAAATTCAGCTTCCATTCATTGCGGAGGAGCGCGCGGATCCAGAGCGACGACGGGGCTCACGTTGAACAATTCGCTTCGTCGCAAGTATCGTATCTCGACACGGCCCTTTCCCTTGACGCGGCTACGATCAGTGCTTAGTGACACCAAAAACCCACCATCGAAATCATGATAAGCCCTGCGCCAGCCGCTCGCTCCGTGATGCGAGGCTTCACGGGCACGCCCGTCACTTCGGGAGACGAAGATTCCGATAATGGCGCGCGCGAAACCCCGAGCCTGGGCCCTCGCCGAGGACGGACTCGGCTGGATGATGTTGTCAGTGCCAATTGCAGTCCCGTTCTGCGTGCGGTGCCATCACCCAGCGTTTCTGGTATTGCGAAGCTACGAATGCAAATGGACCATCTCAGCCTTGACGCGTCCTCACGATCAAGCTCTGTAGCCCGCAGCGGAGGTCGCCCGGATCTCAGATCTGGAATGACGACAGAGATGAACAGCCGATCGCACAGTCGAGACGCAGCACGAAGTGAGGCCGGCAGCGAGAGCTCAGATTGTGCATCGACCAGCTACGAAGTCAACCTCGAGAATGACTTTGTCAGCGAGAGCCTCCGGGAGCGATTCGGTCCCGTCGAGGGTGGCCTGAACCCGAAGCGCAAGATGACATCTGAAGAGTTTGAATCCCTTCGCTGTCTCGGGAAAGGAACATACGGCACTGTGCTTCTCGTCAAACAGCGAGCAACGGGGAGACTCTATGCACAAAAGCAGCTGAAGAAAGCGTCGCTTGTGGTGCACAAGAAGCTGATTGAGCAGACAAAGACGGAGCGTCAAATCCTCGAGTCTGTGAACCGACACCCTTTCGTGGTGAAACTGTACTACGCCTTTCAGGATCTTGAAAAACTGTATCTGATCCTCGAGTACGGGCAGGGAGGAGAACTCTTCACTCATCTCAACACGGAAAAGATGTTCTCTGAGACGGTAACAGCCTTTTACATGGCAGAAATGGTGCTCGCCATCTCGCACCTTCACAACGATCTGGGTGTCGTGTACCGTGATCTCAAGCCAGAGAACTGTCTTTTGGATGCCGATGGTCATTTGCTTCTCACAGACTTTGGTCTGTCCAAAGTGTCTGCTGAAACATCTGAGGACAGCTGCAACTCGATACTCGGGACCGTCGAGTACATGGCACCTGAAGTGATTCTGGGCAAGAAGTACGGCCGAGCTGTTGACTGGTGGTCCTTCGGAGCTCTAGGATACGACCTCATGACAGGCAATCCTCCATTCCGCGGCCAGAGCCACGCCAAGATACAGGAAAACATTGTCAAGCAGAAACTTGTGCTGCCCTATTTCTTGAGCCCCGATGCCAAAGATTTGCTCACACGCCTGCTCCGGAAAGAACCCCACAAGAGACTGGGCTCCTGCATGCCCAAGGATCTACAGACTCTCAGAAAGCACAGATTCTTTCGCAAGATAGACTGGAAGAAGCTGGAAGCCCGTGAGCTGGAGCCTCCCATTCAGCCCATGATTACCGATCCCGAGCTCGCGGAGAACTTTGCTCCGGAATTCACTGAGCTGGCCCTCAGCCCCGTGCTGAACAGCAAGGATGCATGGCCCATGCCTCCCGGGTCGAGCAAGGACGATGTCTTTGGTGGCTTCAGCTTTGTGGCATCCACGAGCTTGCTTGAAAGCAGTATGCTTCCTGTGGCCAATGGGGCATAAATCGTCTGCGCTTCGACATGCCATTTGCCCTACAACAACCAGTCTGGCCTAGATTTGAGGAGTTGAATGAGCCGAAAAAGGCAGTTTTCCCGAGAAATGATTCATTGCTTCTCTATCTCTTGACCCTTTATTTCATATTTTCATTTTTCCCACGTTTGTTAGACGTTCTTGTGTGTCTGGTTCCCAATCCCATCCTCGAGCGAATGGACGGCCGGGAGACATGGATGTGTCAGATGATTCCTGCGCCTTCTATGCATACGTCATGAAAAGCCAGCAATTGCATTGATGTCATACATACGTACAAGCCCCCCTTTTTACCAAACAGCAACCTAATAAACTATACCCAGACAAACCCTCGACTTGCCTGGATAGAGGGGGCAATCAGAGACAAGGTTGACCGGAAACGGGAAACGGGAAACGGACGACGGAGAGCCACAAAGGATAGAAAATCCAGCAGTGTTAATAATATTGGTTTTTTTCTGAGGGGGGAATATTACTCCGTAGTGCTGCCGCCAAGGTGTCTTTGCCTTCCAACATGAAGGGTGCGTGATGCAACATCCGTGCCGCTGGAACAAGTGTGACGAGTCCTTCTTCCTTGCCGAGAGTGCTTCGTGAAACAAATCCGCATGTGCGTGCAGCCAGGTCGGTTGCCTTCGCCTGGAGCAATCAAGGCATGATGGTACGGGGTACTCGGTACGAGAATTCGTTATGAAAAGTGTTTCAACACAGCACACAGAGACACAACCACTTCAAATACGATACAGCTTCTGTTTTGTCTCCAGGACGATATGGACGCACACCTCACACCTCGTGCCATCTGCCGCGGGCTAATACCGGGGGATCATGCAATTCGTTTCATTGTTGTGCGAATGGCGCCCCCTTCCCGCCTCTCACTCTCGCGTCCCGAGTATATAAAGGGTTCAGAATTAAGCTACCAAAATGTACGTATGCATTCACCACGATGGGAGAAGTATTACAACATCACGCAGGTTTGTGGTGGAAATCCTTCGTCTTGGGCTTTCTGGCTTTGCGCTGGATAATCGTGGTTGCGATTACATAACGGGAAAAGAAAAGCTTGCGTAATTGCCCTCACGGCGCGCTGGCCGTTTTCCCTTTTCTCTTCGTATTGATGTGCAGAGAAGAAATGGGAGGGAGGGGGGGGTGCGGCGGTTCAAAACCACGTGTTGTGGGCGCAACGAGGATTTCAGGCTAATATATCACGATGATAGATAATCAATGACTGTGGAGTATTACGGAGTATGTACATAATACGGAGTACGGACTAGGCTGGACAGTATTAATAATACGCGGAATGAGATGGATGCCGTGGTCGCGAAGAACATGGGTGGAAACGACGTCGTGTTGTGTGGTTGATGGCAGCTGAGGTGCGGCAGTTCTCATGGACCATGGCACTCGCTTCCCATGTGCCGCATCCTTTGAGATGAAGCAGGAATCGAACCGCCCACCCGATATTATTATTGTGGTGCTGTCGGATCGGATTGCTCGGCGGCATCGCATGAGGCGCAGTCTGTGACTGCAGGGGCCTTGCCCTGGCATGCGTCTTACACAACCTTTAGTCATCCCTGGAAACGACCGCTGCGAATGGAAACGGGCCAGAAAGCAATGCGAATTCACGTTATTTAGGGTTTTTTCTCTGTATTATTATTATGTTTGCCACGAGTTGTCGGTGGCTGATCTGCCAACCACCATCGATGCGGTACTGAAAATTCAGTGAGAGCTGATTGATCGCGCCCATGGTTTCTATCAACAAATGACTGCATAGACTCATATTTACCGGATGTCTTGGTTATACGCCAGCTCTGATTCGTCCCCAAAGAACCATCATCTTCTCCCAAGTTTTATGTAGAAACCTTGTTCTCATCGGAGGAGGGGGGTGTACGTACAGACATGCTACGCCCATAGCCTTGGGCACATTCTTAATATGGCGGAGTAAGTATTATGTACATCGCTCCAGCCCAGGGGGTTGTATTCGTATTCGTAATCATGACTGCTGGAGTAGTATATCTTGTCTCTTGTCGCCAATTCGAGGAAATTGTTCTGGCTTGGATGTTTCTGGTGACACACAGGGTCTGATCAAAAGTTGCCACTTGACTCTCGTCATTTGTTCGCTCAAGACATCCACTCTGTCTCGAATTATTTATTTCTTGAGGATCGGCCGGATCTTCTAGTGTCGAATCCATCATGAGAATCCCAAAAGCCATCGCCGGCGCTGCAGTCGCTGCGTGTAAGTGTTCTCTCGATGCGTTCGCCTGCGGCTATTCGTCTCCGTATCCATACCACGCCCGCTCAGCAATCATGTATCCTGCAAGAAGCTAACGGATTGACGCCTTGTATAGTTGCTTCGGCCGCCGAGGCGGGCCTGGCATCAGTCTGTGCGGATAGCAACCATGTTTGCTTCCAATGGGGAGCTTCACAAGCAGCCAAGAGCTCGGGGTCCGCCAATGTGTATCTCCAGCTTCGAGCACCAACTTCCTATGCATGGTTCGCGTTAGGGACTGGATCTTCTATGCGGGGTGCCAGCATGTTCGTGGTGTATAACGACGGAAACAACAACGTGACTCTCAGCACAAGGCGCGGCCAGGGCCATGTCATGCCTGAGCATACAGCGCGTTCCGATGTCGAGTTGCTCGAGGGCTCGGGAATTGTCAGTGGAAACATGGTGGCCAATGTCCGATGCACTGGATGCTCTGACATGGACATCAGCAGCTCCTCAAAGTGGATTTCTGCGTGGAAAAAGGGCTCTTCCCTCGACTCGTCCAACCCTTCCGCGGCCATTGAGCTTCACGATGGCCACAGTCAGTTCTCCGTCGATCTTAAACAAGCAAGCATCGCCTCGGATTCGAACCCTTTTCTCTCCAAATCCGAGACTGGAGTATCCGCAGGATCCAACGGCAATACTGGAGCGTCCGCAGGATCCAACGGCAGTACTGGAGCGTCCGCAGGATCCAACGGCAATACTGGAGAATCCGCAGGATCCAGCGGCAATACTGGAGTTGTGGCTGGGCCAAGTGGTGACCCAAATCAACATCTACTGACCGCGCACGGTGTGGTCATGGCTATTGTTTTTATTGTAGGCTATCCGATCGGATCTTCTATTATGCCACTGATTGGAAACTGGATCCTTCACGCTAGCTGGCAGTTTCTTGCCTTCCTCGGGATGTGGGCCGGATTTGGTATCGGATACACTGTTGCCTCTCGAAATAGCGTCGTAAGTTGCGATTGCTTTGCCCTCAAAGGTTTTTGTGTGTTTCTCTGTACGTCTCTAACATCTATTTCCCACAGTTGTTTTCGGATAAACATACGAGGCTTGGAGTTATTGTCTGTGCATTGATGGGAGTACAGCCCGTTCTGGGCTGGCTTCACCATCTGCAATACGTCAAGACCCAGAGTCGTGGCGCCTTCAGCTACGTTCACATATGGTACGGACGCGGGTTGATGATTCTCGGCATTATCAACGGCGGGCTCGGATTGCAAGCTGCCAACCCATCTACTCGGTTCATCGTTGCGTACTCGGTGTTTGCCGTAATTACTTCGATCATATACACTGCCTCCATCGTTGTCGGCATTTCCAAGAGACTGAAGCAGTCTGCTGAGAAAGGTACGGACTCACCCTCCGTGTCAGACGGTGGCAGGCAACAATCTCTACAGTATGTGTCGGGCCGGGCTGTGTAAAAGATGCTGTGTAAAAAATGCTTTAGCCGTTGGGCCCTTGTGTAGTAGTATAGCGCACGAACTGAAGAACGACAAACCCTTTGGAGACGAGGAAGAAATAAATAGTGAAAAAAAAAAAACCAAGACCACTACCGTAGGAAAGCGTCCGACAAGAGCCTGTGACCATTCATCCTCGCCGTTTGTCACTACATACGGACGTAATTAGCTCATGTCTGTGCCGATCGAGGCTTCCAAGAGGACGATTGCCCCGTTGTAGCTGAAGTCGCTTGCCAATCAAAACGCAATCGTCACGACAAAATTACATCACCACTCCACGTTGCTGCCAATGTTGCCTGGAGAGCAGGTCACGTGATGCAAGCTGCATTGCTGGATGTTTGATCCGTAGTCCGTAGTCCGTAGTCCGTAGCCAGCCAGCCAGCCAGCCAGCCAGTCACGCCTGAGGCAGCGATTTACAGTGCTGCGACCCAGCAGCCCCGGGAAATCGACATCACGATTTTCACAAAACACTCAGCCCATACTCCCCGCCCCCATCTCAGGGTTCCCCATTGAGCAACTCCCAGCCATTCAAAATGCTCAGCCAACTGTCCAGGGCCACGGTGAGTGCATAATTGTTCCTCTCTAGCATTTTCGATCGCTGCGATGATGGCCGCAAGCCAGCCACGGCACTCGATGGAAGCTCCGACTGACCGATTCAAAAGCGCACCACCTCGGCCGTTGCCGCCGTCGCTCGAGTTGCCAGAGGCAATGTCATTCAGGTCCGTGGCTTCATTGCCCCGACCATTTCCCGAAAAGGTAAGAATGAAGGTCGATGTCATTCTGTTCTCCTGCTCTCGGCTTCGCCCATATCGACCCTTTTCGACACGTTGCTGCGGCCCTCGGTGGAATGATGTGGTCATCCGTGTCAGGTCATCCGTGTCACGGGTTACGCATCTCCGCTTTCGTTCAACACAACACATCCTCTCCTAAAGGCAGCTTGACTCCAAAACGAATGCTACATTCGCTTTTATAGAGACGCTTGTCTTGTCTACACTATGATTGAAGACGGGTGACACGAGTCGAAAAAAGGGTGGCCTGGCCGTCGCTGAAGCATGTCGTCAAGACTAGAACCTTGTCGTATGGATGCCAATGTTTTGCTGACAATCGTTCGTCTTTCTAGCCGACTTCGTTCAGGAGCTCTACCTAAAGGAGCTCAAGGCCTACAAGACGCCTACTGTGAAGGAGTCCGATGCCGATGGCCACGTCCAGACTTTCGTCATGCCCAAGACGCCTGCCTCTCCCGAAGAGTCCGATATTGCCAGCAACCTGAAGGAGTACGAGAGCATGGCTGTCGAGATTGAGGGACAAGATGCCACCCAAAGCCAAGGCGGCGCTGCCATTCTTCCCGATTGGCTCGAGACCGAGGATGACGACGAAGCCAGCCACTAAAGTGGCATCGGATCTGCGAAAAAAAACTGATATAGACCATTTACTTCCAATAAAGTTGTGGAGAGATGAGGAAACAAGTAGGCCTGGATGGAGTGTCTGGGGTTTGAACCGGCGCAAAAGACCAGCGTAACGAAGTAAGGGGGGGGGGGAGGTGGGAGGTTTCTTTTTTTGTTGTTTTCATCCCTCTCCCAAATACGATGGGCGGCTCATAACTCGTCGAGAGACGTGTGCCGGCTCAAAAAAAGGCAGGAGAAAGACAGAGTCAGGGGTGGTCAAGGTGGATGTGGTCGGTCGATAATCCTATTGTACATTTACCTCTTTACAAGCCTCAACTAGGCGCGAGACTTCATCATTGCGAATGCGAAACAGACAAGGCAATTTCAAAACCCGAGTTACCTTTGTGTGGCCAAGATTATCATCATGTCTCGCGATTGATGTGATGCTCTGGAACAATTTCCTCCCATGTTTTGCATGATGACATGCTAGCATTTCTACTATTCCAAGCACCATGACAAGATGGTGCTCGACATATCATCGGGTGACTCCCGTGTTTCCGTACCCCTTTGTTTCAAATCGTAGCCCCATCATCATGATATCTGCAAGTCCTGATGATCCTGCTGCACTGATAAATCACCGTTTTTAATAACCCCCAAGTGCTCACATGTGGAAATGGCGAGACAGATTACATAGGAACGTGGTTCTCCCTGACGTCATGTCAGCGTGACCGTGTCGTGCAGACGGGAATTTTATGCTTAATGTAAGCCACGATAGAGCAGTGGTTTTTTTTTTTTTTTTGTAATAAAATTATGCCATTAACGGACATGAGCTCAACTCGCTGACGGGTCAGAGGAATGCCAAAATATACGGTACGGCGTCAGTTGCATGGCCGGCCGTGAATCCAAGACAAAATACCATCATTAGCCGAGCGTCATCTTGCTCTTTATTATTCGCAGGAACTGAACTTGTAAACTTTTGATTTGCTTCCCTTTTCTCGTCTTGGAGAAAGCCCGGGTGCTGACAATCAAGCATTTATCAAAACGTTCTTTGTTGCCATAACGAGGGGTTATGCTCTTGGGTGTTCCAAAAACCACCAACCCGCAAAATATCATTGTTCACATACATACATAAGACCATGCCTCCCTCTCTTGATGCCGCTAACCTCAGAGTGACATGACAGAGCAGCGAGCAGCAGTTGCACCCTCTTGTTACCTCCCAAGTGTTTCTTCTGCTGTCCGGTTTACTGACGTTCAGTAAAAGCCGGGCGAAGATAACCCCCGTATGTACAATGAGTCAATCGTTGTTAGCGACGATATCTCCTTCGACACCCGTGACAACAGAAAAAAGGCAACGAAAACGCCAAGCAGCCTCCAGCTAGTTTTCCTGTCAAGCAATGCCAATTGAACCAACAATAAAAAGTATGAATATCAACGACGCACACGCACACGCACACGCACAGACAAAAAAAAAACCCCCCCCCCGAAAAAAATTGGGTAGCAAGTAAACCGGAAGCAAAAACACGGTATCAAACGGCAATACGGTAGCCGAGGTTGAAAAAAAGAAAAAAATCAAACAGCCAGGCCTCCCCAAATGCAGTATGACCAAGTAACCGTTTCATGCTGGAAGAGAAACTGTTTAGAATAGTAAAATGGGAGTACGGAAAGGATATTACGTGTGGTATGAAACTTAGTGACATGCGCTGAGATTTGCCATCTTTCTTTGGCATGTAGTGGCTATGAAAAATAGCCCTGTTCAAACATCGATCAAACATCAAAATGAGCACCACCCACCATGTGTTCGTCTGCGCTAGACGTTTTGACAACGCCACTCATGCGATTTGCTTTCCGTGGATCAATGTCGGCAATATTATCCCAATCATCTTCGTCATTGTTTGTGTGAGCGTCATCCATGTCTTCGTCATCATTTCTGAATCGATCTTTCATGTGATCATCCAAAGCACTCTCGTCCACAAAGGTGAAGCCCTGGAAATTGGCTTGGACAGAAGGAGACAGCGGCGTAGAGGTAGCATAGCCACGTGCCAGAGCCGCAGCTCGCTCATTGAGGGAACCGTTCTGGTCCAAGGCTGTGGTGAACTCGGGGTCAAAGTACGACACATCCGTTTCCGACTTGAGCTTGGGCTTAAAAGGAGGAGTAATGAGTTTCTTGGTCAATAGATCCCAGTCGATGTCGCCAAAGAATGCATGTCGCTTCAACTCTTCAGCATCGTCTGTGGCGCCGAGTCTGTGCTTTGGATTTCTATTAAGCAATCCCTTGACGAAATTCCGGCCCTCTTGCGAGAGTGTGTCGCGGGGGAATCTGACTTTACCAAAGGCAATGTTCTTGTACATTTGTTGGGTGTCCTCTGCGTAAAAGGGGCTCCAACCGCAGCACATCTCAAAGACCAAGACACCCAATGACCAAAAGTCGACCATTTTGGTGTATCCAGACTCGTCAAGGAGAACCTCGGGGGCAAGGTATTCGGTCGTGCCACAAAAGGTGTTTGTGGTGTCGTTCTTGGTCAGGTTCGCTTTGGACAGACCAAAGTCACAGAGCGCAATGTGGCCATTCGCATCGAGCAGGATGTTCTCTGGTTTGAGGTCGCGATACACGATGTCGTTGTTGTGCAGGTGTTGTATGGCCAGTATCAGCTCGGCAATGTAGAATTTGGCGCGTCTCTCATCGAATCGCCCTTCCTTCTGCAAATGCCAGAATAGTTCGCCCCCAGACATGTAGTCGGTGACCAGATAGAGCTCGGAAGGTGTCTGGAACGAAAATTTGAGGCCGACAATAAAAGGCGAGTCCGAGGTAGCCGTCCGCACAAGAATATTGCGTTCTCCAACTGTGTGGGCAACTTCCTTCTTCTGTACAATGACCTTTTTCTGCAGCACCTTCATGGCATAAATTCGCTGGGTGTCCCTCTTTCGCACTTGGTAGACCTGTCCAAAGGTACCTTTGCCAATGAGCTTCAGAATCTCAAAGTCACTTGGTCCAAAGTGTTTCTTTTCTGATCTTTGATAAAAGGCTTCAACGTATACTTCGCCGGTAGGGGCGTTTTCGGCAACTGTATCCGCATGGCCGCGCAGCGTAAACCACCCTCTCACAGCGCTGTCGACATCTCTTCCAGCCTGGAAATCGACGTGGCCGAGGAATTCCTCGCCAGTGGCGGCATGATCGTAAACTGAGATATCGACCAACATATCGGTATCGACGACGTCACTGTGCAACCAAGAGTTAGCGCTTCGGGTAGGCTCCCGTGATTCACCTCCGTACCACTCTTTAACGTACAAGGCGGCCTCGGCGTCCCATTTCGGATTCGTCAAGGGTGACCGAGCGGTGCGGTTTCGAAAAGTATTATGATCATGAATGCTGGTGTTGCTGCTCTGGCGGCTCCTCATTGGGATGGCCATGGGAGGACGGCCCGAGTCGCTGCCCTGGCGCTGAATGGGAATGCCCCCGAGTCCCGACGGAGTACTACTCAGAGCGTCCTCCTCTTCGATTGGTCGTGGTCCACCTGATATGAGCTCGCTCCGTTGGAATACAGCCACAACATAAGGATCTCGACATTTGCGCAACCCGCGCGCTTCGGCGATCTTGATGGCCAGTTTGCCTTTCGGGGCAGGAGGCTGGACGCTGGCTGTTCTTGGAGTCTGCGTCCCGCTAGCTGTTTCCGTTCCATCGTTGCTAGTTCTACCCGGTGTTTCTCTGCCGTCTGATTGCGAAGAGTGAGCAGCAGACAAGGCTCTCGTGGGAGTCGGCGGACCGCTCTTGAACATGACACCACGAGTTAGCTCTCTAAGTCCCTCGAGCGAAAACCATTTGCTTGGGGCGGAAGTTGTAGAGAAATCATGCTTGCAGGACGATGGTAATGAGGATGAGGATGAATTGGGTGGTAGTTGAGTAGCAGAAGAAGCCGGCTCGGCTTCACACGGCTTCTTGGAGGCAGAGGCCGAAGTTGCCTGACAGGCAGCCTCGGCGCGGTTCTCATGCACTGGAGTGGCACCAGACCTCGACTTGGCCGTCTCTCTACCTTCCAGGCATAGGTTTTTACATGACGAGGTTTCTGAATGAGATGGTTGGGAGGAAGGAGGTGTTGGGTATGAGTGAGAGGCCATCTGTGCAGACGAGGCGACGCCCGAAGCAATATCGAGCTTATTATCCACTTGTGCAGGCATTCGGCAATCTGGAACCCTTGGATTGCAGCGTAGTTTTTCCTGTGTAGTGGGACTCTGTGGCCGCTCGTTTGAGGATGGCAAGGTGCTCGGCATCGGCAAATCTGACTGTTGATCCGCGATGGAGCTCGCAGACGCTGGGATAACGGGAGGACAAGTAGAGGGGTCGGTTGCAGAAGGGTCTTGACGAACCTGGCTGAAGTAGCTCATGATCCCTGGCAGACGTTTGTCGTGGAGGTCAGGTTGAGGGGTGGCTACGCCAGACCGTGGTGTGTCAATGCCGATATGATCCGCTGCCTCCTCGTCGGCGGCGGTCCTGGTGGATGATGGGTCAACACCTTGCATTATCGCGATTCAGGTACCAGGTACCAATGTGAAGATGAAGGTCGAAAATTGGCGAAGAGTAAAACGACGAGAAGATGGACAGAATAATGGAGATGAGAGAAGACGAAAGGAAAAAAAGAAGAGGTCGGCTCAAATCGACAAAATACAATGAATGCCTCGCGTGGATGGGCGTTCTGGCAGAAACTGGACGAGGAAAGCCCCTCCTAGTACATGGCGGTTGCCAACAAGAAGCTGCTTCAACGAGGGGCGCAAACTGTGAGGCCGCGGTCCGAGGTGCGTATCAGATCAAGTACTTTGCTTGTGCCCGGAACTACTATTGCTGATTTTGCTGAGGCGGATACAAAGATAGAAACAGCCGATCGAGGCAAAGTAAGGCAACCTGAAGGGAAGAGGAAAAATTGGACTCGGAGAAGGCCGTGTGGAAGCAATCCCGACAGCGGATGTACAATCTAGTCGATATGCATGCATGGGCAGGGCAAAAAGGGTATGACGAGATGGGTGAACCGAATTTTTGCGCCGGCGCGACCATGTGCAGAAGTGGGGATTGTCAAAAACTTAAAAGGCTTGGTTGTGAGGTTGGACTCGTTGGACAGAAGCTCGCTCCGTGTGGTGTGCAGACAGACGGGCCGGCCGTGGACGGAGCCAGGTGCAAGGCTGCCTCGTGTTTGTTGCGTCGTGCGTCGTGCGTCGTGCTGCCCACTCGGGCGCCAAAAGCGACTCTGCAGACAGACCGTGCTGATGGCATCAATTGCGGGCAGTGGGGGAATATTACGGAAGTTCAGCAGCAACGCACCTCCACCTCAGCATTGCCGATGGCTGGAAATGCACGTGGTGGTGTCAAAGTCCAACATCCGGGCAAGATTTGACGAGAACCGCCATTGCCGATAAAAGCACTTGTTTGAGATGGTATTGAATTTCCAGGAAGCTGTTCGTTTTCTTGTTGGCCGACGTGTTGAATGTGAACTGCCTTGTCGCAACATCGAGCACTTGCGGCCTGGTCAACCAGGTCCACCACTTGGCAACCCCCAGTTGTTCCAGAAGCCCAGCGCGCCGCCCATGGCAAAACTGACACGGCGCAGAGGCCATGTCATACATACTAATATGTACAGATTACGCCAGAGGCATCCATCATCATCCCCCATATATAATCTGTAGTCCGTAGTCCGTAGTTCGTAATCCCCCATCCCTCGGGCCAGGTGCGCACTCGCCATCCTTGCCGAGAAATGAGCATGGACAGGACAGATGGAGTCATCCGTACATACGTAACGTCTCTTCTCGGAAACAACGGCACACTGGTGACGGGCTGAAGACTGACTTGGAGAATGAGGGCATCGGGAACATTCGGAAAAACGAGGCAAAGCAAAACCGATGCTTGATGCTTCCGATAATGATGTAGAAGAAGAAGAAGAAGAAGAAGAAGAAAAGGAGCACAGTTACATACTTTGACATCATAGCCTGAGTGGCCCTTCGGAGCAGGTCGAAGCCATTGGAGCTGCCATGCCCATGTCCATGCCCATGCCCATGCCCATGCCCAGCGTGCGCACCTCCATGTGCTTGAGTGTGGGCGCTCTCGGTGCCCGACATGACGGTCGTTTCGTGTGAGCTGCCTGGTGGGTGCAACGTGCAACTTCAAAAGCTAGTCGAGGTTGGCAAACGAGAAGGCGAGGGAGGAGGACGAGGGAAGGATTGATCTGTAAGGCGTCTTGGACGCCACAGGGCCAATATCGACGGCAGGATGGTTGATTGAACCGATATTCGAACAGCAGAGTGTGTAGATTTCAGTTGAATTTGGTTTGTGAGAAGCGTTGTAGGTTGCGGCGGAGAGAGGGTGCTTTGGACAGAAAAACATTTTTGGGGACGAGGCGGAATTCCTCGCCTGGCCACCCGCTGGGGACAGTAGAGAGGTGAGGGGGGCCAGGCCAGAGCGCAATAATACATAAGCAAAGCGTGGTCCGTACACACTGTACATAATATGTAGGCCGTAGGCGCTGAGACTGACTGCCCGTTGCATCCAGTCCCAGTCCCATCAGTCCCAGTCCCAGTCCCAGTCCCCCCCATCCCCCCGGTCCCCCCCCTCCCTGCCGCCCTGTGCTTTCCTCGCAATGAATGATCAGCAGCGATCTTGATCGACTCCGTACGCCATCATCTTTCTCCATCATCTGCTCACCTGCTCCTCTATGCCGCGACCTTTGTGCGACAAGGAGATGATGACAACAGCTCCTTCAATCCGCAGACGCTATGCAGTCATCAGTCTGGTCCAGGACAGGACTTTCTCTGCCCGAAATGACGACTATGACGGCCACTTGTTGGCCGAAAGCTTTCTACCTTGACATTTACTGTGCAGTGTGCACTGTTTCTCGTCCCGGATTCCGTCATCCCCTCTTGATGCAAAACGACTGCTTGCCGGGCTTTGGAATCAACTTCCCAGCCGCCACACCGTCTTCCGTCAGATGATAGGTTCTGGCCAACACTGGGAAGCCGACAGTCAAGCCTACTCGATCCACCCCATTCCGCTCGTTGACGACACTATGCTGAGCTTCCGCAAGGGAAGCCTCCTTCACATCCATGCCCTCCCTGTCTCTTATCTACACATCAGCGACAAAGGACATCGTGTGGAAAGCAAAAGGAACCGTGTGCTTGTTTATAGGTTGTTTATAGTATCAAAGGACGACCAGCCACAACTGTATCCATGCATCCGCAAGCCAAGTTTTTCTTTAAGGATTGCGGGATATTCTTAAAGTCCTGGTCCTGGCCCTCAGCAAATACGACATGTTGGATCAATTCGACAGCCACGTCCATGGATCCGATGCCAGAAGCTTAATTCAGATTCAGGGTTAGCCTTTTTTCCCGTCCTCAACGACGGATCGAATCGTCCCTTTGATCCCGCAACCGGCCCACTCGGCCTGTGCTATTTGGTTATATTAGCACGTGCTCAACTTGCCACCGGAGCCAGGAGCGAGAAGTCGTTACAGCGGGATTGAGGTGCGTCCAACATTTCTCAACCGATCCCGAGCGGATTCTCGGTCCCAACGAACAAATTATTCTCCAGTACGCGCTTCAGCAAAAGTTTTTGCACAGCTGCACGGGTAGCCTACCACATTCAAGCAGGCTTGGGCTAAATTTACTTGCGTATCCCGACGAATTCTTATCGAGCTTGTTTGCTTCTTATATTGTTCTCACCATGACCCATGCTTGTTAGCCAACGCAGGACCTCATTGCCAGAATTCTTTCGTCACTCAATTCATCTATCAACCACGCCTTTCACCACTTCACTGACATACCCCACCAACACATGCATCCTGCAATCATTTGCGGCCGCTGAAGCCCACAATTGCCCCGCCAAAATACATAATTGCAGGCAGGAACGTGCTGGAAGATCGCGAACAGAGGGGTAAGTGGCGCTGTGGCTGTGGTCATGGATTCATCAGGTCGACACCACGCCACCCCATCGGAGCCAAACTTGCTTGCGAGGCTACAGGTGTGTGTGTTTCCTGCAACAACTTCCGGCTAAAGAACTATAAGCACCTTTTAGAAAGTGAGTAGAATCTCAACCAAAAGGAAGTAAGGAAATTAGGAGGAATTTAAGAAAAGTAAAAAGAAAAGGAATAAAGACTAGTTGTTGCAACTACGGATTAATATTAGGTGGACCACAGGGGGAGCATGCGCACTGATGCTGCGCTGTGATTGGGTGCACCTGTACGCAGGTCATGCACGTGACTCGCGATCCCCTCAAACCTGCATCCGGGCCACGAAACACTTATTAGTTAGAACCTACGGATCCGTAATAAAACACTTATCTATCACATTGAATACAACAGACCCGACTGCACTAGTGCATTCATTATCCCTTGGTGACATCAACACCAATCCTTGCTTTTAGTCAATTCCTTTGTGTCTTCTCCTAATTTCCTAACTTCATTCAAGTTAGGATTCTTCTGACTTTCTAAGATGTCCTTATAGTTCTTTAGCCTAGTGGTCATCTTTAGACCTTAGCCATACTTTAGTCTGATCAGTTAGGGTATTCATTAGTCAATGGGTAACGCAGGTACTACCTGGTGATGTGAGTGCCGTGAATCAGGGATGGAGTGCAGAGAGTACTTGGATTGAGGTGGTCAATGAGACTTGTTTTCTTTTGTGCGGCACTAGTGGTTGAATGCGAGAAAATAGAGAGGGGGGGGACAGTCACAGTCGCAGAGGGAGAGGAAATCACGTCAATACAATATACTGTGAGTAAAACTCGAACGGATGCGAGTTTAACTGCGGTCGCGAACTATGACTATATCTTGTGCCAGTGCAGCCACAAAGTTCGCTGACTTTGCTCTAACCTTGCAGACCAATGTATTCGTAACCTTGAAACTGTTAGGGATATGATGAGGGTTTCTGCACTGGTAACACAGTATTGAAACCTAAGCATTCACAAGGGAATTAGGTGTTAGAATATAATACTGTCATAAGTATGTAAGATAGGGTAAGAAAAAGATTTTGATAATATGCTAGCTATTAGTCAAGAGGGCTTAGTAGTGAATAAGGGTTGGCTTTCACATGAAAAAGGCCGTGTGGCTCAATGGCAGAGCGTCTGACTACGACTAATGTCCTTGTGACATTCAGACAATGTAATCAGAAGGTCGCAGGTTCGACCCCTGTCTCGGTCACATTTTTGCATTATCTATGTAGATAGTGTCTAAGAAACCAAATCTTTTTTCTTATTATTGTTAAAAGGTAGGTTTAGATAGTACTATATATCACTATTTTTTTCGCAATATGCAGATGGGTCTGTAAAAATATGTATATCCACTACCAGAGTATTGTTTGTAGTTAGTGTAGTGTGGTTTGTAGTTTTTACATTTAATTTTATATCTAGCTTATTATTAAAGATACTACTCTAAAAATTACGTAATCGTATAGATATAAATTCTAATAAAAATAGTATATTAAAAAGTGGGTTGTTCGGCCGTAAATTACAAACACTACATTTGTAGTGTATTTGTAGTGCTAAAATGTAGTGAAATGTAGTTTTTTTAATTTATAGGCGAAGGGCCCACTTTTAGGCCCACTTTTATATACAACTACATTGTAGTTTTTTAGCTATCTACCTAAAAAAACAAGTTTTATATCTATATATATTTTCTACGATTAGATATATATTATTTGTTAAATGGAAAATACACTACAAATCAATTGTAGTGCAATACTCTGTCCACTACGGAGTATAATCTGAGGCCACGGCGGCTTGTCATGCCCGTGCCTGCACGTTACGTGGCAGAATGCACATGGTCATGGCCAGAGTATTGTTTGTAGTTAGTGTAGTGTGTTTTGTAGTTTTTACATTTAATTTTATAGCTAGCTTGTAGTTAAATAGATTATCCTATAAATTACGTAATCCTATAGAGATAAATCCTAAGAAAAATACTATATATAAAAGTGGGTCTAAAAGTGGACCCCTCGCCTGTAAATTAGAAAAACTACATTTGTAGTATATTTCTAGTGCTAAAATGTAGTAAAATGTAGTTTTTCTAATTTATAGGCGAGGGGTCCACTTTTAGACCCACTTTTATATATAACTACATTGTAGTTTTTTAGTTATCTATCTAAAAAAAGAAGTTTTATATCTCTACATATTTTCTAAGATTAGATATATATTATTTGTTAAATAAAAAATACACTACAAATCAATTGTAGTGCAATACTCTGGTCATGGCCTATGACTCATGGGAGACTACTATAAGGCCAAATATAGCAAGTTTAAAGTAGAGAATTAACTTACTTCTAACATTACATACTACACTTAATCGTAGCTTTTATAAGTGAAATTAGTATAACTTATAACCTGTTAAATCCGTTAACCCCTCTGACGGATTCGACCCCTTATTGTGCAGAGCCAGCATGTAACAGGGCTATAGCTCATATAATTAGGAATATTAACGCGATAAGCAATAAGTGCATGTTTCGTAAGCACTCTCTTTCTATGAGAGAAAAAGAAAAGCTTATTGAAATAGATAACACGAAAGTCATAGATTTAGAGGCAAAAATTACAATGACTTTCCAAATACTAATAGGAATTGGAAGAGGGCGCAACTATGAAGGAAAAAAATTGAGTGACCGAGACAGGGGTCGAACCTGCGACCTTCTGATAACACATGGCAAGTTGAAGCCACTCGTAGTCAGACGCTCTGCCATTGAGCCACACGGCCTGTGAATATAGAAGCGGTCGGCCCTATTACACTATTCACAGGCTACGAAAGCATTTGCTCGATATATACACGTTTTTCGGATGCGGGCAAGTAGTTGGATTCGGTTCGTTGCCGACGGCAGACGGATGTACGCGTGCTACAAAGGTCATCAAGTAGTTGCCGGAGTCTCAACCATGGCTGATTGCCACGACATTGCCGCACCGTTAATACTACTAGTAGATGATGTCCGTCGCAATGGCTCGCCGTATGTAACGAATTACAAGCCCGAGCTCATTCGTTGCTTTTTCCCGCCACATGACATGATGATGCATGCCTGGCAACTTGGGCCCCCCCGGCCCCCGCTCCCCCCCCAACCAACTTTCGCAGGAGAGCCCCGCTGTCCCCGAAAACGACCAGTTGGACAGCGATTCCAGGCCGCGCGAGAAGAGAAGACGATGCTGCCCTGGCGGCAAACGTCAATGCTGTTTTTCTTCCCGTGGCAGGCGTCTGGCAGGCGTCATACGCAAGTATAGCGCACCCAGACCCGAGCGTGCAGTCGCCAAACCCTGAGGAAAAGCGGCCTCGCTGACCTGTTGCTCCATCCAGGCAGATTACTGTGAACTGGACTTTTATCCCCACTGCGAGACAGAGAGAGAGAGAGAGAGAGAGAAGGGCTTCGGTCTCCCAAATTCAACTCAAGAGCGGTTTCTTTTTGCTCGACGCTTCGCTCGAACAGACTCTTTTACAGATACCGTCCGGCTTCAGCAATTTTCTTCAAGGATTCGCTGCCTGCCTTCCCACCATTCTACATATTTCAGAGGGAGGCAGACGACCAGACGTAGATTCAGCCTGGATCTGCACCAGTTCCTGGCCCGCTGAACCCGACACATCGGCGGGCTTCAAGATGAAGAAATTAGCAGTCCCAGATGCCTGGGAGGATGATTGGGAAACGCAAGCTGACAGGGCTGCGATCGAGGAGGAGGACGAGACCGAACACGGAGGAGGGGCGTCACTGCAGCCCGCGCCGTCATTGACAAAGGCAGAGCGCATTACGAAGCATGAGGAGGCGAATCGAAAGATGTGGGAGTCCGCGTAAGGAAAAATATTTTTCTGTTCTTCTTCTTCTCCTTTGCATTTTGTTGTTTCCCCCTCTCTTGTTTCCCTACTGACGTGATGACGAATTGGGAATATATGCGTGCAGAGACTCAACACCGCAAACATTTCATTACGTTGAAGCCAGCAGCACCGTTCCTTTGACTACCTCTTTCAAACCTCAAGTAAAGGTGCTCTCGCGGAAACCAGTCATAGCGAAACGCGATCCCGTAACCGGCGGAATGTCCCAGCTGTCCTTGCAAGACGACGACGATTCGGAAAATAAGAAGGAGCCGCCTCTTACGGCGGAGGAGATCCGAGCAAAGCAGAAACGAGACCTGGAAGAGAGACAGCGTCGGTATGATGAAGCCCGAGCCAAGATATTCGGGGAATCAAATCCTTCGTCGAGGGGGTCATCGCCAGGAACTGTCACGCCGCCGAGATTAGATAGTCGGCATTTGGGTAGAGGCCGTGGGAGAGGGGGCGGACGGGGGAACAATACGAATAATCATGATGGGAGAGGTCAGCTGGATATGAGGCGGGCGAACAATCAGTATACCGCTGGCAGAGAGCTTTACGATCCTAATTTCTCGCCAAAGCCAGACTCAATGGCGCAACAACGCAGAGGAGGAGAAGGTGACGGATCTATGCGGGCGAGTCCCTTCGCCCATGATCAGTATCAACATCAATCGCAGTATCAGCCGCCGTCGCTGCCGCCTCAGAAGCAGCAGCAACAACAACAATTACAACAACAGGCCATACGGTCGCCCAGAGGACCTGACGGCAGTGGACGCGGCGGTTTCGGATTTGCACGTCGTGGCAACAGAGGCAGCTGATTTTCCCGTGGTGTCTCAAAAATCATGACAGTCGCATTCATGTCTAAACGGTGCTCTTCTATCTGCCAAAAGGAAAGATGAGAATGCAATTCTCTCTCTAGTATTCACTTGACACAAAAATCCCGACGCTCCGATCTACACTACCAGCCACCTCCTGCTTTTCCAGCTAGCTGAACCACATTTTCGGCTTCTGTTCCTTTCCCGACATCGCTTATGACCTCGCGATAAGTCGTGAATGCAAGTCTGTCAATGCTTATGCCCGTAACCTCACACCAGTACGCCAGGGTATCATGTATATACGAGCGAGAGATGCCACCAACCACATCGTCGCTTCGGGAATCTTGGCCATCGACAAGCCCGTTTCGTGTCGCGCCATCCGGTTCCTCACACGAAAAGTATGCCTCGTCAACCTCGGCCAGCCACTCCTTTTGTTCCTGGGGACCAGGTTTCCCCCGGAACTGTTTCCGGGCCAAGACCACTGGATCGTCGACCTTGACCTGGCCACCACCATTGGTACAGCCACCGGGACAAGCCATGACTTCGACGTAGCCATACTCCAGCGAGGCCGACTTGCCTGTTGGTCGCCGAGCGCTGCCGAAGGGCTTCCCGCCCGGCATCCGGGACGGCCGGGCAGGCTTCAGCCGGCGCACCAGGTTTTGGATATTCCTGAAGCCATAGTACCGCGCCGCCTTGAACACGGGCTCACCATCGACGGCCACCACGAACTCGACGACGTCTGCGTTGCGGCCACGGGTGGTCTGGATCTCAGCACCGGGTATCCTCGCAGCTTTGCATTGCAGGACGTGATGGAGCAGTCCTCCCGAGGTCCCTGCAGCACGGGGTCCCTGCCTGGGTGGCCGTGTTGGAAATAGAAAATCATGTAGAATCGTATCGGGGAACGGCTGCTGCACTGGTGCCAGCGAAGAAGAAGCAGCAGTAGTAGCAGTAGTAGCAGCAGCAGCAGCAGCAGCATCGCAAGGAATATTAAAAAAGTCAAGCCCTCTCGATTCAGCGAGCATCAGAATCTCCTTGCTTGTGATGACACAGTCCACGTCGCGAACTCCGCGGCCTGGCAGTCCGGAGCCGGCCCAGACCTCATCCGTAAGTTCCTCGCGACTCGCTTCCAGTTTCTTGTCGAAGCACGGCATGACGGCAAGATGCCATATCCTGCTCGGAGGAATGCCCAGTTTGCGGCTCAGTGTTGTCTTCAGCATGGTGCCCATCAAAGCCTGCGGCGACTTGACCCTGGACAAGTGCGGCAACACATGAGGATGCGTCTTCTCTGCATAGCAGACCCATCCTGGACACGCAGACGACAGAATCGGCGGCGGCCGCGTAGATGGCGCTGCGGGCGGCGCCCCGAGCACCTCGTCCGCGCCCAGAACAAGAGCCGCCTCCCTCGCGACATTCGTATCCAGAACCCACGCAAACCCGTTCTTGTGCTTGCCCCCCGACGCCAGCCCCTTCTCCCCCTCGAGCAGCAATCTGTCCATCATGATGCCGGCCTGCCGCTCTGATGCTCGGCGCCCCCCCCACACAGCCGCCAGGTTGGCTCTCGTCTGAGGGGACACACTGGCCACGAACAACTTTGCATCCTCATCCTCCAGCCCTTCCACCGCCCAGGCCCCATCCCCATCCCTATCCGCCCGCACCACCCTCAGCGCGGGCGCGCCGTCCAGCGTAGCCAGCACCTCCGCGTGGCTCTGCAGGCTCACGAGGACGGCCTCGGCCGAGGTCACGCACCCGGAGCACGCCAGGCAGTCCGTAAGAGATATCTGCGCGGCCTCGGCGCGCGTCGTCGGCGCAGCAGCAGCGGGTGTGCCGTCGAGAATGACCTGGGCTTCGTCGTTCTGCGCGGGCGCCGCGGGCGCCGCGGGTAGAGTCTCGACGGGCCGGACGCATGCTACGCCGGGGGAAATGAAGTCGTTGAGGTCGTCGACGGAGAGGATCGCGCTCATGGCGGGGGGGTGTCTTGTGTGGGGGGGGGGGGGGGTTCTCGTGCAAGTGGCGATTTCGGGGCAGTTATTTTCCCTTTTCCCTTTGTCTTGTGTCAATGTAAGTTATTCACAAGAATATTTTCAAGAAAGAAAAAAGGCAGGTTTGCGGGAAGAGATGTTTCAGTAGAAGAAGGAGGGCGTTGATATGTGGTGATTGCGGATGTCGAGGACTGGATTTGGAAATGGAGGAAGTTTGGTTGCACGGTGATAGGACCCCCCCCTCCCCACTAGTTACATGCGACATCGGCGGGTCGGAGTGGCGTTTGAGGCGAAATGGTTTTGGGCCCCGGGTCGGTCCCTGGGAAATGGGCAGAAATGAACCGTAAAGCATTCTCTTTTTTTTTTTTTTTTTTCCCCCATCTGGGACACAAATGGAGGAGAAGGAGAAGATGAAATGGCAACGAGGATTCCCCTTTGCTGAACTGAACCATGACGTAATGTGATGTGACACAACAACACGTGGCAGAGCATTCGGTCGATGACTCGCCGCAGATGTACATATACACACACATTCATCAGTCATGTACGGAGTGCGGACTAGAGGAGCAATCCTTTCGTGTGTGCTGCATCAAACGCTCATCTAATTAATCCACATGATACATGGTACAAACCGACGCCCCGTAACGCCTGCTCCCGCTCTCGCTCCCAATCCCATCCCAGGGGAATGCCCATCATGCGAGCCTGGCTCATCCATCTCCTCCCAATGAATGCTTTTCCATCGAGCCAGGTCCCACGGGGTACGTGCCTGGCCGAGCCGTTTCTTCAAATGAAAATTGGAGGCGGCCTACAACAGCGGGCGCTGCGCTCGCTTTGCTCTCCGCGCCTATGCTTCAGCAGCTTGCTTGCGCCTTGTTGGACTCGCCCTTCAAGCCGTTCCTCTGCTCGCCGTCCTTGAAGTCCACCACGCCCGAGATTTGAACATCGGCGGTGCCCTCGAGGATCGCCTTGCGGCGGTCGTGCCAGTCCACTTCGCTCTGGATGACCTGCGACAGCAACACTTCCTTCTCCAGCCATTCCTTGTAGTAGGCCTCCTCCCACTCTTTGCATTCCTTCTTGAGCGCATCGCCCACCTCGTCGGCCCATTTCAGTTCCCAGTAGCATTTGCGGTATAGCTTGTCGACCGGAAAGGAGAGCTCCTCTGATGAGAATAATTCCCCTGGGAGGACTGTGAAGAATTCGGACGCCCCCCCCGAGTCACCGTTGAGCGCCTCGCCAGACTCGTCATCGCCGCCGCCGCCGCCGTGCGACTGTGGTGTTTTGATGATGATCTTCAATTTGTTGGACTTGCCGGCGGGGCCTGACTGCATCGACTTGGGCACAGGATCTGATGGCCGTAGAGCTTCGGTTTCGTGAACGGTTCGCATGTGCTTTGCTAGAGCATCGGATCTCGTGAAGGACCGATCGCATTCTGCAGCAGGGGGTGGAATTCAGTACATGTGCAGATGAAAAAAAAAAAACTAAAAAAAAAACTGTCACATATATGGAGTCCTCAAGCAAGCATCAAGGACGGAAGAAGCGAAGCGCTGAGAAAGGGGCAAACACGGGCACATGCATACCTGGCAAGTAGCAGTAAAACGGCTTCTCCCTCGTGTGACTTCGCATGTGAGCCTTGAGCGCGTACCCACTAGCGTGAGGGAGACCTTTTCTATTGCAAGTCTTCCATTCGCACGTGTACTTCTTCTGCCGGTTCTCAATGTGCGAGTTGTGAATGTGTTCGACCAGCTTGTCCATGTCGCCCTGGTCGCCCGCCGGACAGCCGTCCCATTCGCAGACGGTCACCTGGTCCTGGAAGTCTTCTTCTTCCAACCGTGCGTTGACGGGAGAGCTGGGGATATCACCAGAGGTGTCGGAGGAGACGTCCGACAGGCCCTCGAGGGTGTCGGGCTCGGGGACCGCCTCGTGTTCCACTTCGGGAACAATGGCAGAGGACGTGTTGGACTGCGCGTCGACCTTTTGCCGCTTGGACGGACGAACCGAGCCATTCTCCTCCTCATGGGCGTCCTCTTCGTACCCGTCGGAGCCTGAGCCCATGGATGAGAGCGGCGAGTCGGGGGGCGAGTATCGTCGAGCCATGGCTGCCGCGTCGCGAGAATGAGCTCAACGCGAATGAGCTTATGGATGGGTAGAGCAGGATGCGCCTACCAGCTGAGCAGTGGGAGACGCAATGAAGTAGCAGACGAGATATCCGGGTAAAAAATCCTCTGCGAGATCGCCCCCGATGGTATTGCCTGTCAGGAGATTGCGCGCATGTGGCCACGGGGCAAATGACTGATGTTAATAATCAGAGCGACCCGACCGAAAATTGGCTGGCTGCAAGGGGAATGAGGCCAGCACAGTGTGGGTGGGGTCATGATAATAGTAAGAGAGAGAGGTACGGACGTATTAATATCATACAGGAATTGTCTGCTGATTAGTCATCCACCAAAACTATTCATGGTGGACATGCACGAAAAGGACTGATACGACAAGTCAAATGGCTGAAAAATGAAAGCCCTCTCAACCATTGTGACAAGTCCATTGCACATACTCCTTCTCGCAAAAAAAGGCTACAAAAAGGCTACAAAAGTAATCGTCAATCCTGGAAAGTGATCATGTATCCATATCTATCCCTGTTACTTTGGCCCGTACCTGTAACATACTATTCAACTCCAAATCCTTATGCTGCGAATTTTTCCCTTCTTCTGCAACTACAGTAAACGAACAAGCCAAATCTGTTTCAAGGAGGCCAATGGGCAAACAAAAACGAAAACAAACAAAATCATGGCGCTTTCAGTCTCACTCGTCCTCCCTCAAAGGCGCGTGGAAGGCGACTACTTCCTTGTATGCTTTAGTGCAACGGGGTCATCTAGGCGCGACCATTGACACCAAGAACCTGGCGTCTTTGCTTGACAGCATCCGCAAGCTGGTCCAGCACAGACTCGGTGTCTGCCCAGTGGATGCAAGCGTCTGTGATGCTGACGCCGTAGTTGAGGCCTGATTTGCCCTCGGCAGGGACCTTTTGATTACCTTGCGAGACCAACTGTCAGCTGGGTTCCCGATTTTTCCTTGCCGCTCTCTCGCAATCGAAAATCTTCCATTGGAATGGGGAAACCAATCTTACCCTCATCAATGTTGCTCTCAATCATGACACCCATGATTCCATTCTCGCCCTTGGCAATCTGTTCTGCAAGGACAGCCGCGACCTTGGGCTGATTCTTGTGGTCCTTGAGCGAGTTGCCGTGGCTGCAATCAACCATGAGTCTCTGACGGATGCCCTTCTTCTCAAGTGCAGCCTTGGCCTCGGCAATGCTAGTGGCATCATAGTTGGTGCCCTTGGTACCGCCGCGCAGGATGACGAAGCAGTCCTCATTACCAGTCGTTCCAACAATAGCCACGACACCAGGCTTGGTTACAGACAAGAAGTGATGGGGGTGCTTCACGGCGCCAATCGCGTCAATGGCTACACCAAGCGAGCCATCCGTGCCGTTCTTGAAACCAACGGGGAAACTCAGGCCACTGGCAAGCTCACGATGCAGCTGGCTCTCGGTGGTCCGGGCGCCAATCGCGCCCACGGAGAGCAGATCAGCGAGGAACTGGGGTGAAATGGTGTCAAGCATCTCGCTGGCAATGGGCATGCCCTTGGCCGTCAGGTCCACAAAGAGCTGGCGGGCCAGCCGCAGACCCTTGTTGATCTTGAAGCTGCCATCGATATCGGGGTCGTTGATGAGACCCTTCCAGCCGACAGTGGTTCGGGGTTTTTCGAGATAAGATCGCATGACAATCAGAAGCTCGTCCTTGTGTTTCTCGCGGGCTTGAAGAAGGAGATGGCAGTATTCGAGGGCGGCTTCGGGGTCATGGATGGAGCATGGGCCGACAACGACGAGCAGACGTTTCCGCTCGTCAGAGTCATTTACGACAGCGGCGACCTCTTCTCTTGACTCGATGACGGTCTTCTTGGATTCGGCAGTTTGAGGAATCTCGTGCTGGAGCAGATCGGGGGGAGTAAGAGGGTTGTAGCCACGAACTTTTTTGCCCCCCAAGTTGGTCAAAGGTCAGCGTCACGAAAACTTGGGAAGCGGCAGTTCCTCTTTCCTGTGCGCAACAGCTGGCGAATCTGAGCGCTGTTTGGGAAAGAAGAGCCCAATCGAAAGCGGGATTTAGTCACGACATACTTCTCCAGTCCTCCGTGTCGGCCTTGTTGCCAACATTTTTGTTTTCAATGAAGAACTGTTTGTTGGAGAGGTTCAATGTTAGTGAGTCACCCCGCTATCGTCGAGGAGATGGGCAGAAAGATAAGATGGATGATAGATGTGTGTGTTGCACTGACCGACATTGTGGAAGAAGAAGCGAAGCGTCAAGAGGCGGAGATGGAATTTCAGTAACGCAGAAGAGCCGAAGACGCAGACAATTCTTGAGCGCAGAGAATGGGCCGTCCGTGGGAAGAAGGAACGGAATGGAATGGCGTGTTTTGCAGAAAAAAAATAAACCGGGTCGCCGCGCCGCTGTCAATTGCCCCGCCATCCGTTGGCCGGCCGCGGACTTGTCGACATGTCTGATATTTTCTCCTTTACACTCTACTGATGCGCAAATGCTGCATCTCCCAACCCAACTCGTGGCTTGCTTTCCGTCTCAAAGACATGTGTGAGATGAAAGAAACAGAACAAGTATCATAATGTTATGCTATTCTACAAAAATCTATTCTAGCTCCGTCACAGTCGTGTCACGCGCCAAGGCTTCATGCGATGAACTCATTTCCGATGAGTTCTTCCCACGAGCGGCCTTCTTCCCAGACTCGCTCGAGTAGCAATCGGGCATAGTATGTCTTGTCGATAACATTTTGGTCAGCATCATGTGTATCCTAGCATTGGGCCATCTGGACCGGGACGTTTCGCCTACCTGCTTCATACCGCTTCTTTCTGCGCTCATGAGCTTGCTCAGAAGCCTGATCTGCTGCTTCTCATCAATCGCCTCGCACCCAGCCGTGAATATCGGAAACAGGCAGCGAAGCTCGGCAGCTGTCCCGACGCGGAGCCGATCTAAGCACATGACAATGTTTCGTACATGTGCCTGTACCTCCGGATGATCGGCTCGAGACCCAAGAATCCTCCGGTGCAAGTGAATCAATCCAGCCCAGTGAAATGCTTCATTGATGGCCGCCATCTCTGCCAAGTCTCGCATGTGAATGCTGCCGGCTCGGACGTGCAAACACGGACGGGACGACTGACGCAGACTTTCTAGCAGCTGCCTCTCTATCGCCAGTGCTTGCTCGGCCACATTAGCCTGGGGAGACCACCCTTGTAACAGTTGGCCGTCGAGTCCGAACCGTTCACCTTGAAACTGCTTCGATAGCTCCGCTACTCGACCGAGGAGTCGAGCGCACTTGGCCGATACTCCAGTCATGCAGTCTATCTCGTCCGGATTGTCATCGCACTTCGAAGGTTCAGGTATGGTGAAGCAAGCATGAGGCTTACAGACAGAATCATGTCGGGGGCCAGTCATGAGACTGCCCATGACATCCATATACCCAAGCCAACTCCGAATAAACCACAGTCCTTCGTTGCTGCTGTGTCTTGATGGCTCTTCATGGGCATGGTTCAACCGTTTGAGCAACAAACTCTTGGCATGCGCAATGTGCACACGCCACGACACACCTTGGCCGAATGCCCCTGGAGACATGATTTCCAAAGCCACCAGCATCACCGCCATAGCCAGCACCACATCGGAGACGGGCGCCGAGCCGTTAACCAGAGACCCTCTCAGAGCTGGAAAAATGGACTGTGCCCACTCAGCCATTCGCATTTGAGGGAGGGTTGATCGCAATAGTTGTGATCGATGTGAAGCTTTTTCAGTCAGCGTTTGGTGACCGTCACGAAAGGCAGGAAGAGCTTTGGCCCCTGGTGGGTAGTCATACCGGAGTACGCCAGTAGCAGATTCATAAGGGCGTCGTTGTCCAGTGCCATGGTTGCGATACATCTTCTCAGCGGATTGGTGTCTGCATGGTGGTGGGGAACCAGGACTTGCGAACAGGAGTCAGCTACATCACATCCTGTTCAGCACGGTATACGTGGAACATACCTTGGGCACTATGATCTAGGAAGTGATGCTGCAAGATCCGGTCAGCGTTGCACAACAGGCGACAGGGGGCCGAAGGGGGGGGGGATGTGATGTGGTGGCTTTCTTACAAAGTACTAATTAGATTGCTCCCTTGTCAGCAGCTGTTGCTGTTGCAGGCCTGGTGGCCGACGTATTCATTTTGGCTTGTACTTACCAGCAGGTTCATTTGGCTTTTCCTCAGGCTTTATATGAATTTCCGGTCAAATTTGTGTGTTCAACTGCATTGAGGGGGGGGGGGGCGCTTGCGCATCTCTTACACGTCTGGCAAAGGCTCAAATGCCCATGGTATGATGACTGGCACCACATGCTCATAGTAGCTACCGTTTACTGCTGCGGCCGCACCATGCCTGTATCGGGACAGTGCCTCCTCTCCAAAGTCTACGATACCCTGTGCGAAACTGTACGCCGCTGAAGGTAGTAGGGTTGCGTCATCGCCATCATTTTGGAGCAGATCCTCATCCGCTTTTCCTACGTCATATCCATAAAGGGCCCCAGTTACGCAAGGATAGACATTTGAGTTGCTCAGCGGATCTTGAAACCTACGCGCACCGAGCTCTTCCCGCAACCAGCCCGACTGCGTTGGTGACTCCTCAACCTCCCCATTTCTGGACAAACAAGAATCAGGAGATGCCGACGACTGAGAATCTATCCTAGTTGAACGATGATCAACATCATCGCTTTGTGAAGAGGCTGCAGGTGTAAGTGGTCCGTCGGCCGTGCTAGGGCAAGAAACCCAGGTCGTGGATGAGCCGGTCCCTGGTCGGTCAGTCGAACAAGTCGACAATCGGCGTGATCCGACATTGGACATGGTGAGCTCTGAAAAGGATTCATTTCTTTTGCGACGGGTGCCAATGGCCGGGGAATGAAGCTGTGAGCTTTTGTGTGAAGATCTTCCCGGATTGGTACGATTTGAAGTTGCTGATCGCCTTTTGGCAGCGTGACCTTCCGGCTTCGTCGATCCCAGATGAAGCTGCTGGGATTCATCGATGAATACAAATGTTTTACCAGTATGCTGCTTCTCATGGTTGGAGTGGGCGGGTAGTGGCACTTCGTCTTGCTCTGCTGATGAGGCAGATGTTGTCGACTGGACCTGCTTTGGCTCATGGTGCAAGAGACTACTGACGTCCAATCCTCGATTAGGCTCAACAGTCAACTCTGAAATCTGGCCGTTTCTACTGCCGAATTCGTGATGATGCCACTGAATTCGGTTGGTAGTCAGCGTTGGGCCCCCGAATACAAAGTCATCTGGTACAGAGCGTTTGGTGCGACGGCCTTCCCAGTTGAGTCGTACGCTGTAGTCGCAAATGGCGCCTGCCTTGAGACAACTTTTTGCTTGTTAGCATTTCCTTGGTCAGGACAAATACTTCCCAGGGGAGAATCC
This sequence comes from Epichloe festucae Fl1, assembly GCA_003814445.1. Classification (NCBI taxonomy): domain Eukaryota; kingdom Fungi; phylum Ascomycota; class Sordariomycetes; order Hypocreales; family Clavicipitaceae; genus Epichloe; species Epichloe festucae. The sequence goes on along the minus strand of CP031387.1, from coordinate 3,091,040 downwards.
TCCGAGCAACATCAGTTCTGCCGTTTAGGTAGTAGAGGCGCATACTACGACGGAACAACTCGGGAACTCACTTCTTGCAAGCGGGGTGCTCCTCTCCGCACTTTACCTTGCGAGCTTTGCATGGCCTTTGATGTAGTTGTCAGTTTTGACCGTGACTGTCGATGTTTCGGGGACGGGACTACGGGTGACATACCAGCATCCTTTGCGACTTCGTCGCTTGGGTTCTGGAGCGCCTAGTTGTTTCTGGCGCGGCATGATTTGACTTCACTTTCATGTCCAGGTAAAATCAGAACTGGAGAAAACCCCAGCTGTAATGTAATATAAGAGACAACGACAACAACCACAGTTCAAGGAGGTAAGCCGGAAAGTCGACCACTGACGATTCTAAGCTGAAAAGCGGCAGGCGCGGCTGAACGAAATATGAAGCTTGACGTAATAGGGCAGCGGTGAAGGAGGAGGGCAACAGAAGTCCCTGCTAGCCCGCTGGTTTTTTTTTAACAAGAGGGTAGGCTAAACGTTACAAGATCAGGCCCGAGGCGGGAGGTTTAGATTCATATAGCACACGCAATAGCCTCAGCCGCGTTGGTCATATCAGGAAGTACCGATCGCTCGGGTGGACGCGGCCGCGCTATGCGTGACCCGCAGTCAGCTTCATGCACGTTCTAGCATCTCGGTCTTTTTTTTTCTTTTCCGTCAATACGTTTAGTTTGCTTGCCCCTGGGTTCGACAGCCTTTAGATGGACCCGATGGGCGAAGGCCATATTTCTTGGTACTTATTGAACCGGGCCATGTTGCTACCAAAGATCTCGGTGTGTTATTCTCATCTACATGACATCAATGTTGAGGATTTTGATGTCTTCTTCAGGTTTCTCCTTGTGCGTCCTGACGCTCTCAATTTTCTGAATGACATCAAAGCCTTGAGTCGCTCGTCCGAAGATGGTATGCTTGCCATCCAGCCAGGGCTGTCAATGGTTAGTACAAACTGACAGGGGTCTTAGTCTGGGGTGGTGGATGGTAGCGTGACCACTTTACCGTTTTTTCTGTGGTGATGAAGAACTGGCTCCCGTTGGTGTTGGGCCCAGCGTTGGCCATGCTTACGGTAAACGGCTTGTCGTGCTTCAGGCTGCTAAATTCGTCTTCAAACTCCCTGCCCCAGATGCTTTCGCCACCCGTGCCGTCGCCCAGCGGATCGCCACCCTGGATCATGAATTTTTTTATTACCCGGTGGAAAATGGTGTTGTTGTAATAGTTGTTCTTTGCATGCGTGACGAAATTTTCGACCGTGTTCGGTGCCGCTTCAGGAAAGAGGCGTATGTGGATGTCACCATAATTGGTATGGAGGACTGCAGCACTCCCTGTCGCCGTTGTCTTAGCATTGCCCTCCTTCTTGTTGTCCAACGTGGTTGGTCGCTCATTTTGGATGTCGCGCGTCGATTTGGAAATGCCGTCATCATTGGTAAACATGTAGAAGCGAGCTTTGCCGACCCCAGTCGCGACGAGGATCGGGTCTCGGGTTTCCGCTTCTTGCAACAGCGGGTTGCTCGATGCCCCCATCTCGACCGAGACAATGCCCTTCTTCTGCGGCTGACCCTGGTACAAGCCAAGATTGACGGCGCGGAAGCTCTCATCCTTGCCATAAACCTTGACAACTTGATTTGTGTACGTGTTGAGCACTTTGATGCCCAGCATGGACCCGTAGACGATAAAATGGCCCGATTCGTCAAATATAATGTTTGATTTGTGTCGCAGCATTTGCGAATCCACTTCTCGCTCCTGTGCGAGTTTCCTCCCAAACTCGACGCCATCTAATTTGTGAGAAGCCGTGCCAGCCTGCTGCATGTCTTCGATGGCTTGGAGAGACTCGTCATAGGTGCGGTGGAGCTTACCAGATTCAAAGTCGAAGATGCGAACTTTTCGATCTGGAAAAGAAAATGCTGCGAAGCTTTTGCCGCTGGGCGAGATCGTCAAACAAGTCGGTATTGATTTGGCCTTTTTGAAATCGAACAGGTTGGTTGAGCTCTTGTATTCGAATACGTTGTCAGGCTTCTCGTCACTCCCATCCGGCCGCCAGTACTCCACCATGCCGTTCTCGTCTGCCGAGACAACACAGTCGTATGTATTGTTGAATGCCATGAGATGCACCGGGAATCTATGGAGAGCTTTGATTGTGTGTATGGGAACTTCCTTCTCGCCGCGGCCATCGTATACGTGTATCAAGGGTTTCGACTCCTCAGACACAGCTAGAAGTGGGAACGAGGCACCTTTCTGGTGCACCCAGCAGACGCATTTGGGAACGTAGCTGAGAGCAAGCATGGACAGCAAATCGAACGTAATCACGTCGAAGATTTTGACCGTCTCGTCGATTCCGGCGGTTGCGAAACTTCGCCCGTCACTGCTTACCGACACGGACTTGATCTCGCCGCTATGTGCCTTGAATTCCTTGACAAACTCGATGCCCTGCCCAATCTTCTTCCAAAACTTGACGACACCATCAACAGAGGCCGTTATGAGGAATTCGGTCAACGGCGTCCATGTCACAAAGAGCAGTTGATCTTTGTGCATGAGTGACTTGGAGTAGCGAGCCGACTTTGGCAGGGCTGCAACGTAGAGCCTTTCGTAGGGTAGGATTCGACGTTTTTTCTTGGGCGTCTCGGACGGGAGCTGGGGGCCCATATCATCGTCGGAAGAGGAATCTAGCATCATGTTAGCCGAGCATTGGCACGATGCCTTGGGAGACCAGAGAGTCTTGCCTGAGCCATCCTGCTCTGCGAAGTCGGCATGGCTGCGCTTCTGTGAGCGGTTGTCATCGTCGGTAGTAGCGGCGTCAGCCATTTGTAGATGACGGAGGCTGTGGGGAGATGGATGATCCAAGCTGCAGCAGAAGCAGGACGGCGCAGAGTTCTTGTCGCTGTTCTGTGACGGGCGCGGGCTGAGTCGATCGGGAGAATAATAGAAGAAGGCGGTGATCAATTGCAGTGCAGCGACTTGGCAGGAACACCCGGCCCAAAGCCCCACTATCAAACCGACCCTCATCCATTGTGACTCTTTGTGAGGCTCCGCCAGCTCGGATCCATCCCGACATCGCCGGCCACTCTACCCCCCGATACTACGGATTACAACAACAAATCTCAGCAACGTGGCGAAACCTGAGCCCTTTTTTGTAATATTTTCCGCATTGCGGATGCCCTCTGTGTTTTATTGTTATTCTTCCTAAAACCTAGTGGGCTTGTCTGATTCGTCGACGTGAACAATGGCTCGGCATCATCTTCAGCGTTTAGCTTCTCCGTCCCCCTCGGCCTCTCTGCTCATCCATCTACTAGGGGTTGCCACGCTGGGCAAAAGCTTCTACAGTCTATTCATTTGGGATACACCTTTTGCCCAGGCGCACGGATGGTACCTTCAGTTCTTGACCATCATCGGCCTCGCCCTCTCACTATCAGTGTTCGTTCTAGCCGCCATTGCCGACGTATCTGGGGGCACGACACTGTTTCGGTTGAAGAATCTTATTTCAGTGGCCGCTACCCCCCTTGAGGTCCTCATATCGGCTTTGTACTGGGGAATATGCGTCATTGACACGAGCCTCGTCGTCCCGCCTGGCTACGAAATCGACATGTGGGTAGATGCTGGCTTTCACTTGGCCCCCGCGGCGCTCTTGACTCTGGATTTCATCCTGTTCAGCCCGCCATGGACGATCTCGGCGTATGGCATGATGTCGCTGAGTGCGGTATCTGCCTTTGCCTATTGGTGCTGGGTTGAGGTTTGCTTTGGCAAAAACGGCTGGTAGGCACTTCAAAAAGACATTCAAGCAAAGCACCCGGGCACATTGTGTTCAATGACGCCAACATGAATTGCCAGGTACCCTTATCCCATATTTGGGCTTCTGACTACCACCCAGCGTGCTTTGCTCTTTGCATTCTCGGCCGGCCTGGTGACGTTGTTCTCTGGTCTGCTGAAATGGACTCATGGTGTTGTGAACGGAAATGACCGGGTTCGACGAGAGGCACATGAACCAACGAAAAAGATTCAGTAGATAGATGTCTTCCAGCGAGCCCCATGGAATTCCGCAGCTACTCGGTGTTCATGTTCAGAACGGTTGGGTCAGGACAAAATGTAGCATCATGCAAGTATTTCTTACAGATTGGCTTTGAAGTCTCCTGGATGTGATACCTTGGCCAGCAACGACGGTTTGATATCTTGGATGGTCTTGGCCCCAGCAAATCCCATTGTGAGATCAAAGTCGGCCAAAAGGCCAGCAATAACGGCCTCGGCGCCAGCCCGTCCATTAATCCCCAGCCCATACACCACGGGACGGCCCAGGAACACCCCCTTGGCGCCCAAGGCAATGGCTTTGAGGATGTCAGCTCCTGTCCGGATGCCGGAATCAACCAAGACAGTGATGCTGCTCCCGACGGCGTGCGCAATCTCGGGCAGAGCATCCAGCGTTCCGATTGCACCATCCAACTGCCTCCCTCCATGAGTGCTGACAATGATGCCATCCATACCATGCTTCACAGCCAGCTCTGCATCGTCGACGCTCAACACCCCTTTCAGAACCATTGGCCCATCCCAGTACCTTTTCAGAATCTTCAAATCCTCCCAGCTGCGGCTCACGCCGGGAAACACCTCGCTACACCAGTACATGCCCGCCTGAACAAGACTCTCTTCAGGTGTCTCCCCGCCAGTCCTCTCGGCAAACTTGCGCCTGAACACCGGATCGTTGAAACCAACTTCATCGCCCTCCCCAACAAAAAAAGGCACCGATGCTGGGTCCAAGTCATATGGTCTCCACGCCAGAGTCCAGGTATCGAGCGTGACGACGAGGACCTTGAAGCCATTGGACTTTGCGCGGGTGAGGATAGAAGCAGTGATTTCCTCGTCAAGAGGCCAGTACAACTGAAACCATTTCGGGCCCTGGGGTACCTTTTCCACCAATTCCTCAATATTGGTCGAGGCAGCCGTGCTGAGAGTGTAAGGCACGCGCAGGTTCGCACACGCGGTTGCCGTGCCAACTTCCTTGTCAGGGTGAAACCAAGATTGCACGCCTATGGGGGCCATCAAGACGGGTGTATCTGGCGAGTATTATCAGCATTGCCGGCCCTGCGTCTCGCATTTTCGCCATTGTCGCTAGCACGTACCATACTTTTCTCCAAGCAAAGTGGTGCTGAGATCGCGTGGCGTCGTCGGCGTGAGCACGCGAGGCACAATCTTCCACTGCCGAAACGCCAGTCTGTTCGCATCCATGGTGGACGACTCGCCGGCCCCGCCCTTGATGTACTCCCACCCTTTCCTGGGCATAACCTTCTCGGCCTGTGCCTCGAGGCTGTTGGGATTGGTGGTGACAATGGGAGGGGCGCCCATGAAGATGCCCTTCTCAAGAATAGACTTGATGTATTGCGCATAGGGCACCCGCTCGTCGTCGGCGTTGTCAGACATTATGTCGGATGGCGGAGTGCGATGAATTGTTGAATTGAGACGTTACGAAAGGAGACTGGCGAACGGAAACATCGACACTGTGAGAGGGTGAGAGGGCGGGATGCATCAGGTTGATGGCTGAACTCGTAAAGAGGCAGAAGCATGCAACGTCGGATGAGCCTCGGCACGGGGCTTCAGGCAGGATGGCGCCAGTTGCCCTTTCCCGGTTTGCACATGGCCGTGTCAAACTTCAAAGAATTTGGTAATTTGGTATAACAGAGATTTGCTTCCCCACTGCCATTGATCCCCTCTAAACAACGCGTTAAGTGGCTCGGTCGCGTGGGCAGCCTCTTCACCTCACCTCACCTCACCTTACCTCACCTTACCTCGCCTCACCTCATGCCAAAAAAACTCATGTCATAACGCGATCAACTCATATGAAGCATGGACATCGATGACATCCTCCGTGAAGTCGACCCCTCGTCTCGTTCCATCCACCACAGCACACGCGATCTCCAAGCTCTGACGCGTCGATGGGTAGCAGAACGGTCAGCCCCGGAACTACTAGAGTGAGTCTCGATTGTTGCTGCCGACCGCTGCTGGATTCATATCCCGAATCGGCGTCCAAGCTAACACCCCAGTGGAAGATGGCCCTCAGACGGCCTCTTCGAGCGCGTAAGCGACCGCATCAAAGCGCAGATTGAAAAAGTCGAAGACTTGACAGGCGACATGGACCCCAAGACCAACTTTACCCTCATCGTCATACAGACCGAGCTGGAAAGATACAAGTTCTTAGTGAGAAGCTACTTGAGAGTGCGGATCGCCAAGGTGCGTCATCTGTTGGTGAATGCTGAAGGGGGCAACTTTTTTTTTTTTTTTGGTTCAACAACCAACTGAGCTGTATACCAGATTGACAAACACACACTACACTACCTTTCGACCCAAGACCTACGAGATAGACTGTCCCCAACCGAGCTCGCCTACGCGACACGGCACCAGGCTCTTCTTCACAACCACTATCTTTCCTCCTTCCTGGGCTCCTTCCCCCAGCAGCTCCAGAACCTGAACGACACAGCGGGCAACATCAGCATGATTGATTCGCCCGACTTGGACACGGCCGTCTTCATCCGCATGCTCACGGGCAAGGATGTCCATGGGCGAGGGACTGACGCGGATGTCACGCTGCCGGCTGAGCAAGGGGACGTGTTGATCCTGCGGTGGTCGAGCGCCAAGACGTTGGTGCAAGATGGAGATGCCGAGTTGGTGTGATTGATGTCACGGCCTGAGCTGTGTTTTTAAACCAAGGGAAAGAGTCCACTGCGGATGATTATCAGACCAGAGTTCCGTTATCGAAGGAAAAAAGATGACCGAGTGTACCATGTCGGGGGTGGTGGGGGCAGAAGAGTGATTGCAGGTATCGTCTGGAAATTACACAACCCCATTTCGACTGCAGGGAAGTTGTCGACGAAGTTACGGAGACGACGGTTGAAACGAGGATTTGCCAGATATACCGGCCCCTGGGAGAGCAAACTTCCGCACATAGGCTCAGACCATCACAATTTGGGACAAGGCATAAAAAACTACCTACTCATCACGCCTCATCCAATATCAACGTTCCCACCAACGCAACTATGTCAACCCCCCTCCGCCCCAAGCCAGGGACCTATCAATACACAATACACCTCCCCCCCCCATCACCGCATTTATTTTCCCTCGCCTGCACTCATTGGCCCCCAAAAACACCAGACTCAAACTACTCGATGCCAGGAACGTGTTTGCCTTTGCCCCCGAGCGGTCCAACGAAAGGACCCCCCCCCCCCCCCCTGTGTCTCCCCGCCAGCCAGGACGGTGCGCAAGAACAATGAGAACAATATGCCACGTCCTTGATTCAGCATCGCGGTGCATCGCGGACAAGAGGGGAACTCGGGCCACCAGCCCGATGATTGCGCCCTCCCCTCACCGATACGACAGTATAAATAGGGCGGTCTGTTTTGACACGCGGGCTCAAGTAAAAAAATGAATTGCCACTCGGCAGTTAGTTCCTAATCAATTCACTCCAGAACGGAAATCCAAGCAGTCGTTGTATTCTGAGCGGCTTGCACCCCCCCGTCTCTCTCTCTCTCTCTCTATCTATCAGAGCTCACATCAAACCAACCACCAACTTTCGCATTCTCCAGATCCCCCACGATGCGTCTCGGCAGCCTCTCTCTCTCTCTGCTGTGCTTCGCAACCACCGCTCTGGCTCTAGAGTGCAAGGACACGCGGTGCTGCCAATGCATCACCTTTGGCCAATACGACAACGGCCAGACCCAATGTGTCTATGATCAGGTCGGGGCCAAGGCCTGGGGCGACAACGGTTCCGGGCTCTTCTTTTGCCATGTCGACGTGCCGCAGTCGCGCATTGCGCAGCTGTGTCGTGGAAAGGGGGAGGTGTGCAACACGCCGCAGTGGAGGGGATATGATTGCTGGGATTGCGTGTAGCTATGTGCTGATCGCTTTGAGCGATTTGGCTAGTTTTCTGCATGTAAACTTGTTTCGCATTCTGTGGTCATGTTTTCTGGTTTAAGCTTTGACGTCGGCCACGGCGATGGAATTGTTTTTCTCTTTCGTTAGATAGATGATTTTGACGAAATGTTTAGTTCTTTACAGCAAAACCCTAACTCCTGATGTGCCATAATCTTATCTTTCCCGCGTCGTTTCCAACAGCCAAGAGATCACTCTGTCGTCCAAACGCCACAGAGGTGACTCTTCCTAGGGGCGTCTGCTCCGTCGGCCAGTTTCTATAGACGGTGCAGCTGGGCAAGTGCACTAGTCGTAGGGCATCCTTCTTTTCGCGGCTGCCAAACGCCAGTAGCTGACCGTCTGGTGTGAACGTGACGACAGTGATGGGTGTAATGAGCTGCTCAAAGGTTCGAGTCGGAGTAGGCCGCTCCTTGATGACAAGGTCCTCCTCGCTCGTTTGAGGTTCGATGAGCGTACTTCTGTCGTAGATGTTTGTGATGCCGCTGTTCGAGCCCACCGCTACCCAACGGTCTTCGCCGAGAGCAGCAGGGCCGTTGTGCCCGCCAACAGCGACGACAATGCCTCCAACACAGCCATCGTCGTGCCAGACACCGACGAATGTCCTCGATTCCATGCTGTACTCGCCCACTTGGCCGTCTTTTCCCAGTATGGTCATCCCATTTCCTGTCTTCCACCATGCGAAATCAGCAATGCCATGTCGACTCGACAATCTGGCTGCCGCAATCCACTGCATTGACGTCACGTTCAGAACGTTGATGACACCGCCTCCTTTCCGTGGTGAGGCAATGATTCCCATGTATCGGCCGCATGGACTCAATTTGAAGTGCTCCATTGACTTGTGCTCCAGCCGATGACCATTGATGTGCGTCGTCTTTTGTACAATGCCCGACGGCAGGTCCCAGTGGTGAAAGTACTTTCTTCGGCCAGCGAAGAAAATCTTGTCGCCTTCGGGGTACAAGAACTGGGCTTGTCGCAAGTCAACTTGTTTGACTTGGACAGACGTGAGCTGAGGGTTGGGAGTGGGTTGAGCTTCGGGTGCGATATGGTGCAGATAGAGGATAGATGCTGTGCTGGCAGACAGAAGAACCGGGTATTCGGGATGAAATGACAGACACTCCACGGACGTCTTGTGTTTGCCCGAGATATCTCTTGTTCTTTGAATGTCAATGACTTCGGGTCGTAGCTTGTGCTTCTTGGGGCCCCCTAGTCCGGCCAACTGCTTGACGTCGCGTAGAAATTCTTCCAGAGGCTGCGCGGAAGTCTCCCCGTCAGATTCAGAGCCTGATGATGCCGAGCTAGCTGATGAGCGTCTTCTCCTCTTGATGGGGCGATCGTTGGCCTCCTTTGCCCACGCCGGCGCGGGATTCACTCGCAGGTACTGTTGTCGCAGCCTCCTCGAGTACTCGGCGCCACTGATGAGATCGTCTTCCTGTGTTGTCCTGAGTCTCCGCAACTTCGAATTCGACGAAAGTGACACTACCAGACAGTCGTCGTCGCTGTCTTCCCAGGCTGGTACAACACCTTGCTCCGTCTTTGACGAAGTCGTCGCAGCTTTTGTCACGCCACCACCGGCGCCGGTATCGAGAACGAACAAATCGGCATCATCCACACCCTCCATGTCTCCAGCATCCGCGTCGCCCATTTGAGTATCATCACCATCATCGCCCTCGGCAAAGACTCCATTTTTGAATAGGCTTTCTCTGAAGCCAGCCTTATTACCTAGGACCAGTCGCTCGAGCTCTTCTTCGTCGGAATCCTTGTCGAACATACCAGCTGTTTTTTTGTTGGCAATCACATCTTCGGATCCAGCATACGAAGAGTGGTCATTTTCTGAGCCTTCTGGGTCCGAAGTCCACGTATCCACGTTATTCGCCATTTTTGCGACGAAAACCTTGTTTGCTGTTGACAAAGGTGTGTGGGCTATCAGCTTCAGCTTCAGACAGGACACGCAAGTTGCTCAGTGGGAATTTTTTTTTTTTTTTTTTTTCCCTTTGGAAACTTGGGATAGCCTTGCATGAGGCCCCGCCAGTCGGAGGGGGCCAACGACCAATCATGTGGGGTGTTGGCACAAGGCTGACCACTCTCTCCCCAAACGTCCATGTACCACCACATCGTCATTCACATTCAAGTTCGATGCTTGAACACTCATGCGTCAGCGACAATGAACCGTTACTTTTCGAAGTATCTCAAGAATATAAAAATGTGCTGAGTCTTTTGCGAGCCACGAATGGTTTTTTTTAAGAGTAGAGGGCATCTATGCATCCATGATTGCCCGTGATCCAAGTAGTCCAAAACGCTTCAGATAGCCAAAGAACCCGATCATTCTTTCACTCCTTGTACAAACAATTTGACAACTCATCTCATCGGCCATGCATCACCTGGCATACATAGCCAGCTTCTGTCAATACAGCCCCATTGACGCAACAAAGCACAACCCGCCACTCAGGGCGACTCAAACAAGCGCTCTTGCTAAGCTCTCTTCCAACCTGTGAAGCTCAGGGCTAACAGACTGCGTGCTCTTCAGCGTCAACACTGCCCCTCTCTGCGCCACATGAATCAACTTCTCGATATCACCACCCTGCGATAAGCCGGACACCAAAACGCCTAAGAATGTGTCTCCAACGCCGTTGACCGAGACTATGTTCTCAACTGTCTCCGCTCTGGGGAACAGTCTCATGTAAATGCCTCCCACCGTTGGGTGATTTGGCGCCGCCCTCGCCAGTATGTAATCCTCGGCGTCTCCGTCTTTTAGACGGGGATCGTCACGGCCCAAGATGGTAGTGTAAAGGACGCCATTGGGACCGAGTTTTGTAACTAATGTAGGTATGTAGGGCAGTAAATTGACGCATTGTACGGGAACGCCAGCATCTGTTAGTTCTGCGGATGCGAGCCGCATAAAACGATCTCTGGCGCCTCTCATGCCAAATGCATCAATAACGTCGAACCATTCGTAAGAGTCGAGGAAGCCATTCTCCTTGGCCACCTCGTACATGGCAGCTAACTCGTAGGTGTTTGGTGATGCCAAATCAACACTGGCGCGTGGGAAAATATTCAGCTTGGGGATGCCTCGCTCAGGGGTGAAGAGGCCCTTTGACTTTTCAACAGAGACAGGCTCGAAGGCGACCTTGGCGTTATAGTCCTTGCCAATCCGAACCCAATCTCTGATTGTATTCGCACTCCAATTACCATCTACGACGAGCCACTTTGGGCTTGTTGCTGCCATGGTGGATCTCCATTGGTCAGGGAAAGAATGTTGCGCAAATATGCCCATATCAGCCATTGCCATGACAAGGTTTCTGCTTGCGTCGTTGACTGCAACGTATTGAGCTGTTCTAGCACCAGGGTACTCTGTACTATCCAGCTTCTGAATATATGTGGTATCCAGGCCGGATTTCCGTAGAGATGCTAGGACGGTTGATCCGGCTCTGTATAATCCCAATTAGCGGTTTTGTTTTCCCGCGAAACCTTTACATATTTGCAACTTACATGTCATCGCCGACCATGCTGCAGAACTTGACTCTGGTCTGACTACATGCCCGAAGAGCAGCCAGGGCAACGTTGTGACCAACGCCACCGATGGATTGGCTGATGGACGCAGGATTAGATGTGTGAAGTTGTGGAGATGCACCTCCAGACTCGGATTTCGTATAATCGCAGCTGAGATCGACAGCCACTCCACCGGCAACCAGCACATCAGCCTTGGCATCAACCACGACACTCGGTTCTGAAGGTTTCCCAGATTCTGGGAACGTAGGAACATGTTCATTTGTACTACCTACGGTTAGAACTAATGACTTCCACAGAACAAAGCCACAAAGTCCACTTACGAACTCGCCGGTCGAGGCTCGGATGCCAACAAGCGCGACAGTTCGACAGCAATGTTGGTAGCTCGTGTGATGTTTGATGTGACCAGTTCTTTGTTCGCTGAAACAACCTTGTCTCCACACAGTTCTCTCAGTCGCTTCAGGATATAAGGCGTATTCGTGCTTCCAGTGAAACCCTGCTCATTTGCTTCCGACACGGCCATCTCGATAGCCACGCGCATCTCTTCCGACGGCACCGCAAACTTTTCAGGAATGGGGTTTGCGAATAGGAGCCCAGACTCAATACCAAGACGTTCTTGTGCCAAAATAATTGATGCTGCTTCCTTCTCCGTGGTGACAACGGAAGGACTCTTGATGCCGCTCTCACGGGCCCAGAACGCAGGGAACTCAATCTTTCCGGATCGGCCATCAGCAAAGGTTGACGCGTGGCAGCCCTGGGTTTCAATATACTCCAGAGTGCGAGGAATGTCCAAGAATCCTTTGCAACCGCTGCTCACAACAGCAACACGTGTGCGGCCAAGCTCAGTGAGATCGGCAGAAACATCCATGGAGTTTTCACCACCCCTGTGAACACCGCCGAGGCCACCAGTACCGAGGATTCGGATGCCGGCCAGTCTGGCTAGCAACATTGTGCCTGAGATGGTCGTGCCACCATTCATGGCGCGGCCAGCGATGCCCTTGAAGAACATTAGCGAACGGTCAACGAGCACATGCCAAGACAGGACAGGACAATGCCGAGTAATGAGCCTCCTTACCATGCCCACCAAGTACGACACATCACGACGTGACACCTTGGCAGCCTTCCCAGTCGCAACCATGCGAATCATCTCATGGCCCGTAACACCGACGGTAGGCACGCCGTCGACAATAGCGATGATGGCGGGGATGCCGCCAAGGCTCCGTACAAGATCTTCATGCTCCAATGGCAAGTCTTTTGACAAGGCGCCATGGGTGTAAATCGTAGACTCCAAAGCGACCAACGGCTTGTTCTTGGCCACGGCATCAGCTACCTCATCCGAGACTCGGAGCCAGTCTCTTAATGCGGGAAGACCACTGGCAGTTGCGTATCCGCGTCTGCAACTTGATTCTTTTGATTCTCGGTGCAGCTGCTGGGAAAGGTTGGCCTGCGTGTTTGATGGCCGCAGGCTCTGGAGGCGTCCGCGGCATCCCGAAGTTGGCACGCGCCAAGGAGCGCGCCTCAACCAATCGCCTTTCATGACGAAGCTGACGTTCGGCTATGCCTGAATGACATAAAGACATTGGAAGAGGGTGTCAGGTCAGTCTTCTTGTTTGCTGCCATCAAAAGTTTCAGCGGTTCCTCGTCGGGACGACTGGCCACTAGTTGGAGACATCAGACGCCGAAGCTCCACTGAAGACTCGAAGTCCAGTCCCATGTTCCGGTGGCTCGCCCCGACAAAAAAAAGGAAAAAGCAGCCGCAGATTATAGCAGCAGCCATTTCATCATTATTAAATTAACTTCCGTACCCAAACAGGGATTGAGCCACCTCCTTGCCTCATCTGGTGATGCCCCCATCGTGCCCCGCACAGAAGTTGGTCTTCATGTTGGCAATGACCCCTATTACCTAGGTTGACGCGGCATACTGTTAACATGCCAGCCAAGCAGGAGCTCGCCCCCCCCTGTATTACTTGGGCTTGTTCTGGCCAAGTCGCGTGAGGCCATCTCTGAAATTGTTCAATTGACTAGTCCTCCCTTTCTACATACGGACGCACAAACCTCAGCCTGCTGGGGAACTGCGACGTTCATAGATCATCATCATGCCCATGCACCAGGGCTTCATTCCCCGCGAGGGTTTCAGCGTCGAGGTCATCCTCAAGCTCCTTCGCAAAACCGCATTCAATCCCTCGCTCCTGCTGCCGCTCGTCCTACTCGCCCGGTACTCCAAGAAAGGGCAGGATTGGTCCATCCTGCATCCCACGGCAGCCCGACGATTGCGAATGCTGTTCTGCTTTGCCGTGGTCAGACGTCTCAGCGCATGGTATTCTGACAAGTTGCGCAACAATTGGGTCCATGACAAATATGTCTGGTCCCGAGAGATTGTGCTTATCACGGGCGGTGCAGCCGGGATTGGCGCCACCATGGTGCGATGCTTCGCCGAGAAGGGCATCACGGTCGTCGTGTTGGATGTTCAGCCCATGACTATCAAGACTTGTATGTTTTCTTCTACGGATTAGACCCGCTCGGCTCCCATGCGCAATTGGCCTCCCCCTCATCAAGGAAAATTGTGCTTGTTGATTGCTGACCTGGAAACTCGAAACAGCTTCGAGAGTTCACTATTACCAGTGCGATCTAAGATCGCCGGAATCGGTGGCTTCCGCAGCAGATCGGGTTCGAGCCGAAGTCGGCCACCCGAGCATTCTTATTCACAATGCTGGTGTCGCACGAGGAAAGACAATCATGGAGGCAGAGCCGGCTGATGTCCGTTTCACCTTTGATGTGAACTCTCTGGCCCACTATTGGGTCACCAAGGCATTTTTGGGCAACATGATTGCCAAGAACCACGGCATGGTGGTCACGGTCTCGTCAATTGCCGCTTGGATGTCCTTCCCGGACATGGTTGACTACGGAGCGTCCAAGGCAGCTGCGTTGGCTTTCCACGAAGGTCTCGGCGAGGAGCTCAGGTTCCGCTACAATGCCCCCAAGGTGCGAACTGTCACCGTCCACCCTGGTCACACTCAGACTGCCTTGTTCGCCGGCTTCAACCAGGGCAATCCCTTCCTGATGCCCCCGCTTCATCCCGATAGCATAGGCGAAGCCGTAGTCAAGCAAGTCCTTACTGGACGCAGCGGCACTGTTATTCTTCCCGAGTTCAGCTCCACGCTTTCGTGGCTTCGCGGCCTACCGGATTGGCACGGTATCCGAGTGCGATCCAAGGCGCAGGCCGTCATGAAGAACTGGTCAGGCAGGCAGGTGGTGCAGGACGTTGGCGCTCTATACCAAGGGGCCGGCAGCAGTCGAAACTCCGAGCCGAGCGAGAGCACTGTCCTGGTACCTGAAGAGTAAAAAACTGGGCGCTATGCTGCGAGGTCAATGGGATTGGTCATGCCTGGGGTGAGAAAGTACATATATACCTGTACGTCCGTATTCAATGCTGTATTGGTTCGTCGTGGAGCCATTAATATCCTGTGTTATAGTTTCTTATCTGGCACCAGCAACCACCGTCAGATTTGTGCGCAACCCTGCTTGAATGGGTACGCATGTTTTGATGGAGAAGGTTTCGATCAAGCAAGCACTTCTCGTAATCCGTAGAGTTGCGTGTTTGCCATTGGTTGGTGCCGCAGCACGATGACATGCGTGCCGACCCTAATAATCGGAACCGAGGCTTGCCTGATGGCCCGACTATTATTATTATGTAGTATGCAATCGTGCCTGATAAACTTGGCGGCGGTTTGACTCGGGGACCTGACCAGCCCGCGTTACCGGTGTCTTCAAAGCTCACCCTACGTAGGCCTCTACCGTGGAGCATAAAACTCTGCAGCACCAAGGCGAGCAAGGAACAGCTCTTGCTGCAGCGCGTTTTGCTTGCAAGAAAAGGAAAGAATATGATGCAGCCCTTTTCAGCACGTCTCGACATGAGCACGACAAAGCCGCACAAAACAAGGGCATTGCCGTGTCGATGCTCACGCACATCATTATGGACATGTTGTTTTGGGGTTGAGGCTGAGACACGCAGGGGCGAGCAAGTCCATGATTCCATTTCTGGTGTAGTTCTCAGAGCAAAGCGAAATAAAAAGACAAAAAAGGGGCAGAAGAGAAAAAGTCCACTCAATCAAGGGTAAGGGAAACCAAACCATGGTGACTGCTGTCACGATGGATTAATACGGACTACTCCGTAAAACCCAACCAAAGAGGCCGACTCACCACGCCACGACTTTGTCCACAACGTGCCCGCGCCGAGGGATCGCCATCCCGACCGCTTTACGGCACAGCCAATCACTGAAAAGAGACGCGCACGCCTCTGCCCAATGGAGCAGCACTGATACCTACTTACTGTCTGGATCGGGAGAGCTTTGCGACAGGAAATGGGGCTCCATCGCCCGCACAAACCAATCTGGGTATACGGAGTACGGTCCGTATTGTTGCTCCTCATGGAATCCACAACTCGGCGGCTATTGTTCCCCTGGGCGATGATGTTTGCCCCTGCTGCGATGAACGCTATATGATCATAGCATTGGCCGTAGGTCATGAATGGCCGTGGACGGCCCCGAAGCCTCGAATAACTTGCCTTTTCGACAGCACGCGGTCAAGGTGGTTTTGTTGGACAATAGGCGCGTGCAAGATGGATTGGGTGATGGATGCTCTGACTGGTCTGTTCATCTGGGATTTTGCTTTCACGATATTAGTTCTCAACGCGTGAAGTGTAAATGCGTGAAGAAGCACAAATATGACTTTTTTTTTGTGAAAATGGTTTCGAGCACGTACTTCGGCACTCTGACTATTGTATATATGTATTGTCCACCCCTTCGCATTTTGCAAAGGGCCTTGAGTCGATATCAATTGGGACTTTACACTCTGCAGATAGCCAATACTGTCGCCAAGATGGTGCTCGTGAAAGCGATTGTGCTCCTTTCTCCGCTTCTTTTCCAGGTACAGTTCAAGCATGATCTACCGAAGACGCGGCCAAGACAGGGAAATGAAACTGACGCGAAACATGTTCTAGGCAAACGCATTAGAAGCTCCCATAGAAGGATACGGAGTGGAAGAACTCGAGTGGGAAGTGGAAGTTTTCCCAAACGACTTCCAAAGCTTCAACGGCACCGTCCAACAAGTCCACAAACAGGTTCATCAGTTGAACCCAAGATGGTTAGCAGAGAGAAGCCCCGAAAAGACAAGCGGTTCTACTCGCGACAGGAGAGTCATTCTCACCGAGGAAGAAGAGTGGAAAGAAATTTGGAAGACGTACCACCGGTTTGAGCTGGACACGGGAATTAAGTGGAAGAACCTTGTTTGCGCGCCGGGACCCAACAATTGGGAACCGGTCAGCGCACAGTACGCAAACGACCATATCTTTGAGGACTTGGAGCATCTGTATGGTCTAGGCCGCGAGATGGATCTCGTTTCCAAGGCCAAGACTGGTCGTGTTCCGGGCAATGGCCCTGGGCCGGGGAATTGCGGTCGCGTGGCCTGTACGTTCAATACGGCAATTTGGTGGTGCAACGATGTGAGACCTCGCCTCCCGTTCCCAGTTGGCTATAATAAGCACAGAGTGCGAATCACATCCTCTTGAGGTTTATTTGCTCATCGCTGACGACCCCTTCCTCTCAGAACAAGGAAGCATACCAGCTACGGAGCTGGCTAGACATAGTTCAGGGCGCTGTGAGGGTCATCAAGGGTTGCAGGGTGAGAACCGTGGACGAATACGGCCAGAAGTATTTCAAGTCCGGTGGACAGCAATTTGCCATGGACAATTGGAACGTCGTTGTGCGCAGGGATGAGACTGACTGCTGACGGGCCGCGACTGAATGACTGATGCGAGGCTATGTATGTATTTTGTGCGGAGTAGTCCGTATGTACGCTGCATATCAGCAATAATCCGTACTAGCAATGAAGATGGAGTGGATGGATGAGCTTGTGAGCCGCTTTCATCTTCCGAGGGAGGGGTCAGTCGAATCCTCAGCTGGCTGCCAGGAGCGCGAAGGGTCTTGCCTGCCTTATTACCTTGCGTGCCTTTGCGTGCGTGCCTGCCTGCCTAGCTAGTAGGGCCTAGGGCCCAATGTAGGGCCTGGGGCGTGCCTGCCTGCCTGCCTGCCTGCCAGCGTGCCTGCCTTGCCATCCCCATCCCATCATCACATCACGGTGTGCTGGCCCCCATCACAGTCAGTCGAGTCGTCGTGGTGGCCCTGGTGGGACGTGCGAGTAGAAGCCATGCGCTAGAGGCGGGAGCCCCACCGACTTTGCCCGTCAGATCAGCCCATTTTTGCCTCACAAATTCCTCAACACCAGTCAGCACGCCATCAAGTCATGCCACTTTTTGCATGCAGAGTCTGTGCCTTGTGCAGGCTTCGGTGTGTGTGAATTGTCCGCTGCCTCCGCCCTTTTCAGCTTCCAGCTTCAGTCTGGCTCTGGCTCTGTTATAGCCAGGCTGGATCACAGATCACATCAATCCATCCGATCAATCCATCCGACCCGACCAAGTCATGTCCATGGAGCACGTATCCGTATGGATTAGTCCGTAATCTGTAGGTCCTCGCTCTCCATACTGTCCCAAGCCGTGTCTTCGTATCTATGCGAATGGGGAACCGCTCTTGCCATCCTGAGCTATTCTGGCTGCGCACCGAGTAATAATAATAACAATAATAATAAACGTTGACCCAGGCAGATAATTTATTCTTCTCGGCCCACCTTGGCCTCCGATGAGTGTCATTTTCTGCTTGTTCCGGCTCGACAAAATCTTGGCTTGTCGGGTCGTCAGCATTGCTGAGACGGCTTCCGCACAAGCTTTCTTCTTGTCTATTGGCGAAGGTTTCTTGCAATCGTGCCGTCCCGTCGGCTCGTATACATGAGCTGTTGCCGGCCCACCTTGTCTCCCAAACCCCCAGGACCTTGTGGGTTTCGAGTCTGATATACGGACTATATGCACGGTGCCCCGACACAACGCCTCGTGACGATTGGTGTATTTGAAAGAGAGAGCCTTGTGAGATTCGTGTACTTTTTGCCGCCCTTTTTTTCAGTTCATCGTCCGCAG
The DNA here is from genome assembly GCA_003814445.1 of Epichloe festucae Fl1. Classification (NCBI taxonomy): domain Eukaryota; kingdom Fungi; phylum Ascomycota; class Sordariomycetes; order Hypocreales; family Clavicipitaceae; genus Epichloe; species Epichloe festucae. The sequence continues at coordinate 3,072,577 of CP031387.1, read as the reverse complement.
ATTAGAAGAACAGCCAGCCAGCATTAGGGGAAGAAGCTGATATAAGGTAGATCGCCCCAACACTTTATCTACTAGTGGTTCCTAAACAACGGCCAACAGTAGTCCGCGACTTCCAGATAGTGAAACTGCGGCCAGTGCAACAACTTCCTCAAAACGGCTTCGCAAAATTACACTGGGACCTTCACCCGGCTTCTTCACACATGGCCCCTGGTCTACTTTCCAGTCCGCAGCGGACTGCTGGCACCACACCTACGGTCCTTCCAGTGGAAGTCGAAAACACAGTTGAAATGCAGATGGAAGCGGTTGATGAGGATGCCGATGACATCACGGTCGCAGATCTCTCTCAATTACGCAGCTTTCCGAAACCGCCGACAGAGTGCCAGGTATGCGTTGTCGGTGCCGGTCCGGCGGGTCTGATGATGGCTGCGACTCTCGCCAGATACGGAATCAATGTCGAAGTGGTTGATGACAGAGCAGACCAGACTCCGGCTGGAAGGTAAGATTGCGGAAACTGCTCTTTTTTTCTTTTTGTTTTTTTTCTGTTTGCCATTCACTGAGTGCCGCCCGACATGCGGGCAAGCTGCAATCAGGATGAAGGAGGCTCACTTTTCCACGACCTGCAGGGCCGACGGCTTACAGCCAAAGACAATTGAGACGTTCAGGCAGTTGAGACTGGCCGATACTCTACTCCAACGAGGAGTTCGTGTTTACGATATTTCCTTTTGGCGCAGCACGCGGGAAGAGCCCCTCCACAGGTTGGGCCGAGAGATTCATTATCCTCCTGTCATTGATGTTTTGGATCCTTACATCTTACTTGTTCATCAAGGTATAGTAGAGAGCTTGTTCATCGACGACTTGGCCAAAAGAGGCAAAACTGTGAGACGAAACACGGCTTTTGAATCTTTTGATGAAATAGCCACGACTGGCCGATTGCAGGTCAACTGCAGAACCAATGTAACTCAGGATAAAAAGACGTACATTGCGCAGTATCTGGTTGGCTGTAAGTATCTCTTTCTCCCCCAACCCTCGTTAGCCCTCATTCATCTATTTGCTCCTCGACACCACATTTCCCCCTTTGGGAATCTTTGAATATGTCTCACACTTACTAACACGTTCATGTAGGCGATGGTGCACACTCCAAAGTGCGCAAGAGCATACCAGATGTGGCGGCAATTGGCATGTCGCAGGCGTCCATCTGGGGCGTTTTGGACGGAGAACTCATTACTGATTTCCCCGATATCTGGTCGAAAACATTGGTCTACTCCGAAGAGCATGGGACTATTCTCATAATTCCCCGTGAACGGAATATGACCAGATTCTACATTGAACTGAAGACGTGGGTATCTGAGGACCGTCGCCAACTTGGCCAAGCGTTTGTCATGGAACAGGCCAGGAAGATCATGGCACCCTTTTCCGTAGACTGGAAGTACATTGAGTGGTTTGGGAGATATCAAGTTGGTCAGCGGGTGGCCAGCCGATTCTCCGATGCTCACACCAAAGTCTTCTTAGCCGGCGATGCCAGCCACACTCACTCGCCCAAAGCTGCTCAGGGAATGAATACTTCGATGCACGACTCTTGGAACCTTTCTTGGAAACTCAATTTTGACGTCCGTGGGCTCGCCAAACCCGTTCTGTTAGAGAGCTACGAAGAGGAGCGGCGCAAGATTGCCCTCGACCTCGTCAATTTCGATTACGAGCACGCAAATCAAATTGCCGGAGGCGATGCTGTGGCGCTCGCCAAGAACTTCAAAGCCAACGTTCGCTTCATCTCAGGTATCGGGGCGGAATATTCCAACAGCCCCATCAACCGTGCCGAGCCTGACAATTTTGCCATACCCACAGGTGGCGCCCGACCTGGATGTCTTTTGCCGCCTGCCAGAGTCACTCGATACATCGACTCTAACCCAGTCGACATCCAGCTCGACATTCCAATGCTGGGACAATTCCGTGTCTTTCTGCTCATGTGGGATGTTCAACAAGCAGCGCCCTTTTTGACCACGTTCTGCGGAGCCGTCGTCGATGATTCGTCGTTTGTCAGCCAGCTTTCGGCCGCTGCGAACAAGTCCTACGCCGCGCAGCCGAGAAAGGGCTCAGCCGAGGACGTGTACATCAGACCGGAGAGGTACACCGCTGTCAGCCACCTGTTCACTTTCGGTCTAATCAGTACGTGTCATCTTGTCGCTCGTCCTTTCATTTCATCACCCACGGACGCTGACTAACCTGACAATAGCCACGATGCCCAAGGCAGAGATGGAACTCTCCGACCTGCCAGTCATGTTGCAAGACAGCCGCTGGTCTCTGTACCTGGATAACATCCCCGAGCAGGATACGCGAGGAGCCCTGTGCACTGACAAGTGGCTGGGCAGCCTCGAGCCCGGGGACGTTGCCATTGTCAACGTACGACCGGATGGCTACGTCGGGTCCGTTGGACGATGGGACTCGAGCAATGACGACTCGGGAGAAAAGGCTGCACAATGGCTTGACGAATATTACAGCGGGTTCCTGCAGCTTCCTCCTCCTCCGCAGAGCTAAGCTCACAAGCTGGGGGCGGACTCTTTTTTACTGTTCCCGCCCAGAGAAGAAATATCACGCCTCACTGACATGATGTACGTTGCATACGAGAGTGTCCGATCAAGTGCGTTTGTTATAGCAAATACTTTAATATTTAGGTGGCCAGCAGCATCGTGAGGCGTTGTTTTCTCATTTCAAGCAATACAATACGAGGTTGTGTTTCTTTTATATAAATATCATTCATCGTATTCATGCATCATATATAAATAACCAGGCGTACTGCTCCAATGTGCCAGACTTCTTTCATCATGAAGTGGAGACTGATTAATTACCAAGACAACCACATCCATCTTTGGTGTCGTTCAACTAGAAAGCCTCGGATGTTCCATTTATCCCCCTATCAACTTCACATGTCGCGCTATCGAAACATGCGTCTCATGCGGAGTACTTATCTTCCTTGTTCCCGTGCCTTTGTCCCGCAGAAGACATTGCCACGGTGCTCTTCTCTACGTCGGTGCTAATACCCAAGCTCACAAGTGGTACATCGTGAAGTAGGTGATGCAGTTCGCTTTTCATTTAGACAATACACGGTCGAGACTGTCCGTCTTGGACTTGCTGGGCTGGACTGGGCTGGGCTGTATTGTAGTCTTGTCTGATCCTTTGCATTGTAGTTACGTTTATCCAAGACTGCGACGTTCAAGACGTACTTTTGGACAGAGGCCGTACGAATACACCTACACCAGCTACAACACTTGAACAAGAGCTACCTCAGCGTACGCATTGCAAGACGAACGATTTCGCCAGCCCCCATTGCTCCTCGCTCCTCGCTCAACGTTGATTTCGCACCACTTGTGTTCTTCTTTTCTTGTCGTCACTTGTCCTGAGCTTGCCCAACTTGAAACAGTAGACGACCCCATCACCATTTTACTGCAGGGTCGGCATGTGTACGGCGGCCTTCTTGGCAACAGCATCCTGGCTCTGCCACAAGGCAGTCACGGTCTTGAGCTGCGTGTAAAAGTTGATTCCAGGCCTGCCGTAGAATGTGTTGGAACCACCACCAGCAATGCTCTTCTTGTTACCGGTGAAAGAAAACATGGGCAACGGCACGGGAATGGGCACGTTGATGCCGACCTGGCCGGATTCAATGTTGCGACGGAACGTCTCGGCGGTCGGACCAGAGCGGGTAAAGATGGCGACGCCGTTGCCGTACTCGTTGTTGTTGATCAATTCAATGGCATCGTCAATCGTCTCGACGTTCAGGCACACCAGGACCGGGCCGAAGATCTCCTGCTTGTAGCACGTCATTTCGGGAGTCACGTTGGAAATGATGGTGGGGCCGACAAAGTTGCCGTTGGGGTATTTGGAGTTGGTGTAGTTGCGGCCGTCCAGCAGAATGACGGCGCCCTCCTTTTCGGCGCTGTCGATGAGGCCGACGATGCGCTCCTTGCTCTGGGGAGAGATGACGGGGCCGAGATCGGCACCTTGCTCGAACCCACCGTCGACCTTGAGCTTCTTGGCACTCTCGGCGACCTCGGAGAGCCACTCCTTGGTCTCGCCGACCATGACGAGAGTGCTCAGAGCCATGCATCGTTGACCGGCGGCACCAAAGGCGGCGCCAACGACGCTGTTGATGAAGTGGTTCTTGTTGCAGTCGGGCAGAACAGCAGCGTGGTTTTTGGCGCCCAGGTTGGCCTGAACTCGCTTGCCGTTGGCTGAGCCGCGGCTGAAAATGTACTCACCGGCCTTGTTGCCACCAACGAAGCTGATGGCCTTGATGGCGGGTTCGTCAAGGATGAAATCGACAGTCTTGTGGGCACCGTGAATGACGTTCACAACACCCTCGGGGAACCCAGCCTTCTGCACGAGCTCGGCAAGGATCATGGCCGCACCGGGGTCCCGTTCAGAGGGCTTCAAGATCAGTGTGTTACCGGTAATGGTGGCGATGGGGATGCACCAGAGAGGAATCATGGCAGGAAAATCTGCACCGCACTGTCAGAATCGGGCGTTGAGACGATGAGGCGCTGAATACTTTCTTCGACAGAGCGAGCAACTTACTGAAGGGGCAGATGGCGGCAGTGACGCCCAACGGCTCACGATACGTGCGCGTCTCCATGTCCTTGGCCACCTCCAGAACTTCGCCCTTGAGCAGCTCTGGGGCAGCAATGGCAGCCTCAGCCACCTGCAGACCTCGCAAGACATCACCCTTGGCATCAGCAAAGGTCTTTCCCTGCTCCAAGGTGATGCTAGCAGCCAGTCTATCCCAGTTCTCCTTGATGAGGTGGACAAAGCGGAACATGATCTGCTGACGGGCCAAGACGGTCGTGTTTTTCCAGGACTTGAAAGCCTTCTCAGCAGAAGCAACGGCGGCTTTCATCTCCTCCTCCGTCATCTGAGGTACACGAGTGACAAGGTTGTTGGTAGCGGGATCGGGTAAATCGATGAATTTGTCCGTCTTGGAGTTGACGAACTTGTTGTCGATGAAGTACGGGGTATCTTCGACCGTCTGGAACTTCTCATGCGACTTTGGGTAGGTGGTCGCCGTGGAAGCCAGGGCCACAATTGGCTTGAGCTGCTGAGCCGTGGCATGTATTCTTCTGGCGGCCACGGCCGACGACGACGAATCGTTGGAAGTCATCTTGGAAGCAGTCATGGAAGATCGTGGAGCAGCCGAGGTCGCAGGAGACCAGGTGGCGCTGGCAGAGACGCTTCGTGAAATGAGCCGCCGCATGATTGACAAGAAGAGGGGAAGTGTGAATCAGGTACTGCTGGTGAGAACAGCAGGCTAGGAACTTGCACGTACTTGACGGCGGATTGGCAGAGTTCCCTCTCCTTTGTCTTCCTCCCGAAAGAAATAGTCCGCCGGGGAGAGGCGTTCGCGCGTTCGGATTCTTGATGAAGAAAGAGAGCGGCTATGTGCGGTTGTGGAGATGTGGACAGAGAGGCCTGAGGAGGGGGGGATGGCGACTTGTGCTGGGGGACGTGCGGGTGACCCCCCCCCCAATGCCCATTGACCCGATTGACCCGATTGACCCGATAAGATGCGTCATCACTGATAGCCGACTCGCACCCGCGGCCTCCGACCTGCCTACGGAGCCAACATATTTTATGGGCCATACATTTGACCGACCGCAGCATTACACTCGCTGAGTCGGGCACCATAGCTTTCATCATTAAATCAATTTCATCTTGCCGATTGGTTGTTGTACATGGCAAGGGTAGGTCCAAGGCAAGCAAACGCCCCCATCTAGATAAAGGCACAAGCCATGTTGCCAATCCCATCAATCGCGCGCACGTGTCAAGCCGTTAAAGAACCCCCGACGTAGAACTTGTAAGCAAGAGTAATCGAATAGCAATAAATGACTTGTCCCTTTTTTTTTTTTCGCCTCTACGCTTCATCAAATTGCGCAACCCATGGCGTCCAAGTCTGTCTAGACACGATTCCTCTTCTTCCATCTATCTCTCTTCCAGTGGCCATGGATATCACTTAAGACTGGCTGCGAGTAGTACGCTTGGTAGCCTCGCCCTTAGCCTTCTCAGCTCCAGTAGCCGCAGCCTCAGCAACCTTGTCCTTGACTTCCTTAACATTGCCCTTGGCGGCAGCAGCAGCTTCCTTGACAGCTGGGGAAGATCCACCAAGTCCGAGAAGAGCAACGATGAGGGCGACAAAGGTCACGGCAATAGCGGCGAAACCACCAGCAACCTCAGGAACAAACTTGATGGCTTCGACGGGATCGTTCTTAGCGATAGTCAGGAAAAGGTCTGTCTTCTCCTTGATATAGTGGACAGGGTCATCGAGGAACTTGAGGTCGGTGGGAGACTTGAGCTTGTCCTCTTCCTTAGGCTTGTCAGCCTCATACAGAGCCTTCTCAACGGGGTGCTTGAGCTTGAACGACTCGGCAGCCAGCTTTTCGGCATCCTCAACGGAGTGACCGATATAGATGTTGTCGAAGAGAATATCATTCTGCATGGTCCAGATTTCGAAGCCGATCTACACATATATATCGTTAGCAATATGGTTCTTTCCGCCAATGTCAAAAGAAAGCGAGTGTACTAACAGCGCCCATGGGCTCAAAGTTGGAGGGGGTCTTGTCCTCAAAGAAGGCTGGGTTCTTAATCTTGCGAGGAGCCCAAGGTCCCTTGTAGGCGGGATTGTCGATGAGAGGAGCGCTCCACTTGCCCTTGTAGTCGGGGTTCTGCTTCATGGGCTTAGTCCAAGGACCACATCCAGAGACATCGGCACACTTGGGGTTGGGAACTGTAGGGGCAATCCAATCGCCATCCTCCTCATCATCCCAGTCCTCGGGCTTCTGAGCTTCGGGGTCGGCGATAGTTGCGGGCTCATTCTCGAGCCAATCCTCGGGGATGGTAGCCTCCTCATCAACAATCTCGAAGGGGGCATCCTCATCCCAGTCCTCGGGCTTCTTGGCCTCGGGGTCGGCAATACGAGCGTCATCGACCCAGGTATCGGGCTTGGTGTCCTTGGGGTCGTCAATCTCAGCCGGGGGGTTGACGGCAGGAGTGAAGTCCTCAAGGAGAGAGCCAGCTTTGACCTCTTCACCGTTCTGCTTGATAGCATACGTGTTGTTGGGGTGGACGATCAACGTGTACAGCTCGGTTGTCTTGAGGATCTTTGCGGTGGGAGGGGAAGAAAGGTGCTTTTCCTCGTACTCGCCGGTCTTGGGGTTTTTGTGGTTGAAGATAAAGTGAACCTTGTTCGTGTGGCCGCACTTGTCGGGGCCAAACATGATGACGTAGGGAGTCGTGTTGCTGAACTCCTCCTGGTGAAGAGCCTTGTTGTCGCGCAAGAGCTTCATGTAGGCACCTCCACATTCAAGACCCTCTGGAAGAAACCCACTTGGTCAGCACAATTGAAACAAATACATGAGCCATAAGACACCCAGAGTCGCATCGAAAGAGCAGAGAGGCTGTATAAAACTTACTCTGAAGCTTGACCTCATACTGAACAACGAGAGTCTTGCCCTTGTTATCTATCTTCTTGGGGAACTTGGCCGAGATGGCGTGGTGAGCTGCGGGATTCTTGACGACAAGACCCTTATCGCCAGCCATGCCCTTGTACTGATAGGGCTCCTCAACAGACCACTCGCCAACAAAGGCCCATTCCTCCTCATCCTTTCCGGAACCCTTCATGTCCTTCTTGGCGTGAGAGGGCTTCCATCGCTTTTCCCAGCCATCGATGAATTGCTCGAGGAAGGGAGCTTTCAAGGAAGTGGGCTATGACAAAAGTCATCGGTTAGCTTGGAAAACATCTCGGTGAATACGATCTGGCGCGGGCTCTGCGGATCAAATTCGCCACACGGGCCTGGTTTCAAGGGTTGCTGAGGTAAAACGTGGTAGCTGATTGTCACGACATGCATGACTGGGCAACAACCGAGTCCAGACGTTTTGAACAGCGAGGTTCATCACTTACAGTAAAGGCAGGGAGATCAGCAGGAACAACCGGCGATTCCTCGACCTTGTCGGCATGGGCAGTGCCAGCCAAGATGGCAGCCGACACAGCCGCAGCAGCAGCGTTGAACTTCATGGTTTGTCGAAGAAAATCAACCTCGTCGCTAAGGAGCCGGAGAGCGAAGATAACCGGAGACCAAGGTGCGAAGCGCAAGCGGGTTCAAGGCAGGGCTAATGGAGGACCCGGCGGCTCGAGAAGGGCTTGGTTTCCAAGAGTGAAATTGAAGACGTGAGGAAGGTAGAAAGGGGGTAGAGATGTTGAGTTGGAGCGGCTCGTGGAGAAATTTTAGTATGGGAACGAAAAGCTAGCCAATGGTTAAGGACACGTAGAAGATACCAGAAACGACCCTGAACTTTTGGGAAATGCTAATTTAATAGCGTGTAGGCTGCATTGGCCCCACAGCTGATGGCACGGGCAATGCGGGGGGGGTCTGGTGCCTCACAGACTATACAGTACATGTTAGTATCCATTGCAAGCACTGCCGGCTACGTGTCCGCTTCAAGTAGCTCTGTGGGGCCACAGAGAATCAATTTCGGGTTTTCTTTTCTTCCTGTGGGCTTTTGGAAAGATGCAACAAGAAAGTTTATTACATTTATTATACATAGGTAGTCATAAGACTCACTCATAACACAAACTTTTTTTCGTAATCCGTTTTTGCTCTGTTTTAGGCCTAACAATGCTATCAAGTTTAGTTACTCCAAAAGGTCACCCCTTTTTGACTTGGACTTACCGCGTATTTTGAGGTGGTCTGATCTTCTGTCTCCCAACACTGGCGTTATTCTCTTTTGTTTAGCAACAGCGTTTGATGGCCGTGAGATGAATTATGGTGGCTGAAATGACCACAGATAGAGAGAGTAGCATTGCTTCACGGCATGATGTAGAACTTGCATAGGCCTTTAGACATTTCTAGACTATATACTCTGCGCCATTCGCGTGACTACAATCCGTGGTCTTGGATATTCTCAATTTCACCCCTTGTTGAGGCGAACATCATTCGTCCCTATCCTCAATTCCACACAAGGCGCATCCGCGAACACGACCGCAATGGGCTTCTCAACCGCAATGTTGAGATGCCAGCCTTGATCATCTGGCGGTGCCTTGTGGTTCTTGGCCAAATGAGCCGTCATGTGCACAGCCATGTCTGCCACCAGAGCCTCAATCGTCTCGAATGATGAATCTGCCATTGCCTATTGGTGAGATCAAGCGCCCGGGCTCGCCGTTAGTCCCAAAAATCATGTCTGCAACGCTGGGATCTACAAAGTCCAGAGACCCAGAGCAAAATTCACATGGACAACGTACGTACCTTGACAACAACCTTTTCCAAGTCACAGTAACTATCGCCCGCTTCATCAAACCTCTCTACTTCGACATTGGCCACGACGCCCTGCTTCGCCTCTCGCTCATTGTCGTTCACGCCAATGAGGACGGGAACCCGCATGTCGTGCAGTTTCAGTGCGACTCCCCTGCCGATGAGGACGCTCTTTTTAAAGACCCCTGTTCCCGTTAAGCTGACTCCTCCGCCTTGGAGAGAGGCTTTCGGCAAATGAACTGTGACCTGTAGGCTCTTCAAAAACGCCAGCTGTAGAAAGGGTGTGCCGTCGTCGACGTCGACATCGATGGGTTGGCCGCAGATGTCCAGACCAGTGAGGTCGACCCAGATAGCCTCCAGGATGTCCGGGAGGGGCAGGGCCTGACGGCTTGTCTTGTGGGCGTCGAGCCGGGTGAGCGTCGCGAGGACGGCTTTGCTCAGGAGACCGTAGTGGATTGTGTCCGAGGTGAGTGCGTCCGAGGTGGATGTTGAGCCGAAGGCCTTGTCGAGGTGGACGGTGACCGAGACGGAGACGGGCTGGGGTCGGTTGGGACGGCCCCAGGCATCGCTGGGTCCTCGAACGATGGATTGGATGTTTTTGACGCGCACAATGGATGGGGATTGGCCTGTGGCAACGAGGAGGCTATGGGAGGTTTGAAGAGTCGTTGGCATGGCGGTCGGTGAGGTATGGTGATGACGGAGTGATTGTGAACTTATCCGAAAGCGCAGGGTAGGTGTAGGCGTCAGTCCTCCCGATAGATGTATGTAATGGCTTTATGAAATATTGTTGCTTGAAAGATTACGTGAGTTGGAGGTAAGAGTTGTTCTTTATGATTAGATTGATTAGATTGTTTATTACAATGGTATCCAAAAGGCTTTGTTGGTCACGGTGGTGAGAAAAGGTTGATAGTGGGCCGCGACCAGGATTCAACAAACCAGGCCCGATAGAAGAAAAAAGTTGGGCCAAAAATTTAACATACAACACCGGGTGTTCGCTGGTCGTCACCGACCCAACTACTAATCCAGCGCTCGCCAGGTTATCCTAGGAGATCGGACGGGATCCTGATTTCTACTGGCGGCTGTGGTCGTATGTGCCAGGTAAGACGATGATTCACTCTATAATCCGTACGGGCATGCAAAATGAAAAAAAAAAAATACAATTTTGATTGGTCGACCGCCCCATATGTAGGTAGCTTTGCCCTTGCGCGAGGCCAATTACCTGCTCAGATGGACGTATACTGGTCGCACAATCATATTGACGAGCTACTTTCCTCCTTCTGTCTTGTGAATCAAAACAGCGAGGGCCATTCGTATCATGCGCCGACACATTCCATTTCTGGGTGCATTACTCTTTTGGAAAAGTCCAGGTCCCTGTGAGACTATGGGCTGAGACACAGAAAAAAGGTATTTATATTGTTCCAGGTGCTTCAAAGTTGCGGCAGTTCACTACGTCATGGCTACACTGAAACCTACCAGCAACGGTAACCACTAACATCAGCCTCTCTGCCAGTAGGACCAATCTTCCGGAAAGAGCAATTTAGACATTAGGTTGGACTTTTGGGGCATAAGCTCTCTCAGGGGGCGGCGTCTTGTGGCGTGTTGTTATTCCAAGTTTCGGCTGGCGCAAAGATGAACGCTGCCGACAAGGGCTGATTGTAAATAATCATCAAATGTCCGAAAGGACCTCACAGAGATGATCATCTACGCAGCGACACACAACCTCGTATAGTGAGTTAGAATTGCCCCATGGAGAAATTTCATGGTAATTTCATCAAGAAATGGTTTCTCAAAGCGACGGACGGCGACATGCTCCGAAAATTAAGCAATAATGGCGGCAGTGAGAATATGAGCGTTGGTCAGAGGCCAAACAGCTTCCAGCAAGCGCTATAAAAATTCTTTGGTAAGAGCTCGGTTAAGCATTGAATTACAATGCTGAGCTGCCCTGTAGAAGAGTCGCACAGGCCGCCTCTCATCCCCTCCGTTGCTGCTATGCGGCGTTGCAGGTCGAAAACAAGATCGCCCCTAGAAGGCAGATTGGAAAGATAAAAGCACCATAAGACAGCTCATGCCTGCACCCTGGGACGTTATTGGCGCAATGGGATTTGAAATTGGACGATGCTAAATACGGGTATTATTTCCAACTAATACATACCAATCCTCCGTTCCCGCCAAATTCCCCGTCACATCATCTCCCCATATTAGAAGTACTCGCAGAACGAGGGTTCATCAATTCACATAGTCTCGGAGAAGAAAAGTCCATCGAATATTTAAAGAGCTAAGAGGGCGGCGAAGGCGCCGACGAGAGCACCGGTAGCGCCAAAAGGCATCATGCCCGGGGCAGCGTTGGTGCTGGTAGCAGCAGCGCCGGTGGAAGTCTTGGATCCAGAGTTAGAGCCAGTAGTCTGGGAAGCACCGGCATCAGCGCCAGAGCTAGAAGTCTGAGAGCCGGAGCCAGAGCCAGAGCCAGAGCTGGCCGAGGCGGTAGATGTAGCACCACCGGTGGCGGTAGCGGAGGCCGCAGAAGGGGGAGCAGCAGAGGTGTTGCTGTTGCTGTCACCACCGTTACCACCGCTGCCACCAGTGGCCTGGGGAGTGCCTTCGCTGCTGACGTAGTAGTGCTTGGAGATGCAGCCCTGGACACAGTCGGAGTACTTCTGCGTCTCCTCGGGGCTACCCTTGCCTTGGGGGCAGGCGGCAGCACACTTGGTGGTGTCGTTGACTTGCTGCTCATTGGGGTTGGGAACCTGGAGAGAAGATGTTTTGTCAGCTCTTGAACGCTGTGAGCATCATTACGCGACCTGCGCTAGGTGCCATTATGTGTCTGTCTCGGACAGGCCCGAGACCGGAAAAAAAAGCAAGAAAAAATCTTCACGACATTGGGGGGGATAGCAAACGTCCACTTACAGTGATGCAGTGAGACTGGCAGTTGACGTCACCAACGGCACACTTCTTCAAGCAAGCAGCGGCAGAAGCAGTGGCGGGATCAGCAGCCACGGAGTTGGTCTGAGCAGAGACGGCGGCAGCAAGGCCGGAAACGAGGGCGACGGCGAAACGCATGTTGGCGGTTGTTGTGTATGGACGGAAGTTGAAGAACCCCAGGTGGTATGTATGAGTAGCAAGGTTGAGTGTTGAAAACGAAGGTGACGTCGAAGTTGATAGCAACTTCAAGCAAGAGAAGAGACTAGAGACTTGGGTAGAAAGGGAGGATGGACTAGAGGAAAGAAATAAAGAAATCGAAAGAGAAAGCCGAGTTGTTGATTTCGGGGGGAGGCCAGGTCCTTCATTATTTAATCAGACAGGGGGGGTAACGCACAGCTTGGGGGTGGGCCCCAGCTCCGGGGCTTGGCTTGGCAGCTTGGAAGGAAGCAGAAGCTACCAGCGGCCAGGGGGGCCGAGCTAGTCTGGGCGACGCTTGCAATTGGGTAAAGCAGCAGCTGGGGAAAGCAATAATACGAATTGCTCCGTAATGTACGGATTACGGACTACGTACATCAATCAACGGCCGGCTCAGGTGCATGTTCCTCGTCCGCCGCCAACGGGCTGACGACTTATGATGTATGCTCCCAACAACCAATCCATCCTGCTTCGTGAACAAACGTTTTCCTTGTTGGCTTGTTGCCCGCCATTTGCCACCTTGCCACTTTGCCCGTAATGAATTGTTCGAGTACCACCAGTAGTAGTCTGTATGTTGTACTCCGTATTACTCCGTAATATACTCCGTACGGATTACTACGTGTGGGGCAGCATCGATTGGTCCAGGTGTAATCACTTGCAGGAATTTAGTCTTGTCTTTCCCGGCGGCAACAATAATAAGAAATAGAGACAGCAACGACGACTGCGATGCAGCTTGTTGACAATGAATGCATGAGTGTCTCCGCGCCCAGGCCCAAGTGCATCTCCAGAGAAACGGTGGCCTAGCGCATTCCCGCCGGCAACCCTGACTGAGCCCCGTTTCGATCACACAAACAGACCCTTTTGAGCTGCTTTGCTTCCTCGCGAGGCGAGATTAAAGTTAGCCACAGGATGCGATGCGATGCTCGGTTCGGTCTGCGGTCGTGTGATGCACATCATTGGAAAGGAGTCGCCCGTGTGCATGTCGAGAAAAGGCGTCGTCGAGAAGAGCTGCATTGATTTTCTACCATTCAATACGAGGAGGCAAGCCAGCAAGCAGCAGGGCCGCTCAATGGACGACTTTGTGAGTCTGACCATATGTATCTGCCCGTGGTTGTTCCGTGACACTAACCCCTTCATGCGCAACAAGTTGCAGACGAGATAATGCTAGCACAGTTCCTTGCTGCCACCCCATTCCCAAAAGACGGGATTGTGCGCATCGCAGCGCATCGCAGAGCCACTCCAGCTGCAGTCCTTTTTTTTTCTTCTTTTTTTTCTCGCGTCGCGCCACGCCGCGTGACGTGGAAATTGCAACATGGTGATGATAGGTAACCCGCACCTATCCGAGGTCATCACACACAACTTGGCGATCATCAACGTAATACCGCAAGCTGGACCGTTTTCACTTGTCCCCCGCAGAGGTTATCCCCGAAGCGGGCTATTCTTGGCCAGCCCGCCCCAGGCAAAGCCGCCACGAGGGGCATCACACACATAAATGCTCCCTCCCTGTCAGACAAACGTGGGATGTACTCTGTGTACGGAGTACGGAGTAGGCAGACACAAAAACCAAATTCACATGACAATCATCAGAGGCCACGAATAGTTCGTACAAGCGACGTGGTAAAAGCCAGCAGTTGTTCCATATCTCTCCGTAGTCCGTAGTGCAAGCAGAGCGGCCCAAGTTCGGCAGCCCCACCTGCATCATTTTTGCCCCGATCCTTCCCCGAAAAAAAAATAAAAAAGTCACCGCGATGTTCATCCGACAAGTTCTGGCCATCGAGAGAAGCATCGCGCTAAAAGCGTGCGTGCCCTTACCTAGCATCAAGCCTCATCACGCGCTTTCCGCACGCGTGGTTTTTTTTGGGCGGGTTTTTTTTTTTTGGGCGGAGATGGCTTCCACCGAACACCACGACGCCGACCAGCTCATCACCTCGGAGAACCCAGAGCATCCCGCCAACCTCATCCCTTCGCTATGTGCCAAGTTCTGGACCCTGGGATGGGTCACAGGTACCGGGGGCGGATGCTCCATTCGAGAAGAGTAAGTCACCCACCGCCCGGCTATCAAAAGGGGGCAAAAGAGGCGAAGAAACCCCCGCGTATAAATGATAAAACTGTTTCAACGTTGATTTCTCATATTCCCTCGACCCCCCCCGCCAGAGATCGCGTATACATCGCCCCCTCGGGCGTCCAGAAGGAACTCATGAAGAACACGGACATATACGTGCTCTCCCTGTCCGCCCAGGAACCAACCCTCAAGCAGCGCACCTACCTCCGCTCACCGCCGTGCCACAAGCCCTCGCAGTGCACGCCTCTCTTCCTCGCCGCCTTTACTCGCCGCAACGCGGGCTGCTGCATTCACACGCACTCCCAGTGGGCTGTCCTCGTGACGCTGCTTCTCGAGGCGCAGGGCCCCGGCGGGGACGACGTCTTTGCCATCAACAACATTGAGCAGATCAAGGGGTTCGGAAGGGGCGTGGGCAAGGTGGGCAACCTGGGGTACCATGATACGCTGAGGATTCCCGTCATTGAGAACACGCCGCACGAGGAGGATCTCACCGGGTACCTTGAGGCTGCCATGGAGGCGTACCCTGATACGTATGCCGTGTTGGTGAGGCGGCATGGTGTGTATGTTTGGGGAGACAGTGTGCACAAGGCGAAGACGATGTGCGAGAGGTGAGTTTGGGACCCCTCCCCCCTAAACATGGTTTGGGAACTTGACTGGTTTTTCTGGTGTGCTTTTTGAAGCGTATGCTGATGTATCGGGGGATGGGTAGTCTTGATTATTTGTTCCAGTTGGCGGTGGAGATGAAGAAGCTGGGTCTTCCGTGGATAACTGAGATTGCGCGCGTTGCTCCTGACCGAGCTTGAAGACGATGAATGCGGTGCAATGGAGAAAGAAAGAAAGAAAGAAGTCGAGGTCCATTCAGGGGTTGTTCAACTTGTTATGGGGATCAAGCATGGAGAGCTCAGGAGCGGCATGCGGCTTGGGAAGAAGAGCCAGGAACTAGAATTACCAAATCTTCAACAGAGAGAGACACTGAGTGAGTCAAGAAGAATGCAAGGCAGCACGTTGAACGTTCGTCTTTTACGTACAGTCTTTCGGGTTCGTTTATACATCACATCTCATAGCTCATCTCGTTGTGGCGTCATCTGAGCAACTTCTGGCTCCTCCCACATCCGCTTCTTCGGATTCTTCGGCTGATCGTCTGGCTCCCCATCTGTGCCATCGCCCACGTTTCCAAGCTCATCGGCCTCGTTAGCCGCGTCCACAACCTTGGCGACCTTTTCGATCATGGAGTCCAGACCTCCATCTGGCTCCGGGACTCTCGCATGTACTACCTGGGCAGTGGGGAGGTCTTCGGCTGGCAGGCCATCGACTGAAACCCTGCCGCTGTCGACGACACCGACCTTTTCCGATTCTCCAGGCGCGGAGCGGTGCATCAGCGCGCTGCCGGCCTTTGAACCGACACCGGACAGGATCCGGAGCGGGAACCACACAAGCCACCACATGGGGCCATACAGGAGTCTCCTGAACAGGAGCCATGCTCCAGTCACCATGAGCATGTACAACGCCGTCTGCAGGTACCAAGTATCGCTCTTTTGAGAGCGCAGCAACGTCCCCAGTAAATCCCGTGAGCTGGCAAGCATCAAGTCCAGCGAGCTGTACGATTCATTGAGCTGCTTCAGCGCAGCTGATGACTCCGTCAGCGTCTGGTGTGCATACTCGCTGCGGTAAAGTTCTGCAGCAATGAGATCATGTGTTCTGCGCAGCGCATTCGTCACATTGCTGCTTGCCCCAACTGTTTGCTGGTCTTCCACAGAGAGACTCGACTGTTGCTGGGTCAGTTGTGTATATCGCCGAGGTCGAAAAACAGGCGGAGGTGCTTCTTCGACGGGCCCGTCTCCCGGAGAGGCTGGTCCGGCTATGGGGAGCGAATACGACTTAACGAGCAGCTGTCTCTCGAATTTGCGCGCTCGCGCTAGGCTCTCCCGTGCGGATAAACGTGCTTTTCGAAACTGACTTCGACAACTGGACGAGTGAGTTGTTAGGAACATGTGAATTATCCAGTGGCGAGTAAAAAAAAAAAAAAAAAAAAACTCTGATTCTGATGGGCCCGTACCTAACAAGCTCGGCGCCCAGCCGTTCAATGCCTTCCCTCAATCTCGCCTTTTCTGCTCCCTCTGGCCGCACAAAGTTGACCTCCTCCTGCAGCAGTTCCTGCTCGTCCAAGCCGTTTCTTAGGGTTTGACCAATTTCTGCACTCAGCTCGCCGCTGACACTGCTCTCTTCGCCCGTGGCTTGCGGCACAGCCCCGGGTTGGAACTCGAGTTTGGCCAATCGGTCAATTAGCTCCCGCAGCTGCGTCGTGGTCTCCTGAAGAGCCGTCAGGCGCTCTTCCAGCCCCTTCAACGACATGATGGAAGTCTGTGTAAAAAATTTGCTGCTTGGGTCGTCGACATGGGGGAGTTGCGCGGCAGGAAATGACGTTGTCAACTCTAGGAGCTTTTGACACTTGGCCGAAATGGCACAGAGCGGGTCCTGTTGACGCTCTGCTCTTCGTGTGTTGATTGGCTCCACTGTAACAGCTATGAGGCTGAGGCTTGAGAATTCAAAACCTCAAAAATCATTAAGAGCTGCTACCGCAGGCCTTGAGTCTAATGAACTTCATCTGGTCCAGTATTTTGCCATCTCAAGTGCCCGACTGGGTCCCTAAGCAGGCACAAAGTCCGTGGAGCCTTGTCGACGAACAAAGGCAAATGGTCAGCCACCGGCAAGTTGACTCATCGCCAAGCGAGGCACATGTCACAAAACGTCACATTTCTCTTGGAGCACCATGAAGTCTCCAATGCTGGTAGATTGACCGATCCCATCTATTCAACTACAATTTGGCTCGCATCTTCTGAAAGCCTGCTTCCCATCCCACCCCCCATTCGGCTCGCAAGCATCCTACCACCCACCTACGGCCACATCATGACCGAAGGCACACCAAATTAGTAGAATTCTTGTCACTGCTCCCCCCCCCCAAAGACAGGTGAAAACATACCTCAAAAAGAAAAAAAAAATGAAGCATCGCCCTCCAAGAAGAATAATCGGAATCGAATTATAGTCTAAAAGACTACGCCACGCATCGCACTCAAGTGTTCACCACACAATCTTCGCAGTGGCTTCCCAAAGGGTTGAAAAAAATAACCCCAGAAGAAGGATGAAAACATCAATCTCAGGGCACCCTGATATTTCTGATGCCAACTGCGGACGTCGATTGACGCCGAGCCCTCACGGGCAGACCCGTCCTTTTCTTTTCTCCTTTTCTTCTAGATACCCCAAGGCAAATAAAAGTCAAGGACAAAAAAAACGACAGCGGTTGACCAAAGACTCGAAGAGTCTAGGATCTTTGAAGAGGCTTCTCCGAATTTCTCACATGCAAAGGCATCTCCTAGTTCTCCATTTCTGGAAAAAATAGGCGATTTCGAGATTTGAATCATTCCATACGAGTATGAGAGGATAGCAAATCTCTGTTTGTAAGCATGGAAGCGTGGCCTTTCTCAGAGGGCGATGCTTGGGGAAGGAAGAGAAAGAGGGAACAAGCCCAGAGATTTTTTGTTTGGAGGCGACACCTCCAGGCGGCACCCCATCAGAACACGTGACGTCAAAATTGGAGCGCCTTCAAACGCCCACCGATGCTGCTGGCTGATACCTTACCATGGCCTCAATTGCGACTGGACCGCGTCTTTTTCTCCTCAATCTTCGACACGGGCTACCGCGCGCCCAGCTCCCTTCTGACAAGATGATTACCAAGTTCATGACCGAGGTTACGGCCAAGTTCAACCCCTTTTCCGCTTGCGCCAAACCTGCTCGACTCTTCCTTACATATCTGCCCCCCAATGCTCGCGCCAATGGCACCTCGATACACACGACCCTACTGCCTCGAGACTCAACTAGAGCGAGCTCACTAAAAGTCAAATTCAGTATGGAACGGAACCACCTTGTTCTATTCGCGGTCCCGACCTGGTGGCTAACATCTAGCAGAAGACGGTAAAGAGCTAAAGTTTGACTGCGGAAAGTTCACCATCAAGGGCCTCGTCGAGGAAGTTGACCGGCATTCTCGCCAGCTGCAAAAGGCGGCCGATCTTGCAGATTAGACGTGTCACGACAACTAGATTTTGCATTTGCGGCGTTTCATCTTTTTTATTCGAGAAGAATACCAAGGGACATGGGGGGGGGGGATGGATCAAGTCCATTTGTACAATATTGTTTAAGCAATGAGCAACTTTTTCTATATTTCGCAGGGCCGCATGACACGCCGAACTACCTATTGTTTTCTCAGAGTTCTTATCACTCATATAAGTTAGTCTTCTCCATCTGATGCAACATGTGCCTAAGTAGAGGCACCGCTGATGAAGAACCACTTGTCAATCGAGCTGTCAATCTTCTCAGCAGGGAGCTCCTGGTGGGGAGGAAAAGGAGGCAACTGGTCGGGGCTAAGGCGGTTGACGGATTGAGGAACGTTGGTGTTGGCACTGGTAGACAAGGTTAGATGGGAGGTAAACGAAGGGATCACGAGGCCGGTTAAATACTTACATGGAAACACCGTTGGCCGGGGTCTTGCCGGTGATGAGACGCTCCCAAGCCTCGGAGCACTCACGGACAACATCCATGGCGTACCTGAACAGTGTCGTTAGTCAAAAGAAGGACGAATTGATTCCAATGTGAAAACCACGTACTCCCGATTCTTGCACTCGCCAGTGAAAGCAAACTGGTTCTCGGGCTTGCCGTCGGGGATCTTGTAGATACGGAACCACTCATTGGTGGCTCGGAGAAGACCAGGCAGGTGGCGCTCGACGTCCTCAATGTCGTTGAGTTTAGGAGCAAGAGGGTCATTTACGTCAATAACGATGACCTTCCAGTCAGTCTCTTCCTCATCAAGGAGAGCCATGACGCCGAGAACCTTGACCTGCTTGACCTGCCCAGTGTAACCGACAAGCTCGCCGATCTCGCAAACGTCGAGAGGGTCGTTGTCGCCCTTGGCCTTGGTCTCAGGGTGGACGACGTTGGGATCCTCCCAGGTCTGGAACAATCAATTAGGAAAATATCGCCAAGTACCACATGCTTCATATTGACGTACCTGGGGGAAGGCACCATAGTTCCACAGGTAACCCTTGTGGGGAAAGCAGTTGCGAACGTATCGAAGCTTGCCCTTCTTGATGTCCTGCTTGATAGGGTTGAGGAGCTCCTCCTTGGAGATCTGTTTGTTACGTGAACTTGTCAGCAAACACCATCCCGCGACGTGGGCCAGGGGTAAAAAATGATGGACGAGATGAAGGGGCCGTAAAGAAGGAGAAGAAGAAAAAATAGGTGGCCAAACAAGGCTATGAGCTAGCGGGTGCAAGTAGGAGCCAACACAAACAAAGAAGAGAAAAGAGAAATGACCGAATGGAAGAAAGCCATCGTTCAAGTCCATGCACTGTGAGGTGCGAAACCCGATTCGTACGTACCTCAAGCTTAGCATTAGTCCATCGAGGAATCTCAACAACCATGTTCAGGACGGTCTGCTCCTGGTTGGCATAGAGGGGAATATCGTGGAAGGGGGAGACGGGAATGCCATCCTTTTCGATGTAGACACGGTGCTCCAGGGTGTTTGGAGCGGCAACCTTGCGAAGGTTGAAGTGGGAGGCCATGCTGGGCAGTTTGGGGCAATCCAGAGGTCTTGATGAAGGAGAAGATGTGGAAGAGAAGGGCTGAACAGGGGACCCCGACAGATGACGAGCAATTTGCGAAGTCCGCTGTGACGAGATTTTGGATGAGGTGACGGGGTGGGAGAAGGATGGAGGGGGCGGGGCACGTAGACCCATGTGGATACCAGCAGAGGCCGTGGCAGTGGCCTTGACTGACGGAGCAGATGGAGTGGGCGAAGCTGCAGCTGGCGCCGTGGTATTACTGCACGCGCTGGTGAGCCGCCCGTTGACCAGCGTTGCTCGTCGCGCTGAAGCGTGAACGTGCTGCGCATGCGCATGCGCCGGCGCCCGAGACGTGGTCGGTGAAGCTCTCGACCTTGAACTCGCTGGCCGTCTGCTTGGTGCTGTGTGAAGGGCGATGGCGCTGTGATTGGCCCGGCCAGAGGATCGCGACAAACTCTGCAGACGCCGCGGGTCTTGGAAACGGAACCCTCGTTGACGGAGCATCAACAGGACAGGACCTACTAGTCCGCCGTCCGGCGAGAAGGGGGGCAAGGCGAAGCAGGAGGGCCGTGAAGGATGTGGCAGGCAATCTTCATTCGCCTGATGCCTCCGTCTGTTGGGGTCCGTCACTGCGTGATCGGAAGGAGTGCACGGGAATGATGAGCAGATCAATTCGAGGGTATTCTCAACGAAAATGCCGGCCCGGCCACACGGAAAAAATAGGGGCCAATCTGGTTGCCAATCTGGTTGCCAATCTGGTTGCCACAGGCCAAAGCGCCAGGATCTTGATGAGGTGGGAAGCCAGTCTCAGCGACTGCCGCGTACCCAACCCACTTTGTTGGCTTTGTTAATAACCTGGCCGTGGGCACATGCATGCAAGGTGCGATCGGCACTCAAATTGCATGTAGTTGACA
This sequence comes from Epichloe festucae Fl1, assembly GCA_003814445.1. Taxonomy (NCBI): domain Eukaryota; kingdom Fungi; phylum Ascomycota; class Sordariomycetes; order Hypocreales; family Clavicipitaceae; genus Epichloe; species Epichloe festucae. The sequence continues at coordinate 3,051,588 of CP031387.1, read as the reverse complement.
TTTAGGTCTCAGACTTGTGTGTGAACATGAGCATCTGCTCTATGTATACATATACGGGCCTTCTTAGCTCAGAGGAAGACACGTACAAAGATTCATCACGACCTTTGAGGAAGACATAAAATTTCTTCAGGTTGATAGTTACTTGTTTGAGGTGTTGGGAATGGAACTCGAATTCTGAATCAGCTATTGCAAACTTGATATCATTACGTAACATCAACCTCCGCGACCCCATGGGAAAATATCGGTCCAAGGATTAAGCGAAGCCAAAGTTAACGTGGACCTCGACATAACAAACATTGACATCTTTGACCGCCACAAGTACCCAAGGCTCCGACTTCTTAAGCGGCCACCGTAGCTTCCGTCTCACTGTGTTTGGTGTCAGGCTCGACTTCTGAAGCGACCTGTTTCTCCTTGGCTGGAGCGGCCTGTTCGGCTGGCGCGTCGTACTCGTCGTTTTCGGGACGCCAGTCACGAAGATCATCCTCACAATCATTGAGGATTTGACGAGCGTGGCTTCCTTCAGTATATTGAGGGCGGGTGTCGCCAGGTACGACCGGGGTGTCGTCGAGCAGGGACAAGAGACGTCGGCCATGTTTGGCAAGAATGATTTGCTTCTCGGCGCGCTCAATGGTAGCAAGGAACTCCGCATCGTAGGCTTCCTTGAGCTTTTGTCGGGTCTTTGCATCTAGTTAGCCTTCTACACCGAAGCAAGTGGAACAATGGCAGCGGGAGAAGATGCCTGCGACGTGGAACAAACTTACGATGTTGGTCAATTGAGCCTCAGCGACTAGGTTCTCAGCTTCCGCGCGAACGAGCTCCTGCTCCAAGACAACCAAGCGAGTACTCTCAGGTTCCTTCATCTTGAGCTTGGCAATCTCGTCGGCGATCTTGGCCTTGCCATCACGGCTAGGCTGAACGCTCTTCTCCGTGTTACGAATAGACTTTAGACGTCCGCGAGAGTCGTCCAGAGCATGGGCGTATGTGTCTTCTTGCTCTCCAATCTCGCTCAAGATAACACCGACCTTGTCGGAAATGTCGCTGATGGCATCATCGGCAGTCTGCTCTCCCCACTCCGAGAGCTGGGTCGCAATCTGGATGCGCTCGCGACCAGCGGCTTCGTGGGCATTGATGAGGTTGTTTTCCGACTTGATGAGCTTGAACAGCTTGCGAGCAAGCTCTGGTTGGGCCTGACCACGCAGCGAATTGAAAGAAAAGCTGGGCAGCTGACCACCGGAGCTGTTTTTGTTGGACTTGCCGCCAGAACGGATAGAAAGCGCGCGATTCCTGTGTGTGGAAACGCTATTAGTTACTGACTCTGCCAGGCTGTAGCGCAAGTGAGATGGAACGGGCTGAAGAAACGAGCCATCAAAGCTTGATCTGGACATGGTGAAAGACTCTTCTTTCTGCCAAGACGAAGCTCAAGGTAATAGGCCCAGATTCAAAGTGTCCTCGGAGCTGTGCTGAGGAGCAACGGTGCTTCAACATTGTCGCAACAATGAGCCCAACTTACATAGTGGCGACTTCCAAGTATCTTCAATGAAGCGGTCGAAGCTTCTGCAATGCGCCTGCCCCAAATGTTAACAAATGGTGAGGATATCACTGGCTTGCACGTACAAGAGGGGTGGGGGCGATCACGCAGGTTGCTGAACGTACTCGATCTACGGACGTAGGTCAACATGCGATCTTGGTCTCAACAACGGATAAACAGGGATCAATCACACTTGTAGATAGAAACCCTGGGTATATTAATGGGTATGGAAACACAAAGGAGGGGGGGATGGGGGGGGAGATCAGGCAAGGCCAAGCTCAGAGCAGGGCGCAAGCAGGTTTTAAACAGGCTCGGCACGATGGGAACTTGGGAATCGTACGTAGTAGTACGGTTCTGAAAGCCAGGCAAACATCCAGCTGGGCAGGCCAGCTCAGGGCTTTTCTAGCTTGTCTTGCAAGATAGAGACATTTTAATGGAGCAAAGTCCAGAAAAGAACGAATTACGGACATCTACGCAGTCGAATCAAGGGCAATTTTTGGCGGAAAGCTTCAGCATCCGACAGCTGCGGGCGGGCAGAGACAATGACGCTGACGGATGGCGGAATGCTTCATGATGTCATCAATGGGTTGCTGGGAGCTGTCGCCGCCCCCGCCTCGCCCCCGCCTCGCCCCCGCTCAAGAAAATGGGTTCGCGCAATATGGAGCATCATGAGGGAAATTGACGGTTGAAATTTTGAGAGCCATAATTGGGGACGCCGCTTTTACCGTTGGACCGCTCACTTCGACAAAGGGGGAGTTCCTCCCGACCTCCCGACCTCCCGACCCCATGCTATTATGACGCCATTAACATGCGCCTACGGATCCGTAGTCGCTCACGTTCCAAAGTTGATGAGACGACCCGATGCCTCGATTTGCCGGGTTTTGAACTAACAAGTCTGATCGCAGGAAAGCCACGACGACGGCATAGTTTTTTCTTTGTTCCAATATTAAACTTGCATGCATTCTTGTCTAAGCAAAGAGCAGGATGTGTCGTCGTCAAGGCTGTGTGTGTGCAAGCAGTCAGTCCGCTGACCAGCCGGCCCATCCGAGCAACGCAAAAAAAAAGAAAAGAAAAAGAAAAGAAAATCCACCCATCAACAGAGTACCAAAAACTTTGACCAACGTGCAGCGCAGCCCTAATTACGTGAGATCCTCCTGGAGCGCCTGGGCAGAATCAGTATCTTCTTCGCGGGGCAGTCTCGTAGACCACGGGTGGTGCCCTGTCGTAGACGATGGTACCTCCGGATACTGGGCGACAATACGATGCGCTCACCCGCGGACTCTCCCGGTACGTCTGTCTCGTGATGCTCGTGTGGCTCGATCTCGGGGAACGGTGGTGGTGGTGATGATGATGGTGAGACCCCTGATGACGTCTGGGAGGAATGATTTCCTCCTTGTAGTAGTAACTTGTGTTTGGCTCTCCCCAGAAACACATCTTGATGGTTTGAATACGGGTGGTGAAATGTTTGGGACAGAGGGAGGCGAGCCAATGAAACAGAATAATGTCAGAACCTTGGAGTCGTTGAATGATGGGGGAAAACCTGGAGGGAACCATGCCGTCTTATATTCACAGGCTGACTGACCAGAGCTGAAGCCCATGTTAATCCGTAAGCCGCTTAATAATAACCTTATCACTTGCCGTCCGTCCCCCAGCCCTGGGCGCGGACACGAGAGGAGCGCCGTCATGCCATGTATATGTGCTCCACCCGTACTGCGTTTTTTTGAGGAACTACCAAACAAGTCAAGGCGGGACTGAGAATCACGACCTCGGTACCTCCGTCTGTCATGCAAGCTTCGTATTTTCAAACGCCCAGATATGGTACATCTACAGTTGATTCCCATGATTGCCTCCCTCATTTCACAATCAAGGATTTTCTTTTTTTCTGCGTAACTAAATGCCTTCCCCACCCATGGCATGGATCCTTAACCCACACTTTTTGAGTTCTTCGCAAATCCAACTTCCACCTTGCCCACTGCCCAGGCAGCAGCATACACCACCATCATGCTCCCAAACACGATAAAGGGCTTTCGCAACGTATCGAGCAATGAGGTCTCGTATGTGATGATGACGTCTCGGTCTCTGAATTCGTCCACCAAGTTTCGGGCCTTGATGGTAACGGAGGTGCGGCCGATAGTATCCAGATACGTCTTATACACACTTATTGAGGTCTCAACGATGGAAGACTCTGGAACTCCGGTGTAGTACTTCACATTGCTGCTCATATCGTCAGTAAAAGTTAACCCTTGGACAGCTATAGCGGGCAGCATGACGTACCGAGCACCTTCAGGGAGGAGAACGCGAAAGTTAATCTGTCCGTACTCAGTTCCTTCTGCCTGTTTGGGACCTTCAAGAAAAGGGACCTTGAGAACATAACCTCCAGTTGTCGTTTTGCGCAGGACGTTGGCAGCGTCCGAGTTCCATCCGATGGTGAAAGGATAGCTCCAGCCGCCGAAGATGGGATAACGGGGCTTGAGCTCCAGCAAAGCCTCCCGCTTGTTGCTCCTGAACCTGGACGTGGACACATTTCCAATGACGTCGGTGAAATAAGGATCGACGCTGCCAACCTGGAGAGGTACACGTATATCCTTCAGAGCCATCGTGGCCGGGCTGAAGAAGGCTGACTGAGCGAACTTGGCGCGGTTAAAAGGGACTGACAAGTTTGCACCAATGTTGTGCAGGGTGTATCGCTCCTCAAAAGCAACGTTGCCGCCCCAGTGGCTGACCTCAATATCGCGATCCAGTGTGGATACGTGGGTGACAGGCTTCGTGAACTCGAATCGAACCTGGGCGGGTGATACAGCCCCAGCAGGTTTCTCGCCAAAGGGACCATAAGCAAGCTCAGCTCCCAGCTTCTGTGGCATCTCCTCTTTGCCCTCGGTGATCTTGGTATAGTCAGGAATCGAAGAAGATGCGGCCTTGACCCTGGTCTTTTGCTTCAGGGTGATGTATGCTGACGGAGCATAGATAGAAAAGTCGTGAACCAAGAATTGTTTCTCATCCTGCTTGATTGCAGGAGGCAGAGGGCGATAGGCTTTCAAGTAGTAAAAGGAGATGCCGAGTGTCTGTTGGCCGCCAGCCTTGAGGGGGGTTGGGAGGGAGATTCGGAAGTATTGAGTATCGCTGAGCCACATGAGTTAGCACTTGATGGACAATGATCCCTTTTGAAAAGCTGAGCATACCTGTTTGGGTCGTACTCGGCTGGTTCTGAGATGAAGTTGCTGACACTGGCATCTTTGCGATCTTTGACTTCGAAACCGCCAACACGAGCTATCTGGTTCGAGGTAAAGGGTAGATAATAATGGCTTTGGGGTTCCTTGGAAATATTCTCGACAAGAACATTGATCTGCTCCTTGACATAGTTCTTCTCTAAAGAGATAATGTGGACTAAATTGACGTTCTTGAAGACCTGCGGCGGCTTGAATAGAGCTGATTGTGAGTCTTTGGATGTAGCAGCGGCGACGACGCTGGATGCAAGGGCCAAAACAGCCGATGCAATTGATACGGGCTTCATGTTGACCAACTAATGTGACCGGCGCTCATTGACTTGCGCGCGCCCAGTGTTGCGGATCTGAAGTCCAAGAAAGTCGATACCGATGCACCCTGAGTCCTTCCTCAGGCTACGTAAACCAAAAGCTACGACAAGTAGGGAGCTTAGGGATGGCGTGTGGTGGGAGTTTGTTGTTCCGGTCTCCGAATTGGATCTGGTACCAGGAGTTTCAGGCCGCCGGCCAGACATTCTCGCTTGCAACGAGCTGCCACCGATCACTCTACATTTTCGCTTCCATGTGGTTATTACAATAAGGAGATGCACCGCTTCTCGCCGACGTTCAAGACAATGCGAGAAGAAGCACTGAATGGGCCGACCTTTTGTCAAGCGAAAAAAAGAGCATGGAATTGCAGTGACTTCCGCACCTGAGGTGAGGGCTCTCAATGTCTCATTTCCCATCCCCATATAATAAGCACGGTAGGTTACGTGATGCGTGAGACGGGATGCTAATTCCACTCTCAATTGCCGGCTCGAGGCGGTGTCGGCGGCAGCTGGGCTGTAATAATCGGTGAGCGAAGCTCAGTTTTGATCTTTGATGCTCAGAGAAGTAAATGATCATGATTTTACTCCGTAACTCGGCCTGAATTCTGTCACTGCCGTGCTCGTAAGGATGACAAGAATACTGTCACAGGCAGGCTCGAGTTCATTTATTCGTAGCAGTTAACCTTTAAGTCTGGCATCAATCCACCAAGTCAGTCATTGAGAGCTTCGACTTCCTGCCTGTCTGCCTGCCAGTTGGTTGATCTTGTGTACTCTGGTGGGCCGGGTGCGGCACCAGCCACTGGAAGATCCGGGTCGTCCAGTGGCTGCCCGTCAGAGTGCCCACTGCTCGATGCCACAAGTAAACATGACTGGGAGCTCCCTCACAGCTGTCCGTCGAAGTCCCGGCCTCAGCGGAAACCATCTCCACACTCTTTTCTTCTCTTTGTCCCCTCACATCTCCATACATATCCTCAGTATCTGTTACAGACATTGCTACTGGTTCTGTTCGACCTTCAATTTGCGGTGGACGTTTCATTTCCCACCCTCTGCCGGCCCTCCACACTCGATCGCAGCTTCGTACAAGTCGAATCAAGCTCGTGCTCCAGCTACCCCTCCACCCCGCCGTCGTCACGTCGTCACAACTCCAAAATGGTTGGTCTTGGGCCACGTCCGCCTCCCTCTAGGAAGGGTACGTCTGGATGGCTTGGATTTCTATGGTTACTTCCGTGACTCGCCTTTGTTGTTGAACTCGCTTATTGTCCGAGCTTGTTGGTCGATTTTCATCTTCTCCCGGCGGTCCTCACCGGCTGTTCCACACAGACTATTGGTCAATCTTTGCGGCTTGACATTGTGACGCAAATTCCAACCACAAACTGTGGCTCCATCGTTCCATTGCATATCACTCAAGATGGCAATCTGTCAACCATCAACGAGAAGACCAGGAGGGGCCTCCGATTGGGTGTCACCACACCTGAGACGGGCTACATAGTAATCTCCTCGTCTATTCCGATGCGAGAGAGATTGAAGGAATTGACCTCAAAGCATATCAATCATCAATCAAAAAACACGTTTATAGTCGAAAATGGCTGACCAGGCTTCATTTGCAGGTTCGAAGACGGACTTCCCCCAGGACTTGCTCGAACAAGTCAAGAAACTCGAGGACCTCTTCACCGTTGATACACAGACGCTGAAGAAGATTTCGGATCACTTTGTGTCCGAACTCGCCAAGGGTAAGGTTCTTGAGCAGGAAGATATTAAGACCCTGTCTAACTGAAATATGCCTGCAGGTCTGAGCGTCGAAGGTGGAAGCATTGTAAGTCCAATACTCAAACAGTGGCAAGGTGAAAAATGCGTTTAACAAATCTTGCAGCCCATGAACCCAACTTGGGTAATGTCGTTTCCAGATGGCAATGAAACGGGCACATTTCTTGCTCTTGACATGGGCGGTACCAACCTGCGAGTTTGCCAAATTACCTTGACCGATCAGAAGTCCGAGTTTGACATCATTCAGTCAAAGTATCGCATGCCAGAGGAACTCAAGACTGGCAATTGTGACGAGCTTTGGGAGTACATCGCCGACTGTCTGCAGCAGTTTGTCGAGACTCACCACGGTGATTGCGCAAACATTGATACTCTCCCTCTTGGATTTACCTTTTCATACCCGGCTACCCAAAACTACATCGATGAAGGTATTCTTCAGCGATGGACCAAGGGATTCGACATTGCTGGTGTCGAGGGAGAGAATGTCGTCCCCATGCTGAACTCTGCCCTTGAGAAGAAGGTACACCCTCATTCAAACTAGCACCTGCTACCAAATAATTGACAACTAACTATTGGAAATGATAGGGTGTGCCCATAACATTGACCGCCTTGATCAACGACACTACGGGAACCTTGATCGCTTCTGCCTATACTGACCCCAAGATGAAGATCGGATGCATTTTCGGAACAGGGTGTAACGCCGCTTACATGGAGGACATTGGCTCCATTCCCAAATTAGCCCATATGAAGCTGGCACCCGAGACACCAATGGCGATCAATTGTGAATGGGGGGCCTTTGATAATGAACACAAGGTCCTGCCACGAACGGAGTTCGACAAGGTTATCGACCGGGACTCTCCTCGACCTGGTCAGCAGGCCTTCGAGAAGATGATTGCGGGCTTGTACCTAGGAGAAATTTTCCGACTCGTTCTGATTGACCTCCACGACAATGGCGACCACATTTTCGCTGGCCAAGATATTTCTCTCCTCCGCAAAGCCTATTCTCTGGATTCGTCTTTCCTCTCTGCCATTGAAGAGTATGTACCCCACCCGCGCATTCGTATGGAATCGTTCGTATCTAACTTGGCCATGCGTGCAGGGACCCGTTCGAGAACTTGCAGGAAACCCAAGATTTGTTCGGTTCCAAATTGAACATAACTTGCACTCGCCCCGAGAGTGAGCTTATTCGACGGCTCGCTGAGCTTATTGGAACGCGAGCTGCTCGCCTTTCTGCTTGCGGTGTCGCCGCCATCTGCAAGAAGAAGAACTACAAGACGTGCCATGTCGGTGCTGATGGCTCCGTCTTCAACAAGTACCCTCACTTCAAGGCCCGTGGTGCTCAGGCTCTCAGAGAGATTCTTGACTGGCCCGCCAAGTCCAATCCCAAGGAAGAAGAACCCATTGAGATTCTTGCTGCCGAAGATGGCAGCGGTGTTGGCGCAGCTCTCATCGCAGCTTTGACTTTGAAGAGGGTCAAGGCTGGTAATCTTGCCGGTGTCCTGCACCCTGAGCATTTTAAATAGTTGCAAATATACAGTCTGTTATCTGCCTGGGAACAGATAGGACCGCAAAGGGAAAGCATGTGTCATTTTCGTGTCAATGCTCCCGGAGACTGGCTTACGATGGGGCGAACCCAGAGTCAGATGAGGTCCTTATTCAAGGCGATTTCACGCATACATCACCAGTGGTAGGCGATGTTGTCGCAGAGGCAGGCAACAAAAGTGCCGTACAATGATTATCCTGTTCATCCCACCGTTTCCTCTCCCCTTTGTTGTTTGGACGGCGTGCCCCCATATATGCATAAATCCTTTCCCTAGCCGTTATCCCATGAAAGTACACACGGGCAGCCTGTATACTGTTCACGTAAATCAGCCAACTTCAACTCACACGAAGAGCATGCATGTATGCTTTGGTGCATACTTACTGTTCAAAGTCCAGTACCTCCGACGTACACCCTCCCACTCACCCTTGCCATCCTCCGCCAAAGCAGCCATATCAACAGCCCTCTCTTGCCACTCAATGTCCAAGCCGGCATCGGCGCCGTGCATTTCCACAACACTGGTGTACACATCATAGCACACTTGTCGGTCGGCACCCAGCCCATTGAAGAAACTAAATCGGCCTTCCTGGTCCATCAATCCTGGGATGTACTCCGTAAAGAACATCTTGAGCTGGGCATAATCCTCCCCAAATGTGTCAAAGTAGATGGCATCGTATACCTCCCCTTGTTCCAGGAGCTTAGGCACGACCTCTTGCCATTTCCCGGCCCAAATCTTGTATGCGCCTTCTTCAGGTCCGCTCTTCTCCCATGTAGGACCGAATTTGGAATCCGGGTTAGATACGTGCTCGAGTACGGAGGGATGCGCTTCGATGATGTGGTGCCTGGAAGGTCTCGTATCGGCAAACATCCCATCGATGATGCCCATGCCGAAACCAATGTTGAGAATGCGCTTTCCGGGCTTCGAATCTGGCAGAAGGGCAGCGACGGACTGGCGCATGATGTCCGTTTCCCAGGACATCATGACGCCGTTGAGATGGGAGTCGACGAGCTTGGAAGAGTCATAGGTCAATGCGGATTGAAGGTACTCGTCACTCGTCACGTTCTTCTCATCGGCGTCGGCGGGGACGAAGCGTGCGGGCTGTGCGGAAAGCTGGTCTTCAGAAGTGTCCATTGCGACCGTGTCAGCTTCTTTGGCGTTCTGTTCGGCGCTCGTTCCCTCCTCGACAACGCCCTCTTCCTCCCCATCTGACCCTGACGAGAGCTCCTCATATCCATCCATCAGGCCGAATAATAGCTCGGCACGAACACCGGCATCGACACACATATTATAGAGCGCTCTCCGACCCAAGCGGTGGGCTACGCAGCCGGGGGTCTCATTGTTGCTGTCCACGTCGTTCCAGATGGCGCCTGAGAGGAAGAGCTCCTGCAGCACCTCCTTTGCTTCCTCAACGCAGCCGTCCTCGCCTTCCTCGACGTTATTGGAGTCGGGGCCAGCTGGGCCGCATGCGCGAATGGCGGCGTGGAGGGGGGTTTCGCCGGTTTTGGGGTCCTGGGCGCTGGCTTTGCCCCGGACATGGAGCAGCTTCTTGAGTTCTGATGTGTCATGGCCCCAAGCGTGGTACAGGATGTCGCGGGTTTCTTGAGGACAATCGGGGGATATCCTTGAGGGCATGGAATCATCGATGGTGGGGGTCATGATGCGGCGCGGATATGTACATACAGTACATGTGTATAGCTTCAATAATTGGCTTGCCTGTTACAGCACCTACATATTACTAGACTCAAAAGATGAGGAAAAAAAAAAAAAAAAAAAAAGTCGACGTCCAGGTTTGCCCCGCCTTGGCCCAAGCCGATTGCGGATCCAATTTGCGTATTCAGTCTGCTGGTCCCGCTGCAGACAAGAACTGGAACGGCCTGGGATGGCCTGGGATGGCCTGGGATCTCCTTGGACTCGGTCCACCTTGTGGAGTCACGTTAACCAGGGGTCTATATGTATCCAATTAGATAAAAGTAAACTAGAGATACATACAGATCCTGGTTAACGTGACTCCACAAGGTGGACCGAGTCCAAGGAGATTGCCTGCCGGTCCGGTCCCCTCGCACGTTGCTTTGGCCGCAAGCATGATTCGCCAATGCCAATGCCTGCCCTCCTCAGAACCTCGGTTCCGGTTCGAGGCATTCAACCATATTCCATTCTCGGAGCGTATCTTCAATTCAGCATCTCCTCTCCTTTACCCACTCCCTCTGTGCTGTTAAGATTCTTCCCCACCAATTGTCGGTAAGAAAGGTCATTCTTGCCACTCTTACTCGAGCGGATCTTGCTGCATCTGCATACGCACAACAGCCCTTGGAAACCATCAAGCCAAGGCAGATTTCAAAGCCGAGCCCGGCGTTCTCATCATGAAATTCGGCGAGCAGCTACGGTCGAGCGTCATCCGCGAATACCAATGGTATTACATCGACTACAACGGCCTCAAGGCCGAACTTAAGAAGGCCACGGGTCCGGTCAGGACCGGCGATGCTGCGGGCAATGAATGGACCGAGGAGGACGAGATCCGATTCGTGGGCAAGCTGGAAGCAGAGCTCGAGAAGGTACACACCAAGCAGCAGGTAAAAGCGATGGAGATTTCGAGACGGATTGCTGTCAGCGAACACGAGGTCAAGGATGTTGTGAACCGACTCAACAAGCGTGGCCTCGGTGAAGATGGTCCAAGCGAAGAGGAATTCATGCTGCTAGAGGAGGATTTGAGTGACATCATTGCCGATGTCCACGATTTAGCCAAGTTCGTGCAGCTCAACTACACTGGCTTTTACAAGATCATCAAGAAGCATGATGTAAGTCTACTGAATGGGCAATGGCTCGATGAAACTTGTTACAGCGCGATTGTCAATTGACCAATCTGTTAGAAAATGACCGGCTGGCACCTCCGTCCTGTTTTCGATACTCGGCTCAAGGCAAAGCCATTCTACAAGGAGAATTACGATGCTTCCGTTATCAAGCTGTCCAATCTTTACGATCTCGTTCGAACACGTGGTAATCCCGTCAAAGGTGACAGTGCTGCTGGAGGTGGCCAGGCAAATTTTTTCCGTCAAACGACAAAGTACTGGGTCCATCCAGACAATGTAACCGAATTAAAGCTCATCATCTTGAAGCACTTGCCGGTGCTCGTTTTCAATGCCAGTAAAGAGTTCGAACAACAAGACTCGGCCATCACATCTATTTACTACGATAATCCCGATAAATGGGACTTGTACGAGGGCCGTCTGAAGAAGACTGAAGGTGCCGAGGCCATCCGACTTCGATGGTACGGAGGCATGCAGACCGAAACTATTTTCGTTGAACGGAAAACCCATCGAGAAGACTGGACTGGTGAAAAATCTGTCAAGGCGCGTTTCGCGATTAAGGAGAAGAACGTGAATGCCTACATGAGGGGCGAACTGCTCCCTGCCGCCATTTTTGAAAAGGCGCGCAAGGAGGGCAAAAAGTCGGAAAAGGCTATTGCTGAAGATGAGCGACTAGCCTCCGAGATTCAATGGTCCGTCCTCAAAAAGGGTTACAAGCCTGTGTGCCGTTCGTTCTACAATCGGACTGCGTTCCAGCTTCCAGCCGATGCACGAGTACGTATCTCTCTCGACACAGAGCTGACAATGGTTCGCGAGGATAATCTCGACGGCCGCTCTCGATCTGGAGACAATTGGAGACGCATGGACATTGGTATTGATTGGCCTTTCTCACAATTGCCCGCTGAAGATGTTGTCCGATTTCCTTATGCCATTCTCGAGGTGAAGCTCCAAACACAAATGGGACAAGAATCTCCCGAGTGGGTGCGTCAACTCATCTCATCTCACCTCGTTGAGTCCGTACCCAAGTTTTCCAAGTTCATTCACGGCACAGCGTGCCTGTTCCCGGACAGGATCAATCTCCTGCCCTACTGGATGCCGCAGATGGACGTTGACATACGCAAACCTGCCTCGCATGACTTTGGCATTCGCCGACCCGGTCTCTCTGGCACAGCCAACACGTCCGATGACGATGAAGAAGATCTGGATTCTAATGACGAAGAAGATCGTCCAGCTCCTCGCGCAGCAACCTCCAATAGCCAATCTAGCGCACGAGCTCTCCCTGCACCGGCAGACACAGAAGGCCAGACGGTTGATCAACCGACCGGCAACGAAGATTATCCCATTTATGACTCTGACGGTGAATACGACCCCAATTATGAGTTGGAGGAGGCGAGGCGGATCGGAGGCTGGCACTACTACTTCACGCTGTTTGCCACCAAGGGTCGCGCAGCTCGCGACGGAACACTAAATGTGCTGAAGTATCTCATTCCCAAACCTCGCAGCACCGAGGTCCCTCGTAGCGCTCGACTCCAGATGCTTTTCGGCTCTGGTGCCATTCAGTCAAGGAAGTTCAAAGCGCCCCCAGGCAAGAAGATCTATGTTCCTGTTCGCGTAGAGCCCAAGGTCTACTTCGCCGCTGAACGAACATTCCTCGGCTGGGTAAGTCAGAGAAAAGACAATTGAGCAAGCTGCCAGCCCCTCTGATTTCGCGCCGTATTTGCTGACCAGCCACGCGTAGCTCGAATATTCCATTTACATCGGCACGATTGCCACCACACTTCTCAACTTTGGGGATCATCCCACACGCACATCGTTCTGGATCTCGGGCATCTTCACACTCCTGGCTATTCTGAGTCTGTGCTACTCTGTCGGTGTCTACCTGTATCGAAGCAAGTCGATTCGCGACCGCAAGGCAGCTCGGTTCTACGACAAGTGGGGACCCAGTGTGCTCTGCGCGTCCTTGTTCGTTGCTGTATTGCTAAACTTTGCTTTCGAGGGAAGAGAGAGACGCGTGTGGTGATTAGAAGAGCGAACGGGTTGTACATAAGTCATAAATGCTAATTAGCCAGGTGGGAGTCTCCTTTGGATGACAGCGTCTACTGTAGTATTGATCGGCCGGGTAGCTCGTACAATGTATGTAGCGGAGAGGGCATCCATCAATCGAAGCACTAAACTGGTCCTCTTGATTTACTTGGCAAAACCTGGGTGACGAGCACATTCACACATGATACTACCACCATGAGTACACATTTTTAAAACACAGATTGTGTTCATACACAAGAGATATTTGAACCCAGAACGCCAGGCCTCGCAAACGATGATGGAGCTCTCCATCCCTTCCCCCACCCCAGACCCCCCCGCCCCCCTTTGCCGAAACTCGTAAACAAAAACTTCTCATGCCGACATTACGAAAACCCCAGTTTCACCTCTTCCGTTCCCTACACAACGGCCGTCACTCTCCGTACATTCTTCCGTGCACCCTCGCCTGTCACGGAGATGAGGTTCTCTGTTTCCAAGCTTCGCATGACTTGGTTGAACTCGGATGATTCGACGGGCATGCTTGCCGCGTCGCTTAGGCGCTTGGCTACGTCGGACCAGCGGACACTGTTCCCACCGGCAGTCATGTCATCCAGCAGTTTGAGGATGGCATCTCTCAGTTCGTCTCGTCGCTTGCGGTCCGCGGCACTGGTTCCTTCTGTCAGGAGACTCATGTCGATGCGGCCTTGTGAGTCGGTGGCGGCGGTCTTGAGAGCGGTCTGGATGAGGCGATTGGCTTCGCGGACGTCGTCCCGGGTGACGACGTCGGAGAGCCTCATCTTGGCATGGGCCTCGGAGAGACGAATCATGCTTTCGAGCTGTCGTGTCGTGGCGGTGATGCGCTTCTCTGCGGCACGGACGTCTTGGCCGAGAGCGCGCATGGCAATGTAGCAGCTGACGAGCTCTTCGCCTGCCTCTTTAGTGATGACGGGCTGGATCTGAGACCGGGCGTAGGAGATGTACATCGTGAGGAACTCGATTGGCAGGATATCATTGCTTGTGGGGGCATGTTGAGGTTTGTCTTCGAGGTAGAGCGACAGGAGATGCTTCGCCAACCGCTTGTCGGTCTTCTCGTCGACACGATCGAGGATCAGGTAGACGAGATCGAAACGAGAGAGGAGGGTAGGAGGAAGGTCGATGTTCTGGGGGACAGACAGGTCCGGGTTGTAGCGGCTGCCGATGGGATTGGCAGAGGCCAGGATACTGGTTCGGGCGTTGAGCGTGGTGATGATGCCCGCCTTGGCCACGGACACGGTCTGCTGCTCCATTACCTCGTGGAGCACAGAGCGAGTAGAGTCTGACATCTTGTCAAACTCATCAATGCAGCAGACACCGCCGTCTGAGAGAACAAGGGCGCCGGACTCAAGAACAAGTTGTCTCGTCTCGGGATCGCGCGTCACATACGCTGTGAGACCGACCGCGGATGAGCCTTTGCCGCTGGTGTAGATGCCTCGCGGGGCAATCTTGTGAACGTATGCAAGGATCTGCGATTTGGCCGTGGAGGGATCACCGCAAAGCAGCACATTGATATCACCTCTGTACTTGGGGCTACCACCCTTGTGGAATGTCTTATTGGTACCGCCAAAGAGTTGCAGCAGAATACCCTTTTTGACGTCATCGGCCTCGTAGATTGAAGGGGCGAGAGATCTGGCAAGTAGCTCATAGATGTCATCACGAGCCGCAGTCTCTCTGATTTTGGCCTCCTCTTCGGGAGTAATGACTCGAGTCTCCTCCAGCTCGTTGCTGCCTTTGTCTGCCTCGTCCTCGCCGGTGACGCCGAGTGTGGTCGCGTCGGCACCCATGCGCTTCTTGTCAACTTTTTGAACATGGAGAACATCCACATAGGTTTTGTAAACGCTCTTGATTGCCCGTTGACGTGGGTTCACGCGCACAGGACTGACACGGAAAATGCCCGTCAGCTCCACACGATCACCGGCTTTACAGAAGTCGACCAGTTCGTTGTACACACAAACAGAAACAGAGTGGGGGGTTTGGCCGGGAGGAACTGCGTCAGGTGTCTCCTGCAGCTTGATGACTTGCTTGTCCTCGAAGGAGCATCTGTTGTGAACAATCTGCATCGAGTTCTTGGAGTTGCAGATCGGGCGAGGGCATTCAGTTGGCTCACGAATCTTGCCACGGTCAAGCCCGACATTAACGGAGTGGTTGCAAACATTGCAGCGGAAGAAGGCGTCCTTCATATCGGGGATCACAGGAGTTGTTCGAATGACGAGACCCTTGATACAGATCAAGCGGTCCATGTCTAGAAAATAGAGTCAGTAAAACCAAAAACCTTTTGAGCAGCTTCTGCGGAACACAGAGTAAGATGATGTGTTGGTCCCTTACCAGATGGGTTCAGATCTCTCAAATTCGTGGGCTTATCGAGACCAAATGGACGAACAACGTAGATGGATGAAGATACCTGGTCCTCCAGTGAGGGTTGATCTTGCGGGGGGCGAGGTGTAGCAGGTTCATCCGGTCGGTCAGAGCTGGGAAAGCCGGGCTCCGAGCTCTGAGTACTGTTCTGCGTATCTCGTTGGCCCGCGCTGCTTTGTGAGTATCCATTTCTGATCGTTTCAGCCCGAGCAAGCTCGACCATCATGTCGTGAACAGACTGGTCCATAACAGGGACAATTTCTTGGGGGTAAGCCTGGATCTGATGCCACAGCTTACGTGTCGGGGGGTAGAGGTCCAGATCAGAGATGTCGAGATAAAGCCTGGTAGTGCCGAGGAGCAACATGTTCTCCAGCGCTTCCCAATACGGCTTGGACTCAGCATCCGGAGCTTCACTCACATCTGCATCCGAGAACCCGTCTCGATACATTCTGTACTTTTGAGTGAAATTTCGCAAAAAATCTTTGAATGAAGCGAATGTATCGTCAATGGAGACCGTGGTACCCCAGATGAGGCTCTGGCCGTGCCCGCCCAAATGGTCAGCCTCGGACGTATTTGGGTCTCGGTTGGTAAACGACGCAGCATCTGATCCAGGAGTCTGGCCCTCTTGGACGACTCTGCCGGTATCGTCCAAGATGATGCGGCGCGGGGCACGAGGCGTACGCATTGCATCTGAATTGATATCACCACGTCTATAAGCGGCGGAGCTACCACGATCTGAACCGACAAACAGACCACTGCTTTCACTGCGCAGCTCTGACCGCTGTCCAAGGGATCTACCAGGACTGGAACTCGGCTCGTAGCGAATCGGTGATGATTCTATATAAAATGAGTCAGTGGTTGTTCGTCCGCCTCGACAGCATCCCAATTTTGTGACTTGGTCGTGATGACTGACCTCCTGCGAGAGTACCGCTTGCTCTGGGCGTTCTTTGAGGGTCATCCCGCGGCGTCTGCGACTCTGACATTTGTCGCAGAGGGGAGCTTGGAGTAGCAGCTTGACCATCTGTGGTCTGGCTATCGGTCATCTGTCTCAACGGGGAAGATACATCTCCATTCGCGCCATCCTCTCGGTCACGGCCAGCGGCGGGAGACGAGGACCGAAAGAACATTGGGCTCGAAGCGAGCTGTGAAGGGGGGTTGCGAGGGGTGTTTGCCTCGGACTGGCGAGTAGATCGACGAGGTGTGCCGGACTGCGAGCTACGCTGCCGACGATGAGACGGCGACGACATGATGGAGTATTGTTTGCTTTGCGATCAACGTAGGTTGAACCGACAAGAAAGTTGAATTATCAGGAATGGGTGAATGGGTATGCGTGCATGAAGGGACAGCGCCCAAGCAAGGGAAGCGCGTCACGCGTTAATGAGTTTCTCGAAACACGAAATCCCAATCTGGTTAGGCGGGCCCAAGCGGGGAGGAGGTGCCTTGCTGGAGGACCCCGGGTCATCGGAGTCCGGCCAAAGTATTCAGCCGCAGAAGCAGTCTCTCCAATTGTCCCCCGAGCTGGGTCGCCCAGGCACAAGCACAGCTGTCAGTTGCGAGCCAGAGCCAGGCCAACTCGTCCAACGGCGACGTGGGCACACTCATATCACTCGCAACAACACCCACCCACAATGTCTCCCAGAATGTCTCTTTTCTCGGTCGAGGCCGTGCTCATCCTTGGGACTGAGGACGGTGCCAGGATCTTGGCCAAATACTATTCCTCCCCTCATGGCACAGGCGCAGGTAAAATCCAAACACCTGTCATCCTTCCTTGCCTCACAGAGGTGGGAGATAAAGTACCAAAGATTATAGGAATAACATTGAATCTAATTGATCCAATCTAGGCGGCACAGCATCCAGCAACCCATTTACCGACCTGAAAGCCCAAAAAGCATTCGAAAAGGGTCTCATTGAAAAGACAGCCAAGCAGACCGGCGATATCATCCTTTACGACAACAGGATCGTTCTGTACAAGCTCGAGTCCGATGTCATGATCTATGTCGTCGGCAGTCTGGACGAAAACGAAATATTGTTATATAACGCGGTGCTTGCCATTCGCGACTCGCTACACCTGGTCTTCAAGTACGGGCTCTACCTCGTCCCCCCCCCCAAAAAAAAAAGAAAAAACATAATGCCAGTAATAAGAGTTGACTGACCCGCATCGTTCTTGCGACACAGACAATCCGTCGACAAGCGCACTATTATCGAAAACTACGACCTCGTGTCTCTCGCTATCGACGAAATTGTCGACGACGGCATCATCCTCGAGACTGATCCCACGATTATTGTTCAGCGCGTCAGCAGAGCGCCGACGCAGGACGTCCCTATTGGCCGCATTGATCTTAGCGAACAGGGCGTGAATAATCTTGCACAATTGGGCAAGTCGAAACTCGCAGATTGGTTACGGCAGGGCCTCTAAAGTGGCGTTGGAGAGCCTGCCTGTATGAAGGGGCTCGGCAAGTCGACAAAAATCGGGAATGGACGACTTCGTAATGGAAAAGGAGGCGCCTGTTGCTGCTTCTATTTCCCTATTTATTTGACAAGAAGATAAAAAAAAAAGGCAACGCTTTACTGTTTACTCAGCGCCGCATGAAAGGAAAGATTTCATCAAGTCAAAATTTACACCATCCGGGATAGTAGATCGAATTCAGAGAGGACTAGACCCAGGGGAAGGCGGTTTTTTGTCTCTGCTACCTCTAATAAAATCTCATTCTAAGCTCTAATATCGGATGCCGCCTTGCGAAGGCGATTCATGACCGCAGCTGCAATATCCAGCTCGTCATCAATGCCGTCTACGAAAATCATGGCCACCCCTCGTCTATCCAACTCCCGCAAAGCAGAGAACAATCCCCGCGCTATTCGCTTTGTATCTTGGCCCAGGCTGATGTCGAACACCTCTCCAATGACATCCCCCTCTTGATTCTGCAAATCACCGGCGTATACCTCGTACGACGACTCACCATGGTCGTCATCCCGACCAGCAGACAGATGCAAGTCGTTGCACTGCAGGCCAGCCGCTGCCCGCCATCTCTTTGTTCGTATGATTCCCACGCGCTTGTGAGAGTTTCCATTCGTCGACTGTGTGTGTGTGTGCCCGTTGGTAAGTGCCACAGCGGCATCCGCATCCGCCGCGGCAATTCCATCCTTGCCGGCTCGGTAGGTTGATTCGTACAGCACGACCCTCGCTTTCGGGCTATAGTGCTTGTATTTCATGCCTGGTGCCCGGGGGGCCACATTGCCCTCCTCGCTCTGGTCCTTGTACGCTCGGACGACATCCTCCCAGCCAGGGCAGCTACGAAGATCTTCCATTCCTATGCCGCCTGGCCTAAGAACAACGGGCGGATCACAGAGACCGTCTACGACTGTGCTTTCCACGCCCACTTGACACGATGCCCCGTCTAGGATCATTTCTATCCTGCCATCCAGGTCGTCTTTGACGTGCTGGGCCGTTGTGGGCGACGGTTTCGTGGAAGCATTCGCCGAAGGGGCAGCCAGCGGCACGCCGGCAAGTTTGATCAGCGTCAGAGCCAACGGCGACGAAGGCATCCTTACACCGAATGACTTGAGGCCGGCAGTTACTTCGGGTGCCAGCGGAGAGGGATCCGGGATCGGCAGCAGTATCGTCAGAGGGCCAGGCCAAAACTTCTGGATCAGAGACTTGTAACGGGCGGGTATGACATCGTCACTGCTGCCCTTGTCCCCCAGCAAGCTCCGCAGCATACGTAAGTCGGACACGTGAACAATGAGCGGGTTGTCTGATGGCCGCCCCTTGGCCTCGTAGATGCCCTTCACCGATCCGCTCCTCGTGGCATCCGCGCCCAGACCGTAGACTGTCTCTGTGGTGAAGGCAACCGGCGTGTCTTTGGTTCGGAGATGCTCTGCCGCGGGTTGCAAGGCCGCCACAGCTTCGTTAGCCTCGGGGTCGATATGCCAGAGTTCTAATCTGTCAAGTGAGCCCTTTGAGTCGTCGAAATGGCCCAACGACGAACCCCCTCGGGGTATCGACACCACCCGAGTTTCCATGGCGGGCGGGGTCATGAGACGAGGCGAGCTGGTGAGAAATCGGGCCAACGCCGATATAAGTCGAGCCAACGTGACACGAAGAATGGGTGGTTTCCAGCTGAGAGCGTCAAAAGGGGCCGGGCTCTGCGAAAGTCGTGGTAAGAACGAGCTTGATCTTATATCTTGCAAAGATCTAGTCTAGCTGGGTGGGCATCGATTGGCGATTTTTTTTTCATGAGCTGTTAGAAGTAAAGGGTCATTTGGAATCAAGTTGGTAACCATAATTTTCTGATACATTCTTTTTCTGGGGACCCTCGGATGCGAATGCCGTAATACAGCACCACCATCCACTTTTTTGTACTTTTTTGCAACACCAATCTTCCGAGTCAAGTACCTATTCTGTCACGCAGAGACGAGCAAAAACATGGTTTAAGACTTCAATCTCGTATGGATCATGATTTTGACGTTTCAAAAAAAAAATTGGAGCAACGAACGGATTGAGAAAAAAAAAATGGACTCGCCGGGAATTGAACCCGGGACCATTCATATGCAACTATTACTGATAGTTTAGGAAAGTCCAAAGACTATCCAAGCTTTCACAGGTGCGAAACGAAGATCATACCCCTAGACCACAAGCCCATTTCCCCGTTCTACAACAGGGGCTCGAGTTGACAACTTGGGAATTATTATTGCCTATAACCTGCAAAACATAAGGTCATTATTTTGTCCAAGGACGCACCCTATAGCATAGCATAATTCAAGTTCCTCGCGATTTATTGACACTGTATAAGTAACGTTTTCGGATGTCCCACCATCTTCACCCATGATTGGCCATCATAATAATAATAGCCACCGCAGCGACCGTACAGCGGCTAGGTTTTGACAGCAGCTGTCCCCTGAATAGTAGTTTCCTCTTGTGACCATTATACGCAGTGTACGACGGCTTTTATTTTTTATTTTTTTACGTTTCATCATTTGTCCAAGCCTTCATATTTGAACGTCCCCGTCGGGCATAGTTGACTTAGTTCAGTGGTCATCAATTCACGAAATGCTACCGACTACCAAAACTTATCCCCGCACCAGCCCCCTGGCCCTCTTCATCTCCTCAGTCGTCAACACCCATTCAATGCTACCGTCATCGTCATTCAAGAGCTCCTCCCACTCATCATCCTCCATATTGGCCACCATGAGAAGCTGTATCACCTTCCCAAACACCTCTCGGACACCATAATCCCCCTTTGATACGATATTCACAATACTTGTGAAGTCCCTCTCTACACGGACTACACCAAATGGACTCGTCTTGCCAACATAGGTTAGTATCTTCTTCTCCAAGATCTTGGACAAGTACCGCGCAGTCATATCTAAAAGGATGCTGAATGTGCCGGGGGTCATGATTCGCGCGATAGATTTCATCAATTGGTCCCAGCCGTGTTCGAATCGCCGGCGAACTTGGTCCAGGAGATCCCCCTCATCCTCGTCATTTTGCTGCGCCATTTCACTCAAATCCTCTTCAGTGAGGGTATAATCGGCGTCGCGGAAAGTTTCGCTGATCACGGGCCGTAGGCGGAGCTTGACGACATGGGTGAAGAGGACTTGGATACCCTCACTCAGTAGCTCGGTGGATTTGGTAATGAAGCCCGTCTCGAGGGTATGCAACGCATTGGCTACAAAGGCGACGTCCTTCTCGAACGGAAAGTACTCGTGCAACGACCCTTGCAATGTTACGCCATTCGCTTGACCCTCCGCAGCCGTGATGCGACCTTCAATGATCCTTCTCAGGTACTCGTTTGACATGTCCAAGCTGTTGATAAGCACCATGAATTGTATGATTTTATCCGCTGGAGGCAATCCTTCGTGTGCGATGGGCCTCGGATACGACTCGTCTCGCATTTTGCGTTGAATCATGCCGATAAAATCTGTACTCAGAACTCGGCCCACCGCAGGAATGACGGATGAAACAACATCGCGTTGTGATGTCGATATGGATTTCTGGACCACGTTGTTGACAATGTACATGACATCATCCACGGCCGTAATTATGAACGGCGCATTCCCCTCGATGGACTTATTCAAGCTCAGAGATAGACCAGTAGGATATTCATCCAATTGGAAAGCCTTCTCTACAGATCGCCGGAAGAAGAAGGTTGTCATGACGTTGTACGGGGAGGTAAGCTTCGCCGACACCTTGCGATAGAGGTTTGATTTCACCAGCAATTCTGGCAGAGCCAAAGAAGCATCTTCATCATTTGCATCCTATGCTGTGATTAGAAATCAAGATTCGAGCGTTCAGCTTGGCGAGACGGTATGATAAAAACTCACCATGCATTTTCCTGACAAAAACCGGGTGTACAAGGCCCATCGACCAAGCATGACAGCAATCTCGCTGAGCAGTCCATCCACCTCCTTCATATTGACGCCCTCATCCTCGCTTGATCGTGAGTTATTACCTCCTACCGAAGGGGAACTGATTCGGGGTGTACCACTCCTGGGAGCTTGTGGTAGAAAGCTCTGTACCAGGAATGAAAAGGGATAACTTTTAACGTCGGTAATCTTCCTGTCCACGCCTCTTTCATCGCTCCACGTGTCGAGGATAATGCCACCTTGGACATCAGCCTCCATCTGTAGCCGCTCGATTACCCTGACCATCTTCCCGGCACCGTAGTGCCGCTCCACGAGGCCCCCGTGGGAATCTACAATTTGCGCAATATGCTCAAACAACTTTGTTAAAGCGTTGGCATAAAAGAAGCCTTCTTTTCCGTTTTGCCCGCTCAAAGAGTCCTTGAATGTAGCGCGGGCCGTCCCCGCGACCCCTTGGCAGACATAACGCCCATATACATCCAGACCGACATCTGTTCGCCCAATCAAAGGGAATAGCTTGAAGAAGCGTGTGACCTTGGTTCCGTCGCCTTCTCCAGCAGCCTTCTCGAACTCGCGCAAGAAGAGAACGCAGAGAGACTCTCTAGCACTTTCCAAGGTCACCCATGGAGGGTCTGGAACCTCCACACTGGGTACTATACTTGCGGCGAAAGCCCCCTTGGCAATTTCTTCGGGAATCTTGCTTGCTCGCGACAAGTATCCTGCAGCCGCCTCCCAGTCTTGCGGCGCGCCCATGGAGCCAACCACACCATTGACGCAGGCCTTGAGCTCGGCCACTTGCTCCACGACCCCGAGTGTATCTTCCACGCGGCTCTTCTCCAAATCAAGCTCCTTCACCCTGCTGCTGAGACTGCCGGCAGTCTCGGCGGCCGAAGAAAGCATGTCATTATTGATGGACCTCGCAGCAATGACCTGCGCACCGAGGCCGGCACGTAACAAGTCCAATCGGCCGAGACCTCGTGACAAGTCGGGCTGTGAAGCAAAAAGGGAATCGAGCCGGGCCGTGATTGCGGACTCTCGGTCGTGCAAGGCTCGCAGCGCAGCTCGCAAATCGGCCACGTTGGAGACGTGACTGAGGGGCGACTCGGCTGTTGTTGGCTTTGGGTCCTTGCCATCGCTCAGGCTCGGGCGATGGGCCACTCCGTTTATGAGGGCAGACATTGGCAACGAGGAGATATGGCTGCGAGGCGCATAATAGCTTCCGGGAGCCTTTGTCGACGATGTTGCTGAAGAGGAAGCTCAGAGCTTGGCAAGTGTTGCAGCTGTCTGGTCCGATGTGGGTTGGAAAGGGCCACAATCCAACCAGAAAACTGCCCCCACAGTCGGGAGTGCACGATTACAGTTTCTCTAACATTAAAGCCGTGGGCGGCCGCAATCAGAACAAAACTGCCCTGCTGTGGAAATTGAAGGCCACCTGTCTAGTATACATCGACGCCGTTGCTGCGAGTTGCTATGCTATGCTTTGTTGTATATACGTCAGAACTTGAGCCCCTTATGAGCTGACCCTTGCGCGAGATCGCCGATTCCATGACTTGTCCCAAAAAAAATAAAAAATACAAAAATACAAAAAATCATACAGCCTGACTATATCCGCCGCCCAAACGTCTTCTTCCGTACTTCAAATACTTCCGCAGCTCGTCTGCCCAAAACACCAAACTGCAAAGAACCACCAACCTGAAAAGGTCTCCCAATCCAATCGCCTCTGTCTGGAATACCTCCTGAAGCCAGGGCATGTATATGACTAACAACTGGCAAATGACGCTGAGAGATACCGCCCAATTGAACAAATTGTTTGCAAAAAGCCCCATTTCTCCTCTAAAGATCGACTTGGACTCTGACCGACAGCTGAGTGCGTTGAACATGTCGAAGAAAACAAAACATGTGAAGGTCATTGTTGTGTCACGTCTCGTGACCTGCCCATCTGCCAACATTTCATGGCTGTAGATGAGCATTGTACCTATCACGATGATAGAGGCAGATGCCAGAACACGCATCAAAACTGCCTTGGTGAGCACGGCATCGTTCCGTCTCCTCGGTGGCCGATTCATCACATCAGGGTCGACTTTTTCTACACCAAGTGATTGTGCGGGGGGGCCGTCCATGATGATATCTAAATATCTGTCAGTAATCATGATCCAAACATGGCAGCCCAAACATTGAGCATACTTATCCAGAGAATCTGCATCGCATTGAGCGGTGTTTTGAACCCGAAAAAGGTACATAGTAGAACAAGTGACAAGCTGGCGGCACTTGTACTGAGCTGGAACGTGAGAAAATTTTGAATGTTGTTGAAGATACCCTTGCCCTCTTCGATGGCTCGCAAAATAGTTGAAAAATCATCGTCAGTCAAAATCATGTCTGCAGCTTCCTTGGCAACGTCTGTGCCGTGCCGGCCCATGGATATGCCTATATCAGCCTTTTTCAATGCCGGAGCATCATTGACTCCGTCACCAGTCATGGCAACAATATCGCCACGAGATTGCAGGGCTCGAATGATCTTCATCTTGTGATCCGGATTTGTTCGGGCAAATATGGTTGTGTGTTGCATGGCTAGGGCGAGATCCTCTTCAGACATTTCGTCGACCTCATCGCCGCGAAGGACCGGACGCACAGTGCCTTGACTGCCGGAGTGCTGACTGGCGACAGCAATATTCATGCCAAGTTGCTTGCCAATGGCGAGCGCAGTGGTCTCGGCATCGCCCGTAATCATGACGACTTTAACGCCTCCTCGCATAAGCCTTCTTATGGAACGGCCGACACCAGGTCGTGGCGGATCACTCATGCCAACCAAACCAGCAAAGGTCAAATCCCGATAGACTTCTTCGTTTGCAATTGGGAGAGACCCACCATCGCTGTTGTCAGGACCGGGTGTACCGGTTCGAGATCCGTTTTGTCCAAGGCGGCCTCTGAGCGACCTCGAAACCGTGCCACTGGCAAAAGCCAAGACTCGAAGGCCTTTCGAGGCCATTGAATTAGCGGCTGCGAGAGCATCCTGACGCCTGGTTGAGTCAAGAACAATCTCTCTGCCGTCTTTATCAAGATAAGTGCTGCACGCCGCGAGGACCTTCTCGATAGCACCTTTCATGTACGCGTACTCCTTGTCGCCCTTTGAGTCAGAGCCGATCGTCACACCCATCCATTTTCTTTCGGAGCTAAACGGTGTCTCGGTTACTCGGGGTCCCACGGAGTGACGAATGTCATGTTCCCTGAACTTATCAAGCATATCCAACATCGCCACATCTGTCGGCTGCCCTACCCATCTCGATACAGTAGCTACATGACCTCGCCCAACGGTTGATGTTAGAACTGCAGATGCTGCGGCACCGCTCTCCGTATACTTTTGAGCAAGTCGCGCATTGTTAGCAATATTACCAATGCGCATGATCGTTAGAGAAGTTGGCGTCGTCTTGTCTTCGATCGAATCTGGGTCAGATGTAACATCAATTGGGTCACCGGCTCCAAAGTACCACATCTCAGATATCGTCATGTGGTTTGTTGTTAATGTGCCTGTGAGTTACGCATTGTCAATACACCAAACTGGATTCTCTCCAGCGGGCTTAAATCAAGAAACTGGAAAACGTACCAGTTTTATCAGTGCAGACAACATTTACGGATCCAAGAGTCTCGACTTTGGGCATTCTGCGTACGATGGCGTTGTGCTTTGCCATTCGGTGAACACCGAGTGCTAGGGTGACAGTAACAATAATGGGAAGTCCTTCGGGGATAGCGGCGACGGCCAGAGATATGGAAATGGTGAAAATCTCCAACAACTTCTTGCCTTGCAGCCATCCTACGAATGAAATGAGTCCTATCACAACAAAGGAAGCCTTGCTGAGCTGACCACCAAGATCGTCCATCGACAGCTGAAGGGGCGAGCGCGGACTTTCCGTTCCTGATACACTCGTCGCAATGGTGCCGAACTGTGTATTTCCTCCTGTGGCAAACACGACACCCTGCCCATGACCTGATGTAACAAGCGTTCCCATGTATGCGATATTATGGGCTTCATTCCCGCCGTCTCCACACTGGTTCTTGTCCAAGGATCCTGGCGCTAAGGGTTGAAGAAGCTGAAGGTGACTCAATCCCTGAGAATTAATTTGCCTCGGCCGGGCTTCGGCGGTGACTCGGACAGGCTCGGTTTCTCCTGTCAAGTTGGACTCATCAATCGTTAGATCGGCCGCCTTGGTGACGCGAATGTCGGCAGGAATTCGGTCGCCAGTAGTGAAGAAGACCAAGTCGCCAGGGACAAGCTGACCGGCCATTACTTTTGTCGAGACTGCGTCCATGGCATCTTCGACTGGAGTTTTCGTTCCTGGGCTACCGGGTTGGTCCACATCGCCATGAGCTGGTGGTGGCCATGACGGCGATTTTTTTGGCAAAGTAGTCGATGGTTTGCTGCTTCCACCGCGTACCAAATGCGCATGGTTGGGCACTAGGTGATTCAGTGCCTCAATAGACTGCTCCGATCTATATTCCTGGATGAAGCCCACCGTAACTACTATGGTCACGGCGACTGTGATGCTTATGGCATCGTCTAAGTTGCCTAATAGAAGAGACATCCCAGCTGATACAAGAAGCAGGATGATGAGAGGCTCTTGGAACTGCTTGATGAAGCGTAGCCATAGAGGCTCTGGCGCTTCATGTGGGATCTCGTTCGGTCCGTAATCGCCCAGTCGCGTCAATGCGTCGTTTGCTGTGAGCCCGTGGCTCAATGATGTTCGGAGCTCGGCGGCGGCCTCGCTCGGTGTCATGTACGAAAAGTCGTCTGCCATGCCCTAGAATATTGTCAGTTGAATGGTGCTTCGGATTGCATACTTTCATAAGGAGCACTGGACGTACTCTTGCGTGCGAAGAAGTGGTGCGGACATGGCGTGGTCTTTGAGGCCCATCGCCATGCGATGAATTCAAGTCGGAGAGCTCCGAGATGGTGGGAATGCCAGATGTAGGGAGAAGAGGCTCCTTAGATGAGCCTTGGCGTCCTATCCATGGAATTTGCATCGTCGTGGACAAGAATGAGGCTTTTTTCAGAGCGGGTATGGCATGGAGGTGCTTAGATGGGAAGGGGCCTGAACCGCGTCGTCATGGAGGAAACTGTCACCTGAAACACAGGCTTATGAATTGCAAACAGAGCGCGTGATGGAGCGGCAGCTTAAACAAAAGAATTGCAACGAGATCAATAGCTGCGAGATTGAATTGAAGGTGAGGAAGAAGTATTGGCCTTTGAGGTCTGGGAGCGCACCGCGATCATGACCTGAAATTTCCTGTCATGGATTGAGCTTGCGCCGGGGGCATATCATATCGTGGATGGAATGAATACGTGGTACTTTGGGTGGGTCCCCGGATACCCAGATGGCAAAAAAACGACAAAACGGATTGAACAATCATCTTCCAGCGCCATCACGTGATCTGGTTGACGTGGAGACATCTTCCCCCCAAGCTGGCAGCAAGTTCAGGGAGTCAGAGGGACAGAGCGGACAGAGCGGAGTCCGGACAGAGCAGCACGGCGGAGTCTCAGGTGGCCCTGCCCACTGCCCGCAAGCGACCGAACTCACCAGCCACTTTTTTTACGCCATTCTGGGTCTTGGCTGTCCAAAAGTCCCAAAAGTCGAATCCTCCTCTTCAGCACCCAGCGACTCTCGCCTGCAACTTCGAAGCCGCATCATCGCTACCGACTGTGTCTTTCGCGCTCGCTCAGCCCCCGCCGCTTGCCATCGCTCTGCGTCGCCGACAGTCGCAGTCAATCTGAGCGATTATTTTGCTTTGCTCTATGAATTCGCGAGCTCTTTTTTGCGCGTTGTAGATTGTCGACACGGGTCCACGGCTCTTGTTTATCCTCCACCACGCGTGCGGCTCCTTCTCGCCCACCGTGTTTACTCGCTCCCGCTCCCGCTCCCACCAACCCTCAACGCCGACAACTGCCCTGCGCGATTGCATCTGGGCAGGCCTTTCTCTTCAGCTACCTCTTGCTCGTCCGCCTTGAGCTATTCGAGCTATTCGAGTAGCCGTGCAGCCGTGCAGCGTCGCAAAACGCCACCATGTTCTACTCGGAGACGCTTCTCCAGAAGAGCGGGCCTTTGGCTCGCGTCTGGCTGTCCGCGAATTTGGAACGCAAGCTTTCCAAGAATCACATTCTCCAGTCAAATGTCACCGACAGTGTCGAGGCTATCATCACGCCGAACCAGGCCCCCATGGCTTTGCGCTTGAGTGGCCAGCTTTTGCTCGGTGTTGTCAGAATATACCAAAGAAAGACGCGTTACTTGTTAGATGACTGCAATGAAGCTATGATGAAGATCAAAATGGTGAGTATCTTACATCTCCTCGGCCAAAGTGCCCGTTGTCACGTCTCTAACGATCTGGTATAGGCGTTTCGATCTAGTGGAAACAATGACATGGCGGCCAACTTGCAAATGCCCAACCGCGAGGCCTTGCTTTTACCTGATCGCATCACGCCTTACGATAATTTAGAGCTACCGCCGCCCCCGGATGCTTCCTGGCTTCTGTCGCAGGTCGACGATATCACAGCCACGCCCGTCGGACGTAAAGGTCGCGTCAGCAACAGGGACATCAACCTGCAAGAAGATTTGGAAATCAGCCAATTTTTACAAGGCAGCAACGGTCAAGAAACGGATGACTTGTTGCCCATGGGCGACGACCTGGATCTTGAACTTGATTTCGGTATCTCCATGGACGACGGCCTGAGTCAGAGCATCGAAATGGGTCGAGACGCGCCGCCGGCTCGAGACGTCGAAGACGATGTCTTCAGTGAACTGGACTTCATGCCCCGCAAAGACCAAGCCGACGTGACTGACTTGCCGGTCAGAATTGCTGAAGGAGACAACGACATCGCCATGGGAGGGGACGAGGATTTCGGCTTCAACGTAGATGACCAGTCCGCCATGCCGGGAATGACGTCGGCTGCGGATGTGGACCGTGAAAGAATCTCGGAATCGCCACTTTCTGACATTGACGAGAGACTAGCTCAGGAAGTTGAAGCTGAATACGCTCGTCACAGTCACACAGACCTCTACGAGCCTCAGGAGGACACTGAACTTACCATTGTCCGGAGACCTGCCCAGCGAGCCAAGAAGCAAAAGATCATGATGCCAGATGACGAGATTGCGTTGTCCAGCAATCAAATCAAGCAGCAACAGGCTGATCGCCACAACATCATCAAACCAGCCTCGTTCCTTCCGCGGGACCCTTTTCTACTGGCTTTGATGGACATGCAGAAGAGCGGTGAATTTGTTTCATCGATCATGGCAGAAGGTCGCAGCTCGGCTTGGGCACCGGAGCTTCGAGGTATGCTCTCTCTGGATGCTGTCCGTGGAATGAGCGAGCTCAAGCGGAAGCGTGACAGCGGCATCGCCGACGTCGAAAGCGATCATGGCGCCGCCAAGTCACCGCGTCTAGAATTGGGAGATGACACCGACTTTGGGTTTGATGGCAATGATTTGGACGGCGATCACACTGCCGATGCTGATGGTACCGTGGTGGAAATCCCCGCCGCCGGCGATGATGACCACCATTTAGACCGCGAGGGCAGCCCAAGCAACGCGTTCGACGAAACAACGGCTCCTATCGTACATCCGCAAGACAGTGGTCCGGTGTCTATTGGCACTAAGCATGCTGTACACATCCTGCGCGATCTCTTCGGGGCTGAGGCTGCCACAAATGCCGAGAAGAGAAAGAAAAGCTCCGTTGTCTTTCAAGATCTATTACCCGAGAAGCAAACCACCAGGGCAGAGGCAACCAAGATGTTCTTCGAGTGTCTTGTGCTGGCGACCAAAGATGCCATCAAGGTGGAACAAGGACCCGGCCTTGGAGACGCCATCAGAGTTAGAGGCAAGAGAGGCCTCTGGGGAGACTGGGCCGAACGTGAAGCCGGTGGCGAGATTTCGAGCCAGGACGAGCCAGAGCCTGCGGCAGTGAGCATGACTGCAGTCGCTGTCGGGGCTTAGGAAACATGAAACCTGACTGTTCTATGGACACATGATGATACTCTATTTTGTCACGGACGAACCAACATAATTATAGTGTGTACGTGCTCGTGTATTATACTGGTTTTGCAAAGGCTTGGGCATTGGCTTATTGGATTCTCAGATGGCGTTGCTGGGCGTTGCTGGGAGGTTGGATATGGAGATACCATTTTCTGTGCTTGGGGAGCACTGGGAGTACTGCCGGTCAGGGAGGGCTCTATGCACAGAAACAAAAGAGAGAAGGACATGGGATGAACTTGGTGTGCGTGCGGAGGCGTTGGAATACATACATATGCCCGGTTTAGCTGGACCCGGCCTCCATTATTGCTGTTTTTGCGTCGGTTGCGAGAGGATGCTTTTACAGGAAGGCAGGGCGAATGAATGATTCTATCTAGATAGCTTTACCAATTAAATGAACGAGAATCGTCGAGTCCAATCGTTGCTCATTGCCTCGTAGCTTTGATTTTTCGTCTTTTTGAATAGTTGCCCGATGGCACTCACATTGTCTCGCGAGAACAATAAACGGGATGTACATATATTATACATGTACGTATTACCTGTGTCGCACCCAGAGCGGCGCTGGCATCCCAACAACAAGGCAGGCATCAATCAGCATTTCATCCATGTCGATCAAGATAAAAGTGGAGACTAATACAAAAGCGAGTTTCTTATGTACTCTCGATCCTGGATTCCTGAGAACAAAGCCTTTTTCATCCACATGCACTAAAATTACGCTCTGCCCACCACCCAAGACGCAGCAGTCAATTCTTCCAAGATGCCTCCCCCCACACAACTCGCCATCGCAGCCAGTTCTGTATCGCGTCTCCTCAAGGAACAAGCCTCTTACCACAGGGAACTAGCCGACCAAGAAGCCGAAGTAGCCAAGCAGGAAGAGAGCATCAAGAAGGGCGGCAGCGATGATGACGGCAACGCCGAGTTTATGCTGAAGCAGAGCGTACGCCTGTCCGGTTTGGCCCTCGACTCTTTTCAAAAAAAAAAAAAACATGTGTAGTTGGCCGAGTGGAACGGACTAACTCGGGAGATGCACAGAAAACTGCTGTTGAGCAAACGAAGGCCGTGTTTGCGCCGCTGAAACAAAGGCTCGATGAGGCCGTGATAAAGTTGGAGGATCAGATTGCGCTGGCTGAGGAGGCAGGTGGCTCGGAGGGATTGGAGAATGCAAAGAAGGTTTTGGGGGAGGCCAAGACGTCATCTTGAGTTTTTCTCAACTCTGAGAGAAAGGGGGAGAACTGGCGAGGCATGGAGGTCTACTACGATTGTGGTTTACGGGGTGGATTGAAGTAAAAAAAAAGAATGGGGCAATAGATCTGTCTCATGACATGAGGACGATAGTTAGGTGGTGGGTAATGTTGGTGTCCCTGATGGTCGTGATATCTCATTTTCAGTGAAAAATATGATAGTACATGGCCCTGAATGGAAGGGCTACGATTGAAAACGCTCAGCTCCTTATTCATCAAGTTCCATTCCGTCCTCACTCTGGTTGTCTGGTGCTGCCCTCCGCGACTCCTCTTGGTCCTCTTGGTCCTCCATGTCGACGTCTGCTGTGCCCAGGTCGCTTTGATGCGAATGCGTTGCGCCATCTGGAACTTGCAGATAGTGCGACGCACCTTGTGGTAATGAAGATGCTGTTTCAGACGGCGTTGGCGCAGACTTGGATCCCTTTTCAGGCGCGGGTGTGCCGTCCCTAGGCGTCCTTCCCGCGCTCGACGCCGCAGCATTCGCGGCATCCTCATCATTGTCGGCTTTCGTCTGCACATCCCCATCTGGCCGTGGTGTAGCATCCCCACTGGGAACCGGCCTCGGCGTGGTGCCGACCCTCTCACCGTCTGCCTCGTCTTCGCCCTCCTCATTCATGCCCTCTCGTCTATCAACCTCCTCTTTCTCGTCGCGGATTTGCCGTCTCAACATCATGCCTTCCTCCATGATCCTGTTGAATTGTTCCCGGCGCTCCTTCCACGTCTCTTTATATGTTTCGCTTTCTCGTTCCAGCTCCTTGCATTCCTCCTCGAGTTTGGACAAGTTCGCAAGCTGATCCTCCCGCGGCCGCAGTAATCTGTTGGAAGTGATCCTCTCCGCTAGCTCATCAAACTTCTTTCTCTGGGCGAGCGTCGCCCGCGCGCCATCGAGCTGTTCTCGTAGCCGTCCGTTGCTGGTCCGGACGGTCTGGCATTCCGCCAGGATGCGCTGCTGGTCGGCAGCATATCGCTCGCGCTCGCGTCGATTGGCATCGTGAAGGAACTGGAGGCGCGCGATGCTGCTGTCAAAGGCGGCGAAGTCGAGCGTGAGGTCTTGTTTCAAGTTATCTTGGCCGGCTCGGGCACCAGCATCGCCCCCGTTTTGGGCCGAAGCGTCGAGTTTCGTGGCTTTGGA
The DNA here is from genome assembly GCA_003814445.1 of Epichloe festucae Fl1. NCBI lineage: Eukaryota > Fungi > Ascomycota > Sordariomycetes > Hypocreales > Clavicipitaceae > Epichloe > Epichloe festucae. The sequence continues at coordinate 3,019,270 of CP031387.1, read as the reverse complement.
TACAACAGAAGAGATGGAAGCGAGTCGTTTGGTGATTCGCTTGAAGGGCTTCTCCTCGACATTGAGAAGACGGAATTTGTGAAGCTCAGCTTCGCTCTTCTCGTCTAGCAGATCCCAGGAAGCCATGGCTTGAAGAGTCCTGGGGACTGCCTGCAAAAAATGGCTTTTTTTCCCCTCCTGGACAGCCAAATTGCCGAAAAAGTTTCGTGCGTGTAAGAAGCCAGTCCTAGATCGAGCCAGAAATCGTTGGCCAGTTACGGAGACGGCTTTCGACGGGATAATTTGGTGTTTGTCAAAATCCAACGGCCAGCGTCGCCCTGGTCTGTGCCTTCCAGTCCACCAGCGCAAGCGGCGCCATTAAGTTTGAGCTGACTAATAACCCTCCGCACTGGTAGGCAAGCCATCCAGCCCCGTGCCGTCACCGTCACGTCTTGCCTTTCTCTGACTCCCTCCTCCTTTCTTCATTTTTCCGCCGAAACACGCTTGTTTTTGTTTCTCACTGAAAGCGCATACACTTTTTCAATCGATCGCTCATTATCACCGCGCTCATGTCCGAAGAAGAAAGAGATCTGTTGGCTCGCATCGGGCAACTCGCAGGTATTTACAAATCACAATCATTCTAGCCATCCTGCGCCCGTCGCTGACCGGCCCCAGGCCAAATCAACAGACACAAAAGTCAACAAGCTGGAGTTGCGCCAGATCATCTACACACTGGCTATCGGCGTCCGTTTATCCCAGATGCCGCGCTCTGCTACGGTACTAACTACAGCAAAGGAGGGAATGCTTATCGTGGACGAGGCGCGTATCCTGGTGCCTCATACCGAGTTGGCAAACCGTCAGCCAGCCACCGCCATCGAACCCTTCATCTAAACCAAGCAGGAAATGCTTCCGATTCAAACGTGTCAAGTCCTGGCTTATTCCCGGGAATCTCGGGTTGGGTGTCTAGAAATGACCGCCATCGACAACTAATCAATGCAAACGTTTACGAAAAAGACACACAAACTCGTGTCAAAGCCATAGAAGAGACCAGAAAAAAGAAGCTCAAGGATCGCAAGACCCACGAGAAATCACGATTCAACGACTACCTCCGTACTCAGGCCAGAGCCGCTGATGCGACTGCTAACTCTAATCCAACGGCAGGCAGGAATGAAGTCGTGATTGAAGGCATCCACTTCCATGTCGCTGACGGTGGGAAGAAACTTGTGAAAGCTCCTGGTAAGAGCTCCGGGATCAATAACGCAGATACACAACTCCCCCGTTACTAATACAGAAGTCCCAACGGGCACAGACGACCGGAGTTCAGCAACACCCAAGACAGCTGTAGTCGCTGGTGTGAGATTCCATCGGACGAAGACAGGCAATCTCGTGGCAAATAGAATCGTCCAAACACAACGGTATGTCGCCAAGCCCGTGGCGATCGCTATGCTGACTATGAGCAGCTGCTCCGGAACCCGCAAAAAGGTGTCCCAACCTTGCAAGATCTTCTCAACGACCGGTAATACTTGAATTTCTCCAGACGAATCGGACGAGCATTCTCAAAACTCCGAGACGAGCCCGGTATGTGGCATTGCATGTACACTGACGACATAACAACAGGTTCCTGCCCCAAAGGTCCGTCTTGTCGATACCAACACGACCCAACCAAGGTGGCCATCTGCAAGGACTTTCTCAAGGACGGCACATGTTCCAACGGCGAGTCCTGCGACCTTTCCCATGAAACCACCCCTGAGCGCGTGCCCAATTGTTTGCATTATGCGAAGGGCCACTGCACCAAACCTGACTGCCCATACACCCACTCCAAAGCCGCTCCTGGTGCCCTGGTTTGCGAGGCGTTCGGCTTTTATGGCTTCTGTGATAAAGGAGCAGATTGTGCTGAACGCCATGTCTACGAGTGCCCTGACTTTAGCAACACCGGCACATGCAAGACCAAGGGGTGTAAACTCCTCCACCGTGAAAGGGCCAGCGTCCTGCGCAATCAGGCCGCCAAAGCAGTCGATGCCATGGATGAAGACGTTTCGAGCGACGAAGAACCCATTGACTCAGATGACGTTGACTCGGACGAGGTCGCAGAGTATATCGACGCGGACTCGGATGATTCTGATTTTGAACACCAAAAGGACTTCATTCCGCTTTGAAACATGGTTGCGCAATGCTGCCCATCGTAAGTTTTGATACCCTGCTAAAGTCACGAAATCGTGGATGAGGAGAAAAAAAGAAGATTGAGTGGCTGGGCAAGACATTGTATAACAAGCCAGCATTCATGACACTCGTGCGATTTCATTTCTTCTTTGTCGGACAGCCTTCCATGCATATTGGAGTAACTGGGCTCGGCGGAAGACCTTTTTCTGCAATGTGCGTGCTATATTGAAGTGCGCTTGCAAATGAATCCCTTTGTGTGAAGACACAATGAGGAAAGGATTACATAGACATGAGACATAGACCGTTGATATAATATGAGGACTGAATGAATTATTAATCAATTGAGAGTCATGAAATCTGTGACGACGGCCAAAAAAAAAAAGGAAGAAAAGAAGACTGGGGAGGTACGTTGTAAAGTCAGATCTGTCACAGTTCCCCTCATTAGGCGTAAACAAAAAATTGGATTCAAAAGAGTGTGGTAGTTTCTATTCACGGGATGTTGAATCTCGTCACTTATTGAAGCGTGAACAGTAGGCATACATGATCATGATAGACGTACAGGGTTCATATGGAGTTGCTTGAAGGTTGATGATGGCATGAAGCACAAAGCAGAGGTCCACATGTTCATCCGTACTTTACACTTCACACTTCACACAAGGCTGACAGCTGCCATGTCCGCTGACAGACAGACAGACAGACAGACAGACAGACAGACAGGCTCACGGGTCACAAGACACAACATGCAATCAATAGTCGGTCCTTGCACCCTTTCATTCGTTACTGTTTGTGAATCAAGCAGAGTCGGACGATGCCGTCGAACAAGCCACAGAAAGCGGTTCGTTCGTTTCGGAGAATTCCCCCCCCCCCGCTGAAAGCAGGACCCTGATGTGCTCCTGCCAATATGTACTCCGTGCTCCGTACTCGCTCCCAAAACATGCCACTGACGAACGACAAAGGCGAACGCGGCGTCCCTTCTTTCTACTACCCAGTCAACAACAATTAACCGCCCTTTTCACGGCGCGTCTTGAAACAGCGAACAGCTCCGTTGTGTCGAATGATGCCGATGCTCCATTGACGAGAAGGCAACCAGCGACGACCTGGCCCCGGGATAAGAGGACTCGGCGTTGTCGTCGCGCGTTTCTGTCCATCGTAATCGCAAGCATTCTACTGCTTGTATCGCCACAGCTCAGCCCCCCTCGCCGAGATCATCGTCTCTTCTACCGCAAGACGAAGGACGTAAGACGCAGGACACAAGACGCAGGACACAAGACGCAGGACACAAGACGCAGGACACAAGACGCAAGACAAGCTGTCGTCAACCCATAGCTTTTGCAGTGCAGACATTGTCAACCATGGGGCTTCGCGACATGCTTAAGAAGAAGGACGAGGCCGAAGATGCAGCGTTGGAGCGGGAGGAAGCTACGCGCGAACTGAATGGCGCCGAGTTCACATTCATACGGACGGATGCAACGTCCCAAGAAGTCATTCAGCCTCCCGGAGACGGCGGAAACCAGAACTTAGTATCCCCCAAAAAATCGGTTCGCTCACCACGACGAAGTCTCGACGTATTCCGGTCGAGCCGCGACCGCAGCGCCTCTGTTTCATCCCAAGCAAGTCACTCGTCCAAGCGACGACTCTCGGAGCGCTTGCACTTGAGCCGCTCACCAGAGTCATCGGATTATGTTCCACAGAACTTGCCTGTGATTACAGCGTCTACGGATCCCACGGATCAATCACAGTGGGAGAAGAGGGCAACTATGCTTGCGGGACAGAGTTTGGTGCGAGGCACTCCCGGCACTCCTGCTATACCCGAGAACGTGTCGCAAATGAGCTCGAACAGCCGACCGAGAAGTCCTGGCCCAGCACCTGTTTCGACCAAGGCAATAGATGAGGACATCCAGCAGGCAATCCGTCTACACGAAGAGGGTAACCTGTCGGAATCAACGATGATGTTTGGACGGTTAGCTGACCCTAAAGGTGCCAACAACCCACTGAGTCAAGTCTTGTATGGTCTTGCGTTGAGGTATGCCCGGGTTAGATGCGAGCCCTGCTCGCGTTTTCTTCTGTCAAAGGACAAAGCCGAGGTGGCGAGTGCTGATGATGAAGCTCGTTCCACAGACACGGATGGGGTTGCGAGCCTGACCCCCCAAACGCCGTCAAATACCTCACTGCCGCTGCATCAAATTCCGCAGCTGTTGAGCAGCTGGCTCTTCAGGCAGGCATGACGAAGGGCGGAGCCGCCAAAGGCGAGTTGGTCATGGCCATCTACGAGCTCGCCAACTGCTTCCGTCACGGCTGGGGTATCGAGCAAGACCCCTTTGCCGCCAGACAGGTTCGTGACTGGTCCAGCGAAGAAGTTGCATTACAAGATGATTTCAAGGTGATTTTTGCTTTTTCCTGACATTGTGTTTTAGTATTATGAGACTGCTGCGAATCTTGGAGATGGTGGTGAGTCGAGCGTATTTTGCAAGTTTTGTCAGATTCAGAAGAATGAATTGACGAAGAGCCCACTGGGGCAAACTAGACGCCATGAACGACGCAGCCTGGTGCTATGAACATGGATTCGGAGGCAAGAAAGATAAGGTAAGCTGAAATTTGCCAACATCCGCGATTCGCGATTCGCACTCCCCATTGCCCGTGGCGGCGGTGTCTTGCATGCACAACCGTTCAAGCCTCCAAATGGGGATCAAATCACGTCGTGGCTTCGGCCCATAATCTTGCTGCCCAATGTTATATTATCATGCACGACCATGTCGGGCACGAAGATTGCTCTGTCGGACGCACAAGTGTGGAGATGACACTCGCATCACTATTATGTATGCCCTGTAACTTTTAGTTACAGACATGCATGCATGCATGATGCTGCTGCTGCTGCAACCGGACGCTCCCCGCATACCACATGTGGTCCACAAGTTACAACAAAGCCATAATCCAAACATGCAAACCACGGTCAGCAGGAAAGACTAAAAGCGTACTACTTGCACAGTTCACTGCGGCGCGGTACTATCGATTGGCCGAAAAGGCCGGGAACAAGACGATGGGGAATTCCTGGTACGTTTCAAGAAAACACGTCGTGTTTGCTTATTATTATGCCCAGTGATTGGATGACCGCTAACCGCGTGTTATATCCGGGTAGGATATGGAAGGACAAGTATGACCCTGAGCAACAGACCAAGAAGAAGTAGAGACGTTTGTTGGGGGGCACGGTGCATGTGTATTATCGGTAGTTCCATGGAAGACACATGTGTACGTACATACGTATTACCCCAAGTCGATGTAATACAATGAGCGACCGCCGTGAAGGCCATGGAAAATGCTCCCATGACCTCTTGTCACGTGGAGATGAGAGCACGAAACCCCGCACCGAGAGACGGGCTCTAAAAAAAGATGTTTCAAACCCAGTGACGTGCCGCCCCGCGTCATTTGATCCCCGACGCCCCACAGGTACATTTTCATCTCAATCTGCCGACCACGAGGTACATAAATCCCATGATGCAAAAGTTAGAATCTACCCATGAAGACAGAGGGCCAAGAAAGTAACCCTCCTCTCGACGAACAAAAAAAAAAAAAAAAACAGGCCGGCGCGGCGGGGGGGGGAAGGGGGAGGGGGTCATGATAAAAAATAGAGAAACACACCTAGTCCACACCGCGATTGACGAGATCTCGTGTAACAAGCGGTGAGAGACTCACGTCTGAGACAAAAAAAAAAAAAAAAAACCCCATACATTAAAAACAAAAAAGGGATGGATGAAATCCCAGCGGTGCGTCAGGCTGCGCGCAAGTCGCTTGGGCATTCCACCCCCTGAAGAACGGCAAGCCGTGCGTGCCCCATTCATTCTTCGCCCCGGGTGCATAGCATGCATTGAAAAAAAAAAGAAAAAGTTGACTTTTTTTCCCCGGGACTTGCCTGTTTCGGTGGTGCCCGTCTGTCACACGCCGTGCGCGTGCCATGCAGAATATGTACACATGTCTTGTCATGTCGGGTGTGGAGGCGAGATTATGTCTGGGTCGTGGTGCAGCTTCCTCGCTCGTCCTCCTCGTCACGTTGATGATTGTGAATGCTGCCTGGCGAGTAAATATGTGCGTCATGACGCAAGGAACAAGGAACAAGGAACGCATGCATGCGTGGCTTTGTGGCTCTGCTCACCTGAGCATAATAGAGGACGAATCAACTTTCAGGGTCTCCATATCAAATCTCGTTGTAGTCTGTGACATTGACGGTTTTTTATGGTCTTTTTTTTCTCGCAGCCAACTGCCATTTTTGGGTCTGTGTAAACAGCCTTTACCATCATGTCGTAAGTGACAAAGAAAAATAACGAGGCCAATCAGCCTTGTGAGAGAGCATTCAAGTACGTCTCGCTGTGTGCGGCCTGTCAACGAGGTGGCACTGAGGAATGACCAAAAAAAAAAGAAAGAAAGAAAGACAGAGACAAGCAAGCAGAAAATCTGCCACACATGCCCGATGGACCGAGGCCATCTCACCAGTCTCTTGGTTCGTGTACAGCCCTCCCTGACGGGTGGGGGCAGGTGCGAGGCACCTGGCCCACCCAGCACAAAAACCCCACTCAGCAGATTTTTCAGCAGGGATTTTTCCTCCTTGATCATCATTAGGGGAATTAATTCAATTCAATTAATAAATTGTCAAAAGCTTCGTTCTTCCGCTCTTTCAGTTCTTAGCGACCACGCCAGGAGATTAGTAATTGAAGCTTCCTCAAGCTACCTAAAGTTAAGTTATTGTTTCTGCATTATCCTTGTTATCATTAGTTAGACTAGGGTAGTCCACCTACCTACATCTTCCTAATCCCTGCTTAAAACCATTAAATCCCTACACTCTCTCTTATTATTATTATTAATCTAGAGTTATAGGAGTTAGAATCCCTATAGAATCCGCAGATAGCGGAAGTGTATAACTATGACTTAGAATTATCTAAATTATTATCTCTAGGAAGTGTCCTAGTAAGAGAAAAAAACTTCCCTCTTACTAGACTAGGAGACTAAGCTATAATCTAACTAGCCTATTTCTTCTAGTAACTTACCACCTTATTAGAATTAAAGCTACCTATACTAAAAACTAAAAAAACTATATTTAAAACACTTACTTATTAGACTATAATAAAGCTATGTAAGTTACCCTTGTCTTAAGATATTAGGACCTTTAATAAGTCTATATTAGTAGGATAATAGTTAAGTTATTTATAGTAGACTTTTAAGACTATTAATAAAGGCAAGGATATTAACCTAAATACCTTTATCTAAGCTATTAATATAGCCTTAGGTAGTAAAGCAACTACTTTTATTAATAGCTTAAAGTAATTAAGACTTATAGTCTTAAGGGCTAAGAATAGTGTAGTAACTACCGCTAATTTAGCCACCCTCTAATAGTTACTATAAGAGCAATACCCTTCTAATATTATTAATAAAGAAGTAAAAACTAGTACTAATATAGAACTTTAATAAGGTAAGAGTAAGGCCCTTATTACCTATTACTCTTGTGTTTTAAATATACTTTATTATACTAGAGAAAGGGATAAATTAATTACTTCTAACTATCCCCTTACTCTAATTAAGAGTTATACTCTCTATAACTTTATCTAGTGGTTTATTTAAGGATTATATAATAAATTACTAATATAGGAAGCTATTAGCTAGAATATATTAGCTACTAATAGCCTTAGAGAAGCCTAAGAATATATTAAGTAAGCTATTACTATTTTAGAGGTAAAGGCTAATCTTATAAAGATAACTATATAAGATATAAAGATTACCCTAATAGAAGAATTTATTAAACTTTAGAGCAAGTACTTTACTAATAAAGTATTATCTTAGGCATATAAACTACCCCTAGGGTTTATAGAAGTATTAGGAGAATAAAGATAATAATTCACTTTAGTTAATACTTTAATTACCTAGCTTTAGCCTATAATATTATACTTAGGTCTATTAGGAATATATAGTCTTACTAACCCTTAGTAATTTAGTAAGTATTATCCTATACCTTAAGTAGTTAATTAAATACTAACTCTAGCTACTTACCCTTAGAATTATCCTTAAATATAGAATAGAAGTAATATTAACTTAGGGAATAAAGCTCTAGTAAACCTATAAGGTAGCGCTAACTAGTCTATCCCTAGAACTTAATAAGTAAGCTTTCCCCCTTAATATTAGAATAATAGTACTAGTATATATTAACCTTTATAAAATACACCTATAATAACCTAAGGTACTAGTTAAAGAGGAAGAGCACTTAAACTAAGACTAGTAACTAAATTAAGGAATTATTATATTAATAAAACCACACTATTACCCTATAGGGGTGCTTGCTTTAAGTATAGAGTTACTAGATATTATACTATAAACTATACTATAACTAGGAATGATTTATTATAATAATAGAAATCCTTATAGTTAAAATTAATAACACTTCCCCCCTATAATAACTAGTTATAAGTACCTAGATAAATCTATACTTAGTTAGCTTAGGTATACTTAAATAGTAATAAATATAAGGATATAGTAGTATCTAGGATTATTAAAGAGGTTATAGGTAAATCATTAGTTAGAGTTTAATATGCTCTAATTAAGCTAGGTGCTATTAAAAACTTACCTAACCTTATAGAGAATCCCTAGCTTATTTAGCTTAAATAAAACCCTATAGCTACTATAAGCTTATAGAAAATTAGGGCTTACTATACTAATATAAAGGCATAAGTAAAGGATATTACTAATAAGGAGGAGGATAGAGCTAGGGTGCTAAGACCCCTTATTAAGAGCCTTAAGAAAGCTAATATAGAAACCCTTAAGTCTATTACTTAAGGCGCTCTATAGGTTATAATATTAGTATTAAAGGCTATATTACTATTAAAAAAACAAAAGGGGATGCCCCTTAGTAAGATATTAGAAAGTTAGACTCTAACCCCTAAAGCTACACTATTAGTAAGAGAAAAGGTAGTTAAGTAAAACATAAGGGTATTAAGCAAAATTTAGGGACATAAGGGTCTAGGCCTTATTAACTAGAAGGCCCTAGTAAGTTATATCTTAGTTCTAATTTTACTAATAGATCTATGGTAAATTAGCCTAGAAATATCTAAGTAGTTTTAAAAGCTATTATTAAGGGTAATAACCCTAAGGAAGCGGATAAAGAAGAAAGTAGCCTTCTTACTTAATATAAGCTTAGTTTAGGCTATGTCTAGTAAGGGTTAGAAGAGTCCTATGGCTAATAATTATAATACTAAGTTACTTTAAGAGCATTAATTAGGTACTAAGCTATTTAGGATTACTATCTAAGCTTATATAGGATTTTAGAAGGAATAGGTATTTAATCTTAAACTAGGATAAGCAGTAGCTAATTAGGGAGCTAAGATTAATATTATATCTTAGGCATTTATACTGTAGGAAAACATACTAGTTTATAATTTAAGATCCGTTAGTTTCTAAGGGCTATAAATAATTAATGCTAATAGGTAAGAGAACATAGTTACCCATTTTATGTTAATAAAAGTGGTATACTATAGCATCACATAGTTAGTTTAGGCGGTAATTACCCTAGACTATTAGCCTAAGAACTAGACTATTTTAATTCTAGGTTTGCCCTAGCTTTATAACGTGGGTGTAAGGTTTAATATTAGGAACTCTAAACTTATAATTAGAGTTAAGGAGCGTAAAGATAAAGTTATTTCTATTAAGGGACCTTTAGTAGCTTTATCTAATTAATAGAAAGTAATGCTTTATCTAGCTAAGCCTATAATCCTAGAGAAGTATATAGGTTAGGATAATATAGACTTATCCCTAGATAACGCCTTATTAGAATCTAAGGATAAGGAGGAGGATAATTTAGATAATTTAGAAAACTAAGTCACTTACTATAACCTAGTTAAGTCAAAAAACTAAATCTAATAGCCTAGAATAGATATAGGAGTAAGTAACTTTATAAGCTCCCTTTTGTTTATTTCTAGGTTAAGCCCTTAGTGTGGTTTTCTAGCTATACGCCTTAGATTACCTACCCTATTTTAGTGTAAACGAATTTTTAGCTTATAAATTAACTTAGTCTCTGTGCATTCCTATTAGAAGTAAATTTGCTTAGAGGGAGAGAATATACTATAGAATTAAGGGTTAATAATAATAATAGGAAAACGTTTTAATAAATAAAGGATAATTAGCTAGGGCTAGTTACTTTAGATCCTCTGTTATTCCTATTTCTAACTAAGCGAAGAGTATAAAGAAAGGAAACTAACTAGGAAACCCTAATTAAAATAGTGTTATTATGGTTTAAGGGTTATAAAGTAACCTTAGGCCCCCTTATCCTAAAGTCTATAGTAGAAGAAGTTATGCGGATGTTTTATATATATAGAGACCTAAATGCCTTATTAATTACTAATATCCCTACTACTAACCTTTATATGCACGTACCTTAGCTAAAAGAAAATATAAAGCCCTAGGCATAATCCCTAAAGTAAAGATAGTTAGAGCCTTAGAAGTATTAGTTAAATTAGTTAGTAACTAAAGGGATTAAGTTAGGGATATATAAGTATACTATAGCCGCTAATAGGAAGATATCTAATTAGTGTGTAAAACCTATGCTAGTACTAAAGGATAAGTCTAACCTATAGGCTAAGTAATAACTTACTATTAATTATTCTTATGTTAAGGAGGATATGCTAGGTAGTTAGTTACCCCTACTAGCTAAAATCCACAATTAACTATCTAATCCTTAGATTAATTCCTACTATATGTTTAACCTTAAGCATGCATACTAGTTAATACCTATAGCTTCTAAGTTAAGGCATGTGTTTACCTTTAATATCCCTAGGTTTAGTTAGTTATAACTATCTTATATGCCCTAGGGTTCTTAATTAGCTAGGTTTATAATAACTAAAGTAATAAGGATTACACTTAGTCTAATCCTATTACCTTACCCTAAACCCTCTCTTGCTGCCCCTTAACTCTTAGGTAATCTAAGCGTATTAGCTATATATATAAATAATATCTTCTATAAACATACCTTATTTAAGGAGCAGTGGTCTTTTATTAAGGACTATTTACTACCTAGGCTGCTATAAACCCTACTAAAACTAAGTTTTAAAAAGGTTTCTCTTAGAATAAATTTAATCATTATAGTTAGTTAAGTTTATAAGGTAAGTAGAAAAATATATATTAAACCTAACTAAGCTATAAAGCTAAGGGATTAGCCTACACCTATAAGTCAGTCCGGCGTGTGGTTATTCTTAGGAGCTATTAGACCTTGCTAATAATAGATTAAGAACTATGCTAAGATTACTTAGCCTCTTAATTAACTTACTAGGGATATAAGCTAGTAATAAGGAGACTTAGAGGCTCTGTCTTTCTCTATATTAAGGGAGAAAGCTATTACTATCCTAAGTATATATAAATATATGTTTAACTTACTAACTTAACTATACTCTAATACTAGCGAATTTAGTAAAGGGTATATAATATTATAAGTCTAAGATAAAATTCCCTATCTTATTTTATATAATTTATTTCTTTTTACTAAGATATAATAGAACTATAGTACTTATAAATAAGAGCTTTATACTATTATTAAGTTCTATTAGAAGTATAAGCACTTTTTTAAGTTAAGAATAAGATTAACTATCTTTATAGATTATAAACCACTTATAATATTTATAACTACTACTAGTTATAAGGGTATTTATGCTAGATAGGTTACTAAGCTAAGGCTATTAAATATTAAGATTTGTTTTATCTAAGGAAAATAAAATACTATAGCTAATAGGTTATCTTATACTATATTTCCATTAGATAATTATATAGATAATTTAACTAAGTTTAAGTTAAGGGATATAGTCTAAAATTAGTAAATCTAGAAAGATAGAGTTAGGGGATATAAGGAGATATTAAAGACTCTAAAAGCTACTAAGATTTAGAAGGAATCTAATCTTAAGGGGTTAAGCTAGAATATAAGATAGCTAGAGGTATTACCTAGGGTTAAATTACTATAAAGGAAATACCTAGAGAAGCTATAGTATAAAGAAATTATAAGGTTCCTTACTACTAGGAAGTGTTATAAGAGAGATTATAACTATTATACTATTAGAAAAATAGTTATAAAAGTATAATAGTATAAACTTAAGGATAGGGTCCTCTAGTTTAAGGGAAGGCATAATAGATAATATTACCTAGTAAGAGAAGAAGTAGTAAGTGCCTTATAGAAGGCTTATAATAAGTCTAGACATTTTAAAGCAAACCTAACCTAGTAATAGTTAACTTAATTAGTGTTTTAGCCTAGAATAAGTAGTGATATTATTAACTACATTCTAGGGTATATACTATATGCCTAATATACCACTTAAAAGAAAAAGGCACTAAATTAACTAGTAGTAGTAAATAAACTATTCTAAGTAATAGGGATAGACTACATTAGACTATTTCTAGAGTTAGAGCAAAAGATCTAGCATATACTTATTATAGTTAATTATTTTTCTTAGTTTATATAGCTATTCCCCTATAGGTTAACTAGTGCTATAGAGGTAGTAAACTATCTATAGACTTAGATAAATAGGTTATTACTTACTCTAGAGGGTTTTTATACTAATCCTAGGCTAGTATTTAGGTTAGTAAAGTTATTAGTGTTTTTAAAGAGAAAGGGAGTAAACTTAATAAATACTCTAAGATAGTCTTATAAGAGTATTAGACTAGTAAAGGTATTAAATTAAATCTTATAAGGCGTGTTAAATAAGATAATGTCTAATATAAAGAACTAGGATCTTTAACTTCCTAATGTAGTAAAAATATTAAATTACTAATACATTAAATCCATAGGGTATACTCCTATAGAGGTGCTATATAGATTAATATAAAACTTAGGGATAGGGCTAGGAGCCTTATTAACCTAAAGTTTAGCTAGTTAAAGTAATGATTTTTATAAGAATTTAGTGTGGCCACTAGAGAAGTCCCTAGAAGGAGATATAGTAATGTATTTTATAGGGAATGTTAAATCTTATTATATAGTAGTGAAAGCTAATAGGAAGTTAAAGGCTATTACTTATAGAGAACGCTATAAATAATAAAGAGTTAAACCTTTTAAACTAGGTAAGATAGTAATAGTAATTACTAAGGGGAAGCCCCTAAAGCTATAATTATAGTGGTAAGGACTATTTTAAATTAAAACTTAGACTAGGTATACTTCCTATTAACTTATTAACCTAGATAGATTAAGAGTAAGGGGAGGGTATAGCTTGGACTTTCATAAGGATGCCTTAAAGGCCTATGTCCCTTAAACTAGTTATTTAAAGACTTTATAGGATTAACTATTATTAGGAAGAATAAAATTATAGAGATAAAATTAAGGGAGAACCTTAAGATATAGAGAAATATATGATTTATGTGGTAAGAGTTAGAGGTTTAATAAAATAAAAATAAAAATAAAAAAGGAGAAAAGAGAAAGAGAAAGAAGGAATAAAAAGAGAAAAAAGGAATAAAAAGAGAGAGAGGGGAGAAAAAGGTAAAAGGGCATGGGTTAGTAGTTAATTAAGAGGTGGGAAAAGGTAAGCTAAAAGTAAGCTTAGAGTGAAAATCAGAGGAGATTACACACTTTCCCCCTCTTTCTCTTATATTCTAGGGCTTTCTTTTACCCTTCTCCTTAGTTACTAAGGCGAAACTAGTGATCCCCGTTGCTATTCTAAGTTTAACCCTAATAAAGTTTATTAGTTTCTATTTAAAGCATAGCTCTTATAACCACTAGTCTAGGAAGAGCTCCTAGTCCTACTAAATAGATAGTCGCTCCACTAGTAGCTAGAGAAATGCACTAGGTAGGTATTAAGTAAAGGGACTTAGACCTATTTAAAGACTTATATTTTATATAGGACCCTAAGGAGCTAGCATTTACTTATACTATTTAGAAAAAGGGAATATAAGGATAAAGGAGTAGTAAGGTAAAGGGGGTAACCCTTAAGCTAAATAAATAACTTCTAGTTATTAAGAATAAGGGTAAAGTGCTAGCGAAAATGGTAGATAAGTTATAGGGAGAAGACCTATTTAAGAACAAAAACCTTTAACCTAGGAAATAGTATGTATTTAGCCTAGTAAATAGGTGCCTAAGGCTATATAATCTTAAGAAAATAGTAATAATTATAATAGTAACTATATATAATTCATTGCTTATAGGAGTTAAAGGTAAAGGGGCAAATGCTATAATTAAGAGCCCTAAACGAATCTTTATAGGATACCTCTTAGATATAATATACCCTATAGCTATGTAAGCACTAGGTTTAAACTAGAGAGAGAACTTCCTTTAGGATAATAACTATATAATAGGAATGTTCTTTAACCTAGTAATAGGGAATTATATAAAGCCTTCTCTAGTAATCCTTTACTAAGAACTACTAGTAAAAGGGAATCTAAAAGCAATAAAAGGTTTACTCTTATTAGTAGCTAATTAGACTTTAAAGAATTAAATAACTAGAGAGTTAAGGAAATTAAAGTTTAGGTAAAAGTTACCTACTAAATAAGGAAACCTAACCTTTAATAACCTATTAACTTAGTATGCTAAAATATATAATTAATTAAAGAGAGGTAATACTATTAAGCTATTATACACTTAAAAAATTCTAATAGTTAAGATAGTAAGCTATCCTAGATTAGTAAGAGGGGTTAGTAAGATAAACTAGCCTACCCCTTATACTAAAGCTACTCCTAGAGTTTACTTCTATATATTCTCTCTTATATTTACCCTTAAGTTTCCTATATTTATTCTTAAGATAGTAAGAAAGTTTATTAAGGCATACCTAATAAATATTTTCCACACTACTAGCCTTCTTATAGTATTAGTAATATAGGGGGATTTAGTTAACTTAGTAATATATAAGACTAAAAACTATATCTATGTTTCTAGGAAGAAAGGTAAGCCTATTATTCTAGATATTAAGCTTATTAGGGCTAAAAAATTCTACCTCTATTTCTAGTATTAGCTATAGCTAAGCTATAAACTAAAACTATTAAAGTTCCCTTATTTATTCTAAGTTATACTATTACTCTTAGTAAGAGCTATTAAGCTATTTAGTAGTAATATAAGTATAAGAAATTAAGGGCGCTTAATTAATAATATAGTGTGATAAGAGTTAAGATAAGTAATATTAAGAGTTAAGGGATTATTAAAATGCTTTTAGCTACTAGTAATACTAATCTGCCTATAAGATTATCTCTTTAGTATTCCCTATAATCTAGTAAGAAGTAAAGGCTTAATAGATAATACACTAACTACGCTTATCTAGGGTCTTTAAGCGCTTAGGTTATTTTACTTAATAGGATTACCTATACCTAGAGATCTAGTTAAAGTCTAAACTATAATAATACCTAAAGACTTCTTACTATAGTGTTATTTAACTAGGGCTATAGTAGGATATATAAGAACCTTATGTTTATATAAGGGAAATAAAGAAAAAGTCCTAATAGGACTAGAAGATAAAAATAAGCCTTTTTACCTATAGAGAGTAAAGTGGCTATTAAGAATAGGGGTGCCTAATAAAGTTATAGAGAGTAATAATATCCTAATTATTATAAATAAAGAGAAGTATATTAGAAGTAATAATAATTTATCTAAGCTACCTTCTAATTCTAGAGATAATAATACTAAAGATAGTGTATTTAAAGAAGAAATCACTAAAGGTAAGAAAACTAGAGGTAAAACTAGTAAAAAGAAAGACTTAAGGGATAATAATCCTAAGGGTATAGGAGGTAGTAAAAGCAGGAAAACTAGAGGTAATAGTAATACTAGGAAAGGGGATAAAGATAGTAATAGAGGGAAAAGAGAAAATAGTAACCCTAAGGGCATAGATAATAATAAGGGTAAAAATAAAGAGCCTAATAAAGATAAAGATAAGACTAGTAAGGGTACTAGAGGAGGTAACCCTCCTATAACTAATAATAATAACACTAGAGCTTTACCTAGGAGGCTAGCTAGGAATAGTATTAATAAGGAAAGAAAGCAAAAGAGAGATCTTGCTAATATTAGGGGTCTATAACTACTACCTTTACCTCTATTACTACCTTTACTATAGCTATAAAGGAAAATAAACCCCTTTATAAGCGGGTAGTTAACCCTTACCTCTACCTCTATATAGGTAACACAGCTAGTTACTAATAAGGAGCTATAGCGAATTTAGGACATGTTTTTGCTTAAGAATATTCATAACCCTAGGCTAAAACCTATTATATTAAACTTATTTACTATTCTATTAAACTATACTTTCTAAGTAAGTAATAAGGGTATAACACTAGTTTTAACCTACCTTAGTAAAATAATAGGAGTTATAGCTAAATACTAACTAATTATAGATTTATAAGACTTAATAAAACTTACTAATAATTATAGAATTTACATTTCCCTAACTATGTTTATCTTTAATAAGTATTATAACCTCTAGTTAAAGGGTGCCCCTTACTTATCTAAAGTCTAATATATAATAGTTAAGGAGTATAATAAGATAGTAAATAAATTTAAGTTAAGGGCTAAATAGAAAGCTTAACCCTTACTACTAAAATCACTTACTTTACTACTACTACTACTAATTAAAGTATTTAAAGATTAGTTAAGTGTCTTATTAGATCTTTACCCTTATAGTTAGGCTATAGACTTACTAACTTAATAGCCTCTAAAAATAAAAGCTTTAAGGTCTTAGCTCTATAAGAATTAATAGAAGTATAGTAAGGGTGAAATTAAAGCACTTAAGGTACTAGCTATAATATCTAAGGCTTATTGCCTAGTCTATACCGCTCTTATAGAACTTAATAAATTAATTAATTACTACTAGAAAAATATTAAAGCTACTAGACTTAAGGGGTTATGCCTATAAGATTTAAAAGAAGCTAGTGAATTTCTAATATTAGCTTTAAATAGAAAGGAGGGAGTCCTTATTTTCTAAGAGAGTTTTAGGTCTCTATCTCTAGTGTAAAGTAATAGATATATTAAGGGAACCATTAGCTAACTAGGTTTATAGGCTAATGCCCTAGGAGGTAATTAGTCTGTAAATTCTTTATTCTCTAAAGTAGTAGCTAAGTGCCTATATAGAATTAAGGGAGGACTCTACCCTCTAAGGGTACTAGGAAGGCTAGATGTTTTAATTAGGATTAGAGATTACCTAATATAGCTAGGTAACTTAATAAGGCGTAATTATCTATCTAAAAAGGCTTTTACTATTTATAAAGAGTTATTTACTAATTTTAGAGGAGAAGCTAATAGACTATTAGCCCTATTAGATATAGAGGTATTAGAAGTTATTATGATTATTAACTAACTACATTAGACTAAGATTAGAAGAGGAGAAATACCTAATAGGTTAAGGGGCTAAATAGTATAAGCTTATGAGTTAAGGGGAGGGATACCTATAGTAATATTTAATGGTTTTTTTTTTAGACTAATGGTTAGGGGTGACCACTAAGTGGTGGTGGACGTGACGGGTGGGGGCAGGTGCGAGGCACCTGGCCCACCCAGCACAAAAACCCCACTTAGCAGATTTTTCAGCAGGGATTTTTCCTCCCTGATCATCATCAGGGGAATTAATTCAATTCAATTAATAAATTGTCAAAAGCTTCGTTCTTCCGCTCTTTCAGTTCTTCTCCCCATCATTCCCACTCTTCCAGCCAACGTCCTCCTCCAACGCCTGCTTCTGGCCACGTCATTTTCGTGCCTGACCCGGAAACAATTCCTCAATCATTTCTCATGCCCGTCCATTGCCTCTGCTTCCGTGGCTCCCGAGCCCCCCTGTTTCAATGTACAACAATCATCAAGTGGGCCCTATCGGACGTGTAGCGGCATTGCTTACAAAAAACTGCTATTAGAGTGAGTGCTTTGCAATCGTCAAGTGTGGACCGGACCTGGCCGCGAAGCAGGATGAAGAATCTGTAAACTCAATAACAAGTGTGAACACAGTTTTCACTAGTGGGAAGATAAACAAGAAGACAAAGAATGATAAATCAACGCTGGCTCGCTCGCTCGCTCCAACAGTAGACTGGAAACCGATAAAAAACTATCCGTTCAAATTAAAAAACATTTCGTCATATCAAATTCACAAGACGTTGCCCGCTAAAAAGAGAAGACAAGAATCCAAACATTTCCGGTGCGTGAGCATATGGTCTGTTTGGCCGTGACATGTTGCACAAAGGCGACTTGTGGATTGCAACACACACATACAGCCATGTCAAAATGCAGGTAGAGAGAGAGGCCTAGTTAAAAGGGGGGGTAAAAGGCCAAAAAAAAAAAGGGGGAAAATAGGAATAAATAGGAATAAATAGAAGCTGTAGCGCAAAAGTTTCCAAACAAGAAAACTATCAAGAGCTGTCATTAAAATTTCTGGCCGTAGCATGTTCGTCATCGTGAGATTCATTTTGCTGTATCGTTTCATGTCGTTATCATTCTGATCCATTGCATTGCTGCTCATTGTGCGCGTTGTTGCATTCGGCAACCATTTTGGCAAAATTTCGCACAACGTCATTGGGAATTTGTTCCCATAAAAGTGATCGTGTGTACACTTCGGCAGCGCCACCTTTCTTGTTGGCTACGCGCATTGCCGCTAAAGCGTCGGCCAAGTTCTTGCGACCTTCGCTCGTAGATCTTTGTGGGGTGTTCTGCAGGAACTCCGGATTGCTGACACCGTCATACTGTGCTGCTGAAAGGGAAAATAAATGCTCATTCATTTGCTCCTGAGTAGGCTGGGTCAAAGAGTCGCCAAGCTCCTCGAGCATTGATGGCGCGGCGCTTTCCATGTTGACGTCAGTCATGCCTGTGCCAGCCACAGCAGGACGTCTCCAATTGGATCCAGAAGGCTGAGGTGCAATAAATTGCATGGTCGCTGACTGAGATTGAATTCCCGCGTCTTTCAAAACATTGTCCAAAAGTGTGGCAGATGCAGCTCGAACATCTTCGGACACGCGCGGCATGGCCGGCATGGAGCGACTGGACATGACGAATGCGCCAACGAGGAAGAGCATGAAGAGCAAGCCTCCTTGAGAAGCGCCCTTCTCACTCTCAGAGGGCACGGTGACTTCATTCTTCTTCGTCTGCACTGCAGACATTTGTGGCCTGACTTGGTGTTGGACAGAAGAATAGTCGTTGAGGAAATTTGAGTTATCCCAAGCACCTGGCATTCCAATGTCATGCATGCCGTCATAATTGTCAGAAAAGTCATCAGTCACCTCGGGAGCCGTGTTTGACATTGGCTGGCTCTCCAATCGCTGCACGTGGTCTGTCAAAATGTTGACTTTCTTTCGCAGCTCGCCGGTCTCGATGGTGTGTGTGCGGATCATGTCGTCTTTCTCCAAGGTCATTCTTTCAATGTAGCCTACTAGGGTGTTCTTTTCTTGCATGAGCATATCAAACTTCTCCTTCAACGCGGCCATCTCCTCTTCCATATCGGTAATGACGGCTGTGTACGTTTTTTTCTCATCTTCCAAGCGCTCCGTATGTTGCTTCTTCCGTTGCCTCGAGTCAAGGCTATTCCGGGCCAGTGTTAGCGAATAATGAGTTCAGTGTGGAAAAATATACCATGTCGACTGATGACTTACGCTGCTTGGCGGTTTCTTAGCAAACGCTTTTGTTGCTTCAACTCCTTGATCTCCTGGTCATCCGTAGATTGAGCAATGAGGGTGTCAATATTGCTCAAGTTGCGTTCCGCGGGAATATCAAAACGTGCATTCTTCTTCCTGATTCCATCGCCTCGTCGAAGATCGTTATGAGATCGAATTATTGGACTTCCGGGCTGCATCTTCTTGCCCATGGCTTGGGTAGGAACCATCCACTCCTTCTGAGGAGATGTTGGCATCGACTCATCGCCAGCGGTGTTTAACGATGCAAACATGTTCCCTGGGTCGCTGAAGGGATTTGGCACGGGGCGCTGGAACGCAGTTGCGCCGGTATCGAAGGCGCCTTGTGCATGATGAAACTGCTGCATCGCAGTATGTGCTCCACCAGAACTATTGCCCATATCCCAATGGTTGCCTTGTTGGGAGAAGACATGGCCGTGAGTCGGGTCAAGACGGATGAAAGGATTGTGGCTACTGGCATTGCTTCCACCGTTTGAATCTGCTGCGAAGGGATTTGATGGTACCGACCGCATATCTACAGACTGCCAGTCTTCCGTCTTTGGTGAAAATAGTGTACTGCCCACGGCAAACGATTCTCTCCGACTATTCGTCATTGGCGGCGAGAGTTCAAGGCCAGAGTCAACCGTCCCGTGCTCGAGAGAGTTGTCGTCTAGCATGCAACTTTTTTCATCGTCCTCGAAGTACTTCTGCTGTGCATGATGTGTGTCGACAGTCAGGGGCGTTGATCTGAAGAATGGTTGCATGGAAAATTGCGAGGCCATGGTAGTCGTGGAAATCCAAGTGGTTGTGGATAAGTTCTTGGGCAGAAAAGTTGGTTTATAGAAGGAGATTGGCGAATCTCGGAGCGCAACAGTTCACAAATTCGAGACCGGATGCTTCAAGGGCTGGGATTTTTTTTAATTTTTTTTGGGGGGTCTAGTAGCGATAATTCAGATTAGTCGACGCCGTCTGCGCAATGGTTTGAATGACTGATACGATGCGTCAAGATGTAGGATGCGCATGCGGGCGTTGAGCAGGTATAAGTGAAGCAAGCAGGTTTAGGGAGGGTGCTTAGCAAGAAACACAAAAACGATGAGGCTATCATGACAACTTTTTATGCTCAACAAGGTGCAATGAAGCAGCGAAGGCCTTGTTCAAAACATCAGGCTGGAAGGGGTTTCGGGGGCGTGTGCATGCGGCAGCAAGGGAACAAAATCTAAAAAAAGAGAACCCAATTCACGTGTCTGAAATCCGCGGGTGGCTTTCCATATAATATCGTACACGTACAGCCTCCAGTATTCAGACCTTGAGGGGTTGGAACTATTCCGGCGAAACGAAGAAAAAGAAAAGCGCAATAGGAAGAGACGTGAACCCCCAGCTCTTGACTCACACAATCTGAAAAAGTCTTGCGAATATTCACAAGGCCGTGTCAACGAAAGGTATCTATATCTTAGCACACATCCGGTGTCCCTCAAGGCGGGTGAAAAAAAGCGACGGAAGAAGAGAAGACACGATAAGCAACTATCGCAAGCAGCAACAAGGCTTTGCCGTGGCAGTTAAAACTCGTATTTGGCAGTGAGCATCAAAGATACACCAAGATGTGGGAGGGGAGGAGGTGGGAAGGTTATGTAGTCTGTAATCTTGCGGGCTTTGGACGACTTGACTGGTAATAAATAGCGTAGGCTGCATAGCATCATGGCATGGGGGGGCATGGGAGGCGTCTTTTGCGCGGGGGAGGGATGGTGTGGTGTGGCAGAGTCTGCGGGGACAGTCAGACTGAGATAATGTGTAGCAAAGTGATGCCTCAGGTTCCGGGCGCTAAAGGGGCCCGCTAAAGAGGCCCGTTAAAGAGGCCCGCTGGAAGTACTCCGTACCGCGATGAGCGTAGGATAAGGTGGCAGGTACGAACCACTCTGTACTGAGTCTCTGACTGACTGACTGACTGACTGACTGTGGTAGGCAGTAATAACCGTCATTGTGACGCTGCTGCCAGGCAGAACGTGAACGGAACGGGTAAGAAATGTGATTCGACCACGAACTCACGTCAGGTTCCATCTACACTGTTCTACACTGTTCTACAGATCTGTTTACACTTTGGCCGCGCTGCGTACGCGCTGATCCACCATTTATCTTCTCAGCCACGGCCCACGGGGACCAAGACTGGGTGCTCACTGCTCAATCAGTGCTCACTGCTCGCTGACAGGGTAATAAAGGTGCGCCTGACAGGCCTGACAGGCCTCGCGGGCAGAGCGCGGCCCAGAGCAAGCCCGCGTGCTCTTTTTCTTGGCTTGGGCAGCCATGCCAATATCAATCTTTCCCTCCCGGTCCCGGATGAATGAGGCTCCTGCTTGCGCTTGCCGCCGCTGCCCAGCCCATTCCAACTGCTGCATTACCAAGGATGTTACGGGACAGCAAACCATGCCACGCTCACGGTCGCTATCAAGCAATCACACGAAGTGCTCCGTCATACGGATTACATCCAAGCCAATACAGATGAAACTCATGGTTACTTGAGAGCACACCGCTGACTCTCGGTTTCCGAGTTGATGCCCTCAGGCAATATGGCGGTCGTGGCAAAGTTCCAGATACAGAGTAGATGCCGCCGTGGCTTCTTCACTTGTTGGTCCAAAGGCTGTTGAGCCAGCCATCGTTGTCTGGCACCCGGATCCGGATGCGATGGTCAAATCCTGGTTCAATTATCCACACAGATCAAGGAATTACTTTACATCCACGCGGCTCTACTGCCCATCAGGTAGATGTTTCATGTAGCTTGTAATCCGTATGGCCGGCCTATTTGATTTCATTTAGTCCGTAGTCCGTACTCCGTAGGCTCAATCACACTTGACTTGGTCTCTCCGGTGTACGTAGGCACAAGACCACGTCGCGCTGCTGCTTTGCGTGCTCGATGGATTGCCGAAAAAAAGCTGTCACCTCGGAGCATGTTTGGCAAACCCTGGCGCTACGAGGCAGATGATGGCACCTCGTGCAGTCCAGTCCAGTCCAGTCCAGTTCAGTCAATGAGCCAAAACCATGGCCAGGATTAGGTACACCGGTTAAAAAAAAAAGGTGCAAGGTAATATTCACGGAATGGATGTTCGTAATCCCATCAAACAGATCCAGCCCGCGAGACGAGAAGCGCTGGGGACAACTTTTATCACAGGATGTGAGCCCTCAAGGGCCGGATTGGTGGGATGTTATGGTCAGTACCCGTGTCATTGGCACCAACAATATTGTTTCCGTTGTTCTCTTTGGCCCGTGGGTGGTAGGTACTCCGTAGGTTGGGCAAACGACCGGCCACCCAAAAAAAAAATGACGGTTATCATCTCAACCTCGAACCACATCTACGGAGTGGAGGGCCTGGTGATGGGCACGACAGGGCTTGTTATAGGTGCTTCGTGACGGCCTTGCTTCCTATTTGCTCTGGTTGTGGCACAAGGTCGCGCTTGGTCATCCGGGGAGGGTTTCATTGTTTCCATTTCGCGCCTGATAAACGACCTCGGTCGTTGCTCTTGCTGGAGTACACCGTACGGAGTACATAATACATAATATACAAATATACATATAAACGCGCAGCAGTAAAAAACAGTACGGAGTGGTGGCTAGGCCTAAAACGGAAGAGGTGCCTCCACGCCTTATTTTGTAGGGCAAGACACACCTTACAGTTTTTATGCCTGCTAGAAGTGCAGAAAAAGCTTCTTACGAAGTACTAAGAAAACACACGGGAATGTACCCTCCTACTATACATTTGATTTTCTACTCAGAACTACGCGTCAAGTAGGGGATAATAATCCGTATGTACATTGCACGTTTTATTAGGGGCACCACAATTTGATCATGTTTTTTTTTTTTTTTTTTGCATATTCACGAAACGTTAAGACATACAGCCTAAATATGGCTCTTACATACTATTTATTTAGGCAAAATAGTAGTTGGGGTAGAACATGGCCCCTAGCACCTGGTCACCCCTTAACTTTTCTCCTATATTATATCGTGTACTAGGCGCCCTTCGTTTCTCGCCCTTTTTCTTCCCTTTCTTCAATAGATTACAATATGCAGGAATCATATAGCCAAGATTCCCTGCCCTTAGCCAATTGATCCCGTAAACGGGTATCCTATGATACTGTCACCTTTATACCAAAATGAGTTCGTATATCTTTTCAATTTCTTCTTGCCCTAGTAGTGCTAATACGTGAGAATAGAGCTCTTGAATTTTGTGGTTTTAGCTATTATAACAACAGCCACTGCGCGGCGTGGCGATCCAATCGTTGTGAAGTTTACAGGCAAATTTACTGTTGGCACAACAGACAACGACCAGACACGCCAGGAAGCATACGACACGATTAAGAACTATTGTTCTAATAC
Organism: Epichloe festucae Fl1; assembly: GCA_003814445.1. Taxonomy (NCBI): domain Eukaryota; kingdom Fungi; phylum Ascomycota; class Sordariomycetes; order Hypocreales; family Clavicipitaceae; genus Epichloe; species Epichloe festucae. Next base: position 2,995,213 of record CP031387.1, on the reverse strand, counting down.
GTTAGGCGGCGGGACAGTAACAAAAAAATGGTATTCGAACGGTTTCGACTTTGAGCTTCATTGCCTCTGTGCTCATGGTAACACGAAATTGCCAATTAAGTTCCCAGACCCAAACGGCTGGTGGTGGGCAACTGGCACTTATGAGTCGCCATGCCCTTACTAGAGTGATTTGGACGGTGTCAAAGAGTGAGAAGATGAGAAGATGATGATTTACTATCTAGGAGATCTAACAGGGAAAAAGGAAGCTTATTATAAGCTTCAAATGTACATACCGACAAGTGAATCTAGGTCATTAAACAAAGCTTACGATAAACGCGATAACAAGCGCGATGCGTGAATCTGCATTGACAAACGAAGAGGGGATCACGAGGGTGATGATGCCTCCGATTGAGGCTGCGATAACAACACTTTTTAAAGTAAAAGCGCAGTACGGAGTACGGAGTAGTGAAAAATCAAAAATGCGTAGTAGGAACTAGGCCTGAAACGAAAATAGGTACTCCCGCAGCTGTATTGACGCAAGGAAAAGATAGCTCTTCTAATTCGCAAACACGTTTTTCGGCCTCTTTAATCCGTACATGCAAGCAGTCGACACCACCTGACCCGTATTAGCGCCATCTCCCCCTCTCAGAATTTCGGTGTGGCTCGCCCATTTCAACTGAGCTTTATCTTTTCCGATGATCGCCCTCTCAGCGCCTTTTCATTGTGTTAGGCATCGACCCTCGGGTCTTTTCGATCGATCATCCATGATGCCGCAGTCATTGCTTGCTCTCGGGCAGGCTGTCTTGCCCTCTTTGCATTGTGGCCCTGCGAGAAGGCGTGTTTTGTTGGGCGCAGCCTCAAAGTAACAGTCTATTTGCTAAACATGTCCACGCTTCGACATATGACCGCCCAATCGCCCTGCACGCACTGGTCTGTGTCTGAAACCTATTGAGAGCTTCTGGCATGGCACAACGGTCCGAGTTCCAAGTCTCTCGCGCCGCCGCGCGTGCCCTGGCCCCGGCAGCCTCCTTTTCATTAACCGCCTCTCTGAAAATACTAGCCAGCATCAGCCTGTCTCAGACTTGGCCTCCAGGTGGGCCAGCTCAATGACTGCATATGCATGTACATATGTTTTCTGTAATCCGTACGGAGTACGGAGTATGTACTAGCCCGAGTTCGGTTGGCGGTATTATGGCTGCCCGGTGACATGATGACAACGACCATACGCCGTGGCAAGACCGAGAGGCCCGCGGCGACAGAAGGGGCTGTAGAGGATCAGTAGATGATGTTCCGTCAAAGCCTTCATCATAACGTGGTGAACAAGTCGTAGTGACTAATATTTGACCCCGCCAAGTCAAAACTGTCGTGGTTCCTTCGACTAGACAAGATGGCTCATACACTCACGGATTAAGCACGTAATTTCCGCAGCTGCAAGTCTTGCCACCCCTTTTCAGCAGTCTTTCATCAGCCAATAGCACATGCATTGAATCGTGTTTTGCATCACCTTTGCCTCTAAATAGACATCTTTGCCCGCCGCAACGAGCTAGTCCGTTCCTTCAACCCGTCGCATGCGCCTAGGAAGGGACGGGTCGTTGTCGTCTAGCGGTGACGAAGAACGTGGGAATGCAAGAGTTCTAGAGAATAATACCCACGTTTTAAGTGCATCCGATCTATATCCTTGATTCTGATGAATTGAATGACTAGGAAAATGCAGTTTGCCCCTAGAAGTCTGGCTGCGAGTAAAGACATACTTGGGGACAGAAAGAGGAGTTGAGCATTCGATTTTGGTCCCAGTGTAAGCTGGCTCGTAAGAAGAAAAAAAAGACAATTCACCGAGTTCCATCGCCGCATTTACGGCTATATCTCAGCCAACAAATACTTACACGCCTAGAGTTGAATGGTCTATATGCTGTCTGCCCCCCTCCTCACGGCGATCCATTCCTTGTTTTCTGCGCCTTACTATGCTGATAATCGAAACTCCATCTCGCAGCTCCTCTGTCCCGCAGCGGACGAATCCAGCTTGAAAAAGTCGTCAGAAAATGTTTGTTACAAGTACGTGTCCATTTCGCCTATGCACGCAAGGGCCATGCTACTCCATCACATGAGCGTAGATGCTGTCCCTGAAATCCCCGAAAAAGCACAATAAGTTTGACACAATAATTTGCTCTACTGAGGCACTGCAGACAACTGAAGCAGTCGTTCGCCAGCACGCAAATTGGCGTACTCGTAGGCCTTTGACTCTGGTGGGAAGGTCCCGTTGGCTGCCCAGAGGTCAATCAGGGCCTGCATTGGCTCCAGTTCTTGCGGCTTGAGCATGTCAAGAGCAGTAGCTGTCAGTAAGAAATGAGAGAAGCAACTATTCAATTGCTTCTCCAGGTTGAGGTGGTAGAATGGTTCGGTGAAATGCGCCCAGTAGAGATGAGCATAGACGCGAAACATTTGCCGGAAAATCATTTGACAAATGTCAAAAAACTTGTCGGGGAATCCTGAGCGCTTGCCAATATAGTCAGACTCCCCTGGGTTGGTCAGCTGTGACAACGGCGTTGTGGTGATGCTAGGATTGTGAGCATATGATACACCGGACGGGTCCGTAGGGAAGATGTTTGTGTCGTCAATCTTGCCAGAAATCCAGCGCTGCATCAACGTCATGTACTCATATGCCGGGAGTTCGACAGGCTCTCTTCTGTTGTTGAGCCATGTGAAGGAATGATTCCTGAGCAACTTGTGAGCACTCTCCTTCCGAATGATCCTGGCCATGGCAGAACTTACGCTCCAGCTGACATGCGAGGGCAACTGGTGGGGTTGCAAACACTCGTGCCATCCTCCTCCTTCTCATGCACAACTCGCACAAAGTTCCATAGATTGCGATAATGTTCAATAACTGGTTCTAGTTGTTAGATTATACGGCACACTATGCTGCGGCAAATATTCGCGCACCTTGGTGAGCAATCCACTCTCCTTGTTCAACTGTCTTCGGCCGAGCGCTTAAAGTCATGAAATTCCCCTTCACAATGTGTTTGACGTAGTTGGCATTCAGCCACATCGGTAGCGGTCGGGGTAGCGTGTAGTTGTTGATGATGTCGTCGCCGCTAGACATGACACCACTGGATTCATCCATGCCGATCGTTTGGGCAAGAGACGGAGAGTTTGGCAGTGGAGGGACTTTGGGGGCGAGGTTTGTCGACGATTGACTTCCTTGAGAAGTTGTGTCTATGGGCGCCGGTGGACCACCAGTTGACGGAGATGGGCTTTTCTGGCCGGTAGGCTTAGCGGAACCGCCGCGAAATCGGGCATTTCTGAATTTGCCAAGTTAGCGACCTCCCACATTCTCGATTTCCACCATAGTCATCTCATCTAAGCTGGTGTCCTGCGCTGGGAGAATGAAATCGCCATGGTCGACTGATCTATTCACCATCGCATTGAAAGGTCACGGCGTTGGCCGGTCGCGAGTGGACTGAGAGCAGAGTCATGAGAGAATGTTTCGAAGACGGATCATCAGAATCCTGAAGCCAGAATGGCGAGGTGCAAATGCCCTGCTACCTGGAGGCGATTCGGCATCTGTCATTCCAGTTCCTCTTGAAGAAGACGGCCGCCGACCTGCTGCTTCGGCTATATGTTTTTTTTTGGCAAATTGTCGTCGCCCTTGTCGCTTCCTAGGGAGTCGACCCCAAAAGATGGTGCTGCAGCAAAAGCCTGAAGCGCTCAATTCCTCCGAGAGTCTGTGTGAAAACTTCTGTCGAATACCCATGTAGCACGGAGAGACACTCGTCCCGCGAATAACCGACTCACCGCTCCCGTACATGCGTAGAACAAGAAGTCTCCAGCCTGCAACAGGAGACACGAAGTTCGTTGACAGTGTCCTCCTTGAATGGTATAGATGCAGTTTCCAAAAGACAAGAAGATAAGGCAACTTACATCCCGGAGAAGAGGTTGGACATTTTGGATGAAAAGGCAGGGTGAAGGCGTCAGGAGTAATGATGCTGAGAAGAGGCGAGGCTAACAGGCCTATGCCCGTCACGAGATGTCTGGGTGCACGGGACGGCGGGCGAATTCGACGATACGATGGTACAATAATAAGCTTCACAACTGTGTAAAACAGTCAAGAGTATTTGGGTGGCGTGGGAGGAAAGGAAGCAATGCTACCCTCAGGAACAAGTGAGCGAGGGGCTCAGAACAGGAGGAGGGGGAGGAGGGATTTGTGTGACAGTGACGGATGTTGGATGTTGACGGTGGAGACAGGAGACGGTGGTGGGTGGGTGGGTGCAGTGCTCAGGTTGCTGACTCTGACTCGCAATATCTGCTACCAGACCACAATTGATTGAACGGCCGACGCGCACCAACAACGACCACCGCCAACGACCACCGCCAACGACCACTGTGCATCTACAGCAGGCAGTGTAGCGGGCAGTGTCAATTGTTTACCTTGTCGCTCGCCAACAAAGGTGCAGATGCAGTTCACCTGGGTGGCCCATTTGCACAAGCTGACTTCTGCTAAAGATAGAAAGGGCACGTGCCTTGCATCACTCAAGAATGCAGTCAGGAACCTCGTCTCTGCCGTACCATGAACCAGGCATCACCACGATTCTGATACAGTCTTCGTTTCTGATATTGCTTAATGTACTCAATTTCATTTTTGATCGGGTACTCTACTGTGGCTTGATTGCGCAGATACTGCTAGGCATCGCTTGGGGAACACCCGGGTCAAAATGGCTCGAATCAAGTGTCGAGACTGCCATAACACAACTTGGATATCTTGGCCTCTTACTCTTGGTTTATGAAGGTGCGTCACCTATACCAAGGCGTCGTTTCAAGGGCGTCGTACGGGACATCAGCTGAAATAGCAAAGGAGGCTTGTCGACTTCTTTGAAATCCCTCAAGGCCAACATCTGGTTCTCTGTAGCCGTGGCCACCACTGGTATCAGTGTGCCAATTGGACTATCATTTGTTCTCATGAGAATCACCAACGCCACGCCCTTACAGTGCTTCGCTGCTGGAGCTTCGCTCAGCTCTACTAGCCTGGGCACGACATTTACTGTTCTTGGGACCAGTGGCTTGACAAAGACAAGACTCGGTGTTGTTCTTACAAGTGCTGCCATGATGGATGATGTCGTCGGGCTGGTGTTGGTGCAAGTCATTTCAAACCTTGGAAAAGAAGGCTCCTCTGTCACCGCGGCTGTCATTGTTAGACCGTTACTGACATCCATTGCCTTTATTATCCTCGCCCCTTTGTCATGCGTATTCATCATCAAGCCATTGACAAGACGAATCAATCAATTTCGCACATCATCAGTCTCTGGCATTTTCAATCACCTGATGGCATCAGAGCGGACGGCACTTTTAACACACACGCTAATCCTACTCGGCTGTGTGGCCGGAGCCAGCTACGCAGGGACATCTAATTTGTTTTCCGCCTATATCGCCGGGGCTTCTATAAGCTGGTGGGATACTGGGGTTGAACATTTAACTGATGCCAATAAACCCAAAGCGGGAGCCTCATCTGCAGGCACAAACGTCATCGGTCACTCTGTCGACGGAGAGAATGCGAACTCCGAAGGCACCGAAGCTCTCTCGGGGCTACAAGTTTACGATAGATTTTTCCTGACTCCAGTAGATCGAATTCTAAAGCCATTCTTCTTCGTACGCCTTCCTCATTGCTTTGCATTGTTCACCATCCATATCATTCCTACTAACGAACCACTGTATCAAGGCCTCGATTGGATTCTCCATCCCGGTCACCAAAATGTTCTCTGGTGATATAGTGTGGAAGGGTATAGTGTATGCAATGTTGATGATTCTCGCCAAGTTAGCTTGCGGCATCTGGCTCGCTCGCATCTCAGTTGCTTTCCCTTTATCATGGAAAAGCACAACCAAAAGGACAAGACCAGTGTTACGCAATATGATCAAATCTAGCCTGGGGCACATGTGGCCAACAAAGGCTACCGAACCGACAAAGAAGCCGCCCGTAGTGTCGCCGACTGAGCCAATGATCGATGCTGCGCCCCAGACCTGTGCAAGTAATCTGCCGCTGACAGGACCGACAGTCGACGATCAGTCGGCGGCTGATGGTAAGAGAAGCGATAACAACAGCACAAGGAACGGTAAGAGCGGTAAGAGCGATCAGGACGAACAGAATCCCACACTTTCAGCTACCTCTAAGCCCCGGTCCCTGTATCCAGCTTCCATCATAGGCTGTGCTATGGTCGCCCGGGGGGAAATCGGGTTCTTGATATCGTCCATTGCAGAAAGCAACGAAGTGTTTTCCACCTCTTCGGGAGCAAACGGTACTTCGGATATTTTTCTCATCGTGACATGGGCAATTGTTCTTTGCACGATTTTGGGACCGGTGGCCGTGGGAGTGCTGGTACAACGAGTGAAGAAGCTGCAAAATGGTGTGCAGAGAGAAGGCGAGACTGTTCATAGAGATGTGCTCGGGGCTTGGGGAATTTCCTGATGTGCTGCACGTAGTATGGTCAGAGGCATTTCACTCGACTGCACGAATGCTACATTACAATTCCTTGTACGGAGGAGCCGACGATATCATCGAGTTGCAGTGTAAATTTAATAAGGTGGTGGATGGTCTGTGCCTTGCTTGTCGTTCCTCAAGATTGTTGAACACACTGCCACACCACCACGCCAGGGCGGGAGGCTGACCCAAATAGTGCCAAGTATTGCGGAGCCCTGGCGCGTTCAACTTGTTGGCGACTCTTTTTTCGAACCTCAACCTCTTGCAGCAGCATCATCAAAATTTCAACAAGAATTCCGCCACTCGGAAACTTGTTGCGCATCAACAAATCGAAGCGTGGGTTTTTCTTTCTTTAAACATAAACCCATCGCAATGTCTGACTCCGAAGAGCCCCTCGAGGAGCTCGATGGCATCGGTGATGACCTCTTCGGAGACGAAGGCGACGATGACCTACCGACCACTTCGAAGGAGAGCGTCCTCGATGATGATGATCTAGCGTCAGACCCCGACGAAGATCCCGACGCAAGGCAAAGAGCTTATGAAGATGGCGACAACCAACCCCATGAGACGCGAGACAGGGTTGTCATGGCGACACAAACGTATCGTCATCACATTCCCAAACCTAAAGATGGAACGGTATGGCACGCCAAGATATTCCATAGCCACTAGAGGGTCGAAATGAGCTAACGTTCTCCGAACAGCTTCGCGTCATGCGTGTGCCGAAGTTCATCAAATTTCTGCCCGAGGAGTACGTTGCAGCCAACTTCAAACCGTCTGAATTCGACATTGCCAATGCGAAATCGGATAGTCATATACATGTCGCACGCGTGCGCAAAGATGAAAGCACGGGAGATCTCCAGAGTAACACAAACATTAATCGCTGGAGTGATGGCTCATTGACCATTTCTGTTGGTGGTGAGCACTACGAAATACAAAAGAAAGCCCTCGCTCCAGGCCCTGGCAAGCCGTACAATGAGCTTCATGATGGCCACTACTACGCCGCTGCGGCCGAGCTCAGTAGCAACCTTCTCATGACCGTGGGGCATTTGACAGAGCAGTTCAACATACGACCAAACAAAGCAGTCGGAGACGATGCCTTGGCAGCCTTGGCCGAACGGATGGCCCAAGCTAGCAAATCCGCAAACGATGGCGACAACATCATTCGCACCACCAGAGATCCTGAACTGCAGAAGAAGCAGGCTGAAATGGCAGAGAAGGAGAGGATGAAGGCTCAGCGTAGACGCGAAAATGCCGCCTTGAAGATGGATGGCGGACTGGGACGCTCAAGCCGTGGAGGTCTCTCAATTGGAGATTTGGAGAGTGGACGGGGCTACGGATCTGGACGAAAGAGAGGCCCGCCTGGCTCCACCAAACCCAAGAGACATCGGCCAGAGTATGACTCTGATGACGATCTGCCTCAGGGTGTTGGACGGCGCGAGGACTATGACATGGACGATGGGTTCTTGGTTGGCAGCGACGATGAAGAGATGGACAGTGGAGCGGAAGATGATGACGAGGATGAACTTTTGGATGATGATGAGGATGAACGGCCAACTCGAAAGAAGAGGCAGAGGACCGCTGAACCGGATAATGACGAGGATGCTGAGGGAGACGAGATAGATGGTGCTGAGCCGTCTTCCAGATCGAGGCGGCGAAATGTCGTAGACGACGACGATGAGTAGAAGTCGGCAAGACATCATCATGCAGACGGAAGTGTGGGCAACTAATGGTCTGGGAGGCCCGCTCAACGTGTAAATCTGCTTATTATCTACATTGGGCGTTGAAGAAGACGAATGGAGCAAAACGATGATGTATTGGCTGCGATGGCTACGCATCGCAATATCATAGTCTCACGATGCGTTCAACAATCAAAAGCCACTAACTAGGTGCTTTCTGCGGTGACTCTTGAACAAGGTAGTGGTTGACCCATCTCTAACCATGAGAGATTAAACGGCAATGGCAACTGAGAGAGCTAGAGGGCATACATACTGCTACAATGTTCAACAAAAGTTGTCGAATTTGGGCTGATCAAGCAACGTGAACTTTGCAGGTGGGGGCGGACGGTATCCGCTTGGACTTGGGCCGGTCTCCATCGCCATCATCGACGACCAGAAAAACAGACATCATCATCACATGCTTAGACCCAGCATCCTCCCCAAATTGCAAGCCAACAAGCCCACACCAGCTCGACCGCTCCCGAGCGCTCCCGAGTCGCACCGCACCCCCAATGGGCTTGTCGGCATGATTGGCCAAACTCCGGAGCACATCAGCAACGCAAACCGGGAAGCCCAAAAATGCTGCGCAGCTAATCTTCTGTATGTAGAAAGATCAAGCTCTATCAACGACCCACCCTCATCATCGTCACTTCCTTCTGCATGGTGCCCGTGATCCCTACACCCTCGGCATACCATGGGGGCGGTCCTAGCTGTCTGGAGGGTCATTGTGGACGTGACAACCTTTTGGTTCAAGGTGGGTTTCCGTTTCTCATCTTCCCCCCCTTTCATGTTCTCTGTGGCATGATGGACTCGCCCATGGCACCTCTCCTAACGCCGGCGCAGAAGCTTGTGGGCTGGTATACCGGCGAACATCCTGTCGACCTGTGGCTCAACTTGCTGCGCAATGCGGAGACTTTTGAGGACTGGGAGGAGGCTGCTCTTCACTTGGATAATCTGCTTGGGCTAGATCTCTGGTAAGTCATGTCGTTGCTGTGGAAGGACTGGGAATTTGACAAGTCTTGCCATTGCAGGAGGAACAACCCTACTTCAGGATACTATGACTGGAGGCTCATAACAGAACGACTACAATCTCTCGTCATTGCTCGAGAAGAGAACCACTTCCAACAGCTGGTCAACCTCCTCCGATCCGGCCTTGTTCGAAATCTTGGAAACATCACTGTACCAAGGTTATACAATCGATCCTTCTCGGGAACGAAATACCTCATCGAGGAGTACATATCTCAGGTGGCAGAGTCCGTGCAAGATATCAGCACATTACCGACGACATTTATGTCCAATTCGCAAGGGGGCGGGACAGTTTTGACAAACCAGATGAAGCTCGACTTCATACACGACACAAGGCAGGCGTTCGGAAGAAGCACGTTGGTTTTGCAAGGAGGCGCGATATTCGGGTTATGCCACCTCGGCGTGGTAAAAGCTCTGTTTCTGCGTGGTCTTCTCCCTCGCATCATCACGGGGACAGCTACCGGAGCTCTGATCGCCGCGCTGGTGGCCATACACACTGAAGAAGAATTGCCCAACGTCTTCACAGGCGAGGGAATTGACGTCTCAGCGTTTACGAAGAACAGGAGCGAGGGTGGGCATGTTCACCAGCAGACATTCGATTCGAGATGGGCAACCCTGATGCGACGAGTTCGACGCTTTTCAAAAGAAGGGTACTTCTTGGACGTGACGGTGCTGGAAGATTGCGTGAGGGCCAATGTCGGGGATCTGACTTTTGAGGAGGCGTACAATCGCAGCAAGAGGGTTCTCAACATCACCGTCGCTACAGAAGGCCAAGGTGGAGTGCCGACTCTCCTAAACTATATCACGGCCCCAAACGTGGTGAGTGCTTCCAAGACAATTCGCCGATGTGCACGAAGCGCAGTCGGTCAGTCATTAACCTAGTCTACTCTCGCAGTTGATATGGACCGCAGCAGTGGCGTCGAATGCGTCTTCGTCATCCCTATACGGCAGCCGAAAAGCCACCATTCTCTGCAAAGACGTCCACGGCAAAATCGTCCCATGGGCGGCAGCCAACACGACCGACTTTCGCCACTGGACACACGTATCTTATACCGACCGAGACTCTCCTCTCCAACGAATCGCCGAGCTCTTCAACGTCAACCACTTCATTGTCAGCCAAGCCCGTCCTTATCTCATTCCTTTCCTGCAATCTGACATGCACGGTCCCTCTCTGGTCGAGTCACGGAGTAAGATTACCCAGTTGTCAGCCTTCATGGTCCGCATGGTTGGTCTCGAAGTCCGACACCGCCTCCGCCAGCTCGACACGCTGCAGCTCTTGCCGTCTAGCATCCGGAGATTTTTAGTGGACGAGCGGATACCTGCTGCGTCAATGACATTAGTCCCAGAGGTGACGGCCGGCGATTTCATACGCCTTCTGGAGATTCCCACGAGGGAAACGCTAAACTATTGGATCTTGAGGGGCGAAAGGAGCGTTTGGCCCGCTGTGGCGGCGTTGAGAATCAGGTGTGCCATTGAAAATGAACTGGATAGGTCGTATCAAGTGGTCCGGAAGCTGAAGGCAGGGGATCTGAGGAGAAAAGGAAGCGTGGCCGCGGGGGAGGAAGAGTAACAGTAGGCGTCCTGCAATTTGCGGAGATGACATGCATGCGTGGAGCCTTGTCCTGTCACGGTGGCCCTCTTTAGGGTGCCTTTGTATGTCTTGCTATATATTGCCGAGGTGCCTTGCTGGTACTGTAAAGCGAAGGTATATCTGGCTAGGCGTCTCGCCCCTGCGCTTTTCGCTTTACAGTACCAGCAAGGCACCTCGGCAATATATGGCAAGACATACAAAGGCTCGGCATTCTGGCTGGAGTTGGGTTGGCAACATATAATTTTCTGTTGCGCGCAAGACGCCACTTTCATGCTGTTTATCGTGGGAACATATGATTTCAAAATTTTACTATACTGTTGAAGTTCTAGACATGACTTTGGAGGAGAGGTGGCTAGAGCCCGGCGATAACCAAAAAAGTGGGGCGTGGCACGATTACTGGGGATGGCTGTGACGGCTGTGACGCCACAGCGGCTATCTAACCGCACGTTTATAACGAGGCTTGACACACCCCGCAGCCACACACAGTGTTCCCACGAGCTTGACCATGCCTGCACGAGTTCCATATTAACAACTTCTACTTTTTTCTTTCATCAGCACATCTGACCCCTGCTCCTCGCTCGCAACAGGCCTTTGATAAATTCCCGTGTCCCCCTGGTCTATGTTCGAAAAGGGAATGAATCGAGAGCCATGACTGACATTCAGCCCACGAGTGTTTCCGTCGACGATTTTCAGCACGACGCTGCTTACAATCGATCTGCCTGCACTGAATGTCAACGTCGGAAACAAAAGGTGAGTAAACCTCTCGCCGGATTCACCCATGGACTCGCCTGGTACCAAGTGTGGTTTAATCTACCAATGCGGGCGTATTTGCATCTCGACATGTACGAAAAGCGCCCTGTGCCAAGTCGCTACATCTAAACACACTTGGGCGAAAGGGATACGAGCACCATCCGAGTTGCTTTTTCATGTAGTCATCACTGACTGTCAATTTTTGCGACCCAGTGCAATCGAGAATGGCCGTGCGACCGCTGTCAACGACGCAAAATTGCCGATGAATGTCGCTACAACTACCCGAAGCCGGCACTGGATGAACCAGCCCACGACTTGACAGAGAAACTCAAGCGATCCCATGATGATTACACCAGCAGAGGGACTGCCGAAGGGAAAGGTGAAGAGGATGGCCTTGGATTCGATGCCCTGGCCACCCGTCTCTACGCCACACTAGGAATTGATCATGGAGTGGTATGTTCGCCTGTCTGCCGTCCCGCCAACGTAGATGGGGATGTTGCAAGTTGTCACAGCACCCGGGCAATGAAGTGTTTTGGCTAATACGGCTTACCGGCACTCTGCAGACCGAGCAGCCCGCACCAAAGCAAGATTATGTCGATGCCGATTCATCACTCCAGATGCAGCGAGTGCTGAAGCTCCTCCCTCAACGACAATCCATGGGTAAGGTGCTTTCCTTTCTAAGACTACTCACTCGCTGTATTGCTGGCATATGCTGATTCCCCGCTGCTGTACCGCAGACATTTTGATGCAGAATTTTCTCAGTGACATAAATTACCATTACTACATCATTTATCCTCCAGTCTTCCTCCAAGACTATCACATTTGGTGGGAACGGCGGCTCAAAAACAGACCGCTATCACTGCAATACACGTGTCTGCTGACCATCATCTGCGCCTGTGCTTTGCAACATGTGGAGCCTGCGAGTGAAAAGGCTTTCGAGAGAGAACTAGGAAACACTTTGGACGTGGTCTCCGATCAGCTTCATGCGGCCATGAGAGAGCTAGCAAGTATAATTCCCGTTGGACACTATCACTTTTTCAACGTACAGCGGCTTTTGCACTCATGCTACTGGTATAAAGCCGAGGCCAAGTTTCTCGAAGCATGGCACGTTTTGAGTGCTGCGATACTGGAAGCTCGAGAGTTGGGGTATCACAAAGAACCTCATCCGGGCAGCGTCACGGACTTTGACCTGGAGATGCGAAGGAGGCTTTGGTGTATCTTGGACACCTGGGACTGGTACTAGATATCCTCTCTCTCTCTCTCTTTTTTTTTTTGTGCATATTCTCAAAGCGCGAAACTAACAGCAGCATCTTGCTAGGCAAATCTCTTCCGGCCTTTCCAGACCAAAGATCATCGATCGCACTGATTGTGATGCTGAGCTGCCCAAACTGACCCTCGAGGGTCACATAGTTTCTCCCTTGCTTCATATGAAGATGCAATCCCGTCTGACCCGGCAATTGGCATCAAGATTCAGCGCGCCCAAGAACATTATTGCACCTGCTGAAGTCCAAGAATACAAAGTCATTATTGAGAAATGGGTTGATCAGTTTCCGCCGGAATATTCATTCGAGAACCCAGACACGAGCAAAGACCAAAAATGTCCTTGGCTCTTTGCGCAGAGATTTTATGTATATACCATGGCGTGTCTCTTGATTCTTAATCCCATCCGGCACTACATGGTGAAGAAATATACTTGGGAATCTCCTCATGATGAGCTCAAGATTCGAGATGTGGGAATATGGTACTCTCTGAAGCTCATGAAGACGCTGCGGTCGTGGGTGGACAAGGTCTATAATCGCGACGGGCGATTGCATTTCATTATATTTTCCATTTTCGATACAGCCGCCATGCTCTGCACCGCGGTTCTCAAGGACACCGAACAGACTATTGTGAATCGGCAGCAAATCCTGTCCGCCATCGGAGATGCTGTGGATATGCTGAGAAAACTAAACACGATTTCCAAAACCTCGAAAACGTCGTACGATATTCTTGAGCGACTCGTGAGAAGATTGCCAGAGAACGTGCTGCGCAATGGTTCAGAGCGACAGATGAAGCGACCAAAGGTCAAGGCCAGATCACCAGCGCTGTCCGGTACGGGATCGGCGTCCGTGGCTCATCAACAGTCGGCTACAGGTCTGGTTTCGCAACAGCCTGCCATTCAGCCCCAACTGATGGCGCAAAGGGCAACCACGTCTGTCACGTCACAACAAGTGCAGCCTCTCGTGGCGGCGCCGATACTGGCGGCGCCGACGACAACTGTACCTACGAACAACACAGCACCACCGAGTCATATAGCACCACATCAATACAACTATGACGGACATGAGTTTGCGCAGCGTCAACATGTGCCTCAGAACATTGGCTTCATGGCTGTTGAGGGCCATTCGGCATCCGCCGCGCCGAACCTTGGACACTATGTCGAGCAGCAGCCCGTGTGGTCGGGCGCATCCGCCGAAACAACACCCACGGGCTCGGAAGATCAAGATCTCACGGCGTCTTTCTCTACCACACAGGAGCCGGGGGGTGCCGATGTGGATCCGTACCAGCAAGGAGTTGCTGATCCGGGCCCAGATTTCAATATCGAAAACCTTTCGGACGCTCAGTTAGGAGAGCTCGCACCATTATGGAACTGGCACTCGACCAACTTGGACTTTCCCAACATGCCTCCGCCTCCGAATCATCCAAGTGGCTATGCAAGTCGTATGTGAATGCATGATGGGGGGAAGCAAAGCTCGTCCGGAGACCACCAAGGGCTGGGGCCAATAGAGAATCGACAAGCAGAGGCTATTTTTCTGGGCTTTGGATGGGATGGTGATGGGACAACAGACAGCGTGAACAGGAAGGAGTAGGGAATCGGCATGGAGCTCGTTGTAGTACAAGTCACCAACACGTAAACATGCAGTTGTGATATTTTTCAATCATTGCAGTCACTGTCCGTGCGTGCCCGTCATGGCGACGTCGTGGCACTTGCGTCATTGCGCATGGACAGAAACTCGGGGTTTTTTTTCGCTGTGTGTATGCGGATCAACGTGATGCGAAGGCACCCGTGTCCTGTCATCGGGATATTGTGGGGACATAATGTTGGAAAATTTAGACAGAGGAGGGTTGGTTAACTCTGTTGGCTTCCCCCACCCCGCCTTTTTTTTTTTTTTTTTTTTTTTCCATCTATCCTACTCCACATGCGGGGTGGGCGTTGAAGATGCAGATCCGCAATGGTCCGCGCCATTATTATGTTGTACACAGAAAAGTCTCCCACAGGTGACAGGAGGGTCCACCAGTTGTACCATTCTGGAAGGGATTCGAGTCTGCTGTTATTGGGATTTCTTTGACTCGGCGCAAGACAACTTCAACTAGACACAAGTCGCCATGAACAGAACGCAGTGCACTCTGGTTGACCACATGTTAACAATTTTTTGTATTATGCATTACTAGCGGCAGGCCAAACAGAGAAATTCTAATCTCCACAGAGGCTCACCAGCAAAAATGGTTCTTAGGCAACCAGGTTGTATGTTCAAGAAGTCCCTCCAATAAACCGCCTGTAGGAAATTAATATTATACTAAAGAAGCTCGCCGCGTCGAAACAGATGAGCCGCCCCTTGCCCTGCGCAGATACCTTGCTCAATAAGTTATTACGCCTCGAGCAGTTTATCCGAGGTAAGCGAGTGCAGCAACGGCACCGGCAACGAGAGCCAGGGGAGAAGCACGGCCACCAGCGTTAGGGATGGTGGTGGTGGCGTTTGCAGTGGTTCGGGTAGAGGTGGATTGCTCGGCTAAGCGGATTGAAAAGAAAATTACTGTTAGTTGCCATGTTTCTCGCTGGCCGAGGGAAGGAGGGTTTAGGACAGGGGTGGCTGTTTCTTACAGGTGGTGGTGCTAGGAGCAGAGGTAGTGCTAGGAGCAGAGGTGGTGCTAGGAGCAGAGGTGGTGGAAGCGCTTGAAGAGTTGGTGAAGGTGGTCGCCGAGGTAGATTCAGTCGCAGACCGGGTGCTGCTGTCAGTGGAGGAAGCAGTTGAGGAGCCGCTGGCGGAAGAGGCAGAAGGAGCAGTGGTGCTAGCGCCGGAGGTGGCAGCAGAAGTAGAGCCAGTGCCGGTGTAGGCGAACTGCTTGCTGTAGTTGTTTTCGGTCGGGTCGGCGTTGCTGGTGATTCTGAAGTTGTAGGTGCCGGAGCCTACATCCGAGGGGGTGAAGGTGAATGAATCACCAGTGGTGGCGGCTGTGAGAGAACGTCGAGAGTTTGGCAAGGTCAGTCTCGTGCAGCAGTCGATAAGTCTGAACACATGGAAGTCACTTACAGGTCAAGACCTTGACGTCCTTGGTGTTGGTCGAGGGACCGTTCTGGAGAGCAATGGTGCAGCCGCTCTGGCAGTTGTTGAACTTGAGGGTGAAGCTCTCGCCCTCCTTGACCACGAAGTCGTTGTTCAAAAATTGGGGCTGGGCGGCCATGGCAACAGTGGCCAGAGCAGAGAAAACGACGGCGTACTTCATTGTGAATGGATTATGAAGATGAAAGGTGAAGTGAGTGTGGAGGAAGAGAAAATATGAGCAAACTGCGGAACTAAGAAAGAAGAAAGTAAGTTAGCTGAAACGTTTCTTGCTTGATGTTTGTTTTCTAAATCTTCACTGGCCCATGCATGCCCTCGTCAATCTAGCGATGTGCCCCCCCCCCCCCTCCTTTTTGCCCGCGCTAGCGGCGAGTGGCGTACGTCGAGTCATCGGCAGCAAGCAAACAAAGCAGTTGCGACTCGACTCGATGGCTCCCGACAGCGAAAAAGGAAGGAGCCACGGCCATAGGCAGGAATAGGCAGCCAGCCTTGACCTCTTAGGGCTGAAGAAAACGAGCGGCCGCGGTGCGGTGTGACGAAACACTTACATGTAAATTAATAAGCGAGGGTGTTACGAAAGATGAGGATGACAGGTTTCGAAAAGGTGCAGAGGAGTTGGAGCTGAGCGCGCGAGGTAATGGGGCGCGCCCCCGGATTCAAATAGATTTTCACGCTTGCAAGTTGCTTTGCCAGCCGGATGGATATATTGGATTGTGGATGAATGAGGCGGCAAATTATCCACATCTGGGCCAGACCAGACAAGGCTTGTCTTGTCCCCCCCCCCTTTCCCTTTCTCCACGGCCGAGGCGCATCCTTCGTTACATTCCAGCAAAATGATAATAATACTCGCACCACGCTCCTCACTCACTCACTCACAACAAATCACAACAAATCACAACAAATTAAAATGTCCTCCTGCCTACCACGCCGCCGCGGATGTGGATGCTCGCGGCAGCAAACCAACGGAAGCGAGAGGGGATCGACCCTTTTTTGAACTGGGTTGTCCACACCATCCACCAGAAAGGAAAGACAGAAGCCGCCCAAATTTGGGGAAAGAAGCCTCTGGGGGAAGCCCGTGTCATCCTTGAAGAAGGACTTCCCGCTGGACAAGACAAGACTATTGAATATTAATACATGGGCAATAAAATAACAACAAGGAAGCGCCAGCCAGACCAGTCCGGATTGGTCACCGTCTTTATGATTAACCTTGTCGATGCAAACTTGTATATGTACATAATTAGTAAGCCGATATCCACGAGGGCAGGGGTCGGCAATTTCCTCATCGCGCAGGTGGATTGACCCTGCCAGGCAGAGATAGAGAGCAATTTAACTTTGCAGCCAGCCCAGTCCACTGAACCTGAGCCTGAGCCTGAGCCTGGCCCTGGCCCTGGCTTGGGTTTTGTGTTTTTTAGTTTTTTAATGTGTTTGTGGTGTTCGTGCATTGCACAGTGTGTGCGACAACGTGCGACACTTGCCGTTTGACCCGACAGACATGGTCACGTCGGATGAAATCGAAGCAGCAGTGACAAACTGGAATTGACAGCATCGTCGTCGTCTTGCATCTTGCATCTTGCGTCTTGCATCTTGCGTCTTGTATCTTGTGTCTTGCGTCTTGCAGGTCGCTGGGTCTTCAACAAGCTTTGCCTTTCGGCTGCGCCGGGCCAGCGCGCGTCCCCCATGGCACCATTCCCGAAGTAGAAGATCCTAGGCAGTGCTTATCATTAGCCGCCCGTCGTCATGTCTGATCTTGGTGGCAGCCACTGCCCACCCTAGAATACTAGTGCTCGTGCCCGTTGGTTCAATCGAGAAGCACCGAGTGATTTGCTGCCTCTCATGCCAGGAAGCAGCTCAACCAAGACTGCGAGTAATGGAGCTGCTGACATCCTTCATTCCATCATCTTGACGCAGTATCAACAATTGCGTCATTGTGCACCGCGTTGAAACTCGGACTCTTGCTCCGAGAATAGGTTCCACTTATCAAATAAGAGAAGACCAAGAAGAAGAGCGAGTTTAATAGTAAGTTAGTAAAGAAGAGACAGAAACGAATAAATAAACCATTCATTACTATTGTGATTCACACTTCGTAGTAAGCGCGCGTTATGTTGCGACTAGAAATGTCAAGAATTCCCATTCCCCCACGTTCCATCCAGTCTAATAGGGTCTGCTCGTCAATCCTACAAGACCGCCGTCGCGTCGCGGACTTTGGACAACCCGTCTCCATCTAGATATGCATGTGAAATGTGCTTTGTTTGGCTAGTTGTCCCCAATCTGACCTGTTGGCCACGATCACAGACATGCCCAAGGAACAAGGCGATTTGACATTAGGCTAGTTGCTGTTTAGAAAGATGTCGCATTCCTCATCAGCAGTAACCGATTGAGTTTTCAAGTAAAGCATTTGATGGGGAAATGGCACTGGGCTGTGCGGCCAGGGATTTTAATGCTCCAGCAATCGCAAGCTTCCCTGCACGACGACGTTCTCCAGGATAGAGCCAGGAGGTATGTCAATGGTGCTGCCTTCGGTGGCGACAATGATGACAGTTCCCTTGAGGGTGACCCCGCGGCCGAGGTTGACAGCACCGGTGATGGTGAGGTGGTCCAGCTCGAGAACCTTGGGGATGGAGGGGATGTGCTTCTGGAAGTCGGACACCTTTTTGAAGTCACCGCCGAGCTTGATCAGGGGGGCGTCGCCGAAGCGAGCAGCGCTCATCTGGAGCTGGCCGTGCTTGAGGGTGTAGAGGTCTGACTTGACGAGCATCAAGTCGGAGCAGGTCTTGACGGGCAAGAAGCGTCTGCGGGGGACGTTGACGCCGTGGGCGTTGTTGAAGTGGCGGATGGCGGCACCGACGGCCGTCTCAAGCTGCAAGATGGAGATGTCCGACTCGCCCTTCTTGTCTCCGGGGATGGTCTTGCCGTTGGGGATGATTTCCATCTCGAGCTCGTCATTCTCCACAACACGCTTGATGGCCTCGAGGTTGAGCCAGATGTTGTTGGTGTTGAAGTACTTGAACTTCTTGATGGACTTGAACTCGTTGACGTGCTCCTTGGGCACTTGGGCGATCTCGAGGAGGCGGACGGAGCCCTCGTAGTCGATAATGGTGCCACCCTTGACGTCGGCCTTGGTCTTGTTGGTCAACTCCATAATGTACTCGGCTTTGGTCTCAACCATGTGCTGTAAAATGCGCAGGTCAACAACGGCGCCCAAGTTGTCCACGTTGGACAAGAAGATGATCTCGATGCCACGCTCCAAGAGCTTGTCAAGGATGCCAGAGTTGTACAATGACTCGAAAACGTCACCGTGGCCGGGAGGGTACCACTCGGAGATGGGCGACTTGAAGTCTTTGGGGACTGGCAGGAGCGAGTCCTTGTAAATTCGGGGGTATCGGGATTGGTTGAATGTGAGAATGTCAACATTGTGACCCTCGTACTTCTTGATGATGGCGGCGGTATCGTCGTTGGTGTTGAACGAGTTCATGAGGATAAAAGGGACGTTGACGTCGTAGGTTCGGTTCAGGAACTCGATTTGGCGGACGGAAAGATCGAGGAAGGACATGCCGTCGCGGACCTCGATGACGGACTTGGGACCGACACAGCCCATGGAGGTTCCCAGACCACCATTGAGCTTCAGCACGGCGAGCTTGTTGAGAAAGTTGACGGATTCCGAGTTGGCGAGGTCCTCATAGTCCACGACCTGACCCTGGGCGGGAGGGGCAATGCGGTCCCAGTCACTAGGTGCATTTGTTTGTCAGTTGGGTTTGCCCCTTTTGTCAAACCCATGAGCTGGGGTCGGTCCACCTACACGGCATTGCTCTTGGCCTTGTCATTCAGATAGCGCCGGAAAAGGGCAAAGAAGTTGTCCATCTCAGTTTCGAAAAGCTGTTGACAAATAGAGTGCGGACTAGTCAGTCACAACCCTCCAAAGCTGCCATGTACGGCGTGTACCCTCACAAAGGGGGGGAATACGGCACCTTCTTGTCATTGGGGTCCTCGACCGTCTCAGCAAGGTTGGTCAGCGCATTGCGCATCTGAGCAGCAGCAACATTGGTCGAGGTGTTCTCAAAAGCCTGGAGGCGTCTGGTCAGTCGACGTTTTCGAACCCTATGTGAATGAGGCATAATTTCTGGCAGTGGATGTGGCAGTTGGCTGTGGAAACAGGGTCGAGGCTGAGCGCAAACCAACGACAGTTGACGGCGTTTATGTAGTGTAGTCCAAGGCCAAGTCAAGTAAAACAAGATGAAGGGCATGGGATGATCAAGTTTTTGTTTGCATGTCGACACACACTGGCCACACAAGAACACAGTGAATGCGGTTGTCGGCCACGGACAGTGCCCCACTCACGGCCTGACGGCACGAGCCAGAATCACAGAATCACGCCGCATCAGTGTCCGACGATGTCTCTCGAACGGGGAACACTGTGCAAGCGAGTTTGCAGCCAAGCATTTGTCCCAAGTCTAGGGAAACAATACCCACAGCTCATTCGGCCATGGCAGCTTCGAACGGGGTTGGCAGCTTGTCAAAGGTCAAGCCATGGGCAAGCACGCAAACGAAGCTGAAGAGGAGCGGCAGATCGTAGATGGCCCGGGTATGGAATAAAAAAAGGGGGGGGGGGGGGCAAAGCGAAGCAGTGCTGAACGAATCTGTACAAGATGGTGAAAGATCCAGTATCACTCACCATGTGGCTGCGAGTCTTGCCGTGATGGCGCTTCTCGAAGCCATTGTCATCGCCCTCCTTAGCAACAGGCTTGAGGTGCGAAGGCAGAGCGCTCTTGACGACGCCGGCCATTGTGTATGTATCAGTCTCGTGAGTCGGAGTAGGTGTTGTGACTTGGGAGGTTTCTGTTACAGAAACAGGCGGGAAACTGCCAAATCGAGAAGCAGAAGAACAGCTTCGCAACGGCTCGGTGAGTCGGTGAGGATAAAAAAAAAAGTTGGAATGAAGACACGGACGAGATAATGAAAGAAGAGGTGAAGGCTGAGGAGGTTGTCGCCAACGAGAAGGACCAGGAGAAGGCGGGGCAAGGGGAAGGTGGCAGACTGGTGGGGTGCGGCCGGCAGAGCTTCCAATTAATATGTAACTTGTCCTCCGCACAAAATATATGTACGGAGGGAGTACTCCGTATTCCGTAGGTGAAGATCAAATGTGCAAGTGACGAGCAAGGGCTGCCTTGTCAAATTATCGGCCCCTGTAGCTTTTTTTGTGGTTCCCGTCAAGCAAAGCAAGCTTCCCAATTCTCACGGTTCTTATCCGTAATAATGCGTACTCCGTATTAGTTGCTGTTGGGGTGGGAGGGACAAAGAGGGGCGAATAAGATTGACGTCAGAGAGGTGATGCTGCCAACAAGCCACCGCAGCGAGGAGGAGGTGGCAAGTCGGAGATTGATGTTGACGGCGTGCTGCCAGCGTACGGATTACATGTGCCTCAAACGGAAGAGCGTCCAGGCATGCTTTGGACCTAAAAAACGACGAATCAAGCTTGGTCCATAGAACAATTGTTATCGTGATGGCCTGCCTGCCTTTCCAAGGGAAGTACATACATACATACGTCCGTCTTGTACTCCGTACTCCGTACCGATTGATTCGTACATACATAATTCCAAAGCGCAGAGGCCAAACAAAAGGTGGCCCAGAGTGGGACCACAGCTTGGATGTGAGTGGACTAATCAGCGGCTCTGTGCACCACTCACAGTCTTTCGAATGAAGAATGAATCAATGTTTGATTAGAGCGAGGACCCTGAATATTGCGCCAGCTTTTAGGCGAATTGACAACAATAACTGCCAAACGAAGAAAAGGGATGCATGGCGGCCAGTCATCTACCCATCACGTGCCCCTATCTTCTTCCTGTCATCACTGCGACGGCTCAAAAACTGTGAGCGGTATCCCGTACGTTGCATCTGCTTCGTCTGGCATGCTTGACAGGAAAAGCAATCTCCGCCTTGTCGATTCTGATTCTGGACTTCCGACAGTCGCCGGTGGGACGCATCGCGGGACGCATCGCGGGATTCGCAATTTTCAATCGTGTCTTCATGTCCCATCAACCGATAGACGAACACACCTACAACCAAGAAACCCCATGTCAATCCAAGTTGTCCGCCATCAAACAACATCCACGACAGCCCACATCCCCCCCGTCGTCCGGACAATGGGGTCCCTCGACGTCATCCCCTTTTGGCAAGTCAACTGCCCTCAAGCCGAATTGACAGCTGACTGCCCTCCATTTCTCATGGGCCTCAGTGAGAAAGACCAACGGATCGTCGGCACGCCCGATTCCGCTTTCGGGATCCTGACGTGGGACGAGGTCGCCGCCATAGTCCAGGAGAACAGACTTGAGCTGTTTCAGAGAGTCCCCTCGGAATTGCGGCGCTACAAAGCATTCACCTTCAAGTTAGCCAGGCAGTATGGCAGCATTGCCGCATTCGTCCTGAAGGAGCGCTTGCGTTGGCAAGAGCCCATCCAGCCGCGGGCAACACCATTCCAGAACGTAGACGATATCAAGATACTCTGGAACGACTGGCCCTACGGTATCGACAAGCGCATAGTTCACCTGGTCGTGTGGACCAAGTTCGAGCTCAAGGCGGACTCGACAACGGGGGACTTGACCCAGCAGGCCAGGACGGAGATTGATGATTTCGTGACGAGGACCTTTCGGTCACGGGTTCCTGCAAAGCACGTGAGTTGTCCCTGCTTTTGTTGCTCCTACTCTTGTCTGTTACATTGGAAATTTTGCATAAAATAGCGGGTGATGCTGACTTGAAGCTCCCGCCCAGGTGATGTGGTTCAGGAACTGGGCAGCTCTCAAGTCCATCCACGCCGTTGAGCACTTCCACGTCATGATGTTTGATCCAGACCCAGACTTTATTCGTGAGATTACCCACGGCGACGTGCCACAGTGTGACAAGGCTGATTTGTAGAAGAGAGGCTGGCGCTGTGAACAGCAACAAAAATCATGTATGACTATGGAGCCCATCGATTGCGGTTGTAGCATTCCATACGAGTCTTTTTATAAAGTCGCCCAAAGTCAAGATACATGGTCCAATTCCAGTAAACTCCAAGAGACAAGTGAAAATATGCCTGCGAGACTTGAGCAGAAGAGCTAGCTACCCTGTATTATGGCTTTCTTTATCGAAGTTTATACCTTTTTTATTTTTTATTTTTTTTATTTTACAAAGTCAATCATAAGAGACTGGATCTACTAGATGACCTTGCTTTTATTTCAAGAAAGCAAAAGCAGAAAGCTGATCCAAGCTTAACAGCTCATTTCCAGAACCACTGACCTGGCTCACCTTTAAAAAAAAAAAAAAAAAAAAAAAAAAAAGAACACCTGCCTATTTCAGCCACTACTGCCCCCAAACCCATTCACGAGAAGACGCCAGTTTCTAAATGCCCCCGTTCAAATAAGCTCGAAATAAGCAGCAAGTCCTGCGAGCAACCCCTTTGCATGACACACCTCGCGGCCGTCCAGAGCGTCGTCGTATCTATCAGCGGCTGAAAGAACCGATGGACAACGGGCGCATTACCAAGCCTTTGGGACAATATTGACCGGGCATGGGAACCGCTCTTCTATTGAATATGAGCCGACTGCGTCTTCTGGCCTGCGGATAAACTGGACAGCTCGTGGCCACGCTTTCGCTGGGATTGGGACGTTTCTTTTAGACCTTCTCCAGGACATTCGGCCCGGGGGTCTGCCGTGCTGGTGAGTCGTTGGCATATAGACCAGTAAGTAGCCGGCCCTCTTCTCAGAGGCTAGGAAACTTTTTTCATGGAGTTACTAGTCAGTATATTTCCTACCACAAAAGAAATGTTGTTACTGCCGATGTGGAGTTATTTGATACATGTTCTCTAAGGAGAATTGCTACATGTACACTGAAAACAATTGATTTGATAAGGGGATATGGGAGGAGGGAGATTCACGGCAAAACCCATCGAGTGGATGGCGAATATCTTGTTCACTGCTTCTAGTCATTGTTATGAAGCGGATGCAAAACTTCTGCCCCGGTCATCTTGTAATACATAGAATCATGACCAGCATTTGATGAGTATCAAATTCCTGGCATATGGATCACGGAGTACTTTCCGAAACCAGGGTTAACTCCGATGGCTGCAGCGATCACGTATTATGGAGTGCCTTATCCCGGCCATAGCGGCGCTTCTGCCGACATTATGCTTCTTCCCTACCTGCTGTACATATTAGATGTTGGCCCGGGATTTTCGAAGCACTCGCATCCACACACCTTCTTCATGGCCTGTTCCGAAGTACCCCCTCTGCCCCTGTATCAGTGAGCTACATGATACCGAGAGGATCCCCGAGACCACCAGCCCATAAGTCACTCCATAGGGCTTGTAAGTCGTGATAGGGGGCATGGTGCGTGAGACTTCAAAGTCACTTCATTAGACACTTCGCCGTTGAAGGGCAGTGATGACAGGCTCCTTTGGCGGTTGAATAGCGCCCTGCCTACGGGGAAAACTGATTCCTGCATGAGATAAAAGTCGAGTCTCAACGCTACCTCTGCATCAGGGCATTCGTAGTGGGAATTACCTAGTGTGCAAGGACGGGGTTGAACTCAGCGAAAAGGGCTTGCATTTCGTCTCTGTAAAAGTTGACAGCATGAGAAGTATTGGGATGCTTTGCACGTGGAATCATGCCAAGGCAGATTTCCGTCGATAAATCCGGGGTCGATTGACTGAGATGTGGTGTAGAGCTTAGTGCGCTCGCCAAAGTATATGTTGTTGTGAAAGCATAATTGTGTGCCACGAGGCGATGTGTCATCCATACTTCCTCAACTCAGCGGCAAATATCATTTCCATACTACTCCGTATAGATTCCGATATCCTCAGAAACACTACCCACGTGTCAGCGATTCCGGTACTGATAGCCAAGCGTTCGTGTCACATTATCAGCCATAGATCCGGCTTGGATCTTGCCGCAGCACATGCGGTCCAAATTTGACAAGAATTGGGCTATTAGAAGTACAACCTGAGCCATCCTGAGACGCATTCCGCATGACAGAACAGTGTTTGCGTTTGGTACAAAGTGTCAAGTCGTGCACTACGGCCCAAGTTGCACAAGATCGACCGATAAATTATTGAGCGCCCCTGTTGAAGTATGATGTTGCAATTAGTACTGTCAGCATCCGCAGACCCTTGTTCAACGATTCTCATCGCAAACTGATGTGCTGTAATATGCGGAGTAGTTGCTGTATTCATTGCGACGACTTCATGCACGGAAAACTCCGCGCAAAAGGTCTCGATCTGTTGTGGCTATGTAGATGATACAACACGGAGAGTGTTCCTGCAGTGTCAGCCCCTCCCACCCAATCAATGTACATACATTAGGATTGAAGCAGGTCGAAAACAGCGGCAGTCAGCGACATGGTCTTGAGGAACTGGGTCCTTGATGCACGCTTGGCCTGTTGAGGTGGAGAACGGCTTAGGTAATGGTTAACCCTAATTATATAGGGCGTAGCTAGAGTATAGACTAAAAGAATATAACTATTATTATCCCTATTATTTTTAGTAAAGTTTTATAGTAATAAGACTAGAACCTTATAATGCCTTTTAGTTAGGTTAAATTATTACTAGACTTAGATATCTAATACCTAAGAATACCTAATAAATAACTTCTAAGAGATTATTAAGTTAAATAATTAAAGAACTATAAACTAGACTAAAGGCAAAAGGAGTTATAAACTTTATTAGAGTATAACTATAGCTAGAAATAATATAGAAGAATAATAGAATATAGCTATAGTTATTACTATACTTAAGGAGATTATCTAGCTATAGTTAGAAAACACTACTATTAGATAATATAAGAATATTAAGGACTATAGGACTTAATAAGATAAGTATAAAACTATAGGGCTATATAAAACTTATAAATAATTATAGGAGGGAGTTCTTAGAATACCTATAATAAGATAGCTAATAATAGCTTAGGATAGGATAAATAATAAGGACTAATTATTTTAAGAAGTAATATTATAATAAAGAATAGGAAAGTCCTATTATAGGAAATAAATAGGCTAGATACTTAAATAAGAAATAATTACTAGGGAATAAGTATAAAGAATAATTACTAAAACACTATAGTACTAGTATAGTATAATATTAGTAGCCTAAATAGTAAATAATTATAACCTTAGTTAATTTAGGGGGTTATAAACTAGTGAATTAAATATAAGCTAGACACTAGTAAATAGGGCATTTAAACTTAGGAAATTAAGGAATACTATAAACTTTATTTAAGCCTAGGAATTTAACCCTAGGAAATAATATTTATATACTTAGTAAAATAAGCACTATAATATAGTAAGTAAATAGAAGATAGATAATAGTAAATAGTGGTTATAACCTTAGAGAATTTTCTAACCTTAGAATTTAACCTAAACTATAGAACTTAAGCATAGGAATATATATTTATATACTTAGTAATACTAGAATTTCACCCTTAGTTAATAGAAAACTAGTATATATTATAATAAATATAATATAATATAGACCTTAAACTTATAACTTTAAGAAGCTTATAGGAAGTGCTATAAACTAGGAAAACTATTTATAGGATATACTATAAAACCTACTAGGAGCGTTTACTTACTAAAGTAATTATACTAAGAAGTTATAATATTTATATAGTATTATAACTATAGACACTCTAGGGGACACACTAGATATAGTATAAACTAAAGACTAAACTTTATACTTTAAGGAACTAGCTATAGTAGCTCTTAACCTTAAAAACATTAGTTTATAGGAAGGATTATACTACTATAATTAGAGGTATAGTGTATAGACTATACCCTTACTTTTAACTTACTTTTAACCTTACTTAGTTACTTATCTAATCTTTTAATTAAATAGTATAGTATAAATAAAGTACTATATACTATATTTATAATAGGAGATTACTTAGATTAGGAAGGTTTAGACTTAGTAAGAAGGAGTTAGGGAGGTTAAGAGTAAAAAGGTTTTATTTTAGGGGGGATAAAAATAGTTTTCTCTTTTTCTCTTTTTTTTTTTTAAGGCTAGGTAAATACTAAGTAATAAATTATATATAATAATTTAAGTTTAGCCTTAAATACTTTCCTATCTTCTTAAAAACTTTATTATAATAAAGTTTATAAGCTCTTTTAATAAAAACCCTAACTTTACTATCTAATCTTAGTTAAGAGATTAGATATATTATTAATAGAATTATCCTCTATTAGTACTAATCTATCCTAGGAAACCCTTAAACTCCTATTTCCTATCTTAATTACTTTATATAAGATTAGGCTTTAGTAAAGCTAAACGCTAGGACTTATAAAGAATTAGACTTAAGTTTAGACTTAGAATAGGATAATAGAAGATCCTTAGAGTTTATTCCTAGCCTAATTAGCCCTATTTACTCTCTAAGACTACCTTATTTAGTAAATAAAATCTTATTACTTTTCCCTTCTCTATTACTCTAATCTAAAGAACCTATTAAAATTAGAGAAACTAAATAAATACTTAATATAGGTAGTCCTTTCTTCCCTATAAACCTAACTATAGGTAAGGGAATTATATTCTCTAGCTTACTAAGAGATAGGCTAGCTAAGGAATATATAAAATATTATAAAATAATAGCTATAATAGCATAAACTCTAAAGGAATATATTAATACCTTTACTTATTTAATATTTATTTAGGGCCTATAAGAAAAAGTAGCTCTCTAGTATAAGGACTTAGAATATAAAGATAGGACTTAGGAATAAATAGCCTTTAAATTCCTAGCTAAGTTTAAAAACCCTAATCCTTTTATTAAAATTTTTACTTAGTAAGAGGTATATAGTTTTATATAAGAACTAGGTAAGACACTAAATACTTATATTTAATAAGCTAAGTATCTAGCTTCTAAGATAAAATCTAATATATAATAAGTTCTCTTTATAAACTTTATTACCTATTTAGTAAATAAAGAAGTAAATATATAACTATAAGAGAGAGTATTAGATTAGTTATTTACTTTAAATAAGTAAATAAATAGTATAGCTTTAAAGGACTTAATAATATCTAACCTAAAACTTATCCTATATAACTATTACTTATTTACCTCTAAAAAGATAATATAACTATCTAATAATAAAATCTTAATAGCTAGAATAAGATTACTATAGAAATAGATAGAAGAATAATAGTAAAGAGAGAAATAAGCTACTAACTAAATAGTAAACCTAGTAAGATAAATAGAAGCGTTCTAGGCTTAAGCTACTAGGAATGTATAATAAATAGCTAGTTAGTATAATTAATTTAAATATAATTTAAATAATAAATCCTAATCTCTAGGAAGACCTTTAGGGAATAATATTAGTATATACCCTTAAGATAGATTATAGAGAGACTTAGACTTTTTCTAGTGTTTCTTATATAGTAAATAGGGATATATAGGTTATAACTATACTAGGAAGAATAAATACTTATCTAAAGACTTTAATAAACACTAGGACTAGTAGGCTTATAAAGGGCTATAAATAAAGAGAGATTACTAAAGAGAATTAGATAACTTAAACTAAACTAATTTTATTAGCGCTATAGAAATAGACTAACTAATCCTACCTAAAGGATATATTCTTAATTTAGAACTCTAATTATTTATAGTATTACTCCTAAACTACTATTCCCTAAGCTATATTTAGGAGAAGAATAAAGTAAAATAAGTTAATACTATAACACTACTAAAGGGAAAGAAGAAGGTAAGTAAGCTAGTATTTACTAAAGGACTAGCTAAGAGAATTATTAAATTAAGGACTAAACCTAAGAATATATTAGAAGAACTATTATAGTAATAAATTAAAGAAATTCTAGAATTAAATAAGACTATATAAAAGAGAAGTAATCTAGGTCTAAGTATATATTAACCACTCTAGGAGATAAGTACTAAGGAATTCTAATAAATACTTCCTATATTATAACTATATCTAAAGAAAACTATAGTAAACCCTTATAAACCTACTACTAGTCTTACTCTAAGAGAAGTAGTAATAGGTAATACTACTTTAAACCCCTAACCCTATTAAAGATTAGCTTTAGAGAATATCTAAGCTACTAAAGAATATAAAGTCCTACTATTTAACCTAGGGAAATAGTTAAGTAAAACTACTATATTTATTAGTATTCTATAACTTCTTTAGATAGCCTTAATTATCTAATAGTAACTAAGCTATTTAATATAATATTACTAAAAAATAAAAAGTAATAGGGTAAAGTTAATGGTTTCTAATCTTATAGAACTATATAAAAAAGTGGTATACCCTAATATACTAGTCTATAAGTCTTTAGGTTTAATAAATACTATAATTATATAAAATAATATTACTTAGCTAGATAGTAAGGTTCTAATAACCTTAGGATATATTATAGCCTATATTAAAGGTATCTAGTATAACTTAGCCTTACTTAATAGTAAGTTAAGTATAAAATTAGTAAGTAAGAGCTACCTAAAAAGATATAAACTTCTAACTATTTAACTTTAAGAAAAATAGTCTATTTAGATAGTAAATAATAGAAATTAGTAGATTTCTTACTATACTTACCTCTAGATTATAGTAAGTAAAATCCTAGTATTATTAAAATATTATATTATACTAGCTTAGGATTAGAATATATTATTAGGAAAAGTTTAGCTATAAAGAGTAAATACTATTAAATATTATAAATAGGAAAAGATTATAATTACTAGGATAAAAGAGAAAACTTAAACTTTACTAATATATCCTTACCTAGACTTATTCTAAAGATCTAATATAAGAGCTTAGCTACTATAGAGAATAGATCTAGAGGAGATTATAGAGTTTATAGAAAATAACTAGGAAATTCTAGAGGAAGTTAAATAGCTTCTAAGAGAATTAAATAGCTAGATAATAGAAAAAGCTAGGAACTAGGAGTTAAAAAACTAAGTATTATAAATAATAAAGTTAGTAATTATTTGCGTTTTCTTATTTAACTATAGCTAGTAAATAAGATTAGAATAATAAGCTTTAAGGGAATACTAGCGGAGAATACTTAGGAAATAAAGTATAAATAAAGAGTATATTAGGAAAATAGGAAGACTAAGGGGGATATTATTAGGAAGAATAATATTACTATAAGTAAAATAGAAATAGAGTTATATAGCCTATATAGTTTAGATTTAGATAATATAGCAAAAATAACTAGTAAATAAGTTCTTATTAATAAACTAAAACTAAAGTCTACTACTATAGTTATCTAGAAACTACTATAGAATGTTATTATAAATAAAATAGCTATTAAGTTAAGCTCTAAGATAGAAATTAAATTATTTACCTCTTATTATACTAGTGTCCCTTAACTAAAACCTATTTTAGCCTATTAGATAATTACTTAGAGTTAGATTAAATATTATAAAGCATTATAGAAAAGGGAATTATCCTTAAATATAAGTTATAACTACTTTAAATAAGATCTAGAGAAAGTATAGTATAGTAAGGAATTAGGGTTATCCTAGGGAGACCTAATAAAAGATAATTTAAAAGACTTAGATAAGGAGAAAACTAATAAGGGAAAAAATAAGAAACACATAAAGATTAATATAGGTAAAGAATAGGATTAAGATAGGGAAGATAATCTTAACCTATTTAATATCTTAGGAGAGGCGCGTAATATAGTAATATTATAGGAAGAATATAAGATAAACACCTCTAGATATAGTAAGAACTTAATTTATATAGGAAAATCAAAAATTAAGGATACTCTCTTACTAAGTAAGAATTACTATATAAATAATAAAAATCAAGTCTTACCTAGAGAAGCTAGATATAAGTTATATAATACATTAAACTTAGGCATTTTAAAGGTTTAAGATCTAGAGGTAAACACACTAGGATATAATAGTAACTTAATTTATATAGGAAAACTAAAAATTAAGGTCTACCGCTTAAAGAATAAAAATTACTATATAAATATTATAATTAGAGGTTTAGTAAAAGAAACTAGGGATAGGAATTAGTATTTACGTAATTAGTAATATAAGTAAAAGGGATTAGTTATAAGAAAAGGATAGTATTATACTATATATACTTTAGTACACTACCTATACCTAATTTATATAGGAAAAGAGAAAATTAAGGCCTCCCCCTTAAAAATTAGAAATTACTATATAAATAACTAGATTAGAGAATTAACTAGTAAAACTAAGGATAGCAGGGACTATAGTATAGACTTAGTAATACACTTAAATATTATAGGTTAGGCACTAGTTTATAATATAAATAGGAAGAAAGCTATATAAGATAGTGTAAGACTAAGTAAATTAGAAATTTATATAGGAAATTAGGAAATTAAGGGATACCCCTTAAGATTCTGGAATTTATATATAAATTAACTATTAGCAAACTTAGCATCTAAAACTATAGTTTCTTAGTTTAATTAGTCTAATATTACACTTAGAGACTATATAAGAACCGTAGAATAATAGATAATAATTATAAGGCTATGTTATATATTTAAAGATTACTTTATTAAGAAGCTTAAAGATATTTACATAACTAACCTATTATAATATTACATTCCCTTAGTTCTAAATGCTTGCCCTAGGAAAAGGAAGTAATACTATTACTTAAGGATATATTATAAGTTTTTAAAGAAGGTATTTCTAGCTATAGAGAAAGTAAGTATTATTTGCTATAGAGATTTAGAATAGGTAGCCCTAATAATATTTACCCTAAAGCCTAGAAAGGATTTTTAAGTGGTTTATAATTACTATAACGTAAATAGTAAGATAGTTAAATTAGCTTATCCTTACTATAATATAAAAGCTAATTTAGATTTAATTTATTACAAAAGGTTAATAATAATCTCATAAGCAAATGCTTTAAATAGATTCTAGGTAATTAGAATTTATTTACCTAATAAACATAAGATAGCCTTCTTAGGCCCTAATAGAATATATTACTATAATAATATAGTATAAGGATTAACTAGGTTACTAGGAATATACACTAGATTTAGAGACACTATCTTTAGGTATTTATTCTTTAAAGATAGATCTAAAAGTAAATTAATATTAGGATATATAGAAGATATTAAGACCTTATTTTCTATTTATATAGATAATCATTACTTAGGTTCTAAAACATAGGAAAATTACTTTAACTTCTTATAGATATACTACTTCCTAAGAATTACCTAGGCACTAATTAAACTAAGTAAATATAAAATAACTCTCTTTATATTAAAGGTAAACTATATAGGATTTTCTATTAAAGATAAAAAGATTAGACTAGTAAGGAAATATTATAAAAGATTCACTAACCTAGTAAGATACTTCTAATAGTAGCCTCTAAAAACTTAGAATAAAATCTTAGTTTTAATTTACCTAATGCCTTTCTTAAGAAAGTTTATCCCTAGTAAATTAGATCTAGTATTAACTATTAAGAAAGTCTTTTTCTAAGAGGTTTAGAAAGTTATAAAATCTAGGAAGCTATTAGTCTAGAGAGCAAAAGTTCTAAAGGAAAAACCTAAATAAACACTAGAAGCTTAAAATACCTTACTCTAGATTTACTATAGTATTTAGGTAAATACTACTTTTAGGGCCTAGCTAGGGATATAGTTTTATTTAGTAATAAATACTTTAAATATAGGAACTAGAGGAGTTTTATTTTAGCTAG
The DNA here is from genome assembly GCA_003814445.1 of Epichloe festucae Fl1. Lineage (NCBI taxonomy): Eukaryota > Fungi > Ascomycota > Sordariomycetes > Hypocreales > Clavicipitaceae > Epichloe > Epichloe festucae. The sequence continues at coordinate 2,962,726 of CP031387.1, read as the reverse complement.
AAGATATAGAACCTAGTATAAGCGCTATAGACTTAAATTTTATAAAGGTTTAAATTATTATATAAATATTATATAGATTAGGGGACGTAAAAAAACACTATATAATACTAGAAAAAGAAATATTAGCTATTATTATTAGACTAAAAGAGATATAATAGCTAGTTAATAGTTTACCTTATCTATTAAAGGTATATATAGACTATAAAGGGATTATTAATTTAATAGTAAACCTCTCTAAGGTTTATAGAAAGGTTACTTAATAGGTAAATATTCTATAAGAGTTAAATATAAAATATATATACTATCCTAATATAATAAAAATTATAAAGATTATAGATAGGATATTATAATTACTAGAGAAACTTAGATTTAATCTATATAAAGTAAAGAGAAGAATAGGAGTTAATATATTCCTAGCTATAGGAGATTAACTAGTGATAATTTTAATAAATATAATAATTATACTAAAAGGAGAAAGATTAGATAATAAAACTTTAGAAATAGTTAGAACTAAGCTTTAGGAATAGCTAAACTCTAAATAGTATAGGGAAATTCTTACTTTAATTATTTATAGTCCTTATATAATCCTAACTAAATAATAAAAACTAGTTTAGTATTAAGCTTTAAAATATTAAATTATAGACTAAAAAATTTATTATTTAGAACTTAATAAATCCTTAGCTAAATATATAATCTCTAAAGAGGTTTTACTAAAACTTTAATAAGCTTATAATATAGTAAGGCATTTTAGCCTAACTATTATAATATAAAAGCTTTATAGGATGTATTTCTAGCTAGATAAAGTAAAAGATATTAAGTTTTACTATTAATCTTATCTTATTTACTAGTAAACTAAAACTAGGTTACTAAGATTAGCTCTAAAAACTATTATAATATTAGAACCATAGGCATTAGTTATAATAGATTACCTTAGACCTATTACTCCTAAGCAGAGTATTGCACTAAAACGTGTAGTGTAGTGTAGTAACTACACTACAAACTACACTACACTACAAACTACACTAACTATAAGGAAAAAAAAACTACACTACACTAACTACAAAAAAAAAAAACTACAATACATTACACTACAAATTTTTTTTCCTAAACTACACTAACTATAAACACTATAAATGTAGTATTAGACTTTTTATTAGTTATTAGTATTATAAGGATTAAAAGAATGCTAGTTATATAAAAGCTTTTATTATTACCTATTTTATTTAATTAGTTATAGAATTTATAATATTATATTATTTTAGTAATTTTACTATAACTAAGTAAGGTTATATATAATATTATACTTTTTTAATAATACTATTTAACTTAATACTTTATTTCCCTAATATAACTTAAAGAAAAACCTTCTTATTATATTATTTACTATTTCTATAAATTATTATTATTACTTATTTTAAAAAAATTATAAAAAGAACTACTAGTAAACTTAATATAAGTAGCTTATTATATCTTATTATAGCTTATAATAGCTTATAATAGCTTATAATAGCTTATAATACTAATATTACTAAGATTACTTATAATATTATTAGTGTTAAAGTTTAATAAAAAATAAATAAATAAATAAATAACTTAAATATAAATACTAGTAATTATAAGTAAATTACTATAGTAAAAGCTATAGTTTTTAATAACTTAGTATTTTAAGGTTTTTAAAAATATTAATATTATAAAAATGTTTTCTCTTTTGTGTTTTTTTAAAATAATAATAAAAGTAAAATAATAGTAATTATAGTAATAATAGTAATTAAGGTTATAAAAGTTATTAAAGCTTTTATAATAAGTATAGTATATTATATAAAACTAAGTCCTAGTATTATTTTTAAAAACAAGTTAAACTTATTTTTTATAGCTTATTTAAGCTATATAGGGTAATTAAAATAATACTATTAGTTATCTATTAATAAATTATAAATATTAGTCTATTATATTCTTTCTTTATATATTATTATAATAAGATATATAAAGTTACTATATATAACTTCTTAAAGCTTTAGAATTATAAAGCTTAAAGTAATATTTAATTAGTTTAAATAGTAAATAAATAGTTTAAGCTTTTTTTAAGTTCTTATTATATTAATAATAATATTAAAGTACTAAGTATATATTCTATTAACTTTTATATATTTATTTAGATTTCTAATTTAATTTAATTATATTAGTTTAGGGTATTTTTTAATTAAATTAATAATAAAAATATAAAATAATTAATAATAATAGTAAATAAAATAATTAGAAGGTTTTTCTTAAAGTTATATTAGTAAAATAAAGTAATAAGTATAATAGTATTATTAAAAAGGTATAATATTATAAATAACCCTAGTTATAGTAAAATTCTTAAAAAAAGGTAAATATTATAAATTCTATAACTAATTAAGTAAAATAGGTAATAATAAAAGCTTCTATATAACTAGCTTTCTTTTAATCCTTATAATAACATTATATAATAAAAAGGCCCACTTTTTTTTTTACTAACACTACATTGTAGTTTTTATAGTTAGTGTAGTTAGTAACTACACTAACTACACTACACTATAAGTAAAAAAAAACTACAATACACTACACTATAAAAAAAAAAAAACTACAATACACTAACTATAAAAAAAAAAAAACTACAATACATTAACTATAAGAAAAAAAAAACTACACTACAAATACAAGTTTTTCCTAAAAACTACACTAACTACACTACAAACAATACTCTGCTCCTAAGGCTTAAAATAAAGACTTATATATACTAATTACTATTAACTATATAATAAGGTTTATATTAGGTTAATCCTATAATAAAGCTACTAGAGATTTAGTTACCTAGATATAGGATAAAAACTAGTAGTTACCTAGATATAGGATAAAAAGTAAAGCTTTATTTTTAGTTAGCTAAGAAAAATATACTATAATAATAGATCTTACTTTAAAAATCTAAACTTTAAATTAACTATAGGGAAATATAGTATAATAGTTACTTTTAGACCTATTTTTTATCTATCTTCTGTAAGGCTTACTAAATAAAATATTCGCCTAGTAAAATAATAATTAATAAAGTAAGTAGTTAAAAGGGATAGAGTATTACTTAATTTATAGAACTAAGCTATTTTAAGTATTATAGTTATTTTAAATAATTAGTTTATATTAAACATAAGGATAACTCTAGTAATATTAATATTAGGATTTAATCTATTTACTAAACATATAGGAGTTAGTAATAATTAAGATAGGATAGACTTATTAGAATTAGAAACTAATTTTATCTTAGTCTAAGAAATAAATCTATAGCACTTTAATTTAAGGGAGAAAAGAAGGGAATTAGTTTAAACTTAAAAGGTAAATAATAAGGAGAATTCTTCTAAGTTACTATAATAGTTTAAAGTAAGTAATCTTATATAGAAGAAAATTAATAAGGAGAATAAGCTAAAGGGGAAGTTTTATAAGACCTAGGGAAAGCTTTTAATAATTAAGAGAAAGTTATTATTAGTATTATATAAGATTAAACCTCTAGATAAAGAATAAGGTTAAAAGATTTATATTAATAATCTAAAGATATATATCCTATACTAGGAAAGACTATAACCTCTAAGACTAAATATATAGGATATAGCTAATTAGGATTTAGAGAAGGAGATATAGAATTAGTAAGGAATAGAGAATAATAATTAAGAAGGTAAATAGCTTATAGTATTTTAGAAGAATTATAGTATTATAGTTAATACTATCTTAAAATAGGCTAGCCTATTAAGGTAGAGAATAGCTTAGGTAATAGTTAACCCTAATTATATAGGGCGTAGCTAGAGTACAGACTAAAAGAATACAACCATTATTATCCCTATCATTTTTGGTAAAGTTTCAGGCCGCACGGGCAAGGATGTGTGTGGTTTGAGCTTGGGCAAGCCACATGGAGAATTATTTTGAATAACTCTTACATAATACCCCTGAGACTGAAGTTCTGATGCAGCAAACATTACAATGATGCCCTGTCCAGATAGTCAGTCTCTTGAGGGTCACTTGAACATGTCAGCACCAAGCGACGTCTGTGTCAGAAACTGCCACAGGAGGAGGACCTTCTGCTTCACATGTGTTGTTCTGTTCGGAAGCACCGCGAGAAATGGCCTCTGTAACTCACCCGGCCCAGACATGAGATATTCACAAACCAGGGGAATCCGGGTCACCGTATGATCGAAGCTATGGTCTCCAGTACAAATGGTTTCGGTGAGGTCCTCGCATAATTGTTCCCGTCGTGCGCGGGACAAAATCTCCACGAATCAGTAGGCTGACTGACACGGGCAGGCTGGTAGGGCCGATACCAGGAAGTTTGACCCGGTCAAGCTAGAAGAAGTTGATTTTCATCCGTCAGTTGCCCCTTCGTCTCAAGACCAGCCATTGCGTGCCGGATGAGCTGCCATGCATATTACCCGTACCGAGTACTCCGTAGAGCCATGGCCCATGGGGGGGGTGTCGAAGGCAATGCGTGCATGAAACCAGGGACGCATCTACATAGAAGATCCATCGATGCACCCCACAAAGTGCCCGTTCCCTAAGGGTGTCAAAAGTGAACATTGGCTGGTTATGTATGGAATGATGTTGGAGCAATCACCCTGAATGGCTGAAATAACTCGGTCGCTCGCTCGCAAGACTTCTCTGCCCAATCGACGCCGGTTGAAATTTCTTCAAGGTACCGTACCCAGCCTGACCTTCTCTAGTCCGTACATGTATGTATGGACAGTTCTGGAGGGAAGGCGCGAAGCAGCTCGACCAGTCAAAGGCCGACATGCGATTCTCGTACTCTGACTGGTCCGATGCAGCAATCAGCCGGCGCACAGGGAGCACACCAAAAGACAACACGAACACGGCACGGATCAACTTGGCGGAAATAATAGGGACGTTGGCATGCTCGAAACATTGCAGAAACCGACGCCACCCATCGGCAATGAGTTGCACCGCCTTTTGTAAACCACGCGAGTTTCCGCGAGCAGCAATTCCTTCTGGTCCCTACTCAATCAAAAAGAGGCACAAGAGTGATACAAGGCAGCGGTGAAAGTGACACTGAAACAGTTGCCCTCGACACTAATAACCTAATAAATAGTTGTCGCCACACCACAGGCCCGGCCACCACCTGGACGCTCACAACGCCGACGCGTTTTGGGAAAATAAAGAGAAAATGGAAAGAAAACGCATGAACGGCGTGGTGAAGCACAAGCAGCCAACCAGTCCATCGCCACTAGGAATGCCCAGCCAGAGGCCGTTCTCTGATGGGACTCTGATGGGACTCTGATGGGGACCACTAGAATGTATCAATCTTACATGACGATGCCGCCAGAGCGCCGTGATGCAGTTGTTGGATCAGCGGCGGGCTATAGTCCGTACTTGGCCACAAATCAAATGGCCATCTCTCGCACTCATTGATTTTTTGTGCCAAGGCCTCATCTTTCGCCTGCGCTGGACAGGCCTCGCCTAGTCTGTTCGTTCATGCGATCCCATGTTCATCATTCCCGTTGGACAATCAAGTCCAGTCCAGAGTTCAGTTCAGAACAAATTGGCTAGCTGGGATCAGTCCACACACCTTTCCCGAGCGGGCTACGTCCCGACAATACGTCCCGACCCGATACGTCACCCCTCTTGTATGTATGTACATATGTACATAACATCAGAGACGCGAGCAAGGAGGAGAAATTGGAATTCGGGGGACACAAATGACCCCTACATGTCGGTTGCCACGAGTGCCCCTGTCAACATGGTCGTGATCGAGCTGCTGCTTCTCCAACATGCAAGGCCATTTCGATAGCCCTTCAGGACAACAAGGCAATTGCGAAGAGCGATTGGAGGTCGCAGCCATGTTGCTCTGCTGTGCGTCCACATCTTTCTGTCCTGTCACAGCTCTCAATGGCCCGACGATGGGTGGTCAACTGCCTGCTCACTGATCAGGGGCTTGTCCGGGGCTCCCCACTTGTAAGTTGTTGGTATCGCGCGTCTCCGTCCTATTATTCACTACAATCCATTCTCCATTCTGCTGCCGTCTGGTGCCTGGCAGACCCGGAACACAGCATGGGCGAGCCAATTCGACCAAGCCGTCAGCGAGAAGAAGTCAGCCAAACCATGCCAGATGCCACGGAGACTGTGACTGGGGGACTGTATATGTACTATCGCCAAGGCGAACATTGAGCCCCTCACCCGAACGTTGAAGACTCCAATCCAGATGTCGAGTCAGTCCAACAGCTCGGACTTGCAGGCGTCAGGCAGACCCACTGATAAAGGCAACCAACCAGACTTTCGATGAACCCTCTCGGCTCTTCCGTCTCGGCCCCAACCCCAACGGGACAAGTTGCGAGCTCCGGGGTGCTGACCCAGGACTCAGGAGAGAACGGGGACTAGGGACTAAGGTGGACCAGGGTTCAACGGGCTTATTAACTTTGTCGAAAGAAGAACGCGGCGGACCTTGCGCGGCCTCAAGTGACAATATATGTAAGTGCTCCCTACATATCCAAGCCCGTTGCTGGATTTCCCGGATTCTGGAAGTTTTTCGATATTGAATTTCTTTGCTTCTTCTCTGCATGTCATCGCGCGTGGTATACTTTCCTTGAAAACAACAAACCTGCATCCCATCTGGCCCAGAGTTCTGGATATTCAACCCGTCTTCACACCGAGGCCATGCCTCCCATCAACGGGTTGTAACCACCTGCCACCGTTTCTTTCCTCATTCGGCCACATTGTCGGCCTAGTAACCTTCCAAGATATAGATCCGAGTATAACAGAAACGCTTCCCAAATTCAACACTCAACCCTTATACGGAAAGCCACATTGCATTGCATCTAGCCGTTGTATTCACCACGGCCAATTACTATTCTGGACCTTTGGAAATCTGGACAACACATTTTGGGAACAACAAGTTTCTTCTCGCGAATTATACTCGCCCTGACTACTGTGTTGGAAGGAGGGAAGAAGAACATGAACACGAAATCGGTACCTCGACATCAGTCACAATGGTTGATCTCACAGGGGTCAATCTGTGTCCCCCGCCATTCATGGACTCGAAGTTGTTTCCCAACAATAAAGGATGTACGCAAATTTGCCACATGTGATGCCAGCGAATGGAGAATCGCGCATATACTGACTTGACTGGTCATAGATGTCGACGGTCGACTGTGCCAAAAAGTTACAGACGACTTGAAATGTTGTCTGCCGTGCCCCATGACCAACTGGATATATCCGGATAGTTTCAACACCATGACAATAGTGGCCAACTGGGTGGCAGCTGTTAGTACCATATGCTGTGTCTATCTCTTGGCTTCTTGGGCAGCCTTGCCGGTCGATAAGACCAACCGGCATTATCTCAGTGTCTGTCTGACTCTTGGCGTCATGCTGATGAATGTAGGTCTATGCGTATATTCTCGCTACCTTGGACTTGTTTTTCAATATACTGACTCTCAGCCCCAGCTTGGATTTGTCGTCCCGCTGGCCGCTCAGCCGGAGCAGTGCTACGACACCATTACGCCTCACAGCATGTCGACCAGCAAAGTGTGTGGCGCATCTGGAGGTCTTTTGCTTCTCGGAGGCTGGTGCGGTGTCGTGTGGGCTTTCCTGCGCTCACTATCGCTGCATCTTCAAATTTGCTGGCAAGTCCTGGTGGGACGAAGCTTCATGGTCTTCGCACAAGTTGCTGGCTGGGGTATTCCCTTGATTGGCATCATTCCAGCCCTCGTCTTCAGTGGTGTTTCATTTCGATTTGGATCAACGTGTCACATCAACCACAAAAACAGTCTCGTAGATCTATGGATCCCCTTACTTCTTTTCGCCGGAGCGACTGTCATCCTCACCTTTGCAACGTTTGGATATTGCGTCAAGGTCTACCTGGCCTCGTTATACGATAGCTCTGCGCCGACGGAAGGTTCAGGCTTGCCCGCCTACACCAGCAGCGTTCGAACCGTGTCACCTCGACAGGCTTATCGTCGTGTGAAACGTGTCATCGCCCTTCAGTGGCGTGGTATTGCCATCGTCCTGATCATCATTGCTGATGTCATCTTCTTCTCGGTTATTTTTGTGTTCCAAGACAATGTTGTGCAATCGGCGACGAGAGATCCACGTGTTACCGAAAAATGGGTGACTTGCCTCATCCGTTCGTCGGGGAACAAGAACGCATGTCTCAAGTACGCGGGCTCCATTGTCGTCAATGAAGCCACCGTTTCAGTTGTACTACTCTTACTAGGGGTTCGTTGGTTCTCCTTTCGGCGTTGTATTTTCCTTCCTAACATCCATATAGCTTTGTGTAATGAGTCTCGGCAGTCTTGCTGATTGCTAACCGAACGTGGCAGCTAAACGGTGTTTGGATCATCTTCCTAATGGGCCGTCTATCCATGATTACCGGCTGGTTCGAACTGTTCGGATCACTGCTTTGCAACGGCCGCAAGCAGAAAGAGTTTGTATCAGTGGATGCTCGCGTTGAGGACAAAAAAGGCTCGCATCATTCACGTTCATACGAAATGCTCTCTAGGGATCGTAGCGCTGTAGTATCACCGCTTTCTTCAGTAAGATCCCCGCCTCCCGGACGAAGAACGCCCGAGTATTTTGGGCGGACGGCACGATATCACGCACCGGCGAGATCTTTCTCCAGTCCTCGGCCACCCCAGAAAGCTACACTGGACCATCAGCAAACGTCTGTGCGACTCGACAGCTATGAGAATATGAATCCACTAGGCATGAACAAGATTTGAAGTACCTACCCGCTCATCACTCGCTTTCCGATCCAGTCTGCATCACGCTGATCAGGAGCACTAGTCGAGCCATGTCACGATATATCTCAAATTTATCACCATACACAGTCCCACGATAGGAGTCATACAATAATCAACGACATCATCTTCCGGTATTCACGAAGACATACATACATTGCTAGTCTGTCGTGCCAAGACACAGTCCCTATATCCCAAGCCAAAAGCTGGCTATGTGATGTTGACCACTTCTGGACAATAACTTTTTCTCTCTATTTGGTCCGGAGAGCACCATTGGTGCATGATACATTACGACAGACCGTGCGACAACATGCCCATTCTCTGATCATCATCCCCACAAAGGAGAGGGATACGGTATCACGCGATGAATATTCTGTTCTACATATTGCGTAACAAAAGCGGGGCGTCACGGCATTAACATATATCCATCTAGTAAAATTTTTATTTTATTTTTTTTTGCTTCTCAAAATCCGGGGAGAACGCGGGTTTTGTATCACGAGGAGTCGATTCGATATATTTGCAACGAACAGCAGTATCGAGAAGACGTGGACAGTGTAGAGAAGTGTGGCTTCATGCGGCAAGACACACTCCGTCACCACGGGCGGGATAATCCGTCTGCCAGCACCGTACACGGGGGACGACGCGGGCTGGTCCAACGACGACCTCCTTGGCTTCTGCGAAGTCACTCAAGCCGAGGACGAGTGGATTCATAACTGGGAGACAGTCATGCGCCGCTTCATCAACAAACCGCTCGTCATCGGCGTAGATCTCGGCGAAGTTGGCGCGCGGAGGGATCCCTCCGTCGGTGGTGCGAGATATCGGGGGAATCTGCGGAGGTATCTGGGGAGTTTGGCTGCCGACTTTTGGCACTGGGCTTTGAATCCGGGGAAAGCTGCTGGAAATGAGAGTGGGAGAGAGGTATAGCGGTTGTTGAGGACGATTGGGCGAGTCCTGCTTTGGATTATAAGATAGAATGAGTGATAAGGTGGAGTTGATGAGGAGATGATGCGGTCCCATCAAGCAGGCCTAGGATCTCCCACTCCGAACACACGTACAACAACGTACTCACCAATGTCGCCAGCATTGAGATGTATCCAGGACATGGTTAGTACTCTGTACCTACCTAGGTATCTACTTAAGTCGGGTACCTACGGATCCGTACCTCTTCTTTATTATCTCCAACACCTTGTTCATTAACAACAACCACGCACTCCCTCCTGCTCCATGTGATCCGACTCCCTGCAAATCTCGGTTGCCCCTCGCCCCGCCAGCTGCTGCCAGCTGCCAGCCACCCGCACCCGCCCGCACGTGGCCATGTGACGCTTGACGCACCTGCAAAGCATGACGTCGCAATCTCTTGACCCCTTCCCTTCCTTTACAATGTCTTGACTTCATCTTGCTAGGCCTCCTCCATGGACGACAGGCCAAGGGGAAAGGACCGACCGTTCCGCCCAGCTACTGTCGGGGCTTGCCATGTGCAGACGGCGACGGATCGGGTATGTGGAATTTATTTCTTTCTCGTCATTCCCCCTCGCTTTCTTTCTCGCCAAGACTTCTTGGCTTCACTTCATGCGTGCTTGCTAAACACCATCATGTGTGTATTTAGTTTGGCCAAGAGGCCAAGAACGCCATTCTCGATCGCGAGCGCATATCCATGGGCCTGCATCCCGCAGGTGCCGAATTCCCCATCAACTGGCCCGGTTCCGACAGCGAAGACGGCGAGTTTGACGATGTGCCTGCCAGTTCCATCTACAAGCTGGTTCCCTCTATGCAGCCATATCGGAACAATCTAACTGCCTTGTCGCAAAAGTGTAATGTTGGTGTGCATCCCTTCTCCTCCAGGTTCTCCCACCTGGGCGCGTTGACAAATGACTTATATGAGGCTGACCATTTTCGCTCTCCGTCCTTTCTTTTAGCTGTACTTTACAGCCTACAGGTCTAGAATATTCGTCTACGTCCCTCGAAGTGTACCCCGACAAACTATCCCCCGACATCCTGACGCTCAACTGATCACCTATCCGAGCCGAGTTGCCTACCTGATTGGAGGATATCTCGATCCCGACTCTCCCCACACGATAAACCATCTGGTTGTTGGATCGCTAGGGCAGGAAGAAATAGTCGTCACATGTCATGACGATGGGGATGTCACTGCCTTTTACACCAAGGATGTCGCCGAATACATCCTTCGCAAATCCGACATGCCAACCGCGGCGACACCAAAACAGAGACGGACGTCTTCGTCGTCGGCGAGTCGATGGAATGCGCCGAAGCCATTCTTCCAAGAAAATGTAGGCATTTCAGCATGGGGACTGGCAATACATGAACAATCACGTTTGATTGCCGTCAGTTCCAACCGTTTTGAGGTGACAGTATTTGCGCCCGCTCTGGCTGCGCGAGGGCCGCAAGCACTAAACTGTGATTGCGATTCTTGTTGCGAGGGTGTACAAGAGCGTGTGCGCCGTCGCGCTCGTAATTGGCGAATTGTGGTTTCCCTGGGCCCCTTGGCCAGCAACATACCCAACATCAGTTTTGTGGACGACAAACATGGCAACGCGACCAAGATCAGTGCCATTGATATCAAGGGAGCAATGTGGTTGGCCGATATTTGGAACCCGAAACAAGCCGCCATCAAGGTAATGCCATCAACTAGCTCGCTTCTCATGAGTGAAGAGTTCTGGCCTGCGTCGTCACGCGGCTGGGGCATTCTTGCTTTGGCAAACAAATACTTCCTCACCGTTCACTCAGAAGAGGAACTTCTAGGTGCGCCACTCAAAGACTTGGAGATAGTGCCGAAGTTTCAAGCTAGCCCGCACCCAATGGTGAATATTGCCCGGTACATTCGCGACCTACCCGACAATCCGTGCACGCACCCAGTGGTCCCGATTCCCTTACTTCGGCCCAGCAACACGAGTAACCCAATTTCTGCAGGCGCGGTTGATGAACCGACCGATGGCGATTCTGATTTTGACGCCGTTGGCCAGTCAGACGAGGACGATGATGAGGATCCGGATCCGGATCCGGATGAAAGCTTAGAAGTTGACGACTCCGGCTCCGACGAACATGAAGAGGATGACGAAGACGAAGACGATGATGATGACGACAACGGCATGTTCTATCCCATCACAGCTGCTGATGCTGGCGGCGGCGGCGGCGGCGTCACACTCGAAAGCGACGTGCCTCTCGAACTGGCCAGCCAGCAGACTGAAGAGTCGTTCACGACACCGGTAGTTGAGCCGCCAGTCGCCGCCACCATGGCAGGCGAGGTACCTGTGCCGGACGAAAACGTGGACGTCCCTATATCAGAGACGGCCATAATTTTTGAAACCCTTTTTACCAACCTGCTCACACCTCCCGATGGATCCCAGTCTTCTTGTGTCAGTCCAAGCATAGCAGGTAACATGGAGGATTCACGGGCGCCATTCTCGCATTGTTTGAAGGGGGTACTGCCTCATCATGCTCCCGCTCTTCTCGACATGGTGTACATGCCACACAGCGGAGAAGTCTGTGAAGCTCCGAGGCAGACAGTGGGCTTGGCGCGGCTTTTGAGACGACCTATCGTGTACAATGAGATCAGTCAAGGGTGCGTCTCCGGGTTGGGAAATTTCGCAGAACGATATCACATGCTACGAATGTACGAGAAGGATATTGAAATGCGCCCGCTGGACAAAGCGAACCAAAAGGGGCTGCCCGAGTATGGCATATTGTGTCCATATGCTCTGACAATGGGCTTATCGCCTGGCCGAGCCATGCGACCTCATTTCCAGGCCACAAGCCGCCTCAACGTGGTCGTTCATATTCCAGAGCTGTTTCTGGTCGTCATTGGATCTTCAATCGGACGAGTGGTGCTCGTAACCCCGACGCGGTTGGCTCATCCAATTGAGAAATGGCCGGGTGTGCTTCACCATGGGCTTCGCCTGGAATGGGTGCTGCCCCGGGAATCAGACGAAGCCGTCTTTAGGACGAGCAAGCGCCCTTTGCATGGTATGGCCATAAGCCCTGTGCAAGACGACGGAGTCATGGGCAGGAAAGATGAGAAGCAGCGGGGCGCAGTGCCAAGACGTTACAGGTTGATGCTCCATTACCGAAACCATGACATTTTGACGTATGAACTGAGCAGGGAAGAACAAACGGGCAAGGTGTGCATTTTCTAGAGTATGGGCAAAAAAAAAAACAGGATGATAATGGCGTCAGGGAATCATTTTTTTTTTCGGGCAAGCATATTACCAATTTGATTTGAAAGGGAAGATGAGGGGTTTTTTGTCCATGTACTTCTCGTATTTCAATCATGCGGCGTTGAAGCATGCTACGCTTTGATAACATGCATGGCGCTGACATGTACATTGTCGTACGCCGGCTTGGATTCACCTCTTCCCCCCTTTTCTTTTCTTTTCTTTTCTTTTCTTTTGATTATACCAAGATGTGTTATCACGATAGACATGTACTTTGACAAGGGAAAGAAGAAGTCGGAATAGGTTCGGGCCTAAATGGTGAGGTGTCATTAATTCTGAGCAGTATCAGCAGTTATCTTGGGGGTAATGAAGGCAATGCAAACTGCCGAGCTGTAGCAGCCTAGGGCAAAACATGGATGAGCAAAGTGACATCAGTGTGGTTTGTACTCGGTAAGCTTGATGGACTTCCTCCGATCCGTACGGAATACGTGCCTCGTTTCTTCCCTGACGATGGATGGATGGCAATGAGACGGAAACAACAACGTCGTCGCTCATTGCTCCGCCCGACCGTTACGGAGGGACCGACCACCTGGATTACGGGTTGCGATGATCGGAGACGACGAACTGCTGTTGTACGTCGGTGCGAGTCGGGGCCACGCTTGGTGGATTTTCAAACCCCCATCTTTGTCCTGTCTTGCGCCCGCCCGAGACAGCAACAAGTTTGCTAAAATTGTACATAAGAGGGGCCAGTAATGGATTCGGATGGCTGTTGTCAAAGATTCCAAACGGGCCCCGGCGCGTGATTGGCCCGACTGCGGAGGCACCGTCGGGTCAGACAAGAGGAGCCAATCATGGGTCGCGGCGTAATGCTTATCAGCAGCCGCATTCATTGGCCGATGAGATTCTGCATCGTGCCATTTTCTGCCACTGCCATTGCCGCTGCCGCTGCCGCTGCCACTGCCACTGCCACTGCCACTGGTGAATGTGTGCGGCTCGTGCTGCCGGGATGGGAGGCCAAGTTGATGATGGTTCTTGCAGCAGAAGTACAGAAGTAGTATGTAATATGTAGTTCCGTACGGAATACGTCCGTACTTCATCAACAAGCAACTTGCTTGGTCGTCACTCACTTCTTGGAACAAGTCAGGAACGGAACTTGGCCGACAACTTTGCAAGCATACACACCCCCCACCCCCCACCCCAACTAAGTCGGCTCGGTCCCACACGCCCCTTGGGATTAGATAAGGACCCGGGAGGACTACATATGAAATCCGCATCAAGAAGCTGCCATTGAAACTCGCGTGAGCTTCATGCGGACGTGTCCGGGTCATCCGCAAGGCACGCGACACGCATGGGGCTATTGAGTGAGGTTGCTGATAGAAAAGGGAACGATAAGGAAACGGGATCTCTCTGACCGACGCCCCCCGACAGCCCGAGGTTGCCGGTGCCCTCTGGTCCAATTGGGAATAGCGGCGCAATCACAAGATTCATGCCTCCCCGCGACAGTCCGTACCCCCCCCAGTTCAATAACAAACGATAAACCGTATCGTCAACCCGTGGGGCGTGGGGCGTGGGGCGTGGGGCGGACGCACGGGGATCTGCGCCGCGCGCCGCCGACTCGGCAATCCCTTATCTATGTATGCTTGCCAATTTAGCCTCTCTGCATGTGGCATGCATGTACGGATTAGTACTTTACTTTATCGAGCCGGGGGCCAATGTATTGTCCATGATAACGAGTCCGGCTTTGTCATGTTGTACATAGATAAACTTTGACCGGCCAGCTACTCTACTCCCAAGTCCTGCCCCCTTTTTTTTTTCCCCCTTCTTCCCCTTTTTCCTACTTGCTCTCCTCCCAATTGAGCTTCACCCCTTCTTCCCAGATACCCGCGAGACCGTCCGGTCCGTGAGCAGGGGAAAAAAAAAAAAAAAAGCACTTGGAAAGGAACGAAACGCCCGTCGCGCCGAACTCGATCCTACGAGGAACCCATTCTGTCGATCCCTTTGGGGGGGGAAGGAGGGGAGAAAATCACTTGAGAAAGGAACAACTTTTTTTTTTTTTTTAACCACATCTTGTACACAAACATACACAGATTGGGGTTCCCTTCTGTTCCGTTCCGTTCCACATCATGTCGTACGCCCACACGGGGCCCCCCACCGCCTTCAATGGCACAGATGATGAGTATGGCGGTGATTCAAGTAGGTTGCTTCGCTCGTTGAAATGAGAGACGGGACACAGATTGCTGACTGACACCTGGCCCAAAAGGAACGGAAAACCTGAATCAATGGTACCAAGCCGGTGACCAGGCCTTCGTCCTCCTCTCGGCCTGCCTCGTCCTCCTCATGGTGCCCGGAATCGCCTTCCTCTACTCGGGCCTGGCGCGGAGGAAATCGGCCCTCTCGATGCTCTGGGTCGTCATGATGTCCTTCAGCGTCGTCGTCTTCCAGTGGTACTTCTGGGGCTACTCCCTCGCCTTTGGCCAGACGTCGGGCAACGGCTACATCGGCGACCTCAAGCACTTTGGCCTCATCAAGGTCTGGGCTCGCCCCTCGGTCGGCTCGCCGCTGATCCCCGCGCTGCTCTACTCCTTCTACCAGATGATGTTCTGCGCCGTCACCGCCGCCCTCACCGTCGGCGCCGTCGCCGAGCGCGGCCGCGTCATCCCCAGCATGGTCTTCACCTTCTTCTGGGCCACGCTCGTCTACTGCCCCCTCGCGTACTGGGTCTGGAACGCCAACGGCTGGGCCTTCAAGAGCGGCGTCCTCGACTACGCCGGCGGCGTGCCCGTCGAGATCGGCTCCGGCATGTCGGCGCTGGCCTACTCGTGGGTCCTCGGCCGCCGCAACGAGAAGATGATGATGAACTTCCGCCCGCACAACATCTCCCTCATCACCCTCGGCACCGTCTTCCTCTGGTTCGGCTGGCTCGGCTTCAACGGCGGCTCCGCCTTTGGCGCCAACCTCCGCGCCGTCATGGCCTGCTGGAACTCGTGCCTCACCGCCATGTTCGCCGCCATGACCTGGTGCCTCCTCGACTTCAGGCTGGCCAGGAAGTGGTCCATGGTCGGCTGGTGCTCCGGCACCATCTCGGGCCTCGTCGCCGCCACGCCCGCCTCGGGCTTCATCGACCCCTGGGCCAGCATCGCCCTCGGCGTCGTCGCCGGCGTGTGCTGCAACTTCGGCACCAAGATCAAGTTCCTCGTCCGCATCGACGACTCCCTCGACGTCTTTGCCGAGCACGGCATCGGCGGCGTCGTCGGCCTCGTCTTCAACGCCTTCTTCGCCACCGGCAAGGTCATCGGCCTCGACGGCGTCAACGTCGGCGCCAAGGGCGGCTTCATCGACGGCAACTACCGCGTCATCGGCTGGCAGCTGGCCGCCATCGCCGCCGCCTCCGCCTACGCCTTCGTCATGTCCGCCGTCATCGCCAAGCTCGTCGATCTCGTCCCCGGCCTGAAGCTCCGCGCCAGCGAGGAGGCCGAGCTCCTGGGCATGGACGACTCGGAGCACTCCGAGTTCAGCTACGACTACGTCGAGGTGCGCCGCGACTTCCTCGCCTGGAGCCCGCCCAGCGGGGAGCCCTCCCGCCATCTCCCCATCGAGCCTCAACACGGCATCCAGGAACACGCCTGCATGGTTCGACCGGCCAGCACGTCCGACGGCTCGGCGGAGAACAAGTCGCCCGCGTCGTCGGTCCAGGACCACCCCGAAGGCCACCGTGCTGATAATGAGAAGCGCGATTAGAGAGAGAGAGAGAGAGAGAGAGATGGGGTTTGGTTTCGTCTGCAACATCACAGCAGCGACAACTTTTTTTTCTTTTATCCACTACTTGATTGCATGGGGGGTTTCACAGCCGGCGTTGGGAGAGAGAGCACGATTGGGTATTTGTACCCTCTTTTTGGGGTTCCTTTTTCCATGGTTTCTTTTTTCATTTCCCTTTCCCCCCTTTCGGCATGTAGAAATTATGCCTCACGTTATTTATAGACGGGAAACATAACGCCGGTGTGCGTATGTATGCATGGGTTTTTTTTCTCTTCTTCGTATCAATCGTATACTGAGTCACCCCTGCGCAATACGTGCCCTGATGATGATGGTGATGTGTCCCTTCCCACAAGCATCCTTTGGTTGATGGAAATTTTATCTTCTCTGGTCAGACTGCCTGGGCAATGAATATCAGAAAGAATAGCCCGGGTCTCCTGCCAGAGTTGCAATGCCCACGACGGAAAGTGTCCCTTTTGAACAAGATCAGACGCAAAAGCCATTGTTTACGAGCGCCGTTGGGTGTGTGTGTGTGTGTGACGCTCCCCGGAGGCGTCTCCAAATGTATTTCTTCATTCAATCACTGGCATTCGCGAGCAACATCCTATCCTTCAACAAGTCACACTATACATCACGTATCCGCAAGATCTTCACAGTAAATCAGGGCGGAGCACCATCCGTCACTTCACCATACTTCACGGCAGGATAATCTCCGAAGCAAGCATGATCGTACTGTGCTTTTCCGGCCATGCCTTCCTGGATCTTGATGAAAGTGTCCAATTCACACCACCCGTCCCGTCGCTCAGCATCACATTCGGCGAAGCTCTTGCCCAAGGGAAGAGTGCGCTGATTCAGGATGAAGTGGACGTACTTGGTCTCACCACCCTGCAGGTATCCGTCACGATGTGGTGATAGTGGCTTAGGCGTCTTAATAACTTCCATGTCTAGTCGTGCTCCAAAAGGAGTCACGTGTGACACAGTGAAGTTGTGGTCACCAGGATGTCTTTCCGCAGGCAAATCCTCAGCAAACTGAGTAATGCCGAATGCTGTCAAGATGGACACAATATTGGTATCGTGAGAAAAGTCAAAGTATAGACTTTGATTCAAGGGAAAGGTCTCCGTGTTGTTGTCGAGAGTGATATTGATCTGCGATCCCGAATAACCGAGGGTGTGGTTTTTCAATCGCGCCATGATTTCTTGCTGATAGCCAATACCAACGGCTCTCTGTGTCTCGTCAGTAAGAGTCGAGCGGAACCGCTATTCCACGGGGCAGCAAAGTACTCACGCCAGTGGGACTGTGAAATCCACTTGTGGAGGAAAAGGACAAGTCAATAGAATATCCAAAATCTCGCCACTCCTGGTAAGTGAAGAGGTCGCAAAACTTGCTGAAGCCATAAGCAACAGTCTCATATGGACACATGGACTGCGCCGCATAAACATCCTCGATTGTCCATGTGAAGCCCTCGGTCATGGCCTGAAATCTCTTCTGCGCTACGCCGGCGGCGAGGTAAGCGTGTTGCCAAAGCCTGCAGTCTATGCCGGTTTGGAAGACTTTCTTCCACTTACCTTCTTGAAGATATTCGTGCTGCCACGTTTTCGGGGCCTCGTTGCCCGGTGTTTTCGTGTTTGCATTGGGGCAATTCAGGTACCCCGCTAGCGAATTGTTGAATCCTCTCTCCTCTATTATAACCTCAATGGTCGCATTGTTGGGCCTTTTCACGGTCAACATGGCAACCCACGGGAAGGACACTGCGTGCTCACCATTCCAGGCCGAAGAAACCAGCCAACCAGTTTTCCGCAGACTCGATCATCCTGTCTTGCGTCTTGATCGAGAGTCTCTCATTAGCACAGTCGTGTGCTTCGAAAGATGGGTCACTTGCTTACAGTTGTCCGAACAATGATCTTGCTCTGGGGATCATACAGGCCACCATACATGTAGCTATGCAAGACACCTTCCCAGTGAAAAGAGGTAAGCTGGGATGTTGCAACTGGCTGAAAGCCTGGGAGGACATCACACACCTGAGTCGAATAGTTCTTGGCGGCCTTTGGGTACAAGAATCTCAGCACCGAGTTGATATTTCCAGTCGTGGAGGAAGGTTAAGGATCCTCGAGGTTTGAATGAGCTGGAAGCATTCGCCAGCTTTTCTCCCAATGCGGCAACGTTGGAGCCTGAGGTAGGGTATCGGGCTCCATGTCTGGAGAGCATCTGAAGTTGAAGAATTTCCGCACCAGGAGGCAGAGGAAATTCGTTCGCACCAAAACCCGGAGAGGGCACATAAGGTGACAGGTAGCCCATCATTTTGAAGATGCTCTCATTGCCGCTCACCATTCCTTCGATCGGCAGCGATGTCTGCAGAGGTTCATTAGGCACGTAGGTAGCTGTTGGATCGAACATCCTCGTCTGTGCCATGAACGCAGCGGGCCCTGTGGCTGTTGGGCCAGGCCATAGTTCCGGAGATGTCTGAAAGTACTGCGGTATATCTTTCGGTCGGCAGGAGCATGAATCATCGTTCCTCTCCCATCTGAACGATAAGGGAAGAGAGAGGAAGACGAGGGCACCAACTAGCAGAACGACCAGAGCGGAAAGCACATACGTCGCCACACGCCATTGCCTCTCGGCTTTGGAGGGGTGTGGACGGGCGAAGAGGGATGTAGCCAGAGCCGGTGTCTGCTCTGTTGCCGCTGTGTAGTCCTGCGCCGCGTCCCCAACGTGTCCCGTATCATGATCGTCATCCTGATGTACAGGCTGATAAACCACGGATTGCGCTCGCGGTTTACTCCCCTGTGTTGTTGATGAAGAAGCCATCAAACAATGCGACGTGACAGCTTGCGTTACTGGCGATGCTGGCGATGCCCACTAACGAGCGTGCGAAGTCCAGTCCAGGATCCGTCAGGCTCCAGAACCAGAGCAACCCACGAACCTGTCTGGGAGTGTCAGGGGGCTCGGGGCAATCAACTTCTCAGCTCGCAAGCTTATTAGTCAAGGTACCAAGGGGACGAGGGGACGAGGGGACGAGGGGACGAGGGGACGGGTGTTCTCGGCGTGTCCACGGCATGCGAGACGGCGTACGGAGTGGTCGCACCCGACAAGTTGTCACAGTAAGCCTGGCAAAGTCTTCAGAATCTCTTCTAGGGTGGTCTAGAGAGATTCTTGGCGCAGGCGACCGTTCATGTTTGATGTTTGTTGTCTGATGATGTTTGATGAAGACGGGCAGACTGCAAGCAAGTGCAGAGGGATACCCATCAAGGTACAGACCCACTGTAGGTATGTACCTGGCAAGTTGTGATTGGAGTGTCACTCTCGACAATTCCCAATTGCGTGGTAAAAATATAAAATAAAATGGGTCTGGGTCATTGGGGACCTGGTTTCACCGCAACGATGTTAATGTGATATTGCTCATTTATCTCACAACAACAGCCTCATTTCCACGCTCCACGCTCATAAGTACGCGCAAAGTTTCCGACTTGTTGGATCGCGAGCCAGGAGCCCAGGAGCCCAGGAGCCCAGGGGCGTCATTGCCCTCGACACAAGACCCTGTCGAAAGGCTCAATATTCCACAGCCATTCGAAGCGTTGCCGTACACCTGACTGCACGGACATGTACGGATTACTCCGTACTATGTGGCAAGAAAAACTGCAGAAAGCATCGTCTTTATTTGCACGTCAGCCACCAGTTACTAGAACACGCCACCTGTAATACTTGGTACCAGACCAGTTACCCACGCGCCACTGACTACATATACCAAGTAGATACGCAGTGCTCCGAGCGGTAGGCGCGCACACTTCTTAGTTTATCCCGGCATACGACGAACAAGCTGTATCTATTGTTGGCCTGTTGCCAGGTTGATCGAATCTAATGCTGATGTTGCTGGAAATTCCAACTGAATGATGGGGAAGGGAGGAAGGAGCATTGGGGGAAATGACTTTTGTAGGGGGAAAGAACAAAAGGAAGTGGTGGAGAAAAAGACACAAAGACACAAAGACACAACTCTCTTCTCTTCTTCAAACCACAACGCCGCCAGGTAAAAACACACTTTTAGCGACCAGACCCTTCTATGCCATCTTGCGCCAACTTATGCCAGTCCACGTTTGACAAACGCTCACCAAGGATGATGCACCAAACTTATGCTCCCGGGATGCCCATGTCCCCCCTGTGTGATGCGGAAAGTGCAGTGCGTGCTAAAATCTCGAGGTATTGGTACCTCAGTTGGATTGCGATCGCAAAGGAAAGTAGCCATCCGGCATCGGCTCGAGATGCCATACCCGGCTTAGTGCTGGGTTGAAGGCCTCAGTCCATTCGTGGCTCAAGTCTTCAGGAATGCTCCAGCCCACGGTGTCGTCTCGAAGTCGCATTCGCACCAAATGGCGTTTTTCCATGAAGGAATTGCCATTGACGAAGCCTTCACGTCGATGAAGAACAGCCAGATTGTTGATGAAATGAATGTCTCCGGCTTGAGTTTGAATTTCCAGTCGGGTTGCTTCCGCAATGGCTTCGATGGCGTCCAATGCTTCGATTTGGATCGTGCTCAGCTTGGGCAGATTGGCTGGTCGAGGGTGGCTTGCACTACCCAACAAGGCCGCCCTGCCAAAGTTGGCAATGATCTTGCCGTCGTGGTAAAACAAAACAGGTCGGCAATGGAAACGCGGCCTGTCAGAAGTCAGCTCCGAGCAAGCTTTTTTTTTTTTTTTTTTTTGTGTGTGTCATCCTTTGTCAACACGGGTGGCCTAACGTGGCCCGGGGGCAACTCACAAGGCAAAGGGCCAGTCAGACCGCGCAAGCACACGAACTAGATCAGGGCGTGAGGCTGCAAGGGCATTGTAAACCGTATACGAAGATGCGATGATGCACTTGCCACCAGTGACGGCAGTTTTTCTGGTGAGCCAGCTCACAACGTCGCCCGCTTCTTCGTTGTGGAAGGTCTAGAAAGTACAGTCAGCGGAGTGGCACACGTCGGACGCAGGCATGCTCAAAATGCATCATCCTCTTACAATGGGCGAAGTTGAGTGACGATGGTGCGAAGCCTTCATCTTGGTCGAGGCATCTGCGATGATATGAACTGAGAATCACGTCAACATGTGTACCGTCCGCATTGGCTTATTTCAAGAGGGAGCCGGGCACTGCTCACCCAGCATGTTTCCTTTCTTATCCTGCCTTCCATGCACATTGGCGATGTAGTGCTGCAGGCCGAGGTAGATGGTAGTCAGGTCCTCGACTGAATATCGCTGCGGGTTCAACCCGCGAATGAGCCCGAACCCTTTTCCAGAATGGATTTCATCGCGAAGGTGATTGAACTCTCTGTCAAGAGTTGGAAGTGGGAAATTCTGTCTGCAGACGAGGTCGCCGTCTAGGCCAAGTTCTGCTCATCTATATAAGTGAACGTCACCTGCTATGCCATAGCTGGGGTGAGAAGACTCACTCTTGAAATTCTGAAGAGCGAATTCAATCTCTCGCACATGATTTTCAGTCAAGCGAAGCACATATTCTGAATCGCGCTTGAACTGAAGCCCAGACCAAGCCAAAGGAGAGTCGAGTACAGCAGGAAACCCTCTGGGAAGACTGGAGATTTCTTTCAAAGCCTTCGGGAAGGCCGGAGGCTGGAGCACGGCCGCTTGTGGTCCACAAACAGGTCCGAATCCTTCAGATGCCATGGTATTTCGTATTGCGCTCTCAAATGCTGTGGACGTTAGCAATCAAAGTCGAGAATCACAATGTCTTGTGTAACTGCTTGGCCCTGCACAAAGGCACGCTTACCGAAACTCTTCAAGATTCCTCAACGCTCGGGGTGTGTCCTTGGCTTATCTCGACGATGAGAAGATTCAGAGAAGAAGACGAAGCAAGACGAAGACGACGTAAACGTAAAAAGGAAAAGACACAAGGCTTCAAAGCAGCTGAAATGGTTGCAAAGACGTGAGACTTGGAGAGCAGGACGGGCGTATAAATATATATATATATATGTGTGTATATATATATACACACATGTATATACTCAATTATAGAATCACGCCAGATGTTTCAACAATGTCTCCTATCTCTTTTCTCCTGGACAAGCTCGCAACCACTCCATGTTTGCTCAACATGATTCGAATACCCTGGGTAGCAAGAGCAGTCCGATCTCATCGGGTGGTGACAGACGGATGGCAACATGGCTTCTGAATGTATGCAGAAGACGGGTGACTGCCGGGGGCGAGCCGAGCCCGTCGTTCTTTGCCGCGCCGTGGCTCACGATGCCATCCCGAGTCTGGCCGCCTGATGCACCATCCATGAGTCCAATGCTGAACAGACCCGGTTCATTCAAGAACAGGGGAAGAAAGCTGGCTATCGTGATGGGAGCCAAGGTATTATCACCAAGGCACTGGGTGCACTAAGTACTAGGAGAGGAGAGGCGAGGCGACGAAAGGAGAGGCGAGGCGAGGCGAGGAGAAGAGAGGCGAGGCAAGGAGAAGGCGAGGAGAGGAGAGGAGAGGAGAGGAGAGGAGAGTGGCAACTACGAAGGCGTGCGTTTGCTTGTGTGTGTGTGGGGGGGGGGGGTGTCATGATTGGAGGTGCCTTTCTTTAGCCACACCCATGTTAAACCGAGTTGGCCTCTGCGACTCGTTCTTCTTCTCGAAGACGCAGGCCAGGACACGTTGACGCATCCAGCGGAGTGATTTTCAAGTTGATCAACCAGACGACCAGGGCATTGGGTGCTTGCTGCTACAGTGGGTCACAGGGTTCTATAGCCCACGCAGCACCATTTATACCCGCTACCAGTCTCCAGAACACCGACAGCAAGCCCCTGCCACTGCAAAGCGGCCCAGAAGGGAAGGCTGAAGCAAGCCAAGATAAGTGGGGCCACCTACAGCGGGCGGCTCCTGCTCCGACAGAGTTGGACGGATTCGATCTGAGACGGCAAAATCCGATTCAGCGCCGGCGCCCGCTGTGGATCACCCGTCCCAAACCAAGATGGCGGGTTTTTAATCTTATTTTCACAACGACTCGGCCCAGCCCACTTCGCACAAGAAAGGGGGGGGGGGGGCAATACATGGAAAATTTACTCTTTTGCAACAAACAGTCCAGGAAAGGGGATTGGGGGGGGGTCTTCCCAACCTTGTTCCAGCGGGAATGGATTGGTCCGGCCGGTAAGCAACGCGCTACGCTACGTCCAAGCGTCGCGCCGCTGCCGCGCCTCGGGAATTGTTCAGACAAAGTCGAAGCATCAACGTGCTCTCTCTCTCTCTCTGCTTTGCATCCTTCGCCCGAGGGAATTTCCAAGGATATGAGATCCGTTGGATTGCTTTCTGGTCCCTCATTAGGTGGTGGTGGTGTGAGCGAGCCTTCAGCTTCAAAGTAGACGACACGCACAGCACAGAACAAACTTACTTGGGCAGAGAAGCCGTGCGTTACGTGATAAGCCGATGTGGCTCGGAGTAGACCGACCACAGATTGATTCGTGCGTGCGCCTGCGACGCAAGGCCCGACGCATGAGCCCCATGTACAACATGCCCCTTGACTTGTTTGACGGGGGGAAAGAAAAGAAAAGAAAAGGAAGAAAATAATGCAGGGCATTGAATTTAACTGGATTGGATTCAAAAGGGGGGAGGAGAGAAAAAGGGACCCGAACCCAACCCCGTCCTGAGTCCAGACCGATTCAGATCGGAACACAAGTCACGGAACAGGGATCATGAATCCGTGGAGTTCCAGTGTGTCGGGATACTGTACAATAGTCCGTACACCCCTTGAATTGTTTTGCAAGTCTTCCGTACGTGACAGGGGGGATTAAGCGAATCATATTGGCAGGGAAATAAGAGTGACAGGGGCTGGGATGAAAAAGGTACATTTTATTACTAGGAACCTATATAGAAATAATCCGTAGATGTATTATACTCACGAAAATGGCAAAATGTACTCTATGTATTTCCCTTGTAGCTCTTCAAACATACATAGTATTACTTATAGCTAGCATGTGAATTTGTAAAATAATTCGGGAGGGGTATTGTACGGTATCAGCATGGCAGGGCCGCCGGGTCGCAGCTGGGCCCAGGAACCGACCTCGACGTGTGGCGGCCAGGTTTAGGTTCGCCGGGAAGCGACTATTATGAATAACTGGCTTGACAGAAGTGAAATTAAAGAAATCAAAAAAGACGGCCCACGGGCAGCCGTTCGGACGGTGAAATCGAGTCAGGCGGGGACGGGGGACGGGGGAGGAGAGGGAAGAAGAAGTTCCCTCGGGAAGGAAAAGAGAAGGAAAGATATTACTTTAGGTCATAGTTGAGAAACTCAGCTCGGACTGCTACCAAGTTCTGACTCATTTCGTCCACGGCAGGCTGCCGCCTCTCTGTACCAGTATTATTGTGTCTTCGCTTTACATTGATTGCAACTTCCGAGGCCACAGGGCCGCCACTGGACCGCCCATATCTGCCAGCTCAATGTCTACCTGAAAGCAAAGCGACATCAGCCCGCTCGCTCCGTCGTGGTGAAACCTCCAAAGAAGAGAGCAACTGGCTTGGCTTCCGCTATTTTTCTTTCCCACTTTGGGTTGCTGCAACTGTCCTTCCCATAGCCACATAGTCCTTCGTCTTCGGGACTCGATTAATCGATCAACAGTTGCGTCTACCCACCCACCAATGCCGAAACGAAACCATGTCAAGTGAAAAGCAGCATGAAATAGAACATGCAACAGATGGACAGATTGTGCTCACCTCTCGGTTCTGTCCAGGCGATGGACCCCCTTCTCACCGCCTCGGGCCTCGGCTGGCCAATACAATAAAGAAACAAGTCAAACTTCGGACCGGGGATGCCAGTTCTCCTGGAACAACTGGCTCACGAAAAAGTAGTCCTCTTCCCAAGCGCCGCGCTCTCGCAGCTGCTCCCATTCTCGCTCTGCATCGCACCATCTGCGCATTAGCCCCCACCCCAGCAATCTGATTCATTTGGCGGCCAAGGAAGGGTGTAATCCTGCATATATCCTCAGGCATGCCGGCGGTGTGCGGAGTAGGACTTACCGTGCTCCTTGGCAAATTTTCTCGTCTCATGCACAAATTGAACCTTGTCGTCACTGAGATCTGCAAGCGTCCGCAGATCCTGGTCCTTGCACTCGTCCGAAAATGGGTACCAGCCCTTGTTGCAGTAGTGAAAGTGAGCGAGGAGAATGTTTGCCCCTGTAGTAATTTAAAAAAAAAAAAAAAAAAGGGTCCCGTCATCAGCCACAAACGGTACTTCTTGGCTTGAAACAAGACAACAAGGAACAAGTAATAAACGTCCAGTCTTACCAAGATGGTATTCTCTCACTTTATCCTCACGCGCAAATCGACGCTGAAAGCAGACTTTGGTCAGCAAAGGGTAAATTCGAGGTTCGCCCGCAGAACATGCCGCCAGTCTTTTTTGCGACTCCAAAGTCACATGCAATCATGGCTGCCGTTGAAGCTGTGGGCTTGTGTATTTTTCTTCTTCCTTCCTTCCTTCTTTTTTCTTCCTTCCTGATTCTTCCTTTCTTCATTCTGCCAAGTTTCCTCTCTTTTACTCTCCGTCTCCTCTCCTTCTTTTCTCGTGTTTCCTCCTCTTTGGTTTCATCAAGACTTACCCTGATTCCATGTTTTCGGGCATACGCTGCATCGTGGGCCGTAATCAGTGCCGCATTATGTAGCAGCATGAAGGTGACCAAGTAAGTCACAAACCAAGTACTCTGCTTATTCTTTAGAACCATTTTCTGCAGCTTGTCCAAAAGCTCGCGTCTGAGTCTTGTTTGAATATGGTGAATCATGACAACGTCCAGTTGTGCGCCGAGGACCGGTGGAACTGGTATCTTTCCGTGGTTGGGATTAGTAGTGTCCAGAATATTGTACGACATCCCTAGCTTCTCTTCGCCCACGATAAAATCTGACGTTGTCGAAAGCCGTATAGCCGTCCACAATCGAAACGTCCAATTGAAAAGTTGCTTCCAATCTTCAGGAATCGTGGTATCTCGATACATTCGAAAAGCTTGAACATATGTTTTCCTCAGCAGACCGCTCGAGCGTTCGGCTATATGTTGAAGCGTGTCACCCATTGCATCCGAAATATGCTTCAAATACGCCGACTTGCCATCTTCGAGATCCATTAGGGCATAGGGAGGAACAGGAACGGACTTTCTCGTTCCCTGATGAACCCATGTGCGTTCCAGTTTATCGCCGTCCTGAGGGACGAATTCGCGAACCTGCAGCTCGATGCATTTCTTCGAATAGCCAGTCGAGATGCGGATGAATTTGACGTCGGGCGACGCCCACTTCTGTATTGGATCAGATATGTTGTTGGTCCACCGCCGTGTCCATTCGTATCTTGGGACCTGTCCCGGCTTAAAAAGTTGGATATCTGTAATCTTGTACCTCAAGCAAGGGAACCTTCCTGCTTTGGTGTTGGAAACCTTTTTGCAAGTAAGACATGCTCCACCAGGTTCATTTGGATTGTGTTCACACTGAGTTGGTTAGCGTCGAGTCAATCACATGTAGAATGTTTCGCCTTCTGCGTCACGCAAGAAAGCAAGGGTCAAAAAAAAAACCCCGGAATACTACTCACACGTATTCTTTGCATTCTGCATCGAATGCACGATCCAATCTTTCGTGTCTGGGCTGTCTGCTCTCGAAGGGTAGGGTCTCGAAATGGGCCACGTTTTCCGCCCCGTTGATTTGGGAGCAGAATGTCAAAATTCGATTGCTGGAAATGGGTGGCGGCATTCGTCCAGGATTGTTGAGGAACTGCCTCTATCAGAACCCCAGCTGTCATTAACATTCTCGATCCTCCTAGGGGAATACTGTTGACTCCCACTCTGTGGTTGGTAGGGGACACGGCTGTGCTTATATTGCCAAGATTGCCGATACCGTAGTCTATTTGGGCCTGCTCACTCTGAGTCAGACCGTCGTGCTCGAATACTGGTGAGCTAGCGGGTCCGGGTTCCTGTTTCACCGATGGATCGGCGAAGAAAGCAGAGAAGCCAGAGTCTTGGTGACAGAGGAAATCACCCTCGAGGAGGTTTGGCGGTGGTTGTAAATGTGCCGTGTGCGTGAATGTCGAAAGAGACGGTGTCATTTGTGTCAATGGCCCCTCGTACAACGCAAGTCCCGTGTCGACTAAAGTAAAAGCCATTGTCTCCTGAACGACGGAAGGTTCCATAGCCAACTGCTTCTCAGCATAATATGGTTGATTTGACTCATAGGCCTGAATCTGCCCTTCGGGCATTGCGCGATAACCTTGAAACCCACCGTTAGTAATCACTGATTCGCGGACAGCCCAGAGAAAAGAAAGGATAGGAAATAGTAAGCACAAAGGAACAGAAAAATCATACCATCTGTTTGATCTGCATGAATACTGCAGCCACCACACATCATTTCGGCCACTCGTCGAGGAAACTGGGCCAAGCTCTGGGCGTGTGGGATGACAGGCTCTGCCCATCTAGGCAGTAGAAACTGTTGTCCATTGCCGCTGTTCTCATACGGAATGAGACCCGCACTCTTTTCGGGGCTGCTCTGGTGCGGCACATCAGAAAATCTCTGAGGCATGACGCCGCAATTGTTTTCAAGCTTCCGTCGCTTAGCTGGTGTGTGCTCCGGTTGGGAACTATAATAGTTTTCAAAACTCGATGTCTGGCCATATGACAAAAAGTCGTGGTCAATGGAAGGTTGAAACTCAAATGGGAGCTGTTCAAAAGCCTCTTCCGGGAAAATGGGGGATGAAGATTGTGGAAGAGGTGATGCCTCAAAGCCTGCATAAGGCTGAGGTCGCTTATGAATGAAGGACCGTGTAAGTTCCTTCGTTTGCCCAAGTTAGTGAGATGCTTGCTTGCGTCAGAAAGAATAAGGCAGGCGCCAGACGATTTCTGAATGGCCACAACCAATGTGACAAAATTCACCAAGATGAATATTTATTGCTGTGATTCATTGAATGGTAGATAAGGGGCGTAATAGGAGATTAAGAAGAGAGATGACAAAGAGTGAGGATATCCACTTTTCGTCGCGCCATCGACACAAGGCAGTGAGTGTACATCAGCAGAATGGGAGAGGGGGAGGGAGGCTGGTGATATATCCATGCGGGCTGCCGCGAGAGCGATCATAGCTAGGACGGGGAATTTCTCACCATGATGGTTGTTGCGCGAAAACGGGGCGTGTTGGACAAGACTAGTATAGTAGTTGTGCAAGATCTGAGCTAAGACTCAAAGTACTAGCATATGGAAAGCGAGGTATCGTCTTTGCTCAAGAGACAAGCAATGACAAGGCGGCGCGGCGAGACCGCAAAACCTTGCGAGCTGATCAAGGGTTGTGCTGCAACGCACTCACTCGGGGAGGGGTATTGATGAGCTCGCTATCACGTCTCCACCGTGATTGATTGAAAATGGGTATTATTAGCAGTAGCAGTACGGACTAATAACAACCGGTATCAAACTGTGCATCCACAGGGGGTGTACTCCGTAGTAGGGCGGGCAAGGAAGGCTTGCACGGAGTCCGGGTGAAGTCAAGGTAAAGCAATTCAGATCCAGTGGAGTCAGCTCCGTGAATGGGGGTTTTAGGGCAAGAAGGTGGCCGGGGGGGTGGTGGGGGGATGTAAGTATGGAGAATAGTTAATAGCGATGGAACCAGGTTTTGGATGAGAAGGTCGATGTCGGTTCGAAATGGACGGGCTGAATGAGTGGTGTGTCGTGCGTCAGTAGCCCCGGTGGACGGACAGAGAAAAGGTCTGGTGCGAGTAATGATGTTGACCTCTGTGGTGCTGGTTCGTGGGTTCGTGGTGCTTGCTGCTTGCTGCTTGCTGCTTGCTGCTTGCTGCTTGCTGCTTGCTGCTCGCTTGCTCTTGCTGTTGCTGTTGCTCTCTCTTGTGGCTCGATGGATGTGCCCGTCCGTCACCGGACAAGGATGGCGGATAACGCGGACCAATACGTGAGGCGTGCTGCCGATGTGCATGGGCAACGAGACGGTCGCGATGCCCTAGCAGGAATTATGGCGACGATAGTCGAGGTCTGGAGGAAAAAGAGATGACTCGGTGAGGAGGGCAAGGTCATGGCACCGTGATGGATTGTATTTGAGCAGACTGAGGGGTACCGCGCGAGGCCTGGGCCGGGGGGTGATGTCTCTTGGCTGGCACGGAGTAAGACGTTGCAACCTTGGCTCATTAGAAAGTGAACAAAAAGACGTAATAACGTGGGCTGCCCGATCTTAGCGGACCCAAGGACTTGTTTGGTTTGGGATGAATCGGTGTGGCCATTTAGTTATTCTTCCACCCGTCACACCACAAGATGATTTGTTGTTGTTGCCTGCCTGTCTGGTCGAATTGCGCCGTGGCTTTTTGAGAATGCCATGGCGGTCCCGGCCGTCTGACGCTGCTCAGTTTTACACATTTCTCTACGGATTATTCGTAGACAATTCTTTGTTGAGCGTGTGCGCATTTATCTCCAAACGAAAACTGCAGAGTGCCAGGGTTAGAGAGACATTATTACGGAGTAGAACATTGTCTATTGGTGTGCCTGGCGACAAACTAAAAGACAAGTCAGGACTAATGATAGTGTCTGCGAAGACTTGAGGCTTTGGGTATCGAGACACACTTTTAATTGACGCACATGATTCGCGGCCTGCCATCGATCCCTGATTCATTTGTCAGCTTTGGGTCTGCAGGGGACGGGCCTTGGTACGAGGCCCAGCCATCTTATTCCACCTAGCAATGGTCGCATCGTATTGCGTGTGTTTTCGGAGATATATGGTATTATCCCACACATGAGTTCACGTGTTCGTATGACAGTGGTGACCAGGTAGCAACTTCAATGACCGAAATCAGGCATTGGCGCACACTGCTCTGGTTCATGACTCGGAGGAAGTCCAGAGGTGCTTGATATTCAGTCAGCCAGTCCAGTGAGCGAAAAGCCATGGCGACGGAGGAAGACACCGTGCGCGCCTTGGTCCAAATGGCAAGCATTTGGAAGACCCCGGAGATTCTTCCATCTGCAGGCATGCATCGACTGGTCGACTGGGGCAACAGTGAGGCGTCTACTCCGTAATAAGCGAGTGCGTGACATGTGACGTGATGGTGCGAGACAAAGACACAAAGACCCTTTGCCGCCCTGTAAGGTGCGGGGACCGGTGAGAAAGTGAGCCAATGCCAATGTGGTGTCAGATCCAACAGCCGGGCTCCTGCGAGAAGAGTCAGAAGACAGACGCCCGCTGGGCAGGGAGCAGGGATCATTCTGCTGCCTGCCCTGAGGCTGCGAAAGACTCTCGTCTCGTGTCACGTCTCTGCACCCACCAGCGCCGTCGTATTGTCCATTCCTCCAGTAGCGTTCCCAGCTCCCGCAGCACCAATCGTGAGCACTTGGTCGAAGCTGAAGTCGTCGACATGACATGTACAAATGTGTTGGCTCGCTGATATACCTGCTTGCTTTGACCATGTAGCCTTCGTCTTTTCACGGTTCTCCGTCACATGATGGACCTTTGCGCAAGCGAAGGCTTTCGAATGACGAGGTTTCTTCTCGGGGCCGGCTTGATGAAGACGGACGCAAGTGCGTGCAAAACGAGACGAGACATGGAAGCGTTGACGAAGGGCCACATGTAAGGCAGCATAGTCCGTATTGTCCGTACTGTCCGTATGTATGCTTTTTGAAATGAGGTTCAATTGAGTTCGATCGGGAAGCCACGGTGGACCCCAAAGCAATCGGAATTATGTAACCTGAGTCCCTGACTAATAATAATAACTTTATAGCCGCAAGCGCAAGCGGGAAGCGGGGTCGGGAAACAGAAAAGTTGAAAACGGGCAAGAGAGTTTTATTACTGGCGACTACTGGCGACTCCTGCCTCGTGGCCGCCCAATGGAGTCGCTTGTTGGTTGAGTTCAACTTGAGCTTGAGCCATTGGTATTGGCTTATCTTAATCAGTGTCTTGATCAGTCTATCACATGATTCACACATCCCAGCACGATGACACGCGACGCTGGTGATCCTGATGATCCTGATGACCCAAAGTCGCTGCTGGGTGCCCCTTGTGCTTGACCTAGCCCCCCATCTTCTCTGATCAGTTCGACTTCTTTCGACGCTTTCGACTCTTTCGACTCTTTCGACTCTTTCGACGCAGCCGTGCAGCCGTGCAGCCGTGTAGCCATGGTCGCCGACATGACTTCTCACGCCAAAGCATCCCACGAACCACTCCCTACAGCTTACAGCTTACAGCTTACAGCTCGCTCATTTTCAGGGTGTGTCGCCGAGGCTGCAGACAGGACACGGTGAGCAAAGCTCTGTCCAGGTCTCCAAGTCTATTATATGAGACTG
The DNA here is from genome assembly GCA_003814445.1 of Epichloe festucae Fl1. NCBI lineage: Eukaryota > Fungi > Ascomycota > Sordariomycetes > Hypocreales > Clavicipitaceae > Epichloe > Epichloe festucae. The sequence continues at coordinate 2,930,809 of CP031387.1, read as the reverse complement.
TGCAGCTTTTCCATTATCGACAGCTGAAGATCACATTCTCCATTGTTCGATCGTGCATTTGCCAACATAATTCTTGATCGTATCTCATATGCTAAAACGGTGAGGCAAGAACCGGTGAGAGATGCCTTGAGCAGGGACCTCGTCGGCTGAGATCAACTCAACCCTATTGTTTCTTGTGAGCCCGGTATCGGTGAGGACGGACGCTATTGTGTTCATAACATGTCTGCTTTGCTCCTTCCACCGCGATGCCTGTTCCAATTAGTTCCAGCAAGCAGTTGTGGCGTGGTCCGCCATGGCTGGCCGATCGATCGACACTGTCGTCATCACAAACGACGACTCATCTCTTTGAGTTGACCTGCCCTCTTACTGAAGTATCTTGGGTGGCAATGGTACTCGAACAGTGCTTTACAGGTACTCGCAAGCAATGGTGCACGGCACAAGCTCAGGCTGTGCCACCAGAACTTAGATGTCCGGCCAAAACCATTGGTTCCAGGACACAACTTGAGGTGGCACTCATTTCATCGAGGGCCCTTTCCCGTGATCGGTCTTTATTCCCCTTGTCACCTTTGCCTTTTTCCCCGCCGAGTCCAGCTTGCCCGCTCTAGTGTCCGGATGGTCTTCAGATCTGCTGGCTTTTATTAGTGGCATACGATCTTAGCATCGGCATACTGAATCTGGGGTCAAGCCTGACTCCTTTCCGGGTTTTGATTTGACGTTTATTTCCTCTTTCAACCCATTGGAACACGAACTGGGAATTCTTACATCATCTTCATTTGCGCATGCCTCGCATTCTGTATAACCTAAAGGAATAATCAGTGATCAAGCCGTCGTTCAGCCTGTTCACCGACGCTTGATCGAATCATGTGTTGTGTATGCCGGGCAGAAGGTAGAGTTATGAACCTTTGAACATGGTCTGAGTATGCTGGCATGGTGACACGTATGCTCCTATTTCATCCATATGGGGGTCATATAATTTGGGTTTACCCATGGGAAAATGCGATATTCTGTGAGTTTATACGCACGACATGATCATTCAGATCATCGGACTCCTGGTCAATACCTACATGGCTGAGTCCCGTAGTCTGGGGGTTCCGAGTTGCCCACCGAGGCCTTCCCAGACAAGACAATGAGAGAGAAGAGAGAAATGAAAACGCTTGTCACAGAAGCTAGATTAGCGGAAATGACATGTGCTCCAGCAGCGTGCTTCTTCTTGTTCGCATGGCCGGCCATCCTCATCCTCCGGGCGCCTGCGGGACGCGGCAAACTGCACAACATGAAGCCGTCTCCCTCTAAATCTGTCAGATTCTGGGCTTCACTGCCTTCGACAACGGAGGCCCCAATCATGTGATCAAAGAGGTCGGCCTGTCGAATCAAGGCAGTGGAGGGAGGGTACTTTGCCGCCCCGTCTATTCCAGCTGGCACTCAAAGTCTTTCTCTCTGTGCCGCCTCTTGTGCAACATGTCAGGAGCGGGCAGCGTCTCCTCCACGCTTCTCCCAATAAAAGCCGATCGAGGCTTCCTTGACAGGGTTGATTCGAGTCTCTTCTGGTTTCGACAACACGTTGAACCCTTTCATCAGGAGGACGACGCGACGAAAGCTTCCATCTCATCAGGATTCAGGAGTATTTCCAACGTCATAGACAGCGCCAGACACAAACTTCTCAAGCGCAGCGCAAAACCGCAAAGTAGTTGTTTTGCAAAGACAGAAGTTTGTCCCCTCTTATTGTTCACACACCCGGCTTTCTTTCTTCTTCTTTCTCCTCCTCTCGCCAACGCAGCACCTTTAACATTTAGCCAGACAGTTGTTCGAGACCCTTTCGAGAGTCACAACCACCATGAACTTGAGTCAACAGTCCATCCACGATGTCATACATCCCACAGCAGCTTTTTCTGTCTATCAGCCAAGTGTCGACTCCAGAACAGGAGCAGCAAGGCAAACACATGCAGACTGGGAAGAGTCAAGCTTAAACCCGAGAAACCGAATCAACTCCCTTGCGCCTCCAAGAAATCCTCTGTGGCGTATAGATGGCTGTACAGCTTTTGGAACACAATTCTATGCTGTACCACAGTTTGTGGATAAGATGCCACCGTTCCGAGTCGATGTTTTCATCCCAGAGCCGGCAACACTGTCAGCGGATCTCCGGGATGCCCTCGATCTCGACGTGACGTTTTACACTAGAGATTGCACCAAGATATCGCGTCTTGGGATTACAAACCATATTTTGAGAATTCTTCAGCATTGGAGCTCTGGCCATGATGACCCCAGGCAGATATACCAGAACTTGCCATTTGGTTCTCGAATTGTGTTCCAAAATCTGCCCAAGGATGTTGCAGCCACATCGATATCTGTGGCGCCTACGCATCATCTGGAGAGGCAGCTCCTTTCCGTGGCGTATTTGGAGAAGTCGTGGGGCGACAGTGTTACTCTTCCTCGGACCGTCGACATCAATGATGTAGTGTATTTGTCACAGTTACACGACAGCGTCTGTCTTGTTGAGATTGAAGGGAAAAGATGGATTTTCAAGGGCTTGACAAGTTACACCAAATACCTCTATCATGAACTAAGACAGCTGCTTTTGATGCCACCGCATCCCAACATCGTATCTAGGCCAGTTCATCTCGTCACCAAGAGATGCAGCTTTGGCAACAAGACGGCGGTCATAGGGTTTACCCTGGAATTCCACATACACGGAAGTCTGCGTGACCTTGTCCCATTCTTGCAGTTACACGGCCAAGTGTCACTTGCCGATAAGACAAGATGGTCCTTACAGCTAGCCTCTGCACTGCTGCATCTCCACAACGTCGCACACTTCTTCTATCCAGATCTGAGATTGGACAATATCGTCTTGTCCGGATCTCGTGATGCGGTCATGGTCGACTTCGAGCAACGTGGGGTTTGGTGCGAGTTTGCAGCTCCTGAAGTCAACGCCATTGAGTATATCCGGCTGCTGGCGATTGACGACGAAATAGACGCCTGCATTCAAAGCAAGTACGCTGGCATCCTTTCGGGAATGCTGCCCGGATGGGAGGAAATGGGTCAAGGGGAAGAATACACGTGGCCGTCAAAGGGTTACAACGTGCCGTGGTCTTGTTTGACGCGCACCGAACAGGAGGCTTGTGAGGTCTACATGCTTGGAAGAGTGCTTTGGTGCATCTTTGAAGCCACCAGTGCGCCTCAGCGAGCTGCTGTGTGGTTGTCGTACCCGTGGGAGCCGCAGGTGGAGTTTCCGGGTTACACCATTACGCCCGAGCCGATGAGGCAGTTGATCGATGCTTGTACTCGGGGAAGACGAATGGGTCTGAGCAAGCTCATCGTCAGAAAGCAGAAGAAGCTGGTCATGCGCGAGCTGGAGAGGACAGAAGCATCCACCGCGGAGGAGGTGCAAAAGACGGCAAGCGATTGGTGGGCAAGGGAGATTGAAGACTCGGTCAATTGGCTTCGAGAAAGGGCTGCAGGCATGGAGTCGGGGACTTGGAATGAGAACTTTTACAACAGGCCCAGTCTACAACAGGTGCATGATGCACTTGCAAGTTGAGGAATTTCAGACGCAGAGCAACGGTATTGCTCTTTTTGCCCTTTGAAAACGTCTTCTTCCCCTCTTTGACAAGACTTTTTTCTTTCTTTTTCTTTCGGATAGGATAAAACGAGCAGAGACGATGAATTTAGGACTTGTTCAAGTAGCTTGGAATATGCGCCGGTCGATGAGTAGTGAATGAGAGCTATATTCAACGAGATTAATAAAGAAAGACGGAAAAGTGATGGGAAAACGCCCCTTGTGAATCAAGAAGTGTCCCAGCCAGCAATCAATCCGGTTCATCAGCCACCATCAACACGTTGAACTTGAAAGTTGAAACCGGGAGGCCTGCATTCGAGGCCGGGGGTTTTCATCATCTCCACCACCATGAAAAATCCTGCCACAGCCTGGAATCAATCGTACGTAGTTGCATTGTCCGAACGGATTGTCAGAGACGACGTCCCTGGCTTGGCCTGAACCCTTGTTATGCAACGGCCAGCCCACGAGCAAGACGGGTGGATGTACGGATTACATATTGATGAAACGGGTCCAAGCATCACGACCCGACACATGACTTCCCAGATCGTAGGTCCATGACCTGCTCCTGTGCCAGGTGTGCATTGGCAAAAGAACTTGCTGGAACGGAACAAGGAAATAGCACCGTTGTAACTATAACGAAAGCCTGGGTAGGTAATCTTGGTACTTTGACAAAACAAGAATTCCGTAAAGAGACAAACTGCACATCACAAAATTTGTGCTCAAATGGTCCGTCAGTGAAAACCAGCCGTTTCGCCACTGCCACCTTTGCCAGGAGGTCTGAAATAGTTCACCTCGGCCAAGAAAATACAAATCTCTGGTGACTTTGTCATGTCGTCTCCACGTGCTAACGAACCTTGATTTCCCTGCTCGCCAGTTTCACAATTTCTTGCCCCTTTCCACCTGAAGGGCAATGAAGCAGAAAAAAAGCAGTGGTAGAATACATTGCAAGGAGTGATGATTGTTTCAAAAAGTAATATCCGCCGCGACCCTATAATAACAAACATTGATAAGCAAGTTTACTGATTCAAATGACGGTCATGAATCATGTCCATGTCAACAATTCGTGACAACGACGGTGAGAACAATCATCGTCTTGACATGGCGCGTGAGCAGCCCGTCACGCGCATGATCGTACAGCAGCTGGTGCCCCTTCGACGAAGCGGACTGCTCGCGCGCCGGCATGACCCTTTGGCATGATGCCGGCAACGGACTTGCCCTTTCGTAGGATCGTCTTCGGATCCGACGAAGCAGACTTGAGAGGTGATAAGGACCGGCCCGAAGACTTGGAGGGTGTCTTGTCTTTCAGGCTGTCTACAGGCCGGTCGGATTGTCAATCTATACCGTGCTGCTTCTTGAGCTGCGCTAAAGATTCCCGACGGGCTTCCAGGTCCTCTTTTGACTTGATCATCTTTTCTGGCTGGTGATACAGAACTGCCGGGATGTTAGTTACAGCACGGGCGATGAAGGTGAAGATGAAGATGATGAGTAGGTGTCAGAATTAATCCATTAAAAAAAAAAAACATACCAACTAGGTAACGGTTCTGGAAATTGAAGCCGTTGAGCTTGTCGCAGGCTTGCTTGGCATCCATAACATCTTCATAGACCACAAAGGCCGTCCCCTTGGTAGCGTTTGAAATGCCCTGTCGAACTTGGCTATATAGGGTTAAAAAAAACATAATTATTAGCTTTCAGCCATCCACAATTACCGTCATCGTTTAAGTATCGTGATGGAGGACGCATACCGAATAGGGCCGAATTTTCCAAAGAGATCGAAGAGCTCCTCTGGAGTTACGCTGTAGCTAAAGTCGGTCAGTTCGGGCTGCTTTTCGTCGGAGAGTCGACTTCAGACGTCCGGGCTTATCTACCTTAAGTTCTTGACGAACAGAGCTCTGCAATGATGGTTAGGATGTTTCAAATGCGATGTAAATGGGGGGGCAAGATGGGCATCGTGATGGTCGTGGGCGAACGGGGGCATCGTGATGACTGGGGAAAAAACCCGGTCGGTCGACCACGACGAATCCGGACTCACCTGTTGACTTCGGGTGCGAGTTTCCCGCCGCGACTACTCATTCTTTGGATGGAAATTGTTGAAATTGAAGGGGGACTCGAAAAGGTCGGCGACGGGTCCGTTGAGGATCGAGGGTTTGGGGGAGGGGATGGACTGCGAGGCCAGATCCGAGCGGAGGCGCAAGACGATGAGGGTGACTGGACTCACCGGGCAATAACTTCTCATCACGTGATGAAGGCTATAGATGATGTGGTTGGCAGCTGCACTAGTCCATGCAGCCCGAGCTCCCCTGATGGTGGATCACACCCTGAATGCTCGCGAATGGTCAGTCCGCTGCGCGCCAGTCTCCTTTGATAGCTACCGTTGGCGATCACGGTTCCTCATCTACATAGGGGTGGTGTGATGTGATGCTGCGACCGGCTTGCTCTACGACGGAAAGTCAAGTTTAGTAGACCTTTGGCATCAACAATGGTCCCTGAATCGCCAACAAACCATGAAATTTAATGAGTTGCGGCCTCAATGCAAATAGAGCCCCGCTTTTCATTCCATTGATAACAAGTCCCTTCGGCCAGATTACAGTATGAGTCTCATATGAGCACTGTACCGGGATTTCCAGATTCATAACCTCAAATGGCCCTCGCCTACTCCGTGGCAACCACCGCTTGATCAAGTAATGTGCATAATTCTTGCATGCCAAAACGCCCTACCCACGCGCTGGCCATTGTCCACTTCTCGCAAGTGCAGTGCAAGCTTGGTAAAAGGAAGCCCGATGCGATGACAATGTCAAAATGCTTTGGGGCCTCTGTCTTATCGGCATTTGACGTGCATGAAGACGCAGCCGACTTTCTTTCATATTTAATCGAGTCCTCAGATACGCCTGCTAAGCAAAAAAGATCGTTGGTGAATGCAAGCATTCTTGCATGCTCTGAAGATTTTGATCATCTCGTCAGCTGTGCCACTGCAATTCAACAATCAATACCCCGGGATCAAAACAGCTTGGAAGGAAACGATGTTCTAACGTTCGTATGGCACATATTGACCAGTGAGAGACATTCAGTCGACGTACATCCGGCACCGTGGGCAGAAACCGACCGCCTTATCTTACTGGCCCAAGAACTTGCCAATGATGCTCCATACATCTGCAGACCGTCTTCTAAGATCGGCCATATAACAGACGCTGGCTCAGCAAAGAGAAGATACCGCCGACCCAGATCCGCGTCCACCAATGCAAAATCACACTACTGGTCCGAGGAAAAAGGCGCAACAGAAAGACAGATTCGAGTGGACAATGCAATTGATGGTCGAGGCTGTCACCAGCAGCGAGTTGACTCGGTTGCGTGTGCTGGCAGATATGGTGCCGATTTGAGCGTCAAACTCACAACGCAACCGTCAGCCACAAAGAAACAAGGCTGCACCATAGCAAAAACAGTCAAATCAGCTCTAGGTGACAAGTGCAGTCATTCCGAATGCAGATCGTTGCTCATAAAGCTTGCCAACAACCGTGCCCTTGACCCGTCGTCATCGTCGCCATATTTCGCCCCGGCCATCAATGTTGAAAAGCTATCAAAAAGAAAGCTCGCTGGAGTTGTATCAAGCGTCCCGTTCCCACCACTCTATTCGGCGCAATTTGGGCTTATCCAGGAAAAGATGGCCCACGAACCATTCTGGCTGTTGATAGCGGTGACTTTCTTGATCAAAACGAACGGTCAAGTTGCCCTACCCGTTTTCTTCAAAGTTAAAGAACGATTCCCATCACCGAGGCACCTGGCAGATCCCCTCAACGCGGAAGAATTGCTCGGCATGATTCGCCATCTTGGTTTGGCAACAAATCGACTCAAGTTTGTTCAGAAGTACGCCACTGGATTCTTGAAGGCGCCGCCCATGGCCGGGAGGGCATACAGAGTCAAAAATTACGATAAACGCGATATTCCATCCGATTCTAGAGACGGAAAAGTGTACTCTGTTGGAGTTCAAGACGAAGAACGGGACACGTCGTTGGCATTGGACACTTGCGATGGAAAAGACACCATGGAAGCATGGGAGATTGGCCACATGACCCAAGGAAAATATACACTGGACAGTTGGAGAATATTCTGTCGAGACCAACTACTCGGCCGAGCCGAGGACTGGAACGGCAAGGGCAAGGGGCTAGAGCCAGAGTTCCAGCCCGAGTGGATGAGAGTGATGCCTCGAGACAAGGAGCTTCGCGCATACTTGCGATGGATGTGGATGCGGAAAGGTTGGGAATGGGATCCCATGACGGGAGAACGGAAGATGCTTCGTCCCGAACTGAAGAGAGCCGTGAATGAGCATCGAGTTGAGTATGATGACGAGGGCGGACTGCGAATTCTGGATTCTCCACGGCCAAGTTCCAGGAGTTGAGTCATCAACTCGCGGAATGACCATGGACAAGGAGCGAGCAACGTGTGCACAAGGCGCGGCGTGATTGGCATTGGCGACAGGAAGTCAGGACTCATCAGGAGGGAAGACATGGAAGTGGTTTTTGTGTTTTATCCTGCACCCTGCACTGGCAGTGCGTTAATATGTAGTCCGTAGGGCGCCGGGATGCGCGTTGGCCTTTGTGGAGACCACGACTGGCCAAAGTGGACACGGGCGGCATGCGCCATCAGTGCCCATCACGCACGTTGGAAAAGGACACAGTTGCGCCGGTGGTCACTGGTGGCTGTCTGGTGCTAACATCTGTTGCTGTCTGGCGCTATGTATGTAATCGAGGCGTTCAATTCGTCAGACAGATCTGGTCATACATATGTACACCCCACTGTACAGTGGTGTGTTATGTATTACTGTGCCCCGGCCCAATTCATCCCACCCCTCGGCGAATTCTAAAGACCATCTTCAAACTTCTTCCTCTCTATAACCGTATCATGCACGTCCGCAGTCTCGCAAAAAGGTGACCGACCAGTGACCACTGACCAGTTTTGCTCCGGCGCGGCCCATCCACCCGCGCTCGTCCTCTCACTCCTTCTCACTCCTTCTCACCCCTCCCTCACCATATAGCTGAGCCAACCAGCTCGATTGTGCGGATTTGCCAAGTCTCATTATTAGCTCAAAGGATTACTCAAGGACTGCCACCGACCTCACCCTGTCGTCTTCCCGGCCGGCCTGGCTCCTCTTGCCTTGTTGTCGTCGCACAAAAGGACAGACAGATCAATCAATCGCCCGTTATCATTATATCATCATCACCACACGCGCCTTCCCTACTTGCCACATTCAACCAGCTTTCCTTTGCAGCCCCGTTCCACGACAATGCAGCGCGGTCCTTCTGGATATGGCCTCGGCGGCGCTCCCGCGTACGGCGGCCCGTCCAACGCCGAGGAGTCCAATGGCAACCTCCTCGACAAGATTCGCCCTTACACCAGCAAGGTTGAAGACGCGTTGGATAACCTCAGCGAACCCCTCAAGCCGTGAGTAATTGCCAAGCCTACAATCGCCATTGGGCTACATATAGTTGGTCGATGGCAGCAACATTTGCTGATTCAGGCCATGAACTTTTGCCAGTTATTTGCCTGCCATTGGCCGTTTCTTAATCGTCGTCACTTTCCTCGAAGATGCCCTGCGAATCATCATGCAATGGAGCGACCAGCTTCTTTACCTCCACGACTATCGACACAGTAAGTTTTTCTCCAGAGAGGGAAACATTGAATTCTCGGGCACCATGATCAGGTCATTGCAAGCTCAACTGACTTTTTTTTTTTTTTTTTTTTTTTCTTCTTCCCCCATAGTTCCTTCTGGTCTTACTCACATCTTCCTCATCGTCAACGTCGCGGCCATGATGACTTGCTCCACCTTTGTCATTGCCCGAAAACACTCCGACTACGCCGTCGCAGGTCTCATGGGTGTCGTGGTTACCCAGGCTCTCGGCTACGGCCTCATCTTCGACCTCAACTTCTTCCTCCGAAACCTGTCCGTCATTGGTGGCCTGCTGATGGTTCTGTCTGACTCATGGGTGCGCAAGACCAAGGCCTTTGCTGGACTTCCCCAGCTAGACGAGAAGGACCGCAAGATGTACTTCCAGTTGGCTGGCCGAGTCTTGCTAATCTTCCTCTTCATTGGGTTCGTCTTCACCGGCCAGTGGTCCGTTTGGCGCGTTCTCGTCTCGCTCTTGGGAGCTGGTGCTTGTGTCATGGTCGTTGTTGGCTTCAAAGCCAAGTTCAGCGCTACTTTGTTGGTCGTTATTCTCAGCATTTTCAATCTATTCGTCAACAACTTCTGGACGGTAAGTTTCACCATTCGAGCCAGAATCTGAAGCAGTGCAAGCGTTGATGCTAATGGAAAAAAAAAAATTGGTACGCTAGCTCCACGAGCACCATCCTCACAAGGACTTTGCCAAGTACGACTTCTTCCAGATCCTGTCCATTGTCGGCGGTCTTCTCCTCCTGGTCAACAGCGGCCCTGGCCAGTTCAGTATCGACGAGAAGAAGAAGGTTTATTAAATTGGACACTCGACCTGGAAAGGCGAGACTATATAAAACGGGAGACTTGTCACGAATTCCAATGCCTGACGATCTCCCGACTAACAGCAATCGATCGATTTATCCCCAACACGGGAGCAACTTTTTAGCGGGGCGCCCCATTGGGTAACAGGGGCAATGCTTTGGAAAAGAACAAGAGAGATGAAGTTCCCTCGGAGGTTTTTCTACCACGAGGACGGCTGTCATGAATACTATCATTTCACTGGTTTGCGATATATTAGAAGATTTATGTGGGGGATGTAGTGACACCGGGCGGAAGCTTCTGACAATTTTCCTCTTAATCTATCTGTTTGGTCATGACGTGGACAGTTCGTCCAACTCAAATTTTTGTGGTGAGATTGCGAATGTGTCCGTGTGTACCATGAGCGCGCTTGATTGGGCCATACCTTTTTATTTTTTTCGAAACATACTTCCAACCCATCATCTGGCTGCTGTGCGAGAAGCTGCAGCCGAGGAGGTTGGCTAATCCCAGTTGATGGAGGAGCTGCACGGGGCGATGGAAGATGGAGAGGAGTCGGGGACGAACGAGCCTTCTGGGGAGCTGTGGACTTCGGGACGCTGACGGTAGGAAAGGGGGGGGCGGACATGGAGTTGGAGTGGAAAGATGGCTTTGTGTTGACAACTAGGTATGAAGTGCTGCTGGGCAATGACAATGACGATGACGAAGAGGTGGTTGGATGGAACCTCAAACACTCAAAAGACAAAGGACAAGCATTTGCCTACTGGGCGTCCGCTCGTTCTCTGCTTTAGCGGCACGACAAGCAAGCTGTTCTTGAAGCGTCCTCAGAGGTCTGACCGCGCACTCAGTCGACATAATGTAATTGAAATTTCATGCCATGCGTGCGTCTGATGTGTATATATATGCATCCACTTCGCTAAACAACCCTCCCTTCCCCTTCCGCCAGCCTTCCACACTCCGCGGCAAGCTAATTCGTAAAAAAATACCCAATGATGGAGATGAGACGAAACCGAACCGGGCAAAACCAGCCAGCACAAGCTGACAGCTGACAGCAGAAAGCAGAAAGCAGAAAACACCAAGGGGCGCATGCAAAAACGGACATACTTGCTGTTGCCTCTTCCGTTGCGCCTTCAAAGTCAAATACCAGAAGAAAATAATGCGGAAAAAAAAAAAAGGGCCGTAACACGCTCGTCACCCTCCCAAACCATCATCCCAGGCTATCACCACCCTCTTTGCCTGGCTCCCACCTCCAATTCACGTCCGCCTGGTAACTGCTTCGTCGCCGAGGTATAGCCAACAGCTTCGCTCCTTGCTGTGTTTCAGCTCCCGACGAGAAGTGTCGAGCCGACAACACGGCAGGGAGGTAATATCAAAAACCACATGCATGCATGCTGTGCGGTAATGTAACACGAATCGCTTGTCAAAACAGACATCAGAGTGGTTTGTCATGATCGTTAAAAAAAAAAAAAGAAAAGCAGGAACAAAAAACTTTGGCTGGGCCGTGGGTATTCGGAATCAAGCACTCGAAATCGAGTCACCGATGCTGGACTCGCTGTGACTGGCATGTCCCCTATGACGAGCCTGAAACTTTTCGCGCCGTAGTAGCAGCCATGGCAGAGGCAGACATGCTTGCGCTGCCAACACGGCCGCTGGTCTTTCGAACACCAGCAGACTCCTTGGCTCGCAGAGGAGACTCGGGTCCCATGCGCTTGCTGCCGCGAACCTTGGTCATGACGCTAGGCGTACTAGCAACACGATCCACCGTCTTTGGTCGACCAGATCCAACATTCTCGGCATCTTGAGACGCATCGTTATTGATTACATAGACAGTCGACGTTGTCTGGCTGACAGCGCGGACCTTGGGGCTTCGAATCGGTGACTGCGATGGCTTGCGATGACTCCGCATGCGAAGATGCAGCTCCTCATCCGAATCAGTTCCTTGTGAGTGACGGTGCATGGTCATGATCTCCGTCTCGCGCTCGACCCCAGTTTCCTCTTCGACGCTCGTTCTATGCACACCAGATCGCTGATAGGGGTGGTGGCGGTCCGCCGCACGGGTCGTCTTTCTTGGCTGTCCTGGAGTAGGCGCCGGCAAGTAGTCCTCCTGCACACCGTTCTTGCGATCTTGGTCCACTTCGCTCAGAGGAGTGCGGTTAGATGGGCTGCGGTTCGGGGGGGTAGACATTTGTCCATTGCGGAGGTTTGTCTTGTGCATGGCTCGGACGGGTGTACTCGGCGGAGGATTGGCAGCGGCCATCTCCTTTCTCAAGCGACGCTCAACGCGCTCCTCCACCCACCACTCTCGGAACGTGCCTTGGTTCAGATGCAGCCAGTGCTGTTGGGGGCCAACAACCATGCCGGGTCGCATGAATCGCATGAAGGAAATGACTTCATCGGCGGTGAAGCCATGGCGGTAGATCAGGTAGGCACCAATGAGGCAGCCAGTTCGGCCAAGGCCAGCCTTGCAGTGAACGGCGATGCCCTTCTTCTTGACGGTGATGGTCTCGTGCGCCAGCCGGATAAACTTGCGGACTGTTGCAAGGGGTGGGCAGGTGCCGTCGTCAAATATCATGTCTAGGTGCTGAATTCCCAAAGCTTCAAAGTACGATGGAGAGTAGAGATGTGAGTTTAGGCGAACCACCAAGCCAATGTTCTTGTCTGAAAAATGGGTCAAGACGTTCTTGAAGGGGTGTGGCAAAGTCGGGTGGGCGTCAACTGCATCCAAATCTCTCGGTAATAAAGGATAGAGCTCAGAGTCTTCCGTAATCTTGGCAACGGGCGTGTGCTGAGGGGAAGCAAATGCGAGAAAGTGAGGCGTGATCCAGTTGAAGTCTCCGTGCTCTACACGCTCATACCTCTCGTACATCTCGAGGTCAAAGTTGTCGAGGTCGATGCACTTTTCCTCCTTGGCCTTCCAAACACCATAGACGACATCTTGGACGGTAATGCCGTAGTCTGCCTGACTGTACCCAGCGTCTCGGAAAGGCATCAGCGGGGGGTCGACTTGGGCAATGGGAGCGAGAGCCAAATGAGGCGGCCAATTTTGAATCAAGACCATGTAGCATGCAAGCATACAGGCAGCGTTGGCGCGGCCTAGAAGAAGAAAAGATACACAGTCAGCATCTAGATTTGGAGCCAGTCCAGGAGTTGCGAAATGATGAATGATTCAGCAGGGCCACTCACTTCTGGGATCAGCGGCGCTCCAGAAAACAACAGGTCGGTCCTTGTTCTCCTTGGCACCGAGGATATCGTGGAATCGAATGGCGAAACGGTAAAGGTGGCCAATGTGCAGCGGGCCAAAGTCGTGGTGGAAAGCGTTATACAAGAGACTGTCATCAACGGTGAAGTAGCATGGTGCGGTACGTCCGCTGCTCGTAGACGAGACGGAGTCTGCCGCTCTTTGCGCTCTCTTCCTGGGCGACAATGGTGATTCGCTGCCAGGGAAAAGGGTATCGGCGGTCGGACGATGGACGTAGGCGGCGAGATACAGGCGGTCTACGCAGAGCCAAGGAGGGCAATTAGCAAAGCTCGGATTCGATGGCCATCAACGACTGTGGGCACTCGGGCAGCCATGCAGGCAGATGGATGCAGATGCGTCGGCGGCATGAACGAAAACAAGCCAGATGAAGCCAAAAAAAAAATAAAAATAAAAATAAAGGGAAGGGGGGGGGCAATCAATAAAGGCTCCGTCGTGATGCAGACCGTGTTTGAGGAGGCAACGTACCCGGGATATACTCAATAATTTGCCCCACGTTGGATGCCTGCCTGGAAGAAGGAGCCATTGATCCAGGCTCACGCTTCTCTGCGACTTGACTTTCAAAAATCCCACTACCAATGCACAGACAGGCGCCAGAAAGCAAGTGACGACTGCGTATATGGATAGTAGTCCGAAGAGAATCGTCGCTCCAGTCGCGATCTTGTATATCTTGGTTGGCGGCAAGCTATTCGTAATTATGAATGCACCGACGCCAGGCTACGACTCGGGGAACCTCGAGACGCAAAGAGGGGGGTGGAGGAGGGTGGAACAAAGAGCAGAGGCGAGGAAAGGATGTCAATCCAATCTTGGATCGAGGCGGCCTTGACGATGTTTTTGTAAGTATGAAAAGAGAAGAAACAAGAAAGAAGAAAGAAGAAAGAAGCGTGCGACCAGTCCGGGCTGGCGGCTATGTTTCTAGTCCAGCGGCGAGAGAGGCACAGTTGCTTGTTGTTCTCTCTGGCTGCAGAAACCTGTGTCCCCATGGGTGTCATGTTATTTTTCTTCCCGGAGCACCCCCCTGCCTGGCTCATAACATAACAAGAAGTGCATTGGGCTGGTGGTCATGCTGTGGGTCGCCCTCGTCGTCGGGGCAACGGCAGCCGCTCCGCCTCACCGAGGGCGGGCAGAACGGGCAGAACGGGCAGGACGGGGCAGGATGGGCACCATCTGCGCCAGCTTGCGACAAGCTCCAAAAAAAAAATCTTGACCTCACCTACGACTTCACCTGCATTCCTCCCCCGTGCCACACGACCTCGCCCATAACACCATCGACCGAGCGCGTTTTGCCTCCAGCCAGCACCTCTCGCAAACAAAAAGTACCATTTCCAAACACGCCAAGTTACAGCTGAAGAACAGCCAGAGCGGGTGCCCCGGCGACCGTTTTGTTTCCCCCAGTCCCCCTCCCCTCCATCACAATCACCATCATCATCACCAACCATGTCCTCGTCCGACCAGTTCCCATGCTCAATGTACGTCTTCTCCTCCTCCCTCTCTCAGCAGCCAGCATTAGACCAAATACAGTAGACACCAAAACCATCTCTCCCTCTCGCCAACCAAAAATACATGTCCCCCGTCAGAGAGAAAACAAAAGATCATCATCATCACCAACTCACCAATCTCTTGTACTAAAAAAAACCCCCGCCAAAAATTAAAAAAAAAAATTAAAAACTAGATCTCTGCAAGTGCCCTTCCCCACGGCACGACTCGCTACCACGGCCCTTAAAGCCCTCCAAGTCGACCCCGAGCTTTCTCCCTTCGTCCAGAGACAGTTTTCCACGGGCCCTGCAGGCCAAGATCAGAGTAGCGACGATGCTGTTTTGACGGTACACTACCAGGCCACTACGAATCGCATGCTGCGGGTGGCGATGAATTCCTTCATGGACAGTCTGAAGCTCGTGCTCGAGGTCATGGAGCTGTTGGACGTGGATGTACTGTCCAAATGGAAAATGGAAAATCGGTCATGAACAATTATTGGCTGATATGATGCCGCTCATGTGAACACGAATGTACAATATTGAACAACACGACACTCATTCCCGGTGTTGTGCGGTGCCGGCCAGCTCGTCTTCAAGTCCGCTGCACTAGTTCGATTTATATATAGAGTACATTTAATCATGTCCGTCATCTGACTAAGCGTATAGAAGTAGATAGACATTTATAATACCAAGCCCAGTGCCCGCCAACGCTAACCCCCCCCCTTCTCCCCACCCCCTCAAAAGTGTATTATGCAAAACCTCTTTACCAGAGTATATCCATATGACTGACGGATAAAAAATGTTCGATTCAGACGCAAGATAAACGCCACCGTAAGAATAGTGAGAAGAGGATCATTTCGCGCAAGATTATTTGCCTCCGACCCAACACCAGAGTCAAGCATGAAATTTCAAAGAGCCACCACATACGCCAACACCACCTGTAAAAGTCATCCGTCCATCTGTCTCCGGCTCGTATCTCGGTCACTCCGCACTAGATCCCATAGAAAACAAAGAAACCCTCCGCGTTTGCAGAGGGGATCCGAAAAAGAAAGAACCGGCATCGCTCCTGATTAGCTCCATGGGGTACCCGATCCGTCATCATCGTTATTTATTCCTCACCAAAGGTCCTGCACTAACGCTCACGTCGCCCTGGATCCCTGTAGTCCTTCCAGTTGACTCTTCAGATCCTGCAGCTGCGCTTTAAGATCCGCGTTTTCTTCTTGTAGATTCTTCATATGCAAGATAGCGTTCTCTACCACGCTGGCTTTGCTATTGGGCATGTTGCCCTGGCCCTTGTTGTCCTTTTTCTCGGCTTCGTCGGCTTCGTCGAATTTTGACTGATCCGGGAGAAGACTGGCCATGGTTTGCAACGCAGAATTGATACGGTTTCGTCTCCCTTGCTCAGCAATCTTGTGGGATGTTCGCTTGGACGTCAGATTTGTCGACAACTCCGTAGGGTACGATACTCCGGGCACAGTGTTGCCTTCTAGAATGTTTTGGTAATTTGACTTGGTCATGAGCAATCTCGACGCCGTGTCTTCCATGGACATGCCGGGAGTCCCAGGTAGCAGCGGCTTGATGTTTGGCGATATTCTGGGCAGTAGAGCAGGCGAGGCGTGGACAGAACCAGTCGATCGGTTCCTGCTGTTCCCTGAAACCAACTGAGGAGTCTTACGGGCACTGGGACCAGACGATCCCGGACGGAGTTGAGGGCTTTGACTGGCAGACACTGTTCCAGGTGTCCGAATGAGAGGAGACTGCAGAGGCTGCTGCGACGTGCTTCTAGACGAGCTTGATTCGAGTCTCGGGGACGGTGACATGAGGGATGTGTTGATGGGAGCAAGCGGTCCGTTCGATACCGACTCTGGCAGCTCGAGAGATTCGATGTTCTCTGTGACAGTGTTATGCTCTTGGCTGATGGCGGATGGTTTTTTCGCCTTGGCTTGGGAAGCAGGGAGTTTCATCAGCGATGCTGGAGTTGCAGGGCAAGGCTGTTGGGAGTGCTGCTGCTGATTTTTCCGCTCCTCAGCCAAGGAGCGGGGTGTTGGCTGTTGCGAAGTACTGTTCTGAGCCTGAATATATGGCGACCTGCTGGTTGAGCGTCGCGATGGGACAGGAGGGGGGGGCATCTCCGTCAGATTCTCAGGAGACACAGAGGCGTTCTCTTCAGAGCCCTCCGTAGACGTGGCCGGCAAAGGGAGGAATCCTTGATCTGAGGACTGCATGATTCTTTCATCCACCTCAGTCAGCACTTGTGACACGATGGCGGGACTGGGACCCGTCTTCCGGCGCTGAGGTTTTGCAATAGGTGAACTCTTGATGCCGGATTTGCCTCGTGCCTTTACGGCATGGTTTTTCCTGGCCCTTTTCGCCAAGCCGGTGCTTGACCCAACAGAAGGCGCAACCGCGGGTGCTTCCAGGTCCATCTCCACCGGTGAACTGTTGGACTGCGTGCTGTGACCATACACGGATGATGCATCGTTTTGCGCGTGTAGGGCAGGGGATGTAAGAGGGCTGAAGTAGGCGCCTGGTACTGTGAAGGCGTTCTCCATGTTGAAATGAGGATCCAAGGGTGTGACTGCTGGCGATACCAGCGGTGTAAAGGCCATCTATACGTGGCTAAGTCAGTTTAGACATTCTTCATTGCTCGCTTCACTAGTCTGCGTCTGCGCTCAACTCGTCCAGCGAAATGAGATTTCTTTCATCTGGGCTCTCAACAGACTTCACTCACATCTTGTTGCTCTTGCATCCGCTGATGGTATCCTCTATCATAAGAAGCTCGCTGGGCCATGTGCTCGGCCCGAGAGTAGAACTGCCCGCTCCCGGGTGGGAGTTCGAGACTTTGGGGCGTTGAAGGCACAGAGTGGTTGTGGGAGAAGAAGGTGGAGCGCTGTTCCTGAAGCTGTCGTTGCAGTTGGTGAAACTTTTGTTGCTGCAAATACTGGATTTGAGCGTCGATGCTGGAAATGGCGTCGCCGGGAGCAGACGTAGCAAGCAGCGGACCAGGCATGCCCGCGGTGGTGACCATGGCCGGCGTATGGTTCTGTAGCGAGCCATCACTGCGAGGAACAATGTGGGAGGAGGTATCAGCGTCACCCATGAGGGCATCGGCCGGTTGTCGGTGCTGGTGCTGGTGCTGGTGCTGATGCTGGTGCTGATGCTGGTGCTGGTGCTGGTGCTGAGCCACCATGGGCTGTGACGATCCATTCCGAAAGCCTCGAAAGTCAAAGTGCATCGTCTCGCTCATGTTGGCCATCCCGCTCATGTCGAGGAATTGATTGAACTCATCCTCGGCAGTAGCCGAGGTCATGTGCTGGTCCTGGCCATCCCAGATTGCCGAAGCCATCATGACGGTCGATTGCGCCGCCGCATGCAAAGTGCAACAATACTAATCCGCTCTTCTTTGCTCTTCTTGTCGGTGGGAGTTGGGTTTTTTTGCCTTCCTCGTTGAGTCTCTGCCCCCGTCTTATCTTGTGGGGTGGATTTGTTGGCTCTGGAGGGGTTGCGGTTGTGTGTAGTGCAATCCCTGTAGCCTCTGCGAATGCGCGAATTGCGATCGTAGTAACGCAAGCGACTCAGAGAAATAGATGGGACGACTGGGTTTTTTTTTTTTTTTTTTTTTTTTTTTTGGTGCAAGGAATCGGAATCCAAGCGAGAGCAGAAGGCGCCTTACGTAGAAGCCAGAGGGGAGCTCGTCGGAGCAGAGGCGGAGAGGTGGGAGAAGGAGAAAGTGGTGATGCCGCTCGCTATTGGAGGTTGTTGCAGCAGACCGGCTGATGTCGATTTTTGGTCTCCATGTTTGCATGTTCTGGCCGGCCGCTGGCGGCGCTGGCCCAGGGTGGGTAAAAAGTCGCCCGAGTGCCAGGGGGGGTTACAGCAAATCTCGGCTCCAACAAAGTTGATCTCGTATCCAGGGTGGAGCCTTGTAACTGGCAGAATGGCATATACTAGGCATATGCCTAGTATATACTATTATAAAGTATAAATTCTTTACTAAGTGATTTTTATTTAGCATATATGTTATATATATAATTATTAAGTGTGATTTAATTACTAAGTGATTTCTATTTTATATATACTATTATAAAGTGTAAATTATTAGTCCTTATCTAAGTGATTTTTTTTTTATATATATAATATATATACTATTATAAAGTGTAATTATTAGCTAAGTAATTTTATATATATATATATATAGTATATGCTATTACTATTATAAAGTATAATTAATAGTTAAGTGATTTTTTTTTATATATACTATATATATACTATTATAAAGTATAATTATTAGCTAATTAATTCTTTTTAAGTAAGTTAAATTATATACTCTTACCTTATATATATAATACACTTACTATTATAAGCTCTTTCCCTCTTTTTTTCCTTATTTATTATTATTACTCTTACCTTAGTATTTAACCTTATAATTCTCTTAGTTTATATATAGTTATTATATCTATTTAATATCTTAATTTACTAATTGCTTTTTATAGCTTTAATAAAGAAAAAATCCTCTAATTTTAGTATAAAGTAATATCTAGCTCTTTTATAATATATAGTATATGCTAATTATATTATAGAAAACTATAATACCTTATAACTCTAGAGTGCTTAAAGGAAAAGGTAATAAATATATATATTATATTTAATTATCCTATGCTAATTATATATAAGGCTCCTATTAACTATTAAACTTAGAAATACTAAAACTAATAGTTAAGATATATATTAGAATAAGGTTATAGGTTATATTTATAGTATATACTTTATATATATTATATAAATATAATAACTAATAAAGAGTAAGTAAATAAGTAAATTATATTAAAAATCTCTTAAAAGGTAAGTTATTATATATAAGATATATATAATATATTTACTAATATAGTGTAGTTCCTATAGTAAAGCATGCGCTTACTAGTTATAAGTAAAATATTTTAGCTATATATATAGTAATACTAATATTTTATTAATAGCTAGCTTTAACCTTTTAAAATTTAGTATTACTATATATATTCCCTTTTATTATATATATATATATTATATTAATAATATATAGGTATAGTATTAAGAAAATAAATAGCTACTTATATAGTTATACTATCCTTAAGGGTAGTTCTAGTTAAGTATATTATATATTATAAGTATATATTAGATATATTCTTACTCTTTTAGATATACTAATACCTTAAGGAAAAACATAGTATTAAGGGTATATATATTTCTAATATATATAGCTATTATAAAATATATACTAATGGTTTATAGTTTATATAAATTCCTATTCTTAGGTTAATAAGGATAAAAATTTTACTAGATACTAGTATATATATATAAGTTATATATATAGCTAGTGCTAATATAATACTAGTAGTTTAATTTATATAATCCTTTATAAGGAATAGTAAGAAATACTATTTATTATAAAGCCCTTTAAGTAAGTATATATTAAGTCTATATATAGTATATATACTAAACTAAGATTTAGTATATTAGGTTCTTATAATCTTATATATATTTTTATAGAATTCTTTAACTAAAAGGTATATATTATATACTATCTATAAGATATATCTAGTATATATACTAACTTATATTATAGTGTAAAGAATAAGAATTTTACTATATACTAGGGGTAATAGTTTTATTACTCTATATATATTATAACCTTTTTTATATATTTTAGAAGTATTAACTTTATATAAGTAAAATACTTTAATATTAGAGATAAGAAAATAAGTATTAAACCACCTAGTGGTAATAAGCATAAGGTATATCCTACTAATACTATATATATACTAACTATATGCTTATATCTTTTAGCGCACTCTAAGCCTTAATATTATAAGGGAGGTCCCTAGTAAGTTTATATATTAGGCCTATAGCTAATATATATTACTAATATGATTCTAAGGACCTAATCTAATACTAATAAATATAAGTCCTAAGTATAAGTAATATTAATATACTTAATATATATAAGGCTAATAATAGTGTAGTTTCTTACTAAGAGAAAGCTACCCTTACTAAGTAAAAGAATACTAAGAAAAAAAAGGCTATATAGGAGGCTACTAAGGCCTAAAAAGCTATTACTACTACTACTACCCTTACTATTATTAACCCTAATAATTAAATACCTCTTACTTTATATATACTTTATATATAAGATTTTACTCTTTTTATTTCTATATAGTATAGTTTTAAAGAAGGTATATACCTTATATATATTTATATATACCTAGTATATAAGGAATTACTCTTATTAGTTTTATATTATATATTTTTAAAGAGAAAAGATATATATATAGTATATATTCCTATACCTAAGAAAGGCTATATTAGTTAGTTTTTAATAGAAATAAACTTAAGTTTAGTGTATTTATATATATTATATATATATATGTGTTATATTATTATATATAGTATAAGTAAAATATTATAATATATAGAAGCATAAATAATACTAAATATCTATATATGCGCGGTATATACGCGGCATATAGTGTATATGCTTAAAGTTAGTTTAGTGTATTCTATTTAGTTATAAGGCACTAAAAAATTAAATTAATATATATATAATATATACTAAACTTTACCCTTTTATCCTCTCTATTTATAATATATATATAAAGATAGTAGTCTAAGTAACTGATTTTATTAATAACTTTATACTTAAAGTAATAAACCCCTTTAAATTAAGCTATTATTATAGGCTAATTCTAATATCTTTAAAGCTACTTACTCTTTTATAAATTAATACTTATATATAAGGTATATCCACTATATATATATAGCATATATAGATGCTAACTTACTCTTAGGTATAATATTATAATTAATAATAGTAGGAAAATATATAGTAAGAGCTTTTTAGATAATACTAGCATAAGTATTCCTATATAGGTAATATATATAGCTATTAATAAGTATATAAAACTAGATTTATTACTATATTTATTAGTATTATAAGGGGAAAGTATAGCTACCTAGTAAAGTAAATATTAAGCTTAAAGAGAAGGTTATAAGTAAAAAGTATAGACTATATATATATAATATATATAGCATATACTTATATTACTAATAGTGTGATTTACTACTAGGTATTATCTAATAGCTAGTGTAATATATAATATCTTTATAAGCCTAGGTATATTAGTCTATTATATACTATATATATATACCTATTAATTAGTTTATAGATCTAGCCCTAAGATATCCTTACTATAGAAGTTTATAAATAAACTTAAGCTTCTTATATAAGTTATAAGTGTATTATATATAAGCTATAACTAATAAGTAATATTTAATAGGGAATAAGATAGTGTATTTAAGCTTAAATATAGCTCTTTATTTTACTAAGCTAGTGGTATTACTAGGAGATAAAATCTATAATTATTATATAAGGGTAATAATTATCTAGGTATATATAGTTAAAGTAAGAGTTTTATAGAGAATAGCTCTTAGCTTACTAATAACTAAGAGGTATAATACATAGGGAACGCATATCTAATATATATGCTAAGGATATATATAAAATACTCTATCTTTTATATTATAAGAGAAAGCTTTTATATTATAAAAGCTAACTTTATAGAAGGTATAAAAGAGTACTAGATTATAAAAGGTAAAGAAAGATATATAGTATGCTATATATTATACTAGTCTTACCCTAATCTAAGACCTATTTAAAACTAGCTTTTATACGTTCCTATGCCTTATCTCTCTTTTATTAAATCTCCTTTATATTATTAGCATACTATTATAGCTATTATAATTATATATATACTATCTCTAACTTCTTACTTTCCTCCTTTAAAGCCTTAATCTCTAGTTTAGCTTAATATATCTTAATTTACTTTTTAAGCTACTTTTTCTATTTTCTTAGATATTATATATTTATATTAGCTAAGCCACTTATATTATTACTATGTGTAGCTAATTATTATTACTTATAGGATTAAGTATTATTATTACCTATATAGCTTTAATTATTATTATTACCTATATTAAAGTTAAAGTTAAAGTTAAAGTTATCCTAGAAGAGTTAGTATATAATATTAATATAAGACTAATATAAACTTACTATAACCTCCTCCTTAACTATTAGTATATATAAGTAAGAGACTATTAGTATATATAGGTAAGAGCTAATAAAAATAATATTACTATTACTCTAATTATTTATTCCCCTATTATTTTTTATATAAGGTTTATATTATTAAAGTTACTCTTATTCTTATTATAAAGGTATAAGTTAAATTAGAATTAGTATTAGGAAAGGGCTTAAGCTTTATAGTATATACTATATATTAGGTAAGGTACTTAAGGAATATATAGTAGATTTATTTCTACTAGGTATAGGCAAATTATAAGGGTTCTAAGGGTTCTAAGGAAGACTAGTATCTTATTCCCTTCTAAGAGCTTATCTTTAGTTTATTTTATCCTTCCTAATAAGTATATTACTTATATAACTTTTATAAGAAATATCTCTCTAGGTATATTAAATACCCTTATTACTACTAATTTATACCTTAAGGTATTTCTTAACTATTACTCTCTTAAGACTAAGATATAATTAGTATATATATAGTAAAAGGAATATTAGAGTTATACCTAAGAATTACTACTAAAAGAGATACTTATATTCTAGTAAAGATATAATCTTCCTAATAACCACTTTCCTCTATATTAGTATTCTTTACTATATATATTCTTTATTTAGGTTTTACTTTAGATATAGCTAGCACTAGTCTAGCTATTATCTAAGGGGTAAGCTTAGTATTAAACCACTTCTTATAATTTAGATATACTTTATATAAGTATTTAATATGCTCTTTATATTTCTCTTAAGATAATATATTTAGAAAAGGTATAATAAATTTCTTATTAGGTATATCTTAGCTAGACTTCTACTAATTATACTTAATATAAATATAGTAAAAGATTAATAAATACTCTAAATATTCCTATTATATAAAACTTAGATATTACTTATATAAGTAGTCTCTAAGATCTATTTATTATTAGTATATATATAACCTTAGGGACACTTATATATACCTCTTACTTACTTAGTATTTATATTATAGGTAATAGCCTAGATTATACCTATTATATTAGCGTGTATATGTTTAATATAATGCTATCTTATAATACTCTTACTAATTATACTAAGCTACTTAAATAAAGTAAAAAACATCTATTATAGATTAATTATAATACATATATATATAAAGTCTATTATTTATATATACCTCTTTATAGCTTTAAGCTATTAACTAAGTTATAATAATATACACATATATTTCTTGCACTAAGGTATATTATTAGCTTTATATATTAAAAGAAATAGCGTATATATACTTAACTTCTCTTTATTATATAAGGAATATATAAGAATATTTACTATTCCCTTAATCTATTAGAAGGAGAGGTTAATTTAAAGGCATTATACTCTTATAAAAGCTTTTACTTATTCCTATAGGTATAAAATAATAAAGTAATTATCTAGTCCCTATATATAAATATAGCAAATTTACTGTTTATCTAGGTTCTAAAGTTAATTAAAGTGCTATTTATATATAGCGCTTATATCTAGTTAGTATATTATAAATATACTCCTAGTATAAACTTACCTATAAGCTATAACCTTACTAGGTATTATAAAAGCTAGGCTTAAAGAATTAAGCCTTATACCTTATCCTTATAATTAAGGGCTAGATAAATTTGCCTTAAGGAATCTATCTTATAATATTCTAGGAATAAGGAAAGCATAGGACTTAAATATAGCCTCCCTATATAATAATTAGTTAAGACTATAAGCTAGATATTATATAGTGATTATATATATATAAGTTATTAATAATAATAGATTATAATATTATTTAATAGCTAAAGATAATGCCTCTTTAATATCCTATAAAATGCTTTTTAGAGATAAGGGTATATAAGTATATATTTTATATATAGTAAGTATAAGAAAAGAGAACCTTTTTATATTAAAAGGAATAAAAAAGTTATATTTAACCTTGCATTTTTAGGTCTTAAGGTTCGCTTACTTTATATAATAAAAGACTACATTTTATTAGTATATTCTTACTATATACGCGGTATATATATAGACTATATTACTTTTGCTTTAACTAGGAAATATCCTAAAAAGAGTAATACTTTTTACTATTAGTCTCCTTAGGACTAGTACTATAAGTTACTATATATTTAAGATATATAATATCTAAAGAATGCCTATTAACTTAATATTTTATGTATAATCTAGTATTAAGGCCTTAGGGATATCTAATAAAAAACTCCTATATAAAATTAGTATAGGAGCCTTATATATAAAGCCTATTACTTATATCTTAGTAACTAATCTAAGCTATTTACTAGTCTTAATAATAAATTAGCCCTTAATCCTTATTACTATTTATAACTAGCTAATATAGTAAATAGTCCTTCTTTTTCTAAATTAAGAGATAAGTAATATAAGCCTTATTATAAGGATATTAGTAAATAATATATATAGGAACACTATATAACTTACTACTTTATCTTTCTCTTTAGTATTTTATTAATATCTATGGTTTTTAGATAGCTAGTATATTTAGTTCTTATATTACTAATAAGCTTTATATTAAATTCTTTATTTTACTGCTTATTATACTTAATAAGCATTAGTTTAATATAAGGGTAAACCTTAAGCCTTATATATATATAACTTATATACTAAAATTAGCTTACTTATTATATTATTAGGAAATAGCTCCTAGGTAAATTAGTAAACTAATATATAGGCGTAAAATATATATTATATATAAATAGTAGTATAGGGGTAGTTTTATTTATTTTCCTAGAGTAAATAAGAGAGAATTAGATTTAGTATATACTTAGCTTAAGTTAGGAATAAATTATAAATCTATATACTTATAATACTTACTTACTTTTAAATAATTTCCTTTATATTATTCTTACTTATAATATTAATATTATAATTAAGTATAAGGATTATATAAAGAATACTATTTATATAAGCCTTAGGATAGCTAGGTAAGGTAAGGTAATTAATAATATACTATATATTAATTACACTTTTACTACTCTTTATAACTATAATACTAGTAGTATTAATTATAGACTATATAGAATAAGTATATATTATATTATATTTATAGAATATACTTACCTAAGATATATTAAAAATATAGTAAATTAATATAGATTCTTTAGGAGTATCCTATAAAGTATTTAGTAAATACTTAATATATATAGTATATATAAATAGAGTATAGACCTTATTAGTATTACTTCCCTAGCGCTAAATAATATTAGGTATAGTTAAGGTAGCCTATAATTATATTTAAGTTAGTATAATAATTTAAGATATAAATAATATAGTAATTATTAAATTATAGTATATTAGAAGTATTATAAGACTTAGTAAAGGGATTTCTTTATATATATTTAAGATCTTTAAGAAAATTTTATATATAGTTAGCATATACTAGGCTAATACTAGCTATATGCTAAGTATATACTAGGCATATATAATATATTATTTTTTTACTTAATTTATAGTTTACTCCTTTTACTAAGCTAAATACCTATAATAAATTACTAAAAGTATAGTTATATATAAAATATATATGCTCTATATTTACGCTAATTATATTATCTTTATTATAGATTACTCTTTTAAGTTAGTATAATTATAATAGTTCCCTTACTTCCCTATTATATATATATTATATATACTATATTATAAGTGTATTTACACTAATATATTATAGGGACTAGTATATATAGGGTATATGCTACTTTATAGGTATGTTCTTATACTAATATACTATAGGGCTTAGTATATGCGTTATATATGCGTCACATATACGATCATTTTTCACCGCCTGCCTAATACGGGTTATAAGGCTCCACCCTGGATACAAGATCAACCTTGTTGGAGCCGAGATTTACTATGTGCCCGTGCCAGGGCCTTGGGTCACGTCTTGTTGCGTCTTGTTGGTCTGCTGGAAGCTGGCGCTCTCCACATTTCCCCCCCTCCCCCCCATCATGCCGTGACAAATCATCAGCCGCCAACGTGCGTGTATAATTGTCCAACCAGACTGAAGAACAATGAAATTTCGGAGTGTTTTTTGTGTGTGTGGGTTTCTTTCTTGCACAAGAGATGCTGATAAAAATCAATAACTAATGGATCATGTCCCTTTCCAGTGCAGGCCAACCCAATCCGTCCTCGTATCGCTGAGCTGATAAATGAAGCAGAACCGGAATAGCAGCACTGCCATTCGAAATGCTGCGCGCCAATTCATTCATTCACTGCCATACCGAGCATGCAAGCATGATGGCATCATCCTTCACGTCGTGCGTCGTAAGTCCTTCGGCAGGTACCAGACCCACCGATTGTCGATACAAGCTAGGTATTATTACCTTGAGTTATTAGCCAAAACAACGCGTTACATACTCCGTACATAGAAGCCGTTACGGCAAAATCCCTATATAATGGTTTATGACATTATAGGTTCCATAGACAAAAGTGCCTTTATTAGAAATAAGCTTTATGATAAGAATATTTTTATCTAGCTAAATCACTGCACTCAAGAGAGGGTAGCAGATATAGGCATATACGGATCCGTACTAACCTTTCTATAGCCTGCCAGGTACTTTATCGGGTAAAACGCGTGTAAGAATACTTTGCTAATACTACGCATTTAGCCCGTCGAGACCAGACCAATCTCGTCAGGGCGCACAACCCATGGACGCCACCACACCTCGCTCACATGTGCTACCCTGGCCGGTACCCAAGCTGGTGTGCCACATCTTCAAGAAAAGACGTACCGCAACCATCTACCGTGGTCGTCTTTGACATTCTAGAAAGCACAAGGTATTCTGTCTTTTCATGCCTAAAATTGTAGCTAGCTACATGTTTGCTTGATGCCCACCAGTGTTTGTGTCTGCATACAGGAGAATAGTTGCCCGTTCCCTGTCGTACCTTGGCAGTTCCTGTCCCTCTTTTCCAATCCCGCTTGCGTGATGCAGAGCAAGGGCCTGATTTCTCCTCGTTTCAACCAATATTACAAGTGACAGAAAAATGGGGGGTGGTGGTGGTGGTGGTGGTGGTGGTGTTGTTGTTGTCGTGATTGACAACGAGGGAGACCAATGATCGAGAAATAATGAAGAGAAAATTAAAATAGAAACCGAAAAAAAAATAAAGAAAAAAAAACCCCCCGCGACAGCTTGGCTAGAGTCTAGAATGCATAAAAGATAAAGAGAAGATCGGCGTGCAAGCCTGGAGAGTATGATCCGAGATATGTCCAAATACAGGCATATTGACCCCAGGTCAATCATGTATTGTGATGGCCTAAAAGTACGGTGATTCAATCGAGTAACGTGGGCCGGGAAGGCGGAAAAATGTCGTCGTTCAAGGAGCAATATGCTTTGGCTTGGCCAGAGTTTCCTGAGCCCGAGGCCGTGCGCCTCCACATAGCATCAAAATAAGACAAACGTGACAATAGTGCCCCAAGACCTGCAGACTAAATGACGATGAAAACGCCATGAGCTGTGTCATCAAGACCAATATAACACAAGACAGAGTAACGGAGAAATGAGCAGAATGTTTTGCCCAAACATAGCAAGGGTATCTGAATCCACCGTGTCGTAAAAAAATGAGCGCGCAAATAACCACGCAAGTAAATGTTCCTGCCAAAATTAGAGCACACAAAGAACGGGTCTAGACGCGAGACTGGTCTCCAAGGTTGAGCCAACTCATGTCTGATGTCGAAGACATGGCAAATTGAGGCTGTTTGCAGTCTCCATGCGAAGGCTGTTGCGTTGTAGAGCCTGCAGGATCACCAGCCGTCCGGTATGCACTAGGAGCATAGGCGCTGCTTGGAGCGCGATTGGCACCCCAAGGTTTCTTTACTTCCATTGGATCCCATATCTCATTGATACTCTCCGGGATACCGCTAGAATAACCTGAAGATACCGGTGATACGGGACGTTCGATCGTTCCTGACATGCTTTCGGTGAAGGGCATCTTGACTGTGTGTTGCGCGACAACAGGACTGCCAGAGTTGACACTGTTGACCCGCGGTCTGCCGTCGAAATTCAGGGGCGGGACAGTGGCAGAGCTCTGCGTAGCACGAGGATCACTCATCGCCTCGGAATATTGAGAACTCCGTTCAGAGGTAGCAGTGGCCCTCTTGCCATTGCCGAAGCCGAGAATCTGGAGAGCACTGCCACCAGACCAATATCGGTTCCAACCTGAGCTTCGACGAGTGCCATCGTTGGCCTCCATAGGGCCATTCCGCGGGCGAGGCTCTGCAACAGACGGCGCAAATGCAACGCCTCGTTCGTCCTGGCCTTGTAGAGAAGGGTGCTGCGTTGTTTGTGGCATGGGCTTGCTAATTGTACTCTTGAATTGCTTATGCAGCGAGCTTATAGAGCTGTGTGTTGAGTCATTGCTGGGTTTTCTTGACAGGCCAGATTTCTCCTTATTGATCCGGCCCATTAGAATGGCAACTGAGGAGTAGGATTCTGCCGAGGCTTGTGGGCGGTGTCCATGGAAAGCACCTGTTGGAGAGAAAGTGCTTCTGGCAAAGTCTGACATGTCCTTTTCATCGGGCATCGGTTTAGGTTTGGGTTCACCGGCTTCCGAATGCTCCAGGCTCTTCTTGCGACGCCGTAGAAGGAGAAGTATAATGCCAAGAAGAACAAGAAACCCGGCAATGGAGCCCAATGTGATGCCTAGAATTGCGTTGGAACTTGGCCCCGAGTCTTCGGTTTTGCTGGAAGCTGGCGGAACAGCAGCCGCCGTAGTAGATGTTGTTGCGGCAGTGGAGACTGAAGAGGCTGTGGTCGAGGTGAAAAGGGTAGTGGAGGCAGACGTGGAGGAAGTCGTTGAGGTGGACGAGAGAATTTTTTGCTCACTCCCGGTAAAGAATGTGGTGGCGTTGATCCAACCATTGTTTGTAGTGTTGAACAAGGCGATCGGGTCTTCCGCATTGCCGCTAGAAAAGACAACCATGCCATTTGGTGCTTGCGCCATGGCCGCATTCTGTCTCGTGACCTTGGGTGCAAGAGTCGCATTGTATTCGGGCCAGTTCGACAGGGCCAGGTCTCGTTTTCCAAGGTCGATAACATCCACGGTGGCCTGTCTCGAAATGATGGGGGACTTGAGTTTTGGGCTCCCGCCAGCATCGCGCAAAACAACACGAGACACCTTATTCGGGGACTGGCTAAGATCGAACATCATCAGACTTGTAGAACCATCAGCCCCGCTGACGCAGATACCCTGTATTGAGTTGGTGTCCTTTGCAGGAGGCTCAGCCAAGCTCGCACCAGAGTAACGCCAACCAGCTTGAGAATTAAAGTAGAAAACTTTGGCGTTATCGGCTCCAGTGCCTCCCCCCACCATGATCAAATCAGAATCAGTCCATGATGCAACGATCGGCCGAACGCTTGGGGGTGGAGCATCGGGTGCTGGGCGCGGAGGAGGCGTAATTACTGTGTAAGGCTCAGAAGCTGATATCGAAAAGGTCTCAACCGAAGAACCGCCTCTCCCATCCTGATTGCCACCAAACACGAGAATGGTATCCGAGGCTTCGATGTAGGCCGACGTGTGCCATTGCCGATGTTTGGTTACCAAGTTGGTAGGTTTGACAGTCGTCCATTTACCTGTCGAATACGTGTATTTTTGCAGGCCAGTGTAGTCATCGGAACCGGTTTGACCACCAACAACGAAGAACGCAGGGTCGATGTTCTTGGGCTTCGCTGAGCCAACACAGGTTGCGCCATTTACTTTGACGCCCATGTCAAGCTTCTTCCACACGGCGCCATTTTCAAGAGCTATTGACACAAAACCTTCGGGGGAGTAAGAGTAGAGCGTGTTGTTGTATATTACAGTACACGAGTTGTCCAAAGACGAGGGGGGCTTTGGAACGGGCATGGCTGCGACTTTGCCTCAATGCAGGCTGAGCACCAAGGGCGAATGTCCAATTGCCTTGTGCCAAAGGAGAAACTTTGTATCCTTAGTGTACCTTGTTCATAACATGACGATGGTGAAGCGAGCAGAATCCGGTCGACAAGATGCACGGGCCTTGAGTAGGATTGTGTCCTTGACACACGAGATCCGTGTCCAGCCTCGAGCGCGTCCGGCAGCGAACTGAAGACGAAGTAAAAAAAAAAAAAAAAACGTTAAAAGTCGCGGCGTACACGAGGTCAGTCGGAGGTGAGTATATCAACAGAGGAACGAGTCGGTCGGTCCGGGTCAGGGGTCAGTCAAGTGAAGTCGTCCAAGTATCAAAAAAAGATCGGTTTCCTCAATCGAGTGAGCGAATATCAGCGGAAAAGCAGTGAAATCTAAAACATCAGCCACAGAGACCGTTTCTCCGAGATGTCGACGAGTGTAGCGAAAGGAGTGAAGCTCAGAAGCAAGCATGAGGCCGCTTGCTTCGTGACCGTTGATGACAGAGTATAGAAGGGTATCAAAAAGGCCAAAGCACGAGAGAAGAGAAGGAGAAAAGAAGTGGAATGGGAAAGGGGGTGCAAGGTGGGAAAAAAACAGCTGCAAAGTCAGCTGCAAGTAGTAGATGCGTGGAGAAGAGCAGGAACAGAAGGTGACGGGGGGAAAGAGGAGGTGAGTGCGGGCCTTCGGCAGGTCTGGCACTATTATTGTCACCCTCCAGGCGCAGGTACTCAAGCACTGTGGATGGGAGATGGCAAGGGCATGCATTGGTGGTGCCTGGTCCACTCTGGAGCCGGGGTCCTCTGGCAGGGGCTGGGACTGGCTGGGGACTCGCCAGCCCCAGCCCCCAGCGCGCACCGACGATGGACAAGTGAATGGACGCAGCATGGGCAACGTGCCGGATGCTCAATTGACACGGCCAAGCCAGGGCAAGTTGTGTACACACATCTGGTGTTCGCAAATATTTTAAACCCGCAAGCACCATCAACAACAAAATTTCGCGCACTACGAATCCGTATTATCTGATGATCAGAGGCACCAGGCACAATGGCAAGTTTTACTGTTCTTGCCAGCCGCCAGTTAAATTCCATCCATCTCCTCCACCAGGCCACCCAGAACCTCGTTGTTTTGCAGCCAGGGCCCGGGCAGACGAAGCTGCTCAAAGATGGCCAATCAGCACGCGTGTGCGGAGTACGACGTTCCATTGAGCAGTGACGAGCCGCCAGCCATGAGGATCCGCATGACGACACGGTACCTCGCATTCCAGTGGCACATATGTACTCCGTAGTCCGTACACAGCACGACAAACAAGTCGAATCTTCGTGACCCCCTGGTACGAGGTCCCTGCTTCAAGGCGTGCTCTGGCCATCAAATAATTAATTGTTCACACAAGTCTGGCGGCTGCTGGGTGGCTGGACGCCGTCTGTTGCCGAATGACAATGGTACCAAACTTCATCCATCCCTGCCTGCCATTAATGGTCAGGCCATGCTCCGTGCATCAACGTGTTTTTCTCACATTGACGGACTATTGCAATACGTCCGTATGTACATACGGAGTACTCCGTACGTATGTACGAGTCAGAGGCTGGGCTGTCAAGTTCACGATGCAATTTGAGCTGTCTGGTTCAACGCACCAAGTATTACATGGAGAACAGAAAGAGAAGTTGCTTTATTGCATTCTGCCATGCTGTTCCACTGTCAAACGTCAAACTTGATGGGAGCAGTGCTGACAGTCCTGCTGCAGCTCGTCGATCGCATGACTCCGTGCCTACAGGCGGTCGGTTGCTCTGGTGCTCGCTCGAAGTCCATATCTAAACAAGACACCAGATCTTGGGCATCCGATGTTGTTGTCGTCTGGAACTCCATCACCCCACACTTTTTGGTTCTTGACCAGTGCCATATTACATACACCCAGCAACGTTTCGACGGTTCCTCACGTACGATCGCTGCCTCGTCTTATCTCTTGACGAGGATAGTTGCTAGATTTTCGGATAAACTCATTTGCGTTGTTGGGGATCCGTAGAATGTCCTTCAAGTCGCAATTCGGAGCTGTCAAGCATCGAATGCAGGTTCATGACAACTACATATGTAGGAACAGACGTCGAGTGGGCAGTAATATTCGGATAGTCACAGATGATTCACTGCAGGGCGGAGGGGGCAACGAACAGCGGCTTGTTCATTGACATCAAGGCAGCACGTTCTTGCACTGTGTGGACAGAAGGAACACAGGTAAGAGAAAAAGACCTCGGACACACCTCGAGCGAGTCTTGACAGCTGCTCCAATGTCAGATGGCGAGATTGCGATGGTTCTCGGTGTCGTCATAAAGAGGCCCCAAACGAAATGAGCTCCGAGAATCAAAGACAAAGTCGTACAACGTACGGATCCGTAGCAGTTCGCATCGAGAGACACGGCCAGCCATGGGTGCCTGGCCTCTGGTGACCGGGGGCTACACGCAAACTGAAACACGCTATTACACGATGCCCTGCCATTGACCCGAGAAGAGACGAGCGAACAAACAATTCGGGGTGTAATAATCCGTGATCCGTACGGACTGCTCCGTAGAAGACAGTTTATTTTATTCTGCATCAATACCTTTCTCTGACGGACCAAAAATCTGGCGCAAACGGGCAGCATGAAATCGTAATTGCCGCGACTTTGATCCTCCACCAGGCTATTCATCCGCATTAATGTACTCCGTACGGAGTACGTTGCAGACCCGTATTACCGTACCAACTTTATGTGTTTCATCATCGTACAGACTTCCTTTCTGTCTGTCTGCACTCCATGCAATAAACTTCGCCATACGGAGTTCAACTCAAGGATCCTGATTCCTGGATGCCGCCCTTCTCCGCACACGCGGCAACACATCCACCTCGTTGCAGCAAAAATCAGTCATGTATGTATATTCATGTGGCTCCAGCAGCAATGGGAGATGCTCCCCAGAATCCCATCCCTAAAAGAGCAAAAGCAGCCCTACATAGCATAGCGCACATCGCACCATGTTCTGCTCCGATCTGACATCTCTTTTCTCGATCTTGAAATGGGAAACCAATCATGCTGTTTTGCTTCTTCTTCTTCTTCTTCTTCTTTGTTCCTCCCCGCCCTGCCCTTCGTCCTCTTCCCCCTCCATGTCTCAGGGACCTCGAAGCCACAGACGAGGAAAAGAAAAGAACGTGACACGAGGGCGATGGTTCTTCAGGCGCTTCGCCAAGTTTCCAAGGGATGGTGTCCGGTAGCTCGACATGGCTTCTCTCCGTTTCGTTTTTTTTTTTTTTGCAGAGTGTCACAGTGTTTTGGTGGGGAAACGGTGTATCTACTCCCTTTAATCCGACTCTTGTTAGCGTCGCTGGGAACGATGGTTCACTCCAAATGATGGCGGTATGCCACCCCTTCCATGCATATGGGTTGTAAGTCGAGAACAAGTCGATTTTTCTCGTCACACGTAACAACGCTTGCCAAAGCGCGCGGCAGTGCGTTCAAGTTCGCGAGGGAGGGGGAGGGAGGGGGAGGTCTGCTTGAAGACGTGATTGGTGGTGCATGGCATGGCAATCCGAGCCCAGACGAGAAGGTGGGCCTTCCCCACAACACCGAGGTCGCACAGATGACCGCGTACATACGGAGAACATATTACAAGAACAACACTTTGACATTTGACGGCTTGTGTAAACGCAGTGATATCGAATCGTTTGCGCTCGGAGCTTTTCTGCTCGCGTGATGCAGAATGTTGGAGGCTAGCTGAAAGTCATGCATGGTATGAATTATACGTTAAAGGTGCCTTGGCATTCTCATAGTCTCTCTAACTTAGGAATTAAGTCTATCCATCTAGCTACCCTGTGCTGCCATCTTCCTCAACAAACACCCAGACAGCTCTGACCTTTGCGGCTGCACAACACTTGGGTTCACGTCGTACGTACCGGTGCGGTGTGCCAGGTGAATGAGCCCACAATTTGACTTTCAATTGTGCGACTTGTGAATATACACATCACTTTGTACGGTCAAATTCTACAGTTTCCTTCCCATGCCCCCCGTACGCTTGCCCAAGCACCAAACTCCGAATACTATGCTGAGAATCGTTGGCCTTCCACATGGCCGTGTTCCTATATCGTATTGAATTGTTGTATCGAAACTCCCTCCCCACCCCGCCGCCTCTGCACGGAACACAGTCCGTATCATACAGGCAAAAGCCCTTGACTGGCCCCTGCGGAGTTACGCACACTTCCTCTCACCTACTGCAGCGGTGCTGCGAACGCCTCCGGAGGTAATTGTGCCTACAGTATCATGGTCAGCATCAGCTTGTTGCATTTCGTCACACAGGAATGTACTAGCACCAACCTTCTTCTCACTGAAAATCACCAAAGCCTTGTCGAATTCCCATCCAACCTGAGACAGGCACATCTCCGAATACGGTGGTACCATACCTGTTTGCTTGCAAAGTTCGGCAATCATTTCTTGGTGCCGAGCATTGGTATTGGCATCGGCTGGGGCTTGATTCGGTGCAACAAAGACATTCGGCAATGCACTGAACGCCCTCAGTGACAGCAGATCACTGACAACCCTGACAGGGCCCTTTCCAGGCTGACCGGGACCTAGAACAAATGTGCGAGAGAAGCTTCGCTTCCCCACTCCCGCAGTTTTTTGATCGTATTCATCAAACTCTCCATGCACCGAGATTATTAGGCCATCCACGCCCATAGGGTTTTGGCCGGTAGGATCGGCAAGGCCAGGAAGAGGATGGCAGTCCATGATGTAT
The DNA here is from genome assembly GCA_003814445.1 of Epichloe festucae Fl1. NCBI lineage: Eukaryota > Fungi > Ascomycota > Sordariomycetes > Hypocreales > Clavicipitaceae > Epichloe > Epichloe festucae. The sequence goes on along the minus strand of CP031387.1, from coordinate 2,895,341 downwards.
TTGCTGAGATCGTCCTTAATATTGGGATGTTTGGTAGGCGGAAGGCCCTTCCATAGTTCCTGAATCATGTTTGCCCCCTTGAACAATCGCTGTACGCGGGCGGGTTGGTGTGTTATCTTGACGAGATTGCGAGAAAATTTGAGATATGCAGCCCAAGGCATTGGGGCCGGAGCGTCTGTGTCCCTAACTGACCGAGTGTCAACCGCCAAAGAGAATTGGCTACCGTCGTCGTAAAGCCTCGACGCCAAGCCTTGTCGATCACTGTCATAAGCAGTGAAGTATTCCAAGAGAAAAGTTTCCCCAATTCCGTTGACATCACGGAAGTCCGGCCCGCTCTGAGGTATGGGTTTTGGCTTCGAAGCAGCCTCTTGCTCTGCAATCTGCTGAGGAGTTCGCAACTGAGTGCCGTTGACGTCTTGCAATTTCGGAAACCACTGGAGAAGTGCTGCTGTGTAGTTCGGTTCCGCAATCTCAATGGGGTTTCCCGTCATGTAAATGGTTTCCAGGGACTTGAACTTGCCCCTCCATTTTTCCAGGGCTTGCATGTTGGCTATTTGATTCCCGCCCATGTCGAGGTTCTTCAACTCCGGGAATGTTGTGGCGACTGATTCAACTTGAGTAACATCGTCGATGCTATTGCTGGCTAGGCTGATGCTCTCTATGGCCTCTCGCTTCTCCGTGGCAGTTTTGAACAGGCTGTCGCAAATCGCCATCAATCCTTTGAAAGTCTTCAGGGCTCGCTCTCGATTCTCAAACATGCCTAGGTTCACGAGTTCGGCGTCGGAAGCAAGCGCATCAAGTTTCAAGAGCTTGTTGGCGCCGAGATAACGCTGGCTTAGAATGAATTGCAACTTGGCCCTAAGTTCTTGGGTTTCTTTGGATTCAGTTGCCTTGGTTTGGTAAGCTAGATCCTCGTTAGACTCAACAATTTCCAGTTGAGATCCGGCGAAGACGAATGTGTGAAGTTTGATGATGTCGTCTGCGTCTTCCTTGAGGGCCCCTATGAAAACGTAATCACCCACCATATGTGACTGTGTAATGTTAGCGAGTAGATAAGGGAAAGTTCAAAGATATCCATGACCAGGGCGATATATAAAACGTGTCTCAGGTGAGATGAGCTTCTCAGCGGAGGTTCATATTGTCGATGCCGCAGATGTGCAAACACTTCGACGTGTTCGTAATACTATGGCGCCGGCGCCGTGGATTTTGCGTTACTGATCGACATACCTTCTTGATCATGACTGGTCGGGGTTGTTTAGCAGTTGAAGACCTAAACGATGTGGCTTTCCTCTCCAAGAAAGCCAGCAAGTCACTGAGTCCACCATCCTGGTTGCTGACTGCTTTGCTCTGCTTCAGTCCGTGGACGCGCAGAAAGGATAGATTGCCCCTAGCTCGGGTAGTTCGTCCAGAGTTGGCTGCCGAAACACGGGAGGCTAAGTTGGAAGAGTCGTTTCCCTTCAAATGTTTCAAAACAGTGTGTGCTGCTGTCGAAACTCCTCGCGGATTCTTGCCAGAACCAGCCCTTGCGGAATTTGATCTGGATCCTCTTGCCTCGCTGGCTGCAATTTTTGCGGCTCGCTTGCCAACAGCGTCCATGTCAAGGTCGCCATCTAAATCAGTCCTGGTCGCACCTGCCCTCTTCTTTTGTATACCTCCTCTTGTGGTAGTCTTGGCTCCCGATGTGGCTCCTCTATTCGCCCGCTGGGGAGCAGAAGCACGGGGGCCTTGGGGTGCCATGATAAAGTCGGTAGTGGAGGGTGGCTTGTCAAGTGACGCGCGCGTCTTCTCGGCACAGGAGACGATCAACTACTTTGAAACGTAGTAGTCTGTGGATGAGGGTTTTTTTCTCTTTTGAATCGTCTTCGTTATCGTGGGTGGAGGCGCGTCTCGATAACTGCCTGGCCAAGGGAATTTTTTGTATGTGTTGTTTTTGATGTAGACTTGGGAGATGAAGTATCTCAAATTTGGGATATTGACAAGACCACTGGAAGAAAGAAATCCCAGTTTTAGAAGTTTATGTAGGACCAGGGAGTGTGAGCCGGGGGGCAGGGCGAATCGAAGGATGACAAGAATGGGATCAGACGCAATCCGCTCGAAGAGATGTTGATGGTTTTTCACCCCCACTGTGAGCGAGTCGCCAGCTCCCGCTGTGGCCTAGTGATCGAGCCTCCCTCTTCAGACAGGAGCGTACGAACGGGTCTGATCGGCGATGGCTGCGTTGAATGTTGCGATTGATGGTAAGGAAGGAAAAGATTGTTTGCGTGAAAGAGAGTTGTCGTTGCAGGGTTGAAGGAAGGTTTGCAAGTAACGTCCAAGCAGGCCCGCTTTTCTGACTCACGGGCGGGCTGAGGCCTGGCTTGGCGAAGGACCAGGCAGCAGGTATCAGCTCATGCAAACGCAATCTGAGGGTTTCGAGCCTTTCGAGCCTTTCTATCAACTGAACAGCTTCATCAAAGCTGCGCGAAAGTGCAGAGTCAACGTCATGTAATAATATACTCAGTGTACAGGTGGTCAAAGGCAAATACCTGTATCTCAAATACGAACACTTCACATGATACGGCTCCCAGACAGAGGTGAAGCAAGAATCACGTGACACGGCATCTTTTTCGCGCCCAGTCCTCGTGGAGCAACACGAAGCGCGTAAGAAAAGCAATTGAAAGCGGCCCTCATTCGAGCTGGTGAGGGTGGCACATCAGAGTGAGAGCAGACGAACCAACACAACGTCACCACCATGATTGGATCATAGCGTCCGTCGCCCGAAATCACATCCCCACGGAAACGAAAAGTGAAACACAAGCTGTCAATCCAGCCCGCGCCTCGTGTCTGCCATGGATGACGATGACTTCGGCGATGACATTGCAGATGAAGATATATGTGAGGCACTGAACCAAATCTCATCGTCTAGCAGAGTACAATCATCGTCAAACACAGTTGTTTGCGAAATTCAAACCAAGAGGAGACCACATTCGCTGGCGGCAGCGGCAGCGGCAGATGTTCTTGAAGATTTGCCCTCTGATGCCTTTTCATCGCCAGAACCAGAGAGCGCCCCTGTTGCTGTGGCGGGAGCATCTAGAGACACAACGAATGGCCCGAGGCATCAATACAGCCTTACTAGAACCAACTCCGCTAGCTTTCGTCAGACGACTCTTTGGGGCACCGTGGCCGAGGAGAACACACCGTCCCTAACACAACCGCCCAACCAAAGGGTGTATAGAGCCGATGTGCCTAGAGAGGAGGCCAGCCATCATGATATGGACAAGCAAGCGATGCAAACATGGGTGTATCCAATGAATCTAGGCGCCATACGTGATTATCAGTTCAGCATTGTCAAGAGCAGCCTGTTCAACAACACATTGGTCGCGTTGCCCACCGGTCTGGGAAAGACATTCATTGCTGCAACAGTCATGCTTAATTTCTACCGATGGACAAAATCAGCAAAGATTGTGTTTGTGGCTCCGACCAAACCTTTGGTTGCTCAACAAGTAGATGCATGCTACAACATTGTTGGCATCCCTCGTTTTGACACAACGCTACTAACTGGAAATATTCAACCGGCACTGCGAGTCGACGAGTGGGAGACGAAGCGCGTCTTCTTCATGACGCCTCAAACTCTCCTCAACGACTTATCACATGGTTACGCAGACCCCAAAAGCATTGCGCTCTTAGTTGTTGACGAGGCACACCGGGGCGTGGGCGAGTATGCTTACGCAAAAGTGACCAAACTCATCAGGCGATTCTCCAAGAGCTTCCGCGTGTTGGCACTGACCGCTACCCCTGGGTCAAAAATAGAGACTGTACAGGAGGTCATCGACAATCTGGGCATATCACACTGTGAGATCAGAACTGAGGAGTCTCTCGACATTCGACAATACGTTCACGACAGAAACATTGAACAAGTAGTCCTAGATCCCTCAGATGAGATGAACCTCATCAGCGAGTTATTCACACAAGCATTGAAGCCTCTGATGGATAAGCTCAGTTCTCAGAACATTTACTATGGCCGAAACCCCATGGCCATGACAGCGTATGGTTTGATGCAAGCACAAAAAGATTGGTTTGGAACAAGAGGACGGCATGCGAACCAAGGTGTTCAGTTCATGATGAGAGCCATCTTTAGTGTCCTCACTAGTCTTGCGCATTCTATCAAGCTGCTTACCTTTCACGGGATCAAGCCTTTCTATGACAACATGGTCGATTTCCGGAGCGAACAGGAAGGAAGAGGCGAGAAGGGATCGAAGTATAAGCGCCAACTCATTGAGCACAACAGTTTTCGAGAAATGATGGACAAAATCTCAAGGTGGCTTAGAACAGATGGTTTTGTGGGACACCCGAAGCTCACTGCACTGGCAGACTGTGTCCTGAACCACTTCATGGACCAGCCAGAAGGTTCAGCCACGCGTGTGATTGTCTTCAGCGAGTATCGCGATTCAGCTGAAGATATTGTTCGAGAGCTCAACAAGCATCAGCCGCTCCTCAAGGCTAGTGTCTTTGTAGGCCAAGCTGACGGCAAGCGAGGTGAGGGAATGAAACAGGCGCAACAGATTCAAATTATTGATAGGTTCAAGAAGGGAGAATTCAATATCTTGGTAGCTACGTCTATTGGTGAAGAAGGGTTGGACATCGGGCAAGTGGACCTGATTGTCTGTTACGATTCGTCCGCCTCACCGATCCGAATGCTACAGAGAATGGGCCGAACGGGCCGTAAAAGAGCGGGAAACATTGTTTTACTACTGATGAGAGGCAAAGAGGAAGATCAGTTTGCCAAGTCCAAAGACAACTACGAAAAGATGCAAAAGCTCATCTGTGAGGGGAGTCGTTTCAATTTTCGATTCGATCTGTCAAGCAGAATCGTTCCCAGGGAAATCCGGCCCGAGGTGGACAAACGACATGTCGAAATACCCATTGAAAACACACAAAATCCGTCTTTGCCGGAACCTAAGAAACGTCGCGCTGGCGCGGGGAAAAAGAAGCCCCCCAAGAAGTTCCACATGCCAGACGGAGTCGAAACTGGATTCCAAACATTATCTCACTACATAAACAGTGGCGGCGCCAAGTCTAAGCAATCGAAACCGGCTCGAAATCCTGAACTCGATGATGTCGAGGATATTCCAGACTTGGAAAGGGTAATTCTGTCTAGCGACGAGCTTAAAGAGCTCGACCGAACATATCGCGACCTGCCATTCAACCATAGTGTGGTCGAGGAAACGGACATGCCCAATATGGCTGCATATCCGATTCTGCAGAGACAGCTCCGGCCAGTGGTTGATCTGAAACACGGCACCCAGACCAAGCGCATCGTGAAGCTTTTGGCGAAAATTGCCAATAAACCAAGCCAATTGGCTAGACGGCGCGATTCTCCCGGCTCTAGCTCCTTCAGAGACATACCCGTCAAACCGTTTCTTGAATCCGACGGAGAAGAGTCAGAAGTCGACGAAGAGCCTAAATCTGGCCCAAGGAAGAGGGGCAACACGCCATCTACACCAGCAGGACCCCAAACCAAAAGAAGAAGAAAGACCTCAAGCCAAGCAGTCTCGGAGCCAGACGAAGCAAACGCCAGTTCTCATGACGAGGGTGCTCCAGCAACGCAAGCCCAAGTGCATGTCCATCAGCCCAAAAAGGCAAAAGCCAAGCGAAAGAAGTCAAAAGCGAAAGCAAGAAGCGGCATCAACAGCGACAAATTAGGAGACGATTGCGAGCGAGAGAGCGACCTCATGGAGAGTAGCGGCTCTGACGACGGCGCAGATCTGCTGGATTTCGTGGTAGCAGACAACCAAGCGACTTCGAGCATGCCTGATTCGCAGGCAACATCACCAACAGCAGCATCGACACAACCCACACCAAAGGCAGCGGCCAAACAGCCATTCTATGTCCCCACACGCTTCTCGGCTACCCAGGAGAGCGACGACATCCCTGACCTAGACACACTGATAGGTGGGAAAGGTCCCAAGCCACCTGGCACAGATGCGTTGTCCGGCTCGGACTCGGATGACGTAACTACACAACGTGCTGCTCGTGGAAGACGACAGGTGTTGGACAGCGATAGTGATGGGTGAGCTTGTCGTTGCTGATGCATGAGTGGATGCTCTTCATTCTTAGGAGTTCATCGGAGCCGCAAATGGTATGGCGTGTTGCACGGCGCAAACGGATTTCGGGCATGACGGAAGCCTGTATTTTTGCTCAGCTGTTTATGGTCATCAGCATTTACAATAGCTTTCTTAGTTTCTGCAGGGCACGGGAAAACAGCCGATTTGTTTGTCACACGGGTGGAAAACTTGCGACAGATAAAGGACGTACTTACTCGGACGACTGACTTCCTTTCCTCTCTGGCCGGCATGGTTCTGTCAGAAGATTCGTCACTACCTCCACTGTTACATAATTTGACCATGTTACATCCCATGATGGATTTAGGCGTTGCCTGCTGACCATGCCAAAGGCCCTACCGTCCAAGTACAGGAACGTCTTTTGCCGATAACATATCAAATTGATGCGTTCTAACAGGTTTACGTGAAGCGTCATGATTATAGTTTGAGCAGAACATGTGTTGCATTTTTCATTCTTTCTGTTTTATTCCAACACAAATGCCAGGGCCCCCCTGGCTAGATATAGCCAGCAGCACTGAGCACGAGTATAAATATCAGTAGAAATCCGATGAATTGGCCACAACCCTTGATGAAAAAAAATCAATAACAAGGTTGGCGATAAATTTTGCGACTGCGTTGACGCGAGCTTTGCAAACGCAGAAGAGTCATGGTTCGTGACAGAACAAAAAAAGCAGGGTACGTATTAATGCAACATCAAAAGGTTGTTTCACAGCGGTCTGAGCCAGTATGAAACACGTCTTTGATGAATACATAATTTCTCTTGCGAGTTTTCAACAACAAGGAGTTTCATTAATAATGAAAACTCCAAGGAAAGCCGTGTAAAGCCGGGTTCACGCTGGAACAGCCCCCAAGTCGTATCGTTGATCGAATGTTTCCTCGGGCTCAATCTAGCCGGTAACAATCAAGGTCAGTCACATCGAGAACTCCATTGAGTTGGAAATATTGCGAAAAGAAAAAGGCATTGCCCTATCTCCTTTGACGCATCGTTGCATCGCACATTCATTCACGAGTAGAAACCCCCAGATTAAGGTCGTCGGTGTCGTATATAGTCATCAAGAACCTGCCCCTTCAAAGACGTAATCGTTAGCATTGAGAACTTCCTGATGATAATTTCGCTGAGACAGCAAGGCTCAGTCGGAACGAAAAATAACATGAAATCTCTTTCAGAAACCCAAGTTATAAGCACCACTCCCCCCACCCGCATCCAACCGTCTCAACAGACGAGGATCCTCACACACCCCAGCACTCCTCAACACATATGGCGATGCATTGAAAAAGACACCAGTTTGGAGTAGTGGCGGGATCAAATACTCATCATTGGGAATGCAAGCTGGACGCAAGCCAAGGGATCGTTCTGCCTTCAAGGAAAATAAAAAGAAGGCCATCTGATCCGGGAGGTGTCTAAGACGGCTCTTCCTAAGATTATTTGGAGGGTTGTAAAACACGATAATTCATCATTTTGAGATTGTGCGGTGGCGGGAGAACAGAAGAAAAGGTGGTGAATTTCCCTCTTTTCTTTTTTGTTCTCTGTGAATGCGAGGGCGGGAAAGGGTTGGCAGCGGTATACTTACATTTGTTGACATGCTTTGTTGGAGAGGGGAGAGAAAGAATTTGGTTCGGCACGAAACGAAAAAGGCTTTTCTTTGCCGGTGTGGGTCAGCTGGCGGGAAAGTGAAAGTGGAGGAGCAGAGATGGGGCTTTTGGAGCAGTGACCAATCAGGCGGCGGGCGAATCGTTGGCCCTTCTTGACGTATTAAGTAAGGCACGAGCATCTGCGTGCTTGCAAGTTGGGTAGCGAACGCATCATCATCGGCTCGCCCCAGAGGATCAGGACTCCTCACTTTCCAGAAAAGCAACCCCTCTTGGCGACGCTTTTTCTGCCCTTCCCAATACTCCCTCCATCTAGTTCGTTACTTCTTCTACAAACAAATCATCTCCATCGCCGGGAGTTGCAAGAACATCATCATACACCGACGATTTCACGAGAGACATTATGGTTTGCGCGGGCGCAAGGGCAGTCTCGGTCCTCAAGTTCGTGGGGACCGTTTCGTTGGGTCTGCTGACGGTACGCTCGCCTTTTCTCTTTGCTTTCCCTTAGTTACCAAGAATGAGCCCGTGAGGTACAGCACAGGATATAGAGACGAGCGCCTCGAATCCTCATCATCGTTTCCGAGGGAGCGCCTGCAGACCAGTCTCGGAATAACTTGACTAGCAACTGCAGCGTACTCTGCCGACAGAACAATGTCATGAAAGAACCACTTTGCTAACCAGACCACTGCGAACAGGGTGTCTCCTACACCGTTTCCAACCTCGCCCTCCCATCACTTCTCCGTCTACCTTCCTCGACATCGGCCTCTCAGGCCATTGCCTCTCTCACGGCGAGCTTGGAAACGCCCCTCCTCACGCTGACATCTCTGGCCTCCGCACCGCTCTTCCTCTCATTCATCCTGTCGCCTCGCCGTGCTCGTCACCCGTACCTCCTATATACCTCTGTGCTTGCCGTGTTGTCGACGGTTGTGCCTCGTCTTCTGCCACAGCCTGCGCCCCGTTCTGCCGCCACCCACCAAGTCAAGAAGCCTTCCCCCCGCGCCCGAATGGAAGCTAGCTATGAGGTGCTGGGAGATGTGCACAGCGAAGCAGCGAGCGAGGAAGAGATTGAAGATGTAAATGGCGAGGATGTAGGGGCCCACGTTGAAGCACTCTCAAGAGGTCATCTTGCTCGCACGGGAATTGCCGCTCTTGGGTTTGCTATGGCTGTGGTTGGGCTTTGGGGAGACGGAGCCCCCAAGGCTGCCGTTATCGTGTCGTAAATGTAGCTGTAGGCGTTTGCCAATGAATCCGCCTTTTTCTTCTTCTTTTTTTTTGGGTCAATAGTGAGGGATGATGACAACTTGATACGTGTATGCAGAATTTACTCAACTTGCTATCTCACGGTTGAGGTTCCCCAGTCTACACTTTAAAAACAAAATCACATTGCATTACAGCAAGGAACACTTTACCAATTCATACTGCACACAAGAGTCTTGATGGCACAATCTCCTGCTGAAGTAGATTTCACAAAAAAGTAAATCTAGACATGGTAACCAGAAAAATGGCTCTTTTCTACTCAGACTTCATCGCTATCGCTATCGCAATCACCATCGCTCTTCTCAGTTCCCTTTTTGGGCTCAGGCCAAGCACTTCCCAATCGAATGGCCAACCCTATTGTCACAAAGTCGACCTTCTCATCCTTCTTTCCATAATTCGAGACAACCTTATCATCCTCGTTGCGACGAGACTCGACGCTAAAGTATTGCGAGCCAGTGTCACCCAATCCAGCCACGTCATTGGCTTCACTGAGGGTCACGAGTCGGCCATTACCAGTCTGCTTCCGCATTGCTGTGGCCATGACGTTCGAAATAACGGCCTCGAATTTGGTAGTTGGTAAGTTCTTGCTTTGCCAATGCCCATTGCTCGAAGGACGAGAACGAGGTCCTTGGCAGTGTGCTCTACGCCGAGGCCGAAATCCGCGATATCTGTCCTGAGCCTGTCAGCTTTACCATTTGGAGCGGCCTGATCTCGATATTCATTTGCACTCTTTTGTACAATTTTGGGAAAATTTGTTCACGCATGTTGGTCTCGGGCCGTCCAGGTTGCGCGGAGAGTTCGTTGATCAAACCATTGTGGGCAAGTTCGGCGGGTGTGCGGCCGACGGCATTTTCGCGATACACTTGCTGGGGGTTGTAATCAACGAGCGCCTTAACAATGGAGAGCATGTCCTTCTTGACTGCTGTATGGGGACAAGTCTCGCCGGCTCCATTGAGAAAATCTAGTTCTTCGCCCCTGGCCTGGAGAAGTCGAGAATGAGTCTAAGTGTCTCGACAACGTCCCTCTCATCGTCGTACATCTGATTGCTGGTGTAGTCATTGTAATAGTGGTAGCGGTAGCTGGTCTCTGCTTCACCTGTAGGCCCTAGACCAGAAGCCTGGCAGATCCATGTGTGAAGCGGTGTGGTGCCATTTTATGTAATATAAGTCTTACGTTGCGTGAAAAGATGACTTCGAGGTCCGGTGTCAAACAGATCCAGCATGGGGTTTGACCCGAGCAGCTTTGAGTAGCCCGGAAAGACGGCCGTGAATGAAATCCTCTACCTTCAGGTTTCGAGTTGATTGGTCTGTATCGGCATTTATAAGAATTCTGGCGATGTCGGTTCGGATGAGTTCTACCGGGGTGGCATGTGACTTTCCCTGCATTGAGATCTGATCAACATTATTGATGGTGAAGGTCTTATCAACAACCTGAGACTCGATCTGTGGCTCGCTAGTAGAATCATTGAAAGCGTCTTCATCGCTGCAGCATTCAGAGTCGTCAACTTGACTTTCTTGCTTCATTCTGTGGCGGACTTCGTCTTTGTCTGGAGCAGATCACTGAGCGTTTACAATTTGGAGAATGGCCCGAGCAACGTCAAATCGTCCCTGCAAGAAGGCAATCGAGAACGGAAAATTGTTGAAGTTATCAGAGATGACAATCTCCAAAGGAGCCTGTTCGTCAACAGTACCCCAGGCTTGGTGTGTGAGGTCCTTCAACCGACCCAAATTGCCGGCCCAGAAGCTTCCATGCTGGATCATCAAGACAAGTGTCTGCAACCAGAATATAAGAGGATGGGAATATATAAGAAACATACAGTTAGACGTATCCATCTCTTCGTGACTCAGTCATGTCCTTGTCAGTCTTGAATACAATATCAAACTCGTACTTCTTGCTTTCAGCTTTGTTTGTCTCAAACCTTCTTCTCTCCCTTTTCACATTCGACCTTGGGATGAAGTTACTCAAAAGTGTTGGTCCCTTTGCTGAGTAGCTACTGCTCAAGGGATTCGAAGCCAGCTAGCATTTCTTTGACTGCTGCTAATTTCTCTGAGGCTCCTTTGGCGTTTTGAACTTCTTCTTGGCTTTTCTCATAAGCCTTCATGCTCTCCGAATATGACTTCTTCTTGGCTCTTACGTCTTGTGAAACCATCCAATGCCTGTATGTGCCGTTTTCGAATTGTTCAAGATAACCATCTAGCCCTGTTCTTGGAACTGGCTTGACCATGTTGGACTGTTTTCTTTGATAATTGGACAAGAGTTTCGATTATGTCTCGAACCGAATTGAGAGATGAGATTTCGATGACGTGTATTCGTCTCCAATGGCTAACAGATTCGTCATTGGATTCCTGCGTCAAAGCATTAATGCCGGCACCATGCTCCAAAAGATGCATGGCACCTTCTGTATTTCCAGACCGGACAGCATAGATTAATGGGGACTCGTAAGACTAGTTATAGGCCTCTTTGGAGCGCTCCGAATCCCCAAAATTTCTGGAAATTCCGGGAGCAATCTTGGCAGCTTTCAGCCATGTGTCGAAATCGACGTCGGGTAGGGCCCCTGCATCGAGGAGTCTGGGGCCACTATGCTCTACGGCACCGCGCAGTGGTGAGTTTGAGGAGAAGTCGGGCTATTGAAATAGCTTTTTATCTTGAGGGAGACCAAGTACATTGGCCATATGTAACGGAGAGCAAGGCGTATCCCAAGCAAGTACATCGATCTGGTTATAATTTGGCTCATCTTTAGGCTCTGCTAAGTCAAGATCGTCTGCACCTTGACCAGCAATTGTCTTCAACACATTAATGACAAATTCGGTGGCAAGCGACGTGGCTTCTACTCCAATTTTTTCGGCGTCATTAATGAGCTCACCATCAGATCCTTTATCCAAGGTCATTACTCCATCATCGTTTGCTCCTGGGAAAGCTAGTCAGGTAGGCCGTCAATCTCGGAATCAACGATAGACTAGCAAAGTCGAGCGGTATTTCCGACATACGCCATGTCAGTCCAATCATGCTCAGTAAGAGGGTTCGAGGTACCGATGTGTTGTCGGCCTGGGTCGTCAATAAGAAAAGATACTTTGCTAGAAATGTAGACCTCAGCTTCCTTCTTGGCAATCCCAGGTTCTTCAGGAGTGACGGCTGTCGGTCAATTGCCGCAACAGTCTTCAGCGACATCCTCAACGCGTGCGAAAAATGCTAGATGACAATGAAGATAATCTTCGCGAATCTTGGGCTGATTCCATTCAGCAATCAGGAGCAGGTCACGGGTGTAGCATAGCTCCTCAATGCGATTGGCGTTGAACTTCTCACCGCAAGGGATCGTAAAAGTATGATATTTATTGACGTCCTCCTCTGGAAGCTAATCAGCTAACTCATTTTCGTGAGAATCCCTGACATTGCCTCGCGTTGGCATAAAGGATCGATGTCGAGCTGGTCTCCCACGCTCGGTTCGTCGTTTAATTGAGACACGTTTCTCGGGCATGATTTGTGGGTAGGCGCTCGAGGACCAAAAGTCTGGCCAGACCCCGTGTTCTCTGGAAGCTTCTTTCGAAAATTGTCGGGTCAACCTTGGTGCAGTCCAAGCTCGGGCCAATGTACTTCAGAATTTCGATGCAAGTATTTGGGAAGACGATTTTCATAAGGGCTACGACGAGGGAGATCAACGTGTTTAATCGGGGCAATGAAGCTTCCTAGTGCTCGAGGTGTGACGTAGACTTGTTTTTCCATGATAGGCTCCCCCGGCAGCATCAATATCGAAGCCAGTGAGGATTTCGCTTACAAAGTTATAAGCCCACAAAACAATATCTCACCATTTTTGAATGAGCTATGATCATATGACTACTGTTGGGAGGGGTGGGGGATAAAAACGAACCTGGATATGGCGAACAGGATACTGACTGGCAATGGTAAAGAAAGGCGTATTTGGTACGAACGACAGTGACCACATTGAGTAGAGCATCCTTGACTGCCCGTTCGATCTGCTTGACTTTTGTCAATTGCTTGTTCGTGGGTTAAGCCGTAAAGAAACAAGTCCACGTCAGAGGCAGAGCAAAATTTCTCATGACAATATTCTCGCAGCCTTTCGTTTCGAAACCTTGACCTTTTTGTGTACAGGCAACGAACAATTGACAAAAGACGAGTTAGCAGCAATGAGGTGGGTCCAGTCCAGTGAGGACTCGGAAAACATGTTGAGGTTGTTCTGGTTGGGGAGCCGTGTGTTCTCCGCTTGTCCTCGGGAAGAGGCATGATGTATCGAGACATATCTTCTTCCGACTCGACAGATAAGTCCCATGCCCGAGTGGTATTTTCAGCAGTATCATCCGTGAAAAAAGGTACCACGTTAAAACAGGGGTCCTCGAGAGTGGGATCCTAACGGTCCTGAGCGTAGAATCCTCTCAAATGAGCTTCGTACTCGCGACAAGGCTTCATGAAATTCATCATGGGCATTTCAGGATTCTCAGCCATAAACCTCGCCAACTCCGCATGGGACGCGGGCAGTAGAGGCAGTTTTGAACCAGACACGGCTGGAGCGGCAGATGGAGCTTTTCCACTGAACGACTTGCACTCCAAAGAGTGAAGTTGAAGTTTTGTGTGTACAGCATCCGAGGGGCCATGGCGACGATGAGGAAGAAGAGATGCAAGATGGCAACAATGGTGCGTGCGTACATTCCGTTCTGGGCGAAAGTGTTGACAGCTGCGGTGGAGGTGGCGTGACAGTTGCGCCCCGCAGTTGGCCCGGGCACATAGTAAATCTCGGCTCCAACAAAGTTGATCTCGTATCCAGGGTGGAGCCTTGTGACCCGCATTAGGCAGGCAGTGAAAAATAATCACATATATAACGCATATACTACACATATACTAAGCCCTATAGTGTATTAATATAAGAATATACCTATAAAGTAATATATACCTTATATATACTAGTCCTTATAATATATTAGTGTAAATACACTTATAATATAATATATATAATATATATATAATAAGGAAGTAAGGGAACTATTATAACTATACTAACTTAAAAGAGTAGTTTATAATAAAGATAATATAATTAGTATAAATATAAAGCATATATATTTTATATATAACTATACTTTTAGTAATTTATTATAGGTATTTAGCTTAGTAAAAGGAGTAAACTATAGATTAAGTAAAAAGATAATATATTATATATACCTAGTATATGCTTAGTATATAGCTAGTATTAGCCTAGTATATACTAACTATATATAAAATTTTCTTAAAGATCTTAAATATATATAAAGAAATCCCTTTACTAAGTCTTATAATACTTCTAATATACTATAATTTAATAATTACTATATTATTTATATTTTAAATTATTATGCTAACTTAAATATAATTATAAGCTACCCTAATTATACCTAATATTATTTAGCGCTAAGGAAGTAATACTAATAAGGTCTATACTTTATTTATATATACTATATATATTAAGTATTTACTAAATACTTTATAAGATACTTCTAAAGAATCTATATTAATTTACTATATTTTTAATATATCTTAGGTAAGTATATTCTATAAATATAATATAATATATGCTTATTCTATATAGTCTATAATTAATACTACTAGTATTATAGTTATAAAAAGTAATAGAAGTGTAATTAATATATAGTATATTATTAATTACCTTACCTTACCTAGCTATCCTAAGGCTTATATAAATAGTATCCTTTATATAATCCTTATACTTAATTATAATATTAATATTATAAGTAAGAATAATATAAAGGAAATTATTTAAAAGTAAGTAAGTATTATAAGTATATAGATTTATAATTTATTTCTAACTTAAGCTAAGTATATACTAGATTTAATTCTCTCTTATTTACTCTAGGAAGATAAATAAGACTACCCTTATATTACTGTTTATATATAATATATATTTTATACCTATATATTAGTTTACTAATTTACCTAGGAGCTATTTCCTAATAATATAATAAGTAAGCTAATTTTAGTATATAAGTTATATATATATAAGGCTTAAGGTTTGCCCTTATATTAAACTAATGCTTATTAAGTATAATAAGTAGTAAAATAAAGAATTTAATATAAAGCTTATTAGTAATATAAGAACTAAATATACTAGCTATTTAAAAACCATAGATATTAATAAAATACTAAAGAGAAAGATAAAGTAATAAGTTATATAGTGTCCCTATATATATTATTTACTAATATCCTTATAATAAGGCTTATACTACTTATCTCTTAATTTAGAAAAAGGAAAACTATTTACTATATTAGCTAGTTATAAATAGTAATAAGGATTAGGGGCTAATTTATTATTAAGACTAGTAAATAGCTTAGATTAGTTACTAAGATATAAGTAATAGGCTTTATATATAAGGCTCCTATACTAATTTTATATAGGAGTTTTTTATTAGGTATCCCTAAGGCCTTAATACTAGATTACATATAAAATATTAAGTTAATAGGTATTCTTTAGATATTATATATCTTAAATATATAGTAACTTATAGTACTAGTCCTAAGGAGACTAATAGTAAAGAGTACTACTCTTTTTAGGATATTTCCTAGTTAAAGTAAAAGCAGTGTAGTCTATATATATACTACATATATAGTAGGAATATGCTAATAAAATGTAGTCTTTTATTATATAAAGTAAGCAAACCTTAAGACCTAAAAATATAAGGTTAAATATAACTTTTTTATTTCTTTTAATATAAAAAGGTTCCCTTTTCTTATACTTACTATATATAGAATATATACTTATATACCCTTACCTCTAAAAAGCATTTTATAGGATATTAAAGAGGTATTATCTTTAGCTATTAAATAACGTTATAATTTATTATTATTAATAACTTATATATATATAACCACTATATAATATCTAGCTTATAGTCTTAACTAATTATTATATAGGGAGGCTATATTTAAGTCCTATGCTTTTCTTATTCCTAGAATATTATAAGATAGATTTCCTAAGGCAAATTTATCTAGCCCTTAATTATAAGGATAAGGTATAGGGCTTAATCCTTTAAGCCTAGCTTTTATAATACCTAGTAAGGTTATAGCTTATAAGTAAGTTTATACTAGGAGTATGTTTATAATATGCTAACTAGATATAAGCGCTATGTGTAAATAGCACTTTAATTAACTTTAGGACTTAGATAAACAGTGGATTTGCTATATTTATATATAGGGACTAGATAATTACTTTATTATTTTATACCTATAGAAATAAGCAAAAGCTTTTATAAGAGTATAATACCTTTAAATTAACCTCTCCTTCTAATAGATTAAGGGAATAGCAAATATTCTTATATATTCCTTATATAATAAAAAGAAGTTAAGTATATTTTGTCAAGCGGAAAACAACACCCCAAAAGACACGATGCTAGCCCACGGTCGTAGGTAGCGATAACGTCTGCTCACGTCGGAAGGGTTAATTAACTTAATAGCAGTGATTATAATAATAGCTAAATCAGTCTCTACAAATAGAGACAGTTTAGATTAAATAGTCTGTTAGATTAGAAGTGACTTTTTAGTTAAGTTAGGGAAATAATCTTATTAATTTATCTTATTAAGGTAAACATAATAGTGGCTATAGTAGCGCTAGGTATTTAAGTTAAAAATCTAAAGTTAGGCGTGCATAAAGAACCTTAAAAGAATCTAGCTATAGGTGATCTCTTTATAGATTAAATAGTCCCTTTGCCTAGATAACTAATATTATTATCCCTTATTATGTTATTTATCCCTGTGATCCCCTGTATCCCTTATGCTTATTATTGCAAATACGCGTGTTTATAGGCGCGTGTATTATAGCATATAACACCTCCCTAACTGTTTTCCCTTCCTAGCCCCTAGGAAAGGGAAAATAGTAATAAAAAGGGTAATAACTAAAGTGTTCTTAAGCGTAACTAATAGTAAGGTACTATATTTTAAGGGAAGGCATTATTTAATCTAGTATATATAAGTCTAAAGCTTTTATAAGAAAAACAAAAGGATAGAAAAGAAAAAAAAAAGAGAGAAAATAAAAAGAAACCTCCCTAGCTAAAGACCTAGATTTTTCATTTCCCTAGAGAGCTTTAGTGTCTTTAGTGTTTATAGGTAAGTAGTAAGTAACGTTAGTAAGGGAGTGCGTAGCATAGGTTACTTTAAATCTCGCTAGCTTGCTCTCTTTTCCTAATCCTTATATTAATTAATTAATCCTATAGTATACCTTTTCTCTTACTAGTAAGCTTTAATAATCTCTAGCTATATTCTATAGGAAACTAAGCTAGGTGGCACCACTAAAGCATATATAGATAATATTAGTAGTAGTGTAACTATTTTCCTTTAAGCTACTTATTCTAACTTAAGAAAAGGAAGAAGATTAATTATTATAGCTTATCCTATATCTCTAAGAGAGTAGCGTATAGTGTTCTCTTTTACTTACTTAACTAGAGTTCTATAGTTATATACCTAGTTCTCCCTAATAACTCTATAGATTTACTATAACCTTAGCTAATCCTTAATGTCTATCTAGAATAACTTATTAGTTACTACTTACTATTATTAAAGAGTTTAGTCTATAATATTATATACTTATCCCTGCTTACCTTACTAGAGCGCCTTAAGTTTTATAGCTAGAGACTATAGTATCTCTTTATGTCTAGTTAAAGATAATAATCCTAATAAGGACTCTTATAATACCTAGGAACTTACCCTTTTACTTAATCTTTATTCCTTAGTTTCCTATTAATACTTATTATTTATATCCTATTACATTTGCCTTTCCTATTCTTATAATATCTCTTAGATACTAATATTAAAGACTTTAGGATTCTTAGTAAAGGTGTCACGGCTTGCACCGAAAGGTTAAGAACGAAGTGATGGCTAAGACTATTGCAGTCGCTGCTAGATAGATGCTAGCTAGGGGCGGGTGCGTGAAGGTTTTAATCTCTAACCTAGCACTAATAATATGCTTAGTCTTTGATAAATACCTCGCTTCACAAGCACGTAGCTATCTTATAGCTAGCTAGCCTCTTTATTATTTATATAGCCTAAAGGTTCTCTAAAGACCTGCTTTAATAAACATCCTATCTTTAACCTCTACGCTCCTAATATAATACCCCCCCTATATATAATTAACCTTAATTATAAAATAAGCTACTTACTTAGGGCGTAGTCACTATATTAAAGCTTTATAAGGAAAATAAGATAGGGTACCTTATATCTAGATGCATAGGTGAATAAAAAGAAATAATAATAATAATGCCACTAATTAAAAACAACCCCTTATTATAGTTAGTAATATTTAAATAGTAGCTTATACATAGCTTTACTATAGCAAAACAAATATTATTACCTATTACGTAGCTAGAAAAAAAACACAGATAACCTATGTTAATTTTCGTAATTAGTTAAATAAATAAGGTACCTAATGCTAGGGTTCTAAATAGTCTAACTAGAGGGCTTATATTATAGTTACTATAAGCTTGTAGCTATTAGGCATATGTGCATTTAGTAGTGCTAATGGTTATTATTGTGATTTATGAATCACCTATATATAGTGTATTATATTACTTAAGGGGTCTAGGGTTAATATAAAAGAGACTAATTTTTCCCCTCTTTTACACTCTTTCTTTCTTTTATAATATCCCTTAACCTTATAAGTTACCCTTACTAGCTAAGTAGTAGCTCTCTTACTACTATTACTTAGTAATTACTAACCTCTTTTAGTCCCTAATTATTATTATTATCTATCCTTATTTATCTTAGTTTCTTGCCCTTATTTAGCTTATAAGTTTACACTCTTATTAGCATAACTTCTCTATCTAGTCTATTATAGCTAACTTATAGCTAGTTTACTATATCTAAGTCTTATGCCTAAACTCCGCCTTTATTAATACCTTAAGAAGATCTATTAACTAAGAAATCTCCTATAAAGTCTCCTATAAAGTCTTCTCTAAAGTAAACTTCTTCTAAAATCTTATTATAAGTTTATTATATTCTTATAGTATCTTTATTACTAACTTACTACTAGTAAAATAACTTTAAAGAAGATTCTATATATATGCTATTATTAGTAAGTAATAATATAAAATATCCTCCTAAAAAATAGCACTTATAAGATTCTAGGATACCTTATTAATAAAAAACCCTTCCTAGCTAAATATAATAAATCTTTAAGTATAACTTCTTTACTTACTTACTGCTTTTTTATAGCTAATATTTAATAGGCTATTTAATAAAATATACTTATTACTTCTAAAATAATAAAAACTATATTATAGTATATCTCTCTTAACTAAAATCTACTTACTTATTACTAATATACTACTAGACTCTAGCTTAAATTATATAGCTTTATAATAGGCTATTTAAACTTATTAAAGCTACTCCTAAAGGTAGCTATTACTATTAAAATAAAGTAAGTATAATCCTATTTCCTAGACACTAGATTACTACTAACTTACTACTAGCCTATTATAAAAGCAAAGAAAAAGCTATAGAATACTATCCTAGTTTATAAAAATTCTAATAAGTGTAGTTATATTTACTATGCTTAAATATTTACTAATATTACTTATAAGGTAAAACATAATAAATATACTATAATAGTGCTACTAAGTAACACTATAAATCTAGAGACTTAGATTAATATTTTAAACTATCTTTACTTTATAGCCTAGAATATCCTAAAGGTAAGCTTTCTTAGTATATATAGCTAATACTTAACTAACTTACTAGTAGTTTACACTAAATACTATTAATTTGCCTAAATATATTAGTCCTATTAAGCTCCCTAGTGCACTTTAGGTTTATATATATAGAGAGAGGGATTCTAATAATAAAGATACTCCTAAGGCCTCTTTCTCTATAGCTCTTATAGCTATTACTAATAATAAGGGACTAGTAGTCTTAGAGGCTAACTCTATTATAGAGAGATAGGTGCTTAGTAGCTATATAATAGATTATTTAAGTTATCTAAGTAAATTAACTTTATTTTCTAATATCTTTAGTATATTAAGTTATAAAATATAACTACCTCACATTAACTTCACTACTTAGCTATTACTTATAGTTATTAATAATTTCTCTAGTAATAAAATCCCTTTTTAATACCTAAGAATTCTCTAAAGTATTATAGCCTTTTTATTTAACTAGATATTTATAATACCTTCTATTATAGTAATATAAAATAATTCTCTTAACTTTAAACTCTTGTTTATTATCTTTAATAGTATCTTATAGCAAGGGCGTATCTTTTACGTTAATTAGGTCCCCTTTAAAAGGTTTAAGACTAGTAATATTAAATATATTATATAATTAAGTCCTAGGTAGTAATTTTAATTAATACACTAATTTATAACTTCTAATTACCTTTTTAATTTTATAGGGGCCTAGATACTTTATAGCTAGCTTCTTACTAGGGCGTCTTAGGTTAATGTTTTTTATTAATAATAAAATATAGTTACTAACTTTAAACCTTATTAGAGTTCTTTTCTAGTTATAATATTTTTTATACTAAATTTATAAGTTACTTAAAAGCTACTTAATTATAGTGTGCTTCTCTCTTAGTGCTAAAATCCTACTTTTAGCTTAATTATTTACTAAAGGGATATTTACTACTACTTACTATAAACCTCTAGGATTATAACCTTATAATGCCTCTACTAGTGTGTAGCTATGCGTTAAGTAATTGCTTATATTATATATAAATTACGCTATTAATAGGTTATTTGCCTAATTAGTCTATTTAGTATAAGCAAAAGCCCTTAAATAATATTCTAAGACCTAGTTTAAATATTTTATCTAACTATCTATCTAGGGGTAAAAAGCAGTGCTAAGTAGCCACTTTATTATAAGAAGATAATAAAAAGTTATCTAGAAACCACTAGTAAATATAGAACCTTAGTCTATTATAATACCTTCTAGGGCTTTATAGTCTCTAAAAACATATTCTAAGAATATAGTTACTAGCCTATTGCTAGTTAGTCACGTTAAAATAGGGATATAAATACTATATTTTGTGAAATAGTTAATAATAACTAAAATTATATTATAGGTTTAATTCAAATCTTTTACTAGTGAAAGTCTAGTAACAAAATCCATTAATAATTCTTAAAAAGGGCAATTAGGCACTAGTAACGTAGCTAGCTTACTATATAGTTTATAATGCCTTGGTTTTAAAGTCTAATAATTTACGTAAGTGCTAATATATACCTTTATATCTTTCTTTATTATTAGCTAATAATATTAGTTTATAATCTAATAAAGAGTTTTACTTACTCCTTAGTGCCTAGTAGTAGGGTTATTATAAGTTAGTAATAAAATTTCTTTCCTTATACCTAGAGGAATAAAAACATAATTCTTAAACATTAATAGCTTAGAGGGTCTAATTAACTATATCTAGGACATAGCTAAATCACTACTTTTAAGTAACTTTAATTAAGTTATAGTAAAGTTATTACCTTACTATGCTTTATATAATAAGACTTAAATTAGGGGTTTTAATTCTAAGCTCTTTTCTAGAAAGTTAGAGTTAAACTTAGAAGAGATTCTCTAAATAGATTAGATCCTAGCTATAATATCTCTACAAGTGATTAGTTTAATAAATGCTTCTAGTCTTATAAGGACATAGATAAGTAATGTTTTTAAGGGGCACCCTTACTGCTTACTAGTAATAACCTATACTAGTCTATCCCTATTAGAAATAGCTAGTCTAATAGGAAAATTAAAATAATTAAGTAATAAACAATATATACGCTAGGTACTAATAGTATTACTATAGCTAGCTTATTGCTTATTAATAGAAGTATAAAAAGTATTAAATAACCTTACTAATATAACTCTTCTAAGATTATCTAGATTATCAGGTTCTTTAGAAATATAGTTAAGTTATGATTTTTTAAAACCCTAGATATTAGCAGTATTATCGCAGCGTTATCATAACTAACCATTAGTTATATTAAGTAACGTTTTTATAGAGCCTATGGCATTAATAATATTACTATAGTATTCCTATCTCTTAGTATTTATAAATTTAGATAAAAAGATAGGAAGTTATATAGTTACTGCTTTCTCTTTCCTTACCTTACTTATAAAATCTAGTCTTCTTAAAAGTGAGTTAGTAGGATTTAATTTCCTTACATAATATATAATCTTAAAATCAAAAGGATAAAGCTTATTAAGCGTAGTTACTTACTTATTAGTAAGCTTAGGCTTTATAGTAAGGTACTTATAGTTTAAATAATCTATAATAACTTTAATTATATAAGCTAAATAAGCAAGATAGTGTCTCTATATGCAAAAAGCCTCTTAGATAGCTAATAATTTACTATTAGGTGTTAAATATTATAATTTAGTATTAGTTATTTTCCTTAATATAAACATAACTAGGTGCTAGTAACCTAGCACTAATATTATAAGTATAGCCCTAATTACATGTCTAGATGTATCTATCTCCACTCTAAGATATATAAGTAAGTTAAAATACACTAAAATTAGCGCTTCCTAAAATCTTTATTAAAGCTCTCTAAATACTACTAGCTTGCGGGGTTCTAGTTTAAATATCACTAGTTAATTCTCTCTAAGGTAATTTATTAATAAAACAATAACTTTACTATACTATTTAATAAAATAGCAGTAAAATCTAGTAAAACTAAGAAATAACTAAATATTAAAAATACTACATAGTATTAGCTAGGTTGTAATTACTTTAACTCTTACTAGGTCTATTATAATACCTTTCTCTAATATCTTAAAGCCTAAAAATTTAACTTCCTTAACTAAAAATTAATACTTCTTAAGGTTAATAAAAAGACTTACCTCTCTAAACCTATGTAAAACTTATTTAATATGCTCTATATAATCTTTAACCTTACTACTATATATTAGTGTATTATCTAGATAGATAATATAAGTCTTATTAATAAGTCCTTTAAGAGTATTATTAATATACTCCTAAAAAGTTACTAGTGTGTTAACTAGTCTAAATAGCATCACTAGATATTTAAAGTGGCTATATTAATAATAGAACACTATTTTCCACTTATTACCTAAGCGAATATATAGCTAGTAGTATATATCTTTTAAATCTAGGACTATAAAAATAACTATGCTTACTAATTAATTAAGAATTTTAGTAATAAGGGGCAAAGGGGCCTTATTCTTAATTATAATCTTATTTAAGCCCCTATAATTCATATAAAGCCTTAATTTCCCTCCTTTCTTTAGAATAAATAAAATTAGGGCTTTAGCTAAGCTAACTAATCTTCTAATTTACCCTTTAAGCTATACACTTATAAGGTACTCTCTAAGAACCTCTAGCTCCCTTTTAGCTAAATTATATATAGGCCCCTAAGGTAGTGTTTTCCCTTCTTCTAATTTAATTATATAAGTATAACCTCCTAGTTTAGGAAGCTTACTTACTAACTCTTTAGAAAAAACATCTATAAACTCCCTATATTCTTCTAGGATTATTAGTGTAGTGCGCTTAGTGCTCTTATTCTAATTTAACATAGCTTCTTTACTACTTATGTTTTCTAAAATTAGTATAACTATAATACCTTTGCTTTTTTGCTATAAATAAGCGTACTTAAGGATTTATATAGCTACTTTACTATTTATTTATATATCTATTACTACTAGGTCCTTTAATTAGCCTTTTCCTTTTCCTTTTTAATTTTTATTTTCTAGAATACTTAGCCTAATCTTTATTACTCCTAATAATAAAGTAACTACTACTATTTTTTTCTCTCTATATACTTACCGCTTACTATAAGTAAAGGAGAGATATTCTATTATTACTAGATATCTCTAGTATTTATGCTCCTAATATATAATTATAGGTAAATACTCTTTAATCTAGTCTATTCCTAGAATTATCCCTTTACCTATATTAGTAATAAAGTAGCTAACTTAGTAGACCTTTATAAATCCTATACTATCTTTTATCTTAACTAATTTTTTTAGAATTCCTTAATATAAAATTACTTTTTTACTTATACTCTCTAATATCCTATTTAATTAGATTATATTCTCCTAATCCTTTTTTAATAATAATTTTAGATAAATTATTAAAGACTATATGCCTATATTAAATAGCGCTTATATAGCTAACTACTAGTTATCTTATTATAGAGATACCTATATTCTTATTCTATTATCTATAGGGTATTCTATAGTAAGATCGCATTCCTAGGTCTATGCTAATTAAACTAGTATTATATTAGGAGATATAGCTTTATTACTACTTTCTCTATGCTTCTTAGTTATATACTTAGTACTCTTATAGGTAAAATAATCTAGTGCCTAATAAACTAGTAAAGTATGCCTAGGCTTTTTATATTTATAGTATACTAGGGATAATCTTTTCCCTTAGTCTTTGCTCTATTACTATACCTTATCTATAGGTAATATGAAATAAGAGCGTTACCTCTTTCTTTTAAAGTCCTAACCTTTTTTATTATTTTAGCCTAAACCTATTATAACCTCTGCTTTCTTACCCTAGCCTTATAGTTAGCTCTAGGTTATTAGGATCTCTTAACTAATTATTTACTTCCTTATAGCGTTATTTAAGCTATTTAAAAAGATTATAATTCTTAGATATATAGGGATTTCTTTAGGTAACTTAGCTTTTACCTTATTCTAAGCTTATATAAAGGATTAAAATAATTAGTTATACTTTTGCCTAAGATTTAGTAGTGACCTTATTGCTTCTAATTATCTTACCCCTATATCTATTATTCTAGTTTTTAACTAATCTAGGAAATTTACCTAAGTAATTAATAAATAATCTATATGCCTATTCACGGCTATATAACATATTTACTATTGCTTTATATTACTAGCTAGGTAGCTGCCTATATACGCTACCTTAGTTATATTATCCTTAAAGGTATAGTAGTCTAATTTAAATAGTATATCTAAGTTTACTAAGAAATTCTATAGGCTTTTATATATTTCCCCTTTATATATAGGCATTTTTATCTGCGTTTTAATAAGACTACCTTATTATATAATTACTACTATATTACTATAGACTATAGGTAAAATCATAGCTAATGTTTAAGGGGTAATTATAGGTCTAGACTAAGGGGTAATTATAGGTCTAGTTTAAGGTCTAGCTAATCCTAGATTTGCCTTAAGCTCTCTAATTTACGCCTTTATCTATAAGACCTCTTATCTTCTCTAAAGGTAATGTAGCTTAGATTATATAACCTTATAGTGTTACTATAATGCCCTTTCTTCTTTAGTTATATTATCTATACCTTCACCTAAATTAGGATTAAGTAGCGTTTATTATACCCTATTATTATCTATAGTTCTAGATTATAGGAGTTCTCTATCTTCCTAATTATTTATAACTTTATTATTATAAGGTACTAGCGTGTTTCTTATAGATCTTTAGAGTATTAGCTATATAATAATCTAACTAATGGTTTATATCCTTAAAAAGGTTAAGAGAGATTAATTTATTATAGCTTATACTAAAAGGTTAAGAATAAAGTAATAGCTAAGACTATTATAGTCACTGCTAGATAAATGCTAGCTAGGGGCAGGTGCGTAAAGGTTTTAATCTCTAACCTAGCACTAATAATATGCTTAGTCTTTAATAAATACCCTGCTCCACAAGCATATGGCTATCTTATAGCTAGCTAGCCTCTTTATTATCCGCATAGCCTAAAGGTTCTCCGAAGACCCGCTTCGATGAACATCCTATCTTTGACCTCTGCGCTCCTGACAAAAGGTACGTGCAATAGGCTACTAATAATCCTAGATACAAAGTCTACTACTTTACGCCGTTTTAGTATACTATTTAATTAGTTAGTTCTTATTACTAACTTTATTCTCCTAGGCTATAATTACTACACTAATAGGTAGACCTTCACTAATTATTTAGGTTACAAAATAAGGTAGCTAGCGCTTTATTATATTATATATTAGGTATTAGAGGTTAAAGTCCTTCTAGTAGGATAACTCCCTAGGTAACTAGTCTCTAACTCCTAATTTATTTATAGCTATATCTTATAGGACTCTTATAGTTCTTATAAGAGCTTTAGTATAACTATACCTTAGGTCTAGGATATTATTAGTGATTATCTAGTCTCTTAAATAAAGCTTAAAGTAATAACTAATGCTTAAATCCCTACTGAATATATATAACTATTTAAATTTAATATTATATTAGTTTAGTGTATTCTAGTCTTTAGAAAGCAGATTAAGTGCTTAGTGTCTAACTTAGTAATAAATTGCTTATAATAGAAACCCTAGATAGGCATATTTACACTCCTAGTTCCCTTTCTATTTTATTACTAGAACTATAATTACTTTAAAATCATATAGGTAGTTTAGTAGCTATATAATTTACCCCTATCCTATAGTGAAATTAGTAAACCTTATTACTTACCCCTTCTCTATGCTATTAAAGTAGTAAAGCTACCTTTACTTTTAATTAAATAGAAAGCATATCTAGTGGTTTATAAAGAATATAAATCCTATAATAAGGCATTAATAGCTTATATCTAAGTAAAGGTTAATAGGGTTATACTTTAAACCATACTTAATATTAATAGGCTAGTAGTTAGAATAAAGTCTCCTAGCTTTTAAACTAATTAATTACCATAGAGTATTTAAGTTAAAATCTTTTATTAGCTTAATTACAAACGTTTGTAGTAGCATAGCCACTGTTGCTTTAAGGCCGTGTATAATAATCTTACCTATAGTAGTTAGTTTAAACTAGTTAAGCTAGTCTTTACTTAGCGTCTTATAGGCTTTTCTTAGGAATTTATAGATATCTATTAAATAGTTTTGCTAGCTTAACTAATCCCACCCTATTCTAATTAGCGTTACCTAGTTAAAGTTATTGCTATCTTAATAGACTTTAAACCTAGTTAAGGGTTATAGCTAGCTTTATCTTAGATAAAATAGCAAAGGCTACTAACTATAGAGGTTAACTAGGTTAAGCTCTATAGTGCTTCCCTCTTTATCTCTAAAGAAAGAACCCTTAGTTCTATAGATTAGAATATAGACATAGAATAGCGTAAGATATTTACTATAAGTAAAGTATATAATAGTGCTACTATTTATATTAGTATAAGTGCTTTTATTAACTATATTTTCTTTATAATTAGCTATTTCTTAACTAGATTAAATAGTATAATTATTAATAGTGTGTTTTTAGAAGGAGAAATAGAGAATAGTAGCTTACTTAATAAAGCTAGGTTAGAGTGATAAGAGAGGGGAAAAGAGATATAGATAGATAGTAAAGGGTAAGTGCTTTTAAGGTCTAAGTAGTGTGATAATATAAAGATTAGCAAGATTAAATAGTTCCTATAGTCTTAGCCTTACTCTTATAGTCCTTATTAGCTATATAGACAGTTATTAGCGGCTGTTTATAGGTGCCCCTTAGAGGTTAGCAAGCTCCTGTGATTTATACCTTTATGGTATTATAAATTAGTTATTAGCGGCTATTGCTTACTAGTTATCACTATCTGTTATTTAAGCAGTGTCTTTATAGACCTAATTCTTAGCCCTCTTTTTCTTTTCTCTTTCTCTCTCTTAAACCCTTATTTCTTATAACTAATTAATTATAGTGAAATCCCTTAATCTAGCTTATTAGAGACTCCCTAATATCACTGCTATCATAAGGGTAAGCGTTCTAGAGTATAAACTTTTATTAATAAAGACTCTTAATTAGTTTAATTATACTAAATTTTGCCCTCCTTTTATTAGCAGAGATTATATAGGTTTAGGAGCTATTTAATCCTATAATTAACATTTGCTAATAGTTATTATTACTATAGTATAAGTTTCTATTTGCATTCTAGGTGCGTAGTGGGATTAATATTAGCTATAGTGGCGTTCTAATATATATAGAGATTTCTCTTTGCGTTACTAATAATAATAATAATATCCCTAAGGGAGCTTCTCCTTACCTTATTATAATTATAAGAAAGACAAACCTCTTAAAGGAGTTTATAAGGAGCTACACTAAGGCTAATAGTGCTTTAGCCCTTACTATTAAAAATAGTTATTACTACTAGGTCCTTATTCCTGTAAAAGTAGCTTATCTTAATAGGTATTTTTTACACGCTCTTTCTTAGTGTCCTAAGTGTTATTAGGCCTTGCTAGTGTCTATATATAGAAGATTAAATAGTATCTTCTATTCTAATTATTTAAACTTATATATATAGCACGTTATATTCTATAATAAATATATATGCTTTCCGTTTTATAGCTGCGTTTTGATTCCTAGGGTTTACGAAAGCACCTATAGTAATTATATCTAGAATAAGTCTTATATAGCAAGCTATAAGTAGCGTTTTGCTTCTAGGTATTATCCTTAGTTATTATAAGAAAAAGCTTTAGCTCCTTTCTTAGGTAAGGAATAGTCTATAGAGGTAGCAGGAGCCCTTTTACTTAATCTAAAC
This sequence comes from Epichloe festucae Fl1, assembly GCA_003814445.1. NCBI lineage: Eukaryota > Fungi > Ascomycota > Sordariomycetes > Hypocreales > Clavicipitaceae > Epichloe > Epichloe festucae. The sequence continues at coordinate 2,866,981 of CP031387.1, read as the reverse complement.
TCTATTAACTTTAAAAACTCTCCTTACCTAGTAATTAACGTGCCTCCCCCTTTTCTAAATAGCTTATAAATACAAGATAAAGGAAAGAAAATGTGGTTAATTATTAGGGAAAAAGGGCAGTAAATAAAGGAAAACAGATAATTTAGCCACTAGGCTATGCCTTAATTACTTAATCTTTAGTATCTAAATTAATATTTACGTATTTTAGAAATAAAACTTAGAAAATACAAAGAAAATGTTTCTTAATCTATACACTATTAGTGCATAGGAGGGTACTTTATATACTCCTTATGTTATTTATTTATTAGTTAAGGTAGCTATACCTTAATCCTATAGTATAAAGTCCTCTAAGGTAAGAGTTTAACTTCTTCTTCCTTAAGGATTATTACTTCCTAGTTAGATCTTTCCTACTAGCTTATATGCTAATTATTAACCATTTAATTAGACATATTATACTAAGCTACTAATGGCATAATAGCTATAACTTCTTTATTATACTTATTAGGGGTGACTTCCTTTGTCTAGCTACCTTAGGGAGTATATAGCTATCTATCTACTATGGACATCCACTAGCCTTCTAAGTCTAGGACAAACTTCTTAATATAATCTCCTAAGATTATTTTTAAGAGGTAAATCCTATCTAATATTCGTAGGTAATAGGCTCTAGAGACTAGCGCGCGTTTATGGATCCAAAATAGTCTATTTTACCTTATTATAAGTTTCTTTATAGTAAATATATTAATATTCCTTTAGACATTATATACTAGGACAAGATCCCCTAGTTTTAATTAATCTTTCCTAAGAGAAGTGGCTTAGTTCTTATTAGTTTAGTTTATAAGGCACTGCCTAAACTCTAATACTTTCTTCCTTACCTTCTTAATATCCTTAGCTTTCCTTTTAAGCATCTAGACCTATGCCTTAAATAAGTCTTATCTAGAAGTAATTATATCCTAATTAATTAGTCTCTAGGTTAGGAATTTTACTTCTAGTGGTAGAATTAGCTCCTATCTATAGATTAAATAGAAGGTAAACTTCCTATGTAATTCTTAGATAGCGGTACGGTCTATAAGGAGGGCTTTATTAAGATGCTTTAACCATTGCCTATTTGATTCTCCTAGCTTCGCTAGAGTAGATGTAAGGGACTAATATCTGGCTTTGACAGGTGAGTTTGCTTTTAGGTTATACCTAGATATCTAAATCCCTATAATGCTAATATCTACTAGTGCTTCTTTAAGGTTTCCTCGCATTTCTAGGCCTCTATTATAGACTATAAAGCGGAAAAGCCTAAATCTACTAATTAAGGAGAAAAGGAACTTCCTAATTACTAGTATTATTACATTCCTAACTAGCGTAGCCTTTACCTATCTGGTTAGGTTATACCTAGCTTCTAAGAGATACTTATATCTGTAATTAATTAGAAGATACTAAGTGTTAATATAGATCTTACTTATTAGGTTCCCTAGCACGTCTAGCACTAAAAGTTCTTATAGTTGCTAAGGCATGAATTTCTAATATGTCTTATAGCATGCTAATATCTCTTAAGCTATATTCTAGAGCCCTTTTCACTAGTATTACTACTTTATTGCTTAAAAAACCACTTTAACTCCTTTATAGCTAAGTTCCTTATAGATAGCTTTAATAATCGCTTATTATTATTTAGGCACGTTAATAACTAGCGCTAGTCCCTTTATAATTCCTATTAGCCTTTTCTAAAGATAACCTTTTTCTAGGTAAAACTTCTTTGCTTTATTACGTAGTTTTCTATAGTCTTTTACACTAAGATTAATTAGTCTTTAAAGGGTTATTAAGAATTTAATAACTTATTGCATCTCTTTAAAGTAATTCCTCTTACTATCCTTCTCTATCTTAACGCTATTAAGATATAAGTTAATAAAATCTTTAATATCCCCTTTAACTTCTTAATCTAATTAATCTAAAGCCCTAGGGCCTTTCCTAGATAAGGCATCTATAATGTAGTTCTTTTCGCCTAGAATGTGTTATATAAAGAAATTAAAAAGCAGGATATAACTAATCTATTATATAATAAGAGCTCTAGGTATGTTATTAACCGCGCTATTAAGCTAATATATAAGAACTTATAAGTCTGTTTCTAATGTAAATAGGACTCTATAGAGGTGAATTTATAGTCTTCTTAATATATAAATAACCGCTTAATATTCTTACTTAGTTATATTATACTTAGCCTTAGTAATAGTCTAAGTACTACTTTTATATTAAACTAAATACTATTTGCTATTAATAATTTATAATAATGCAGCCCCTTATCTAAGTAAGCTTACATTAACTATTAGTATAATTTCTCTAAAGCCTAGTCTAAGATTAAGTAAAATAAGAATTAGGGCTATTATTATTACCTTCTTTAGGATATCTATAGCTTCTTATTACTCTAGTCCTTATTCCTAATCCTTTATCTTCCTTAGTAAAATCACTAGTGGTTTTGCCTTCTATATATAGTGTTCTACCTAGATATAGTAAACTCCTATTAACCTAATAAAGGATTACACTTCTAATTAATCTTAATAAACCTTCTAGTCTAAAATCTTTATAATCTTTGCTTTAGTTAGCTTTTGCCTGTTTATCTTACACATAAATCCCACAATTTCTGCTAATTTCTAGCAGAACTTTAACTTAGACGCTAAGGCTATATAACTAGAGAGCTTAATATTAACTAAAACTTTGTTAATATTAATTAAATACTCTATCATATATTTACGTACTCCTAGCATAATCTTCTCTTTATTGTACATTATTATTAGTCCCTTTACTGCAATATTATCTAGGAAAGGTATGTAGATATAAGGGATTAAATTAAATAGGATTTATCTAATAATCCTAATAAACTAAGCTACTAAGTTAGTGGCTCCTTATAGTAGGTAATAGAGCTATAAAAGTCTAATTATAGTAGAAATCATTATTATATCCTTACTTTTCTCTGCTAATACTACCTAATTATATCTAGATAATAAGTTAACTATTAATAAGATCTTACACATCGCGAAGCTCTCGCTAAATGCTTCTACGCCTTAAGGAATTAGCGTATCTTATATTATCACCTTATTATACTTTGTAGTAGATAAAATTAGGCAAATCCCTTTATCCTTCTTTATAATAAGAAAATAAGGATTCCTATAAGAGCTATAACTCTCCTCTAAATATCTATACTTTAGCTTCTTCTTTAGAAAATTAACTAATCTCCCTTATAACCTAAGAGGTATTAGGATTAAGCTTGCTTACTATGCTTTATGTTTAATAACCTTTATAACTTATGGTGGCGTGACTAGTAGGTTAACTTTCTTATATTCTAATAAGTCCTAGGCTAGCGCCGCTTCTTAGTTATAAAGAATTTCCTTAAAAACATTAACTTCTTCTTATATTAAATATTCTTATACCCCTTTAACTATTTAATCTAAACATTACTAGGTTATTCTAAACCCTTATAAATCTGCGCAGAATCTCCTAGTAATATATTCGCTATACTTCCTAGATATATTTAGATATAACTTAGCCTTTTCCTATTTCTTTATCTTTTATTTTAGGTCCCCTTCTAGTGTTAATCTATTAGAGGGAATATTATCTTAGGGATATATTTTATTAGCTTTTTGCTTATATATTATGTTTACTATAAGATTAGGTGGTTTTAGTTATTACTAGGGCTTAAAATCCTTTGTAACTGCTTTAAGTTATTAGGTATAGTTTACTATTATATCCTTAATTACCTCTTAGAAGATATTAGTTCCTTCCCTTATTATAAGAGGAATTAACTATTTGTTATTATCTATTTCTATCTCTAACCCTTTATAAACCATTTAATCTTCCTTTATTTCTAGGTAACTAAATAAGATAATATTAATAGAGGGCTACTAGGCTAGCTACTTATTAGTATACTACTATTAGATGCTTCCTATAACTCTTAAGATAATAATAATATCCCTAAAGTAATACTAGGCATAAAGCTCTCCGCTTCTTAAGTAATTAAACTATATCTAGGATAGTCTAAAAAATAGCATTCTAAGAATTAGGCTAATATTAACTAAGTCTGGACTAATATAGAAATTAGCAAGTATCTAGATATTTCCTAGATATAGTCTTATCTAAACCTCCCTAATTATCTTAATACTATATAATAAGAATAATATTATATTTATTATATCTATTAGGTAAATTCTTAGTCTAAGTTACCTAGCTATGCTTTCTATAATTACATTCCCTTGTGATCCTATGTTAATAAGCCTAAGAAAAAGCTCCCCTTCTAGGTTATCTAGCTAGACTTAGAGGTATAGTAAGTCTTATAGGTAATTAATAGTAGCCTATGGTTCTAAAATCACATTAAGCATAAAGTTTATCTAAGTAGGATTAATTAAATTCTACTAAGGTTTACCCTATTCTAAGCAAGCTCCTAGTCTCTCCTAAATTCGTTCCTATAAGGCTATGTTAATCTCTAGCAAAAGCGTTATTAGTAAGCTATTCTTAGCTATAGCTTTATTCTTCTTATCTTCCTTAAGGGTCTCTTTTATTAATTAAAGAATTAAGTTAATCTAGTTCCCTAGATTAATTAGTCTTAGGTTTGGTTTTACACTAAATATTTTTAAAGGAGAAGCTAGCCCTAATATGTCTCTGTTATAGTAGTGGACATCTTCCACACCTTTTGCTTATAAGAGACATTTATTACTAACTACCTTTACTAGTATTAGCATAATATAATAAATATCCTAAAAGGGCACTCTAACCTTCTTCTAAAAGACCTTATTATATAATTAATTAAGAATCCTCTATTTAACTTTATTTAATAGACCTTTCTTGCCCTTAGTTACTACTAAATTATCTTAAATAGGTTAAGTATAAGGTTACTAGTCTTTTACCTTATCTTCCATAATGTCTTTAATCCTTAGGTATTTTACTAACTATTTACTAATAGCTATAAACTTTATAATAATCTCTTTATTTTCCTCCTCCTTTACGCTTAGCTTCTTAAAGGTAATAGCAAATACTATGCCTAATGTCTTATGCTTTAAGATAGACATTATATTAATCTCTCTTTTAGGTTAAAATTCTACTAGATTAAACATACCCTTTATTTAATTAAATACTTCCTATTTCTCTAGTGTTATTTCCTAGCTTAATTCTCTATAAGGGCTATATTCCTTAATTCTTAGAATTATATACATAATCTTATAGTCCTTAAAGTACTTAACCTAAAATATAGCTAGTTTACGCATATAGCTACTAATAGAAAGAAATTTTGTAAGTAAGAATAGAGGCATAATTTAATATCTTATATTATCTCTAATAGCTAAAATGCAAACTACTAGGTTATATATAGCAAACTTTAATATCTTATTATATTTTAAAGCATCGCACTTTATCGCAATATATAATTCTTTATTATAGTAGTAATAACAATTTAACTAGTGGCCTCTTCCTAATATTACGTTTATTTTAAAATAGCGCTCCTTATCTAGATTAAATAAACCTATGTAATTTGCCTAATAAGTTTACTATTAACATTAAGGATAGTTACTATACTTCTCCTTAAGTAGCTTTACTATATTAATTTCCTTTACTACCTAGGCTATAACTATGATTTTTAGCTTTACTAGTTGTTTTATTAGATCTTCTATTTAATCTTAGTATTTTACTAATCTAGGGGCCCCTTATTATCCTATATTAGTATTAAATAAGATAGTCTTCTTAGCTTACTTATTTAAATTACCTAGTGCTAAGCAATTCTTTTAAGTAGCCTAGTAACTATTAAAGGTAGCCTAATTAAATAGTATCTATATCTTAAAGCTAAAGTCCTTCTTGCCTAAAGCATGATTTTCTATATTAGCTAATTCTAGGTCCCTGTTTTTAAGCTCTAGTTATATATAAATATATATGTTAAGTGCTGTCTAAAGTGGTTTATACTATATAACTAAGATTTCTTTATAAGTAAACCCCTTTCTATTTATAAAGCTTAAGATTAAGTGTTCTAGTAAGGCTTTATAGATATAGTTAGACTAAGTTATTATAGTTTTCTATCCTATTAGGTCTGCATTAGACATTAGAGTATAATGCTTCTATAACTAGTAATAGGTTTCCTTAATAGTCTTTAGCTATATTAAATTAAGGTCTTTAAGTTATTCTCTAGCGTTTTCTATTTAATCCTAGCTAGTTATATTAAACTATAAGAGTATCTCTTCCTTAGACTCCTTCTAAGATTATAATATAGTTAGCATCTTAACCACCTATTAGAGCTTTAGGTTAATATTACACTTAAGTATCTTATACTAATTTACTTTAGGAATACCTATTGCTTTTATCTTTACCTTAAAGTCCTTAATAAAATTAGCTATATTTTCCCCTAAAAACTACTAAATATTATACTTATTTTACATAGTAATAAGGGAAGTTTAACACACTATTATCTCTCTAAGAAGCTTTATAAAGGTTTCTACATTAAGCCCTCTAAGAGATCTAGGTATCTTGCCTCTATTATTAGGGTCTTTACCTAAGTAATTATTAAACTAAGTCTAAGCTAGGCTAATAATTATCTTAGGATTAAGTGGTTCCTAACTAGTAACTAGGGTATTAGGTAATAGTAAGTCCTAAAGGTCCTTTAAGTAACTTAGGTATTTGCTAGGTCTTGCTTTACTTAGCTATTAGGAGTGAGATAGTGTAAGGTTAGATATAGGCTTAGTAGAAAGTGCTTTTAATTAATCTTATAAAAGAGTAATTACTTAACTAAATATTATAACACTAGTGAGAATTTCTTAAAGAAAGACTTTTAATAAGGCAGCGTTTATAGTAATAAGTAACCTATAAGTAAAGGCTACTAACATAATTATATAGCTCTTTATAATAAGCTATAAGACCCCTATATATAGCTAAATAATAGCAAAATTAGCTATAGGCCCTAAGATTAAATAATCTATAATACTAAGTAGCGCTTCCTATCCTAGCGCCTTATATTTAGAGACTTTTAGCAGAGAGTTAATAGTTTAGCTAGTGTTTATAGGGTATACCTCTAAACTATCTAGTCTCCTTTTCTACGCTTCTATATAATGCTAGTTTATATTCTTAGCTTACCTTAGCTTAGCATGCTTAGCTAGCTTCTCCTTCACGCTATAACTATTATAGAGATTAGGTTAAGGCTTTAGATCTATATCTTAGTGTGAGGAAGGTAAAATAAAGGGGTCTTTATATAGGTTAGCTTAGTAATAGCTAAGAGCATAATTATTAGCTTACTTCTAATTAATCTTAGTCTGTAGTAAATTAACTAGAAAGCGGAAAGGTCCTAGGGGTTTAAAACCGCGTTTCTCCACTAGTTTTATTAAGCAGAAAACAACACCCTAAAAGATATAATACTAGCCTACGGTTATAGGTAGTAATAATATTTGCTTACGTTAAAAGGGTTAATTAACTTAATAGCAGCGATTATAATAACAGCTAAATTAGTCTCTATAGATAGAGATAGTTTAGATTAAATAGTCTATTAGATTAGAAGTGACTTTTTAGTTAAGTTAGGGAAATAATCTTATTAATTTATCTTATTAAGGTAAACACAATAGTAGCTATAGTAGCACTAGGTATTTAAGTTAAAAATCTAAAGTTAGGCGTGCATAAAGAACCTTAAAAGAATCTAGCTACAGGTGATCTCTTTATAGATTAAATAGTCCCTTTACCTAGATAACTAATATTGTCATCCCTTATTGTGTTGTTTATCCCTGTGATCCCCTGTATCCCTTGTGCTTGTTATCGCGAATACGCGCGTTTATGGGCGCGCGTATCACGGCACACAATATATACGCTATTCCTTTTAATATATAAAGCTAATAATATGCCTTAGTATAAGAAATATATACATATGTTATTATAACTTAGTTAATAGCTTAAAGCTATAAAGAGGTATATATAAATAATAGACTTTATATATATACATATTATAATTAATCTATAATAGATGTTTTTTACTTTATTTAAGTAGCTTAGTATAATTAGTAAGAGTGTTATAAGATAGCATTATATTAAACATATACACGCAAATATAATAGGTATAATCTAGGCTATTACCTATAATATAAATACTAAGTAAGTAAGAGGTATATATAAGTGTCCCTAAGGTTATATATATGCTAATAATAAATAGGTCTTAAAGACTACTTATATAAGTAGTATTTAAGTTTTATATAGTAAGAATATTTAGAGCATTTATTAATCTTTTACTATGTTTATATTAAGTATAATTAGTAGAAGTCTAGCTAAGATATACCTAATAAGAAATTCATTATACCTCTTTTAAATATATTATCTTAAGAGAAATATAAAGAGCGTATTAAATACTTATATAAAGCATATCTAAATTATAAGAAGTGGTTTAATACTAAGCTTACCCCTTAGATAATAGCTAGACTAGTGCTAGCTATGTCTAAAGTAAAACCTAAATAGAGAATATATATAGTAAAGAATACTAATATAGAGGAAAGTAATTATTAGGAAGATTATATCTTTACTAAAATATAAGTGTCTCTTTTAGTAGTAATTCTTAGGTATAACTCTAATATTCCTTTTACTATATATATGCTAATTATATCTTAGTCTTAAGAGAGTAATAGTTAAGAAATACCTTAAGGTATAAATTAGTAGTAATAAGGGTGTTTAATATACCTAGAGAGATATTTCTTATAAGAGTTATATAAGTAATGTACTTATTAGGAAGGATAAAATAAACTAAAGATAAGCTCTTAGAAGGGAATAAGATACTAGTCTTCCTTAGAACCCTTAGAACCCCTATAATTTGCCTATGCCTAGTAAAAATAAATTTACTATATATTCCCTAAGTACCTTGCCTAATATATAGTATATACTATAAAGCTTAAGCCCTTTCCTAATACTAATTCTAATTTAACTTATATCTCTATAATAAGAATAAGAGTAACTCTAATAATATAAACCTTATATAGAAGATAATAGGGGAATAAATAATTAGAGTAATAGTAATATTGTTTTTATTAGCTCTTACTTATATACACTAATAGTCTCCTACTTACGCATACTAATAGTTAAGGAAAAGGTTATAGTAAGTTTATATTAGTCTTATATTAATATTATATACTAACTCTTCTAGGATAACTTTAACTTTAACTTTAACTTTAATATAAGTAATAATAATAATTAAAGCTATATAGGTAATAATAATACTTAATCCTATAAGCAATAATAATTAGCTATGTATAGTAGTAATATAAGTGGCTTAGCTAATGTAAATATATAATATCTAAGAAAACAGAAAAAGTAGCTTAAAAAGCAAATTAAGATATATTAAGCTAAACTAGAGATTAAGGCTTTAAAGGAGAAAAGTAAGAAGTTAGAGATAGTATATATATAATTATAATAGCTATAATAGTATGCTAATAATATAAAGGAGATTTAATAAAAGAGAGATAAGGCATAGGAATGTATAAAAGCTAGTTTTAAATAGGTCTTAGATTAGGGTAAGACTAGTATAATATATAGTATACTATATATCTTTCTTTACCTTTTATAATCTAGTACTCTTTTATACCTTCTATAAAGTTAGCTCTTATAATATAAAAGCTTTCTCTTATAATATAAAAGATAGAGTATTTTACACATATCCTTAGTATATATATTAGATATACGTTCCCTATGTATTATACCTCTTAGTTATTAGTAAGCTAAGAGCTATTCTCTATAGAACTCTTACTTTAACTATATATACCTAGATAATTATTACCCTTATGTAATAATTACGGATTTTATCTCCTAGTAATACCACTAGCCTAGTGAAATAAAGAGCTATATTTAAGCTTAAACGCGCTATCTTATTCCTTATTAAACATTACTTATTAGTTATAGCTTATATATAATATACTTATAACTTATATAAGAAGCTTAAGTTTATTTATAAACTTCTATAGTAAGGATATCTTAGGGCTAGATCTATAAACTAATTAATAGGTATATATATATAGTATATAATAGACTAATATACCTAGGCTTATAAAGATATTATATATTACGCTAGCTATTAGATAATACCTAGTGGTGGATTACACTATTAGTAATATAAGTATATACTATATATATTATATATATATAGTCTATACTTTTTACTTATAACCTTCTCTTTAAGCTTAATATTTGCTTTACTAGGTAGCTATACTCTCCCCTTATAATACTAATAAATATAGCAATAAATCTAGTTTTATATACTTATTAATAGCTATATATATTACCTATATAGGAATACTTATATTAGTATTATCTAAAAAGCTCCTACTATATATTTTCCTACTATTATTAATTATAATATTATACCTAAGAGTAGGTTAGTATCTATATATACTATATATATATAGTAGATATACCCTATATATAAGTATTAATTTATAAAAGGGTAAGTAGCTCTAAAGATATTAGAATTAGCCTATAATAATAGCCTAATTTAAAGGGGTTTATTACTTTAAGCATAGAGTTATTAATAAAATTAGTTACTTAGACTACTATCTTTATATATATATTATAAATAAAGAGAATAAAAGGGTAAAGTTTAGTATATATTATATATATATTAATTTAATTTTTTAGTGCCTTATAACTAAATAAAATACACTAAACTAACTTTAAGCATATATACTATATACTATATATATACTACGTATATATAGATATTTAGTATTATTTATGCTTCTATATATTATAATATTTTACTTATACTATATATAATAATATAATATATATATATATATAATATATATAAATACACTAAACTTAAGTTTATTTCTATTAAAAACTAACTAATATAGCCTTTCTTAAGTATAGGAATATATACTATATATATATCTTTTCTCTTTAAAAATATATAATATAAAACTAATAAGAGTAATTCCTTATATACTAGGTATATATAAATATATATAGGGTATATACCTTTTTTAAAACTATACTATATAGAAATAAAAAGAGTAAAATCTTATATATAAAGTATATATAAAGTAAGAGGTATTTAATTATTAGGGTTAGTAGTAGTAAAGGTAGTAGTAATAATAGTAGCTTTTTAGGCCTTAGTAGCCTTCTATATAGCCTTTCTTTTCTTAGTATTCTTTTACTTAGTAAGAGTAGCTTTCTTTTAGTAAGAAATTACACTATTATTAGCCTTATATATATTAAGTATATTAATATTACTTACACTTAGGACTTATATTTATTAGTATTAAATTAAGTCCTTAGAATTATATTAGTAATATATATTAGCTATAGGCCTAATATATAAACTTACTAAGGACCTCTCTTATAATATTAAGGCTTAGAGTGCGCTAAAAGATATAAGTATATAGTTAGTATATATATAGTATTAGTAAGATATACCTTATACTTATTACTACTAGGTAGTTTAATACCTATTTCCTTATCTCTAATATTAAAGTATTTTACCTATATAAAGTTAATACTTCTAAAATATATAAAAAAGATTATAATATATATAGAGTAATAAAACTATTACCCTTAGTATATAGTAAAATTCTTATTCTTTATATTATAATATAAGTTAGTATATATACTAGATATATCTTATAGATAGTATATAATATATACTTTCTAGTTAAAGAATTCTATAAAAATATATATAAGGTTATAAAAACCTAATATACTAAATCTTAGTTTAGTATATATACTATATATAGACTTAATATATACTTACCTAAAGGGCTTTATAATAAATAGTATTTCTTACTATTCTTTATAAAGGATTATATAGATTAAACTACTAGTATTATATTAGCACTAGCTATATATATAACTTATATATATATACTAGTATCTAGTAAAAATTTTATCCTTATTAACCTAAGAATAGGAATTTATATAAACTATAAACTATTAGTATATATTTTATAATAGCTATATATATTAGAAATATATATACTCTTAATACTATGTTTTTCCTTAAGGTATTATTATATCTAAAAGAGTAAGAATATATCTAATATATGCTTATAATATATAATATACTTAACTAGAATTACCCTTAGGGATAGTATAACTATATAAGTAGCTATTTATTTTCTTAATACTATACCTATATATTATTAATATAATATATATATATATAATAAAAGGGAATATATATAGTAACACTAAATTTTAAAAGGTTAAAGCTAGCTATTAATAAAATATTAGTATTACTATATATATAGCTAAAATATTTTACTTATAACTAGTAAGCATATACTTTACTATAAGAACTATACTATATTAGTAAATATATTATATATATCCTATATATAATAACTTACCTTTTAAGAGATCTTTAATATAATTTACCTATTTACTTACTCTTTATTAGTTATTATATTTATATAATATATATAAAGTATATACTATAGATATAACTTATAACCTTATTCTAATATATATCTTAACTATTAGTTTTAGTATTTCTAAGTTTAATAGTTAATAAGAGCCTTATATATAATTAGTATAGAATAATTAAATATAATATATATATTTATTACCTTTTCCTTTAAGTGCTTTAAAGTTATAAGGTATTATAGTTTTCTATAATATAATTAATATATACTATATATTATAAAAAAGCTAGATATTACTTTATATTAAAATTAAAGGATTTTTTCTTTATTAAAGCTATAAAAAGTAGTTAGTAAATTAAGATATTAAATAGATATAATAACTATATATAAACTAAGAGAATTATAGGGTTAAATACTAAGGTAAGAGTAATAATAATAAATAAGGAAAAAAAGAGAGAAAGAGCTTATAATAGTAAGTATATTATATATATAAGGTAAGAGTATATAATTTAACTTACTTAAAAAGAATTAATTAGCTAATAATTACACTTTATAATAGTATATATGTAGTATATATAAAAAAAAATCACTTAACTATTAATTATACTTTATAATAGTAATAGTATATGCTATATATATATATAAAAAAAATTACTTAGCTAATAATTACACTTTATAATAGTATATATATTATATATATATAAAAAAAAATCACTTAGATAAGGACTAATAATTTATACTTTATAATAGTATATATAAAATAGAAATCACTTAGTAATTAAATTACACTTAATAATTATATATATAATATATATACTAAATAAAAATTACTTAGTAAAGAATTCACACTTTATAATAGTATATACTAGGCATATGCTTAGCATATGCTATTTTACTAGTTATAAGGCTCTACCCTGGATACGAGATCAACTTTGTTAGAGCCGAGATTTGCTGTAACCCCAGTTGGCCCGCAACTGCAGCTGCGCCTCGCTGCGCCTTGGCCGGACATCCATAATAGGAAGCAGGGAAAGGAAAGGAAAGGAAAGGAAAGGAAAGGAAAGGAAAGGAAAGGAAAGGAAAGGGCCTCGTCATTTATCAAGATGCGGCCCAACGTATTCTAGTTCTTGAAAAGGCTTCTCTCTGCAACAGAGTGACTGACTAAATACGCTGTTGAAGATGGCCGCAAGGGTGTCTCTTAGAGATATACACAAGTACCCTCTGTATACAAAAGTATCCTCTATTTCCAACCGACGTAAAATCCTTGTTCATACAGGTGCGAGGCTTTGCTAGCGCCAAAGACGGAGTCCCATAACATTTTATTTCCATTTTAGTCTATAACATGTCATCTCGGGTCTCTGGCTCCAGTACTCCGTACTGCCGCCGTTACGGCTATCGGCTCCGGCTCCGTGATCGGTGACGGCCTCTCGCCGACGAAAAGCTTGCACTTTTGAGTTTCTTTTTTTTTCGCACGTTAAAAGCGGTTAGCAACCTCGATTCTGGCAATCCGAGTTTCGGACACGAACCGGCCACCTCATAGCAAAGATTTATCTGAGCAGTTCTGTCCTTGCCAGTGACTCGTGATATCTTCGGGCACGTCTTTTTGCATACATACTCCCCATGTCTCCCGGAAAAGCAGAACACAGCTCAATGCAGAGCACATCCGGCACGACGGCCGGCTTCGAAAGTGAATGTCCCCAGGCACTAAAGAGGAAGTCCGGCACATCTGTGCTCGATCATTTCACCCAAGACATACGAGGCTCCACGTTCACGGAATTTCAACTGGTGATTCTGACATTTTGCACTGGAATTCAAGGTTGGTCAAAAGTCTCGTCACGGTTTCCTTTGGTCCGTGTCAAACAGATCGCTAACGCCGTATTCCGCGATACAGATGCCACGACATTCCCCGACTATCACTGCTTCGCGTCCAACCAGACGGGCAATACTGTGTTCTTGTGCTTGGCTCTCGTTCTTCGTCACCTCAATGGGGAAATGTTCATTACGGCCAATATCGGCATGGCGTTGGGATTGTTCTTGGGGGCAGGCTGGCTGACAGGTCAGGCCAGTCACATCATCGGTCCGCAAAAGCGATGGTGGCTGATGTTGTGCAACTTGATCCAGTCCGCCTGTGTTCTAGCAGCAGCCGCAATTCAATATAAGCGCGGTATCAAGCCACACGGCCCCGAAGCACTAGCTGTCATTGGATTACTAGCATTTGCAGCCGGTAGCCAGGTTGTGCAATCGCGAAGTCTATCCATGACCGAAATCAGTACCGCAATGGCCACTGCAGCTTGGATGGACCTCATGATTGATGAGAACCTTTTCGCGTCCAAGAACCGCCCTCGAACACGACGAATCGCGTTTTTGCTGTCTTTGGTCGTTGGATCTCTGGTCGGTGCCGCAATTTACAGAGAGGTGGGCTCCCCAACTGCTCTCGCTGTTTCGGGGGGTGGCAAGCTACTCGTTACAATACTGTATTCCTTCTCCCCTGGCAAACGACCCAAAAGGAACCCATGTCTGGTATGATTCACTTATGGATGGCAATGACGTACAGTCAGGACATTGCTTCCAGAGTGCACAACGAGCGAAATACCATTTGCATTTAGATGGGCTGTACGGAGTACATGTAAGACACTCATTATAATGCGTCTCCGTCAACGGGCGGTGTGATTACAGTACAGATGCTAGGCTTTGCCGACAACAAGGAGATTGCGGTCGCTTTTGCTGTATGACTGTTATGTCATGTCACAACAGTCTGCTTTGATGGAAAGCGATTGGGACCTGAACTGTATAGAAGAGGCAACTTTGTCAGCACTGGAGATCCTCAACTATCTTTGCCTGGCAATGGAAGTCAGTTATACACAATAAACACTGCTACTGCCTGATGACTTGTGGCCAGTCTCTGAAAGTGACAGACCGTAGGGCCCAATCAATGATACTGAAGCGACACAACCTCGGAGAGGTAGGTTGACCCGCCCGGCTCGGGAGTCTGCGGCCGGTTCGTGCGGCTGTAACTGCAGGTTCAGATCCGGACCTTGCTACTCCGTAGACCCGCCGATAACCGCCAACAACCGTGCATGTGTCGACACTTATCGTGTCTGATGCTTCAGTGAACGTCAGAGCATTGGCTGTGCCATGGAAACCTCTCAACGGCATGACAGCGCAGAAAGCCCAGCAGACGAAGCGTAATTGATGATCGTGGACGGTGATAAATTGCTTTACGGCTTGTCCAAGCAAACAGGCAAACGATGCTTGTGAGGGGGGCCAGCCGTGCGGAAAACTAGGAGGAAGGGGCCTACTAGAATCACGTGAGCACGCATCCGCTTACTAAGATTAACGCGGTACGCGTTGAACCACGGGTCTCCACATCGAGATTGAGGTATCGTTATCGAGGCAGTTGTGTTTTGGATGGGGAGAACGGTTCAACGATTGTGATCCCAAACGATTCAAACACCAGTACGAAATTCGTAAATGTTGCACCTAGCCCGCTAAGCGACCTGGTCCGGCAACCTATCGTCGGCTTCATGACTCGAAATAACCTCGCCGACCAATTGTCTTGGCTGCTCAGCAATATTGCATTATCCAAACCACCTGTGTGGGCACTCCCACCCCCGGGCGAGAACTCGTTTCCAAAAAATTCTCAGTCCTTCAACTCGAACAGCGGAGAATCCCAGCCCAAATCATTCGTTACTATAAGCTCACAGACTGTTGCAGACCGCAGAGCTGTGTCGTCAAACAATGTTATTTCTCTGACTGGGTGGGGGGACGACATCGTCGACACGCCGCAAGTTATTGAGGCGGACGACGACAACATGGTTCGCTTAACTTCGACCACGAAATCGAAGCGACCGTCTCTGATTTCCCAACCTTACAATCCGCTGCCGACTCCGTCAGGCACCGGCGAGACTGGATCAAAGTCGCGTCATGGCACGTATAACCAGCACATTGGTCAGACCAGTCAGTATATCTCAATGATGAATTGTGCTAACCCGTTATTAGGCCTGAGCACTCCGAAAGTGAAAAGGCGACATTCGCCACTGAAGCCCGTTGCTCCTTGCGCTGTTCTTTCGCCAGTCCCCAGTCTCGAGTTCCCGGAATTTAGCGCCGATGACTTGGAGTGCATGGATCTCACAAACGATACAACTGGCCAAAATACATCGACGAAGCTTAGTGACGATGTTCAAATGTGGGATACTGAGAGCGCTCTGTGGTCACCTTTGCCGGCTAGGAGCAGCAAAAAAAGGAAGAGCAATGAAATGAGTGGAACTAATGCAACCCAGGAGGAAAATTTTCCGGACGTGTACGATGTTTTAGGCACTGAGCCTCCTGCTTTGACCCCTGGGAATCGATCAGTCACACGCAGAGCTGGCTTATCGAGCACTGCAAAATCAAGACGCAAGCGGAATGTCAAAGAAACGTCGGAGGATTTGTTGGGAGATATTCCAACCGACCCTCCCCAGGATGTTATGGTGGGCATGTCCTCGCCGTCGAGGCATGTTGCCGGCCGTCGAGACCAGTCGGGCATGTCCAGCACCCCGAGAACGACTGCTGAGCGCCCTGAGCCATCCGATAGTAGCAAAAGGAGAAGGACCAATCCGTACGAAGGGATTCTCCCGCCAACTGACGACGAGGAACTCTTGCTTGTATCAGCAGAACTCAACCAGAAGGACGACTACATTCCGGATTCGGACGAAGAATTTCTGACACCACCGTCACACAATACTTCTGCTATTTTGCGGGATCCAAAACCGAATTCAAATGTTGGAAGCGCCAGCAACGCAAGCAAAACTCTACTAAGTGACATAGATTCAAGCCTGAGTCGGGATAGCCCTAAAGCTAGCACATACGAGTCTGTACCACAGAACCTAATTCCCCCTGATCAAATACCAAAGGTTCTGGAATACTTCAACAATAATTTGCAAATATTGGAGGCTCGACGTGAAGCCATCGTACTCGAGATACAGCGTAACGGTGCCGATTTCATGAAGGCCATTCATGAAAGATGGCCAAAGGAGAAGCGCGGCGAGATCAAAACCGAGAAGGAGAGACTCCAGATGCAGCAGAAAGCCGTGCAGGAGTTGAGCGACTCATTAGAATCATACAAAAAGCTCTGTGAGCAAAGGGAGGATCTTGCCCAACAAGTGGCTCTGTCATATGCCGACAGCATTGATACAGAGGATGACGAGGCGCGTCTGGATGAGTTGACGGATGTGATTCAGGAGCGAGAAGTGAAACTGGCTAGACTTGTTGTCGGTGCTGGGTTTGATGGATCTCATATTCCTATGCTTGCATCGCCCGGTCGTTCAGCAATAAAGACGCGAGCCAATGTCGTTCTTGGCACACAGCACCTGGGAAACTCGATGGTAGGCATGTCTCGCAACCCGTGGAATCCAAGTTCGGCTGGAGGGGCATCAACCCAAGTTGTTCACCAAACGCAGTCGCCTGGTTCCTCCTCGCAAAATATGGCACGTGTGACATCTCACCGAAATCAGAGCTTGATGGTCGAGGAAGTAGGGGCCGTGCCCGATGATATGTTTCCCAGACAAGTTCCAGCGACATCAATTTCTTCCAGGGCACACATGCTAGCCGATGCTATGACAGCAGAGGATGACGAGGACACGTTTTCCGAGTTTGACGAAGTTGAGCTCCGCCCGTCAGCATCTGTTCGCCCTCGAAATACTCCGTCCAATGTATCACATCACAATGCATCACGACGCACATATCATGCTGGAGATGACTTCAGTGACTTCAGTGATGATGACGACATGCTGGCTTTTGCTCAAAACTACGAGACTCGCCAGTCTTTTGAAGGCGAACCTCCGGCATCGCGCACAGTGTTCTCAGAAACTTCAGGGAATGCCATGCCACCACCTAAATCAAAGATGCCAGCAAAGCACCAAAACGCACCTGCGTTGCCCGAGCTTCGAATTCCACCAGAACTGATGAGACACTCTTGGTCACCAGAGGTCCAAAAGATGCTCAAGGACCGTTTCAGAATGAAAGGATTTCGCCACAACCAGTTGGAAGCAATCAATGCAACTTTGGCTGGCAAGGATGCATTTGTATTGATGCCTACTGGAGGCGGCAAATCCTTATGCTACCAGCTGCCCGCCATCGTCAAATCAGGGAAGACACGAGGCGTGACGATTGTTGTCTCACCCTTATTAAGTTTGATGCAAGACCAAGTCTACCACATGAAAGCTTTGGGTATACAGGCTGTAGCATTCAATGGAGAATGCTCAGCTGAGTACAAGAGGCAGGTTATGAGTGCTTTCGAGGAGCGAAGCCCCGAACACTTCATCGAACTGCTCTATGTCACGCCTGAGATGGTTAGCAAAAATGTTGCCTTTAACAATGCAATGCAAACATTGTATCGGAGAGGCAAGTTTGCTCGGCTTGTCATAGATGAAGCCCATTGCGTCAGCCAATGGGGCCACGACTTTAGGCCAGATTACAAGGCCCTCGGGCAAGTTCGCAGAAAGTTTCCAGGTGTTCCCGTCATGGCGTTGACTGCTACTGCAACACAAAACGTCATCGTGGACATTAAGCACAGCCTGGAAATGGTGAATTGCCAAGTATTCTCGCAAAGTTTCAACCGTCCGAATCTCTATTATGAAGTCCAGCCAAAGACGTCGAATTTGAATGCAACCGAAACCATTGCCTCCTTGATCATGGCAAAGTATCACAGCGTTACGGGCATCGTGTACACCATTTCTCGGAAGCAGGCTGAGGAAGTCGCAGGGACTCTCAGCGGCCATGGCATCACGGCACGCCACTATCATGCGGGAATCGACCCCAAGGACAAGGTCGAAGTCCAGACATCATGGCAAAAGGGGGAGATCAAAGTTGTTGTGGCTACCATCGCCTTTGGTATGGGCATAGACAAGCCTGATGTAAGATTTGTTGTGCATCATGGCCTCCCCCACAGTCTCGAAGGCTATTATCAGGAAACTGGTCGTGCTGGCCGCGACGGCAAGCCGTCGGACTGCATTCTTTTTTACGGGAAATCGGACATAAGAGTCCTCAAGAAAATGATTGCAGGCGGTGATGGGAATGATCAACAGAAAGAGCGGCAAATGGTCATGCTAAATCGTGTTGCGGCTTTTTGTGACAACAAGTCGGACTGTCGACGCACTGAGGTGCTCCGATATTTTGGAGAGGATTTCATGCCAAGCCAATGCCAGAAAAGCTGTGACAATTGTCAGGCGGGCTTGGTTTTTGAACAGCAAGACTTCTCGACCTATGCTATTGCTGCCATTCAGGTCGTAAAAGCCCAGCGACGTCTGACAGCTAGCCAATGTGCAGACATTCTGCTGGGAAAGAAGTATCCGAACAGCGAGAAGAGACTTTCCGACGAACAATATGGCATAGCCAAGGGCCTGATGAAGCACGAAGTTGTTCGGGTCATTGATAAACTATCGGCCGAGAAGGCCTTCCACGAGCTTAATGTCGTTGGAAACTACGGCGTGGCTATTCAGTACCTTGAAATCGGGTCGACTGCTCGGCTGTTCCTTAGCGGCCAGCGGAAACTCATGCTCACTATTCAGGTGAAAGAAGACATGGGCCCCCGAGTGTCCAAGCCGAAACCCAAGAAATCGACGAAGAAGAAGGGAAAGGAGCCAGACATGTCTGCCGTGCAGTCGACATATGTATCCTCGCCCGTTGAGAAACGGAAGCGGAAGACAAGAGTAGTTGAAAGTGATGATGAAGACAACTATCTCATGACGACCAATGGCTATGCGAACGATGGTTTTGTTGTTTCAGACGACGAGATGCAAGCCGAGAATGGGGGAGAAGAAGAAGAAGAAGCCTTTGAGCCGCTGCCCAAGCACCGGCCGGCCAAGGCTCCAGCAAAGAGAAAAAATGCAGCTCCTGGGCCACCCATCGCAAACGGCAAGCGCATGGAAGACCTGCCCGAAATACTTCAAGATCTTGTGAACACGTTTGTGCAAGAAGCCCGCAAAGTAGAAGAGCACATTCGCAACAAGAAGGAGCTCCGACGACCGTTATTCACCGAGCGAGACTTTCGAGAAATGGCCATCAACTGGACTATATCCCTGGACGCTATGAGTCGCATTCCTGGCATCGATGCCGACAAAGTCAGGGAACATGGACCGAAGCTGCTTCCTGTCCTCAAACGCCACCACGACTTGTATCAACAGATCATGGGAGCTGATGAGGACGTCGTCAACCAAGATGAAGACCAAGATGTCGTCGACCTAATAAGCTCCGATGTCGACCTGGACGAAGACTTGGTCCAGCTCGAAGGCGCCACCGACTCACACTACTTCCAGCCCCAGCCGCGCCCAGAAGTCCAAGCCTTTCACAGTAAACTCCAAGGTCTCAGCAGCCAACAACAGCAAGGGAGTCAATCCAAATCCAAGTCGTCCTCCTCCTCCTCTTCCTTCCCCCGAAGCGGCGGGCGAAAGTCCTCGGGGGGCAAGAAATGGCCTCGCAAAGCGTCGGGAGGAGGAGGAGGAG
Organism: Epichloe festucae Fl1; assembly: GCA_003814445.1. Taxonomy (NCBI): domain Eukaryota; kingdom Fungi; phylum Ascomycota; class Sordariomycetes; order Hypocreales; family Clavicipitaceae; genus Epichloe; species Epichloe festucae. Next base: position 2,846,171 of record CP031387.1, on the reverse strand, counting down.
GAGGAGGCGGCGGCGGCACCAGGCGCAAAGGCAGCGGTGCCTTTGGTGCTCGAAAGGCAAGTGGCTCTTTGACCACCACGACAGCCACATCGAGGTCTACCACGGGGGGCCATTCCAGAAGAGACGGGAAATTAGTCAAGAAAAGCGGAGGCGCAATAGGCCTAATGCCTTTGTAATGTAATGAGCAGCTGGCCGGTCGGTGGTGCATACAAGATCATTGATGAATAAAGAGGAATGAATTTACGGGCGCTAGAACGGGTGAATGGTCTGCAAGACGATGTACATCTTTGCTTGCGAATGCAGCTAGCTAGCTATATATGTACATATGAGGAGCTGTCATAAGATGAAACGAATGGTGACATGTTTGCTCTGTTTTCCCTCTCAACTGGCATTGATTGGGTGGGACGCGGCGTTTTCTCGGACGGGCTTCTTCACGGTCATATTGGGTTCGCACGCAATACAGATGGTTCGTTCTTGACAAAGTCGTCCCCATCACACCGTGTTTCCCTCGGCCTGTTTACACCGTGATCTTGCCGGATATCAAGCTACAGGCAGGTTTTTTATCTCTACGAGGGCACGTCTCGCCATGGGACAACCAAAACCAAGCATGAAGAATTAAGTTGTTCAATTATCCAGTGTCGTTTCCCTGGCGGAAACTATATCTGCATTCGTTTGCTCAAGAGAAACATTGAGCATCATCTATTTGTCAAGGTCCCGTCGTTTCCCTCCGCCTCTCCGTGAGCCCATCGGACGCAACGGTCTGGTGTTATGCAGACATTTGTTAACCGAGCCAATGTGGGCTTCGTAATCGTAGCAGGCCAGCTCTGGTCGCGGACAAATGGCCAGCCAGCATTGTAAAAGAGCACGAGATGAATTACGATAATCAATATCTGTTAAACGCGTCGAAAGCGTTGGTTGATGACATAGGAGAAGCTGGCGGCGAGCTACATTGCTTGGGTACGTGACCGATATGGCAACAATGCCTCGCACGCTAAGTTGCCTATAAAGATGTATCAAAGGAATGAAGAACGAGAATATTTGGGTGCTACCGTAGGTAACATATAAATCGAAAGACTGATTATCAATGGCCGTTATAAATCAAAGGTGCGGGCCAGAACTACATTGGGTATTTTGTTCTGGGGAGGTTCGCTGTCAAACTCCGATGTGCCATCTGTAAAGTGTTTTCATCCAGTGCGCCGCGCTATAAACGTTTCGTTGTAACAAAAAAAAAATCAAGTACATCTTGTAGGTCGTGATCCTTGGTCTCGCCTTTCCATCGTGACAAAGTGCCCCGCAGCACAGAGCCTTGTCGTCAAATACTCTCTGCCGATTTCGTCACTTTAAGGGCGCCATTTTGGCTTACACTCCCTGGGCTCAGGCACGGGCTTGCGAGTACCAAGACGACTGCTTGAGAGCAATTGGAGACTGGCACGACCGGTGCTGCCATCAGATCTTCCTTTGAGACGCGGCAGCAGACCCGTCTGCCGACGAGTGGCGGCCAGTGAGCTAGCAGGCCGAGGTGCTTGAAACTCTAGCGGATCGATATCGGACCCCCCAGAGGGCTGCATCGAGACTCGGCGCCCCGATGACAAAGCAGACATGGAGCTTTTTGTGGTCAAGCGTGACTTGGACAGAGTTTGTTGAGAATAGGGTCCCGGGGAAGTGAGTCTGTCACGGAATGAGAGCCGAGAGTGATCACTCCTAGATGGACTTTCGTCTACCTTGGGCGACTCGGAAACAGCACGAGAGAAGGCACCACGGATGGTGGGAAGCCTTGATGCCGAAGAAGGTGTCAGAGCGGAAACAGATCGCTGAGTGTTGGGTGTCGTCTTTGAATAGGGGCTGGGCGTGGTGAGACTGAGAGGCTTAAAGTGGTGTCCGGTATCAAGATCTGACGTGTTGACCGACCCATTCCAAACCGGACGACTGCCGAGGGTAGAGCCTGGTCGTGCCGGAGTCTTTGCGTTGGCGGCAGGTGCTGCAGCACGCGAGCTTGCGAATGTTGACAGTCTGGGGTTAGCTTTCCTGTTTGATTGGGCTGACGGTGCTGGCAAGGACGAATGTCTTCTGCCAGTGGTCTGAGCGGCCTTGGTGCCATTGATGCCATTGATGCCATTGGCGTTTGGTGATCGTCCTTTGCGCTTAGGCAAGGGTGTGTGCGGGTCGAGGCCGAGGGACGTCATGATGACCGAGGATGGTGGTGAGCTGCCGGGTGTGTCTCGTCCGCTTCCAATGGTCGACCTGTCATTTGAAAGCATACTTGATACCGAGTCACGCAATTGCTGACCTTTTCTGTCAGCTTGAATATCGTCGATGACGGTGTCCATTTCGTGCATTTGGAGCTTCAGTGACTCCCATCGTGTCTGCATGTCATGATGGAGACGAAGAATCCCACCATTGACAGTGAGTCGATCCTTGATGCCCCTGTCTATGATGGAAAGAACCCTCTCAATGGCGGGTCCGTAGTGAGTCTTTTTGGCTTCATAGCTCTCAATCTTCTTCATCATGGTCGGGGGAATCTGCAAATGCACCTCGGTGTCGATGGCTTCGCTCAACTTGAGCAAGGATCGCTGGACAGACTCGTGCATCTTTTGCGCTTGGCGCCCAGCTCCGCGAAATACAAGAACCCAACGATCCTCGCCCAATTCCTTGCGTAGGGACTCGGCATCCTTTTCCAACTTCTTGTAGCTCGCGTCTAAGCCATTGCGGCGCATCTCAAGCTCTTCGCATGCGGTAGGAAAAGATTTCTCGGCCCTGGCCTCGAACACTGACAAACGCATCGGCAAGAAGTCGAGGCTGGCACGCAATGGCTGCATTCTGGCGAACAAGGCCAAGAGACTAGAGTCATCCTGCGACAGACCGGGAGTGCCAGGAGTGCTGGGGCTCATGGGCATGCCGGTCAGGCTGAAGCGATGCGAGGCTTGTAAGCGTGCGCCAGGAGGGGGCGTGTCTTCCACGATAGTCTCGAGGTCGCCAATATCGACGTCGGCACTGGCTGATACCACGACACTTTTGTGGCGACGCTCCTCCATTTCGAACACCAATCGACCGAGTTCGTCCATTTCGCCCTGAATATCTCCCAGGACGTTATTCCACAGCTCCTCCCACTCCATGGCAATTTCCACCTGGACTCGAACACTCGTCAAAGTAGCACGGATATGGGCCCATTCATCAATGATGGACTCCATCTGGGCGACTGCTTGCTTGAGGTCCTCTGCAGGCACGTGGAAAATATCGGACCGTTGTTGCAGCTCTTCGATGGCGCCGATGTAGGCGTTGATGAGATGCTCGAATCGAGTGATGGCGTTTTCGACCTCTTCCAGGCCCTCCCGCCCTCCGGCAGCCGCCCATTCGACGTCATCCTCACTGTCGAGCCCACCAATCACCTCTTGGGCCTTGGAAATCCAGCTCCTGATCTGTTCGGACGCATTGGTAAGCGCCTTGGTGGCAACGTGAGCTGTTCGGATAGCGGAAACTTTGCTGGACAATGATTCGGCGTCAGGCAATTGAAGCGAGGTCAGCTGAGCGAGTTGGTTTGCGAATGAAGCACGAGACAAGGTATATATTGAGCCAGTCCGATTGTGGCCCGGAGTGAAGTAAGAACTTAGACCAGGGACGAAGTCATTTTGGGACATGACAGGAGGCGGTGTGGTGGCAGGACTGGCCAGCGGTGGCGTGTCTTTTGGTGGAGGCGGAGGAGGGATTGCCTCTGGAGGAGAAGCGGAACGGGTGGTGCGTTCAATATGCTCGCGTCGAGGAGTGTCGAGGGTTACCTTGTTGGTTCCATTGCCGTTGGTATGGTCGGGCAGTCTGTATTTCTGGGTGTCCATGGCCAGCGGTTCTGGGGTTCGTATCTCGGGAAGCTGAGGCGATTCGACGGCGACTATGCTTTGGACAGTCGATGAATTGACAAGGGCCGAGGTGGAGGCGCCCGCGCCCTTCCAAGGCCGACCGCGCCGCGAGATGATGGAGCTGATGGAATTGGCCTGGTGCTTCTCGTCGAGCTGGCGGAGTTGTTGTTCGTCCAGACGGCCAATGCGGTCCATCTGCGGCGTGGCACGAGAGGCCGACTGCTTGGAGGTGCCAAAGCCGAGAGCCTTGAGTCGGGCAGCAAGACCAGGCGAGGTTTTTCGGATGGCCGAAGGTGGGGGAGGGCGATGGTGGTGAGGCTGGGCGGGACCAGACGCGTGTGTGCACGCAGAGCTATGGCTGTTGGAGAGGTTTGTGGTGTTGCTGTTCAAGCTGCCGCTGCTGGTGCTTCGGATCGTGTTATTGGTGGTGCTGCGGCTTAAGCCAGGCGTGTCCAAAGCAATGGGTCTGGGTCTGGCGGTGGGTTCGTCGGCACTGGCTTCGTCGGCACTGGCTAGGGAAGCAGCAGGCGATGTGGAGGTGCCACGTGGTACAGGAAGGTGGGAAGTGTCCTTGGCAACGTCGGTGAGGTTCAGGACGTCGCAGACGGCATTTTGGTGCTGATGCGCGAGGCTGTCGTCGAGGTCGAGGTGTTGCCGATTGTCACGGTGATGGTAGGGCAAGTCTGAAGTCAGTTCGTGGTCGGCGACGATGGCGATGATGGCGGCGTCGGGTGCCGGGGCAGCGCGTTGTATACAAACACCAGCAGCAGGCTGAGCGGCCGTCATGGTTGGCCTGTGAGCCTGCTGCAGCAAGGGGCCGCAGGTACTGGGCAGTGGGTGGGCAGTGGGTGGGCAGTGGGTGGGCAGTGGGCACGCCGCGAGTGGACCGAAAGTATTGGGGCCCGATGGATTTGAGTCGAGGGATGATCAGATCAGGCGGAAAAGTGGTCTGTCTCTGCTTTTGCCGGCTGGGCCGGCCGGCAGCAGTTCAACTGAACTGATGAAGTCGGTCTGGTGGAATGCAAGAGCTGGCTGGCAGTTGTGGCCTGATCTGCTTCGGAGCGTCAACGATGCAATGCCTGGGCGGGCGGCCCCCCTGGGAAGTTCCTGGGAAGTTCCTGGGAGTTCCTGGGAGTTCCTCGTTGGGTTTGGTTTGTTGGTGGATGGTGGATGGCCAAAAAGCGGGGGCGAGACGGAAGCTCAGATTAATGATTGAGATTTGAGACAGCCGTGGTGTCAGCTGGTATTACTGAGAATCGAGTATGTACGTCGTTTTCTCAGGCTGCCCGAGTTGAGTCGCTTTTGAAAGTTGTTGGGCTCGACGAAGTTGGCAAAAAAGACTGCTAGCAGGACGAGGACGGGAGGATGCGGCGCGATCGGTGCGATCCGATTTGGCTCCAGCGGCCTGCAGCAGCGCCTGCCTCGTGCAGGACGGGTATTAGTCGGGTATTATTAGTCGGGGTCGTGCAGGAGGCTGAGCACAGGAGCACAGGAGCACAGGAGCACCAGACCTCACGTCACAGTGCGTCTGCTGGAGCTGCAAGGTGTGTTGTACACCCACTGTAGTCAGGAACTCTGGTGAGCTGCTCTCCGGCCCGGGGCCAGGAGCTTGGCAGCAGGTCCAGAGCTCAGGGGAGGAGCGATGCGCGGCACGACGAAGTCCAAGGCAGATGTCGCCAGACGATGTGAAGAAACAGGCAGATAGATGCCGGATGTTGAAAAGCAGACAACAAGAAAGAAGACAGGGCCAGAAACAGAGGCGGAAGAAAATAAGAAACAGGAGGAAAAGGTCGCGGGATAGGGGAGGGCAAATGGGGCTCATAAATAAGAGTCACTCGTACATACATGCATGTAGTGACTCGTGAGCGAGTGAGTGGTACAGCAAGTACGGACGTACGGAGCAAATTAATTACATGGTTTTACCTCACCTCACCTCACTTCGCATCGCATCGAAAACAAGATAGAGAGCTCTCCTCTCATCTCCCCTCTTCTCTTCTCTCTTCTCTCCGAAACCACCTCATTGTCGGGCTCTAATGCGAGGTGCAACTCTTCACAGTAGACACAATGATGCGCATGCAACTGGGCCGACTGTGCCAACTGTGCCAACTGTGCAAACTGTGCGAGTCCGACATCTGCTCCGTTTAAAGGTGCGTCGCGGTGAAAATTGAGTATGCCCGATGGAGTAAGAGGTAGTCAATTGATATTAACTTGATACAATACCGAGTATTACGGAATACATACGATACCGCATCCCTGCCACTGCGCAAAAGACTCCTCACCCCCTAGCTACTCCGGTTTCCACTCTGTTTTAATGGAAAGAGCGACCTTTCTCTTCCCTCTACGGAGTTTCCTCTACGGAGGGTCTCGAATGTCATGTTCACAACGCCATGACCCAAGACTAAGACACTGTCTTGTACTTCCAGCACGCGCTGACTTTACAATCCCTTCAAACCTTCCCCTCGCGAGAGTCTCAAAAATTGCACGAAGCCAAATGATAGCAAACAACCATCTAAGCTCTACTCCGGGCAAGAAAAGACTCCATTTGTTTCGTTCCCGCCCTTGAAATACATGCATGGCATGATGCATGTGGTGGTTGCTTTGCACATTCCAACGACAAGGGCATCTGACGCCAGCATCTTCAACCCCCTCTCCCAATCTCCCACCATGTTTGAATTTGCCTTTGGGCCACGTGTCATTACAAAACAGTACTCTGGTATTATCGCCTCCAAATAGTACCAGATTCGCGCGTGAAGCATATCATGCATATGTAGCTAGCAATAACAGAACAGATTGTCTACATATATTTCAAGTGAAACGCTCCTGCCTTTTTGTTTCGACGTGCCTGCCTGCCTGCCTGCTTGACTGGACCTCTCGACTTTGTCCTCTCGCTGTTTACTGTTTCCGATCAAGAGCAAATCCATCGGGAAATATGAACCAGACGATTCAACAACGAGCACCTCATCAACTCTCAGCATAACTTGAGCACGCATCGCACAAACGCATCCCTTCAACCTATCCCCCTGGCAAGCCGTTTATTACGGAACATACTTGCCCCTGATTGGCCACACACGGCTCCTGGATCGGGAGTGCGCCAAGCTCCAACGACAACAGAGCCGGCCGACATCCTCAACAAGATTATTACGGAGTACATTTGGCAAGATCAACGAGGGGCAGTACACACAATAGACGCAGGGTCAGACGCACATGTGCATCTCTGCGCCGAGAGCCAGATTTCTTCATCAGTGCATCCATCAGCTGGGGCCCCGGACCCAGACCCAGACGCAGGACAGACGCAGGACCCGGACAAGGGAGGGAGGGAGGCCACTCCCATTTCGCGTCGCAATTGCGCGTCTAATACATACAAGCCGTTTGTCCATTTTTGATTTCGTCGGACCAAACCAGACCCCGGCACCGGCTCCAACAAGGAAGCTATTCCTGCGGGCTTGATCGGGACTGCAATCACCAGGCCACCAGGCGGCGTCTGGGACGCAATTTCAAGCCTCGCACGCCTGTTGCCGTCCAGTCAATCCGTCCATCCATCTGCCAACCAGGCTATAACCAGTTCGGTCCTAAGGCGACCGAACCCCCTGATCAGCTTCGTCCACTCTGGCCTTCCTCGGGTCGTCCGCCCTCTTTGCCTCCCAGCCTTATTACATTGCGCTCTCGACGCACTATTTGCTTTGCCGGCGCGGGTCCAACACGCAGCGTCCTTCAATAAATCCATCTCCCCCAGCATCTTCCCGAGCACCTGTGCCCTCTGTTGCCTGGAGCCCCCTTTGCGCCTGAGCAGCTTCCCTTTGTTTATGCAGTAGATCAACGCCCTGGCCGCCTGCGGTCCAAGTCTCCATCCTTCCCGGACGAAGCCGAAGACCACCATCACTCGTCCAACATCTGTGGCTCTGCTTCTTCGTTGCCCGGGTCATTCTCCGACAGCCTGCACAAACCTTTGTCCTGCAGCATTGACGAGACTGTCACCTTTGACATGGCGACCATCAACGAGCGTCCTATCCACCGTCCCGCGTCTCCCGAGACATCGCCCACTCTCGCCATCGGAGCCTGCCCTGAGCTGTCCCGATGCGTGTCGACTGCTTCATCCATGTCACATGCCTCGGGGACGGAAGTGAGCTCTCGAGATTCACTCGGCGGTGGTGAGCTCTTCTCACGCCAGTCGTCCGGTTCCTACCGATCATCGAGGCATTCAGATGTGTCCAACATTTCGAGGCAGTCAACGCACAGCGTGGACGCCAAGGGCCGCCGAAGGGGATACATGCGGCCGCAAGCCACAGACTTTGCCGCGAGCGCCAGATCGAGAGAAAGCGTCATGAGTTTGGGAAGCATTGCCCACCTACAGTACTATTTTGCTAGGACCGGTCTACTGGACGGCAAGGGAGGCCAGCTCGCACGCAAGAGGACAAATCAGCGGGCAACGCTGGACTTGTCTCTACTAGATGGGACGAGCACTGCTTCCCAGATCATTGGGCCAGACATGGATATGTCCAATGTGTCCGCGGACAGCACCACAGACCTGGGTGGCCACAACATGGAGGCCAACGCCAGCTTCAACGACGCAGTGGAATCCGTGACGGAACTTTCAGACGAAGATGGCTTTGAGGATAGCTTCGCAGAGTCCGACCCCGGCATGCTTCCTCCGACTGTCAGCACATATCACCAGAAAGAAACCCCAATTCCCAGGCCCCCAAAGATAGAAGAGTTGAAGGTGGAGTTGGAGACGTGCCTACACGACAGCCAAAAGGCTCTGGGCGAGGTCCAGGCCCGTAAGCTTGGGACATATCGAGAGTCGCCCGACATGCCAGAGCTACCGAATATGCCCGAGGAAAACACGCAAGATTGGTACGAGCTGCAAGGCATGCACATTCTCGACGTGGTTACTTTGGCCATTCGAGCGGCCAAGATGTACTACACAGCCCATGAGTTGCCGGATCGCCTGGACTCTATCAAGTCTGAGAAGCAGATTCGGGCAGATCTGTTGGCCGTGATGGAAGTATTGAAGCAGATGGCCACGAGAAATTTCAAGGGTGGCATGAAGGACGAGGAGATCAAGACCACGGTCGGCTGGGTCGAGTCCGTGTTTGATATTTTGAAACAAGAGCAGGACATTGAGTCGGCTGAGCGGGCTGAACGTGAGAGCTGGGTCTGGCTCCGTGGAGACTGGTCTGGTCGAGAGTATGAGCGAGAGAGGGCGTTCTTGTCGTCAATGGACCCAGGGGCAGAGCCTCTCCCCGAATGGACACCGCTCTCTGAAGCTTCAGGGTATCCAACGCCTTTTCTCCAGAGCCTGCAGAATGGCCTACGGCTTGTAAAGCTACACAATGCCGCGGTGAACAAGTCTAGGAGACGATTTGGGGCTATTCCGACCTTTCACACCGACACACAAAAGCCGTATCGATCGGCTGACAATCTTCGTTACTGGGTCAAGGCGGCTGAGCTCCGCTTTGAAGTAATGCTCAAGGTTGATGTACTTGGCGTGGTCTACAACCATGGACCTGAAGTGTGGCAAGACTTTGAGCACGCCATATTGAAATGGTGCAAGCATGTGCGGGAAGAGATTACCAGCGAGTTATCAGAATGATGGGGGGGTTTTTTTTTTTTTTTTATCCGTGTGCATTTACGGCCAAGAAGCGCGTTATGACTTATGTCAACATACCCGGAGTTGTGCTCGAGTTTTATTCCCTTCTTTTATTCGGGGGGGTTCTCTTTCGTCCAAGTACACTACAGGCCCGATTCGGGTCGACTTCACGGCAATGTCCCCCTCTCTGCTCTGGTATGCCTTGATATCCATCCATCCCTCCGCCGTGGGACTATGGGAAGAATCAGACAGCCTGATGGGAAAGCCATGCTATCTTGCACACGTGTCTTTGCTATTGGCGTCCTTTTTATTCAAGCTCCCAGACACGCATAGGCGCGCACACACGCAGCCCTCCCTAATTTCCTTTGTTGTTTGTGGCAAACACGCTACACTTTGTTCAATTCTTGGCAGGCGAGCGAATAGCATCTGCATTCATATGAAGCAAGCAAGCAAGCAAGCAAGCAAGATTCCTCAGCACATGCAGCTCGCGTATCCGTTCAACAATCTAATTTTTTTAGTATATGTGTATACCCCCAATAGCATAGGCTCAGGCGTAGGAACATGCAGCAATTGTTCGGGAATCAGATGGCACAGCTCAGCATTCATTGACCATTACACCTATATATATATATATATATATATATATATACACGTACATATATGTCCTGTTCCTTTGTGCCGTCTCTGCAGTGACACGACTAATTGCTGTGAAATGTTGGCCGATCACTCGACCTCGGGCCGTTTTCTGTTCCGAACCGGACCACAAGTGCGATTTACGAGATGGATGGCAGTGAGACTTGCTTGATTGGTTCCCAGACATGTGTTGCCCGATGATGGCATTTGAAGTAGGATTCGATTAGTTGGAGAATCTCCTCACTGGATGTCCACCTTTCGAATTTCAGTCCATCCCCTGTCCATCTTGGGCACCGTCACGACGAGCACGCCGTCCTCCATCTTGGCGGTGATGGACGAGCCGTCGACGTCTTCCTTGTCCGTGGCCATGCCGGGCGGGGGCAGAGTGATGTCTCGCTCGAAAAGGCCGACTCGTCGCTCACCAGACACGAGACCCCGGATGAGGTCTTCATCTCCGAGACGGTGCACGACGCCAGAGATTCTGAGGGTGTTTCTATCGGGGTTCCAGTCCACGCCGACGTCTTCTTTCCTGGCCCCGGGGAGGGCGACGTGGACGACAAAGGCCCGCTCCGTGTTGAACATGTCCACGGGGGGCGAGAACGAGTCGGCGTCGTTGGGGGTCTGGTTGTTCGTGCCGGATCGGTAGCGCTCAGCCTGGTCGCGCATGTTCTGGAAGAAGGGGTGGTTGACGAAGCCGCGCATCATGGCCGGGAAGTCGAAGCCGTTGCCGCCTGCGCCTGCGCCTGCGCCTGCGCTTGCGCTTCCTCGAGGGCAGTGTCGTCCTCGGTGATGCATGCCTCGACCGCGGTGCCATGCTGCTGCACCCGCACGCCGACCGGCAGCAGCAAAGCCGCCGCGCCCGCGATGACCGCCGGAGTCCCATCCGTACGGAGGTGGATATTCTCCTCCTCCATCTTCGGGGGCGACTTCGTCGGGATCGGGCACGTCGTCGGCGTTCGCCTTGACCGTGTCAGGAGAAGGCCCCTTGTTCTTCTCGTTTCCCTTGTCCGTGGCCTTTTCGGGCTCTTCTTCTTCTTGGTCACGGCCAGATCGATTGCCTTCCTCGTCTGTGCCCTCCTCGCCTTTACGACGATGACGGCGGCCCTGACGGCGGCTTTCGCGACGTTCTCGACGCTTCTCGCGTCGGCTCCCGTGGCCATGCTCATCGTCGCCGTCATGTCCGTAGTTATACCAGTAGTCACTCCAGTCATACCCTGGGTCCCAGGGGCTGTGACCTACTCCAGGCCCTGCCTGCGGAGGAGGGGGCACGCCGTGACGACCATGATGAGGCGGTTGAGGCGGGTGATGACTCTGACGAGGGTGAGGCGGCGGTCCATGGTGCATGCCGCCGCCGCCAAAGGGAAATGCACCTGAGAATTGAGGAAACGGGGGAGCAGCGTTTTGATGGTCAACACCTTGGCCAGGGGCACGGTTCTGCGCACCGCCAAAGTCAAAGCCGGAGATAAAGTCCCAGAACCCAGGAGGGTTGGAGGGTTGATGTTGCTGTTGTTGGTCTTGAGGTGACATATCTGGAGGTTGTCTGTTTTGTCAAAACATGTGTTGGAGGTGGTCTGTCCAAAGCGTGGGCTTTATTCTCTGGGGGGACGGACGGACGGAAATGCGCATCGACTTATTTATATGCTCGACTCATTTCGCCACGCGGCATCAATCATCTACTTCAAACCACGACGGCCAGGGCAAGTCCAGTTGGAACGCGTACGCCCACATGTTTCGCCCGGCACGCCGAACGCAAGGCGGTTAGCATGTCTGCGCTCGGAAAATAGAGTGCTCTATGTAGATAGTGACAAGGTTGTTTGTTCTCATACGACGACGACAAGGCAAATCGTCGCCGCGCGTCCCCGCCGTAAGCTGGATTCGCGGCCTCGGGCGGTTGAGGGGTGCCGACAGGTGTCGACAGGTTTCGACAGGTGTCGACAGGTGTCCTCGGGCTGAGTCATGGTGCGATTGGTGACGCCACCTTGTCTTGGTGACGCGTGGCTTTGGCAAAGAAGTCGTAAGCAGGAACCTGGCGAACCTCGCTCACCAGCATCCAACACATGATTCTGCGCATTGTCTATGCGAACGATGTTGTTCTCTACACTTTTTGGTGGCCCTCCGCCGCCGCCGCGTCCCCCCCGGCGCCATCTTGTCGTTCATCAATGAGCTCGGAGTCACGACTTCAAGAACTTTGAACGGTGCCTCGACTTGTGCTTGTTCTGGACCCTGCAGCTTTAGCTTTGGTTGAAGATGATGATTCAACTGATCTTGACATGCCTGAGTGCCGCAGCCTGAGTGCCGCATTCAATTTTCGCCCGAAAGACACCGGAATGGGTGGCTATTCCCAGTGTCCAACCAACGCAGAAAGTCTTGAATGGTCAATCAGATTTCCGCGAGACTGAGAGTCAGGACTACTTCCGCCTAGTGCCTGGGGAAACGGTCGGGCTCTTCCAAGCACCATATCCTGTGAAGGCTGTGAGCTTCTTCAAGAGCACGACCACGGGCCTCGTCACGGAGGTTCGAGCTGTATTCGATAAGGATGGCAAGAAGCCCAAATCATTTATCCGCTAGGTGCCGAAGGGATCCCGGGCAGTAGAAGTGCGTGTGCGCTCGCACCTCTTCGAATCGGGGACAATATGATGCATGTTGAAGGCGGCTTTAAGAATTTTCTATGAACCCTGATAGCGAGACGATCCATCGGGCTGCTTCAATCTCGGCTGGGTTTGATGAAGCACGCAAGACAGGTCCTCGGCCCAAGGTTCCCAACAAGAGTGAACAAGATCCTCCGAAGAGCGTCAGGTTCCAGGCCATGCGCATAGCCTGTAGGCTAATTTGTAAGTCTAATAAATAAGGTTCATTCGTGATGTAGTTCTCAACCGCATTGTTTCGCTAAATGAAGACAGTGCTAAAACAAAAACCGAACACGGTAGAAGAGTAGCAATACAGTGGGGTGTAGATGTGTTGCCCGATGGCGGATACAGCGTCTATGACAAATAAATCTGCACCTACAACCGGATCGGGGGAGCTAAAGATGCACGTTGCTAAACGTGATAATTTATAATAAAAGCATATAATCTATAATATAATAGCTTTCTCTATAAAAGAGAAGCTTTTATTCTTCTATTTATATAATAAAAGATAGCTTTAATCTAATCCTTTTTTAACTTTCTTTATCTTACTAGAGAATATCTTTTTAAGTTATATGCCTAATGTATATTAGTTATAAGCCTAGGAGGTATATACCTATAACTTTCACTAAGTCCCTTATATATAAGATATATATATATATTATGCCTTACTTACTAATAATACTTATAATAAATATAATAACCTCTTACTACCTAAGTCTTAAGACTAATATTAAGCTAGTTTTATTTAATAAATAGGAAAAGTAATATAAAGTATTAAAGTAAGTTACCTAAAGCTAAGAGATTTAGAAAAGGGTTAATCCCTAGCTTCTAAAGCTTAACTTTAACTATTTAGAAAAGCCCTTTACTATTATACTAGAGTTATATAAAGCTTTTATTATAAAGAACTAAGGAAGTAATACTATAAAGCTTACCTTTTAAGAGGCTTTTTTCTTCTTATTTTATAAGTTTATATCTAAGTACTAAGTATATAAAGTAATAAAGTCCTAAGAAAGAACTATTAAAACTTAGATTATAAGCACTATTAATCCTAATACTTATACTATAGTAATTAATAAGATTAAAGAAAGTAATATAAATAATAAAAAGCTTACTTTTTACTAAATCTTTATTAAGCTTAAAAAGAGGTTTTCTCCTAGGTAAGTAATTATTAAATTAAAGGTATTAGCTAAGTATATAGCTTACCTTAATAATACTAAATATACTAATATTTAATTTAAGTATTAGATTAAGTAATAAGGGAAGCTATACTAAAAAGTATTAATATATAAGATTAATAAGGTTTAGGGTTTTAATATAATTTATAACTTTATTATAGCTATTAGTATATACTTTAACCCTAAATAAGTAAAAACTAAGATTATATAACTAGTATAAACTTCTAATTCTCTTTCTAAAGAAATAACCCTTTAAGGCATTACCTTTAAGTATACTAGATATTATAAGGTAACTTAAGCTATAAGCTTTACCTCTAGAAAAGGAAGCTATATAATAACTCTTAGGAATTACTTAAACTAAAAAAAAGAGAAACTATAAGGCTAAAAGAATAATAGCTTAAAGAAATACCCTTACTATATAAAAAAGGTATTAACTATATACTTTTAGTCTCCCTAAGTATACTATAGCTTATACTATATAGTAACTAGTAAAAAGGTTCTAGGATTTAAGCTTTTTATAAAGGTTAACTATAAAAAGGTTAAGAAATACTATAAAAGCACTAAATAAAAGAACTTATACTCTAAGGTTATAAAGGATAAGTAAATAGTAAAAGGTATTAAGGATTATAAAGAAGAAAAGTTACCTAGTGCTATTATAGTAGTAATTATTAACCTAAAGATTCTTAAGAGTATTTCTCTAGCTTAGGAAAGCTATATAATACTTAAGAATATAAAATATATACTCTTTAAGAGCACTCTCTTTAATAACTATAGTGCTTTATATATTATAAATAATATTAATTACTTTAAACTAGGAACCTTTAAGGAAATATTTAATAATTACCTTAAAGTAAAAATAACCTTATTTTAAATTACTAGAAAAGGTACTTATATAATTAAGAATATTTTTAATAAGCTAAAGGGAAACCTTATAGAAAGCCTTACTTTATAAAATATTATACTTATTCCTAGGTTTTATATAAATATTATATTAGAGAGCTTTCTTTAAAAGAAAGGTATTTAGTATTATAAAGCAAACTACTCTTTATATATTAAACCCTTTTATAAGAGCTTATTATTAGTAAAGCTTTAAAGAAAGTATAATATTATATTCCTTTAATATAAGCTTTTTTTCTTTTATAAAAGTCCTAACTAAGTAGTAAATTTATCTATACTACTAGTAATATTCTTAATAATTAATTTAAAAGTATATAATAATACACTATACTTATAATATAGTTAACTAAGTAAAGATCTATGCCTTATATATATAAACCCTAAAGAACTTTAGTATTTATATTCTAGGTACCTTGGTAAAAATACTTTAGCTAAGAGTTATACTTATATAAGGGAAGTATAATTATATAAAACTAAGTAAAGAGACTATAAGATATATTCTCTAGTTTATACTTACTAAGTTATTTTAAGAAAACTACTAAAATATATATTACTAAGGTTATTTTAGAGGATTTATTAGGATCTTTAAGACTATAAGCCTAGTTATAATAGTATAAACTAGCTAATAGTTATAAAAGATAAGTTCTTAGGTATAATATATGTTTATATATTACCTAATAAATTATAGGTAATAGTATTTAATGTGTTAATCTATATTAAATAATGGATTATAAGGTAATTTAGATTATTAATTATAAAGATTAGGCAAGATTATAAAGAAGCTATTATTAGTTAATTTAGTAATATAATCTTTTAGATATAGGTATACTTATAAGGCATTAATCTTAAGCTTATGCCTTTATATACTTATAAACCTAATAAAGTTATAAAGAGAGTAAAATAAATAATTATATTATAATTAAATATAATGCTTATAAGTATATAGCTTTTACTAAACTTATAGTTAGAGAGTATATAAGTAATAGCGTACTTATATAATATAAGTCCTATTTAATAATCTAGGTAAAAAACACTATTAGAAACCCTAGAAATCTAGTTTTAAGATAATACTTAACTTTTAATTAGGGAGCCTATAGCTAACTTAAGGCTAGATTAAAGCGAATTATATATATATAGCTACTATGCTTATTCTCTTTAGAGGGATTATAAGGCTAATAAATATAGATAGTTTTATAAGACTAATCCTAGGGGTTATATTAGATATCTTATTAAGTACTTTACCTCTAATATATATTATATCTAGATTTTAAGACTAGGAAAAGTTATAATAATAAGAAACATTATATTTAATAAGTTAATTTTTTATAATCTAATAAAGAAGAGCATAATAAAGCTATTAATTAATAAGCTTAAGGCATATTTCTAATCCCTTAAAATTAACACTAAATTAGATAAAGAATTAAATCTTTTCCTTATACTAACTTTAATTAAACTATAATAAGATTAAACTAAGAGTTTAAACTTAGGGGTAAAAGCTTTATAGACTTCTTAATAAAAGAAAAAAGAAGCTATATACCTTAATAAGTAAATTAGACTTTAAATACCTTAGCTATTACTAGATCTAATAATTAAAAAGTAAGAGACTTTTAATCTAAAAGCTTAGTAAAGTAAGAAGAAGTAAAACACTTTAGATTTATATACTTAAGAGAGTAATATAATAATAGATTTAATAAGTAATAAGTAAGATACTACTATAAGGGCTTAGGAGAGCTAATATCCTTATAAGGTTTTAGAATACTAAGTATATAATACTAAGGACTAAGTTATTAATAACTTAATAGATAATAAACTACCTAAGCTAAAAAAAGAAGTAAAGAAAAACTAGTAATAAGATAAACCTATAGGAGTAAATACTAGACTAGCTACTTATATAAAAGGCTTAAGGGGATTACTAGCTATATAGTTAGAAATTATAAAGAGTCTTAGAATAATAATATAAGAAAGTATATAAATAAGCTTAAGGTTATAAATAAAGAGAGCTTAAGGTAATATTTTTTCTTATACTTAACTAATAAGAAGAAAGAAAAAAGGACTTAATAAAGCTCTTATTAATAGCCTCTAGGACTTAAAGGATCTCTTTACTAAATTTAGGAAGACTAAGAAAGGAGATTCTTATAAGCTCTTTCTAGGAGATTAGGATTTTAAGAGCTATAAAACGGTTTTTTTAGTAATTAATACGTATTATAATAAAGAAAATAAATTATACCTTAACCTAAAGAGAAAGGTAAGGACTATTTATTAATCTAATCTTACTAAACCTCTAAAGTTATAGAAAAAGGTAAAGGATTATTTATTTAAAGAGAAATAGTTAAAAGCAATAAATAAAGAGATTAATAAGCTAAAGGAATAAGGAATATAGTGGTAAATAAAGCGTTCTATAGTATAATTAAAGCTATTACTATTAAAATAAGTGTTTTCTTATAAGTTTAATAAGAAGGGGATGTTAATCTATTATAAAGCATAATTATATATACGCGAAGATCTCTAAGATATCTCTATAATTAAACAAATCTATGCTATAACACTTACTACTTATATATTCTATATATTTATAGCTTTAGTTACTAGGTTTAATCTAGAGACTAGGTAGTATAATATTAAGAATGCCTTCCTTTATATAAAATATAGAAAGGATAAAATACCTATAACTTATAAACTTCCTAAAGGTTTTATAATCCTTAGAGAATATATAGAATTACTTAAGGCTTTTTATAAACTAAGGGACTCTTTATAACTATATTTTAAGAAATTAAGTAAATCTCTTATAAAGCTTAGGCTTAAATTAAGTAAAGAAAAGCCTTACTTATTCTATATAAAAGATTAAACTATTTTCCTTATATTCTTTATAGATAATATTCTTATAGTGTTTTATAAGGATAATAAAGGCATTACTAACTATATGTGATGATCTAGGCTTTGCCTAGACCTAGCAATATAGGTGTCAATTGCACAAGTTACAGGGACTTGTACAATGCGTATTCTTTTGTTGCCTTCTATGGCGCAACGGAATTGGGGTTAAACCCACATGGTCGCGCAGGCACCCGCGATTAGCCCTTAGGGCTAGACTATGACACTATATTTCTAAGGGCCTAAAGGAGGTATATAAATTAAATAAGAAAGGTAAAGTAAGATTTTTCCTAGGGATCTAGATTATTAAAGACTAAGAATAATAAAGGGTATATCTTAGTTATAAGGTATATATTAATAAGATTAGGGAAAAATTTAGGTAAGTAAGAAAAGGTACTTTCCTTACTATACTAATCCTAGTAGTAAAGTATTATAAGTTTAAGGGTAAAGCTAAGAAGTAAGTAATAAAGGTTTACTAGGAAAAGATTAGATTAATCCTATATACTATAATTATAATTAAACCTAATATTACTTTTATAGCGGTAAAGTTATTATAATACCTTATAAATCTAGAACTAGAGTATATAAAGGTAGTAAACTAAGCTATTTACTACTTACTTATTATAAGTAAACTCACGCTATACTATAGTATAACTACTAAACTTTAAGCTCTTTAAATCTTAAGTAATACCTTCTTTATAAATAATCTTAAGACTTATAAATTATTATAAGAATACTTAATTACTCTCTTTAGTAAACTAATTATCTAGAAAGCTATATACTAAATAATAGTAACTATATCTATAATAGAGGCTAAATTACTTACTTTATAATAGATAGTAAAGGAGACTATAAGTCTATAGCGCTTATTTAGGGATATTAAATTTAATACTTATAAAGATTAGGTTATTAATTATAATAATTAATAAATAATTTAGCTTATACTTAATAAGAGTAAATAATTAAATACTTAACTATATTATATTAATATTTATAATATATAGTTAAAGCAAGAATTTAAGAAAGGAAGCTTTAAAATTATATATTTACTAATAGAAAAGATGCTTACTAATAGATTTATAAAGGCATTAAATTATTAGCACTTTAAACGCTTTAGATTTATACTTAGTCTTATAGATTTATATATAATATATAATATTTAAAGCATATAAGTTATAAAGGAATTATAGGTATGTTAATAAGGGGGTATAAAATTAATTACCTTAGAAATACATAAAGGCCCCCTCCTTAGTAAGTAAAGCGCTACTAAGGTAAATAGGATTAATAAAATAAAGACTCTAAAACACTATTATATAAAAATATATATATAAATACTATTTTAAACAAAGGAAATAAACTTATATAAGAAGGTAAATAACCTCCTTAAGTTAGGCTATTACTATAGTTACCTTCTCCTTAACTACTACTAAAAAGCCCTTAGTAGTATCCTTAGCCCTAATACTTAGATTAATAACCTTACTATATATAGAATCTAGCTCTATAATAAGTTTTAATTAGAGTTATAGTGCCTTATAGCACTGCTTTACTATTTATATATATATAAGTAAAGGATTAAAGGAAATTATAATTAAAAGCGCCTTAAGTGTCTTTATCTAGTGCTAATAATATTTACTTAGTAAGGGGAATATAAGTATTATATAAAGGTAAGTAATAGTAATTACTAACCTTATATAAGTAATATCTCTAAGATTATCTAGACTTAATCTTAAAGTAATAACCTAAGTTACCCTTACTTATAAGGCTTACTTAAATATACCTATTATAGGGAATATTATACTTAGGACCTTAAGGAGTAAGTAATTTAGGCTATACTATTAGTATATACTAAAGAGAAAGGGAAAGTATAGTATTAATAAGTTATTTCTATAAAATTTATAGAGAATTATACCTTAAGTATTCTCCCCTTACCTAGGCCCTTATAGAATATAAGGTTTATAAAGAAATATACTTAAGGTATTCTCCTTACTTCTCTATAAGAGATAGTAACTTACTAGTAAGTAACTTAGCACTAATTAGTAAAGAATTACTAATAAGTAACTTAAACCTAGCTAGAGAAGGTAAAGAATTATTATAAGCTATACTAGGGCTTAGATAAGAATATATAGCTAAATTAACTATAATATAAGTAATTTACTAAAGAGTAATTAAGCTCTCCTAGGAGTAAAGATTCTTTTTAACCTAAGTATATATATTAGAATTTATATTAATTAAAATATAGGCTAGTTAATAAAAAGTATATTATAAAGGAAAGAAAAGGAAGCTTATAACTATTATATTAAGAGATTCTTTATAGGAGAGAAGTGTAAGTATAAAAGTAAGAGAGCTTACTTTAAATTTATATTAAATTTAGGTATTACTAAAACACTATATATTTACTAGCTAAGATATTAGTTAGTAATTATAATAACCTTAACACTAACTAAGGGGTGTGTTACCTAATAGCGAATATAGTGTCTATAATAAATAAATCTACACCTATAACTAGATTAGGGGAGCTAAAGATATATATTACTAAACGCGATAATTTATAATAAAAGCATATAATCTATAATATAATAGCTTTCTCTATAAAAGAGAAGCTTTTATCCTTCTATTTGTATAATAGAAGATAGCTTTAATTTAATCCTTTTCTAACCTTCTTTATCCTGCTAGGGGATATCTTTTCAAGTCACGTGCCCAACGCACATCAAGATGTAGATGACAGTAAAAAGGTGGGGCGTTGGCGTGGCACAAGTACCAATGACAAGCTCGTCGCATAACAGCCCGTCCATCCTGTTGTCACTGGGCAAAAAAAATCCCAGCTTCCGTCCTCTGTGCATCCCATCTCCATTGCAACGTAACGCAGCGCAGCGCATTTTACCCAACAAGAAGCATCATGGACGCCAAACCCCTCGCTTTCCGTACGTTGGCTCCGAATCACTCTACTGACTCATCACGTACTGACCGCTCGATTCGCAGCCTCGAGCTCGGCGCAAGCCGTTCCCGCCGCGACATCCGACAACGCCACGAAGCCAAAGGTCAGCAAATGATGCGACGAAATCTCCACCCGTGCGATGCCGAGCACGAGATTCACGAAAGCTAACGTCTAGACAGCCATGCTGTGTGTGCAAGGATGAGAAGTCGAAGCGAGACGAGTGCATGCTGTTCTCGAATGCGTCAGATCCGGCGGCCGATTGCAAATCCTTTGTCGAGCAATATAAGAGCTGCATGGCTGGTTTCGGATACAAGGTGTGATTTCTGGCGAACCTGGGATATACCACCAAGGAAATGTAAAAACACCATGTATACTATTTGTGCACTGAACGGATACGGGAAGGTGGGGAAACAAATATAATGCCACCGGGTCACCCTCCTCTCACGACGTCACGATTCCGTTCCATCACTCGTCTGCACGCTGCGCACGTGTGGTAGAAAACAAATTTCGATTCGTGATATGAGCCAACATTTCATCAGGCAAGCATTCATTGGGAATCAAAACAACCAACGTCCTGAGAAACCGCAATGTGGACTGGACATCTCACCCTTTGCCACGGGGCAGCTTGCCACTCAAAGCCTCCAGCGACAGCTGGGCCTCGTCCCGTCTTCCCCTGTACCCTGCCAGAATCATCTCCTCAACCTCCTGCATCTGCGAATGCACGCCAGCCACAACGTCTAGCATTCTAGCCTCAATCAGCTTCCTCTTCTCAACAAGGTCCATGACTCTCTTTAGATTCTGGGCCAGCCTTTCAGCACTATCACCAGGGGTTAGCGGTGGGTTTCCCAAATCATATCAAAAACACACTGGCACACTTGGCTGACCAGTTTCGACGATTTTCCTCTCCAACAGCCATTGCTTGCTGACGCACCGAGGCGAGCGCCTTTTCCGCCTGGACAAGAACAGCTTTCGCTCGTTCGTCACGCTCCTTTTTCAGCTGTTGAATTGTAGAGGGAATTAGTTCCACTTTGACATCAGGTGTGATGCAGCGAGCCATAGCACCTGCCTCGTAGATTCGCTTTGGTGCTTCCATGGCTATGACGCTGGGATCAGAGTCATCCCCGGACCGATTTCGCGTGCTTCGTCGAGCCATTGGAGAGGCAGCTAATTTTCTTCAGATACTATGGTGCTGTTCCGAACAATTGGGAAGGCGTCTTGGAATGCTCATGATTGAGGCTGCAAATTGTGTCGCCCAGAGTTTTTCTTCTTGGAAGGGGGGTGCTGGTATCCGTGGCAAGGAAGGCACGACTGACAGCAGTTGCCCCCTTTCCATACGATGGCATTTACGCAAGGTACTATAACGTTTCGTAGCATATGCAAACAGGCAAAAGAAGATCCTTGGTATCACAATGTGTCCCCTTTGTACTCTATTCCTCTTTTGTTTTGGTAGATATGCCATACATCGACCTACTGAAGGCTCTCATCTACCTCGTCAGGGCAATGTCGTCTATTCTCAGAATCATCTTCACAGTCTCCGCCGCCAGCTCAATCGCACTCGTGCTCACCAACAGCGGCTGCAGCACATTTTCTTTGGAAATGTTTGTGTTGACACCACCAGATTTGATGCTGACTCCGGCATTCTTTTCTCCCATTTCGTGTCGATGTCTCAAATCTGTGACCACCTTGATGCTATTCAAGCCAGCATTCTCTGCCAATGTCGTAGGAACAACCTCCATGGCGTCTGCGAAGGCTTTCCAGCAGATGGCCTCTGTGCCCGTGAGGCTGCGGGCCTGTTTAGACAACTGAGCCGCAATCTCAATCTCGGCGGCACCACCTCCAGCAATGAGAGCCTTCTTCTTCACCAGACATCGCATGACGCAGAGCGCATCGTGCAAGCTTCTCTCGGCCTCCTCCAGAATCAGCGAATTGGCTCCCCTGACGACGACAGACACGGTCTTTCCGCTAGCCTTGGCACCAGTGACCTTGACCATTCGAGAGCCTGATGACTCAGCTTCTTCAACCAGTTCCGCATAACCGAGCTTGTCTTCAGTGAAAGAGTCGATGTCGGCTATAGGCTTGCACCCTGTCGACTTGCAAATGAATTCTACTTCGTCTCGCTCCATGTCCTTGATGGCTAGGATGCCCAGCTTGGCCAAGAAATGCAGGGATAAGTCGTTGACAGCATCGCGGAGGATTGATTTTTGGATAAGAAGGACATTGCACTTGGCCTTCTTAATCTTCTTGGCCATATTCAAAAGATAGAGACGCTCTTCCTTGACAATCTTGTCCATCTGTCTGTAGTCGTTCACCTGAATGGTGTTCTCCATCTAGAAAAGGGGAAAAGAGTTAGCATGGAAGACTGAAAATAATCCTTGATTGGATCTGGCATCTTACATCAGGCTTGGGCGGGCTAAGCTGGAATTGAATCAAGCCAATGCGTGCCTTCTCCATACGGGTAGGTCCACCCGCGTTCTTGAGGACTGGCTGGTGCAGGACCAGGCCAGGAACAAGCTCGCTGTCTTCGATAGTTCCTCCAACCTTCTTCACAATGCGAATGTTTCGTAGGTCCACATTATCAGCCGTCTTGACATCAATGATCTTGGTCACGGCGTTGACAGCCATGGGGCCCAGCAAATTCGAGTATTGTGACACAATCTTGGATGACAGAGACGTGTTGGCGGCCTGCAAGAGAGCAGAGGTATCGCTGAGGGTGATGGGTTGGGACATGTCATGCAAAACTTCAACGGCGGCGGCGGATGCGCGCTGGAAGGCCTCTGAGATGACGGAGGGGTGGACACCCTTGGACAGAAGTCGATCTGCAGCACCGAGCAAGCTTCCGCAGATAACAACAACTGAAGTTGTGCCATCACCGGCTTCAACGTCCTGGGCCCCAGCCACATTCACCAGCATCTTGGCGGTAGGGTGCATGACTGACATGCTTTTCAACATGGTGTGTCCGTCGTTCGTAATGATGGTCTCTCCTTTTCCACTTCGAATCATCTTGTCCATGCCTCGAGGGCCAAGAGACGTTCGAATGGCATCGGCAACAGCTTGAAACTAACTTAGTAATTTTCAAACAATCGTACTGCGGTGGGATGATCGTACCTCGAGCAGCGACAATGTTGGATGATCGCACAGCCATAGGCTTCTCCTTGTCCTAAGAGCCTGTTAGCGGGGTGGTTCTTGATAGCTTGGGATAGCAAAGCAGCTCAAGCTCCTCGTACCCTGAAGGTGGCATTTTGGGACTGCCCAGCAGAGACTGCTGATGCTGACATGATGGCGACGAATGTGAGCTGCCGGCGGGGTTCGTCGAGACTTGTGTGTTTGACAGCGAGTTTGATGCCGAAACGCTGGATGGCGGGATGCTGGCGGGATGCTGGCGGGATGCTGGCAGCCTGGTTGAGAACTTGAGATATCCCACCTTCTTACTCCGCCATGGGCGGTCTCCAGAAATTTTGGCGTCGGGCCACAGATTATCCACGCTCCGACTTGCACATTTGTGCTGTGCCACCTGGTGAGCACCTGGTGAGCACCTGGTGAGCACCTGCACCCAGCCAGCCCCAACGCGGGTTAGCGCCAGCAGGGCCTGTGCACGCAGCTCAAGGCAACCTAACAACTCAGATTACGGAATGCTCTCATTGCCTACAAAGACATCATACAACGAGTCTTCCATCCGGCCTCCCATCATTTACGTAACGACTGTTCGTTTCGCTTGATCATCACCGCGTGTACCCGACCTCGCCCAGGCCAACTTACTCAATCTTCTTCTTCTGTCGGCAACGCGCCTAGTAGGCGGATCTCCATCATGGTAAGCCCCCTCCCTACCTTCGCCTCTGCAACGGTATTAAGCCACTAACTATTGCTAGCCTTCGGCGACTGGCTCAAGCTGGGAGAAGTACCAGAAGAAGTTTGCCGATGATGAGATAGAAGAGAAGAAGATCACCCCCCTCACAGATGAGTATGAGTAACCCATCTGACATCGCGCCCCCGTATTTGTCGACTAAGTCCATTTCAAGGGATATTCAAGTTCTCAAGACCTACGGCGCCGCGCCATATGGTGCGGCGACCAAGAAGCTAGAGAAACAGATCAAAGAGAAACAGCAAAGTGTGGATGAAAAGATTGGCGTCAAGGTATGTGCTATCCAAATCATAGGTCTGCCGAAAGTGCGTCTAACGCAGCACAGGAATCCGACACGGGTCTTGCACCTCCGCATCTGTGGGATGTCGCCGCCGATCGACAACGAATGAACGAAGAGCAGCCCTTCCAAGTTGCACGATGTACCAAGATTATCGAAGACGAGAAAGGCGACGAGTCAAAGAAGAAATATATCATCAATGTCAAGCAGATTGCCAAATTCGTCGTGCAGCTGGGAGAACGCGTGAGTCCGACCGATATCGAGGAGGGCATGCGTGTTGGTGTCGACCGCAACAAGTATCAAATCATGTTGCCGCTGCCACCTAAGATCGATGCCAGCGTTACCATGATGACTGTGGAGGAGAAACCCGATGTCACATATGGCGACGTTGGAGGCTGCAAAGAACAAGTTGAGAAGTTGAGAGAAGTTGTCGAAATGCCTCTGCTGTCCCCTGAACGCTTCGTCAATCTTGGGATTGAACCTCCCAAGGGCGCGCTACTCTACGGCCCCCCTGGTACAGGCAAAACTCTGTGTGCTCGCGCCGTAGCCAACAGAACAGATGCTACTTTTATCCGAGTCATTGGTAGTGAACTGGTCCAGAAGTACGTCGGTGAAGGTGCTCGAATGGTGCGCGAACTGTTTGAGATGGCGCGGACAAAGAAAGCCTGCATCATTTTCTTTGACGAAATTGATGCTGTCGGCGGTGCCCGATTTGACGATGGTGCTGGCGGCGACAACGAAGTGCAGAGAACCATGTTGGAACTCATTACCCAACTAGATGGTTTCGATGCGCGAGGAAACATCAAGGTCATGTTTGCCACCAACAGACCTTCCACATTAGATCCCGCGCTGATGAGACCGGGCCGTATTGACCGAAAGATTGAGTTCTCACTGCCCGATCTCGAGGGTCGAGCCAACATTCTTCGCATTCACGCCAAGAGTATGTCGGTCGAGCGAGATATTCGATGGGAGCTTATTTCTCGTCTGTGCCCCAACGCGACTGGTGCAGAGCTGAGGAGTGTGTGCACTGAAGCCGGCATGTTTGCCATCCGAGCAAGGAGAAAGGTAGCTTCGGAGAAGGACTTTTTGAGTGCTGTGGACAAGGTCATCAAGGGCAACCTCAAGTTCAACTCGACGGCTACGTACATGCAATATAACTAGAGCGGACTATTTGTGTATTTTAAAGAACTTTTGGTGTATGATAATGGGAGGAATACAAGGGCTTGAGCTTCTAAAAGTCGAGAGATCACTAATGCCGTAGCCGACGTTTACATAGAGGCAGGCGTTTGGCGACATCTTGTCCTCGATCGCGTCACGTGGATGGGAAAGTAAATTACAGCATTTATGGGTAACGTAGGAAGCAGCGAAGCAAACTAAGCAGAAACGCGTTTCATAATTTCCAAAAGACGAGGTGATACCTTTGAAAGTCTCAAAAGCCGATGCCTGAATTAGTAAGTAAACTATCCATCCACGAGGGCTTGTGGTGTATGATGTGGATGTATGCTATTTAGGAGATAAACGTCTTTCCCATATTTTTCGAAGAAGAAAAACCTCCGTTTGATCGAAACATCCCATCCTTTATGATATCCTTTGGCAGAAAATCAAAAATAAACCTGATCCATGATGCAGTGGCGAAGGAAATGCAAGAATTGGAAAAAAAAAAAAAACCCCCTTTTCTGCATGTATGTGCAAGCAAGCCTTATCAACAAGATACATGGCCATGATATGGGAGTCATCAATCATTATATCCTTGTTCACTGCCGCGAATCCCAGCCTTCAAGCACCAGGCATGCCGGACAGACATCCCAAGCAGACGACTTCCCCTTGGCGGCCTCTCTCAACGCAGCACCTGCTGCATACGACAGATCTGTGACCGGAAGCAGCCCATCCTTTACCCCATCGTCGTTCTTCATTCTCTTGCTTCTCTCCATTTCCTCCCTGTTCATATCGTTGTAGATCCGCCTCGTGATGCTGAGGCTCCCCGTCTGCCTCGGCCGTCATGTCGTCTGCGTCACCCATGTGGAATGACCGCGAGAGCATCTCCTGTTCCGAGATGACGGACATGCCGTCGTCTTCGTTCCACCCGTGGCACAGCCTGACACACACGAAGCATGCTACTTCTCCGCATCCCTCGCATTGCGCGAATGAGTCGAGATCCGACTTCTTGGTGGGTCGTCTGTGGCAAATGTAGCATGGGGCCAGTACGGCGGCAGTAGTAGGCCGGAAGGGTGTCTTGCCTCCTACATGTATGTTTGGTTGTTGGTCTGGAGGTATTTTCTGCTGTGATGGGCGACGTCGGTGTGCTGCTGTTGCGAGGCCATCGCGGCCGAGACAATGGATGTTGCTGTTCTCATCTTCGGAGGAGGAGGTGATGCGGGCTCGCTTGGGTTTGGACGACAGGGGGAGGACTCTGCGGGACGGGCCAAAGTCCTGCGCCGCGTTCAGTAGGTAGTGGTCTTGGTGCCTATCTTGTTCGTAAGGTCGGTGAATGCTGCTGTGTTCGTCGTCGTCCCGTCGTCGCTTGCGTGTTGATTGAACGTCGTTGTCAGTGACAACAAAAGGCATGGTTTCAGTCTGTATGGATTTGCAAGAGGGGACGGGACGGGACGGGACGGGACGGCTTGGTCGGAATGCGATGCCTGTACTTGGTCACGAGCTGCAGCTAGATTCTGCGAGTAGGAAATAGTGAAAGACTTCATGCCAGTGGGAAGCGGCTTGGGCCAGGAGTGCTCTTGTTGGGCGCTTGGATTTTGGATTAAATGGCCGACGAGGTTCGTTGCCGACGAGCGGAGCGCCGCCCTGCAGCTCTCAAATTGGACCCATCAATATCCATCGGCGTATGTACGGAGTATGTTTGGGCAGAGTAGGCCGGGCCACTGACAGTGAGTCGCTCCGTTAGTTACAGTGGGTACACCCCACCGTACCAACCAGGCTCAATTGTTTCGTTGTGCCAGCCGGCTCAAGTCCTCAGGACTCTTCAACATTCTCCCTGTCCGTATTAATAATCCGTGTATGTCCAATCCATAATAATAAGTGCAATCTAAACCATCAGTGCAAGTCATGATTGTCAGGTCGTAGTATCCGCCACGTCCAAAGATATTCGAGTTGTTCGTCGTTGCGCTCCACATGTCATCCAGCCGTCAAATTAGTGCGCAAACACATATCCTGATAGCTACAACAAAAGTAAAAAGACATTGAAATTGGTTCACCTGATTTACACTCTACCATCCGTCTTTCCTTCATTTTTGAAACCCACCATCCCTCCGTTCTAGCCGCGTCCACCGACAAAGGAGCTTCTCTAAGGGGGGAGACTAGTATACACATGATGCACAGCCGGAACGCTGCTTAGCGACGCATCTTGGATTCCGCAGGGGGGTCGTAGGCCAGCTTTCTCGACTTCAGCCATGCCCACTTGTATCGCTTAACCCAAACACTGATGGCCCATAGAGTCGACGTGACAATGAGAACCTTCAAGCCCATCTTCTTGCGGTCGTCCATTTCGGGCTCAGCAGCCCAGTTGAGGAACTCCACAACGTCCTTGGCCATCTGAGAGGTGGAAGCAGGAGTTTCATCCTCGTACTCAACAAGGCCGTCATAGAGAACACGAGCCATACCGATGCCAGTTCCGGGGAAGTAGGGGTTGAAGTTCATGCCAGGGGCGACCTGAGCACCTGCAGGAGGCTCCTCAGGGTAACCAGTCAACAAGCTGAAGATGTAATCGCAGCCGCCGTGGCGACCCTTGACGATCAGGCTCAGGTCCGGGGGAAGAGCACCGTTGTTGGCAAATCGGGCAGCCTCTTCATTCTTGTAGGGGTCGGGGATATAATCGGCCAGCTTTCCAGGCCGCATCTGGATCTCGCCCTGCTCATCGGGCTCGCCGGGGTATTCGTTCTCCTCGGCGAGAGCCTTGGCTTCATCGACGGTCAAGACGGCGCCGACCAGTGTTCGGTAAGGGATTCGGCTCAGAGAGTGGCATGAAGCGCAAACTTCACTGTAGACCTTGAAACCACGGCGAAGACTAAGAGAGCAACGTTAGGGGCAAAATAAAGAAGACTTAAGAAAAAGGAAAACAAGTTTCCTGTCCAGGCATGTATGTGCTTGGCAGCATTTGCCGAGGGAAGACAGAACTTACGCCTGGTGGTCGAAAGTCTTCAACCACTGCTGGTGAACCCAAGGATAAGACGTGGCATGCAGACTAAAGAGATAAGTTAGCAACTTTAGTGGGCAAAGTAGCCCGTAACCCGAACACGGCTATCTATGCCACACACAGCTATGGTGGTCGGCAAGACCGCCAACGGGCTCATGGTAATCGAATTCTTGTCAAACGTACCCTTCTTCAGCAGGGCTTGCGGCAAAGACCACAGGTCCATAGAGATGATAGTACCAAGCGATGGAACCGGCAGCGACGGTGGTTGAGGCAATAGCAGCGAAGTTGAATCGCGCAGGAGAGGCTTCTCCGGCAGCACCCGAGCTCGTGGAGGCGGCGCGCTGTACAGCAAAATAATTAAAAGAAGAAAAAAAAACATCAGCATCGGATTCCTGAGCGAGTAATGGATACGCAAGTCGATTCATGTGGTTTCATGGCGTTGGCGCAAGTGCTGATTGACATCCCTCGGTTTTCACAAAACCGGGGGGCAGGGCAGGAAGTCGAGCCGGAAATGTGAGGCCATCATACCTTGGAAACATTGTTCACGCCATTTCGGAACCCATTGAGGGTGCGCGTCGAGCGCAAGCAAGACCTTGCCAGCATAATTGGCAAGCTATACCGTAGCCGTGATGGAAGCCGTGATGGAAGCCGTGATGAGGGTGTGAGGCTATGGTCGAATCGATTTCGAGGTCGGGGGTTCGAGATGGCTCAGCAGGAGAGGTCATACCCATCAAGAAAATCCAGCGTTCCGAAATGGGCCGATGCTGATTGGTTCAAGTCACGTGCCGCTCCAGCCTAGGCAAGATCCAGGCCACAACATTCGGGAGGAACTGGTCTCGACGCTTGCCAAGTGGCACCAGCTGGCAGCTCCGTCCTTGGGCCAGTCCAACCTCCGGGCTTCCCACCCACCGCCTCTTCTTCCGGCTTTGGCGGTTGCCGTATTGATACGGAGTACTCCGTATATATTATGTGTTGGCGCTGGATCATTCCTGGTAAATGGGCGCGACGTGCACCAAGTTGCTGCACTCACTGCAAGGCGCCTACCCTGTCATAATACAAATTACATTTCTCTGTCGTTGCCCCGCCCCCACTATATAATTTGCTTATTATCTGAATATTGGCAAAACACCACCATTACAGCGTTTCCCACTTGCCATTCCCACGACCAAGTCTCTTTTTCTTTCTTAACCCATTGTTAGCTGTGGTAGAAACATTCAATATCCAATATCCATACGATGGCAAGCTCTGATAAGATATTCACCCTTGAGGGCAGGGGTCTCAAGCTCGACTCGGCCGCCGACGTCGAAGCCCATATCAAGGACCTCCGCGACAACGACGTCGAGGAAGTCAGGCTCCTTGGCAATACCTTGGGTGTCGAAGCATGCAAAGCCCTCGGTGAAGTTTTGGCAACCAAGAAGAACCTCAAGGTACACCCCCCCCTCCCCTCCCCTCCTCCCGCAAAGTCTTCTTTAAACCAGAAATAGTCCCACCAGCTCACATGCCGACTGACAATAGGTTGCCAACTTTGCCGATATTTTCACTGGTCGACTCTTGTCCGAAATCCCTGAGGCCTTGTCTTCACTACTGACGTCCGTCTTGAACCTCCCGAACCTTGGTACAGTCAACTTGAACGACAACGCCTTTGGCCTCAACACACAGGCCCCCCTCGTTGCGTTTCTCTCAGCCCACGTGCCCCTGCAGCACCTGTACCTCAACAATAATGGACTCGGTCCCCACGCTGGTATCCTGGTCGCCGATGCTCTGTCGGAACTTCACGCCAAGAAGGAAGCTGCACGCAAGGATGGAAAGCAGGTGCCGGACCTGGAGACGGTGATTTGCGGTCGAAACCGACTGGAGAATGGCAGCATGACAGCGTGGGCCAAGACATATAACCTTCACAGGAACATCAAAGTGATCAAGATGGTCCAGAACGGTATTCGCCAGGAGGGTATCTCCCACTTGATCAGTGAGGGCTTGAATCACGCCACAGAGATCGAGGTTCTGGATCTCCAGGACAACACGTTCACCCTAATGGGCGGCAAAGCACTAGCACAGGTTGTTACCAGCTGGACCGTTGTCCGCGAGCTCGGTATTGGTGATTCCTTACTTAGTGCCGAGGGCGCCGTTCTCCTTGCCGAGTCCCTTTCCAAGGGCGAAAATCAAAAGCTCGAGATACTGCGACTGCAGTTCAACGACATTACCGCCCCTGGTGTGAAGAAGCTGGCCAGTGCTGCTAAAGATGGTCTTCCTGCCCTCAAACGTATCGAACTGAACGGCAACAAATTCACAGAGGATGATGAGTCTATTCTCGCCCTGCAGGAGCTTCTTTACGAACGCAAGGAGAGGCTTGCTGGGGGCGTGATTAACGAAGATGAATGGGGCGTGGATAGTCTGAGCGATCTCGAGGACCTCAGCTCCGATGAAGAGGGCGAGGACGAGGAGGAAGGGGATATCACGGTTGAGGAGCGCGCCGATAGGTTGGTCAAGGAGGCAGAGGAGGCTCAAGAAGAGCCCGTCGTGCAGCTCACGGACAAGGATGTCGATGCTCTGGCTAAGAAGCTCGCAAAGACTGTGATTTGATTAGACGTTGTCATGCCCGTTACGTTAGAATGATCTGCTTGCATACACTTAAGACTACATACAGGGTTAGAGCGTGCAATTACATCGATACCCCTTTTAGCGAACGTTTTGTTGCGAAAAGTACTTTGAATGTACTATTCGATATCGACGCGACGTGGAAGCAATGTGGCGAAAGAAACAGTTTGCATTTCACATGGAAGACAGATGATGGATTTAGTTTGGCCGGGTAGGCTTCATGTATTTACTCCTCTATCATGATGACTACATTGCCACCTATCTGTTCAGATCAAGAAACAAATCTGTTGGCCGATGGCATTGGAGTTGGGCATACGCAATGAGTGTCGAGCAGTAAAAGGATCGACCAGAGAGCGGACCTGTGTGTATTTTGGGGGAGGACCGATTCACATACCTTGTTCTGGCTTCTGAATAGCCCAAATTCTGAAATTCTTGGTTAGCCACCACATCCACGCTTACCGGTGGGGGAGGAGGAGAGAGGAAAAGTGTAGAGTGGAAATGAATAGAGTAAAAGAAAACAAGCAAAATATCTCTGAGCTCCTGCCAACACTGGTATATAACATAGCGCGATCCTTCGTACAAGCTTGTCCTCCTTTCGTTCGCGCATCCGTTGCAGTAACACAAGAAAATGCAGTGCCCGAAATCACCTGTGTATCGTATCTTCTATTCGTTGGGAGCATATGAGAGCATGTACTTTGAATTCGCTCCAACAAGCAACTTTACATATCCATAGCATCCGCCTCCATGGCAGCACCCCTGGATTGCTCGAATGCTCCATACTGAGCAGCCATATCCAATTGCTGCTGTTGTGCATGGTAGTCGGATCCCTTGTAGACGGGATCAGAAGCCCTGGAGTAATGGCAGCCTCCTACCGCAGAGCCAAGATGATTGTAGACGTCTCTGGGCTTGTTGCCAATAGACTGTCGCTCATACTCTCTTCGCATCAGTTCCTCATACCCGGAAACCATGTACGGCTCACTCTCCGATGCCCCATTCTGCTGAGTCCATCGCCCCTCAGCCGTCTGAACCGGGGTTCCGTCCAGGCTCATCGTGGTATTCTGCTGCCTTTCATAGCGCAAACGGGCCATTTGCTCTTCTTGGTCTACAGAAGTGCTGCTCCAGGCGAGGGCGGGGATCTCTTGGGCTTTTTTCGGTGGGCATATGCTCCACAGCTCCAAGAGACGTATCTTTTGGGCGTCATCGGCAATGCGAAAGAGTTGCAGCTGTGATGGTGTCAGGATAGCTGGATCCAATCCGTTGTTGCGAAGAATATATTCGACGGATGAAAGCTCCGTCTGGGGAGGTTCTGAAGAGGGTCGCGGAATTGGCGACTGCGCTTGCTCAGCTGGTTGCTGAGGAAAAGATGCCGCATGATGTGCAGAATGATTATAATGCTGAGAAATTGAGTAGACAACAGGCTGAGAGGCAGGGACGGGCATGTTGATCGTGGGCTCTTGCCTAGGTATTTCCTTGGGAGTAGAAGCATGCAAATCAGGATTAAAAGTCATGTTACGAGAAAAGAGATTGGCAAGGTCATCTTGGACCTGCTGAGCACTCCCATACATGGCAGCCTGGACAGAAACCATGATCTAGGAAAAAAACGCATCAGTGTCATGTTGCATGGAAAGCGGCCGGCTTATAAGTTACAGATGCGTACACCACACTCGGCTGGCTGGCTTCGGTGTGACACAACGTACCTCGGGCATATGGCAAATCTGGAATTCGATACAAAAGGGTTGAGACGAATGTTCGAAACCGCCTGTCAGATTGACATGGATTTCTCTCGATTTTTCTCGTGGCAATAGATAAACTTTGTACCCCTCGGTTGTGGTTCGTTTTCTTTCTCAAACAGCGACTGGGTTGGGTCGTTATTCTGCCGTTGGGTATCAACCAGGGAGGCGGGGCGTGAACGGGTCTGTTCTTGCTCTATTTCAGACGATGACCTGTAGAAGGAAGCGAACAAGACAATCAGGTATGTTTCCACTAAACTACTCGGGTGGTAAAATCAAAGGAACAGCAAATTCGAAGAGCCACGAGAAATAGAAGGACAAAGGTGGGAGTTGAGAAGTGGGAGTTGTAGAATACGGACTGGGTGAATTCGTTTTAAAGAGCAGGCGCAGAGCAGGCGCAGAGCAGGCTCAGGGTAGGCGCAGAGCAGAGGGCATGCAGGTTGTACACCCACTGTAGGTGTCTGTCTGATGCACTCTCAGCGCTGTCCACTCACCGCAAGTGGCCCCTGAGGTCTTCTGTCTCCTGTCTCGGGCAGGAGACAGTCCGGTTCTAACCAGGGAGTGACTACGGAGTACTCCGCAGACAATATCGGTACAGTGTGTATCACGATTCACGAGACGGCGATTCTCCCACGCAGCAGGAACCACGCAGCAGGAACCTGCGCATGCTCAAGACCAGTTGACGGTTGGCGGCTCTAGAGTCTAATGGTAAGCCACAACGCTGAATCACAGCGGCCATGCCGATCCGTACGCCAGCGACGTCGAGGACTCGAGGACTCGAGGACGATGGAGGGGCAACCCAACCCAACCGGTGACGCAGGGTGACGCAGCACCTGCACTAATGAGTAATGATAATAACCGCTGTCCCTCGACCCGTCATCGATTGCCTCTCGCCGTACGGATCCGTATTAAGCACCGTATCACGCCTTGTCACGGGGCCATCTTTCCGAAACACCATCGATGCACCGAGAAGAAAGGCCCCAACGGGTAATCACAGATTCGGACAAAATTCTTTCACTGCGGAGCCGAGTATGAGTATTTCCTTGGTGTGCTATTCTCTGCCAACAGGAAAGTGTGTCGTCGCTTTCATTTCACTCGACGCGCAGTTCATGTACAGTGGGTGTACGATATGATGGAGAAGGTCCTTGCCAGTCTTGCCAAGGTCCGAGACCCGGATCCGACAAAGTCAGCCGGCCCGTCGGGTAACAGAGTCAAGCCATACGGCGCTTGAGCCACACCAAGCTCCTGACCTCACAGACCTCACAGACCTCACATGTGGCTGGTGCTTCCATGTCAGCTTTTTGACACCTCAGGCACCAGCGCTTTTGCCAGCCTCGCAAGCAAGCAATTGCATTGCATGCAGTACGCAGCTCAGGCTGCCTGCTTGCTTGGTGAAGCTCCAGGAAGCCCATTGTCGCACTCGTCAAATTCCCCTCGTCCAATCTCTTGCCATTTGCAAGCACAACAGTCTTCTCCTCGGCCAGATTCGTCTTTGAAACAGGCTCCACGGCGAACATACAAGCATCATGGTGAGATGATGACCTTTGCCGTCCGCCGGCAACGGCAACGGTTGTGCCAAAGCGCCATGCCATGTGTGAAGTGAAGCTGGCTAACCAAATGGACACCCTCCTCCACGCAGACGTCGATAGGTACCGGCTACGATCTTCTCAACTCCATCTTCTCACCAGACGGGCGAAACTTCCAGGTAGAATATGCAGTCAAGGCCGTAGAGAACGGCGGCACGTCAATTGGCATTCGGTGCAAGGACGGTGTCGTCCTGGCGGTCGAGAAGGTGGTGGCATCAAAGCTGCTAAAGGCCGGCGCAAACAAACGAATTGCCACAGTTGATAAACATGTTGGAGTGGTATGTTTCTTCTTCTTCTTCTTCTTTTTTATCATCAGGGCCTTTTGGCTAACCATGCATGTGCATCGATGTAGGTCTACTCAGGCATGGTCCCTGATGGCCGCCACTTTGTCGACCGAGCCCGTGACGAGTCCCAGAGCTGGCGCCAAAACTTCAAAACACCCATCCCCACCTCCGACCTCGCCTCTAGAATGGGCGGCTATCTCCAGGCATACACCATGTACGGCTCTGTGCGACCCTTTGGCATCACCGCCATCATAGGCGGCGTCGACACATCGGAGGAAACCCCCGTTGACGGAGAAGTGGGCTCTGGACCTAAATGCGGCGCGGGGGGCAAGGTGCCCGGCAAGCATGGCGGTCCTTTCCTGTACATGATTGAGCCCAGTGGTATGTACTGGGGCTACTACGGTGCCGCGACTGGCAAAGGTCGTCAAGCTGCCAAGGCAGAGTTGGAGAAGCTGGACCTGCAGTCTGAAAACATGACGCTCCAGGAGGCTGTCAAGGAGGCTGCTAGAATCATCTACGTGGCCCAAAAGGACAACAAAGACAAGGATTTCGAGCTGGAAATGACCTGGATTAGTGTTGTGGATGGACCTACCAAGGGCCGCCACATGGAGGTACCCAAGGAGTTGAGGGAGGAGGCCGAGAGGTTAGCAAAGGCCGAGGATGATTCAGACGACGACGACGAGAACGACAAGAAGGATGACGATAAGATGGAGGAGTAGAGAGGGTGGGTGGCAATGGCAGGAACGAAAGTGTGGACGACGCACGTGGGCGAGAGCACTTGTACCATCATCACAGTCGGCAGGTTCATAGAGTATTAAAGGCTTCATCAATGGGGTTGGCTGGGAAACTTGCACGATATGAACAAGCTCGTCCTTGAAGTGGCTGACACTATGTACTTGGCGACTTGACTCGACAACACACACCAGCATTACGTGTTGAGCAACCTCGTCAAGCTCAACGGGGATGATGAACGAAACGCAATCGAGATGGTCTGTACCTTGTTGAACCTTGAAGCATACTCTTCCTTTATTGAAATAAACATATCAAACCCGAACAGCAGCAGCAGGTCAGGAAGTAATTTCGGGGAACCCACAGACATGGCAGGGGTAATTTAATGGTTGCATTTTCATGACCTCTCAAGTACACTTCTCAACTAGTTGCTGCGCATGCTCTGCGCCCAGTCATGCCAGTCCTTGAAGAATGAGCTATGCATCTTGACCTTGTTCAGCACCCAAGCCGACTCTGTTTTCGCGTACACGGCCGCAATCCGCTCAATAGACTCCCTGTCCCGTCTGAACATGGTTGAGGCAACAATGAGGCTCGCCGTGCTGGCCGCCTTGGCGTATGCCTGCGAGTCATCCTTGCCTGCTTCGTCGTGGCATTCCAGCAAGAGGGGCAGCAGGTCTTCGGCTGGGGGGGACGGAGTCGTGCGTCCCGGGCATCGAACATTGGCTCGAGCCTTCTTGATTGCCTTGCGGAGGTTCAGAATGACTTCGTGGGCTCTGTTGGCGAGTGCTTTTGTTGACGTCGTTCTCATGAGAGTGAGTAGTGGCAGTGGTATCGAGAAAGTAAGGGGGTTGAGAGCTTCGTTCTTGACGTAGATGTCTAGGAAGTCGAGGATCCGGTGCTTGAAGTTGACGACGGACTGCTTGGCGTCTTTTTTCTGCTTCTTGGTGTCGTTCTTGTTTGCCTTGATGCGTGGAGCTATGGCGGCCGAGAGTTGCTCTTCGAGAGCAAACATTTGGGAGTCTGACATGTCGCCTTCGTCCTCGGAAGACTCGGCTTCCGCGTCTTTGTCAAGACGATGACTGTTGAGGATATTGCCAAGTATGTCGTCTAGCTCTTCTGGGTTGTCCCACTCTCCTTTCTGATTGAGCTTCCTTTCGCTCTTCCCGTTGCCGCCATCAGCAGAATCCTCCTCCTCCTCCTCCTCCTCCTCCTCCTCCTCCTCCTCATCATCATCATCATCATCATCATCTTGGTCCTCGGATTCTTCATCGCCATCATCCTCTTCTTTTCTCCCATCAGACTCTTCGTCGCCATTCAACTCAACGAATTCCAGGTCTGAATCAATCTCAAAGTCAGAAGCATCTTCAACGTCAATGACACCATCTTCGTCGTCGTCTCCTTCAGACGCATCGATGTCTATCTCCATTGCGTCATCTTCGGTATTGAACAGCTCCTTCTGACCCTTGGTGCTTTCACCCGATGCGAGGGGCCCCGTCAGGAGCTCAATGCTTTCGGCAGACATCTGGCTGGTGAATACGCCAAACACCTGCTGAGAAACCTGTCTCATCAATGAAGAAGGTCGAGCAACCATTGAGAGAAGAATCTCAACTAAGAGCTCAGACCCCCCTTCGCTCCTTTCATTGGTTGTATTTCCAGACCGCAATTTATCATAGCACTGGGACAGGTCATCCAATACGTCCATAGCATCAGGATCTTCGTTGTACAGCTGGAAGATGGATATGGCGTGGAGCATTGCCAACCCTTGCGCAGCGTCAGATTTGCTCTTTAAAAGTTTGCCCATCCGAACGAGGGCCGCATCTTTGGCTTTCTTGATCTCCGGGGTCATGTTCATCGCGCTGGAGTCTATCGACGCGACTGCATTGCAGAATACGGCAAAGTCAGTGCTGGCACGAGCGAGCTTCGCGAGAGACGTTTCAAGACGAGATCGGCACATCTCCCTGACTTGGTCAGTCAGCGCATCCCTCGGGATTTCAGCCGGTTGGCCGTACGCCACATTTGTGAGCTCTTGCAAGGTCTTGACAAAAGAACCTCTTGCTGCTCCCGCTTCTGTACGTTCTTTCTCGCCTACTTTCTCAGGCTGTGAGTCCGGTCTATCATTCTCCGAGGGCGCCGAGGCAAATGCGTTCAAAATCTTTGCCAGGTAGTCGGAGTACGTTCTCACAGTGGCCTGAGCCTCCACATCTTCTCTCTTTTTCATGAGCTTGATGGGGCGTTTGACGACAGCCAAAACAGATTCCACATTCTGCTTATTTATATTTTGCAGCAGTTTGTCCACAGTCTTGCTATTTGATCTCTGATCAAAGGCATAACTTCCGTTTTTCCCCAGTAGGTTGGCAAGAATAGGGGCCAAGGTGTCAGGGTGCGATGCTACCACTTCTTCAATGGCCTTCAGTGCCTTAGTCGCAGCTCGGTGTAAGTAGCGATCTTCTTTCGAAGCTTGGTTCAGTAAGCAAGACATGAAGTTTCGGCTGAATAGAGCTTGCAGTCTTGGGGCTGTCTCGGCAAAGCCCTTGAGCATCTTTTCGAATACCATGAAGCCTTTGAACTTTTGTCCATCCGTCGCTTGCTTTGAAAATAATCCATCTGTGCAGGATTAGTGATTTTTCTCTTTTTTTTTTTTTAGTTAGACACATATCTAAAAAATACATACCATCGACAACTCGGTTCCAGAATTGATCAAAGTCCTCTTCTTTTGAACTGGAGTTGGCACTTAGGAAGCGTGCTAGGATGAGGTCCCAGACAAAATGCAACTGAGCACTCCAAGATGCTTGCTTGGCACCATTTTGCTTCTCCTTGGGGTCCTTCATCGATTCTTTGAAGTTTTCTCTTAGAACAGCTGCGAGGTCCCCGAGTGATTTGTTGGACAATGGATTTTTCCACGGTGAAAGTTGTAGTCTCGGGTAACGATTCAACGACACGATCCATGCCGCTACTCCTTCTGGGGTCTGAGCCATACCAGCACCCGCAACCTTGGACAACGTTGCTTCCGTGGCCTCCTCTGTCATTTGTTCCAGTGCCTGAATCAGAATCCAGCCACATTGAGGCCTCAACCAAATCTTCTTGTTGCCGAGTTTAAGCAACATATCAAGGACGGCATTCCACCTGGAAATGTCTTTGAACAAGGTTTTGGACTTGACAAAGCATTCGAGACCAAAGACCTGACCAAGGAAATGATCCCGCTCTTCTTGCCCCGAAAGATTGCCCACAGCTTGTGTCTTGTCGGCGAGAAGTCCAAGGACCTTGTCAAACGTCAGCCCGGCGTACTTGGCTTTCGCTAGTTCGCGATCACCAAAGAGTTGCGATAATATCTCAGTGATCACAAGACTAAATCCCAAGCGGGAACCCTCACGACCACTTGCAAGACCTCGAAACAGTCGGCGGTTGAGGTGTCTCTGTAGAACTGCCTCTGGAGCACCATCACCTTCGAGGAGGCTTGAAATTATACATTCGGCCGCGTCGTTCCTGGTGTCTTCAGCAACATTTCCAAGCAATTCGTACAGCTCTGCTTCTCTTTTTCGGTCGTCGCCTGTAGGCGCCTCGACGAATGGTTTGATTTCGAGTGTCAAAGTGCTGCTTGGGGAAAGATCCAGAGGCATCATTTCTTTTTTGGCTTTTTTCAGGCCAGCGCTTCCAGAGCCTTGGCCCTCTTTGCGGCCTCTCTTTCGTTTTCCTGCCATTCCGAGACAATGACAATTGCAGTGTTGAGGGCAAGTTTTATTTATTTATAATGGCCTTTTTTTTTTCTACCCTCCGCTTATGTCAATGCTTTCGCAGCTGTATCTTGAAATTCCCCCAAAATAATTATATTTCGCCATGGTCCACCGCCCATTTCGAGCCCCACCGGCCCGCAGTCGTCTAACCCCCACCTTCTCTCTGGGCTACCCTGTAATATTCTTTTTCTTCTGGACAATTCCAGACGACAAACCTGTGTCGTGATATCTTCGCGTGATTTCGGTACTGTCTGCATGGGTGTTGATTTGCAAGACTGAAACGTCCTCTGTTTAATGTTTGTTTAAGTTGTTCATATGTTAGATGTCAGATGTCACCTGCAAGATGGGTAAGACGTTGCTCACTCAAGCCCAAAAAGATGGGTGGGTCAACCACCGCCACAAGCACTCGAGCAACCCAGTGAACAATCATTGTTGTAGAGCATTGATCTGTGTCATATAACTCCGTACTCGCCGTGGGACCATTGTATTAGGTAATTGACTCCAAGTAACTGCTGAGAAGCGGGTTTGTTGATTACAATACGATATATCAGATTTACGATATTCGGGAAGGATTTGTCTGCATGAAACCTTGCCCACCTGAAACCAGCGCTTAGAAGCCGATGTCGTCGCCGAGGTGCAATTCGGACCAGTTCATCCAGAGTCGTAATACGGAGTACGGTTTATTAGTTGACTAAGAAAGCGGCCGCGGTAGGGAAAAGGTGGACCCAACGTTGATTGAGCTGCGCGGCAAGAAGCACGTGATCTCGCGATTGCTGCAAGGCGTTGCCTGGCGGGGTCAAAACGCGTCATGCCCGATTTGTTTACTTTGTTTACGCGACGCTTCGTACAATTTTCCTTGGATAGATCTGAGACTCCGAACAACAACGCAAAAGACCAAGGGAAAAAAAAAAAGCAAACCCCGTTGAGTCTCACACTATTATCTCGTGCATAAGACGTCAAATATTATTACATAGCCGCCTTTTGGCTTGTTCCCCCCCCTCACTTGACAGGTCAGAAGACACACTTTTCTCTTTGAAACGGAAGGCACAGCATATCAGCAGGGCGTAGCAGTACTCACCCCAGCACCCCTCGCTTCGGCTTGGGAAGCACACTATTATTAACTTAGCGGGGTTGCGAGGGTCTGGACGCCTTCCTTTGTCAATTGATGAACAGGTTTTGGGACGTTTTGGGACGTCTTGGGACCAGCTGAAAGGTGGATTCTGACTGTACTCGAGTCTTTTCGTCCTTTGATTGGGCAGTCTACTCGAGCACCATGTTCGTTGTCACCGAGGGCTTGCTTTTTATTCGATCGCTAGTAGGAGGGGTCGGTCGGCATCAGCCAACAAGGATTGACTTGTTTGAAGCAAAAGCAAAGCGGCAATTGGGTTTCACGGGGCATTGCCAGGTACTGGAAAAAGCCGGCAACAAGGGACAGACTTTTACAAACAGGCATTGATCCCTCCGCGGGAAAGTAAACAGAGGGGTAGTGTTGATCAGCGATATCGCGCGCTTTGGCATTGCAGATAGATGGCATCACAGCAAAGTGCAAAATGCAGAGTGCAGAGTGCAAAATGCAGAATGCAAAGTGCAAAATGCAAAAAAGACCATCCTTGTGCGGGATGACAACAATCGATCTCAGACCAAAGATCAAGATCTGAGTTCGTGCCTGGTTCGCGACGGTGTAAGGCGGTGGCATTAATAACGCTCATATCTTTGGGGTGTGATGACGATCACTCCGACTGTTCCGCCGACACCCTTTCAGGCGAGAAAACCCCCGACAGCGCAGAGGCCAGTGCAAATGCTAGCGACACTATGACGTTGAACGCAATCCCCTCCATCAAACCTCGCGGTTAAAGAGATCGAGACTGGGCTGCGCCATCGACGATACGTCGTGTTCCCTTGAATGAACCCTGTGGTTCAACATCATTACATGACTCTGACCCCAGATTGGCTCTGTAAACATTCCTGGCCCACCATTTTTTCCTGAAGCAAATTTTTTTTTTTTTTTGGTTGTCGGCATTAGGGCGTTTAGAGCCCCGTGACCTGTGGGCGACCCTTATTAGGCTCCTGGAGATGCATCGTTGTTGGCTTGTTTGTCTCGAAATTGTGCCACGTTTGTGCTTCTTGCGGAGTGGCACTGTGGGTTACAAGTTACAGCTGCGCTTCCGTTGCCGTCGAGAGAAAG
Organism: Epichloe festucae Fl1; assembly: GCA_003814445.1. Classification (NCBI taxonomy): domain Eukaryota; kingdom Fungi; phylum Ascomycota; class Sordariomycetes; order Hypocreales; family Clavicipitaceae; genus Epichloe; species Epichloe festucae. The sequence goes on along the minus strand of CP031387.1, from coordinate 2,804,475 downwards.
GGCCTCGTTTTGTTTACAACACGGACCATCGGACTAGTATCACGGAATTTTTTTGGTCCAATTCAAGATTTGTGCGCCGACTCTGGATGAACGCATCGGAGGCTGCCACACATGAGTCTTGGGAAATTCATGCGCATCAACGGGAAAGAACCACCAGTAATTAAGCCGGCACCACCCAAAATCCATGCTCAAAATTCTGTGCGCCACATGTACGCTACATAGGTTTCGATTCACCTGCAGTGATCGATGTCATCTGCTTCAAAACTCTGAGACCTGAATCAGACGACCCGATGCTAAACGTGGGCGAACTTGACAATGCTGGCACGCTGGGTGCAAACAGCGTCATCGCCAATGTAGGGTTTTGATGCAAGGGAGACAATTGTGCATAGGTCCGACCCAAAAAGGGCGACCGGATTACAATGGGATTGGAAGGGCGGCGGATTATTTACTTTTTCTCGATTTCGCGGACGAGTTCAAGAAATTGTAGCTGACTTTGGTGGTGGCTGATGATTCCCGAAAACTGACTGCTCCTTTTCAAACCACCAGCACCAATTCCGACAAGTGGGCAGCACGGTCTAGCGAATGGCGCCCTCGCAATCCTGAAGAGAGGCTCGAATGAGTACGGGTCCGTATCCGAGAGCGACGTCGTCATTTGTCATGCGAGTAGTGGACGGCCGCGATCCCAGGCGTGCTCTTGTACGCGCTTGTCGGGACGGGAGGACCGCGGCTGGAATCCTGCGTAATGAAGATGTCTTCATGCGGCGTGTCCGCCTTGAGTCACGCACTCAAACACGTTGACAGAGCCCTCGTGCGAGAAGACAATAGACATCGGCGATAATGTGAATCTTGTTGTCCGTCGTAATGTGCCGTTGTAATCCGTACAACACTGACTGCCCTTGTGCCCTGGGGTATCTGTTAAGCGCCGGCGGTGGAGATGGCATGGATCAGAGGGAGGCATGGCGAGATGAGGGACTACTTTATTATTAGTGTTTCGTTTCTTTTGCCATCCCCACTAATACATACAATACGTATGCATACATACTCGGTATTACGGGGTACTCACCTGAGCAACAAAGACTTCAACCTGGTCGGATTTGACCTGCTCGGGTGCGAGTTGCAGGGCAGAAAAGGGAACGGCACGGCATCGCAGCAGCATCAAAAGCTGTCCAACAGTAGTACATGCTGTACAGTCTAATAGAATTATTAGGCATCATCTTGGTTATTGCGGATGGCGGAACTTGGCTGCTTCGCGTGGTGCCGTTCGGTGCCGTTCGGTGCGGCGAGGTGAAGTGAACTCTTTCAGCATACATACATATCCAAGCTTTTGAGTCGGGACCAATTGGCAAGCGAGGATTTGTTGCTATCGGATGCCGTGTACAGTATGTATGGGGGTGTACGGATCCGTACGGACTACATGCTTTTCTAGAAACGGACAGACAGGCCAGAAGTTGGCATGTGTGTGTGACCCCACCGCCTCAGCCTGTTTGTTGCCCCTGGGCGTGTGACGAGAGGAGACGCCATTCGGACTGGGGCAGCTGAGCCTTCCAGCGCTAAAAGCACTAGACTACATATTATGTATGTACATGGAGAAACAACAGCCCGGCAACCCGCCATGCCTGCCTACGGCGAGTCCAATCCAATCCAGTGCGATCGATGCCTTTTGCTGTTCGCTGTCGATGGCTCACCTCGCGGCTCACCTCGCGGCTCACCTCGCAGCTCGCCATGCACCACGCCTGTTAATGCAAACTGTATTTATTGTATGTGTGTATTTAATGTATCCTCGGCTTGGCTGCTCGTTGATAATCTGTCTCACGCCGCTTCTGTGCCATGTACATATTCTTTGCCGCCCACCCCTCCCCTCCCCTCCCCTCCTCTCGTCGCGCCAGGCCACTCACATCCTCCTCGCCTTGCCCAACCAAGGCTTCTCCCTCGTTCCCTCGTCTCGTTCCCTCGTCTCGTTCCCTTGTTCCCTTGTTCCCCAGTCACCCCTAACAACGTCCTAACAACGTCCCAGCTCCATCCCAGCGTCGTCTGGGCCGGGTCTGTGGCACGGTCCATTCAAAAGGCGTTGCTCCCTCATCCACTTCTTTGCTTCCTGTCCCGTCCAATTGCCTCGCCCGGCAACGAGACGGACAACCAAAAATTTAACAAGGGAAGTCGTCGCTCTTGACTGAGCGCCGCTTTTCATTGTATGTGCGAGACAGGATAAAGCCTCTTGCGTTACCTCTGCCTCTGCCTCTTCTAACTTTTAGAAAGTCAATGGTGGTTTAACGACAATTGCCTATCCTGCATTCTGCACAAGACAGACGCTCCGAGCTGCAGTGAACCCCAGTCATCGCCGCCGGCAAAGAAGTCAAAAGCTGGCAGCTGCTTATTCACCCAGCAACGAACGGCGTCTTGTCGTATTCCCACACAACAGTCGGCCATTTTCAATCCCCTCCACAAGCTTCCTCAGCTTCACGGCCGACCGGGGGAACAGACGGAATCTCCAATTCGCCCGTGAGACGACTTTATCAACCCGACGTTCTCTCTCCGACACGAATGCCACCGATACGACCACAACGAGCCACGACCTGTCGTCAAACCTACCAACTGTAGCTCTCAATACTTGAGTTCTAGATTGGCCATAATTCAGTTAGGAAGCCTTGTCAAGAACCAAAGCCTTGTGTCCCGCATTGGAACAAATTCTTTGTTTCCCAGTGCAGCTGCAGCTGTAACCCGCAAAGGGCAAACGTCATAGCCTCCTCCAGAATAACTCGTACATCCTGCTGCAACATTCACTTGTTGTGGCATAGGAGCAGGGGAGCTTGCCTTTCTGCCATCAATGCCGTTTGAACTGCATAACATCTTGCTTTCAGCCATAGACTCGTTCTGAACGAGTCTCTGGAAAGCCTCACACACTTCGTCATGGAAGCATCCTCTCCGTTGGCGGCGTTGCACCGCCCGCTGCCTGCAGCAGCATGGGGCAACCGAGATCTGTTCCGGCCTCGTCCACACTCTCATTACTCTAGTTCATCGAGTAGCATGACTTCGGTGAGCTTGCGAGAGCAAATCCACAAGAACACAGCCGATTATTTTTCCATCAAGGATGTTCGCGGTTCTTCTCCTGCTGCCAGTCTGGCTGCCGACTTGTCCCAAAACTTCCGCTTGGATAATGAAGCTAGGTATGGGCCTCTCTACTTAACCGACATGCCTTGTCCTCAAGCTTACTGACTGTCGATTCAGTCCTCATTTCCCCACGCCTCGCCGGGCACTATTCACCGCCAATATGATGGGTGGCATGGACAGTCGTCGTGAGTGCCGCTTCAATCTTGTCATCACTGCAGTACACTCCGCTAATCGTTGCATCAGATTTTGTGACGACACCCCCACTGCCTTCATCTTCACCGGCCCCCGCCGTCGAGTACATGGAGCTCTCTCCCTTACCACACAAGACTCCTTTCTTTGCTCAGGTCGAGATTGAGTCTCCTACTCCTGGCTCAACACCCTCTGATGATCAAGACATGGTTCTGGACTCCCCAGCTCCCATCACTCGCCAAACCTCGTATGAGTCTACAAAGTCTTTCTTCTTGGCCGAGTGAGTTGCGCTTGCACTGACTTCTCTCCTCACTATCTATGCTAACATCGGCTCCTACAGCCGTAGGATAGCTGCCCCCCGTAGACCATCGCTGAGTCGTATGAAGGTACTGAGTTCCGGCTCTCTGCCCGCAAAAGCGCAAAGTGACACTCACAACGCACTGCCACCTTTCCGCTTCGGCGCAGATTCTTGTATGGCCCAGACAAGCTCCAATCTTACACTTGGAGAATGCTTCGAGTCTGCTTCGCCACCTCAGGAACGGCGACCTCTGTCATCTAACATTCCGTGTGCTCCCATGGCCCTGCCGCCGCGCCGACCTCTCTTTACAGGTCTTGGTAATGGCGCAGTAGGCGCTCGTTTCGGCTCGCCCATGAACGGTCATGTCCGACGACAGTCCAACAACCCATTTTTGAGGAATCGCAAACAAGTCCGTCGTTCATTGAGTATGTTTGAACATCCCGCGGATATCATGAAACCCAAAGGTGACGCGGAAGACGCGCCTTCATCAGCATTGAAAGCAGTTATGGACATTGAAGAAGTGCATGAACCCGCGCTCCCCCACTTCCTGCTTGATGATCCCACTGATTCAATTCCTCGAATCGCCAAGGAAACACTACTGGATATTCTTGATGGTAAATTTTCCGAGCGCTTTGACCAAAAAATGGTTATTGATTGTCGATTCGAGTATGAGTACGATGGCGGTCACATTGAAGGAGCAGTGAATCACAATGACAAGGAGCTTCTTGCTACTCAACTCTTTGAGACGCCAATTGCTGGTCGCACTCTTTTGATCTTCCATTGCGAGTACTCAGCCCACCGCGCGCCGTTAATGGCCCGACATGTGCGATCTTACGATCGAACAGTCAACGCCGAATCCTATCCCAATTTGACGTACCCCGAGGTATATATTCTTGATGGTGGTTACAGCGGTTTCTTTGCCGAGCATCGAGGCAGGTGTTATCCTCCAGAGTACGTCGAAATGTCTGATGAGAAACATCAGCGCACCTGTGAAAGGGAAATGGGTCGACTGAAAGCTAGGAAAGGCCTGGGACGCTCGCAGACCTTTGCCTTTGGGCAGCGCGAACCTTGCATTCAAGACTCTCCTACTGCGCCGGGTCGGCCGGGTTCTCGGAATTCGCCGCCATCACTCTCTATGCTCGCACAATCGCCGATCCCCGGTGACAGATCTCATACTCGTCGAATGGCCTCTTACTGATGTCGTGACTGTCGCTACCACTGCCTGCTGAGCAGAACTGGTTCCGACCACTCCTGTGCATATTATATCCATGCTATCTGGGTTAATACTATTGGCCCCAGCCTGCTATTGTGTCGGAGTTTCACATTGGCGATTGAACATATTACCTTGCTCCTCACTATGAGACAAACATAATACCTACAGCTATCCGTCAAAATTCGGACTCGGATTCAAAGAAATGCCAACCTGCGCGCTCGCGGCTCTTTGTTCAGGAAATTAAAGAAATCTTTGGTGGACGAAAGGAGACCGACTGAACGACGCTGTGTCTGCCTCGTATACTCACTCTAGCATCCCACGACACATCTTGCATTAGACTTTGCATCTTCACTCGAGCATGCTTTCCTCCGAGATTACATCCCGCATTTGGCAATCATTCAGCTCTATCCAGCATTTGTTGTTTTCCTCGCATCCTGGTACTGGCGCTTGCAGTCTCATTTCGGCTCTCATTGCCATCTACGAAAGTTGGCAATTGCGACGTTAAATACTCGTTGGCGCCATTCAATGTTCCCCGGCGACGTCTCACTCGATCGCGTCAAAAATAAAAACACAAATGCACGCCAACTGAACTCCCGACTTGCTGGTTGTTTTCTCTTTCCCGGAACTCTGGACCCTTTTTTGATAGCATAAAATCTCACCGCGTTCCCACGACGCTGGCTGCCTGGGAATATCATCGCTGAACCCTCGCACGCAAAAACTGATGAAATTCATAACGCCTACGAAATCAAACTCTTTTGCACCATGGCGTACATAACCAGAATACCCTTTTTCCTTTGTTATCGCACATTTCGTGCGATCATATCTCTCGGACGACGGAATGCGTTTCATTTTTTCCTTTATTGTTCATACTTCCAAACTAGGGAAGATTACTCTCCCCCTCTACTGTTGTAATGGGCCATGGAGCGCGGTGTGAGGCCTCATGCTTTTTGGTGTCATTGTAGGACTAGCTAGACGAATCAAGGCTACCAGTGTCAAGAACAAGTACCTGCAGAGGTCGCTGGTTGTACATTATATCGTCCAGGAGGTGGTTATATTACTTCTGCCTGGCTTAGCTCGTATCAGATTGAGGGACATACCAAACTACCTGCCTTCCCTGATCTCTGTGATGAATCAGTGCACCATAGCGGCTTCATTTGGGCCAATTGCTATATTCTGTGCGATCCAAAGCTGCCTGCAATCAGAAGTTAAACGTACTTTTTCTTTCTTTCACAACACAGTGTATGGGGGGGCCTGCTGGCTCATCTCTCTAAAGCAGAGAGAGAGAGGCTGATCACGTCAACGATGATCACTTTTCCATGTCTTTTCAAACAGTCTTGCTTTTATTGTTTAGTTCTCGGATTATTGCGGCACAGCTGGCCAAGTTCTCCGCATACCTGGGAAGAAGTTCATCAACCATTCCATTTCGATGTCTCAGGTTCTCCATGATGATTATCCCACGCCGTAACACTCCGTACGCCAAGACAAAAGACCCGTGATGCTTCACAAGCCAGAAGACCCTTTCTCGGAACAAGCCAATTCCAGTCCAATCCCACTCCATGCTAAAACAGAATCTGAAAATGCAAAAGTATTTTCCGCGCGCCTAGACCATTTCCTATCGGAGCTTTCCGAACGGATTTTAGCCGCTAAAGAGATGGTACCTTCCAACACCGGTGCCTAGTATACTACCGTGGCGAGTTTTGCAATTAGTTTATGATTGTTGTTTTTATTCTGTTACTCCAGCGTGAAGTCCCATTCTTTGAATGCCTCCCGAAAGGCTTCGACGTCTCGCTCCTCCTCCCCGACGGTCTGTTCGCACTCCTGCCAGAAGAAGCGCTTTTCTAAGCCGAGCAATTTAGCAATCACTCTGCGGCCGAACTGTAGGTCGAATCGCATGTCTGAAGCGAGCGGCATGACGAGAGACTTGCCCTTAATCTTGTCCTCGCCGTTGTCTGCCCAGAGCCAGACGCGGAAGTAGTCACCGAAGGAAGCTTGGTTCTCGAGAGAAATTTCCTTTGCCTGAAACGTGGGGTACTTTTGGTTCTCAGCCTCAACGCGGAAGGCCGCTTCTGCGATGCCGTTTTGGATCATGGCGGCTGGGAGGGCGATGAGTTGCCAAATGATGTGGACGTTGCGATCTCGAGAGATTTCCCAGGTGATTGCGCCGAGTTTGTGAGAGGATTTACTTGAGATCATGGCTTGGAGGGATTCGCGGAAGCGAGCCATTTCGTTGTAGGTGCGCACAGCGTCGCTGGTAGTGTCTGTGGTAGAGCCCATGCTGGGTATGGTGGGCGCATGGGGCAGAGGGATGATGATGAAGTGTCCTGGGAAATTGAGTCCTTGGTCGGCAAACGTCGTCGAGATGGGCAGTGGACCCTTGGCGGTAGTTATGTAGGCTTCGTCGCCGATGCTGCAGCACATGTGTGAGGCAATGTTGGGATTCGATAGGCAGAAGTAGCAGCGATCAGGGCCAGGTGGCGGTGACACGCGACGTCGTTTGCCGTGTCGGCCGTGCTTTTCATTGTTATGATGTCCAAAGCGGCTGAAGCCTTGATCATCGTTTAGGGGACGTTTTTTTGTGTTGAAGGGGGAGCTGGTGACTCCTGGTGGTACACTGGAATCAGTTTTGTTTAAAGCAAAGGCGTACAAGGCTTTCGCTTTCGCTTCGTTCCCAAATGGGGCCATGGAAATAAATCTGGTGATTGAGGGCGGTTCATGGTCTGAGTCGGAAGGATGCACAAAGGGCTCTCGCTCATAGAAGAAAGCTCCCGCTGAGGTGGATAGGTGATAACGAGGTTTGAGGGTTGCACATAACTCAGCAATGGTCTGCGTGCTCTGAATTACTGCTTGATTAGACGGTTCGAGGACCGCCTTGGACCCCTTCCACACGTTTGATGGCCACATAGACGTGAGAAAGATATCTGCATTATTGGCGCCTTTCAAGCTTTTGGCGTCATCCTCCGTGTGGAAGGGGAGATGTTGTTCCTTGGACTGGCCCCCAACAACATTGGTGTCAAGAAGTCCTCCCAAAGCAACGATTCGAAGGCCGTCTGAGGTTTTAGTGGTGCTTCGCTTACCAAGGAAATGCAAATTGGGGCACACTTCTTCATCGTTCTCGATCTTTGCAGCTATACGCGAAGGCAAAGAGTGTGTGCCGATTGTGAAGTATGTCGGGAGAGGAACTTCCAAAGAACCGTCTAGAAGAGCGGAAATCGTAGCATCTTCGGTAGAGGATGTGAAAACATCGCCGGTAAGAATCGCAAGAGAGAAGCTATTCTTGGCGTGCAACGTCGCAAGCTTCTTGAATGCGGGTTCGAGTTGGCCGTTGAGGCTGCCTAGTACGATTCTGAACGAGAAGTACTGTAAGTGATGTTTGCTGACTAGATCAATAAGCAAGAAATGGGGAGGTTGACTTACATTTTTGGTGCAGCCATTATGAGAACCCACTCGCTGAAGCAGCGAAGCCTGATCGAGTGAGATTGTGATGTATGTACGTCGAATTTTGGTGAAAGTGAAATCGGAGCTACCACCACCACCAGCCGATAGAGAAGTGACCGGCGTGTGGGTCACTAATACGGCCCTCCGTGAATCACCTAATTAAGCCTGGTAAAGTGGGCCTTTAATGGGGCTCCAAATCTAACTTACCCTTATAACTCTAAAAACACACTATAGTAATTAGGATTATTTAGGAGAGTTTCTATAAACTAAACCCTCAGACTACAAAGTCCTTGAATTGTTATGAAGCCTGTGATTGGCTAGAATCCATTGAGATTCCTTGGCGAATCAGAGGCATCCCGTCGATAAATTAAATGGTTTGCGCAGCTAATGTGATTGGATCCAAAAAAGTTTGAATGGGGCGCGATAAAGGCTTATCAGTTTTGCCGTTCCTGAGCCGGCCAAAAAAAAGATTGTTAGACCTGCGAAAGCACCTGGCGGGGACTACTACGGAGGATGGGAAAGTTTCCGCCTTAAGAAGCAAACTTCAATTTCTTTTATCCTCTTGTCGTGGCTGACAAAGATATCCCGCCACAATGCCGTCTAGATCGTCTGGACGCATTGAAAAAGTGCGAAAGAACAAATTTTCTACGTCTCATCAAAAAAATCACAGATGGGAGTCGTTCTCTACCAAAATTTCCAAATTCAATTCACTACAGCCATTGCGAAAAGTTCGAAGACATGACCTCGATAACGAAGATCTCTCGACAACAACATCCTACTTTCAGACCGAGCTTCAAAAATGGGGCGAATTGAATATATCAAAGTCGTTCACTTCCTTCAAACGAGATGTGTACGCAGTGTCCGAAAGTCTGCCGCAGATTTTGCATTTTGAAACCAAGATCATGAGCAGCCTTGCAGAGTATATTTCTTTGCAAGATAAGGATGCCTTGGAGCCACTTCTTAGTCTTCTCACTGCCTTTGCTCACGATTTGGGCGTCAGATTTGAGAAGCATTTTTTACAGAGCATGAACCTGCTCTTGGCAATTGCAGGAAAGCCGCAAGATGTTGATGTTATTGAATGGACGTTCGGTGCCATGGCTTTCATGTTCAAATATCTGTCGAAACTTCTCGTCCCGGACTTGCGATCGACGTATGATCTCATGGCACCGTTGCTGGGACGCGCACGACACCCTCAGCACACAGCTCGTTTTGCAGCCGAAGCGATGAGTTTCCTGGTCAAAAAGGCGGCCGCTCCCTCCCATCGGGACACAGCTCTAAAGACCCTCGTTGAGCACGTTAGAAACGATCTAGTCAACATGTCGGAAGATCGCCAATTCACTCTCTATAATGACGGGTTGATGACTATGTTTGCCGAGGCCGTCAAAGGAACCGACATGACTATTCATTCAACCGGCGGTGCTATTGTCTGTGCTCTCATTGAAGCTATCCCGGAAAATGAATGTGCTCTCTCCCGTGAGTCCATATGGACAAACGTGATTTGCGGAGTTTTGACGAGCGTTATTCATCATGGCAAAGCAGACACGATGGGCGACTTCTTGGAAGAAACTCTGGCCAAGATCGGATCCAACAGAGACGTTTCGGCAGATGATAAGCCCACATGGAAGACTGTGCCATATGTCCGAATTATTGGAGTGTTAGCCGGAGTCAGAAGAGGCTCGAGAATTCGCAACTGGGATGGACTTGTTCGAGAGTTTGTTGAAGTCTTGCGTGTGACGGGAAAAGGCGTGGAGGAAGTCCGGCAAGACCAAGCCGACATTCTCTGGAATTCTGTCATGGTCCAAGTTGCTGTTGTTTGGCACCATGCGCCCATGGATACGTTGATTCCCCATGTCTCGACTTTGACCAAGATACTCACCAAAGAGCCGTTCATGAGATGGTTTATCCCTTTTTGCGCATACTTTTGCGATCTCGACACCCGCCGATTTGGTAGTCTTTTCCGATCCGAATTTCAACGGTGAGTTTTATTCAGACTAGGCCATTCCATATTCGGACGGAAACTGACATGTTTCAAGATTCGTTGCAGCGCACTGGTCACAAAGCCAGAACGAGGATGTCCTCTGCCTTTTGCTCCCTCGGATGATCGAGAACAAGGCCTTCCCAGCACTGGGCGAAAAAGATTGCTGTCGATTACCGCAAGCCTGGCAGGACCAGATCGTGTCAAAATTTGAACGGCTGGAAATCTCACCATTTCCTGAACGCGGACCTTACAACAAAGATCCTCAAGAGTGGCGTGATCGATGTTTACCAAAATACGCCGGCTTGCTCCAGCTACTTGAGCTTACGTCTGTTCATCCGTCTACGAACGCCCGAATTGCCGAACTACTGTCAAGGAAACTGAAACTTGCTCTTCGACCTTCGTCATCCCTGGCAACTGATGAAGTTAATTTCATCGTCAGTCAAGGGTTCCAGGCTTACTTGCGCATGAGCAAGGCGGCAGGTTCAGTCGACACGGCTCTGAGTCCTCTACTTCGCGCGGCTGTACCTCGGTTTGCACGTTCTGTTGGGTTTCTAGACGCTTACTTGGCTTATGAACGCGTGCAAAAAGGGGCTCAAAATACAGTCGAGAAACCAGAAACGCATGGAGGCGACAGTCCTACGTCAGAAGAAGATCCTGTTACCACATCACTTGTTGAAAACCTCAGTTCCCCTTCACGCGATTTGAGACTTGCTTCGCTAGAGCTGTTGAAGCAAATGAGTGACAGCGAATCGACGACGGAATGCGTGGATGCCATGCTGCAAATTGAGCAGTCTCCGTTGACCCATGAACATACTAGGACCATCGCGATGCATCTGCGCAAGATTGGGCAGCACTACAATACCATTGATTCTTCTACGTGGCTGAGAGATGGCATTCCCAGGTTCATGTTCGGAATGCTGACTGTTAAACTCTCACCTGTCTGGGACGATACCACGGAGAGCTTAAAGTATGTTGCGCAGTCCAAAATCGGCGAGGAGGCTGTCTCCGCCATAGCGTTTCAATGGATTCAAAAGCCGTCGATGAGGTGGACACCTCCATCGTCCGAAAGGGCTGGTGGGGACAGACGTATATACACAGATTTTGAATGCACCGCGGTGAGAAGACTGGAAGATTCAGCAAACGCTATCCTCGACTTGACGGAGAGGGTAGATGATGCTCTGCTCAGCAACTTTGATGCGAAACAGCATTTGGCAGAGTCAACACCCACTACTGCGAGATCTAGAGGTCTGAAAGTACTCAACGCTATACCCGCTGTTGCCGAGAAGCGCTCCCGACAGCTTGTTCCTCACTTTTTATGCTGGGCAACCGAGGAAGGAGACAACGATGACGACAGCGCAGACGAAAGTTTTCAGGATCAAGCCTCGACCTGGTCACTGGCTGATCGAAAAGCTATCCTTGGCATCTTTGCCCAATTCGTAAATCCCAAAGTACTTTACAATCACGCGAAAGTCTATGAGGCACTCTTGTTGCTCATGGAGAATGGTGATGGCGAGATGCAAAGACTCGCACTCAAGTCCATCCTGACTTGGAAACAAGATGGCGTCATCGCGTACAAGGAGAACCTAGAGTACTTGCTTGATGAAGCCCGCTTCAAGAACGAGCTGGCGGTGTTTCTGCAAGGTGATGACATTATCAAGCCTGAGCACCGAGCCGAATTGATGCCAGTGCTTCTTCGCTTGCTCTATGGTCGAACAATTGCGAAAAAGGGCGTCGCAAGTGGTAGGAATGGTTTGCAGGCTACTCGACTCGCTGTACTGCGCAACCTGTCCGTCCAAGACATGGGAAGCTTCCTCGACATAGCCGCTAAGAGGCTGAAAGACGTTCGAGTTGTTGCTTCAAAAGCTCAGCAAAAGAAGCTCTTCGGCGACCCAATCATAACACCGCGAAAACAAATTGGTTTCTTGAATATGACATCGTCCCTTATATCAGAGCTGGGGACCAATGCTGAACCTTATATGAACGTCTTGGTCAATTCAGTACTATATTGCCTCGTCTATTCCTCAAGGCAACTAAGAGGCTCTGTATTCACTGACGAGGAAGAGAGAGAGGAGGAGGTCGTTGGAAAGACGAGTGACTTGTCGTTACTCAAGACCATTCGGACGGTGGGAATCAAATGTCTTACCGCGTTATTTCAGAATGCGCAGAACTTCCAGTGGGATCCTTACCAGGAACTTATCATCGAGGATGTTGTAGTCCCTAGACTTGCAAACCTTCCCGCGGAGACCACGCAAGGTATCTCAGCTATGCTTCATCTCTTTGCTACTTGGTCGGTTTTGCCGAAGGCGGCTCTGTTTTTTGGACCACTAGACAACATTCTACCCGAGGGTGTCCTGCCAACAATAATCAACTGCATTGCAAGGGAGAAGACGAAAGACGAGGTGAAAATATTTGTTCTCGACATCTTACAGAATCTTGTAAAACTGGCGTTGGCGTCATCCCAGGAGTCCGAATTCAACGAGATTATTAAATCCGAGCTTCTGGAGGTCAATGCAAGTGCAATTCTTTCCAAAATTTCAACCGTTCTGCACGCGAGCAATCTGAGCAATGAGCTCCTGGAGTCTTGCGTTGAGACTGTGCTCGCTCTGGCTCCCGTTCTGCAGGATCTGGGCAGCTCTCAGACTGTCATTCGCATGTCCAGCTTCTTGTTGCAACAGCCGCCTCGCCGAGTGAACCCGAAGACGAAAGGTCGCATTTTGCTGATCGTGGAGCGCTTTGTCGGCTTGCCCGACGCAGCAAAGGATCAGAGCTTGCTGAGCGAGGTCTACGATACCCTTTCCTCACTTTTCAGCTACTTCAAGGACCGGGAAAACCGGCACTCTCTATCCCGGGCTATGTTGGCCATTTCTAAACAAGATGCTGACCTAGCCGAAGTTGCTAGCCTTTGCAACGAGTTAAACGCCTTCAAAGAAGGCCGGATCGATGAACCGAATTTCGACAAGCGACTTGCAGCATTCAATGCTATTTCAGCGAGCCGCGAAATTTCTTTCACCCCAAGGCAATGGCTCCCGATTATTCATAATCTCATCTTCTCTATTCGATTAGATGAGGAGTTTGGAGTTCTTTCTTCCAATGCTGCTGACGGCATGCGACGACTGATCCAAAATGTCGCGGACTGCAGATCGGATGACATGAGACCAGCCTTTGACAGTCTTATGCGTACCGTCGTATTGCCTTCTATATACTTGGGTGCAAAGGAGGCATCGGAAACGGTTCGCAGAGAGTATTTGCGTGTCATGGGTTTTCTCATCACTGCCATGCCGGATTGGGAACCAGTGGCTGATCTCAATGGACTGCTGACAGAACGCAACGACGACACTTCTGAGCCATCTTTCTTCTTCAACATTCTAAGTCCGGCTACCTCAAGACAGCTGGAAGCAATGCGAACACTGGAAACCGCCAATGCTGCGACACAAATGAGCAGCCAAAATTTGGGACAATTCTTCATTCCTTTACTTGAGCACTTCATCTACGGCCGTCTGGATGGGAGCGATGATCAGGGCCTTGGTGCTAATGCCACGTCTACCATCGGCAACTTGGCTCTTTCATTGAACTGGAATCACTATAGAACGACACTATATCGATATATCAGCTACATCGAGTCCAGACCCGAGATGCAAAAGCAAACAATTCGACTTTTGGGCAAATTCGTGGACGCTTTGGTGCTGTCTTCAGGTCCCAATAAAACCGACGAGATGGACATGGACACTAATGTGGCTTCCGTCGGCTTACCAAGACTCCAGCAAACAGTGCCGAACATGGCCAAATTGTCTGTCGATGTGCTCGACTACATCATGCCCCCTCTAGTGAAGCACTTGCACGAGAAGGACGAATCTGAGGTCAGCTATCGCGTTCCTGTCGGTGTCGTTGTGGTGAAATTGTTGAAATTGCTGCCTCCAGAGCAAATTGACCAAAAGTTGGCTGGAGTTCTCACAGATATCTGCCATATTCTGAGAAGCAAGGCATGGGAGGCTCGGGACATGGCTCGAGACACCCTGGTCAAAATCGCTGTGGTACTAGGGTCATCTTACTTTGGATTCATCCTCAAGGAATTACGAGGTGCGCTCACCAGAGGTTATCAGTTGCATGTGCTTTCCTACACCATGCACTCCATCTTGGTAGCCACTGTGCCCACGTTTGCTCCAGGTGACTTGGACCATTGTTTGCCATCCGTTGTCACAGTTGTCATGGATGACATATTCGGCACCATCGGTCAAGAAAAAGATGCCGAGGGATACACTTCACAAATGAAAGAGATAAAGAGTAGCAAAAGCCAAGATTCCTTGGAACTTGTCGCCAAGAATGCCTCAATCAGTCACTTGATCCATCTCGTGAAGCCGTTGCAGGCGCTGCTGCAGCAAAAGGTGGACTTGAAAATGGTACGCAAGATCGATGCTCTGATGGCACGCATTGGCGCTGGCTTGTTGCAGAATCCTGCTGCTGATTCTCGCGATACACTCGTTTTCTGCTATGAGATCATCCAGGAGACATATCGAAGTCAAAAACCCGAAGCAGTGCAGAAGATGGACCCTCGTGTCAGGAAGTACCTGGTTCAAAGGGGTGCTAAGAAGAGCGGGGAGCGTGGCAGAACTGCGAAGCACACTCACAAGATGGTGCGATTTGCCTTTGATATACTGCGCTCAATGTTCAAGAAGCATGATGATCTTCGAACTCCCGCCAATGTAGCAGGGTTCATACCCATCATAGGAGATGCTATTGTTGATGGAGAGGATGAAGTCAAGATATCCGCGTTCCGCCTGCTTGCAGCACTCATCAAAGTCCCCTTTGACTCTGAGGATGGCAATACTCTCTACAAGGTGGCTGTCAAGGAAGCTACAAAAAGCATCTCGCAGTCTACTTCTACGACGACGGAAATATCACAAGCGGCTATCAAGCTCTTGGCCGTTTTGTTGCGCGAACGCAAAGATGTTGTTGTCAAGGATGCTGCGATAGACATGTTGCTTACGAACCTGAAAGAAGATTTCACGGAACCTCTCTATCGACACGTCACGTTCAACTTCTTACGATCCGTCATGGATCGTCGAGTCGAAACAGCTGTTGTTTATGATACTTTAGATCACGTGGGCACAGTCATGATCACAAATGACGACAAGAACACGAGGGATTTGGCACGCGGTGCCTTCTTCCAGTTCATTCGAGAATATCCTCAAAAGAAGGCGCGGTGGAGCAAACAACTCGATTTCGTGGTGGCAAATCTGAAGTATGAGAGAGAGGGAGGACGACTGTCAGTTATGGAGGTCATCCATCTCCTACTGACGAAGTCATCTCCAGAATTCGTCCAGGAAATAATTGGAACTTGCTTTCTTCCGTTGTTTTTCGTTCTTGCCAACGATGATAGCGAGAAATGCCGCCTTTATGCCGCAGAGCTGCTCAAAGAGGGTTTCCAGAAAGCCGACAAGCAACGAACGCAACAATTCCTGACGCTGCTTCGATCGTGGCTGGACAAGGACGACAACCCTGTAGTACAGAGGTTGGGTCTTCAGACTTTCGGATACTACTTTGAATCGCATGAAGATGCCTCAAGTAACAAGAAAGACGGTAGACTGGTTCTGAAAAAGACTGCCGAAATCCTCAAGACTGAAAGCATCAACGACCCTGACAGCCAGTTGATTGAGACGACACTAGGTGTTCTTCAGCTGTTTACTGTGAACCTGCGCGACGAAGCACTCTCCGAGAATAGAAAAGAACTCTGGGCAGATGCGGCTCGGCATCTCAGACACTCGCAACCGACGGTGAAACTGGCCGCGGTGCGATTGATTAACGCATATCTGGCAGACTTTGCTAAGCAGCGGACCAAAGCATTTGCGGGAGAGGCAATTGAAGGCTCTCATGGCCTCACTTTGGACCTGGACGTCATGTACAACTTCACTCGCCTTGCCCTGGGCTCACTGAACAGCAATGAAATCGATGAGACACTGGCTGCGGAGCTGGTGCAGGTCATTGTGTTCCTTGGGACTTGCCTTCCTGTGTCTACCGCCGCCGAGGATGGAGATGAAGAGGAGGTTGAAGAGCAGGATGAAGATTCTGCCGCTGAGGGGTGCCGGGAAGGCGTGGACTACTTGTTCTGGAGGTTGTCGCACATCCTTCGCCGAGAGATCCCGCCGAGGTCCCTGGCAATCAACTCCAAGGTTGCTGCGATGGAAATTCTGGAGACTGTGTGTCGCCGCGTGCTCAACACATCCAGTAGACCTTCTCTCAAAACCATCCTCGTCCCATTACAACAGCTCACGGATCCTTCCATCCCCGCGCCATTCAGCAATGATGAGGGTTTCACGGCCAAATTGGAAGGCGTCAAGACAAGAGCCCAGATCATGATGGATTCTTTGCAGAAAAAGTTTGGTACGGCTGAATATAGCAAGGTGTTGGTGGAGATCCGAGATGAAGTCAAGGCGAGGAGATTGCAGAGGAACAGCAAGAGGAAGATTGAAGCAATCACGCAGCCTGAGAAGTATGGACGAGACAAGAGAAAGAAGTTCGAAAAGAACAAGGAGAGGAGAAAAGTACGATCGAAGGAGCAAAAGGTGGCTAGACAGTCGTACAAAGGATGGTAACCAGGACATTTGGAAAGGCGTTTTAATGGGGGCATTCTGACCATGTTTTTATCTGGCATACTTTACGGCAAGATACAAAGTTGTACATATCAATGGAGGCGTAAATATCTCATCATATCGACTAGGCGTTCCCCCCCCCCCCCGGGCGAAAAAAAAAACAGACTCTTACTTTATTGCGGAGCAGGGTATCTGTCATCCCCTAATCCAAAACGCCAAGAAGTGCCGTATAATAATGCATAATCCCATTAATCGTAAAAGATAATTCTGCATAAGCAAATCACTTATCCTTGGAAGCCTCCTGCTGGCCACTCGACTCTTGGGGCCAAAATTCGATATCCCCATCCTCACCAAGACTTCCTCTCTTGACGAGTCGGCCCTTTTCTCTCATCAGGTCCTCAACCGTGACTTTTCTGTCGCCGAAAATATTCAAATGGTCGCTGATGACATGTCTGTTTCTACAGCTAGGGCAGGTGATGAGTGTTGAGCCCACATGGTAGCCTTGTTTCGAGACGTTGTGATGCGATCGGTGTCCGCAGGGCACGCACGTAAACGATAGCTGATAGTAGGCAGGGTTGGCTTCTGGTCGTTTCCCCTCGCTGATGGGTTCTTCGCCCGAGGTGTTCGCCTGCGCCTCTGCCTCGGGGCTCAGCAGGATAGGCTTCTTGGGCGGACGCGGGATCGAGTGTGCGGCGCGGACGGCGACCGAGGGGGAGACTTTGGCAGAGCGCCATGATGATTGATGAAGAGAGATTGTAGCGCGCAGGGGTTGATGTCGGGGAAGCCGGAGGATTGGGCGAATTAACGACGGCGCTTTGGATGCCATGGTTGTGTCCAGGGGGGCTTTGTGGTAGAAATAGTAGAGGCTCAATCGGGGGTCGGTGGCATAGATGAGGCGAGGATTGAGAGACGGGGAAATTTTGGAGCTTGAGATTTGGCGGGATTCACGGATGGAGGTTTCCAGAAGTTGGGGACGTCATTACATGTACATCTTCGGAATTACCTGGGACCCACTGTAAGGCACTGGACCGTGGTGGGCACGGGTGGGTCGGTCCTCTTTGTCTCGTCGAGTTTGGTCTTTGGAGAACCGCCAACGATGGAAACCTGACAATTCAATCACAAAGCGCGTAGAAGCAACAAATTCAATAGTACAATGTCGTGTATTATTTCTGCGATATATATGAGATACGATGCCATCTCAATCAGGCACTTGGCAGACATGGCTGGCTTCTCTTCTCATCCTTGTTGAGGTCCGAACAAATGCATGTGGGGCACTTGCCTCTTTGGGTTGTAAGTCGTGGTCAGTTCCTCCTCACTTTAAGATCAGAAACCGCATGACTGGGTAAAGTGCCCGTTGTTTTTAACTTCCCTAAAGACGGCGAGATCTCACGGCAGACCTCAAAGCTTCGTTACATGTGAGAATCTCAAAAACTCTCGTTGTTCACGTCACTCTAACTTGCCTGGTAAACTGGCCCTCCCTTACAACAACGGGTGTGTAGAGGAAGGCATTTTATCTTGTTGGCTGGAAAAAAAAAAACTCCCTCCTCTGTTTACCCGCAAAGATGAAGTTCCTCCTAGGTGCGTCTCTTTACCTTGTCTTCGTCAACGGTGTGTTTGTAAGCAGCAATGATGCCAATAACGCCTTGGCCATGGTCAACCAAGCCCGACAGGCCAAAGGAGTACAGCCTCTTCTTTGGGATGCCAGTCTGGTGACTTACGCCCAATACTGGGCGGATGAGATGGCGAGTGGAAGACGCCCCTTTGAGCACGCACAGGGAGCCAACCGACCCAGTCAAGGCGAGAATCTGTATGAACAGTCAGCTGGGCAGTGCGATGCCGCCTACGATAACCCGTTGCAAACGGGGATGCATGCTTGGCTTTCGCAGGAACATCTATACACGGGTCAGCCTATCATGACTGGACATGAGCCATGGCTGCACTGGGGTAATGGATTATGTTGCATCTACGGGGCTTCATGAAGGAATGTGCTGATGATTCATCACAGCACAGTGTGTGTGGTCTGCCACTACAAATATCGGATGTGCCAGAGCTTATGCCATCTCGGAGCCATACAAGTTCTTCGACGTCTGTCGATTTACACCAGAAGGAAATATGTGAGCATGAAGTCACTCCTCGGAGGCATGGATTGCTAATTTGGCTAACATGCGTGGATCGTAGCGTCGGACAGAAGCCGTTTTGATACAGATTACCACTCCTGCGACCTTGAGAGGAAGCATCGGACGGACGCCTCGATTGCCTCGATTTCAAACAAAACCAGAGGCATCATGCTCATAAGGCTCGTCGGCGTGGATTTAGGAGGCTTATACTTTTGATTCGAAAGTGACATTGTGGTGGCATAGAAGAAAGAAGGAGTCATGGAAAATGAAGGCTACTAGGTGGGCGGATGTAAAACGAGAAACTTGAGCTGCGAGTGAAGTGGCTTTTATTACGCAGATGGCTCTACCCATAAATGAAATTTCAGAAGAGAAAAAACCATCTATACCCCCTTATACTTATTTAACGTGCAACCTAGCACTGAGAATGGGGTTTTGCTCAAGACCATAGCACGCACACTGCTCCCCAAGATAACAATCAATGTGAAGACTGGTCCGGTTGAACGTTCTCCCCTGGCACGCAAACACGAATTAACATAGGCAGACATACATACATACATCTTGGGTCTGTGGCAAAATATTCAGATATTCCTAGCCAAGTTTTAGAATGCAATATGTTAATCAGGACACTAACAGATAAGAAGCATTGGCTAGCATTATTTGTCACAGGCAAGACGTTGCTAACCTTCCCTGACAGCAACTATCCAAGCTCATTCCTAACATGTATATACAAAACAATAACAATTTTTAAAATGCCTAGACTAAGAAGATGGAACAAAAAGAGAAGGACGGATTGAAAAGAAAAGCACCACTATGAATTCCAATAAAGATGATAATCAAAAAAAAGTGAGGGACACCGGATTTGAACCGATAACCTTCAGGTTATTCCAAGTAAAGTAACTGGAATCTGACGCGCTACCGTTGCGCCAGCCCCCCTCTTGCACATTAGTTTTTCCTATTTTCAAAATACATAAGGGCTTTACAAATATTTACATTGGCCAAGAAATCGGCAGAAAGTAGGACCGAAAGATGAAAACAAGCTTTTTTATATTCTCAGCCTTTGCTCACGCATGTCTGCGGATTACGTAAGGCAAACCGCAACCTGAGTGGTCCGTGCATGGATTTTCTTCTACCCCAGGACTCCCTCAGGAACTCATTCATTACTTACTACTCGCAACCACCTTTCCCAACCCTCCCTCACCCCATCCACGCGCGTCCCGCACCTGTCGCATCTACACATCGATGGCGTCGGCCGACGTCGGAATCCCGCGTCGTGAGCGCGATCGCGGTGAACGCGGGCCTCAGCGATCCCAGCGATCCCAGCGCCAGCGACCACCCCAGCGAGATGGCGATTCGTACCGGCCGCCTCCGCGAGAGCGCACGCCCCCCCCCGTGCGAACAGAGGAAGAGAAGCAGGCTGCCGCAAAGGCAGAGTACGAGAAACTTCTGAATATGAGGTCGGGAGGCACGTACATTCCACCGGCCAGGTTGCGGGCCTTGCAAGCCCAAATCACCGACAAGACAAGCAAGGAGTACCAGCGCATGGCCTGGGAAGCTCTGAAAAAGAGCATCAATGGTTTAATCAACAAGGTCAACACTGCCAACATCAAATACATTGTTCCCGAGCTGTTTGGAGAGAATTTGATTCGAGGACGAGGTCTTTTTTGTCGCTCCATCATGAAGGCTCAGGCCGCGAGTTTGCCCTTTACGCCCATCTACGCAGCCATGGCAGCCATTGTCAACACCAAACTACCGCAGGTCGGCGAGCTGCTCATCAAGCGCTTGATCATGCAGTTTCGAAAAGGATTCAAACGAAATGACAAGTCCGTTTGTCTCTCATCCACAACCTTCCTGGCCCACCTGATCAACCAGCAGGTGCAACACGAGATGCTCGCCGGGCAAATTCTTCTCCTGCTGCTACACAAGCCGACAGACGACAGTGTGGAAATAGCCGTCGGGTTCTCCCGTGAGGTGGGGCAGTACTTGGAGGATATGCAGCCCTCTATTTCAGTCGCCGTATTCGATCAGTTCAGAAACATCCTGCATGAGGCCGACATTGACAAGCGAACGCAATACATGATCGAGGTTCTGTTTCAGGTGCGCAAAGACAAATTCAAGGACAATCCGGCAATCAAGGAAGAACTTGACTTGGTGGAAGAGGAAGACCAAATCACCCATCGGGTTGAACTGGACGGTGAAATCGACGTTCAGGACGGCTTGAACATATTCAAGTTTGACGCAGAGTGGGAGGATCACGAAGAAGCGTACAAGAAGCTCAAGGCAGAGATTCTGGGCGAAGGAAGTGACTACGAGGACGACGATGAGGATGCAGACGAAAGCTCCGAGGAAGAAGAAGAGGAAGAGGAGGAGACAAGGGCAATGGAAATCAAAGATCAATCGAACACTGATCTGGTCAATCTGCGAAGGACCATCTACCTGACGATTATGTCGAGTGCCGATCCCGAGGAAGCAGTACACAAGCTCATGAAAATCAACCTTCCTGCGGGCCAGGAGCCTGAACTACCGTCCATGATTGTGGAGTGTTGCTCGCAAGAAAAGACGTACACCAAGTTCTTTGGTCTGATCGGCGAACGATTCGCAAAAATCAATCGTCTATGGTGCGACTTATTTGAACAGTCCTTTGCCAAGTATTACGACACTATTCACCGATACGAGAACAACAAGCTACGAAACATTGCTCAGCTGTTTGGCCACATGCTTGGCGTCGACTCCATCGGTTGGCACTGTCTGTCTGTGATCCATCTGAACGAGGATGAGACGACGTCCAGTAGTCGCATCTTCATCAAGATTCTGTTTCAGAGCATCGTGGAGGAGATTGGGACTCCCAAGCTCAAGGCAAGGATGACGGATGACATGTTGCGGCCAAACTTGGAAGGCATCTTCCCCAAAGACAATGCCCGCAACATCAGATTCTCCATCAACTACTTCACCAGTATCGGGCTGGGTGCCCTCACGGAAGAGATGAGAGAACATCTCCAGAACATGCCGAAACCAGCCTTGCCGGCTCCAGCAGCTGCAGATGAGTCCGACTCGGATTCAGTGTCGAGCTACTCCTCGTACACAGGCTCCTCATACTCGTCCCGCTCACGATCGAGGACGAGGACCCCTCCCCCTGGCCGAATCAGGGGCCGCTCCACATCGCGAGCTTCCTCCCCCGGCCGAGGAAGATGGCGTTCTCGTTCGGACAGTCGGTCTCAATCTCGGTCTCGGTCTCGGTCCCGATCTGCATCCTACAGTTCGCGCTCACGCTCGCGATCGCCCCCCAGACGCAATCGGCGAGATTCGTACTCTGCTTCACCACATCGACGACGCGGACGATCCGTGTCTGCGTCACGATCACGGTCCCCACCTCCAAAAAGACGTCGAGCTCGAAGCGCATCATACAGCTCGCGTAGCCGATCTCCGTCACCTCGTGGACGCGCTCGCTCGCCGTCTGCAAAATCAGGCTCCCATGGCCGAAACAGCTCTTCTGTGAGCAGTGCACCACAGCACAAGCGCAGACGAACCGGTCTGGCATGTTGAAAGACGTATTAGGGCGTCACCATGCGAGAGGGCTGAATTTACTAGTTGCGTTGAGGCTGTGTTGGAACTTTTCATTTGGGGAGTGGGACGGGGGACGGGGGACGGGGGTTCTTTCTCCCAACTTTTTTCTCATCGATTACGGTGGTTATGTTGTACATTCAAATAATAATAACAAGATTACAGATACCTCGCCCACATACTCCGTACATGCTTTGTTATTGATGCTATATAAAGCAGGGGTCACAATGGCCACCCGAGCAAGACGTGGAAAAAATGATGCTACGATGACGCGCCAACGGCCAATGTGAATCATCCGACGCCATCAGTGTGATTGATGGAAGCATCTCGGCCATGATGGAATCTGGAGCGTAAGTGCACGCACACATGCATGTTCATTCACAGCCTGACTCATATTGCCGCCCGTTTTGAAATTGCCCAGGAACAAACGGAGCCCGCCCGTTCAAACGTATATTTACAACCCCCCCGTTCTTGAAAAATCCCCCCCAAAAAATATCACACAAACAAAACATTCCTTGATCCGTGAAGAGACCGCTCCCTTCTCTCGACTTTCATTCATTCCGCTGGCACACACTCATCCAAACCATGCCCTTTGATTTCGGGTCCGCAAAGACCTTCTTCGGCGCCGCGAGGAATGTCTCTGCCGCCCACCCCTTTGCCTTCGCGGCCGTGGGAGCAGGACTCCTGGTCGTTGCTGGGCCGGGCATCGTCGCGGCTCCGCTGTTGGGCGCCTCGGGGTTCGGGAGCCTTGGTCCTATCGCCGGTGCGTATTGTGTGCTCCTTGATTTTTGGCTTTGCAACTACATTTACGCACGCGGTGGTGTCTAATCTTTTGATCGGGTTTTTTGGTTTCGTAGGATCGGCGGCCGCATGTGTGCAGAGTGGCATCGGAAATGTCGTGGCTGGCAGTGCTTTTGCTACGCTTCAGAGCGCGGGGATGGGGGGCGCTGGTGCCGCGGTCGTGAATGGCGTTGTTTCTACGGTTGGGGGGGTTGTGGCTGCTGTTGGGGCGGTGTCGACGACTTCTTCTAAGAAGGGCAAGGATGGTCATGGTCATGGTCATGGCGCTGAGGATGATGGGGAGCGTGATGATGGGGTGGAAAAGGCCTAGAGGGGGATGAGGCCATTCAGAGGTCACGAGAACAAACACAAACAGATGATGCAGAAACGAAATTGATGGACGCATCATTGCAGAGCAGGAATCCCGGTGCCATTTGCAGCATCTAAAGTACAGTACGCATTTTCTACAGTCCATCTCATACATATTCCGTCTATCCCGAGACCAATGCGTCTCGCGACGCAGTCTCCTTCTCCCGCTCTTCCTCCACGCTCGTACCATCTGTACCATTTGTACCATTTGTACCATTCGCCACCGTCCCCTTCTTGGACGCCTCCTCCGCTGCCGCGAGCTCCGCGAGTTCCGCCTGGGACTTCTTGGCTTCCAATTCCTTCTTGCTCAGTCGAATGGCTCCCTTGGCCAATGCCTCCCTTGGCAAAGGTCGGATGATTGGCTGCGCAACCCACCACGGCCGCTTACACTTCCGGATTGTGCCTTTTGAGCTCTCACTTGCGTCCAAGCCTTCCTCGTCCCGTGCATCTCCCAGTTTCTCGAGCTCCTCCTCAAAGCTCTTGCCGCCGGTGGCTTCGTATTCGAGCAGGCCCTGTGCCACTCTTCCCTCCACGGCTTGCAGGACCCGCTCATACCCATTGACCCCGTCCCGCCGACTTCGCGCGAGCATGTCTCTAATATCAGTGTGTTTGGTGACAAAGTGACGCAGGAGATGGAAAAGGTGCGGCTGCATGGCTACCAGGTTGGGCGATGGCTCATCCCGTTTCCCGGCGCTGCTGTCGCCGTCCCTCTTGCGTCGTTTCTTGGCGGGCTCATCCGGCTCCGTCTCCGCCTGTTGATTCTCCTCCATCCAGGCTGTGTCGTCGCCAGGAATGAACAAGGGCCGTCGTCGCGGAGGGTCATTGCCCAAAGCGTACTTGTGTAGAATGTCCAGATATCGCCTTGTGATGGCGTCGACCCGCCAACCCCCCTTGCCGTCTTTGCCGCGCCAGTACTCGCGGCCTTCTTGTCCCAGGGGGGGTGGTTTTGCGAAGAGCGCCGGGTCGCTGAGGTTTCCCTCGGCGCTCATGATGCCGTCTGCGCCTGTCGCTGCTAGGCACTCGTCGATGTTGCTTCCTTGCAGGATGTTGCCGTTTGCAAATAGGACCGTCTCTGGGGGCAGACTATCTCTGAGGAAGCGAAGCATGTTCCAGTCCGCTATGCCAGTCAAATGGCCCTTTTGATCTCTCCGCCTTCCGTGAACCGTCAAGATGGACGCCCCAGCTTTTAGTACATTCTGCGCGTACGCCAGTGTTTCTTCTTTATTCTCCAACATACGAATCTTGGCCGTCACTGGAATCGATAAGTTTTCATGTAAAGTGTTTATGAGTCGAAAGATCAAGTCTTGGTCCTCCTGCAAGAAGGCCCCGTAATGACCCTTGCGAGCGATGCCCTGGGGACAGCCCAGATTCAAGTCGACTGCGTCGCAATACGGTGATACCTGCTGAGCGGCAGAGAGCAAAGCATCAGGGTCGTTGGCGCAGAATTGAACAAATAGCGGTCGGTCGATCGAAGGGTTCCCGTCCAGCCACGGTTCGTTCGAGTCCGGCTTGACCGCTTGGAAGTGCGCTTTTCGGTACTTGCTTTCCTGAGAAAACAGACGGGCGTGAAACATGGGAGTGTATGCGAGCATCTTCTTCTTCTCTTCGTCGGTGAGGAACGATCGTGTGAGCATGCGCCAGGCCTGCAAGCAAACAATTAATTATCTTTGCCTCCATGTAAAACGGGGAGTCGATGATTTCGAACAACGTACAAACTCTGACTGGTCTACCATGGGTGCTACCACATATTTGGGGCTCCCTATGCTCTCGTAGAATGCTCTACCGTGCAACTTGGTACTCGCCGCCGTCACCTCCGCCGCCGTCACAGGCGCATCCCGCGCTGCTTCTGCTGGCGCGGCCATGGCAGAAAATCGTCTCACTGAATGCAGCGGCGTCGTCGTTGTAAATCGAAGCAATGACGACGGACGGGATTGAAGAGGGAGAGGATCCCGCCGCCAGACTCTCCGCATCAAAGAGGGAGGATTCCGCTCCGATGACCTCCGTGAATAAAATTAA
Organism: Epichloe festucae Fl1; assembly: GCA_003814445.1. Lineage (NCBI taxonomy): Eukaryota > Fungi > Ascomycota > Sordariomycetes > Hypocreales > Clavicipitaceae > Epichloe > Epichloe festucae. Next base: position 2,778,827 of record CP031387.1, on the reverse strand, counting down.
AAATAATAAAAATGAAAAGAGGGACTAAAGGAGGGGGGAGGGGGGAGGGGGCTGTGGGCACCACCCATCCAGGCACCCAGGCCATGGCTGCGTTGTTGGACACGGACGACCCTGGACACGGAACCCATCTGACAAGTATTACATTATGAGGCACGCATTATTTCAACTTCATTGTTTGCACTTGTGTTGGCAACCTGAGAGAAATAAGCCAAACCCGAGGAATTCAACAATGCATCTGTCGCTAGAATAATATGCTTGCTTCATCATCTATCTTCAGACTTGCGAATCGAGAAACAGCTTTCCCAAGCCAAACAACAACAACATTAGTCAACTAGTAGCTCGACAAAGTGACTCCATTCAAACTCTCTCGACAAGCACACACGTTCCCCGCCATTGCTGTCTAATGCACCATCTGAACCAACCCAACTCTTGCGAAGTCAGAAGTCTAGTCATCGCGTGAACCAACCGTCTGGTTCTCCCTGATGGCTTCTCTGGGCCGCCAGCTTTCTTCCAGTGCCTGTTGCTGATACTTTTTATGCTCCTTAGGCATTCCAAGGCGTGGCCGCGCTATTAATGAGATATGCTTGTGGTTCTTCAGCGGATTCCCCGCACTGGCATGTTGGTTTAATGGGAAACTGGGACAACAAGAAAGAAAGAACAACCAAAACGCCGTTGACACCTTTACTATGCTGTCCTTGATAACGCCGACAATTGTAAATGTGAATGAATACATGGCTGGCTAGGCTCCCGAAGGCCCGTCATTGAGAAACGAATCGGTTTGAAAGGGGTTCCACTGGTCGGAATTTGTTGTCATCAGAAAAAGTGCGTGTAAATCTTGGAGTTCTCGTGCACTTCCATTTCCTTCAAGATTAATTGGTCAGTCCGGTTGTGACACCCAAGTAAATAATGACGTCCTTTTGACACAGGGGGGGTTTCTTTTCAGACGAACCATCTTGAACGAATTGAGCTCTTCCTTGATCTGCTGGGCAAGGAGGGGAGTGAGGCGATTGCAAGTGGCAATTTCGCCTCGTCGATCATACTCCTGGCTCGGCCAAGTATCATAGAATATCAAGCGAGGAGAGAATGTAGCGTTGCGCTTAGCCGTTGGTGTTCCTGACTGGCTATCCTGGCGCAGTCGCAAAGCAGACATAAAATAGTCTTCACTGCCAATGGCAATAGAGCCGGTCCTCTTATGACCGTGAACTTCGTCGTTCGGGGTGCTCGGTGCACTTGACATTGGCGAGTCGGCAACGGCGGGGATATTGGGAAGAACAAGATCAGGTGATGCAGATCCCTCCGCAGGCCTCATCGATGGACTTCCAGATCCTATATTTGCATCATTAGCATTTCTGTTCATGTTTCCAGTAGCAGTCTCAGAGCTTCGAGTACACGTACGTTTCAGAATTCCTTTTCTGACGGCTGCAAGCACTTCCGCACGTTCGCTTTCACCGCCAACGATGCTCTTGCGCACACCTGGCTGCTCACCAGTAGGGCTACCGAATCGTTCAGTAAATGCTTCTGATACCTGAGCTGCATCCATCGAGTTCCGCTCCAGGCGAGGAAAGCCAGTGCCTCCATGAGCTGCCTGAGGATCGGCCGTGACATTGACGCGTTGGGCCTCGGCTTCAACCGTGACCATGGAAACAGTGGCTTGGCTGGCCTCGGGAACCAATGGCTCGGCGGCAGGAGCCCCCACAACTGATTTCGGACGGAAGAGGCCAACCAGTGAGCGGGTGCTCTTCTTCATCCCGCGTCCCATTTTGCGAATCATGATGGATGCCGATGAAGCAGTTGAGGAAATAGACAGGTTGTCTGTCGAACCAAAGAATCTTCCACCATAGATGCTATTTCCAATGCCGCCGGCCTCTTGTGCCTCTGCGATACGGGCCTGTTCCACATCATAAGCTTCCTCAGGTGTAGGTTCTTTCTGAAGTTTGGACGACTCTGCCCTTTCGGCATCTTCAGCTGCCTTCCGAAACTCGGCAGCACTGCCGAAGGAGAAGGCTCGCCGCAATCGAGAGGTCTTGCTCTTGCCTTGACCTCCCTTCTGGTTCAATGCAGCCAACTGCTTCGCAGCCGGTGATTCCAAATTCGCCGCGCCGCCAGACAGTTGCGGAGCCGAATCTTCGCTGGCGTCGTTTGCCATCGTCACCGGCTTGGACAGAGGCGAGGGGCTATGAGTGCGCTTAACAACATCAGATGAAGAGCCCCGAGATGGAATGTTTAGCATCTTTTGCTGGTCATTCTTGGTGGGTGTTTCATCATTGGCGATCAAAGAGGAGGTACCTGTGGGAGTGGATACGTTACGGCTAGTCGCCTGCATCAGAGTCCTCGTTAGCACACATGACTTGCATACAAATCCGCTGAATGGCCAACTCAGCCATCAAAACTTAATGGCCGACTTACAGATGATGGCCTGGAGTGGCTGCTGCGAGTGGAAGACGCGCTCTCCGAGCTTCCGTTGCGTGAGTGACTTTCGGATCGCACAGGACGAGGCTGCCTAGAATCTGCACCATCACGCGAGACTGGTCTGACAGAGTTACTGTCCCGAGTTTCGATTGCGTGCACGCTGCGTCGACGCATTCTCATGGCTTCATCTTGAGCGGCCTTCTTGTATTGTTGCAAATCATCCATCGAAGACACTGCAACCAATCCTTGATTTGCGGTCAAGTTTGATGCTGAGTACCGTCTGCTAGCTTGGTAAGCTTGGCTCGGTGGCATCATGGAAGGACTGGATTGAAAGGTGGAACTTTGAGAGCGGCCGTGGTGTGAGGGCTGCACCGACGCTGTGCGTCTATACCGATCTGGCCCGCTCTGTTTGGTGGCAGTCGAAAAATAAGGTTGTGTCGACACGGACAAATGAGATTGTGGGCGTGCAGTCGGTGTCATATTGCGGCTCAGTGTGAGGGCCGAGTCGTCCCGGGAGCCACCATAACTCATGCCAAATGACCCTTGAACGTTATTCTGCATGACGGGGCGATGGTTCCGGCTAGAGTCGTATGCTTGATACGAGGGTACTGTGGTTGAAGAGCTTGTTCTGTATGCACCATGCTGCTGCCATGACGGCGTTTGATTGAGATTTGGTGTACTGGAGAAAGCATAAGGTTGTGCAGGGACTGAGCTTCCTCTATACCCTGTAGGACCGTTCGTATTATAGACGGCCCTTGATGCCTGTGAATTTGCCACGCTATATTGGCGGCCGCCATGAGATTGATCTTTGGGCATCATGCCACTGGTTGACGAAGGACGGGTCTGAAGCATAGTGGTTGTAGCGGTCGGTTGTGAATACGTCTGGACCAATGCAGCCATAATTCACTTGCACAGGCACTAGTTCTGCAAACTCGATTTGTGCAACGTCCCAGTACTGACAACTGACAATACAACCGCTTGTGTTAGGGAGTTGGACCTCGTAATAATGCTAATTCGTCAACCCGAGAAAGAAGGGGATTTGGTTGACGACGCCAGAATCGCTGTATGGGACAGAAGAGTTAGTGCAATGATCTTGGAAATCTTCATTCATGCAACGACCGAGCAGCCATGGCCGAGATAAGCAAGCGTATGTCGTCAAAAGCAGGATCAGCAACGTATTTCCTTGAGGGATTTCCACACCTTTATGTCTTTCCAAATCGAGTGTTGCCTTTTTTGCTTCCTAGGGTCGCTCGACAAGTGAATAAAATCGGCGAGGGGGGTCTTTCTGTGTTGGATTGTTTTTCCCGTTTCTGAGCAAGGACAGGGATTTATCGCTAGACAAGTGATGGAAGAAACAGGACGCCAGCGACCAAAAAGAGTGTCAAAAGCGAAACGAATGTTCCAATCGAAAGCCCGATTATGTCCCAACTGTTGGCTTGTACTTCTCGTAGTCGGGTTGACTCGATAGAAGCAGAGGGAATCTAAATAACGCGAAATTGCGTCAACCTAGTTCGGACAGAACATGAGTCAAAAGCACATGAATGATAGCCCGTCTGCGGAGTGAACGCTTTCTCAATCTTCGTGTTTGATCGACGAGGAATGAGAGGTCGACAAGTACGTGCAAGGGTATTACAATCGATGGAAGGACGAGTGATGGCACGCCTCTGGAATGGCCAAAGACTGGGAGCAAAGGCCAAGGAGAGGACGAGGCAAGACTTGCTGGGTCGATGTAGGCAACGAAACGCTCAAAAACGTAGAGACGGCACGTAAAGACGAACGAGAAGAAGAGACACGACACGAGTTGCAAATCGGTGGAGAGGGGAGGAGGGCTCGGAGGCGAGGTAGGTGAAGAAAGGGGTTTCGCACCAGACGGATTGAGGATCCGGAAGGCGGTCTTCGCGTGCTGGTGGGTGGGTGCTAAGAGGCGGTTAGAAAAGGGGAAGGGAAGGGGAGGGACCAAGAAGGAGAGATGAAGATGATGGTGGAGATGAAGGAAAGAGGAACAGGAAGAAAAAAAAAAGAGGTCGGCGAGACAAGTGGTGTGTGGTGTTGATGATGGAGTAAAGCGGGAGGAGGATGCGAGGACGGACTTTCACGTAGGCCACAGAACCACTTGGCGAGGGTGTGTGGCAGGACGAGTCTGCGAGTTGGTGGGTGACAGCAGGTAAACGCGCAGCAGTAGAGCAAAAAGCCAGTGGCAACGGCTGGTCTGGGCTCCTGGACTAACCAAGCTGGGGGGCTGTGGGCGGTAGGCGGCAGCAAGAGCGAACGAATGTCAGCGGTCTGCATGTAATGAACGGCAAATCAATGTTTGGGGGATCGGACGGGACACTCCTTGTTGGTGGGCAGGTCAGATTGGGCAGTTGCAGTGACAGTGAGTGCAGAATAACACGCAACGACGCAAGCTGGACGACTGGCAACGTGACTCTCTCAGTGATTGTACAGGCGCTTGAGCCCTGTAGCAACGGGGCTTCAAAAGCCGCAGCTAGGCGGCACTGCGGCAATCCACGTCCAGCAACGGAGCTTCGCCAGTTCGGTGGCATAGTGCTGTGCCCATGGACGCCACAGTGCATGTCAGTGTTTGTGTCGGCGGGTGTCAGCGGGTGTCAGCGGCTGGGTGTCAGCTGGCTTGTGGCAGAACGCCAGCACCCAAGCACTAAGCTTACAGTGGGCTGTATCTCTGCACTTGTCTGGGATGGACTTGGAAATCTTCTGAATGCTTGATGCTTAGTTGTTAGGGCTGGAAAAGGAGAGTCGCGACGCAACAAAGCCGCCCATCAGAAGTCGTGACAAGTTAATATCAGTCCCTACTATGCAGGAGTCGTGCATGGGTTTGACTTACTCGAATCACAGGGTAATAATATGGAGCTTCCCCCTTCCCTTCTAGTTTGGTGCAAGGCTTTCTCTGCCGATGGCGGGGCTTGCAAGTTGGTCATACAGTAACATGTACATACGGATTATTTACAATGAAATGGTATTTCGACCGAGGCGTGGTTGATAAGAGAGCTGCATGTCGGTTCGGGCCAACCAACAAAGCACCACAGTATTTTTTTATTATTATTGTGATTTGCTGTGCCTCTGGACCCCATTGCGTGCCAGACACGAGCGTGCGAGACAGGTCCATACCCTCCGGACAATAAGGGTCGCATGCCTGGCCCGGATTCGGGGCGTGAACTCCGTCACTCCGTCACTCCGTATGCGACGGGTGGAATACGAGTACTCGATCTGCTACGTTATCTTGCCTTGTAGTGGTTAGTCTATTACAGCAGCCACGTGGAGTGGTGTAATGAGAGCGAATATCAAAGCCAGCAGACTGGCTGATTGCACAACGTTTTTCCATCTCAATCATTCACTTGCGTTTTTCTTTCAAGTACGGATTACATTCCTTTTTTTTGGCGTCGGGGAAAATCGGCAGTCGAGTTTATGCACCGTGGCCGCAAGGGGGGGGGCCTGTCTGGTCAGTCTGATTGGACTGTTCTTATGGCTCAACAAGCTGTGGGCCAGCCTGTGGCATTGATGCGTCTGGCGCTAAGCAGGGGATCCGTGGCCAAAATGGACACCGGCGCGAACCAGCCAAACTGGAGACCCCTCGCAGCTGCAAAAGCTCGTAATTACAACCCACTGTACCAGACCTTCTGGAGCCAAATACAGACTGATTCCTTGGCTTGCCAATTGGGAGCCATCCATGGACAGCATACTCCGTAGACAAATGGGTTTCAGACAATTCAAGCTATTATCGCGAGCCCCGTACTTGCAGTCGTCACCTTTCATCACCCTTCCTCATTCGTCTGGAGTCTACATAATACCTAGCCAGAATGCTTTTTGACGTAGGCGACGCCTCGGTCATTCTGACAGAAAAGCACGGTCGCAGGCGGTGGCAGCGTTGCACAACCACGGCAGAAAGAAAGGTTTTTGAATAGCATCTACGGAGTACTCTGTAATAACTCTTGAGGCTTTGGACGACGTGTGTACTCCGTAGTCTGTGTTACAGGTCCCGGAATTTTGAAGTAATCGCCTTGACAGCTCTGGGCCGGAACCATTATTACGGGCCCTTGAAAACCAGGTCCTGGTTTATTATTTGCCAACAGTGGATTGCGGTGGTTATTAATGACAATTCTTTTCTGCGGGATTTGTACGTTGAGTGCTAAATGCTTGATACTACGGAGTACGGATTACGGATTACTTCTTTATTATAAAGCAGATCGTGGATGGAGGAAAGATGAGACCGGGGGGGCTGTCCCTTGATTCACAGGTCCGCGGCAAGCCGCAAGACAGTACGACACTCACCATGACATGCTCAATGTCCATTGTAAGACATTACTGTACTCCGTATGCAAGAACGTGATTAGCTCATTGTCGTGCTTGGGTTCGGTCTCGGAGCAGCTGCTTGTGCAAGTTCTATCGTCAGATGTGATGTGGGCGATGTCTTTCTCGCATGTAGTTAACCGTTCCGTCTTTTGCAGGAACTCATACATATTCATGCAAGCCTCGAAAATGAGACATGCAGACTACAAAGAAGTAGGGGGCAAGATCCTATTGCTCCATTATAAGCAAGGTGGCAAGGCAGGTGCAGGGCACGCAAACAGCGGCAGATGCCATACGGAATAGTAATTAACCAGACAGCAAGAGATCTTGGTGTGGGGAAATCAAAAAAGATTGTTATTATTAGCCAGCCCCTGGCAACCTTCTTTTCTAATCAGCACTCACTCTCTGCCGGTGAAACGGACGAGCCATCCTTCCTATCGACGAGTAGCGGCCTCGGGGTCCTTCCCGAGCCCTCAACGCCCGACATCGTCTTCTAACTCGCCGTTTCTTAACTCGATGCCATTGATTTCGAGACTCGTCGAGCTCAGCTAATGAAAGTCCTGGGGCAAGTTCATTCTTTGCTTTGCCACTCAATCAGTATTACTCGTGCTACTTCTATCGAATGGCCTAGGACTACTAACAATTCACATGTGAGGGCAATGGCTATGCAGGTCGAAAGGAGGACGAGTGGGCTTGAGACGGACTATGACACCTGACATCTGCCTTATTAGTCCAATGCATGATGGGAAGCTACATGAAAGGTAGGGCAAGTCCCGTCAGGGGAGCAGCGGTCCTTCGGGCGCACTGGCTTTGTGCTTCTCTTTCGATTCGCTATTTTCCACTTTTGTCGTCTTCAAATTTGATGCTAAGCTGAACCGTTCGGGATCCAATAAGGTAGTTGAAACTCGCTGACAGCGATCTTCAGTGGGTTGCTCGTTTCGCTTACATTGTTGTCTGATTGTCTTTATTCCTCTCCGGGTGGACTACCCTACTCACTGGAGCTGAAGAGACAAACGTCATGGGGATTCAGCCTGATATGAAAAGAGCATCCTATAATACGAGGTGAGTATAGTTCCTCCTAACCTACGGACCCGTACATGTGGACGCAGTTGCAAGTGGGAGTATCGCTCGTGCAGGGCTGGAAATCCTCAGGTTGTCAAGAGTCAAGACCGATTCATCCCATGTCTCTTGTTTACAAATTCAGTTCATATCTCCAGATCGGTGTGCTCTGACGTCCTTTTCGAGATTGCCCTATGATATTGAACCCTTGGACTCATGTTTTTATCCGAGAAACCCAATTAGTTTGAGGGGATCATGGACCCGAATGTTCGAATCGAGCCCAAAATTGAAGCTGTATTTCAACGTCGTCTCCGCAACTTGAAACCCACGTGCTGATCTTCATCCGGGCTGGAAATCATGCGTCTAGCGTGTTACAGACTTTATGTCGATGTGCCGTCCGAAACAGGGTGGGAGTCATGCGGACTCTTTCTCGTCTGAGCATTTTGACTTGTCCGATGGCGTCCAGGGTCATGACTTCTTAACAAACAAGTGACAAATCTGTAATACAGTAGAGGTCCTGACAAGTTTTGTTGGGGCTGCGATGCTGATCTAAATAGTCCAGCTAAAAGGGGTTATTACGCGGTGGACGAATTATTACCCGAGCCATTGAGCTCGTTGTGGGCGGGCTGCCCTGAGTGCTCCGCACGTGACTCCGCTAGTCCTAGTAAGAGTCTAAGACCCAGCGACACCGGGGTAGTAAGACGGTTATCACCGATTGTGACAGGCGACACGCGGAAATGTCACGACACACTGCACCATGCGCGTCATATTTTCATGACGAGCTCGCAGACCGTGTACTACAGTACAATGCGGTGGATGCCCGAACATTCGTATTGCTCCCACTCCGAGCTGTCACGACTCACATTACCTTGCTTCGAGGTTGAGGTCCACGACAAAAGGCTGCGGTTGTGGTTCGATACCCGTCAATACTGGAACCAGCTACAGCATCGACTTCTCGACACCTCGATCGGGCTGAAAAAGCTCAACAAATGAGACGAGTGCATGTTGAAGCTGTCACACACAAAGATTCGATGGGGTGTCCACGGTGTGGGATTTTTGGCAAGTCCTGTCGATTCCTGCATTGGTCATCCGACCCGCGGTATCGCAACTAACCTATACGGGATGGCGCCCCAAAAGGAGAGTCACGGTGTGATGAAGAGAGTAGTAGGATTGATTCAGGAAACAAGGCTTATTTTCTTTGCGTGAGGTTCCGAGTTCATAGCAGAGCTTTCAATGTGCAAGGGTTAGTTGTAAGAAGATGGAAGAATTAATAAAAGAGGGACGAATCACGGCCGTAGAGGAAAGATGGATGCTAACGTTTTATAGTGTAAGCAACACTCTCAAGGTTCAACTATAGTCACAAACGAGCCGCAGCGAACTTTGTCGCGTTTGGTGGCATTCTGCGACTCTCAAGTCTGTTCCGGTTTGACGAATCATTGTGCATCTTGTAAAGTCAGTTATTAATATTCACCTCGATGATGACTGTTGAAGAACTAACAAAAAACTCCATCATTAATAAATATTCATGATCCCCCTAGCTAGGTGCAGCACATAATGAGCAGTGAAAATACATTAGTAGAAATCCTATGCGTTGGCCATGACGATTGATGAACAAAATCAGAAAAAATCAATACTGGACTGGGCGAGTATGTAGATACTTCAACAAGAGGCGTTGGTACCCTGCGAATGGCCTGGGAATAGCTTGTGCAGAACATGCTGCGGTCCATAGAGACTGTTGGGGCTGGGATCGTGGGCAGTCGGGTTCGGATTTGCGATCAGGATCAGGATAGCATACGAGTTTCCCAGCGCGAGATCACAGCCGTGGACCACGAAGAGTATTGGATCGAGTTGCAAAAGACATACGCTGCCGCGGACGAGAAAAGATATCACGCGCCGGGAACATACGAAGCTGAGTTTGCACGAAGCAGGGGTGCGATTATCATGTCACGAAGGGCGTTGACCAGCTTCTTGTCATGATTCGTAGAAGACCTTACTCTAGATTTTTGGCCCATGTAAATGGTTGTTTTATATTCGTCAATTGGCCTCCGCACAGTATTGGGTATCTTTCGATCCTGCCGCCTCACTATGAGGAGGAGGAGGAGAAGAAGAAGAAGAAGAAACACACCAATTCCATCCCTCTTCATCATAAATTCGTAAGCGCTTTTGTCGTCGTTCCGTACCAGCCAGTAACGACTGTGTGTGTATCAGTTCATTTGAGAATATGCAATTTTGTTGGCATGTGACTGGCAGGCCCTCATTTAAAACTTCTTCTTCAAAGAACGAGCGAGATCCTTGAGTGACGGTCCACCGAACAGCAGCTGGTCCGTGTGACGACCACAGGTGGTGTGAACATTGACCGTGGGAGTGGACTTGATGAGGTTTAGATTGGTGGATGTCTTGCGGAGAGAAGGGAAAGACGACGCGAAGGAGCTGGACGCGGAGCTGGAGTAGGATGCAGAACGCTGATGGAGGAGCCAAGTCAGCATGCAAGATGGATTGATGGATCGCACGGATATTTCCTCAAGGAGTTACTGACCTTGCTGTTGGGAGTGGACGCTGCGAACGAGTCGGCGGTGTTGCTCCTGCCAAACTTGAACTTGTTGGGGGGCAGGGACGCCAGGTTAAGAGGCGGCGGGGGGGCAGCACGAGAGGAGCGGTCCATGGCGACGAACAAGAGAGGTGAGCGGCTGGATGGCTTGTTGAGGGCGTTGGCGTTGGCGTTGTATGAATGGGCTGACTGATTAGGAGACGCTTTCAAGCTCCATGGGATCAATTGATTGATTCGTGCTCGTCTCAACAGCGCGCTGCGTGGAGAAGAATGCTCGCACGACCAGGTGCGTGGGAATGATTTCCGATCCGAACACACAAGCCTGCACACAGCGGGAGGAGAAAACAGCTGGATCACGGAGAGAATGGACGGAACTGTGGTCACATTTCAGCTTCCTGATAGTGCCATGATGCGTACCCGGCTCTCGGCCCATGCGGCTTATCTTCCCCCCCAGTTCTTCTTCATTTGAGCTCGTCCACGGACCACAGGAAAGAGCTTGACTTCATAGGCTGAGGTCAGCAGTGCAGTTGCTTCATGCCTAGTACTCCGCAGTGCACGACCGGACTAGCCGGTTGGGGGCACTTTGACAAATCCAGTGGGGATGAGGAGGAACAAGTGTCCCTAAATTAAATTTAATAGTTAGCCTCGCTCCGGGCCGTGTTTTCGTCGCCGGTTGGTCACGTCATGCTGGGTTGGGACCGTGAAATGCCAAGCTTTTTCCCACGGCCCGGCTGCTCGATTGGCCGCTTGTCCTATCAACGAAGTTGTACTGAATACTCTGTACTCTGTACGGATCCGGAGTACGTGAGTCAACGCTGGCACATCAGCCCAGGATGCTACAAGGGGTCCATGAAGATATTGGCGCCACTTCACTGGCACAATGAGTGGGTTATTGCGTTCAACAACACCGGAACTGGAAGGGAGTAGAAGCTTGGTGGAAGAAAGTACGTCACACGGCGTGATATAATTTATTGTCTCTGGCATTGATAGAGACTTGTCATCTTCGAGTGCATGAGCAGGATCGCAGGATCAGCCAACTTGCACCCGCTGGCAATAATGCTTGTGTCCGCTTGATTCGATGCTTCTTTTTCTTTATTTCCGAAGGGTATAAGTAAGGTACGCGAGCGACACTGCTATTGGCTACGGCAACTGGACTGCCCTGGTGAATGCCTGAGGAATCCATCCATTCTCGAGCGTGTCAACTGACGCAGCCTGAATCGCTGCACTGAGAGGGAGCTTTGAGCAGAGCCGCGACAAACAATGGCGTCATGGCACTTTCGAATGCCGGGAAAAGATCTAATCTCGAATCCAGATGCCATGATTCTATCAAGAATAATTGAGAACAACGGTTCGCCTCTTCGCACTTGAAAATACCTTCAAAATGAGCGCCTAATGACGAGAATGCGGGCAACCTACAGAGATTTCCGAATTTTGAAATAGGTGAACATGTATTTCAAAGCATCTAATCTCTGCGTAAATCAGCTTCAAACAATGATCGAATTGAAGCTAGATGCAATGCAACTCATGGCCCGATCGCGCTTTCTAGTCGTGCATTCTTGGGATTTGCTGACTGTTGTGGAGCCTTCTTCCGGGCATTCTTGACAGCTGGGGCCGCTCTCATTCGCCAACTCCTCCTGCCTGCACGTGAATCACCCCTACTAGTCACGACAGCGACGCGCGCACTCCATTATCTCGAAACTGCCCATCGGTTGGCGCAACCATCACGCAGCGCCGTGATTCCTGTCTTGTCCAAACATTGGCGCACTCACTACTTTTGCTCTGGCAACCCGCCCGCTTTTTCTTGCGCCTACAGCGTCCACAGCATCATCTAGCATCTATCTGCATTACGCTGGGCATTCGCAATCCCTTGTACATCGTCGAGCTTGTCGGTTCCATCCTCCGACTTATTTTGTGCATCCCATGCCCATTTGAATCATCAAGTGCCGCCCAGCGATCAAGGTAAGCACTTACCCCATTGCCATGCCACACGTGAAAAAAAAAAGATGTCGGATATTTGGTAGTTTGCTTTCTCCTTTAGACAGCGCCTATTGTGTCACCCTTTTGCTGAAATGACCCCCTTGACTGCGTTGCCCTTGGGGTGTTGCTGACAATGCTAACCCTTCTCCCTTGCAACAGTCATTTCTCGACGTCTTTTTACACGAACCACGTATATCTTTCTCTTGAACTAGTCTCGTATTCAGCTCATTTTCAAGTCCCACATCTCACACTCTGTCGTCATGGGCAATAAGCGGAAGAGAGTGTTGGAGCACTTTGATCCTAACAAGTCGGATCCCGAAGACGAGAACTTCGACCCCTCAGAGACGAGAGCTCCCAGAAGTTCCAAGAAAGTCCGGCCATCGCGAGGTTCCCGGCCCAGCAGCGGTCGGAGAAGGGGCCACAGATATCGAGGCTCTGATATCGATGAGGACGACGAGATCCTGTCTGACAGCATGGCAGAGGGCTCATTCGCAGAGGAGGAGACGGCAGATGAGGATGTACCTGTTAACGCAGCAGGACGCCGTACAAGGAAAGCAGCTCGAACTCAACACAACTACAGGGAAAGCAGTGCCGATTCGGGGGTAGTGGAGGCGGTCGTCGGCGATTCGGACGATGCAGGACAAGAAGCTGAGGAGTCGGAAGGACCATCGACGAGGAGACTTGTAAAGCTTAAAGTTCCCAAGGCGTCCACAGAAGGTGTTAGACGGAGAGCAACCCGTGCTAGTACAACCGAGGCGGAGGAGTTCGTCGAGTTGTCCAACTCTGGTAGGCACGCAGTAGCCTCTCGCGACTCCCACAGCCAAAGCCCCGAAGCATTCACACGAACCCGTCGACCTTCCCGCTCAGCGAAAGCATTGCATGTAGCACCGGAAACGATCGAAGAGGCAACACAAGAAAGCAGCAGTCGTGCCGCTCACGATGCCGATGAGCCCGATGAGCTTTCTCACGAATACCGGGCTGTCGAGAAGAAGGAATTGGGGGACGAGAGCGTGGTGGAAGTGGTCGAGACAGAAGACAAAGACAACGCTCAGCCTGCCAAGGACAAAGCTGCTGCGTCACTCGTTGATGACGACGACGATGATGTCCCTGTTACGCGTAGGACTCGTGCGGCAAGGGCGGAAGCTTTGCAGGCAGAGGCCAAGGGCGTGGCTAAGACTACAGAGGACGCCGCTGCCACGTCTCGTCGCTTGACCCGTGGCCGCTCCAAGAAATCTACCCAAGAGCCCAGCAGCGATTTCGAGCCTGGAGATGATTCAGAGGATGAGGTCATGTCCCAGAACAAGGTTGATGAGGTGGAAAGCCCTACACCAAGAGGGAGAAGGAATAGGCGCAGCGCACGAAACTCCCGCCGTGGCGGTGATTCCGGCGAGGACGAACTGGATGTCGACTTGGACGAATTGAATGAAGAAGCACGCGAACTGCGAAAGTCGTCTCGGCCTCGACGGCGACCAAGGGATGAGTCTCCTATTGTTTACCAAGAATCCCGTCGGGCTCGTACCAGGGTCAATTACTATATGCCACCTTTGACTGCTGCAAATATCGAAGACGAGGTGGAAGATCCCGCACCTACCCCGGCACGGCGCCGGAAAGGAGGTGCAAGTCTCGGATGGGAGCGAAATCTCAACACGACCTTTGGGCCTTTCGGCGGCGGCGGCGGCGGCGGCGCTCTCCTCAGCGGCCCTTGGGGTACTGGTGCAGCCGGTGGCGTTGATTCAGACAGCAGCGACGACGAAAAGGTTCACAGGTCAAGTATTGCTGGCAACATTGGCATGACGCCAACCGCCGGCGCACCACCCGGAGGCTTATTGCCAGGTGTTCCCGGCTTCAACGCCGAAGCAACCCCGAATGTCGGCAAGATCAAGGATAGGAAAGCTCTCGCCGATGCCGACCCGCTAGGCGTGGACATGAATGTTGACTTCAGCAACGTGGGAGGTTTGCAGAGCCATATCGATCAGCTCAAGGAAATGGTTCAACTCCCGCTGCTGTATCCTGAGCTCTTCACCAGGTTTCACGTCACCCCGCCTCGCGGTGTGTTGTTTCACGGGCCTCCAGGTACTGGTAAAACGTTGCTGGCTCGGGCTTTGGCCAATTCTGTCGGCTCGGGAGGGCGCAAGATCTCCTTCTACATGCGAAAAGGTGCCGATGCTCTGAGTAAATGGGTTGGCGAAGCCGAGAAACAGCTGCGCCTCTTGTTTGAGGAAGCTAGGAAAACCCAACCCAGCATCATCTTTTTCGATGAGATAGATGGCTTGGCTCCTGTCCGATCAAGCAAGCAGGAGCAAATCCACGCCTCTATCGTATCGACGCTCCTGGCATTGATGGACGGTATGGATGGCCGTGGGCAAGTCATTGTCATCGGTGCCACGAACAGACCGGATAACATCGATCCTGCCCTTCGACGACCTGGCCGTTTTGACCGAGAATTCTATTTCCCTCTTCCCGACATTGATGGGCGCCGGTCCATCCTCGATATTCACACCAAGGAATGGGGTCTGTCGCCGCAGTTCATGACCTCGCTTGCTGAGAAGACCAAGGGGTATGGTGGTGCTGACCTGCGCGCACTGTGCACCGAGGCCGCGTTGAATGCCATTCAACGAACATATCCACAGATTTACAGCTCAACAGAGAAGCTCATCGTCGACCCTAAAAAGATCAGTGTTCATGCCTCTGACTTCATGCTCTCCATCAAAAAATTAATACCGTCCTCAGAACGGTCAGCAACGTCTGGAGCAAAGCCACTCCCCAAGGCGGTGGAGCCCCTTCTACGCCATCAGTTTAGCAGTGCCAAACGACTGTTGGATGAGTTGTTGCCGAGGAAGAAGAAGACGACTGCACTTGAAGAAGCCATGTACGAACAATATGAAGATGAGGACCACGGTTTCGGACGGGAAGCCATGCAACAAGAATTTGAGCGTTCCCGCATCTTCCGACCCAGGTTTCTTATATACGGCGTCCAGGGCATGGGCCAGACATACATCGCATCGGCCATATTACACTATTTTGAAGGCGTTCATGTGCAAAATTTTGATTTGCCGGCGCTGCTCGCCGATGGAAGGGTATGTCATGCCACGCTCTCTCTCTCTCTCTCACAGCCCGTCCTTTACCATAACATTGTCAGAGATTAACAATTACAACATAGTCAATGGAACAAGTCATTGTCGGTCTGTTCACCGAAATTCGACGTCACAAGCCCAGCGTCATTTATATTCCCAATGTAGACGCCTGGTATGCTACTCTGGCGCGTACTGTTGCGTTTGTTACCTTTCAAACGATGCTGCGGTCCATACCGCCCACAGATCCCGTCCTTCTTCTCGCAACAGCGGATTGTGACAAGAATGAGCTTCCTGATGGGTTGCTGCGTGATTTGTTCGGGTTTTCCCGCAAAAACAAAATGGAAATCACGCGACCGGCGAAGGTAAGAAAGAATTCCACCCTCGTCGATTTCTGCAATAGGATTTCGTCTGACCTTGAACGTCCCCCCCTCTTCAGGAAAACCGAATGCAGTATTTCTCTGCGACGCTTGACTACATCAAGAAGAAACCTGCCGAATTCCCCGATCCAGAGAATCGCAAGAAGCGTGTCTTGGAAGAGCTTCCGGTTGCCCCTGCGATTGCAGCGAAACCACCAACCAAGGAGGAGGCCAAGGCAGTCAAGAGAAAAGATCATCAATTGCTCAACGCGCTCAAAATCCAACTTCAGCCAATCATGGACCAGATCAACCGGAAGTACAAGAAATTCAGACAACCAGTCATTCCCCAGAGCCACATCGATTACCTATTCGCGGAGTCGGATCCCAACTATGTCCGGCCAGACATCACGGAAGGTATTTTTCGGCCATATGAGATAGTCAAAGACAAGCATGGCAACGATGTACTCCGTGACACCGCCACAGGGAAATGTTACTTTAATCTAGAGACCACCACAATAGAGGAACGACTGTCGAATGGCTTCTACGCCCGGCCAAAGGATTTCCTTTTTGACATCAAAGCCCTGGCCAAGGATGCCAAGAACATTGGCGACAAGGAGCGCACCCTCAAGGCAAACGAGTTGCTAAGCAATGTAGAGGTTGACGTCGCCAGCATCGAAACCAACTCGGCATATGTCGATTGGGAGGGCCTGCATCGCCGTCAGGTCCAGAGGGCCGCGCATGCCGCAGAGAAGGAGCGGAAGCGCAAGGCAATGCGGTCAATAATGGAGCGCGTTCAGTCAGACCTCGGAGGTGCTAACGACAGCGACTCCCAGGGACCGCTGACATTGGGCGAGACGGTCCCAGGATCTCGCACTACGGCCCGCTTCCAGCTCCGAAGTCCGTCATCCCACTCCAACGGTCAAGATGAGAATGCACAAGAACCAGGAGTTTCGGGCAACGGAGCGAAGGCAGCGGCATCGAGAGAGGAGAATGACGTGCAAATGAGCGGCGTCGACGACCCTCTCCAGCCTGGAGCTACTCAAGGGTCTTCTATCATGGGCCCGCCCACCAAGTCCGAGGACAAGTCGGTCAAGGGACATTCCAGCCTGACACAGATCTCTCAAAGGTCGGCCGTCACATCACTGCCGCCTGGGATTTCGCCGTCAGCAGTGATCAACGATGCTTCGTCGACCAAGACGTCTGATCCTTCCACCCACAGGTCGTCCAACTTGAGCACTCAGCTTACCAATGGTAACCATGGCGCCCAGCAGAGCGGCGAGAACGACAATGAAGTGGACATACCGGATACGCTCGTGGTGCCCAGTCAAGCCACGCCTAGTGATGACGCTTGGGTGCATTCACAGGCTCACGCGCTTGCGCGAGGAAATGCTGCGCCTGGGTCAAACTTGAATGACAGCCCGATATCTTTGTCATCCCAAGCTCGCCAGTCAAGCGGCCACTCGGGACAAGGGGCCGCGATACAGCCCTCACAAGATGCGCAATCGCAAGAGCCACAATCTGGTCGATACTCTGGCTCGTCCGCATCCCAGCCGCCTTTGGTGGAGGCCGCCATCGATGACCTCTTGGATGTCCTGACTGAAGGCACTTCGGGCTGCACCATTGAGCAGATGGAACAAATCAACCGAGAGCTGATGGATGAGATTTGGAAATCGAGACATGAATGGAACCGCCATAGGGTCGTCGGCAATCTCAGCAAGGTGTTCAATGACACGATTGGAGATATCGAGGACGTACAGGGAGTGGGGGCACCCAGTCAAAGCTGAGCAGAGATTCGAAGGGGTTCAATGAGATACTTTCTCGGGAAGAGCCAAGATGTCTGAGACGAAGAAGGAGAAGGAGAAGAGCAACAAGAAGAATCGGATTGGGTAACTGAGTACGGGAATGTATCGTACCGTGTGGTGGATGACTCGTGGGCAGTTTGACAATTTCCTCTTCAACTTGTGTTATCATGGAAAGCGCCAAGGCAAATCGAGGCTCCAGTTGGAGTTTGGCTGTAGTAACAGGTTTTATTTTTTTTTTTTTTTTTCTTGCATGACAATCAATTGTTTTTGTCCCCCTTCTACATCATTATCTTGATTGGTCATTCAACCATTCTTTTTTACTCCAAAGACATGGCGAATCCCCCCCCTCCCCCGCCCGGAAAAAAATAGCCTAGATGTACGTACACATTGGAGGACACAAAGGTGTACATATCTCGTGAATACAACCACCATATGCATACTTGTACGCCTTTTCCATTGTCCAGTTCCAGCAACGCAAACCTTTTTCCCTTGGTGCGGCCATCACATCTTGGCCTTTGCAAGATCGATTCTCTGGCCCTCATCATGCTGCTCCGCGACCGTCAAGTCCGGTAAGCGCGCGGGCATGATCCTCCTGGGCGACGAGCCCGGCACGACGCTGTACTTTGCGAAATCAGTCACGTGGCAGTGGTCGCGGAGGAAGTCTTCGTCGAGCAAGAGCTCGCCGTTGACGAGGGGGGCGGGGCTCCGCAGGATGTGGAGGATGGCGTCGGAGAAGATGGTGGCTTTGCGGAGGTCTTTCTCGTCGTCGGGGGATTTGGTGACAAACTTGGCGGTGGCGGCGGACTCGATGGCCTGGTCGGTGATTGAGATGAGACAAGATGTTTGATGAGGAGAAAGAGGCCGGTCGGTGTGCGAGAAGCACGGGATGGAGAGAAAATCAGACGAGACGACTCACAACAGCAGGCCAGATACTCGTTATGGCCATGTCCTCGTCCCCGGCCCTCGCAAATTCCATCGCCAGCCCCTTGGTCAAGACGCTCATGCTCACCTTTCCCATGGCATACGCCGTCTTGCCCCTGAAGAAGCGCGAGTAGATGGGGGGGCTGACGACGACGAGGCGGCCGCGGCCGCGCGCACGCAGATGAGGCAGGCTCGCTTGGACGACGGCGTATAGGCCTTCTGGGTTGACGCGCTGCATGAGCTGGAACCGCTTGAGGGGGGTGTCTGGCACAGAGGCCCAGTATATGGCGCCTGCGTTGTAGACCAGGACGTCTAGACGGTTGTATGTCTTTTTTTGAATTCGGGGGCAAATTGTCGTTGACGCGGGTTCAGACAAGAGCTTCTCGTGGCTACGGGGAGAGGGACGGGTTCATACATACGGCGATGGTTGTGGAGATGAGGTCGTTGACGCTCTGTTCGAAGCGGACGTCGACGGGGATGGCGGTGGCTTGGCCGCCCGAGGAGGTGATTTCACGGGCGACGGTGGTGATGGTGCTGTCGGGGGAGTTGGGATCGGGGGGGAAGGGATCGCTGGTCTGGGAGGGTTCGCTGGTGGACTTGGCGGCGACGACGACTGGATGGTGTTGGTGTTGGTGTTAGTGTTTGTGTTAGTGTTTGTGTTAGTGTTTGTGTGATTGGGTTTTCTGTGTTTCTGTGTCTGCGTCAGGGTTTCAAGCTTGTGTTGTGGTGTCTGGTAATACCGGCGTATCCGTTCCGGGCAAGGTCAATGGCGACTTGTCTGCCGATGCCGCGCGAGGCTCCGACCACGAGGGCGACGGGTGTGTGGGATGGCATGATGGATGAGGGCTTTGGGTGAAGCATGAAGTAGCAGCAAGTAGTAGCTCTCCGTGCGGAGGACGGACTTAGTGATTCGTGAATGTCACTTATTACCGGCAGGCTAGAATCGTGGAGGTGAGGCATGACGTCATGACGTCTTGCAGCACCTCGGCTACCCTACATCAGCCATCTCAAGTTATCGTGCCGTTTCATCCATCGGATGCATCATCCATGATCCATGGACGACAACCTCTCCGCATCCCAAGCTGTCCTTTACTTCCCACAAAGAACACGCAGCCGGCCAGACAGCCAGACAGCCAGCCAACATGGGCCGAGGACGCATCGACTGCTATTTGGACATTGGTAAGTGGAAGCCAACAGATGCAAGTTGACCTGGTCTCATCATCGCTTTGTCGTCTATTCAACAGCGTCCCTGTTCAGCTACGTCTGTTTCGAGGACTTGAAACCCAATCTAGACAAGCTGGCTGTCCATGGCGTCCAAGTAGAGTAAGGCCAGTCAGTCAGTCGCGCCGAGATGAACAAAGAGTAAAAGCTGACCGATGCATTCCGGCCACGCAGGTTTCATCCTGTTTTCCTAGGCGGCATCAATCACCTCTCTGGTAATACACAGCCCTCCCGCTTCTTCATTTCCATTCCTGTTTCCTTTCTCACTAGCTTTTCAATATCCCCTCCCGGCCCTCCCGGCAGGAAACAAGCCCCCGTGGACGCTCGAGGCCAAAGCCAAGTATCTCGCCTACGACTCCCCTCGCGCAGCAGCCCGCGTGGGCATCACCAGCTTCGCCACGCCCCCGGACCTCTGCGAGCGCGCAAAGACCCAGTCCGCCCTCCGAGCCCTCCTCTTCATCAAGGCCAGCTTTCCAAAGGACAAGTTTCTGTCAGCGCTGCACTTCTTGTTCTACAAGTTTTGGACCCCACCTAACGCGGATGTCGTGGACGAGGGCAGTCTCAGGGCACTGCTCGCCGAGGCGACTGATGCGCCCGGGGGAGGCGCGAGGCTCTTCACTAAACCCGAGGTGGATAGCATCATGGACGGTAGAGCCAAGATGAAGAAGAAGTTGGCCGAGGACACGGCCAGAGTAGTCGAGTCGGGTGCGTTTGGATGCCCGTGGTTCTTGGTCGCCGACTCGAAAGGGGCAGAGGTTCAGCCGTTCTTTGGCAGTGATCGGTATGCGCCTGGCTCGCGACGGGCACCAGTCTATATATGTCTGCGCGTACCAGTTGGTGTGTGTGCTCTGCTAACTCTGGAGAGGGAAATAGGTTCAACCATATCTACAGACACCTGGGCATTCCCTTCCAGGACATTACGGTTCTGGGGCCGGGGTCGAAACTGTAGGTTAAAACCGACCTTGTAAATTACTTTTCACTTGTACATCCAAATTGTAGCATAAATCATGAACAGTTTGTTGTCCTGCACCGTTTTTCTCGTTCGTAAATCGTGCAAAGCAAGAATTTGATTTGTCATTTGCACGCCATTCCCATCACCATCCCACTTTGACGTGCTGCCATGCACACACACCCACACACCCACTTACCTTTTACACGAATGTTTGGACAGAACCCCCCCTCCACCACCGCAACTCCTCCAAGTCAAACTCAAACTTGGATGAACAAAGTCCCAGGATGCAACCGGAAGTAACCCTCATCGTAGCCGCCACCCGCTCAATGGGCATCGGCCTCAACGGCACCATGCCCTGGACGGGCCTCCGCAAGGAAATGCAGTATTTCGCACGCGTCACTTCACGCGTCGCACCACAGGTGAGTTTACAGCACCAGGCCCATCATCATACATATTTTCTCAATTTTTTTTTTTTTTTCATTTTTTAAAAAAAAGGCCCCCCCCGACGCCATCAACGCCGTCATCATGGGCCGCAAGACATGGGACTCGATCCCTCCGAGACTCAGACCCCTTCGGGACCGTCTCAACATTGTCGTTTCGCGATCGCCGCCCCCGCCGCCCCCGCCGGGACCGGGACCGTCGGAGCCGGTGCGCGTGACGTCCCTGGACCAGGCGCTCGCGTGTGCGAGGGACCACCCGCTCGTGAGCAGGGTGTTCGTCATGGGCGGCGGGCAGGTATACGGCGAGGCGCTGGGGAGGACGGAGGCGAGGAGGGTGCTGCTGACGAGAATAGAGGGCGAGTACGAGTGCGATACCTTCTTCGGGGTGGACTTGGGGAGCGAGCGCGCTGGGGAGGCGGGCTGGACGAGGAAGTCGGCTGGGGAGTGGAGGGATTGGACGGGCGAGGAGGGCGAGGAGGTCGGGGAGGAGGCGGGTGTGAGGTATGAGTGGCAGATGTGGGAGAGGGCGTGAAGTTGATGGATGGATGGATGGATGTGTGGAAGTGGTTGTGGTGTTTACTAATGTTTGGGATGTTTGGGGTTCGTGTTGACTTGAGCAAATGCGAGTTCACGTACGTGGTGGATTTGTGATTGAAAATGGAATTGGCAGTATGAAACAACCATGTTCATTGTACAGCCAGATGTTGTCAATCTGAGAATATACAAGGGGATTGATACAAATCATGTAACAACATGTATTACACGTCTTGTCCCTCTTCTCCCCCCCCCCCCCCCTATACCCCCAAAACACTCCGTCTTTCTCATACACGACGGAAGAGTTGTCCGCGCCATTCCATTGTCCATTGTGAATAACCACGGAGGATTTCAGTCAGGGGGAGGAAACGACCAAGATCAATCCTTCTTGGCCTTGACACCCTTGGTCTCCTCCACAAACGCCTTCTTGAACGGCTCTTCCAACCTCGTCCAGAAGCCATCGACAGGCTTCCCCAGAATGTCCCCCGCCCTCTGCGGAAAGTCCGTGTCCGACGCGGCTTCCAAGGATGCCAAACAGCTCCTCATCCAGCCCACGATGGCGCACAACGCCCTGGGATCAGCGTCCGGCGCGCCCTTGAACAGGTTTCTCCACACGGCGCTCGCGAGGATCGCATCCCCCTTGATGAGGCCCTCGTCGTAGGCGAGCAGCAGGCCGCGCCACTGGACAAAAATGTCCTTCAGGTACCGCTGGCGCAGGGCCGACGAGGTGATGCTGTGGTCGAGGTGCATCTTCTTTTCGCAGTCGAAGAAGAAGTGGTCGATGAGCTGCTGCTGCCAGTTGCGGTACGTGTCGCGCTCCAGGCAGCGCACGCGGGCATTGATCAGGTACAGATGGAGCATGGTGACGTGTGACCAGGTGCTGAAGCTGGGTTGTAAACCAAAGGCTGTTTTTTTTTTTTTTTTTCCCAACACGAAAGCTCGTTAGTGTTCAATCTTTGGACTCGGGTTTCTTTGGAAAGTATAGCAAGGAACGAGGTAGGAAAGAGCGCATCTTGCTCGTACTTTTGTGCCAGACGTTGTCCTTGTCTATGGGGTCTCCCAACTCCTCGCCGTCTTCCATCCTCTGCACCTCGTCGTTCTTGCGCGCCGCCTCGGTGATGTGATAATCAGCGGGCATCCCGCACATCTTGTACAGTTTCTCCGACGCCCCCAGCACGCGGTACGACTCGCCCAGTGAGGCGCCCATGCCGAGAATCTTTCTCTGAGGCGTGTTGCTGAACCATCGTGTCGGTGTCGGTGTCGCTGTCGGTGTCGCTGTCGGCACGGGCTGTGACGGGCTCGTGGATGGCCGAAGATTCAGGGTCCGCGCAGGGGCTACGGTTCGTGAGGACGATGCCCGAACGGCGGCCCTCACGAGCGTTCGCGTTTGTGATCTGCAGGGTTCGCAGGCCATGTCTGACAGAGAGAGTAGATGGGGAGAGCGAGGGAAAGTGGACGTGGACGAGATGCTCTCGCACGCTCTTCTTTTTTTTTTTTTTTTTTTTCTACGGACGTAAGTAAGCGTCAACGAAATGGTTGGAACAACGCGGGTAGCCACAGGGTGGTCCGTGCACCGATTCACAACCCGCCGACGGGCGGCGGCGGCGGCGGCGGCGGCGGCGGCGGCGTCATTGACTCTTGTTGGGACAAACAAATCTCGTCGCATTAAATATGGAAGCAGTTTTCTTGCAAGTCAATGTGTTGTTGATGCAGCCACGATGGAAGCGGCCAAGTCTATATATTGTAAACCGAAATCCGTACATGAACCAATCAAGGCTGCGACATCTCTCATATGCTGGAGAAGACCAAGCTGCTATTTGTTCCGCCAAATCCAAAGCTGTTGGAAATCGCAACGCGCACCTTCTTTTCTTGCGCTGTCAGGGGCACAAAATTAAAGTCGAAGCCAACATCTGGCCTGTGTAGGTTTTGCGTGGCTGGGATGACACCCTGTGGAAGCGCAAGGTCAGCAGCAGTCACAACCGTTTGTCATGTACATGACACTTTGCTGGTGTACCGCTCACCTCGTGTATGGACAGAATGGCGAAAAGCGCCTCGATAGCACCTGCGGCCCCGAGTAAGTGTCCGATGGAGCCCTTGGTGCTGCTCACGGTCACTTGTGACTCGGAAGTCTTCCCATCTTCTCCCAGCATTATGCGGCCAATGGCAGTTGCTTCTGCGACGTCCCCGACTTGCGTGCCAGTCGCATGGGCATTGATATAGTCAACTTCAGAAGGCTTTACCCCCGCATTCTTCAACGCGCGCTTCATGGCTAGAAAAGCGCCTCGGCCGTCTTCCCTGGGTGCCGTCATGTGGTGTGCATCTCCACTCAAGCCATACCCCTTGACCTCGGCGTAGATGCGAGCGCCTCTGGCTTTGGCATGCCCCAACTCTTCGAGGACGAGAACTGCTGCGCCTTCGGCAACCACGAAGCCATTGCGCCCCGCGTCAAACGGCCTACAACTGCTTGAAGGGTCGTGGTTGTAGGCTGTAGAAAGAGAGCGAGCTCTTCCAAAGCCCGCAAAGGTCAAGGGATGGATACAAGCCTCGGAGCCACCGGCAACCATGACATCGGCATCCCCCACGGCGATGAATCTCGAGGCGTCACCGACGGAGTGTGCGCCGGTGGTGCAGGCAGTGGTGGCGGCGTGATTGGGACCTTGGAAGCCATATTTCATGGCAATGTGGCCAGCTGCCAGGTTGGTCAAAATCTTGGGGACAAACAAAGGCGAAACCTTTTTATACCCCTGCATAGTCAAAGTCAGAACAACAACAACAACAACAAGGGACAGCACATGATAACAGCGAGGCGGCGAGGCGGAGTAGACCGGGAATAGAGGAAAGAACACCAGAAGGAAGGTTGTAAGTGAGAAAGGCTGGTCTTGCTTGGGCTTACATCGTTGTGGTGAGACAAGCTTGTCTCGTACATGTCCTCCAAATTGCCGATGCCACTTCCCAGACAGACTCCCGTGGCCTCTAGATGCTCGAGCTTGGTAGGTTCCCACCCGGCATCCTTCAAGGCCATATCACTAGCCGCCATGGCGTATTGCGTAAAGGTCGCCATGCGCCGTTGGTCAGAGGCCGAGAGCCAGTGTGCTGGATGCCATTGACCTTGAGCTTGAGCTTGAGCTTCCCCGGCAGGGATGACGCCGGCGACTGTGCTCGTCAGCTCCCTCCAGCGCGCCTGCGGTTGACGAGAGGCCACGCTGATGATGCCAGAGTCACCAGCCAACAGTCGATTCCAGGTTTGTCCAACGCCTACCCCCAGAGGCGTGACGGCCCCGAGGCCAGTTACTACCACTCGCCGCATGACCGTCCCATGTCGCGGGGAAAGAGGAAATGCTGCAGTGGGTTCAGGTAATTTCGAAAACGCCGCCCGCGACCGTGTATTACCAGATAATTTCTGCCGGCTGTGCTTTTCGGTGAGGGTCTGATGAAGGCTGTACAGTGTGTAGTACGTACCGAACCGCACCGTACCGTCTGTAGTACACGGTACACCCCACTGTGCCTATATTACGGAGAGCAGCGCAGGGTCCACCTTCCACTGTTGCCAGCCACCACCTGCAGTCTGTGACTACTGCTTCTCGATACACAGGGAGTAATCCGTACTCCGTAGAGATACATAACAGCTGTCCAATTCCATCTGCCATTGACCAAATCCCTCACGTATGTAGCTTGATTACTTGTAAAGTAACCATTGCATTTCCAGTTACCCAGCTACCCTCGCACCCATCTCAGCTTCCAGAGCCGCTGGTCGGCATAGCCAGCCGCCATGAGTGCGGCATCTGCCGGAGTCGGTCCCAGCTCGCGCCATCCGTTGTCGCATCAGCACTCAGCATCCATCGAGGGCCTCAAAGAACATCTCTTCGAATGGGACGAGGCTGGCGTCAGTGAAAATGAGGATGAGGATGAGGATGATGATGATGATGATGATGACGACGATGGCGATGGCGATGAGCAGGGCTCAGAACATGAGCTCCTCATGGACCCGAATCTCCCCGGAGACGAGGAGGGCGAGTCTATTGAGATGGACCATGGAGCTGTCCGGAAGCGGCGCGAGGATCAAGACTCGCCGTATCCAGAGGTTCGGGCCGCGGTGAGGAACTATGATGAAGATTTGCCTTGCAATACTGTCCGCGCCTGGACAATTGGTCTGGTTCTCGTCGTCCTTGGCGCGTCCATGAATACGCTCTTCTCGCTGAGGCAGCCATCCATCTCCATCGGACCGCTCGTTGCGCAAATCATTGCCTGGCCAATGGGCCACGGATGGGCTCGACTAATGCCGAGTAGAACATTCACCATCTTTGGACTAAGATGGAGCTTGAATCCGGGCCCCTTCAACATCAAAGAACACTCCGTCATTGGAGTCATGGCCAACGTGTCGTTCTCTGTTGCCTACTCTACCGACATCATCCTTGCTCAGCTCGTCTTTTATAAGCAAAGCTTTGGAATACTGTTCCAACTTCTCCTCACCATCTCCACTCAATCACTCGGGTACGGCATTGCGGGAACAATGCGCAAGTTCCTAGGTGAGTTGGGTAGCCCTCAGACCGGCGTGGCTGTAATTGGTTCATGGAATTGACACGACGGGACAGTGTATCCGGCGTCCATGATATGGCCATCGAATCTGGTAGTCGTCACCATGATGAACGCCATGTATGAAAAGAACGAGGTTCGTGACCCGTCGGTTCTGGGAGGCAACATGCCTCGATATCGGTGGTTCGCGTTAGTCACCGTCGGCTCGTTTGTGTACTACTTTATCCCCGGCTTCTTGGCTCAGTTCCTGAGCGTCTTCGCATTCGCCACATGGCTGGCACCCCAGAATGCCGTCGTCAACCAACTTTTTGGCGGAACAACAGGGTTGTCTTTGCTTCCCATCACCTTTGACTGGACTCAGATTGTGGGCTACGTTGGATCGCCGTTGATTCCTCCATGGTGAGAATCCTCTAGACAGATACCATCTCTTCTCGATAAGAAGAGGCTGACTTTCCTGCTCTGAATTGTTTTTTAGGTACGCCATTGCCAACACCTTGATTGGCGTGGTCTCATTCTATGTAATTGGCTGTGTTGCCCTCCATTTCTCCGGTGCCTGGTTCGCCGAATTCCTGCCCATGAGCGATGCAAACACATATGATAATACCGGTGCGCCGTACAATACATCTCGTGTTCTCAACGCAGATTTCACCTTGAACAGGGAAGCGTACGAAAACTATTCGCCATTGTTCATCAGGTTCGTTTTTCCCCCCTGTCCGGCATCTTCAACATTGGCCCTGTTGCTCATGAATTACAGCACCACCTTCGCCATGTCCTATGGCCTCTCGTTTGCCGCCATCTCGTCTCTCATTGTATATACGTACTTGCATAGTCGCAAAAAAATCTGGAAGCAGTACCAGAACAGCTCCAGTGAGAAACCGGACATACACATGAAACTGATGAGGAAGTACAAAGAGGCACCAAACTGGTGGTACATGGGCCTGTTCGTCGCTGTAGGTCTTGCCCCCCCTTCCAACCTTGACGCGAATCTGTTCCGTACGCATCGCGACTAACACGGCAGAGGCAGATGCTTGCCATGGGTCTGTTCACAGTGCTGGCGTATCCGACCAAACTTACCTGGTGGGCTTTCCTCCTCGCAGTGGCTATCTCCTTTGGCTTCTCGCTCCCGATTGGCATCATTGAGGCCGTCACCAATAACCGCATCGGACTGAACGTGCTCACCGAGTTTATTTTCGGCTATATCCAACCGGGCAGACCCCTCGCCCTCATGATGTACGTCCCGTTAATGTTTATAATCAGGGGTGTTTTTTTTTTGGGGGGGGGGGATTCTGGCTTCGCCGAACTAACATCTGACTCTGATAGTTTTAAAACATTCGGTTACATTACAATGTAAGAAATACTCACAACGCCATCGGAGTCAACGGAGTGAAAAGCTAATTTTACGCACAGGTCTCAGGCACTCAATTTCGTAGCAGACTTGAAATTCGGACACTACATGAAGATTCCGCCGCGAACCATGTTCTGGGCGCAGGTGGTAGCCACTACTTTCTCTTGCTTCATCCAAATCATGGTGCTTAATCTCGCCCTCACGCACATTCCCGATGTTTGTGATCAGCATCAGCGCGACCATTTTACTTGTCCTGGCGGCAGGGTCTTTTTTGCCGGTACGTCATCGTCTCCCGACTTGTCACGGCCAACTGACAAGAAGTAGCTTCCGTCATATGGGGTCTCATCGGACCTGACAGAATGTTCTCCCCCGGCCGAATCTACTCGTCGCTGTTCTACTTCTTCGTTCTTGGCGCCATTCTTCCCATAATCATCTACTTCGCTGCCAAGCGATGGCCCAAATCATCGTTGCAATACCTCATGACGCCCCTGATATTCGGAGGCGCTGGGGCAATCCCCCCCGCTACGCCACTCAATTACTTCTCCTGGGTCATCGTCGGCTTCATTTTCCAGTATTGGATCAAGAAAAGGTACTTTGGGTGGTGGAGTCGTCTCAACTTCCTGACATCGTCTGGGTTAGATCTGGGGCTTGCCCTTTCCACCATGTTCATCTTCTTTGCATTCTCCATGCAAGGCATCGAGCCGCCTAGATGGTGGGGGAACGACGTGGTCAGTTCCACGATGGATGCGCAGGGTACAGCGATACAGGCCAAGGTTATGGAAGGGCAGAAGTTTGGGCCCGCGTCCTGGTAGATTTTCCATTTTCCTCTTTCTCGTTGGATGCACGTGCCAGTTTTCTACCGAATAGAATGGCAATTCTTTGGCGGCGGGGGGGGGGAGCATGTTCGGATATCGGCGTTCCGTGAAGCATAATAATCTAGCCGCCTCACAGACTGCGCGAGGCAGTCTGTATGACAATGATGATTTTTCCCTCTCAAAAATTTCGAGGACAATAAATGCTGGGCACTACCCGGACGAGGCGCAGACGAAATGTCCACTTTGCGAGACGCGAAGGGGAGTGTTCCGAATAATGAAACCTCTGACGCGCTATTGCTTGGGTGGCGGCATGACTGTTAAAATTTTCGGGGTTTGACGCTGCCGAAGTGACGAGATGCTGGTGTCGAGACATCTGGTCGAGGTCGACAGGTGCTGCAGGAGCATGCCGAACGAGATGAGCTCGGCACACATGAGATGGCAATGGAGGCTGGACGATGGCATTGTGCATTTGTGCTGGCGTTGATGTCCTCCGGTGGGAGGTGAGCAGGTTCCGAAAAAGTTTTCCGAAGGAGACTCGGTCCCCGCCAACAAGAGGATGGGATGGACCGTGGCCGGCGTCGGTGGGTGCGTGCCTCGGCTGAGCTGAGGCAGTGAGAGGCTGAGCAGAGCAGTGAGCAGAAGCCACCCCACCCCGACTTCCTTGTGCCGGGGGGTACCGAGTACGGAGTATAAATTCGAATTTCCCATCCATATCGCAATCGATTCCTGTCGATTCCTCTGCTGCCTCTCCCGCTCTCCAGATCCAATCCCTCATTCTCAGACTGCAAACTCCCATCATGTCCGGCCCCGGTGTTGGATTCGAGTACCGCCCGCAGGAGGTGTCGTGGTACAAGCGAGACGCCCTGCTGTTCGCCAACAGCATCGGCGTCACGGCCGACGAACTTCACTTTCTCTACGTATGGCAAAAGCCTTGCGCAACGTCGGCGGCCGGGGGGGGGGAGGGGAAACCACAGCATCGCTGACTTGACTTTTCTTGCAGGAGCTCCATCCCAAATTTGCCGTGTTTCCTACGTATCCCATTGTTCTCAGTACGAAAAAAGAAAAGAAGAAAAAGCCCATCATTTCCTGCACTCTTCCAACGCTGTAGTCTCACGGGCTAACCGCTGTCGTTGTTTTCAATCCACAACAGGCTTCAAGGGCACCAACAAGGATGTCATCGACTTCTACGCCGCCTCCAAGGCAGACAAGATCCCCGGCGTCCCCGACTTCGACTATACGCGCGTCGTCGACGGCCAGCGCAGGATGGAATTTCTCAAGCAGCTCCCCACGTCGTCGGACGGCAGGAAGTTCGAGGCCCGGACCAAGGTCCTCGGCGTGTATGACAAGGGCCGGCCCGGCACCGTCCTGGACGTGCAGACGGATCTCGTCGATGCGGCCAGCGGCGACGTGTACACGCGCGTCACGTCGAGCTCCTTCTTCGTCGGCCAGGGCGGCTGGCACGGCCCCAAGGGTCCCGCCACCAAGAGCTTCCCTCCTCCCAAGGACAAGCACCCCGATGCCGTCCTGGAGCACCAGACCACGCGGGAGTCGGCTCTGCTCTACCGCCTCAACGGCGACTACAACCCGCTGCACGCCACCCCCGAGCCCGGCATGAAGATGGGCTTCGGCGGCACCATCCTCCATGGCCTGTACTCGTGGAACAGCACTTGCCATCTCCTTCTCAGGGAGTTCGGCGGCAGCGACCCCGCCAACATCAAGGAGTACCAGGCCCGCTTCGCCAGTCCCGTCAAGCCCGGTGACAAGCTCGTCACTCGCGCGTGGCGCACTGGCGAGAGGCACGGCGACTACGAGGAGCTTCGTTTCACGACCGAGGTTGCCGGTGGCAAGGTTTGCTTGAGCAACGGTCGTGCCCTCATCAAGATTGCGAGCGGCGCGTCCAGCAAGCTGTAAATAGTGTCCTGAACTGAACAAAACATGCAATAATACGTCCGTACCGAAATCATCAATTTGTGCAGATAAATGCATTTGAAATGAATGTGCGTAAAAGATGCTCCTCACCACCACCAATCATGAAAACGGGGCTCCCTGCCTTGCTCCTTCCCCGCCAATGGAACACAAACACTCTCCCCCCCAGAGCCGTACTTTTCTCCTACACAAAATTCATCATGAGCGAAGCACCGCGCGTAGGGCAACGGGTCTCCTACGGTGGTGCGCTCTGCACCGTCCGCTACACAGGCCAAGTCGCTGGCACGACGGGGACCTGGCTCGGCGTGGAATGGGACGACGCCACGCGTGGCAAACACGATGGCTCACACAAGGGTGTGCGATATTTCACATGTAGGTTTCTTTTCAAAGATGGGGTTTGCCTCTCTTCTATCCCACGCACACAAGTACAAAAGCAGTGACACACGGCAGGTCTTTCCAAATCTGCCACAGCCGCATCCTTTGTTCGCCCCACCCGGCCTCGGGACGACCACCAAAGTTTCCTGTCCGCCCTCAGGGAAAAGTACCTGGCAGATCCGTCGCAGGACAAGGACGGATCAGCAGAGTCCCAGATCAAGATCTCGGGGAGCAAATTTGCCGAGGAGGTTGGTTTCGACAAGGTCTGGAAGAAGTTGGCGCAGGTCAAGGATCTGAGGACGGTCATCTTGGACGGCCTGCGCATCGCCGTTGCGAAGACGACCGCGGACGAGTCGATTGCCGAATCGTGTCCGAGCATCGTGCACCTGAACCTGAGCAGGAATCTTTTTGAGACTATTGCGCCGGTCGTGGACATTTGCTTGGAGCTCAGGGGGCTGCGGAGGCTGAGTATAAAGTAATGAGAATTTCCCCAAGGTCCGCGTGCAGTTGTATCCTGAATTACTGACTATGGGTGATGATCAAATAGTGGAAATCGTTTTCGAAATCTTCTGGAAGATGAGTCTCTGGACAGGATTGGAAGTGCCTTTGCCGGGGTGGCAGAGCTATCGCTTGAAGAGACACTGCTGAGCTGGGAGGAGTTGTGCGCCGTTGCTGTGCGGTGTCCAAGCTTGACCACGCTCAATGTTGGGTCAAATCAGCTCAGACTTCTTCCTCGAGTGTCCTACCTCAATCTATCATCGACCTTGACGTCTATCAATCTTGAGTTCAACGACTTCACGGCCCTCTCGGACCTGGCCAGCCTCACGAGCCTGACGAATCTTCGAAACCTCCACCTCAAAGGCAACAATATCGCCGCGGTTTCGCAACCTGATGAACCCGCACCTGTGTTCCCGCCCTCGGTTCACTACCTTGACCTCTCCTACAACGACGTCGCCGCCTGGTCCTTTGTCGACGCCCTGGCAGTCCACTTCCCCGGCCTGACTGGCCTCCGTCTCTCCCACAACCCCGTGTACGACGCCAAGGCCGACGACAAAAAAGCCTCTTCCTCTGAGGAATCACACATGTTCACCATAGCTCGACTGGCGAACCTCAAGAGTCTCAATTTCGCGGCAGTCAACACGGCAGATCGAACCAACGCGGAAATGTTCTACCTCTCCCGCATAGCGAAGCAACTCGCCACTGTCCCCGAGTCTGCAGAGCCCAGCGTCCTCGCGCAACACCCGCGGTATGGGGAACTGTGCGACATTTACGGCGAGCCCGACGTTGTTCGCCGAAACGAGATTAATCCCGCGTTTTTGGAAGCACGTCTTGTTACTGTGGGGTTTCACAGGGACGGCGGCAAAGAGAGGAAATCGCGGAGAATACCCAGGTCATTTGACATTTATGCCGTAAAGGGTATTGCGGGCAAAATATTCGGCATGTCGCCTTTAAAATTGCGGTTGATATGGGAGACGGGAGAGTGGGATCCAGTAGCAGGGTATGATGACGGCCATGGTGAGAGCAGTGATGACGACGAGCACGACGAAGAGGAAGAAATTGCGCATGATGCAACGGACGGGAACATTGGTGCCGGTGAAATAAACGGTAAGTCGGGGCGGTGGATAAAACGAGAGGTTCTGTTGCGGGATGGCCCCAAGCAGTTGGGGTACTGTGTTGATGGCCCAGATGTGTCTATTCGGGTTGAGCCGCTGTAGTATTCGCAAAGACCATGATATTCAAGTTCAAGTCCGTAAGGGACCAAAGTGAACGGGGCAAAGGTTTCAGAAATACTCGCAGCCTCCCTTTGGTGTTGCTCTGCGGCTGCAAAATTCAACCCAACAAAGGATCTACTTATTTTATTTACAGTCTTTCCGTGACTCAAAAGAGCAGAAACGTAGTGCATATCACGACATTGCACTTCTGACTCAAACCGTTGCCCCAAGTCACGAGCAGCGAAATCGTCCCATTGGCTACAGCCTCATTACTAAGTTTTGATCATGACAGAAAAGCCAAGCAGCGTAATTGCTGGCGCGAAACAGCCCTCACTTGGCGACCGATATGAGCGCCGAAGAAATCGTCAAGAATGTTTTGAGCCTACGGAAAATAGCTATCCAGGCCACGTATATGTATGATTAAACCCAGTGGGGAATCGGAAAGGCTGTACGGGTCTGTCTCCTGTCTTCTGTATGCTGCTGTTAGAGAGTTCGATTGTGCAACTGCTGATGGCCTATTCCAGATAGAGACGGAAATGAGATATCAGGAGGGATATTTTTCCACAGACAGACCACGAATGGGTCGTCGGAATTGCAGAATTCATAATGAATTGAATACATCATGGAGAGGGATCACGTTGGGAGCGAGCGAGGCTCGGACTTACCACGTGGTGGCATCTTTGCTCCTCTCTCTGGCCTTGCACGCGATAGTGGTGCTCTGAAGCACCGATTGGCAAACTCGGCTCATTATGAGGAGACGGCTGTGATTATCTTGCTCCTCCGTTGTGAGCTGGGCGGTGCTTGAGGTTGAGGAAGGAGGTCGGGTGGGCTCTGTGAATGGAAGCTCGGAATGAGGTTTGTTTATTGGGCAGCACGTGACCTCTTGCCTCATGTGGCGGCAAATTCCACCCCATGGATTTATTGACCTCACGATCTGCTATAAAGGGGATGTTTTTTAAAAAAAAAAAAAAAAGAGAGAGAGAAATCATCTTCCAGGAATCTGGCTGGACTCATGTGCTTTGTCATTTATGCCTTGGGGGTAGAGTTGGGGTATACAGAATAAGCATTGCTTGTTGCCCACCATTGTACATAATACAACAAATTGGTTCCACCCTCTCTCCTCATTCTTTTCTCGCCCACCAAATCAGAAGATAGTCTGCTACACAATCATCGCTCCATTCAGACCAACCGCCTCGACTCGACTGACCAGCTTCTTTACATTGGTCCACTCCTCATTCTTCAGCCCGTCTTTGCCACCTAATGCACTGCCAACCTCGAACACCGTTAATGAACCATCTATTCCACCGGTCGCTAAGCGCTTGCCGTCGTTGGGTTCCCAAGCTACCTTGTTCAAGCTCTTGGAGAGCATCGTACGTCCATCCTGGCGCTGGCTGGGCGAGATGCGCGAAATTGGCTCCTCTGTTTCAACTGCGATATCCCAGAGTTCTAACCAGCCGGCTCCATCCACGAGAGCAAAGACGCTCGGCTTCACGGGAGACCACTTGGCATCGTAAACAACATCTTCGCGGACAAAATCGATCAATGGCGCAACGCTACCATCGCCGGCGCCAATGGTTGACGTAGCTGCAGGTGCTCGCACCTTCCAGAGCTTCACGCTCCAGTCTAGGGAGGATGAGATGACCAAGTCGCCCAGATCAACTGGGCCTCGTGATGGGTGAAAGTCAACTGACATGACGGGGGCGGTATGGCCTTTGTAGCTTATCTTCTTGTCCACGCCGGCCTTTGCGCCAGCGCGATCGTATCTGTGACAAGGAAATATCGTACCCTCTTCACTTCCCACAAGGAAGAAGGTCGGGTCCGTTTGAGGAAATGAAACGCATGTAGGGCTAACATCCTCCACAGCGACCTTGGCTTGGCTTGGATTCTTGAGCTCGAGAAGCTCCTGCGGCTGAGCAAAAACGTCCATGCTCCATCCGCATACCACGCCGTCAGTCGAGCACGAGATGATGTTGTTTGCGTTTTGGGTTCCAACAATGTCGACCGAGTAGATTGGGTGCGCATGTCCGTAACCGGTGAGGGGAGTCTTCTGCACAGGAGCTGCCTTTGCTCGCGTATCCCACAAAAGCACCTGCCCACTATAAGAACCACCGATGATTAGATTGGGGTGATAGGGGGAAAATTTAGCCGTGAGGATGTCCGACTGGGCGGTGAAGACGTATTCCGGTCGATCGTGCATGTGTGTGTTCCAAACTTGGACAAGACCATCGGGTTCGTGAGGCGCAGTGGGGTTCTTGGTGTAGGATGCAAGAAGCAGCTCACTGAACTTTGGAGAGAAGTCGATACCGCTTATCATCCGCTTCTTGGACCAGCGGTCATCAAAGAACTGGGCAACTTCTTTGATCCTGTGTGACCCTCGTCCGCCTGTGTTTCCGGTCTCCTCGTCCTCGTCCTCTTCATCTCTGCCTTGCAAGGCATAATCCATCAGGATGTCATATGTCTCTTGGTCGATGGCTCGTTCAATGACTTTGGTAGATTGATCGAGAAAATCGACAAACTCTTCAGAGCGAGTAACAGCCTCCAACTCTTCTACAGTGAGGTCTCTCGAGGGATAGTTCGCCGACGACAGCGGTTGTGTCGCTGCATTGCCGTCTGCGATGGACTCCTTGACCGCCCTTAGCTCCTCTTCCACCTCTTCGCGGATCTTGTGCCGCAACTCTTCCTCGCGGTCTCTTTCTCTTCTACTTTGTCTTTTATTGGGTGAGTTTGAAGTTCCTGTCAAGTCCCCATTATCGGAGATGGTCGATTGTGCTCTATTTCTCGCGGGTGAAGTCCATTCATCCGTGGTTTGGACACCTTTGCTATAAGAAAAGACCTCCTTGACTGGTGACGGTGGGCATTCGTATACTGTCGTTAAAATTGCTGTGCTGAGCGCCGGCGGTGGCGCCGGCGGCGCAGCTGATTGCGCATTCAAAGCTGCTGCGTATTCCGACGTTTCGTTGCTTGATTCGCCTGCACTGAGAACACTGTTGGGTCGACTACCTCGCGGGCCAGGAGACGCAGCACCACCGGTTGTCGTTGAGCCGGGTCGACTCTCGCCCACAAGACTGTTGATGAGAGATTCGATTTCGCGGCGATTATCTGCTCTCCCAGGGATTGGCGCTATTAACTGAGGAAGACAAGAGAGTTAGAGACCAAGATGCAGAGGCGCAGAGGAAAATAGACCTACATCACCAGAGCCTAGACTTTGGCGGCCTGCGCTCGCTTGGCTTGCTCGCAATTCCCTTTGTCGCTTGAGCTCCGCGAGCTTTGCTTTCTTTGCGAGGATTTCATCTCGACGTTGTTGCATCTTGGGTTTTCGGCTGTCCCATTGCGGGACAGGCTAATCAGGGAAGCTTCAGAAGGAAGGTCAATACAGATAATGCGACGAGAATAAATTGGATGACGAGGCAAGCGGAACAAACTGGGGGGGGGAACCTGTCAAGTCAAAGAGCCACATGCAGCCGTGACACGCCAGGGGCCTTCGTCCCAACTACTAGATGCCCCATCCAAGAAAAAGGACGGGTACGGAGTACAATGGGTGTACCTATCCGCACAAGGCACAGCGCCCAATACAGCCCACCAGTGCAAGTACACACCTGGTCATTCACGTGATTGCGGTACCTTTTTGGCCGTGGCCCATCCAAAGTTTTGGTGGTCCCAGCCGCTGGAACTCCCCTGTGGCCTTTGTTGGCGGGCCGTTGCGAACCTTTGCTGCGCTGGGAAAACCGCGACTTTTCCCGATAAACTTTTAAATCTTCCTCACTTTGCTGCCGACGCAATAATTGACACCAATTGTCAGCCCCCGAGCTACGCCCTACCTTTCGGATCGCATCTCGTACCCGTCGCGCACCTTGCGACCAATTCCACAATGGCCTCGACTGGTGTTAATGTTCGTCTTTCCGTCCGACTTAGTCACTCTCCTATCGTGCCGTCATCCCTCCGCAGCCAGCTCCATCGCCCATGGCCTGAAATCACACAATTGAGCCCGCAATTTTGCGGCTACTATACAAAACATACACTAATAATATTAATTGTAGGTTCTCCGGTGGTCCGCGCTCGCCGTGGGCGTTTTCTATGGATTTTCCCACCAGAGAACGATTTACGCTTCTCAACGAGCCGAGCACGACAAGCACGAGTACGAGAGAAAGCAGAAGTTGATAGACCAGGCTAAGGCAGAGTATGCCAAGGAGCACGCTCCTGCTTCCACCGCCACTGCTAAGAACGGTGGTATGTCTGGACTAGGATCCTTCCAGCTCTTGCTTCGGACAAGTCGCGTGCACCAGCAAGCATGGAATATCAATGACCCATACTGATCAATTTCTTCAGCCGTTTTCGATGTCAACGACCCCAAGTTCGATCTTGAACAGTTTCTGCTGAAGCTGTCCAAGGAGAGCCCTTAATTTGATTAATGGAAGTATATGGTATGGGGGGATGTGTAACGAATCGTGGAGCGAAAGAAAAATTAAACGATTGGTAAAAGGATGGACATACTCATCAAGGACCAAACTCTCTGCCTTTGCCTGTTTATAGGATCTGGGTCCAAGCAGAATCGCTGTATGATGGAGACTACGCAAGTCGCTGCTGCACAGAGGTTTCCTTGCGTTCCTGTTTACTTCACGTATACAGGTGTAAAAATACACACAATTTAGACGGCAACACGGCAATGGTTTTGATTTCCTGTGCTATCAGTGTCATTTGGAAGCAGGGAGGGCCGGCCATGACATGTTTACGATGAGACATACCTTGGTACTTGGTTCGGGACAGCAGAAGCTATATAGGTCCTTACTAGGTACCTACCTAGTATGCTCTGATTGATTTTGCTATTTTTACTAGAGAAATAACTTATTCTATAACCCTATTAGATTATTCTCTTTGAAACCCTCTTTTCTAAATACAGATAAGTAGAAACAAACTCCTACAAAGATACAAAGAGCGTATTCTGTTGCAGGTGTACGCATCATGGGTACCTCCTCATCGGAAATACGGGTTAAGCGAGTCTTGGTAATCCTTTTTCCTCCTAATAACTACTCATTCCTCTAAGTGTAAGTGCACGTACTTTTCAGCGAGCCGCAGGCCCAAATAAAAACAATGGCACGACAAAAGAATGGCGAGCTGCAATCACATCGTTCCCCGTGCTTTGCCCGATCATCAGCCAGATCGGGGAAATGTCGGTCCATAGTCAATGCGCCGGCTTGCTCAGACCAGAGACCAGCCCCACACGGTTTTGACTCCCCAATGAGGGGCGCCAACTACGTTGCCAGAAGCTCCAAGCTGTCCTCTCAGCTCAAGGTGTCGTCTTGGAACATCATCCTCATCAATCTCTAGGGCACCCATTGCCAGCAGTCGTCGCCAATATGACGGCCGAAGCCCAGCCCCGCTCCGAGGGTTTGAACTCCAAAAGCACAAGAACTCTATTACGAGTCATCATTCTCTGCTTCATCGCAGGTGCCGCCATCTCGAGTCGTCTGTTCTCTGTGATTCGTAAGTGCCACCTGCAGATACACGGCCCCGGCTTCCACTCTACCCAGAGAGCTAAGGAGGCCCATTCACTCAATTACAAGTGCTAACATTGTCTTGTTAGGTTTCGAGAGCATTATTCACGAATGTGAGTCCACGACTTAGTCTCAATGCCTCTCAAAACCCCTATGAACATGCTGACCGAACCCAGTCGACCCCTGGTTCAACTTCCGAGCGACCAAATACCTCGTTGCGAATGGATTTTACAAATTCTGGGACTGGTTCGATGATCGGACATGGCATCCTCTGGGTCGCGTAACTGGAGGTACCTTGTATCCGGGTCTCATGGTCACCAGTGGCGCCATTTACCATGCTCTCAGGGCCCTGACTATTCCCGTCGATATTCGCAACATCTGCGTTCTCCTCGCCCCTGCTTGCTCAGGTCTCACTGCCTACGCGTCATACCTCCTTACCAACGAGATGACCACTTCATCGTCTGCAGGTCTACTCGCTGCTATTTTCATGGGTATCGCCCCTGGTTATATCTCACGATCCGTCGCTGGAAGTTACGACAACGAGGCCATTGCCATTTTCCTTCTTGTTTTTACCTTCTACCTCTGGATCAAGGCCCTCAAGTTGGGATCAATGCTTTGGGGTGCGCTGTGCGCCTTGTTCTACGGCTACATGGTGGCATCATGGGGTGGTTATGCTTTCATCACTTGCCTGTTGCCTCTCCATGCCTTGGTCCTCATCTGCATGGGCAGATATAGCACCCGTCTCTATGTCAGCTATACCACCTGGTATGCTTTGGGAACCATTGCAAGCATGCAGATTCCCTTCGTCGGGTTTCTACCTGTAAAGACGAGCGAACATATGCCTGCACTAGGTATGAATATCAAAAATCACAGGTTGGCAATTGTGCATGATGGACTAACAAAAAAACCCCCCCCACCCCAGGTATCTTTGGTTTCCTCCAGTTGATTGGTTTCATTCAATATGTGCGATCTGCCATTCCAAGCAGACAGTTCCAGACGTTTCTCGTCACAATTCTCATTGCCACTTTCGGTATCGGCTTGGTCGCACTCGTTGGCCTTACTTCCCTTGGCTACATTGCTCCATGGAATGGTCGCTTTTACTCTCTCTGGGATACCGGCTATGCCAAAATTCATATTCCCATCATTGCGTCCGTGTCTGAGCACCAGCCCACTGCCTGGCCGGCTTTCTTTTTCGACCTCAACTTCCTTATCTGGCTCTTCCCCGCTGGCGTATACATGTGTTTCCAAGACCTTCGCGACGAGCACGTCTTCATTATCGTTTACGCGCTCTTCGGAAGCTACTTCGCAGGTGTTATGGTCCGTCTCATGCTCACTTTGACCCCGATCGTTTGCGTTGCCGCCGCCATTGCTTTGTCCAATATGCTCGACACGTATATTTCTGCCAAGTCACCGGACCCTAGCGAGGTGGAAACCGCCAGTGAAGCTGCTGCCGCCAAGAAGCCCTCCAAGTCGACGACCGGTCTGCGAGGCAGTGAAAAGCCAATCATCGGAGTCTTCCACTCGTCGTCCAAATTTGTTGTTGTCGCGTCTGTTCTTGTGTATCTGATCATGTTCGTGACGCATTGCACTTGGGTCACTTCAAATGCCTACTCATCTCCTTCCGTTGTCCTGGCCAGCCGAATGCCCGATGGCAGCCAGCATATCATTGACGATTACCGAGAGGCATACCAATGGCTACGACAAAATACCAAGCAGGATGCAAAGATCATGTCCTGGTGGGATTACGGTTACCAGATTGGTGGCATGGCTGATCGGCCCACCTTGGTCGATAACAACACGTGGAACAACACGCACATTGCGACTGTTGGCAAAGCCATGAGTTCTCGAGAAGAAGTCAGCTATCCCATCATGCGTCAGCATGAAGTTGATTATGTTCTTGTTGTATTCGGAGCTCTGCTTGGTTACTCTGGTGACGATATCAACAAGTTCCTGTGGATGGTGCGTATTGCTGAAGGCATTTGGCCCGATGAGGTCAAGGAGCGCGACTTTTTCACGTCTCGTGGAGAATACAAAGTCGACAGCGAGGCTACCGACACGATGAAGAACAGTCTCATGTAAGTTTCAACTTGTGCAACGACCAAAGCTACGATTATTAATAAACCAAATTAGGTACAAGATGTCATACTACAACTATCACAGCTTGTTCCCCCCTGGTCAAGTCACTGACCGTGTCCGTGGCGCCAAACTGCCAGACCAAGGCCCGATCCTCAATACTATAGAGGAAGCTTTCACCAGTGAGAACTGGATCATCCGAATTTACAAGGTCAAGGACCTCGATAATGTTGGAAGAGATCATGCTGCTGTGGCAGCATTTGAGAAGGGACAGAAGAAGAAGAAGAAGGCTCTTAGGAAGAAGGGAGCTCGTGTCCTCCGAGTGGACTAAACTACATGATTGCTATGTATAGAGTTTGGGGAAGAAAGAGGTCAAAGATAAAATGGACAGCCAGTCGGGTCTCAAGTAGACGACGTAGCATCTGCGATGTATATCACTGTATGATTTCAACACTTATTAATAAAGGTGCCATTAAATGAAGTATAGTCCAGCCCTTTGCGCATGTGGATGCGGTATGCCAAGTGGGCAGTTCGCAGACCAGCTGGCGATCAAGTGGCACTGCTGCCCTCACAGCTGCCAACCAAGTCGAATGCAACATTCACAACTGCAGGACTAAACAAAATACGGTCACCCATTGCCGTGAAACGCCGGCCCTGTCCTTCCCCATCCATTCTTTCTCCTCGCTCTCACGGCTTTAGCCAAAGCGTTTCACTCATTTTGAAACCACAACAATGTTGAATAACCACGCTCGTTTTTGCTTCTTTCTTGAATTGGCTTTTCTAAAATTCCATTTGTTCATTCTACCTAGCTGCCCATAATGGGTCACAAGTGGAAAAGACGACGATCGTCCTCCCTTACGGACACGGGAGTTGATTTATTGTCCACGGCATTCGGAATGCCCTCTCATTGGGACATTAAGCGTGCAGATCGAAAGCTTAGTAGTCGAGGCGTATATCAATACGGAAACAATTCAGACGAAACCATTGACAGCATTTTGGAACAAGAATCCGAGGATGCATGTACACGTTACGATACAACTCCATCTAACCGAAACACGATTCCGATAATCAAAACGTCGTTTTCGAATTCCTCATCACGAAAGCGACAACAATCCCATGGTCAGATATCACCAACTGTGCGTCAGCGTAATATTACGAGCAAAAGCACTAAAAGTCCGCTGCTAGTTAAAATAGTGAGCAAGGAAAAAAAGTCGGGGCAATCTCCGTCTCAATCAGAGAAGAAGAGCAAAACATTGAAGCCAGCCTCTCCAGGTGGCCTGTTTCCGGGCCTCAACAAATCACGGAATGTTCCAGAGAACAATGGTCGCAACTATGCTACCTTTTCTCCGTTTCATATGACAAATCCC
This sequence comes from Epichloe festucae Fl1, assembly GCA_003814445.1. Classification (NCBI taxonomy): domain Eukaryota; kingdom Fungi; phylum Ascomycota; class Sordariomycetes; order Hypocreales; family Clavicipitaceae; genus Epichloe; species Epichloe festucae. Next base: position 2,737,591 of record CP031387.1, on the reverse strand, counting down.
GTCCTTTGGTCTACTCAACCAGACTCGAGTACCCATTCTCACATTCCACATTCCGAAGCTCGCTTTGTAACTCAGATGCCTCAATACCCAAGCAATGCTGTTCACATACCTGCACACCTTCCTGTGTTTCAAGCAATTAGCAGAAACAGCGATGAAAGGCATTCTACATTGCCAAATTCTCAAACGCAGAAACTGCAAAGTCTTCAGCAGCACTTAAATAACGCCCAAGACCGTTTGTCAAAGAATCCTGACGATTCACGTCTTCGGCGAGATCAGAGTGAGGCTCAAAGGCTATTGAACAAGTTTCTTGACGTCTTAGTGGCAGAAAAGTCACCAAGCAAATTCAGCACCCCAAAGACTAAGATGGGAGAAGTGTCTGCCAAGAAATCGCTTCCACTAAAGAAGGACGCGAAGGAAAATGTGGCCCCAAAAGAGGAATCGACGAAGCCTGGGACCGGCATGTCATTCCTTCACCAACAGCAGGGAGACCAGACGCTCCGGCTCGCCATTCTCAGGGACATCACACAAGCTAATACCATACGACATCATCTATGTTCGGGCTGTGGGGAGGTCAGGTCGCAACAGTTTCACGCAAACCATCCCATCGGCATAGCACACAAACATATACTGAACTACTGTTCAGCCTGCCGAGATATTAGATTTAAAAAGGATATGATGGACCGTCACCATTTCTGTTTCGGATGCGGAAGAGTCCGGTCCAAAGTATTTCAAGAGAAATACAAAGCCGAGCCTGGAGAACCTCTGCTGCCAAACTATTGTGGAAGATGTACTAATGAGGTCCGATCAATAGAGGGCATTAACGAAGCGTCTGTCCTAGGAACGGTAAGTTCTTCACTAAACATGCTGCCAAGTAGTTATCCTGACATGTCTAGGTAATTCGAAAGTCTGAATCAGAAGTAGACCAAGAAGCTAGTATTGCTACCGTCACTTCATCTGCTGCTTCAAAAGGCGGCAGCTCATCTCGGCGTGCGAATAACCAGGCCCCGCAGAAGTCATTGAAAGCAAAAAATGTAGCTCAGCTTCGTCTTAATAACGCACCACCGACCAAGAATATGTCTGCTCCAGTAAGCCCAGCGGAATCATCCCCGTTTTATCCTGGGCGGAGACTAGGATCGGCGCAGCGTCGGGCGCAGAGAGGCTCAACACCACACCCCGGAGAGGAACATGTTGCGGCATCGGAGAGCCTAGCTGAATTGCATGAGTACCATGTCCCTTATGTGGAAGAAATGTTCTCAGACACTGAATCGAGCGAGCCTGCCATCAATTTGAAAAATACGGAAGCACCGGATAGTCGAGACGAATCGATACAGCAGGACGAAACTCGTTCGGAAGAGAGTGATCGAGCCGATGCCACCTCAAATGGACAGAATTTTACGTCCTGTGAGACGCCAGAACCTGATAACTATCACGCTTCCAGTTTTGGTACGTCCAACTCCTCTTCAGGAGGACGAACTGTGAAAGCCCGCCCTCCACGTGAGGCTGGATACGACAGTCTCGAGTTTCGTTCAGAGCAGTCTCTGAGTTCAAGTCCTCGTGGCGTGCCAGCCGACAAGAAGGAATATGCAGACTCGACGGGAGCTTTTGGCAAGGGCAATGGACTTGACCAAGCAATATTTGAGATATCGAATGAAAAGATGAGTCGCCGACCATCGCCATTGGCAGAGTTCGAGTCATCGAACAATCCCAGCTATTTCCACGACGATGACTCTCGCCATGTCGCCCGGCAAGACAATACTGACGAGCCGGAAAAAAATCAGTTCCCATCATCACGAGGAGCGTTCGGACGCAAGGAGTCCTGCTTTAGCATATTTGACTATAGCAGCGCGGGCGCGGGCCGTTCCCAATCAAAAAGCTCTGACGGATCAAGCGGTCATAATGGTTGCGAGGATCAATACTCTTCACATGCTGGCGTGAAGAAATCCGCCAGCTCGAATCACGACGGCTCGGGGGACTCGTCGTTTTCTTCGAGTTCAAGCTCAAGCAAGGAAAATTCGAACCGTGATGAACCCTCCGCGGAGAACACATACTCTCGTTTGCTATTTACCGACTATTCTCGCTCTACGAACAACCCATACTACAAGCCCAGACGGCACCAATACCCTGGTCCCAGTGAGGGTGCATTCCACAGATCATGGGAATGGAGCAAGAAGAACCAGGTGCCTGAAACTACAAATGCATATGGAAACGCAAAATTTGATGGTTGGATTCCAGAGCCCATTATCGAGGAACCAGCTTCGCCTCCGTCGACGCCTGTTCAGCGAACCATGCTACTCGGTAAGTTTGCAGATTCCAACTGCAGTGATAGTTCAAAAAAAATCTCATGGCTTACGATGATCCATAGAGTTCAGAGCCCTCGAAAAACTCGAATCAAGTCTGCCGTCAGAACTGAGAGACCGCATCTCAGCCCAAGACAAAATCAACGTCAATGGTCTTGCTTTCCCTATCTCCCACCCCGATAGTCCAGCGTGAAGGCAGACCACAAACAATCACACCGCCTTGCGATGACTAAACAATCATGGCACGAGCGTTTTTTACATGAGCACATCACATTGTGTCATTTCTCTTTTTCTGTCGGAAGCTGGTTTGTAAAGCCCATGTATTGCTGTTTTGCTTCTTATGTTGAAACAAAAAGTGGAAAGAAATGGTTGATGGATCCTGGCTTGGCTTTTGCAGTGATTTTTCTTCGTTCTCACGGTCCAGATAATAACAAAACGATGCTTCGTATTGTATGTAGCCAGACCTCGCACTGACATCAGCTTGATATAACTTTGCCCAGTAGGGGGTGACGAAGCAGGGCTGAGGGAACCAGAGGCAGTTATTAATAACAAATCAGGCTGCTGCATGGTTCAAAACATTTGCTTTTTGTGTCTTTTTCTTCTTCTCCTTCTTTCATATTGGCCAATTTTATACGTATATATATCACCAAAAAGGAGACCAGATAGATGGCACTAGGTCTTTGTCTCTCCAAGTAATATCGCCGTTATTCATCACAAACGCTTTGATCAAACACCTACCCCAATCTATGCCAACGCAGCTATGTAAGATAATCAACTTATGACTTGTGCTCTTAGTGTCACACCAGCATTACTCTTGTCATGTCCAGGTCACTAAGCCCCCAATTTCCAACGCTGTCAATCAAATTCAGCGACCCAGGTACGGGATTGCCTTGTCTGGGCTGAGTCGCGACATATTCAATGGTACATGCATCCTACTTTTGTGGGCAGTGGCTGGAGCGCTTGCTGGTGAGCCTCTTTGTGGGGAGGCTGTTGCTTGTCTTGCCGCTAGAAATGCGACAGCTTCTTGTCTCTTCTGCTCAAAAACACGACTGCGTTCTCTCTCCCCTTCTACTTGGCGTTTCCGCTCAGCAAACTCGGCCTTGGCTTCACTTGACTTGCGCTGCTTTTCGGCCGCTTCCCTCATGCGTCTCTCCGTCTTTTGACATGCTTGGTCGAGCTTGACGGCTGTTTGGGGCGTCGCGAGTTCAAGATGTGGGTTATCTGCCAAACGTCTTTTGGATGATCCTCCCCAGAGACAGCGGAAAGCAAGTGTCGTCTGGTTCCCGAGGTCTTGTCCACCCCATATTGTCAGGCAATCACCATCGTAAATCTTGGCCCAGTACTGGGATGGGCTGTTTGGATTCTTGGGGTCGGATGAAGCAAGGGTGTAGCCGTTGATTTTGATGCCCAGCGTTGCTTTGCTAGATATCCAAAAATGATACGACGAGGCTTCTTCCCCTGCGCCTTCCTTGCACCACGGCTGATCTCCTTTGACGATATTCTTGGATGGGTCGTATCCGTCTTTCCACAACAAAAGTTTGAAGGCATACTTGGGTACTCGCGGCTCCAGCCTTTCTTTGAATACCTCTGTATTTTCTGGACCACGTCCAAAGGATGATAGAGCGTCAGTGACGGGAAATGAAATATTTTGAATGCACGACGATGCATCGGTATCTATCAATGCAATTGCCCGATTGGCCGATATGCCTCCCTGAACCGGCACAACAATTTTAGTGTCTGGGGGGCAAGTGTCGGGGAGATAGTCAGACTCGATGGGTGCCGCGGTGGACGGAATGTCCATCATGGCATCATCCACCATTCTGCTGTCTTCGCGTCTCAATCCGGGACCGGATGGAGCTGCCCAGGGTCTGTTTTTATCATCAGGCCTGGGGCCGGGTGCAAAGTACTTCATGGCCAGACCCCATAGTGGTGTTTTACCAGGCCAGAATTCCTCCCCGCCATCTTTCGCAGCTTGTTTGAAAGCATCGTGTTGAAGCTGCGTCATCTCGGGGTACTGTAAATGCCATGTCTTCTTGTCTTGCTCCCAAAACTCCATTTTACTGACTGGGTGGTCAATCAGCCGCCCTGATCCTAGTCTTGATACCCGAGGCATTCGAGCCAAAAGCTTGTACTCTGCCAATGTATCATCCGAGATGTCTTCGACGATTCCTTCCGACTTTAGTCTCTTGATAATGGGCTTCCCGGGTGGTGTGTTATCGTCAAATCCTTCACTAGTGTCGCTGGAGGAAGGTTTCCGTTTGCTCGAGTTGGGGTCCACCCAGTAAGATGGGTTTTGAGACGCCGACAGGTCTTGGGCAGCTGGACCACTACCACCCAAACTCTGCGAAGCCACATTTTCAACCAAACTTTGAAGCTGGTCTGCTGATTGAAACGGGTATATGGACGTGGTGTTATGTCGGTAGGCGCGTCGATTGTTGCCTTTGATGGTGTCCGAGTCTGCGGAGTCATAGGCCTCATCTTCATGAGATTCCAAGATCTCAGTTGCACCCATACTGTGGTCGGAGAGCAAATTGAGGAGGTCGGAGGGAATAACGCCGGAGCTGCCTATGGCTGATACACCAACTTCACCAAACAGGCGCTGTTGTTGGTTGTCCTGGGCCATTGGCCCCCCATTTTCCTTGTCCGAAATATCACTCATCGAATCGCTCACCATCTCGTCGGCATAGTTTGGTTGTTGGAGCTGCGAAGGAAACTCCTCATCGTCGGTGATCTCGTCGTATGACTGAGATGCTTGCACCGTGGAACCAAGGCCGCCAAGCCAGGGATGACTCTCCAACTCTGGTATTGTTGCGCGGTACTCGGGGCGCCTCTCCAACATGCGGCGAATAACGTCGATTCCCGCTTCGTCGACTCCGTGCCGTTGTAGAGGCGTTGTGTCCAAGTTCGTGGTCATGATCTTATGCAATAACTCGGAGTAACTGATACCTGATTTGACGGGGTATGGCGGCGAGCCTGTGAGTGAGTAAAACAAGACGCCCCCCAATGACCATATGTCTACAGCGTGGTTGTATCTTTGACCAGGCATACGACGCATCTTTTTGCCACGAATTCTATTGCCATAATCGTCATATTCTGCGTATTCGGTGTATACCTCGGGGGCACAGTATAGCAAAGTGCCACAAAATGTGCGTAAAAATGTTTCTGCACTGTCGACCATCTTCGAGAGTCCAAAGTCTGTCAACTTCACCACCAACGGATCCAAAGATTGTATCAGGATATTGTCAGGTTTCACATCGCGGTGCGTAATGTTGTTTGCGTGCAAGTAGCCCAAGGCACTGAGCAACTGAGTAGACATTGTCTGCGTCATATCCACAGTGAAGGTCACATCTTCGGAGATTGTTTTGCCCAGATCGCCACAGGGGATGAACTCCATGATGATGATGAGAAACCGATCCTCCCAGTCGAAATTCTCAATGTAGCGCACGATGTTGGGCTGGCGAACAATTGTCAGCAATCATGTTCAGTGTCAAGTTTGTGAGAATGTGAGCTTCTTCTTACGTGTTGTACTCGTTGCATGATTTTCATTTCGTTTTCTACTTTCTGGTCAAGAACTCCATTTTTTATGAAGCGTCGTTTCTCAATTTCCTTTGCGGCATATGGGAGCCCATCGTATTTCGACGTGACTTTGTAGACCACGGCAAATGCACCCCTGCCAATCATGCTGATGCGATTGTATTTCCCTGAACCTTTCCATTCAGTGCCCATTCCGCTTTGTAGCTCCTTGCGCTTCGAGGGTACAGGATGTGGTGATGGACTCGCTTCAAAGTCCACCTTCTTGGGCAATGGCCCGCCTGGAACTTTGAATATGTCGACAGTCCCCGTGTTTGTATGAGGCTGGGGTGTTTCGCCTCTAGACGGTTGCAAACCATGTTGAATAAAGTATTCTCCCACTTTAGCGAGATAGGCACGATCATAGTCTTCGTCACGGCGAGGAACTCGAACACGGAATGTCAAGTCACGCAATTCATCATGCAGAAGAATCTTGATCAAGTTCCCCGAGCTCAACACCCACTTGTTGGTCGATTGTGCCTTCTTATCTTTAGGGTGGCAAGTGAGAAGCTGTCGATCGACGAATGTGCCATTGGTGGACTGATCTTCGATCATGACGCTGCCATACTCGTTTACATGGATTCGAAAGTGAATGTTGCTCACTCGTCGCAGAGGATCGTTCAGGAATACGACATCGCATCTCGCACTATTCCTGCCAAAGGCGAAACCGGCAGAGGGATTTTTAACTTGAGACGAAAGTCTCAAGATGATGGCGTGGTTCCCATGGCTTACAGGATGTGACTCGAATCGACTCGCATGATCCTCCAAATCATAGTCTGGTTCAACCACATCTGCTTCATCCTTACCAATAATATGAGGTGAATCTTCTTGAGCTAGCCGTTGGACCTCCTGGCGGGCTGAGTCCGAGTGCGGATATAAAACGCAGATGATGTCAGATATATCTTCGTCGGAGAAGCCAGAGTTCTGTTTGCCTACTCGTCGTGGATCAAGGACATTTTGGGTCGCTGGAAGCCAGGAAGAAGGACGGAGGAAGGAAAAGTTAGCCCAGCAAGCCTTGTAGCCTGGGGAACAAGACCCAGATATGCGCGTGTAGAGAATGTTCATACCTTGAGTAGGCTCACCGCCGTCCATTGGAAGACACCCGACTCGAGGGAAGCTCTAAAGAAAGGGGGGGGGAGAACGTATAGATATGTCGTCGAGCGAGGGATCCGGGCAGTTGTATTTGTGCGGCAACCGGTACTCGCAGGTCAAAGCGAGCTGAGGCACAGGTGTGTCAATATTCAAAATATAAAAAAGTGCCGCCTTATCACCAAGCATGTGTCGCCCGGGAGTGAGAAGGCCGTACAACTCGTCGTGGGCCTTGTCGTGGGCCTGAGGCTGTCGTGGGCCTCGTCGTGGGCCTCGTCACGGCGCGGGGATGGCGACGGCAGTGGCAGTGGCACTGGCACTGGCACTGGCACTGGCAACGAGACGGAAGGTGGGATCGATCGCTCGACAAAGGAAACGAGTCAATGTTATGTGCTCTCGATCTCGAGGTCGGGAAAGAACACGGAAGACAGCAGTGGCGTGACCATGCGCAATTGTGCCTCAACGACGGAAGGCAGCTGCAGGATCGACGAATAGACAGGCAAAAAAGAAAAACAGGAAGTCATCAATGCAAGATGCATTGGCAGCTGTCCAACGAACGAGGCGGGCAGGGATGAGCTGCGCGCGTGGACAAGTCAAGTTGGAGGAGATTCACTGGACAGTGCAAGCCGGTCTGGGTCTGGGTTTGTCTCCCCTCCTCCTGCGGCGTCCTGCCTGCCCCGCCGTTCATAGCTGAGGCTGACGCTGTGAGCGGATGCATCCACTGACACCAATCAATGTGGCGTGGCCATGCCATTCATTCCCCTCGCTCGACAAGACGCTGCCATCGACAGCCAATCATGCCATATGAGTGCTGCTCATGTTGTCCGTATGTACGTCTTGTTACCGACGTCATTCACAATTCCCTCCACTGGTCGTCCACAACTGCTTGGTGTAAACGTCTATTCATTAATTTCAAAATAGATTCTCATTGGTCAAGGTCTAATAAAACCAGCTGCCGCAAACCAGGTCATGGCGAGGACCGGGCCCAATACCCCCGTATCAACAACTCCTTCACTTTCTACCTCGTGGGTGCTGTTTTGTTTGAGAATACATGAAATACATCAAAATTGTTCGGAAACCTTTCGGCCAGTCCGGCAGGGTCTCCAAGCTGCGTGAGTCTCATGGACCTCGAGGGAGAAGAAGAAAAGTCTTGTCGCAGCAAGACCAAAGGCTAAGGAAGGAATAATCCTACCCAACAGGCATCGGTATCGTGCGCCAACTCCCGAGACACTCGCGTAGCATTGTACCACTATTCAGATTCAGGCTGTGTTCTGAATCATCAAACAACAAAAGAAAACGCCTGTTTCAAGGTATGCATCCAACGACACACGACTCAAGGCCACCGGCTCTGGAGAATCATCTTCGTCGTGGTAGGCCACCAAGCAAAACAAAAACAGATGGTGATATAAGAACGCCAGCCCTCCCAGCATGTATAAGTGGTTTCAACCGTGTAGTATCGACAGTTGTCGACAGCCGTGAGGTGCTACTTCAGAAGGCTTGGCCTTGATGTTGGCCGTGAGCAGGTAGTTGCCCAGAACCATACTGGCCCTGGGGTGGTATGCCTGGAGATGGTGGTCCCATGGGTCGGGAAAAACTGCCGGGACCGCCATGGGGTGGTGGTGGTGGTGGCGGCGGCGGACCAGCTCCCCCTCGTACAGCACCGGCATACGGCGGTTGAGGACTGGGAGTTCTAGGGCCCACGCCGTGTCCTCCAGCGGCGAGATGGCCGCCATACTGAGGTGAATTTGCGGCGGCTCGGTGCTGGACGTACTGTTCTGGTGTCAGCGCTCTTCTTCCTGATGCAGTTCCTGATCTTGGGCCGGATCCAGCATAAGTGCCGGCGGGCTGCCATGCCATTTTCCTTTGGACAGAGTCCATGGATTCGTGTCTCGCATGACCCGATTGCAGCCTATTTGCGTGTGACCACTGCTCCGGGAAGTCATGACCTGGCGCTTGACCAGACCTGGGGGGTTGGGTCTGGGTTCGCGGCACCGCGGCAGATGCACCGTAATTGACAGTGGGGCCAAAATTTACCTCGGGGAGCTCAAATTCTGAGCCCTTTTGCATCGGGGGCTCTCCACCTCCAGCAGTTCTCATCACCCCGGCGCGCGGCCGCTCATCACCACTGTACCCATTGGGTCCACCATATCCGGGAGCTTGTTGATGTGGAGGAGGGATCGGTCGGGGCTCATGTCCGGGTGGAGGGCGTCCACGATACGGTTCGGATGTGTAGTGATCTATTATGTGATCGGGCGTAATGCTGTTCGTTTGTCTTGGTACTGGTTTTCGGTGAGGATGGCCGGGTGGCGGACCACGACCACCGGGTCCACCGGGCCCAGGTCGATGGTTTCCGTAATGTCCAGGAGGTCCGTTAGGCGGCGGTCCTTGGCCGGGAGGCGGTCTTCCACGACCATACGGGCCAGGTGGTCCTCCGGGTCCGGGAGGGGACCTCAATTGATCGGGCCGAGAACCTTGCTGTTGGGGATTGGGTGATCGTGGCGGGCCACCCTGACCTGGCGGGTAGGGAGGGCGGTTGCTTCCAGAGGTCCCGGGACGTGAGTTGGGATTTTGTCCATGAGGGCTTGTTGGCGGTCCCATGGGAGATCTAAGATGTTGATTAGGGATGTCAGGGGCGGATGGCTGTAAACGCTGTGCCGGTGATCGGTCCTGGTTTTCTGAGCTCACACCTGGACGAGGACCGCCGTGGTTAGTGTTGGCCCCTATTGAGTGGTCGTGGGAATATGCAGAGGGTCCTGGAAACACACCATCCTCACCCTCCCTGCTTCTCGGCGGATAACTGTTTTGGTCATCAACAGGGTTACCCATGCCACCAGCTGTGGCCATCTGAGCAAGCGTCGAGCTAGACAAACGACTGTTGGCTCGTCGGAGCTCAGGAGAATGATAGGCTTTGCTCGTAGGTCGAGCCTGAGATCCGTGACTAAACGCGGGAGGTCGCTGAACCGGCTCCGGAGTCTGGAGACTTCTCATCGCTTCCAAGTTGTGCATTGGCGGCGGTGGCGACGTCGTCAAATCCTCGTCAGAACTATTACCGGGTTCTGCCGGTGTCATCCGACCTGGAGGACCACCACGAAGAGGAAGCTGTGATCGCTGCGGAGAGCCGCCGGGGCCACCATAATCATTTCGAGAACCAAGATTGGGGTCTGAGACGTTGCGCATATGATGGGGTTCACGTCCGGCCTGCGAAAGACATGGTGAGCTATTTCCTCAAAAACGACCCAGGGGTTTCAATACCCATGAGTAAGATATACGATAGACGTACTGATTCATCCGCAAAGCCAACTTTGGGTCTGTTGCCCCCGCTGCCAAAGCTCAGTCTGTTACTGGAGCGGCTAGCACTACGAGAGTGAGACCTGGTTCCATCCTCCAAGGCGTTCATCCTAGTACCCGTGGATTCCTTGAGACGTTTCCGCCATTCTCGTTCTGCCCAATTGGAGCTGCTCTCGTCAAGGATCAAATTCGAAATATCCAGGACTTCCAAGTAACCGTATTTCCTGTGCTTGGGCATGGCAAACATGAGTGAGCGGGGATCCAAGATGCTTGCGACCAGCTTGCCAGGGCGGCCATAGAGAGCAAAGGCATCCCAGGCAGGGATCAGGAAGCGTAGGAGCATTTCGAAGCCGCTCACGGCAGGGTGGACTTCAGGCATGATGAAGATGAATCCTTCAGTGGTAGAAGGGGGGTCAGCGTGCACAGTAACGTTGCCCTCAATTTTGAGTAACGTGGAAGCATCCACCAAAGACTTGGCTTGAGGATAGATGGCATATGCCGAATATGCATCGGTAATAGTTGCAATTGGCTGGGCCTTCTTTTGCTTCTTTCCATCCTTCCTTGTGTCGTAGAATTTGATGTCGCCTTTGAGAACGGGGGCGTGAGAGCGATCATAAGGAGATCTCTTCTTGAGTCCCTTCTGCATCTTTTGGAACTCTTTCTCGTCGGGTGGAGAAATGACACACCAGCAACGGCGCCACGGCACACCGGCTCCAAACCGAACCCTGACCCACTGCTCTGACTTTATCCTCGATCTTTCCATTATTACATTGATGTTGTTGAGTGTCTTGCCCCTGCCTGCGATCAATGCACCAGTGTAAGCCTCTTGAAGCGTAGAGTGTTCGTACATGGCAAGACGGATGCCAGCCGTCCATTGGATCAAAGAATGATGTGAGTTGAAATGGAGCAGATATCGATTCCTGCCCGCTGTGGAAATGCTAAGGATATTTTGCAATGGCTGCTCATCATTAGACCGAGTTGGTAACGATTCGATCTGCAAGATGCAAAATGTGTCAGTATTTGTCTTTGTTTTTTATGCGGCAAGCTCCGTGTGCCATTATCTCCATTCGTTCACGTCATTTCCCTCTCGCGTTTTCCTTTCCGTGTTGACGGTGTGTTTGGGGCGCGAACAGGCTTACCATCTTAATTGAAGCATCTGTAAGATTGATAAACTTGGGCAGGACTTCGCCATCTTCACCGGCAGCATCCAACTCGGCCGCATCCCAAAGCGACAAAACTGTGCCGACAAGTTGAGCGAAGCATTCGGTCCATGTCCTATCAGTGTTTGGTTTTCCCTCTAACACAGTAAAGTGATTAGTAGTAGTTCTTGTCGTCAAGAACGCGCGTGACTGAGAGAAATTGAGGTGCGTGACATACGAGTGTTTTGATCATCTAATTTGAGAAAATAGCCCTCCTGATACAGTTTGTTCGAGTGACTGTTTAGCAGAGTGAATATAGGCTGGAGCTCGGGAATAGTATCTTCATTGATGTCCATGATGGGCGGTTGGTAGGTCTGAACCATGGACAGAGGCCGCGATGAACTGCGCTGTCGCTGCTGTGGAGGGCTGCTAGTTGGGGATCCGTTTAGCGGGCTTCCATAATCTGGCCGCGAGGGTGGCGTAGCAGGTCGTCGAACAGCGTCGATGTTGTGGTTAGGAAAAGGGTTCGACGAGTGGTGCTTCTTCTTGAGGTTTACGCCGTTGAGTTCGTTGGGCGGTGATGCGGGTGGGGATGGAGTCTTTGCACCAGCAGAGAACTGGGACATGAAGGAAAGAACTGGAGTGGCAGAGAGTCAGCAGAGAGTCAGTATTGACGTAGTTGTGGCCGGGTCGTATGCACATTGACAAGTCGAAAAAGGTTAAAAGTAAAAGGAGTGCGGCGCAGAACAGCAAAAGGAAGGAAGCAGTGCCGGCCGGAAGTATGATGCGCGGGCGCTGACGGGCCAAGGGGGCAGGGCAATTGAATCACGAAGCCCCCAGGCAAGTCGAGCAGTCGGGGGCAGCATGTACATGTACATAGCGGGGGGGGGGGGGGGGACTGGGCCAGGGACGGCGCGGGCTGCGCGGGCTGGTGGGTTGGTGGGCTGGTTGCCAGCGCTCGCCGTGTCTGATCAATCAATGATGCGCCAACGAGGCAATCACGGCACCAGCCATGCCAGCAGCCATGACGCCTGGATCCATTGACAGATCCCGAAATGGAGTGACAACGCGACCGGGGTGTCCAGGTGCGCTGTGCGGCTGGATTGGTGGACTGGTGGGACGCGCAGAATGTGGATCATTATTGGTCTCAGTGCCTTGCTGTGTGTGGGTTGGTGTGGGTGATGAGTTGTGGACATTGCTTGAATGGAATGAGAGAAAGAAAAAATCCGAAAATTAATAATAGCACCGACCTCGATTGCGACCCATGTTCGCTATTAAAAGTACCCGAACCCAGGTTTGTCGTTTCCAGAAGCAGAGGCAAAGAGAGGGCGATCGACGGTGAGTCGTCGGGCGGTTTGGGTGCACCTGTTGATACGAAGTGCGAACTTGGACACGAACGAGAATGAAGTCGGCAGCAAATACGGATTATGTCGCAAAAGGCTTTTTTTTGCTTGGTCGCGTCGATTCCAAAGGTCCCTGGCGAGAGGCGTGAGTGCAGGCGGCCGTAGACGTAGACGAAGACGGTGGAATGGCGGCTGATAGACAGACAGACAGACAGACAGACAGACAAGACAGGTCCGGTGATGGTTCGATGTCGAGTAGGTGAGCAGCCGGGGAGTAAGGTATCGGAAGAAAAGGTATGCACGCCCAGAAGGATGAAATCTGGGGAAATGGAAAGCTACTTGTACAATCCTGACTGTGGATTAGTTCATCCGCAATACTCCGTACACCGCCAGCAGAGATAAAGATCAAGGTAAGGTCTGCGGAACGAGCAAATCCCGGTCTCAAGCGCAATCGACAAGCGGGAGGTGATGGGAAGGTGAGAGACGAGCGAGGGTGTGAGCACGGATACGTCGGGCACCAAACGCACCAAACAAGACAAGGCAGGCAGAGCCAAGACTTTATTAGGGCGGTTGCCAGCGAGACACGACACCACGTAATATTAATGAAGGCGACTGATGAAGTAGAAGGAAGGAGGAGAGGGGGAATAGGGGGACAGCGGGGACAGGGGGGAAGGATGGGATCTTTTTCCAAGGACAAAGAGAAGAACAAAGTTGAGAAAGAAGATGCGAAAGCAAAGGCAAAGGAAAAGGGACAAAAATAACAAAGAACAAAATCATGCAATGAATGCTTGCTGCGCTGCGGCGGTCAAGTCCGTACCTACAGTTATACAGTCGCAATGGGGCAATCTGGCCTGTCTCGTGTTGTAATCAGTCGAAGTTCCGCTTTGCCTGTTCTCGGCAGTAAAAACCTCAGCAGAAGATCGGGTATTATAATGAGTTCAAGGCTAGACTTTTGCCGCCGTGGATGCCGAGTAAAAGAATCGTGCCTTTTTCGAATGTCTGGCTGATTTTTTTAATTCGATCTGACTGACATTCGAGGGCCGAGGGCCTACTTCTTGCACATGCGCTAATGGCTGCGTGGCAGGCGAGTAGAATGAGCGACGTCACCGACGAATGGCGCTGAGGTCTCGGCGTGGAAGTTTAAATCGTATGTAAATCGGTGGCTGTACGGATCCGTACGTGCAAATCGTGCAGCAGTGACTAGCGTCGTTGATGAAGGAGGAATCGCCGATAAATCGTCACCCCGGCAGATGGGCATGTGCGCAGTACGGAGTATGAATCCTCGAATTCAAAAGAGACGCTTCACTTACTCCCTATAATAGAGGATGGACTTTGGGACAAGGTATATTTGCAGCGACCATGGGAACATGCGTTTCTTATTTAATAAGAAGCGCGCTGCTTCAGTCATCGACCCCCTCCCATCCGGTGTCTCTCCGCCTAAGAATGAACCGGCGCTTGTCTCTCGTCTGAGGCGTTTCATAGACGAGTCACGACGCTCTGGGACGCTCTGGGACGCTCTGAAGGGTCCAGTTCGGGCGCGTGGCCGTGTCTCAGCATCCACGGACTACTTGACATGTATTCCCTGTGCGAGCGATCAAACAGTGTCCATCCGTCGTTCTAGCTTCTACTCGCCGAGCCGCACCTTGCAATATGCCAGGCACTGCAGCTCGGCGCTGGTTGGCTGTTGTTTGACCAACCGGAAACATGCAAACTAATTCATATGACAACAAGCCCGCACCACGGAGTGCCACGGAGTGCCACGGAGTCCTTGGGCGAAAGTAGCACAGTCTGCTTGTTGACTTGTCTTGCAGGCTGATGATGCGATGAGTAAAGTAGGGGGTATGAGCGTATCGCCAGCCACTACCGATCCGTACAAAGGCTCAGTGGGCATCTACTCATCCGTAATAGTCCGTATTACAGCCGCGCCAACTGGCCATTACATTTGTTGTCGGCTTCTTTCTCGCCCAGCCCGGCTCGCCGGGGCTCGCCGGGACTCTACCGAGACTTGTTATAGTCCCGTCGTCAAGAAACTTCGGAAGAGCACAAAGCCGTTGACCGTAACTGTCGGGCGGCTTCGTCGGAAAATTCGTCAAGTGGCGGCCTTGAAAAGTTGGTTCGCAGGCCAGGTCAGTTTTCGACTGGGCTGTAATATCGAGCGAGTGAGTACGGATTACATACATGACTTCTGGACACGATACATGTACATATAGACTACATCGGCATCTCGGCCGCTCCCACTATCCGCAAAGACGAAGACGCCCTACATAATACATACATGGTGGAATCGGTGGAATCGGTGGCATCACCACCGGATTAATAGTGCGAGAAGTGGAGTGGGTTCCCGGATAATCACACGCCGTCGGTTTGGCTTGGCAGTTCAGTGCGGAAGGGAGGATACGAGATGCAGGGCTGCTGGCTAGGTCCACGGGCTACGGATTACGGATTAGTACGGATCCGTATGTATGTACACCCCACTGTAGTCGTGGCTTCAAATCGATATTCACCACTGCCATTCTGACACGGGTCGTCGCCGCCTGAGACAGTAGAAAGGTGGGGGGGCAGCGGGGCAGGGCAGGAACAAAAATCCAGGAGGCTTGTTGGATTTGCAACTTTGCAACTTTGCGCTCCAATCGATCTACCAGCAGGTGAGACACATGACGACAAAACATACAGGTTCAGCGCCTGGCCGCAGTGGATACAATGCACATTGTCCAGCCTGGTGTCGTCAATGAACTTGGGTGATGGTGATAAACAGTCCGAGCAGACAATTTGACAGTCAGGCACCGGAAGAGGGTGTGAGAGGCCTGTTTGTTGGCGCGTCCTGTACGGATTACGTCCGTACTACGGAGTACGTAACAAGACTACGCATTACGGAGTACTTTGTCGCAGACGGCTGGAGCCAGTCAGGATGCGAGGGGCGGAGCTCGCAATGGTGCTTTCAGTGCCCAAGCGACTGGCCGGATGCTGCATCCCAGCCAAGTTTGATACTTGCTTGGGCGTTCTGGTCCTTTCGCCTTGACGTTATGCTCTCGTGGTCTTTCGTGAGAAATCTGATGTGATTGTGAATCTTGGCGCTATTGGGGACCTGTTATCGATTAAGATAAATCAGCTTGGTGGCAAGTCTCTTGACATGGCTTTGGCCGAGCCACCCTAGGGTTCTGAGCTACCCTAGGGGGCGATTCATCATCATGACCACTTTAAACAATATAATTTTATGCTCCTTCTTTTCTTTATTTGTGACTAGTTTCTTGCTTCGTTCCATTCATCGTAATCCCAACTGGTAAGCTTCTATTACCTATGGCATGAATCCCTGAACCCTCATGTTATGACCTTCTCTATGAGGCTCAGACTTCTGGTCTTCAACCCAGTGAAGGACGTCAAGTGAATAAACCGGATTATATCGCCGTCGTTGGGCCACTCCTCTGAAGATTCACGTCCCAGTTCAAGGGGCCCTTCAAGGTGTAAAGGCCGAAGTGTGGACGACTCATGCTGCTCATGGCATTCTTTTTTTTTGCAGATCCATGCTGACCCAACTGATGCACCAGCCAAATCGCGTCGTCACGTGCAGGCATCATGCCGCCGCCATGCTCACCAATCCTCGAAAAACTCAACAATATTCAAAGTTCTCGTTGTCCTCCATCCCAACTCATAGACTGCAACCAAAGCGGATTCGCCATCGAGGCCGCGGTCAGCGACCCAACTGGGTCAACGCTGGAGTTTTGTAGTTGGAATGCGCAAGTCACATTTCTCAGCGCTCGTGGCCATCTCAAGATCTTCATCGCGACAGCGCCAGCTCCCTGACCCGCTATGGCGGGGCTTTCAAGAGAGACGATATACCGCACATTCGGCTCCGGAGTCGTCTGATCGACAGACAAAGCATCTCAGCCTCCCTTTTCGGTTCGAGACGGGCATTGGGCTATACGCAAAACGGCCTTCGCGGCCTTTTCCTCCACCCTTTACCTCACCTCCCTCGGGCTCGTTCTCGGATCCGCTGAGTACGCATCATCGAAGTCGAGATCGTCGGGATCGTCCAGGATTTGTGAATGGGGAACTCATCAAGGGCCTCACTAATGGCGACGATGCCGTGTACGCGAGCGACTTCTTTATCTGTGCCAACGATGGAGTTGGAGCTTGGGCGATGCGCCCTCGTGGCCATGCTGGGTACGTTGCAGTGCTGATCAACCAGCTGAACGATTATAATCTGTTACTAACCGAACCGACGACGATGCAGTCTCTGGTCACGACTAATCCTCCATTTCTGGGCGACAGAAATAGAAGAAGACATTGTCCGATCATCAGTCACGAACACGTCTCACACACCCGACACGATTGCTATGCTCCAAACAGCGCACGAGAAGACTCTCGAAGCAACAGTTGCCCACGACTGGCAAGGCACTACTACTACTTGCGGCGCGCAACTACACTATCGACTCACAGAAGACAACGCATCAAATGCTCCTACGCCACTCCTGCTCGTCACCAACCTTGGAGACTGCCAGGTCATGGTGATTCGACCCCAGAAGAAGGAAGTCATCTTCAAGACGAAGGAACAATGGCATTGGTTCGACTGTCCCAGACAGCTGGGCACCAACAGCCCCGACACGCCCAAGGCCAATGCCGTTGCAGACCAAGTGGACTTGAAGGTCGGAGATGTCGTTCTCGCGATGAGTGATGGTGTCATTGATAATCTGTGGGAGCATGAGATCGTGGAGAGTATTGTGAAGAGCATCACCAGCTGGGAAACAGGTAGGTCAAAGATTCCGCAAGAAGAAAGAACCGGTGGTCGGCAAGGAGGTATGCAAGTCGCAGCGGCTGATCTGGTCGAGGCGGCGAGACTCATCGCCATGGATCCATTTGCGGAGAGCCCTTTCATGGAAAAAGGCATTGAAGAAGGATTGGCCAGTGAAGGAGGTATGTCTTTCTGCATTTCCACGCAGCACCTCTTTATCGAATTTTACGTATATTGACTCTGCCACTATAGGAAAACCTGATGACATAAGCGTAGTTGCTGCATTATGTGTCGAGAACGGGTGACGACAGTCTTGCCTGCATTCGACCGTTGTGTGTTCTAACATTTGTACATGAAGATTTTATACTCTGTCGAGGAGATTAAACTAGGGCATTCACTCTGTCACTTGGCTATTTATGTAATGTTATGATGCTATATATTATTTGCTGATGTACCATTTGCCGAAAATCAAGAGAGAAAAATATTCAGGGAAGTTTGATTTTGCATTTCTTTCCGATCAATGGTTGTGGAGAAAGAACCCACTACATCTGTAGTAACATATGGTAACTCACCTCGGTGAATAATCGATTTGAAATCCTGCATTTATTTTCTTCTCGCCGCGGTCAATCTCGTATCAGTGCGAAGGTTCATGTCAGGTAGTTGGTAAATATTAAGTTGCAATCCGTACGGAGTCCGTATGGAGTACTCCGTAGAACTCCGCATATTGCCAAATCTGGACCGGTGGGGCTGCTGTTATCGCACGTGCATAGAAGGACCGTGACCCACCGATAAGATTATTATTTTGGCAAGCTCATCGCAAGAATTTATTTGGCTAATGAATGACTCTTTCCGTGCTTCCATGGGGCATCGACTTCAAAACACTGAAACGGATTTTGAAAAGATCAACTCAAAATGAGGGGAAAACGATCAAAGCAGTACCGCAAGCTTATGGAGCGGTATTGCATGACGTTTGGCTTTCGCGAACCTTACCAAGTTTTAGGTAGGATATCACTACCTCAAAGCATAGTCTCCAAACCTTTCGCTAATGCTGTTGCATAGTCGATGCCGAAATGGTCCAGGATTCCTGCCGCTTCACGATGGAGCTAGAGCCCGCGCTTCAACGGACTGCGCACGGAAAAGTGAAGCCGAGTAGGTGGCTGATCAGTCTCCCCAGTTCTCCCCCGAAGCGTGCTAACATGGCAATAGTGATAACACAATGCGAGATTCGAAAACTCTACTCAAAAAAGAACGAACCGGGAATCAATGAAGCTATTGAAGTGGCCAAGTCATGTGAAAGAAGGCGCTGCGGCCATCACCCCGACGAGTATCCAGAGCCACTCAGCACCCTGGAGTGTTTCCAATCTGTCATCGACCCGAAGGATACGGGAGAGAACAAGCATCGATATGTTGTGGCGAGCCAAAACCACGAGTTGAGACGAACGCTGCGCGGGGTCCGAGGAGTTCCCTTGATATACATCAAAAGAAGCGTCATGATTTTGGAACCCATGTCTGATGAGAGCGTTCAAATCCGAGCTAGGGAAGAACGCAAGAAATTCAGAGCGGGACTAAAGCCCACGATTGGCAAGAGAAAAAGAGAAGAAAAGGAGGACGGAGAAGATGACGCCGCTGGCAATCCTGGCGGGGAGGGGGGGGATGAGACAGCGAGTGGAATTAACGGGTCATCCGCAGAGGCAGCGAAAAAGAAGAAGAAGCGCCCTGGTCCCAAAGGCCCAAATCCCTTATCCGTCCAGAAGGCCAAGAAGAAGTCGCAACCAAGTACGAAAGAGGAGCAAACTAGGGATGCCGAAGCACCGGCTAAGCGTAAGCGACGGAGAAGGGCTAAGCTTTCCGAAGCGTCGGCATCGACTGACAATGATGGCGGCGACAGCGGCGCTCCTGCAGCTGTTTCGGCTGGTGGTGAGAGCTGACGGTAGACCAGGCAGGCTTTTTGTTGCGCGGAATATATTTTGCATCGTGGACTACACACTATGGCGTTCATCTGGAGTCGAGTCGAGGCAAGGAAGATGGCATGGTGTACCATGGGATACACTCACTCAAAAAGTCTTCGTTCTGAAATAAGTATACATATTTCTTTCTGTTGATGATAACCGGCTGATCTCTCGGCATCGCCGTCCAAGGTCCCCCAACGTTGCCCAACCATGATATTTGCAACCCCATGCATGGAGGTAGTTGTTCATATGATATACCATGTAGTGACTAGCTCACAGGCATGATTCTCCAGTCGTGATTTCACATCGATCTCACACGTTTAGTTCGGTCTAGCTAGGATGACATTTTCCTGGAGGGGAGGGCGCGTCCTGCAGCGGTTACATAGCGCAGGGACTAGGGGGTACACCCCACTGTGCATTTCGGCCGCCCCGCCAGATCAAGCTGTCTGATGGCAGTGATCCAACATGCAAAGTGCCCAGTGCCCCTCATGGGGGCTTGGGCCGGGCAGTTTGGCAGCCATCAGGCGCTGGAAGCGTAATCCTGCACCACCAAGCCTTTCATCTCAACAATTTTTCCAGGGGAGTTGGCGGGCTTGTCTTTTACCCTGCCCCCCTCGAATAACATGTTCTCCACGTTCGTCCCGTCACCGCCACTGTCCGCCGTGCACTACCACAACTGTAGTTTAGTTTTCGAAACGGGCCCCCCCCTCCCCTCCAAGAAAAAAGAAGAACGTCACACGTCCACTCAAGCGCCGCCCATCTGACCCCTGAAATCCTTTCGAGTCTCGGATGCGGACAGCAGCAAAGGGGAAGCAACCTCAACCGCAGTCCTCGTCTCTCGTCTTTGCATTGTGTTGTTGACGAGAGAGTCAAGAGCCCATCATGGCGAGCAGCAAGGACAAGCAAGCGGACAACGCGGCCGCCAAGTCCGCGTCGCAAGCTCCTCTCAATGCACCGACTGACACGGATGAATTTGGCCTGCCAATCCGACGAATACAAATTCAAGCTCCAACGAACGAAATATCAAAAGAACCGGCCGCTAGTGATAGCCGGAGTGATGCTTCAGAGGATGTGAGGAGGGCGAACAACGTGAAGAAAACCACAGACGCAGCCTCTCCGGCTCCCGCAACGTTACAAGAGAGGACGGAAACATCACCAGCGCCCGACGAAAAGCCTAGCAAGAGCTCTCCTGACAGTCATGGTGACAGCGTCGCTACCGAATTTGAGGATTCTCAGAGTGCATTACGAAAACGCTCCGCGACAGCATTTCCTTCCAGACCAGCAGACTTGACCCCTAGAACACAAAGACCAACCCCGGGAGAAACCACGAGCATCGAAGCAATCTCAAAATTAACCTCAGTCCAGGACGAGACTTTGGCATCCAGCGCGCAAACTCCTAAAGCCGAACAAGAAAAAGCTGACCCCATCAGCAATGAAACAATTACATCAAAAACGAACGACAAGACGGCCGAGGAATCTTCTACAGCGGCGCAGCAGGAGGAGGAGGAGGAGGAGGAGGAGGAGGAGGAGCAAGCTAGTCAAGCTAAAGGAAACCACAAACGCGACGTGAGTACCATCAGTGCTGCGAGTACTGGAGGTGGCATCAATCCAGGGCTGTCGGAATTCTCCCACCAGCAGCTTTCCGTGCAACAAGAGGAAGCGAAGGAGGACCCCGATGGTGGTTGGCAGACCATGCCTGCCTTTGCACCATATGACATGTACGACGACGATAACCGCTTGATTGCTCGGGAACATAATGACGAAGAGGACGAAAAGTATACCTACGGTGGGCTCGGAGGCGCAGGGAAAGGATACACGCGGGTGATAATGGACGACGATGCTGACTCCGTAACGAGCATGGATGACAACACGAAATATCTTTTCAAAGAATTCAAAGGGACCGGCCTCGCGGACGAAGAAGGACGCGATGCCGTATCTCAGATGCAAGCCACAAAAGACCTCCTGACCGAAGGCCAGAGAATAGCATACGTCGGAGTGGTGCGGCTGGAAATTGCCAAGCTGGTCAAGGAGTCGGAGGAAACGGAAATCACAAAAAAGACCAAAAAAGAGGTTACGACCAGCGCGGAGGCTCTGAAGATGTGGGGTCAAAAGATGATGATTCGCCTTTATGCTCATATGGACATCAGCGAAGCAGAGCAGCTCATGATTGAGCAGCTGGCAGAACACGGTGTTGTGCCGAAGGATCTGACGCCCGCGCTCCATGCCAACTCTCGCGTTCACAACCCCATGGCCGAGGACCGCGCGCCAGGAGAGGGTAGCTCAAGATCAACTTCTACTTCCCCCCTCCCTGCATCTCCAGCAGACGAGAAGCCAGCCGAACTTCCGCCACCATACGAGAGCCTCGATCATGGTGAACTACCGGCCGTGCAGACACCGTCCCAGCTTCCCACCACGGAGAAGATTGACATCGATCTTCGCTGGACGGTGCTTTGTGACCTGTTCCTCATCTTAATCGCCGACTCCATCTACGACGCCCGCTCGCGACTCCTCCTGGAACGTGTGGCCGAAAGCCTGGAAATCTCATGGATAGACATTTGCAGATTTGAAAAACGAGTCACGGACGCGCTCGAAATGCAGCAGGCTGCCGAGAAGGAGAACTGGAATGAGGACGAGCACATGGAATCTAGACGAAAGATGGCGCTGAAGAAACGATACGTGATGATGGGTCTTGCCACGGTCGGCGGCGGCCTGGTTATTGGACTGTCTGCTGGATTACTGGCCCCCGTCATTGGCGCCGGCCTCGCCGCAGGATTCACCACCATCGGCGTCACGGGCACCGGCAGTTTCTTGGCCGGCGCGGGGGGTGCTGCCGTCATCACGTCGTCGGCTGCAGCGTCGGGAAGTTTGATCGGCGGCCGTGCTGCGGGCCGCCGGACCGGCTCAGTCAAGACGTTTGAGTACAGACCACTGCACAACAACAAGCGCGTCAACCTCATTGTGACGGTGTCAGGCTGGCTGACTGGCAAGGTGGATGACGTCCGCTTGCCATTCAGCACCGTGGACCCCATCATGGGGGACATCTACTCGGTCCTCTTCGAACCCGAGATGCTGCGGAGTATGGGCGACACCATTAACATCTTGGCCACTGAGGTATGTCCGTTCCGTCTCTTCATCCCGTGAGCAATTACGCGATGGTGGAAATTTGGCGGTTAGATGGAGAGAGAGCATGACACTGACTGACTGACTGACTGACTGACGCGCAACCCTTCTGATAGGCCCTCACGCAAGGACTGCAGCAAATTTTGGGTAGCACCATTTTGGTCAGTCTGATGGCGGCTTTGCAGCTGCCCATTGTATTGACCAAACTGTCGTATCTTATCGACAATCCATGGGCCGTGTCTCTCGACAGAGCCACGGCCGCTGGTTTGATTCTGGCCGACTCACTGATGGACCGCAGCCTGGGCACTCGACCCATCACCCTTGTTGGGTACTCCATTGGCGCCAGAGTCATCTTCTCGTGTCTACAAGAGCTATCCAAGCGTGGCGCCTACGGACTGGTGCAGAACGTCTACCTTTTTGGCTCGCCTGTTGTGGTCAAGAAGGATGAATTCCTGCGAGCCAGAACGGTTGTAGCCGGACGCTTCGTCAACGGCTACAACCGCAACGACTGGATTCTGGGCTATCTCTTTCGGTTGACCAATGGTGGGATCCGTCGAGTAGCCGGGCTCGCCCCTGTTGAGGAAGTGCCGTGGCTGGAGAATATGGATGTTACCGAGCAGGTCCTCGGCCATATGCAGTACCGAACAGCCATGCCGGTCCTGCTGAAGAAGTGCGATTGGGTAGTGGAGAGCGAGGTTTTCACAGAAATCGAGGATCCGGACCCCGAGAACCACGATGAACGACAGCGAGAGCTCATCAACGAGATTGAAGAAGCTCGTAAACAGCTAGAAAGGGAGGGCAAGAAGAAGAGCGGTGCAGGGTTCAGCCTTTTTGGTCGCCGGAAGAAGGCCGAGAGGCAAGAATGGGAAGTGTATGAAGAGTCAGCCGGCAAGGATGGGGCCAGGGACGCCAAAGGCAGCAATGCCAAGTTGCAAGACAAGAATGGCTGCAACCACGGCGTTTTGTTCGACATTGATGCCATCCGAGCCGAGCTGGCCAAGGAGAGCTATGACAATGTTGATGCCGAGATGGCACTGCAGATCAAGGAGATCAAGTCCACTCTGCCACCCATGAAACTCGACATGCCACCACCCACCGCGCCCTCGACGTCGTCCCCGTGTGCCGACGGACGAGGCTCTCTGCGCGAGACCAAGAGCGCCTCGGACATGTTGACGACGGGCGAGTTGGGGTTTGGAAGCGCCAACAGCTCACGGCGCGAGCTATCTACTTACCACACCGACCCATACGAGGAAGAAGTGGAAATGACGTTTGACACATCGTTCGCCGACGACTCCAGCCACAAGTACGCGACGGCTTCGACAGATGGAGGGAACAGCCACGGGCGTCCCGAAATGAGGACCTCGAAAACCCTGCCCAACATTCCCGTATTAGATCCCTGGGCAGATGCAGATGACGAAGACTTTGGAAAAGAAAAGGAGATATCCATGACGTTTGCCTAGACACCAGCGATGGAAGAAAAGTCGGCACAGCACCGCGGTTATACACGGATGGGGAGGAGTCAGCATGGGTGTTCGGAATACAGGGAGGAGTTCTCTCATAGCCGTGGATTTTCCCACACTTGAAGGGTAAATTACTGGATTTTTTTTTTTTCACTCGGCGTATTTACTTGAATGCGTTTGGCGTTGATGGCATTTGTAAAGGCAAAGTCATGGGTTCACCTACCACAAGGCCTCGTATGGTCATGTCATGTCTTGTCATGTCATGGTTCGCATAGTCCGTACAGACAGACACGTATTAATGATATTTCTTTCACGTGCGGGGCGTTCAGTTCCTCGCACAGCCCGTTTTGGATCTGGAACCGGGTGTGCAAGTTTTCGAGGAAGGCGGAACGGAACGGCCGTGAAGAGAGATGCAATGCAGCATGTCAGCCGCAGACTGCAGTGGAGCAGCATCCAACTCGTTCGTGGAGCGACGAAGTGAGCGCGAGATAGAAACTCATCCTACAACACTCTCACTCCCACTATTCCACAAGACGCTACGCTGCACTTCCGCAGGAGGATATTCATCGAGGGATGGAGGAGAGTCCGTCGGGCGATGGCCTCGACCCCAGCGCCAACTCCCGTACCATTGACTTTGCCGGGAATTTCCTTGCAAGCCCAGCCTGGGAGGCACGCATCCTGACGCCCCTGTCGAACCCCAATGTCAATTACACATTCGGTAGCCGGGCAAACATCAGTTCGATTGCCTGGGTGGCCAGCAGCTCCAGTTCGTCGTCGTCGTCGTCGTCGTCGTCGTCGTCGTCGTCGCCGGGACCGAACGAGACGACGATTGACTCTTTGGCAATCGGGGGCACTGCCAGGGTGGAGAGTAGCACGAAGAAATGGTTGAGCAGAGGAGAACATGGTACGTCCTGGATTCCATGGTAGGGAACTGTCGTGGATGGGATTGCCATGACGTCCTTGATCATCTCATACGTGTTCCCGGAGCAACTTGCTTCTTTCGACACGGGAGCATGGTCCATGTTCTTTGCTGCGTATAATCATACGTACAACGTGGACATTTGATGGTGCTGACTATTGATTATTGCGACCAGCTACGGGGGAGCACTTCATCACCATCCAGATCCAATCATGGCTGCGCCAAGACGCCGACAATTCCATGGGCGGCAGCGGCGGGAGAATGGCCGGGGATTCCAGTAGTAGTAGTAGTTCTTCGTCGTATGCGCCCCAGCCCGGCGACTACATGAGACTCAGGATAGAATGGACTAAGCAACAAGGGTCCTCGACAAAAGGCTCCTCGACGTCCGGTCTGTTCACCGTGGCAGACAGCGTCGAAGGAGTCAGCGACAAATGGTCCAGAGACATCGTACAAGGCTTCGACAACGACAAGTTGAACGGCAGTGACGAGCCTGCGACTGCGACTGCGACTGCGACTGCGACGACAAAGACGGCAACCCCCCCGGCCAGCGATGCCGCCACCGGCACGGGTTCCTCTCCCCAAGGCGTTGCTACGAACAACCCCGGACAAAGCAGCGGCTCGTCGTCCCTGTCCACGGGGGCCATTGCCGGCATAGCAGTCGGATGCGGCATCGGCGGCTTGATTCTCGGGAGCACCGCCCTGATCTGGTTCTTCATCACGCGACGACGACGACGCCAACACTCCAGCAAGCAAGGCTGCGATGCGCACGATAAGGCCACCGCCCTCATGGAAGACAACAGGAACAGCGTCGCCAATGTCGCCGACTCGCCGCAGCATGCCCACTCAGAGGACAAGATTGTCCACGACAGCAGCCGCCATGCTCATCAGCCTGTCCACTCGGCGGCAGGCGTGCCTCCTCGCGGCGAGGAAGCCACCCGCGACAATAGGGATAGCCATAGCTACCCTCTCACACGACCCTTCCCGCTTGACGTCGTAGAAGAGCGCGGCGAGTCGTGGCGGGATGCGCCCTCTCGCGCAGCCAACTTTGCAGAGCGTGGCATGACGGATGACGAGAGGCGGCGCTGGGAAGAGGAAGAGAGGCACCTTGATGATGAGATTGCTCGGAACAAGGCGCTCTGAAAAGAAAAGGGCCGGCGACGGATGACTTGATTTTCGGTGTGGTTTCGTCGGTTCTGGCTTGTCTGGAGTTGCATTTTGTTTCCTTCCTCCTCCCAGCACGGGTCCACGAGGAACGAACGAACGAATTACTTGGCTGGGGTAGCATGGCGGTGGTGCGTGTTCCGAATAAATATACCACACGTTTTTCATTGTACTGGATCTCGTGCCTATTGTGCTGTGCTCCTGTTGAATGCTCGAATCGAACCTTTTATCCGTGGTGGGTGGCTCTTTGCTAGGAGATTGCCGCATTCTTCAACATCGAGGTCAAAATAGTTTCTATACGCGGAAGCCATGTGCCGGTTTGTTCAAAGAACATTGTTTTCCATGGTGCTGCCTCGCATCCACGCGGCCTTGGGTCTACAGCTTCGTGAATTTCAACCTGCGTGCATGCCCCGGCTTCACACATGCATGCGTTCATGGTCTGTCTTACTGATCATATAAGAAATACCAAGTGCCTTTCATTGACCTCTGGTACATACTAGCTCAAAGCTCGATTCTTCACTCCTAGCCCCGGACAACCAAACGCAAAGTATTAACATGAACCCACTTCTGCATCTCCCCGTTCACAATCCCCCCCCGGAAACTCAATGCCACAAGGATCCATTCTATTCCCTCTTTCCTTCCAAGGTCAAGGTTTGCCATGCGCTACAACAGCCACGACGACAGCGCCCCCCCCCCCCCCCCCTACCACAACCACAGCAGCCCTTATCCACGAGAGAACCACCGTCCCGCCAAGCTCGTGGCAATACTCCCCGCCAAATTCGTAGTCCCCAGCGCACTTCCCGCCAAATTAGAAGCCTGGCTGAATTTGTCGCAGCGCGAAAAGGCCAGCGTATTCATAACGGTCAGAACAAGGGCAATGACTGGTGGTGACCAAGTTAGCATCGTCCTCTCACACCCAAGGGCGTGCGTAGTAAGGCAGGTCGGTCTAGACCAGAGAGACAAAAGTACGCACTGACAAGCGGCAGCCACAAGAATTGCAGGCTCACCAGCGCCCAGGCAGCCAGGAGAATCCACAGCAAGGGCTGCACATACAGCGACAGCCAAAAGAACCGGCTGTCCGTCGCATTCACAACCTTGGTACCCGCCTCGCTCGACTCAAACACCCACTTGGAGTCGCCGGCCTGAGGGTCGACCTCGTTCCACCATCGCAGGCCCACGAGTCTGCGGCCGGCAATGTTCTTGAGGTAGTAGAAGTCTGCGGCGAGGAGGAGGATCGTGATGATGAAGATCATGACCCTGTTGAAAGAACAAAGAAAAGTAAGCGAGAGTTAGGCATCTCTTTTCTTGAGAGAGGGAGAGAGAGAGAGAGAGAGAGAGAGAGAGAGAGAGAGAGAGAGAGAGAGAGAGAACAGTGGGGAAAGGACCCGTACATGCTTGAGCTGACCCAGAGGCCGAAAAAGTATACGAGGACGCTTGCTTGGAGAGAAAGTCAGCATGCTTCGACCCCCAATACATCTTGACATGACGAACGGGCAGGGAGCTCAGCTCGGAGAGCCAGGCGTGGAGAAGAAGAAAGACGGACGTACATATTCTGAATGTCAAAAAGGTCAATAGCGTGATGGGATGCGAGCTCAATCGCCAACTCAGAGTCCCGGGCGGCGGCTGCTGCTGCTGCTGCTGTGCCTCCATCTTGCCAAGGTTGAAAATCCGAACACCTCTCCTTCTCTCGGATTGCTTTGTCGGCCCGAACGTGGTTCGTTTGACGAGGATAATGGTAGATCGCCGCGTGATGCACAGATGTACAGGGACGTCGGGGGGATTGCCTGGCCGGACAATGGGGTCGCGGTTGATGATGGCGCAAGTTGCTGTCTGTGATGGTGAGCGCAGCAAAGTGGTGAAGTTGTCGTTGTCGTGTCCGTTATTAGTTGTTGGCACCAGCCACAGGACCCACGCCAGCTCCAGCTTGTTGCGGCGTTTAATAGTGGACAGAGGATTTGTCTCGGAGCTGGACATGAGATGATCCGGCCACTAAATCAACCCCCCCCCCGGGGACCCGCCGGCACGACTGCATGTGGATTATTTCCCACAAGGACCCCAAAAACCTCAATTTGATCCGCCGCACCCAAAAGACTACCACGCTGCTCTAAATCTGTGTGCTATACTCCGTACAATCCTCGCACATAACGACTACACCGGTATTCACCACCTCTCTCCCGCTACCAATTCATCCCGACCCTCTCGCGCCCAGGTACCTCTTGCATCAAGTAACCGTCGGCTACTTGCACCACAACCACACAGCTCATCATGGCCGCCGCCGCCGCCGCCGCCGCAAGTGCAAGGTCGACGTCCATCCTGCGGCGGTCCCTTCTCTATGGTAGACATTCTTCAAACTTCTGCAACATGACGCGAATCGTGCTTACTTGTTCCCCCTAGTCCCCGCGTCCTCCCAGAAGATGCTTACCAAGTCCCTGAGCTTGACCTCGGACAACGTCACATATGACTTGGAAGACTCAGTCACGCCTGCCCTCAAAGAGAGTGCTCGTCAACAGCTCAAGCAGCACATTTCTTCATTAAAGTCTCGCCCATCATCCGTCTCCGAGCTTGCTGTGCGCGTCAACGCAGTGTCTACCCCGTACGCCCTCCACGACTTGACCGCGCTCTCTTCAGAACCTGGCGTAGACGCCGTTGTGGTCCCCAAGGTTGAATCAGCCGCCGACTTGACCTTTGTGACCGACATTCTTCGTCACGCTGCCCCAGAGAGGCATGCGCATGATTCAACCAACCCGATCAAAATCATCGCCCTCATCGAATCAGCCCGCGCTGTCATGGATCTCGCCAGCATCTGTCGAGCCTCCCCCTTCTTGAGTGGCCTCATTTTCGCCGCTGAGGATTTCGCCCTTGACTTGTCCATTACTCGGACACCATCCCTCACGGAATTTCTCTATGCGCGTTCGGCTGTCGTGACCGCCGCCAGGGCAGCGGGCTTGCCGAGCGCCATTGATCTCGTCTGCACCTCATATCGTGGCGAAGAGGGCCTTGAGAGACTTCGAGAGGAGTGTGCTGGCGGCAGATCCATGGGCTTCAACGGAAAGCAATGCATTCACCCAAGCCAGGTCGAGCCCGTTCAAACAATATTTTCACCCGGCCGCGATGAGGTTGAATGGGCTGTCAGAGTCGTCATCGCCGACGAAAAGGCAGCTTCATCCGGCAGAGGCGCCTGGACGTTGGAAGGAAAGATGATAGATGCTCCTGTTGTGGGAAAAGCCCGAGCCGTGGTAGACAAAGCCGAGAAGTGTGGGTTCGATGTCACCGCTTTGCGAAGCAAGTGGAAGAGTCAGGAGCCTGAGTAACGTATGCTGCCTCAAGTAATGAAAGTGCTACGAATATCACTCAAATCTGTTCCCAGCCTCGTTAAATCATGATGGATGAACGGCTGCGTCATGTTACGGAGCCTGGTCGCCAAGAGAAACGCTTTCGCAGCGAGTCGTCAACACCTCCCTTGTTATCGACATCTCGGAACCATCTCCGAGGGGGGACAATCCGCCGCTCATCTCTGATAGAGTCCTCCGGCAAGGGCACTCTATCGACTCGATAAAAGCTGCGATTTCTCAGGCGCCCAAAATCCAGACTATGCCCTTCTCCTAGGTCTATACATGGATCAGTGTTGGCCGCGGAGGCTGTGTTTTGGGCTCGGAGTGTGGTTAGAGTGTGCTTGAGAGGACGGGAGATTTCTGAACCAGGCACATCCTCCTTTCTATGCTGCGCCTGACCATCGAACGGGACAGTCTTGGGGCTCGGTTGGTGGAGTGGTTGCTCAGCAATAAATAGCTTTGACCTGCTCGGTATTTCGAGTCGCAAGCCTCTGGACGTGTGTTCGCGACTCTTTGCAATATCCATGTCCTGGGCCAAGTGATCCAGGTAAGAAAGCGGTTCGCGAAGCGACTGCGGCTCACACCTTGCTGTTCGAGATGGATGCTCCAACCGATCCTTGAGTTGTTGTGAGTGCTCACGAGACATGGGCCGGGGCCCATGTAGAGTGATGCGCCCTGAGCATGACCTGTTGTGGACGTCGCTGTGGACGTCGCTGTGATGGGGCAAGGCATTCGTCTGGGAAGAAATACCGGCTCGCGTTGTCCCAAGACCACCGTCTCCCGGATCTGATTGCTCCGTGAAGTAGCGATTACTGGTCCGTATCTGCCTGATTGGTGAGGGCACCGAGGGGTAAGACTCGGGTGGTTGAGAATGGTGAGCTGGAATTTCTAGAATTTCTGGAAACGCTGGATCCATCCCATTCCCGAGGTCCAGCTGAGTCGTGCCCAAATGGGATCCGCGAATGTCATCATTGCCCAGGTCAAAGTCATGAAACAAGAGGTCTGCAACTGCTACGCTTCTCAGGTCATCAGAGGCACAACCGCCGTGGGAACCAACCACGTACCTTTTCTTGCATGCGCGCATGCATCTTCCTCAGACGGGGGGTGGTGGGATACTGCTTCACGAGGCTTCATCTATAGCGCTCGTCAGAATCTGTTGCAAGCATCGTGAGTTGGTGGGAAGGGAACCCCCCCCCCCCAATCCATCCCCCTCCGTGCTTACAATCAAATTGTCTCTACAAAGGCTCTCAGAAGTGAAATTGTTCATTACATCTCTTCTACTACGCAACTTGTTCCTGTGCCGTGATCTTCGACTAGCTCGCTGAGTAACACCAGTCTCGCTGCGATTCCGAGACCCATCTGAGCCCAGGTTGTTATTCTTGGTGTCATATCGATCATGCCGAGTTTTTCGCCGCGGCTTGCGGTCAAACCCTTCCGTGTGCGCATCCCCTGATGGCTCGCATGGAGCTCGTTTCCGTGGGACAAGCAGAGTCTGCCGTCTGTGTCTGTGTCTGTGTCGCAGTTCACCGACCGGATCATCTTGATCCTGCAGCGGCAAATGAAAGGCTGGGCCAGATTCATCAATGCGCGATTCGCTCCTCCATGGCCCTGCCGTGTCTGCGATACCATCTCCCCGGATGCTTTCCTGAACGTGGTCGAGCCAAAACTCCACAGGGATGGGTCGGTCGCACGCCGCCGACACGTCTTGCCTCATCGGAGTGCCTCGAAGCCGGCTCGGTTGGTTGGTTGGTTGGCTGGCTGGCTGGCTGGCTGGCTGGCTGGCTGGACGGAAAAGATGCCAGAAAAGATGATCAAATCGAGAACGGGCCAGTTGTTTCGAATGGGCTTTGATGAGAGATGAATGCCGTGCAGCTGCCAAAACACAAAAAAATGGCTCCAGTGCGATGGGGCGTGGGAAGGCGAAGAAGATGGATGAGTGGATGGATGCAAGCGCAACGCAACTTCACTTCCGGGGGCGGGCACGCAGTCCCCGTTTCTGCCTGCCGTTCTGCTTCCCGTTCTGCTTCGTGCGTGCAAGTGTGATTTTGATTGCGGAATTGCCATATTACTCTCAGGCTTCATCTTAGCTGGTGATGTCGCGAACCAGGGTGTGTATAATCCGCAGCGACTAAGAATATAAAATATAACTGCCTATGAAATACGGAGTACTGAGGGTGGTGCTTCTTTCAAAGCAGGAGCTACGGATTACACGATAAGAAGATAATGTACATAGATGGCTGTTTCGCTGCAACTGCATCCACCGTGCTGTCCCGTGTCTCACCCAACCAGATTAGCTAGTAGACATGGCTAGTAGATGTCTCTGGCGACTCCCATCACATCACCATGCGGATAATATTATCGAACAGGCATGGCGGGGAAGCGAAGCGGTGGGGATGGATGGACGGATGGATGCATCGGTGGATGGATGTTGTGGGTGAGGAGAGAGTGACGAATTGTGCATACATACAGTGTGTACATACTCCTTTTACTCGGTACGGATTAATACGGCCGTCGCACGTCGCCTTGGATTCCAACTTCCTCGCCAACAAGCGGCCGCGTGTCTCACGTAACCTGACATGTTCTGGAAGATGCAGGACGGCAAGAAGCACTGCAGCCAGTAGAAGAGCTGCTGAAGAGGCATGACGCGTGATGCGTAAAATAATAAACTCCCCAGGACTGCATCTCATCATGCACCAAATGCACAAAGGGTCTGCTTCAGTCTGGTTCTCGTCTGGCCGTAATACCACTAGTATTCACTACTATATGGCTCCAGGCAAAGGAGGCAAGAGCGCCTTGTTCTTCTGCTGCGACAAAGTCTTGCCGGGGTCTCCTCCACTGGGTCCTCCACTGGGTCCTCCACTGGGTCCTCCGCTGGATCCTCCGCTGGGTCCCGCCAGGCAGCCAGGGGTATCAAACAGTCTGTGCCCGCCGCACCCCACGCGGGGCCTCATCCACCACGCCACCCACACCCCACTCACTGTACATACGTACTCCGTACATGTACTCATGTAACATGTTGTACTTGGCGTGCGCTCCTCGTCATGTCCCGCTTGTGCCGGCGGCGATTCCCAACCGATTGTGCACTCGCCAATGTGCCAATCTACCACTTCAGTTGCGAGGTATTAGAACACAACAACTTCTCGGCGCATTCTCTGACCATCCATGATCCATGGGAGCTACCGCGCGGGGGAGGCCAGCCAACTTCTGGGCAAAGTACCGACGCTGACTAAAATAGCTGTGGTGCTGGGTTTGGTGCTCACTGGAGTCACTGCTGGTGGACAGCGCACCGTCCGCCCGGTCGACCTATTTATTATTAGATTATTATTAGCCAGCCAGCCAGCCAGCCAGCAGCAGGCAAACGCGCCCTTTTGTTTCCCCTGCTTCTGCTTTTGCTTCTGCCTCTGCCTCTGGTTCTTCTGCCTCTGCCTGCCTCTGCCTGTGCCTCTGCTTTCTGCCTCTTCTCCTTCTGCTCCCAGACACACGGGTTCACACGACCATCTGCCAATGTCAATCCTTACATCTTCAGCCTTACCCTCTTGTGCTTGCCTAGATTAAGTCGCACAGCCGTCGCCCTCATTCCATGATCGCAGCATCCGTCTTTGCGCCATAGACACGAGCGAGCGAGCGAGCGAGAGAGAGAGAGAGAGAGAGAGAGAGAGAGAGAGAGAGAGAGAGAGAGAGCGAGAGAGAAGAAGAGGAGGAACAAGGTTCAAAGGAAAAAGAGGAAAAGAGGAAAAGAATCCATCACTCAAACCAGCGTCCCCATACTCTATCAGCCATGTCGAAGCTTTTCATAGGGTGAGTCATCCGTCATCCGTCATCGTCACCCTTTCCCCTCTTCGCCTCTGCACTCTCCTCCACAGAAACCTGTCATGCCTAATCCAAGATCTCAACATCTGACATGGTGCAAGGGGCCTTGCGTGGCATACTGAGGAGTCTACTCTTCGTCAAAAATTCGAAGAATTCGGCGCTGTTGAGGAAGCGGTATGTGAGATGCCATCATTGTGTTGTCCGAGTGCATTCTTGCCCCCCCCCCCCCTCCTCCTCCTCCTCCCCCCACGCGCGCGCATTGCCCTCGTTTGTCTGTGCCTTTCGAGAACAACCGCCGTCATGTTGGAGATGGCGTGAATCTTTTTCTAATTCCGAGTTTCTTTGCGCAAAGGTGGTGGTCAAGGACCGAGACTCTGGTCGCAGTCGTGGTTTCGGGTTCGTGCGCTACGCACAAGAGAATGATGCCCAGAATGCCATAGCTGCCATGAACAACGTCGAGTACGAGTCCCCATCGCCCCATCCCCACCTTCCCCATGTTTTTTGTTTTGTTTGGGGGGGGGGGGAGGGTTTTTATTTTATTAAATCGCAGATCGACGTATCTGGTTGCTCGCGTGTGGCTCATGGTTCGTTTACTGACCTTGATTTAGATTTGACGGCCGAACGATTCGCGTAGATAAAGCGTCTGACAACGGTCCCCGCGGAGGCTTCGGTGGCGGCAGAGGAGGTGCGTCAGGCTTTGGAGGACGAGGAGGCTACCCAGCACCAATGTCCTATGGCCATCCTCACCAAGCTCCTGGATATCCAGTTGCTGCTCCTCAAATGTACGCACCAGTCGCCTACGGCCGCCCCTACCCTCATCAGCCTCAGCCTGGGTATGGCATGCCCCCTCAAGGTAAGATGTCCAGCTCACACTACTTGACCGTAGTCACCATGTCTCCTTGATCTCTCCCAGTCACTGATTCAGAATATGAATCAAGGCTATGGAGTACCTCAATATGGCTATGCAGACCCTTCGCAGCAGCAACATATGCCTCAGCAACATCACCAGCACCATCAGCACCACCACCAGCACCACCAGCAACACCAGCAACATCAGCAACATCAGCCTCCTCCCCAGGGCGGGCGAGGCTACTAACACCACGTATGGGAGCTCGTAACGATCGGCACACTTTCGCAAACAGTCCGCCAGCTAGTCGACTGACTGCAGCGTGACCATTCAATTCGGGGATTTGGAATTGCGATCGTTACAAGGGACGAAGGCCTTGACGGAGGGCTTCGGCTAGATGGGAGGATGAGGGTCGCAGCGACGGTCCTGAGAGCCCAATTACCGCCAGTGATGTTGGTTTCGACGTCCGGATTGGCCGGCCATCCAGACTTCACACATTGATATCCCAGTCACGGGTCTTTCTCTTCTCTTCGCCACCCTGTTTTCAGTGCAACTCTGATTGTTATCTTGCCCGCAGGACGCCGTACTTTGCTTGCTGATTCTTAACCACAGTTGGAGTGAGTGAGCCAGGGGGGCGCTCACAGGACGAGATGTGGTAGCAGGCATTGCGACGTTTCTTTTTTTTTTTTTACAGCTACCTGCGCGCGCGACATGGACAGAAGTGACGGCCGACAGATTTGATGATAGCGACGGTGTGCCAAAAGGGGTTGGGATATTGATTGTGTCTGGTCTATTGGACGTTTGAGCCGGGACAGAGGGGAAGCATGCAAAAGACGCTCAGTCTAGTTCATGTGCCGGATGAGCTCTGGTTCAAAGCAAGAGATTTTAACAAATGACCACTGCCATGGCCCAATCTTTGGATAGTGATGCCCTCTATGTGTATGCGTCCACTCCACTCCTCCAACCAACCAACCAACCAACCAACCAACCCCCTAAAAAAAGAAGAAAAAAAGAAAAAAAGGATTCCAGGATAATCAGCCGCCGATGGATGGTGTTGGGTTCGGTGAAAATCACAACCCGTGTTTGCGCCACGATGGCCATTGTCAAGAGGAGACATGCCCATTGACCATTTGTTCAAGAGCTCGTACACGGTCCGCCAAGTCGCTCACATGATGGTCTCGGCTCTCGGGCGACAACTCGCTCAAGGCGGTATCAAGACCGTACAAGTAGTCCTTGTTGAGCCCACTTGGTCCCCGACTCTCCAAGATGTGATGCGCCAGTTCCTGAGGGTCCTGGGGACCAACGAACTGCTCATTGTCCGGCGTGCCAATGTATGCCAGAGCCTTGATGGGAGCTGATCCGTCGGCAGGGTGGAAAGGTGTGTAGTGGATAGAGTACCCGTTTACTTCTCGAATATCGAGATACTCCTTGACCTCTGCAACCCTTTCCGGAACGATGCGGTACGCTACGCCCCAGACCTTGTCAGGTGCGGTGTCGTGATGATCTGTGAGGGTCTCCCAGTGGGAGCGCTCAATCAACGTCACGACACGACCGGGAGAGTCTGGCGTGCCTCGGTGGTCCTCGCTGATACAAAGTCAGTTCGGGGGTTTTTTTTTTGGGGGGGGGGAAAGATGAAGAAGAAGAAAAAAAAAAAAAGTAAGGAGGTGAAGCTGGACGAACCTGGCCTGGGGAAGATGATGAGTTATAAGCTGGGCTTGGACTGGTGGCGGCATGACATGACGTGACGTGATGAAACGAACGTACCTGCCAGAATCTTCTGACGTACCCGGTTACCCAGCCTGGGACTCTCCGATCTGATGAACCCAGTTAGCTCGCGGCATCTTTGCTTCTCTCTCTCTTTTCTTTCTGCGCCCTGTGATTCGGCTGGGATGTGAGGCGGGGGAAACACCGAAGATGTATGTACCAAAGTGAGGCGGAGGTTTCCAGATCAGGCTCCTTGACGTTGCGCCATTCGAGCGTGATTAGCTGATGCAAAATGATGGGAGAGGAGGGGGGGGGGGGTGGGGGACAAGTGGGAAGAATACATGGTTCGTACCCGTATCCAAAGAGCCAGAACGCGCATGTTGCTTCGTCTGTGGCGCTTCCTGGAGCGCTTCCTGGAGCCGACATGGTTATGAAATGGCGGATAATGAATAATCCAAGGTCGAGGTCGAGGATCGATGTGGTCGCCGACTTGCACATGACACGCGCGGGCCCAGGAACCTTCAGCCCCTCCCAGTACTCCGTAATAATGGATACATTGAATTTAGCCTTTTTTTTTTGAAGTTTGCTGGCTAAAAGCCGTTTTGGGGCACGCATGAGATTAGCCGGGTAATTTCTTGGTAGGCGCTTTTGCGGAGTATTGTCGGATAACAAGGGTCCGATTCCAGAAAATGGATCACAGGGAAGTATTAACAAGCGTTTACGCTGCCCTTGCCGGCTTATTAGTACATGTTGTTGTCGATGGGGGATTCCACGGAGTACATACTCCGTGAATAGGATCCGTACGGAAAGGTGAGGCATTTATAACCAAAAGTGGGAAGCCGCCAGCGT
Source organism: Epichloe festucae Fl1 (assembly GCA_003814445.1). Lineage (NCBI taxonomy): Eukaryota > Fungi > Ascomycota > Sordariomycetes > Hypocreales > Clavicipitaceae > Epichloe > Epichloe festucae. Next base: position 2,700,985 of record CP031387.1, on the reverse strand, counting down.
CAAAGGCGCCGGCGGGCAACAAGATGTGCCGCCGACTTGGAAGTTGGATCACGCCGACAAGGGCTTGAGACCGGCCATTTATCCAGCATCTACATACATATATCCGGGATAATCGGTACGGGGTGCTCCGTAATAACATAACCCTATCAAATGAATCACAAGTTCTTGGTATTATAAATAGGCTCGATTATAAATAAAGCACCACTCCCTTAGATATCTGCATCTTTATTTTACTACCTTTATTGTACCATTCATTCGTCCATGTACTCAGATCAACAACTTCAGACATCAATTGACGAACCTTGACATCAATCATATTTCACACAACTTCACAATGCGCTTTCTACGCGCTTTCTTCTTCTTCGCCACCGCCGTCTGCAGCGCAGCAGTTCTACCTGATGTTGCTAGTGGTGCGCCTACGCTCCCAGAGCATGAGCCAGTTACTGAGCTGGCCGCTGTTGACCCTCTGTTCAGTCGCCAACCCGAACACCAGCCGCGGTGCATGCCGTTCCCCACCGAGCTTTTCGGTTTCCGCCGCCGCCACCCCCCCGAGGCTGTGTCTATTCAAGAAACAATTGACAACAATGGGCTGGGAACTTACTATGTTAGAGATGTACGGGTGGTGATTCAGGCCCGAAATATCCATGATAGCAATAGGCGTCGTAGCTTGGGTATTTCTACACGTGGCCCGATTGGTGAAAGAGGCCATATTATTTTAGCGAATTATCGAAACAGGTGGTGGACCGCGCGGCCGCGACATACTATGCGAATTAATTTTGTAGGTGGAAGAGAAATCAATGATTGTGTACAGCTTCCACGACTTGGCGGTACCTGGTATATTCAGATGGGAGGTCCTGACGACGAACTTCAGATGGGAGGTTGACGGTTCCTGGTATACAGATGTTCAGGCATGGAAGTCTATTTTCTCTTAGCAAAAATACTATCGTTTTTCTGCTTTGTGCACAAGATTACAAAATACGTACTACTGTTTTTTTTTCATGCATCTCTAATATAAGGGTGCTCATTAGTGAAAAGGAGCATCTTGAGACAGCGACGTGCTCCGTACATGAGGCCTGTAGCCTGCTGTAAACTCCCTTTGCTGAGACATTAGCACCTTGCCTTGTCAAGAGTGATTGATGATTGATGCCTTGTGATTTGTTGTACATGTACAGTTATTAGGAGTGGGTGGGTGCCCAGGCATGCACGGGCCACCCAGGTTCTTCATCAGCCGCCGAAGATCGACTTTTCGCAACCCCCCCCCTCTCCCAGTCGCGAGCAAGCCTCGAGCTCCAAACAGCAGCTACAAAGAGGGATTGATTGACTCTCCCGATTCCTCCCCGTGTCATTCGCAAGTCGCCTTCAGCCATGGCGTACAACAGACCCTACAATCCTGATGCTTTACCAAGGTACTTGCTTGCCGTTCCCCACATTCAAATGTCGTCGTTCGTCCTGCCCCGCGCCAGCGCAAAGCCCCGTCCATCATCGTGGAATGAGAGCAGCAAAAAAAAAAGGACTTACCCAGGCTAACCGTCATGTCTTGTTCTGCCTAAAACAAACAAAAAAACAGGTTCGCCGAGCCCGAGCACGTAAGTAGGAGCGCGCACCTGTCATTTTCTCCAGCAAGCGATCGGATGAGACGAAAAATCGGGCATTGACCTTTTCTCCCGCCATCCATACAGAAGCCAGGATCCGTGCCTCCCCAAACATATCAACAGAGTCGATACGAAACCAAACCACCTCCTGCTGCTCCGCGAGATAATCACCCCCCCGCGCATCCTCAACCAACCCACAGCCAGACATTCCGCTCTGCATCCGGAGGACCACCGCCTGGTCATCATCCGGCGCAGAGTCGCCCGCCGCCTCAGCACCAACGTGCCGCGAGCTCGCGCAACGCTGGGCCTCCGCCCTCACCCGCCCCGGACTCGGGATCGGGATCGGCATCGGGCTCTGATCCGACACTGCTGCCTCTATTCCGTGCAGTGGACAAGGACGGTGAGTTCGGCGTTCCACACATCCCCCGCCGGACACGGAAACACGCATGAAGAAGAACCCCCCCCCGGAATTGACAAGTCCACGATCGAACAGGAACAGGACAGCTCTCCGAGAGGGAGCTCTCGACGGCCCTCGTCAACGGCGACTGGACTGCGTTCGATATCCAGACCGTCCGGATGATGATCCGCATGTTCGACTCGGACCGCAACGGCACCATCAACTTTGACGAGTTCTGCGGCCTGTGGTCCTTCCTCGCCTCGTGGCGGACCCTGTTCGATCGCTTCGACGTCGACCGCAGCGGCAACATCTCCCTGCAGGAGTTCACGGATGCCCTCATCGCCTTCCGCTACCGCCTGAGCCCCCAGTTCGTCGAGCTGCTCTTCCGGACGTACGACAAGCGCAACGAGGGAGTCATGAGCTTCGACCTGTTCGTGCAGAGCTGCATTTCCCTGAAACGCATGACGGACGTTTTCAAAAAGTACGACGATGACCGGGACGGCTTCATCACGCTGAGCTTCGAGGATTTCCTCAGCGAGATCCTGAAGCAGCTCAAGTAGGGGGGGCTTTGGATTGACACGGAGCAGACTTGGGCAGGGGGCCACCCCGGGGCAGCTTGACGAGAGGGGAAGCAGAATGATGATGAACTTTTTTTTTCAATACTCGAGATGGGATAAGTGCTGGGGAAACTTCTGGGACAGCATGGCGTGGCCATGTCATCACGCCTGCTTTGTGGTCGGCCGTGTCGGATTTGGGCTGGAGACATCCGGGCGGGCAAGTTGGGGCGAGGGGCTTCCTGCCCGAAAGAAGGGATATCATACTATTCTTTCACGACGAGATTTCAATGCGACACGGCGCGAATATCACTGTGTATCTTGTAAAGTCAGTCAACGGTTTCCCGCCGGCATCTCTTGGGCTGTGAAAGAATTAACTTTTTCATTGAATCCAACACTAACGTGGTATGAATGGCCGTTGTAGAAGACGCGACTTTTATCTTGTCAAACTTGATCAATATTCAATATTCAATGCTCATGCCTGATGGACGCTAGACCAAGTAGTATAGAAGGAAGGGAGCAGAAGTAGATGCGGCTATGGAGCTGTGGCACATTCTGTAGCCAGCCAATATGGCGTTGATATAAAAAAAAAAACAAAAAAAAAAACCCCCAACGAAAGGCATTCGTGGTCAAGCCACCGCCACTGCTGCTGGTCCAAGTTGACTCAGTCCATAAGTCGCCTTGGCTGCCGACGGACCAGCCGCGTCTGCAGGTACATGCCTGATGCTCAAACGCTTCGTGTCGTCGCTCTTTTTCGGCGAGGCAGTTTCCGCGGCCCATATTCCCTCGCTCGTCAGCGTGACGTGCTCATCGATACCCAGCGCGAGGACCTCGGTCGGTCTCTCGGCCCTCCTGCTGCGTCCGGAGCCGCGTCCGGAGCCGGGTCCGGGTCCCTCGCTTCTTGTCTCGTGGTGGTGGTGCGTGTCCATTGCTCCGTGGACGAGCTGTCGCACTTGATCGCGGGTGTACCTCCTCCGACGGGTGAAGCGCCTTATCAGGCCGCTCGTGTTCCTTTCTGCGTCGCAGGCGCTGATCCAGACTCTGGCCCCGAGCTTGGCAATGATCTCTTGCCCGTCCTCGAAGCCGCTGGTGAGGGTGCCTCCCAGCCACCACGGCCTCGAGACCGTGTCGAAGCTGTGGAGCAGGACGGTGAGAGGGAGTGCCGCCTCGGCTAGGAGGTGAGAAGTGGCGTATGGCTCGATGTCGCGGTAGGGTATGCCGTGAGGGGAGAAGATGACGGAAACGCCGCGATCTTTGGCGTGAGGGGAGAGCGAGGCCATGGAGCGCGTGGCTCGTATCGGTCGTCGGGCGACAGGTGTCGCGGGAGGTGTCAGCGGCATGAAGGCCGGGAGAGGCGGCAAGGTATGGGACTCGAGCGTGAGCAGCTGAGCAGAGCGAGAGCCAGAGCCAGAGCCATCTCTCTTGTTCGACGACAATGGCGCGGCGGCGGCGGCGGTGAGGATGGTGCTCACGGGCCGCGGGGGCATGGTTGTTGTTCGAGCGGAAGACGACGCTGGGCGGTACGTGATGGCTACCGCTGACCGAAGGCCCTTCTTTCTTTCCCTCTTCTGCGTGACAAAGGCGACTGTCACGAGCCCTTCTTCGCCTCCAATGACCCTGGCGGCGATGGGTATCCTCACCACGGTGCTTCGGCCTGTCTGTCGAGGGTCCTGCCATCGATGGAGCGTCGCCACCTTGCCTTGTTCGAAATGTCGCCAGCTTTGAATCACCTTGGCGGCCGTGGGCTCGGCGAGAATGCGCGGTTTGGCGCCGCCTGGAGCGAACTGCCGCAACGCGGCTTCGTTGCAGTGGTCGCTGCGGCTGTTGCTGATGATGATCACGTCCGGCTCGGGGACATCTTTGGGCGATACGGATTCTTGTCGAGCTCGGGTAGATGAGGAGGGGGTTGACTGTGCCAGACGAGGATCGAGCAGGATCCGGAACGGCTCCGCAGATTGACCCCCATCAGGCGATTCCGAGTCTATTCGCTCAAAGGTGAGCAGAAACGAGGCATCGCCGTTGAGTTGCTTGATGGTGAGTGCCATGGCCAAAGCCTCCGTCTATCTCTCCAAACTCATGTCCCACGAAACAGGTCAACTGGAAAGGCAGGAAGGGGGGGTAAGCAAGAAGGGCTCTCGAATCATGGTGAGATTGCATCCTGGACAGTATTAATACATGCCGTGCCGCCTTGTCCTGAAATGAGCATCAGAAATGAAACTGTTTGTTTGGGTAAAGCACGCCCAAGATTTTTTTTCTCGTGACACCGTGTCTCAGACTGACTGCCCCTTTCGCCCATGCTTCTTCGCCGCACACAAAACATCTGATCTTGGCTCTTTGCGCAGTAGTCACTAGTTATGGCACAGCGCCACCTCGTGTCCATGTGGCGACATGTTGTATTCGCCCGCGATCTGCGTCAAAGTGAGTGGTCAAGCTCGTCTACAGGTAGGTACCCTCTGCGCGGCCCTCCTTTTTTTTTTTTTCCTTTTTTCTAATTTTTACCCTTTCTTTCTTCTTCTACATGTAGTCGGTCGGCGTAGAGCCACGCATCGAGCTTCCATGCAATATTTATCGGGGTGCCGAGGAAAGTTGGAGGCAAGCCAACGGGCAGCTAAGACTTCAAAGGCCCGATTATGCGTAAGAGGGTTGATGGAACTTGCGGGCTTGTCCGTGATGCCTTGTCGGCTGTGTGCTTGTTGTGGCACGCATTCGACAAGGCAATTCCTCAATGTCAGGGCAACCGAGTGAACACGACAATACGACATACCAGAGGGTTAAGCAACTGAGTTAGTCGACACCTCTCTCCCTTTTGGCCCGCCCTTGAGAAGAGGTTTGGCCAAGTCGACCGAGACATGATTTAGTATATGCGTCCATCCACGGGGCAAAAGATTAATGTCACGCCGCCCTGGAGGCAGAAAAAAAAAAAAAAAAAAAAGAAATGCAGCGTCGCCTTGGACGCAGCGGCAAACATGAATGCGGCCAGCTTGGCTCCAAGGCGATCCCGGCCCATGTGGGCTGCTGCATCGCATCGATTGCTTTCACAAAAGAGTTGACGTGATGCTTGTTGTGTCTCTACAGCCAGCCCTTGGGAATAACGGATGCAATGGGCTTGGTTCGAGGCCATTCTGAGATGCCATGGCAAAACCAAAGCTGAATGCGGGTAGGATGGTGATGGCAATAATAAAGGCTTATATACGCCGCTCCGTGGAGCTTGTGAGAAGAGCTCCCCAGAGATTCATTGACATGAGGCCATGAAGTTGATTGGAGGAATTCTGGCTGCTGCCCGATTCCACCCGGCAGTGCTCTTAATATTACTTCTCGCACCCCTTGCACCCGCCCCAGCTGCCGGCTGCCAGCTGCCATCTGCCAGCTGTCATCCATCCAGCCCGGCGCCCTGCCCCTCCTCCACAGACAGAGCTGGCGCCTTGGCGGTTGAGCGAGTTGACTATGTACCAACCGCGATTGTGCAATCGAGGCATGATGAGATTGACACAAGTGAGGCGGCAAATGGGGGGGGGGGAAACCCCAGGAGGAAGAAACCCGCCAGGAATTGATTACTTGAATCATGATCACAATTGGCACTGACTGGCTGCCGGAAAAGCGCTAGCCCGTCGAGTCCGGGAGCGTGGTGGCGGTTGGAGCTGTCTGGTCTGGGTCTGGTCGGACCCGCCGGTCGTTTTGGTCTCCTGCTTTGGCCAAAAGAGGCATCCCCATATTTAGCCTCGAAGTCGCAGATCCCCGACGGAGTACTGGGCAGGTACATATGCACATAATACAGTAGAAGTGCTCCAATTATAAGTCACCTTTTTGCGAAGTTCGGAAGCTCATTAGCTTCAAGTCAAGTGGGGCGGGCTCTTTCTCGCTCGACTTGGCACCGTGGTATCATTTGCATGAAGCGCAATTTGAAGCTGATGCCATCTTCAGATAGACGGCCATGGCTTCCATGGTGCCCTGCCCAGCTCTACCGAGTATTACGTGGTGAGCACATGCGGAGTACGGATCCGTACATGTCCCTTCTTTGACAGTCACAAGGCACCAGCTGGGTCACGAATAGGCTAGTTGACCAATCACGACGAAGGTCAATCAAAAGTACTTTAATTTCACGTGGAACCCTCACTATTAGAAGTCCTAACAATTTCCAATAGTACAAAGAGGAACGAACATCACACGTATCGCAGCTATATTGCAACCCTCGCGGTCGGGGGCTAGTGGTCAGAGGTACCAGCGAGGTGTCGGAGTCTGGGCGGGTCCCGAGACTTATTAGCTAGTGCCTTTTGACTGTCAAAGGGAGGTTCCCTTCAAATTCAAATCCCTCCCAGGATCCACCGCATCTTGTCGCCAGCTTTTGTTCGCTTTCGGCGGCACCAACCTCGGACCTCATCAACAGCTAGCCTTTGCGTTTTACCCACTGCACTGCATGTCAAGACCCCGCCACAACTCAGTGACTCCGAGTCAGTCTTGTTGGTGGGTGTTGGCCCTGTTGGGTCGTCGACGATTTATTTCGACGACTCGAGAGTTGCGTTGTAACTTGTGTGCCCGTGTGCCCACACAAGCGCACACAAGCGCACTAGCTGAAAGCGCTGCTGGTCAGATGGCCATGGACGCTGCTGAAACTGGATGGACTGGACTTGGACTGCAAGGCAAGGCAAAGGAAGGCAAGGCCTGCTTTGCTTGTCGTCTTGCTCTTGCCTTTTGCTCGACTCGACGCCTCCCTCCCCCACCCGGCCTTCACTGATAGCTCTTTCTTCCATGTACGCTCGCCGTTCGCCCTCTTCACCCCTCCATCTCAACTTGCTTGTCCTCCAGCTGCTGGCGCTCGTTCGCTCTCTTCAAGGAGTCTTCAAGGAGCCGTACGCTGCATCCTCCAACTCGCAATTCCTTCCCGCCTGCTTGTTCTCGGCTCCATTTTCCTCGAGGCTGCGTTGCCACATTTGTCTCGGTTCCGCCTTGCTCTGCCACTGCAGCTTTTAGTGGCGAAAGCTACCACAAACCAAAGCTTATTATCTGCCGTGTCCAAGCTTGCTTTATTCTCCGGCCTCTGCGCACCTGAAGCATATTAACTCGCCATCTCAAAAACTCGCCTACATTTGCTCAGTTGACCTTTTAGTCGTATCGCCTTTCTCTGCTCTCTCCGGCTCACTATACATACCATCTGGGGCTCGTCAAGGTGCCTGGACTTGAACACAGCAGTTACCCAGGACTCGGGCCTCCCGATGTGACTTGAAGTTGGCTGAACAAAGGCTGAACAAATGCTGCTCAAGTACTGACTCAATTTTTTTTCATCTATACATCCATACGTTTGCCACGCACTTTGCTGGCCTCCAAGCCGTGCCCTTCAATTACGTTTGTACACTTTTTGTTCATTCGGGCATCTGCTCGGTTCCGTCTCATCAGTCTTTCTTTAGCTTTGATCCGACGCTCCGGCAAAAGTTGCTACGCTTCAACCTCAATTCTTATCACTCACGACACTTCACTGCCGTTATTATAGAGAGCCCGCTGTTTCTTCCCATTCTACTGCCGCCGCCGCCTCCTGCCCTGCTATGCGAACGCTTTATGTAGCTTTATACTGCTCGATTGATCAGCTACAGCGCTCACTCTGGTGGAAAGTTTTGTGAAACTTCTTTTCCAACCCGATCTTTACCTTAATCTCAACCGACCTCGGCGCATGGTGGGGTTGACCAAGATGCCGCCGCGCACGTCTTTGACATCTTCCTTCTCAATCACGGACGCCAACAATGAGGTGGTCTGTCCGCTCCGAAATCAAGATGGCTCGAGTTGTCGCAAGCGATGTATCGGGGTAAGTTTTCCCATTTCATGTTTGCTCTTGGTCGCCATCCAGCAGCCGTCGTGCCGAGGTAACAACAACCTGGGATCACCGATTGCGCCAAACGTTCTTCAAACGGCACTTTGCCTCGTGCCTCCAATCTGACTCTAACTGACTTGGCTCATTCTTCCAGGAAAAACGTTACCGGTCCATGCAAGAGCACATTCGTCGAGCTCATCCAGAGCATTACATCCCCAAGCTACCCGCTACCGAGGAGAGTTTTCTGCTTATGATCAATACGCCACCTCGGGAACGCCGCGCCGAAATAGCTCCGTCCTCAACCGGCCATGGTCTGTTTCCCTCTGTTGCAATTTCCACTCTCCATGCCACGGCTATCGAGAAATGACTAACGACTATTGTAAACGTAGCCGCTCACGACCAAAGAAACTACTGTCGCGATGATTCAAGCAATCCCGGGACACCTCGACCTAGCGACGAATATACGACCAATGGTAGAGGCTCGATACTTGGGGTTGCAGGTGCAGCAGCAGCACTAGCTGAACTGCATGCCGTCAAGTCTGAACGGGATACGGAAATGGATGGGGTAAGTCGTTCAGCTGTCACCCCGCCCACCTTGCGTCATCGCCATTATCGATACCGCGGCTACGACGTCGTGCCGGCCCAAACTGACATGCTCCCCATCACAACAGGGTTACTACTCAGATTCTGAGGGCCGTCGCATCCCGCGAACCTCCATCGAACTGCCGCCACTGCACCTTGGCAACAACGACATCACCAGCGACCCTTACACATCCAACTTTAACCGGCCGCGCGAGATTCTCCCGTCGTTGTTGGCTAATTCTCCTCCGGGCCGTTCGTCTACACTTCCTCCTCTTCAGCGGCCAGTGGGCCCGAATCGTCCGAGGAAGCAATCGATTACCAAGCGTAGCCGCGAGCCTGGCCATAATAAGAAGAACTCCCGGGGGTCCACTGCGGATTGGCTACGTCGCTTTCAGAACGAAGATCGATTCAGGCCAGGCAATGATCGCAAAGCGCTATCTGCGGAGCCAACAGCAGACTATGGCAAGCGATGGGAGGACCTTATAGACGCAGCTGATCAAGCTGCATCTGCCGCTGGCGATGTGGACGAGGATCGGACTCCGGTGAGAGATGACTAGAATATGAGAGCGCGTCCTGGGTGAATGGTGGGCTTGATCTAACCCTGCACTCGATAGGTACCACAATCGCCCGTGTCAATTCATCGTGCCTCGCTACCACCACCGTTCTCCCACCAACAATTCCAGCCCGGAAGCTACCAAGCATCTCCTTTGCAGCAAGCTTTGACGCCACCATCGAACAATCAGGACGGGATTGACCCTTTCCCGTCTGTTGAGAGTGGCGAGAGTGGAGAGAACTTTCACATTGGCTCTCGGGGGCTTTCGGACTCATCCCCGAGTTATCCATCGTCGCAGAACACGCAGATCTATTGTGCAGCCTGCCAAAGCGTATCGCTCCTCAAGAACTCTTATGCCTGCACCGAATGCATCTGCGGCTTGTGCTCGACATGTGTGGAAGTGCTCATGGCAGAACATGGAGCACGGAGGAAGTGCCCACGCTGTGCAACCATCGGCGGTCGGTTCAAGCCTTTCCAGCTCGACATCAGATGAATGGCCCCTTCCTGTGACGGTTAGATTCGCACACTTTTTCCTCTCATGTTCATCTTGCGATCCTCTTGCAATGCTTTTTTTCTTTTTCTCCTTTTGGGTGCGTACTTGAACGGACTTTGGCCGAGTAAATTTTCCAGCAATATGTCGGCGTATACAGGAACCTCGGATCATCATACCATATACACTGGTCGCTTCCGGATTTTCCCAACTTGGTGGTTAGTCTCTTACTTCTTTCCGCCTATTTGCTTCTCCTCTCCTTTACTTCTTTCACTTTATGTCGCAATCTGGTCTTTTCTGGTCCGGTCAGACATGTTCGGCGGATTGATGACTTCCCTTTCTTTTATTTTCCCCAAGGGCATGGCCGCACATGTCCTCTACTTCTTTTGCTCAACAGGGCTTTTGCTTATCCACAGTCATGGGTTCTGGTATTTTTGGCGTTTGATAAAAGGATAAATGGCCATTGGATAATTGGATATACTGGCTCGGGCGGCTCACTCACTACCTGATGTCTGACGAATGGACGGGTTGAGAATCTCGTTGTTTGTTTTTATTAACGCGGGTATGTTATTACATGTTAGACGCTAACATGAATGTTCCGATCTCTCTCCACGCCAGATATTTGAATGCAGTATATATTGAAACCATTAATGATGTCTGTATAAGTTGGAATTGCGAAAGTACAACAGCCCAGTTGCCTTCGAAAACGCCACCAATGTCGTACACCATGGGAAGATATTCAAGAGACGTAGATTCATACACAAGAGATGCGCTAGGATGCGACTCTTGGACCGTGGCACAGCGCGGTGCGCCATCAAACCCTTCTACCCAGCTTTTCCTTTTCCTGCTTGAGCAGCATGTTCCGCACGGCAGCTCTCTGATTTCGACTACCGCCCAACTTGGGGCCCTTGAGAACGTCCCTTGCCTGCTGCTCTCGCTCCTGCTTCTGTTGTTTCGTCTGCGGAATGGGTTTTCTCCTCTGCCGTCTTGCTGCCATCTCGTCGAGATATCTCCTGCGAAACTCCTCGGCCATTCTGTCGTCGGCGGAGCGGTCATCCCCGGCGGTTTTGCCCGAATTCTGGGTAGGTACGTCGTATACATCGACTGGGTTCGTTTTTTTCATTAGCCCGTAGTCCGTGAACACCATAAAACCAGAATGGGGGGAAGGAGTGGTGGGGGGGGGGGGGGGGGCAAGACACTCTTTGGGGTTGATGTTAAAGAAGTACCCATCTGGCATGCTAGACGTACGTTTATTTTCGTGCAAGAACGCTTCGACGAGCTGATCGCGCTTCACGTCATCGCTTCCACGACGATTCCTCCGTCTCGGCGGGCCAGCTGCTTTGGGTTTCCTGTCATCGTAGCGCACGAGGTGCGACGACAAATCTACTTCAACTAGCCTGCCGTGCCGAGTGGGCTGCACTGCCAGAGGCCGTTGGTCCGAAGATGGTGCAATGGTGGGAGCATGCTCAGGCCGGGAATAGGAAGGTGCTGGTGCGGCGCGGCTGGAGAGGCGGGATTCTATGTAGTCGATCCTTGTATGATTAGTCTGGCTGCATTGCGTGGTTTGGGAAGGGGGAAAGGGGGGGAAGAAAGCATGAGATTCTGTGTAGTACGAGGCACGCTTTTTTTCATCGTGGAGAGAAGAAAGGACGATTTTGCAACAACAAACGTACATGTGTTTATCGTTGAGGTTCGACACGAGACCCGTTTGATGCATGAACCGGTCTGGTATGCCTTTTGCGACGGCGAGATGCTTGCTGCTGTCGTCGTCGGCCTGGGAATCGGTGCTGAAGCCTACGCCGCGGAGGCGGTGTTTGCGGGCGTTGCGGGCGTTGCGGGCGCGCAGGGCGGCCGTGACGGAGGAGGACTCTGTGTCGTGGGTGGGCGATGATGGGGGTTCTGGCTGTTGATGCCCTTGCTGATGCTGGTCGTCTTGGGCGCGCTGGCGGAGGGCTTTGCGCTTCTTGGTGGTGTTGCGGAACCTGATGGCTGGCGCGGAGGGGTCTTGCTCTTGGGGAGCTGGGTCCATGGTTTCTGTTTCCGTTTCTGTTTTTCTTGTCCTTTGTTTTGGTGATGAGTGATGAGTGATCGAAGGACTGAAGGGACGGCCTCGAGGTGATGGAGTTGGAGGATTTGGTGGTGTCTGGGGTCGCCGGTTCGGTTCGCGTTGGCGATTTGATGGCTATTACGGAGTACATAGGCCCGCAGAAATAATCTTGACTTTTGTTAGTAAGCAAGATCCTGTCAGGTGCGCAGGTGGCGCCACTCGCCCCTGTGGCGTTGGACAACTAAAAACGCGCAGCCGTCAAAAATTAAATGTGCATCCACTCGACGGGTCTCGCTGAGCCTGACGGGTGGGGGCAGGTGCGAGGCACCTGGCCCACCCAGCACAAAAACCCCACCCGCAGATTTTTTCGTTAGGGCTTTTCTTCCTCCTGGATTATTACCTCTAGAATTTAATTCGATTTAATCAAATCATCTAAAGCTTCATTCCTGTGCATTAGTTCTTGGCAACCACGCTAGGAGAACGGTAATTAGAAGCTTCCTAAAGCTTACCTATAGTTAAGTCGCTGTCATTAGCATTGTTATTGTTGTTAGACTAGGGTGGTCTGTCTAACCACTTTATTACCTATTTCTTAACCCCTATTTGATTTTATAGAGATCCCTATCCTACCCTTTTACATTCCCTATTATTTTCCTTATCCTTATATATAACTATTAAACTATACACTCTTTATTATTAGTATTATTATTAATCTAGAGGTATAGGAGTTAGAATCCCTGTGGAATTTATAGATAGTAGAGGTGTATAACTATAACTTAGAATTAATAAAGTTATTATCTCTAGGAAGTGTCCTAGTAAAAGAAAATAACTTCCCTCTTACTAGACTAGGAGACTAAGCTATAATCTAGCTAGCTTATTTCTTTAAGTAACTTACTACTATATTAGAATTAAAGTTACCTTTATTAGAAACTAAAAAACCTATAGTTAAAACACCTACTTATTAGCCTATAATAAAGCTATATAAGTTACCCTTATCTTAAGATATTAGGACCTTTAATAGGTTTATATTAGTAGGATAATAGTTAAGTTATTTATAGTAAACTTTTAAGACTATTAATAAAGGTAAGGATATTAACCTAAATACCTTTATTTAAGCTATTAATATAGCCTTAGGTAGTAAGGTAATTACTTTTATTAATAGCTTAGAGTAATTAAGGCTTATAGTCTTAAGGGCTAAGAATAGTGTAGTAACTACTACTAATTTAGCTACTCTCTAATAGTTACTATAAGAATAATACCCTCCTAATATTATTAATAAAGAAGTAAAAACTAGTACTAATATAGAACTTTAATAAGGTAAGAGTAAGGCCCTTACTACCTATTATTCTTATATTTTAAATATACTTTATTATACTAAAGAAAGGGATAAACTAATTACTTCTAACTATCCCCTTACTTTAATTAAGAGTTATACCCTTTATAACTTTATCTAGTAATTTATTTAAGGATTATATAATAAATTACTAATATAGGAAGCTATTAGCTAAAATATATTAGCTACTAATAGCCTTAGAGAAGCCTAAGAATATATTAAGTAAGCTAGTACTATTTTAGAGGTAAAGGCTAACCTTATAAAGATAACTATATAAGATATAAAGATTACCTTAATAAAGGAATTTATTAAACTCTAGAGTAAGTGCTTTACTAATAAAGTATTATCTTAGGTATATAAACTACCCCTAGGGTTTATAAAAGTATTAGGAGAATAAAGATAATAGTTTACTTTAGTTAATACTTTAATTACCTAGCTTTAGCCTATAATATTATACCTAGGTCTATTAGGAATATATAGTTTTACTAACCCTTAGTAATTTAGTAAGTATTATCCTATACCTTAAGTAATTAATTAAATACTAACTCTAGCTACTTACCCTTAGAATTATCCTTAGATATAAAATAAAAGTAATATTAACTTAGGGAATAAAGCTATAGTAAACCTATAAGGTAGTGCTAACTAGTCTATCCCTAGAACTTAATAAGTAAGCTTTCTCTCTTAATATTAAAATAATAGTACTAGTGTATATTAACCCTTATAAAGTGTACCTATAATAACCTAAGGTACTAGTTAGAGAGAAAGAGCACTTAAACTAAGGCTAGTAACTAAATTAAAGAATTAGTATATTAATAAAACTACACTATTACCCTATAGGGGTGCTTGCTTTAAGTATAGGGTTACTAGATATTATACTATAAACTATACTATAACTAGAAGTAATTTATTATAATAATAGAAATCCTTATAGTTAAAATTAATAACACTTCCCCCTTATAATAACTAGTTATAAGTACCTAGATAAATCTATACTTAGTTAGCTTAAGTGTACTTAAATAGTAATAAATATAAGAATATAGTAATATTAGGAGTTATTAAAGAGGTTATAGGTAAATTATCTATTAGAGTTTAATATACTCTAATTAAACTAGGTACTATTAAAAACTTACCTAACCTTATAGAGAACCCCTAGCTTATTTAGCTTAAATAAAATCCTATAGCTACTATAAGCTTATAGAAAATTAAGGCTTACTATACTAATATAAAGGTATAAGTAAAGGATATTACTAATAAGAAAAAGGATAAAGCTAGAGTTTTAAGACCCCTTATTAAAAGCCTTAAAAAAGCTAATATAAAAACCCTTAAGTCTATTACTTAAGGTACTCTATAGGTTATAATATTAGTATTAGAAGCTACACTACTATTAAAAAAACAAAAGGGAATACCCCTTAGTAAGATATTAGAAAGTCTAACTCTAACTCCTAAAGCTATACTATTAGTAAGAGAAAAGGTAATTAGGTGAAATATAAGGGTATTAAGTAAGATTTAGAGATATAAGGGTCTAGGTCTTATTAACTAGAAAGCCCTAGTAAGTTATATCTTAGTCCTAATTTTACTAATAGATTTATAGTAAATTAGCCTAGAAATATTTAAGTAGTTTTAGAAGCTATTATTAAGGGTAATAGCCTTAAAGAAGTAAATAAAGAAAAAGGTAACTTTCTTACTTAATATAAGCTTAGTTTAGGCTATATCTAGTAAGGGTTAGAAAAGTCCTATAGCTAATAATTATAATACTAAGTTACTTTAAGAGTATTAATTAAGTACTAAGCTATTTAGGATTACTATCTAAGCCTATATAGGATTTTAAAAGGAATAGGTATTTAATCTTAAACTAGGATAAGCTATAGCTAATTAAGAAGCTAAGATTAATATTATATCTTAGGCATTTATACTATAGGAAAACATACTAGTTTATAATTTAGGATCTATTAGTTTCTAAGGGCTATAAATAATTAATACTAATAAATAAGAGAATATAGTTACTTATTTTATGTTAATAAAAGTGTTATACTATAGTATTACGTGGTTAGTTTAGGTAGTAATTACCCTAGACTATTAGCCTAAGAACTAGACTATTTTAATTCTAGGTTTGCCCTAGCTTTATAATATAAGTATAAGGTTTAATATTAGGAACTCTAAACTTATAATTAAAGTTAAGGAGCATAAAGATAAAGTTATTTCTATTAAGGGACCTTTAGTAGCTTTATTTAATTAATAAAAAGTAATACTTTATCTAGCTAAGCCTATAATCCTAGAGAAGTACATAGGTTAGGATAATATAGACTTATCCCTAGATAATACCTTATTAGAATCTAAGGATAAGGAGAAGGATAATTTAGAGGATTTAGAAAACTAAGTTACTTACTATAACCTAGTTAAGTTAAAAAACTAAATCTAATAGCCTAAAGTAAATATAGGAGTAAGTAACTTTATAAGCTCCCTTTTATTTATTTCTAGGTTAAGCCTATAGTGTGGTTTTCTAGCTATATACCTTAGATTACCTATCCTATTTTAGTGTAAATAAATTTTTAGCTTATAAATTAACTTAGTCTCTATGCATTCCTATTAGAAGTAAATTTACTTAGAGGGAGAGAATATACTATAGAATTAAGGGGTAATAATAATAATAGGAAAATATTTTAATAGATAAAGGATAATTAGCTAGGGCTAGTTACTCTAGATTCTCTATTATTCCTATTTCTAACTAAGCGAAGAGTGTAAAGAAGGGAAACTAACTAGGAAACCCTAATTAAAATAGTATTATTATAGTTTAAGGGTTATAAAGTAACCTTAGGCCCCCTTATCCTAAAGTCTATAGTAAAGGAAGTTATGCGAATATTTTATATATATAAAGACCTAAATGCCTTATTAATTACTAATATCCTTACTATAGACCTTTATATATATATACCTTAGCTAAAAGAAAATATAAAGCCTTAGGCATAATCCCTAAAGCAAAGATAGTTAGAGCCTTAGAAGTATTAGTTAAATTAGTTAGTAACTAAAGGGATTAAGTTAGGGATATATAAGTATACTATAGCTACTAATAAAAAGATATCTAACTAGTGTGTAAAACCTATACTAGTACTAAAGGATAAGTCTAACCTATAGGCTAAGTAATAACTTACTATTAATTATTCTTACGTTAAGAAGAACATACTAGGTAGCTAGTTACCCTTACTAGCTAAAATTTATAATTAACTATCTAATCCTTAGATTAATTCCTACTATATATTTAACCTTAAGCATACATACTAGTTAATACCTATAGTATTAAAGTTAAGGTATATATTTGTGAGACCCCACTCACAACAACAGGTGCACCTGCGCGCCTCACGGGCTAGCGAGGCCCTAGGGCTAGGTCCACGTGACACTAGCGAGCCGCTAGCTATAAGACAGTAACTTGCATATATAATATATTTAGACTTAGCAAGCTTTAGTTAATATACTAGAGCCCTTATACCTCTTACCTAGCTACTATTATTCTTATAATTCTAAAGCTTCTCTTACTAGCTACCTAAGAGTAATATAGGGGGGAGAACTACCTAATTCACTAGAGTAATATTAGATAATAACCTAACCCTAATAAATAAGAGTTATACCTAATTAAATAAGGGTAATACTATAGGTATAGATATACTATATACTACTAAAACTATACCTATAATAAGACCCCTTATCCCTTATACTAAAGCTATAATAATACTAAAGTAAATTACTTAGTTAGAAAAACTCTAAAAACTATAAGAGTAAGAATAAGAGCTTATTAACCTTATTAGGTATAGTTTAAGAGAAGTATAAGGGAAAACCTAGTAAAAAGCTAGTACCTCCTTAAGTAATAGTAGCTAAGAGGTTAAAGTTAAGAATATTACTAAGCTCTAATACCCTATAAACCCCTAGAGGTATAAGATATAGATAAATAACTTAAACTATGCCTTTAATAAGGTAAAGAAAAAATACTAATATAATTACTAAAAGATTCTTTTTACACTTAACTATATATATACTAACTATAGGGTAAGATAGAATAGATACCTTAATAAATAATAGGCTAATAGCTAGGATAATCTTAAGGATAACTAGGATAAATTCTAGACCTAGATGCTTATATTACTTAAGGACTCTATAAACTATAATACCTAAATAACTATATAGCTTAAGAACATAAAGTAATATAAGGGCTAGAGCCTTATTAAATTTAGTATTTTCCTAGATTTACTAGAGATATACCTAGAAAAAGCCCTAGAAAAGTTCTATACCCTTATATTTTTTATAAAGTTACTCCCTAAGCTATAGGACTATATTAACCTATATACCTTTATTACTAGGAAAACATAAGAGAAAGTTATATAACTTACTTAATAATTTTAGGAGGCTATACTAAAGAGTAAGTAAAAGCCTAAATATTTAGGAGATAAAGGATTATATAAGAATCCCTAATATTATAAAAATAACTTACCCTAAGGCTATAGGCTATATAGAGGTTAAAGGAATAAAGACTAGGAAAAGGGCTTAGCTATATACTTAAATAATAGTAAAGTTAGGGATAAGAGATAATATTTTAACTATAATAGCCTAGACTACCTTATAAATAGGTGTAATAAGCTAAGGAAAAAGCCCTAAGATAAATAAGGAAACTTCTTAAGGTAAAAGTAAAGGCCCTTACCTTTACCTTAAATACTAAGGTACTAATTAGTTATTAATTTCACACACTAGTTACTATTTATAGGTATAAAGACATTAAAATAGCAGTAAATCTAGATAGCTATACTAAGCTTAATATTATTAGTATTAAATTTATAAGAAACTATAAGCTTAATTAGGCTAAGGCTATAGCACTTATTCTCTAGGTAGTAAGGGCCCTTATAGTCCCTTAATATAGTATTTATAAGGTACTTATTACTATTAAAGATATAAGAGAGGAAGAAAAGAACCTTAAGCTACTATATATAGCTATAGATAGAGACCTAAGAGTAAGGGGAAGCCCTATCTTAATTAAAATATATATACTTACTAAGGAATATATATATCTTTATTTATACTTATAAAAGTAATAGTTTAAGAAAAAGAAAATAGCCTTTTTACTTATAACTCCCTATAAGTTTATAAAGGTAATATATAATAAGGCTATTATATATATTATTATAGGAGTTATAGAAAATAAGTTTATTACCCTTAAAGATAATAAGAAGGTAAAAGTATATAGAACTATTAAAGATATTCCTAAGGAACTATATAAGTTTAAAGATATATTTATAGTAAATAAGGTAAGTAGTTTACTATTAAGAAAGGAGACTAATTATATAATTAACCTAATACCTAGGGCCACACCCCTATATAGGCCAATTTACCCTCTCTCTTAAAGTAAGCTAAAGGAGCTCTATAAATATATTAATAAAAACCTATAGAAAGGCTAGATAAGACCCTTTAAGAGCCCTATAGGCATACCTATCCTATTTATACTAAAGAAGGATAAAATGCTTTAACTATATATAGATTATTAGGGACTTAATAGAGTAATATAGAAAAATCATTACGCTCTCCCCCTAATTTTAGAGATCCTAGACTAGTGCTAAGGAGCCTATTACTTCTTAAAGATTAATATTAAGAATACTTACTATTAAATTTATATTAAAGAGAGTAATAAGTAAAAGACTATATTTTATACCTATTATAAATACTATAAATATCTTATAATACCCTTTAAGCTAACTAATACACTAGCTACTTTTTAGAGCTATATCTATAAAGCGCTTTATAGGCTAGTAAACACTATTTATATAGTGTATTTAGATAATATCCTTATTTTCTTAAAAATATAAGAGAAGTATACTATATATATTAAGGAAGTTTTAGAATATATAAGGTTAGTAAAGTTATATATAAAACCCTTAAAGTGTTTATTTTACTAGAAATTAGTAAAATTCCTAGGGTTTATTCTATTAGTTAATAGCATTTTAATAGATATATATAAAGTAAATATAATCTAAGACTAGAAGGAGCTTATAAGCTTTAAAGATATATAGTCTTTCCTAGGATTCTATAACTTTTACTAAAGGTTTATTTACTAATACTCTAGGATTATAGTACCCTTATATACGCTAATAAAAGGTAGTTAAAATAGTATCTAGACTAGGAAGTTTATATTTAGGGAAAGAGAATAGCTAGTATTTAACTAGCTAAAAGATACCTTTTAATAGGCATCTCTCCTTTATTATTATAACTTAAGTTAGCTAGTGCGCATTAAGATAGATACTTTAGTCTTTATAATAGTAAGAATCTTATCTTAGTAAGATAATAAGGGCTAATAGTATCCTATAGTATTTTAGTTAAGGAAGTTTATAAATACTAAATATAATTATAGTATAGTAAATTAAGAACTACTTACTATAGTAAAGTTATTTAAACACTAGTGATATTATATTAAAGGCATAGTAACCCTAGTGAAGGTCCTATTAGATTACTATAACTTATAGACTTTTATAAAGTAGTAAAAGCTAAATAGGAGGTAAGCTAGATAGTGTATATTTCTCTGCCCCTTTTACTTTATAATTAGGCATAGACCTAGGAAGAGTAACCTAGTGAATACACTATTAAGATAGTCTAATTATAAAGGTAAATCCTTAATAAATAGGTTACTTTTACTAAAGCTTTAAAAGAAAATAGTAGCTACTAAAGAACTAGTAGAAGAAGAGATACTAATATATAAGAGAAAACATAGTAAGACGCCTTTAGGGGAGGAAAATACCCTAGTCTTAGTAAAGAGGCTTAGCGAGATACCTTTAGGGGAGGAAAATGCCCTAGCCACTATAGAGAGAGCTCTAGAGGCTAGAGTAGCCTAGTTAAGAGGCTAGTTAGCTACTGTGAATCTAGTAAAAGATTAGCTAAATAAGGGTGATTTCTAGGAGAAGGTAGCGTATGTCTAAGATATTAGCAGAGTATTGCACTAAAACGTGTAGTGTAGTGTAGTATTTGTAGTGTAGTGTAGTATTTGTAGTGTAGTGTAGTATTTGTAGTGTAGTGTAGTATTTGTAGTGTAGTGTAGTATTTGTAGTGTAGTGTAGTATTTGTAGTGTAGTGTAGTATTTGTAGTGTAGTGTAGTATTTGTAGTGTAGTGTAGTATTTGTAGTGTAGTGTAGTATTTGTAGTGTAGTGTAGTATTTGTAGTGTAGTGTAGTATTTGTAGTGTAGTGTAGTAACTACACTACAAACTACACTACACTACAAACTACACTAACTACAAGGAAAAAGAAACTACACTACACTAACTACAAAAAAAAAAACTACAATATATTATACTACAAATTTTTTTTCCTAAACTACACTAACTATAAATACTACAAATGTAGTATTAGACTTTTTATTAGTTATTAGTATTTATAAGGTTAAAAGAAAGCTAGTTATATAAAAGCTTTTATTATTACCTATTTTATTAAATTAGTTATAGAATTTATAATATTATATTATTTTTATAATTTTATTATAACTAAGTAAGGTTATATATAATATTATACTTTTTTAATAATACTATTTAACTTAATACTTTATTTCCCTAATATAACTTAAAGAAAAACCTTCTTATTATATTATTTACTATTTCTATAAATTATTTTATATTTCTATAAATTATTATTATTACTTATTTTAAAAAAACTATAAAAAGAACTACTAGTAAACTTAATATAAGTAGCTTATTATATCTTATTATAGCTTATAATAGCTTATAATAGCTTAA
Source organism: Epichloe festucae Fl1 (assembly GCA_003814445.1). Taxonomy (NCBI): domain Eukaryota; kingdom Fungi; phylum Ascomycota; class Sordariomycetes; order Hypocreales; family Clavicipitaceae; genus Epichloe; species Epichloe festucae. The sequence continues at coordinate 2,679,883 of CP031387.1, read as the reverse complement.
GATAGCTTAAGATAGCTTATACTAGCTTATACTAGCTTAAGATAGCTTATAATAGCTTATAATACTAATATTACTAATATTACTAGTATTACTAAGATTACTAATATTACTTATATTACTAAGATTACTTATAATATTATTAGTGTTAAAGTTTAATAAAAAATAAATAACTAATAAATAACTTAAATATAAATACTAGTAATTATAAGTAAATTACTATAGTAAAAGCTATTTTTTTTAATAACTTAGTATTTTAAGGTTTTTAAAAATATTAATATTATAAAAATGTTTTCTCTTTTATATTTTTTTAAAATAATAATAAAAGTAAAATAATAGTAATTAAGGTTATTAAAGCTTTTATAATAAGTATATATATATTCTTTTCACTAAATAGCTAATTATATAGCTAGTCCTAGTACTTTAACTACCTTTTATAATAAGTATAGTATATTATATAAAACTAAGTCCTAGTATTATTTTTAAAAATAAGTTAAAATTATTTTTTATAGCTTAATTAAGCTATATAAGGTAATTAAAATAATACTATTAGTTATTTATTAATATACTATAAATATTAGTTTATTATATTCTTTCTTTATATATTATAGTAATAATATATATAAAGTTACTATATATAACTTCTTAAAGCTTTAGAATTATAAAGCTTAAAGTAATATTTAATTAGTTTAAATAGTAAATAAATAGTTTAAGCTTTTTTTAAGTTCTTATTATATTAATAATAATATTAAAGTACTAAGTATATATTCTATTAACTTTTATATATTTATTTAGATTTCTAATTTAATTTAATTATATTAGTTTAGGGTATTTTTTAATTAAATTAATAATAAAAATATAAAATAATTAATAATAATAGTAAATAAAATAATTAGAAGGCTTTTCTTAAAGTTATATTAGTAAAATAAAGTAATAAGTATAATAGTATTATTAAAAAGGTATAATATTATAAATAACCCTAGTTATAGTAAAATCCTTAAAAAAAGGTAAATATTATAAATTCTATAACTAATTAAGTAAAATAGGTAATAATAAAAGCTTCTATATAACTAGCTTTCTTTTAATCCTTATAATAATATTATATAATAAAAAGGCCTACTTTTTTTTTTACTAACACTACATTTGTAGTTTTTGTAGTTAGTGTAGTTAGTAACTACACTAACTACACTACACTATAAGCAAAAAAAAACTACAATACACTACACTATAAAAAAAAAAAAACTACACTACACTAACTACAAAAAAAAAAAAAACTACAATATATTAACTATAAGAAAAAAAAAACTACACTACAAATACAAATTTTTCCTAAAAACTACACTAACTACACTACAAACAATACTCTGGATATTAGTATAGTATAAGAGATATAGGAGACTATTACGCTACTAAATCCCTACTAATCTAGGCTAAATAAACTATTAGCGTAATTACTATAAAAGGCATAGGATTAAGATCTAGATTTATAAAGGTAAAATAGTAAGATTAATAATTCCCTAGTAAGAGGTAAGGGAAAAGCTAGTCTATAGTTATATAGTATAAGGGGTCTCCTAATATACTAAGACTAAGTAGTTATTCCCTAGGAGCCTATCTTATAATAGGAGCTCCTATAGCTATACTATAATAATTTACTAGTAAGTTACTTTAGGATTAAACACACTCTTAAGCTATTAAAGCATTACTTCTAGTAGCTAGGTATAAGTAAGTTAGTATTTAACTATATTATAAGCTATAGGGTTTACTAGTAGGTAGTAGCTAGAAGGCATTGCCTATATAGAAACCTTAAATCCCTGCTAATACTGCGGTAACTATAGGCGGAAATCTTAATAGATTTTATTATAGGATTACCTATTGCCTAAGTAAGTAAATAAGAAACTAATATAATCCTAGTAATTATAGACTAATTTACTAAGTATTCTATTTTCTTACCTATAACTATAATAATTAATATAGCTAAACTAGTAAAGCTTTTCTATAAGGAAATTAAACTAAGGTTTAGGGCACTAGAGGGCATTATATCTAATAGGGGATTAGTCTTTATAAGCTAATTCTAGTTAGACCTATGCTACCTATTATATATAAAGTAAAGGCTTTCTATAGTGTTTTACCCCTAAACTAATAGGTAAATAGAGAGAATAAACTAAGTACTTAAGCATTACCTCTAATACTTTATAGCTAATAACTAATAGATATAGCCTAAGCTACTTCTAATAGCCTAATTTACTTATAATAATATAATAAACAAGACTATAGGCTACTCTTCTAATTACTCCCTTATAGGCTATTTACCTAAGTTTTACCTAGCTCTTAGGGATAAGACTAAAGAAAGGGAGGTGCTAGAAGCCTATATATATATTATAAAGCTATATAAAGTTAGAGAGTAGCTAAAGTAAAACTAGGTAAAAGCCACTAAGACCTAAGTAAAGTACTATAACTAGTATTACTAGCTATTAATACTAAAAAGAGGTAATCTAGTACTATTATTAGTAAAGAACATTAGGCTTAAGGATGTAAAATAGACAGAGCATTGCATTACATTACATTACATTGTGTAATGTTTGTAATGTAATGTATTTAATACACATTACATTACATTACACCTAACCCCTAGATATTACATTACATTACATGTAATTATTTGTAATTATTTGTAATTATTTGTAATTATTTTTTATTTTTCTCTTTAAGGTAAATGCTTTAATTATAAGCGTTAAGAGAGTATATATAAACATATATAATAGCTAATAATAGCTTATAATAGCTTATAATAGCTTATAATAGCTTAATACTAATACTAGTTTAGCTTATAATAGCTTATATTACTTTATAATATTATTAGTGTTAAAGTTTAATAAAAAATAAATAGAAAATAAAATATATAAATAAGAATATAAGTAAGTATAAGGGATTTACTATAGGAAAAAGTAAATCTTTTAAGTATTTAGTATTTTAAGGTTTTTAAAAATATTAATATTATAAAAATATTTTCTCTTTTATGTTTTTTTAAATAATAATAATAGTAATAATAATAGTAATAATAATAGTAATAATAATAGTAATAATAATAGTAATAATAATAGTAATAATAATAGTAATAATAATAGTAATAATAATAGTTATAATAATAGTAATAATAATAGTAATAATAATAGTTATAATAATAGTTATAATAATAGTTATACTAGTAGTTATAATAATAGTTATACTAGTAGTTATAATAATAGTTATAATAATAGTTATACTAGTAGTTATAATAATATAAAAATCTTTATTAAGGGAAAACTAGACTAAACTAGGAAAAAACCCTTCTAAAGATTTACTTAGTCTAAGTTAGAATATATATCTTCTGAAGAAGAACTAGATAAATCCTGGGATTTATCTAATTTCTCTTTTTCCTTTAAAGAAGACATAGTATCTAAATCCTCAGAAAAAGAGCTATAATAGTTATATAGCTCTAAGTATTGCTTAGTAGCAATATTATCCTCCTTTTCCCAATTCTTTAATAGAATTAGTTCCTTAATTGTAGAATGTTTTAAGGAAGTTCAGCGCTTAGTAATAATATTCCCACCAGTATTAAAGGTGCTTTCTATTACACCAGAAGTGGCAGGAATAGCTAGATATCTTCTAGCTATTATACTTAGAATAGGGAAAGACTTTTGGTTATCTTCCTACTATTTAAAGATATCTTCCTTTATTATAATATTAGTATAATAATAAGATATAATAGGAAGAAATATTTACTTACTTTATCCTCTTTAGGTTCTAAGTTAGTAAAAGTAGGGATTTCATTCTTTTAAGTTTTTTAAATAGATTTATCTCTCTTATTTAAGAATAACCCTTTATAGAGGTTAGAAGACTTAGGCTTAGGTTAAGGATTAGAAAAGGTTCTAGGCTAAATAGGCCCTCTAATTTCTACTAGAAATTGGGTATTTTCTAGCTCTGAATTATCTAAGCCTAGCTCTAGGCCTAAATTAGCCTGATTTTCCTTATAAGTAGGAAGAAGCCTAGTATTAAAGTTAGTAATAAGAATAATAATAATAATAAACATTATACTTACGAATTATAATCCTTTTCTAAGTTATCTAGTAACTTTTTGATTATTCTTGATTGTAATCTAAGCTTATCTTTTATAGTAATAAGATTAAGCCTAGGGTCTAATAACATAGCATATAAATAAGGCTTATAAAAGTGGTAATTATTTCCTATATCTTGTGGGAAATAATTACCTAGCTTTTCTAAGCTAATATCTATAGAGGCTATAAAGACCTTACTAAAAGGATTATAAACGTGTTTCTAATTTTATAAGTTAGTATAATATAATTAAAAAGAAAGTAAAATAGATAAATACCTGGTTATTATAAGCCTTTTAGTCCTCTTTTATATTATTAAGATATTCATATATCTTAGTAATAAAAAGGGGGACTAGACCTAAAGTATTATACTTCTAGCTTTAAAGTATAATAGTAGGTTCATAAAAAACCTCTAATATACTGCTTAAGGTTGCTAAATCAGCCCATTCTTGTGTTATAAGCATAGTATCCTTAAGGGTAGCAATATTAGTTTTCCTATTAAGAAGAATAATAGCTTCTTTAAGCTCTAAAGAAGTATTAATTATCTTATAGGTTGAATTCCACCTTGTTTCATTGGCTATAAATATAATAGATTAGTATTAGGTATAATTATAATAAGAATTAAAGACTTACCTAAAGGAATCTTTATAATATTACAATTCTTAGCTAGGTTACCTTATGTTTTTGCTTTTCTAAGGCATTTTAACCAAGTTTTATATAAAGCTTGGTTATTCTTAATTAGAATAGTAATCCTTTTAACCTTTCCTAGTATACCTATAATTAATATTAGCATTATTAGATAAAAAATAGTAAAGAATAATAGATTAATTACTTACCATTTGCTAAGGATTTAAATTGTTAAAAATCAGGATTCCCTTAGATATACGAAGTTTCTTCTGTAGAATAGTGAAGATATTCACTATTTTTAAAACTTTCTAAGTCTTCCTTAGAAGACATAGATTTAATAAAATTCGTAATAATATCCTTAGCTATGATATTAAGAATGTGAGCTATACATCGGATATTATATGGTTTAATACTAATACTATTATAACTCTTATTAATATAAGAAGTTATAAAAGTATTATTATTAGAACCATTATCCCTAGTAAAACTATATATAAATTAGAATTAAAGTGTAATAATAGTTATAATATTTAGAGAAATAACTTACCTAAGAATATCCTTTGGCTTTAAGTAATAGTCTTTAATAAGATTATTAAAGCATTAGTAAATATAAGCTCCTGTATGTGAATTTAATAGATATTCAAATCCTATAAGTAAAATAATTAGTAAATAATAGAATTAATACTAATTAAAAGACTTACTAATTAGCTTATATTCTAGCTTAAAGTTTAGATTAAGCCAGCTTATAATAACCCCTAGATAAGACTTTGAATTAAACGAAGTCCAAATATCTAGTTAAACCGAAATTAAACCTTGATATTTAATTTAATATTGGATTTATTAGAGGATTTTTTGCTTAGATAAATAATACATAGTATTTATTCTATGTATTATTGTTCGGTGACTAAGCAAAGAAGCTAAATCATTATTCCTATATAAATTAGCTTAAATAACTATAATAGTTATAGGAAAAGAATTAACTTACCTAGAATAATAATTTAGTAAATTTTTAAAGGATTTGCTATTAATTATAGCAAAAGAAAGGTTATTTTCTAGTAGAAATTTAATAACTAGATTAACCGCTTCTTTAGATGAAAATTCCTCTGAAATAGTATGATTTTAAGGTCTTTTTGTTGAAAAAAAAGAGGTTAAAGAAGACTAATTAGTAGGAGTAAATACTACTGGAATTTCAGGTACTAGATATATAGTTAGTATAGAATTAATTATTTAAAATTTAAAATAAATAGAATAAAATAAAATAAAAGACTTACTAATGATCTTTTTAGGTTTTTTTTCTTCTGATTTAGAAGTAGTAATTTCTGGATGCTTAATTTGATAGTGTTAAACCCTATTAGAAGCTTAGAATCTCTTTACTTTGCTTCTAAACGTAAAATTACATTTAGATTGCGTATAAAAGCATATAATTTCCCTTTCTTTATTATATTTAATATCAGATAACTGATAATTAAATAAATTGTGGGTAAAAATATATGCTTTTAAAGAAAACTCGTAATCTTGTTGATTTTCAAGGGTTTTCTTATATAATCCTGGAAGATTACTTATTTAAGAAGGCCCTAAAGCTAGGCTAGCCTGGCTAGGCCTAGAAGGTAAGCTAGGCCTAGAAGGGCTAGGCATACTAGCATTAGAATCGTTATCTAAGGGGCAAAAAGAGGAATCCATAGTGAAGTGGGTCTAGGTCTTTTTTTCCGATTTTTTCCGATTTCTCTGATTTTTGTAGATTTTGCAGATTTTCAAAGGTATAATTTTCCTAATTTTCCTAATTTTTGTCGATTTTTTTCTGATTTTCTCTGATTTTTTCTGATTTTTTTCTGATTTTTTCTGGTTTTTTCTGATTTTTTCTGATTTTTTCTGATTTTTCCTGATTTTTGTTTTTTTTAGGGGTTTTGTAACTTATTTAAAAAGTAAAAAGATTATAAAAACAAGAGTAAACATAACTAGCTTAACTATGTAAAGGGTTTTCTAAATGTTTTTTTTAGATTTACTAAGGTAAAAAGAAAAGAGAAAAGAAAGAAAGAAAAGAGAAAGTAAAGGAATACCCCTCCTTAAAAATTTTTTCACTTAGCTAAGCAAGTGGGTCACAAATGACGCAATTGACTAAACAGTCTAATAAGACCAATCAAACTAGTAGAGACCCACATAAGACCCACATAAGACCCACTTTTTTATATTTACTCTATAAAATTAAAATAGTATACCTATAGCTTTAAAATTATATAAATCTAGCTAATTTATAGCTTTTTCTATGAATTTTACTAAGAAATAATTGATTTTTATTTATAAAAAAGTATTAATTTTAAGTATAGTAAGTCTCTTCTAATTATATTATACTAATTATATTATATATATCTTATATTACCTAATATAGAAGAAGCTATAAATTTATTATAATTAAATACTATATTTAAAAATAGTATATAATATTATATAATAAGTTTATATACCTAAAAGCTATTATAATAAATAAAGCCTTTTTTAAATTATATTACTAATATTATATAAATATTTTTCTTTTATTACTAATATTTTAGGAATTCTTTATAAATAAAGTATTAATCTTTAAGTAATAAATTTAAAAAAAGTATAAAAGAAAATATAAATATTAGAAATATTTTATATTAATTATAATAAAATAGATATTAGACTAAGTTTTTTGTTTTAAATAAAGAAAAATAAAAGCTATTATAGAAATGTTTTATAATCTTTTAATCTAATTATTTGAATTTATAATATATTATTTAACATTATTTCTAAAAGTATATATAGGGTATATTCTAGTAAAAAAAACACTTATACTAAATAAATTAATATTAATACTTAGAAAAAAGGTTTATTAGTATTATAATACCTAGAAATATAGAAAAAAAACTAAGGAATATAATTTAAGTATTTATCTTACTTATAATACCCTATACCTAGAATTATAAGTAATAATCTAAAATATAAGAAATTTAGAAAATTTATAGTAATTTTAAAAAAAATAGTAGGAGAAAAAGGTTAATATTAATCTTAAAAAGAAAATTCTATATAATATTATAAGACCTTAATATACCCCACTTTTTTTTCCCCTAACATTACATTTGTAATGAATGTAATGTAATGTGTAATAATTACACATTACATTACATTACATTACACATTACATCCAAACCCCAAAAACTACATTACATTACATTACATTACATGCTCTGAAAATAGAAGCTAACCCCTAGATTTATTAGACTATTTTAAGTACTTAATACTATAGGAAAATAAGTATACTAACTTGCGTTACCTAAAAAATATAGTTAGCTATATAATATATTCTATATTAGCCTATTAGAGCTATAGAATTACTATAAAGACACTAGAGATAAGGAAATGCTACTACTAGACTTAAAGGATAAAGATAATAAGTATAAAGTTAAGGAGGTTAAGGACTATAAGAAAACCTATAAAGGTAATAAATACCTAGTAAAATAGAAGGGTTAGCTAAGCAAATATAACTAATAGGTTTTAGTAAATAATATAAAAGGCACTTAATATGTAATTTAAGTATTTCACTAAAGTAAGTCTAGTAAGAAAGGTAGTAATATAGGATTAAAGCACTAATAAAGAAACATAAATATACTATAGAAAAGACCTAACCTTACTAGTTACTAAGTAAGTCTAGTAATAAAGATAGTAATATAGGATTAAGGCACTAATAAAGGAATATAAATATACTATAGAAAAGGCCTAACCTTATTAGTTACTATAAAAACTATTACCTAAAGGCCTAGGTTATGCTACTAAATAATAAAGGAAAATATACCTAGAGTGTAAGCAAAATAATAGGAAAACCCTCTATTATAGCCCCTATATAGGAGACTATAGTCTAGCTATTAAAGCTATACTTTGCCTAGTTTTTATTACCTTAAATTACTTTCTCTATAGTGTAGTAAAAGCAATAAACCACTATAACCTAGGCTATATACCTAGGGTTAGAGGGCTAGAGCTAAAGGACTATTCTTGCCTCCTAGATAGATATAGTATCCTTAGGGTCTTCCTATAGAAAAGTTAGTAAAGACTAAGTAAAAGAATAAGGAAAAGCTATATATAAACTAGAAGAGAGGGAAAGGGAGCTATAGCTACTAAGGAAACTTATAGCTACTACTATAAAACTAGATAGTTCTAGTATAAAATAGAGGTAGCTTATATAGAAAGGTTAGTAAGGAATAGGTAAAAAATAAGTAACTTAATGCACTTAATATACCTTTATAGCACTAGTTAACCTAAAGGTAATATAGTATATAGTATTAGTATAGTTAAAACCTATTACTAAGTTTAAGATATATATAGTAAAGCTATAGTAAGTTATATCTAAAAACATAGGGATACCCTCCTTATCCTTAGTAATAATAGTAGTGTCTATAAGGGCCTAAACCTATTTATAAATAACTAAAAGGTCCTAGAAGTTACTAGCTAAAGTTAGTATAGCCTAGTATAGAAAAGTTAGTAATTTATAGCTATAGGATAATAAAATACTAAGTAACTTACTGTCTTATATATATTACTATATTTATTACACTAAATATAATATTTTAATTATTTTCCTTTAGCTATTATACTAACTAAAGAATAAGGGAAACTATATATAATTACTAGTAAAAGGATCTTAATTAGTAAGTGCTTCTTAAAGTCTAGGTACTTAGTCTAAAGATAGTGTATATATAAGTAAATATAAAAGTGAATTATATCTAGCTTTATAGTAAAAGAATATAAATTAAGAGTTAAAGAGTTAAGGTAAATAAAGTATAAATAAGGTTAATTAAGGATAACTATATTTACTAAAGGAAAAAGTTTATAATATAATAGGGAGTTATAGATAAATTTATATATAAGCACTATCTATTATTTATTATTATTTTAATTTAGCTAATACTTAGTAAATAGCTATAGGGTACCTAGTAAAAGCTATTTAGGAGCCTAGCTATAAGTAAGGGGGTAATTATAAGGCCTTACTTATAATAATAGGTATACCTGCGCGCCCTATAGGCTAGCAAGGCCCTAGGGCTAGGTCTACGTGACACTAGCGAGCCACTAGCTATAAGACAGTGACTTGCACGCACAATACATTTAGACCTAGCAAGCTTTAGTCAATATACCAGAGCCCCCATACCTCTTGCCTAGCTACCATTGTTCTCACAATATTTGCCTTTAATATCCCTAGGTTTAGTTAGCTATAACTATCCTATATACCCTAAGGTTCTTAATTAGCTAGGTTTATAATAACTAAAGTAATAAGAATTATACTTAGTCTAATCCTATTACCTTACGCTAAACCCTCTCTTACTACCCCTTAACTCTTAGGTAACCTAAGCATATTAGCTATATATATAGATAATATCTTTTATAAATATGCTTTATTTAAGGAGTAGTAGTCTTTTATTAAGGACTATTTACTACCTAGGCTACTATAGACCTTACTAAAACTAAGCTTTAAAAAGGTTTCTCTAGGAATAAATTTAATTATTATAGTTAGTTAGGTTTATAAGGTAAGTAAGAAGATATATATTAAACCTAACTAAGCTATAAAGCTAAGGGATTAGCCTATACCTATAAGCTAATTTAGCGTGCGTTTATTCTTAGGAGCTATTAGACCCTACTAATAATAGATTAAGAACTATGCTAAGATTACTTAGCCTCTTAATTAACTTACTAGGAATATAAGCTAGTAATAGGGAGATTTAGAGGCTTTATCTTTCTCTATATTAAGGGAGAAAGCTACTACTATCTTAAGTATATATAAGTATATATTTAACTTACTAACTTAACTATACTCTAATACTAGCGGATTTAGTAAAGGGTATGTAATATTATAAGTCTAAGATAAAGTCCCTTATTCTATTTTATATAATTTATTTCTCTTTACTAAGATATAATAGAACTATAGCACTTATAAGCAAGAGCTTTATACTATTATTAAGTTCTATTAGAAGTATAAGCACTTTTTTAAGTTAAGAATAAGATTAACTATCTTTATAGATTATAAACCACTTATAATGTTTATAACTACTACTAGTTATAAGGGTATTTATACTAGATAGGTTACTAAGCTAAGGCTATTAAATATTAAGATTTATTTTATTTAAGGGAAATAGAATACTACTACTAATAGGTTATCTTATACTATATTTCTATTAGATAATTATATAGATAATTTAACTAAGTTTAGGTTAAGGGATATAGTCTAAAACTAGTAAATCTAGAAAGATAAAGTTAGAGAATATAAGATAGCTAGAGGTATTACCTAGAGTTAAATTACTATAAAGGAAATACTTAAAGAAGCTATAGTATAAAGAAATTATAAGGTTTCTTACTACTAGGAAGTATTATAAAGGAGATTATAACTATTATACTATTAGAAAAATAGTTATAAAAGTATAATAGTATAAACTTAAGAATAGGGTTCTCTAGTTTAAAGGAAGGCATAATAAATAATATTACCTAGTAAGAGAAGAAGTAATAAGTGCCCTATAGGAGGCTTATAATAAGTCTAGGTATTTTAGAGTAAACTTAACCTAGTAATAGTTAACTTAATTAGTGTTTTAGCCTAGGATAGGTAGTAATATTATTAACTATATTCTAGGGTATATACTATATACCTAATATACTACTTAAAAGAAAAAGGCACTAAATTAACTAGTAGTAGTAAATAAACTATTTTAAGTAATAAGAATAAACTATATTAGACTATTTCTAGAATTAGAGCAAAAGATCTAGTATATACTTATTATAGTTAATTATTTTTCTTAGTTTATATAGCTATTCCCCTATAGGTTAACTAGTGCTATAAAGGTAGTAAACTATTTATAGGCTTAGATAAATAGGTTATTACTTACTTTAAAGGGTTTTTACACTAATCCTAGGCTAGTATTTAGGTTAGTAAAGTTATTAGCGTTTTTAAAGAGAAAGGGAGTAAACTTAATAAATACTCTAAGATAGTCTTATAAAAGTATTAGACTAGTAAAGGTATTAAATTAAATCTTATAAGGCATATTAAATAAGATAATATCTAATATAAAGAACTAGGATCTCTAACTTCCTAATATAGTAAAAATATTAAATTACTAATATATTAAATTCATAGAGTATACTCCTATAGAGATACTATATAGATTAATATAAAACTTAGGGATAGGGCTAGGAGCTTTATTAACCTAAAGTTTAGCTAGTTAAAGTAATAATTTTTATAAGAATTTAGTATAGCTACTAGAGAAGTCCCTAGAAGGAGATATAGTAATGTATTTTATAGGGAATATTAAATCTTATTATATAGTAGTAAAGGCTAATAGGAGGTTAAGGGCTATTACTTATAAAGAATGCTATAAATAATAAAGAGTTAAACTATTTAAACTAGGTAAGATAGTAATAGTAATTACTAAGGGGAAGCCCTTAAAGCTATAATTATAGTAATAAGGACTATTTTAAATTAAAACTTAGACTAGGTATGCTTCCTATTAACTTATTAACCTAGATAGATTAAGAGTAAGGGGAGGGCATAGCTTAGACTTCTATAAGGATACTTTAAAGGCCTATATCCCTTAAACTAGTTATTTAAAGACTTTATAGAATTAACTATTATTAGGGAGAATAAAATTATAGAGATAAAATTAAGGGAGAACCTTAAGATATAGAGGAATATATAATTTATATAGTAAGAATTAGAGGTTTAATAAAAAAAAAAAAAAAAGAGAGAGAGAGAAAGGAAAAGGTAAAAGGCATAGGTTAGTAGTTAATTAAGAGGTAGGAAAGGTAAGTTAAGAGTAAGCTTAAAGTGAAAATTAGAGGAGACTATATACTTTCCCCCTCTTTCTCTTATATTCTAGTACTTTTTACCTTTTTTCTTAATTACTAAGGGAAAACCCTATTACTATTCTAAGTTTAACCCTAATAAATTTTATTAGGTTCTATTTAAAGGTTAAAGACCTCCTCCCTTTTACTTAGCTATAATTATGCTATACCTATATATTCTTATTTAAAACTATTTACTATTAAATTTTCTCTTAGTATAGCTCCTATAACTATAAGCCTAGGAAAAGCTTCTAGTCTTACTAAATAAATAGTTACTTTACTAGTAGCTAGAGAAATATACTAAGTAAGTATTAAGTAAAAGGACTTAAACCTATTTAAAGACTTATATTTTATATAAGACCTTAAGGAGCTAGCTTTTACTTATACTATTTAGAAAGAGAGAATATAAGGATAAAGAAATAGTAAGGTAAAGAGAGTAACCCTTAAGCTAGATAAATAACTTCTAGTTATTAAGAATAAGGGTAAAGTGCTAGTAAAAATAGTAAATAAGTTATAAGGAGAAACCCTATTTAAGAATAAAAACCTTTAACCTAGGAAATAGTATGTGTTTAGCCTAGTAAATAAGTGCCTAAGGCTATATAAACTTAAGGAGAAAGTAATAATTATAATAGTAACTATATATAATTTATTACTTATAGGAGTTAAAGGTAAAGGGGTAAATACTATAATTAAAAGCCCTAAATAAATCTTTATAGAATACCTCTTAAATATAATATACCCTATAGCTATATAAGCACTAGGTTAAAACTAGAGAGAGAACTTCCTTTAAGATAATAACTATATAATAGGAATATTCTTTAACCTAGTAATAAGAAATTATATAAAGCTTTCTTTAGTAATCCTTTACTAAGAATTACTAGTAAAAGGGAATTTAAAAGTAATAAAAGGTTTACTCTTACTAGTAGCTAATTAAACTCTAAAGAATTAAATAACTAAAGAGTTAAGGAAATTAAAGTTTAAGTAAAAGTTACTTACTAAATAAGGAAACCTAACCTTTAATAACTTATTAACTTAGTATACTAGAATATATAATTAATTAAAGAGAGGTAATACTATTAAGCTATTATATACTTAAAAGATTCTAATAGTTAAGATAGTAAACTATCCTAAATTAATAGGAGGGGTTAGTAAGATAAACTAGCTTACCCCTTATACTAAAGCTACTCCTAGAGTTTACTTCTATATATTCCCTCTTATATTTACCCTTAAGTTTCCTATATTTATTCTTAAGATAGTAAGAAGGTTTATTAAGGTATACTTAATAAATATTTTTTATATTACTAGCCTTCTTATAGTATTAGTAATATAGGGGGATTTAGTTAACTTAGTAATATACAGAGTATTGCACTACAATGTGTATTGTATTGTATTGTTTGTATTGTATTGTATTAAATACAATACAATACAAAATACAATACAAATAAAATACAATACAAAATACAATACAAATAAAATACAATACAAATTATTTTGTAGTAAATACAATAAATACAAATTAATTTGTAGTAACTACACTAACTACAAACAATACAAATGTATTGTTAGGTAAAAAAAAAGTATAGCTTTTTATTAACTAAGGTTATTATTAGGATTAATAGAAAATTAGTTAATAGAACCCTTATATTATTAGCTATTTTATCTAATTAGTTATATAATTTATGATATTATACTATTTTATTAATTTTACTATAACTAGGGTTATATATAATATTATAACTTTTTAATAATACTACTATACTTAATACTTTATTTTACTAATATAGCTTAAAGAAAAACCTTCTTATTATATTATTTACTATTTTTATTAATTGTTTTCTATTTCTATAAATTATTATTATTACTTATTTAAAAAAAAACTGTAAACTAAAGTAATTACATAAAATAAACTACTAATTAGCTTACTACAAGTACCTTATTATAGGTTATTATAGCTTAGAATAGCTTAGAATAGCTTATATTAGCTTATATTAGCTTAGAATAGCTTATATTAGCTTATGTTAGCTTATATTAGCTTATACTAGGTTATACTAGCTTAAGATAGCTTAAGATAGCTTTTAATAGCTTAAGATAGCTTATACTAGCTTAAGTTAGCTTATACTAGCTTAGGATAGCTTATACTAGCTTAGGATAGCTTATACTAGCTTAGGATAGCTTATACTAGCTTAGGATAGCTTATAATAGCTTAGGATAGCTTATAATAGCTTAGAATAGCTTAGAATAGCTTATACTAGCTTAGAATAGCTTAGAATAGCTTATATTAGCTTAGAATAGCTTAGAATAGCTTAGAATAGCTTATGTTAGCTTATGTTAGCTTATATTAGCTTATAATAGTATATTATAGCTTATACTAGCTTATACTAGCTTAGAATAGCTTAGGTTAGCTTAGACTAGCTTAGGATAGCTTATACTAGCTTAGGATAGCTTATACTAGCTTAGGATAGCTTATACTAGCTTAGGATAGCTTATAATAGCTTATAATAGCTTATAATAGCTTATAATAGCTTATAATAGCTTAGAATAGCTTAAATTAGCTTATATTAGCTTAGAATAGCTTATATTAGCTTAGAATAGCTTAGAATAGCTTATATTAGCTTATAATAGCATATATTAGGTTATAATAGTATATTATAGCTTACAATAGCTTATAATAGCTTATACTAGCATATATTAGGTTATAATAGTATATTATAGCTTACAATAGCTTATAATAGCTTATACTAGCTTATACTAGCTTAGAATAGCTTAGGTTAGCTTAGAGTAGCTTAGAATAGCTTAGAGTAGCTTAGAATACCTTAGAATAGCTTAGAATAGCTTAAAATACTAATATTACTTAGAATATTATTAGTGTTAAAGTTTAATAAAATATATATAACTAATAAATAAGTAAAATATAAATACTAGTAATTATAAGTAAATTACTATAGTAAAAGCTATAGTTTTTAATAACTTAGTATTTTAAGGTTTTTAAAAATATTAATATTATAAAAATGTTTTCTTTTTTATGTTTTTTAAAATAATAATAAAAGTAAGATAATAGTAATAATAGTAATAATAGTAATAATAGTAATAATAGTAATAATAGTAATAATAGTAATAATAGTAATAATAGTAATAATAGTAATAATAGTAATAATAGTAATAATAGTAATAATAGTAATAATAGTAATAATAGTAATAATAGTAATAATAGTAATAATAGTAATAATAGTAATAATAGTAATTAAGGTTATTAAATCTCTTATAATAAGTATAGTATATTATATAAAAGTTAGTCTTACTCTTATTTTCAAAAATAAGTTAAACTTATTTCTATAGCTTATTTAAGCTATATAGGGTAACTAAAATATACTATTAAGAATCCATTAAAATATTATAAATATTATAAATATTTTCTATTATATTCTTTCTTTATATATTATTATAATAAGATATATAAAGTTACTATATATAACTTCTTAAAGCTTTAGAATTATAAAGCTTAAAGTAATATTTAATTAGTTTAAATAGTAAATAAATAGTTTAAGCTTTTTTTAAGTTCTTATTTTATTAATAATAATATTTAAGTACTAAGTATATATGTTAGTTACACCAAGGAACGTTGCACTAGTGCGAAGAGGTTAAATTCAATGAAGTTAATAATAATAGCTAATAACTAAGAGAGAAAAGAAGAGGGAGAAGGAGAGAAATCTAGCTAGAAGAGAAGGTAAGCAAAAAGGGGGAAAAGTGGGGCTATAGTGCGGTGCCACTGCTAATAGAGCGGGGTAGCTCGCGATGTATTTAATCACATTATATACATCCCTTTAGTGGCTTTACTCTTTAGCTATAGTTAGACTATCTATTATCTAAAGGTCTAAAGGAAGCCACACTAGTAGTCTCTCTTTTCTTTATAGCTAAAGGAGCCTAAAAACGTAATAAAAATCGGATTAAAGGAAAGTGTATATAAGTAAATCCCTTAATAGGAATCTATAGTTCTTATTAGCTATCGTGGCTTTGGTTATTCTAATTAACCTAGTTATTATAGTCTATACCTATATGCCTATTATATTAATTCTCCCCTTTACCTAACCTTATAAGTCTCTTAACCTATCCTTCTATATAAATTATTAATTTGTTTAAATTAATTAAGGTTAAAAGGGCTAAATTTAGCAATGCCTTTATTATTATATTAGCTAGATTATTACCGCTGTTAATCTATCTAACTTTGTAGACTTCCCTCCTCTTATATAATTACTAAAGGGCTATAATATTAATTATTAGCTACTTCTCTTTTATTATGCCTAGCTTTATAAGGCATTTATATAACAAGAAAGAGTCTATATAGAGAATTATTAGGATTTAAGGTATCTTTAATTAGTCTGTGATTATATAAAGGGTTATAGATATTACGTACGCGATATTAGCACCTTAAACTATGCTATATAGCTTAGATATAAGTGCGCTATAGGTTATACGCTTGCTTTTTATAGAGCTATACATAATAATATTCCCTTTTAAAATAAAGGTATTATTCTCCTTTATTACTTTATTACTAATTATAATAATATATTTAATTTATAAACTTAGATCTTTATTATTAGTAAGGGACCTATCTATAAATATAAAGAGCTTTACTTCCTTAAGAGTTAAGGGGATATACTATAGCCCTTACTACTAATTCTTAATTTACTACTTAAGGCGTTTATTAAGTTATAAGATATTATTAGCAAAGGGTTCTTAGTATTATATAGTAATTAATAGATTATATAATGCTTCTAGTTAATAGACTATTATAATATAGCTCCCTTAGGCTCTTTGCTTTACATAATCTTACCTTACTATTAGTGATTGCAGGTTAATCTCCTTAATCTTCTAACTTTAGCCTTTTTAGTTTAAGGTTAGCAAATTATTATTATTTTAAGTTAGAATATAGCTATTAAAGATAAGGGGATTTATAGTTATTAGGCATTATTTTTCTTTAGCTATAAACTTTACCTTCTAGAGCTCTTTTTCTTCTTTCTTAAAGAAGTTATTATTACTAAGGCCTAGCGTGTTATCTGTTTATATTCCTATAATACTAAAGAGGTTTTTATTATTTAAGGCTATAATTAGCAGGTAGGGATTATATATTAAGGTTATTATATTAAGATTATCCCTATAGTAGCGAAAATATATTACTTACTAGTAGGTTCTAGCCTTTACAATCCTATAGAGAGGCTTAATTACCTCTATTATCATGCCTTTTAGAAAGAGGTGTGTAATCTGCTTTAGTAACTTTATAATAATTAGCCTATTTAGGGTTATTTAGGATTAAACGTAAGCTTATGTAATGTCTTATAGCTAAAGGTAAATTCCCTTTTGCTTTAATAATAGAGTAAGGGCTATAATAATCCGTTAGCTTAATTACTATATTATTAGTAATTAGGTTAAGATAGCCTCTTTTCCTCTATTATTATGCCCTTATATAACGAGGCATAACTTCTTATATAGTGATTTAGTGCCTTTACCTTTAATCTCTTAGACTATATAAGAATTAAAGATCTACTAGCCTTTATACTTCACTAGATTAAATATTATAAATCTAAATATATTATAAGCTTATAAGGTATTAATCTTAGCTTAGTTAGATTATTTAAAGGGGCTTCCTAGGGTTATAATCTTTCCTTCTTAGTAAAGTTAAAGGGCAAGGTTCTAGTTAGCTTTTTCTTTTACTATAAGGAATACTATATTTAGCATTTCTCTAGCTATAATCCCCTTAATTAATACTTTCTCTTAGTCTTTATTAATAAATATAAAAGGCTTTATAAGTCTAATAAGCTCCTTAGGATTATAAACCTAGGCCTTAATTACCTTTACTTTTACTTCCTTAGGGCTACTAGCTTTATAGCTTCCTATAGGGATAGCTTTAGTTATCTTAAGGCTTACTATAAGTTCTTTAACTCTATAGCTTCCTATAGGATTATTTTTAGCCTTAATAGCCTCTATAGGCTTCTCTATGCCCTTATTAATATAGAATTAAACTATAAGGTTTTTCCTTAGTCTCCTTTACTTTCTCTTTACTAGTATCTTTTCCTCTCCTTTTACCTTATTACCCTTTATAGGTAGCTTATCCCTCCTAGCCCCCTTAGCCCTTTCTTATAATAGGACTATAGTATTAAAGGGGGCTATAGTATAGGAAGGGGCTATATTATAGGTAAGGACCTCTAGGCCTAGGTTATATTCCCTAATATTCTAAAGGCTTTACTTATTAGCCCTTATATACTATAGGTTCTTATAGTATAGCTTTATTACTATAGAGTAAAACTTAGCTAGGCTATAGGGTATCTTAACTATATAGGTCTCCCTATTAGTAGCTAATAGCTTATAAGGGCTATATTATTTACCTTTTTCTCTTTATATATATATATTAGCCTATAGTAATAGCTAATATATTAGTAATATATTAGGGCTATTCTAGGCACTAAGGGCCTTATAAACCTATCTCTTAGCTAGGTAATAGTAGACTTTATTAGTTACCTTCTAAATTACTTTAGCTTATTAAATAATAAAGACACTTAGTAATAACTTATCTATTATTTATAGGTAAGCTCTAAAGACTAGTAAGATTAGCATAAGGCTATTAGGGCTTACTAAGTTATTAATAGCTTTAATAGCTATCTAGAGTTACTACTTAGGAGTAATCTCTTTATTAATTAAATCTATAATAATATTATAAGCCTAGTAAAGAGGTTTATAATATTTTTTAACCTTTCTAATACTATTATAGGCTTTAATAGGTATCTTATTAATATTAATTAATATTAAGTAAGTATAATACCTAAATTTAGCTAAAGTAAAGTTATTACTAGTATTATAAATAATCTAGTCTAGAGGGCCTAGATATATATTAATCTAGCACTCTCTAATTATATCCTAGATATTATAAGCTTTTTACTTCTTAGGGTTAAGGAATTAGGCTACTTAAAATAAGGTTACTAAATTAATAATATAAAGGACTAGTTAGCTATTAATCTATATAATATTAATAATAATCTTATAGTTAAAGTTATAGTTATCTTTAAGGGAGAATTTAAACTAGCTAAGGGCTTTTCTATTTATCTAATAATAGTAATAGACTTTAGTAAGCTTCTTAATTATATAGCGTTTAATATTATAACTAGCTTATTAAAGGATCTTTATAAGCTATTAAATTAAGGGATAACTAAACCTTTAGTGAAGTTAATAAATCTCTCCTTTTAATAGGTAAAAAGCAGTGGTTTCTCTTACCTCTAAAAGCCACTAAGGGTAGCCCTATTTACGCATAATAAGTATAGTCTTATTATTTTAAATTAACATATTAGTAAGGTTATTAATCCTAACCTTTATTTTATCTATATTAGTAAGGGAAAAGAGAAAGGGTGTAGTAGTATTAAGGATATAGAAGTTAATTTAGCTAAGCTTTATAAGTATATGGATAATACTACGTGTTATTGCTAATCTAGCACTAAAGCAAATAACTTCTAGGTTATAGGGTTTAATTATTAATAATAGTATTAATCTTAGCAAGGCTTTAGCTTATACTAGACTAGTAGTTAATTAGCCTAAGGCTCCTATATCTAGTATGATTTCTCTAAAGATCTCTTTAGAATAGTATCCTTTAGAGGTATAATAGATTAAATTATCTTTATTAGAAGCCTCTTTAAGGTATAGCTTTTACTTAAGTAAGGTATATTAAAAAGCTTAATTCTTAAGTATTATAAGGATATTAACATTATCTATTATTTATAATCTTATATAGAAGAATTATATAATACTAAGTTATGCCTTTAATAATGGTTTCTTCTTAATATTATTATTACTATTATCTTAGTCCTAAGTAAAGGCCTTAAGCTATATTTCCTAGTCTTTTATTTCCTCTTCCTTATTACTATTATTTCCTTTAAATAAAGCAAGGAATACCTAAAACTTTATCTTTATAAGTAGTAAATAATAGTTCTTACTAGCTTACTACCTCTCTTTCTCTTTCTAATATTTAGTATTAGTATAGTTTAATAACTAGTAGTTACTCTTACTATAGATAAAGCATTACTTAGGTTATCTAGAGTTACTATAATAACCTTCTTTTCCTTAGTCTCTTTAATTCTATTAGCTATATTAGCAGTCTATAAACATTACCTTTAATAAGTCTTTATCTTAATATTAGTAATATTAGTTACTCCTTATATTACTCTCTATAATTATAAGTAACTTATAGAGGTTACTAGTAAGGTTCTTAAAGCCTAGTATATATATATACTCTATTACCTAATATTTAGGAACACTAGAAATTATATTTAATATTTACTTATAAAGCTTTATATTTACTATATTAGAGGGGTATAACCCTTTATAAATTCTTTTTAGGGTAGTTAATATAATCTTAAGGTATTTAGACTTAGTCTTATTAGGGTTCTAAGTAATAATATTCTTAAGAGTTATATTACTTTATTTATATTAGTAAAATTATTAATTACTCTCTATCTTAAAGCGTTAATAGATATTTATAATTATCTCTTTATATAAGGGGTTCTTACTAGTAAGGTAATTAAGAAAGTGCTATTTAGTATCTCCTATTAATATAATAGGGAATACTTTATTAAAATATAACTTAAGGAGGTTAATCTAGTTATACTTACTCTTAAAGAGCGTAAGCTTTAGTGAGAGAAAGTTATATAGCTTTTTACTATAGTAGTTACTATCCTTATATATTTTTATAAGCTTAAAGATTTTCTTTATAATTTACTTATTAAAAGGAAGGTATTAGGGAGGGAAATTAAACTATTAAGGGTTAAGCTCCTAATATAACTAAGATTATTATAGGGGTTCTTATAGAGAATATAGTGATTATTCCCTTTAGGAGCTAGGAACATTAGGTAAGGTCTTTATAGTAGTAGCCTATAGAGGTTATATTTAAGGTAGTTTAGAGAATCTTAACCTTTCTTCTAGCTAATAAGGTATTAAGGTTTAATAAAGCACTTCTTTAAGTAATACTAGGATTAGATATCCTAGGCCTTATTTAATAAGAACGCTATAATCTTATAGAGAGTTATATAGCTCTCTTATAATATCCTTATTTACTCTTTTAAAGGTATTCTTAAACTAGCCTTTAAAGTCCTCTTAGAATAATTCCTAGAGGTTATTATCTCTCTAGCCCTAACGCTTACTAAGGTTAATAAACCCTATAATATAATTATTAAGCTTAGGCTATATAGTAGTCTTAGGATTTAGCTTATTAGATTCTTTCTAATCTCTTATAAGCTTACTAGTAAGTGGTTATAGATATAGTAGGAGTTTATTCTCTTAAGGTTTTTTAAGGATAGTTATCTTTAAAAATACTTATAAGGGTTTAGAGAAAAGGGGTGTGTTTTAGGGAGTGCCCCTTATTATTCTTTTGCCCTCTAGTTCTATCCCTCTAGTAATATTAGTCTTAAATTAATAAGACTAATAAAAACAGGGTAGAAGTGCTATAATTAATATAATAAAGCCTAGAGCTTTGCTTATAAAATAAGTAGGATAAATAGGATAAATAGGATAAATAGGATAGAATAAATAGGATAAACGGAATAGGATAAATAGGATTAGTAGGATTAATAGGATTAACGGGATAAATAGAGGGAAATAATAAAAAATAACAGAAAAAGTATAAAAGAAGGAAAAATAGTAAAAAAAAGAAAGAATAGGCTATAAAGATAGTATAGAAGCAGAAGTAACTTAATACCTAGAATACTAAGGCATAAAAAGCTATAAAGAGAGAAAAAGGGTTATAAAGAGAGTGTAAAGGGAGGTTATATAGGTTAGCTAGCTTAGCTAAGGGTTGTTTTTAACGTTAGGTTTAAATAAAATGCCTTATAGCAATAGATTTGGTTATTTAGTTAGTTTTCTTATAATAGATAATAGGACAGTACCATAGACCTAGCATGGGTGACTCCAGACATCCAAGTCCACTACGAGGGAGCAGAAGACCTCACTGGATCTGACCATATCCCGCAGCTAATTAGTATCTTCACTGGCCTATAAGATAACATCCTATAGGCCCTTAGACACACGTGGAATATAATAGATAAACCGTACGTAAAGGCGAAGGTAGTGGTATGCTTTTAACCTAAAAACGCCCTAGATTCACAAGATAAAGAAGGGATAGATACGTACGCTACCTAGCTTATTATAAACCTTTAATAAATAGTAGATAAGGTAGCCCTACGGAAGCCCTAGGGGCTCCCTAGCCTAGAGGTATAGTAGTTAAGGATAGCTAAAGAGGTAGTTACTAGAGCTAGATAGGTAAAGAGATAATAAAGATAATAGAGAATAGAAGCAAACTAGTAAGCCTATACTAAGGTAAATAAGGACTAAGAATAAGTTATTAGAACTAAGAGAAAAAATACGTAAAGAGACACCCTATAAAAGGCTAATATATAGAGAAAGGATAGGGGAGTATAGAAACTAGAAAGATAGGCCTAGCTCTAAAGCTAAGCCCCCTAGAACTACCTAGGCTACTAGAGCTAGAAAGGACTAAAAATAACCTAAATCCAGCTACTACACATAAGGATAAGGCAAGTATGCTAGCACTAAGGTTCTTCCCTAAGCTTATAGTAAACTTCTCCTAAATCCTAGACCTTACTTTCCTAGAGCTAGATAATACGCTATTCCTAGATAATAAATAGTTTAGATTAGAAGAGATATTAGATATTATATTAGATATAGCTAGCTAGAAAGCACTAGGTAATAATAAGCTCCTAGCAGGCCTTATTAAGGCCTATAGTAAGCTAGTAAAAGAACCTATAGTCTAGCTCCTAAACACTATCCTTAAAGTAAGATACTTTCTAGCCTAATTCTAGACTACTAGAGTAGTAGTAATTAGAAAGCTAGGTAAGATAATAAAAGAGATAAGGAAAGCTAATACTTAGAGGCCTATCTCCTTACTAAATATTATAGGAAAAATCATAGAAGTAGTAATTATAAAGTAACTTATAGCCTTTACTAAGGCAAAAGGACTTCTCCTAGAGTTATAGATAGGAAATAGGATAAATAGGTTAATAGAGACTATAATTAAGGTCTTAGTAAAGTGCGTAAGAGAGGCCTAGAGTAAGGGCGGAATTGCCTTACTTACCTAGATAAATATCTTATTTACTTTTAATAGAGTTAGCTACCTATACCTAATTTACTTGCTAATCCTAATAGGAATCCCTTACTAGCTAATAGCTATAATATAAAGCTTCCTAGTAAATAAAATAAGCTAGCTTAGCTTTAATAGAGGACTCTCTAGACCCTTTAAGATTAAGGCTAGTACCTTATAAGAATCTTCTCTTTTACTAATTCTCTTTCTCCTTTACTCTATAGAACTTTATATATACCTCTAAGCTATCCTAGGCATAGTAGTAATTAGATTTACTAATAATATAAATATTATAGTATTTAGTAAAAACATAGTATAAACCTAGAGAAAACTTAAGGCTACTTAGAAAATCTATAAGGAATAGATAAAGGAGGTAAAAGTAAAGTTTAACCTAGTAAAAACTAAACTTATACACTTTAGTAAGGCCTATAGGCCCTTATAGGCTAGGGTCTAGCTTAGTATAAAGGAGATAGCGCTAATAGAGGTATACTAATTCCTTAGGGTATAGGTAAATAGGAAACTTAACTAGAGTGCCTATAAGAATATCCTTAAGGGAAAACTAGCCTAGTAGTGGCTTACACTCTCTATATTAGTGGCATTAGTATAAGGCGTTAGCTTTAGAGATACCTAGCTTATATACACATAAGTAGTCTAGCCTATTCTTACCTATAGGGTAAGCGCCTACTATACCCTAACTAAGAAGGGAGGAAAACTATAAGGAATAGTTAGAAGCTTTATAGTAAACTAATTAACTTACCTCTAGACTATAGCTAAAGTATTTAAGGCTACACTAGTTACTTAGCTAGAAGTTAAAACCTATATCCCCCCCTTAGACCTTTACCTAAATAAAATAAAGTAGAAGTTTAAGAAAAGGATTATACTTAGTAAAATAATAAATAAGATATAGGCTATAGCTAACTTAGTGTAAATAGTACTATAATATAGAAAAAGACCCCCCCTTACTAATAATAAACTAGATATATAACTATATAAGGAGTAAAAGAAAAGATAGGAAAACTAGTATTCTAATAGGTAATAGAGATAATATAGGCATAGAAGAGAGCTAATAGAGAACTACTTACTTACCTATAGCCTAAAGGAAATCTAGAAATTTTACACTAGACTTAATAAGTATATCTTCTCTATAATAATATAATTATATATAGGAAAGATTAGCCTTAATAAGTTTCTCTTCTAAAGGCGCGTTCCTAGGGTAGCTTTACCCCTATATAACTATAGCTATGTAGTTAAAGACTAGTACTATGTAATTATTAACTACGCTAACTATAACTATAGATACCCCTAAATATAATAGCCTAGAGACACATAGGAGGTAAGGCTAGCCCTAGATAATCCCCTTGTTAAAATATATAAGGCTTTGTAATCCTAGGTGCAGTGGATCGGTCCACAGCCCTAAATTAAAACCACTACTATACTAGAGTAAAACTACTTATATTACTCCTAGTAACTATACTAGCCTAGGTTTTAACTAATTACTAGTGCTCCCCTTACTACCTAGTAATATTTAGCTATAAGTAAATTAGCACTAGAGTAGGCTTAGAGTAAGCGTGAATATTAATATTACCTTAGTATACCTATAGTTATAAACCTAATAATTAAAATAGGCATTAGATATTACCCCTTTAATATAGATTAGCCTTACTCCTAGCCTAGAAATAAATTAACTTACTAATAATATTATAGCACTAGTGCCTTAGATTATAAATTAATTAAGTCTTATATAAAGTACACTATAGAGCTTAAGCTTTACCTAACTACCCTAAATTAGACCTAGAATAGACATAAAATAAAGGTAGTAATAACTTACTTTAAGATCTTTTAACTTAGCTTACTTTAACTACTTTACTATTAAAGATTTTCTTAGATATCTCTTAGAAGTTATGATTTCCTAGGTAAATTAGAGCTAGAATAGCACTAATAGCAAAGTACTTATAGGTTCTAGTAATATTATAGTGCTTTTTCCTATATAAAACATTAGTATTTAAACTAATACTAGACTAGAGAAGCCTTAAATAGCTTTAGAAGGGGATAGGGAGGAAAAGAACCTATAGGAAGTTTAATATAAGAAAAAGAAAAAGGTTAAAACCCTAAGAGAGAAAGAGCCCTCTTTTATACTTAAAGAGAGAGAGAGGGGGGGATTAACTATAATATTAACTAGAAAACAAAGCATAAGATAAATAAACATATAGATAGCTTATAAGTAATCTAGGTGTAAAACCACCTAGTTACTAGACCTAAATCACCTACCCCTTACTATAATTAAATAAAAGCATATACTTAGAGTTTATAAGGCACCTAGGCTAGGACTAGGCTAGAGTTAGCTAAAAAGTAAGGCACTAAAGGAGTTAGAAGTAAAGTAAATAGAAAGTAAATTATTATTATAAATCTAAATTTACTATACTATAGGGCGTAGTAAGGGACGTAAAGTAAGGCTAGAGTAAGGTTAGATTAGCACTAAAGGGAGCTAGCTAGGAACACTACTATATAATCTTTCCTTTATTTTTTATTTTCTATAGGATAAGGCTAGCGTAAGCTAGCATTAAATACCTATAGTTAGTTATATCTAATGTAGCGCAGGCCTAGAAGGGGGCTAGCGCTAGCCTGATTATAGACATAAGGGGGTTTTTTATCCTAATTTAGGGTTTTCCCTTTTGACTAAGTAGTTAGAGTACTAGGAATAGCTACATAGTTAGCAAACTAGCGTAAAGAATATATATATAATAGATAATAAGATTAATAATTAACTAAATATCCTAAAGGCCTAAGAGTTAATAGATTAATCTCTTAGAAGTCTAATAAGCCTATTACTAGGATTCTAGTCTATTTTCCTTTAGCATACTCTATAGTTATGCCTCTTTACTATAATAACTATTAATTTAGTATAATAAGGGGTAGTAGCTATAGTATCTATAGAAATGTCTTTTCTTATAATACCTAACTTATCTATGGTTATAGTTAACTACTAATTAGTATTAGTTACACTAAGGAATATTACACTAGTGTAAAGAGGTTAAATTTAATAAAGTTAATAATAATAGCTAATAACTAAGAGAGAAGAGAAAAGAGAGAAGGAGAGAAATCTAGCTAAAAGAGAAGGTAAGTAAAAAGGGGGAAAAGTAAGGCTATAGTGTGGTGCCACTGCTAATAGAGCAGGGTAGCTTATAATGCATTTAATCGCATCGCGTGCATCCCTTCGGTGGCTCCACTCTTTGGCCACGGTCGGACTATCTATTGTCCGAAGGTCCGAAGGAAGCCACAATATAGTCTATTAACTTATAGATATTTATTTAGATTTCTAATTTAATTTAATTATATTAGTTTAGGGTATTTTTTAATTAAATTAATTAAATTAATAAAAGAAATATAAAATAATTCCTAATAATAGTAAATAAAATAATTAGAAGGTTTTTCTTAAAGTTATATTAGTAAAATAAAGTAATAAGTATAATAGTATTATTAAAAAGTTATAATATTATATATAACACTAGTTATAGTAAAATGTTTAAAATAATATAATATTATAAATTATATAACTAATTAGATAAAATAGCTAATAATAAAAGGTTTCTATTAACTAATTCTCTTTTAATCCTAATAATAACCTTAGCTAATAAAAAGTCCCACTTTTTTTTTACCTAACAATACATTTGTATTGTTTGTAGTTAGTGTAGTTACTACACTAACTACACTACAAAATAATTTGTATTTAATACAATACAATACAATAAATACAATTTTTTTCAAATACAATACAAATACAAATTTTTCCGAAAAAATACAATAAATACAATACAAACAATACTCTGGTAATATATAAGACTAAAAACTATATTTATATTTCTAGGAAGAAAGGTAAGCCTATTATTCTAGATATTAAGCTTATTAGGGCTAAAAAATTCTACCTCTATTTCTAATATTAGCTATAGCCAGAGTATTGCACTAAAACGTGTAGTGTAGTGTAGTATTTGTAGTGTAGTGTAGTAACTACACTACAAACTACACTACACTACAAACTATACTAACTACAAGGAAAAAAAAACTACACTACACTAACTATAAAAAAAAAAAAACTACAATACATTACACTATAAATTTTTTTTCCTAAACTACACTAACTACAAACATTACAAATATAGTATTAGACTTTTTATTAGTTATTAGTATTATAAGGATTAAAAGAATGCTAGTTATATAAAAGCTTTTATTATTACCTATTTTATTTAATTAGTTATAGAATTTATAATATTATATTATTTTAGTAATTTTACTATAACTAAGTAAGGTTATATATAATATTATACTTTTTTAATAATACTATTTAACTTAATACTTTATTTCCCTAATATAACTTAAAGAAAAACCTTCTTATTATATTATTTACTATTTCTATAAATTATTTTATATTTCTATAAATTATTATTATTACTTATTTTAAAAAAACTATAAAAAGAACTACTAGTAAACTTAATATAAGTAGCTTATTATATCTTATTATAGCTTATAATAGCTTATAATAGCTTATAATACTAATATTACTAGTATTACTAAGATTACTAAGATTACTAAGATTACTAAGATTACTAAGATTACTAAGATTACTAAGATTACTTATAATATTATTAGTATTAAAGTTTAATAAATAATAAATAATAAATAAATAACTTAAATATAAATACTAGTAATTATAAGTAAATTACTATAGTAAAAGCTATAGTTTTTAATAACTTAGTATTTTAAGGTTTTTAAAAATATTAATATTATAAAAATGTTTTCTCTTTTATATTTTTTTAAAATAATAATAAAAGTAAAATAATAGTAATAATAGTAATTAAGTAATAATAGTAATAATAGTATTAATAGTAATAATAGTAATTAAGGTTATTAAAGTTATTAAAGCTCTTATAATAAGTATAGTATATTATATAAAAGTAAGTCTTAGTTTTATTTTAAAAAATAAGTTAAACTTATTTTTTATAGCTTAATTAAGCTATATAAGGTAATTAAAATAATACTATTAATTATTTCTTAATAGATTATAAATATTAGTTTATTATATTCTTTATTTATATATTATAGTAATAAGATATATAAAGTTACTATATATAACTTCTTAAGGCTTTAGAATTATAAAGCTAAAAGTAATATTTAATTAGTTTAAATCTTAAATAAATAGTTTAAGCTTTTTTTAAGTTCTTATTATATTAAGAATAAGATTTAAGTACTAAGTATATATTTTATTAACTTCTAGTAATTTATCTAGATTTCTTAATTAATTTTATTCTATTAGTTTAGGGTATTTTTTATTTAAAATAATAATAATAATATTTTAAAATATAAAATAATTAATAGTAATAGTAAATAAAATAATAAGAAGGTGTTTCTTTAAGTTATATTAGTAAAATAAAGTATTAGGTATAATAGTATTATTAAAAAGTTATAATATTATAAATTACCCTAGTTATAGTAAAATCCTTAAAAAAAGGTAAATTTTATAAATTATATAACTAATTAGGTAAAATAGGTAATAATAAAAGCTTCTATATAACTAGCCTTCTTTTAATCCTTATAATAACCTTATATAATAAAAAAGCCCACTTTTTTTTTTACTAACACTACATTTGTAGTTTTTGTAGTTAGTGTAGTTAGTAACTACACTAACTACACTACACTATAAGCAAAAAAAAACTACAATACACTACACTATAAAAAAAAAAAAAATACACTACACTAACTATAAAAAAAAAAAAACTATAATACATTAACTACAAGAAAAAAAAAACTACACTATAAATACAAATTTTTCCTAAAAACTACACTAACTACACTACAAACAATACTCTGGCTATAGCTAAGCTATAAACTAAAACTATTAAAGTTCCCTTATTTATTCTAAGTTATACTATTACTCTTAGTAAGAGCTATTAAGCTATTTAGTAGTAATATAAGCATAAGAAATTAAGGGCGCTTAATTAATAATATAGTATAATAGGAGTTAAGATAAGTAATATTAAGAGTTAAGGGACTATTATATTACTTTTAGCTACTAGTAATACTAATTTATCTATAAGATTATCTCTTTAGTATCCCTTATAACCTAGTAAGGTATAAAGGCTTAATAAATAATATACTAACTATGCTTATCTAGGGTCTTTAAGTACTTAGGTTATTTTGCTTAATAGGATTACCTATGCCTAGAGACCTAATTAAAGTATAAACTATAATAATACCTAAAGACTTCTTACTATAGTATTATTTAACTAAGGCTATAGTAAGGTATATAAGAACCTTATATCTATATAAGGGAAATAAAAAAAAGGTCCTAATAGGACTAGAAGATAAAAATAAGCCTTTTTACCTATAGAGAGTAAAGTAGCTATTAAGAATAAGAGTGCCTAATAAAGTTATAAAGAGTAGTAATATCCTAATTATTATAAATAAAGAGAAGTATATTAAAAGTAATAATAATTTATCTAAGTTACCTTCTAATTCTAGAGATAATAATGCTAAGGATAATATATTTAAAGAAAAAATCACTAAGGGTAAGAAGACTAGAGGTAAAGCTAGTAAAAAGAAAAACCCTAGGGGTAATAATTATAAGGGTATAGGAGGTAGTAAAA
Organism: Epichloe festucae Fl1; assembly: GCA_003814445.1. NCBI lineage: Eukaryota > Fungi > Ascomycota > Sordariomycetes > Hypocreales > Clavicipitaceae > Epichloe > Epichloe festucae. The sequence goes on along the minus strand of CP031387.1, from coordinate 2,649,569 downwards.
GTAAAAAAACCAGAGGTAATAGTAATACTAGGGAAAGAGATAAAAATAGTAATAGAGGGAGAAAGAGTAATAGTAGCCCTAAGAGCACTATTAATAATAAGAGTAAAAAAGAAAGGCCTAATAATAATAAAAATAAGACTAGTAAGGGGGCTAGAGAAAGTAAGCCTCCTATAACTAATAATAATAATACTAAAGCTTTACCTAGGAGGCTAGCTAGGAATAGTATTAATAAGGAAAGAAAGCAAAAGAGAGATCTTACTAATATTAGAGGTCTATAACTATTACCTTTACCTCTATTATTACCTTTACTATAGTTATAAGGGAGAGTAAACCCCTTTATAAGTAAGTAGTTAACCCTTACCTTTACCTTTATATAAGTAATATAACTAGTTACTAATAAGAAGCTATAGTAAATTTAGGATATATTTTTGCTTAAGGATATTTATAACCCTAGGCTAAAACCTAATATATTAAACTTATTTACTATTCTATTAAACTATACTTTCTAAGTAAGTAATAAGGGTATAATACTAGTTTTAACTTACCTTAGTAAGATAATAGGAGTTACTGCTAAATACTAACTAGTTATAAACTTATAGGATTTAATAAAACTTACTAATAATTATAGAATTTATATCTCCCTAACTATATTTATCTTTAATAAGTATTATAACCTCTAGTTAAGGGGTGCCCCTTACTTATCTAAAGTCTAATATATAATAGCTAAGGAGTATAATAAAATAGTAAATAAATTTAAATTAAGGGCTAAGTAAAAGGCTTAACCCTTACTACTAAAATTACCTATATTACTACTACTACTACTAATTAAAGTATCTAAGGATTAGTTAAGTATCTTATTAGATCTTTACCCTTATAGTTAAGCTATAATTATACTAACTTAGTAGCCTTTAAAAATAAAAGCTTTAAGGTCTTAGCTTTATAAGAATTAATAAAAGTATAGTAAGAGTAAAATTAAAGCACTTAAGCTATTAGCTATAATATCTAAGGCCTATTGCCTAGTTTATACTACTCTTATAGAACTTAATAAATTAATTAATTACTACTAGAAAAATATTAAAGCTACTAGAATTAAGGGGTTATAGCTATAAGACTTAAAAGAAGCTAGTGAATTTCTAATATTAGTATTAAATAGAAAGAAGGGAGTCCTTATTTTCTAAGAGAGTTTTAAGTCTTTACCCCCTATGTAAAATAATAAATATATTAAAGGAACTATTAGCTAGCTAGGCTTATAGGCTAATGCCCTAGGAGGTAATTAGTCTATAGATTCTCTATTCTCTAAAGTAGTAGCTAAGTACTTATATAGAATTAAGGGAGGACTTTGCCCTCTAAGAGTACTAGAAAAGCTAGATATTTTAATTAGGATTAGAGATTACTTAATATAGCTAGGTAACTTAATAAGGCATAATTATCTATTTAAAAAGGCTTTTACTATTTATAAAGAGTTATTTACTAATTTTAAAGGAGAAACTAATAGACTATTAGCCTTATTAAATATAGAGATATTAGAAGTTATTATAATTATTAACTAACTATATTAGACTAAGATTAGAAGGGGAGAAATGCCTAATAGGTTAAGAGGCTAATAGTATAAGCTTATAAGTTAAGGAGAGGGATGCCTATAGTAATATTTAATGTTTTTTTTTTTAGGCTTATGGTTAGGGGCGACCACTAAGTGGTGGTGGACGTGATAGGTGGGGGCAGGTGCGAGGCACCTAGCCCACCTAGCATAAAAACCCCACCCGCAGATTTTTTTATCAGGGCTTTTCTTCCTCCTGGATTATCACCTCTAGAATTCAATTCGATTTGATTAAATCATCTAAAGCTTCGTTCCCGTGCATCAGTTCTTGAGCCATCACGAGCCACTCACATCACGTCGATTTTCATTGAAGACTATCTGGATGGATACTCCGTCCTCCGTGCCCGTTTGAACAAGAAGAGAGAATAATAATAAGTCTTTGCGCCCCTACCGTTCCATCGGTTGACTCAATTGTCGGCGACGCAATTCCCGAGCGAGCACCGAGGCTGTCGAGTCTTTTTTTTTTTTCATCGTCTTCATTTTCTTCTCTTTACCCGCCCGAGGCCCTTGACAACAACGTTGGCTTTCTCTTCCTGTCTCTTCCTTCACATCACATCCCACTTCGCTCTTCCAGCACAACAAGGTCTGCGCAGTCTTCCCCCTTTGTTCCCCAGTTGATGTATGGTGAGCAAGCACTGACTTTTCGCAGATGGCGTCCGCCACTCGTCATTTCGCCCGCGTGGCTGCCCGAACCACGGCCCGCAACACCTTTGCCGTCGCTCCTCGTCAGGCTTTCCGCCAGCAGGGCCGTCGATGGTATTCCTCGGAGCCCGCTGCCCAGAAGGGCTCTTCCACTTGGTTGTACCTGACTGGTGCTGCCGCCGCCGGTGGTCTTGGATTCTGGTACTGGTACACGGCCTCTGGCGCCCCATCCGCCGCCTCGAGCAAGATGGTCAACCCCACCAGGGAGGATTACCAGAAGGTGTACAACGAGATTGCCAGCCGTCTGGAGGAGCAGGACGATTATGACGATGGCAGCTACGGTCCCGTTCTACTGCGTCTCGCTTGGCACGCCAGCGGTACCTTCGATAAGGCCACCGGCACTGGCGGTAGCAACGGTGCCACCATGCGCTTTGCTCCCGAGTCTGACCACGGTGCCAATGCTGGTCTTCTCGCTGCCCGCAAATTCCTTGAACCTGTGAAGGGTAAGTACGTCTCTATTCGTTTGAGCCGTCGGAGGACCTCTTCGCTGGGTCTTCGACCTATACTCGTGCGCGGCGAGATCTTGGCGCTAATCTGGCGAGTTCAGAGAAGTTTCCCTGGATCACCTACTCTGATCTCTGGATTCTCGGCGGTGTTGCCGCCATCCAGGAGATGCAGGGTCCCATAATTCCTTACCGGCCTGGCCGCTCCGATCGTGATGCTTCAGCATGTACACCCGACGGTCGTCTGCCCGATGCTACCAAGGGCAGTGATCACCTCCGCAACATCTTCTACCGCATGGGATTCAACGACCAGGAGATTGTTGCCCTTTCTGGTGCCCACGCTCTCGGCCGCTGCCACACGGACCGATCTGGATTCGACGGCCCATGGACCTTCTCCCCCACCGTCTTGACCAACGATTACTACCGCCTCCTGGTCGAGGAGAAGTGGCAGCCAAAGAAGTGGAACGGTCCTAAGCAGGTAAGTCGCCTTTGTCGTTTGAGCGGTTCAAAAAAAACGGTTCAGTCCCTTCTCCTCTCCCCGAGCGAGCGCTTGCTGACACTTTGTTTCCCCCCTTATGCAGTATGAGGACCTAAAAACCAAGCAGCTCATGATGCTTCCCACAGATATGACTTTGGTACAGGACAAGAAGTTCAAGCCTATCACCGAGAAGTACGCCAAGGACAACGATCTGTTCTTCAAGGATTTCTCCGCTGTTGTCACCAAGCTGTTTGAACTTGGCGTTCCTTTTGCCGAGGGCACTGAGAACCAGCGCTGGACCATGAAGCCCACTTGGGACGAGACCAAATGAAGCATTCGAAAAGGATGAAAGAAATGGCGGGTAGAGCAAGAACAGACGCACACGATATGCGTTATAGAAAGCCACAAGTAGACGAATGGGTTTTTTTTTTTCCCCAAGACGATAGATTCCCCTCTAGACGGCAGGATGTATCAGGACTTCTCGGCTGAAGAGGTCGTGTGAGTTGGGAACAGAGCATCAGAGTCGATGCGATAGTTCCTTTGTACAGTATGCAATGCGTTTCTTTTGTTTATCTCCATTTGAACTTGGGTCGAACGCTTGTTTCAACGTTTTCATGTGATGGATGCTTGTTGTGAAGATGCATGTCTGTCTATTCGAACAGGAGATGAAGGCCTCCGACCTGTCCACCTCCTTGAGGCAGCAGGCCACGCAGAACAACACGGACCAGAGCTTCACGAGCGTGTCAAAAGATCCCCAACGTCTTATCTATGTACTATGGCACCGCTGGTTCTCCACCCACCAACGGCAGCGAGCCCAACAACGAGCAGGAACTCCACGATACCAAGTGCTGCGGGCAAGGCATGGCTCGACAACGACAAGACGCACGTACCGCGGCCGAATCCCATACTTCAACGCATCGGGCAGGGCAAGGGCTTATGCTGATGTCGCCGCCCTTGCGAGGCAGTCCCCCGTCGTCGTGGTCGTGGTGCGCGGCCTCGTCTCCCGTCTTTGCCGCCATCTTTCACTTGCTCAACAGTGATGGGGCTGTCAATGATGAATGTGAATAAAGAAGATGAAAACTGCAATCAACTGCAAAGGGCCCGCGTTAGTAATGTCTCAGCGCGTCACCATTCGGGTATCTTGACCTTTGTAAGAATCAGCGTCGAAGTGAATTGTAATTATTCAGCACCCTGGAAAAGTGACGTCATAGGTGTCCTACGTGGACTTTTGTGCGTCCCGCAATACACGCCTCCCTTATTACTCATTGATGGAGGGAAATAATTCGGGATACGGAGTTCTCCAGGAGGAGGAAGGGGGGGGGGGGGTGTTCCCTGATCATTTCAGATCGAGGCAAATTGCCGTGCCGGTGGCGGTGCCGGGCTCGATGCCGAGTTATTTGCGAGTAATCTACGGACTAGATGACGACTGATAGTTTCGCGGGACACACGGCGGGGCAAAAAAAAAAAAAAAAGCGAATTTATAAGCGTCTTCGATTGCTTCTAGCGCCCATGTAATACATGGCGGTATAAAGGAGTCGCTCGCCGTTCTGGCTTCTGGCTTTGGAAGACGGGACAAAAAGCTGCCCCTTTCATCTCGTAGCACTCTGCTCGCCCCAAGTCTCCAAAAATGGTTCACTTCGACCCTCGCAACAAGGGCCAGGCCGGCGTGTCCTTCTACACGCCTGCGCAGGATCCCGCCGCCGGCTCGGCTGCCGACGCGGCGTCCGCGCCGACTCTGTACAAGCCGTTGAAGCTGCGCTCTCTCGAGCTGCACAACCGCTTCGTCGTGTCGCCCATGTGCCAGTACAGCGCCGACAACGGCCACCTGACCGACTACCACCTTGTGCATCTGGGCCAGTTCGCCCTCCACGGCGCCGGGCTCGTCATGGTCGAGGCCACGGCCACGGAACCCCGCGGCCGCATCTCCCCTCAGGACTCTGGCCTCTGGCAGGACTCGCAGATGGAGCCGCTGCGTCGCATCGTCAACTACCTTCATAGCCAGAACACCAAAGCTGGGATTCAGCTTGCCCATGCTGGCCGCAAGGCGAGCACGCTTGCTCCGTGGATCGGAGGCTCTGTCCAAAAGGCCCTCGCCGATGAGGCCCATGGCGGCTGGCCCAGCGATGTCGTTGGTCCCAGTCCCATTCCATACGCCGAGGACCATGCCATGCCCAAGGAGCTCACGCTCGACGAGATCCAAGGTCTGGTCAAGAGCTTTGCTGAGTCGGCGCTTCGGGCTGTCAAAGCTGGCTTTGACATGATTGAGATTCACGGCGCCCACGGGTACCTGATTACTGAATTCCTGTCACCTTTGTCCAATGTACGTCTTCTCTTACTTTTGTGAAACTGAAGTAGACGCAGATGAAGAGAAACGAGGCAACAGACTAACACGTGGCTTCCTTTTTTTTTTTAGAAACGCAACGACGACTACGGGGGCAGCTTCGAAAACCGAGTCCGTTTCCTCCGCGAAATCATCCAAGCAGTCCGCGCCGTCATCCCAGAATCGATGCCCCTATGGTTGCGCATCTCTGCCACCGAATGGATGGAACACGCTGGCCAGCCCTCTTGGGACCTCGAGAGCAGCATTAAGCTCGCCAAGCTGCTCCCCGGCCTGGGCATCGATGTTCTCGACGTCAGCAGCGGCGGCAACAGCGCTGGCCAGAAGTTTCTGCGCGAGAAGACCTATCAGACTAACCTGGCCAGGGAGATCCGTCGGGCCCTCCGCGCCGACAACATCGACTTGATCATCGGGGCTGTCGGCAGCATTGACGCGCCCGAGTTTGCGCGAGATGTCGTGCAAGAAGGAGGGGACCAGTCGGCAGATCTGGTTTTGGTGGCTAGGCAGTTCTTGCGGGAGCCGGATTTCGTGCTGAATGTCGCGGAGAAGCTGGGTGTGCCTGTGAAGTGGCCGAACCAGTACCACATGGCTGAGCCCAAGGACGTTCATCAGGCATTCAAGCTCTGAGCTTGAGGAGTCAAGATCAGTAGTGGAGAAGGAGAGAGGGGCATACTAACTTATAAGAGGTTGCTCTGTTGTTGACTTTTCCGTGGTTCCTTTCAAGCGAGGTGCATTAGATGGGAATGACTCATGGCAATTCCACGTGTGCGCCGGACAGACAGCGCAATTGAGCAATTGCACAGTACAATAGACAATCATCTAGAGGAGAATCAACACATGTCGGGAATCCTAAAGCGTGGCGACTCGAGACCCTCCAATCAGCACCATTTCCTTATCACAAAGCTGTCCTCCGTCCGAGTTGCCCTGCACCAATGGTGTTTGGTGGTCCTGTCAGATCGGATAATATCAAGCTCACACACTACAATGTGTTCTGTTTGGCTTGGAACTGGCGCCAGAGTGTGGAGTCATCGCAGTGCACTGGCGTTGCCTTGTTGAGAGGACTGATTGTCGCTGAGGCCGGGTCTTTGCCTGGAAATATCCTCATCTGCTGGGCTGCGGCGTATTGACAGAAGCTCGACGTCTCTCTCGATGCCGCCCTGCCACAACTGCTGGAACTGATATTGTATTCCGGGGACAGCTATGTAATTGCAACTGTGGCCTTTGCCGGCAGTTGTCCCCTGCGCGACGCTGCATTTGGGCATGTGTGGCGAGCGGTGGCGACACAGCTGTCTCTATGCAATATTGACCCAGTGAAATTGGAATAGCAGTGCAGATACTGCTAATAGTGCATGAAGCGTCAATGCCATTTCTGCCACGCCAGCGGGGCAGAGCTGGGGGCGAGAGACCGGACGTCTCTTTTCCGTACTTGTCGAGTTTCGACAGTAATTACTTCGTTCTCCCGAGGGGATCGAATCCCCTGTCGCACCTTTCTTCCTGCCTGAGATAATATGTCTTGAGTAACCGAGCAGAGGCACCGGGCCAGCCCGTGATCAGCATTGGGAGGATTGATGGTCCCAGGGAAACGTGAAGTTGCCCGAGTGCTTGCCCATTTTCCCGCTCGAGTCCGATGGGTGTCTGGCGAGGCCGATTAATCTAAAAAAAAAAAAAAAGAGAGAGAGAAGGAAAAAACAAAAACCCAAATCGCCGGGCTCAGAGCCAGATGAAAAGCCTGGTATTAATATGTTCATGTCGTTCAGGTCGGGATTTGAATTTGGATTTGAAACTCGATTCCCTCACAAATCTGAATTGGATGCCCCACTCGCCTGTGGTCCCACGGATGCGAGGGCGTCGGTTGGTCGCACCAACATTCTATAGTGGGGCATGTGCCAATGCCGCTGCAACGTCTTAAAAGTAAGCTGTCAACTTGGGGAAAAGGGGACACTTGTTCAATTGGAACCGCGTCCTTGGCCTTTCGCCTCAGCGCCTTGTCTACTTCTAGGTACAAAACCTCCCCGTCCCATCATCCCCTCGACGCAAGCATTCTCTTCATTCCCCTTCCCATCCCCATCCACATAATAAGCCCCCCTTGTTCTTTGTGGCTTCCAGACCGGGCTTTGGAAAAGGTTTCGTCCATCATCCCTTTTCTTACTTGTAATACTTCGCTTTCGGCACATCTAGCGTAGCTCTCTAGCTTGCCGGCTCCTCCGCATCATGCATCACAAGAAAATCGCCTTCGGCCTCTTGGCCGCTTTGGCTTCCCTGGCTTCCGCTGAGGACAAGTCAGATGTTCACCAGCTCACCGAGAAGACCTTCGACGACTTCGTCAAGGCCAACCCCTTGGTCCTTGCTGAATGTAAGTTTCTTGCCTGTTACACTCCATGAACGGTGCTACTCCTTACTACGTCGTCACTCTACTCTCAAGCGTCCATCGACGCTGACTTGATTATTCCGTCTAGTCTTTGCTCCCTGGTGCGGACACTGCAAGGCTCTCGCCCCCGAGTACGAGGAGGCCGCTACCTCTCTGAAGGAGAAGAGCATCAAACTTGCCAAGATTGACTGTACAGAAGAGGCCGACCTTTGCCAGAAGCACGGTGTTGAGGGCTATCCCACCCTCAAGGTCTTCCGCGGCCTTGACATCGTGGCCCCCTACAACGGCCCGCGCAAGGCTGCTGGCATCACCTCTTACATGGTGAAGCAGTCCCTGCCTGCCGTCTCCTCTCTTACCAAGAGCACTCTCGAGGAATTCAAGACTGCTGATGAGGTTGTTCTCGTCGCTTACATTGCCGCTGATGACAAGATCTCCAACAAGACATTCACTAGCGTTGCTGAGAAGCTCCGCGACAACTACCTCTTCGGCGGAGTCAATGACGCCGCTGTTGCCGAGGCTGAGGGCGTCAAATTTCCCTCTATTGTTCTGTATAAGTCTTTTGACGAGGGCAAAAACACCTTCACCGACAAGTTCGACCTGGAGACCATCGAGAAGTTCGCCAGGACATCCGCCACCCGTCTTTTTGGTGAGGTCGGCCCTGAGACCTACGCTACCTACATGTCTGCCGGTATTCCCCTGGCCTACATCTTTGCCGAGACCCAGGAGGAGCGTGACAGCTTGAGCGAGGACCTCAAACCCATTGCTGAGAAGTACAAGGGCAAGATTAACTTTGCCACCATTGATGCCAAGGAGTTTGGCGCCCACGCCCGAAACGTGAACCTGAAGACCGATGTATTCCCAGCCTTTGCCATCCACGAGATCGGCAAGAACCTGAAATTCCCCTTTGACCAGGAGCTGAAGATCACCAAGGAAGCCATCGCCAAATTCGTTGATGACTACTCCGCTGGTAAGATTGAGGCCAGCATCAAGTCCGAGCCTATTCCCGAGAAGCAGGATGGCCCCGTCGCAGTCATCGTAGCCAAGAATTACGAGAAGATTGCTTTGGATGACAAGAAGGACGTCCTGGTTGAGTTCTACGCCCCGTGGTGCGGTCACTGCAAGGCTCTGGCCCCCAAATACGACCAACTCGGGGAAGCCTACGGCAAGAGCGAGTTCAAGGACAAGGTCGTCATTGCCAAGGTCGATGCCACCCTCAACGATGTTCCTGATGACATTACTGGATTCCCTACCATTAAGCTGTTCCCCGCTGGCGCCAAGGACGCTCCCGTCACCTTCAACGGTGCACGTACTGTTAAGGACTTGATCAAGTTTATCGAGGAGAACGGCAAGTACAAGGCCTCCGTGCCTTTCGAAGAGGAGGAGGCTACCGAGGACGCTGCTCCCGCTGCTCCCGCTGCTTCTGAGGAGAAGGATACGGCTGAGAAGGATGTTGAGGACCATGACGAGCTGTAAACGTGGTGATGGATTTTGTGATGACGGTATACCAACTCCAAAAAGGAGGGAAATTATTGCCTTTTATGAATGTCCCGGGCGTAGGTTTCTGTTAAATTTTCTGGTTTTACTGGGTTGGCTTGACAATCAAGCTTCATAGCTTCTATGGTAGCATTCATGGAAGCTCTGAGTGATTAAAATATCACATCACGTACATGATTCTTGACTTCTGACCTCAGATCCTCTCGTGTGTAGCTTAGCATAGATTTGAATCTGGACGTTCATTTGTGACGAGCTTATTACAGGCTTCAGCAAATGCTGACAAAAATGTGGCACTCATCTGAGCATTCTGGCGGCACTCGCTTTAGCAGCTTCCGAGGACATGCCCATCCTCACCATTCGTTGTCTGAGGAATTACACATACAGCTGTTACACACACGCGATCCTCAACCTTCATTCATTTCTTCTCTTGCGTTCTTTGTTCCAAAGCCTTCACGTAATTCGTCAGACGGTTAACCGAAGCTTGCAAGGTCTATCCCAAGTTAGCTTGAAAACAGTCCGCACAACGTATTCGAGCCGTCACGACATCAACGGCAGTACATATCGCGTTCGAGAAGGGAGGTAGGCCAACATATATGTCTTCAGTGAGAAGATCGTTCGATGCCCTGTACTCTTGGAGAAGGTAAGTGTACACGGCGCTACCGGCAAGAACAGAGCCGAACATGAAGCCGAAAAGCCTGTCTCGCATCGCAACACACACATTGGTCAACAACTCTTTCCATGAGAAAACAGATGCCCTTCATGAGATGAACTCGTTGGGCCACCATCGTCGGGACATAGAATCAAAGCTTACCCTCCTCGGAAAGCTCCCATCGGCCGCTTAGGTGGAAGGGGCGCATCGGCCATTCGTCGAGCGGATGTGCTGAAAGTGCGCGCGGCCATAGCACGAGTGGTGCTGAAGGCCAGTGTGGAGGTTCCCAGCATCGTGAAGGTCGCAAAGGTTGGCTCGGGGGCAAGCAGAGTTGCGTGATGTCTGGTAGATGAGAGGCAAAGAAGGATGTGATGAGAGACAAGTTGCATGGGCCCACTTGATTGGACAGGCCGACCTAATAGTTAGAGTAGTAATAATAGAGGGAGCTTGGAACGGTCATGGCGGCGGATTTTTCCGGCCCTGCATCACAGTCGACGCCAATTGCACAACAGCTCCTTCTGTGCCTTTGACACGCGCCTCTCTCAATCTCGAGATTAATCGAGACAGGAAAAACCACTATAGTTTTTTGCCAAAACGCCCTCGACAACTCATTCTTTAATTTTGGTACAACGCGCCACTCCGGCTCCCCTTCTTCAAGGAGCATCATGAATAATTTCGGCGTCATCGAGCTTGCCAGCACTCGAACGACTTCCGCGCCAGGATGGGCTTATGTGCCAGATACTGCCATTGCTGCAGGCTCGGCTGGCATCCAACCTGCAAACAGGAAGCGGGCGCGTAACCCTACTGGTGGTGGGCCGAGTCTGAGTGATCTGACAGCAAGGCAAGAGGCCAAGATACGGAAGGAGGTGGAGGGTCTGGAAAAAGATGGCAACAAGGATAATACTATACCATTGCCGGTGAAGAGTGGACGAGGTAAACGATAAACGCCTTGTCTCAATAACAATGTCCTTCGTGTGATCTAACGCTGACTCGGCTTCTGTTGCAAAAACAGCCCCAACTAAATTCACGCCCAACGTTCGCAAAGTCATGCAATCCCAGAAAACGTTCGCAAACCACTTAGACGACTACCTCGCGCTCCAGGCCCTGACCGAAGCGAATTCTGCAGCGAGCAAACGTCCCGGAGGCAACAAGAAGGATGCAGCTGCCTCGACACCGAAGCCATCTGTGTCCGAAGACGTGGCAATGTCGAATGCGACCGACTTGCCGCCCGTTTTACCACCGCCGTATAGAGATCCACCTGCTTCGCTCCCAGGCGACAATGATGCCTTGCTCATGTCACGCGTGCCAGAGATGCCGTCGGATGACGAGCTGCGCAAGTTGTTGTCCCAGCCGCCGTTGCCGTACCTAGAGGCATTGGGGAATCTGGATGAAACGTATCCGAGGAGAGTATTTTGCGAGGTCTGTGGCTATTGGGGGCGCGTGAGGTGTTTGAAATGCGGCACAAGGGTTTGTGCCCTGGATTGTCTGGAGACGCACCGGGAGGAGTGTGTGACGAGATATGGCATTTGAAGAGGGCCGGTTTGTCATTGTGAGTTGGCAGCAAAATCTCCTTTCACATTTCCTCTGGAATAAAGACTCGTTTTTGAACATCAACAGCTTAGAGGGCCTAACGGATCATGTCTACGAAGTCCCTCAGTCGCCGCTTAATTGCAATGACTTCTGCTGGGCAACGAAGGCGTCCCCTCATTACGCCTCTAATAACAAGAGAAGAATAACAAGAGAAGAATAACAAGAGAAGGATTAGGGTTCCAACTCCGAGTCCTCGCTCCAAACGGTGGAATTGCACTTAGCAGAGGTTCTCCGGACCGCCGCAATCCTAGCCATAACGCCTCTGCGAGGTAACTGCTCCTAGAGCCTGTCAGTCCTTTTTTTTTTGGTGTTTTCGTTTGATTGATAGCGCTTCGAGGGAATGGTTGGCGTTTTGTGGTGTGTAAATTACGCATGATACCCAAGCAGCACTTCCTCACTTGTCGAGATGTATCTGGGGAGATAATAGAAGAATGACAGCTGTCTCATGAATATATCCTCTGTGAAGTTGTGTTCAACATTGCTTACTGGCAGACAGTGTAGGGGAATGACCGGAGCAACCCGAGGATCCTCCGCCGCACATCGGCAGCGAGTAAAATACCTGAGTCACCCCACCTTCGTACCACTCATCAGGGAGTCAAGGGTATCCTGCCCCTCCACGCAAAGTAAAACCTTCCCTCGAAAACCCAAGCCCCCGAATTGATTTAAACGCCAGCGAGAAAAACACCCCCTCACCCGTGTTTCTTTCTCGCCTGCATTGTCCGATTCCTTACGCGACGCCCGAGTAAAACTGCTTCTCGAAACATGTCGTCTGAACAAGTTGATGTTCCCAAGGCGGCCGAGGGTGCTTCCGCGCAGCAGAGTCTGCCCTCGCGGCCGGCCAAGCAGCCCAAGGAGAAGGGGGCTAAAGGCGGCAAGAATTCTGGTCTTGAGGTACAGAAATAGAGAAGACAGGAACAGCTTCTTTGCAAGGCTCGCCAAGGGTTAAGCGCAGGAGTCGAGAAAGAGACAAAGAGAGAGATTCTGACTGACGTGATTGATGTAGCTTCCAGAACTCCCAGAGTTTATCCAGCACCGATTAGATATTTTCGACAAGATAAAGGCTAGGCAAGATGCGGAAATTGCTGGTGCGTATCATGGGAGTGCTTTGCGACCAAGTTCACGGAACAGAGTGGACTGACATGATTTGAACCATTGGCAGCCAAGCCCCGCGAGGAAATTACCATTATCCTGCCCAATGGAAAGGAAGAAAAGGGCACATCGTGGGAGACCACGCCTCTTATGATTGCCAAGGGCATTTCAAAGTCACTTCTCGAACGCACAGTCATTACCAAGGTTGATGGGGAGTTGTGGGATCTAACGAGGCCGATCGAGAAGAGCTGCAAGCTCGAATTTATTGATTTCGAGAGCGAGGAGGGCAAGGCCGTTTTCTGGCATTCGTCCGCCCATATCTTGGGCGAGGCTTGTGAAAGACGCTACGGCTGTTTTCTCTGTAATGGACCTCCTACGAAGGATCCCCCTGGCTTTTACTATGACATGGCCAATATGGAAGGGTAACCCCCCCCCCCCTCCCTCTCTCTTCTACCATGCTATCCTTGACCAGGATGAAATGAACTGAGCTTGCTAACATTCTTCCAGCCAAGCCGTTGCTGAAGAGGACAAGAAGGCCCTCGAAACCATTGCTAATTCCATCATCAAGGAGAAGCAGCCTTTTGTTCGTCTTGAGATGACCAAGGATGAATTACTTGAGATGTTCAAGTACAGCAAGTACAAGGAGTACTTCATAAACCAGCGGGTGCCAAATGACACCAAGTCTACCGTCTACCGATGCGGTCCTCTTATCGATTTGTGCCGTGGCCCTCACGTGCCTAATACCGGCAACATCAAGGCGTTCTCTGTCCTAAGAGTAAGATTTCGCTAAAGTTCCCAGCTCTTAGAGTTGAGGCAATACTTTCATGGTGTGACTGACAAGCCGTCTTAGAATTCTGCCGCATACTGGCTAGGTGACAGCAAAAATGAGTCTGTGCAGCGAATTGCTGGCATCTCCTTCCCCGACAAGACCGCCCTCGCCGAATACAAAAAGTTCCTGGAGGAAGCTGCCAAGCGCAACCACCGCAAGATCGGCCAGGACCAGAAACTCTTCTTCTGGGACGAGATGTCTCCTGGCTCCACCTTCTGGCTGCCTCATGGTACCCGCATCTACGAGTCCTTGATGACTCTGATCAAGGGTGAATACAGAAAACGAGGCTTTCAGGAGGTCATGTCTCCCAACATGTACAAGTCCGACCTCTGGAAAGTCTCCGGACACTGGAACCATTATGAAGACGGCATGTTCACTTTTGATGTAGAGAAGGAGAAATTCGGACTGAAGCCCATGAACTGCCCTGGCCACTGCAAGATCTTCAATCACTCCGACGTCACCTACAAAGACTTGCCATGGCGTATGGCTGATTTCGGTGTTCTTCACCGTAACGAGTTCTCTGGAGCTCTGTCTGGCCTCACGCGTGTGCGCCGATTCCAGCAGGACGACGCTCATATTTTCTGCACGATTTCTCAGGCATGTTGAGTCCTAGAGATGACTAGCTTTTTCGAAACCATGGTTATAGGCTAACTGCGAAACATAGATCCAACAAGAAATTGAAGGCGCCTTCGACTTCTTGTACAGCATTTACGGTCTGTTTGGCTTCGAATTCAAGCTGAAGTTGTCTACGCGCCCAGAGAAGTTCATTGGTGACGTTGCAGTGTGGGACATGGCTGAGGCCAATCTCAAGGATGCTCTAGATTCTTTCACGCAGAAGATTGGTTCCCAGTGGGAGGAGAACCCCGGCGACGGCGCCTTCTACGGCCCCAAGATTGATATCACTGTGTACGATGCCCTAAGACGAGACTTCCAGTGCGGCACGATCCAGCTGGATTTCAACTTGCCTAAGCGATTCAAGCTGCGATACGTCCAGGGTAAGGACGAGCCGCCTGCCGAGGGAGCTGGTGTGGAGGAGGACCTGCCTGCTGGCTATGCCAGACCAGTCATGATTCATCGTGCCGTTCTTGGCAGTTTTGAGCGCATGATCGGTATTCTCACAGAGCACTTTGCTGGCAAGTGGCCGTTCTGGCTCAGCCCCCGGCAGGTGCTGGTAGTGCCTGTCATGCCTGCGGTGAATGACTACGCCAAGGAAGTTCAAAAGATGTGCTACGAGAAGGGCCTGTTTGCCGACGTCGACCTAAGCGGAAACACGTTCCAAAAGAAGATTCGAACTGGCCAGCTGGACCAGTACAACTTCATCTTCGGTAAGTTCTCACCGGTGTGGGGTCGTTCGTGCGAACCGTCAGCCTTGGGCCCTCTTTCGGGCCAAAATCCATGTGCATGACATTTGAAACCACTATTTTGCCATGTTCATGTTTGCTAACGAGTTTGCCTTTTCACAACACTGTAGTCGTCGGCGCCGAGGAAGAAAAATCACGCACGGTCAACATCCGCAACCGTGATGATCAAAGCACCCAGAACAAGGGCGAGCTGATCCCTCTTTGTGAGGCGCTTGACCACATGATCAAGCTCAAGGACGAGAGACGGATCTCCAACAAGTTTTAAAGGATACGTGCACGTTGGCAGCCGTGAAGTAGATGTCTAAGTTTCTTTTACTCGACCTTCTATGACGGAGCACTAGTCCTGCTTGCCTCCTTATCCGTTAAGATCTACCGATGGTAAAATATAAGGATGAACAGGCCGCCATCACCACCATCACTGATACACCACCGAATCCACTGCCGGCAGCCAGGAAAGGAACGATGGATAATACGACACACCGGCACTTGTTGAGCAGGCGTCACAATAAAGGTGGAGCAATGGTGGACAGGGTGTGATTGGTCATATTCCCGGGGTATCCACGGAGTACGGAGTAACAAGCAAGGAGCAAGAGAAAAGAGGCAACATGGGTTTTTTTAGTACTCGCTGGTAATACGAAACAAAACCACGTATCTTTTCTGCTCAATTGGCATCGCTGCGCCGAACCATGTTTTCACCAAAAGAAAAGAAAGATAGGGGCCAGGGGAGGGGGGGGGGAACACGGTCGGAGAAGAGCCCATGACAAGAAAAGGGGAGTAACTTCAACTTCGTCAGGCCATGCATGATTGGCGTTGTGGAAGAACAAATCCCGACTTAGATATGACAAGTCACGGGGTAAGAATGTGCCGCTCCCTGATGATTCCCTCTGACCTGACACCATTCTCGCCATGTATGTACTTGAGCTGTTCCAGGGGATCGATTCCTGGCTAACCTCGTATTCACTTTTCTCCTTCTGGTGTAGAGTCTCTCGTGCATTATTTATTTTTAATTTTTTTGCACCGGTCTGGACCAGATGACGGCTGGGGTGGCCAACAAGCTCTTCTGTTGTGGAGTGCGTGCCGTCCCAGAGTGGATCGAAGGAGGGGGGTGAAAATTCGCCGAGTGGTACTCCGTAGATGGATTCTCAAAGTACAACGTAACGCCGTTGCTCGTTAGTGGAGCTGGAGAGAGAGGCAAAGAAGGCTCAACCCGCAGGTGCAGGTGGTGATTTGAACTGCAACGACAAGACGCAAGAGAGGGCGTGAGAGTGTGAGGGTGTGGTTCATCAGAGACAAGGGGCTTGCTTGCTACGGATACGGAGTACTTGGGTACGAGAAGTCGAAGAAAAGAAGAGTGGAAACAGCTCGTATTTACTGAATGAAGGCGTGTGAGCGACAGGAGACATTCTGGTTTGAATGGGCACAATTATTAGCCAACTGGTGGGTGGGCTTCTTACGATGCAGGGAAAGTCGAGACTTGTTATCGATGATGTATCCAAGGTCATCTGATGCTGATACTCTGAGAATCCTCCAGGTTGCAGGTGGCAAGTGTCGGACTGACACCCCCAGAAGAAGAAGAGGAAGAGCTCTGGCTGGAACGGAACGCTCATTCTGGCTTGTGCGACGTGGGCTTGGAAAAGTTCTGGGAGGTTGACAAAAGCGTCATCTGTCATATTTACACAGTGGTCGGTCGGTGGCGGGGGTCTTGACGAAAAAGTGTCGTCTTCCAGTGAAACCCGAATTCTACAAAATGCCATGATATCGTTTTCATTTATCAAGCCCCTTGGGTGGAAAATGTCAAAGCTCGAATGCCTCATCCGCTGACAAAGTGGATGAGATGTAGAGCGCTTTCTTGCCGAGTTATTACGCCGTACCTCGAATCGACAAGACAAGACGAACCCACTTTTGAAAGATGCGCCAATTGGAGCCCGCGACAGATACCAAGATCAGACTAGTGGAAACTTGCTGACTTGTGATGCCCGAGCATGAAAAATGAAAGGGACAACCAAGTTCAGCCTTGATTAGTTCCTTATTGTCTACGGACTACATGACGACATTGTGGTGTTTTCGCCACCCAGGCTTCATCGGTGGAATATGTGCTGGAACATCCAGAATGTAACAAATGTGTATGAAAAAGGTACCACTCGATAAGTAAAATCATGAGCGATCAAGGATAAGTGATTAGGCTGGAAGGGAAAGGAGTATGTTTGCAGTTTGCAGTGAGCAACAGACAGCCGGTGTGTCTGGCTGGCTGGCACCTGGCTGGCACCTGGGATGGCACCTGGCCGGCACCTGGCTGGCACCCCGTGACGGCATTGTCACCGAGTTGTAGGAATTGAAGCCCATGCATGACCCCTGCTTTGTCATATTGACCATATTGAACCATATTGTTGACCATATTGACCAGGACAGGCTTTTGTTGCCCTGCAGGCTTGCATCATCTGTTAACAATTCGTCCCGTCTCTCAATGTCAAGCATGTCAAGCCACAGGCTGTATCCTGGCAACTCTGCAGGGCACTGAGCAGACATCCGATCACCGTTACTAGCGCGCGTGCACTTTGACGCCGAGCAAACCTTTGCCCGTCCGAGACAGGCACGTTGTGAGGGGCGTCGGCTATTGTACGGATTAATACTGACGATATAATAGGATGTTGCCGCTGCTAGAACTGGCATTGACAAAGCGGCATATATTGGTCACGGAGGCTTCTCCGGATGGATCCCACTGACAAGTTCTCCTTCAAAACCATCTTCTACCCAGCTCCATAATATTCAGGCTTTTCTTTGCTCGACCTACTAGCTACCCCTCTGGGTGATTCCACGTCGCACACGCCTTTAGATTTCTGACATGCAACAAGCGTCGCCTACTCGTGGGTTGATAGCATGCTGCCCTGCCAGCGGATAGTCCAATCCCTCGGCCGTGCCAACACCAGATCTCATCGCTTGACTGCGCATCAGCCAGACCCGATCTATGCAGGGAATTTTTGACTTGCAGAGGGCAGAGGGCAGAGGGCAGAGGGCAGAAGAAGAGGAGGACAGAAGCAGAGAGAGCAAAAACAAAAAAACCACATCCTGATATCCTCTTCGTACGCCGCCGTCGAAAGCAAACAAGCATCCGACTTACCGACAGCTGGAACGGCGGGGAGACTGGGGGAGACAGACGGTCGCTCCCCGTTGCGAAACGGAACCACCAAGAAGAGGCGGAGCCACAACATCGACAAAAGAGTAGCAGCAATTGTCGCAAAAAGCAAGCACATATTGTGACACACATGTTGTGACACATCAGACATACCACGACTGTACTCCGTACTTGGCCTAGTGACCGCGCAGATTGGCTTGAGCAGCGAAGCTCTGGAACGCAGTAGGCCGGCCGGCTAGCTTTGGCTTTCGGCCAGGTGCACAGGCTGTTTAAATATACTCACTCCAAAGAGCCCCCCCCCGCTTATTGTAGAGGCTGCCGTCATGCATTCGCCATCAGACCCAGCGGATCAGGGTCGCGGCGACTCTGTCAGGCCGCAACAGGATGAAGAGGGCCCTCACAAACGAGGAGATTGCGCCAGAGTCGGCTCACCTTTCGAGGACCAATACGACCACGACAGTACCAACGTTGATATTTCTGGTGCGGGCACGCTGATGACAGATGCCCGACTCAACTTGCTAGGCACCACCTTGTCGAACCACATCCATGGAAGCTCTTTCCCCTTCCATCACCAATCGCAATTTCCAGGATCTTCTGATGAGGACGATGAAGAGGAAATGGGCGACATGGAAGGCGGTGCATCTCTCGATCAAGTCCTGTTTACAACTCAGCAGCCCGAGGCTTATCTAGGTTCATTCGCAAGTGGTACGACTACTGAAAACGACTACGAAGAGTCGGATGACAGCTGTTCAGAACTGTCCGACGCCATTAATACAAGCGCCCACCAACAAACAGACGGCGATGAGCCGGTTGCTTTTCAGTCCCCCAACCCATATGTCAACTTTAACGGCCCTCCCAATTTCCCCTTACAAGTGCATACACTCTACGGTGCGGCCCTGATGGTAGGTGCTGAATTCCCCGCTGCGGCCTGGAGCGAAGGCTCATGGCCCGACGCTGGCAACGCCGGCCCGCAAGGATCTGATCCCGTGGCCGAAGCTCATATACTCGGCCTTGGCGATGCAGTGGATCTCTTACCACCCGTTCAACTTAGCAATCCCAACCCTACCATCCCTGGATCCGAAAATCTCGGCCTCGTGGACTTTCTCCGCAACTGGGCACACCATGGAGGCTATACGCATGCTACCCGATCTCGGCCACCACACCTCCATCAAGTTTTGAAGCAAGCGGGCACGGACATCACCGAAGTAAACTATTCAGATCTTGATGGGGATCATTGCGATTTTCAAGCATTAAATTGGTCAAACATGGAAACCACCCGAAACGCAGCAAGGGTCAGGAGATGTCGGACCTACAAAAACTACGTAAATCGGCCCGGATCAGATGTCCTCACGGTATGTTCCTGTTGTTCCTGTTGTTCCATCAATTGTATCATTATGCTCATGTTCTCCGCAGCCTCACCTTCAAGATGCTGGCGTTCCCTCGTCTGAGAGCTTCTTCCGGTTCAGAAGAATGACCATTCGTCGCGATGTTCATCTGGCACACTTTCAACTTCGGAGTGTACTTGCTTGCCCCTCGCGAACATATGCATTTTACCCCGGTCCGATGGGGATAAATAGGATCAATACAGTCTCCCGGAAGACTGAGTGCGTGATGAGTATGCGCGACTATCCTGCCACGGGAGGTGCTATATTAGCTCTTGATGCTGGATGCGGTGTGCTGGTGGGTGGGACTTTCAACGGGTACTACTATCTGAAGCCGCTGGATTGCGGCGAGAAGACGAAGTTCAACGAAGGGCAAATTACATCAGACTTCAGCGGCATCACCAATCATATCAAAGTCTATCAACCCAGGCGGTCGTCCGGTCCTGTGGCCGCCATTGCCAGTAATGATTGTGGATTTCGCGTCATGGATCTCACCACGGAGCACTTCATCTCGGAGAACATGTATCCGTTTGCTCTGAATTGTTCGGCGTTATCACCAGACCACCGATTACGGGTAGTTGTAGGCGACCACTCCAGTGTTCTCATCACCAACGCAGACACGGGCGAGATCCTGCAAGAGCTGTCGGGCCATCGCGACTATGGGTTCGCATGCGATTGGTCCGAAGACGGATGGACGGTGGCGACTGGTTTCCAGGACCGTGGGGTGAAGATTTGGGACGCACGCAAATGGTGCAACTCGAGTGGTATCAGCACGCCCCTCTGCACTATACGTTCCGAGATGGCCAGCGTACGCGGCCTGCGATTCTCACCTCTGGGGAGCGGTCGGCCCGTTCTCGTGGCAGCCGAAGAGACGGACTACGTCAATTTCATCGATGCGCAAACGTTTTCCTCCAAGCAGACTGTTGACGTGTTTGGAGAGATTGGCGGTGTTTCCTTCACCAACGAGGGTCAGAACTTGAACATACTATTTTGCGACAGGCATCGAGGCGGGCTGTTGCAATTGGAGCGATGTGGTCGCCGACCCGAACCCGTGCTTGACCGTGTCTGGCTGCCAAATTCGCCTCGATTTCGATCTTTGGCGCATAATGACGATGATTCCTTTGGACGCAAATTTGGCAGAAGCCGCCGACCGGCTCTGCTCGATAATGATCTCCTACCTTTCTAAACAACAAGACCATGAATACCCCGGACACAATTACCACAGCCAGTGACGATGCCACGACAGAAATAGAACAGAAAAAAAGCACATTCAACATTCTCCCCCCTTTGACTTTTTTTTTTATCTCCTCCTTTTTTTCTCTTCTCTTCTCTTTTCTTTGATCAGTTAAACGCGTCCACATGCATACGTCGGCTACCATTGCGCTGACGCCATCACACTATACGGTTCCCCTCCTCAGCATTATACCCTCGGACATTCGGGGCATGCATATATCCCTTTGTGTAGCATGTTGCACTTTAGTTAGTCATGTCGTTACATTCGGTAATGGTATTGATAAATTTTTTTTTTCGTAAATAAACCTAGTCAGCACACGAGCGGGCACACAGTAAATCTCGGCTCTAACAAAGTTAATCTCGTATCCAGGGTGGAGCCTTTGACTGGCAGAATGGCTTATGCTTAGTGTTAGGGAGAGCGCCCTTAAAGCTTAGGTTATATAAGGGCAGCGCGTATTAATAGGGATAAAACGTAAGGTTAAATATTAGTAAATACAATATATTAGATATACCTTCTTACACTAGTTATTACTATAGCACACTGTGTACCTTTAAGGTATAAAAGTCAGGTGCTGTCTGCACCTCTGATTGATCAAATCGAACGTTTTCTATCATCTACATCGACCCCTACCTTGACACTTAGCATATGCAACTTACAGTGTATAAATATAGGGCATATGCCAGATTATACCACTATATTGTAGGGCATATACTACCTATAACCCCTATAACTAACCGACTAACTAACTAACTAACTAACTAACTAACAGATTAACAAATTAAACAAATAGAATCAATAAAATAAATTAAACAAATAGAATCAATAAAATAAATTAAACAAATAGAATCAATAAAATAAATAGAATAAATAGAATAAATAGAATAAATAGAATAAATAGAATAAATAGAATAAATAGAATAAATAGAATAAATAGAATAAATAGAATAAATAGAATAAATAGAATAAATAGAATAAATAGAATAAATAGAATAAATAGAATAAATAGAATAAATAGAATAAATAGAATAAATAGAATAAATAGAATAAATAGAATAAATAGAATAAATAGAATAAATAGAATAAATAGAATAAATAGAATAAATAGAATAAATAGAATAAATAGAATAAATAGAATAAATAGAATAAATAGAATAAATAGAATAAATAGAATAAATAGAATAAATAGAATAAATAGAATAAATAGAATAAATAGAATAAATAGAATAAATAGAATAAATAGAATAAATAGAATAAATAGAATAAATAGAATAAATAGAATAAATAGAATAAATAGAATAAATAGAATAAATAGAATAAATAGAATAAATAGAATAAATAGAATAAATAGAATAAATAGAAGTGCGTGTTGCGGGGAGAGGAGGGGAGGGGAGACGTACTGTCACGGCTTGCACTAAAAGATTGTAAACGAAGTAATGGCTAAGACTATTGCAGTTACTACTAGGCAGATGCTAGCTAGGGCAGGTGCGTGAAGGTTTTAATCTCTAACCTAGCACTAATAATATGCGTAGTCTTTAATAAATACCTCGCTTTATAAGCACGTGGCTATCTTATAGCTAGCTAGTCTCTTTATTATTCACATGGCCTAAAGGTTCTCCGAAGACCCGCTTCAATGAACATCCTATCTCTAACCTCTGCGCTCCTGACACGTACATACATATATATATGTATCTATGTATGTATGTACAGAGTTTGTTGAAGATATCGCAGCCCCACATCTTAGCCATCCCTTCTTCATACCTCTTCCGTTTGTTGACGCAGCTTCCCGCATCTCGTTTGTTATCGCGATTCATCGTAGGCTTCGTTTGTTAAAGACGTCGATTCACTTGTTTGATAGACACACTTGTTTGATAGACCTTCTGTTGATGAGGTCCGGCCGGGCTAGCGTATGGAAATCCCCTCTTGTGCAGTTGCCCGTATCGGGAAACCCCAGACAACAACCTACCTGGATGCTACCTTGTCAGACAAGTGTCTGCACTTCTTTAGAGTTAAAGGAGACCCACCGGCTCGCGATGAAATTCTAATGTAAGCCATTCCCCCACTTTGCTAAAACTACGGACATACGCCTCTGTCCACATTGAGTAATCGGCGAGTACCTCACGTGAGGCGCAGGTTATCCGGAAGACTTGTAGCTACATACAATCTGTGCCAAGCCCCAGAAAAAATTCATATTCTAAAATCATCCACATAGCTTATAGTATCTTAGCACGAGTTCGCACTTACAGTCAATCAGTCAATCGGTCGGTCGGTTGACGGTCAATTGGTCAATTAGTCAGGAAAGTCGCGGACACCAAAAGAGGAAAATTTTTAGTAGCAACCCTTTTTGCCCGGGTACCACACACAGGCGAGGTCAGGGCGGGGATTTATCATTACATACTCCGTAGAAGGTTACGTAACTTGCAGCATTATGTAAAAGCTGTTTTTTTTTTCCCCCGTCCATCTGGCTCACATGACTTTGCCAATTGTGCATGAAACAAATTTGCACTGATTCGTTGCCGCTCCACTGCCGCGTCACATCTCATCTCATCTCATCGCATCGCATCGCATCGCATCGCATTATTGCATCCGCATCCGCATCCGCATCCGCATCCGCCGGTCGGTGGCCATGTGTCCTACTCCGTATTACCCGTGTATGACAGACACCAGGGAGCGTCCAACAACAAACGTGACATGGACAAGTGGTGCGACGCAAAAAGATGTCATCACATCACCATGGAGTCAACGTGGTCGAAAGGGGGTGGACAGAAAAAAGAAAAAAAGAAAACCAGACGTTTAGTTTTTTGTCTCGATGAAGCCCCATCCCATGCATGCATGCATTTGCCCTGCGGTTGGTGGTGGCCGCTGTGCAGCAAGCACCCTTGCTCTTTTTTTATTCGGCAAGGGGGAGGGAACCACACACACACACCCTTCTTATCGGACGGTGGTGCTCGCAGCCCGATTCTTTTTCCTCCTCCTTGTTCATTCTTGTCCGTCTTTTCGATTCGCCAAGGCTTAGTTCCTTGCAGGTCGCATCCTGTGAAGAAGCTGGTGTCAGGGCAGACGGGAACAGTGACTTGACATTGGCACCTGCAGTAAGCAAGCAGAGAGAAGGAAAGAAATAAATAAATAAATTCAACATGGAAAAGCAAGAACCCAACGGCTGGGCGACAAAGGTTGCAGCATAGTGAGAAGAATCCACGCTTCTGATAAAGAAGTCATCTGTTCCATCCAAGGAAGAAGAAATGCCAGCACAATGTAAAATGCTCTCTGCTCACGTGAAGCCGCACGTCCCCCGTCCATGCCGCATTACGGAATAATAGCACGCTCTCAGTTTCTTTTCAAACAGCCCACATTCACAGGCAGAACCAATTGTCGCTGACATATAAGCACACTTCTCATATGCACTGAGCACTGAGTGCGATTCTGAAATACGGAATAGTGTGAAAGTTTCAATTCCCGGCTCTTCAGCCAACCTACCCACATCGTCGTCATCTTCAATTTTCAATTCTGCACCCTGCCAAGACCGAGAGAAGGGTGAGTCATGGCTGAATCAACAGGTGATATCCGGCAGCTGAATGTGAGGCGGACCAAAATGGTCACAACTAAGTGCACGATGCTCCGACACGAATGGCTTGGTCATCGGCGCTGTATCACATAAAGGGGCTTCGACCATGGCTGCGGGCATGCAAATCAATCGTACATTCCATCCAGCAAAAAGTAGCTCGTCCCATTGTAGACACTAATAAATTACACCATGTCTGAAACATATGCTAAATGTACAAATAATGATCCGATATATAGCACTTGTCACAAGAGCAGCAAAACACAAGCAGCACCTCGTCACCAAAAGATTCCAGATCAGTGCCACAGCTTCACACAGCTCAAAGAAGAAGAAAAAAAAAAGAAGAGGGAGGACAGAGGAATCAATATCAAGTAACGATGAGGCCCCGTCTTGACCTCCCTCTTCACTGCATTTGTACACGTCGATGGACAGAAACGAAGAAAATAAAGGTAGAATGGTGGGGCATAAATTGTTTCCAATTCTCTGGTGATAAAGCTACTCCTGCATGGTTCGGATCAAGTTGGCTCCTATTCTTCTTCTTAAATGTGCTTTGGGTTCATATACATTTCGGCAACTCCTAAACGAAGCTTTAGTAGGGCGTCATTGGGCGACTACTGCGAGAGGCTTCCACTCGTTTACAACGGAGGAACATTCATGTTGAAGGCAGAAGCAAGACCCCACTTGTCCTCGCAGTCGCAGGAGCTGCCCGCCTTCCAGAGATTGCTCTCGAAGTCGAAGAAGACGGTCCTGTCCCCAACAAGTTTGCGGATGGACTTGACGGCCTCAGCCTGCTGAGAAAGACCGGGAACGGCAAGGCCGTTGCTCTTGCCGCCCAAGGGGTATCCACACTCCAGGTTGATGACATTGTTGCCGGGGCAGATCTTGCCAAGCAGGTCAAGCTGGCCCTGGACGAACTGGCCGGCCGCGCTGGGGGCGATGAGAGCGTTGAAATAGGGGTGGATATTGGCGCCAGTGACGTCCACGACACCGCAAATGGCGGATTTGACATCCTCGCGCTGCCATATGTTGAGAGTCTCAGAAATGGTGTAGTGACCCTGGTACTTGCCACGGCACCTGGACTTGACGGTGGTGACAAGGGTTTGCAGCTGCTGGGGAGAGCAGAAGCCGTTCATGATGGCCTCGTTACCGACAACAACAAGCCTGACGAGATCCCAGTTGTTCCAGGCAGCGAGCTTGTCAACCTGCTCCTTGATCTCAGGGGTGCTGATGTCGCAGCCAGAGGCCTTGACGAAGACGCCAACAATCATGTCAACACCGTACTTCTTGCAAGCGTTGCCCACATTATCCAGTGTGTTACAATCAGTCGAGTAGACACGGACAGTGGTGAAACCACCGCTCTTGATGACCTTGATGTCGGAATCGACCTCGGAGGCAGTCTTGCAGTTGCCATTGCTGGGCTTGTAAGGAGTGTAGGTGATACCGAAGTGGTCGTTGTTGCTGGTCAATCCCTTGCTGACGGCAGGGGGAGAAGACTGCTTAGGGGTCTCTGGCTTGGGCTGAGTCTTGGGAGCCTCCGGGGTGTTGACGGGAGGGGCCGGAGGAGGAGGAGCCTGAGACTTGACCGGAGGGGGAGGAGCCAGAGACACGACGGGAGGGGCCGGAGGAGGAGCCAGAGACACGACTGGAGGGGCCGGAGGAGGAGCCTGGGACATGACGGGAGGGGCCGGAGGAGGAGCCTGAGACTTGACAGGAGGAGCAGGAGGAGGAGCCTCGGACTTGACAGGAGGAGCCGGAGGAGGAGCCTCGGACTTGACAGGAGGAGCCGGAGGAGGAGCCTCGGACTTGACAGGAGGAGCCGGAGGAGGAGCCTCGGACGTGACAGGAGCAGGAGTCGTCGTGGGGAGACCAATGCTGGTGTGAGGGCAGTAGGTGACAAAGGCAGTCTTGGTGACAGTGACAGCCTGCTCCGGGGCGGTGTAGTAGGTACCGGGGTTGCTGGCGGAAACAGTAGGGTACACAATGACGGCGTTCCCAGACACGACGGTGGGGTTGGGAGCAATGGTGTGATTACCAGCGGCTGGGCAGACGTAGGCGGTCTGGACAACGGTGATGGTCGTGGCTGGAGGCGGCGCCTGCGTCGTCGGCTGGGTCGTCGGGGGCGGAGGAGCTTGAGTAGAGGCCGATGAGGGACACTCGAACACCGTCTGGGTCTTGATGGCGTGGTCGACGACTATTTCACACGATACGTTAGTGACATGTCCAGCCTTGATTTCACACTCTGTGTCCAACAGAAGAAGATTCTGGCGACCGCGTGGCGCGAGGCGCAGCATCGCAGGTGGTCGGATTCTCGTCACATACGAGTAGGCTCGCCATAAAAGGTCGTCCAGACGGTGGTGCAAACCGGAGTGCAGATCTCGTTGGTCCCGTTCAGGCTCTTCTTGAACAAGGCCTCGTGGGCGTGACGGTGGTGAGCAGCAGCGACGCCGCTGGCCATGGCCGCCAGGGCTGCGGAAACCAGTCCCCCCTTCATCTTGAATACCAAGTTGCTGGCGTGGTTGAGGTTGAGCTTGAGGTTGAGCCTGGGGATTTTCGAATTGTGGGAAGAATGGTGAGGAAAAGAATGCCCGCTGAATGAGTGAAAGCGGTAAATTGGTACGGTGGTGAATGGAAAAGAACGAGAGGACGAAAGCAGCAGCGAATGGCTTTCAGTAGTGACCTCGACACGGGCAGCGGGTGCGTGAGGAGAGGAGAGGAAGCAAAAGGAACAAAGACGGCGGCTGAGGGCACCGGGGGGACGTCGTCTTGTATTATTACTTGGGACCATGGCGCAGGACCTGGTTTGGGTGGTGGTGGCATGGGTGGTGGCATGGGTGGTGGCATGGACCTCGTCCTGACCAGGGTGTGTGGGTTCTCGTGTGGGTTCCTGTGTGGGTTCCTGTGTGGGTTTTCCTGTTGTATGGCTTCTTGTGTTATCGTGTGCCTGGTTTGTTTTTCCTGGATTCTCGCGTACATACATACACACATTGTACACACATGCGTGCGCGGCCCTCCGGCATTGTCGCGCCCACTAGTCAATGTACCGCAGGGGCGTCAGAGACAAGGAAGGAGACAAGGGGGAGGGGCAAAGGGGAAGGGACAAAGGGACAAAGCAAGCCACCGCCCTCACCGTTGGTCCGTTGGTTCTGTCGGGGCCGCCATACATACATGTGGTACGTACCACACGCCTGCCGGGTCAAAAAGGGGAGGTGGTCGCCAATTCATTTCCACCACCCTCCGTTGTTTATTACCGGGTCAATCAAAGTGTGCAAAGTGTGCAAGGGAGGCCGGCCACGATTGGGGGCGAACAGGTCCCATGCCAAGCCTGCGAAATGAGTGGTCAAGCAACGCTCCCCATGTGGGCACATTTGTTTGGTCCCAATCCTCCCCCGCGGCAGGCACCAGGCACCAGGCACCAGGCAGGCAGTGAAATGAGAAATTTGTTGCAGCGAGCAGCCACAGATGACCGCTCGGCTGGCGGCCACCTCCGTGCACTATCATTGGTGCCGGTTTGAGTGGGTACCATGTATGTATGTAGTACTCCGTACGGAGTAGAAATTATCATTCTGAATGGCCCGAGATGAACCAGACCCCTCTCGTCTGCTTTCTCGTCTGCTTCCCTTCAAGTTGGGCGCGGCGCTTCGCTCTTCGCTGCCACTTGCGTCCAGCTGCAGCACTTACAATGCTTGGCGGCCGAAGCGCCCCAACAAGGAGCGAAATGAGGTCCAATGAATCGAACCCGACAACACGGAGTAGTACAAAAAAAGGGCCAAGAACAGCTGGGTAGGTGATTTGTCTCATTGTTTCCTGTTTCCTGCATGTGGCCACGTTTAGCCACTGGCCTCAACGCTCCTGCATATTGGCCACGGCAACGTGCAACCTCTTCCACAGAATTCCTTTCCTTCCTTTTAATCTGTGTCTTCAATATCGATAGGGCTGCTCCGTTGTGCTCCGTTCGAGCCCAGGTGACGTGACGGGCTTCCTACGCACAACGGCGCGCCTTCTTGATCCTTCATTCCCCCGCCGCCATCCCTTTCCCCACGTGGAAGTGCTCCATTTCTTCTTCAAGTTCTCCATTGCTTCGGTCTCTTTTGGTCCATTGGGCGTGCTAACCAACTGCCATCGTGGAGGCATAAAGCAAGGTTGACGCGCAATCCTAGGGCGATCAAATAAAGAGAGCGATAATAGCAAAAGATTGAGAATAAGTGCTATGAAAACAACCAAGCCCAGAAATATGGCAAGTCCCCCACACTGACTAGCCGCGCGCCAAAGACCGGCTGATTGAAGGTGAGTCCACCAGGTTAGCACAATGGAAATGACTCGGATGAAGACATGGAGATGGGGTGTGAACTGAGTTGTTAGGAGCTGTGAGCATTACGTGAGCGAGCTCACGGCCAAGGCTTGGTGATCAAGTCGGTCGACGCAATGTCATTGAAGCCGAGATGGGCTTGTACCAGGGGCTGTAGCCAACAAGAGGTTACATGAAACCTAAATTTACGGGCCCCTATCAGCATGGGTGCCAAAACCCGCACAAGGCCGGGGTGGGATGTTGATGACGAGGCATGACAAGGGTAGTGAAAACGAACCCTCGCAAAGATTGTGGAATTGTGTAGAGGAAGTAGTGGAGGAGCAAACTATGTATCAATCAACGAGCCTCTTGATATAAAACGAGGATCCGTATTGTTACCTCCTCCCACTGTCTCCATCAAGATCGCTTTTCCATCCAGCTCGGCTGGACATATGTTGAAGTACTATGGCGAATGTTTGTCAATGTTTAGAATACTTTCCAATTTTGGACTGCTTGCTGTCCTACCTCTCTGCTACGGACTCGGTAATCATTCTTGCTGTCACTGGACTTCTTTATGGCGCTGGCAACAACGCGTACATTAGGTACGTGGATATGTGTAGAGATATTCCAGAATATGCGAATCGGATGAGGAAAATGGTATCAAAAGGTCATACTGTACTACTTGTCGGAAAGGATCTAGAGGAAATCGAGCTCTCTCACAAGTACCCTCTCGATTATTGGAGAAAGCACACTCGGAGTCACGTCAGAAGCTTATGGCTGGTGGCTCTTACAACGAAAATGCGCAAGGAAGACGTGGGAAAGCCAGGTTTACTATCTATCTGCCATGGATAAGAGTGGGGATGCTCTTGAAATCCCAATGTTTTCAGAACACTATCTCCGGTCCTGTCACATTGGAGGGGGATGTTCGAATGCCCTTTGCTTCCCATCCGTCGTTATCGGCGTCTTACAACATACCACTGTCCCTGCCTTGGCCCGATTGTGCCTACGACATGATGGAGAAGCGCTCGTGGCATACACTTTCCCGAGATGGCGATTCAAATATCGATTTGATCCATCTCCCTAATTACTGCTCGGAAGATATGCTTTTCGATGAGGCAAAAAAAAGGCATCTGAGCCCTACCTTTCAGCAATATTTGGCTCCCCGGCACCCTTCGACGAGCCGGTTGCCATCCCGTACATGAATATGGCAGATGGAGAAGTCCGGACCACCATCACAGATCCGTATATGGACGAGGCGATAGAGCTGCCAATCGACATGGAGTGGACTGGCGAGCAATGGAGCGAGGAATCAGATATGGATAGTTTTGTCTTTGCATTTTATCGAACCCGTGTCGTTCTAGGAGATTTGGAATACAGCCACCGCTATCAGTTCATGGCTATGGAGTTCACTGGTCTTGATCCTAACTTGCGCGGGAACTGAAACCAGCTTTTCTAAACAGGACATCATAGAGCAGCAGTTCATAAAATTGATATTTTCTTTACGCCTGCCACATGAACATATGCGTGATTCGTTTGAGCCTCTGGCCCTCGTATCAAATCCGCAGTAACATACCAGGGCACAGAAGCCGCACCCGACCATACAAGGGCCCGAAATCGTCAACGTACTAAATGCCCGAGACTCATAAGTACAAACCAGGGTTGCGCGAACCGGTCCCTGGAATTCTCCTTATAGACCAAGTTAAAGCTATTCTTTCTGTCGGCTTGGCATGCTCAGTTTTTTGCTTCTAGAATAGATAATGACCTTGGCTCTACTCTTATATGGATACGCACATATTATATACATCACAACTCTTATGTGATGCCTGGTCTATGGCTTGCTTTCCCTGACAGACGCCAACCTTTTCGGTAGTGTTACTGGTACAGAGGGGGAGGTGGCTGGGCAGCGTGCTTGTTTTCGCGCGCTTGGTCGGTGATGTCTCGAAAAGACTGAAACTTTTGCGGAGGATAAGGACAGGTCTGCAACCGCTCGTGTTGCTCTACTACGATGGTTATTGTTCACATTGCCATCAATTGTAGTGAAAACAATCAATATGGTGTAGCAGTAATGATTGACATCAATTCATGTCTATCATAGTAGTACCGCGGGTGTGATATACCGCAGATGTCCACGCTTACCACACTAGCTCCCCCTACCTTGCGGATATATTAACCTACGTTATGTATACTGCTATATTAATCCTTTAGCTGTTATAGGTTGCCTATGATAGAAAATGTGCCATTTTCTATTCAATCAAATAAGGGAAGCTTTTGCTATAATATGGTATACTTTTTAGTTTATATGTCACTTTGAGTGGTTAGGTGGTGCTGCGTTGAAACTCTTTTTTTGTTTTGTTTGAACGCACAGGTTAACCCTGACCCCCCCCAACCATGATAGATGTATGATGTATATATATATAATATCCTAACACAAGCACTATTGAATCAATGGCCCTATATGCATATAGTCAGCAGGCCATCGAGGTCAAATGTAAAAGGACTGTATTTCATGTTAGATCGCCCTATTGAATGCGCTTAGATCATGCATTATCTACTGTACCGCATCCAAAGGCCAAAAACTGAAGGCTGCAACCCTCAAATACAAGCTGTCGTCTTTGGAAGCGCTTCACACCTTAACAACAACAGAAATTCCTTTTACGTGATAGGAAACAGCTC
The DNA here is from genome assembly GCA_003814445.1 of Epichloe festucae Fl1. Taxonomy (NCBI): domain Eukaryota; kingdom Fungi; phylum Ascomycota; class Sordariomycetes; order Hypocreales; family Clavicipitaceae; genus Epichloe; species Epichloe festucae. The sequence continues at coordinate 2,618,365 of CP031387.1, read as the reverse complement.
AAAATTGGATGTGCATTATGCTCAGAAGGATGGCTGTGTAAGGATGCTATGTCACCTGAAGCATGGAAAGTCTCACGGCATGAACGCCCAAGTCTTAGAACACTGTACTACGCTTCCACAAGACTCATCTGGTTCCCTTCAAGAAACGAATTGGTGTCTTCAACAATAAGACACTAGAACTTCGAATATATTCATGTTCAAATTGAAGGACAAGAGCCTTTGTCTCAAAACTTACCCATCATTAAACTCAGGCAGTTAACAATGGGGACGCTACATACATGTTCATAAACCCTTCTTCAGCCTATCTGGAATTCCAGCAATGCTCTGCAGCCCACTCACGTCACTAAATCTCAAGCTCTGGGCCAAGGCGCTCACGAATCCTTGTTGGCCCTTTTCTTCTAGCACAGGATTTTCCCAGGCCTCATGAACGTCTTCATATCGCTTCTTGACATTATCATTCGGCTTGACTGGAGCCCATGCATCCTCAGCAATGACCATGGCAGGGAACGGCCGCTCTGCAGTCAGCTCTTGGAGGTCTGCATCCGCAACCTTGTAGGCTGGGAATGGGTCAGGAGACATGGTTGGCTTGGGTGCAGTGACTCGTACGCCTGCCATGAGAGGGAGGCTACCGTCATTTGCGTTGAGCAGATCACCGACATTGTTTCCGCTCTGACGTGGATCAGCTCGTCGGTCATCTGGGATGGGTTAGCTGGTTCGGATGAGTTCAGCGATAGCAGACCAGAACTGAGTCTTCTCAAATACAAGAGAAGAGGAGAAAGAAAAACCGACGCGCAAGACTTACACTTTCCCCACAGAGCACTTGGGAGCATCTGTATATATCTCTCAAATTGCCAATCTGCCTCAGGATTGCTTCCGTCCTCACGTTTTACCTGAATCTGCAGGATCGAAGTCATGGACCTCGTCAGCTTCATCGGCTTGCTGAAAAAGTCATTGTATTGAAGGATTGGAGCACCACTATCGCTTGTCTTGAGAGCAGTTATGGCCATCTTGCATTCTGCAACAAAGACAAATGTGCCAGCTCGGACAGTCTGTCCCCGCTCTGGTTTGTCATTAGGGTTCAACAATCCAGACTCGGCAAGGAAGTTGTGTGCTTCGTTCTTGGGTTTCGTCAATGTCGACGCTGCAATGGATTGCCGTCCGCTCTCCATGCTCTTTCCTGCGGTTAAGTCTTTCGCCGACGCAAAGGAAGATGCAGGCGAATCCTGAAGAACAAGTCCGTAGAAGTCCGACAGGCTGACATTTCCGTCCTTGGAAATGTAATCGCCAAAATTGATATCGAAAGTGACAATCCAGAAGTCGACGTGAACACGGCCAGCAACAGGAGGGCCCCAAAGGTAAAGCTCGGCACCAATCTGGACCGAAATGCGGATGTGGATGAACCAGAAGTCAATGCTGAATCCTACGCCGACGGAGACTCCAGCTGACATGTCAAAGTAGAACGGTCTGTAGTTGATGAGGAAATTGGCAAAGGCATCGAACCAAGCGGAGAGTGGTCCCGCCTTGAACGCAGCATGGAGGCGCCCACCAGCCATGCATGCCTTGGGCGTGATGGCAAAATATGCTTCTCCAGAGATTGACAAGCCGCCACCCAGGCCCCAGCTGATACCCAGCCGAGGGGGGTTGGGGTAACCATCGGGTACGTGGAAAGCTTGGTGGTAGTCGCCCAGAGTGAAAACAAAGCCTCCAATTCTGGCTCTATCGGCAAGAGGCGCATCGAACCAGTAGCAGAGAGCACAACCACCGGTGAGATGGCAATTAGGACTGAGGATGTACGAGCTGGGCGATAGCTGACTCTCGATCTTGAGGAAGCCATAGTCAAAGTCCAGGACGGCCGCGATACCCAGTTCAGCATGGGCCAGCTTGAGTCGCGAATTGGCCGACGGAATGTCACAAACCGCTGCAGCAAAGATGCCCAGCTTCACCGAGTTACCAAACTGGACTGCAACCACTGCGTCGATGCTTAGCATACGGAACGCAGAGAGCTTCATGCCAATTGCGCCCCAGTACGTGCTATCAAGTGGCTGGAACCATCCACCGGCCGAGGGGTCGACGAGCTCTAGAAGCACTTCTTGCGCATTGTCGTTGCCGCTCAGTCGATTGCTATTGATGAAGGGGAAATCGGATACCTGATCTATCGAGGAAAGGCGCACACTGCTGTTGTAGCTAAAGCCACCGCAAATTCCACTGATTTTGGCAAATGCAAGCGTCATGAGCGGGCCGTTGAGTTTTGCGAAGACGAACACGCTCTGGAAGCCATTGCTGCTGTTCTTGAGAGTGACGACACCGTAGAAGCCGGCTGCTTGGAACTGATAAGGGCGGAAGCCGATGATCAACCCACCAGCATAGTAATCCATGGCGCCGTCATTGCCGTGGACAATGATACCAGCGATGGTCAATGGAGATCTATTAAAGGATGCTGCCAAGCCGTCGATGTTGACACTAATCATTGGCAGCTTGTCAAGTGTCTCGAATTCAGCGTTGAGACTAAAGCCGAGAAGAGAGAATCCAATCGGGCCAAGCTGGAAGGTCGCGTCAAAGACGATTGACAATTTCTTATCCTTGTACTTGAGACCGACGTTGCTAATCGCCAGCGGGCCTGCGACCTTTTTGTATGGCGCTTGAGCACTGGGACCTCCATCGTCCATTTCATCCTCGGTGCGTCTTCTGCCCTCTCGCACACCAGAGGCAGGTGCCATCAGCGCTTGAGAGGAAGAAGGCTGAGGTTTCATGAAGCTGTAGCTAAGCAGACACATGGCCTGACCCGTGGCGGTGCGAATGATGACGGCGAAGTGACATCCAGATGGCAGCAGAAGGTCTGACGGCTTCGCTTGGTCAGGCTTGATTTTATCAGCAACAACCAACTGATTGGCTGCCAAGCCGCTGTTGAATTGAGCAATATCCTCCCGTTTAAGCCCTGTAAGCTGTCCGGGGGCTCTTGGCGGTTTGGGATCTCGGGCAAAGAGGAAGTAGAGCTCATCAAGTGGCTGGGTCAATGTGCCAATGAGAGGGATCTCAAGTTCCATGGCGCCGAATCCGTTGATGGCTGCTTTCAATAGCCACTTTGAAGGATCCTTCGCCTCCATCGTGGTGCTGTGGAGCTGGGAGAACAGTATTTGGAGATGTCCGATATTGAGTTGCGCGAGGAATTGGAATGAATCGATGTCGACAGCGTTCACCGTTGTCGTCTTCTTCTGGATATCGATGCGAAACGCGTCCTTGTTGTCACCAACCAGCACGGTGTTGTATACGAAATCTGGTACCTCAAACTCAGAACCCAGCATCTCTGTTAAGATGTCTCCGATCATGGCATCCTTGTGTTCTGGATTGAGCGCCGCCGAGAACACAAAACCACTAGAGTTGTACGTGAAGTAAAGGTTCAATCTCAACTCTGCAATGACCAAGTCGCCAGAGATAGTGAATCTGCTCCCCACAGTTGTGGAACTAGTACCGCTTTGTGGTCTCTCATATGCGTACTCAACACTCAAGGTGTTGATGGCAATGGATTTAATCAGCGGCCCAATGTGGTCTTTTGCATCTTCGTCGAAGAACTCGGCTAGTACGGCTGCATACAGTCCATTGATGGAGGCCTTGAGCTCCCAAGTTTGATCAGTTGAAGCATAGCTAAGATCTCCAAAAAAGGCTGCTGGGGTATTGAACTCAGAATCCTCTGGAGGATCGATTATGACGGATATTCCAACGTCAAAGATGAAGGCCGAGCTGCTACCCCAGTTGAAATAGGCAGAGAGAACGACGTCGCCCAGATAAGGTTGAGGAGCAGAGCCCGGAGATGGATGCTTAGCGGTAGCCACACACCGAAGGGAAAATGATTCTTGCGATAACTGAACGGATGCAACTGTTATCTCAGAAGGCAAGGTGTCGGGGATGTTGACCACCTTCTGGCCAGGGATTAGAGTGGCAATATCGATAGACGGCGCAGGCGAAGTAGTCACAGGCTTCAAAATACCCCACTTCTCTCCACTCGGTTCCAAATCCAGATCATCGGACGTGCTGAAATCTGGAGGATGGCTTCGATCAGTAAAAGACACAGAGCATCAAATGGTTTATCACTTGCCGTTCCACAATTGTCCAGTGAGAGTACCGTAAGTGCCGATAGACCGATCCCAATCATAGGTGATCAAGAAGACAGGAGTATCGGTGCTTTCTCCTCGGCCAAAACTCGCAGAAACCTCTATGTCGAAAGAAAAGGAGCCGAGTCTGGGATTCTGCGTGTCCTTGCTTGTATCGAGCACGACACGCAGTCTTCGTAACGTTGCCTCGGGCAGAACCTTGGTTCCATCTTCCTCCTTGTTTAAAAGTTCGTCAACAACCGTCTCAACATCATCATCTTCTGCAAGCTCGGCCAACCATCTCAGTATTCCTGTAAGCGGATCTGGGGAGAGGAAGATGAAGGTAAAGTTAATGGTCGAGATGGTGAATTCAACGCCGGCGAGCATTGACACTGTACTTGTAGCGCTATTGACAGAGCATTCAATGCTGAACGCTACTTCACCGTCAGATAGAGGCTTCTCGCCATTTTCTGTCAAGGCCAACAGCATCGTGCTCTTGTATACGACATCTGCGCTGTCAATCACCAAACCTTTCAGGGCAATTGAGAACAGATCCTGCAAGGCCTCAAACTGCGACAGCTGGAACTGTAGGCGAGTCTCAACCCGCTTATCCGCTGATGGGACGAACCACAAAGCGTTCCTCCTGGGCGGGGCATCGGCGTCCGGCTTCTTGAGCGTCACCTCAAGGTTGAGGATCGCATCTGGAATATATTCAGTCATTCCGCTTCGATGAGCGTTCTCGAAGACTTCTTTGACTTTGACTCCCGTGATGTCTTCCATCTCCACGAAGTCAAGACCACAGGTCAACATGTTGCCAGTTGGGTCAATGCCAGGCGATTGGATTCGGGATCCTGTCTCATCGCCGCCCACAAGACCAGTGGAACCGAATGTGAAGAGCAAGACATCACTAGCAGAGCTGAAGACGAGCGGCCAAGGTTGAGACAGCGTGAACTCAAAGCTTTCAATGTTCTTTGCCGGTGAATCGTCGACGGTAAGAAAGCCAGTGGCATCATCGTCAAGGTTCTGAAACCATTTTAGGGTTTCATCAGAAGCATCGAAACTGGCTGTTGGGTCTGGCGTGGTTGATAAGGTAATGACTTTGTCAGGATTCAGGCCTGCCACGAACTTATCCACGAGGCTGTCGGGCGACAAAACTCCAACATTTTCGCTAGGACTTTTGCCTGAAGAGCTAGCATAGATGCTATAAGTTGTCGCGCCCGTTGCTACCAAGGAACTGTTCGTGGGTTCATCGCGCCCAGGGGAGTCTGAGGCCACGGTCATTTTGCGATTGGTCTGGGGAGGATTTGCTAGAGAAAGCTTTCTGGTCCTTGGCGACAGGATGCAACAGGTAGTGAAAGCTCCTCTGCCCCTAGGCTAATCTTCAGGGGCAAAAGCTGGTAGGGTATCGATTATAAGTTGAGTACAGGCTGTCGGTATGTAACAGTGCTCAGCTGGAACGGTTGCTGATACGGTTCGGTAAGAAGTGAGCCGGATAATTGATATTAAAATGATAGGAGAGCGAATGACCAGGATACATATGGGCAAAGGAAAGAACTGAGACTGTTCTCACGGTTCAGTGTTGGGGACTATGACTATGATAGGGAAAGCGGAGCTTTGCCTGAGTTTTGCGTGCAATGCGAAGGCAAGAGGGTAGAGCAAAGCTTCCCGCTTTCCCTTTATTAAAGGGCGGGTTTATTAGGCAAGCGCTTCTGCGTATTTGGCACCCTCGAACGTGGCTGGTGGCTGTTGGCAACCAATACCAGGCTCACAGCAAATTTTTACAGTGGACCTAGTAGTTAGACCCAATATTTTCCATAGTAATTCCCTCCCTTCGCATTACAATTATAATTACAATTTCAAAGCTATTCACATTAAAGTTATACATTTCTTGTAATTACAAAGTCATAACTTGCAGAGCATTGCATTACGTTACATTACATTATATATTATACTACATTACACCTAACCCTTAAATATTACATTACATTACATGTAATTTTTTGTAATTATTTTTGAGTTCTTAATATTAAGATTATATAATTAGAAATAAATAGTAAGAAATATATATTAACTATTATAAAAGTATATATGCTATGAGAAAAACTCAAACGATTTTGAGTTTAACTGCAGTCACAAATTATAACTATTACGTGTAGGTTTAGCACAATGTAAGGCGAATCCGTTAGAGGGGCTAATGGATTAGCTATTATAAGGTTATACTAAGTTTACTATAAAAGCTACTATTAAGTATAAGGCAAGATATTTAAAGAAAGTTAATTCTCTTTATCTAAAGTCTAAATCTAGTCTTATATAAGCTTATATTTAGCTTTACTATATAATAAGTATTAGGTATGCCTTAAAAGATAACTATTCTAGTTAAAGGTAATTAAACTATAACTAGATTTATTTTTTACCTAGCTAAGTAAATTAAAGAAAATTATCTATTAAACTTATATAAAAGAAAAATTTAAAGTAGCTATTACTATATATTATAATAACTTTTTAGCGCTATATATCCCTTAATAAGTCCTTTAGAATTATTATATTAAATAATATATTTAACCTTTTTAAAATTAATTTTTTATTTACTACCTTCCTATTTTCTATTACTAATTTCCTATCTTTTAGAAAATTCTTAAATTATATTATACTAACTATTTCTATTTTAATTTAGTCTAATTTTATTCTCTTAATCTAATAAACTAGTAAATTTATTTATCTTTTAGTAAATTCTTAAATTTTATTATACTAACTATTTCTATTTCAATTTAGTTTAAATCTATTTTCTTAATCTAGTAAACTAGTGAATTTATCTAACTTTATTACTTTAATAATTAGTAAAGGTAAAGTGTTAGTATCTATTAGGATACCATTAACCTACGCGTAGGGTTTTTAAGGGTAAACTAAATTATACGTAATTATTATATATTTTAGTTTACTAAAAGAAGTAAAAGGAGAGATTAAATAAAAGCATATAAGGTATGCTATTTATAATAGGAAAAGAGGCCTTAATTAGAGTTATATGCAAAGAGGCTATATATGCTAATTCTAACTATAGCATAGTTAACCTAGATATATAGGTTTGTAATATAATATGCCTAGCTAATTAGAGGCGCTTATAACCTATTAATATTATACTTATTCTAATACTAGAAACTCTCTTTATTTAATATAACTATTAATAGATAATATTAATAGGTAAATTAAAGAGAATGTAAAAAGAATAGCTAAGATTAAATAATTATATATAATATTATATAAAGAAAATAAGAAAAACACTATAAAAAACCTAGATTTAGTCTATAACCTTATTAAGAGAGAATAGGTTAGGATATTAAATCTATAACCACTATTAGTTAATAATATATAGGAAAGGATTAGTTAACCTAACCTTTTCCTAATCCGCGAATTAAAAAGGGCATTAATCCCTTAAATTAGTTAAATTCGCGGATTAGAATATAAGTAAGGTTAAGAGCTTTAATTAGCTTAAAACATTATATAACTAGCCTAAAAGCTATAGTTATATAACCTATTCTTTTATTCTTATAGTTACTAAATTACTTATAATAAACTTCTTAAATACCTTATTTAGTAATGCCTTTATAAATACATTAGTAAGGTTATTATCCCTATTAATCTATCTAATCTTATAGATCTTGCGTTACTTATATAATTAATAAAGGGCTATAATATTAATTATAAGGCGCTTCTCTTTTATAGTACTAAGCTTAATAAGATATTTATATAGGGAGTATAAATTAGTATATATAATAATAGGGATTATAGGTAGGTTTAATTAATAAGTAATTAATCTAAGTATTATTATAATTACGTAAACTATATTAGCACTAGTAACTATACTATAGATCTTAGAAGTAAGCACACTTCTTATAACTCTCTTACTGTTTATAGAGCTATAGTATATAATATTACCTTAGATTATAAAGGTGCTTTCCTTATAGACTTTAGTAGCTAGGATAAGTATATAGCTTAGCTAGAAAGTAAGATCTTAGTTATTAGTAAAAGATCTATTTATAAATATAAAGAGCTTTACTTTCTTAAGATTAAATAGTATAAATCTTAATCCTTAATTAGGATAATTAATTTACTACTAAATTTATTAGTTAAGGTTCTTTATATCTTTAAGCATTAGCTCCTAGTGCTATATAGTAATAAAGAGGTTAAAATAAGCTTTAGGCTAATAGATTAAGGTAATATACATGCCTCTAGCTTATTATTCTATATATGCCTATTTTAAATTAGTTAGTAGGATTAATTAAAGCTTTTTACTCTAGCCTTTTTATTATAGTGTAATTATATTATTTTTAAGAGTAATAATACTACTATTAAAAGTTAGTAAGTTCCCTATAAAAAGGATTTACTTTAGTTTAGTAGTAAAAGAAGTAGTAATTAATTAATCTTTCTCTTATTAAGAGAACTTATAGTTAGATAGTTTAATTATATTATTAGTTTATATCCTTATATATATAAAGGTTAGGTTCTCCTTTATTATTATAAGTAAGCATAGGTTAAATATAGAGGTTATTATCTAGAGTATTTCTTTATAGTAATAATAATACATTACTTACTAATAGGTACTAGCTTTTATAATCCTATATAAAGGCTTAATAACTTATATTATTATATCTCTAGAGTATAAGTAGTGAATTTAAATAGGGATTTAGGCTAGAATAATATAGCTAAGGAGTGTCTATGCTTATATATAGGCTTATATAATGTTATAAAGCTAGAGAATAAGGCCTAGTAATAATAACATAGGTGTTATTATAAGGATTAATTATTAGCTAGCTTATTAGATTATTAGGGCTTATATAAGGATTGCTAGCTTCTCTTTATTACTATAACTTTAGATTATAAGCCTAAATTTCTTATATAGATTTGCTATTTTACCCTTTACTTTATTAATAATTTAGGAATTAAAGATTTAAACCTTATTATACTCTTTTTTATTATATCTAATAAATTTAAACACGCCTTATTTAATTAAAGCATTAATTTTAGCCTTAGTAAATAGTTTAAAGGGTTTACTAGGGGTCTTAATAATTCTTTCCTTATATAATTAAATTATAAGCTTAAGATTAGAGTTTTCCTTAGCTAATAAAAAGATATTAGTCTTATCTTTTATTTAATTTATATAATTAATATTAGATATAATAATAGGAGGGTTCTTTTAGGGTCTTTTAAGTACTTACTTTAGGGGAATAATAGGAGGGGTAGCTATAGGCTATAGAGAGGTGTCCTAGTTCTCTATATTCTTAAGGAGTCTCTTCTTATTAGGATCTTTATAAAAAGGCTTAATAAAGGTTAATCTAAAGGCCTTAGGGCCTTAAGGGAGCTTAAGAGTGTAAGTTTTATATTTTATAAATAAGAGCTTATAAGGGCCTCTTTATCCTTTGCCTTTACGCTATATATATATAAGTAATCCTAGTAAGAGATTAATAGTGCTAGAGGTATTAGGACTATTCCTTATAGTAAGGGCATTACTAACCTTTTACTAGGTATAAATACGCTTAACTTCCTTTATTACTAATTAGATTATAAGGGCTTATTACATAATATCTAGCAATAGAGGTAATTCCTTAACTATATAAGAATACACGCTAAAAATAAGAAGTATTAGTATAAGACTATTTAATCCTATAGTATTATTTATAGCTTTAACTACTATTTATAACACTATAGGCTTTAGCGTTATTAGGCATTCTTATCTAATAATATTATAGGCTCTTTAAAGTAGCTTATAATATTACTTAACTTTACTAATACTATAGGAAGCCTTAATAGGTATATCCTTAATCTTAATTACTATTAATAATATAAGCTACTTAAACTCCTTACCTTTAAAGGTTATTTTAGTGTCTATAATAATTATATCTAGAGGGCCTAGATAAATATTAATTTAGTAAAGATAAAGTACTTCTTATATAGTCTTTATAAAGATATCCTTAATAAATCTAGCTATATTAAAGGATATAGCTATATTTATAACTTATAGAATAAGGCAGTTACTATTAATATATAAGATATTTATAATAATTTTATAATTATAAGTATATTTATGCTAAAGGGTAAATTTAAATTAATATAGGCTATTTATATTTAATTAACACTACTAGTAAACCTTAGTTAACTTCTTAATAGCTTTAAACTTAACCTTATACCCTAATTTATAAAGTAAATTATAAAGATATCTAACTAAAGGGTATTTAAAATATTAATATAATTAATAAAGCTTAACTTCTATAATATAACTCTAAGTAATACTTTTTTCTTTATTAAGAAGTATTTATATATACCTTTATTTATATATAATAAGGACCTTAATATTCCCTTACTATAGAATGTTCTTTAATATATAGAAATTAATCTTTAAGTAAGTTATATTATTAAGGTATAAGAGAAAGAGAGTATTTATAGGGATTACTTAAAAGAGAATAATTCTAAAAGAGATTAGTACTTTAATTAATCTAAGTGCTATAATTAGTTCTCTAGGGCTAAATTTAATCTTTACTTTCCTAGTATTTAACTTATTAAGTATAATAGTTAATATTACACTTTATAAGGCTAAAAATTAAGGGTAGCTTACTAATAAATATCCTATAGTACTTATATTAGCTATAATGCCTTTAAAGGTTTTAGATAAATATTATCCTTTAAGTGTAAATATACTTAGTGCCTTATCTAGTTCCTAAAGATTAAATAAATTTTTCTTAGCTAAAGTATAAGTTATTACTTTACTAGTAAGAATCTTAGTAATTACATAGCTATTATAGGTAGTCCTATAGGTAAAGAAGCTTATAGGTAATTAACTACTATTATTTTCTTTTCTAAAACTAAGTTCTATTAGATATTAGTTAATATTATTATCTTTAGCTAATTTAAAGTCTTTAGTGCCTTTATACTAAGTAAGGAATATATTATATAAAGAAGCTATTAAATCTATATAAGAGTAATTCTTAAAGCATTAGAATACCTTCTTCTAGTCTTTATTAAAGTACTTAGTTAACTAATAACCTTTTTTACTATATATATAACACTTTTTTAAGTAAGAAAGCTTACTTTTTAATATAAATTAACTATATTAAGCTTCCTTACCCTTACTATTATATCTATAGTTAGTCTAAAAGTGTTCCCTAGTATTAGCTTCTATAAGAAACTATTACTAATTAATTAAAGCTTTAGATTTACTAATTAATATCCTTATCTATTTATAAAAGTATTAGAGGTTAATAGGAGAATTAATAATATAGGCCTTATATTCTAGGATTCCTTTATAGGCATTTAGAATCTAACTATAAAGGTTTAATTTTAACTAGGATTTATAAGGGTTTGCCCTTTAAAGACTTAAGAGCTTTATTATAAGGTTATTAAAGCACTTAATCTTTAACTTATTAAGGTTCTCTTAGATAATAGTAAGTAATTATAATTTTCCTTATAATAGATAGTTTTTCTAATATATATTATTTATCTTAAACTTTTACCTAATCTTACTAATAAGAGTTAGGAGGTCTTAAGGGTCTTCTTAGCCTAAAAGGTTCTTTAGAAAGTACTAAAGAGGTTTACCTTTTAGTATAAACTTAAAACTATAGCTTAACTATTCTTATATAATACCTAGTATCTTATACTTTCTTTAATAAATTAAGAGCTTTATATTAAGAATATTATACTCCTTAGTACTATACTTAATACTCTTATTATTATAGAACTTATTAAGATTAAGTAGTTACTTTAATAAGGGTTAACTTATCTCTTAAGGGGGAATAGAAATAGTTAATTCTTATTAAGAAAGTACTATAGTCCTTTACTTTAAAGGGGAATTATAATACTTAGTTATAGGAGAGAAAATAAAGGGGGTTTAAGCCTATAGTTAAGGGCTTATAATAGGAGAATTTCCTTTACTATTATGCCTTTACTATATAATTAGTATACTTAGGGATTAGTATAATAGGGTTTAGGAATAAAATAGGAGAGATTATAATAGTTAAGGGGATTAGGAATACCTTAGATTAATCTATTACTTTAGTTAATCTTTAAGAAAAGGGATATTAATAAAAAGGAAGTCTTTATAAAAGTCTTAGTCTTTAATTTACTTCTTAAAAGTAAAATACTTTATTTTAACTTCCTATATCTTTTCTTTATTTTAATTATAGAATCTATTATAGTTAATAATATCTTTAAGTAATACTATAATTCTCTAGTAACTCTATAAGTCTATGTAAATACTACTAAAGAAAAGGAAATCCTAAAGAATCTTTATAGCTTTAGGATTTATTACTTTAAATATCTCTTAGTTTTATTCTCTAAAGTTATTATTAAAGATAATAAATAGGGTTTATAAGTATAAGTTCTTATATTTATAGGTTACTTTCTTAATAAGAATTTAAGCTATAAGCTCTTTAGAAGTAATAGTTACTTTAAGATTAAATAATTCCTTATATTCTAGTACTTATTATATAATATACTAGTGTAAATTCAAGGGAATATAGTAAAGGAAGTAAGATATAATCTATATATTAGCTTCTTATATAGTATCCTTAAGGGGGGAAATAGATTTATAATTAAAGGGAATATCTTATAATCTAGATCCCTCTAGTTAATCTTAATATTTTACTATTATATTAGTAATAGATAGGGAGGTAAGAGAAATAAATAAATTATAGAGCTTTAAAGGATTACAAGTAAAGCTATTATTTTTATTTCTTAGTAAGTTTAATTAAATAAATAAAGATAAGTTTAGACTAGTTACTAACTAGGCCTTAATTATTTAATAAATATACTTCTAAGGGTTTATTTACATAATAAATATACTAATTAAATAAATAAAGATAGGTTTAAACTAGTTACTAACTAGGCTTTAATTATTTAATAAGTTTAGATTTAGTACTAAGCTAGTTATAGTTATATAATAGTAAAAGGAAAGCTAGAATTTACTTCTTCCTTAGCACACTAGTATTATATAGTAGCCTTCCTATTTTATAAGGTAGGTTTATAATACTAATACCTCTTCTATAAAACCTTGCTAATTTATAGTATTTATAGAGATAACTACTAATTAGTATTAGTATCTATTAAAATACTATTAACCTATATATAAGGTTTTTAAGGGTAAACTAAATTATATATAATTATTATATATTTTAGTTTACTAAAAGAAGCAAAAGAAAAGATTAAATAAAAGCATATAAGGTGCGCTATTTATAATAGGAAAAGAGGCCTTAATTAGAGTTATGTACAAAGAGGCTATATATGCTAATTCTAACCGCAGCGTGGTTAACCCGGATATGTGAGTTCGCGATGCAACGCGCCTAGCCAATCAGAGGCGCCCATGACCTGTTAATATCATGCTCGTTCTAACAAAAGTTAGAGATTTTATTTACCTTTATATTATTACTATCCTTAATTTATTTAATAATATAGGTAGTATTTTATTTAAGATAAGTAAGACTAATATTACTAGTATGTCTTATTATAAATTATTTAGTTCTTTGCTATTTTTAGACTTAATTTACTAGATAACTTAAGCTTCTTTATGAGTATTAGTAATAAGGCTATTTTCTCCTATAGATATTTATTACCTAATCTTAGTATTATTTAGTGTTCTTTATTTTATAAGGTATTAGATTTACTTAAACCTAGTGTTATTAAAGACTAATTCTTCTTACTTAGTATTAATAATAAGCCTATCTTACCTTATAGTTACTTATTACTTAAATTTAGTATTACCTAAGCTAGTATTACCTAAGCTAGTATTACTAGAGTTAGTATTACTAGAGTTAGTATTACTAAGGTTACTTTTACTTTCTTAGTATTTTCTTTATATTTTTTTTAATATCTTTATTACTATATTAGCTAAAGCTATAATCTTTTTCTTATACTTATCCTTTTAAACTATATTTTATTTTAAAGTATTAATTTATTTATTAAATTTAATTAGTATTTTACTTATATTAAGTTTAGTAATTCTCTTTTTCTAGTCTTTTAATATATTTAATATCTTTAAGAACTTATTTTAGATTACTATTACCTTCTTTTATATTAAAACTATTAATTAGTAAACTTCTTTTACTAACTCCTTTACTATTATATATACTTTATTTACTTATTTTCTAGTGTCTTTAAATCCTTTCTTTACCTAGTTAACTTAATTAACTAAGTTATTAATCTTACTTTACTTATATTACTTATTTCTTTCTTTATTTTTCTATAATTTAAATAATTTCTAAATTAACTCCTTCTTCTTTATACTAATATAAAGTAAGTTTACTTATCTATTACTAGCTAAAGTGCCTATAATTATAGTATTTATTACGCTATATTTATTAGTAAAATAAAGAGCTAAAAGATTTGCTTATAGTAGTAAAGATAATATATTATTATATATATGTTAGTATCTATTAGGATACCATTAACCTACGCGTAGGGTTTTCAGGGGTGAACTAAATTATACATAATTATTATATATTTTAGTTTACTAAAAGAAGTAAAAGAAAAGATTAAATAAAAGCATATAGGGTACACTATTTATAATTAGAAAAGAGGCCTTAATTAGAGTTATATATAAAGAGGCTATATATACTAATTCTAACTATAGTGTAGTTAACCTAGATATATAAGTTTATAATATAACACGCCTAGCTAATTAAAGGCACTTATAACCTATTAATATTATACTTATTCTAACACTAGAAACTCTCTCTTTTTAATATAACTATTAATAGATAATATTAATAGGTAAATTAAAGAGAATATAAAAAGAATAGCTAAGATTAAATAATTATATATAATATTATATAAAGAAAATAAGAAAAACACTATAAAAAACCTAGATTTAGTCTATAACCTTACTAAGAGAGAATAGGTTAGGATATTAAATTTATAACTACTATTAGTTAATAATATATAGAAAAGGATTAGTTAATCTAACCTCTTCCTAATCTATAAATTAGAAAGGGTACTAATCCCTTAAATTAGTTAAATCCATAGATTAGAATGTAAGCAAGGTCAAGAGCTTTAATTAGCTTAAAACACTATATAACTAGCCTAAAAGCTATAGTTATATAACCTATCCTTCTATCCTTATAGTTACTAAATTACTTATAATAAACTTCTTAAATACCTTATTTAGTAATGCCTTTATAAATATATTAGTAAGGTTATTATCCCTATTAATCTATTTAATCTTATAGATCTTACGTTACTTATATAATTAATAAAGGGCTATAATATTAATTATAAGGCGCTTCTCTTTTATAGTACTAAGCTTAATAAGACATTTATATAGGGAGTATAAATTAGTATATATAATAATAGGGATTATAAGTAAGTTTAATTAATAAGTAATTAATCTAAGTGTGATTATAATTATGTGAGAACAATGGTAGCTAGGCAAGAGGTATAGGGGCTCTAGTATATTAACTAAAGCTTGCTAGGTCTAAGTGTGTTATGTGTGCGAGTTACTAGCTTATAGCTAGTAGCTTGCTAGTGTTATATAGACCTAGCCCTAGGACATAGCTTACTTATAAAGTGCGCTAGTGTACCTATATTATAGGTATTATTATAAGTAAAGCCTTATAATTACCCCCTTACTTATAGCTAGGCTTTTAAATAGCTTACTAGCTATTATATAGCTATTTACTACTTAGTTACTATATTAAAATAATAATAAATAATAAGTAATACTTAAGTATAAATTTACTAGTAACTCCTTATTATATTATATACTTTTCCCTTTTATAATACTAGATAAGTGTCAGGAGCGCAGAGGTAGCTAGCCTCTTTGTCATCCGCATGGCCCGAAGGTTCTCCGAAGACCCGCTTCGATGAACATCCTATCTCTGACCTCTGCGCTCCTGACAATAAGTTTTCTAAAAATTATTATTATACCTTTAGTTACCTTTACTTTACCCTTACTTATTACTATATTTTTATTATAAAGACTAAATATATTCCCTTAAAGGAATATTCCTATATATATTATTTATATACTAGGTATATAGACTTTAGAAAAGCCTCTTATTTAAGCTTAAATTACCTTAGATTAACTATTAATTTCTTACTAAATTATTTACTACTATTATAATAGTAAAGCATTTTAAATACTATATTTAATATTATAAATATAGTAATACCTATAATACTATAAGTATATTACTATTCCCTAGTCTTTTAGTCCCTTATTACTAATATCTTTATATAGGTAATAGCTACTATAAAAGGTAACTTTTTAGACCTTTTAGTTCTTTTAGACTAGGTATAAACCCTTATAAATACCCTTAGTAATACTATTAAGAATAACCCTAAGGACTTTATATTCTCTAAGGTAACTTACTTTAGTATTACTAGGTTTTACTTAGCCTTAATATTAGGTTTTAACTATACTAATATAGTATACTATATTATATTTAGCCTTATAAGGGCTATAAAGGTTTACTAGGTTTATCTTTTCCTTACTTATATACTAGTACTTTACTTATATTTTAAGGTAAGAGGTATTAATTTTATATAATTAGTATATTATATCTTAGTAATAACTATCTATTATAATATAGCTAGTGCTTATTCTAGGGGTAATAAGTGTTTTATTTCTTTTTATTACTTATTTACTAACTCTTTTATAGTAAAACTATTATAAACTTTTCTATATCTAGAAGATAAAGGTAACTTTATATTTATAGTCTTATAACTGTAAGGGCTTAGGCTTTGCCTAAGCATTGTCCGTATGGCAGTTAGAGAGGGGATTAGTAAAAGTAGTTAAGGTAAGGAAAAGGAGGCTTATATAAGTAGCTAAGGGGGTATAAGGGGCACTACTAAGAATAGCCTCTTACCCTTTTTCCTTCCTCCTTAAGTCTCTTAATACTATATTAATGCCTTATTATAGTTACCTAGGGGTTAGTCTATAATAATTAAGAGACTTCCTTTAGTCCTTTATAATAACTACTAAAAGATATAATAGAAATACTAATAGATATATTAATAAATATAATAAGCACGCTTTAACTATAAGACTAACTTAGCTAGGGGATAATAACCCCCTTATTTAATACTATAGCATTACTAGTAACTTAATAAGCCTAATTTAAGATACTTTAACTTATACTTAATAAGTAAATAGTAAAGCTTATATACCTTTAATAATAAGTAATTATAAATACTATAGGACCTTTAACCTAATTACCTATTATAGCCTAACCTAGTGCCCTAGTAATTAACCTTACTTTACCTCTTACCTCTAACTTAGTCTTAACTATACCTAAGGTAAAATATAAACCTATCCTTATAAATAACCTATATAATAGTAATAAGGCTTTATTTACTATATAAAGGTTTCTAATAGAATATAAGTTATAGGTAAATAAGGACTTTATTAAAACTAATAAAAATAGGTAAATATTTATTTACTAAAACTTATTCTCTAAAGTCTAGTCCTATATAGCTACTTTCTTTAAATAAGGTAATACTTATAACTTTAATCTTACTAAATTCCTAGAATACCTTAGGTTTATATTCTCTAATTTATATAAATAGAAAATAGCCCTTATAAAGCTTAACTAGATAAAATAAGGCCTAAGGGAGCTATTTTCTATATTCTTTATTTACTTTATAAAAAAGCTTTTATTAGTAAGAGAGAAATATTAAGGGGATAATATAAAGCTAGTAAAGCTTTAATAAGCGCTTAATAAGTATTTAAGAGAGATTAGTATAGGCTAGGGTATTAGCTAGAGCATGTAGTATATAGCTATTATATAGTATTATAAGATTATAGTTAATATTAAGGCCCTTACTATAGAGAATAAGTACTAGTCTTAGTATAGATTATAGTAAGCTAAGCCTATACCTTAGACTAACTATAAGGGTAATATACTAATAACTAGGGTATATATAGCTAGGACTTAACTAGGGAAATAAAATAAGCTAGCTAAGAAAAAGAAAGGTTTAAAGCTTACTATAAATATATAATAGGCTAAATAAGTATTAAAAGTAAAGTTAGCTAAATACTATTAAAAGGGATATTACCTATAATATAAATCTAAGGATTACTATATCTAGGAGTATACTTTTCTCTTACCCTATTATCTATAAATTAGTATTAACTTATATAAAGTAAATAAGGAAAGTGTAAATAAGGAAGTAAATATTTTCTCTATAGAAAATAAGTAACCCCTAAGTAAAGTCTTATATAAGGGTAAATAGGCTAACTAATTACTATAATATAAAATAACTATTTAGGCTATATAGAGTTAGGGTAAGATATAGTATAATATATAAACTAGCTACTATTCTTAATTCCTATACTTTTTAATATATATTATTATATTAATATCTAGATTAACTATAGTTATAATTATTATAGTACTATAAGTAAGTTAGTAATAAGATAGTTTAGCCTAAAGCTTATATATTTACTAAAAAGGAAGTATATCTAAACTATAGTAAAAATAAAAAGGGGGGGAAAGAGAGAGATAGAAAATACCTCCTTAATTACCTATATAGTATACACTAGAATTAATATTAATAGCTAGGAGTTATTAGTGTATTTATATATTATCCTAGGTTTTATATAAGATATAATACTAGGGATACTATAGCTAGAATATTATAATATAGTTATTTATATAGCAAAATAGTAATTAGTTATTAGAGTAATAGAGGGCTTATATGTCTCTAAGGCCTCTAAGCATAAGGTAAAGACACTAGTATAAGGGATTATTAGTTCCTTATATACTATAAAAGCACGCTAAGTATACTATAAGAAAAATACTTTTATAAAGTTTATTACTATAAGCCTTAGGGAGATAATAATAATACTATAGATTATAGTACCTAAGATAAAGCCTAATAATCTAGATATATTAATATTACCTAGGGAATTAGCTAACTTTACAAACCTTTTTAATAAGGCTAGAGCTAATAGCTTACCTCCTTATTAGGGGTCTCTTAATTACTATATATACTTACACTAGAACTAAGATAGGTCTAAACTAATACTTCTATAAGGACTACTATATAATATACTAAGGGACTAGCTTCTAGAGGTTAAGCACTAGATTATAAATTTAATAGATAAGGGTTAGATTTATACTAGCTCTTTATTAGCTATAGCCCTAGTCTTTCTTATTAAAAAACCTAATAAGGGTTAGCGTTTTTATATAAACTACTATGCTTTTAATAAGATAATAGTATAGGATTATTACTCTCTCCTATTAATTAAAGAGATACTTTACTTCTTATCCTAGGTATATTAGTTTATAAAGGTAAATATTTATATAGCGTTTTATAAGCTATAGATTACTAAGGGCTAGGAGCACTTTATAGCATTTTAAACTAGGTTTAAGCTATTTAAGTAGCTAGTTTACCCCTTTAGCCTAGCTAGTATACTAGTAATATTTTAATATTATATTAATAAATCCTTAAGGGATATATTAGGGGATTTTATTATAGTATACTTAGATAATATCTTAGTTTACTTAGGGGGATTAAGGAAAGACTATATAGCTAAGGTCTAGCTAATATTAGGCTACCTAAGGGCTATAGGTTTATACTTAGATCTTAATAAGTCTATATTTATAGTAAAAGAGGTCTAATACCTAGGATATATTATTATAGTAAGTTATTCTATTTATTTAAACCTAGTAAAGGTTATAGCTATAAGGGAGTAAGTAATCCCTATAAAACTTTAGGGGGTTTATAGCTTTCTAGGGTTTACTAATTTTTACTATAACTTTATTAGTAACTTTTTAGAGCTAGTAGTACTACTAATATAATTAACTAAGAGAAATGCCCCTTTTTAATAAGGACTTAAAGAGAATAATACCTTTAATAAGCTAAAGGATACTTTTATTATATACTTAGTCCTAGTATAATAGAATCTAGATCTTCCTATAGTAGTAAAAGCTAATTATTTAGGAATAGCTATTAGAGAATATCTTTCCTAGTAAGGCTAGGATAGTATTATATACTTAGTTACTTACTATTTTACTAGCCTTATATCCTTATAAAAGAACTATATAATTTATAATAAGGAACTATTAGCTATTATCTTATACCTTAAGGTATAGTTAGCTAAGCTATAGGGTATTTCCTATTTATTTATAATTTATATAGACTATAAGAACCTAGAGTACTTTATAACCCCCTAGTTAATATTAGAGTAATAAGCTTAATAAGTAAATATACTTATACTATTTAATTTTTACCTCTAGTATAAACCTAGTATATAAGTATAGTAACTAAATACTTTTTCTTAAAGGGAGTAAGACTAGGAAGGGGCTACCTTTAGAATAGGATATATTCTATAACCTATTACTATTATATAACTCTTACTATTACTAGATAAGTAGTAAGATAATAATAGTATAGTATTACTACTAGTTAGTAAGGTTCTCTTTACTACTAAATACCTTTAGACCTTATAGGACTAGGCTATTATCTCTAACCTTATATATAGTATTTAATTAAGGGCTATTTAAGAAAAGGCCTAGAGGTTTCCTATTAAGATATTAATAAGGGAGTAAGTAATAAATTATTTTATAAGCACTTATAGAGTGCTCTAGTTTAGAGGCTATACCTAGGTCCTAGTGTAAGAGTCTCTTATAATAACCCTAATATAGTAATACTATAATTTACTAGTAATAAGGTACCTAGGCTATAATACTATATTTTAAATCTTATAATAGTAGTTTTACTAGGATAGGATATTATAAGATATTACTAGGTTTATTTATAACTATTACTACTATAGTAGTTATAAGAGCTATTAATAATGCTAAGGCTTACTAAAGCCTTTACCTATTCCTAACTAGTTCTAGTTATAGATCTTTATTAACTTTATAATAAACTTACTAGCACTATCCCTAAAAAAGCTATAATATCTAATAGTTATTATAGATTAACTCTTTAAATTTATTTAGCTTAAGGCTATAACTTCTATAGGAGCTAAGGAATATATAAAGAGGTTTAAAATAGTCTAGTAGTAGTTTAGGGGGTTTCCTTAATTAATTATTATAGATTATAGTTTAGATTAGTTAGGAAAATTTTAGATAATATTATACTCCTTAGTTAGGATTAATTAGTTACTTTTTATATTATATTACTTATAAACTAATAATAATATAAAGTAAGTAAACTAAGAGATATAAGTAATACTATATATTATAGTCTCTTTCTTATAGTTTAACTAGCTAGAATATCTAGTTACTTACTAGCTTATAATTAATAATAAACTATTTTCTATAATAGAAGTTAGCCTAAATAAGCTACTATATAGCTATAACCTAAAGCTAGTCTAGTTACTACTAGATAAGTTTACTTTTATAATAATACTAAAGGGGTAAGTAATATAGTTTCTTAAGCACCTCTAGGAGAGTACTTATCTAGTATAAGCTATAATAGCCTATATATAATAAAGGTAATAAAATACTATATTTACTTTATATTAGCTAGTAAAATAGTTCTAGGTTAAAGATAAAGTATAGCTTTTACTTAAAAATATTAAAACTAATTACTCTTTATAGAAACTTAATTAAGTAATAGTAAAGTATATAGTTATAGAAGTCCTAATATTACTTATAGTATAGCTAGATATTCTAAGAGGTATTTACCTAGTATTTTATATAAACCTTATTAAATATACTATAAAGAACCCTCTCTTTAGTTAGAAGCTTTAAAACTTTTATCTAGAACTAGAATAAGTTTTTATAAAGGGTAATAATAAACTTATTAAGGAATATTAGGTTAAGTAAATCCTAGTAGCTTAGAATACTCTAAGCTAAGGTAAGAGATATAATATACTTATTAAGTAAGTAAGTTATATATAGCCTATATAGGAACTATTAGAGAATATAGTATAAATATAAGCCCTTAATAAGTTTAAGGTAAAATAAGGAAATATATAATATAATAATAAACTAAATTAATTTTAGAAAACTTATTTACTTATAAAGACTCTTATATATATTTAAAATACTAATATATTATAGTTTATTACTATTACTTAAAGAGAATAATTATTCTCTAAGTTTTTATTTAAATTAATAGAAAAGCTTATATAAGTATATATTACCTTTATTTAAAGTTAGTGCTTTACTAATATAGCTATAGTATACTTACTAGGTAATAGTTATAGTATAAAGAGTTATTTACCTAGGATATAACTTAAGTTTTAAATAGTATAAGTAAGGTTAGTATATAAAGTATAGGTAAGTAAAGGTATAATAGGAGTATTAGTAAGAGAATAATAAGTAAAAATAATAACCCTAGTAAGATAGGGAATATTATTTCTAGCTAAGGACTAGCTAGCTTTAGGGTTTCTAAGGGTATATTTAAAAGGAGAACTTATTAACCTTAACTTAAAGAGAAAATAAGTAAGTTACTAGTAATAATAGGAAGGAGAGTTATTACCTAACTTAGTAATTTAATAATAATATTAGTTCTTACTATAGTAATAAAAGGTAAGCGCTTAAATAAGGGTAGTAAACTATTTATATATTTCTTTATATATAGTATTTAGGCTACTAATAACTTATTAGTTCTATTAGAATAAAACACTAGTAACTTATTATATAAACTATACTATACTATAACTAGCTAAAGGGCTAGTGCTAATAAAGGGGATAATATTAAGGCTAGTTATATTTATTATAGGGGTATTTATAGCTAAAGATACCCTAAGAGCTAAGTAAATAAAAGCTAGGTTAAACTATACCTAGTTAAGAAAGGCATTTTAGTAACTAATAAGATAGTAATATCTCTAGGATAAAATAGGTATTTTCTTTTTTATATTTATAGTCTTAAGGACTCTAGGTTTAATAATATATATACCTATAGTAATTTTAGTCTTAAGATCTTTAAGGGTATAGTAAAGTTATAGGTTAGTAAATAAAAGCCTAGTATACTATATATAGGTAATATAGTATTACTAATAAGAAGGATATAATTCCTTACTTCTAGGGGGATAATAGTTTAAGACACTAGTAATAAGAGCTTATTTAATATAAGGACTATAAGAACACTAAACTAACTTAGGTATAGTATACTATTTATTATTAGAGTTTTCTTTTATAAGGTACTTACTAATAAAATAGGATATAAGTATTATAGAAGTGGTTATAGAAATAGCTATAGGAGTAGGAGTAAAGGCTTAATAGTATAGTATTTCTAGTAAAGGGAATAACTAATTAAGAGAAAGAAGCTAATAAAATAAAGGGAAAGGCTTAATAAAATTATAATAATAAAGAGATAGTATTATATAAAGGGGAAAGTAAGATAGTATAGGCATAAGTAAGATATTTATACTAGATATTATACTTATACTAGGTAAGTTATAAATAAGTAAGGGTAAGGTAGTTATCTATAATAAATAACCTATTAGTAAGGTAAATATATTATATACACTATAAAATAACACTTAGAAGTAAGGGGGTTATTATTATAATAAATAATAAGGTAGTAAGGTAAGTGCTTATTAAATACTTTATAAATAGCTATTAGTAAGGATAGTTTTTATTATAATAACTAAGGGTATATATAATATAAGTATTATATATATTACTAGGGGATATTATAAAGGGGAGTTTATTAGTAATAAGTAAGTAAGGGTATATATAAGGGCTTAGGCTTTGCCTAAGTATTATCTATATAGTAATTAAAGAGGGGATTAGTAAAAGTAATTAGGGTAAGGAAAAGGAGGCTTATATAAGTAGCTAAGGGGGTATAAGGGGCATTACTAGGGATAGCCTCTTACCCTTTCTCCTTCCTCCTTAAGTCTCTTAATACTATATTAATGCCCTATCGCAGTCGCCTAGAGGCTAGTCTATAACAATAACCTAGGTTTTATACCCTAGGGTATAGTAAAGTATTACTTTTTCTAAGTAATAAGGGACTTTATTAGTAAGAATAAAAAGGTAAGTAAATACCTTTTTTATAGAGGTATAGTATATTCTTATATAAAGGCTACTATAAAGAGGTTTTCCTTAACTTTTCTTACTTTATAAGCGTGTTTTCTTTTATTTTTTAGTAAATAATCTAAGGTTTCTAGTTTAGAGTATAATAGTAACTAATAAGGCTATGTCTTTTTTATAAGAATATTATATCTTTTTACCTATAACTTACTTATATCTTATTACTTTTCTTACTAGACTTACTTTAGTAAAATGCCTAAATTATATATTAAGTGCCTTTTATATTCTTTACTAAAACCTATTAGTTATATTTACTTAGCTAACCCTTTTATTTTACTAGGTATTTATTACTTTCTTAGGTCTCTTTATAGTCTTTAATTTCCTTAACTTTATACTTATTATCTTTATTCCCTAAGTCTAGTATTAGTATTTCCTTATCTTTAGTGTCTTTATAGTAATTCTATAGCTTTAATAAGCTAATATAGAAAATATTATATAATAAACTATATTTTTTAGGTAATATAAGTCTATATACTTATTTACCTATAGTATTAAGTACTTAAAATAATTTAATAAATCTAGGGATTAGCTTTTATTTTATATTCTTAAGCCTAATATTCTTTACTAATAGTAATACTAAGTTATCCTTTTTTAGTATTAATAGCTAGTAATACTAGTTATAGTACTTTACTTAAGTCTTAGTAGCTTTTACTTAGTTTTACTTTAGTTACTCTTTAACTTTATATAGCTTTATAATATATACTTAGGCTTTTAGTACTTTCCTTTCTTTAGTCTTATTCTTAAAAGCTAGGTAAAACTTAGGTAAATAGCTTATAAGAGAGTAATTAAAAAAGTAACCTATAGTTTTATTTACTATATTATTATAGGTAAATTAGGTTATTAGAAGTAGCTTAGGCTATATTTATTAGTTATTAGCTATAAAGTATTAAAGATAATACTTAAGTACTTAGTTTATTCTCTTTATTTACTTATTAGTTTAGGAGTAAAATACTATAAAAAGCCTTTACTTTATATATAATAAGTAATATAAGTCTAACTAGAATTAGCTTATAAAGACTAATCCCTTATTAAATATAATACTCTTTAGTGCCTTAAACCTTAGTTTAATCTCCTTATAGAAAAGCTTTACTAGTTTAGCTATATTAATTATTATAGTTATAAGTAAGAAAATAAAGTACTTAGTAAATTAGTTTATAATTACTAGGATTATATTAGTTTTTTATTTACTTACTTAGGTAATAGGTAATTTTATAATAAAATCTATTAAGATTTTTACTTATAGTTACTATAGTATTAGTAAGGATTTAAGGCTTTTATATAGGTAATACCTTTTAGCTATTACTTACTAATAAACCCTATAGCTTATAATATAGTTAAATATTAACTTACTTATACTTAGCTACTAGAAATAATACTTTAATAGCTTAAGAGTATATTTAGTCCTAAAGTAACTTACTAGTAAATTATTATAGTGTAGCTATAAAAGCTTTTATTATAAGATAAGCTCCTAGGGAATAATTACTTAGTCTTAGTATATTAAAAGGCCTCTTATACTATATAGCTATAAACTAGCTTTTCCCTTATTTTTTACTAAGGAATTATTAATCTTACTATTTTACCTTTATAAATCTAAGTCTTAATCCTATACCTTTTATAGTAATTATACTAATAGTTTATTTAGCCTAGATTAGTAAGGATTTAGTAATATAATAGTCTCCTATATCTCTTATACTATACTAATATCTTAGATATATATTACTTTCTCTTAGAAATTACCCTTATTTAGCTAATCTTTTACTAGATTTATAGTAATTAACTAGCCTTTTAACTAGGCTACCTTAGCCTCTAGAGCTCTCTTTATAGTAACTAGGGTATTTTCCTTCTTTAAAGGTATTTTACTAAGCCTCTTTACTAAAACTAAGGTATTTTCCTTCCCTAAAGGTATTTTACTATATTTTCTTTAATATATTAGTGCCTTTTCTTTTACTAGTTCTTTAGTAATTACTATTTTCTTCTAAAGTTCTAGTAAAAGTACCTTATTTATTAGGGGTTTATCTTTATAATTAAACTATTTTAATAGTATATTTACTAGGTTACTTTTCCTAGGTTTATACCTAATTATAAAGTAAAAGAAATAAAGAAATATATACTATTTAGCTTACCTTTTATTTAGCTTTTATTACCTTATAAAAGTCTATAAGTTATAGTAATTTAATAAGACCTTTACTAGAGTTACTATACCTTTAATATAGTATTACTAGTATTTAAATAACTTTACTATAGTAAGTAGCTTTTAATTTACTATATTATAATTATATTTAGTATTTATAAACTTCCTTAACTAAAATACTATAAGATATTATTAGCCCTTATTATTTTATTAAGATAAAATTCTTACTATTATAAAGACTAAAGTATTTATCTTAATATATACTAGCTAACTTAGGTTATAATAATAAAGAAAAAGCACTTATTAAAAGGTATTTTTTAGCTAATTAAATACTAGCTATTTTTTTTTCTTAAATATAAACTTCCTAGTTTAAATACTATTTTAATTACCTTTTATTAGTATATATAAGAGTACTATAATCCTAGAGTATTAGTAAATAAACCTTTAGTAAAAGTTATAGAATTCTAGGAAAGACTATATATCTTTAAAGCTTATAGGCTTTTTTTAGTCTTAAATTATATTAACTTTATATATATCTATTAAAATACTATTAACTAATAAAATAAACCCTAGGAATTTTACTAATTCCTAGTAAAATAAATACTTTAAGGGTTTTATATATAACTTTACTAATCTTATATATTCTAAAACTTCCTTTATATATATAGTATACTTCTCTTATATTTTTAAGAAAATAAGGATATTATTTAAATAAACTATATAAATAGTATTTACTAGCTTATAAAGTACTTTATAAATATAGCTTTAAAAAGTAACTAGTATATTAGTTAGCTTAAAGGGTATTATAAGATATTTATAGTGTTTATAATAAGTATAAAATATAGTTTTTTACTTATTACTCTCTTTAATATAAATTTAATAGTAAGTATTTTTAATATTAATCTTTAAGAAATAATAGGCTTCTTAGTACTAGTCTAGGATCTTTAAAATTAAAGAGAGAGTATAGTAATTCTTTTATATTACTTTATTAAGTCCTTAATAGTTTATATATAGTTAAAGTATTTTATTTTTCTTTAGTATAAATAAAATAAGTATACTTATAAGGCTCTTAGAAGGTTTTATCTAGCCTTTCTATAGGTTTTTATTAATATATTTATAAAGCTCCTTTAACTTACTTTAGAAAAGAGAGTAAATTAGTCTATATAAGGGCATAGCCTTATATATTAGGTTAATTATATAATTAGTTTTCTTTCTTAATAGTAAATTACTTACCTTATTTACTATAAATATATCTTTAAACTTATATAGTTCCTTAGGGATATTTTTAATAGTTTTATATACTTTTACTTTCTTATTATCTTTAAGGGTAATAAACTTATTTTCTATAACTTTTATAATAGTATATATAATAGCCTTATTATATATTACCTTTATAAACTTATAAGAAGTTATAAGTAAAAAGGCTATTTTCTTTTTCTTAAACTATTACTTTTATAAGTATAAATAAAGATATATATTCCTTAGTAAGTATATATATTCTAATTAAGATAAGGCTTTCCCTTACTCTTAGGTCTTTATTTATAGCTATATATAGTAGCTTAAGGTTTTTTTTTTTTCTCTCTTAAGTCTTTAATTATAATAAGTACTTTATAAATACTATATTAAGGGACTATAAAGGCCCTTATTACTTAGAGAATAAGTACTATAGCCTTAGCCTAATTAAGCTTATAGTTCTTTATAAATTTAATACTAATAATATTAAGCTTAGTATAGCTATTTAGATTTATTACTATTTTAATATCTTTATACTTATAAATAGTAATTAGTATATAAAATTAATACTTAATTAGTACCTTAGTGCTTAAGGTAAAGGTAAGGGCCTTTACTTTTACCTTAAGAAGTTTCCTTAGTTATCTTAAGGCTTTTTTCTTAGCTTATTATACTTATTTATAAGGTAATCTAGGCTATTATAGTTATAATATTATCTCTTATTCCTAACTTTACTATTATTTAAGTATATAGCTAAGCCCTTTTCCTAGTCTTTATCCCTTTAATTCTTATAAGGCTTATAACCTTAAGGTAAGTTATTTTTATAATATTATAGGTTCTTATATAGTTCTTTATTTTCTAAATACTTAGGCTTTTACTTACTCTTTAGTATAGCCTTTTAAAATTACTAAATAAGTTATATATTTTTCTCTTATATTTTCCTAGTAATAGAGATATATAGGTAAATATAGTTCTATAGCTTAGAAAGTAATTTTATAAAGAATATAAGAGTATAAAACTTTTCTAAGGCTTTTTCTAAGTATATCTCTAGTAAATCTAGGAAAATACTAAATTTAATAAGGCTTTAGCTTTTATATTACTTAATATTCTTAAGCTATATAGCTATATAAGTATTATAGTTTATAAAGTCCCTAAGTAATATAAGTATTTAGGTTTAGAATTTATTCTAGTTATTAGCCTATTATTTATTAAGGTATTTATTTTATCTTACCTTATAATTAGTATATATATAGTTAAGTATAAAAAGAATCTTTTAGTAATTATATTAGTATTTTTTGTTTACTTTATTAAAGGTATAGTTTAGGTTATTTATTTATATCTTATACCTCTAGGGGTTTATAAGGTATTAAAGCTTAGCAATATTCTTAACTTTAAACTCTTAGTTACTATTACTTAAAAAAAGGCTAGCTTTTTACTTACTTTTCCCTTATACTTCCCTTAAGTTATCCTTAATAAGGTTAATAAGCTTTTATTTTTATTTTTATAATCTTTAGAGTTTTTCTAACTAAGTAATTTACTTTAGTATTACTATAGCTTTACTATAAGGGGTAAAGGGTCTTATTATAAGTATAGTTTTAGTAATATATAGTATATTTTTACTTATAGTATTACCCTTATTTAATTAGGTATAACTTTTATTTATAAAGGTTAGGTTATT
The DNA here is from genome assembly GCA_003814445.1 of Epichloe festucae Fl1. Classification (NCBI taxonomy): domain Eukaryota; kingdom Fungi; phylum Ascomycota; class Sordariomycetes; order Hypocreales; family Clavicipitaceae; genus Epichloe; species Epichloe festucae. Next base: position 2,589,262 of record CP031387.1, on the reverse strand, counting down.
ATTTAATATTACTCTAGTAAATTAAGTAATTCTCCCCCTTATATTACTCTTAAGTAACTAGTAAAAGAAGCTTTAAAATTATAAGAATAATAGTAGCTAATTAAGAGGTATAAGGGCTTTAGTATATTAACTAAAGCTTACTAGGTTTAAGTGTATTATATATATAAGTTACTAGCTTATAGCTAGTGGCTTACTAGTGTTACGTGAACCTAGCCCTAGGACGTAGCTTGCCCGCGGAGTGCGCTAATGCACCTGTGTTATAGGTGTTGTTATAAGTGGGGCCTCATAAATTACATAAGCTATGTTAGTACTAGTAACTATACTATAGATCTTAGAAGTAAGCATACTTCTTATAACTCTCTTACTCTTTATAGAGCTATAGTGTATAATATTACCTTAGATTATAAAGGTACTTTTCTTATAGACTTTAGTAACTAGGATAAGTATATAGCCTAGCTAGGAAGTAAGATCTTAGTTATTAGTAAAAGATTTATTTATAAATATAAAAAGCTTTACCTTTTTAAGATTAAATAGTATAAATCTTAATCCTTAATTAAAATAATTAATTTACTACTAAATTTATTAGTTAAGGTTCTTTATATCTTTAAGCATTAGCTCCTAGTGCTATATAGTAATAAAGAGGTTAAAATAAGCTTTAGGCTAATAGATTAAGGTAATATACATGCCTCTAGCTTATTATTCTATATATGCCTATTTTAAATTAGTTCGTAGGATTAATTAAAGCTTTTTACTCTAACCTTTTTATTATAGTGTAATTATATTATTTTTAAGAGTAATAATACTACTATTAAAGGTTAGTAAGTTCCTTATAAAAGGATTTACTTTAGTTTAGTAATAAAAGAAGTAGTAATTAATTAATCTTTCTCTTATTAAGAGAACTTATAGTTAAATAGTCTAATTATATTATTAGTTTATATCCTTATATATATAAAGGTTAGGTTTTCCTTTGTTATTATAAGTAAGCATAAGTTAAATATAAAGGTTATTATCTAGAGTATTTCTCTATAGTAATAATAATATATTACTTACTAGTGTATACTAGCTTTTATACTACTATATAAAGGCTTAATAACTTATATTATTATATCTCTAGGGTATAAGTAATAGATCTAGATAGAATTTTAGGCTAGAATAATTTAGCTAAGGGTTAGGGTTAAGCTAGAGAATAAGGCCTAGCTATAATAATATAGGTGTTATTATAAGGATTAATTATTAGCTAGCTTATTAAATTATTAGGGCCTATATAAGGATTACTAGCTTTTCCTTATTACTATAGCCTTAGATTATAAGCCTTAACTTCTTATATAAATCTATTATCTTACCCTTTACCTTATTAATAATATAGGAATTAAAGATTTAAACTTTACTATACTCTTTTTTATTATATCTAATAAATTTAAACATACCTTATTTAATTAAAGCATTAATCTTAGCCTTAGTAAATAGTTTAAAGGGCTTACTAAAGGCCCTATAATTCCTTCCTTATATAATTCGATTATAAGCTTAAGATTAAAGCTTTCCTTAGCTAATAGAAAATATTAGTCTTATCTTTTATTTAATTTATATAATTAATATTAGATATAATAAAAGGGTTCTTTTAAGGTCTTCTAGGTCCTTACTTTAGGGGAATAATAAAAAAGGTAGCTATAGGCTATAAAGAGGTATCCTAGTTCTCTATATTCTTAGGGGTTTTTTTCTTATTAAGATCTTTATAAAAAGGCCTAATAGAGGTTAATCTAAAGGCCTTAGGGCCTTAAAGGAGCTTAAGAGTGTAGGTTTTATATTCTATAAATAAGAGCTTATAAAGGCCTCTTTATCCTTTACCTTTATGCTATATATATATAAGTAATCCTAGTAAGAGGTTAATAGTAGTAGAAGTATTAGGACTATTCCTTATAGTAAGGGCATTACTAACCTTTTACTAGGTATAAATACACTTAACTTCCGTTATTACTAATTAGATTATAAGGGCTTATTATATAATATCTAGTAATAAAGGTAATTCCTTAGTATATAAGAATATACACTAAAAATAAGAAGTATTAGTATAAGACTATTTAATCCTATAGTATTATTTATAGCTTTAACTACTATTTATAACGCTATAAGCTCTAGTGTTATTAAGTATTTTTATCTAATAATATTATAAGCCCTTTAAAGTAGCCTATAATATTACTTAACCTTACTAATACTATAGTAAGCCTTAATAAGTATATTCTTAATCTCTATTACTATTAATAATATAAGTTACTTAAACTCCTTACCTTTAAGGGTTATTCTAGTGTCTATAATAATTATATCTAAGGGGCTTAAATAAATATTAATCTAGTAAAGATAAAGTACTTCTTATATAGTCTTTATAAAGATATCCTTAATAAATCTAGCTATATTAAAGAATATAGCTATATCTATAACTTATAGAATAGGGTAGTTACTATTAATATATAAGATATCTATAATAATTTTATAATTATAAGTATATTTATCCCCTCCTAAGCACGAGGTAAAACTGCTTAAATGATTAAAGCTCTATGTTTTTTAATATCTTTTCTAAATATCTAGCCTTTTTCTCTAGTCTTTTATTCCCCTTCTTATTTTTACTTTTCTTAAATTTCTCTATATTTTCTTTAGTTTTCTTAATTTCCTTTTAATTAGGAATTTTATTAGCTTTTTAAATAGCCTAAAGGTTCTATAGCCTAGTGGTTATTACCCCTAGCTTTTAGTTACCCTTAGCTATACTATTATCTAATTAGTTAAGGGTTAATTAGTTACGCAAAACCTACCTAGTGATTTAAATTAAATTAGAGATAAGTGAGAATAGGTTATATTTGGTTTGCCTTAGAGCTTTAAGGCACAAGTAAAAGAGATAGAATAAACACAGTTATAGAGGAAGGGGAAATTACGTTAATTTATACTATAAGCAAAACTTAAATAAATTTAAGTTTAACTATAGTTATAAATTATAACTATATCTTATGCTAATATAGCTATAAAGTTTATTATAAACTTTACTCTAATCTTATAGCCCCTTATATTTATAACCTTAGAGCTTATTTATTACTATAAATCTAAGTATTTAGTTATTAATTATTTTACTAGCTAGGTATTGCTAGCAATTGTGTTATAAAAAGTCAGATGCATTGGCTATAACCAATGAGGTAAGAAAAAAATTAAAAATCAATAAGTATATTTATTCTAAAGGGTAAATTTAAATTAATATAAGCTATTTATGTTTAATTAATATTACTAGTAAACCTTAGTTAACTTCTTAATAGCTTTAAACTTAACCTTATACCTTAATTTATAAAGTAAATTATAAAGATATTTAACTAAAGAGTATTTAATATAATTAATATAATTAATAAAGCTTAACTTTTATAAGATAACTTTAAGTAATACTTTTTTCTTTATTAAGAAGTATTTATATATACCCTTATTTATATATAATAAGAACCTTAATATTCCCTTACTATAAAATATTCTTTAATATATAAAAATTAATCTTTAAGTAAGTTATATTATTAAGGTATAAGAGAAAAGGAGTGTTTATAAGGATTACTTAAAAGAGAATAATTCTAAAAGGGATTAGTACTTTAATTAATCTAAGTGCTATAATTAATTCTCTAAGGCTAAATTTAATCTTTACTTTCCTAGTATTTAACTTATTAAGTATAATAGTTAGTATTACCCTTTATAAAGCTAAAAACTAAGGGTAGCTTACTAATAAATATCTTATAGCACTTATACTAGCTATAATACCTTTAAAGGTTTTAAATAAATATTATCCTTTAAGTATAAATATACTTAGTACTTTATTTAATTTCTAAAGATTAAATAAATCCTTCTTAGCTAAAGTATAAGTTATTACTTTACTAGTAAAAATCTTAGTAATTATATAGCTATTATAAGTAGTCTTATATATAAAGAAGCCTATAGGTAATTAACTATTATTATTTTCTTTACTAAAACTAAGTTTTATTAGGTATTAGTTAATATTATTATCTTTAGCTAATTTAAAGTCTTTAGTTCCTTTATACTAAGTAAGAAATATACTATATAAAGAAGCTATTAAATCTATATAAGAGTAATTCTTAAAGCATTAAAATACCTTTTTCTAGTCTTTATTAAAGTGCTTAGTTAACTAATAACTTTCTTTTTTATATATATAATACTTTTTTAAGTAAGGAAGCTTACCTTTTAAGGTAAATTAACTATATTAAGCTTCCTTACCCTTACTATTATATTTATAGTTAGTCTAAAAGTGCTCCTTAGTATTAGCTTTTATAGGGAAATACTACTAATTAATTAAACCTTTAGATTTACTAAATAATATTCTTATTTATTTATAAAAGCATTAGAGGTTAATAGGAGAATTAATAATATAAGCCTTATATTCTAGGATCCCTTTATAGGCATTTAGAATCTAACTATAAAGGTCTAATTTTAACTAGGATTTATAAGGGTTTACCTTTTAAAGACTTAAGAGCTTTATTATAAGGTCTTTAAAGCACTTAATCTTTAACTTATTAGGGTTCTCTTAGATAATAGTAAGTAATTATAATTTTCCTTATAATAGATAGTTTTTCTAATATATATTATTTATCTTAAACTTTTACTTAATTTTACTAATAAGAATTAAGAAGTCTTAAGGGTTTTCTTAGCTTAAAAGGTTCTCTAAAAAGTACTAGAGACATTTAGCTTTTAGTATAAACTTAAAACTATAGCTTAACTATTCTTATATAATACCTAGTATCTTATATTTTCTTTAATAAGTTAAGAGCTTTATATTAAGAATATTATACTCCTTAGTATTATACTTAATACTCTTATTATTATAAAACTTATTAAGATTAAGTAATTACTTTAATAAGGGTTAACTTATCTCTTAAGGGGAAATAAGAATAGTTAATTTTTATTAAGAAAGTACTATAGTTTTTTACTATAAAGAGAAATTATAATACTTAATTATAAGAGAGAAAATAAAGAGAGTTTAAGCTTATAGTTAAAGGCTTATAATAGGAGAATTTCCTTTATTATTATATCTTTACTATATAATTAGTATACTTAGGGATTAGTATAATAAAGTCTAGGAATAAATTAAAAGAGATTATAATAGTTAAGGGAATTAGGAATACCTTAGAGTAATTTATTACTTTAGTTAATCTTTAAGAAAAGGGATATTAATAAGGAGAAAGTCTTTATAAAAGTCTTAGTTTTTAATTTACTTTTTAAAAGTAAAATACTTCTTTTTAACTTTTTATATTTTTTCTTTATTTTAATTATAAAATCTATTATAGTTAATAATATCTTTAAGTAAGACTATAATTCTCTTATAACTTTATAAGTCTATATAAATACTACTAAAGAAAAGGAAATCTTAAAGAATCTTTATAGCTTTAGGATTTATTACTTTAAATATCTCTTAGTTTTATTTTTTAAAGTTATTATTAAAGATAGTAAATAAGGTTTATAAGTATAAGTTCTTATATTTATAAGTTACTTTCTTAATAAGAATTTAAGCTATAAGCTCTTTAAAAGTAATTATTACTTAAAGATTAAATAATTCCTTATATTCTAATACTTATTATATAATATACTAGTATAAATTAAAGGGAATATAGTAAAGGAAGTAAAATATAATTTATATATTAGCTTCTTATATAGTATCCTTAAGGGAGGGAATAGATTTATAGTTAAAGGGAATATTTTATAATCTAAATCCCTTTAGTTAATCTTAATACTTTACTATTATATTAGTAATAAATAAGAAGGTAAAAGAAATAAATAAATTATAAAGGTTTAAAGGATTTTAAGTAAAGCTATTATCTTTATTCCTTAGTAAGTTTAATTAAATAAATAAAGATAGGTTTAGACTAGTTACTAACTAGGCTTTGATTATTTAATAAGTTTAGATTTAGTACTAAGCTAGTTATAGTTATATAATAGTAAAAGGAAATCTAGAATTTACTTCTTCCTTAGCACACTAGCATTATATAGTAGCCTTCTTATTTTATAAGGTAAGTTTATAATACTAATATCTCTTCTATAAAACCTTACTAATCTATAGTATTTATAGAGATAACCACTAATTAGTGTTAGTATCTATTAAAATACTATTAACCTATATATAAGGTTTTTAAGGGTAAACTAAATTATATATAATTATTATATATTCTAGTTTACTAAAAGAAGTAAAAGAAAAGATTAAATAAAAGCATATAGGGTATGCTATTTATAATAGGAAAAGAGGCCTTAATTAAAGTTATGTGTAAAGAGGCTATATATGCTAATTCTAACCACAGCGCGGTTAACCTAGACATGTGAGTCTGCGATGCAACGCGCCTGGCCAATTAGAGGCGCCCATGACCTGTTAATATCATGCTCGTTCTAACAATATAGCTATTTACTATTTATATTTAACTATTATACTAGTATAGAAGGCTATTACTACTATTTTGACCTAGCCTTTTACTTTTCTTATTACTTTATATTTTATTAAATTAATAGTAATTTAATATATAAGCTTTCTTACCTATCTTACTATAGCTTATTTTATAGTTAATATAGCCTTTTATTCTTTAAAAATAGTAAAGATTTATATAATTATGTTTTACTATAATATAAAATATATCCTTTAAGTTAACTTCTAATCTATTAAATACTATTATAGTACCTTTAAGGGTAAATTTATATATATAAGCCTATATTATATATTTAATATCCTAATTACTATTTTTATAACCTAATTTAGTATATTTAAACTTACTAAAATTAACTTCTTTAATACTCTTTTCTTTATATTTTATATTAAACTTTTCTATTACTCTTTTACACACTATTATACTAATATTAGGTATTAGTATTTAAGTATTAGTTCTAGATTTAGGCTTCTTAAATCTACGGAATAATAGCTTAAAATTAAGGTTTATAATTTATTTATAGACTTATAATAGTCTAATAATATACTTAATAGGCATTTTACTAATATTATTATTTATCTTACTTTTTATATTCTTATATTTACCCTTAGTGCCCCTAGCTTTAGTCTTTTTATTACTTTTAAGTTTAAACTCTAGTTTAGGACTATTTTTAGTAAGGTTAAATCTTACCTTATTACTATTATTTTTATTTAATTTATTAGTAAAATCCCTATCTTTTTAATTTACTTTTATTTTCTTTAGTTACTTTTATTTTATAACTCTTATATAATTATCCTTAATTAAATCTTCTATTACTTATTTATATTTTTATTACTTTATATCTAAATTTAACTTTATACTTATAAAGTTATTATTATTATTATTACCTTACTTCTTAGTATTAACTATATCTTAAATAACCTTTACTATATTAATATTTTTATTATATCTCTTTATTAATTATAATAGTATATTTAATTTATCTTCTCTTATTCTTAGTTTATTTAAATACTATTACTATTATAACTATATAATTTATTATATAAGGTATAAATATATTCCTAGCTAATTCTAATATTTTACTTAACTTAAATAGTATTTTGTCAAGCGGAAAACAACACCCTAAAAGACACGATACTAGCCCACAGTTATAGGTAGCAGTGACATCTGCTCACGTTAGAAGGGTTAATTAACTTAATAGCAGTGATTATAATAATAGCTAAATCTATCCCTATAAATAGAGATAATTTAGATTAAATAGTCTATTAGATTAGAAGTGACTTTTTAGTTAAGTTAGGGAAATAATCTTATTAATTTATCTTATTAAGGTAAATATAATAGTGGCTATAGTAATGCTAGGTATTTAAGTTAAAAATCTAAAGTTAGGCGTGTATAAAGAACCTTAAAAGAATCTAGCTATAGGTGATCTCTTTATAGATTAAATAGTCCCCTTACCTAGATAACTAATATTATTATCCCTTATTATATTATTTATCCTTGCAATCCCCTATATCCCTTGTGCTTGTTATCGCGAATACGCGCGTTTATGGGCGCGCGTATCACGGCACATAGTATTTAAAAAACTTTTTCTCTTTATAATAAGTTATAGTTCCTAGTTTTACTAAAAGCTTATTTATTTACTTAGTGTATTTAGCTCTTTTCTTATTAGTAATAAATTACTACTATACTAAATTAGTAACTATAAGCTAACCTAATAGTTAATTTTATTATATTAAAGCTAGGATTTAAATATAAAGGTATTTTACTTATATTTACTTATAAAGTGTTTAATTATATATATTAACCTTATTATTAAAAAGAATAAAATCTAGTATAGCTTTTAAGTTATAGTATAAATTTATATAATATTTATAAAGCTTATATTTAACTTCTAGTATAATAATTTTATATTTTACTTAATATTTCTTATAGTTATAATAATTTTATATTTCCTATAGCTAAATTAATTCTATTTCTTATAGCTTTTAGAAACCTTTATAGCCTATATTATTATCTTTAGGCTTAGAGGCTATAAAGTAAAAATAAGACTAAAATAAATTTAACTATACTTTTATTAGATTTAACTATATATAAGTAATAGTTATATTAAAGAATAATATAAAGTAAGAGTATAGTAAGCTTTCTTTAGTTAGTATAAAAGAGTAATATATATAAGAGAGTCTAGTGCCTTTAATTTATCCTATTAAATCTAACTATTTACTATTAACTTTTTCTTTTTATTATTACTATTTTATAAGTAAATTAAGGACTTTCTTTATATATCCCTTTACTAATTAATTAGGTTTTTCTTAAGGTAGTTTTTTACTATCTTAAATATATTAATTTATATTTTGCTTTTAGCTATTTATTAATTATCTTTAGCTATATGTGAGGCCCCACTCACAACAACAGGTGCACCTGCGCGCCCCACAGGCTAGCGAGGCCCTAGGGCTAGGTCCACGTGACACTAGCGAGCCGCTAGCTATAAGACAGTGACTCGCACGCATAACACATTTAGACCTAGCAAGCTTTAGTTAATATATTAAAGCCCCTATACCTCTTGCCTAGCTATTATTATTCTTATAATTCTAAAGCTTTTCCCACTAGCTACCTAAGAGTAATATAGGGGGGAGAACTACCTAATCCGCTAGAGTAACATTAGAGAATAACCTAACCCTAATAGATAATAGTTATACCTAATTAAATAAGGGTAATACTATAGGTAAAGACACGCTATATACTACTAAAACTACACTTATAATAAGACCCTTTACCCCTTATACTAAAGCTATAGTAACACTAGAGCAAATTACTTAGTTAGAAAAACTCTAAAAACTATAAAAGTAAGAATAAGAGCTCCTTAACCTTATTAGAAGTAACTTAAGGGAAGCATAAGGGAAAAGTAAGTAAAGAGCTAGTACCTCCTCTAGTAATAATAGCTAAGAGGTTAGAGTTAAGAACATTACTAAGCTCTAATACCTTATAAACCTATAGAGGTATAAGATATAGATAAACAACCTAAACTATACCTTTAATAAGGCAAAGAAAAAATACTAATGTAATTACTAAAAGATTCTCTTTATACTTAACTATATATACACTAACTATAAGGCAAGATAGGACAGATACCTTAACAAATAACAGGCTAATAGCTAGGATAATCTTAAGGATAACTAGGATAAATTCTAGACCTAGATGCTTATATTACTTAGGGACTCTATAAACTATAATACCTAAATAGCTACATAGCTTAAGAACATAAAGTAACGTAAGGGCTAGAGTCCTATTAAATTTAGTATTTTCCTAGATTCGCTAGAGATATACCTAGAAAAAGCCCTAGAAAAGTCTTATGCCCTTATATTCTTTATAAAACTACTCCCTAAGCTATAGGACTATATTAACCTACATGTCTCTATTACTAGGAAAACATAAGAAGAGATTATATAACTTGCCTAGTAATTTTAGGAGGCTATGCTAAAGAGCAAGCAAAGGCCTAAGTATTTAGGAAATAAAGGACTATATAAGAATCCCTAATATTATAGAAATAACTTATCCTAAGGTTATAGGCCTTATAGGGATTAAAGGAATAAAGACTAGGAAAAGAGCCTAACTATATACCTAAATAATAGTGAAGTTAGGGATAAGAGATAATATTTTAACTATAATAGCCTAGACTACCTTATAAATAGGTGTAATAAGCTAAGGAAAGACCCCTAAGATAGCTAGGGAAACTTTTTAAGGCAGAAGTAAAGGCCCTTACCTTTACCTTAAACACTAAGGTACTAACTAGGTGTTAATTTTACACACTAGTTACTATTTATAGGTATAAAGACATTAAAATAGTAGTAAATCTAGATAGCTACGCTAAGCTTAATATTATTAGCGTTAAATTCGCAAGGAATCATAAGCTTAATTAGGCTAAGGCTATGGCACCTATCCTCTAGGTAGTAGGGGCCCTTATAGTCCCTTAATATAGTATCTATAAGGTACCTATTATAATTAAAGACTTAAGAGGGGAAGAAAAGAACCTTAAGCTACTATATATAGCTATAAATAAAGACCTAAGAGTAAGGGAAAGCCCTATCTTAATAGGAATATATACACTTATAAAGGAACGTGTATATCTTTATTTATACTTATAAGAGTGGTAGTTTAAGAAAAAGAAAATAGCCTTTTTACTTATAACTCCCCGCAAGTTCACAAAGGTAACGCGTAATAAGGCTATTATACATGCTATTATAAGGGTTATAAAAGATAAGTTTATTACCCTTAAAGATAATAAGGAGGCAAAAGCATATAAAACTATTAAAGATATCCCTAAGGAACTATATAAGTTTAAAGATATATTTATAGCAGATAAGGTAAGTAGTTTACTATTAAGAAAGAAGACTAATTACGTAATTAACCTAATACCTAAGGCCACGCCCCTATATAGACTAATTTACCCTCTCTCCTAAAGCAAGTTAAAGGAGCTTTATAAATATATTAATAAAAACCTATAGAAAGGCTAGATAAGACCCTCTAAGAGCCCTATAGGTATGCCTATCCTATTTATGCTAAAGAAGGATAAAATACTTTAACTATATATAAATTATTAGGGACTTAATAAAGTAACATAGAAGAATTACTATGCTCTTCCCCTAATTTTAGAGATCCTAGACTAGTGCTAAGGAGCCTATTACTTCTTAAAGATTAATATTAAGAATGCTTACTATTAAATCTATATTAAAGAGGGTAATAAATAGAAGACCGCGTTTTATACCTATTATAAACACTATAAATATCTTATAATGCCCTTTAAGCTAACTAACGCCCTAGCTACTTTTTAGAGCTATATATATAAAGCGCTATATAGGCTAGTAAATACTATTTATATAGTGTATTTAGATAATATCCTTATCTTCTTAAAAACATAAGAGAATCACACTATATATATTAAGGAAGTCCTAGAATATATAAGGTTAGTAAAGCTATACGCAAAACCCTTAAAGTGTTTGTTTTACTAGGAGTTAGTAAAATTCCTAGGGTTTATCCTATTAGTTAATAGCATTATAATAGATACATATAGAGTTAATATAATCTAGGACTAGAAGGAGCCTATAAGCTTTAAAGATATATAGTCTTTCCTAGGATTTTATAACTTTTACTAAAGGTTTATTTACTAATACTCTAGGATTATAGCACCCTTATACACGCTAATAAAAGGCAGTTAAAATAGTATCTAGACTAGGAAGTTTATATTTAAGGAAAGGGAATAGCTAGCGTTTAACTAGCTAAAGGATGCCTTTTAATAGGCACCTCTCCTTTATTATTATAACCTAAGTTAGCTAGTGCGTATTAAGATAAATGCTTTAGTCTTTATAATAGTAAGAATCTTATCTTAATAAGATAATAAGGGCTAATAGTATTCTATAGTATTTTAGTTAAGGAAGTTTATAGACACTAAACATAATTATAGTATAGTAAACTAGGAGCTACTTACTATAGTAAAGTTATTTAAATACTAGTAACACTATATTAAAGGCATAGTAACCTTAGTAAAGGTCCTATTAGATTACTATAACTTATAGACTTTTATAAGGTAGTAAAAGCTAAATAGGAGGTAGGCTAGATAGTGTATATTTCTCTACCCCTTTTACTTTATAATTAGGCATAGACTTAGGAAAAGTAACCTAGTAAATGCACTATTAAGATAGTCTAATTATAAAGGCAAACCCCTAATAAATAAGGCACTTTTACTAGAGCTTTAGAAGAAAATAGTAGCTACTAAAGAACTAGTAAAAGAAGAGATACTAATATATAAGAGAAAATATAGTAAGATGCCTTTAGGGGAGGAAAATACCCTAGTCTTAATATATTAAAGAAAACATAGTAAGATACCTTTAGGGGAGGAAAATACCCTAGTCTTAGTAAAAAGGCTTAGTAAAATACCTTTAGGGAAGGAAAATACCCTAGCTACTATAGAGAGAGCTCTAGAGGCTAGAGTAGCCTAGTTAAGAGGCTAGTTAGCCACTATAAATCTAGTGAAAGATTAGCTAAATAAGGGTAATTTCTAGGAGAAGGTAGCATATATCTAAGATATTAGTGTAGTATAAGAGATATAGGAGACTATTATGCTACTAAATCCTTACTAATCTAGGCTAAATAAACTATTAGCGTAATTACTATAGAAGGCATAGGATTAAGATCTAGTTTTATAGAGGTAAAATAGTAAGATTAATAATTCCCTAGTAAGAGGTAAGGGAAAAGCTAGTCTATAGTTATATAGCATAAGGGGTCTCCTAATATACTAAGACTAGGTAGTTATTCCCTAGGAGCCTATCTTATAATAGGAGCTCTTATAGCTACACTATAATAATTTACTAGTAGGTTACTTTAGGATTAAACGCACTCTTAAGCTATTAAAGCATTACTTCTAGTAGCTAGGCATAAGTGAGTTAGTATTTAACTATATTATAAGCTATAGGGTTTGCTAGTGGGTAGTAGCTAGAAGGCATTGCTTATATAAAAACCTTAAATCCTTGCTAATACTATAGTAACTATAGGCAGAAATCTTAATAGATTTTATTATAGGATTACCTATTACCTAAGTAAGTAAATAAGAAACTAACGTAATCCTAGTAATTATAGACTAATTTACTAAGTATTTTGTCTTCTTACCTATAACTATAATAATTAACATAGCTAAACTAGTAGAGCTTTTCTATAAGGAGATTAAACTAAGGTTTAGGGCACTAGAGGGTATTATATTTAATAGGGGATTAGTCTTTATAAGCTAATTCTAGTTAGACCTATGCTACCTATTATACATAAAGTAAAGGCTTTTTATAGCGTTTTACCCCTAAACTAATAGGTAAATAAAGAGAATAAACTAAGTGCTTAAGCATTACCTTTAATGCTTTATAGCTAATAACTAATAGATATAGCCTAAGCTACTCCTAATAGCCTAATTCGCTTATAATAATATAGTAAATAGGACTATAGGCTACTCTCCTAATTACTCCCTTATAGGCTATTTACCTAAGTTTTACCTAGCTCTTAGGGATAAGACTAAAGAAAGGGAGGTGCTAAAAGCCTACGCACATATTATAAAGCTATATAAAGTTAAAGAGTAGCTAAAGTAAAACTAGGTAAAAGCCACTAAGACCTAAGCAAAGTACTATAACTAGTATTACTAGCTATTAACACTAAAAAGAGGTAACCTAGTACTATTATTAGTAAAGAATATTAGGCTTAAGGATATAAAATAAAAGCTAACCCCTAGATTTATTAGACTATTTTAAGTACTTAACGCTATAGGAAAATAAGCATATAGACTTATATTACCTAAAAAATACAGTTAGCTATATAATGTATTTTATATTAGCCTATTAAAGCTATGGAATTACTATGAAGATACTAGAGATAAGGAAATACTAATACTAGACTTAGAGAATAAAGATAATAAGTATAAAGTTAAGGAAGTTAAGGACTATAAGAAAACCTATAAAGGTAATAAATACCTAGTAAAATAGAAGGGTTAGCTAAGTAAATATAACTAATAGGTTCTAGTAAATAACATAGAAGGCACTTAATATATAATTTAAGTATTTTACTAAAGTAAGTCTAGTAAGAAAGGTAGTAACATAGGATTAAAGCACTAATAAAGAAATATAAATATACTATAGAAAAGACCTAACCTTACTAGTTACTAAGCAAGTCTAGTAATAAAGATAGTAATATAGGATTAAGGCACTAATAAAGGAACATAAACGCGCTATAGAAAAGGCCTAACCTTATTAGTTACTATAAAAACTATTACCTAAAGGCCTAGGTTATGCTACTAAATAATAAAGGAAAACACACTTAGAGTATAGGCAAAATAATAGGAAAACCCTCTATTATAGCCCCTATATAGGAGACTATAGTCTAGCTATTAAAGCCATACTCTGCCTAGTTCTTATTGCCCTAAATTACTTTCTCTATAGTGTAGTAAAAGTAGTAAACTACTATAACCTAAGCCATATACCTAGGGTTAGAGGGCTAGAGCTAAAGGACTATTCTTGCCTCCTAGATAAATATAGTATCCTTAGGGTCCTCCTATAGAAAAGTTAGTAAAGACTAAGTAAAAGAATAAAGGAAAGCTATATATAAACTAAAAGAGAGGGAAAGGGAGCTATAGCTACTAAGGAAACTTATAGCTACTACTATAAAACTAAATAGTTCTAGTATAAGATAGAGGTAGCTTATATAAAAAGGTTAGTAAGAAATAGGTAAAAAATAAGTAACTTAATACACTTAATATGCCTTTGTAGCACTAGTTAGCCTAAAGGCAACGCAGTGCGTGGTGTTAGTATAGTTAAAACCTATTACTAAGTTTAAGATATACATAGTAAAGCTATAGCAAGTTATATCTAAAAACACAGGGACACCCTCCTTATCCTTAGTGGTAATAGTGGTGTCTATAAGGGCCTAAACCTATTTATAAATAACTAAAAGGTCCTAGAAGTCACTAGCTAAAGTTAGCATAGCCTAGTATAAAAAAGTTAGTAATTTATAGCTATAGGATAATAAAATACTAAGTAACTCACTGTCTTATATATATTACTACATTTATTACATTAAATGTAATGTTTTAATTATTTTCCTTTAGCTACTACGCTAACTAAAGAATAGAGAAAACTATATATAATTACTAGTAAAAGGATCTTAATTAGTAAGTACTTCTTAAAGTCTAGGTACCTAGTCTAAAGATAGTGTATATATAAGTAAATATAGAAGTAAATTATATCTAGCTCTATAGTAAAAGGACGCGAATTAAGAGTTAAAGAGTTAAGGTAAATAAAGTGTAAATAAGGTTAATTAAGGATAACTATGTTTACTAGAGGAAAAAGTTTGTAATATAATAGGGAGTTATAAATAAATTTATATATAAGCACTATCCATTATTTATTATTATTTTAATTTAGCTAATACTTAGCAAATAGCTATAGGGTACCTAGCGAAAGCCGTTTAGGAGCCTAGCTATAAGTAGGGGGGCAATTATAAGGCCCTACTCACAATAATAGGTACACCTGCGCGCCCCATAGGCTAGCGAGGCCCTAGGGCTAGGTCCACGTGACACTAGCAAGCCGCTAGCTATAAGACAGCGACTCGCACGCACAACACATTTAGACCTAGCAAGCTTCAGTCAATATATCAGAGCCCCTATACCTCTTGCCTAGCTATCATTGTTCTCATACTATATATCCCTTTTATTTAATAAGGAATTTTACTCTTACTATTTTAGTTTATTTAAAAATCTTAACCTAATAGCTATAGATTTATTTAATCTTCTAATAATTTACTTTCTTTAGATTATTAAATATAATTAGTAATACAGCTAGTTTTTCCCTATTAAATAAATCCTTTTCTTATACTAGTTTTTATATTTATATTACTAATATTACTAAATAGACTTATAAGTCTAAAGGGAAATCTAATTAATATACTAATAAGTTTACTTTTTTTAGTACCTTATATAGCCTTACTCTTAATAATAACTATTTTTTCTTAGCCTTACTAAGTAACTTATATTCCTTATATAATTATAAATATACTATATCCCTTATATTAATATTAACTAGTTTATAATAATTATTATACTAAATCTTAGTAAGGGTAGTAGCTATTATAATTACTAGCTAAGCCTTATACTAGTATAGCTTCTATAATACTATTATATTATTTACACTAGCATTAGTATTAGTTATATTATTTAGAGAAAAAAGGTTAATAATACTTAAAGGGTAAAATCTATATAATAGCTTATTAGGAGCTTACCTTATACTTATTACTATAGTATTATTTAGTTAATACTATAGCACTAGAAGTAGTAATATTTATACTATATCTTAGTCTATTACTATATAATATTAGATTATAATTATTACTATTTAATTTTTCCTTTTTACTATTTTATTTATCTAGGGGTAATATACTATACTTATAAGGAGTTTAACTCCTATATATCTAAATATCTCTTTTTATATATTAGATATAAATTTTAGGTCTTTATTACTAATAATTTATCTTAGTAATTTTACCTAGATTTTTACTAGGTATATAGTGTGCCTTAGTATTAGAAAAGTTCTTTTACTAAATAGGTAATTTACTAGGTATAATAAATTATATATTATATATCCTTCTATTTACTATATTATATTTATAGTTAATACCTCTAGTATATTTATAATGAAATTAAGTAAAATTATATAAAAAGGCATTAGTTTTAACTATTGTTAAAAATAAGACCTATTTTTAGCCCTTTTTCTAGTTAAAGGACCTTTCTATTACTAGCTTGCATTGCAAGCCTAACAGCTGCACTGCAGCTATTAACAGTCACGAAGGTAGCTGTTAATGGCCACGTCGTAGCTGTTAACAGTTGTAACTAACCGTATAGATAACTAATCCTAATTAATCGTGGATTAGTCAATTGCGTTATGGCTGCAAGCGTAGCCATAACCACGCCACTAGTAATTAGGTAAGCAGGCTACCCTGTACGCAGGTTACCCTATAGCTATCTTTAACAGCGATTTTCTCTTTAACTAGAGGTTATACAAAAGTCTTACATATAGCAAATTAAAGCTAGAAGACAGGGCTTTTATTTAATATAGGAATATTTTTTAGACTAAAATTTGGTGTATATAGGTTACTAGTTTATATAGTAGTAAGTTGATTTTTTGGATTTTATATACAAATAAATTTTACAGAAAATAAAAAGTAGCCTATAAGACCTCTTTAGCGGTCTGAATTCACTAATATAGTTAGTGGGTATATAAGAGGAAGAAGATCTTTTTAATCTAGCTAGATAGCTAGGCCTCTTAATCTAATAGCCGCATTGCCTATATAACGTCACTAAAATCAATTCTATTAGTATATAAGATATTGTAAAAGTTATCTAGATTAAATTCTATTAGTTAATAACTGCCACAAACTTCCGTTACATTACGTTAAATATTTAACGTGGTGATTCTATTGGTCCCTGACCGTAGAGCTGCACCTGTACAGCTGTTGCCAGTTGGCAACTAGCTCCCTACATTTCAATAACTATAAAGGTTATAACTCTCCTAGTGGTTTTAAGTAATTAATTACATTCTTCTAACACACTATATAATAGGCTATATAGTTATAAATCTATTAGCTTATTTGTAGGAAATAAACTAATTAAAGCTTTACTACTATCCTAGTAATTCTAAAATATTACTATTTATTATAAACTAGTTATGATATAGATGTTAGGAGCGCAGAGGTTAGAGATAGGATGTTTATTAAAGCGGGTCTTTAGAGAACCTTTAGGCTATGCAAATAATAAAGAGGCTAGCTAGCTATAAGATCAGAGTATTGCACTACAATGTGTAGTGTAGTGTAGTTTTTGTAGTGTAGTGTAGTTACTACACTATAAACTACACTACACTATAAACTACACTACACTATAAACTACACTACACTATAAACTACACTACACTATAAACTACACTACACTATAAACTACACTACACTATAAACTACACTACACTATAAACTACACTAACTATAAGCTTAAAAAAACTACAATATAATACACTACAAATTTTTTTTCCTAAACTACACTAACTATAAACACTATAAATATAGTGTTAGGTAAAAAAAAAAGTAGGACTTTTTATTAGCTTAGATTATTATATAGATTAAAAGAAGCTTCGTTATATAGAAGCTTTTATTATTACCTATTTTACTTAATTAGTTATATAATTTATAATATTATACTTTTTTAAGGATTTCACTATAACTAGGATTATATATAATATTATAACTTTCTAATAATACTATTATACTTAATACTTTATTTTACTAATATAACTTAAATAAAAACCTTCTTATTATATTATTTACTATTTCTATTTATTATTTTGTATTTTTAATAAATTCTCATTATTACTTATTTAAAAACAAACCTTACACTAAAGTTATTAAATAAAATAAACTACTAATAAACTTAATAAGAATAGCTTATAATAGCTTATAATAGCTTATCTTACTTATCTTACTTATCTAACTTATCTAACTTATCTAACTTATCTAACTTATCTAACTTATCTAACTTATCTAACTTATCTAACTTATCTAACTTATCTAACTTATCTAACTTATCTTACTTATCTTACTTATATAACTTATAATATTATTAGTGTTAAAGTTTAATAAAAATAAATAACTAATAAATAAATAAAATATAAATATTAGTAAGTATAAGTAAATTACTATAGAAAAAGCTTAACTTTTTAGTTATATAATATTTTAAGGTTTTTTAAAATATTAATAAAATAAAATTCTTTTCTCTTTTAATTTTTTTTATATTATAGTAAATTAGTAATACTAATTATAGTAATACTAATTATAAGTAAGGTTATTAAAGTCATTATAGTTATTACAATCCCCTCCTAAGCACGAGGTAAAACTGCTTAAATGATTAAAGCTCTATGTTTTTTAATATCTTTTCTAAATATCTAGCCTTTTTCTCTAGTCTTTTATTCCTCTTCTTATTCTTACTTTTCTTAAATTTCTTTATATTTTCTTTGGTTTTCTTAATTCCCTTTTAATTAGGATTTTTATTAGCTTTTTAGATAGCCTAAAGGTTCTATAGCCTAGTGATTATTACCCCTAGCTTTTGGTTACCCTTAGCTATGCTATTATCTAATTAGTTAAGGGTTAATTAGTTAATTAGTTACGCAGAACCTACCTAGTAATTGTAATAGGTGTAGTGCGTCTGTTAGGTTATGCGTGTCTTATAGAAAGTATTAATTACGTTTACTAATTTTAAGTAAAGCAAATTAAATTAGAGATAAGTGAGAATAGGTTATATTTAGTAAGAGAGTTTAAGTTTGCCTTAGAGCTTTAAAGCATAAGTAGTAAGCTACAAGATAGAAGAGATACAAAGAGATAAAATAAACATAGTTATAGAGGAAGTGTGATGATCTAGGCTTTGCCTAGACCTAGCAATATAGGTGTTAATTGTACAAGTCACCTAAGGTCATAGGTTCGAACCGGCTGCGTGCGCGAGCACTATAGGGCAGCCACAACGGGGTTCTTCCTAGGCTTACAGGAATAGAGAGGGTCCCTGGGGGATGCGCGGTATTGCTAGCAAAGAGGGAGAAAGGGCCTATGTGATGATCTAGGCTTTGCCTAGACCTAGCAATATAGGTGTTAATTGTACAAGTAAATGATGACTTGTACAATGCTGTCAGGGAGAGCGCCCTTGAAGCATAGGTTGTATGAGGGCAGCGCGCATTGACAGGGATAAAACGCGAGGTCAGACATTAGTAAATATAATGTATTAGAAGTACCTCCGTAGACTAGTCATTACCATAGCGCACTATGTACCTTTTAGGTACAAAAGTTAGGTGCTGTTTGCACCTCTAATTAACCGAAATTAAACGCTTTTTATTATCAAATTACACCCCTACCTTAATAGTTATAAGCCTAGGAGGCTTCTATCGCTATTTTTATTAATTATTATTAAAGATATAAGCTCCGTTAAATATTATTAATTAACGCTTGCCTATATTATAAGATAATTGCCCTTTGTTATATTAATTAGTTAAAAATTTTATCTTACGCTTTAGTTAACTAATATGTTCCCCTTTATAATATCTAAAGAAACTCTAAATGTAATGTTATTATTAGAGAAGGATTAGATTAAATAGTTTGCCTAAGTTAAGAACTACATAAAATTATATAATGTCTAGGAGTATATTAACCCTAATAAGGTTAAATTACTTAAAGAACCTATAATACCTATGTACCTATAGAGAGGTCTAAGACTAGAGATTACGCTAGATAACCCTAATGCTCTTAAAGATTAGAAGATTGCTTATAAAAATATAAAGGACTAATTTAACTTTAAATATAAAGAGCTTTAATTTAATCTTATAAAGTATATAAACCTATTAAAGTAAATGCTAAAGATTAGGGAATATATTTATAAGACCCTTTTAAAGAATATATAAGATTCCCTTAACTTTAATACTAAAGTAAAGGAAAAGGAGTTAGTTTAATATTATACCTATAGAATACTTAAGCTTCTTTAAGATTAATATAAGCTAAACGCTAAGAAAATACTTATCCTTATAGAGAATTACCTTAATAATTACTTATAAGCTAAAGGTACTTATAATTAGTATAAGTAAGCTATAATAACAAAGGTACTATAGAGAAATTATCTAGATCTTAAGACTTAATAGACTAAGGAGATAATACTATATAAGTTTATTATCTCTCTTTAAAGTAAATTTAAGGCATTCTAGAAGAAGTAAAATAACTTACTTAATAAAGGAGAGAACTATAGCTTCCTTAAGGGAGTTAGTAAGTTTAAAAGAGACTATAAAACTCCTTAGAGCTTAATAATAACAAAATTAGCTAATAACACTATTACTACTAAGAGATTAAATAGTTAAAGCAAATTAGAGTAAAAGAAATACCCTAGATGCTCTAGTTATAACATTAGAGATACCTTAAAGTAATAGAAATCCTATAACTTATTTAAAGCTCTTTATAAGCTAGAGGCTACTCCTAAGGACTAGGAAGTTAGGAAAAACTCTAAAGATAATATTAAGAGATATCTTAAGGAGAATCTATAGGAGAGATTAAAAGCTATAAGTTAGAAGCTAAAGAAAAGGGAGAAAAGCGGTAATATTATTATCCCCTTATAGAACCTAATAAATAACTTACTTATAGTAACTCTAGGCAAGAAGACTATAAATATATTATTATTTATATATTTGCAAAGCTCTTAACCTTTAAAGAAGATTATTACTTTAACTTTAAACACTATGGATAGCTTAGAAGGGAATTAGAACATAGTTATCTATGATTCTAGGGCTAATATTTATATCTTTAATAACATTTATTAGTTTAAATAGTCTAAATTCAATAGAAATATTATAACAAAGGTTAGAGCTAGAGGCATAGTCTATTTATCCCTTAGCTAAGGACTAGTCTATATATCTGTTACGGATCTAGTATTATAAAGGTTAAGAAGAATTATATTGTAAGGAGCTTTACTAATTCTAGAATTTCACGTTAACCTAGTATTAGCAATAATTCTTATAAAAGCAAGGATCTATTAGAATTAGAAGAAGTGCTTCCTATTTTAAGGAAAGCATCCTATTGCTAAGCTTTATAATATTAATAAGCTTTATATGTTATCTATACTCTCTAATAATCTAAAAGAGGCCTACGCTATAACTAGCAAAGCTCTAAAGCTACCTATAAAAGGAGATGTAAAACTTTAGCATTAATAATGTAATTATCTAGGTAAGAAGGCCTTTATAAAGATTATAAACGCTACTCTTAGTGTTAAATTAATAGGACCTAAGCTTATAGAGTGTAAGATCTATGCTATAGGTAAAGCTAAGCGCTAGAGATTATAGGTTACACTAGAAGGACTTCCTTAAGAACCTAGTTATAGCCTTTTAGTTAATCTAGACTATTATAACTCTCCTTATTAAAATAGTAATAGGTATTAGTGTGTTTTCACATACCTTATAACCTTAATATATTTCTTCTATTTATTTAAGACTAAGGATAGGATTTATAATAGCTTTTATATAATAATAGCATTCCTATGTATATAATTTAGGGTTTAACTCTAATTTTTATATAGTAATATTAAAAAGGCCTTATTTACAGAGAGTATAAGAGATAAGATAGTATTTGCTAGCATTGTAGTCTATAATTTAGCTCCCTTAACGCTTAGTTAGAATAGAAAGGCAAAGAGATCTAAGGGGGTAGTTAAGTAAAAGGCTTATATATTAAGCCTTAAGGCTTACCTTCCTTTAGAACTTAATAATAAGGTCTTTAATATAGCAGTTTATTTACTAAATAAAATACCTTTTAAGCATTATAGGAATTAGGTTATACCCTATAAACTCTAGTGAAATTAGGCATAGAAAACAGTCCTAGCTTATTCACAGATATTAGAGGTTTAAAAGCCCTTAATTACATATCTACGAGCTTACGGATATAAGGCGTTTCTAATAATAATAAAGGCTCTAGAGCACATTAAATCGCATAACGCAATACTATAGTTAAAGTAAAAAGCTTATATTAGATACCTTATTAGTCATAGAGGTAAGTTATAATATATTATATAAGTGCCTTTACTTTATAATTATAAGGTTATTATATTAGTATATGTTTAGTTTAATAAGAACTCCTTCTTTAAGTTAGAAAAAAAGATAGAATTAGCTTAATAAGAGAAGATATTAATAATTAAGTTACTTAAAGAGCTTAAAGCTAAAGATCTTAATAAAGAGATTAGTTAAGACCTTATTAGAATAGAGCTTAAAGAGAATAATCCTACCTCTTTACTATTAGCTATAAGCTAGGAAAATAAGTAGTTTAAAGTAGAAATACCTCCTTATATAATAGGGGATAAAGAGAACCTTTTTAGTGCACTCTTAACCTCTCCTAACTTCTCTTAGAAGGCACTAGTTACTATAGAGAACTTAGATCTTTAAGTATAAGGTAATAATACACTATTTTATAAGATTAATAAATTTATAAGCAAAGCAATAGCTAAACATATAAAGACTACTATAAAGACTAGTAAATTTACTATAAAAGGCAGTAAGGCTATAGGGAATTATAGTCCTTATAATAATAGTATTAATTTAAATAATATTATTACTAGGAAATATTAGAGAAAGAAAATAAGAAAAGCTAGGTAAGTATAGTTTTCTTTTGCTTTCTTAATAGTATTCTAAGGAACTTAATATAGTTTATATATTAAAGATATACCTTTAAAACCTACCTATTATTATTAGGTAATAGCCTTAGCGTATTATAACTACTAGAAGAAAGTAATTATAAAGGAGCTTTTAAAGCTTTAATCCTTAAACTACTAGGAGGATATACTAGATAAATTATTTAATCTTAAGGAGATTATTAACCTTAGATAGGTTTTTAAGTATAAAACTAATAAAAAAGGTATTATTATAGAGTTTAAGGCTTAAATAGTAGTATAAGGTAACTAATAACCAAAGGATAACCTTAATAACTATATTACTACGCTTACTTTATAATCTCTGCGTATGCTACTTGCTATTTACTATGCTAATAATCTTAATATACGTTAATATAATATTTAGAATACCTTCCTATATATAGAACTTAAAGAACCTGTCTTCTATAAGCCACTAGAGGGTATAAATATATAAGGTTATCTCTAGAAGATAACTAGAGCATTATATAGGCTATAGGAAGCTCCTTAATAATAGTTTTTATACCTAATATAATTCCTACTAAATCTAGGCTTTATCTAAGGAAAGGAAGACTTATATATCTTCACAAAAGGCAGATTTATCCTATTTTTCTACGTAAATAATATTATAGTGCTATTTCTAAATAGATTTAAAGCAGAATTTAAAGAGCTATATAAGTAGTTAATAAATAGTCTAGATATTAAAGACTAAGGTAATGTAAAGTAGTTCTTAGGCATTAAAATCATTAGGAATTATAATACTAAAGAGATGTAGTTATTATAGGAATCGTACATTTAAAAGATAGCTTAGAAGTTTATTCCTAATATTATTAATAATAATTTAAAGAGCTTAATTATAACACCTTTAATAATAGCTATAATAGTCCTAAATAACAACTAGGCCACTAATAAAGAGATTAATTACTATAGAGTAGTTATTAGCTCTTTAGTCTATCTTTATATTATTAGAAGACTAGATGTGGCCTTTATAGCTTTAAAGCTAGCCTCTTTTATAATAAACCCTTTAATAAAGCATATTAAGCTTATAAAGGCTACTCTAATATACGCGTAGAACACAAGGAAGCTATATATCTAATACTTAGGAGCAAATAGCTTTAACACGCTATTCTCTAGTACTAATGCCTCTCTTAGTAATAACCCTAATACTTAGAAATTAATATAAGGCTATGTCTTTATTATATATAAAGCTATAATTAATTAGAAGTCTAGGAGGTAGTATTATATAATAACCTTAAGCATAGAAGTAAAGCTCTTTACATTAAATTACAAAGCAAAAGAGCGTATATCTTTAGGTAAATTACTTTATAATATTAGTATATAGGTCCTTTCTTTATTAATTATCTAGTGTAATAATAAGTAAATGATTTATATTATAGAATATAAGGAAGGAAGGCTTTAAACTAGTCTAAAGTATTTTAATATAAATTAAATATGAATTTAAGAGCAATATGCCCTAGGCAATATTAAGGTAAATTAGTTAAAGACCTCTAAGATACTTACTAATAGCTTTATAAAGCCTCTATTAGGGCAGATACATAAGGAATTCTATTACTAGATTATCTTATAGAAGATTCCTGTCAGGAGCGCAGAGGTCAGAGATAGGATGTTTATCGAAGCGGGTCTTCGGAGAACCTTTAGGCTATGCGGATAACAAAGAGGCTAGCTAGCTATAAGATAGCCACGTGCTTGTAAAGTAAGGTATTTATTAAAGACTATGTATATTATTAGTGCTAGGTTAGAGATTAAAACCTTTACACACTTACCCCTAGCTAGTATTTATCTAGTAGTAACTATAATAGTCTTAGCCTTTACTTTATTAATAACCTTTTAGTGTAAGCTATAATAAATTAATCTCTTTTAACCTTTTTAAGGATATAAACTATTAGCTAAATTATTATATAGCTAATGCTTTAAAGATCTATAAGAAACACACTAGTACCCTATAATAATAAAGCTATAGATAATTAGGAAGTTAGAGAATACCTATAATCTAGAACTATAGATAATAATAAGGTATAATAAACGCCACTTAATCCTAATTTAAGTAAAGGTATAGATAATATAACTAAAGAAAAAAGGGTATTATAATAACGCTATAAGGTTATATAAGCTAAGCTACATTGCCTTTAGAGGAGATAAGAGGTCTTATAAATAGAGGCGTAAATTAGAGAGCTTAAGGCAAATCTAGGATTAGCTAGACCTTAAACTAGACCTATAATTACCCCTTAATCTAGACCTATAATTACCCCTTAAATATTAGCTATGATTTTACCTATAGTCTATAGTAACTTAGTAGTAATTATATAGTAAGGTAGTCTTATTAAAATATAAATAAAAATGCCTATATATAAAGGGGAAATATATAAAAGCCTATAGAATTTCTTAGTAAACTTAGATATATTATTTAAATTAAATTACTATACCTTTAAGGATAATATAACTAAGGTAGTATATGTAAGTAGCTGCCTAGCTAGTAAAACAAAGTAATAATAAATATATTATATAGCTATAGATAAGTATATAAATTATTTATTAATTACCTAGGTAGATTTTCTAAAATAGCTAAAAACTAGAATAATAAATATAGGTATAAGATACTTAAAAGTAATAAGGTTATTACTAAATCTTAGGTAAAAGAATAACTAATTATTTTAATCCTTTATATAAGCCTAGGATAAGGTAAAAGCTAAGTTACCTAAAGAAAT
The DNA here is from genome assembly GCA_003814445.1 of Epichloe festucae Fl1. NCBI lineage: Eukaryota > Fungi > Ascomycota > Sordariomycetes > Hypocreales > Clavicipitaceae > Epichloe > Epichloe festucae. The sequence goes on along the minus strand of CP031387.1, from coordinate 2,563,337 downwards.
CCCTATATATCTAAGAATTATAATCTTTCTAAATAGCCTAAATAATACTATAAGGAAGTGAATAATTAGTTAAGAGATTTTAATAACCTAGAGCTAACTATAAGGCTAGGGTAAGAAAGCAGAGGTTATAATAGGCTTAGGCTAAAGTAATAAAAAAAGTTAAGACTCTAAAAAAAAGAGATAATACTCTTATTTTATATTACCTATAAATAGGGTATAGTAATAGAGTAAAAATTAAGGGAAAAAATTATCCTTAGTGTGCTATAAATATAGAAAGCCTAGGCATATATTACTAGCTTATTAGGCACTAGATTATTTTACTTATAAAAGTACTAGGCATATAACTAAGAAGTATAGTAAGAGTAGTAATAAAGCTATGTCTCTTAATATAATACTAGTTTAATTAGTATAGACCTAGGAATATAATCTTACTATAAAGTACCCTATAGATAATAGAATAAGAATATAAGTATCTCTATAATAAGATAACTAGTGGTTAGCTATATAAGCGCTATTTAATATAGGTATATAGTCTTTAATAATTTATCTAAAATTATTATTAAAAAAGGATTAGGAGAATATAATCTAATTAAATAGGATACTAAAGAGTATTAGTAAAAAAGTGATTTAATATTAAGGAATCTTAAAAAAATTAATAAAGATAAAAAATAGTATAGGATTTATAAAGGTTTACTAAGTTAGTTACTTTATTACTAATATAGGTAAAGGGATAATTCTAGGTATAGACTAGATTAAAGAGTATTTACCTATAATTATATATTAGAAGTATAAATACTAGAGATATTTAGTAATAATAAAATATCTTTTCTTTACTTATAGTAAGTAGTAAGTATATAAGGAGAAAAAAATAGTAGTAGTTACTTTATTATTAGGAGTAATAAAGATTAAGCTAAGTATTCTAGAAAATAAAAATTAAAAAGAAAAAGGAAAAGGCTAATTAAAGGACTTAGTAGTAATAGATATATAAATAAATAGTAAAGTAACTATATAGATCCTAGAGTACGCTTATTTATAGTAAAAAAGCAAAGGTATTATAGTTATACTAATTTTAGAAAACATAAGTAGTAAAGAAGCTATGTTAAATTAGGATAAAAGCACTAAGTGCCTTATATTAATAATCCTAGAAGAATATAGGGAATTTATAGATATTTTTTCTAAAGAGTTAGTAAGTAAGCTTCCTAAACTAGGAGGTTACACTTATACTCTTAAGTTAGAAAAAGGGAAAACACTACCTTAGGGGCTTATATATAATTTAGCTAAGAGAGAGCTAGAGGTCCTTAGAGAGTACCTTATAAGTGCGTAGCTTAAAAGGTAAATTAAAAGATTAGTTAGCCTAGCTAAAGCCCTAATTTTATTTATCCTAAAGAAAGGAGGGAAATTAAGGCTTTATATAGATTATAAGGGCTTAAATAAGATTATAATTAAGAATAAGGCCCCTTTGCCCTTTATTACTAAAATTCTTAATTAATTAGTAAGCATAGTTATTTTTATAGTCTTAGATTTAAAAGATATATACTACTAGCTATATATTTACTTAGGTAATAAGTAGAAAATAGCGTTCTATTATTAATATAGTTACTTTAAATATCTAGTAATGCTATTTAGACTAGTTAATATACTAGTAACTTTTTAGGAGTATATTAATAATACTCTTAAAGGACTTATTAATAAGACTTATATTATTTATCTAGATAATATGCTAATATATAGTAGTAAGGTTAAAGAGTATATAGAGCATATTAAACAAGTTTTATATAGGTTTAAAGAGGTAGGCCTTTTTATTAACCTTAAGAAGTATTAATTTTTAGTTAAGGAAGTTAAATTTTTAGGCTTTAAGATATTAAAGAAAGGTATTATAATAGACCTAGTAAGAGTTAAAGTAATTATAACCTAGCTAATACTATATAGCGTTTTTAATATTTAGTTATTTCTTAGCTTTACAAGATTTTACTACTATTTTATTAAATAGTATAGTAAAGTTATTATTTTACTAATAGATTACCTTAGAGGGAATTAATTAGTAATATTTAAACTAGAACCCTATAAGTTAGTAGCGTTTAAAGAACTTTAATAAAGATTTTAGGAAGCGCTAATTCTAGTGTATTTTAACTTACTTATATATCTTAGAGTGGAGATAAATGTATCTAAATATGCAATTAGGGCTATACTTATAATATTAGTGCTAGGTTACTAGCACCTAGTTATGTTTATATTAAGGAAAATAACTAATACTAAATTATAATATTTAATACCTAATAGCAAATTATTAGCTATCTAAGAGGCTTTTTGTATATAGAGACACTATCTCGCTTATTTAGCTTATATAATTAAAGTTATTCTAGATTACTTAAACCATAAGTACCTTACTATAAAGCCTAAGCTTACTAGTAAGTAAGTAACTATACTTAATAAGCTTTATTTTTTTAATTTTAAGATTATACATTATATAGGGAAATTAAATCTTACTAACTTACTTTTAAGAAAACTAGATTTTATAAGTAAGGTAAGGAAAGAGAAAGTAGTAATTATATAACTTCTTACCTTTTTATCTAAATTTATAGATACTAAGTAATAGGAATACTATAGTGATATTATTAGTGCTATAGGCTCTATAAAAACGTTACTTAGTGTAACTAATAGTTAGTTATAATAACACTATAATAATACTACTAATATCTAGGGTTTTAAAAAATTATAACTTAACTATATTCCTAAAGAACCTAATAATCTAAATAATCTTAGAAGAGTTATATTAGTAGGGTTATTTAATACTTTTTATACTTCTATTAATAAGTAATAAACTAGCTATAGTAATACTATTAGTACCTAGCGTATATATTATTTATTACTTAATTATTTTAATTTTCCTATTAGACTAGCTATTTCTAATAGGGATAGACTAGCATAAGTTATTACTAGTAAGTGGTAAGGGCACCCCTTAAAAACGTTACTTATTTATATCCCTATAAGACTAGAAGTATTTATTAAACTAATTACTTATAAAGATATTATAGCTAGGATCTAATCTATTTAGAGAACCTTTTCTAAGTTTAACTTTAACTTTCTAGAAAAGAGCTTAAAATTAAAACCCCTAATTTAAGTCTTATTATATAAAGCATAGTAAGGTAATAACTTTACTATAGCTTAATTAAAGTTACTTAAAAGCAGCAATATAGCTATATCCTAGATATAGTTAATTAAACCCTCTAAGCTATTAATATTTAAGAATTATATTTTTATTTCTCTAGGTATAAGAAAAGAAATTTTATTACTAACTTATAATAACCTTACTACTAGGCACTAAGAAGTAAGTAAAACTCTTTATTAGATTATAAACTAATATTATTAGCTAATAATAAAGAAAGATATAAAGGTATATATTAGTACTTATATAAATTATTAGACTTTAAAACTAAGGCATTATAAACTATATAGCAAGCTAGCTACACTACTAGCGCTTAATTACCCTTTTTAAGAATTATTAATAGATTTTATTACTAGACTTCTGCTAGTAAAAGACTTAAATTAGACTTATAATGTAATTCTAGTTATTATTAACTATTTTATAAAATATAGCATTTATATCCCTATTTTAACGTAACTAACTAGCAATAGGCTAGTAACTATATTCTTAGAATATGTTTTTAGAGACTATAGAGCCCTAGAAGGTATTATAATAGACTAAGGTTCTATATTTACTAGTGGTTTCTAGATAACTTTTTATTATTTTCTTATAACTAAGCGGCTACTTAGCACCGCTTTTTACCCCTAGATAAATAGCTAGATAAAACATTTAAACTAGGTCTTAGAACATTATTTAAGGGCTTTTACTTATGCTAAATAAACTAATTAGGCAAATAACCTATTAATAGCGTAATTTATATATAATATAAGTAATTACTTAACGCATAGCTACACACTAGTAAAGGCATTATAAGGTTATAATCCTAGAGGTTTATAGTAAGTAATAGTAAATATCCCTTTAGTAAATAATTAAGCTAAAAGTAAAATTTTAGCACTAAGAGAGAAGTATACTATAATTAAGTAGCTTTTAAGTAACTTATAAACTTAGTATAAAAAATATTATAACTAGAAGAGAACTCTAATAAGGTTTAAAGTTAGTAACTATATTTTATTATTAATAAAGAATATTAACCTAAGATACCCTAGTAGGAAGCTAGCTATAAAGTACCTAGGCCTCTATAAGATTAAAAAGGTAATTAGGAGTTATAGATTAGCGTATTAATTAAAATTACTACCTAGGACTTAATTATATAATATATTTAATATTACTAGTCTTAAACCTTTTAAAGGGGACCTAATAAATATAGAAAATATATCCTTACTATAAGATACTATTAAAGATAATAAATAAGAGTTTAAAGTTAAGAGAATTATTTTATATTACTATAATAAAAGGTATTATAAATATCTAGTTAAATAAAAGGGCTATAATACTTTAGAGAATTCTTAGGTATTAAAAAGGGATTTTATTACTAGAGAAATTATTAATAACTATAAGTAATAGCTAAGTAGTAAAGTTAATATAAGGTAGTTATAATTTATAACTTAATATACTAAAGATATTAGAAAATAAAGTTAATTTACTTAGATAACTTAAATAATTTATTACATAGCTACTAAGCACCTATCCCTTTATAATAGAGTTAGTCCCTAAGACTACTAGTCCCTTATTATTAGTAATAGCTATAGGAACTATAGAGAAAGAGGCCTTAGAAGTATCTTTATTATTAAAATCTCTCTCTCTATATATATAGACTTAAAGTATACTAGGGAGCTTAATAAAACTAATATATTTAAGTAAATTAATAGTATTTAGTATAAACTACTAGTAAGTTAGTTAAGTATTAGCTATATATATTAAGAAAGCTTACCTTTAGGATATTCTAGGCTATAAAGTAAAGATAGTTTAAAATATTAATCTAGGTCTTTAGATTTATAGTATTACTTAGTAGCGCTATTATAGTATATTTATTATATTTTACCTTATAAGTAATATTAGTAAATATTTAAGTGTAGTAAATATAACTACACTTATTAGAATTTTTATAAACTAGGATAGTATTCTATAGCTTTTTCTTTACTTTTATAATAGGCTAGTAATAAGTTAGTAGTAATCTAGTGTTTAAGTAATAGGATTATACTTACTTTATTTTAATAGTAATAGCTACCTTTAGGAGTAGCTTTAATAAGTTTAAATAGCCTATTATAAAGCTATGTAATTTAAGCTAGAGTTTAGTAGTATATTAGTAATAAGTAAGTAAATTCTAGTTAAGAGAGATATACTATAATATAGTTTTTATTATTTTAGAAGTAATAAGCATATTTTATTAAATAGCCTATTAAATATTAGCTATAAAAAAGTAGTAAGTAAGCAAAGAAGTTATACTTAAAGATTTATTATATTTTACTAGGAAGGTCTTTTTATTAATAAGGTATCCTAGGATCTTATAAATGCTATTTTTTAGGAGGATATTTTATATTATTACTTACTAATAATAGCATATATATAAAATCTTTTTTAAAGTTATTTTACTAGTAGTAAGTTAGTAATAAAGACACTATAAGGATATAATAAACTTATAATAAGATTTTAGAAAAAGTTTGCTTTAGAGAAGACTTTATAGGAGACTTTATAGGAGATTTTTTAGTTAATAAATCTTCTTAAGGCATTAATAAAGGCAGAGTTTAGGTATAAGACTTAGATATAGTAAACTAGCTATAAGTTAGCTATAATAGACTAGATAGAGAAATTATACTAGTAAGAGTACAAACTTATAAGCTAGATAAGGGCAAAAAACTAAGATAAATAAGGATAGATAATAATAATAATTAGGGACTAAAAGAGGTTAGTAACTACTAAGTAATAATAGCAAGAGAGCTACTACTTAGCTAGTAAGGGTAACTTATAAGGTTAAGGGATATTATAAGAGAAAGGAAGTGTATAAAAGGGGGGAAAATTAGTATCTTTTATATTAACCCTAGACCCCTTAAGTAATTTAACACACTATATATAGGTAATTTATAAATTATAATAATAACCATTAGCACTGCTAAACACATATATGCCTAATAGCTATAAACTTATAGTAAGCATAATATAAGCCCTCTAGTTAGACTATTTAGAACCATAGCATTAGGTACCTTATTTATTTAAACTAATTATAAAAAATTAATATAGGTTATCTATTTTTTTTCTTCTAGCTATATAATAGGTAATAATATTTTTTTTGCTACATTAAAGCTACATATAGGCTGCTATTTAGATATTACTAACTATAATAAGAGGGGTTATTTTTAATTAGTAGTATTATTATTATTATTTCTTTTTGTTTACTTATACATCTAGATATAAGGTGCCCTATCTTATTTTCCTTATAAAACTCTAATATAGTAACTACGCCCTAAGTAAGTAGCTTATTTTATAATTAAGGTTAATTATATATAAGGGAGGTATTATATTAGGAGCGTAAAGGTTAGAGATAGGATATTTATTAAAGTAAGTCTTTAGAGAACCTTTAGGCTATATAGATAATAAAGAGGCTAGCTAGCTATAAGATAGCTATGTGCTTATAGAGCAGGGTATTTATTAAAGACTACGCATATTATTAGTGCTAGGTTAGAGATTAAAACCTTTACGCACCTACCCCTAGCTAGCATCTATCTAGCAGCGACTGCAATAGTCTTAGCCTTCACTTCGTTAACAACCTTTCGGTGCAAGCCGTGACAAAATTTTAGTCTAAAAAATATTCTTATATTAAATAAAAGCCCTATCTTCTAGCTTTAATTTACTATATATAAGACTTTTATATAACCTTTAGTTAAAGAGAAAATCGCTATTAAAGATAGCTATAGGGTAACCCGCGTATAGGGTAGCCTGCTTACCTAATTACTAGTAGCGCAGTTGTGGCTATGCTTATAGCCATAATGTAATTAACTAATCTATGATTAATTAGAATTAGTTATTCACATGGTTAGTTATAACTATTAATAGCTATAACATAGCTATTAATGGTTACTTATGCGACTATTAATAGCTGTAGTGTAACTATTAGGCTTGCAATGTAAGCTAGTAATAAAAAGGTCCTTTAACTAGAAAGGGCTAAAAATAGGTCTTATTTTTAATAATTATAACTAAAAATAGGTTAAACTAATTATAATTAAGGTTCTTAGGGTTATTATAGTAATTATAATATATTATTTAAAAGTGAGACCTAGTTTTAGTATTAGAAATAGGTTAAACTAACTATAATTAAGCTTATTAGAGTTATTAGGGTTATTATAGTAATTATAATATATTATTTTAAAGTGGGTCCTAGTATTATGTTTAAAAATAGGTTTTATTAATTATAACTAACGTTATTAAGGTTATTAAGGTTATAAAAGTAATTATAATATAATATTTTAAAGTAAGTCCTAGTATTACTACTAAAAATAGGTCAAACTATATGTAATTTAGGTTATTAAAGCTATTATATTTATTATAAAAAGATTTATTTATTATTTTAAAGTGGGTCCTAATATTTTTGCTATAATAGGTTAAACTAATTATTGATTTTAAATTTTTTTTTATGTCATTAGTTATAGCTAATGCATCTGATTTTTTATAACACAATTGCTAGCAATACCTAGCTAGTAAAATAATTAATAACTAAATACTTAGATTTATAGTAATAAATAAGCTTTAAGGTTATAAATATAAGGGGCTATAAGATTAAAGCAAAGTTTATAATAAACTTTATAGCTATATTAGCATAAGATATAGTTATAATTTATAACTATAGTTAAACTTAAATTTATTTAAGTTTTACTTATAGTATAAATTAATGTAATTCCCCTTTTCTCTATAACTATATTTATTTTATCTCTTTACATCTCTTTTATCTTATAGCTTATTACTTATGCTTTAAGGCTCTAAGGTAAACTAAATATAACCTATCCTTACTTATCTCTAATTTAATTTAGTATAATTACTAGGTAGGTTTAGTGTTACTAATTAACTAATTAAACCCTAACTAATTAGATAATAGTATAGCTAAGGGTAATAAAAAGGATATTACCTTATCTAAAATATTAAATAATATAGTAAAAGAGAAGAAAAGTAAAGGGAAGGGAAGTAAAGATAAATCTATCCTAGAGATAATTAATAGTATTTATACTATAAGGGAAAAATACTAAAAAGTAAAGGTAATATAAATAATAAGATTTATAAGGTAAATAAGAAGAAGATAAAAGAATAGGGTATTAGGCTGTAAAATACTAAGCAGTTTTACCTCGTGCTTAGGAGGGGGTTAAACTAATTATAATTAAGGTTATTAAAGCTATTATAGCTATTCTTATAATTTTTCTTTATTATTTAAAAGTGGGTCCTAGTATTTTTTATATAATAGCTTAAGGTTATTTTTTTGTTTATTAATATAGCTATATAGCCTAATTTGAATAATACCATTAGTTATATATTAATTTATTATAAATATTAGTCTATTATATTCTTTATTAGAGTATTATAGTAACAAGTTATATAAAGATACTAAATATAACTTCTTAAAGCTTTAGAATTATAAAGCTAATAGTAATATTAAATTAGTTTAAATAGTGGTTAAATAGTTTAAGCTTTTTTAAAGTTCTTATTATATTAGTTATAATATTTTAGTACTAAGTATTTACTTTATTAACTCCTAGTTATTTATCTAGATTTATAAGTTAATTATTTTATAATACTTTAGGGTATTTTTTAATTAGAATAATAATAATAAATTATAGAAATAGGAAATAATTTATAGTAATAGTAAATAAAATAATAAGAAGGTTTTTCTTAAAGTTATATTAGTAAAATAAACTATTAAGTATAATAGTATTATTAAAAAGTTATAATATTATATATAACCTTAGTTATAGTAAAATCCTAAAAATAGTATAATATTATAAATTATATTACTAATTAGATAAAATAGCTAATAATAAAAGGTTTCTATTAACTAATTCTCTTTTAATGCTAGTAATAACCTTAGCTAATAAAAAGTCCCACTTTTTTTTTACCTAATAATACAATATAATATAATAAATACAAATTTTTCTAAATATAATATAAATACAAATCTTTCCGAAAAAATACAATAAATACAATACAAACAATACTCTGGCTAGACATAACCTAAGCTTATAGCTTAAGTCCATAATATCTATATATATGTATTACGTACACTAGTTAGCTCTATGTATAGCTATTCCTAGTACTCTTACTGCTTTATTAAAGGGGAAAACCCTTAAATAGGAAGAAAAACCCCCTTATATCTATATTTAAGTTAGCGCTAGTCTTACTATAGGCTTACGTTACTTAGTAAGTAGTTATCTATAGGTGTTTATTACTAGCTAATACTAGCCTTATTTTATAAGAAAAGAAAAATAAAGGAAAGATTTACTAAAATAAAAGTAACTAAACCCCCTCCTAGTGTAAATCTAGTCTTATATTATACTTATCCTAGGCTATTTTGCTTTATCTTATATATAGTAAATTCTAGTTTAAGTTAATTATTTACTTCTTTTTTACTTTCTTACTAACTCTTCTAGTGCCTTACTTTTTAGCTAAATCTAACCTATTTCTAGTTTATAAGTACTATAAAGTTTAAGTACCTAGTTTTATCTATATACTATTAAGGGAGGGTAGTTTTAAACTAGGCTTTACCTAATACTAAGTCTAATTTATATTAGGGTTATTTATAAATAACCTTTACTATATATTATTTTTTAAGCCTTAATTTAGATTTAGTCCCTCCCTCTTTTTAATAAGTATAAGAGAGATCTTTTCCCTTATAAGGGTTTAACCTCTTTTTCTCTTTTTATATTAAACTTCCTATAGGTTCTTTTCTTTTCTTTTGCCCCTAGACTATTTAAGGCTATCCTAGGCTAGATTTAGGTTAGTTACTAATATTTACTATAGTGTATTATAAAGAATAATACCTTATTATAAATATATTAGCTAAACCTATAAGTCCCCTAAATTTAATGTATTTCTAGCCTTAATTTACCTAGGAAACTATAATCTCTAACTAGTTCCCTAGAAAGTCTTTAACTAAGAAGTAATTAAAGTAAGTCCTTAAAAAGAGAATAAAAGTATAACCTTTTACCCTTATTTTATACCTAGTCTAGCTTTAATCTAAGGTAATTAAGTAAACTATAAGGGAGTTAGTGTGTTTTATACGAAACTTAATTAATTAAGTGTCCTAGGCACTAGTATTATAATATCTTTAGTATAGGCTACTTTAGTTTAGTCCTAGCCTAAAGGTAATTCTAACTTATATAAAAGTAATAACTAATACTTACTTTAATTATTAGGTTTAGAATTACTAGTGTTATAGGGTAATATTTACCTCTATTTTAGGTCTAGTCTAATGCTAATCTAATCCTAGGTAAAACTCACTAGGTATTAGACTAAGCATTAGTAATTAGTTAAAACCTAGGTAACTATAGTTAATAAGGGTAATATAAGTACTACTATAGTAAGTTAAAGCTAAGCCTAGTCTAGGTTTAACTAATACTAAACTAGGTCCTAGATAACTACTATAATTATATAAAGAAACTTTACACTAGGAACTAGTTTATAAAGAAAAGAAGTGCTATAATAGTAAGCCTAAACTAGGCTAATTCTATATCTAGTAACTAGTATAATAAGGTGGTTTTCTAGCTAAAGTGCCTTAACGCTTATACTATAGAGATAAACTATCTCCTAGTTACTACCTTTCCTATAACTAAGTAAGCTAAAATTATAGAAGGTAAAATCTATATCCTAGAGAAAAAGTAAGTAATAGCTAGGATTTAGTTTAAAGAAAGAGTAAGGATAAGTTAAGGGGTTATAATACTAGGTGTTTTTATTTTTTTAGAAATCTAAAGTTTATTTTAGTAAAGTATTATTTATTTACTTAGTCTATATATATATATTATAGCCTTACTTCTAACTTACTTACTTACCTATACTATTTACTATATTCTAGGCTTATTTATATTTTTATTATTTATATATTAGAAGTAGCTTAAGGCTAGCGCTTAATTATAGGAGTTAAATACTAGGTCCTACACTAGTATATAGTATTATAGTTAATTAGTATAAAGGAATTATTTAGCTATATACCTTACCTTTAGGGGGTTATCTAAGGTAAGCCTTACTTCCTATATATCTCTAGGCTAATTTTATAGTAATTATATATAGTTATAGTTATAGTAATTAACTATAATATAGTACTAGTTTTCTTTTACTTAGCTATAGCTATAAAGAGGTAATATTACCCTAGGAATATTCCTTTAGAATAGGAACTTATTTAGGCCTATTTTTCCTATATATAGTTAGACTATTATTAAGAAAATATACTTTCTTAGGCTTATATAGAATTTCTAGAATTTCTTTAGGTTATAACTAAGTAAGTAATTCTCTAAGAGTTCTCTAGTAGTCTAGCCTTAGTTTAATTATTCCCTATTATACTAATTCTCTTATTATTACTTCTAGTCCTTATATAAATCTATATCTAGTTTATTATTAATAGGATTATACTTTCTCTAAGGTCTTACCTAGTAAAGTATAGTTATTACTAAAGTAGCTATAATCTAAATCTTTTTTACTATTTTACTCTTAGTAGTTTTAGTCTTATATTTCTATTTTATCTTATTAAGGTAAAGATTAAGGGGTAAAATAGTAGTTTTTACTTCTAGTTAAATAATAGGTATAGCCTTAAATACACTAGTAATAGTCTATAAATAAGCTAACTAGTCTATTATAAAGCTTTTAATAATCTCTCTTAGCTTTTCTCCCTTCTTAGTTAGCGTGTAATACACGCTTACACTATAGGTAAGAATAGGCTAGATTACTTATATATATAAGAGTTAGGTATCTCTAAAGCTATAACCCTATGCTAAGGCTAATAACTTAGCTAATACAAGTTATTACTAGGCTAGTTTGCCTTTAAGGATATTCTTATAAGCACTTTAATTAAGCTTCCTATTAACCTAAATTCCTAAGAACCTATATAACTTTATAGGCTTTACCTTCTTTATTCTAAGCTAGACCTAAGTCTAGGGGGGCTAGTGAGATCTGCTAAAATGCATAAGTTCTGTCTTCGCCAGGTTAAATTTTACTCCTGCTTTCTTCGCCCATTCGTCGCAGACCTTCCACGTGCATAATATCTATATAATAAAATTCATAATAAATCAAATAAAATAGGTAGTAGGGAAAAAAGACCTTCAAAATATAGGTAAATGATAATACTATAAACTACACCTTACAAAACTATACTAAGCTCTTAAATATCTATAATTAGCCTATTCTTAGCTTATTATTCTAAATTAGCTAAAGTTTTAGAAATTTATAATTAAATAGGTAAAATATATATAATAATAAGAGTTTCTTATTTAAATCTATTCAAAGATCTAGTATATAATAGCTATACATAATACCTCACTTTTCTTTTTACCTAATAATACATTATATTGTATGTATTGTATTGTATTATATTGTATTTTTAATACAATACAATACACAATATAATACATAGGGCAATACAATATAATACAATACATCGAAGGGCTAAAAAATACAATACAATACAATACTACAATGCTTTGATTATAAGGTACTAGTGTGTTTCTTATAAATCTTAAGAGTATTAGCTATATAATAATCTAGCTAATAGTTTATATTTTAAAAAGGTTTAAAGAGATTAATTTATTATAGCTTAATTTATAAGGTTATAAAATAAAGTAATAGCTAAGATTATTATAGTTACTACTAGATAAATACTAGCTAGGGGTAAGTATATAAAGGTTTTAATCTCTAACCTTACACTAATAATATGTATAGTCTTTAATAAATACCTTACTTTATAAGAATATAGCTATCTTATAGCTAGCTAGCCTCTTTATTATTTACATAGCCTAAAGGTTCTCTAAAGACTTGCTTTAATAAACATCCTATTTTTACCCTCTGCGCTCCTAATAGTTATATTATATAATTATTTCTTATAGGCTTTTTTATAAAGAATATACCTTAGCTTAGTAGCTTATTTTTTAATTAAGAATAATTATATAAAAGGAAAGGTATTATATTAGGAGTATAAATAGTTATTAGGGTTTTATAAATAAGTAAGGTAAAGAGATATAAAGAGTTCTTAAATAATCTTAATAAATGAAAGCTACCCCCTAGCTATAAGCTTACTATATATATATAAAGTAAGGTATATAGTAAGAATTACTTACTTTTAGGTAGTAAATTAAAGTTTAAAATGTTTATAACCTAACACTAAGGTAATTACATTTTATTAGCGCAGTAAAATCTGGTTAGCTCTTTGTTCTTTCTATTATTCTAACGGTGATTGTGACACTAATGTATCTATTTTTTATACTATAATTGCTAGCAATACCTAGCTAGTAAGATAATTAATAGTTCAATGCTTATAGCCATAGTAATAAATAAGCTCTAAGGTTATAAATATAGGGGGCTATAAGGTTAAAGTAAAGTTTATAATAAACTTTATAGCTATATTAGCATAAAATATAGTTATAATTTATAACTATAGTAAAACTTAAATTTATTTAAGTTTTGCTTATAGTATAAATAAACGTAATTCCCCTTTTCTTTATAACTATGTTTGTTCTATCTCTCTTACTTATGCTTTAAAGCTCTAAGGTAAACTTAAACTAAACACAACCTATCCTCACTTATCTTTAATTTAATTTATGCACCTAAATCACTAGGTAAGTTTTGCGTTACTAATTGACTAATTAACCTTAAACTAATTAGATAAAAGTATAGCTAAAAAAAATGCTACCTTATCTAAGATATTAAATAATATAGTAAAAAAGAAAAAAAGTAAAAGGAAAGAAAGTAAAAATAAATTTAACCTAGAGATAATTAATAGTATTTATACTATAAGGGAAAAAATATAAAAAAGTATAGGTTATATAAATTATGGGATTTATAAGGTAAATAAGAAAAAGATAAAAGAATAAGGTATTAGGCTATAAAATACTAAGTAGTTTTACCTTGTGCTTAGGAGAGGATCTTTGTCTTTATTATAATATAATATTATAGGAAAAGACAAATAAAGGTAAGGAATTCAATTTTTAGCTTAGTTTATATTTTAAAGGTGATTCTAGACCTTTAGAGCGGTGCGAAAGAATATGCAAAGGTTTATTAAATAATATAGTGAAAAAGAAAAAAAGTAAAACGAAAGGAAATAAAAATAAATCTAACTTAAAGATAATTAATAGTATTTATAATATAAGGGAGAAATACTAAAAAGTAAAGGTATTGTAAATCATAAAATTTATAAGGTAAATAAGAAAAAGATAAAAGAATAGGGTATTAGGCTATAAAAAACTAAGTAGTTTTACCTCGTACTTAGGAGAGGTTTAACTTAGTTATAAAATTAAATACAAGTTAGTTTACTTATAATTATGATAACTTAAAACCTTTATTTGATGTAACAACTTATTTATTTAAGACAAGTTTTAATAGAAAATAGCAAGTATATAAAAACTTCTTAACTTTAAGTCCTTTTCTATCTATAAAGTTTAATTATTAACTCATAGCTACTCGGCTTTTGCTAGTGGCTCCGATGGTCTTTTTGGAGCCTTGTCCTTATCTAGGTTAGTGGAAAACTTTGAAATATCGGCCCTAGCTCTCTTCATAAGCTCCCTGCAATTACCACAAGGGCCTAGCAAATTCTTCCATATCTCACCATCAGTGTATGGATCATACTCAGGATATTCTTCCTCTGCCATGAATTCCCGCTGGAGAGCAAGACCTGCCATTGATCCATTCTTTGTCTTGTCCCTAAGATCATGCAAGGAATCGAGTTAGCAATAGATGGTGATCTCCTTGCCGCAGGAATACATACCCCAAGAATCTTGTAACGAATGGATACGTTTCGGCGCAGTTTCCGAAAGGTACCTGGCTGCCTTTAGAGTCCATTTGGCTCGGGGCTCTCTTGTCTTTGAAGTCGTTTCTCTGGACCATAAATACTTTTTGGCAGGTAAGTAACATATCGAATCGGGCCTCTTGCACACTCTCTCTCCACGAGCCGGTATAGGCTTGGTTGAACCTGTCCCCCGCAGTGGATGCTCCCAGAAAATAATGCCCCCAATGTTGCTTGGTCTTTTCGTCGACTGTTGTGTGCCATGTGCATTGGAATACCTTAGGTAAATGACCTTCACCTTGAACAGAGGGCTTCCAGAGCCAATGTCCCATTGGACGACCCGCAATGCGTGAACACTAACGCGCATATACTGCCGTGAGAGGGAGGTAGAAGTTGTTCTTGTTGGCACCGTCCGGTGCCGGCCCTAGGAGGCTAAGGAAAAGACCGAGTAGATCATAAGGGCACCACCAGCGTGGTACTCGAGGTACTCGACCCTTCATCATGGAGGGGTCTATAGGGTCTATACTTGGCCGGATGGTCCAACCTTCCACGAAGAATTTGGATGTTCCATCCCTAGGAAAATCGCGGTTGACCCGTCGGTAAATATGCGAAGGCGGTGCGGGAGCCTTGTATCGACTCCCGTTCGGGACCCTGTTGCATTAGTTAGTTACGTGCGTTGACCTCGAAAAAATGATGAAATTATCGGGCAAAACATACGAAAGACTTTCTATATCATTGTAGAGATCCATCATAAATTTCTTGACTGCGGCATCGTCACGAGGTGGAACTCCACCTGCCTCGGCGATAGTTTTCATCCATCTAAAAATCTACCACTACATTAGCCTTAAGCTGATTTGAATGACAACCATGGCACATACCTCGTCTCTTTTCCATTTGTAAGCAGTACGGAACCACTGTTCCTCTGATGTTGTTCCAAAAGGTGCCAGAAGTTCAACTTGATGGCTTGCCATGTCTGATGTCTTTCGTATGATGCTTTGACAGAAGTTTGATGTGAGTTAATACTTGGAATGGCCGAAAGGAGTTTATTTCGTCTGTAACACCAGGTCGCCTTACGAAGCACTATATGAATGCAATAGTGACAAGAATGGACAGGATCTTTGCTGGAAAAAGTAGAACTAACAAAGAAGGATTGCATATGAACAAGCCTTTTTAAACCTGCTCCGTATTACTAGGGTCACTAAACACGCATATTGCGTTTTTTAAATGCGCATATTGCGCTAGTCCTAGTGAGCAAGGACATCCCCTTACCTAGTCCTAATCCTAAGAGGATAGTCCTTATATTACCTAACCACTAGATTTAACTAATATATATAAATCCCTTACTAGGTATAAATAGTATTAATTATATCGTTTAAAATTATAAAAAATTGATATAATAAAGAAAATTTAGAAGTGCCTTATAATATTATATTCTACTATATTATATTACGTTACGTTATTATATTGCATTGCGTTACGTTACGTTGTTGCGTTGCGTTGCGTTATATATGCGCGTTCAGTGACCCCTATATTGAACTTTGTTATGGACAAGTGTTCGAGACTAGACCCCAACCAGCCCAATGGCATCAAAACCTAGTATTTACTATCTGTTCAGCTTCTTTCCTGCTTCAGGTGCCCCGCAACCTTGCCGCCATCAAACGAAGCGATCTGGTAAACCTCGTTTGAAAGATTGGACACTATTTCTACATAATGGTGTGATGATAGGCAAACCCCCATATCTCCAGAGACGAGATGTACCGACCGCGTCAGGTCTGCAGATGATGTGCATTAGCATTGATCTCCTACATCTCAACTTGGTTCATCCGTCAACTTGCATGTGACACGTGTCAGAACAGCTTGCACTCACGGCTGCACAATACAGATCCGCCACAAGCCCAGTTCATGCATATCGTATGACAGCCGCGACGCAGTGATGATATGTTCCTTGTTTCCACAATACATGCCGTGAGTCAATAGTTCTGAGTGTGGAATAATTGGTCATGCATATGCGGTCCGTCAGTGAACATGCGGCCGAAAGAAGACACGGCATTTGCTCTCATACAAATTTCAACTATTGATCTGCAGTGCATGTTCTCACTCCGCTTTATACGAAAGCAAATGTGACCGGCTGCAGTGTTGCAGGAAAGTGACGAATTGGGCCAACAGCGTGCCAAGAATGCTGTATCTGTATTCTCGACGGATGCGCGTTTAGTTGCCCGTAATCTACGGAGTATTTGTTGACCCCTCCTTCTTTGGGAGATCCACGTGACACAAGTTTGTGCATAAATCCAACCTATGTAGGTTCCGCTACTACTATATTAGGCTTCTGTGAACAAAATAGCTTCACGGGAAAACGAGGTTATTGACGAGTTCGAATTGAATGAATTGACTGATGAAGAAGATGATCGTCCTCCCTTTTCTCCCCAGCGAAAATTCTGTTGAGTGGGGTTTTGTGTCAGGTGGGGGCAGGTGCCTCGCACCTTCCCCCCTTCATTAACCTCTAGACTTCCCTTCCACAGCGCGGGCAACGTGAAAGGCCAAGCAATTGAACTGATACAAGCTCTTCAATCACAAAAAAAAATGGTAGGTACACGTCATTTTGTCCTTGTTTTTCTTGGTCTTCTGTATTTCATCTCTTTCTGCACAATGCGAACTTTCTCTGACCAATGGGTTAGTCTATTCCGACAAACCTAGTACCTGATGACTGGACCACTGATCCCCAGGAAATGAGGAAGGATTTCTATTGGGGGGAAAATGGTAGCGGCCGGTTGCTTGCAGAATCCGTCGGCATCACCAATCCCGAAGGCCTCATGATCAAGAGCAGGGATGCTGGAGGAGATGGTTACGTGTTCCAGGACTCGAAAGGGAGAATCTACTTATGGAGTATGATAATGGATGATGTGTACCAGTACACGAAGCCCACAGGTCTTAATGCCATTTTGGCCGAGATGAACAAGTCTGCGGGTCGCGGAAGGGTGGAGATGAAGTTGCTGCCTCAAATTTCTGAGATTCCCGAATAACGTGCTAGCTGTAGGGAGTGTTTGGCGGAGACACAGATAGCAATGATAGGATGCAATGACTACACTTTGGATCCCGTTATACACTGTTACTTTCCATTTACAGTACCATAAACGCAAGTCCAACAGCGACAGGTGGTTGCATGTCGTGCAAATGTCAATTTATTTCTGAATAGAATGCGTTCTGAGGGTCAAGTTGTATCTAGCAAACAAGTAATTCAACTTTGGCAGAAGAACAGAAACATTGAAGAAAACAAGAACTCTTCGTTACATATTGGAAGTTTGGCCAGAGCAATTGAAACATACTACCCAGCATACTCAACTACTTCTGCATTACTCCGCACACAAAACGCTATAGAATCCTTCAAGACATCACCACATCTACAGATAGAGGAGGATTATCGACTATCATTATGTTGAGATCCTCCAGAGGCAGGGCAGGATTTCTGCAATATTTCGCCCGAGACTGGATAGTTGTGGTTGCGGAACCACTTCTTGGAGCATTGATGCTAGCCAGCCCGAGTAGGAAGCTTAGTTCAGGCACAGCCGGAGCTATGACCCATCCTTTCTCAGCCCTGGGAAGTAGACGAATGCGCAGATAATACTGGTCCTGGCTCTGGTCGTGAAACGTTGTTGGAATTACATTGAAGCGCAAGTTTGTCAACATGTGCGCGCCGGGCCCAGTGTAGTTCGACATCAAGAAGTATGTGGCCTCATTCGGCGGACTAAGTGCAATATCGACAGTCACTTCCATCAATAAGTACTGGTTGATCTCGCTTTGCTTTAAGACAATGGAGAAGATGACGTCCTGGGGCAGATTCGTCCTCTCCAATCTGACTTGACTATTAACATCGATCAAGTTGCTGCTGAGACGCATCAGGAATCTGGGTGCTGATGCTGGCTCGGATCCCGGTGGTTGGTCTTTGCTTCGACGGGCTCCAACTTCACCCTGTTGAAGGCTGGCGGGAATATTGTCTAGGTCACTAACACTTGGACCTTGATGAAGTGGCATGGCTCGAAAATTAGGCGCCAGGTAATTTGAGAACGCATCCAGTGGAGGCACGTAGTCCGCAGGTCTCGTGAAAGTACCCTCTTTTTGGCCTCCATCGTCCTTGTCATCATTGTCATCCGAGTCATTTTCTGTAGGCGCTGTAGAGACTTCCGCACCAGGGGCAGAAAGCTTCTTAACCCTCACTGCTTGTAGCATGTTGATCGTTCTCAGCTCTGGGCTTCCACTTCCCATGTCAGGAGGAGCCAAGCCAGCGACAGCTCGTGTAGCCTTGGAAGACTCAGCCATATTGATGGTCAAGTTATAGATAGGATCGTTGAGTTGCATAGCAAACAGTGCCGATGTTGAAGCGTCATCCTTAAAGTAAGGTATGTCAGTGCCCTCTTGCTTCCCCATCATTTCTTGCAGGATTTTGAGTTGAACATCTGCAAAGGCGGGCAGACGTAGTATGCGCAAGTCAGTGAGATTTTGGTCGGGTTGGGAGCCCCATATGAATATGTTGTCTGATGAGTTCTCCCCAGTCGGAGCATATACAATTTGTTTCAGGGCCTTATGTCTGTCCTTATCGGTTTCCCGAGTCTTCTGGTCAACAGTGTATTGTCGTCTGATATCGACCTTGATTTCGGTATTTTCAAGACCCCGAGCTACAGCAAACCGCTGTTGGTGTGCCGGCTGCGTCAAAACGAGAGATGAAAACTGTGCAGAGCCAGGCACACGGTCCATGAATGCCGCCATGACCCCATCTGTAACTATTTCGTGGCGCAAAAGAGGTGCACCTGCAGGAGGATCCTGGCCAGCGACTTTGAGGGCCGTATCGTTGGATATGACTTCAACGCGAAGATCTGGGAACATGGTCACCAAGTCTGAGCGAAGGTAGAACCCGTAAGCAGGTATCTGGACACGATGGTCCATTCCATCAGGTGTGCGATTGATGTAATCATTGAGTGCTATCTTGATAGCGACGCGGTCCTCGTCAGTACCGAAATGGTTGCCGAGGGATAAAGCTCCATCGATGAGAGCATCCACCCAGTTCTTGTCAATATGGAAGAAGCGTAAGTTCTCTGGCTGTAGGTAAGTGTTATCAGGCAGAAGATAGTGTGCTGGTACACCCGCAAGGAACATACGATCGACCAGCCACGAGAGGACAGTCATCCAGTCTGAGGATTGCGGATCATTTGTCTCATCGTATGGATCACCCGATTTGCTTGAAGCCAGTCTGCGAACAGAGTCCAGCGCGCGGCAGCTGGGTACTTGTCCTCGAAGACAGGCGAAGAAAATGAGAGCGTCGGTCGATCGCGACGTCGGAGTCTTTTGTGATACCATCGCTTTTTGGCTCCTCCATGTGTAAAGACGGGTCTGCCAGGTTGTCCCCTACCAGGCGCTCCCTCAGGCTCTCGAGGCTCAAGTGGCTCTGAACCGCGTTTGTGAAGATGGACATCAGCAAGACCCTTGACCATGGAGGAAAGATCCCCAAGAAGGTCATTGCGAGTGCGAAATGCCGTGTCTTTGACCTCCTTGACAGCACTGATCTTAACTTGTTTTGCTGCGGCTGCGTGTGCCAGTTCTTACACGTCCCAGCGCAGCTACAAATGCTTGGTCGCCGAGAGCCATCGTACGGCCAACCTGCCAGGCGACAGAGTATGTCACGTCCATGATGCCGATCTGTTTGTCGAGGATTTGCAAATCCAAGCCCGAGGTTGAGCACTTGGTCAGATGTTCCAATGCGGGCACGTATGTGGGCGTGAATGGGCCTCGATATAGTGCTACAGTTGCCTCGCCTGTTCGAGTTCGATATTTCACCAAGGTGTACCCATCATTCAGACGACGTGCAACAAGTTGCTGAATCTTGTCATCAGACGTCTTTAAGGGCGTGATGACTTCGTCCGGAGCTCGCAAAACATTGAGAGTGCGACCCAGACTTTCAAAAGCGTCTGGAACATTGAGTGTATTTGGTGGGAGCACCGTGTAGTTCCAGCTATGCAAGGAACAGAGAGCCACATATCGGTGGTTTTGGCCCGGGTAGTTCATCGCCTCAACGCCCTCAATCGAGACTAGATGTGCGCACATGGTGGTCGGAATGACATTGTCAAGCGGCCCAGATCTGTTGCCCACGACGATGCTAAAAACAGCTGTGTCTTCAACACCAGCAAGAGCCATTCCAGAACCATTGATCTTGCGGACGTGGGAAAGGTATTTGTACTGTGATGTATCTGGTCCGCTGCCCTTAATTCGATTGCCTTTATCGTCAAAGGTAGAGAAGAGACTAGTGAACAACTCTGGCTGTACGAAGATGAAATCTCCACGGCTATCTTTCATGGAAGATGGACCAAGTTTGTCCACGACGGGCGTTGTCACATCAGAGCTCAACTTCCATAAATCAGCGATGCTCATGTTGACTGCCATCGTGGACGATTGCTTGACTGGTTTGATAACGCCATCACTGGTATGGCGGAAGATGCTGCTTGAACCGTCCAGGTCCTCTAGCGGCAATCGCAGCTCGTCTTGGGCAAATGCGAACATGACAAGCCAAGGCACACGGTTGCGTGGTATCTTGTTGGCTTTAGCTCCCCTTTTTTTTGCGGCGCCCAACGCTAGCCTCTTCATCTGTGCTTTGAGCTCCTTGTTCGTTCCACCTTTGGGGCTTCCCAGTCGCTCCCATGGAAGATGTGGATCTGTCAAGATGACATGCGGCAAGATTCGGTGATCATCGCTGTAGCCTGCTGGAGGATACGTAGAGTGAACGCTTCCGTCCGGTAGGGAGAACTGTGGTGCATCGATATAGAAGGCTTGGTCTGCCTCCAACTCCAGCGATTCACGATTCGACTCAATGCTTTGCTTCACGGAGATGATGTGCTTAGTTCCTGCTTCGATTCCAGGAGCCCAGAAAGAATTGAGCTTTTGCTCGCCTGGAGGCAATGGATCAATGTCCTCCTCGACGACCTGGCCATCTGCGAATCCGGTCACAGGCTGGATACTGCTGCGATGGGCATCAATTCGATTGGCAGCGACAACACGGCGAGAGTGCCGTATCGTCAGATGTCGAGGAGAGTCGATGCGGGTACTCTTCCCTCCAGGATAGATTCCCATGATGTCTTGTTCGGGCTCACTTGTGAGTAGGTTTGTTTATGGACGGGATTTGGTTGGTGAGAAGTATGGAATGAAGGCGAACAATAATGTTCCTTCAATATTGTCAACAGTCCTTATTTAAGAGGATGGTTTTGTTCCTTCTCAAGTCTTGGAGAAGAACCCAGGACATGAACTCTGTGCGAGGACTTTGTTCTTTGTTATGATTTTTAAATTTTTTTGCGTCACTAGTTATAGCTAATGTATTTAATTTATTACTGATTTTAAAAAATTTTTTACGTCATTAGTTATAGCTAATATATCTAATTTGTTATAACATAATTACTAGCAATACCTAGCTAGTAAAATAATTAATAGTTAAATACTTATAGCTATAGTAATAAATAAGCTCTAAGGTTATAAATATAGGGGGCTATAAGGTTAAAGTAAAGTTTATAATAAACTTTGTAGCTATATTAGTGTAAAAGTTATAATTTATAACTATAGTTATTAAACTTAAATTTATTTAAGTTTTACTTATAGTATAAATTAATATAATTCCCCCTTCCTTTATAACTATATTTATTTTATCTCTTCATGTCTTTTCTATCTTATTGTTAGGAGCGCAGAGGTTAGAAATAGGATGTTTATTAAAGTAAGTCTTTAGAGAACCTTTAAGCTATATAAATAATAAAGAGGCTAGCTAGCTATAAGATAGCTATATACTTATAAAGTAAGGTATTTATTAAAGACTATATATATTATTAGTGCTAGGTTAGAGATTAAAACCTTTATATACTTATATTTAGCTAGTATTTATCTAGTAGTAACTATAATAATCTTAGCTATTACTTTCTTTTATAATTCTATAAAGTAAGCTATAATAAATTAATCTCTTTAAACCTTTTTAGAATATAAACTATTAGCTAGATTATTATATAGCTAATACTCTAAAGATTTATAAGAAATATACTAGTACTTTATAATAAGAAAGCTATAGATAATTATAAAAGTATAAAACCCTTATAATTTAAAACTATAGATAATAATAAGATATAATAAATATTACTTAACTTTAATTTAAGTAAAGGTATAAATAATATAACTAATAAGGAAAGGGTATTATAATAATACTATAAGTTATATAAGCTAAGCTATATTACCTTTAGAGAATATAGGAGATCTTATAAATAAAGGTATAAATTAAGAAGCTTAAGGTAAATCTAAGACTTATAATTACCCCTTAAACTAGACTTATAATTACCTCGTAAACTTTAGCTATAATTTTACCTATAGTTTATAGTAACTTAGTAGTAATTATATAGTAAGATAATCTTATTAAGATATAAATAAAAATACCTATATATAAAGGGGAAATGTATAAAAGCCTTTAGAATTTCTTAGTAAACTTAAATATATTATTTAAATTAAATTACTATATCTTTAAGAATAATATAACTAAGGTAATATATATAAGTAATTACTTAGTTAGTAATATAAAGTAATAATAAATATATTATATAGCTATAAATAAGTATATAAATTACTTATTACTTACTTAAGTAAATTTTGTAAAATAGCTAAAAATAAAAATAATAAATAAGAGTATAAAATTCTTAGAAGTAATAAGGTTATTACTAAATCTTAAGTAAACCTTTGCATACTTTTCCGCACTGACCCTAAGGTACAGAATCGCCTCTAAAATACAAATTATATTAATATTTAAAATCCTTACCTTTATTTCTCCCCCCCTATAATATTACACTATAATAAAGCTAGTAATAAGAGTGTAAATAAGATACTAATAGTAATTAATATAGGCTTAGGGGGGCTAGCTTAAAGTAGCTACTACTTAAATATAAGAATAGGATAGTTTAATATCTAAAGGAGTAAGAATAACCTAATAGTAAACTAAAACTAATTTATATATTCTAAAGATATAAAATATTATAATAAGATTACTAGCCTTATTTTAAGTAATAAAGTTACCTAAGTGTAGCGTATTATACTAACTATAGCTTACTAGGTAATAGACTATACCTAAGCTAAAGTAAGAACTATAAATACTAATAATAATAATATTTATATTACTAAAGAAGTATTAAAAATAGCCCTTAAGAAGGCTATTAAGGAGAAAGCTAAAGATAATAACTCCCTAACTTAGGTAAGTATTATAGCTAGGCTTATACTAAAATAACTAAATACTAACCCTCTCTCTCTTTAAATCCCTAGAAGATAATATAAAGAAGTACTTATAAGAGAAAACACTATATAAGAATTACTTTAGTTTAGGGATATAGAAAATATAGTTATAGCTATAAATAAAGCTATTAGGTAAGCCTTAGTAATAGTAGCTAGAAGACTTCTTAGTAAGGATATAATTATTACCTTTAAAGGGAATATAATATAATATAAGGAAAACTAAAAATAAATTACTAAAGTATTTAGCCTAGAGGTAACTATTTATTACTATATACTTAGTATTATTATTAAGGGGTTTCTAATAAAGTATATATTTATTAAGAACCTAGTAATAGAGATTAAAAAAGTAAATAAAGTAAATATAATTAAAGTAACTATAAGATACCCCTAAGGCAAAGGCACTTAGTAAACTATCTTAATACTTAGACTAGCTAAAGTTAAAGATACTAATAAAATATACTAAGATAAAATAGTCTTTAAAGTAAAGCTATTTTAAACTAAACTATATAATAAGACCTTATAACTTAGATAATACTATAATTACTTTTAAATAAAATATATTACTAAGTTCTATAAGGTAGTACTAAGATATAGTAAGTATAGTGCTAGCTAGTATAAAGATAAAGAAGTATTATACTCTATAAAGAATAAATAACTTAAGAAAAACTATATCCTATACTTTAGGCTATACTTAGCCTAGTCTAGAGATTACCTAATATTAAAAGAGAAGTAAAATATAGTAAAGGTAAGATACTTAAAATAGCTATCTTACTTTACCTTTAGCTCCCTAAGTAAGAACCTAGCCCTAGCCTAAGAGAGAGCTAGTATAGCTATAAAACCTATAGTAATAATAGGAAGAAAGAGAGGTTACCTAATAAATATAAAATAAAGCGCTAAATAGCTAAGAGCTAAAAGCATTAGATATTATATAAAATAACTTAAAGCTAGAATAAAACTAGCATAGGATAGCTAAGACTTACTACTACTCCCTTAATTAATATAGTAATATTATAAGTTCTTTTCTAAAATATAAATAAGAAGAATAGCCTAATATATATTACACTCTATTACTAAACTAATATAAATATAATAGTAATTTAAGAGTAAGAATATATAAAATATCTATAGCCCCTTATACTAGGCCTTACTTAGTTTTAACTTATATACTATAATAGGTATAATACTATATATATAAATAAGAAATATAATATAAGGTTATAGTTAGCTTAGGGAGAGACTAATTAGTTACTAGTAAAAATATAAGGGGTTAATATTTATTCCCTTTACTTAGAAGGTTATAGTAATAACTAGAATACCCCTATATAAGATATTAATATAAAGACATTATATAACTAAAGTATATTTATAAGAGACTTTAACTAAAAGCACTCCCTCTAGGATAGGCTAGATAAAATAACTAATAAAGTAAAAAAACTATTAGAACTTATAAGCTAGTAAAGGCTTAGACTAGTAATACCCTAGAGGGAACTTACTAGATAATATAAGGATAATAAAGATAGTACTATTAACCTAGTATAAGTAACCCTAGATATCTAAGTTTACTATAAAGGCATAGAAAACCTTACTAGATCTAACTATATCCTATAGCTAATTAGTATTTTCACTAACCTATAGGATAATACTTTATAGACCCTTAGGTATATATAAAACATAATAGATAAACTATATATAAAGGTAAAAGTAATAATATATTTTTAACCTAAAAATACCTTAAACCTATAAGATAAAGAAGGGATAAATATATACATTACTTAACTTATTATAAACCTATAATAAATAGTAAATAAGGTAGCCTTATAGAAGCCCTAGGGGCTCCCTAGCCTAGAGGCATAGTAGTTAAAAATAGCTAAAAAGGTAGTTACTAAAGCTAGGTAAGTAAAGAGATAATAAAGATAATAAAGAATAGAAGTAAACTAGTAAGCTTATACTAAGGTAAATAAGGACTAGGAATAAGTTATTAAAATAAAAAGGAGAAATATATAAAGGGAAGCCTTATAAAAAGCTAATATATAGAGAAAGAATAAGGGAGTATAAAGCCTTAAGAAATAGGCCTAGCTTTAAAGCTAGGCCTCCCTAGAACTACTTAGGCTACTAAAGCTAAAGAGAACTAAAAATAACCTAAACTTAGCTACTATATATTAGAATAAAGTAAGTATACTAGTATAAAGATTTTTCCCTAAGCCTATAGTAAACCTTTTTTATATTCTAGATCTTACCTTCCTAGAGCTAAATAACACGCTATTCCTAGATAAAGAATAATTTAGATTAGAGAAAATATTAGATATCTTATTAGATATAGCTAGCTAGAAGGTAATAAGTAATAATAAACTTCTAGTAAGCCTTATTAAAGCCTATAGTAAGCTAGTAAAAGAGGCTATAGCCTAACTCTTAAATACTATTCTTAAAGTAAAATACTTCCTAGCTTAATTCTAGATTACTAGAGTAATAATAATTAGAAAACTAGGTAAGATAATAAAAGAGATAAGGAAAGCTAATATATAAAGGCCTATCTCCTTACTAAATATTATTAGGAAAATTATAGAAGTAGTAATTATAAAATAACTTATAGCCTTTACTAAGGTAAAAGGACTTCTCCTAGAACTATAAATAGGAAATAGGATAAATAGGTTAATAAAGATAGTAATTAAGGTCTTAGTAAAATATATAAGAGAGGCCTAGGGTAAAGGTAAAATTACCTTACTAGCCTAAATAAATATTTTATTTACCTTTAATAAAGTTAGCTACCTATACCTAATTACCTTACTAATCTAAATAGAAATCTTACACTAGCTAATAGCTATAATATAAAGCTTCCTAGTAAGTAAAATAAGCTAGCTTAGCTTTAATAGTAAACTCTCTAGACCCTTTAGGATTAAAGCTAGTACCCTATAAGGATTACCTCTCTTACTAATTCTTTTCTTTTTTTACTTAGTAAAACTTTATATATACCTTTAAGCTATCTTAGGTATAGTAGCTATTAGATTTACTAATAATATAAATATTATAGTATTTAGTAAGAATATAGTGTAAACCTAGAGAAAACTTAAGGCTATATAAAAGATCTATAAGGACTAGGTAAAGAAAGTAAGTATAAAGTTTAACTTAGTAAAAACTAAACTTATACACTTTAGTAAGGCCTATAGGCCTCTATAAGTAAGGGTTTAGCTTAG
This sequence comes from Epichloe festucae Fl1, assembly GCA_003814445.1. Lineage (NCBI taxonomy): Eukaryota > Fungi > Ascomycota > Sordariomycetes > Hypocreales > Clavicipitaceae > Epichloe > Epichloe festucae. The sequence goes on along the minus strand of CP031387.1, from coordinate 2,535,910 downwards.
TATAGAAAAAATAGCGCTAATAGAAGTATACTAATTCCTTAGAGTATAGGTAAATAGAAAACTTAACTAAAGTGCTTATAAGAATATCCTTAAGGGAAAGCTAGCCTAGTAGTAGCTTACTCTCTTTATATTAGTAGTATTAGTATAGGGTATTAGCTTTAGAGATACCTAGCTTATATATATATAAGTAATCTAGCTTATTCTTGCCTATAAAGTAAGTGCTTATTATACCCTAACTAAGAAAAAAGAAAACCTAAGAGAAATAGTTAAAAGCTTTATAGTAAACTAATTAACTTACCTCTAGACTATAGCTAGAGTATTTAAGGCTATACTAGTTACTTAGCTAGAGGTTAAGACTTATATCCCCCCTCTAGACCTTTACCTAAATAAGATAAAATAGAAGTTTAAGGAAAGGATTATACTTAGTAAAATAGTAAGTAAAATATAAGCTATAGCTAACTTAGTATAAATAGTATTATAATATAGAAGAAAACCTCCCTTTATAAATAATAAACTAGATATATAATTATATAAGAAGTAAAAGAGAAAATAGGAAGACTAGTATACTAATAAATAACTAAGATAATATAGGCATAGAAGAGAGCTAATAGAGGACTATTTACTTACCTATAACCTAAAGGAGATCTAGAAATTTCACACTAAACTTAATAAGTATATTTTCTTTATAATAATATAATTATATATAGGGAAGATTAGCCTTAATAAGTTCCTTTTCTAAAGGCACGTTCCTAGGGTAGCTTTGCCCCTATATAGCTATAGCCACGCAGTTAAAGACTAGTACTATATAATTATTAACTATGCTAACTATAATTATAGATGCCCTTGAACATATTAGCCTAGAGACACATGGGAAGTAAGGCTAGCCCTAGACAATCCCCTAAGAGCGAGATATATAGCTAAATGGTTCCTTGGCACAAGAAGACTCCAATATTACACATTAACTAGGGGAGGATCCGGGCCGCCCTAGAGGCAACTAAACTAACTAACAAATAGACACCGTGGACAACTAGAGAGAGACACTAGGTAGGACAATGTAGCCACAGAGGTAGGCTAGACATAAGGCGGAATTACACTAAGATAGAAAGACTATAGGTTTAGAATAGTTATTAGATTAATTTTAAGTTAAAAAACTATAGGTATTATTTTACACTAGCTTACTACTACCCCTTTACTAACTTAGAATTAGCCTTATTTCTCTTTAGAAACTAGGATTATATTCTCTATTACCTTACTCTTGCCCTTAGTTACTAGGCTAGTAGCTAGGAGCTAGTTTATTTTTACTACCTAGGTATTAAGCTACTAAAGCTAAAAGATAACCTTATTATATTATTCCTTAGTAAACCTAGACTTAGCTAGGTTTAGGCTTACTACTATAATACTTTATTTCTTCTTAGTATAGTTTTTAGTATAGAGTTTCTTAACCTAAGCTATATAGTCCTCTAAGGCCTAGATAATTAAAGTTAGCCTTAATTTAAAGCTATTACTATACTAGAGTAAAACCACTTATATTACTCCTAGTAACTATACTAGCCTAGGTATTAACTAATTACTAATACTTCCCTTACTAGCTAGTAATATTTAGCTATAAGTAAATTAGCACTAGAGTAAGCTTAAAGTAAGTATAGAAGCTAATATTACCTTAGAATATCTATAGTTATAAACCTAATAGTTAAAGTAAGTATTAGATATTACCTCTTTATATATAAATTAGCACTACTCCTAAGCTAGAAATAAACTAACTTACTAATAATATTATAGCACTAGTGCCTTAGATTATTAATTAATTATATCTTATAAGATATATACTATAGTGCTTAAGTTTTACCTAGCTACCCTAAATTAAACCTAGAATAGGTATAAAATAAGGGTAAAAATAACTTACTTTAAGATCTTTAAACTTAGCTTACTTTAATTATTTTACTATAAGGGATTTCCTTAGATATCTCTCTAAGGTTATAATTTCCTAGGTAAATTAAAACTAAAATAGCACTAATAATAAAATACTTATAGTATTTAGTAATATTTTATTATAAATTTCTATATAAAATATTAGTAATTAAACTAGCACTAGGCTAGAAAAGCCTTAAATAGCTCTAAGAAAGGGTAAGGAAAATAAAAACCTATAGGAAGTTTAATATAAGAAAAGAAAAAAGGTTAAAACCCTATAAAGAAAAAAGCTTTCTTTTATACTTAAGAGAGAGAGAGAGAGAAATAAATTATAATATTACCTAGAAAATAAAGTATAAGATAAATAAATATATAAATAGTATATAAGTAATCTAAAAGTAAAACTACCTAGATACTAAGCTTAAATTACTTACCTCTTACTATAAGTAAATAAAACTATATACTTAGACTTTATAAGGTATTTAGTCTAGTACTAGGCTAGAGTTAGCTAAAAAGTAAGGCACTAGAGGAGTTAGGAGTAAAGTAAATAAAAAGTAAATTACTATTATAAATTAGAATTTACTATACTATAGAATAAAGTAAAGGCATAAAGTAAGGTTAAAATAAGGCTAGATTAGTATTAAAGGGAGCTAGTTAGGATTATTACTATATATTTTTCTTTTTCTTTTATTTTCTATAGGATAAGGCTAGTGTAAGCTAGCACTAAATACCTATAGTTAGCTACACCTAATGTAGCGTAAACCTATAAGAGGGTTAGCACTAGCCTATTTATAGATATAAGGGGGTTTTTCTTCCTAGTTTAGGGTTTTCCCCCTTAACTAAGTGGTTAGAGTACTAGGACTAGCTACTTAATTAGCTATCTAGCGTAAAGAATATAAATCTTAAGTAAAAAAATACCTAATTATTTTAATTTTTTATATAAGCTTAAACTAAGGTAAAAGCTAAGTTACTTAAAGAAATCCTTATATATTTAAAAATTACTATCTTTTTAAATAGCTTAAATAATATTATAAAAAAGTAAATAATTAGCTAAGAGATTTTAATAACCTAAAGCTAACTATAAAGCTAAGGTAAAAAAGTAAAGATTATTGAAATGTAGGGAGCTAGTTGCCAGCTAGCAACAGCTATACAGGTGTAGCTCTACGGTCAGGGACTAATAGAACCACCACGTTGAAGATTTAACGTAACGTAACGGAAGTTTGTGGCAGTTATTAACTAATAGAATTTAATCTAGATGACTTTTACAATATCTTATATACTAATAAAATTGATTTTAGTGACGTTATATAGGCAATGCAGCTATTAGATTAAGAGGCCTAGCTATCTAGCTAGATTAAAAAGATCTTCTTCCTCTTATATACCTACTAACTATATTAGTGAATTTAGACTACTAGAGAGGTCTTATAGGCCACTTTTTATTTTCCGCAAAATTCATTTATATATAAAATCCAAAAAATCAACTCACTACTATATAAACTAGCAACCTATATGCACTAAATTTTAGTCTAAAAAATATTCCTATATTAAATAAAAGCCCTGTCTTCTAGCTTTAATTTACTATATACAAGACTTTTGTATAACCTCTAGTTAAAGAGAAAATCGCTGTTAAAGATAGCTATAGGGTAACTCGCGTACAGGGTAACCTGCTTACGTCACCCTAGCTTACCTAATTACTAGTGGCGCTACGGTTATGGCTTCGCTTGCAGCTATAACGTAATTAAATAATTCATAATTAATTTAAATTAGTTATTCACATGGTTAGTTATAGCTATTAATAGCTATAATATAGCCATTAATAGCCACCTTCGCGACTATTAATAGCTGCAGTGTAGCTATTAGGCTTACAATGTAAGCTAGTAATAGAAAGGTCCTTTAACTAGAAAGGGCTAAAAATAGGTCTTATTTTTAACACCCCCTTTACAAAAGAATTATATTAAAAGCAATTAAAAGCGTACAAGGAGACTATAGGGTAAACAATAACTTTTAGATAAAAATAAGTAAAAGGGAAAAACAGGAAAAGATAAAAGACCCCCTTTCTAAATTCCTAGCTATTGTTAAATATAGCTCCCTTTTTAGCATTATTTTTAGTTCCCTATTAAAGGGGTTTAGTTATTGGTTTTAAGTGATTATTAAGCCCTAAGAGCCTAATAAAAGCCTGATAAAGAGGCCTAGATAACGGTTTCGTTAGGCTATTTACAGGCATTAACTTCGTATCTAGATATTTAATCTTAGCTAAACCCTCTAAAACCTATTACCTAATATAGTTAAACTTTAGCAAGGTATGCTTTATATAGCTATGTAAGGCAGGGTTATAGGTAGTGGTTATAGTGCCTTAATTATTATAATATATCTAGATAGGGGGAGAAATAGGGGTTTTTAGCTCCTTAAATAAGCCCTAAAGCTACTATAGCTCTTAGAAGGTCTCGCAGATAGCGTTAGCTTTAGCTTCTAATATTAATAAAGCTATTATACTAGCTTTCTTTAATTTCTAGCTAATAGGTCCGCTAGCTAGCTTAAATAGATAAGCGTAGGTTAATTTAGAGGTCTTTTTATCCCCTACAAAATCACTATTATAATAACCTATTAGGCTTTTGCTAGCTATACCTTTAGGGTCTCCCCTATAGATTATAGCAAGGAATTTAGTCCCTAATAGGTACCTAAGCAAGTTTTTAGCTGCTTTTAGGTGCTTTATATAGGGCCTAGCTAGTGCTATAGATAGCTACTAAAGTATAAAGGCTATGTCTAGCCTTATAAGCAACATTAGATATATTATAGTCCCTATAATATACTAATAAAGCTTAATTTCGCTAGCTATTAATTGCTTAGTGGTCTGCGTAGCTAAAACGCCTAGCTAAACAGGTATGCTAATAGGCTTACTATCTAGCATATTAAATTAATTTAAAGCCTCTAAGATATACTAAGATTAATAAATTTTTAATAACCTATTAGGTCTATCTTATATAATTTAAACCCCTAAGAAGAATTTAGTAAGCCCCCTATTTTCTATTAGATAGACTTTATAAAGTTCCTTTTTAAGTCTTTAGATATAGGGTAAATCTAGTCTAATTAGAAGGTAATTATTTACGTACGTAATAATAAAGGTTATAGTAGAGGAATTATAGAATATAGCTAGGTTAGAAATTAAAGGGCTAAATCCTAGGGACTTTAGCACTGCTATTAGTACTTATTGCTATTCCCTTAAGCTTTGTTTTAGGCTATATAAAGATTTCTATAATAGAATTACTTAATCTTTAGAAGGTTTATAGCTAAAACTTCTAGCTAATTTAGCTAGTTTAGGATTTACTTTAAGGAATTTGATAAATCCGTCTAGAATAACCATATAAATCTATTATTATAGCTTACTATTAAGAAAGCCTCCTATAAAATTAACCTATTTAATTTCCTAGTTATTCTAAGCCACTAGGGCTAGTAAAATTCTCTAGCTAGGGGGAATGCTTGTGGCTGTAAAGGTCTCTAGATAATCTAGACCTTTGATTTGCATAAATCCCTTAGTAATAAGTCAGGCCTTGTATTTTAAAGGATTATTTTCTTTATCCTTTTTAAGCTTATATATAAGCCTATTCTTTAGTACTTTTTAGCCCTTAGGTACTTAGTCTTTCCCTATAAATTTAAAAGTACTAGCCTTTAGAAGCTATTTGTATTCCTTATATATAACTTCTATCTATTTATCCCTTTTAGGGCTAGATATAGCTTGCTTCTAGGTCTTAGGTTTGGGGCTATTAGGGTTGTTTTCCTTTAGCTTCTCCTATACCTTAAAGCAGATTTCTTTTATAAAATCTAGAGAAGAAGAAGAACTACTATTAATATCTATAGGGTTAATATTAGGGTTAAAGTTAGTAATTTTGTTAAAATCCAGGTCCGGAGTTAAAATCTGATTTCCTAGTGAAGTTACAGGCGTGGCCTCCTCTAAGGCCTCTGGAATCGGTTTCTTAGGGGGTTGTATAGGGGGTTATACAGGCCCTATAGGGTGTTTTTCTTGACCTATAGGGGGACCTCCTATGTTCTCTATAGGGTAATCCTTTAAACCTTAATTTAGATCTTGATTTTCTAAATTATTTTCCCCCTCTAAAGGGTTATCCCCTATAGAAAGCCTAGGTAATCCTTTAGAGATAGGACCTATAGGTTTTATAATCTTAACAAAGCTAGTCTTTATAACTAGCCTTTTAGAGGGAATGTACACTAGATAGGTATTAGAACCTAGTGTAACTAATAACCTTCTAGGGATAGTCCTAGCTACTAACTTCTAAGCTTTAGGTTATTTTTCTAAGGGGATTAGAATCTCACAGTGAGATCCTATAGCTCTAATACTGCTAATATCAGTTATATAGGGCTAATTTAGCTCCCTAGCTAGCAGTTATTTAGGGCTTTTATCCTTTGTAGTATTAGTAGTTATATTAACTAGGTTAATAACTGCAGGTAATACAAAACACCATAGATATAAGGGTAATTTTGCCTACTAGATAGTAGCCCTTAATTAATCTAGAATAGTATAAATTAAACGCTCTGCTAATCTATTTTGCTTATAGATATAGGGACTAGAAGTCATAAATTTGATTCCCTTAGAATTTAACTAGGTTTAATAACTAGAATCGATTTCTTAGCCCCTATTAAAGTGAAGGTGCCTAGGATATTAACCTAGTTGATTTTTAAGCCCTCTAAAGAAGCCCTTAATAGCCCTATAAATAGTTAGGCCTTCCTTATTAGGTAATAAGAACACCCACTTATATCTAGTTTCTTAATTAACTAGAAATAAGTAAATTAACTATTTATTGTACAGTATAGGGCTGATTTTTAGCGTATCCCCCTCTATTTAATCTAGAGCTCTAGGGGGGTTAGGGATAGCTAATTTTCTAGGTCTTTATACTGCCTTAGATTAATTATAAGCTATATATTTAAAGTCTTTATCCTTAATTTTAGAAAAATCAGGGATTCCTTTAGTAATAAGGCTTGTTTTCTTTAGTAAAGGAAGCCTTAGGTGCCCTAATTATATATGCCATAGGCTAGCTAGTTCTAGTAACTTTTAATATTAAAGATCTTTAGGGCCTAAATTAGGGTCTAGATTTGGATCTAGATTAGGGCTCTCTCTGTCAGTCCCCTGCTAGGCCCCTTAAGAACCACAGGCCTCTTAGGGAGGTATTAGGGACCTTTTTCCTTCACTAAGGCCCTTTAATACCCCTAAATCTATATCTTTAGATTTATAAGGGACCTAACCTAGGGCTATAGGCGCTAGAGAAGGGACTAAATCCCCTAAATTATCCCGTATAATTTCTTCAATATCATTATCATTTTCGTTGATTTTAGCGATTTCGTCTAAATTAGAAGCCTAATCCGGCTTTTTAGAGGGAATTTAAACCTCTATAGGGTAGCTAATCGGATAGCTATGACCCCTAAAGCTAGCATAGGTAAAAGGTCAGATGTAATAAGATTTATTACAGGGCCCTTTATGTAATATTAGTGTAAATTAGTTTTTAACGTGAAAGAAAAAACCATGTTTTTCTATATCTAGGGTAGCAATATAAGACCTATCTTTAAGATAAAGATAGTTTTTTATAAAGTAACTGCTAGATATATAGTAAATAAGGCCACTAACTATATTAATATTAAGCTAAGGAAAATATAGAGTATTCTTTAGTACTAAGGTCCTATATTTATTAGGTTTCTTTTAATATAAGACCTTAAAAATAGCACTACCGTGGCCCTTAGGATAAATAGGGCCACCACCGGTTATAATAGGGTTAGATTCCCCCTTCTTATAAGGGGTATAATCCCTAAAGACCTCCCTAGAATTAACTATATATATAGTTAAACCTATATTATATAATAGGGCCTTTTTCATGTCTTTACTGTAATAATTAAAACCATTTAAGGTATTAATTTCTTGTTTTTTATTATCTAAATCACTAGAGCTAGAATCAGAGCTACTATCGCTAGAGCTCTTATAACTAGTCTTGTAATTACTAGGTTTCTTATATAGATTAAGGGCTCCGTTAAAAAGGTTATAATTTCCTAGCATAAAAGAACCCTCTATAAGTTCTTTAGTATCCTTTTTATCTAATTTTTAACCCTTTTGCTTCTTTTTCTTCTTATTAGAATTAAAAAAGCCCTTATTTTCTTTAGAGCCTTCTTTCTTCTTCTTCTAACCTTTAGGGGCCTTTTCCTTGTCTTTAGCACCCTTTTCTTAGTCTCTAGCCCTATAATTTAGGGCTTTAGATACTGTAAATAACTTATCCCTTTATTTAGCTAGAAGGTCTACTATTAAAAATTAAAGGTTTAGGGCATCTAGGGAAGCCCCTATAGCCCTATTTATACGTATGCTAAATCATTGCCTCTTAGCCCACTAAGGGAAGGTTAATTTTAGGGATTAAAGATATTAATTAACTTAATCTATTAGATTAATTAGGACTCTTAAAATTAATAATCTAGCTAGTAGATTATTAAAGACTGCATTAAAGGCTTCTAAAGTCCCCTTAAAACCATAAAAATTTAGGTTATAAAATTTAGAATATAGAGACCCTCTCTAGATTTTAGCGCTATGTAAATACTGCTATATAAGTAAATTATAGGCTTTTTTAGGTGATTTTTGCTAAGTTATAGTGGCTTAGGGGCCTTTTATATAGCTATCTCTTAGTAGCATAAGAATAATAGCTTAGTTAGCGTCCTCTAGCACCCTAGAAATATCTAGATTATCTAGAAAATTAGGCATGCTTAAAGCTCTAAATTAGATAGCTAGGGCCTATTTCTATTAATTAAAATTTTTAGCTCCTTTAAGCTTAGCAGTCTTAGGGAAGCTATAAACCCTCTTATTAAATTCCTTAATAACTAAATTATTAAAGGCTACTTATATAGAACTAGATTTAGGTTCTTTAATAGGCTACTAAACTTATTCTTAACTAGCAGGCTTAGGAGCTTCTATGCCTTCTATATAACTAGCAAGAGCTATAGATAGGTTCTTTACCTTCTCTAATAGCAAGTTAATAGTTACTTATTGCTTAATAGCTTGCTCTTTTAGCTAGTTATTTAAAACCTCTTACGCACTAGGATTAGGGGGTGGCAAGGCCCCTTTCCCCTTTGATTTATTATCTATCTTCCTTTTTATAGAAGGGAAGCCTTCTATTTATACTAATTTCCTTTTATTTATAGAAGGGAAAAGCTTCTATACCCACTAAATTTCCTTTTTTATAGAAGGGAAAAGCTTCTATAATCGCTTATGCGCTTCCTATTTTATAGAAGGGAATAGCTTCTATCTCGCGGGTCCTTCCTATTTTATAGAAGGGAAGTCTTCTATAACTATACGTAAAGTGCACTAGAAAGAATTTTATAGTAATAGTCTAGGCTTATAACCTATTAAAATATAAGGAGCTAGTTACTAGCTAGCAATAGCTATATAGGTGTAGCTCTATAGTTAGGGACTAATAGAACCACCACGTTAAAGATTTAACGTAATGTAATGGAAGTTTGTAGTAGTTATTAACTAATAGAATTTAATCTAAATAACTTTTACAATATCTTATATACTAATAGAATTGATTTTAGTGACGTTATATAGGCAATGTAGCTATTAGATTAAGAGGCCTAGCTATCTAGCTAGATTAAAAAGATCTTCTTCCTCTTATATACTTACTAACTATATTAGTGAATTTAGACTACTAGAGAGGTCTTATAGGCCACTTTTTATTTTCTGCAAAATTTATTTATATATAAAATCCAAAAAATCAACTTACCACCATATAAACTAGCAACCCATATGCACTAAATTTTAGTCTAAAAAATATTCCTACATTAAATAAAAGCCCTATCTTCTAGCTTTAATTTGCTATATACAAGACTTTTATATAACCTCTAGTTAAAGAGAAAATCGCTATTAAAGATAGCTATAGGGTAACCCGCGTACAGGGTAACCTGCTTACGTCACCCTAGCTTACCTAATTACTAGTGGCGCTGCGGTTATAGCTACGCTTACAGCTATAACGCAATTAAATAATTCATAATTGATTTAAATTAGTTATTTACACGGTTAGTTATAGTTATTAATAGCCACAACATAGCCATTAATGGCCACTTTCGTGACCATTAACAGCTGTAGTGTAGCTATTAGGCTTGCAATGCAAGCTAGTAATAGAAAGGTCCTTTAACTAGAAAGGGCTAAAAATAGGTCTTATTTTTAACAAAGATTATAATAAGTTTAAGCTAAAGTAATAAAAAAAATTAAGACTTTAAAAAAAGAGATAATACTTTTATTTTATATTACTTATAAATAAGATATAGTAATAAAGTAAAGATTAAAAAAGTAAATTATCCTTAGTATATTATAAATATAAAAAGCCTAAGTATATTATACTAACTTATTAAGTATAAGATTATTTTACTTATAAAAGTACTAGGTATATAACTAAGAAGTATAGTAAAAGTAATAATAAAGCTATATTTTCTAATATTGATTTTCAATTTTTTTTTTTAGCTTATTGGTTATAGCCAATGCATCTGATTTTTTATAACATAATTACTAGCAATACCTAGCTAGTAAAACAATTAATAACTAAATACTTAAATCCATAGTAATAAATAAGCTCCAAGGTTATAAATATAAGGGGCTATAAGATTAGAGTAAAGTTTATAATAAACTTTATAATTATATTAGCATAAGAGTTATAATTTGTAACTATAGTTAAACTTAAATTTATTTAAGTTTTACTTATAGTATAAATTAATATAATTCCCCTTTCCTCTATAACTATATTTATTTTATCTCTTTATATCTTTTTTATCTTATAGCTTATTACTTATACTTTAAAGCTCTAAGGCAAACGAAACATAACCTATCCTCACTTATCTCCAATTTAATTCGTTACAATCGCTAGGTAGGTTCTGCGTAACTAATTGACTTCAGGCTATCCAAAAAGCTAACGAAAATCCTAATCAAAAGGAAATTAAGAAAACCAAAGAAAATATAGAGGAATTTAAGAAAAGTAAGAATAAGAAGGGGAATAAAAGGCTAGAGAAAAAGGCTAGATATTTAGAAAAGATGTTAAAAAACATAGAGCTTTAATTATTTAAGCAGTTTTACCTCGTGCTTAGGAGGGGATATTTTCTAATATAATACTAGTTTAATTAGTATAGACTTAGAAATATAATCTTACTATAAGCAGAGCATTGCATTACAATACAATACAATACAATACATTACATAATACAATACATTAGAAATTTTACAATACAATACAATACATGTATTATTTGTATTGTTTTGTATTTCTTTTTTCTTTTTTTTAGTATAAAGTTAAATTCCTTAATTATAAGTTATAATAAGGTATATATAGTTAATATCATAGCTTATAATAGCTTATAATAGCTTATAATAGCTTATAATAGCTTATAATAGCTTATAATAGCTGACAATAGCTTATAATAGCTTATAATAGCTTATAATAGCTTATAATAGCTTATAATAGCTTATAATGGCTTATAAAGCTAATATTACTAATATATTACTAATATTACTAGAATTAGTTATAATATTATTAGTTTTAAAGGTAAATAACTAATAAATAAATAAAATATAAATACTAGTAATTATAAGTAAATTACTATAGTAAAAGCTATAGTTTTTAATCCTTTTTAATACCTAAGAATTCTCTAAGTATTATAGCTCTTTTATTTAACTACATATTTATAATACCTTTTATTATAGTAATATAAAATAATTCTCTTAACTTTAAACTCTTATTTATTATCTTTAATATTATTTTATAGTAAGGATATATTTTCTATATTTATTAAGTTCTTTTTAAAAGGTTTAAAACTAGTAAGATTAAATATATTATATAATTAAGTCCTAGGTAGTAATTTTAATTAATATATTAGTTTATAACTTTTAATTACCTTTTTAATCTTATAAGGGCTTAAGTACTTTATAGCTAGCTTTTTACTAAAGTATCTTAGGTTAATATTCTTTATTAATAATAAAATATAGTTACTAACTTTAAACCTTATTAAAGTTCTTTTTTAATTATAATATTTTTTATACTAAGTTTATAAGTTACTTAAAAGCTATTTAATTATAGTATACTTTTCTCTTAGTACTAAAACTTTACTTTTAGCTTAATTATTTACTAAAGGGATATTTACTATTACTTACTATAAACCTTTAGGATTATAACCTTATAATACCTTTACTAGTATATAGCTATAGATTAAGTAATTACTTATATTATATATAAATTATACTATTAATAAGTTATTTACTTAATTAGTTTATTTAGTATAAGTAAAAGCCCTTAAATAATATTCTAAGACTTAGTTTAAATATTTTATCTAGCTATTTATCTAGGGATAAAAAGTAATACTAAGTAATTACTTAGTTATAAGAAAATAATAAAATATTATTTAAAAACTACTAGTAAATATAAAACCTTAGTTTATTATAATACTTTCTAAGGCTTTATAGTCTTTAAAAACATATTTTAAGAATATAGTTACTAGCTTATTACTAGCTAGTTATATTAAAATAGGGATATAAATACTATATTTTATAAAATAGTTAATAATAACTAGAATTATATTATAAGCTTAATTTAAGCCTTTTACTAGTTAAAGTCTAGTAATAAAATCTATTAATAATTCTTAAAAAAGGTAATTAAGTACTAGTAATATAGCTAGCTTACTATATAGTTTATAATACCTTAGTTTTAAAGTCTAATAATTTATATAAGTGCTAATATATACCTTTATATCTTTCTTTATTATTAGCTAATAATATTATTTTATAATTTAATAAAGAGTTTTACTTATTTCTTAGTGCTTAGTAATAAGGTTATTATAAGTTAGTAATAAAATTTCTTTTCTTATACTTAAAGAAATAAAAATATTATTCTTAAATATTAATAACTTAAAAAGTCTAATAAACTATATCTAGGATATAGTTATATTATTACTTTTAAGTAACTTTAATTAACCTATAGTAAAGTTATTACCTTATTATACTTTATATAATAAGACTTAAATTAAGGGTTTTAATTCTAAGCTTTTTTCTAGAAAGTTAAACTTAAACTTAAAAGAGGTTTTCTAAATAAATTAAATCCTAGCTATAATATCTTTATATAAAATTAGTTTAATAAGTACTTTTAGTCTTATAAGAATATAAATAAGTAATATTTTTAAGGGGCACCCTTATTACTTACTAGTAATAACCAATACTAGTTTATCCCTATTAGAAATAGCTAGTTTAATAGGAAAATTAAAATAACTAAGTAATAAATAATATATATACTAAGTGCTAGTAATATTACTATAGCTAGCTTATTACTTGTTAATAAAAGAATAAAAGGTATTAAATAACCTTACTAATATAACTTTTCTAAGATTATTTAGATTATTTAGATTATTAGGTTCTTTAAGAATATAGTTAAGTTATAATTTTTTAAAACCCTAGATATTAGTAGTATTATTATAGTATTTGTTAAAAATAAGACCTATTTTTAGCCCTTTTCTAGTTAAAGGACCTTTCTATTACTAGCTTGCATTGTAAGCCTAATAGCTGCACTGTAGCTGTTAATAGTCGCGAAGGTAGCCGTTAATAGCCACGTTATAGCTATTAATAGTTATAACTAACTGTGTGAATAACTAATCCTAATCAATCGTGAATTAGTTAATTGCGTTATAGCTGCAAGCGTAGCTATAACTACGCCACTAGTAATTAGGTAAGTAGGCTACCCTATACACAGGTTACCCTATAGCTATCTTTAATAGCGATTTTCTCTTTAACTAGAGGTTATACAAAAGTCTTGCATATAGCAAATTAAAGCTAGAAGATAAGGCTTTTATTTAATATAGGAATATTTTTTAGACTAAAAATTTAGTGTATATAGGTTACTAGTTTATATAGTAGTAAGTTAATTTCTTAGATTTTATATATAAATAAATTTTACAGAAAACAAAAAGTAGCCTATAAGACCTCTCTAGTGGTCTATATTTACTAATATAGTTAGTAAGTATATAAGAGAAAGAAGATCTTTTTAATCTAGCTAGATAGCTAGGCCTCTTAATCTAATAGCTGCATTACCTATATAATGTCACTAAAATTAATTCTATTAGTATATAAGATATTATAAAAGTTATCTAGATTAAATTCTATTAGTTAATAACTGCTATAAACTTCCGTTATATTACGTTAAATATTTAACATAGTAGTTCTATTAGTCCCTAACTATAGAGCTATACCTATATAGCTATTGCTAGCTAGTAACTAGCTCCTTATATTTTAATAGGTTATAAGCCTAGCCTATTACTATAAAATTCTTTCTAGTGCACTTTACGTACAGTTATAGAAGACTTCCCTTCTATAAAATAGGAAGAACCCGCGAGATAGAAGCTATTCCCTTCTATAAAAAGGAATTATTATAGTTATAGAAGACTTCCCTTCTATAAAACAGGAAGCGTATAAGTAATATAGAAGCTTTCCCTTCTATAAAAAGAAAGTTTAGCGAGTATAGAAGCTTTTCCCTTTTATAAAAAGGAAATTTAGTAGGTATAAAAGCTTTTCCCTTCTATAAATAAAAGGAAATTAGTATAAATAGAAGGCTTCCCTTCTATAAAAAGGAAGATAGATAATAAATCATAGGGGAAAGAGGCCTTGCTACCCCCTAATCCTAGTGTGTAAGAGGTTTTAAATAACTAGCTAAAAGAGCAAGCTATTAAGCAATAAGTAACTATTAACTTGCTATTAGAGAAGGTAGAGAACCTATCTATAGCTCTTACTAGTTATATAGAAGGCATGGAAGCTACTAAGCCTACTAGTTAAGAATAAGTTTAGTAGCTTATTAAAGAACCTAAATTTAGTTTTATATAAGTAGCCTTTAATAATTTAGTTATTAAGGAATTTAATAAGAGGGTTTATAGCTTCCCTAAGACTACTAAGCTTAAAGGAGCTAAAAATTTTAATTAATAGAAATAGGCCCTAGCTATCTAATTTAGAGCTTTAGGTATGCCTAATTTTCTAGATAATCTAGATATTTCTAGGGTGCTAGGGGACGCTAACTAAGCTATTATTCTTATATTACTAAGAGATAGCTATATAAAAGGCCCCTAAGCCACTATAACTTAGTAAAAATCACCTAAAGAAGCCTATAATTTACTTATATAGTAGTGTTTATATAGCGTTAAAATCTAAAGGGGTCCCTATATTCTGAATTTCATAACCTAAATTTTTATGGTTTTAAGGGGACTTTAGAAGCCTTTAATGCAGTCTTTAATAATCTACTAGCTAGATTATTAATTTTAGGGGTCTTATTTAATCTAATAGATTAGGTTAATTAATATCTTTAATCCCTAAAATTAACCTTCCCTTAGTAAGCTAAGAGGTAATAATTTAGTATGTATATAAATAAGGCTATAGAGGCTCCCCTAGATGCCCTAAACCTTTAATTTTTAATAGTAAACCTTCTAGCTAAATAAAGGGATAAGTTATTTATAGTATCTAAAGCCCTAAATTATAGGGCTAAAGACTAAGAAAAGGGTGCTAAAGATAAGGAAAAGGCCCCTAAAGGTTAAAAGAAGAAGAAAGAGGGCTTTAAAGAAAATAAGGGCTCTTTTAATTCTAATAAGAAGAAAAAGAAGTAAAAGGGTTAAAAATTAGATAAAAAGGATAATAAAGAACTTATAGAGGGTTCTTTTATACTAGGAAATTATAACCTTTCTAATAGAGCCCTTAATCCGTATAAGAAACCTAGTAATTATAAGACTAGTTATAAGAGCTCTAGTAATAGTAGCTCTAATTCTAGCTCTAGTGATTTAGATAATAAAAAATAAGAAATTAATTCCTTAAATGGTTTTAATTATTATAGTAAAGATATAAAAAAGGCCTTACTATATAATATAGGTTTAACTATATATATAGTTAATTCTAGGGATGTCTTTAAGGATTATACCCCTTATAAGAAGGGGGAATCTAACCCTATTATAACTAGTGGGAGCCTTATTTATCCTAAGGGCTATAGTAGTGCTATTTTTAAGGTCTTATATTAAAAGAAACCTAATAAATATAGGACCTTAGTGCTAAAGGACACTCTATATTTTCCTTAGCTTAATATTAATATAGTTAGTAGCCTTATTTACTATATATCTAGCGGTTACTTTATAATAAACCATCTTTATCTTAAAGATAGGTCTTGTATAGCTGCCCTAGATATAGAAAAACATGGTTTTTTCTTCTACGTTAAAAACCAATTTACACTAACATTACATAAAGGGCCTTGTAATAAATCTTATTACATCTAACCTTTTACCTATGCTAGCTTTAGGGGTCATAGCTATCCGATTAGCTACCCTATAGAGGTTCAAATTCCCTCTAAAAAGCCGGATTAGGCTTCTAATTTAGACAAAATCGCTGAAATTAACGAAGATAATGATAATATTAAAGATATTATATGGGATAATTTAGGGGATTTAGTCCCTTCTCTAGCGCCTATAGCCCTAGGTTAGGTCCCTTATAAATCTAAAGATATAGATTTAGGGGTATTAAAGGGCCTTAGTAAAGGAAAAAGGTCCCTAATACCTCCCTAAGAGGCCTATAGTTCTTAAGGGGCCTAGTAGGGGACTAATAGAGAGGGCCCTAATCTAGATCTAAATCTAGACCCTAATTTAAGCCCTAAAGATCTTTAATATTAAAAGTTACTAGAACTAGCTAGCCTATGGCATATATAATTAGGGCACCTAGGGCTTCCTTTACTAAAGAAAATAAGCCTTATAACTAAAGGAATCCCTAATTTTTCTAAAATTAAGGATAAAGACTTTAAATATATAGCTTATAATTAATCTAAGGTAATATAAAGACCTAGGAAATTAGCTATCCCTAACCCCCCTAGAGCTCTAGACTAAATAGAGGGGGATACGCTAAAAATCAGCCCTATACTATATAATAAATAGTTAATTTGCTTATTTCTAGTTAATTAAAAAACTAGATATAAGTAGGTGTTCTTATTACCTAATAAGGAAGGCCTAACTGTTTATAGGGCTATTAAGGGCTTCTTTAGAGGGCTTAAAAATTAACTAGGTTAATATCCTAGGCACCTTTACTTTAATAGAGGCTAAGAAATTAATTCTAGTTATTAAACCTAGTTAAATTCTAAGGGAATTAAATTTATAACTTCTAGTCCCTATATTCACAAGTAAAATAGATTAGCAAAGCGTTTAATTTGTACTATTCTAGATTAATTAAGGGCTACTATCTAGTGGGCAAAATTACCTTTATATCTATGGTGTTTTATATTACCTGTAGTTATTAACCTAGTTAATATAACTACTAATACCACAAAGGATAAAAGCCCTAAATAACTGTTAGCTAGGGAGCTAAATTAGCCCTATATGACTAATATTAGTAGTATTAAAGCTATAGGATCTTACTATGAGATTCTAATCCCCCTGGAAAAACGACTTAAAGCCTAGAAGTTAGCAGCTAGGACTATCCCTAGAAGGTTATTAGTATTGAAATGTAGGGAGCTAGTTGCCGGCTGGCAACAGCTGTACAGGTGCAGCTCTACGGTTAGGGACTAATAGAACCACCACGTTAAATATTTAACGCAACGCAACGGAAGTTTATAGTAGTTATTAACTAATAGAATTTAATCTAGATAACTTTTACAATATCTTATATACTAATAGAATTGATTTTAGTGATGTTATATAGGCAATGTAGCTATTAGATTAAGAGGCCTAGCTATCTAGCTAGATTAAAAAGATCTTCTTTCTCTTATATACTTACTAACTATATTAGTGAATTTAGACTACTAGAGAGGTCTTACAGGCTACTTTTTATTTTCCGCAAAATTCATTTGTATATAAAATCCAAAAAATTAACTCACTACCATACAAACTAGCAACCTATATATACTAAATTTTAGTCTAAAAAATATTCCTGTATTAAATAAAAGCCCTGTCTTCTAGCTTTAATTTGCTATATATAAGACTTTATATAACCTCTAGTTAAAGAGAAAATCGCTATTAAAGATAGCTATAGGGTAACCTGCGTACAGGGTAGCTTGCTTACCTAATTACTAGTGGCGTGGTTATAGCTACGCTTATAGCTATAACGCAATTAACTAATCCACGATTAATTAGGATTAGTTATTCACACAGTTAGTTATAACTATTAATAGCTATAATGTAGCTATTAACGGCTACCTTCGCGACCGTTAACAGCTGCAGTGTAGCTATTAGGCTTGCAATATAAGCTAGTAATAAAAAGGTCCTTTAACTAGAAAAGGGCTAAAAATAAGTCTTATTTTTAACACCCCCTCTATAAAAGAATTACATTAAAAGCAATTAAAAGCGTACAAGGAGACTATAGGGTAAATAATAACTTTTAAATAATAACTTTTAGATAATAATAGATAAAAGGGAAAAACAGGAAAAGATAAAAGACCCCCTTATAAATTCCTAGCTATTATTAAATATAGCTCCCTTTTTAGCGTTGTTTTTGGTTCCCTATTAAAGAGATTTAGTTATTAGTTATTGGTTTTTTAGTGATTATTAAGCCCTAAAAGCTTAATAAAAGCCTAGTAAAGAGGTACAGATAATAGTTTTATTAGACTATCTGCAGGCATTAACTTTATATCTAGATATTTAATCTTAGCTAAACCCTCTAAAACCTATTACCTAATATAGTTAAATTTTAGTAAGGTATGCTTAGTATAGCTATGTAAGGCAGGGTTATAGGCAGTGGTTATAGCGCCTTAATTATTGCAGAATATTTATATAGGGGGAGAAATAGGGGTTTTTAGCTCCTTAAATAAGCCCTAAAGCCACTGTAGCTCCTAGGTCTCACAGATAGCGTTAGATTTAGCTTCTAATATTAATAGAGCTATTGTACTAGCTTTCTTTAATTTCTAGCTAATAGGTCCGCTAGCTAGCTTAAATAGATAAGCGTAAGTTAATTTAAAGGTCTTTTTATCCCTTGTAAAATCACTATTATAATAACCTATTAGGCTTTTGCTAGCTATACCTTTAGGGTCTCCCCTATAGATTATAGCAAGGAATTTAGTCCCTAATAGGTACCTAAGCAGATTTTTAGCTGCTTTTAGGTGCTTTATATAGGGCCTAGCTAGTGCTATAGATAGCTACTAAAGTGTAAAGGCCATATCTAGCCTTATAAGCAATATTAGGTATATTACAGTCCTTATAATACACTAATAAAGCTTAATTTCACTAGCTATTAAAAGCTTAGTGGTTTGCGTAGCTAAAACGCCTAGCTAAGGAGGTATGCTAATAGGCTTACTATCTAGCATATTAAATTAACTTAAAGCCTCTAAGATATACTAAGATTAATGAATTTTTTAGTATTCTATTAGGTTTATCTTATATAATTTAAACCCCTAAGAAGAATTTAGTAAGCCCCTTATCTTCTATTAAATAGACTTTATAAAGTTCCTTTTTAAGTCTTTAGATATAGGGTAAATCTAGTCTAATTAGAAGGTAATTATTAATATATGTAATAATAAAGGTTTTAGTAAAGGGATTAAAGAATATAGCTAGGTTAGATATAAGAGGGTTAAATCCTAGGGACTTTAGCACTGCTATTAGTGCTTATTACCACTCCCTTAAGCTCTGTTTTAGGCTATATAAAGATTTCTATAATAGAATTACTTAATCTTTAGAGGGTTTATAGCTAAAACTTTTAGCTAATTTAGCTAGTTTAGGATTTACTTTAAGGAATTTAATGAATCCATCTAGAATAACTATATAAATCTATTATTATAGCTTACTATTAAGAAAAGCTCCTATAAAATTAACCTATTTAATTTCCTAGTTATTCTAAGCTACTAGGGCTAGTAAAATCCTCTAGCTAGGGGGAATGCTTATAGCTATAAAGGTCTCTAGATAATCTAGACCTTTAATTTGCATAAATCCCTTAGCAATAAGTTAAGCCTTCTATTTTAAAGGATTATTTTCTTTATCCTTTTTAAGCTTATATACAAGCCTATTTTTTAGTACTTTTTAGCCCTTAGGTACTTAGTCTTTCCCTATAAATTTAAAAGTACTAGCCTTTAGAAGCTATTTATATTCCTTATACGTAGCTTCTATCTATTTATCCCTTTTTAGGCTAGATATAGCTTACTTCTAGGTCTTAGGCTTAGGGCTATTAGGGTTATTTTCCTTTAGCTTCTTCTATACCTTAAAGTAAATTTCTTTTATAAAATCTAGAGAAGAAGAAAAACTAATATTAATATCTATAGGGTTAATATTAGGGTTAAAGTTAGTGATTTTATTAAAATCCAGGTCTAGAGTTAAAATCTGATTTCCTAGTGAAGTTATAGGCATAGCCTCCTCTAAGGCCTCTAGAATTAGTTCCTTAGGGGGTTATATAAGCCCTATAGGGTGTTTTTCTTAACCTATAGGGGGACCTCCTATATTATCTATAAGGTAATCCTTTAAACCTTAATTTAGATCTTGATTTTCTAAATTATTTTCCCTCTCTAAAGGGTTATCCCTTATAGAAAGCCTAGGTAATCCTTTAGAGATAGGACTTATAGGTTCTATAATCTTAATAAAGCTAGTCTTTATAACTAGCCTTTTAGAGGGGATATACACTAAATAGGTGTTAGAACCTAGTGTAACTAATAACCTTCTAGGGATAGTCCTAGCTACTAACTTCTAGGCTTTAGGTCGTTTTTCTAGGGGGATTAGAATCTCACAGTAAGATCCTATGGCTCTAATACTGCTAATATTAGTTGTATAGGGCTAATTTAGCTCCCTAGCTAGCAGTTGTTTAGGGCTTTTATCCTTTGTGGTATTAGCAGTTATATTAACTAGGTTAATAACTGTAAGTAATATAAAATACCATAGATATAAAGGTAATTTTGCCCACTAGATAGTAGCCCTTAATTAATCTAGAATAGTACGAATTGAACGCTCTGCTAATCTATTTTGCTTGTGAATATAGGGACTAGAAGTCGTAAATTTAATTCCCTTAGAATTTAACTAGGTTTAATAACTAGAATCAATTTCTTAGCCCCTATTAAAGTGAAGGTGCCTAGGATATTAACCTAGTTGATTTTTAAGCCCTCTGAAGAAGCCCTTAATAGCCCTATAAACAGTTGGGCCTTCCTTATTAGGTAATAAGAACACTCACTTATATCTAGTTTTTCGATTAACTAGAAATAAGCAAATTGACTGTTTATTGTACGGTACTAATCGTACATGCCATAGGCCAGCTAGTTCCAGTAACTTTTGATATTGAAGATCTTTAGGACCTGAATTAGGGTCTAGATTTGGATCTAGATTAGGGCCCTCTCCATTAGTCCCCTGCTAGGCCCCTTAAGAATCACAGGCCTCTTAGGGAGGTATTAGGGACCTTTTTCCTCTACTAAGGCCCTCTAACACCCCTAAATCTATATCTTTAGATTTATAAGGGACCTAACCTAGGGCTATAGGCGTTAGAGAAGGGACTAAATCACCTAAATCATCCCGTACGATTTCTTTAATATTATCATTATCTTCGTTAATTTCAGTGATTTCGTCTAAATTAGAAGCCTAATCTAGCTTTTTAGAGGGAATTTAAACCTCTATAGGGTAGCTAATCGGATAGCTATGACCCCTAAAGCTAGCATAGGTAAAAGGTCAGATATAATAAGATTTATTACAGGGCCCTTTATGTAATATTAGTGTAAATTGGTTTTTAACGTGGAAGAAAAAACCATGTTTTTCTATATCTAGGGTAGTAATATAAGACCTATCTTCAAGATAAAGATAGTTTTTTATAAAGTAACTGCTAAATATATAGTAAATAAGATTACTAACTATATTAACATTAAGCTAAGGAAAATATAGAGTGTCCTTTAGCACTAAGGTCCTATATTTATTAGGTTTCTTTTAATATAAGACCTCAAAAATAGCACTACCGTGGCCCTTAGGATAAATAAGGCTACCACTAGTTATAATAGGGTTAGATTCCCCCTTCTTATAAGGGGTATAATCCCTAAAGACCTCCCTAGAATTAACTATATATATAGTTAAACCTATATTATATAATAGGGCCTTTTTTATATCTTTACTATAATAATTAAAACTATTTAAGGAATTAATTTCTTGTTTTTCATTATCCAAATCACTAAAGCTAGAATTAGAGCTACTATTACTAGAGCTTTTATAACTAGTCTTATAATTGCTAGGTTTCTTGTACGAATTAAGGGCTCCGTTAGAAAGGTTGTAATTTCCTAGCATAAAAGAACCCTTAGTAAGTTCTTTATTATCCTTTTTATCTAATTTTTAACCCTTTTGCTTCTTTTTCTTCTTATTAGAATTAGAAAAGCCCTTATTTTCTTTAAAGCTCTCTTTTTTCTTTTACTAACCTTTAGGGGCCTTTTCCTTATCTTTAGCACCCTTTTCTTAGTCTTTAGCCCTATAATTCAGGGCTTTAAATACCGTAAATAACTTATCCCTTTATTTAGCTAAAAGGTCTGCCATTAAAAATTAAAGGTTTAAGGCATCTAGGGGAGCCCCTATAGCCCTATTTATACGCATGCTAAATCATTGCCTCTTAGCCCACTAAGGGAAGGTTAATTTTAGGGATTAAAGATATTAATTAACCTAATCTATTAGATTAATTAGGACCCCTAAAATTAATAATCTAGCTAGTAAATTATTAAAGACTGCATTAAAGGCTTCTAAAGTCCCCTTAAAACCATAAAAATTCAGTTTATGAAATTTAGAATATAGGGACCCCCTTTGGATTTTAGCGCTATGTAAATACTATAGTATAAGTAAATTATAGGCTTCTTTAGGTGATTTTTGCTAAGTTATAGTGGCTTAGGGGCCTTCTATATAGCTATCTCTTAGTAGCAAAAGAATAATAGCGTAGTTAGCGTCCCCTAGCACCCTAGAAATATCCGGATTATCTAGAAAATTAGGCATGCCTAAAGCTCTAAATTAGATAGCTAGGGCCTATTTCTATAAATTAAAATTTTTAGCTCCTTTAAGCTTAGTAGTCTTAGGGAAGCTATAAACCCTCTTATTGAATTCCTTAATAACTAAATTATTAAAGGCTACTTATATAGAACTAGATTTAGGTTCTTTAATAGGCTGCTAAACTTGTTCTTAACTAGCGGGCTTAGTAGCTTCTATGCCTTCTATATAACTAGCAAGAGCTATAGATAGGTTCTCTACCTTCTCTAATAGTAAGTTAATAGTTACTTGTTACTTAATAGCTTGCTCTTTTAGCTAGTTATTTAAAACCTCTTATGCACTAGGATTAGGGGGTGGTGAGGCCTCTTTCCCCTTTGATTTATTATCTATCTTCCTTTTTATAGAAGGGAAGCCTTCTATTTGTACTAAAATTCCTTTTTATAGAAGGGAAAAGCTTCTATCTGCGCTGAATTTCCTTTTTATAGAAGGGAAAAGCTTCTGTACTCGCTAAACTTCCTTTTTATAGAAGGGAAAGCTTCTATATTGCTTGTGCGCTTCCTGTTTTATAGAAGGGAAGTCTTCTGTATCGCTCGTGCGCTTCCTGTTTTATAGAAGGGAAGTCTTCTGTAACCATAATAATTCCTTTTTTATAGAAGGGAATAGCTTCTATCTCACAGGTCCTTCCTATTTTATAGCAGGGAAGTCTTCTGTAACTGTACGTAAAGTGCACTAGAAAGAATTTTATAGTAATAGGCTAGGCTTATAACCTATTAAAATATAGGGAGCTAGTTACTAGCTAGCAATAGCTATATAGGTGTAGCTCTATGGCTAGGGACTAATAGAACCACTACGTTAAATATTTAACGTAACATAATGGAAGTTTATGGTAGTTATTAACTAACAGAATTTAATCTAGATAACTTTTATAATATCTTATATACTAATAGAATTGATTTTAGTGACATTATATAGGCAATGCGGCTATTAGATTAAGAGGCCTAGCTATCTAGCTAGATTAAAAAGATCTTCTTCCTCTTATATACTCACTAACTATATTAGTAAATTTAGACTGCTAGAGAGGTCTTATAGGCTACTTTTTATTTTCTATAAAATTCATTTATATGTAAAATCCAAAAGATTAACTTACCACTATATAAACTAGTAACCTATATGCACTAAATTTTAGTCTAAAAAATATTCCTATATAAAATAAAAGCCCTATCTTCTAGCTTTAATTTGCTATATACAAGACTTTTATATAACCTCTAGTTAAAGAGAAAATCGCTATTAAAGATAGCTATAGGGTAACCTGCGTACAGGGTAGCCTACTTACCTAATTACTAGTGGCGTGGTTATGGCTACGCTTGCAGCCACAACGTAATTAACTAATCCACGATTAATTAGGATTAGTTATTTACATAGTTAGTTATAACTATTAATAGCTATAATATGGCTATTAACAGCTACCTTCGCGACCGTTAACAGCTGCAGTGCAGCTGTTAGGCTTGCAATGCAAGCTAGTAATAGAAAGGTCCTTTAACTAGAAAAGGGCTAAAAATAGGTCTTATTTTTAACAATTAGCTACACTAGGTTCTAACACCTATCTAGTGTACATCCCCTCTAAAAGGCTAGTTACAAAGACTAGCTTTATTAAGATTATAGAACCTATAGGTCCTATCTCTAAAGGATTACCTAGGCTTTCTATAAGGGATAACCCTTTAGAGAGGGAAAATAATTTAGAAAATCAAGATCTAAATTAAGGTTTAAAGGATTACCCTATAGACAATATAGGAGGTCCCCCTATAGGTTAAGAAAAACACCCTATAGGGCTTATATAACCCCCTAAGGAACTAATTCTAGAGGCCTTAGAGGAGGCCATATCTATAACTTCACTAGGAAATTAGATTTTAACTCCGGACCTGGATTTTAACAAAATTACTAACTTTAACCCTAATATTAACCCTATAGATATTAATATTAGTTCTTTTTCTTCTCTAGATTTTATAAAAGAAATCTGCTTTAAGGTATAGGAGAAGCTAAAGGAAAATAACCCTAATAGCCCTAAACCTAAGACCTAGAAGTAAGCTATATCTAGCCCTAAAAGGGATAAATAAATAGAAGCTATATATAAGGAATATAAATAGCTTCTAAAGGCTAGTACTTTTAAATTTATAAGGAAAGACTAAGTACCTAAGGGCTAAAAAGTACTAAAAAACAGGCTTATATATAAGCTTAAAAAGGATAAAGAAAATAATCCTTTAAAATAGAAGGCCTAACTTATTGCTAAGGGATTTATGTAAATCAAAGGTCTAGATTATCTAGAGACCTTTACAGCTATAAGCATTCCCCCTAGCTAGAGGATTTTACTAGCCCTAGTGGCTTAGAATAACTAGGAAATTAAATAGGTTAATTTTAAAGGAGCTTTTCTTAATAGTAAGCTATAATAATAGATTTATATAGTTATCCTAGATAGATTTATTAAATTCCTTAAAGCAAATCCTAAACTAGCTAAATTAGCTAAAAGTTTTAGCTATAAACCTTCTAAAGATTAAGTAATTTTATTATAGAAGTCTTTATATAGCCTAAAACAGAGCTTAAGGGAATAGTAATAAGCACTAATAGTAGTGCTAAAGTCCCTAGGATTTAACCCTCTTATATCTAACCTAGCTATATTCTTTAATCCCTCCACTAAAACCTTTATTATTACATACGTTAATAACTGCCTTCTAATTAGACTAGATTTACCCTATATCTAAAGACTTAAAAAGGAACTTTATAAAGTCTATTTAATAGAAGATAAGGGGCTTACTAAATTCTTCTTAGGGGTTTAAATTATATAAGATAGGCCTAATAGGATACTAAAAATTTATTAATCTTAGTATATCTTAGAGGCTTTAAGTTAATTTAATATGCTAGATAGTAAGCCTATTAGCATACCTCTTTAGCTAGGTATATTAGCTACGCAGATAACTAAGCTTTTAATAGCTAGTAAAATTAAGCTCTATTAGTGCATTATAGGGACTATTATATACCTAATATTACTTATAAGGCTAGATATAGCCTTTAAACTTTAGTAGCTATCTATAGCACTAGCTAGCCCCTATATAGAGCACCTAAAAGTAGCTAAAAACCTACTTAGGTACCTATTAGGGACTAAATTCCTTGCTATAATCTATAGGGGAGACCCTAAAGGTATAGCTAGTAAAAGCCTAATAGGTTATTAAAATAGTGATTTTACAGGGGATAAAAAGACCTTTAAATTTATATACGCTTATTTATTTAAGCTAGATAGTGGACCTATAAGCTAGAAATTAAAGAAAGCTAGTATAATAGCTTTATTAATATTAGAAGCTAAAGCTAACACTATTTGCGAGACCTTCTAGGAGCTATAGTGGCTTTAGGGCTTATTTAAGGAGCTAAAAACCCCTATTTCTCCCCCTATCTAAATATATTACAATAATTAAGGCGCTATAACCACTACTTATTACCCTGCCTTACATAGCTATATAAAGCATACCTTACTAAAGTTTAACTATATTAGGCAATAGGTTTTAGAGGGTTTAGCTAAGATTAAATATCTAGATAGAAAGTCAATGCCTGCAGATAGTCTAATAAAACCATTATCCGTACCTCTTTACCAGGCTTTTATTAAGCTTTTAGGGCTTAATAATCACTAAAAAACAATAACTAATAACTAAACCCCTTTAATAAGGAACTAAAAATAACGCTAAAAAGGGAGCTATATTTAATAATAGCTAGGAATTTAAAAGGGGGTCTTTTATCTTTTCCTGTTTTTCCCTTTTATCTATTATTATCTAAAAGTTATTATTTAAAAAGTTATTATTTACCCTATAGTCTCCTTATACGCGTTTAATTGCTTTCAATGTAATTCTTTTGTAAAGGGGGTGTTAAAAATAAGACCTATTTTTAGCTCTTTTTAGTTAAAGGACCTTTTTTATTACTAGCTTGCATTGCAAGCCTAACAGCTGCACTACAGCTATTAATAGTCATATAAGTGACTATTAATAGCCACGTTATAGCTGTTAATAGTTATAACTAACTGTGTGAATAACTAATCCTAATTAATCGTGGATTAGTTAATTGCGTTGTGGCGACAAGCGTAGCCACAACCACGCCACTTGTTACGTGCAGGTTTGGCACGATGTAAGGCGAATCCATTAGAGGGGCTAAACGGATTAGTAATTATAAGGTTATACTAAGTTTACTATAAGAGCTACTATTAGGTATAAGGTAAGATATCTAAAGAAGGTTAATTCTTTTTATCTAGAGTCTAAATCTAGTCTTATATACACTTATATTTAGCTTTACTATATAATAAGTGCTAGGCATGCTATAAAAGATAACTATCCTAGTTAGAGGTAGTTAAACTATAACTAGATTTATTCTTTACCTAGCTAAGTAAATTAAAGAAAAATTATCTATTAAAATCATATAAAAGAAAAATTTAGAATAGCTATTACTACATATTATAATAACTTTTTAGCGCTATATATCCCTTAATAGGTTCTGTAGAATTATTATATTAAATAATATATTTAACCTTTTTAAAATTAATTTTCTATTTACTACCTTCCTATTTTCTATTGCTAATTTCCTATTATTTAGTAAATTCCTAAGTTTTACTATACTAACTATTTCTATTTTAATTTAGTCTAAATTTATTCTCTTAATCTAGTAAACTAGCGAATTTATCTATCTTTTAGTAAATTCTTAAATTCTATTATACTAACTATTTCTATCCTAATTTAATCTAAATCTATTTTCTTAATCTAGTAAACTAGTGAATTTATTTATCTTTATTACTTTAATAATTAGTAAGGGTAAAGTTAAAGATATTATTTACCTTTATATTACTACTATCTTTAATTTATCTAATAATATAGGTAGTGTTTTATTTAAGCTAAGTAAGATTAGTATTACTAGCATTCCCTATTATAAAACTATTTAGTTCTTTACTATTTTACTAGGTAGCTTAAGCTTCTTTATTAGTATTAGTAATAAGGCTATTCCCTCCTATAAATATTTATTACCTAATCTTAGTATTATTTAGTATTCTTTATCTTATAGGGTATTAGATTTACCTAAACCTAGTGTTATTAAAGACTAATTCTTTTTACTTAGTATTAATAGTAAGCCTATTTTACTATATAGTTACTTATTACCTAAATTTAGTATTACTTAAGCTAGTATTACTAGAGTTAGTATTACTAAGGCTACTTTTACTTTCTTAGTATTTTCTTTATGTCTTTTTTACTCTTTTATTAGCTTATTAATAGTTACTACCTAATCTTATATTTTTTTTAATATCTCTATTACTATATTAGCTAAAGCTATAATCTTTTCCTTATACTAATCCTTTTAAACTATATTTTATTTTAAAGTGTTAATCTATTTATTAAATTTAATTAGTATTTTACCTATATTAAGTTTAGTAATTCTCTCTTTTTAGTCTTTTAATATATCTAATATCTTTAAGAACTTATTTTAGATTACTATTACCTCCTTTTATATTAAAGCTATTAGTTAGTAAACTTCTTTTACTAATTTCTTTACTATTATATATACTTTATTTACTTATCTTTTAGTGTCTTTAAATCCTTTCTTTACTTATTTAATTTAATTAACTAGGTTATTAATCTTACTTTACTTATATAACTTACTTCTTTCTTTATCCTTCTATAATTCTAATAATTTCTATATTAACTCCTTCTTTATACTAATATAAAGTAAGTTTACTTATCTAATACTAGCTAAAGCGCTTATAATTATAGTATTTACTACGCTATATTTATTAGTAAAATAAAGAGCTAAAAGATTTACTTATAGTAGTAAAGATAATATACTATTATATATAGCTATTTACTATTTACATTTAACTATTATACTATTATAAAAGGCTACTACTACTATTTTTGCCTAGCCCTTTGCTTTTCTTATTACTCTATAGTTTATTAGATTAATAGTAATCTAATATATAGGCTTTCTTACCTATCTTATTATAGCTTATTTTATAATTAATATAGCCTTTTATTCTTTAAATATAGTAAAGATTTATATAATTACGTTTTACTATAATATAAAATATATATCCTTTAAGTTAACTTCTAATCTATTAAATACTATTATAGTGCCTTTAAAGGCAAATTTATATGCGTAAGCTTATATTATATATTTAATATCCTAATTACTATTCTTATAACCTAATTTAGTATATTTAAACTTACTAAAATTAACTCCTTTAATACTCTTTTCTTTATATTTTATATTAAACTCTTTTATTGCTCTTTTATATACTACTATACTAATATTAGGTATTAGCATTTAAGCGTTAGTTCTAGATCTAGGCTTCCTAAATCTAAGGAATAATAGCTTAAAATTAAGATCTATAATTTGTTTATAAACTTATAATAGTCTAATAATATACTTAGTAGGCATTTTACTAATATTATTATTTATCTTACTTTGTATATTCTTATATTTACCCTTAGTACCCCTAGCTTTAGTCTTTTTATTACTTTTAGGTTTAGACTTTAGTTTAGGACTATTCTTAGTAAGGTTAAATCTTACCTTATTACTATTATTTTTATTTAATTTATTAGTATAATCCCTATCCTTTTAATTTACTTTTATTTTCTTTAGTTACTCTTATCTTATAACTCTTATATAATTATCCTTAATTAAATCTTCTATTACTTATTTATATTTCTATTACTTTATATTTAAATTTAACTTTATACTTATAAAGTTATTATTATTATTATTATTACCTTATTCCTTAGTGTTAACTATATCTTAAATAACCTTTACTATATTAATATTTTTATTATATCCCTTTATTAATTATAATAGTATATTTAATTTATCCTATCTTATTCTTAGTTTATTTAAATACTACTACTATTATAACTATATAATTTATTATATAGGGTATAAATATATCTCTAGCTAATTTTAATGTTTTACTTAACTTAAATAGCGTTTAAAGAACTTCTTCTCTTTATAATAAGTTATAGTTTCTAGTTTTACTAAAAGCTTATTTATTTACCTAGTATATTTAGCTTTTTCCTTATTAGTAGTAAATTACTACTATACTAAATTAGTAACTATAAGCTAACCTAATAGTTAATTCTATTATATTAAAGCTAGGATCTAAATATAGAGGTATCTTACTTATATTTACTTATAAAGTGTTTAATTATATATATTAACCTTATTATTAAAAAGAACAAAATCTAGTATAGCTTTTAGGTTATAGTATAAATTTATATAATATTTATAGAGCTTATATTTAACTTCTAATATAATGTTTTTATGTTTTACTTAATGTTTCTTATAGTTATTATAATTCTATATTTCCTATAGCTAAATTAATTCTATTTCTTATAGCTTTTAAAAACCTTTATAACCTATATTATTATCTTTAGGCTTAGAGGCTATTAAGTAAAATTAGGACTAAAATAAATTTAACTACGCTTCTATTAGATTTAACTACATATAGGTAGTAGTAATATTAGGGGATAATATAAAGTAAGAGTATAGTAAGCTTCCTCTAGTTAGTGTAAAAAAGCAATATATATAAGAAAGTCTAGTAGCTTTAATCTATCCTATTAAATCTAGCTATTTACTATTAACTTTTTTCTTTTATTATTACTATTTTATAGGTAAATTAAGGCCTTTCTTTATGTATTCCCTTTGCTAATTAATTAGGTTTTTCTTAAGGTAGTCTTTTACTATCTTAGCTATATTAATTTATATTTTACTTTTAGCTATTTATTAATTATCTTTAGCTATATATCCCTTCTATTTAATAAGGTATTTTACTCTTACTATTTTAGTCTATTTAAAAATCTTAACTTAATAACTATAGATTTATTTAATCTCCTAATAATTCGCTTCCTTTAGATTATTAAATATAATTAGTAGTAAAGCTAGTTCTTCCCTATTAAATAAATCCTTTCCTTATACTAGTTTTTATATTTATATTACTAATACTACTAAATAGACTTAAGAGTCTAAAGGAAAATCTAATTAATATACTAATAGGTTTACCTTTTCTAGTACCTTATATGGCCTTACTTTTTCTAGTAACTATTTTTTCTTAGGCTTACTAGGTAGCTTATATCCCTTATATAATTATAGATATACTATATCCCTTATATTAATATTAACTAGTTTATAATAATTATTATACTAAATTTTAGTAAGAGTAGTAGCTATTATAATTACTAGCTAAGCCTTATACTAGTATAGCTTTTATAATACTACTATATTATTTATGCTAGCCCTAGTATTAGTTATATTATTTAGAGAAAGAAGGTTAATAATACTTAAAGGGTAAAATCTATATAATAGCTTATTAGGAGCTTACCTTATACTTACTAAAATAGTATTATTTAGTTAATACTATAGCACTAGAAGTAGTAATATTTACGCTATATCTAAGTCTATTACTATATAATATTAGATTATAATTATTACTATTTAATTTTTCCTTTTTACTATTCTATTTATTTAGGGATAGTATACTATACCTATAAGGAGTTTAACTCCTATATGTTTAAATATCTCTTTCTATATATTAAATATAAATTTGAGGTCTTTATTACTAATAATTTACCTTAGTAATCCCTAATTTACAATATATAGCATATAAAGAAGTAATTTTACCTAGATTTCTACTAGGTATATAGTATGCCTTAGTATTAAAAAAGTCCTTTTACTAAATAGGTAATTTACTAGGTATAATAAATTATATATTATATATCCTTCTATTTGCTATATTATATTCGTAGCTAATACCTCTAGTATATTTATAATAAAATTAAGTAAAATTATATAAAAAGGCATTAGTTTTAACTATAAAGGTTATAACTCTTCTAGTGGTTTTAAGTAATTAATTATATTCTCCTAACACACTATATAATAGGCTATATAGTTATAAATCTATTAGCTTATTTATAGGAAATATACTAATTAAAGCTTTATTACTATCCTAGTAATTTTAAAATATTACTATTTATTATAAACTAGTTATAGTATAGATTTAACCTTTATTATTAGAATATAAAGATAGAAAAACCTATCTTTACTATAATAGTATAATAAACTATCCTTATATAAATCCTATCTATATAGGGGAATTTTTAGTCTAATCTAGGCATTCTTTACTACTTATCTCTCTTAATATGCTCTTATAGCTATAATAATTTAGCTAAACTTTCAGTTAGATTAATACCCTTAGATAATTCTAGCCTTAAGGTTATTATTAATTATTATAGTTATAATATATTCCTTAGTAGTAAAATATACGCTTATATCTAGTTTATTATATTAACTTTTTTACGTTACTTCCCTATAGGTTACCTTTACTAGTAACCTTAAAAGTGTATTTAGCACTAGATTTAGCACTCCTAGTATATATATTACTTTTAAGTTAAATTATAATAGATAATTTATAACTTTAGCTAATTTTAGATTAGCCTTATCTAAATCTATTATTAATAAGAAGGTGTGTTTAATAATGCCTTTTACTAGAGAATAGTTAGTTAATATATTAACCACTATATTATTAGATTAAACTATTTTTTAGAGCTTTCTAATACTTTATATAATTATAGCTACTTTTACTTTAGTTAAACTATATTATTTCTTAACACTTAATATTACCCTTAAAAGAAATAAAATTAGCTATATTTAGTTACTCTTAATATCCCTTCTAGGAATACTTTAACTATCCTATTCTTTTTATAATTAAAACGCATATAAACTAAATCCTTCCTTATAAGCATTAATTTTAAGGAAAAGTAGCTTCTTTAGATTATAATACTATAGAGTTTGTTTTTTACTTAAAAATATTTTAATATCTTTAAAAGCCTTTTTATTCTTCTTAGTTAGTAAAAATATCTTTTATTATATTAATCTTTTCTATACTAGTTTTAAAATACTAGTAATTTTCTTATCCTTATTATAAAATTCCCTTAATAACACTATTTTTTATTCCTATAATAGTTAGATTTATATATTAAACTATAGGATTTTATTATAGAGGAAACTAGCTATTTTAATAAAAGTTTTAAGACTTAATAAATTATTTAGAAAAATTATTTTTTAAAAGGCTTTAAGTCTATTATTAGTGTTAATAATTCTATTACTATTTATAATAAAACTAAGTAGTTAAATAGCTAGGTAACTAATAAAGGATTTTTTTATAGTAATTATTATCCTATTTTCCTTAAGGATTTTAAGTATAATATTAAGGTAAACTAAATGCTCCTTAATACTATCTAAAAATATAATAATATTATTAATATATACCTATATAAAATGTTTATATTTTTAGAATAATTTATCTATAAAATATTAGGCAAAAGTAAGGGAATTCTTATATCCTATTAAAGCTATATTTAATACCTTAAGGCCTTAATTTGATATAACTACTATATATACCTAGTAGTCTTTTCTAACTAGTAGCTAGTGGAAAAATCCTATTTTATTAAATAAAGAATAAACCTCCTTACTATAAGTATTATCTATAATATTACTTTAGTTTAGTAAAGGGTATATATTTAGTATTACTATATTATTAAGCGGTTTTATATTAATTATAACTTTTCCTTTCCTTTTCTAACTAGTTTCTCACTAAACTATAAATACTAAATATACTATAGCTACTAGCTTATTTAGGTATATTATCTTCCCTTTTAGGTAAAGTTTATTATATACTTTATTAAGTTTACTTATATCTTAGCTACCTAATCTATAAGGTCTAATTAGCCTTATTTAATATTACTACTATTAATAAGATTAATCCTTATTTTCTTATCCTTAGGCATAGGAATAATGCCTTTATCCTAATAGATATTATATTTATTAGAAAGCTAGATAAATTTATTTATACCTTTATAGTTAATATTAGTAATTTACACTTTACATTTATTAGTAATATATAGAATCTCTTCTAGATATAAAATCCTATATAATAGCACTCCTATATTAACTTTCTTTAGGTTAAGCTTATCCTTTTCCTTATTAGATTTATTACTATCCTTATCCTTATTTTCTATTTTCTTTATAATATCTTTGCTAAAATAAGTATAATATATAAAAGGGTTATTAATCACTGTGAGAACAATGATAGCTAGGCAAGAGGTATAGGGGCTCTGGTATATTAACTAAAGCTTGCTAGGTCTAAGTGTGTTATACGTGCGAGTTACTAGCTTATAGCTAGCGGCTTACTAGTGTCACGTGGACCTAGCCCTAGGACGTGGCCTACCTATAGGGTACACTAGTAGTTATAGGTATTATTATAAGTAAGGCCTTATAATTACCCCCTTACTTATAGCTAGGCTCCTAAATAGCTTACTAGCTATTATATAGCTATTTACTACCTAGTTACTATATTAAAATAATAATAAATAATAAGCAGCGCTTAAGTATAAATTTACTAGTAACTCCCTATTATATTATATACTTTTCCCTTTTATAACACTAGATAAGTTTTCTAAAAATTATTATTATACCTTTAGTTACCTTTACTTTACCCTTACTTATTACTATATTTTTATTATAAAGACTAAATATATTCCCTTAAAGGAATATTCCTATATATACTATTTATATACTAGATACATAGACTTTAAGAAAAACCCTTTATCTAAGCCTAAACTACCCTAGATTAACTATTAATTTCTTACTAAATTATCTATTACTATTATAATAGTAAAGCGTTTTAAACACTATATTTAGTATTATAAATATAGTAATACTTATAATACTATAAGTATACTACTATTTACTAGTCTTTTAGTCCTTTCTTTCTAATATCTCTATATAGGTAATAGCTACTATAAAAGGTAACTTTTTAGACCTTTTAGTCCTTTTAGACTAGGTATAAACCCTTATAAATACCCTTAGTAATACTATTAAGGATAACCCTAAGGACTTTATATTCTCTAAGGTAACTTACTTTAGTATTACTAAGTCTTACTTAGCCTTAATATTAGGTTTTAACTACACTAATATAGTATACTATATTATATTTAGCCTTATAAAGGCTATAATATAAACTTATAAGGAGTTATAAGTAAAAAGGCTATTTTCTTTTTCTTAAACTATTACTCTTATAAATATAAATAAAGATATATATATTCCTTAGTAAGTATATATATTCTAATTAAGATAAGGCTTTCTCTTACTCTTAGGTCTTTATTTATAGCTATATATAGTAACTTAAGGTCCTTTTCTTCCTCTCTTAAGTCTTTAATTATAATAAGTACCTTATAAATATTATATTAAGGGACTATAAGGGCTCTTATTACCTAGAGAATAAGTACTATAGCCTTAGCCTAATTAAGCTTATAGTTTCTTATAAATTTAATACTAATAATATTAAGCTTAGTATAGCTATTTAGATCCGCTACTATTTTAATATCTTTATACCTATAAATAGTAACTAGTATATAAAATTAATGCCTAATTAGTACCTTAGTGTTTAAGGTAAAGGTAAGGGCCTTTACTTTTACCTTAAGAAGTTTCCTTATTTATCTTAGGGCTGTTTCCTTAGCTTATTATACTTATTTATAAGGTAATCTAGGCTATTATAATTAAAATATTATCTCTTATCCCTAATTTTACTATTATTTAGGTATATAGTTAGGCCCTTTTCCTAGTCTTTATTCCTTTAATCTCTATATAGCTTATAACCTTAAGGTAAGTTATTTCTATAATATTAGGGATTCTTATATAATCCCTTATCTCCTAAATACTTAGGCTTTTACTTACTCTTTAGTATAGCCTCCTAAAATTACTAGGTAAGTTATATAACCTCCCCTTATGTTTTCCTAGTAATAGAGGTATATAAGTTAATATAGTCCTATAGCTTAAGGAGTAACTTTATAAAGAATATAAGGGTATAGGACTTTTCTAGGGCTTTTTCTAGGTATATCTCTAGTAAATCTAGGAAAATACTAAATTTTATTAGGCTTTAGCCCTTATATTACTTTATATTCTTAAGCTATATAGCTATTTAAGTATTATAGTTTATAAAGTCCCTAAGTAATATAAGCATTTAAGTTTAGAATTTATTCTAGTTATCCTTAAGATTATCCTAGCTATTAGCCTATTATTTATTAAGGTATTTATCCTATCTTACCTTATAGTTAGTGTATATATAGTTAAGTATAAAGAGAATCTTTTAGTAATTATATTAGTATTTTTTCTTTACCCTATAAAAGGTATAGTTTAGGTTATTTATTTATATCTTATACCTCTAGGGGTTTATAAGGTATTAAAGCTTAGTAATATTCTTAACTTTAACCTCTTAGCTATTATTACTTAAGGAGAGGCTAGCTCTTTACTTACTTTTCCCTTATACTTCCCTTAAGTTACCTTTAATAAGGTTAATAAGCTTTTATTATTATTCTTATAATCTTTAGAGTTTTTCTAGCTAAGTAATTTACTCTAGTGTTACTATAGCTTTATTATAAGGGGTAAAGGGTCTTATTATAAGCATAGTTTTATTAGTATATAGTGTGTCTTTACCTATAGTATTACCCTTATTTAATTAGGTATAACTCTTATTTATTAGGGTTAGGTTATTATCTAATATTACTCTAGTAAATTAAGTAGTTTTCCCCCTTATATTACTCTTAGGTAGCTAGTAAGAGAAGCTTTAGAATTATAAGAATAATAATAGCTAGGTAAGAGGTATAGGGGCTCTAGTATATTAACTAAAGCTTACTAGGTCTAAGTGTGTTATATATATAAGTTACTAGCTTATAGCTAGTGGCTTGCTAGTGTCACGTAAACCTAGCCCTAGGACGTGGCCTGCCCGCAGGGTGCACTAGTGGTTACGGGTGTTGTTATGAGTGGGGCCTCACAATCACGTAGTTAGTATTAACTTCACTAGCTACTATTAGCTATATAACCTTTTTATACTTATAAATTATAATGGTTTTATTAGTTAGGTTATAGGTAATTATTTGCCTTTAGCTAGTATTACTAAATAAAGCATTAGGAAAATATTCTAAACATAACTACGCATAATATATACTTATTTCCTAATTTCTTTGTGTTACCTTCTAACTAACTAGTATATATGCTAATGCTTTTAGCGGAATTAACACTATTTACATAGTAACTACCCTCTAATAAGGAACTTTAGTAGCTAGCCTAAAAATCTTTACTAGTACTATTATACTATAGACTAACTAAAAAACCACCCTAAGGCATATAAAATTAAGCTTTGCTTTATACTTATAAAGGAAATTTATTCCTAGTAATAATTTTAGTCCTAGATTTAGTATTATATTTACTATTACTATAAAATATCTAGTGATTTTAGTTCTATAAGCTATCCCTAGAATATAAAAATTAAATATAGCTTTTTTAGTTATAAAAAAGGAAAATCCTACTCTAGATATAGGCTTAGGTTCTTATATTACTTATTTTATATTTAATTTATTTTACTAAAGCTATGCCTTATTTACTAAAATTAATAATATTCCTAAGTTAAGATAAATCTAATAACTCTTACCTCTATTATTAAACTTAATATTAATCTTTAAATATATATTTACTTACTTTCTATTATATTTAACTTCTTATAGTCTTATAATAGCCTTAATTACTTATCCTAGAACTAGTTAGTTTAGCTTTATTAAATCTATCCTTATAGTGTCTTTATTTACCTCTTTTTTACTATTTTCTATAAAGTAAGTTTTAATAAAATTTAAGACCTATACTTAGGTTTTTATATAGTTATTCTCTTTAACCTCCCTTTTTATAGCTATATAATAACTATATTCCTAAAGATAAGTCTTATATTATTATATATTAGAATTATTATTATATACTATAATATAAGTATATTCCTTATCCCTAGTAAATAGTTTCTCCTAATATTAAAATTACCTAAGCTATTACTACTAGCTAAATGCCTCTAATAGTCCTAGATCCTAGGGTTATTATTTATTATATTAGACTAGGGGGTTATATTATTAATTCTAACTAAAACCTAGACACTTTCCTCTATGCTCTTATACTTTATTTTACTATAGCCTTTAGTTTTATCCCTTAATTTACGTATTTTACTAGTATAGCCTTAGTTAGAAAAATCCTAAAGATCTTTAAATATTTTAATTATTCTATCTATAATATTAATTTCCTAGCTAAAATTATATATTTAATAGTCTATTCTAATTTACTTAAGCTTTTTCCTTATTCTCTTCTAAGTTATTACTAGATATCTTAGTGTTAAAGTAAACTTTTAGCTTCCCTTTACCTTTTCTAACTATAGACTAACCTTTACTATATAAGTAATTATATAAATCTTACCTTTTATTATTTACTATAGTAATATAGGCTAATCTTATATCTATTATTATTAAAACTAGATATATCTAGTGTAATCCTAAATAGAGTTTAAGATATAAGTATACTAAAAGCTAATAATTTATTATTTTGCTATTTACTCTAGTATATTAGAAAATTTTTAATATAAAATTACAAAAAGATATGTTATTTATAATGTTTTCTTTAGTATAGTTTGCTTTATTAAGCTATACTATTATATCCTAGACTTAAATGCTAAATTCCTTCTAAACTACCTTAAAGACTAATAGTATATTACTAAATATAATACTTTATTCTTCTAAATTAAGATATTATTAGTACTATACTATTATATCTCCTTAGAATAGTGTCTAAATCTTCTTTTAAATAATATCTTATTAGCTAGAGTTAGTATAATATAAGTAATCCTTAACTACCTAGACTTATAATTTAATATTATAGAAAATAGTCTACTTCTTATTATATATTATAAGGTCTTTACTAGCCTTTTCTAGTTTATTATAAGGCTTAAAGTATCTAATGTCTGTAATTTTCTATGTTAAATTCGCGTTTTATTCTGCGTTTTCTATGTATTAGTTATCCTAATCCTAATTAAACACTAGATTTATCCTTTTTCTAGGTTTAGAAGTTATATACTATTCTAGACCTAGGGAATATATAGTTTAATACTATATCTAGTGTGAATTTGCTTATTATTATATAAAATCCTATAGGTATTATAGTTACTAATACTATTAGTACTATAAGTATATTAGTTATACTAATAGTCTTACTTTAGTATCTAGGTAGCTATTATACTAACCCTAGTTATTTAGTAAATATAACATTCCCTAGGTAGCATTTTACGCTAATAGCATTCATCTTACTAAGGTATTTACACTTTATAAGCTTCTAATTTTAGTTATTAGTCTTATTACTAGCTAGTTTATTCTTACTATTATTTTAGCTATTATTGCTTTTTATATAACTTATTATTACTTTATTACCTCTTATAAGATCCTTATAGTATTAGATTTACTAGTCTTAGTGTAAAACTCCCCTAGGTCTAATAGTTTTCTAAGGGTCCTAACTAAAGGTTATAAAATTCCTCTAAACCTAGTAAGTTCCCTAAGAGTCCTAATTATAAGTCCTCTAGATATAACTTTATTAGCTAGTTAGGGGGTTTAGTACGCTAAATAGTAGTGTTATTTTTAGGATAGTTTTTAATCCCCTTTCCTTTATTATTCTTATCCTTATTTATACTATTTTTAGTTCTAGTGGTTATTATACTATAAGCAAGGCTAATGTCTTTAGATTATCCCTCTAATACCTTACTACCTTCTAATCTAGTAAATTTATTAAGAAAACCTTTAGATTTAGCTTTATAAATATATAATTTAACTTCCTTCTAAGTAAGATATATAGCTTATAAATCTATTAGGTTCTAGTAAATAAGTAGTTCTTAATATATTAGGTATTTATATCTTTTAAGCACTTTATTATTAAATTTGTATTTTATAAGTTTAATTAAATCTTCTTATTCCTTAGTTCTAATAAGTTATTATTTTTAGTGCTTAAATTTAGGGTTTACTTTATTAAAAGCCTAAAACTAGTAAATAAGTTATAGTTTATTTTTAGTAACTAGGAAGTTAGACTAAATATCTATATAATAACATTATAAATAGTTAGTTTTAGATATATAGTTTTTATTTCTAGGTTTCTAGAAGGGTATAATAAAAGAATCTTTAATTACTACTAAATATTATATATAGGTTTAGCATAATATAAGGCAAATCCATTAGAGAGGCTAATAGATTAGTAGTTTTAAGGTTATACTAAGTTTGCTATAAGAGCTACTATTAGGTATAAGGTAAGATATCTAAAGAAGGTTAATTCTTTTTATCTAGAGTCTGAATCTAGTCTTATATGCGCCTGCATTTAGCTCCGCCACGTAACACCACTAGTAATTAGGTAAGCAGGCTACCCTATACGCGGGTTACCCTATAGCTATCTTCAACAGCGATTTTCTCTTTAACTAGAGGTTATATAAAAGTCTTGTATATAGCAAATTAAAGCTAGAAGACAGGGCTTTTATTTAATATAGGAATATTTTTTAGACTAAAATTTGGTGCATATAGGTTGCTAGTTTGTATGGTAGTGAGTTAATTTTTTAGATTTTATATATAAATGAATTTTGTGGAAAATAAAAAGTAGCCTATAAGACCTCTCTAGTAGTCCGGATCCACTGATACGGTTAGTGGGTATATAAGAGGAAGAAGATCTGTTTAATCTAGCTAGATAGCTAGGCCTCTTAATCTAATAGCCGTATTGCCTGTATAACATTGCTAAAATCAATTCTATTGCTTTATTAGCTATTATAAAAGTAATCTAAATTAAATTTAATTAGTTAATAACTGCCACAAACTTCCGTTGCGTTACGTTAGTTATTCTAACGTGGTGGTTCTACTAGTCCCTAACCGTAGAGCTACACCTGTACAGCTGTTGCCAGCTGGCAACTAGCTCCCTACATTTCAATAATAGGCTCTTTATTCTCCTTTTTATCTGATTTTTAACCCTTTTACTTCTTTTTTTTCTTATTAGAATTAAAAGAGCCCTTATTTTCTTTAAAGCTCTCTTTCTTCTTCTTCTAACCTTTAGGGGCTTTTTCCTTATCTTTAGCACCCTTTTCTTAGTCTTTAGCCCTATAATTTAGGGCTTTAAATACTATAGATAACTTATCCCTCTATTTAGCTAGAAGGTCTGCTTTTAAAAATTAAAGGTTTAGGGTATCTAAGGGAGCCCCTATAGCCTTATTTATATGTATGCTAAATTATTACCACTTAGCTTACTAAGGGAAGGTTAATTTTAGGGATTAAAGATATTAATTAACCTAATCTATTAGATTAATTAGGACCCCTAAAATTAATAATCTAGCTAGTAGATTATTAAAGACTACATTAAAGGCTTCTAAAGTCCCTTTAAAACCATGAAAATTTAGGTTATAAAATTTAGAATATAGAGACTCCCTCTAGATTTAGCGCTATATAAATACTACTATATAAGTAAATTATAGGCTTCATTAGGTAATTTTTACTAAGTTATAGTGGCTTAGGGGCCTTCTATATAGCTATCTCTTAGTAGCATAAGAATAATAGCTTAGTTAGCGTCCTCTAGCACCTTAGAAATATCCGGATTATCTAGAAAAAT
This sequence comes from Epichloe festucae Fl1, assembly GCA_003814445.1. NCBI lineage: Eukaryota > Fungi > Ascomycota > Sordariomycetes > Hypocreales > Clavicipitaceae > Epichloe > Epichloe festucae. The sequence goes on along the minus strand of CP031387.1, from coordinate 2,494,510 downwards.
AAGCATGCCTAAAGCTCTAAATTAGATAGCTAGGGCCTATTTGTATTAATTAAATTTTTTAGCTCCTTTAAGCTTAGTAATCTTAGGGAAGTTATAAACCCTCTTATTAAATTCCTTAATAACTAAATTATTAAAGGCTACTTATATAGAACTAGATTTAGGTTCTTAAATAGGTTACTAAACTTGTTCTTAACTAGCAGGCTTAGTAGCTTCTATGCCCTTTATATAACTAGTAAGAGCTATAGATAGGTTCTTTACCTTCTTTAATAGTAAGTTAATAGTTTCTTATTACTTAATAGCTTACTCTTTTAGCTAGTTATTTAAAACCTCTTGCGCACTAGGATTAGGGGGTAGCGAGGCCCCCTTCCCCTTTGATTTGTTATCTATCTTCCTTTTTATAGAAGGGAAGCCTTCTATTTGTACTAATTTCCTTTTATTTATAGAAGAGAAAAGCTTCTATAACCCACTGAATTTCCTTTTTTATAGAAGGGAAAAGCTTCTATGCTCGCTAAACTTCCTTTTTATAGAAGGGAAAGCTTCTATACTCGCTGAACTTCCTTTTTATAGAAGGGAAAGCTTCTGTATCGCTCGTGCGCTTCCTATTTTATAGAGGGGAAGTCTTCTATAATCACAATGATTCCTTTTTTATAGAAGGGAATAGCTTCTATCTCGCGGGTCCTTCCTTTTTTATAGAAAGGAAGTCTTCTGTAAACGTACGCAAAGTGACCTAAAAAGATTCTATAGTGATAGAAGCTAGGCTTATAACCTATTAAAATGTAGGGAGCTAGTTACTAGCTAGTAACAGCTATATAGGTGTAGCTTTACGGTCAGGGACTAGTAAAACTACTATATTAGAATAACTAACGTAACGTAACGGAAGGTTATAGTAGTTATTAACTAATTAAATTTAATTTAGATTACTTTTATAATAGCTAATAGAGTAATAGAATTAATTTTAGCGATATTATATAAGCAATGCGGCTATTAGATTAAGAGGCCTAGCTATCTAGCTAGATTAAAAAGATCTTTTTTCTCTTATATACTTACTAACTATATTAGTGAATTTAGACTGCTAGAGAGGTCTTATAGGCTACTTTTTATTTTCTGTAAAATTTATTTATATACAAAATCTAAAAAATTAACTTACTACTATACAAACTAGTAACCTATATATACTAAATTTTAGTCTAAAAAATATTCTTATATTAAATAAAAGCCCTATCTTCTAGCTTTAATTTGTTATATATAAGACTTTTATATAACCTCTAGTTAAAGAGAAAATCGCTATTAAAGATAGCTATAGGGTAACCTACTCATAGGGTAGCCTGCTTACCTAATTACTAGTGGCGTAGTTATGGCTATGCTTGCAGCTATAACGCAATTAACTAATCCACGATTAATTAGAATTAGTTATTTATATAGTTAGTTATAACTATTAATAGCTATAATATGGCTATTAACAGTCACTAACACGACTATTAACAGCTATAGTGTAGCTATTAGGCTTGCAATGTAAGCTAGTAATAAAAAGGTCCTTTAACTAGAAAAGGCTAAAAATAGGTCTTATTTTTAACAGTTTATATCCTTAAAAAGGTTAAGAGAGATTAATTTATTATAGCTTATACTGAAAGGTTAAGAATAAAGTAATAGCTAAGACTATTATAGTTATTACTAGATAAATACTAGCTAGGGGTAGGTGTGTAGAGGTTTAAATCTCTAACCTAGCACTAATAATATATATAGTCTTTAATAAATACCCTGCTTTATAAGCATATAGCTATCTTATACAGAGTATTTTTTGTAGTGTAATTAGTGTAGTTTTTAGGAAAAATTTGTATTTGTAGTGTAGTTTTTTTTTCCTTGTAGTTAGTGTAGTGTAGTTTTTTTTTTATAGTTAGTGTAGTTACTAACTACACTAATTACACTATACTATAAAAACTACAAATGTAGTGTTAGGTAGAAAAAAAGTGGACCTTTTTATTATATAAGATTATTACAAGAATTAAATAAAGGCTAGTTATATAAAAGGTTTTAATATTACTTATTTTACCTAATTAGTTATATAGTTTATAAGATTTACTAATTTTAAGGATTTTACTAGAACTAAGGTTATATATAATATCATAACTTTTTAATAATATTATTATACTTAATATATTATAATACTAATATAACTTTAAGAAAAACCTTCTTATCATTTTATTTACTATTACTATTATTTATTTTAAATTTTTATATAATATTATTATTAATATGATAAGAACTTAAAAAAAGCTTAAACTATTTATTTAGTATTTAAACTAATTAAATATAACTTTAAGCTTTATAATTCTAAAGCTTTAAGAAGTTAAATATAGTAACTCTATATATCTTATTACTATAATATATAAAGAAAGAATATAATAGACTAATATTTATAATATATTAATAGATTCTTAATAGTATTATTCTTATTAGCCTACATAGCTTAATTAAGCTATAAAAAATAAGTTTAACTTATTATTAGAAATAAAACTAGGACCTACTTTTAAATTATATATTATAAGTATAATAATAACTATAGTAACTCTTATAGCCTTAATTATAATTAGTTTAACCTATGTATAAAAGTAATACTAGGACCCACTTTTATTTAATATATTATAATTATAATAAAAGCTTTAATAAATCTAATAATCTTAATTATAATCAGTTTTACCTCTTTATAGAAATAATATTAGGACCCACTGTAATTTAATATACTATAATTATAACAAAAGCTCTAATAGCTTTAATAACCTTAATTACTATTAGTTAAACTTATTTATAGAAATAAAAATAGGACTTACTTTTATTTAATATACTTTAATTATTGTAATAACTATTGATTTTTAATTTTTTTTTTTACCTCATTGGTTATAGCCAATGCATCTGATTTTTTATAACACAATTACTAGCAATACCTAGCTAGTAAAACAATTAATAACTAAATACTTAGATTTATAGTAATAAATAAGCTCTAAGGTTATAAATATAGAGGGCTATAAGATTAAAGCAAAGTTTGCGATAAACTTTATAGTTACGTTAGCGTAAGATATAGTTATAATTCGTAACCGTAGTTAAACTTAAATTTGTTTAAGTTTTACTTATAGTATAAATTAACGCAATTCCCCCTTCCTGTCATAGTCTAGCCCTAAGGGCTAATCGCGGGTGCCTGCGTCACCATGTGGGTGATGTGCCCAATCCCGTTGCGCCATAGAAGGTAACAAAAGAATACGCATTATACAAGTCCCTATAACTTGTGCAATTAACACCTATATTGCTAGGTCTAGGCAAAGCCTAGATTATCACATAGGCTCTTTCCCTAGGTAACCTCCCTCTTTAGCTAGCAATACCACGCATCCCCCAGGGACCCTCTCTATCCCTGTAAGCCTAGGAAGAACCCCGTTGTGGCTGCCCTATAGTGCACCTTTTGTACACGTAGCCGGTTCAAACCTATGACCTTAGGTGACTTGTACAAATGTCATGGTCTAGCCCTAATGGACTAATTGCGGGTGCCTGCGCTACTATGTGGGTGATTTGCCTAATTCCATTGCGCTATGGGTCTAATCCACGAGCCAGTGCAAACTTTGCACGAGTGCAAAATGCACATAAGCGAACGCGCTAGCCATTTTTATCAGCCAAGATCCATAGAAATTTATGGAACTTTATCCGAATTATATAAACACCATAGCCTCCCTTATTTATAATGTATCTTTTTAACTAGGGCTATGTAAATACCTATAATAGGCTTAGATACTAAGAAAAAAGCAAATTCTGCTAATTTCTAGGTGTAAACCATGCACTTTGCGTTATACCTGCGTAAAGTTTACACTAGCGTAAAGTTTGCACCTAGCTACAAGCTATAATAACGTTTCTTAGGGTATATAACCTCTTAATTAATTAATTTATTATAGATAAAGACGCTAATAATAACCTTTAGCTTGCGATATTGGTTTTATAGTGTTTTTGAAAGCTAGGCTTACTACAAAGAGCCCTGTACAGGCTATATTGCCTTTATGAGCATATTAACCGTAACAATAATGCTCATAATACCCTCCTTAGCCTTAGAGGTGCCTAGGCATTACTAATGGCATTACAAGAGCTCTGTGAATATATTCTTTAATTTACGTTAAAAAAGGAATTCAAAATCCTCTATTAGATACTAAGGGAGATCTTCCTTTAGCTCTATAACTAGCTTTATATTAATACCTTAGTAAGCTCTTTATAATATTAATTAATTAAGTAAAAGGTAATAGTCTTCTTATGGATTTATGCGTATAATAAGCCATAGAGGAACACAGGGTCTTAATTTCTACTATCCTAAGCATTAGTATCTTAAATTTTTTATAAGCTTATTAATCTAATAAGGCATTTACATATAGTCTTTATTTATTAGCTAAAGCCACAGTTAGTCTCGCTATTTGTAAAGCTAAATAAGAAGTTCCTTTAATTTAACAGTGCAATTAGTGCTATTAATAGCACACATATACTAGCATTTATTTCACTAAATTAGCAGCAGAGATACTAGTTAAGGAAGAATAATATCTTATAAAATATACTAGTAACTATAAGCTTTAAGGAATTATTCCTCTATATACTAGCAGGCGCTAAAGGTTCCATTAATAATAGTACCTTATTATAGATAGCGTTCTTAAAGTCCTTTATAATCCCTTAAGGCTAATTTTATCTTAGTAACGCGGGATTTAGCTTATATTATAGCCTTATTACGCCGTTTTTAAGGGTTTAATATTATTTATAAGACTAGAGGGAAGCTTATAAGTACCCTAATAATAAGAAGGAGCTCTTTAACTTCTAGCACGTATAATTATAAGCGGTTATAGAGCGTTATTTTAGGTAATGTAAGTAAAAGTAAAAGATAATTTACTATAGCGCTACTAAGTATAATTTTCTTATGCAAATTAAGATAATTTATGCTATTATAGCCCTCTCTAACTTTATTAAGTTATAGAGAAAGGAGCTATATAACTTTAAAGCAGAAGAGATAGAATTATTACCTAGAGATAAGCGTAAAGCGCTTAAAACAGCTACTACACAGGTATTATCGCTTCTCACAGGCCTTATAAGCTATAAAGTTTAGAAAAAGATAGCATAGTGGCTTTAGAGGCTTTAGTAAAGTAGTAATATAAACAAAAAGATACATGTTTAATAAATTTAATAGCGTTATTAATAAAATTCTAACTAATGTGATAATAATATTATAGGTTAAAAAGTGATAAATATACATAGCCCGCAAACCTTAATAAAAAGCCTCGCTTCTACTAGTAAATAGTATTAATACTAAAATTTAACTTAATCCACGCTTTCTTTGCCTCTTTTAATAATAATAAGTCTAAATTAGAGGATTTAGTTAATCTTGCTTTAACCATAATATAACTCTAATAATTATGCTTATCCTAAACTCTTCACTATATAATTAATAGTCCTTAACTACCTTCTTAATATTATTAGCCCCTATGGCTCTTTAGGCGATAATGTGCCTCTTTAAGCCCTGTATTTAAGGCCTAAGGATATTAGATACTACCTCTAAGAGCTCTTTTGCCTATACTATAGCCTAATGCTTCTATATACTTTATAGCAATAAATTTAGCTATAATCTAGTAAGCATAGCCCTAGTAAAGCTTATTTAAGAGCTCTGTGGGTTTAGCGTTAAGGAAGCAGCTATATTATTAGTGCTCTGCTTTATAATATTAGTTTAAGACTAACTTTAATGCTACTAATTATCTTTAAGGGAATCTTCTTTATCTAGGAGCTTAAGAAAATTATAAGCCCTATTACTAGGGCATTGTATATTAGTATCTTCTCTTTAAGTCTTATTTTCATTATCTTTAGAGTTATTAGAGCTATCTTCTAATAACTCTTCTTATACCCTTTTAGTAGTAGCAAAGCTTTTAGTATCTTAGGCTTTAATAACTATATTACTAGCTTTATAGTCTCCTAAGAAGACCTCTGCCCACTCCTCTCTTATAATAGATTTGTTTATAATAAGAGGCTTTATTATAATATATTTACTAAACCTTCTATGCGTTTAGTTAATAAAATTAGCGGTTTGCTTACTTATATAAAGCTACCTATTCTATTTATTATATATTATACTAGTCTTCTTCTCTATAGCGTAAAAAGCGCGCTAAATGCCCTTAAGCTACTTATATTAGTTCTTAATAGTATTTAAAGACTACTAATATCTTAGGAATTTCCTTATAAGCGTAGGAATAAAGCCTTTAAGGATATCTTAGATAATACTAATCTTACTACTATTAAGCTAATGCTTATAGCAAGCTTTAAGGAGTAATTTAAGTAAGAAGAGGGTTTGATTATTAGTCTAGCGAATTCGGGAGGATTTAAATGCCTATAACTAGGTGCTTTAGGACATAGTTATAATACGTATTGAAATTATATGATATTTACTAGTAAAATAAAATAATTCTATTATATTAAAGCTATAGAAAGGAAGATCTGCTGTTGCAACAGGCCCCTTATGCAAAGGCAGTGAAAAAAAGCCACAGAAGTAGGCTATGACAGTACAAAGTAAGCGCCCTATATAACTCCACATACAATTTGTACCCTGTAATGTCAGTGCAAAGTTTGCACCGGCTCGTGGATCAGACCCTATAGCTAAAAGAATACGCATTTGTCAAGGTAGGGGTGTAATTCGATGATAAAAAGCGTTCAATTTCGGTCAATCAGAGGTGCAGACAGCACCTGACTTTTGTACCTAAAAGGTACACAGTACGCTATAGTAATAACTAGTCTACGGAGGTACTTCTAATATATTATATTTACTAATGTCTAACCTCGCGTTTTATCCTCATTAATATGCGCTACCCTTATATAACTTATACTTTAAGGGTGCTTTCCTTAACACACCCCCCTTAGCTAAGATATCTATTAAAGCTAAAGATTATAAGCATAGGAAGAGATTATAATAATTTTCTAGTGTTATAATTAAGCAGGAATTGTCACGGTTTGCACCGAAAGGTTGTTAACGAAGTGAAGGCTAAGACTATCGCAGTCGCTACTAGATAGATGCTAGCTAAGGGCGGGTGCGTAAAGGTTTTAATCTCTAACCTAGTACTAATAATATGCGTAGTCTTTAATAAATACCTTACTTTATAAGCACATAGCTATCTTATAGCTAGCTAGCCTCTTTATTATCTATATAGCCTAAAGGTTCTTTAAAGACTTACTTTAATAAATATCTTATCTCTAATCTCTACGCTCCTAATATAATACCTCCCCTATATATAATTAACCTTAATTATAAAATAAGCTACTTACTTAGGGCGTAGTTACTATATTAGAGCTTTATAAGGAAAATAAGATAAGGTACCTTATATTTAGATATATAAGTAAATAAAAAGAAATAATAATAATAATACTACTAATTAAAAATAACCCCCCCTATTATAGTTAGTAATGTCTAAATAGTAGCTTATACGTAGCTTTAATATAGTAAAATAAATATTATTACCTATTATATAGCTAAAAGAAAAAAAATAGATAACCTATATTAATTTTTGTAATTAGTTTAAATAAATAAGGTACCTAATACTATAGTTCTAAATAGTCTAACTAAAGGGCTTATATTATGCTTACTATAAGTTTATAGCTATTAGGTATATATATATTTAGTAGTGCTAATAGTTATTATTATAATTCATAAATCACCTATATATAGTGTATTAGATTACTTAAGGGGTCTAGGGTTAATATAAAAGAGACTAATTTTTCCCCCCTTTTATATACTTCCTTTCTCTTATAATATCCCTTAACCTTATAAGTTACCCTTACTAGCTAAGTAATAGCTCTCTTACTACTATTACTTAGTAGTTACTAATCTCTTTTAGTCCCTAATTATTATTATTATTTATCCTTATTTATCTTAGTTTTTTACCCTTATTTAGCTTATAAGTTTATACTCTTACTAGTATAACTTCTTTATCTAGTCTATTATAGCTAACTTATAGCTAGTTTACTATATCTAAGTCTTATACCTAAACTTTACCTTTATTAATACCTTAAGAAAATCTATTAACTAAAAAATCTCCTATAAAGTCTCCTATAAAGTCTCCTCTAAAGTAAACTTCTTTTAAAATCTTATTATAAGTTTATTATATTCTTATAGTGTCTTTATTACTAACTTACTACTAGTAAAATAACTTTAAAAAAGATTCTATATATACGCTATTATTAGTAAGTAGTAATATAAAATATTCTCCTAAAAATAGCACTTATAAGATCCTAGGATACCTTATTAATAAAAAGACCTTTCTAGTAAAATATAATAAATCTTTAAGTATAACTTCTTTACTTACTTACTACTTCTTTATAGCTAATATTTAATAGGCTATTTAATAAAATATACTTATTACTTCTAAAATAATAAAAACTATATTATAGTATATCTCTCTTAACTAGAATTTACTTACTTATTACTAATATACTACTAGACTTAAGCTTAAATTACATAGCTTTATAATAGGCTATTTAAACTTATTAAAGCTACTCCTAAAGGTAGCTATTACTATTAAAATAAAGTAAGTATAATCCTATTACCTAAACACTAGATTACTACTAACTTACTACTAGCCTATTATAAAAGCAAAGAAAAAGCTATAGAATACTATTCTAGTTTATAAAAATTCTAATAAGTATAGTTATATTTACTACACTTAAATATTTACTAATATTACTTATAAGGTAAAATATAATAAATATACTATAATAGTGCTACTAAGTAATACTATAAATCTAGAGACTTAGATTAATATTTTAAACTATCTTTACTTTATAGCCTAGAATATCCTAAAGGTAAGCTTTCTTAATATATATAGCTAATACTTAACTAACTTACTAGTAGTTTACACTAAATACTATTAATTTACCTAAATATATTAGTCCTATTAAGCTCCCTAGTATACTTTAGGTCTATATATATAAAGAGAGGGATTCTAATAATAAAGATACTCCTAAGGCCTCTTTCTCTATAGTTTCTATAGCTACTACTAATAATAAGGGACTAGTAGTCTTAGGGACTAACTCTATTATAGAGGGATAGGTGCTTAGTAGCTATATAATAGATTATTTAAGTTATCTAAGTAAATTAACTTTATTTTCTAATATCTTTAGTATATTAAGTTATAAATTATAACTACCTTATATTAACTTTACTACTTAGCTATTACTTATAGTTATTAATAATTTCTCTAGTAATAAAATCCCTTTTTAATACCTAAGAATTCTCTAAAGTATTATAGCCCTTTTATTTAACTAGATATTTATAATGCCTTTTATTATAGTAATATAAAATAATTCTCTTAACTTTAAACTCTTATTTATTATCTTTAATAGTATCTTATAGTAAGGATATATCTTTTATATTTATTAGGTCCTCTTTAAAAGGTTTAAGACTAGTAATATTAAATATATTATATAATTAAGTCCTAGGTACTTTATAGCTAGCTTCCTACTAGGGTGTCTTAGGTTAATATTCTTTATTAATAATAAAATATAGTTACTAACTTTAAACCTTATTAGAGTTTTTTTCTAGTTATAATATTTTTTATACTAAGTCTATAAGTTACTTAAAAGCTACTTAATTATAGTATGCTTCTCTCTTAGTGCTAAAATTTTACTTTTAGCTTAATTATTTACTAAAGGGATATTTACTACTACTTACTATAGATCTCTAGGATTATAACCTTATAATGCCTTTACTAGTATATAGCTATGTGTTAAGTAATTACTTATATTATACGCGAATTACGCTATTAATAAGTTATTTACCTAATTAGTCTATTTAGCATAAGTAAAAGCCCTTAAATAATGTTCTAAGACCTAGTTTAAACGTTTTATCTAGCTATTTATCTAGGGGTAAAAAGCAGTGCTAAGTAATTACTTAGTTATAAGAAGATAATAAAAAGTTATCTAGAAACCACTAGTAAATATAGAACCTTAGTTTATTATAATACCTTTTAGGGCTTTATAGTCTCTAAAAATATATTCTAAGAACATAGTTACTAGCCTATTGCTAGTTAGTTATATTAAAATAGGGATATAAATGCTATATTTTGTAAAATAGTCAATAATAACTAGAATTACATTATAGGTCTAATTTAAGTCTTTCACTAGTAGAAATCTAGTGATAAAATCCATTAATAATTCTTAAAAAGGGCAATTAGGCACTAGTAGCATAGCTAGCTTACTATATGGTTTGTAATGCCTTAGTTTTAAAGTCTAATAATTTACATAAGTGCTAATATATACCTTTATATCTTTCTTTATTATTAGCTAATAATATTAGTTTATAATCTAATAAAGAGTTTTACTTACTCCTTAGTGCCTAGTAATAAGGTTATTATAAGTTAGTAATAAAATTTCTTTTCTTATACCTAAAGGAATAAAAACATAATTCTTAAATATTAATAGCTTAGAGGGTCTAATTAACTATATCTAGGATATAGCTATATTACTGCTTTTAAGTAACTTTAATTAAGCTATAGTAAAGTTATTACCTTACTATGCTTTATATAATAAGACTTAAATTAAGGGTTTTAATTCTAAGCTCTTTTCTAGAAAGTTAAAGTTAAACTTAGAAGAGGTTCTCTAAATAGATTAAATCCTAGCTATAATATCTCTATAAGTAATTAGTTTAATAGATACTTTTAGTCTTATAAGGATATAGATAAGTAATGTTTTTAAGGGGCGCCCTTATTACTTACTAGTAATAACCTATGCTAGTTTATTCTTATTAGAAATAGCTAGTCTAATAGGAAAATTAAAATAATTAAGTAATAAACAATATATACACTAAGTACTAATAGTATTACTATAGCTAGTTTATTGCTTATTAATAGAAGTATAAAAAGTATTAAATAACCCTACTAATATAACTCTTCTAAGATTATCTAGATTATTAGGTTCTTTAGGAATATAGTTAAGTTATAATTTTTTAAAACCCTAGATATTAGTAATATTATTGCAGCGTTATTATAACTAACTATTAGTTATACTAAGTAACGTTTTTATAGAGCCTATAGCACTAATAATATTACTATAGTGTTCCTATTGCTTAGTATCTATAAATTTAAATAAAAAGGTAGGAAGTTATATAGTTATTACTTTCTCTTTTCTTACCTTACTTATAAAATCTAGTCTTCTTAAAAGTAAGTTAGTAGGATTTAATTTCCCTATATAATATATAATCTTAAAATTAAAAGGATAAAGCTTATTAAGTATAGTTACTTACTTACTAGTAAGCTTAGGCTTTATAGTAAGGTACTTATAGTTTAAGTAATCTATAATAACTTTAATTATATAAGCTAAATAAGTAAGATAGTGTCTCTATATACGAAAAGCCTCTTAGATAGCTAATAATTTACTATTAGGTATTAAATATTATAATTTAGTATTAGTTATCTTCCTTAATATAAATATAACTAAGTGCTAGTAACCTAGCACTAATATTATAAGTATAGCCCTAATTATATATTTAGATATATTTATCTTTACTCTAAGATATATAAGTAAGTTAAAATGCACTAAAATTAGCACTTCCTAAAATCTTTATTAAAGTTCTCTAAACGCTACTAACTTATAGGGTTTTAGTTTAAATATTACTAGTTAATTCCCTCTAAGATAATTTATTAGTAAAATAATAACTTTACTATACTATTTAATAAAATAGTAGTAAAATCTAGTAAAGCTAAGAAATAACTAAATGTTAAAAACACTATATAGTATTAGCTAGGTTATAATTACTTTAACTCTTACTAGGTCTATTATAATACCTTTCTTTAATATCTTAAAGCCTAAAAATTTAACTTCCTTAACTAAAAATTAACACTTCTTAAGGTTAATAAAAAGGCCTACCTCTTTAAACCTATATAAAACTTATTTAATATGCTCTATATACTCTTTAACCTTACTACTATATATTAGCATATTATCTAGATAGATAATATAGGTCTTATTAATAAGTCCTTTAAGAGTATTATTAATATACTCCTAAAAAGTCACTAGTGTGTTAACTAGTCTAAATAGTATTACTAGATATTTAAAGTAGCTATATTAATAATAAAACGCTATTTTTTACTTATTACCTAAGCGAATATATAGCTAGTAGTATATATCTTTTAAATCTAGGACTATAAAAATAACTATACTTACTAATTAATTAAGAATTTTAGTAATAAGGGGTAAAGGGGCCTTATTCTTAATTATAATCTTATTTAGGCCCTTATAATCTATATAAAGCCTTAATTTCCTTTCTTTCTTTAGGATAAATAAAATTAGGGCTTTAGCTAGGCTAACTAATTTTCTAATTTACCCTTTAAGCTACACACTTATAAGGTACTCTCTAAGGACCTCTAGCTCTCTCTTAGCTAAATTATATATAAGCCCCTAAGGTAATATTTTCCCTTTTTCTAACTTAATAGTATAAGTATAACCTCCTAGTTTAGGAAGCTTACTTACTAACTCTTTAGAAAAAATATCTATAAATTCCCTATATTCTTCTAGAATTATTAATATAGGGCGCTTAGTGCTCTTATCCTAATTTAATATAGCTTCTTTATTACTTATGTTTTTTAGAATTAGTATAACTATAATACCTTTGCTTTTTTACTATAAATAAGCATACTCTAGGATCTATATAGTTACTTTACTATTTATTTATATATCTATTACTACTAGGTTCTTTAATTAGCCTTTTTCTTTTCCTTTTTAATTTTTATTTTCTAGAATACTTAGCTTAATCTTTATTACTCCTAATAATAAAGTAACTACTACTATTTTTTTCTCCTTATATACTTACTACTTATTATAAGTAAAGGAGAGATATTTTATTATTACTAAATATCTCTAGTATTTATACTCCTAATATATAATTATAGGTAAATACTCTTTAATCTAGTCTATACCTAGAATTATCCCTTTACCTATATTAGTAATAAAGTAGCTAACTTAGTAAACCTTTATAAATCCTATATTATCTTTTATCCTTATTAATTTTTTTAAGATTCCTTAATATTAAATTACTTTTTTACTTATACTCTCTAGTATCTTATTTAATTAAATTATATTTTCCTAATCCTTTTTTAATAATAATTTTAGATAAATTATTAAAGACTATATACCTATATTAAATAGCGCTTATATAGCTAACTACTAGTTATCTTATTATAGAGATGCCTATATTCTTATTTTATTATCTATAGGGTACTCTATAGTAAGATTACATTCCTAGGTCTATGCTAATTAAACTAGTATTATATTAGGAGATATAGCTTTATTACTACTCTTACTATACTTCTTAGTTATATACCTAGTACTTTTATAGGTAAAATAATCTAGTGCCTAATAAGCTAGTAATATATACCTAGGCTTTTTATATTTATAGTATACTAGGGATGATTTTTTCCCTTAATTTTTACTTTATTACTACGCCTTATCTATAGGTAATGTAAAATAAAAGTATTACCTCTTTTTTTTAGAGTCTTAACTTTTTTTATTACTTTAGCCTAAGCCTATTATAACCTTTGCTTTCTTACCCTAGCCTTATAGTTAGCTCTAGGTTATTAAAATCTCTTAACTAATTATTTACTTCCTTATAGTATTATTTAGGCTATTTAAAAAGATTATAATTCTTAGATATATAGGGATTTCTTTAGGTAACTTAGCTTTTACCTTATTCTAGGCTTATATAAAGGATCAAAATAATTAGTTATTCTTTTACCTAAGATTTAGTAATAACCTTATTACTTCTAAGTATCTTATACCTATATTTATTATTTTAGTTTTTAGCTATTTTAGAAAATTTACCTAGGTAATTAATAAATAATTTATATACCTATCTATAGCTATATAATATATTTACTATTACTTTACATTACTAGCTAGGTAGTTACCTATATACGCTACCTTAGTTATATTATCCTTAAAGGTATAGTAGTTTAATTTAAATAATATATCTAAGTTTACTAAGAAATTCTATAGGCTTTTATATATTTTCCCTTTATATATAGGCATTTTTATTTATATTTTAATAAGACTACTTTACTATATAATTACTACTAAGTTACTATAGACTATAGGTAAAATTATAGCTAATATTTAAGGGGTAATTATAGGTCTAAATTAAGGGGTAATTATAGGTCTAGTTTAAGGTCTAGCTAATCCTAGATTTGCCTTAAGCTCTCTAATTTATGCCTCTATTTATAAGACCTTTTATCTCCTCTAAAGGCAATATAGCTTAGCTTATATAACCTTATAGTGTTATTATAATGCCCTTTTTTCTTTAGTTATATTATCTATACCTTTACTTAAATTAGGATTAAGTAGCGTTTATTACACCCTATTATTATCTATAGTTCTAGATTATAGGGGTTCTCTAACTTCCTAATTATCTATAGCTTTATTATTATAAGGTACTAGTGTGTTTCTTATAGATCTTTAAAGCATTAGCTATATAATAATCTAGCTAATAGTTTATATCCTTAAAAAGGTTAAGAAAGATTAATTTATTATAGCTTATACTAAAAGGTTATTAATAAAGTAAAGGCTAAGACTATTATAGTTATTACTAGATAAATACTAGCTAGGGGTAGGTGTGTAAAGGTTTTAATCTCTAACCTAGCACTAATAATATACGTAGTCTTTAATAAATACCTTACTCTATAAGCACGTGGCTATCTTGTAGCTAGCTAGCCTCTTTATTATCCGCATGGCCTAAAGGTTCTCTAAAGACCCGCTTCGATGAACATCCTATCTCTAACCTCTGCGCTCCTGACAAATTTAGTGTATATAGGTTACTAGTTTGTATAGTAGTAAGTTAATTTTTTAGATTTTATATATAAATAAATTTTACGGAAAATAAAAAGTAGCCTATAAGACCTCTCTAGCGGTCTAGATTTACTAATATAGTTAGTAAGTATATAAGAGAAAGAAAATCTTTTTAATCTAGCTAGATAGCTAGGCCTCTTAATCTAATAGCTGCATTGCCTATATAATATCGCTAAAATTAATTTGATTGCTTTATTAGCTATTGTAAAAGTAATCTAAATTAAATTTAATTAGTTAATAACTGCTACAAACTTTCATTACGTTGCGTTAGTTATTCTAATATAGTGGTTTTACTAGTCCCTAACCGTAGAGCTATACCTGTATAGCTATTGCTAGCTAGTAACTAGCTCCTTATATTTTAATAGGTTATAAGCCTAGCCTATTACTATAAAATTCTTTCTAGTGCACTTTACGTATAGTTATAGAAGACTTCCCTTCTATAAAATAGGAAGGACCTATAAGATAAAAGCTAATTCCCTTCTATAAAAAGGAAGTTTAAAAGAATAGAAGCTTTTCCCTTCTATAAAAAAGGAAATTTAGCGCGAATAAAAGATTTTCCCTTCTATAAAAAGGAATTTTAGTATAAATAGAAGACTTCCCTTCTATAAAATTAGAAGATAGATACTAATTAATAAGGTTAGGGGCTTTTAGCCCTTAATCTTAGTGCGTAGAAGGTTCTAAATAACTAGCTAAAAGGGTAGGTTACTAAGCAATAAGATGCTATTAATCTATTATTATAGAAGCTAGAGGCTCTAACTATAGCTATTAATAATAGAGGCATAGAGGGTGTGGAAGCTACTAAGCCTACTAGTTAGTAGCAAGTTTAGGAGCCTATTTATTAAGATAAAGCCCCTAAATCTAGCTTTATATAAGCTACCTTTAATAATTTAATTATTAAGGAATTTGATAAGAGAGTTTATAGCTTCCTAGAGATTACTAAGCTTAAAGGAGCTGAAAATTTTTATTAATAGAAACAAGCCCTAGCTATCTAATTTAGAGCTTTAGGCATGCCTAATTTTCTAGACAATCTAGATATTTCTATAGTGCTAGGGGACGCTAACTAAGCTATTATCCTTATGTTACTAAGGGATAGTTATATAGAAGGCCCCTAAGCCACTATAACTTAGTAAAAATTACCTAAAGAAGCCTATAATTTACTTATATAGTAGTATTTATATAGCGTTAAAATCTAGAGGGAGTCCCTATATTCTGAATTTTATAACCTAAATTTTTATAGTTTTAAGGGGACTTTAGAAGCTTTTAATGCAGTCTTTAATAATCTACTAGCTAGATTATTAATTTTAGGGGTCCTAATTAATCCTATAGATTAGGTTAATTAATATCTTTAATCCCTAAAATTAACCTTCCCTTAGTAAGCTAAGAGGTAATAATTTAGCATGCGTATAAATAAGGCTATAGGGGCTCCCCTAGATGCCCTAAATCTTTAATTTTTAATAGTAGACCTTCTAGCTAAACAAAGGGATAAATTATCTACAGTATTTAAAGCCCTAAATTATAAGGCTAAAGACCTAGAAAAGGGTGCTAAAGATAAGGAAAAGGCCCCTAAAGGTTAGAAGAAAAAGAAAGAGGGCTTTAAAGAAAATAAGGGCTTTTCTAATTCTAATAAGAAGAAAAAGAAGTAAAAGGGTTAAAAATTAGATAAAAAGGATAATAAAGAGCCTATAGAGGGATCTTTTATACTAGGAAATTATAACCTTTCTAATAGAGCCCTTAATTTATATAAGAAACCTAGCTCTTATAGAACTACTTATAATAGCTTTAGTAATAGTAGCTTTAATTCTAGCTCTAGTGATTTAGATAATAAAAAATAAGAAATTAATACCTTAAATAGTTTTAATTATTATAGTAAAGACATAAAAAAAGCCCTATTATATAATACAGGTTTAACCGTATATATAGTTAATTCTAGGGAGGTCTTTAGGGATTATACCCCTTATAAAAAGGGGGAATCTAACCCTATTATAACTAGTGGTAGTCCTATTTATACTAAGGGCTATGGTAGCGCTATTTTTAAGGTCCTATATTAAAAGAATCCTACTAAATATAGGACCTTAGTGCTAAAAGATACTCTATATTTTCCTTAGCTTAATGTTAATATAGTTAGTAGTCTTATACACTATATATCTAGTGGTTATTTTATAAAAAACTGTCTTTTTCTAAAAGATAGGTCTTATATTACTACCTTAGATATAGAAAAACATAGTTTTTTCTTCTATATTAAGAACTAAACTACACTTAAGTTACATAAAGGGCCCTATAATAAGGAATCTTATTATATTTAACCTTTTACCTATGCTAGCTTTAGGGGTTATAGCTACCCTATTAGCCACCCTATAGAGGTTTAAATTCCCTCTAAAAAGCTAGATTAGGCTTCTAATTTAGACAAAATCGCTGAAATTAACGAAGATAATGATAATATTAAAGATATTATATAGGATAATTTAGGGGATTTAGTCGCTTCTCTAATGCCTATAGCCCTAGGTTAGGTCCCTTATAAATCTAAGGAAATAGATTTAGGGGTGTTAGAGGGCCTTAGTAATAGAAAAAGGTCCCTAATACCTCTCTAAGAGGCCTATAGTTCTTAAGGGGCCTAGTAGGGGACTAAGGGAGAAGGCCCTAATATAGACTCTAATTTAGGCCCTAAGGATCTTTAATATTAATGGTTACTAGAACTAGCTAGCCTATAGCATATATAATTAGAGCACCTAGGGCTTCCTTTGCTAAAGAAAATAAGCCTTATTACTAAAGGAATCCCTAATTATTTCTAAAATTAAGGATAAAGACTTTAAATATATAGCTTATAATTAATCTAAGGCAGTTAGAAGACCTAAGAAATTAGCTATCCCTAACCCCCCTAGAGCTCTAGATTAAATAAAGGGGGATACGCTAAAAATCAGCCCTATACTATATAATAAATAGTTAATTTACTTATTTCTAGTTAATTAAAAGACTAGATATAAGTGGGTGATCTTATTACCTAATAAGGAAGGCCTAACTATTTATAGGGCTATTAAGGGCTTCTTTAGAGGGCTTAAAAATGAACTAGGTTAATATCCTAGGCACCTTCACTTTAATAGGGGCTAAGAAATCAATTCTAGTTATTAAACCTAGTTAAATTCTAAGGGAATTAAATTTACAACTTCTAGTCCCTATATTCACAAGTAAAATAGATTAGCAAAGCGTTTAATTTATACTATTCTAGATTAATTAAGGGCTACTATCTAGTAGGCAAAATTACCTTTATATCTATGGTGTTTTGTATTACCTATAGTTATTAACCTAGTTAATATAACTACTAATACTATAAAGAATAAAAGCCTTAAATAACTGCTATCTAGGGAGCTAAATCAGCCCTGTATAACTAATATTAGTAGTATTAGAGCTATAGGATCTCACTGTGAGATTCTAATCCCCCTAGAAAAATAACCTAAAGCCTAGAAGTTAGTAGCTAGGACTATCCCTAGAAGGTTATTAGCTACACTAGGTTCTAACACCTATCTAGTGTATATCCCCTCTAAAAGGCTAGTTATAAAGACTAGCTTTATTAAGATTATAGAACATATAGGTCCTGTCTCTAAAGGATTACCTAGGCTTTCTATAGGGGATAACCCTTTAAAGGGGGAAAATAATTTAGGAAATTAAGGTTTAAAGGATTACCCTATAGACAACATAGGAGATCCCCCTATAGGTTAAGAAAAACACCCTATAGGGCCTGTATAACCCCCTAAGGATATAATTCTAAAGGTCTTAGAGAAGGCTACGCCTGTAACTTCACTAGGAAATTAGATTTTAACTCCAGACCTGGATTTTAACAAAATTACTAACTTTAACCCAAATATTAACCCTATAGATATTATTATTAGTTTCTCTTTTTCTCTAGATTTTATTAAAGAAATCTACTTTAAGGTATAGGAGAAGCTAAAGAAAAATAACCCTAATAGCCCTAAACCTAAGACTTAGAAGTAAGCTATATCTAGCCTTAAAAGGGATAAATAGATAAAAGCTATATATAAGGAATATAAATAGCTTCTAAAGGCTAGTACTTTTAAATTTATAGGGAAAGACTAAGTACCTAAGGGCTAAAAAGTACTAAAAAATAGGCTTATATATAAGCTTAAAAAGGATAAAGAAAATAATCCTTTAAAATACAAGGCCTAACTCTTTACTAAGGGATTTATATAAATTAAAGGTCTAGATTATCTAGAGACCTTTATAGCTATAAGCATTCCCCTTAGCTAGAGGATTTTACTAGCCTTAGTGGCTTAGAATAACTAGGAAATTAAATAGGTTAATTTTATAGGAGCTTTTCTTAATAGTAAGCTATAATAATAGATTTATATAGTTATTCTAGATGGATTCATTAAATTCCTTAAAGTAAATCCTAAACTAGCTAAATTAGCTAAAAGTTTTAGCTATAAACCCTCTAAAGATTAAGTAATTCTATTATAGAAATCTTTATATAGCCTAAAACAGAGCTTAAGGGAGTGGTAATAAGCACTAATAGCAGTGCTAAAGTCCCTAGGATTTAACCCTCTTATATCTAACCTAGCTATATTCTTTAATCCCTTTACTAAAACCTTTATTATTACATATATTAATAATTACCTTCTAATTAGACTAGATTTACCCTATATCTAAAGACTTAAAAAGGAACTTTATAAAGTCTATTTAATAGAAGATAAGGGGCTTACTAAATTCTTCTTAGGGGTTTAAATTATATAAGATAAACCTAATAGAATACTAAAAAATTCATTAATCTTAGTATATCTTAGAGGCTTTAAGTTAATTTAATATGCTAGATAGTAAGCCTATTAGTATATCTCTTTAGCTAGGCGTATTAGCTACGCAAATAACTAAGCTTTTAATAGCTAGCGAAATTAAGCTCTATTAGTGCATTATAGGGACTATAATATACCTAATATTGCTTATAAGGCTAGATATAGCCTTTATACTTTAGTGGCTATCTATAGCACTAGCTAGCCCCTATATAAAGCACCTAAAAGTAGCTAAAAACTTACTTAGGTACTTATTAAGGACTAAATTCCTTATTATAATCTATAGGGAAGACCCTAAAGGTATAGCTAGCAAAAGCCTAATAGGTTATTATAATAGTGATTTTGCAGGGGATAAAAAGACCTCTAAATTTACATATGCTTATCTATTTAAGCTAGCTAGCGGACCTATTAGCTAGAAATCAAAGAAAGCTAGTACAATAGCTTTATTAACATTAGAAGCTAAAGCTAATGCTATTTACAAGACCTTCTAGCAGCTATAGTGGCTTTAGGGCTTATTTAAGGAGCTTAAAACCCCTATTTCTCCCCCTATATAAATATTCTATGATAATTAAGGCACTATAACCACAGCCTATAACCCTGCCTTATATAGCTATATAAAGCATACCTTACTAAAGTTTAACTATATTAGGTAATAGGTTTTAGAGGGTTTAGCTAAGATTAAATATCTAGATACAAAGTTAATGCTTGCAAATAGTCTAATAAAGCCTTTATCTAGACCTCTTTATTAGGCCTTTATTAAGCTCTTAGGGCTTAATAACCACTAAAAACCAACAACTAAATCCCTTTAATAGGGAACTAAAAACAACGCTAAAAAGGGAGCTATATTTAATAATAGCTAGGAATTCAAAAGGGGGTCTTTTATCTTTTCCTATTTTTCCCTTTTATTTATTATTATCTAAAAGTTATTATTTAAAAGTTATTATTTACCCTATAGTCTCCTTATATGCTTTTAATTGCTTTTAATGTAATTCTTTTGTAAAGGGGGTGTTAAAAATAAGACTTATTTTTAGCCCTTTTTAGTTAAAGGACCTTTTTATTACTAGCTTATATTGCAAGCCTAATAGCTACACTATAGCTATTAATGGTTATATAAGTGACCGTTAATAGCCACGTTATAGCTATTAATAGTTATAACTAACTATATGAATAACTAATCCTAATTAATTGTAAATTAGTTAATTGCGTTATGGCTGTAAGCATAGCTATAACCACGCTACTAGTAATTAGGTAAGCAGGCTACCCTGTATGCGGGTTACCCTATAGCTATCTTTAATAGCGATTTTCTCTTTAACTAAAGGTTATATAAAAGTCTTACATATAGTAAATTAAAGCTAGAAGATAGGGCTTTTATTTAATATAGGAATATTTTTTAGACTAAAATTTAGTGTATATAGGTTACTAGTTTATATAGTAGTAAGTTAATTTTTTAGATTTTATATATAAATAAATTTTACAGAAAATAAAAAGTAGCCTATAAGACCTCTCTAGTAGTCTAGATTTACTAATATAGTTAGTAGGTATATAAGAGAAAGAAGATCTTTTTAATCTAGCTAGATAGCTAGGCCTCTTAATCTAATAGCTGTATTGCCTATATAATATCACTAAAATTAATTCTATTACTTTATTAGCTATTGTAAAAGTGATTTAAATTTAATTTAATTAGTTAATAACTATCACAAACTTCCGTTGTGTTACGTTAAATATTTAACGTGGTGGTTCTAGTAGTCCCTGACCGTAGAGCTGCACCTGTACAGCTGTTGCCAGCCGGCAACTAGCTCCCTACATTTCAAAACTTATATTTTTTAATATCTTCTACGCTTGTTATAGCTTTTATAAAGCTAGTAATTATATCTTTAGTAACAATGTTTAAAACATGTGCAATACATTAGATATCTATAGGTTCTTTAATACTAATACTATTATAATTAATACTAATAAAAGCACGTATAAAAGTATTATTATTAGAACTATTATCTCTAGTAAGACTAAAAGAGGTTAATAGTTAATTAGTATATATAGAAAGGATTAATATAACTATTTTTTATAATAGATAGTAGTTGTATCTTATATAAAGCCATAAGCTAGGTAAATATATTATTAATATATATTCTAGTATGTGTGCTTTTTAAGTTTTTAAAGCCTAGTTAATAGTATTAGTATTATAAAAGCTAGGTAATAATAGTTATATAAGTACATACTAAGAAGCTTATATTCTAATCAAAAATCTGAATTTATCTAATTTGTAATAATTTCTAAATAAGACTTTAAATTAAAAGATATCTATATATCTAGTTGTAAAGATGTATAGCTAAAATTTAAGAAGTGCTTATTAAGCTTAATAATAAGCTCTTAGAAGGATTTGTATATAAATTATGGATATTTATAGAAATATTCTAATAATTTAAAGACAATATTATATTTAAACTATAATTATTAGCTAAATAATAAGGGAATAAGAATAATTACTTACTTAAAGTAACTTAGTAATTCTTTAAAAGAATTCCTAGTTATAGTAGAAAAAGATAAGTTATTTTCTAGCATAAATGTTATAGCTAGATTAATAACATTATCTAGTAATAATTTACTTAAGGGAGGCCTAGGCCTTTTTTTTATAAAAAAAGTACTAAAACTTAATTGTAAAGATAGTGAACTTTAGGTTATAAGAGGTACTAAATTAAATATAATATTAGTAGCATTATATATAGCTTAATTAATAAAAATAAGGGAATAACTTACTAGTAATTTTACTACTTTCTTCTTTTTTAGATATAGTAATAGTAAAATGCCTTATTTTATAGTAGCTAGTACTATTAGATAATTAAAAACATTTAACTTTACAAGAAAAGCTAAAGGAGCAATTTTCTTAAGTATAATAACATATTATTAATTTTTCCTTATTATAATTAATGTCTAAAAGACAATAATTAAATAAATTATAATTAATAATATAAGCTTTAGTTTTAAAACTATAGCTTAGTTGATTTTTTATGTTATTCTTAAATTTCCTATTAGAATTACTCTTATTAAAAGAGTTATTAGATAGGGTTTAAGAAGTAACATTAGAAAGGGTAAAAACTAAAGAGGTAGTTAATTTAGCTATTTTAGTAAGGCTATTAGATTTTTAAAGGTATTTAAAGATTTAAATAGTAAAGAGTAGATTTTAAGATTTATAATAGTATAAAGTTTATATCTTAAAGTGTAATATTAGAAAAGATATAAGGATATAAAGTGTAAAGGAAATAGGGAAGGGAAAGGGAGCTTACTTATAAAGAAAAGGTTACTATATAATATATTATATATAAAGTAAGGGGGTCTTATTACTATAGAACTCTAAAAATACTAATACAAGTAAAAGTAACCTATAATATTACTATTATAGAAGAAAATAAGTTAAACCTAGTTAAATTAATAGTAGGATTCTATTATAATATTACTATAAAATTCTATTAATACTAACACGAGTAAAAGTAACCTATAATATTACTATTATAAAAGAAAACAGGTTAAACCTAGTTAAATTAATAGTAGGATTCTATTATAATATTACTATATATTGAAATGTAGGGAGCTAGTTGCTGGCTAGCAACAGCTGTACAGGTGCAGCTCTACGGTTAGGGACTAATAGAACCACCACGTTAAATATTTAACGTAACGTAACAGAAGGTTATAGTAGTTATTAACTAATAGAATTTAATCTAGATAACTTTTACAATATCTTATATACTAATAGAATTAATTTTAGTGATGTTATATAGGCAATGCAGCTGTTAGATTAAGAGGCCTAGCTATCTAGCTAGATTAAAAAGATCTTCTTTCTCTTATATACTCACTAACTGTATTAGTGAATTTAGACTACTAGAGAGGTCTTATAGGCCACTTTTTATTTTCTGTAAAATTTATTTATATATAAAATCCAAAAAATTAACTTACTACTATATAAACTAGTAACCTATATGTACTAAATTTTAGTCTAAAAAATATTCCTATATTAAATAAAAGCCCTATCTTCTAGCTTTAATTTACTATATGTAAGACTTTTATATAACCTTTAGTTAAAGAGAAAATCACTGTTAAAGATAGCTATAGGGTAACCTGCGTATAGGGTAGCCTGCTTACCTAATTACTAGTGGCGTAGTTATAGCTGCGCTTGTAGCCATAACGCAATTAACTAATCCACGATTAATTAGGATTAGTTATTCACATAGTTAGTCGCAACTGTTAACAGCTATAACGTGGCTATTGACGGTCACTTGTACGACCATTGACAGCTGCAGTGCAGCTGTTAGGCTTGTAATGCAAGCTAGTAATAAAAAGGTCCTTTAACTAAAAAAGGGCTAAAAATAGGTCTTATTTTTAACACCTCCTTTACAAAAGAATTACATTAAAGCAATTAAAAGCGTATAAGGAGACTATAGGGTAAACAATAACTTTTAGATAAAAACAGATAAAAGGGAAAAAACAGGAAAAGATAAAAATTCCTAGCTATTGTTAAATATAGCTCCCTTTTTAGCGTTGTTTTTGGTTCCCTGTTAAAGAGATTTAGTTATTGGTTTTAGTGATTATTAAGCCCTAAAAGCTTAATAAAAGCCTAGTGAAAGGGTACAAATAACGGTTTTATTAGACTGTCTGCAGGCATTAACTTTATATCTATATATTTAATCTTAGCTAAACTAGCTAATACCTATTACCTAATATAGTTTAAACTTTAGTAAAGTATGCTTAGTATAGCTATATAAGGCAGGGTTATAGGCTATGGTTATAGCGCCTTAATTATCGCAAAATATCTGTATAGGGGGAGAAATAGGGGGTTTTAGCTCCTTAAATAAGCTCTAAAGCCACTATAGCTCCCGGAAAGTCTCGCAAATAGCGTTAGATTTAGCTTCTAATATTAATAGAGCTATTGTACTAGCTTTCTTTAATTTCTAGCTAATAGGTCTGCTAGCTAGCTTAAATAAATAAGCATAGGTTAATTTAGAGGTCTTTTTATCCCCTGTAAAGTTACTATTATAATAACCTATTAGGCTTTTGCTAGCTATACCTTTAGGGTCTTCCCTATAGATTATAGTGAGGAATTTAGTCCCTAATAGGTACCTAAGCAGATTTTTAGCTGCTTTTAGGTGCTCTATATAGGGCCTAGCTAGTGCTATAAATAGCCACTAAAGTGTAAAGGCTATGTCTAGCCTTATAAGTAATATTAGGTACATTATAGTCCCTATAATACACTAATAAAGCTTAATTTCACTAGCTATTAAAAGCTTAGTGGTCTGCGTAGCTAAAACGCCTAGCTAAAGAGGTATGCTAATAGGCTTACTATCTAGTATATTAAATTAATTTAAAGCCTCTAAGATATACTAAGATTAATAAATTTTTAGTATTCTATTAGGTCTATCTTATATAATTTAAACCCCTAAGAAGAATTTAGTAAGCCTTTTATCTTCTATTAGATAGACTTTATAAAGTTCCTTTTTAAGTCTTTAGATATAGGGTAAATCTAGTCTAATTAGAAGGCAGTTATTAATATATATAATAATAAAGGTTTTAGTGAAGGGATTAAAGAATATAGCTAGTTTGTCAAACGGAAAACAACACCCCAAAAGACACGATACTAGCCTACGGTCGTAAGTAGCGGTAACGTCTGCTCACGTTAGAAGGGTTAATTAACTTAATAGTAGTAATCACAATAATAGCTAAATCTATCTCTATAGATAGAGATAATTTAGATTAAATAGTCTATTAGATTAGAAGTGACTTTTTAGTTAAGTTAGGGAAATAATCTTATTAATTTATCTTATTAAGGTAAACACAATAGTGGCTATAGTAGCACTAGGTATTTAAGTTAAAAATCTAAAGTTAGGTATGCATAAAGAACCTTAAAAGAATCTAGCTATAGGTGATCTCTTTATAGATTAAATAGTCCCTTTGCCTAGATGACTAATATTGTTATCCCTTATTGTGTTGTTTATCCTTGCGATCCCCTGTATCCCTTGTGCTTGTCATCGCGAATACGCGCGTTTATGGGCGCGCGTATCACGGCACACACTAGGTTAGATATAAGAGAGTTAAATCCTAGGGACTTTAGCACTACTATTAGTGCTTATTACTATTCCCTTAAGCTCTGTTTTAGGCTATATAAAGACTTCTATAATAAAATTACTTAATCTTTAGAAGGTTTATAGCTAAAACTTCTAGCTAATTTAGCTAGTTTAGGATTTGCTTTAAGGAATTTAATAAATCCGTCTGGAATAACTATATAAATCTATTATTATAGCTTACTATTAAGAAAAGCTCCTATAAAATTAACCTATTTAATTTCCTAGTTATTCTAAGCCACTAGGGCTAGTAAAATCCTCTAGCTAGAGGGAATGCTTATGGCTACAAAGGTCTCTAGATAATCTAGACCTTTGATTTATATAAATCCCTTAGTAATAAGTTAGGCCTTGTATTTTAAAGGATTATTTTCTTTATCCTTTTTAAGCTTATATATAAGCCTGTTTTTTAGTACTTTTTAGCCCTTAGGTACTTAGTCTTTCCCTATAAATTTAAAAGTACTAGCCTTTAAAAGCTATTTATATTCCTTATATATAGCTTCTATCTATTTATCCCTTTTAGGGCTAGATATAGCTTGCTTCTAGGTCTTAGGTTTAGGGCTATTAGGGTTATTTTCCTTTAGCTTCTCCTATACTTTAAAGTAAATTTCTTTTATAAAATCTAGAGAAGAAGAAAAACTAATATTAATATCTATAGGGTTAATATTAGGGTTAAAGTTAGTAATTTTATTAAAATCCAGGTCTAGAGTTAAAATCTGATTTCCTAGTGAAGTTACAGGCATGGCCTCCTCTAAGGCCTCTAGAATCAGTTCCTTAGGGGGTTATATAGGCCCTATAGGGTGTTTTTCTTAACCTATAGGGTATCTCCTATATTGTCTATAGGGTAATCCTTTAAACCTTAATTTAGATCTTGATTTTCTAAATTATTTTCCCTCTCTAAAGGGTTATCCCCTATAGAAAGCCTAGGTAATCCTTTAGAGATAGGACCTATAGGTTCTATAATCTTAATAAAGCTAGTCTTTATAACTAGCCTTTTAGAGGGGATATACACTAGATAGGTATTAGAACCTAGTGTAGCTAATAACCTTCTAGGGATAGTTCTAGCTACTAACTTCTAGGCTTTAGGTTATTTTTCTAGGGGGATTAGAATCTTACAGTAAGATCCTATAGCTCTAATACTGCTAATATTAGTTATATAAGGCTAATTTAGCTGCCTAGATAGCAGTTGTTTAGGGCTTTTATCCTTTGTGGTATTAGTAATTATATTAACTAGGTTAATAACTATAGGTAATACAAAACACTATAAATATAAGGGTAATTTTGCTTACTAGATAGTAGCCCTTAATTAATTTAGAATAGTATAAATTAAACGCTTTGCTAATCTATTTTGCTTGTGGATATAAGGACTAGAAGTTGTAAATTTAATTCCCTTAGAATTTAACTAGGTTTAATAACTAGAATCAATTTCTTAGCCCCTATTAAAGTGAAGGTGCCTAGGATATTAACCTAGTTAATTTTTAAGCCCTCTAAAGAAGCCCTTAATAGCCCTATAAATAGTTAGGCCTTCCTTATTAGGTAATAAAAACACCTACTTATATTTAGTTTTTTAATTAACTAGAAATAAGCAAATTAACTGTTTATTATACAGTATAGGGCTGATTTTTAGAGTATCCCCCTCTATTTAATCTAGAGCTCTAGGGGGGTTAGGGATAGCTAATTTTCTAGGTCTTTGTACTACCTTAGATTAATCATAAGCTATATATTTAAAGTCTTTATCCTTAATTTTAGAAAAATTAGGGATTCCTTTAGTAATAAGGCTTGTTTTCTTTAGTAAAGGAAGCCCTAGATACCCTAATTATATATGCCATAGGCTAGCTAGTTCTAGTAACTTTTGATATTAAAGATCTTTAGGGCCTAAATTAGTGTCTAGATTTAGATCTAGATTAGGGCCCTCTCTATTAGTCCCCTACTAGGCCCCTTAAGAACCATAGGCCTCTTAGGGAGGTATTAAGGACCTTTTTCCTTTACTAAGGCCCTTTAACACCCCTAAATCTATATCTTTAGATTTATAAGGGACCTAACCTAGGGCTATAGGCATTAGAGAAGGGACTAAATCCCCTAAATTATCCCATACGATTTCTTTAATATCATTATTATTTTCGTTGATTTTAGCGATTTCATCTAAATCAGAAGCCTAATCCAGCTTTTTAGAGGGAATTTGAACCTCTATAGGGTAGCTAATCGGATAGCTATGACCCCTAAAGCTAGCATAGGTAAAAGGTTAGATATAATGAGATTTATTACAGGGCCCTTTATGTAACGTTAGTGTAAATTGGTTTTTAACGTGAAAGAAAAAACCATGTTTTTCTATATCTAAGGTAGCAATATAAGACCTATCTTTAAGATAAAGATGGTTTTTTATAAAGTAACCGCTAGATATATAGTAAATAAGGCCACTAACTATATTAATATTAAGCTAAGGAAAATATAGAGTATTCTTTAGCACTAAGGTCCTATATTTATTAGGTTTCTTTTAATATAAGACCTTAAAAATAGCACTACCATGGCCCTTAGGATAAATAGGGCTACCACTGGTTATAATAGGGTTGGATTCCCCCTTCTTATAAGGGGTATAATCCCTAAAGACCTCCCTAGAATTAACTATATATACAGTCAAACCTATATTATATAATAAGGCCTTTTTTATGTCTTTACTATAATAATTAAAACTATTTAAGGTATTAATTTCTTGTTTTTTATTATCCAAATCACTAGAGCTAGAATTAGAGCTACTATTACTAGAGCTCTTATAACTAGTCCTATAAGAGCTAGGTTTCTTATATGGATTAAGGGCTTTGTTAGAAAGGTTATAATTTCCTAGTATAAAAGAACCCTTAGTAAGTTCTTTATTATCCTTTTTATCTGATTTTTAACCCTTTTGCTTCTTTTTCTTCTTATTAGAATTAGAAGAGCCCTTATTTTCTTTAGAGCTTTCTTTCTTCTTTTTCTAACCTTTAGGGGCCTTTTCCTTATCTTTAGCATCCTTTTCTTAGTCTTTAGCCCTATAATTTAGGGCTTTAGATACTATAGATAACTTATCCCTCTGTTTAGCTAAAAGGTCTGCTATTAAAAATTAAAGGTTTAGGGCATCTAGGGGAGCCCCTATAGCCTATTTATACGCATGCTAAATCATTGCCTCTTAGCCTACTAAGGGAAGGTTAATTTTAGGGATTAAAGATATTAATTAACCTAATCTATAAGATTAATTAGGACCCCTAAAATCAATAATCTAGCTAGTAGATTATTAAAGACTGTATTAAAGGCTTCTAAAGTCCCCTTAAAACCATAAAAATTCAGGTTATGAAATTTAGAATATAGGGACCCCCTCTAGATTTTAACGCTATGTGAATACTGCCTTATAAGTAATTATAGGCTTCTTTAGGTGATTTTTGCTAAGTTATAGTGGCTTAGGGGCCTTCTATATAACTATCCCTTAGTAATATAAGGATAATAGCTTAGTTAGCGTCCCCTAGCACCCTAGAAATATCCGGATTATCTAGAAAATTAGGCATGCCTAAAGCTCTAAATTAGATAGCTAGGGCCTGTTTCTATTAATTAAAATTTTCAGCTCCTTTAAGCTTAGCAGTCTTAGGGAAGCTATAAACTCTCTTATTAAATTCCTTAATAACTAAATTATTAAAGGCTGCTTATATAGAACTAGATTCAGGTTCTTTAATAGGCTACTAAACTTATTCTTAACTAGTGGGCTTAGTAGCTTCCACACCCTCCATGCCTCTATTATTAATAGCTATAGTTAGAGCCTCTAGCTTCTGTAATAATAGATTGATAGCATCTTGTTGCTTAATAACCTGCTCTTTTAGCTGGTTATTTAGAACCTCTTACGCACTAAGATTAGGGGCAGAAGGCCCCTAACCTTGTTAATTAGTATCTATCTTCTAATTTTATAGAAGGGAAGTCTTCTATTTGTACTGAAATTCCTTTTTATAGAAGGGAAAAGCTTCTATCCGCGCTAAATTTCCTTTTTATAGAAGGGAAAAGCTTCTATGCTTACTAAACTTCCTTTTTATAGAAGGGATGCTTCTGTATTACTTGTGCGCTTCCTGTTTTATAGAAGGGAAGTCTTCTATAACTATACGCAAAGTGCACTAAAAAGAATTTGATAGTAATAGGCTAGGCTTATAACCTATTAAAATATAGGGAGCTAGTTGCTAGCTAGTAATAGCTATATAAGTGTAGCTCTATAGTTAGGGACTAATAGAACCACCACATTAAAGATTTAACGTAATATAACGGAAGTTTATAGCAGTTATTAACTAATAGAATTTAATCTAGATAACTTTTACGATATCTTATATACTAATAGAATTGATTTTAGTGACATTATATAGGCAATGCGGCTGTTAGATTAAGAGGCCTAGCTATCTAGCTAAATTAAAAAGATCTTCTTTCTCTTATATACTTACTAACTATATTAGTGAATCCGGACTGCTAGAGAGGTCTTATAGGCTACTTTTTATTTTCTATAAAATTTATTTGTATATAAAATCCAAAAAATCAACTTACTACTATATAAACTAGTAACCTATATGCACTAAATTTTAGTTTAAAAAATATTCCTATATTAAATAAAAGCCCTGTTTTCTAGCTTTAATTTGCTATATACAAGACTTTTATATAACCTCTAGTTAAAGAGATAATTACTATTAAACATAGCGATAAGGTAACCCGCGTATAGGGTAACTTACTTACGTTACCCTAGCTTACCTAATTACTAGTGGCGCTATGGTTATGGCTACGCTTGCAGCTATAACACAATTAAATAATTCACAATTGATTTAAATTAGTTATTCACACGGTTAGTTGTAGCTATTAATAGCTACCTTTGCGACCGTTAATAGCTATAGTGTAGCTATTAGGCTTGCAATGTAAGCTAGTAATAGAAAGGTCCTTTAACTAGAAAGGGCTAAAAATAGGTCTTATTTTTAACAAGAATAGCTTATAATAGCTTATAATAGCTTATACTAGCTTATACTAGCTTAAGATAGCTTAAGATAGCTTATATTACTAATATTACTTATATTACTTATATTACTTATATTACTTATATTACTTATATTACTTATATTACTTATATTACTTATATTACTTATATAACTATATTACTTATATTACTTATATTACTTATAATATTATTAGTGTTAAAGTTTAATAAAATAATAAATAACTAATAAATAAATAAAATATAAATACTAGTAATTATAAGTAAATTACTATAGTAAAAGCTATAGTTTTTAATAACTTAGTATTTTAAGGGTTTTAAAAATATTAATATTATAAAAATGTTTTCTTTTTTATATTTTATTAAAATAATAATAAAAGTAAAATAATAGTAATAATAGTAATTAAGATTATTAAAGTTATTAAAGCTTTTATAATAAGTATAGTATATTATATAAAAGTAAGTCCTAGTATTATTTTGAAAAAAAATAAGTTAAACTTATTTTTTATAGCTTAATTAAGCTATATAAGGTAATTAAAATAATACTATTAATTACTTATTAATAAATTATAAATATTAGTTTATTATATTGTTTCTTTATATATTATAGTAATAAGATATATAGAGTTACTATTAATAACTTCTTAAAGCTTTAGAATTATAAAGCTAAAAGTAATATTTAATTAGTTTAAATCTTAAATAAATAGTTTAAGCTTTTTTTAAGTTCTTATTATATAAGGAATAATATTTAAGTACTAAGTATATATTTTATTAACTTCTAGTTATTTATCTAGATTTCTTAATTAATTTTATTCTATTAGTCTAGGGTATTATTTATTTAAAATAATAATAATAATATATAAAAATATAAAATAATTAATAGTAAAAGTAAATAAAATCCTCCCAAGCACGAGGTAAAACTGCTTAGTATTTTACAGCCTAATACCCTATTCTTTTATCTTTTTCTTATTTACCTTATAAATCTTATTATTTATATTGCCTTTACTTTTTAGTATTTTTTCCCTTATAGTATAAATACTATTAATTATCTCTAGGCAGAGCATTGTAGTATTGTATTGTATTGTATTTTTTGGCCCTTCGATGTATTGTATTGTATTGTATTGCCCTATGTATTATATTGTGTATTGTATTGTATTAAAAATACAATACAATACAATATAATGTATTATAAGGGGAAAATAAAAGTGAGGTATTATATATCTATTATATAGTAAATTTCAAAAGGAATTTAACTAAGAAACTCTTATTTTTTAATATAATTTACTTATTTATCTAAAAATTTATAAAGGTTTACTTAATTTAGAATAATAAGCTAATTATAGGTACTTAGTAGCTTGATATAATGTATTAAAGGCCTAATTTATAGAGCGATTTTTTTACTATATTATAAAGGTTTTATAACTTTAATATCTATTTTTCTGGATTTCTTATCCTTTTTAGTGTGTTTTTTCTAGCTTTAATTAAAATATTTACCCTAAAGAAATTATTTATTATTATATATAAATAAGATTATAATTCTAAAAATAATATATTTATATATATAAGGTTCTTATTATAAAGAGAGAATTTTTATTTTTCTAATAAAAGGTTCTTTACCTTTATAACTATTATATTATAATTATAAGTAATTACTTTAACTTTTTAATCTTTTTTCCTTAAAAGAAAAGTAAAAACCCTAAGTTTAAATCTAGGAAAAGCTTATAAAAACTAAAAAAAGAATTTAAAGAATTATACATAAGCTATTATTAACTTATATATAGCTCTCTTACTTAAACATATAATCTTTACTTAAAGAGAGGGTTTTTAATAAAAGTGGGTCCCTAAGTGGGTCCTTATAACTATTAGTAACTTATCTATAGCTTTCTTACTTAAATATATAACCTTTACTTAAAGAGAGGGTTTTTAATAAAAGTGAGTCTATAAGTGAGTCCTTATAGCTATTAGTAACTTATCTATAGCTTTCTTACTTAAATATATTACCTTTACTTAAAGAGAGAGTTTTTAATAAAAGTGGGTCTATAAGTGAGTCCTTATAACTATTAGTAACTTATCTATAGCTTTCTTACTTAAATATATTACCTTTACTTAAAGAGAGAGTTTTTAATAGAAGTGGGTCTATAAATAGGTCCTTATAACTATTAGTAACTTATCTATAGCTTTCTTACTTAAATATATAATCTTTACTCAAAGAGAGGGTTTTTAATAAAAATAGGTCTATAAGTGGGTTCTTATAACTATTAGTTATTTATCTATAGCTTTTATGCTTAGATATATGATTTTTATTTTAAAGGAATACTAGCTAATATAGTAATACTAATAGCTATTAAATTTGTAAGCTATTATAAGCTATTACAAGCTATTATATTAACTATATATACCTGATTATAACTTATAATTAAGGAATTTAACTTTATACTTAAAAAAAGAAAAAGAAAATACAAAAAAATACAAATAATACATGTATTGTATTGTATTATAAAATTTCTAATGTATTATATTGTGTAATGTATTGTATTGTAATGCAATGCTCTGTCTCTAGGTTAGATTTATCTTTACTTCCCTTTCCTTCCCTTTGCTTTTCTTTTACTATATTATTTAATATTTTAGATAGGGTAGTGTCCTTTTTATTACCCTTAGCTATGCTATTATCTAATTAGTTAGGGGTTAATTAGTTTATTAGTAATGCTAAACCTACCTAGCGATTGTAATAGGTGCACGAATTAAATTAAAGATAAGTGAGGATAGGTTATATTTGGTTTGCCTCGGAGCTTTAAAGCATAAGTGGTAAGCTGCAAGATAGAAGAGATATGTTAGTTTTGTCTCTTGTGATGCCTTAAAAGCATCTCTGTTAACATATTAGTATAGAGAGAGATAGAATAAACACCGTCGCAGAGGGGGAATTGCGTTAATTTATGCTATAAGCAAAACTTAAACAAATTTAAGTTTAACTATAGTCGTAAATTATAACTCTTATACTAATATAGCTATAAAGTTTATTGCAAACTTTGCTCTAATCTTATAGCCCCTTATATTTATAACCTTAGAGCTTATTTATTACTATAAATCTAAGTATTTAGTTATTAATTATTTTACTAGCTAGGTATTGCTAGCAATTGTGTTATGAAAAATCAGATACATTAGCTATAACCAGAGTATTGTTTGTAGTGTAGTTAGTGTAGTTTTTAGGAAAAATTTGTATTTGTATTGTAGTTTTTTTTTTTCCTTATATTTAGTGTAGTGTAGTTTTTTTTTCCTTGTAATTAGTGTAGTTACTAACTACACTAACTACAATACAATACAAACACTACAAATTTAGTGTTAGGGATAAAAAAGTGGGGCTTTTATTAGCTAAGCTTATTATAAGAATTAAATAAAGGCTAGTTATATAAAAGCTTTTATTATTACTTATTTTATCTAATTAGTTATCTAATTTATAATATTTACTAATTTTAAAGATTTTACTATAACTGAGGTTATATAGAATATTATAACTTTTTAATAATACTATTATACTTATTACTTTATTTTACTAATATAACTTTAAGAAAAACCTTCTTATTATTTTATTTACTATTATTATTAATTATTTTATACTTTTATATTTTATTTAAATAAAAAATACCCTAAACTAGTATTATAAAATTAATTTAGAAATCTAAATAAATATATAGAAGTTAATATAATATATAGATAGTACTAAAATATTATTATTAATATAATAAGAACTTAAAAAAAGCTTAAACTATTTATTTAATATTTAAACTAATTAAATATTACTTTAAGCTTTATAATTCTAAACCTTTAAGAAGTTATATATAGTAACTCTATATATCTTATTACTATAATATATTTTGTCGGGCGAAAACAATCACCTGAAAACGATGGAAAAGACAACGATAATAATAATAACAAAAACGACAATATTAACAATACTAATGATACTAACGAATTTAATAATATCGAAGCTAGAACCTAGATAACGTGATCTAGGTTTATAATATTTGCGATCTATTACGAGGATCTAAGCTAAAAGAGGTCTCTTTTTAATATTAGGTTAAATTTATCTTATTAGGTTAAACATAATGCTAGGTTATCTTATCTATTAAATAATCTAAGCTAAAGGTAATAAAGGGAGAGTTAATTTTCTATAAAAGGGGAGGGAATCTAGGGATTTTATCTAGCTAGATAGTCACATAATTAGGGATTCGATTAATCTGGCGATGCTAATAGATCTAACGATGCTAAGGTCTAGAGACTAAAGGTCTTGTGACAGAGGTCTTAAGAGGTCTTAATCCTAGCCACATAACACCTCCCTAACTGTTTTCCCTTTTCTAGCCCTTAGGAAAGGGAAAATAGTAATAAAAAACAATAAAAGGGGAAGAAGTAATATAATTATAAGATAAAAAAAGTTTTTTATGATTTTTAGGCCCTGCTATCTATTAATCCATTAAAGGGGTTATTAGAGGTCTTGTTAACAGTCTGATTGATTGATCTGTAGTAGAAGACCTTTCTGACAGTTAGAGACCTCTTTAATCGTTAGAGGAATCGTTAGTTAGAAGGGTCTTTGATGGTTAGAGGTCTTGTTAACAGTAGAGGCCTCGTTAGAAGACCTTCTATACATTAGATTCCTCGTTAAAGTCAGAGGAATTATTAGTTATAAAGGTCTTCAAAGGTCAGAGGTCTCGTTAGACAGTCGGATCAATTAGTCTAATAACGGAAGCTTTGTTAACGGCAGAGGCCTCGTTAGAAGACCTTCTATTAGTTAGATTTCTCTTTAAAAGTCAGAGGAATTGTTAGTTAGAGAGGTCTTTAACGGTCAGAGGCCTTATCAGACAGTTAGATTAATTGATTTGTGTCGGAAACTTTCGTTAACAGCAGAGGCCTCGTTAGACAGCCTGATCAATTAGTCTGTGACAACAGAAGCCCTTATTAGCGTCAGAGGCCTCGTCAGAAGACCTTCTGTACATTAGATTCCTCGTTAAAGGTCAGAGGAATTGTTAGTTAGAGAGGTCTTTAACAGTCAGAGGTCTTGTCAGACGGTCAGAGGGATTATTAGTGATTAATCTAGCCTAACGGTCAGAGGCAAGATAACTAAAGGTCTGATTAATTAACTAATTATTCCATAACAGAAGGCCTTGTTAGCGGTTAGAGACCTCTTTAGAAGACTTTCTAATAGTTAGATTCCTCGTTAATTATCAGAGAAATCGTTAGTTAGAGGGATCTTTAACGGTCAGAGGTCTTGTTAGACAGTTAGATTAATTGGTCTAATAACGGAAGCTTTTGTCAACGGCAGAGGCCCCTTTAGAAGACCTTCTAACAGTTAGATTCCTTATTAATCATTAGAAGAATCGTTAGTCAGAGGGATCTTTAACGGTCAGAGGCCTTGTCAGACGGTTAGATCAATTGATCTTTGACAACGGAAGCTTTTATCATTGGCTAGAGACCTCTTTAGAAGACCTTCTGTATATCAGATTCCTCTTTAAAGGTCAGAGGAATTGTCAGTCAAAGAGGTCTTTAATAGTCAGAGGTTTTGTCAGATAGTTAGATTAATTAGTCTAACAACGGAAGCCCTTATTAGCGGTTAGAGACCTTATTAGAAGACCTTCTAATAGTTAGATTCCTTATTAATAGTCAGAGAAATTATTAGTTAAAGAGGTCTTTAATAGTTAGAGGTCTCGTTAGATAGTTAGAGGGATTATTAGTAATTAATCTAGCCTAATAGTTAGAGGTAAGATAACCAAAGGTCTGATTAATTAACTAATTAATCTATGACAGAGGGCTTTGTTAGCGTTAGAGGCCTCTTTAGAAGACTTTCTAACAGTTAGATTTCTCTTCAAAGGTTAGAAGAATCGTTAGTTAGAGGGATCTTTAACGGTTAGAGGCCTTGTTAGATAGTTAGATTAATTAATCTTTAATGACAGACCTAGCTAACAAAGGTTAGGTTAAAGGTCTAATTATAAAAGACTTAATTTATTAAGGTTAAAGTTAAAGGTCTAGCTGCTTGCCTCCCTAACGGATAGCTAAGCAAAAACTAGGGTATTAAATTGGTTTAAGCTAGGCAAGTTAGAAAGTCAAAAATTAGGAAAAGAAGGTTAAAGCTAGAAGTGAAGGTTAAAGCTAGAAGAGGTTAAAGCTAGAAAGGAAAGTCAAAAGGTTAGAAAAGGTTAAAAGGTTAGAAAGGAAGGGTTTAACCTAGCTAACCTAGGTTAAGAGGGAAAAGGTTGTAATAGTCGCGATTATTTGATTTAACAAATCCGACAATTTTAATAATATTAGATAAGTTAGATAACCTTAATTAAATGATCGGAATAAAGGGATTTAACCTAGCTGCCTAGATTAAGGGGAAAAGGTTATAACGGTTCTAACTAATCGATCTAACTAATCCAACGATTTTGACAATGTTAGATTAGTGAGATAACCTAGATCAAATAATCGGAACGAAGGGATTCGATCTAGCTAACCTAGATTAAAAGGAAAAGAGGTGAAACGCTGCTAACAATTATAATAATCATACGAAGGGATAACCAAAGGGGGAAATAACAAGAGAGGCAATATTAGGAGGGGGTTATTATCGACGGATTTAACGGCAGAAGGTCTGACAGGACTATTCCCCATTCCTCCACTATTTTTGTCAGGCGAAAATAACCACCTAAAAACGACAGAAAAGATAATGATAATAATAATAACAAAAACGATAATATTAACAATACTAATAATACTAACGAATTTAAC
This sequence comes from Epichloe festucae Fl1, assembly GCA_003814445.1. Classification (NCBI taxonomy): domain Eukaryota; kingdom Fungi; phylum Ascomycota; class Sordariomycetes; order Hypocreales; family Clavicipitaceae; genus Epichloe; species Epichloe festucae. Next base: position 2,456,993 of record CP031387.1, on the reverse strand, counting down.
GATATTAAAGCTAGAACCTAGATAACAGAATCTAGGTCTGCGATATTTGCGATCTATTGCGAGGATTTAAGCTAAAAGAGGTCTCTTTTTAATATTAGGTTAAATTTATCTTATTAGGTTAAACATAATGCTAGGTTATCTTATTTATTAAACAATCTAAGCTAAAGGTAATAAAGGGAGAGTTAATTTTCTATAAAAGGGGAGGGAATCTAGGGATTTTATCTAGCTAGATAGTCACATGACTAGGGATCCGATTGATCTGGCAATGCCAATAGATCTAACGATGCCAAGGTCTAGAGACCGAAGGTCTTGTGACAGAGGTCTCGAGAGGTCTCAATCCTAGCCACACAATATAAAGAAAGAATATAATAGACTAATATTTATAATATATTAATAGATTCTTAATAGTTTTATTCTTATTAGCTTATATAGCTTAATTACTAATATATTACTAACACTGAATTGCATACTTTTCCGCACCGCTCTAAAGGCCCTGAATTGCCTCTAAAACACAAACTAAGTTAAAATTTAAATTCCTTACCCTTATTTACCCCTTCCTATAATATTATATTATAATAAAGATAGAGGTAAGTTAGAGGTTAGGACACTAATAGTAATTAATATAGGAGAAAGAGGGTTAGTATAAAGCTACTACTACTTAAATATAAGCATAGGATAGTTTAATATCTAGAGAAGTAATAATAACTTAATAACAGATTAGATCTAATTTAAATACCTAGAAAATATAAAATATTATAATAAGATTACTAGCCTTATCCCTAGTAATAAAGTTACCTAGGTATAGTATATTACTAAGGCTATTACTAACTAGGTAATAAACCACGCTTATACTAAAGTAAAATCTATAAGTAATAATAAAAATATTTATACTATAAAAGAAGCTCTTAAATAAGTTATAAAGAAAGTAATTAAAGAAAAAACAAAGGGTAATACTACTTTAACCTAGGTAAGTATTACTACTAGGCCTCTATAAAAATAACTTAATAATATACCTCCCCCCCTTTAAATACTAGGTAAATAATACTATAAAGTACTTATAAAAGGAAACTTTATCTAGGAATTAATCTAGTCCTAAAGCGCTAAAGATATAGTAATAGTAGTAAATAAAGCTACTAGCTAAACTATAGTAATAATAGCTAGAAGACTCCTTAGTAAAGATATAATTATTACCTTTAAAGGAAATATAGCCTAATATAAAGATAACTAAAGATAAGTGCCTAATGCATTTAGTCTAGATATAACCCTTTACTAATATATACTTAGTGTTATTATTAAAGGATTTCTTACTAAATATATAGCTATTAAAAACCTTATAGCTAAGATTAAGAAAGCTAATAAGGTAAATATAATTAAGGTAACTATAAGATAACCCTAAGGTAAAGAAACCTAGTAAACTATACTAATCCTTAGCCTAGTAAAGGTAAAAGAAGCTAATAAGATTTATAGTATTAAAATAGTCTTTAAAGTAAAGCTATTTTAAACTAAACTTTATAATAAAACCCTATAACCTAATAATACTATAATTACTTCTAAATAGGCTATATTATAAAGTTCTATAAGGTAGTCTTAAGGTATAGTAAGTATAGCATAAGCTAATATAATAATAAAGAAAAATTATACCCTATAACTAATAGTAAACTTAAAGAAAAATATATCCTATACTTTAGACTACACTTAGCCTAGTCTAGGGATTACTTTATCCTTAAGGAGAAGTAAAATATAGTAAAAGTAAGATATCTTAAATACTTATCTTATTTTACTACAAGATCCCTAACTAAAAGCCTAGCACTAGCTTAGGAGAGATTTATTATAGCCCTTAAAGTAACTAGTATAATAGGTAAAAAAATAGGCTACTTAATACTTATAAAATAAAGTGCTAAATAGCCTAGAGTAAGAAGTATAAGAAAATACACTAAATAAATTAGGGCTAGATTAAAGCTAGTATAAAATAGTAAAGACTCTCTCCCCCCCTAATTAATATAGTAATATTATAAGTCCTTTTCTAGAATATAAATAAGAAAAATAACCTTATATATATTATACTATAATACTAAACTAATATAGATATAATAGTAATCTAGGAATAGGAATATATAAAGTAACTATAGCCTCTAGCCCTAGGCCTTACCTAATTCTAGCTAGCACACTATAATAGGTATAATATAGTATATATAAATAAGAAGTATAATATAGAATTATAAATAGCCTAGGGGGGACTTAATTAGTTTTTAGTTAAAATATAAGGAGTTAATATTTACTCCCTTTACTTAGAAATATATAATAGTAAATAGTACACCCTAATCTATACTATTAATATAAAAAAGCCTTATAGCTAGAGCGTATTTATAGGTAATTTTAACTAAAAACACCCCTTATAAGATATATATAATAAAATAAGTAATAGAGTAAATAAGCTACTAGACTTTATAAGCTAGTAAAGGCTTAGACTAGTTATACCCTAAGGGGAACCTATAAGATAATATAATAAGAATAGAGATAGCATTATAGACCTTATATAAGTAATACCTAATATTAAGGTTTACTATAAAGGTATAGTAAAACTTATAGGATTTAACTATATTCTATAGCTAATTAGTATTATTACTAAACACTAAGAATAAACCCCCTTAGTTAGTAAATATATCTAGGCTACAATAAATAAGGCATATGCTATAGTAAAGGTAGTAGTTTAACTCTAGGAGAAAAACACCCTAGATCCTAGAGATAAAGAAGGAATTAATATATACACTATATAGCTTATTATAAAACCTATAATAGATAGTAAATATAGTAGCCTTATAGAAGCCCTAAGGCCTCCCTAGCCTAGAGATATAGTAATTAAGAAAGGCTAAAGAATTAGTTATAAAAGCTAAATAAGCTAAGAGATAGTAAAGATATAGGAGAACTAATACTAACTAGTAAGCCTATAGTAAGGTAAATAAGAACTAAGAATAAGTTATAAAGGAAAAAAAGTATAATACTTAAAGAGAAGCCCTATAAAAAGCTAATACTTAGTCTAAGGATAAAGGGATCTAAAGACTAAAGAGATAAGCCTAGCTTTAAAGCTAGGCCCTCCTAAAGCTACCTAGGCTCCTAGAGCTAGAAAGGACTAAAGATAACACTAACCTAGCTACTACACACATTGTGTGGCTAGGATTAAGACCTCTCAAGACCTCTCTCGAGACCTTTGTCACAAGACCTTCGGTCTCTAGACCTCGGCATTGTCAGATCTATTGGCATCGCCGGATCAATCGGATCCCTAGTTATGTGACTATCTAGCTAGATAAAATCCCTAGATTCCCTCCCCTTTTATAGAAAATTAACTCTCCCTTTATTGCCTTTAGCTTAGATTATTTAATAGATAAGATAACCTAGCATTATGTTTAACCTAACAAGATAAATTTAACCTAATATTAAAAAGAGACCTCTTTTGGCTTAGATCCTCGCAATGGATTGCAAATATCGTAGACCTAGATCCCGTTATCTAGGTTCTGGCTTTGATATCATTAAATTCGTTAGTATCATTAGTATCGTTAATATTGTTGTTTTTGTTGCTATTACTATTGTTGTCTTTTCTGTCGTTTTAGGGTATTGTTTTTCCCCTGACAAAACTAGTGGAGAAATAGGGAATAGTCCTATTAGACTTTCTGCCATTAAATTCGATGATAATCCCCTCCTAACATTGCCTCTCTTGTTATTTCCCCCTTTGGTTATCCCTTCGTACGATTATTACAATCGTCAGCAGCGTTTTACCTCTTTTCCTTTCGATCTAGGTTAGCTAGACCGAATCCCTTCGATCCGGGCAGCTGGATCGAATCCCTTCGTTCCGATCAATTAATCTAGGTCATCCGACTAATCTAACATCGTCACAATTGTCAGATTAGTCAGATTAATTAATCAGAACCGTTACAACCTTTTTCCCCTTAATCTAGGTAGCTAGATTAAATCCCTTTATTCCGATCATTTAATCAAGGTTATCTAACTTATCTAATATTATTAAAATCATCGGATTCGTTAAATCAAATAATCGTGACCATTACGACCTTTTCCCTCTTGACCCGGCTTCAACCTCTTCTAGCTTTGACCTTCATTTCTAGCTTTGACCTTCTTTTCCTGATTTTCGACCTTCTAACCTGCCTAGCTTAAACCGATTTAATACCCTAGTTTTGCTTAGCTTTCCGTTAGGGAGGCAAGCATCTAGACCTTTGAATTTAACCTTTAATAAATTAGGTCTTTTATGATTAGACCTTTAACTTAACCTTCGTTAGCTAGGTCTGTCATTAAAGATTAATTAATCTAACTATCTAACGAGGCCTCTGACCATTAAAGACCTCTCTAACTAACGATTCCTCTAACCTTTGACAAGGAATCTAATGTACAGAAAGTCTTCTAAAGAGGTCTCTAACCGCTAACAAACCCTCTGTTATGGATTAATTAGTTAATCAATTAGACCTTTAGTTATCTCGCCTCTGACCGTTAGGCTAGATTAATCACTAATAATCCCTCTAACCGTCTAATAAGACCTCTGACCATTAAAGACCTCCCTAACTAACAATTCCTCTGACTTTTAAAGAGGGATTTAATGTTAGAAGGTCTTCTAAAGAGGTCTCTAACTAATGACAAGGGCTTCTGTTATTAGACTAATTAATCCGACTGTCTGACGAGACCTCTGACCTTTAAAGACCTCCCTAACTAACAATTCCTCTGACTTTTGAAGAGGAATCTGACCGATAGAAGGTCTTCTGAAGAGGTCTCTGACCGCTGAAGAGGTCTTTGACCGCTGACGAGGCCCTCTGTCATGGATTGATTAGTTAATCAATCAGACCCTTGGTTACTCGACCTCTAACCGTTAGGTTAGATTAATTACTAATAATCCCTCTGACTGTCTAACGAGACCTCTGACTGTTAAAGACCTCTCTAACCGACGATTTCTCTGACAATTGACAAGGAATCTAACTATTAGAAGGTCTTCTAAAGAGGTCTTTAACCGCTAACAAGGCCCTCTGTTATAGATTAATTAGTTAATTAATTAGACCCTTGGTTACTTAACCTCTAACCGTTAGGTTAGATTAATTACTAATAATCCCTCTAACTGTCTGACAAGACCTCTAACCGTTAAAGACCTCTCTAACTAACAATTCCTCTGACTTTTGACGAGGAATTTGATGTATAAAAGGCCTTCTAAAGAGGTCTCTAACCGCTGACGAAAGCTTCCGTTGTCGCAGACCAATTAATCCGACCGTCTGACAAGACCTCTGACCTTTGAAGACCCTTCTGACTGACGATTCCTCTGATGATTAACGAGGAATCTAACGTACAGAGGGTCTTCTAAAGGGGCCTCTGCTAATTAAAAAGGTCCACTATCATAGATCAATTAATCTAACCGGCTGACAAGACCTCTGACCGTTAAAGACCCTTCTGACTGACAATTCCTCTGATAATTAAAGAGAAATCTAACTAATAGAAGGTCTTTTAACGGGGTCTTCGCCCGCTAACGACCCCTCTAGCCGTTAAAGATCCCTCTGACTAACGATTCCTCTGACGATTAAAGAGGTCTCTGACTGTTAGAAAGGTCTTCTGTTACGGATCAATTGATTGGACTATCTAATGATGCCTTTGACTGACCGCCGACGACCCCTCTGATCGCTGACGGGACCTCTGACCGTTAAAGACCCCTCTAACCGACAATTCCTCCGACCTTTGAAGAGGAATCTAATGTACAGAAGGTCTTCTGAAGAGGTCTCTAACCGATGACAAAAGCTTCCGACACAAATCAATTGATCTGACTGTCTAACAAGACCTCCGACCGTTGAAGACCCTTCTAACTAACGATTCCTCTGACAATTGAAGAGGAATCTGACAATAGAAGGTCTTCTAACGAGGTCTTCGACCGCTAACAACCCCTCTGACCGTTAAAGATCCCTCTAACTAACGATTCCTCTGACAATTAAAGAGGTCTCTAACTATTAGAAAGGTCTTCTACTACGGATTAATTAATCAGACAGTTAACAAGACCTCTAATTATAACCCCCTTTAATGGATAACCCTTTTAATTAATGGATTAATAGATAGGGGGGGCCTGAAAATCACGAATTTTTTTTTTATCTTATGATTATACTACTTCTTCCCCTTTTATTGTTTTTTTTATTACTATTTTTCCTTTCCTAGGGGCTAGAAAAGGGAAAATAGTTAAGGAGGTGTTGTGTGGCTAGGATTAAGACCTCTTAAGACCTCTCTTGAGACCTCTGTCACAAGACCTTCGGTCTCTAGACCTCGGCATCGTTAGATCTATCGGCATCGCCAGATCAATCGGATCCCTAGCCATATGACTATCTAGCTAGATAAAATCCCTAGATTCCCTCCCCTTTTATAGAAAAGTAACTCTCCCTTTATTACCTTTAGCTTAGATTATTTAATAAATAAGATAACCTAGCATTATATTTAACCTAATAAGATAAATTTAACCTAATATTAAAAAGAGATATCTTTTAGCTTAGATCCTCGCGATAGATCGCAAATATCGCAGACCTAGATCCTGTCATCTAGGTTCTGGCTTCGATATCGTTAAATTCGTTAGTATTGTTAGTATTATCAATATTGTCGTTTTTGTTACTATTACTATCGTTGTCTTTTCCGTCGTTTTAGGGTGTTGTTTTTCCCCTGACAAAACATAAATTAAGCTAATATACTAGCGTAAAGGTTCTTCCCTAAACCTATAGTAAACCTCTCTTATATCCTAGATCTCTTTTTCCTAGAGCTAAATAATATACCTTTCCTAGACTAAGAATAATTTAAACTAAAGGAGATTATAAATATTCTATTAAATATAGCTAACTAAAAAGCCCCTAGTAATAATAAAATCCTAGTAAGCCTTATAAAAGCCTATAGGGAGCTAGCTAGGAATACTATAACTAGGCTCCTAAATATAGCCCTTAAAGTAAGATACTTCCTAGCCTAGTTTTAAGTTATAAGAGTAATTATAATTAGAAAGCCTAGTAAGATAATTAAGGAAATAAGAAAAGCTAATATATAAAGACTTATATTACTCCTTAATATAGTAAGAAAGATTATAAAAGTAATAATTATAAAGTAACTTATAGCCTTTACTAAGGTAAAAGGCCTTCTCCTTAAATTATAAATAAGTAATAAAATAAATAAATTAATAAAGACTATAATTAAAGCCCTTATAGAATATATAAGAGAGGCTTAGAGAAAAGGTAAACTTACCTTACTAGCATAACTAGATATATTATTAGTATTTAATAAAGTTAGTTACCTATACCTTATTACCTTACTTATTATAATAGGTATCTTACACTAGCTTATAGCTATAATATATGGCTTTCTTATAAATAAAATAAGCTAGCTTAGCTTTAATAAAGAGACCTCTAGACTATTTAAGATTAAAGCTAGTATATTATAAGGCTTACCCTTATCTCTTATTTTTTTCTTTCTTTACTTAGTAAAGTTATATATTTACCTCTAGACTATTCTAAGTATAGTAGCTATAGGATTTACTAATAATATAAATATAGCTATATTTAGGAAAAACATAGCCTAGACTTAGAAAAGGCTTAAGACTATATAGAAAGTTTATAATAAATAAGTAAAGAAAGTAAGAGTAAAATTTAACCTAGTAAAGATAAAACTTATATATTTTAGTAAATCTTACTAGCCTCCTTAAACCTAAGTCTAGCTTAAAATAGAAGAGATAAAGCCTATAGAGTTATATAAGTTCTTAGGAATCTAGGTTAATAAGAAGCTTAATTAAAGTGCCTATAAAAATATCCTTAAAGGTAAACTAGCCTAGTAATAACTTATACTTACTAAGTTATTAGCCTTAGTATAGGGTTATAGCTTTAAAGATACCTAACTCCTATATATATAGGTAATCTAGCTTATTCTTACTTATAAAGTAAGCGTATACTATATACTAATAAAGAAAGGAGAAAAGCTAAGAGAGATTATTAAAAGCTTTATAATAAACTATTACTAGTGTATTTAAGGCTATACCTATTATTTAACTAGAAGTAAAGATAGCTATTTTACCCCTTAATCTTTACCTTAATAAGATAAAATAGAAATTTAAGACTAGAATTACTAAGAGTAAAATAGTAAAAAAGATTTAGACTATAGCTACCTTAGTAGTGTGTGGCTAGGATTGAGACCTCTCAAGACCTCTCTCACAAGACCACAGGCCTCTAGACCTCGGCATCGTCGGATCTATCGGCTTCGTCGGATCAATCTGGCCACATCGGATCCCTAGTCATGTGACTATCTAGCTAGATAAAATCCCTAGATTCCCTCCCCTTTTATAGAAAATCAACTCTCCCTTCGTTGCCTTTGGCTTGGATTGTTCAATGGATAAGATAACCTGGCATTGTGTTTAACCTGACAAGATGAATTTGACCTGATATTGAAAAGAGACCTCAGCAGCTTGGATCCTCGCGATGGATCGCAAATATCGCAGGCCTAGATCCCGTTATCTAGGTTCTGTCATTGATATCGTTGAATTCGTCAGCATCGTCAGCATCGTCAATATCATCGTTTTCATCGTTATCATTAGCTTCGTCATCAATACCGTCAAATCCGTCGTTTTCGGGTGGTTGTTTTCGCCTGACAAAGTAGTAACTATACTTTACTAGGTAAAACCCTAGAGAAAGTATAATCTTATTAATAATAAACTAAATATAAATTTATATAAGGACTAGAAGTAATAATAGAAGAATTAGTATAATAGGGAATAATTAAACTAAAGCTAAACTATTAAAGAACCCTTAGAGAACTACTTACTTAGTTATAACCTAAAGGAAATCTAGAAATTTTATATAGGCCTAAGAAAGTATATCTCTTTAATAATAGTCTAACTATATATAGGAAAAATAAGCCTAAATAAGTTCTTATTCTAGAGGAATATTCCTAGGGTAGTATTACCTCTTTATAGCTATAGCTAGGTAAAGGATAATTAGTACTATATTATAGTTAACTACTATAACTATAACTATATATAACTACTATAAAACTAGCCTAGTAATATATAGGAAGTAAGGCTAGCCTTAGATAACCCCCTAAAGGTAAGGTATATAGCTAAATAATTCCTTTATACTAGATAACTATAATATTATATACTTATATAGGATCTAGTATTTAACTCCTATAATTAAGCGCTAGCTCTAAGCTACTTCTAATATATAAATAATAAAAATATAAATAAGTCTAGGATAAAGCAAATAATATAGGTAAGTAAGTAAGTTAGAAATAGGGCTATAATATATATATATAAACTATATAAATAAATAACACTTTACTAGAATAAACTTTAGATTTCTAAAAATAAAAACACCTAGTATTATAACCCCCTAACCTACCCTTACCCTTTCTCTAAACTAAATCCTAGTTACTACTTACTTTTTCTCTAGAATAAGGATTTTATTTTCTATAATTTTAGCTTACTTATTTATAAGGAAAGTAGTAACTAAAAGCTAGTTTATTTCCACTACTTATATATCTAGGTAATATAACTAGAAAATAAGCTTATTATACTAGTCCCTAGAGCTAGCTTAGTCTAGCCCTATAGCTAAGGCACTTCTCTTCTTTTTATACTAGTTTTTAGCATAGAGTTTCTTAACTTAATTATAATAGTTAGCTAGGACCTAGGAAAGATAATAGTTAGAGCTAGTCTAGACCTAGAAATAACCTAAAACCATAGTACTTATATTACCCCTAGGGCCCTAGCTACTATTTTTACCTAAATATTAGATAACCACTAGTGCTTAGTCTAAAGACTAGCTAAATTTACCTAGGGATAGATTAGCTATAGAAAAGACTTAGAATAAAGGCGTATAATACCTTTATATAAGTATTATTCTAGATTTAATAATTAAAATATGCTTATATTAATAACCCTATTTTAATCCTATTAGATTTGCCCTTAGGCCTAAACTAAACTAGAGCAAAATATACTAATAATAGGCTAGCACTAGTAGCTAGGTATTCTAATTAACTATATCTTATAAGATATATATTAAATCCCCTAGGGTTTACCTAATTACACTAGATTAAATATAGAATAAACCTAGAATAAGGCTAGGAGAACTTACACTTATCCCCTTAGCTTAAGCTTACTAAAGCTACTTTATAATAAAAGACTTCCCTAGGAAAGCCTCTAATATTTTAATATCCTAGGTAAATTAAAACTAGAATTATATAGAAATTAGCAAACTTATAGAGTTTAAAGTAATAAATAGTAATATTATATTAATATTACTTTATTCTATAGTAATAAATTAGTAAATAACCCTAAACTAACCTAGGATAGCTTTAAGTAGCTTTATAGAGAAAAAGAACCTATAGAAAGTTTAATAAAAAAAAAGAAAAAAAGCCTAAATCCTATAGAAAAGAGAACCTCTCTTATACTTATAAGAGAGAGAGAGGGGATAAATTAAAGCTATAGCTTAAAAAATAAAGTATAATAATATAAAAAGTTAAGAGAATAACTAAAGATTAACTTAGGCCTAGGATTACTTATAGTTTAAGTTAAGATTACCCTCTCTCTATAGCTTATAAATATAACTAGGTGCTCTAACTTTATAACACATATAGGCTAGAGATAGGCTAGAAATAACTAAAAAGTAAGGCTATAAAAGTATTTATATAAAAGTAAACCTAAAGTAAAATATCTTTATAGATTTAATTTTACCTTACTATAAGGTAAAATAAGGTAACCTAGGGTAGTAGTAAAATAGACCTAATCTTACACTAGCTAGGGATAAAAGACTCTTATTATAGTATTTTTCCTTTGTTTTCTCTTTTTAGATAAAAATTTCTATAGGATAAGGCTAGCGTAAGCTAGTAATAAATACCTATAATAGGTAATAATAAGAGTGGCATAGACCTAGATTAGGGCTAGCGCTAGCTAGCACATAGATATAGGAGGGTTTTTTCTCCTTATTAAGGGTTTTCCCTTCTAACTTAGTAGTAGGAGTACTAGTACTAGCCTTACATAAAGCTAGCTAGTGTATATTATATATATAGCTTAATTAAGCTATAAAAAATAAGTTTAACTTATTATTAAAAATAAAAACAAGACCCACTTTTAAATTATATATTATAATTATAATAATAACTATAATAACTCTAAGTACCCTTATTATAATTAGTTAAACCTATTTATAGAAGTTATACTAGAGTCCACTTTTAAATAATATACTATTTTTATTATAAGAGCTTTAATAACTCTAATAACCCTTATTATAATTAGTTTGACCTATTTATAGAATTAGAATGAGGACCCACTTTTATTTAATATACTTTAATTATAACAAAAGTTCTAATAACTCTAATAGCCCTTAATATAATTAGTTTAACCTATTTATGGAACTAGACAGACTCACTTTTAAATTATATATTATAATAATTATAATAATTATAATAACTCTAATAACCTTTATTATAACTACTTAAACCTATTCTTAGAAATAATACTAGGACTTACTTTTATTTTATATATTATAATTATTGATTTTCAATTTTTTTTTTTACGTCATTGGTTATAGCTAATCCATCTGATTTTTTATAACACAATTGCTAGCAATACCTAGCTAGTAAAATAATTAATAACTAAATACTTAAATCCATAGTAATAAATAAGCTCTAAGGTTATAAATATAAGGGGCTATAAGATTAGAGTAAACTTTATAATAAACTTTATAGCTATATTAGCGTAAGATATAGTTATAATTTATAACTATAGTTAAACTTAAATTTATTTAAGTTTTACTTATAGTATAAATTAATATAATTCCCCCTTTCTTTATAACTATATTTATTCTATCTCTTTATATCTCTTCTATCTTATAGCTTATTACTTATGCTTTAAAGCTCTAAGGTAAACCAAATATAACCCATCCTCACTTGTCTCCAATTCGATTCGAATCGCTAGGTAGGTTTGGCGTCACTAATATATTATAATTATAATAAAAGTTCTAATAACTCTAATAGCCCTTAATATAATTAGTTGAACTTATTTATAGAATTAGAACTAGGACCCACTTTTATTTAATATACTATTCTTATTATAAGAACTAAAATAACTTTAATAACTTTAATAACCTTACTTTTAGTTAGTTGAACTTTTTTTAAATATAATACTAAGGCTTGCTTTTTAATAATATATTATAATTACTATAATTAGTATTACTAATTTACTATAATATAAAATAAATATAAAAGAGAAAAGAATTTTATTTTCTTAATGTTTTAAAAAACCTTAAAATATTATATAATTATAAAGTCTAGCTTTTTCTATAGTAATTTACTTATACTTACTAGTATTTATATTTTATTTATTTATTAGTTATTTATTTTTAATTAAACTTTAACACTAATAATATTATAAGTAATATAAGTAATATTAGTAATATAAGCTAGTATAAGCTATGTTAAGCTATTCTAAGCTATTCTAAGCTATTCTCAGCTATTATAAGCTATTATAGGCTATTGTTTCTAAGTTTATTAGTAGTTTATTTCATTTAATAACTTTAGTGTAAGGTTTTTTTTTAAATAAGTAATAATAATAATTTATAAAAATACAAAATAATTAATAGAAATAGTAAATAATATAATAAGAAGGTTCTTATTTAAGTTATATTAGTAAAATAAAGTATTAAGTATAATAGTCCTTCTATAAAGTTATAATTTTATATATAATCCTAGTTATAGTAAAATCCTTAAAAAAGTATAATATTATAAATTATATAACTAATTAAGTAAAATAGGTAATAATAAAAGCTCCTATATAACTAGGGTTCTTTTAATCTATATAATAAGCTAAGTTAATAAAAAGTCCCACTTTTCTTTTACCTAACACTACATTTATAGTGTTTATAGTTAGTGTAGTTTAAGAAAAGAAATTTGTAATATATTGTATTATAGTTTTTTTTAGCTTGTAGTTAGTGTAGTTTATAGTATAGTGTAGTTTGTAGTGTAGTTACTACACTACACTACAAATACTACACTACACTACACATTGTAGTGCAATACTCTAGCTATAACCAATGACGTAAAAAAAAAATTAAAAATCAATAGTAAATAAAATAATAAGAAGGTTTTTCTTTAAGTTATATTGGTAAAATGAAGTAATAAGTATAATAGTATTATTAAAAAGGTATAATATTATAAATAACCCTAGTTATAGTAAAATCCTTAAAAAAAGGTAAATTTTATAAATTATATAACTAATTAGGTAAAATAGGTAATAATAAAAGCTTCTATATAACTAGCTTTCTTTTAATCCTTATAATAACTTTATATAATAAAAAGGCCTACTTTTTTTTTACTAACACTACAAGAGAAAAAAAACTATACTACACTACACTATAAAAAAAAATACAATACACTAACTATAAGAAAAAAAAAACTACAATACAAATACAAATTTTTCCTAAAAACTACACTAACTATACTATAAACAATATTCTGCCTATAACTAAAGACCCTAAAGACCTTAAGGACTAAGCTAAATCCCTAATTAAAGAGATTATAGCTAATACTTTAACTAAAACCTTAATTAAAGAGATTATAGCTAATACTTTAACTAAAACCTTAATTAAAGAGATTATTACTAAGGGGATACTAATTAAAGCATTCCCTACAGAGAAAGAGATCTAATAAGCTACTAAACGTAAAGATTATCAAGACCTTAAAGATTAATAATAAGCCGTTAAATCCGAAGATTATTAAGAGTAACCACATAAAGATTATTAAGACCTAATGCCTACAGACCTAATGCTTACATGCGATATTAAATAATGCTTTAAGATAGAAAGCCATAAGAGAAATAACACATTATAAACGTATCTATCGCAAAGGCATATATCGCATACGCACATAAGATTATTCCTACCTATCACGGTTAATTTAGACTATTGGCATTAAGGAGGCATAAGACTCTTAAGCTCTTTATCCACGAGACCCTTACCCTCAAGACCTTTAAGACTCTTAAGACCTTTAAGACCCTTAAGGCCCTTAAGACCTTTATTAACTTAAGCGGAGCTATGATTTAGGTTAAAGGCTAGATAATAAGATTAACTGGATGACGAGACTAACTGACTAGAAGAACTAACGACCAAGCCAATAAGAGGCTTGCATCTATTATTAGTATTCACTTGTGTTCATTTTGATTTTTATCGCGTTTTTAAGCCCTTTAATCCGTAGATTAATTTAACCTATAAGGTTAGGTTAGGAGGAAGGGAGGATTAACTAGACTAGATTAAGGTAACTAGGTTAATTAGAATGACTAAGGCTATGCTAGCTAATAAGAACCATGGATTCCTATAAAGGGATTCACTTATATACACTTTCCTTTAATCCGATTTTTATTACGTTTTTAAGCTCCTTTAGCCACAAAGAAAAGAGAGACTACTAGTATAGCTTCCTTTAGACCTTTAGATAATAAATAGTCTAACTATAGCTAAAGAGTAAAGCTACTAAAGGAATGCGCGTAATGCGATTAGCTATATCGCAAGCTACCCTACACCGTTTATAGTGGTATTACACTATAGCCTTACTTTTCCCCCTTTTTCGCTTACCTTCGCTCCTAGCTAGATTTCTGTTAGAAGCGCAGAGGTCAGAGATAGGATGTTTATTAAAGCAAGTCTTTAGAGAACCTTTAGGCCATGCGAATAACAAAGAGGCTAGCTAGCTATAAGATAGCTATATGCTTATAAAGTAAGGTATTTATTAAAGACTATATATATTATTAGTACTAGGTTAGAGATTAAAACCTTTACGCACTTACCCCTAGCTAGTATCTATCTAGTAGTAACTGTGATAGTCTTAGCTATCACTTCGTTTACAACCTTTTAGTGCAAGCCGTGACAATTTCTCTCCTTCTCCCTCTTCTCTTCTCTCTTAGTTAATTAGCTATTATCATTAACTTCATTGAATTTAACCCTTTTACGTGTGCACTAGTGCCCCTGTTCCTTGGTGGAACTAACAACTATAATTAGTATAATAATTACATGTAATTGTGTAATTGTAATTGTTAATTTGTAATTGTAATTAATTTGTAATTGTAAAGTCTATCTTGTAATTAATTGTAATTGTAGTTGTAGTTGTAATTGTAGTTGTAGTTGTAATTAATTGTAGTTGTAATTAAATACAATCCTCTGGTAAAAGCATAGTATATTTTATATGAGTAAATTATATTTCCTTTAGTATAGGTACTTAGTTATTTAAACTATAGTTCAAACCCTCTTATAGGGCTAGTTAACTTAATCCATGCCCTTATTTTAACCCTAGCATCGCGGTCTGACAGAATGTGACCAATGGAGCCGCAAGTTAAAATCTCCTTAAGCGTGTGAAAGCTTGTGGAGTCACGTTAACTAGGGTCTGTATGTATCCAATTAGATAAAAGTAAACTAAAGATACATAAAGACCCTAGTTAAGTTAACCCACTAACGTGTGATCTAGGTTACGTAGTACTAAGCCACCCCAATTAGGCATTGTGTGGTAGGTCCTTACATGAATTCTAATAACTACTAATTAGCTTAAATTCACTACGTAAATCGTTAATAAGGCACTAGACGCATAAGCAGCTAATTAGAAAAATCCAAGTGTAACCACACTAGACTCATTTAAGCATGTGCTTTGATTAGCAGCTAGGCTTTCTTCCTAGCGAATTAGCGCTAATCTTAGCCCTAACTCTAACGAATCAGAGCCCGCTAAGTTATTGATAGGCCCACCTGCCACACCTAGCGCTATGCCTAATTAGGGTGGCTTAGTGCTACGTGACCTGGATCACACGTTAGTGAGTTGACTTAGCGTGACTCCACGAGCTTTAACACGCTTAAGGATATAGGGACCTCTAAATGCACATCTGTCCTTTTTTAAATGCGCATTTACCCTTAGTCCTAAAACGAAAGGATAACCCACTTACCTATCTTTACTGTGGCTTGCGTCTGTTAATTTTTACTATTAACTAAGATGCTTATTTCACGCAATATTTAAAAAGAGAAAAGACTTATTATTATTACGTTACATTGCGTTATAAGGGCCTTATGATAAGTTATAACAAAAAGGAAGAAATTGCAAGCGTTGCATGTTGCAGTGAGCTGCCTATTTTTGCCACTAAAGAGAGCTAGTATATTTAGCAGGGAATTAGGTAGAGAGGTACTTCTTCCGTTTTAGGACTAAGGGCAGATGCGCATTTAAAAAAAAAGATTTGCATTTAGACGTCCCCATTTTAGGGGGTTGCTTCAGGTCATGTGACCCCGCGTTGGCAAAAATCTAGCTGCCAACCTGTACAGATTCCACCAGACCAAACTGGAAGGATGCTCTGCCAAGTCCATCAGCAACCACGAGGCCGCTCTGTATTCGCCATGATTCAACACACGCGACCGTTGTTCGTGTGCTGGAACTGTACAGCTCGAGGTCGTGGCACGTCGAGCGAATTCCGTACTGGCGTCCGGGGAAGCTTCAAGGTCAACCGCAGTTTGCCCTTAAGAGTTAGTTCCAAATGATGTAAATTACTACCTACATGTTGCTCACCAAATGTCGATTCTTGTAGAGATGTGCTACGACGCAAAGCTCCATACGCTCTTCTCCTTCGTTTGGGAATACCAACATCCCACTATCACAAAAAGACAATGTCGATGGATCCACGGAACACGACTCTGGCGATAGCCTACCGATTCGCGAACGCCTCAGACAATGGTCTGGCACGAACGAGCTGATCGGCACAAGATTCATGCCTCCAGACGCATTTATATACGGGAGTATTGCAAACAATGTCAGTCGGACACAGTCTACTGGGTCATCTGACCTCGACCAGCTACGGTCAACGTCTGGGACCATGACGGAGGGAAGCAAAGGGGAGTCAGTGAACACGGATGCAGAAATCTCCATTGTGGGCTCTGACTCGAGGAGTCAAGGAGACCTGGTAGAGTTGAGGCAAGTTCAACTATAGCCTTTTTCTTCTCTCTCTTCCCTTTCATGGAAAACTTTTTTGCTGACCGTGAAGTAGGCAAGTCGGTTCCAGAGTTCCAGTGTTTGCCGTCTACCTGGGCTACTTTGGGGACAGAAATCATTTCTATGCTGTCAACGGCAAATGGATCACGAGCATGGGATTCCCTTCGCTATTCTCGGTTTCCAACTTTGCCACAGACGAAGAGTTGCGGCCTCTACTAGCGAAAATCCCCCAGAATGCTACTCCCGAACAATTCGATGAGCTACGTCGCAATGAGAAAGGGCCATCGAGAGAAGACGGCGTTGCCATCATTGGGAAAATGACCAGGTTTAGAACGTCAGCCGAGGCTATATATCAGGGCCACATGGCCAAGCTCGACGGGGCTCGTAGCTTGTTGTCGAGTACGAGAAGCGTGAATTACTTAAGTCTTTTCGAAATGGCGGACATTCTCCTACCAGCCAACCTCAAAGGCGATCAGGGGTTTTCTCCGCCGGCTCTTTATGCTGTCCATACTGCGTTGTCCCGAAACGAAGTAGGTTTCAGCCCTTTGAGCCCCTCTGCAGATTGTCATCGCCGAGATCATTTATTCGAAGTATTCCCGTCCAACCACACAAACGTCATCACTAAAATCGCCACGTGGGTGCGGGAGTACACCGATGCGAGCGCCAAGAAACTGCGACCCTTGAGTGCCAGCGAGCTGGAAGAAGTCGCTTTGGGCCGTTTCATTCTTCAGGCACAGGACGCGGTCTCAAGAAGCCGCCAGAGCCGAGACTGGACCCCTCACGGTATATTAAAGACGAGCCCCAGTGTCACGTTGCCGAAAGTTGACTGGTCCCCCTTAAGCAAGGATGTCATTACCTTCTTGGAGTGGTGGGCAAGCTACAATCTGTTCGATGCTGGATCTCGGTGCCATGCATATGGTGCGATGATCCTGAGATCGCTACATCTCTATGATGATACACCTCTGGACCAGAGTGCAGCATGGACACTCCTCCAGGAGATCGGGCTTATTGCGCCGTGGGAAATCCCATCTCGCTACAGGGTTCGATTTCCAGGCACGACAATTGACAGAGGAGGTGGCATCACACGGACACCACCAAAGAACCTGAAAACTTCAACGAGACCTGACATTGCCGGTGGAGCCAGAACATCAAGGGAGGGCTCCGCAATCTTCTGCATTGATGCACCATCCACGACGATCATTGATGATGGTATTTCATTGGAGCGCACTGATCGGCCAGATGAGTTCTGGATTCACGTACATGTGGCTGATCCTGCGTCAGCGATTCATCCCGATTCGGAGCTTTGCAAGTTCATGGAGCTTATCCCCATGAACATCTACCTCCCTGGCCATTTCCAGGCCATGCTTCCATTGGACCTGGGCGAGGACGGTCCCAAGGACCGCAAATCAGAAAGTCTAGTCAAGCAGTACTCACTTCGTCCCGGAGCACCGGCACTCACGTTTAGTGCACGGGTAAACGAGTCCGGCGACATTTTGGATTATCGGATTGAGCCAAGCACTCTGAACAACGTCACCTACTTGGATCCCGAAGACGTGTCCGAGTTTTGCGGAGAAGAAACACCACCAACGGTAGCCACGGAGATCACGGAGGCGTTCAGTTTCGAAGTTGGCATCCCCCCTGGCAGTTCTCCTACAGCACCCAATCGTCCCATGACAAGCACACAGGCTCTGGATGAGTCAAGCAGGGCCGAAATATTAACGCTGAATCGCCTCGCGCAAGCAATCAAGCAAAAAAGATTAGCAAAAGGGGCATGGCCGTATTTTTTCCCGAGGCCATCGGTTGAAGTCTCGTTCCACGAAGCGATCCCAGAAGCAGAAGCTGCAAAGGGAGCTACGTTGTTCCCACCAGACCCTTACATCAAGGTCGGCCAAGAATCTTCGAGCGGCTGCTCCGTTGTATCGAACACCATGGTTCTGGCTGGAGAGATTGCGGCGCGGTGGTGCTCAACTCGCGGCATCCCCATTCCGTACCGCAAGGATGCCAAGTCAGCAGAGAACCTCGAGACAGCATTGGAATACGCCACGAAGAAAATCTATCCTCTTATCCGTCAAGGAATTGACGCCTCCGCGAGTCACCGCCAAGAGCTATCTCGATTGACGGGAGGAATCCAAATATCTACAGAACCCGGTCCATACTTTCTTCTTGGGCTAGATATGTACACCAAAGCAACTTCGCCTCTCCGCCGATTCTCAGACCTTGTAGTGCACTGGCAGGTTCACGCCGCTCTAGCCCGCGAGCGAAAGACCAATCGCATCATCGATCCTTCTGTCGATGATGTCGATGAAATCGTCCCCTTCAGCACAGCATCACTCTGTGAGATCCTTCCCCTACTGCACATGCGCGAAAAGATGGCCCGAACCGTCGCTCGCGGCACACTCGACTGGATTCTCATCGCCCTCGTGCGCGCGTGGCGCTTTGAAGGAAAGGCACCGCGCACGCTACGATTTACAGTCGCATCACGCTGGCGACAAGGCCTCCTGGGACACCTGGACATGTTCGACCTGAACGCCGCGATGGACATCAACAACCTCAGCGGATGCCGCCTCGTCAAGGACGTCCAAGTCGGCGACGAGTTCGAAGTCGAACTTGCCGATGTGAATGTGCACTCGCGGCAAATCCTAGTCAAGGCACTACGATATCTCGGCAAACCTGCATCGTCATAAGCATTCATTCATTGGCGGTATTGCATTGCCGTCCGAAGGCGAAACAGTATAAGCAGCGCCAAAAGTCGATTTCAGAGGATTTAATAATGGAGGCGACTGACATGACCACCTGACATCGCCTCCCACGATGTGGGGGGGGCCTCCAAAAAGGTCGAGTGGATTTATTGCCGTCGTCGTCGTTGGTGTGTAATTTGCGAGACGCCAACAAAGCCAACAAGTGTGCGGCCTGGTATTACTTTCGAAACCACGCGTCAATCCCCACAACCCCAAGTACCGGCGCTCCGGGCCCGACCGTCGGCGACCCTAACCCACCGCAGTCTCCGCTCTCCGCTGGCCGGTCCCCCGCATTTTCCTGTCCATCGGCCCACGACTGCAGGGTTCCCTTCTTTATCCCCGACGATGGCACCGGA
The DNA here is from genome assembly GCA_003814445.1 of Epichloe festucae Fl1. Taxonomy (NCBI): domain Eukaryota; kingdom Fungi; phylum Ascomycota; class Sordariomycetes; order Hypocreales; family Clavicipitaceae; genus Epichloe; species Epichloe festucae. The sequence goes on along the minus strand of CP031387.1, from coordinate 2,436,910 downwards.
AGGGGGGGGTCGCCAAAGACAAGACAGTCGCACTCGTGAAAGCCGCCTTTCATTCTGCGTCATAAGGGTCCGTCATCATGTCGCTTCGCTTCGTCGTTTTCTTTCTAGGCTTGTATTAGCCAGCACGTCCACTTTCCCCCTCCTCTTCCATTGGACTGGGACCATGTATTCTTTTGCAGGCGAATACGGAGTACTTGCATACACAAAGCGCAACTCACTTGTAAAATTTTACCTTGTACCAATAGATACCTTCGCGAAATAGAGTCCCTACATCAGTCGCGCACTGGGCATCATCGCCCCCTAACTTACTCAGTTGCCTTGTCGTGGAACTGAGACCCAGGTCGGATCCATCATGTTGTTCTAGACGCCACCACGTCACTTTCACTTTGAGTCTTGACACCATCTTTTGCTAAGTGACGGTTTGTTTCCACACAACTTTTAATTTGCTCCGTTTGCATTTGCCCATCTACTATGTACAGTCGTTGCAACAATGCGCCTCAAACGCAGAACCCGTGCGAAGCCGATCCGATCATTTGTTTTTCCGTTAAACCCGAAACCCCTTTTCCCATTTCCCAGTCTCGATGACAAAGGAGTGCAACATCAATAAACCTCGCCGAGGAAAACCAGTACATCCGTCCGTCCGTCCGTCCGTCCGTCCAGGCTTGTTTTTTTTTTGACACACACCAAAAGTGCCCAAATAGCAATAAGAAAAAGAATATTAACAAACAAATGTAACAGTTGCAACGCCGCGGCCGTGCTGTGTCCCCAACCATGGTCCATGACCATATTTCCCTTTTGGTCTTGTTCCATCGGTCCGTGTTTGTCCGACCCTTCCGTGACATAAAATCAACGGACTTCCTCATGAGGATCGGAAAGGACAGAGCTAGTAATAAACAGACGAATAATGTATGCTTCTAGCAGTTTGAAAAATAGGGCTGAGGGCGCTTTTTGGACAGAATATGCATCATTTTGAAAAGGTAAAAAGAAAATACTGTGCTTGAAACAAAATGAAAGAAAAAAAAAGGCGCTTCAAGTCGTGGAGAATCATGAATTCTCGCGAAGTTATCTCGACACAATTTCGAGAGATTGGTGAGCCGATGTAGCAGATGTCGGGAGTCACGGAGAATTTGAGCAAGCCACCATCAGCCACCATCAGCGGGGTGGCCTTTTTGGAGCATTGAAACATTGAGGAGGAAATGAAGAACCAGTATGCCAGAATTTTCCAAAATGCAGCTTATAAAAGTCGTAGAAATTGCCCCGAAAGGTTTGTGTAGGCGCCGACTTCCGGGCCCTGTTGATGGATACGTTGCAGTATTCCGAGACTGCGTTTACTTTCTCCATCCAACATTCCATATGACATGAGCAATGTCCCGTGCGGTGTTGACCGTGTCAATGACTCGGCCAAAAATGCCATCGCCAGCAGCAGCTTCACCTTCCTCGCATGGCATGAACATGCCCGATGGCGTGCGCCGCATGCCCACTGGCTCATCCGTCAAGCTTCCTCCGGATGGTGATCGATGGAGGCCACCTCCGCTCTGACTGGCCGACGGTGATCGCCATCCCGTACTAGATGTCAGACTCCCATCGCCAAGACCATCATCGTCCTCCTCACCGAAGAAGAATCTAGAGGAGTGCTTGGTGGGACGGAGAGTTTCCTGGGATGATGAGGGGGAAATTATAGGGCTTCGATAGACCCCTGTGCTGTGCTTCATTGCGGTCTCTTGTGATTCAGGTGTATCCTTGCGATATTTGAGAGTGGTAGAGGGAAGTTTGGCAATGATTTTCCCTTCTGAGGTGGTGGGTTTCTTACTCTTCCTTTTAGATGATGACGCGGTCCGCTTTTTGGACTTGACACGTCTCATCATGACGCCACCGTCTTCCGAGTCACTACCGTCGCCGAGATGGCCTTGGTCGACATCGTCCTCATCTTCATCCTTCATGTCGATGGCGATGCATTGCTCCACTTGCTCATTGAAGTGGATATGCTTGCGCTCCGGGAAGGGAGAAGACACGTTGGAAGAGTCCGTCGATACTGCCAACGAGCTGTTGGTACCTTGGCTTCCCCTTCTTGAAGAGAGAGGATATGTGACGTAGTAGTCAGTAGTCGATTTGTCCGTCTTGTGCTTCAAGACGCCACGGGTTTCTTGTGCCTGGACGGCAGCCGTGGCTTGCTTCAGTAGAGAGGCAGAAACGAGCGACCTCTGCAGCATGATCTCGGACATGCTTCGCTTCTTCAAAATTGGCTTCTTGTTCAAGTTGACAAGCGAATTTATGTTGGACAGTGCTACACGCGAAGGATCAGTTCCAGTGGGGTTCAAGCTCTTCGCCCCGCATTGCAATGGTCCATATAGCCAAGTGACATCGCAATCTTTCAGCCTGTAGTCGTATTAGAAATCAAACATGGCATTGCAGAGACAGGCCGAGCCGGGGTGTGCGTGTATTTTGTACGCACCAATTTAGCTCTTCGGGAGAAATTGTCTTGAGGTTATTTCTGGCCTTCATCCATGTCCTCCAAGAAGCATTTTCCAGTCTGGCACTGTTGGCGAATTCGCCCCTTTTTGAGATGATGTATCTCCAAGATGACCATATGTCTTCTTCTTTCCAGTCATGTGATAGGTAGTCAACTTGTCGGGACGGTCGGCTTGACACAGCCGTGTCGTCTTCGGCATGTTCAGTAACCTCGGGAGTGTCAGGACCGGACGTAAGACCAGAGCTGCCCGGGTCAACGGGAGAGACCGAGTACGAATTGCCAGTCTTGGGACTTGGCGGGGGCTCTAAATGATCGTCGGGTCGAAACTCGGGATGTAAGTAGAACTTTTCTTGGGAAAGTAGTGGCAGGCTGAAGTGATCTTCAGGACTCTCGTCGAAGCCTAGGGTTTCGTCGAAGTCGGATGATATCGACAAGTTACTGGCAGGAGTAGAGGAGAAAGAGGCATCGGTAGATTCTGCTTGTGTCGTTGGCGGAGAGGAGGGAGCTGAGGAGATGTCGAATGCCGCGTACGAATCAGAGGGTTGATGGTAGGGGTTCGATAAATGTGAAGTTGGAGTGGAACGGAACGCAGAAGGGTGGCCAAAGCTTAAGTGAGATTGTGAGCGCCGTAATGATGAGGAGAAGTAACTGTCTTCCTCGGTGGAGAGGACGGCCGCCATTGTGATGGATGACTATGGCTATCAAATTGATAGGTGCAGGCGCAGGCGTGGGGAGCGACGCCGCGAGGACTAGAAGTCGGCTTCGCACAATCAGCAACTCATGGATAACGTCGCCGAGTCCGAGACAAACCGAGGATGCCCGAGTTTTATGGCGACTTGCAGCAATGGTCCGCGGGCATGCCGCCACGGCTCAGTCAATTCTTGATGTGGTGATGGTCGGCGTCGGGTTGCCGATCAGGGATTTTGGTGTAACTGTGGCAGAGGCCCTGTATGTAGATAAAAGGTGGGCAAAGGTGGGCTTGCAGCGCTGCGATGCAGGTAACAAACAGGCAGAACAGGTGCTCGGCTGATAAGAGAATGCCACCTCGATGCGGAGTAGATGAAGAGGCTGTTGTGCAAAGGCAAAGACCCCGGATCAAGCTTGGGTGAGTTCGGAGTACGGAGTACGCACGGATTGTTTCGAGTCGGCTGGCGCGCAGACTGCGTCTTTATTTTGTGGCCCGCAGTTTTTGCTGGTAGATTGTTTTGAGGAGAAGGGAGAGTGACCCGACTGCGGAGAGAGCAGAGTTTTGAGGCAAAGGCCGGATGGTATGTACTGAATGGCGGATGGCGGATGGCGGATGGCGGATGGCGGAGAAGAGAGAAGAGAGAAGAGAGAGAGAGACAGAGACAGAGAGAGAGAGAGACAGAGACAGAGAGAGAGAGAGACAGAGACAGAGAGAGAGAGAAAAAAAAAGCAAGACGGACCGAAAAAGCGCTAGTAAATGGAAGTAGCGTGTGTGCGATGGAGAATTACAAGAATTGGAACAGAACACACAAGGCGTGGTTCTACGTTTCAATCAAGGAATCACTCGCCAACAAGCAAGGTCTAGCTAGCTAGCTACTAATCCGTAGGTACGGAAAACTCGGTGCGTTTCGACGGAGGTACGAGGAGGGTACGAGGGTACAAGAGTACAAAAGTTCGAGGGTAGGCGCGTCCTGCATTGCCACTTCCCGCTCCTAGTCCGTACTATTTATTTATTCCATGTAATCCGTAGCCGGTTTCCCACCACTCCGTACGGATCCGTCAGCCACCAGCCACCAGCCGCATCCAGTCAGAGCTGTCTCGGCAGGGCTCTGGTCTCTGGCCTCTGGCGCTAGCTTGTTAATGATAAGCAAGCAGTAATACAACCCACTGTACTCCGTAGTGCTGGGCCGATGCATGCAGAGGGAGAGGAAGGCACCACCCAGGTCCAGCCAGCCAACAACAAGACGGCGCCAGAAGCCAGACTGCAGACTGACAACAGTGACAAGCGTCCAAACCACCAGTCGAGGCGCCAGGCCATCCAACTCGTGGACGGATCGGCGCTTAGACTGCAGTGGCTAAGTGAAGCGAGACTCGTCCCTCATTGAAGCGGTATTTGCTGTGCCTGTCTTGGCCGCATCGTGCTCCCCCATCAATCGATCAATCGCACCACTCAGAATGGTCCAACAGCCCCTTCCGCATCTAAGTTTAACAGGCCCATCGCTTCACCGGTGAGGCGAGAACGCCAGCCATCTTGTGTAGAGAACGATCTCGTCGACGTCGTCTCCCGTCACGTTATCTCCCGCTGTATCGCACGAATAAGCAAGCCATCTACAGTCCCCCAGCCCAACCCCGCCAGCCACGTCCCTAGTCCATTCAGGCTCTCCATAGTGGCCAAGGACAAAGAAAAGAAAACAGAATGTGTACAAATTAGCATGGCTTGAAAAGCTACCGCCTCTTGGAGCTGGCTGCCCTTGGATTCCCCAGGAGGAGGGGGAAAACAAAGTATACAGTCTGACTTGTGTTATCTCGAACCATATCATCCTATCGGCATTGGACAAGCTCGAACGATGGATTCTCACCTACACAATCATGGGTTTCCCACCGAGAGCCCGTTGGTTGCTGGTCCGTCGTTCCTCTTATCTTCAAAATCGACTGGTACGCAGGCATAAGCTTTGCTCAAGTCGTGTTCGTCGTCGCAATCTCCACACAATACGCTTCAGTGACAATTAATTGCTGCCTTTTCACGTCCCCACATGCGCATTATTAGTGACGAAAGAAACGCAGAAATGCCAGCCGTAGATGCTCTGAGCCCTCGTCTGTAAACGTCACCTCTGCACAGGTTCATGGAAATGATCCCCTATGAACCCAAATTGAGGATGACGAGCCAAGACAAACCCAATGTGGAGCCAAGACGTGGACAAATCAGTCGATGAGTAATAGGACGGAGTAATCCGTACATTTTGGCGGCACATGGAGTTGTCTTTGTGCCAAGTCCATACGCGGAAAGGGGCCCGACGAGACAGGAGCAAAGACAGAATGGCATGAAATTTTACAGTCGTGGTTGGTCGGAATCGAGCGCATTAGGCTGTCGCTGGTGGTGGTTGCAGTGCATTAGATTCGATGGTGTCAACCCCCTCAAAACATGTCCCCATCGTGTTTCTCAGATAGAAAGCAGGTGCTTTGCCTTACGGCATCTTCCTGTGTCCGCAGTAGTTGAAGGGGCCGACCGAGGGCTGCAGCTAGTGCTCAATTAATAGCATCAGACCTGCAGCAGCCCGATCATTTGCTCGCATGCCTCGCAAGCGTATACTAGCCATATGCTCGAATGGTCGGTGAGGTGGTCGCCTTCGCCAGTTGTGTGGTGGTGATAATCATGTTCACAACAATTGCACAAGACAGTTTGTGGAATGGCATGGTTATCGCAGATGCAGAGCCCAAAGTGTGTTATTGTAATAAAATCTCCATCCGGATAGGGACACGTCAGAGGCCGGAACGCGATGCCCGCAGAAATCCGAGCCTGCAAACAAGAGGATCAATCCGGCAGCTTCCAGTTGGTCGCGGTGTTTTATGGAGTGCAGAGTCCAGAAGAGAAAATATCAGAAAATATCGGGAGGGTTAGGTGATGAACTGAATTGTGAACTGCATGCTAGAAAACATGTCGCGGGTACAACGGAACACACGAGCCCCTCCTCAAATTACTTTCTAGTGTGAGGTGGTTGTAGGAAGAGACGGGGAAGGGGAACCCTTGCAAAAACACGATGGCTCCTTCCACGAGATAATGGCTTTTGCGGGGTCCGCAAACTCTGTTTCCCTTCAATTCCCTCTGGCATTCTCCGATGAACTTCTCCGCGCGGATGACACCTCTACTCACTGCTCGATGCCATCAGGCTCCTTACTTCCTGCGTTCATCAGTACAGCAACTCAAGCTGCCATTGTTATCCTCTTTGAATTTACTGTGCCCGCGGCAGCAGCACATGCATTGGGCGTTGGGCGTTGGAGCTGGTTTTTTTTTTTCTTCTGCCCTCCACTTTGCTCGCAGCCACTGGATCAAATAAATCAGCTTCTTTCGGCGTGGGATGCTGCGGGCGCACTGCCCGGAACCGCGTGGGGACTTTTCCTTTTGACTGATGCTGATGAGAGGGCAGCAAATTCTGGGCAGCCCATCCGACGCTCTGCAGAACCAGGGTCTTCTAGCATGTCAAACATTACCTGAACCCACTGTACACGGCCATATATAACTTCTGTGCTTCTCGCCATCGCCGGCCGAAAGGGGTGTCTTCGACGAGCTCAATATTCTATACCAATGGCAATGACCTGTCTTCGACGCGATGGCATAGTTCTTATCACCGTTGCTGCCGATCAGGTTGATTAAATCATACATTCCAGACACCACGAACCCGTGCTCTCACAAACGCGCTCTGCCTTTGTGTCTCTGGTTTTTGTTGTTGCAATATCAGCGAGACGCGTCATTACAAGCTGCCGCGTAAATTCTAGCAACGAAAACAAGAAGCAACGTTGTGGAAGCCACTTTTGATCTGTCTCGGTTCAAGAGTGCAGCGCAGGGCACTAGGTGCCCTGCCTCACTAACACCTTCAAGTTTATCAGGCCTCACTAACACCTTCAAGTTTATCAGTGTAGCAGAACAGGCCCGCCGTCAATCAGCCGTTGATCGGCAACTAAGAAAAACTCGTCTCAGAAGTTCCTTCTCAACTTGAACTTGGGAGAATGGCCGCCGTGGCTAAGCCTGGTGCAAATACAATGCAGCCATTTTGGAGACTAGTAGAAGAATAGGGTCACAGCGTGTGGTGGTGCCTGCGGCGAAGGAGTTGGTTGGTATTATCTTCGGAGATTTTACTAGCTTTACTGGTGGAGATATCAGGCAACATGTCGAATATTTCGCATACTGACTTCTCTTCTTGGTCCTGCCGAAAAAAAAAATGGCTTAAATGTGCGAGCGGGGGACGATGAAACATGATTTCTATTAGAGACGGAAGAAGAAGAAACGGCCTTGCACAACGAACAGCGACGTCTGCTTGTATTACCGCTTCTCGTACGCTTACCGCTTCTCGTACGCTTCCCCTGCACATCGCCATCGCCATCGAGCTTCGGTTCCGCCATCCCGCCATCCCGCCATTGAACTGCATCGAGATCCACAGTGGATGTGGATGAGATAAGGCAAGACTCCGAGCTTCATCGACCCGCTTCGCCCGTATCCGTCTCAACCGGGCCGTCTTCAGTTCTTCTGAATTGTGGAGACAATAAGCTAGCTACCACTTCACATTCCACAGCCTACGGAGGGAGTAACCAGACTCTTCACATTCCAGAGAGAGCGGCAGCAGGGCAGGTCTCTCTAGTGCTATGACGAGCTGCCACCGTGGTGCCCTCCTGTGCCTCCTATTCGGATTGGATCTCGACCTTGAAAAGCTCTTCATCTTGGCAGACGAGGGGATAGACAGACCTTGATGGATGTGTGGAACGCATCTTGCGACGCATCTTGCGGATGCATGTCAGGCAAAATAAGGGTGGAGAAGCGCGCAGCCAAAAGTGCAAAGCACGTCAAGTCAAAGTCCGTTGGCGTGGTCAGTATTACTAATTAAGTTGTATTGACAAGGTCGTCGTCATCTAGACTTTTTAGCGCCAGTCTTATCACCTACGAACAACACTTCCCAACTTGGCTGTTCCTCCCGCGAAAAAAAAAAAATGCCGCTTGATAAAGCATCCCGACTTGTACATCTCTCTCGAATTTCATGACTGAAAATCAAGTAGCCACCTTTTTCTCACCTCGCAGGCGCGGCTGCAGGACCGATGTAACCACAGGCGTGATACTGATTTGGCAGCCTCTTGGAAGCTGCGGTTCTGTCTCTCTCTCGCATCCTTTTCTACGTGGTCGTTTTGTTACTGCTCGACCACCACTCCAACCGGACTTGTTGCCACGATCGCAAGCGTGGTTTTCTCTTTTACCGGGCGAAAGATGGTGATGGCTTGACGGCATGTAAAGAGGGGGGGCATGGGTTGATTGAATACCACGTGTCAATCCGTCCGAAAGCAGCTTTCCCCGACTTTGATCAGAGCATTCACATACAAAGCCTGCAATTTTGCATTCAACTTCGCATTCTTTGAGAATTTAAATGGGGCTTTGGGCCCAGCAAATTGCGTTATTTGGGCGTCATTCTGTCAACCTGTTGTATGAATGCTTGGACACGTCACCGGCCCCGACTGCAGAGCTCGGTCAGCGGCGACCATGAAAGAGGCCATCGATCTGGGCCAGCCTTGGGGGAAGAGTGGGAATTGTCCCAAGCCAAAGGGCTAAATCTCTTTGCACTTCTCCAGTTCCTATCACCCAGTCGTCATCTCGCACGAGCATTGATAGAACGACATCGTCCAACAGTGTCGAGACTCCTACCTGAGTCCAGGATAAGAAAGTATGAGATCCACGTATGCGACAAGAAGAAACGGGCGTCCACAGCAGAAGATAAAAGTCCTGCTCAGTGGCTGGACGTGGACGAACAATGACGCGTTCCTTCTTGGTTCCTCAAACACGCGGTGCGAAAGCCACGTCGCGGGGTAAACGAAAGGTTGCGCAGAACATCCTCTTTGCGGGGGCAACATCCCGAACCTCGTGTATAGCTACTTCTCCTTCCTTTTCTGCATCTCCCGGCTTGAACTGAACACCAATTTCGTTGTATATGCGTTGGCAAATATCGTCAAGAGGGGTCGCATCGTCAGCTTTGACGGCGAAGCAGTGCGCATGTATGAGCGGCAACCTGGTTTCCGTGTGTGGCGAAAACAGCTTCTCATGCCCATGGTACAGGCCCTTGAAATTGTGAAGAAACTCGAGCGCCGACGCTGGCAAGTTCATCACGTAGTGGGACACAGTAGGAGGCACGGGAATGCGAATCGGCTCAGGCCGCTTCTCTGGGGGCGCGCTTCGTGAGACTTTGGCGGGTTTGATGATGGCACAATCACCTCGCTGGGAGGCTTCAAGAACAAGATGGGCTGCTTGTTTGATGAAGTCGTGACCGTCTTCATTGAAAGGCTTGACGAACTCGGTGACCTTGTTTCTCTTGACAATCTCACTGAGATACTTGTAGCTCTCTGGATTCTTGTCATTCGCCCACACAAACACACCCTTCTTGCCAGCTGGGACAGCAAAAGGCCCAATTCCAGCCATAGCATCAGCGACCACCTCGCCGGGCTTGAACATGGTGCAGATTCTTTGATGCTCGGTTCCAAGCTTGGTGTTCCAGTACACCTTGGAATAATCAAACTTGAACACGCATCCTGCCTCGCTCACTTCCACGAGCATGTCATCGGGACCGGCGAGCACTTCGTAAGAAAAGGTGCGGAATTCACTTTCTGTGCCAACATTGTCAATCTTATTGATGACGGTGCGAATGTTGGGGTTCTTGTCGAGTATCACTTGGGCTATGATATATTTATAAGGCAGATACTGGCCCCTGATGTTCAAATGAGCTGTGGTCAATTTGTATCAGCGCGAGATGTCACGATTGATGTTGAAAAGATTGATACCTACCGACATGTCCGGCCGTGTTGAAGCCAACGGGAATCTCGCCATGCAGGTCCTCTGGAAGAACAGATCTCATCACATCAACTATGCAATGGTGTCGTTAGCAACGATAAGCCCACATCGTACAAAAGAGCCAACGTTACAAGAAGGGGGAAAAAAGAACGTGGGACTTGATATTTCTTACGATAACTCCACATGTCATACCCAATCGTCACTTCAAACGGCACCACTCTGACACCTCCCGTCCGTGACGCGTCTTTCAACTCATCACTCCAAGTCTCGGGTACTACAAGATGATCAGCACTCACTCGTCAGTCTCATCTCCCATCGTAAGCCTTCTCTTTTTTTTTATCGTGCCCCAAGCACTGACGGGACCGAGGGTTTTGAGTCATGCCACCAAAAGAAGGAAAATACACACGAACCTGAGGCCTTTAATCCAGGGTTCAAAATGATACATTTGCGTCCCTGCGCCGCCAAAGAACTGTCCGGATCCGCAGCAACCGGGTCAAATTTTTCCAGGAGCAAGATCTCCCTGGTCTTCTCCAACTGCTTCCTGTACTTGGAGATGAACTTGTTCTCTTTGACGCACGCGGCACTCGTGGGCAGACTCCGCAGGAACAACGACCTGTCAAGTGTTTTGAGAGCCCTGGCGGCGGCAGGGGCGCGGAAGAGGTTCATTTCCAGTTCAGATCGTTTGCTCTATGCTCGCATCATTAGATGTTGAAGTGGATGTTGGGATGAGAACAAAACGTGGATAGAAGCGTCTGCCAGCGATGGAAAAATTAGGGTGTGTCAGGGTGTGACGACTGACCTCCATGGCTGAGCAAAGAAATCCTGTTGCTACTCGGCTTCGTGTCGAGGACCTCCTAATAAACAAGTGTATTTTTGACACAAAAATTTTGCACACTCTCACTGACCGGAGCCCTTGACTGAGGAGCAAGGCTGATTGACGTGAGGTTGTGACAAGGGGCACCAGAGTGGGACCCACGGATAGTAAGGCTGTCCAATGATGGAGCGGGCGACTTCGTGATGTCACGACTTCACCCACGTACATTGTTCTTTTCACAATTGGCCAGAACACGCATCTTCACGCGAACACTCTACGAACCATCATTGACCCATTATTTCTCTCTTCCTATCATCACTCCGAAACTTAGTAGTAGACCCGTCGTTTTCATCCGCTCCCAACCCAAAGAAACGCTCTTCGCACCAGGCGCAAAGCCATGTCCAAGCGTACCCTAGACGCCTTCTTCACGTCACGGCCAAAACGAACACGAACGGAACGGGACAGTGCAGACCAAGATCACGTAAGTCATCATCTAGGCTCTTTTCAAAATGAGGATAAATAAATGTTGTCCAACTCTGAGCCATCTCCTGGGGGATTGAATCTGATGATATGCAAGCATGATACATCCCAGCACGCCGCATATCCTCACCCCATCACCAACCTCCCACCCTCACTAAGCAGGGAGCTATCCTCCCTCCCCGCACGCCCAGGCAGGCATATCAACGACCAGCCGGATCTAGACCTCCTCTACTTTGAGCCGTATATCCCCTCATACATGGCCAAGGACATGTTTGAGTTTTTGCGCGCCGAGCTCCCGTTCTACAGAGTAGAATACGACATCAAGCGAGGGGGCATCCAAACGCATATAAAAACGCCACGGTGAGCGCAGACCTGGAGCCTCTAGTAATGAGTTTCTTCTTCTCCTCATTATTCTCATGTACACATCTGTATACACGTGCCGTCTGCGTGTAAGCGTTGGTATTTTACTCCGGGAGATTGACTATTCATACCCCACCCACTAGATGGACGACGGTATTCGGCCTAGACGACACATCATGCTTCCGGGACGGCATCGTCACCGACAAAGCATCCGCCATGACAGCATGCGATAGGCGATACGAGCGATATCCTCCGCGCCCCATGCCAAAGTGCCTCGATGACCTGCGCGCGTCCACGGAGGCAGCCACGGGGTGCGTGTTCAACTTCTGCCTCGTGAATTACTATGCCTCGGGGGCAGACAGCATCTCTTTTCACAGCGATGACGAGAGATTCCTGGGGCTGGATCCGGCCATCGCGTCGTTTTCTCTTGGCGCGAGGCGAGATTTCCTCATGAAGCACAAGCCGATTCCTGGGACGGCGTCGGCTGGTGGTGGTGGTGGTGGTGGTGGAAAGGAACAAGCTGGTAAGGAGGGCAAGACGTTGAAGTTGCCGCTCGCAAGTGGTGACATGGTGCTCATGAGGGGCAAGACGCAGTCGAATTGGCTGCATTCGATACCGAAACGCACGGGGAAGAATCAAGACGATGGAGGGCGCATCAACATTACGTTTCGGAGAGCCATGGTCAAAGATGGGACGGAAAACTATTACAACTACAATGTTGGGAACGGACCTGTGCATAGATGGGACAAGCAGAGTCGGGAAATGGTATTGTGGAAGAAGACTTTGCAAGAGGGCGATTAGGTGAGGCTCTCTCCTGACCATATGGATGGAACGATTGACGTCAAGTGCTACTGCAAAAGTAGTGCAAATTTTCTCCAAAGGAATCACGCGGCTATCTATCTGTTCGTACACCATGTGTTGCAGCCACAAAGGCTGAATGACACGGAACTTCCCTCCTTTCCCTTTATTTGCCTTGGCGCATTTGAGCCCTGGAAAACTTGCGCAGAGCCTTCAAAAATACCTGGTATCCGAATCCTTCGTTGTCCTGGAGACAGAAGATCTCGGTCAGGCGGATTTGCCATGGTGGATAGCCCGACAGCTCGACGTTGGGGCTGAACAAGATGAGCAAGTCTGGCTCGGGCATGATGCCCTCTGAGAGCTCTGCATCGACTAGCTCTATGGAGATGTCCCGCGGAGATATCTTTCCCCTCTGCGACATTTCCGCCAGGGTTCTCGTCAAGTCGACGATGGATTCCCTGCCATCCTGAGCAGATATGAGATGCAACTTCAGTTGGCCGTGCTTGTTGCCAGCGAAGGCGGGCGATGAACAGGCGTCTTTGTGAGGTGAGGTGAGTGAGAGGCTGGGATGTTGGCCAGCAAAGTAAAAGGCGAACTTCTGCATGACAGCCTCGTACACTCGTGGCATGTGCTTCTTCAGAATACCTGTTCGTAGAACGTTAGCCTTCCTCAGTGCCTCTCGCCTTTGTCCATCGGACGCGGGAACGAGGTTGCGCACCTGTCTTTTCATAAATTGAGAGCGCGGGAATCGCAGCACTGGCACACCAGGCGGCCAGCTCGGCAGTCTCCTCAATTAGGCGGTCGAGATCCGCCTTTGGCCGCTGATTTTCCTCTGCTTTCAAGATGGCGCTGAGATGGTTGGGTTTCCGACCCAATCCCACCACATCCCGTCGTATGTACTCAGGCGTACCGTGGTGGTAGTACAAAACGGATGATATTTGATAGCTGACAACGTGGAAAGCCTGTCGGATGCGGATGTACAAAGAGAATAGGCCATGTAGGATAGCAAATACGAACACGTATAGCTGGCTCTTCAGAAATCGTCGGACGCCAAGTCTAGATCGGCGTTGTGACTGGCTTTTTGTGACTGCGACGGTCGGAATTTCGTTTGGACTGGGTAGGTGTGCCTTGAGCGCTTGGTGAGTATATTGATTGATCAAGCTGTTGGGGGTCAACCGGGCTCGTTGGCTTACCATCATGATCTTCTCTCTTGCCTTTGGGCTCAAAAACTTGTGATCCGACATATCGTCGGCGCGGTAGGCCGCGCGAGCCTTAAACGAGATTGGCATGATGAAGAGTCCCTAACACTGTTTTTTGCTGGCGGATAATCGAGTGCCGATTTGGAACGATGGCGATCAAAAGCAGGTTGTGCGGAGCTTGAGACAGTTTGCGCCTGCTTGCGAGAACACGGGCGAGGAGGTAAGGAAACCTGGTTGATGAAGTGTAAGAGGTATGAAGACAAGGAAATCAAAGGAAGGAAAGCCCGACTCGATAACCACGACAGGTGGACGAGTATTTGATGCGACCGAGACTTGACAACGTGGTGATCGCGGACGAAGAGAAGGAGGACAAATTACGTCGCCGCCATAGGCTTTGGCTTAGGTTCGCATGTGGCTTGTCGCTGACCGGTCCCATCCAGCTTTGACCGTTTTCTCTGCTCTGCTTTGATGCAACTTGAAGACAATATCCACACCAATCAATGCACGTTGGACGTGAATTACGTACAAGTGCGATGACGAATGATGTTCGCGCGGGACAATATATCAGAAACCTCAACGCAGAGAAACGGAGTGTACGGAGGTCCTCCGCACGGAGTATTGTATTACGAAAGGATGACATTGTGCATAATGTCGGACCTTGCTGTGGCGCGCGTGTCTGGTGGTTGGCGGGGCTTCTGTGGCTTAGCTCAGTGTCCCCTGCGGCCTTACGATCTTTACTTGACCACTTGACGTTAAGTTTCTTCCGATGAATCAACGCGACAGCAGCTTGTCTGACCAGATGAACGAACTCGACCTCAGTGACGGCGGCATCAACCACTGTACTCTAGCGACTGCTGGGTTTCCAGGAGCGAGGCTGATAATATCCGCCGCCTTCACTGGCAGCTACACACCAGCTACACACATGTAGTCCCGCTCTCCCACCATGGAGCGGAACAGCACAGGGCCGCCGCCCAAGAGCCTCTATCCGAAAGGACCGAGTTTTACCTTGGAAAACTTCTCCAACAAGGACTTCATCGTCCGTGACTTTGTCGACAGTCTGGCCGATAGCGCCGTGCCTGTCAATCGCCGTTCGGGCCCGGCACCTGCTGCCTTTGACCCGAAGCCATTGATTCGCACCTTTGAAAGTACAGTTGCTGCCGCCTACGCACATGACCCCAATGTTCTTCTTATCGCAGTGGAAACTGACCGGCGTTGCCCTCAATTAGATGCCTTGTCGCAATTGGCCTTACTCGGAGACGAGTTGCAAGAAAAAGAATCCGAGCTCCTGTCGCAGGTTCGCCGGGCCGAAATCCAACATGACCAGACCCTCGACAGACTAGGTCGAAAGCTCGACCAGACCATGAGCTCCTTTGAAGCACTTGACGGATCGCTAGGCCAAGACAACCCGGGCGTTGCTCCCGAGACCGGCAGCAGGGCCGACGGTGGAGGCAATGTGGCGGTTCAAATCGGAGAGAAGCTCGAGGAACTGGATCGCAAGCGACGACGCGCCCAGGACGCCATGTTCTTGATTCAATGTTGGACAGAGCTGAGTGAATCGGGCGTCCTGTCATTTCTGGAAGACATTCGACTCCAGGGCGGAGCCGAAAACAAAATCAGATGCGCCGTCATCGCCCGGCAGTTGATGAGAATGAGCCAGCAGCTTGACCCTTCTTCTTGGGGACACGCCAACGGCCTGCCGAACAGCTCGACTCCTCCAGCGCAGAACGGCTCTCCCAAATCGCACAACACACGCGAGATTCTTGAGAAATTCTGTGAATCGCTAGAACAAGATCTGTTGGAACAATTCAACAACAGCTATCGATTGCAGAATTTCGACGACATGATGGAGTGCTCCAAGGTCCTGTACGACTTCAATGGTGGTGCTAGCGTGATTGCCATCTTTGTCAACCAACATCAGTTCTTCATCGACCGTGACCAGCTCAACGATGAAGCAATAGCAGACGGCGAGACATGGGAAATCCTGGCCGACCCCGACTCAGACCCCCCTGGCGTAGATCCCGGGCTACAGTCCCTCGTCGATGAGGTCAGGATTGTGATGCAAGACGAATCCTTCATCATCAAGCGCGCGTTCCCGTACTACGAAACCGTTCTCATCAAGTTCATCCAGCGTGTATTCCAGCAGTCCATCCAGCAGCGCCTCGAAAAAGTCCTCGACAAGGCAGAAACGGTCTCTACCCTGGCCTTTCTGAGATCACTACACTCCTCGAGGAGCTACATCAGCTCACTCATTGAGGACCTAAAAACACATGGCCTCACCGAACACCCGGACCCCTGCTCGGGGCAAATTGCGCAAACACTTGACCAGCAGGTGGACGAGCTGTTCATCCCATACCTAGTCGGAAGCTCGTACATTGAGCGAGAAAAGAAGAGCCTCGAGGAAATGTACAGTTCACTGCTATTCAAGTTCACCATGTACCATTCGCGGAAGAAAAAGGCCCCCCAGGGATTCATGGCATCATTAGCCCAGCAGGGCACACAGTTTCTGGCGTCTGCAAAGGATGCGTACCTGGACAGATTAGACTCATCGGATCTCACGCCGACGCAGAAACGGATGATGTTGCGTGTTGCCGGCATCAAGGATAAGGAGAACAGGAACGAAATCGAGGTGTCCGAGGAGGATGGCGGACTCGGCGTCGCCAACGCCAAGCGGATGCTCAAGTGGCTGGCCGAGAGCGTCCAACGGACATTGGAGCTGGGATCGCAGGTCGAGACGCCCAGAGACGTCAACACGCTGCTGCAGCTTCTGCTGAGCAATATGGGCCAAGTCTACGTCCAGACGGGGCTCGACGCCGCCCATGCCGAGGCGACGATTGTGGAAAACTCCAAGACGGAACCTGACCTGTCGTTCCTGCCGACCATTCGGCCGGCCGTGACAATCTCGGCCATCATGGACCGTTTCATCACTGTTGTGCTCATCCGCCTCGCCGAGTCCAACACCACGGTCCGAAAGAGCATGGAGGCCCAGAGGAACCTGGCGATTGAGGCGATTGAGAAGAAGACGAATGCCGTCCTGAAGATCACCATTGACGTCATCACCAACTACGTCACCAAGGCGCTCGCCGGCCAGAAGAAGCAAGATTTCCGCCCCAGAGGCGCAGAGCTCGAGTCTCTACAAACGCCCACGTGCCTCAACGTCTGCAGGTTCCTCGGCCGCGCATCCAAAGAGGCCGGCCGGGCCATCGACGGCCTCAACGCCGAAAAGTTCTTCAGCGAGCTCGCCCTCTCCATCCACCAGCTCCTGTTTGACCACTTCAAGAAATTCCAGGTCAACGCGACGGGCGGCCTGATGGTCACGCAGGACATTGCAAAGTACGTCTCCGTGATGCGCGACTGGACCCTCGCCAAGGACGTGTCCGTCATGGTTGAGCTTCTCACCGAGATTGGCTCCCTGTTCATCGTTGGCCCGGAGGCGCTGAGGGAGAAGTCGAGGACGCTGGCGCCGGGACAGGGCGGGGGCAGGGGGAAGTTGTGCAAGGGTGATTTCCGGGCGTTTGTGCAGAAGAGGGACGATGCGGGTTCTGTGGGAATACAGAGCATACTGGCGGGTCTTTGAAATCCGGTTCAAGCTTCTACTTTGGTAATAATGATAGCCTTTTCGTTTTTCAGTTCTTCCTCCGACATGTTCTTTCCGACGAGCTCGTTGTGAAGGTGGCGTCATGAGAAAAAGATGCCAAAAGCATGGTGTGATGCCAGTTGTGTGGTGTGTCTCGACTCTCGAACACATTGTCAGTCCATGTTCGTACTATGTATGCTCTCTCTATATTTGTGATGATCCTTTGCCCCCCCCCCCTTCTCCAACCCCGTACGTACATGTGTTTTTGTTCTTACATCTTCTCGTTCAGCCATTTTCTACAAGTCTCTTCGCATGCCCCCCACCCTCCCAGCATGCTCCTCGACCTTGCGATCCAGAAAATCAACCAGATCGAGCATGTTCCCCAGCGCATTCAGTTCCGCCCTCTCCTTCTTCGACAACAACGCGGTCTTGTCTGGGCCCATGCCCGGCGCCGTCATCTCCTGCACATGGTGCAACGCGAGCTTGAACGGCAACGGTGCCCGAGCAAGTTTGCACATGAGCGTCTCGACGGCCTCCCAGGGACAGGAGGCGAAGTCCGCGTACAGGGCTGGGTTGGCGAGAAGACCGCGGGCGGACATGAAGCCTGAGAGGTGGGTGGTGCTGGGCCTGGGGTGCGTCGGCTGTTGCTGGCGACGTCTTGCTGCGTCTTGTCCGATAGTCAATGTCGAGGGGTCGGGCTGTGGCGGCCTGGTAGGGCGGATGGGGAGGGCGGATAGGTCGAATATGTCGCCGGATAGGAGGATGGGCAGGGTACTCGCGTACTTTTGGGTGAGGATCTCGAGAGACTCGGTGAATATGGGTGTTGTGGAGGGTGTGTGGCGGGTCCGAGGGTGGATGGTGACCCAGTCGACGTTTCTGTTCTGCGGGTGCCCTATTACGGTGTCGAGAAAGTCCATTGTTCTCCTGGGAAGCTCATCAAGTCAGTAAGAAAAGACCACCCCTAGCCGTCCCTTTGGCGGCGGCGTGGGCGCTCGTTGTCTCTAGGCGCCTGTCGAGGAGCGAAGAACATGCCTTAAATCATCGTGAACTCGAATCTTGACGCTGACACTTCGGCCCCTCGGGTTTTCCACATCCTCCTCCATGAGCACCCCCCATCCGTCCTGCCGCAACCGCTCTCTCGTCTCGACAACCATGTCGCGCACCAGCTCTCTCTTGTCCATGAGCGCCGCGCCAAGGGTCTCCGCGCAGGCCCATGACTGAGGGCACCCGCAGTTGAGGTCAACGCCCGCTACGAACGGCGCGGCGAGAGATGAGGCGCGGGCTAGTTCTACGGGAACGTTGGCGCCGAATTGGAGAATGGTGGGCGGCTGGGGGTGTTTTGTTGACACGGTGAGATCTGGGAATTTGTCAGGTTCTTTTTTCTTCTTCTAACCCCCATCACCTCGGTTTTTTCACCAGTGCAGTGACACGGCATGGAGAGGACATGAGAGACACGTACCACTATCACGGGCAAATTCGTTGCGATTGAACTCCTTGGCTAGTATCATTGGTGTCCAGCATAAGTCCGTTCCGTATTGATGGACTGTTTGTCTGAAAGCGAGCTTGTTCATTGTCAACTTCGGGGCCATTTCAGGCACGAGAAACACAAAGTACCGACTGATTGATAAGGGGGGCGAAGAGGTCAATGGTACCTTGCTGTATCGCACCATGGGCGCACACGCATACAAAAACTTGTCTTGCCTTCGACAAGTGTCGAATATTTTGAGAGGGCTACGTGACGATGGTCCCTGTTAGCATCTTCTACATATCTTCTATGGCCTGCCTTGCAAGTTGATGCCATCGGTGATTGGCAGGGACAAACGCTTGACAACCAACTCACTGAGGCGTGGGGCCGAGAGGGCTCTCCCCTTTGACGGCCATGTCTGGAAGAGAGATTGGGCAATGAATGGAGTGACTGATCTGCTCGTGTGGTTGTTGTTGGCGTGGCGAGCTGTCAGGGTGGGTGTTGAAGTCTTTTGTTTTTCAACTTGGCCAACTGAGCAGAGATGATGAGGAGTCAGTGTGAGATAGGGAACGCAAGGTTGGCCGTCTATTAGCCAGCCGGACAGATGGAGGAGTCGGCATGCTTATAATCGTAGTCGATGATGCTATTGTGTCGTTGTCGATTGCCTCTACGAATTGACAGCGACTTTATTTCCGTTGAGTCCCCTGTATGGAAGCTGGCAGCCTCCGCTGAATCGCTGATTGAATCCTTTGGTCACGGAATTCGCGGCTTCCCATTGGCCAGACACACCTCGGGCTGCCCCCCCTAATATTCGAGAAGCGTAACCTGCTGGCTTGGCTTTGTGAATTTCTCTTCCGCATCTTCCCATTTTCACAGATATCAACGGCCACGGGTCTCATCTACTGCCGAGATGCGTCATTCCGGTCTCCAAAAAGAGGTCTTGGGCCTCTACCGCCATTGTCTGCGTGAAAGTCGGAAGAAGCCCGTCGTGAGTCCTCAATTGAAACTTCTCATCTGGTCCCGTGACAACCCGAACCCGAAAACTGACGCGATGCAAGAGCACCCGATCTCATTTTGAGCAGTTCGCCAGGTACGTACGTGGCGTGTTGCATGTGTTTCCATGTCCATGTTGAGAGGTGTACACTGTGGGCGGACAAGTGTCTTCTAACTCTCTTCTGACAGAGCCGAGTTTGTTCGCAACCTGAGTCTGGACAAACGTGACTTCGCCGCCATTGAGTTTCTGCTGCGTAAAGGGCGTCGCCAGCTCCAAGTGTACTCGGGTCCTGGTATCAAGGACATCAAGTAAAGTCGAAATCCAGATGCAGCAAAACGACTGAGAGGGAAAGCAGAGGTCGCCATCGTACAGGCCTACCCAAATGGCCCTGCTTCCTTCCCAACCTTGGGAGAAGAAGAATTTGGTGAGAAATTTGGTTTACCCGGCTCGCCATATATCCGCTGCCCACTCCCGATTTATGCCTCACGTTTGTCCTGTCCTGCACTCCTTTGCAAGACCACACCGCAGAAGAGGCATTTCCACCATGTCTTAATTACCACCAAACAACAACATTTCGTCCACTCGAATGCCTCATCACCACTACTTGGTCTAAACTTTTCTTGGATAGTCTCAGTCGAAAACAGGTTTGCTTTGGCCATCTCGCTATGCAATCGAGATGGCCCCTCTAGCATCTATCCCTGAGGCAAACACTTCCTTACGCAGCACTTTTGATACTCGTCGTCCACGCTCACGAGTTGTCTTCCTATCCAGGCGACCTAGCCGGCCCCGTTGCTCTGCCCGAAAATTCCTTTCTAAAAGGCGGCCTTGTGGGGATGACCACAGCGGCCATAACCCTCGTGGCACAGAGCGCAAATTATCTACATGGATCAAGGTTTCTTCGGACGCTTTATCCGATGCTCCTGAACATTTGCGCAAGTCCGAATCTCCATTCGATCTCGATTCTTTTCCGCATCCTCCTTCAAGTAGTGATATTCATAGCCATCCTGACAATCATCGTCCCGGTATCGTTTCTCGCCCGCACAACAAAGATGCTGCGCCCAAGCCTCCCTTGGCGCTATCCCAACGCAAGCTACTTGTCACCGGTTCAAAAGAGCCAGCGAATATCCGTCGCAGCTTGACAGACGCTGCTGCGGACCTTATGAACCCAGTCAAACGTCAGTCTGTAGATTCTGCCCTCGTGGCAGCTGTATCTCGCAGTATTGCTCAGCAACTTCGGTTATTTTCAACTTCAATACAGCAGAGCAGCCATACATCTCAGCAACGGTCATTCTTAAAATCGAGTGGATCTTACCCGTCAACACAGAGACATTCAGTGAACCGTTTCACAAAGGACCTCGAGGCCTACGCAGAACAGACGGAGGCAAGAGGCAAAACAGTAAAGGATACACCAACCCCGCCTACCGATGCTGCAACACTACACACAGTGGCTGAACTACTCCCATTCCGGTCACAGCTTCGGGCCGCTGGTCTGGCGGTGACGTCGAAAGAACAGGCTAGCTGCGTGCCAAAATACTTGCGAGACTTGCAGCCTGGATTGCCACCGCCCAGGCCTCTCCGGCAACGCGGCTATGGCTGTGCTCTGCCTGCGCAAGTGGACGGATTCAATGGCTCTGGTAGCTCTGGTAGCTCTGGTCAGACACAGAGCACCAATACGGAAATATCCTTTGCAGAACCGAAGAAAATGGACGAGTTCAGATTGGCACTTATTGATGAAGCTCCGGTCCGCAAGAAAAAAGGCCGCTCCGGGAAGAAACGTCCGGCCCGTCGCTGCTTGCCTTGCTTTCCAGCAGAAGATGACTTTACCACAGACACAGACTGGGCTCATTTCAAGGCCCCGGCCGCCAAACCAAAGAATCATGCCCGGGAAAATTCCACCAAGCAGTTACCAAGAAATTCGCCAGTGAGAAATAAAAAACGCGCGCCACAAGCTCAAGAGTACATTAACTCCGTTTCACACAGCCCTCACCAGAAGCCGAGTCCACTTGTCCCTGATATGTTTGGCAATAAAGATGGGAGAAGTGACCGAGATCGACCAAACTTCATTACCACCGGCCGCCGACATTCCCTGGCCATGCCAAAGTTGCATTCAGAGAGCATTGATTGCCACATCCAACACCGCCAACAGCCCGGCCAAGAGGGCCAGCTCCCGCGAGTGGTAGACTCTCTGGCCAACCAGAGCTATGGACGGCAACCCGTCGCGGAGACTGTCAAGTCTCGCACCCAAAAGGATCGCCCTGTGGTGCCCGAATCTCAAGTACGACTACCCCAGCGACGACAAGACTTGGACTCTCGAATAGAGCTGCAAGTAGATGGCCAACGAGGACCGCGTCCACGTCGACCACGACGCCCTCCCTCAGCCAGGAACAAAAGGGTATCTGTGCTGCAGTATGATCCTCATCACATCGGAATATGCTGCCCGAAAAGTCGGGGTGTACCACCAAAGCCGACTGCGCGGCCCAACATTCCCAGAAGGACGTCTTCCATCAAGGGCAGTCATGATTTTACTGAGGTTGACTATGATGATCGCGAAATTTCGGATCGCGATGTGTTGCGCGGCCTGCATGTCGCCGCATCGGCTGCATGCAATGAAGAAATCGACGCCTTTGTTCGCAACAGAACAGGGCTTCGAATCCGCCGGTTTCTTGTTGACTTGATGGCTTTGGAGACTCTGACAGCCGTCCGGCCCGGTGAAGATGATGAGCAGCACGCCAGAAGAAGGCGAGCCGAGATGAGAAAGCTAAAGCAGCAGGTGAGACGGTCACGGGAAGTTGCCATGACAGGGGGGCTTATTTGAAGACCCGGCCTGGCCTTTTGGCTGCAGCAATGAGATGCAACGCTACCGTCCTCACACGTTGGAGAGCGCGTTGATGTATTTCTTATGAAAAACATAGTGTATGCTAAGGCAACAATGACTACCAAATTAGATTAGACGTCCGTCAACAAGAAAGAGGGTGGCCAAAACCCGTCTGGTCACGCTACAGCATCATCAGCTACCTTGACGGCCTCTGCCTCTTCACACGTTTTTCCTGTGCCACGCGCACCCACCGCCTTGGGTTATATCATTATCGATCCTGTACCTCTCTGTGTTCCTCTTGACAGAAGTGATTAGCTCCTCCCGCCAATCTCCTTTGGCCTCCTCAGACCAAAGGATAGTCCCCAGTGGTCCATGTAAGCCAGGTTTCCGCTCGAGCACCACAGGGCGAGTCCAGCAGGCCGATTACCTACACCCACCATGTCGGGTCAGTCATCGGCAGCGTACAAGACCGAAGCGGAACATGTCGAGCAAAAGTATCTCTGGACACCAGGCGAACTGGCGTGGAAGCTCTGAACGTGGCCAGGCGCGGACCGCTGATGATGGAGACGCCGCAGGCGTAGTGCGAGCAGAACTCACACCTTTGCAGCGACAAGAAAGAGGAATCCGCGCGGCGGGAAGGGCACGGCTCTCTTTCTCATCACGGAGTCTTTTCCCGGGATATCTTTTGCCGGCCACGGAGACGGGAGCAACCGCACTGAGTTCTTGCCATGGCTTCCAACCGATGAATGGTTGGGTTGGGTCGGTGGTGCCTCGTCGTTCACCGTCAGATTTATCTAGGCGGACCGTTGCGCCGCCATGAAACTTGTATTTGGGGGCGCGTGCCTGCCACTCACTAACTTCTTGGGGGAGACGAGGTCGGTGAACTTGGCAGGTGGTGTGCTGTTGTGGTGACTTCGTGAACGTAGTGGCACGCCCACTTATGGCTGCCAGTGATCAAATTGGCGCCAGACACATTACGGCCGTAGCTATATTTATAGATATATATATACTGGACTTTGGGGGATCCATTAGACATTACGTATGTACAGATCTGAGCTCGCTTAGATTTCCCATTTCCATGAATCGTCGGCTTCTTTCCTTTCCCTTTGGCCACGTCTCTCTTTCGCTGTTCCTCTTCGCAACCTGCGTACGCCCGATTCACTTGCCAGGCGAGGCGGCAAGACAGAAAAACTTCCTCCCAACCTGCTTCTCCAACGAGTTCAGCACCAAATTCCACACGTTGAGGTCGTACGCCTCGCCGATGTGGCCCACCGGGTCGAACGGGCAGTAGTCCTGGACGCAGATGTTGTTGACGCCCTGCTCCTGGATAAACGACGCGGCGGTGGGCGTGACGAGCTCATCGTACTTGGACGTCAGGACGGTGACTGTCGTGCCCGGCTGGACAATGGGCGTCCCGTCGTTCAGCCTGGCGATGGCCGGGCCACCTGTGGTGAGGTCCGAGCAGGCGCCGCACCCGAGCGTGCTGAGAAGCTTCCCGACGCCGTTGCCGACGCCCAGCGTCAGGGCGAGCTCGTACAGCCCTGCGAAGTCTGTGCCATGGGTGGGCGGGGCAATGGCGACGATGTTGTCGACGATGGAGGACACGTCCCCGAACTTGGTCGTGTACAGAGCCTGGAAGGCGCCCTCGGAGTGGCCGACGAGGTCGATCTTGGACGAGCCCGTTTTGGACTGGACGTCTTGGACAAGGGCGGCGATTTCGTGCGAGGATTCGTTGACGGGCTTGAGGCCGCCCACGAGGGGGAACCCGTCGTAGCCGCCGTAGGTGAGGGAGAAGGTGCAGAAGCCCTTGGACTGGAGCCAGAGGTCGAGGAAGTTGATGTCCTCGTAGTAGGTGGCCCCGAGGCCGTGCAGCAGCACGACGGGGTTGCGGGAAGACTTGCAGGAAAAGTCATTGTGCGGGTTGGCTCTCGTGTCCTGGGAGGATGGGAGGGCGGATGAGATGGTGCAAAGGGCCAGTGAGGCTGCGAGGTGGGCGTCGAGACGCATGGTGATCTGGATAATGGACAAGAGAAGCTGCGAGGACGTGTTAGTCTATGGTCTCTCTCTTTTCTCCCCTTCCGTTCCCTTTCCTCTTTCCGTCATGAATCAGGTATACTCCATATGCCCTCTCTTACATCAATCGCCACTGTCTTTTCAGCTACTCACCCTATGTCTAAAGATATCAAGTCAGCAGCAAGAACCCCCTGTGCGAAACATGTCCCCCTCGGCCCAGCCCAAGTCAAGTTTCGAAGGGGGAGATATGGCAAAGAATGAAGAAGGTTTGTTTGAGAGATATAGGTCCTGATTTAGAGAAGTTCGGGATTGCAGCAGCATCTCGGTACGGATCACAGGGATAACACCAAGACATGTTTGTTGTTGTCTTGGATGCTGGCACCTGGCACCTGGTACCTGGCACCTGGCACGCGGCGAGCTAAAGGGTATGGACAGCTGAGACAGCTGAGTGGAACGGCTCGACAAGTTGAAGACAAGTTGAATGTTCGTTGCCAAGTTGCTTCTGGCAGACAAGACATTAAATCAAGGTGACACATTGACAACCAAACTACCTACCTAGGCACACAGCATCCCATTCGAGACTTCACCCAAATCTCATTGCCTCACAGATCACAGATGAGCCAGGAATGTGCCATCGTACAGCCCGTCCCCGCCGTCGGCACAATCCATCGCCACCTCCCCGCGAGCACCCAACAGAGCTTGAACCCTCGGCCATGCCCCTCGGATCTGCTCAATGACAAACTCCTCGGTCGACGCACTGCCCGTGACGCGAGCCAGGAGATACGCCGTCACGAGATTACACGCGTACAGCAGGCCCTCTACCTGATCGTCCGTGAGCCCGTCGTGTGCCAACGCGCAACGTCCGTCGCACGGCGTGGATCAATCTCTGCGGGATAGGGAACCGGCTCGCCAGTGTGGCGATATGGCCTGCCACCATTCGTTCATGCGTCTGTGTGACCGAGGCTGCTGCGTCGCCGTGGTCCCGCCGGAAGCTCGTCATGTAGAACGGCGCAAAACACTTGAGCCTGTGTTGAGGATCGCCAGCAGAGGTCCTTTTACCCACCATGGCCTCGTCATACGTACAAGGGCGTGTGGCGGCGATTGTTTCCCCCGGGAGCGAGATCCTCTGATCCTCTACTTGCTGAGCAGGAGAGCAACCGCGTTCGGGGCGCTTAGGGTTGGTATTTAGGTACGGAGCACTGAGCACGGCGTAATGCACACGCACACAGAGGGAACTTCGCACACACCAACACTTCCCAGCCTGCCGTACCAAACCATGAATACCTCTAGACACTGGTGGCACGACGAGACAAAGAAAACGTTTCATCTAAATCTCATTGGCTATCCAGAACTGACGGGAGGTATGATAGCGACCTCGTCGGATTCTTGGATCATCAAGCCATTGGCATCACCAGCATCAGGGATATCTACATAATCAAGGTTGATCGTCACCATACACGAGTCCAATATTTTGCCTTTGATGCCAGGATACTTAGATTCGAGCTCGACGAACAGCTCAGCTAGTGGTAATGGGGCCGGCCAAGCCTCATGGTCCTTGCCAGTATATGAGCTTGCTCCGGCGAAATAGAGCACGTTGAACTGGCCGCTAGGGGGTCCGCACACGCACCCAGAGCGCCCGCACGCGCAGCGACAGCGTGCGCGAGAAGACGCTGGCATGGTTGCACTGCGAGGCCGAAGGAAGATACTACTGCTGTAGTTGCACTGTTAGCGACAGATCGATTGCAGGAAAAACCAACGGGGCAAGAGAAAATGTATGAGGTCTGGGTCAGAGATCTTGGTGATAAAAGGTACATCAAAAAAGTATTCAGGTAATACATGCTATTAAAACATCATTCCAGGATGGTTGAGAGATAGATGAGCAGCGCATTGAGCAGTGACTTACCAATAATAGCATCATGAAGCTACGTACAGCAGAGATGCAGCTCCGCAGACGAGGTTGCGAATGTGAAAAAATTTGAAGAGATTATAGGTCTGTACCTCAGAGCTCCGCCACGTGATTGCGGTATGGCGCCGTGTCACATCACGTGACGGTGGGACACACCTTTATGCCCACAATTGATAGCTCACGTTATTATGTAGGAATACGGCTTGTCTTCCCACGCACTCACACGCCGCTATGGGTGCGGAACTAACTGCCTGACCAGTGACAATGGGTCCCAAGGGACGAAATGTAAGCTGATTGGGTATCATACTACAAGATCAAGAAACTTTACCAAAAGAAAAAAAAGAGAGATGGAAAAGTCAATTTCCGGTTCAAGACAACTTGGCAGCTCGCGCTTCCAGTTCCTTGATCCAGCCTTCCATCACCTTGACGTTCTCCTTCATCAAAGAATCACCATCCTTCATGGCATGTTCTACCTTTTCCAAGCCTTCTTTCCACTGCTTCAGCTCTCCAGCCATCTCTGTCTGTTGGGATTCAATGCGCTCCAGGGTCTGGCTGGCAGTTGCAGCATCTGCATGTATGGCACGTAGTGATCGCAAGCGGTCCAACAACGGCGGCAACATGGGTGTGAGGCTCTCAATGGTCGGTAAGATTCCGTAGAGGGCATTGATCTTGGACACCTGCTCTGATTCATCAGCTGGCGCTGGACCTTGCTTGCCAAGTTCCTCCCTAAGGGTCTTGGCCTTCTCTCGTGAATCGTTGAGTTTGTCCTGCTCCGAGGCCAAGGTGCGCACACGCCGGCTGATTGCGTCCAGACTCGAGGTTGACGCCTGAGAGAGTGTGACAATTTGTTTTTCTAAGCTGTCGAGAGTTGGCAGTATTGCCCTTGGTAGCCCGTTCGACCCAGCTTCGGTCGCTGACGACGAACCAAGTCCCAGAGCTCTTTCCAGCATCAGCAATCGACGGTCGAAGTCGGCCGCCTTGGCAAGAGCATGGCTTTGTTCGTAGGAGGGGGCATATGTGACCGTGTACGTGGCGCCATCTTCAGTAGGAACACCTTCGGCCTGGTTGATCGATGTGGGAAAGCGACTCGCAGCTTTGGTAGCTGCTCGTGAGGTGTCCAATCCAAGCGGCCTTGTTATATCGTCCAAGACCTGACTCAAAGTGCCCAGTCCCTCATTTGGAAATACTTCCTTCTCAGATTCTGCTCCAGCCTCGGAGGCCGCGGAGCTTCGTTTCTCGTACTCTGCCTTGGCCTCTTCCACCTCTCTCTTTAACCGGGCAATCTTTCTCTCTAAACTCTCGTCGTCATCATCGTCGTCCGACAAGTCGCCAAGTTCGTGTGTCCCTTCCTGTAGAATCCGTTGTCGTCGGCTAGACGCCTTGTATGATTTTCGTTTCCCATCAACTCGGTCTGAGAAATCTGCACCATTCGCGGCCGGTAAGAAACGAGAGCGTGCCTCGTTGATGCGCAGCCTCGTCCTTGAGATCCCATGGTTGTCTTCGTCGTCTTCATCTACATCATAAAATTCGTCGTCAGACTGTGCTCTGTTGGTGGTGGTCTATGATACGTAAGCGCTGGCTCTTTATGGGGGTCAGAATTGAAGCGGCATACGGGTACTGTTGAGTTGTCGTCTGTCAGTTCAGGTGTCTCGTAAATATCAGGTGCCGAGTCCTATCATCTTGCGATTAGCTGATTGCTTGAGATTCCACGGACTGGGCACTCGAGATGTTACCAGGTCGGGTAGGGCTGCATATTTGCGGTTGAGCGTCGCCATTGTTGTTATGGGTTCTCGGCCAAAGGTGTTGAGTAGTTGAAGTAGAGAGGTAGTCAGTCACGCGTTACAGCGGTGCGGCTGCCAGTTTAAGCTCCTCGGGCATTGAATCACCAGTGTTTGAGAGGAATGAAATGTAACAGTCGTTGAAAAGCCCGACGACAATAGACGAAAATAGGTGACCTTCCTCGGCAGCTAATTGCTTCCAGGTGAGGCGTGTTGGGAATGAGCATTGACTACGGATTGATTACTCGACACGTTCAAAGGGGCTGCTCCAGCGCCATTGCTTCTTCATGCTTCCAGGCGGGGCTCCCCACTGCCCAGCCATCGCGGTCGTGCACGTGTCAAGCTTCAAACCCCAAATCAATTCACAGCGGATTCGACTTGGCGCAGAATGCTCAAGCCTTCTCCACTCATGCTTCGTCTGACCTCGGAACCTGTCAAACACCTCGTGGAAGTGAGCAAGATTATCTCGCAACGTGAGAACTGCCGGTGCGAGCTAGGAAGCAGTCGCATGTGTTGGTCCTCCATTTCCGCTGCGGTGTAGTCACATTGCTGGTCTCGCCCTGCAAATCTCGGTATTTTTCTCTAGGAAGGGTCGTTATGCCGCTGCTCAATAATCGGAATTCAAGAACGCCTCATAGGAGAGTCGGGCTCAGTTGCCAACAGCGCGCTCCTCATCTCCTGTCGACTTTTCAACACAGCCCCCCAGTGAAGCCTCCTATCAAGAAACTAAAAGTCCCTCAGGCGTTCGACGATCCACCTGTTTCTACCGATGAGGAGGACAGTCAGATACGTTTTCAGACACCTGCAGCCGGCGCCGGGACGCCGCAAAGGAAAAGTCGCGCGATCAACACCCCATCAGAGACACCATTAAGAAAGAGGTCGGAAGTCACGGGGTTTTCACGGCTCAATATTGATGATTCAAGCTCGGGGGATGAGCTAGGCGCGCGCGGTGATATAAAGAGCACAGCATTCACATCATTGACAAAAGCAAAAGGGAGCGAGGCTTTACAACGGAACACTCGAACCAAGAGAAAGTACTCTACCGCCGAATCAGCAACGGATGTAAAACCTGTTGAAGGGAAAAGGCAAAGAAAAGGCGAGGTTACGTCTGCGAAGCGGCGGAAGGAGGCCGTAACCACATCTCCTGCCAGCTCGGGTGAACGTCTCACAAACGCGCCAGCATTTACGCAGTCTAAGAGAATAAAGCGTACATACAAGAAGAGGGAGAATAGTTCTCAGGAACTGGAGACCAAGAGAGGTGTGCAAGTCACCGCATGTGCTTTTCTTCTTCCCAGCCTAACGCTAACTTCCAAAACAGACAAGGACAAGAGCAGCTTGCGCAACCTAGAGATCCCAGAAGATTCCATTCTAAGCCCAGAGAAGCCAAAGTCGAAGAAGCTGCGGCTGCCACCCGATGCTGTTCCCTCATCCTCGCCATCCAAAGGCCCAGCAAAGCTGAAACAAGTGCCGGATCTTGAAGACAGTGATGACGAGTCATCACTCAAACCGTCGGGATCGCTCGCGTCTTCACAGGCATCCAGCAACAATAGGAGACGAAGGAACCACCGGAATAAGCCAGAGCTGGAACGAACACCATCACCACCACGGGCGGTATTCAAGATCCCTGCGTCGCCAACTAGGCTCGAAAGCCGGACAATCTCAAGGAAAGAGGTAGATCTGTCGTTGTCGAGCGATCTATCAGATGCGGACGGCTCCGCCGGCGAGGATGTGCACTCGCGACGCAAAGACGTAGCAGACGCACCTAAACCTGCGGCAGTGTGTCCGTGGTGTGGTGAAGAAGTTGACGCGAATTTGCTCCATGAATTTTCTAAAGGAAAACGGTTGAACGTGCGGCTGCAAACCAAGTTTTGCCAGAAGCACAAGAAAAAAACAGCCGAAGAGGTCTGGCAGCAAAAAGACTACCCCCAAGTAGATTGGGACGGGCTGGACAGGCGATTCGCTCTGCATAGCGACTTATTGCTCACAATCATCAACGGAAGCCCCTCCTACTTCCGGACGATTCACGAGAAAAATATCGAATCCGGCAAAGCGAGGTCCATGAAGAAGGAGGGCAACATGAACCCCGGCTATTATGGGCCACGAGGGTTCAACATCATGTGCGACTATCTTGTGGAGGAATTTGGCGACTTGCTGAAGAAGAAGGCTGTTGACGACAAAGTGATTGCGGGTCGAGGATCCGCCGCGTTTATCCAAAATGTCCTGGTGGCTGAGCTGGCTGTGCAAATGATAATGGAAGACATGCGTGTGTCTGAGGATGAAGCGAGAATAATTCTCGAGGACAGCAAGGCGCTGGGTGAGCTGGTTCACGAGGACGTGTGATTTCGACATGCATTGCGAGTGAATGAGCGTTGCGAACAAAGGGGCATCGTGGGTTCAAGTGGTGTCTGGACCGTGTCTCAGCGAGGTGGTTGCTTCGATAGCTCGTCCATACAATGGAATCCACACATTACATGGCTGTCGGATTCCGACAAAGACTATGCTTCCTATCTATCCCCAAAAAATTTCCTAGACCAGCACCGCAATAGCTTCGCAGGGACCGAGTCTCATTTGGCCCCCAGTCACATCTTCGAGCGTCTTCCCAGCCGAGGTCACCAACACCTCCTTGGGCTTGACCGTTAAGGTGTTCGCCCACGCCACCACGTCCTTGGAAAAGTTGCAAACAACAAGAGCCGCTTCTCCACTTGATGCTACCCTTTTGTATGCGAAAATCTTGTCGTTTGCCTCATCCACCAATTCAAAGTTGCCGTAAACAAAGACGTCCTTGTGCTCCTTGCGCTTCTCCAGCACCCACCGGTATGTGTGGAACACTGACGTTGGGTTCTTGACTTGTGAGGCCGCGTTGATCTGTTTGTAATTGTCATTGACACGCATCCATGGTCTGCTGCTCGTTGTGAAGCCTGCCTGGGGCGAGTCATCCCACTGCATCGGGGTCCGAGCATTATCACGAGATTTTTTTTGGTATTCCTTCTTTAGAAGAGCCTTTGTGTTTTCATCCGCTGAATCTTTGTACATGCTTTGGACAGACGCAAGTTAGCATTTCACTTCTCAACCGGTGATAAAGGGTGTGAGAGCCGACGGGACGCCGATGATGTTCAAACCGGTCACGGTAACATACTTCCAGTGATTCAGGCAGTCGATGTCCTTGTACTCATCCATGTTCCATCCAATGGGCACGTTTGTCATGCCAATCTCCTGGCCTTGGTAGATAAAGGGCGTGCCGGCTTGCAAACCGAGAAAGATGGCAATGAGCTTGGCACTTGCTTCTCGGTGTTCGGGCTCATCGTGGACAAATCGACTCACGGCGCGGGGTTGGTCGTGGTTCTCCAGGTACAGTGCATTCCAGCCGTTGTTGTCGTACATGAAGCGTTGCCACTTGTTGACTTTTGTTTTGAGTTCAGATAACGACCAGGTTCTGGGCGAGAATTTGCCGTCTGCTCCGTGATCGATATCCATGCTGTACCAATTCTGTCAAAAAGGAAATAGAGGGGGGGGGCGTGTTTACTTTGCATTCGAGGGGGAGTTTTCTTTGGGTTTGGTGAATGGTGTGACGGCGCAGATGGGGCA
Source organism: Epichloe festucae Fl1 (assembly GCA_003814445.1). NCBI lineage: Eukaryota > Fungi > Ascomycota > Sordariomycetes > Hypocreales > Clavicipitaceae > Epichloe > Epichloe festucae. Next base: position 2,405,152 of record CP031387.1, on the reverse strand, counting down.
ACGTACAGCTCAAAATGGAATATCATGCTCAATTCCTCTCGATCAGCAGCAACTGCCTTGAGCAATTCCCTCTCGTCGTGCACACAGGGCATTTCGCCCACGCTGAATGCGTCGTATTCCTTGAGAATCGCACCAAGGTCTTTGAGATATTCGTGGCAGCGAGGCCCACAAGCGTAGTACTCTGTTCCGCGTAGAACCCTCTGGTTCGAGTCTGGGAATGACTGATCCTTGCTTATAAAGTTGATGACGTCGATACGAAAGCCATCCACCCCGCGGTCCAGCCAGAATCGCATGACATCGTGAGCAGCTTTTCGGACATCCGGGTTTTCCCAATTCAGATCGGGCTGCTCTTTGCAAAAGAGGCGAAGGTAGTATTCGTCTGTGGCTTCGTCGTATTCCCAGGCACTTCCTGATGTTTCGGGATTTTAGTTGAGTTTTCAAATCGAGAGACAAGAATGGAGGGAGGATGTGTTCAAAGTCATCCCGTCTCACCTTGGAAGTGACTTTGCCAGTTGTTGGGAGGACAGCGGTTCCCGTCTGCATCATAGTTGGCTGGTTTCCAGATGTACCAGTTTCTGTAAGGGTTATCCTTTGACTTTCGAGATTCCTGAAACCATTCATGTTGGTCGCTTGTGTGGTTCATGACCAGATCGAGGACGAGCTTCATGCCGCGCTCGTGGAGCCTATCTCTTAATAGGTCCACATCACCAATGTCTCCGTATGTAGATTCAACTACTCGGTAGTCACTGATGTCGTATCCCTGATTTCTCAACAGTGTAAGCATGATCAGTCCCTTGGGGGAAGAGAACGTACCATGTCGTGCTGGGGGGTCTGGAAAATCGGCGACAACCAGACGATATCGACGCCCAGATCCTTCAAATAGTCAACCCGAGATATAATCCCCTTCAGATCGCCGACTCCTGACCCAGTAGAGTCTTGGAATGACGCCGGATACACCTGGTATACGGAGCCCTCTTTCCACCAAGCCCGCAATTGCGCGACCTGACTGCCCATCTTGTCCAGCGTATTCGTGCTCTCTTTTTCTAAGGACACGTCAATTGATGATGTTGACAAGTTTACAAGTAGGATTCTTTACTCGGATCGGGTGCCATGTCATCGAGCTCGACTTGTTCGAACCGATGAGCGGGGCAACTGGGAGGAGCTGGCACGCGGGTTCGTTCCAGGACGCTCCGTTGACGTTATCGACGCGGGGTATCAGGACGGATGTCACAGCTCAAGGTACGGAGTAATGGAGGTACATACGACGTTGGTGTTCTCATGAACGAATGTATTCACACTAAAAGACGGAGATGATGGTTCTTTTTCTTTTTCTTTTTGCTTTTTGCTTTTTTTGCTCAGGATAGACAAAGGAGACGATAGAACATTGATGGAGAATGACGACCGAGGACAGGTTCGCCAATCAGGCAACCCGTCAATCAATAACCCGCCTGCCGCTGCTTGTCGAGAGGGTTGCGCTAGGTCTGGGCTACGCTAGGCTGCGCTGCGCTATGTACGCTGCGCAACTGGGGAATCGACCCGACGCCGCCCAACTCGCCCACTTGGCCTGTGCTAGGAGGCTTGGAGAGGCTAGTCGAGATTTGTGGCGAGTATTAAAATATGGCATAGCCGAGCAGAGGTGCCAGTTGGGTACACTCGGTATACACCCACTGTGCATACATGTACATACATACGGATTACATACAATATGTAGTGAAGCAAGCCCCCTCATCTCTTGTCGTGTGGTGTGTGGGCAGCGTGGCAATGTGGGGCCAGCAGGCGTCTGGTTCAACGTCCAGGACGGACCCAACGCGCCTCCACATCATCTCCGCCCGCTTGCTTGGTCCCTCCATATTCATTCACACATATTCTCCCTGGCTCAACACTCCAATTCAGCTCTCCGCTCACTCGCCCTCAACGGCCCGTCACGTCACCTCTAGCACGTTCCTATTTCCGTGCGGTGCTTCTCTCCAGCTGCGTAGCCTGCTTCAATTTCCATTCGGGGTACAGAAAGAAAACGTGTTGCCAACTCGCAGCTGTCCTCTGGACTCAAATCTACGAACCCTGCCCAGGCGCCCAGGAATCGAACCTGACAGTAAGCTTTGTCTAAGCTTTGTCTGCACACCTGCCACGAAAGCAAGTCGCTCTGCCCGGATAGGTTTCTCGACTCCAAGAAGCACCAGCTGTTTCTCACCAAATCTCGGCTGGGACATGAATGCATCTCAACCAGCACACCCCCTCGGAAGGACATGGCCAGCGGCTTCGCGATCAGGGCTGGGAGACAATGAGGGAGAATGAGGCCACTGCCCGCATCAGCTCAATCACGAGCGCGAGCAACAGCACCAACAGCGCTCGATCGTCGGCGACCGTGAAGCCTTCGACGTCTTTGACATCCACCAGTGCGCGAAGAGGTCCCAACATGCGCATCACCACGGATCATGCCGCCCAGCGCCGGAGGTAAGTGACCGAGTTTGTGCACACAAGAACTGCCTCTCTGCCATTTGCCATGAAGCTAGCTCACTTTGATCTCCCGACCACTTTGGCCACAGAAACAAGGCTGTAACTCCCCGGCATCTTCTGATGAGATCTGGTCTCTCATAAACATCATTCTTTGTTCCTGGCTGACGAACCCCTGCTCTAGAACGTCTAAAGACGATGGCCAAGTGTCTCCCACATCTACCACGGCCACTCGAGGTGCATTGTCACCGTCATCGGCCGTGTCAAATGTCTCTGCCAAAGATCGTCGACTGAGTGACCTCACGAATTACCGCCGCGACCTCTCCGTTCTCGAGCCGACTCGTTCTCAGCCACTCCCATCGCAACCGCATCTATCGCAGCACAGTCATTCCGTTGGCAGTTTAGGTGCACAGATTGCTCCCTGGATGGCTTCCAGTGCGCCTTCTGCCGCTTCGCCTGCGGGCTTGTCCACGAGCTTCTATAATGATTCGAGCGACAGTTTGTCCATGGCGTCGCAGTTTTCTCCTGGCCTTCCCTCCATCACAGCACGATCGGGCACTGGTTCTGCTTCTGTAAACCCGGACTATGCCGACGCTCTCTATTACAATGCCGACGGCAGACGGCCCTCAGCTGCTAGTATAGTCACAACTGCCAGTAGCCAAGGTTCGAAAACTAGTGTCAACCGTGGTGGGTTTCGTAAGCTTCAAGGTTTCTTCGGCGAGGAATTTCCTGGCCGGGACAGCTCCGAGAGCAGCCTTCCTAATTCGGTCCCTGGGAAGGACCAGCGTTCACGATCGTACAGCCATGGCCGTCCAACATATCGCGGTCGCAACTACTCTAATGCGACCGACAAGGACCCTTCCCCTTCACCCTCACGACCCAGGACCCCGGTTCCAAACCCAGAGGTTGTGCCTTTCCTCTACCAGGATAATACGGTGAGCCCTGTCCCTGCTTGTTATTAGTCTTGCCTCTGAGTGCTCCAGCCCCGTCTCTACCGATCCTCATCTCCTCCCCCAAAAATTCTCCCCCGCCCCTGAACAGCTCATCGCGCACCTGGCCCTGCTGGCTGGCCCCTGTCCATCCATTATCAATCCACCGGCGCCACTCCTTTTATTGTGACCAAGCAGAAGTAAGGCAGTTGAATTGACGCTTTACCCGTCCCACCCCCGGTCAATTCTACTTCGCCTTGGTACTTGATAACCATCATTTTTCTTCTTTTTCTTTGAATGACTTCCCGCGCTTCCGTAAATGTTCACAATTGCAGCTTGATAACTGACTGGCCTTGTTCTTGTAGGACATCGCGCGGTACGGGGAGGCGCCTGTTCGAAATAGCTTGACTGGGCCTGATCGAGAACGATACGTCACGGAAGGCTCAGGCCAAAACCCCCCAACGTCCTCCTCATCTGCCCGATCTGGTCCAGGTTCGCACCACTTGCAAGGCCACCACCATCGACATAACAAAAGCAACGATGACCCTAGGTCTTTGAGGCCGACTGCTAGCAGAGAAGATTCTTTTGGTGCTCCCCATTATTCGAGGGACCGAGGCCCGCCTGTGGGCATGCTCAACCAACGATCTCGCGCGCAAAGTCCCACGCCTAGCGCAAATAGCGGCCCTCCTGGTTCTCGGCCTGGCTACCATGGGGACGGATCAACGTCCCCCGTCCATCACGGGAAGCGCGGCATCTTGGGGCGACTGCGACGACACAAGGACAAAGATGATGTTTCTGGGAAACTAAGAGACCTACCACAGTCAACGCGTTCGTTGCAAGCAAAGCCTTCTAAAGCAGATATGGCTCGACCAGACATATTTCCAGGTCAATATCCTGGTCAATTTCCAGGCACACCCGAACCCGCCGAAAGCCCCGATCCGAGGATTCAAACCCAACGCGCTGCCACATTCAACAACAAATTTCCCTTCTCCAAGAAGAATCGAGGTCAAAGAACATTTGACTACAGTGATGAGCCGATTGGACCGACTGAACACAAGGACCCTGGCCATGTATACCACCTTGATACCAATTTGAACGACATGGAGGGCATCTTGACGAAACCACCGCCCCTCACGCCCATGGACTCAACATTCATCAATAGCATAGACGGAGATCGAAGAGAGTCAACTGTCGAAGGTCCGAAAGGTCGCTGGGATGCCCCTGATAGTTGGGCTGTCCGAAGAAACACTGAGGACAATTCTGAAGATGTGCCAGATGTTGATGAGATAGGAAGCCCCCCACGGCCCGACGAGAAGATGACTTTATACTTCATTCGGATATTCCGATCCGATGGCACATTTTCCACGCACCAAATGCCCCTCGACTCCATCGTCGCCGATGTCATATCACAAGTTATTAAGAAGACTTACGTGGTAGACGGTCTGGAGAATTATCACATTATCATGAAGAAGCACGATCTAATCAGAGTTCTTGGCCCATCGGAGCGCCCACTTCTCATGCAAAAAAGGTTACTTCAACAAGTTGGCTATGAAGAAAGTGACAAAATCGAGGAGTTGGGGAGAGAAGACAACGGCTATCTTTGCCGATTTATGTTCTTATCTGCCCGGGAAAGCGATTTTCATGCCAAGACCATGGATCTGGGTATATCGCGGTCGCAGAAACTCAATTATGTTGACCTCTCTGGCCGCAACTTAGTGACGATTCCTATCTCTCTCTATTCCAAAGCCGCCGATATCATATCCCTGAACCTATCGAGAAACCTGTCTCTTGATGTGCCTCGAGATTTTATACAATCTTGCAAACAGCTTCGAGATATCAAGTTCAACAACAATGAGGCGAGGAGACTACCCCTGAGCCTTGGTCGTGCTGGACGACTCACGTACCTGGATGTATCAAACAACAGGCTTGACCAATTGGAGCATGCTGAATTGAATACGCTTGTTGGGTTACTCAAGATGAACCTGGCGAACAATCGGCTGACCCATCTGCCGTCATATTTCGGAGCATATCAAGCGCTTCGTAGCTTGAACATTTCGTCAAATTTTCTCGACAAGTTCCCTCCATTCCTGTGCCAGTTACACAGCTTGGTCGACTTGGATCTGAGTTTTAATGCCATCGCAAGCCTACCTGACGAGATTGGCAATCTGAAGAACTTGGAAAAGCTCCTAATCACCAACAACAGATTAGTCGATGAAGTGTCCGAAGGGTTTCGCCAGCTGTTGAGTCTACGTGAACTGGACATCAAGTATAACTCTATCACGAGCATCGACATCATATCAGAACTTCCCAAGCTGGAGATTTTGACTGCTGCTCACAACCACATCTCGTCCTTTGTTGGCAAATTCGAAGTGATCAGACAACTGAAACTGAACTCGAACCCGTTGAACAAGTTCGAGATCATTGAATCGGTGCCTACTCTGAAGAATCTGAATTTATCTCACGCCCAACTCGCAAGTATTGACTCGGCATTTTCCAACATGGTCAATTTGGAAACTTTAGTGTTGGACAAAAATTACTTCGTGTCTCTGCCACAGCAGATTGGAACATTGAGCCGATTGGAGCATTTTAGCATTGCCAACAATTCCGTGGGCGAGTTGCCTCCCCAAATCGGCTGCCTCACCGAACTTCGAGTCTTGGACGTTCGGGGCAATAATATTTCGAAACTGCCCATGGAAATCTGGTGGGCAAACAAGCTCGAGAGCTTTAATGCTTCTTCCAACGTGCTTGACACATTTCCTAAACCTGCATCAAGACCGCCTCGAGTCCCTGGAGAGGATTCGTCGGGACCACCTCCCGTTCCAAACGGCAAACCATTGCCTCCCAATCCATTGCCCTCAACCGCAAGCTCGGAGGAAGTCGACGATGACAGGAGACCCAGCCAAGCCTCAAGCACACTCCTCAGCGTTGGACCGTCACCAATACTGGGCGGCGCAGACAGGAAAAGCTCGGTTGTCTCTGTATACGGAAAAGGGGGGCGTAAAACGTCTGTCGTTTCTCGAGCTGCTTCGCAGGCCACCAACTCCACCACGCCCCCCCCGGCGACTATCAGGAAGGATTCTGGCCTTTCTTCGAGGCTCACAAATACTTTTGCAGGGTCGTTGCGAAACCTGTCTCTTGCCGACAATCGATTGGACGACGATGTCTTTGACCAAATCACCCTTCTGTCGGAGCTGCGTGTGCTCAATCTTTCGTACAACGATGAAATCAGCGATATGCCTCAGAGATCGATCAAGAATTGGCCCCAGCTGGTTGAACTATATCTGTCAGGAAACGGTCTCACCTCGCTACCGGCTGACGACCTGGAAGAATCCAGCCTTTTGCAGACCCTGTACATCAACGGCAACAAGTTTACCAATCTGCCGGCGGATATCTCGAGAGCTAAGAAGCTCGCGGTGCTGGATTGCGGCAACAACTATCTCAAGTACAACATATCAAATGTTCCATATGACTGGAACTGGAATCTCAACCCCAACTTGCGATATCTCAACTTGTCTGGCAACAAGCGATTGGAAATTAAACAAACCGCGTGGGGTGGACCAGATGGCCCTGGTGCTGTCAACCGGGAGCAGTACACGGATTTTAGCAGGCTGTTGAACCTGAGAATATTGGGTCTCATGGATGTCACCTTGACACAGCCCAGCATTCCTGATCAAAGCGAGGATCGACGAGTGCGAACTTCAGGCTCTCTAGCTGGTCATCTCCCCTATGGTATGGCTGATACACTGGGAAAGAACGAGCATTTGTCCACGGTTGATCTCGTCGTGCCGAAATTCAACTCTTCCGAGACAGAAATGCTTCTTGGCCTGTTTGACGGACAGGCTTTGTCGAGTGGTGGCTCCAAGATCGCCAAATACCTGCATGAAAATTTTGGCCATATCTTTGCCGTGGAACTAAAGGCACTGAAGAATCGGCCAGGCGACAGCCCGGCTGACGCACTCCGACGAGCTTTCCTGGCTTTGAACAAGGACCTCGTCACCATCGCCGTGCAGCATACTGAAGAAAGACCCAAGACGTCTCCTAGGGGTTCAGCGCAGCCGGTCGTTCTCAGTAAGGAAGATTTGAATTCCGGCGGCGTGGCTACCGTCGCTTACCTCCAGGGCACGGAGCTCTACGTTGCCAACGTCGGTGACGTTCAGGCAATGGTAATCAAGACCGATGGTAAACATGAAATCCTGACCAGGAAGCATGATCCAGCCGAACCCTCTGAGCGATCAAGAATCAGAGAAGCTGGCGGTTGGGTGTCACGCAACGGCAGACTCAATGATTTACTGCAGGTTTCTCGCGCATTCGGCTACGTCGACCTGATGCCAGCCGTCCTCGCCGCACCGCACGTGAGTAACATGACGATAAAGGAACAGGACGAAATCATTCTGCTGGCTACGAGCGAACTCTGGGAGTATTTGTCGCCTGGACTCATCACAGACATCGCCCGATCCGAGCGTCAGGATCTCATGAGGGCCGCGCAGAAGCTTCGCGACCTCGCCATGGCTTACGGCGCGTCAGGCAAGATTATGGTCATGATGATTAGTGTCGCAGACCTCAAGCGACGAGTTGAGCGATCCCGACTACATCGTGGTACGAGCATGTCTCTGTATCCGTCTGGTATACCCGACGAGACTCAGGTTCTATCTACAAGAAGAAGAGGTAAAGCAAAGGGAGATGTGCTGGACTCCTCGCTGAACCGACTCGAAGCTGAGATTCCGGCCCCCACCGACAATGTGTCTATCGCGTTTACTGACATCAAAAACTCCACGAATCTATGGGAGATGTATCCAAGTGCTATGAGATCCGCCATCAAGCTGCACAACGAAGTCATGCGGCGGCAACTGCGAAGAATCGGTGGATACGAAGTCAAGACGGAAGGTGACGCTTTCATGGTGTCGTTTCCCACGGCTACGTCGGCTCTGCTGTGGTGCTTTGCAGTCCAGATGGAGCTGCTCGAAGTCAGTTGGCCTTCGGAGGTTTTGAGCTCTGTCTCATGCCAACCAATTTTCGACAAAGACGGGGTCTTGGTTTTCAAGGGACTGTCAGTGAGAATGGGCATCCACTTTGGAGATTGTGTGAGTGAAACCGACCCTGTCACCCGGCGCATGGACTACTTTGGCCCCATGGTGAACAAGGCATCAAGAATCTCAGCCGTGGCCGATGGCGGTCAAATAACAGTGTCGTCCGATTTCATTTCCGAGATCCAAAGATGCCTGGAAAATTACCAAGATACGGAGCGTAATAGCTCGGCTGGGTCGGACGACGCCTTTGAGGATGAATCGTTCGCAACTGCCATTCGAAAAGACTTGAGGTCTCTCACTTCTCAAGGGTTTGAGGTGAAGGAAATGGGAGAGAAGAAGCTCAAGGGCCTCGAAAATCCCGAAGTCGTGTATTCGCTGTACCCCCACGCGTTGGCTGGGCGAATCGAGCAGCACCTGCAACATGAGCGCCGAGACGAAGGTCCTGACAAGCCTGTCATCATGGCCCCCGGAGGAGAACTTTCTTTTGATCCTGAAAGCATCTGGGCACTCTGGAGAGTCAGTTTACGCCTCGAAATGCTGTGCAGCACGCTTGAGAGCGCAAGAGGACCGGGTCTCCAGCCTCCAGAAACAGAGCTCTTAGAACGCATGAAGTCTAGAGGAGGCCAAGTCACGGAGCGATTCTTGATCAACTTCATGGAACACCAGGTTAGCAGGATCGAGGCAAGTAACATGACAACCTATGAAGCACAACTCTATACTCTAGTCTACTAACATTATGCTCAGACTTGCGTTTCGACGCTGACAATGCGTCATCTCGCCTCTGGAAGCGGAGCACTTCGCGAGCTGAACGACTTGCGCGGGCCCATGTCTTTGGTTTTAGAATTCTTTGTTCAACAGCAGCAAGAACTCGCACGATACAAACAAAAGTACGGAGAACTTCCACCCCTGGAGGGAGATCAAAATACCACCACATCCAAAGCCAAAATGTTGGAAGATGCCGATAGTACCAAGTAGGCCAAATGCCAGTCCTTCCGCCTCTTGCGAAAGTCAATTTGGACCTATTGTGAAATAATGGGGGGGGGGGGGTTTTGCATCATTTTTTTTTCAATATCTTTAGGCATTCGCGGCGATAAAACCGTTCAGCACAATGGATCATGTGTAGGCTGAGGATGGTACACGAATTGTCCCACTTCGCTCGAAGGTGTACTTTCAATAAGAGCAGCTGTATTCTTGGGCCAGGAAAGGAAATTGGGAATGGACTTTGCCTAGTGTTTCAGGGTACGCACATATTGGGGGTTGTACTTTTTGGAGCGACCTTTTGGGATTAGTGCCATGGTGGGTTGGCAGACGACCATGAGGCGGCGTTTGATTTTATCGTGACGTCCTTTGTTCAGCCTTGGTCTTTTGTATATGGGCGTTTCAAGTACTTGTTTTGGCAGGCGTGGTCACGAAGAAGCACCCCTGCAATCTGCTCTTCTTTTCAATGAATAATAGTACCTGTTATGCCCCGGACTGCAGAGCTCGGGTGAATATTGAACGAGAAATATCCTTTTCTTCTTTTTAAATTGACCAAGTCGTACTTTACTTTGGGACTTTCCAGAGTTAAGCAGATGTCAAATGATGATGATCAAGATGAAAACAACAACAACAACAACAATAATAATAATAATAATAATGTGCTGGACTCTTCTCAGACAAGACTCCTCTGCTTCATAACATGTATGCGAGGGGACATTCTGGGTCCAGCCCACCAGCCTCCCGTCAACTTCCTCACAAGTTCCCTCAGCGCCGCAATCTGGGCGCCTAGTCCAAGAGCCTTGTACTGTCCCTGACTCGGCTCCGGCTGCCCAGGTCGCAACACCTCGATGCCGCTGTAGCCATGTACAGCCCCGATGACCTCCCACTCGCCGATTGCCTGCGCTGTATCTTCCAACAGAGCATAGTCGAATTTCTGCCAGAAGACAGGCCAGCCCAGTTGCTCGCTCTTTTCCGTCCTGTCGATCAAGTAAACGGGCGCGTCGGCGACTTTTGTATTCCAAGAATCGCCGAGTGCCAGTGGAAGACCTTGTTTGTTCTGGTTGAACAGGGTCAAGCCCGTCATGCAGGTGAGGACGTCGGCGTGCGCGGTGACTGGGGCAGCAGTGTAGTTGCCCACATGGTTGTACAGCTGGATGAGGGCGTCGCCGCCGGGGTAGTTCAGCGAGGAGAGCAAGAGCATTCCCGTGCTGGCGGCGAGGGTCGCGAGCACGGAAAGAAGGATTGTCAACGAGAGGACTTTGCACACGGGGGATTTGGAGACGCGGTTGGAGACGAAGGCTGCGGAGAGGGCGGCAGCAAGAGTCAGTGAGGGGATGGTGTAGAAGATGAATCGAGCCTCCTTGTGAGGCTGGATGGAGTAGATGGCGATGTAGGAGAGGCTGGGGATGAGGAACGCTCTGGTCTGCGGGGACAGAGAAGGATGGATGAGAGAGAAGGCGACGAGAGGAAAGGAGACGGGGTTGAGGAGGAGACGGGGCAGGGCCGACGTCAAGTAGTAATGCCATGGGGATGTGCCCCAGCTGGACGATCCCCCCTGGATGGCGTTGAAGTAGAAGCCCCAGAGTTCGGGCCACACCGGTTTCTGCCAAAAGTACGAGTCTATGGGGACGGAGATGGCGAGGGAGCCGGCGAGGGAGACGAGGCCGACGGTGATGAGAGCTCGCGGGGAGACTTGTCGCGTGAGGAGGAGGTAAAGTGATGTGGTGGCGAGGAGGATGGCGATTTCAGAGCGGAAGACGACGCCGGAGAAGGTGAGCATGCTCAGGGCTTGCTTTTGACGAGTCCTGGTTAGATGGAGTGTCTTCTGGGGGAGCAAGAATGCTAGCGAGAGAGTTGCTGGCGCATCGTGCATGTCAGCTGTGATACTGTGGTGGATTACGAAACGAGGCAGAGATTTGGGGGTATCAGGGTTCATCGTACTCAAACCAAATGCAAACATGTTAGGCAATGTCCTCCCCAGATAATACACCACGTGGAACTGGCTCATGAGCAAGGCGGTCCACCACCTGGCCGTGGCGCGGCCGAAGGACCTCCCCACGGCCCTCTTAAAGACGGCCAGACACGAGGCATTGAATAAGGCCAGCACGGCACGAACGACGATTTGCGCGTGGTGGAAGCCCAGCAGCGCGATGATGGGCTGCGAGACACCCGCCAGGACGACGGAGCCAACGAACGTGCGGGGCACGGCGCCGGGAAAGGTCAAGTGGTCGTAGGCTTGGAGGAGGCGCGCGTGGACGGACGACACGGGTGTCCCGTAGGTGAGGATGTCGTGGGTGGCTTGGAGGTTGAAGGATTCCTCGACCTTGGTGTGGGGGGAGAGGAGGATGTGCAGAAGTGGAAGGAGGTAGATTGTGGATGTGAGCAGGGCGTCTGGTTTGAGGAGAAGAAAATTAGTCAGATTTCTTTTTATTTTATTTTTTTGTAAAGTTGGTGCCCGGGATATCTGGGCATGGTGTTTTCGAGAGGACGAGGAGGAGGGTGCTTGCCTATGAGCGCCATGGTGGCATTTGCAATGAATGGGTGGGAACACTAGACTCGAACGGAGTCAGGTTTGTATTATCCAGGAAGAAAAAAAAAAAGAAGGAACTACATCAAATTATAATGGTACCATGTGTCACATCACAGCCTCCATGCACTCATTGATTTAAAGAAAAAAAAGCGTTTCAGCGAGGTGAAGAAGTACAGGAGGGGTGGGGGATGAAGTTCCTGCCGGGGCGTCTCCCTATAACCATTTCCTTCACTCATCCATCCACCCCTCGGAACGGCGCAACCATCCCCCGCCAAAAAGAGATGCGGCCAGCGCAACACCAACCCACCTCAACCAATCCACGAGGCGCGTAAACGGGTTACAATACACAGTCGCAAGCTCCCAAGCTCCCAAGCTTCCCATCCACGCACGTCCTGCCCTCGGCTCTCCAACCGCCCAGCAGAGGACCATCCGCCTGCCAAAATGTTATTCTTCGGTTCCTTTCTCTACATCACCGTTCTCCTCATCAATGCAGTCGCCATCTTAAGCGAAGATCGGTTCCTCGCGCGCAGTACGTCACTAACCCCCCCCCCCTTTTCTCCATACAAGATCCTCGACAACCTTTCTACTCTCACAGAGACGCCATCGACTAATCAGACCATTTTTCTTCACCAAAAATAGTCAACTTGTCACCGGCATCGTACGACCCCGCATTCGGTTCCGGCGCAGACGCCAGCGTGAAAGCCAAGACCATCCATTTGATCGCAAGCATCCGAACAATCATGCGAAGTACGTGCCTCGTCCTTCCACACCACGCCGAACCAGAAGGGGACCAGAAGGGGACCAGAAGGGGGCAGGGTGTGCATCCCCTTCGTGGAACACGTAGGAACTAATACTTGCCGCAGTGCCCTTGATATTTGTCAATTCCGTCGTTATTCTGTACGAGCTGATACTGGGATGAGCTGCGACGAGACGAAAAAGGGGGGGGCCTTGTTGCCGCATTTCAACTGGCTGGGCGTTCATTCTCTGGTCTGGGATAGGGACACAATAGGACGGCATCGAGCACGCTGTGTGAGAGATTGGGCTGCGGCATTTGCTGCAACTTTGTGACGAGCCCAGAAGGTCATCTTTGAATCGAGGCTTGTCTGTCCTGTTACGCGGAATGGTGTTAATGGTTGGGACGCAGCGGGGCGCATGAAAAACATTTATTCGGGCACATGGAGACCTGGTGAGAAACATGTTTGGACGTTTTTGTCTACTGACTCCCTTTAACAACGTTTTTGTTCATGTTCTCGTTGCTGCAATGTGCTGCTCCTGTATCCTACAGACTCCACCCATGACATGAAAAGACGCCATGTTCGATAATTCGTCCAGAAAATGCACGCAAAATGCACGCTGCTCTTGCGGTGCTGCAGTGCTGCTCTTAAAACCCTACACCAGCCTCTCGACTATGAGGATGGAAAGTCTGCTCCCCCTTTTCCCCATTTCTACCCCAATGCTATATTTGCTCCTTATTTACCGCGTCTGAACCAACGGGCCGGGCCCTCTCTGAGTACCTGAAACATCGTCATCGAATCATGCAGGCTAAAATTCCACATTCAGGTGATCAACAAACAAACCTCCTTTTGGCGGGGTCCTGTCGTGGTAAAACGCAACGCCGTCAAATGTCATTGTTATACCCAACATCTACGAAAGTAGATTGCTGCTCTTCTTCCGACCTAATCCGATGCTAAGCCTTCCCTTCGTCTTTTCGGGTTTCTCGGAGGTTTCGCCATTCTCACCCCCATCTGGCAAGGTATTGTCGTTGCTCATCTTGTCTTTGTGGAAGAAGTTGAAGCTCTTGCGGGACATGGACTTGCTGCCACGCTTAGGTCGATCGAGAAATGCCAGTGTCCCGGACGCTGTGACGTTGTCCTTCTTCCTCGCCACATCCTCGTGCGCTGGGCTGTTTTTGCTGGTATCAAGCACCCCTTGAGGCTTGTCTTGTTCGTTCCGCCTTGCTTGCATTCGCTCAACGTGGTCCTCTCTTCGTTTTCTTTCCTCTTCCCTGGTCTGTCTCTCCTTGGCCTTTTCCTCTTCCTTGGCGGCCGCTTTGGCTTGCTTCTCCTTCTCCTTCTCCGCTTGCTTAGCGGCCTTTTCTGCAGCTTCGCGTTCCTTCCTTTCACGCCTCCTGTCTTCCTTACTGAACCCATCTTGCTTCGCTGTTGGCATTCTCGCCATACCAGCAGTCGGTGCTGCTGACGCTGTGTCGAGAACGGCCGGCATTTCGCCCTGGGCCAGGGTTGGGGTGGGCATGTCCGGCGCGGTTTGAGCATGAGCGAGACTCAGCAATGAACCGTGCTTGGGTATGGGAGGAACGGGCTGTGTCGCTTGTCGTTTCAGTGGCGCGGAATCTAGCTTTTCGCTGTCCTCGTGGGCAACATTGGCTGCCTGTGTTGCTAGTTTGACCTCTTCCATGCCTTCCTTTTCCTGCTCTTGCCTTACCTTCTCGAAGGTAGTCTCCTGGTAGAAGAGTACGTAGGCGGTGGCCATACCAGGCTTGTCGCCGAAGAAGTTGCGCACGAAATGCTTATCCACCGGCTCAACCATTTCGTCATCGAACAAAAGCCAGCCTCTGTCCGAGGTCTTGATGATTGATACGTAGTGACCGTGGTAAGCGTTGCCGCCGATGTGCACAACGACGGCGTAAAGCTCGTATAACCGATCGGGATCTTCAGCATCGTCTGTGGTGTTGAACATGCGAAGATGGTATGGATATACCACACGGTGGAACAGCTTCTGCAGGCGACTATAGTCCTCGGTATACTTGAACCGCTTCAGATGCAACGTCAAAATCTTTGGTAGTCGCTTCACCTTCATGCGTTTCTCAGCCTCCTGGAGACCACCACAATGGTCGCAGTGGAACTTATTCCGTTCACACAGCATTTCCTCCGCGGAAAATTTGCGCAAGCACGATGTGACGGATGCATGCTCTTCGAGGTCGATGGAGAGGTCAAGGAAGGTTTCGTCGCGCTGCGATGCGGTTTCACAAGTAAGACATCTGGTCTCCGACGTTAGAACGCCTTCAAAAATGTCGTGAACCCAGCCGATTCCCGGCGACTGGTAGCCATTCGCGTGGTTCAAGACAGCAGATTCAACGACATTCCCCACCGACTGGGTAAGATCGTCCTGTTCTTTCGATCCCTCGGGCTCCTGACTTCTACGTGCGTTCTTCTCCACGTTCGAAATAACATCGTTCAGGACCAGCCCATAGAACTCATGTGCATCTTGATGCATCGAGTTTCGAAACAACTCATTGTCGCGTTTGAAAATTTCAAGAAATCGTTGTGGGCTCAAGACTCCGGTCCGAGAAGAACTATCCAGCAGCGCGAGGAATATATCTTTCAGCCCGGTAAAGGTGCATTCATCCATGCCGTATGCGATGGCATTCTCCTGGGCGAGTTCCAAAATCGGACCTTTCAACATGGCTTGCTTCTTTTTGTACTCGGGAGTATCAGGCTTGTCCTCGGGCTTGATGGGTTGACCAGGTGGGGTCTGGCCTGAGTTGATGGTCTGTCGCTGTTTGAGCATCTGCGATGTGCTTCCATTCTTGTGTTTCTGTTGTGGTGTGGTCGCATTTGAATTCATGGGTGGTCGAAGAGTCACATTGACTTTCGGACGGGTGCCATTCGGTGTATCTGGCGGTGAATAGGAGGGATAATTGATGACCCTTTGTCGGAACAGGTCTGAATAAAACAGCGCTTGCACTATGGAGTTGCAATAGCTATGACGGAGTCATGTCAGCTCGAAGGCGGGTGGCGCACGAAGGGGGCCGTGACACAGCAAGTCATACCATGTATTTCCAAACTATAGACAATAGAACGTTAGAACTGTTGGCTGGCGCATTGGTGGACATTGGCCCGGGGGAGGGCACGCCTGCGACAGAGCAGCACTTACGTTCTCAAAACCAAAGAATCTGTCATTGCCGTCTTCACGCAGGGGTCCCGCATTTTGTAGCATTCTTTCCAGGGGAGTGACTTCGAAAAAAACCTCGTCCTTCCTCTTCGCTTGCGTATCTTTCGGCGTTTGATTTTGCGATGCCTGAAAAGAGGCATTTTGTCAGCAGGTGGTCGAAGAACGAGGCTTGGCAGACATCCCAGACAGCGTTGCTGGGGGCAAGAAGACGCATGACAGCATTTCGTTCGCTGAGCGAGGACACTACATGACGAGGTCGCAAGAGGGATGACATACCGAACTGGCGCTCTTTATCTTGGTGAGAAACCCAGCCATGACTGCGCTGTTTGTCGTCGTCGTCGTCGTCGTCGTCGTCGTCGTAGTCTACCGAGCACGAGCGCGTCGTTTCGTCTCAGCAGCTGGGTGGAATTGGCAGCCCCAGCTGCGCGGCACCCGCGATACACCGACGATGGCAAGTAGAGCTGATTGTCATTCGCATGGAAGCAGTTGCGAGGCGGCGTCGGGTCGAGTAGCGAGCGGGTTGATGAAGAGCTCAAACCCGTAGCCAAGGGGAGAGTTGACGAAGCCGAGAGACGGGGGCGCAGGTTGGCCTGATTGCGCCCAAAGCGGAGGGATGGTGTGGCGTGGAGCGCAACCAACAAGAGGGACAAGAGGGACAAGAGGGAAGAGGGACAAGAGAGGGGGGGGGCCTTCCTTGTTCCATCTGCTGACGCCCAGGAAAAATCCGACTCACAAGCGTTTCCAACGTTTCCAACTTTCCACGGCCGGCCTTGTTCGCTCGGGTTCGCCAAGCCCAAGCTATCTCGGGTCATCTGCCTCACTCACATTCCCAATGGGACCCAACAAGTGCGCGCATTGGCGGGGCTTCCTCTAATATTAACGGGTCGATACCGCGCGGCATGGCTCTCTACACAATATTAATGCGGGATTCAATCCAGACAAGGTTCTTCTTGACTAGTCCGTATCCCCCTTTACAACAACTGAGGAGCTGCGCTGGTCCGACGGGATCATTCTTCGGGATATTTATTCCCTGACGCCACCAGCCCCCAAAACTAGACGTCTTTGGTCCTGGTCAGAGGCACGAGAGGCGTTCGTCTCATCGCTTTTGAGTGCGCCAAGGCCCCAGTAAGCCGTGTCGAACTACACCCACTGTACATGTAATCCGTAGGTAGGCTAGGAAATCCAAGACCAGCTCCATCCTGTTCTGTCCCGCCGGCCAACACGGCGCATGCATGCAAAATGGATCCAGTAACGGACTTGATACCAGCTGCCTGGCATATTATGCACCGTGTGCAATGTTAATGTAGGCATCTTGCGGCCATCATTGCCGTCCTAATAGCTCACAACCCCATTCATGTCAACAGTATCTCAGGTGAACGATATCATCAGATTATAATTGCAAAAAAGAATGTGTGTGTGTCTGTGTGTGTGTGTGTGTGTGAAATCCGGTCGAGCATCGAAACGGTATGATTATTACCATGTAGGGCAAATTACAGAAAAACCAGACGAAAAATCAATTCAACCCCGTCTGTGGTACAAGATGGAGCCGCAAAAGAACATCACATTTGTTGCCACCAGTCACCCTGGCTAACATGACTTGAACTCTACTTCTTCTCCGAGGGAGGAGGGCCACCCGTCGTCGGCAGACCCATGAAAATTTTGAAGTAATCCTTGAAGAGTAGTTAGCATGAAACTTGAGTAACTCCCGCTGATGGAGAGAAACTTACATATATCATCCACTGAAGGCCAGTCAAGGTACCAATCATGACAATTCGAACGGGCAGACCATTCCAAAGTCCTCCAAAACCGATGTCCTTGTAAATGCGGCCTAGAGCGGACCCAAATGCCTCTCCAGATGCTCGATTGGTGTTGAGCTTGCTGACCATAACATCTGCGGGGTGTGAGACGATGGCGCATAAAATACCAGCCAGGTAGCCACCGGTGAAGGACACTCCTGTCTGAGCAGCTTTACTATAGTCGCTCTTTTGTCCTGGGAGTCGATCATAGATTATTTCCACAATAGTCTCGAATGATGCAAATTTCATCATGGTGTAAGGGATTTGACGGCCCCACAAAGGATACAATCCCTTGTACAGGCCTGAGAACCCTTCCTTTGCTGTAACAGCACCGATTCCATTGATTGTGCCCGTATAAGGGTTGGGGATAGTTCCCTGCATTCGCACCTTGACTGCTTCAAAAGGACACAGAGCAAGGTCGGCCAAGAACTCGGCCGAGGCGGAGGCTGCAAGGTACAGGCCAGTTTTATACTTGTACGCAGCCTCTGGCCCTGCCATATCACTGTACGTCTTTTTGAAATACTCATACCATCCATACTTGAAAGCACCCTGGGCACTGTAGCCGAAAAAGGTAGGGCTCCATCCAGTCATGATACCACGAAACCCTTCGGCACGGAATATCTTGCCCCATGCCTGAAAGTTGCCTTTGTACAGTTTCGAATCAACCTGGCGGCGAGTCTTGACAAGATCGAGCGGAGTCACGATAGTATGGGTGAGACCCTAGTCAATTTAGAGCAATGAGTCAATGATCTCCAACGAGACAGAATATGGAAACGCAACCATAGACACTTACGCAGGCAAGTAATCCACCGAAAGTACAAGCAGCATAATACTTGCCAGAGTATAACTCGATGTTTCCCGCTTTGGCTTGAGCAGCAGAACTTGCTTTTTCGAACTCTTTGGTGGCTTCAGCACTGAGTTTCTTGGCCTTGCCTTTCGCATCCTCCACTACGGAGTAGACACCGTAGAACTCAGGTCGAGCTTGGAATGGCGTGGGCTTGGAGGACTTCCTTTCTGTTGCCGAGTAGAATGAGCCCAGGAGGGTTTCCGGGCGTGGGAAAGGATGCGACATGATGACTGGGAGCTGGAAAGCGAGAGTGTGTTAAATCTGAGTTTCGTTGAGAGTGCTTGTGTTCTGGCGACTAAATTCTCACCAGATGGAGTATGGTTATAGGTAGCGGATAGACAAGAAGGGGAAAACACGAAGGGCCGGACTTAACGGGAGTGGGCGCCGGCCATGACACTCGTCCAGCGGCAGTGCCAGCAACCATCCGGTCGCACCTGCCCTGCTGCAATATGGTGACATTACCTGTCGCCGTCATATTATCCGGGATCCTCTTCGCTCATCCTGTGGCCATAGAAGTTATTTATGTTTGTTTCATTTCGTTCAATGTGGCTATTTTTCCATTATTCCAATATATGCCTAGCCATATCAATGAATTGCCGTCCGTCCCTGCAACTCGTCCCAGACTCCGCAGTTTGTCCAGCTCTGGTTTACAGGCAAGTTGTACCTCCTGTTATTGGGTAAGCCAGCCCGCACAGCGAGGCTCAAGCCAAGGAAGGAAGGACGGACTGAGCGATCCGCCGAGTCGCCCCCACCATTTCATGCTCCACCAGCAAGAAATTTCGACAACGTCGTGATACCGTCTGGTTCCCGGCGTAAAAGCTCCAACTCTGTCGGACCGTTTATCGCCGGAACAGCGTCTCATCTTATTGCCACAAACCAACCGAGTTCCCAGCTATCGCGATTGACTTTCCGAGGCTAACCAGGTCATCATGGCTGCACAAGTCGGGACCTCGCCGGTGGTCAACAGCCTCGGCAAATCCTTCGAGTCAAAATGGTCCTCAAGGTATCGCGGGGTACGTCTCGATCGCCGCCTTGTTCTTTCAAATGTGCTGTGCGCACAGCAACGTCCGGCGTCACATCTCCCATGACACGTCCACTCCAAACATGAGCGCTGACAGAGTCACTGTCTATCGCAGGCTACCGTCGAAGACCTGGATCCCCCAGCGGCCCTGTCTCTGAACCCCTCTGATGCCATCTCACTCGCTCTCCTCTCTGCCTTCGAGCGCGAATACACCCACCTGACCGTTGTCGATTCCGAGACGCGCGCACTTCTCGGGTATATTTCAATGCCTCATCTTCAAGCCCAAATAGACAGCGGCAATGTCAAGCCCGACGACCCTCTCTCTGCGGCAATGACCCGCTTCAAGAGAAAAGGCCGAAGATATCAAGTCATTACCATGGAGACGCCGCTGGAACACTTGGAGGCGTTCTTCCGAGGCGGTGAGGCGGATGGTCCTTGGAAACAAGAATTCGCCGTTATCACGGATGAGAACAGAAGATTTGTGCTGGGCGTTGCCACGGCCCAAGACCTAGAAGAATTTGTCAAAAGACGTCCTGCCTGAATGACGACTGTTGGACGACGAGTTGGACATACTACATCACGGGCCTAGACATTTATTTACCAGAGACTCTTGAGCGTGAGGGCGATTTGTAATCCGTGCATAGACGGCTAATTTCCACAACTCAGGGGCTTTTGACGACGAATCCACAATAACCTTGCAGGATCGACATCTCACATGGCTCTACGAGCCAGTACCTAATATTCAAAATGAGTTGAGCCGCGAATCAAATCCTCTACATGTAAACACCTCCCGCGTTTCTACTTAGGGACAGCATGATATCAGCTGTTCTTCACTCGATGTAATTCCCAGAGAGCAGCGTAGCCGACAAGTTGTAACAAGACGACAGGCCGCCACTGGCAGGTATATTATTTTTCGCTTTGCAATGTCCGAAAGCGTGTCAATCCGAAAGCCCAAAAGCAGTTCAGCGTTGATTTGTAGTCTTGTAAGTGGGGGGCGGCCGAGGCATGTGCGGGGAGGTGTAAGGGGGAACGGTGTCGAAAACTGCACGGTTGGTGTAATCATCGTTACATTGATTGCAGTTGGACAAAGAGGTTGTGGATATCAGCAAGTGCGCTCCACGTCTAAACCAGACCACCCGGCAGTTTCTGTGGTCATCTTCGTTCAGACACTGTTTAAGGGCTTGAAGATCAGTTTTCAGGAGTCCCTCAAGTAAGATCCACGCCGACCCTATTTCCTCATTGCTCCCCTGCGTAGCTGTAGACAAGGCGGAATTCAGCGCGCTGATCACCCTTGGCGACAACAGTATTGCGGCAGTAACGGCGCTCGCCATTGACAATCTGGAAACCCCAGAGCTGATCGGCCGTCCAACCACTATCCTGGTTCTCGACGTGGCCCAGGATGAACTTGCCGTCGCCCTCAACCTCCCAACCGTTCTTCAAATAGGTGTCTTCTACTTCGTCCAGTGAGACCCATTTGGTGCGACCCTTGACTGTTCCAAACAGCCAGTCGGAGTGTTCGCGCTCCGTGTCGTCCACGCAACGATTCTCTTGGGTGCTGGTCAAACCAGACGCTGACTGGTTGATATCGATGTGGGTAAATGTCTCGGTAGACTCGTTAGGAGGCTTTGGAGGAGCTTCATACTGGTTGACGGTAATGGTAATGGTGGCATAGCTGATTGCCGTACGAATCACGTACCCAATACCCTGGATGACCAAGGCGGGGTCGACGGACTCGGACAGTTGCGAATCCTGTTCATACTCCATGTTAGTCGTCGCTCCAGGAGTATGGGGTCGCGATCGGGGCGTCGCGTTACTGGCGCCATGCCCTAGGGCAGAATATAAAAAAGGGCAAAGACGCATATGTATAAGCACCAGAAGGGCAATAATGTGTACATGATGATGATGCAACCCCCTCCTCACGAGCGCGACTAGCGAGTGTGTCGCATAGCCCACACATATTATCCTTGTCAAGGTGGAGTGAAGTCTTTAGCAACATACCACAGTCCACCGTCCGTTGAGGTTCTTCAAAGTCTTTTCCGGCGGGGCAGCCATGGTGTCAAAAAGTAATCGAAGTGGTTGATTTGAGAGAACTGCGAGGAGGGAGGGGCAAGGGGGGGCAGGTCGGTCGGTCGTGAGTGCCTTTTTGCGTCGGCCGTGGCTTTCAAGAATGTGGGGAACGGAGAATGGAGCAAGTAAGAAAGAGGGGAGAGGAAGGAGAGATTGTGGATCTTTATAGAAATTGGGATGGTCTGTCTTACTCCGTAGTCCGTAGTCTGTGAAGACATCCACGCGTTGCAGGCACGATGATGTGTATGCCGGGTCCTGGTGAGTAACAATAGGCTGTCACAAGCGCTGAGCTCCCCAACAACTGTAGAGTGGTCAGAGTGGAATGGCGCGGACAAGGGGCCGCAGGGGCTGGGCTCGCAAGGCTGGCCAGGTTGGCACCGTCAAGCCCATTTTGATTCAACAAGCTCGCGAATAAATTGGATCTGCGATGTTGACCGAGGGCACCACCTCCCACCCAGCGAGTCGGATCTCGCGCTCCCCGCCACTCTGTTCAGTCGCCCTTGCCTGCAAGCATGATTGTGGGCTTCAAGGACGGCCATCGCACAAATAGCATTGCGATCCCCTGCACCCATCTGGAACCTACCCGGCCCCTTCTACATGCAAACACCTACATGTATGTACATGTACATACCATGGGCGCCAAGATCCGTGTGTACTTCATACTTCCGTTCCGGTGTCATAGGTCAGGTAAGCACCGGTCATCTCGTAGATCAGATCAGACATATATTCCTTCGCTCCTGCTATCATCCTCATCAATTATTATGGGAAGGTAATGACGGGATGGAAATGGAATGGATCTTCCTGGCGTGTTGACGTACTCATGTACTGGGTTGCCGTCGGTGGGCTATTACTACTCATATAAACCGAATCCATTCATCCATCCTTCTTCGTGCATGTCTATCTCCAAAGCAACCCCTTGTCATAATGCCATGATAACGAAGGACCGGCGTCACATGATCAGATACAGGGGCTAATACTTTGGGATGGGATGGTTTGGGGGGGGGGTTGCCACTACCGCAAAGACCAATCATTTGCATGTGTCAAGTGAGAAAGGACAAACCGAGGTCTCAATGCTATGGGATACTTTGATCATATTCATGCGCCCAATTCGTGATCTCTTCCATGCTTGACCAAACCATCTGTACCCGTACAATGCCAAGCTTTCCCTGCTCGACCTATTTGATTAAAGAAGGGGGGAATAAAAATTCCAACAACTGCCACCTTTGCCTCCGTATGGGAATGCACGCCAAGCCCTGTGATAGTATCTGTCTTTGTCTGTCCGAGCTCCTGCTGCTGCCATCAACCATTTTATTGTAACCCCTACTCTCTGCAGCGAAGGGCGATTGACAAAGGACAAAACATCCATATCAGGTCGAAATTTATGCTCGCAAAATTGGAAGACTCACTGCAGCATCATGGCCACCAGTTCATCTTCTTGTAACTTTCGATCACCTCCTCTATGAGTTCCTTAGTCAGCACCGGTTGCTCGTACTTGAAGTCGAGCAATTTGTCTAATCGACTGCCGTCCATGCTGAGATCTGTGTCCTTGAGAAGCTCCTTCTCCATAAACGGAGTGAGAGGGCCGGGTCGCGTGATGCCGGCGTCTGCAAGCAATTCAGCCCAAGGGCCAAGTATCTCGTCATTGACGTCGTCCACCACACTATCAAGGTTCATGCGAGCAAATGTGCTGATCAGCTGGCCTTGGAAACCTGTCTCGATCTTGAAGATCTCTCCAATGATAGCAGCCATTTTTCCTTGATTTGTCTCACCCTTGTCGACAACGTTGAAAGTTGGGACTTGGCCCATTTCAGACGAGTTCCAATTAGCCTTGCCGGCATCGTACCATGCAGCAATGTCCCAGAGCGCCCGCGCCGCATCGTGGATATGGACTGTGTTGGTTCGAAGATCTTTCGTCCAAAGCCATTTCATCTCCCCTCCCAAGTGCTGATAAACACGAGCCATACACAGTGCTGTGGCCACCCACTGTGATGCGTACGGGCCATACACGTGTGGCAAGCGAACAACAATCAATTGAAGTCTGCAACAGGTGCAACAACGATTGGTGGTCAGCTTGGTGTCATCTCCTCAGCAAAAGGGGGGTGGGCAGCGAACTCACCCTTCTATCTTGGCCAGTTCTTCCTCAGCCTGCAACTTGAAAACCGCAATTTTGCTCCATGGCTTCAACTTGTCGGTCTCTTTGCTAGGCGATGAGTCCGACTTATACACCATGCCGGTGCTAAGCTCAACAAACGCTTTCACTTTGCGTTTGGCGGCTTCTTTGCCCACCGCCAACGAGAGGTTTAGAGATCTCAACTTGTAGACCTCATATTCTTGCGAGTACCTTGTTTCACCACCACAGTTGAAAACGTAGTCCCATTCCTTGCCATTTTCCCGGTCAAATATTCTGGCCAGTCCTTCTAAAATGGGCAGCTCATCGTCAGCGAATTCTTTTTCGGTCGATTGTAAAGCCCTCCTAATGTAGTGGAAAAAGAAGTGCCATGCCAGATGAATCAAGAATTCAAACTCACCAGGTCTGCTGGCATCTGCTTGCATAAACTTGTCTTGAGAGCATGCCTCGGAAAATTCGGGTCCAAGCCAGGCAAGCTGTGGCAGCACTTTGTCCACTAATCGCACTTCTGAGGCCAATTTGTTCTGGTGGATGTGGAGGGCCAAGAATCGGCCAACATAACCCAACCCTCCAATAATCAGAACCGACGGCTTGTCGTCAGCCATTGTGAGTGGGGTTTCGGATGAAGAAGGGATTCCACGATGTATTTGTCTGTCAAGTCTATGATACGGAGAGGTGTGGTGTCGTTGAGGCTCCCAGCAGGTGGCAGAGCCAATTGTATGCCTTGCTCTGTTTGGGGCCAACGACTCGAAAATGTTCAGTGACAGACGAAGAGAAAAAGATGGGCTGTTTTTACCCAAGAAACACTGTGAAGTCGATCGGATTGATGCCGTCAAGTGATACCGAGCCAACCATGTGTTGGTGGCTTGCTCCTGAAAATTGCTAGAGAATCTGAAGTAGCTGCGTGCGCCTAGCTAGATTGATGAAAGCATTTAGCTGGCCAAAGGTGCAACAACGTCGCAAAGGGCTGGATGTGGCCCGGCCAGGTATGATGGGACGGAGGGGCTCAGTTTTAATGCAGGTGCAGGCTGGGGGAGGAGCAACGACCGAGATGGAGGCGGCACTCCGTATGTACTTGTCCACGTCCAAGTCTGGGTGATGATTGTTACTCTGTCAGGAGTAGCCCACAGCAGGGACTGGGAGAGGGGACAGGGACTACGTGACAAGAACTTTAGGCAGGTCAAAGAGGGTGTGGTCCACCTTCAAGACAACCCTCGTCTGTGCTTTCCCCCAACTTGCAAATCGTGCTCGTCCGTTGTTTGCAGAGCCTCAGCTGCCAGTCGACAGTGACCCCTGCAGACCGAGGTCTTTGGCTGTCTTGTTGATCGATTGTGGACAGTCCGAGTTACGAGGGCGATGGATCATGTCTGCGAGAGAGCCGGCGTGGGTTGTGAGTACTTGCGCGGACGTTCGTTGATGGCGTCAATTGGCAAGTGTCGAAACGGGCGTCACCGTTGTCTGCAAGTCACGTCGCGGGCCGCAAGGGCAGCCAACAAGGCATCTGCACTCGCACTCGCACTTGCACTTGCACTTGCACTTGCACTTGCACTTGCACTTGCCACAGGGAACTTGTCGGGGCAACATCGAATGGCCCACGGGATGGTGAGACGTTGCCAATTGCTTACCATGCGCGGAAGGTACGACCCTTTTCGAAATGCACATGTGGTTGGTCAAACAGCCACTCAGGAAAATACATATTATCAATTAATGACCTGAACCGGCCTTTTGAACCATACATATGTATTAAGCGTAATCCATAAAGCAAGACTCTAAGCAAGAGGGGGAGAAGTGTCTGTCTCACAAGGTCCCGTCGTCATGCATACCCTTGACCCTTGTCACCTCCTCCAAGAGAGGGGAGGCGGCCAACAGCTCTGGCCAACCACACCAGCCACCAGCCACCGCCAGTTTGCGGTCGTGCGGGCGCCTTTCTTCCTGTCACTGTATCCAAATGTATCGCATTGTTTGGGTCGTTTGTTCCCTCAGGTCACCTATTCATTTACCCAACAATCACCGGCCGAGCCACGGATTTCTATTCGTCTTTAAATAAGGAAATGGATGGCCAAGCACTGAACACCATGTTTGAGCAAGCTGGATAGTCACAGGGTTTGAAATGGAAGTGAAGATGGTCGCCATGATCGACTTCATCATGCCTGTCTCCTCCCCCCCCCCCGATAACTCGCCAACTAGCTTAGAAGGGCCACTAAGTCTCCGGCGGCCCGCATCAGAGTGATATTAGTAGTAAGTGCTTAGTAAAAAGTCCGGTGCTAATTAAGAGTGATTCCCTGCCGTTCGGGGAAACTGCTAGTAGTCAAAAGCTTGATATTCTTATCACATAGCTTGGAGTCGGGAGTCGGGGGCTACTCCACGCCACTGTGCGAATACATGGTGGCGACATTGCAATCACACAAACTATTGCCAATAAGGCCCGACGTCTTCCCTCTATAATAGTACTCTAAGGAATAAGGTAATAATAATAGTTAATTACTACTTAAGCTATATATATAGGTCCTATAATTATTACTCTCTTTATTAGCTAAGCTATTTCCTTACTTAATAAGCTAAGGGGGATTCCTTTAGTATTAACCCTAATACTATATTTCTCTTTATTATAATACTTTATCTTTCTTTAGATTTATTTAATTTTTTATTTTTTATTTAGCTAAATCCTAAGTATTTAATCTTAATAGTTAAAGTTTCTCCTAGTATAAGATATAAAGTTTTAGGTTATTTAAATAAATTTTCCTTATTATTTTTTCTTTAATAAATTTAATTTTATATATTACTAAGAATACTTTTTAAATAACTTTAAATAGCTTCTCTTAAGTCTTATAAAACTTTTTTTTTAACTTATTTTCTTTATTTATTTTCTCTTATATAAGATTTCTTATTTTAAAGCTTTATCTAGGTTTTATAGTATTATTTTAATTATTTACTTTTTATATTTAAACTAACTTTTTTCTTTTCTTTTATAAGTCTAAATTTTATAAGTTAGTTTCTTAAATTAGTTTCTTAAATTAGTTTTAGATTATTTAATACTCTTAGATTCTTAAAGTCTAACAATTCTAGTTCTTTAACTCTTATATATTTTATAAATAGTTTAAATTCTAATATAAATATTACTAGGCTTATTCTAATACTTAATATATACTAATTATTAATTACTACTATTGTGGCTTCCTCCGGACCCTCGGACAATAGTTAGTCCGGCCGTGGCCAAAGTATAGGTCCATCAAAGGGATGCACGTAATGCGATTAGCTGCATTGCAGGTAACCCTACACTACTTATAATAGCTTTACACTACTACCTTACTTTTCCCCCTTTTTACCTACCTTCTCTCCTAGCTAGATTTCTCTCCTTCTCTCTTTTCTTAGCTATTATTATTAACTTAATTACTATTATTAAATTTAACCCTTTATACTAGTGTAATATTCCTTAGTGTAACTAACACTAATTAGTGGTTAAATATAACTATAAATAAGCTAGGTATTATAAGAAAAGATATTTCTATAAATAATATAGCCCCTTACCTCTTAAGTTAACCTAGATAGGCTATTTAGGTAAAGAGGCATAACTATAAAGTATACTAAAGGAAGATAAACTAGAATCCTAGTTATAGGCTTGTTAGACTTCTAAGGGATTAATCTATTAACTCTTAGGCCTTTAGGATATTTAGTTAATTATTAATCTTATTATCTATTATAAGAAAACTAACTAAATAACCGAATCTATTGCCACAAGATATTTCATTTAAACCTAACGTTAAAAACAACCCTTAGCTAAGCTAGCTAACCTATATAACCTCTCTTTACACTCTTTTATAAACCCTCTTCTCTTTTCTTTATAGCTTTTTGCGCCTTAGTGCTCTAGGCATTAAGTTACTTCTACGTCTATGCTATCTTTATAGCCTGTTTTTCCCTCTTTCACTGTTTTTCCCTCTTTCACTATTTTTCCTTCTTTTACTATTTTTCCATTATCTTTATTGTTTCCCTCTATTTATCCTATTAATCCTACTAATCCTATTTATCCTATTCTATTTATCCTATTAATTCTGCCCTGTTTATCCTGTTTATTCTATTTATTCTATTTATCCTGTTTTTCCTGTTTTTCCTATTTTGCCTATCCTTTAGATTTACCTAGTTTATCTCTCTTAATAAGCGTAAAAATTACCCTATTATTATACTACTAGTTAGTTTATTCTAATTATTTAAGAAAACTAAACCTTTCTTAAGAAGGGAATAGAATTAAATATTAGACTATTAATAAGATAAACTCCTTACCTTACTTTCCCTAATACTAAGGTACCTTAAAAGCTATTAGTAATAGCTTTTAAAAGACTAGAAAAGAATAGTTTATTAAGGTAATTATAGCTATATTTATTTATACTTATAAAGGACTAGGAAGAGCTTACCTAACTAGACCTAGAGACTATTATATAGCCTAAACTTAATAATTAGATTATAAGGTTTATTTATATTGAAATGTAGGGAGCTAGTTGCCAGCTGGCAACAGCTGTACAGGTGTAGCTTCTACGGTCAGGGACTAATAGAGCCACCACGTTGAAATATTCAACGCAACGCAACGGAAGGTTTCGGCAGTTATCAACTAATATAATTCAATCTAGATGACTTTTACGATATCTTATATACCAATAGAATTAATTTTAGTGATGTTATACGGGCAATGCGGCTGTTGGATTAAGAGGCCTAGCTATCTAGCTAGATTAAAAAGATCTTCTTCCTCTCATATACCCACCGACCGTATCAGTGGATCCGGACCGTCAGAGAGGTCTTAAGGGCCACTTTTGATTTTCCGCAAAATTCATTTGTATGTAAAATCCAAAAAATCGACTCACCACCATACAAACTAGCAACCCATATGCACCAAATTTTAGTCTAAAAAAATATTCCTGCATAAAATAAAAGCCCTGTCTTCTAGCTTCAATTTGCTATATGTAAGACTTTTATATGACCTCTAGTTAAAGAGAAAATTGCTGTCAAAGATAGCCATAGGGTAACCTGCTTATGTCACCCTAGCTTACCTAATTACTAGTGGCGCTACAGTTGTGGCTACGCTTGCAGCTACAACGCAATTAAATAATCCACAATTGACAATTGATTTAGATTAGTCATCCACACGGTCAGTCGCAGCTGTTGACAGCTGCGACGTAGCCATTGACGGCCACCTTCGCGACCGTTGACAGCTGCAGTGCAGCTGTCAGGCTTGCAATGCAAGCTAGTAATAGAAAGGTCCTTTAACTAGAAAGGGCTAAAAATAGGTCTTATTTTTAACAATTTATACTAGTAAGTATTAGAATTAGTAAGGAGAAAACCTCTAGGAGAACTTTAAAGAAGATTTTAAAGGTTAAACTAAAGATATATTTAGGAGAGCTACTAATAAGCTTATAAGAGAGCTATAAAACTCTCTATAAGATAATAATATTTACATTAGCTAAGGAGTAAGTCTTCCTATTCTAATAGCTCTTAAACATATGCTTTAAGAGGTAATAATAGCTTTATAGCTAAGAGATAAGTTAGAATCCCCTAAATTACCTTATATATAACCCCTATAATTTACTACCCTAAAGACCTTCCCTAATATTCCTTACCCTTAAGGGGAATAATTACTATATCCCCTATAAGAACCCCTATAATAATCTTAGTTATATTAGGAATTTAACCCTTAATAGCTTACTTTCCTTCCTTAATCCTTCCCTTTAAATAAATAAATTATAAAGAAAATATCTAAGCTTATAAAGATATATAAGGATAGTAATTACTATAGTAAAAAGCTATATTACTTTCTCTTACTAAAGCTTATACTCTTTAAGAGTAAGTATAACTAAATTAACTTCCTTAAGTTATATTTTAGTAAGGTATTTCCTATTATATTAATAGGAGATACTAAATAGTACTTTCTTAATTACTTTACTAGTAAGAATCTCTTTTATAAAGAGATAATTATAAATATTTATTAATACTTTAAAATAAAAAGTAACTAATAGTTTTATTACTATAAGTAAAGTAATATTACCTTTAAGAATATTATTACTTAAAACCCTAAAAAAGTAAGCTTAAGTGCCTTAAGATTTTATTAACTACCTTAAAGAAAGTTTATAAAGGGCTATACTCTTTTAATATAGTAAATATAAAGCTTTATAAGTAAACCTTAAATATAGTCTTTAGTATCCCTAAATATTAGGTAATAAAGTATATATATATACTAGGCTTTAAGAACTTTACTAGTAATCTTTATAAGTTAATTATAATTATAAAGAGTAATATAAGGAGTAACTAATACTACTAGTATTAAGATAAAGACTTATTAAAGGTAATATTTATAAATTACTAATATAGCTAATAGAATTAGAGAGACTAGGGAAAAGAAGGTTATTATAGTAACTTTAAATAACCTAAGTAATACTTTATTTATAGTAAGAGTAGCTACTAGTTATTAAACTATACTAATACTAAATATTAGAAAGAGAAAGAAAGGTAATAAGCTAGTAAGAACTATTACTTACCCCCTATAGAGAAGAAGTTCTAAGTATTCCTTACTTTATTTAAAGGTAATAATAACCTTAAGGAAGAGAAAGTAAAAGACTAGGAGACCTAGCTTAAGGCCTTTACTTAAGCCTAAGATAATAATAATAATAATATTAAGGAGAAGCTATTATTAAAGGCATACCTTAGTATTATATAATTCTTTTACTTAGGATTATAAATAATAGATAATATTAATATTCTTATAATACTTAAGAATTAGGCTTTTTAGC
Source organism: Epichloe festucae Fl1 (assembly GCA_003814445.1). Lineage (NCBI taxonomy): Eukaryota > Fungi > Ascomycota > Sordariomycetes > Hypocreales > Clavicipitaceae > Epichloe > Epichloe festucae. The sequence continues at coordinate 2,374,690 of CP031387.1, read as the reverse complement.
ATACCTTACTTAAGTAAGAGCTATACCTTAAAGAGGCTTCTAATAAGGATAATTTAATCTATTATATATTTAAAGGATACTATTTTAAAGAGGTCTTTAAAGGAATTATACTAAATATAGGAGCCTTAGGCTAATTAACTACTAGTCTAGTATAGGCTAGAGCCTTACTAAGATTAATGCTATTATTAATAATTAAACCCTATAACCTAGAAGTTATTAGATTTAGTGCTAGATTAGTAATAATATATAGCGTTATCTATATGCTTATAAGGCTTAGCTAAATTAATTTTTATATTCTTAATATTACTATACCTTTTCTCTTTTCCCTTACTAATATAGATAAGATAAAGGTTAAGATTAATAACCTTACTAATATGTTAATTTAAAATAATAAGACTATACCTATTATATGTAAATAGGGCTACCCTTAGTGGCTTCTAGAGGTAAGAGAAACCACTGCTTTTTACCTATTAGAAGGAGAGATTTATTAGCTTTACTAAAGATTTAGTTATTCTTTAATTTAGTAGCTTATAAAGATCCTTTAATAAGCTAGTTATAATATTAAACGCTATATAATTAAGAAGCTTACTAAAGTCTATTACTATTATTAAATAAATAAAAAGGCCTTTAGCTAGTTTAAGTTCTCCCTTAAAGATAACTATAACTTTAACTATAAGATTATTATTAATATTATATAAATTAATAAGTAGCTAGTCCTTTATATTATTAATTTAGTAACCTTATTTTAAGTAGCCTAATTCCTTAACCCTAAGAAGTAAAAAGCTTATAATATTTAGGATATAATTAAAGAGTGCTAAATTAATATATATCTAGGCCCTCTAGACTAGATTATTTATAATACTAGTAATAACTTTACTTTAGCTAAATTTAAGCATTATACTTACCTAATATTAATTAAGATTAATAAGATACTTATTAAAGCCTATAATAGTATTAGAAAGGTTAAAAGATACTATAGACCTCTTTACTAGGCTTATAATATTATTATAGATTTAATTAGTAAAGAGATTACTCCTAAGTAATAACTTTAAATAGCTATTAAAGCTATTAATAACTTAGTAAGCTCTAATAGCCTTATGCCTATATTACTAGTCTTTAAAGCTTACTTATAAATAATAAATAAGTTATTACTAAGTGTCTTTATTATTTAATAGGCTAAAGTAATTTAAAAGGTAACTAATAAAGTTTACTATTACTTAGCTAAAAGGTAAGTTTATAAGGCCCTTAGTGCCTAGAATAGCCTTAATATAGTACTAATATATTAGCTATTACTATAAGCTAATATATATATAAAGAGAAAAAGGTAAATAGTATAGCCCTTATAAGCTATTAGCTACTAATAAGGAGACTTATATAGTTAAAATACCTTATAGCCTAGCTAAGTTTTACTTTATAGTAGTAAAGCTATATTATAAGGACTTATAGTATATAAGGGCTAATAAGTAAAGCCTTTAGGGTATTAGGGAATATAACCTAAGCCTAGAGGCCTTTCCTTATAAGATAGCCCCTTTTTATAAGAGAGCTAGGGAAGATAAGCTACTAGTAAAGAATAGTAAAGTAAAGGGAAAAAAAGAGATACTAGTAAAGAGAAAGTAAGGGAGGCTAAGGAAAAACCTTATAGTTTAATTTTATATTAATAAGAGTATAAAAAAGCCTATAAAGGCTATTAAAGCTAAAGGTAATTTTATAAGAAGCTATAAAGTTAAAGAACTTATAGCTTACCTTAAGGTAATAAAAGCTACTCTTATAGAAAGCTATAAAGCTAATTACCTTAAGATAGTAAAAGCAAAGGTAATTAGGGCCTAGGCTTATAATCCTAATAAAGCTATTAAACCTATAGATTTCCTTATATTTATTAATAAAAACTAAGAGAAGGTATTATTTAAAAAGATTATAGCTAGAGAAGTGCTAAATATAGCATTTCTTATAGTAAAAGAAAAGGCTAACTAAAAGCTTACCTTTTAACTTTACTAAGAAGGAAAGATTATAACCTTAGGAAGCCTCTTTAAATAATCTAACTAAGCTAAGATTAATGCCTTATAAGCTTATAATATATTTAGGTTTATAATGTTTAATCTAGTAAAGTATAAAGGCTATAGGATCTTTAATTCTTATATAGTCTAAGAGATTAAGGGTAAAGGGACTAAATCACTATATAAGAAATTATACCTTATTATATAAGGGTATAATAATAAGGGAAAGGAAGCTATCTTAACCTAATTACTAATAATATAGTAATTAAGCTAATAGATTATTATAGCCCTTACCTTATTATTAAGGTAAAGAGGAATTTATCTTTAGCTATAAGATATTATATAAGCCTATATTTAATCCTATATAACCCTAAATAGGCTAATTATTATAAGGTTACCTAAGTAAATTATATACCTCTTTCTAGAAGGCATAGTAATAGAGGTAATTAAACCTCTTTATAGAATTATAAAGGCTAAAACTTACTAGTAAGTAATATACTTTTATTACTATAGGGATAACCTTAAGATAATAACCTTAATATATATATATTCTTTACGCTAGATAGCTAATTAAGTAGCTAGTCCTAGTACTCTAACCGCTTAGTTAAGGGGGAAAACCCTAAACTAGGAAGAAAAACCCTCTTATATTTATAAACAGGCTAGCGCTAACTCTCTTATAGGTCTATGCTACGTTAGGTGTGGCTAACTATAGGTATTTAGTGCTAGCTTACACTAGCCTTATTTTATATAAAATAAAAGAAAAAGAAAAAAGGTATAGTAATAATCCTAACTAGCTTCCTTTAATACTAATCTAGCCTTATTTTAGCCTTACTCTATACCTCTTACTTTATTCTATAGTATAGTAAATTCTAATTTATAATAGTAATTTACTTTTTATTTACTTTACTTCTAACTTCTCTAGTGCCTTACTTTTTAGCTAACTCTAGCCTAGTACTAGACTAAATGCCTTATAAAGTCTAAGTATATAGTTTTATTTACTTATAGTAAAGGGTAAGTAGTTTAAGCCTAGTATCTAGGTGGTTTTACTCCTAGATTACTTATATACTATTTATATATTTATTTATCTTATGCTTTATTTTCTAGGTAATATTATAATTTATTCCCCCCCTCTCTCTCTTAAGTATAAAAGAGAGCTCTTTCTCTTATAAGGTTTTAACCTTTTTTCTTTTCTTATATTAAACTTCCTATAGGTTTTTATTTTCCTTACCCTTTCTTAGAGCTATTTAAGGCTTTTCTAGCCTAGTGCTAGTTTAATTACTAATATTTTATATAGAAATTTATAATAAAATATTACTAAATACTATAAGTATTTTATTATTAGTGCTATTCTAGTTCTAATTTACCTAGGAAATTATAACCTTAGAGAGGTATTTAAGGAAATCCCTTATAGTAAAGTAATTAAAGTAAGCTAAGTTTAAAGATCTTAAAGTAAGTTATTTTTACCCTTATTTTGCGCCTATTCTAGGTTTAATTTAAGGAAGCTAAGTAAAACTTAAGCACTATAGTATATATCTTATAAGATATAATTAATTAATAATCTAGGGCACTAGTGCTATAATATTATTAGTAAGTTAGTTTATTTCTAGCCTAGGAGTAAGGCTAATTTACATATAAAGGGGTAATATCTAATGCTTACTTTAACTATTAGGTTTATAACTATAGATATTCTAAGGTAATATTAGCTTTTATACTTACTTTAAGCTTACTCTAATACTAATCTATTTATAGCTAAACATTACTAGCTAGTAAGGGGAGTATTAGTAATTAGTTAATACTTTGTCGGGGAAAAACAAACACCCCAAAACGACGGAAAAGACGGTCTCGATGACGAAGCTGATGATAACGATAAAAACGATGATATTGACAATGCTGACAATACTGACGAATTCAACGATATCGAAGCCGGAACCTAGATAACGGGATCTAGGTCTGCGATATTTGCGATCCATCGCGAGGATCCAAGCCGAAAGAGGTCTCTTTTCAATGTCAGGTCAAATTCATCTTGTCAGGTTAAACACAATGCTAGGTTATCTTATCCATTGAACAATCCAAGCCAGAGGTAACAAAGGGAGAGTTGATTTTCTATAAAAGGGGAGGGAATCTAGGGATTTTATCTAGCTAGATAGTCACATGACTAGGGATCCGATTAATCCGGCGATGCCGATAGATCCGACGATGCCGAGGTCTAGAGGCCTGTGGTCTTATAAGAGAGGTCTCGAGAGGTCACAATTCTAGCCACACAATACCTAGGCTAGTATAATTACTAGGAGTAATATAAGTGGTTTTACTCTAGTATAGTAATAGCTCTAAATTAGAGCTAACTTTAATTATCTAGGCCTTAGAGGACTAAATAGCTTAGGTTAAGAAACTCTATACTAAAAACTATACTAAGAAGAAATAGGGTACTATAGTAGTAAGCCTAGACTTAGCTAAGTCTAGGTTTTCTAAGGAATAATATAATAAGGTTATCTTTTAGCTCTAGTAGCTTAATGCCTATATAGTAAAAATAAACTAGCTCCTAGCTACTAGCCTAGTGTCTAAGGGTAAGAGTAAGGTAATAGAGAATATAATCCTAGTTCTTAAAGAGAAATAAGGCTAATTCTAGGTTAGTAAAGGGGTGGTAATAAGCTAGTATAAAATAATACCTATAGTTTTTAACTTAAAATTAATCTAATAACTATTTTAGACTTATAGTCTTTTTATCTTAGTGTGATTTTGCCTTATATCTAGCCTACCTCTATAGCTATATTATCCTACCTAGTATCTCTCTTTAGTTATCTATAGTATCTATTTATTAGTTAGTTTAGTTACCTCTAGGGTAGCCTAGATCCTCCCCTAGTTTATATTAGCTAAGGGCTAGGTCTTATACTAATATATAATATTAAAGTCTTCTTATACTAAGGAACTATTTAGCTATATATCTCACTCTTAGGGGATTATCTAGGGCTAGCCTAACTTCCTATGTATCTCTAGGCTAATATATTTAGGGGCGTCTATAATTATAGTTAGCGTAGTTAATAATTATATAGTACTAGTCTTTAACTACATAGCTATAGCTATATAGGGGTAAAGCCACCCTAGGAACGCGCCTTTAGAAGAGAAACTTATTAAGGCTAATCTTCCCTATATGTAATTATATTATTATAGAGGAGATATACTTATTAAGTCTAGTGTGAAATTTCTAGATCTCCTTTAGGTTATAAGTAAGTAAATAGTTCTCTATTAGCTCTTTTCTATACTTATATTATCTTAGTTATCTATTAGTATGCTAGTCTTTTTATTTTCTCTTTTACTCCTTATATAATTATATATCTAGTTTATTATTTATAGGGGGAGGTCTTTTTCTATATTATAATACTATTTACACTAAGTTAGCTATAGCCTATATTTTACTTACTATTTCGCTAAGTATAATCCTTTCCTTAAACTTCTATTTTATCTTATTTAAGTAAAGGTCTAGGGGGGGATATAAGTCTTAACCTTTAGCTAAGTAACTAGTGTGGCCTTAAACGCTCTAGCTATAGTTTAGAGGTAAGTTAATTAGTTTACTATAAAGCTTCTAACTATTTCTCTTAGGTTTTCTCCCTTCTTAGTTAGGGTATAATAAGCACTTACTTTATAGGTAAGAATAGGCTAGACTACTTATGTATATATAAGCTAGGTATCTCTAAAGCTAATGCCCTATGCTAATGCCACTAATATAGAGAGGGTAAGCTACTACTAGGCTAGCTTTCCCTTAAGGATATTCTTATAAGTGCTTTAGTTAAGTTTCCTATTTACTTATACTCTAAGGAATTAGTATACTTTTATTAGCACTATCTCTTCTATACTAAGCTAGACCCTTACCTATAAAGGCCTATAGGCCTTACTAAAGTGTATAAGTTTAGTTTTTACTAGGTTAAACTTTATACTTACTTTCTTTACTTAGTTCTTATAAATCTTTTATATAGCCTTAAGTTTTCTCTAGGTTTATACTATATTCTTACTAAATACTATAATATTTATATTATTAGTAAATCTAATAGCTACTATACCTAGGATAGCTTAGAGGTATATATAAAGTTTCACTAAGTAAAAAAGGAAAAGAATTAGTAAGAGAGGTAATTCTTATAGGGTGCTAGCTTTAATCCTAAAGGGTCTAGAGAGTTTACTATTAAAGCTAAGCTAGCTTATTTTATTTACTAGAAAGCTTTATATTATAGCTATTAGCTAGCATAGGATCCCTATTTAGATTAGTAAGGTAATTAAGTATAAGTAACTAACTCTATTAAAGGCAAATAAAATATCTATCTAGGCTAGTAAGGTAATTTTGCCTTTGCCCTAGGCCTCTCTTATATATTTTACTAAAACCCTAATTACTATCTTTATTAACCTATTTATTCTATTTTCTATCTATAGTTCTAGGAGAAGTCCTTTTACCTTAGTAAAGGCTATAAGTTATTTTATAATTACTACTTCTATAATTTTCCTAATAATATTTAGTAAGGAGATAGGCCTTTATATATTAGCCCTCCTTATCTATTTTATTATTTTACTTAGTTTTCTAATTACTATTACTCTAGTAGTCTAAAATTAGGCTAAAAAGTATCTTACTTTAAGAATAGTGTTTAAGAGTTAGGCTATAGTCTCTTTTCCTAGCTTACTATAGGCTTTAATAAGGCTTACTAGGAGTTTATTATTACCTATTACCTTTTAGCTAGCTATATCTAATAAGATATCTAATATTTTCTCTAGTTTAAATTATTCTTTATCTAGGAATAGCATATTATCTAGCTCTAGGAAGGTAAGATCTAGAATATAGGAGAGGTTTACTATAAGCTTAAGGAAGAATCTTTATGCTAGCACACTTACTTTATTCTTATATATAATAGCTAGGTTTAAGTTATTTTTAGTTCTCTTTAGCTCTAGTAGCCTAGGTAGTTCTAGGGGGGCCTAGCTTTAAAGCTAGGCCTATTTCTTAAGGCTTTATACTCCCTTATTCTTTCTCTATATATTAGCTTTTTATAGGGCTTCCCTTTATATATTTCTCCTTTTTATCCTAATAACTTATTCCTAGTCCTTATTTACCTTAGTATAAGCTTACTAGTTTACTTCTATTCTTTATTATCTTTATTATCTCTTTACTTACTTAGCTTTAGTAACTACCTCTTTAGCTATCTTTAACCACTATACCTTTAGGCTAGAGAGCCCCTAGGGCTTCTATAGGGCTACCTTATTTACTATTTATTATAGGTTTATAATAAGCTAAGTAATATACGCATTTATCCCTTCTTTATCTTGTAGGTTTAGGGTGTTTTTAAGTTAAAAATATATTACTACTTCTGCCTTTATATATAGTTTATCTATTATATTTTACGTGTACCTAAGGGTCTATAAAGTATTATCCTATAGGTTAGTAAAGATACTAATTAGCTATAGGATATAGTTAGATCTAGTAAGGTTTTCTATGCCTTTATAGTAAACTTAGATATCTAGGGTTACTTACACTAGGTTAATAGTACTATCTCTATTATCCTTATATTATCTAGTAGGTTTCCCCTAGGGTATTACTAGTCTAAGCCTTTACTAGCTTATAAATTCTAATAGTTTTTTTACTTTATTAGTTATTCTATCTAGCTTATCCTAAAGGGGGTGCTTTTAGTTAAAGTCTCCTATAAATATGCTTTAGTTATATAGTGTCTTTATATTAATATCTTATATAGGGGTGTTTTAGTTATTACTATAACCTTCTAAGTAAAGGGAATAAATATTAACCCCTTATATTTTCACTAGTAACTAATTAGTCTCTCCTTAGGCTAACTATAACCCTATATTATATTTCTTATTTATATATATAGCATTATACCTATTATAGTGTGCAAGTTAAAACTAGGTAAGGCCTAGTATAAGGGGCTATAAGTGTTTTATATATTCTTACTCTTAAATTACTATTATATCTATATTAGTTTAGTAATAGAGTGTAATGTGTATTAAGCTATCCTTCTTATTTATATTCTAGAAGAAAACTTATAATATTACTATATTAATTAAGGGGGTAGTAGTAAGTCTTAGCTATCCTATGCTAGTTTTATTCTAGCTTTAAGTTATTTTATATAATATCTAATGCTTTTAGCTCTTAGCTATTTAGCGCTTTATTTTATATTTATTAGGTAACCTCTCTTTTTTCCTATTATTACTATAGGTTCTATAGCTATACTAGCTTTCTCTTAGGCTAGGGCTAGGTTCTTACTTAGGGAGCTAGAGGTAAAGTAAGATAGCTATTCTAGGTATTTTACCTTTGCTATATTTTACTTCTCTTTTAATACTAGGTAATCTCTAGACTAGGCTAGGTATAGTCTAAAGCATAGAATATAATTTTCCTTAAGTTATTTATTTCTTATAAGGCATAACTTTTCTTTATCTTTATACTAGCTAGTGCTATACTTACTATACCTTAGTATTACCTTATAAAACTTAGTAATATATCCTATTTAGAAGTAATTATAGCACTATCTAGGTTATAAGGTCTTATTATATAGTTTAGTTTAGAATAGCTTTACTTTAAAGACTATATTATCTTAGTATATCTTATTAGTATCTTTAACTTTAGCTAGTCTAAGTATTAGGGTAGTTTACTAAGTGCCTTTACCCTAGGGGTATCTTATAGTTACCTTAATTATATTTACTTTATTTACTTTTCTAATCTTTATTACTAGGTTCTTAATAGATATATACTTTATTAAAAACCCCTTAATAATAACGCTAAGTATATAGTAATAGATAGTTACCTCTAGGCTAAACACTTTAGTAATTTATTTTTAGTCTTCCTTATACTATATTATATTCCCTTTAAAGGTAATAATTATATCCTTACTAAGGAGTTTTCTAGTTACTATTACTAAGGCTTACCTAATAGCTTTATTTATAGCTATAACTATATTTTCTATGCCTCTAGACTAGTATAATTTTTATATAGTGTTTTCTCTTATAAGTACTTCTTTATATTATCTTCTAGGGATTTAAAAAGAGAGAGGGTTAGTATTTAGTTATTTTAGTATAGGCCTAGCTATAATACTTACCTAAGTTAAGGAGTTATTATCTTTAGCTTCCTCCTTAATAGCCTCTTTAAGAGCTATTTTTAATGCTTCTTTAGTAGTATAAATATTACTATTATTAGTATTTATAGTTCTTACTTTAGCTTAGGTATAGTCTATTACCTAGTAAGCTATAGCTAGTGTAATATACTACACTTAAGTAACTTTATTACTTAGGATAAGGCTAGTAATCTTATTATAATATTTTATATCTTTAGGATATATAAATTAGTTCTAGTTTACTATTAGGTTATCCTTACTCCTTTAGATATTAAACTATTTTATTCTTATATTTAAGTAGTAGCTACTTTAAGCTAGTCTCCCTAAGCCTATATTAATTACTATTAGTATCTTATTTACACTCCTACTACTAGCTCTATTATAGTGTGATATTATAGGGGGGGAGAAATAAAGGTAAGGATTTCGAATATTAATGTGATTTGTATTTTAGAGGCGATTCCGTACCTTAGGGTCAGTGCGGAAAAGTATGTAACTATAACCTTAATATATAATCCTTACTTACTAATTATAGCTCTAAATAATAAGAATCTCTTTAGAATTATAGAAATATAAATAGATAACACACTAGGCCTTAGTAATAATAACTTCTTTAAGAAAGAAAAAAGAGAGCTTTAAAAAGCAAAGTTTATAGCTAAAGAAAAACAATACCTAATAACTATAAGTCCCCTTATCTTTAATAGCTATATCCTAACCTAAAACGCTAATAATTTACTAACTCTAACCTAAAAAGGCTAAAGTTAGAAGATTAAGGAAATTAACCTATAATTACTAATAGTAAAGTAAGATTATATAGAGTAAAGAGCCTAAGGGAGTTATATTATAATAGTCTATTAACTAGAAGTATCTTATAACTTATTAATTACTATATAACACAAAGAACCCTTTACTAATAATATCTTATAACTTAATAAATACCTTAAGTAGTAAATTAAGTATTAGTAATAGGGATTATAGTATATTCCCTTAACTCTTAAAGAGGTAAAGCTCTTTATATTTATAAATAAGTCTCTTACTAATAATAAAGACCTTAGTTTATAGATTAGATATATTATTATAATTAGTAATAAGGTAATAAAGGAGAATAATACCTTTACCTTAAAAGGGAATATTATTATATATAGCTCTATAAAGAGTAAGTATATAACCTATAGCATACTTATATCTAAGCTATATAGCATAGTTTAAGGCGCTAATATTATATACGCAATATCTATAACCCTTTATTAGATTATAAACTAATTAAAGATACCTTAAATACTAATAATCCTTTATATAGATTTTTTCTTATTATATAAATGCCTTATAAAGCTAGGTATAATAAAAGAGAAGTAGCTTATAATTAATATTATAGCTCTCTAATAGTTATATAAGAGAAAAGAGATCTATAAAGTTAGGTAAATTAATAGTAGTAATAACCTAGCTAATATAATAATAAAGGTATTACTAAATTTAGCCCTTTTAACCTTAATTAATTTAAATTAATTAATAATTTATATAAAAGGCTAGGTTAAGAGACCTATAAGGTTAGGTAAAGGGGAGAATTAATATAATAAGTATATAAGTATAGATTATAGTAACTAGGTTAATTAGAATAACTAAGGCTATAATAGCTAATTAAAGCTATAGATTTCTATAAAGGGATTTACTTATATATACTTTTCTTTAATTTAATTTTTATTATATTTTTAGGCTTCTTTAGCTATAAAGAAAAGAGAGACTACTAGTATAGCTTACTCTAAACCCTTAGATAATAGTTAGTCTAGCTATAGCTAAAGTATAAGTTTACTAAAGCAATGTATATAATATAATTAGCTATATTATAAGTAACCTTATATTACTTATAGTGGCTTTGCACTACTACCTTACTTTTCTCCCTTTTTGCTTACCTTCCCTCCTAGCTAGATTTCTCTCCTTCTCTCTTTTCTTAGCTATTATTATTAACTTCATTACTATTATTAAATTTAACCCTTTGCACTAGTGTAACGTTCCTTAGTGTAACTAACACTTAGATTATAGTAATATAATTATCTTAGTAAACTATAGTTTTTAAATTAAAAAAGTAATTTAAAGCTTACTTAAACTTATAAGGTTTAACCTTATTATTTAGCTATATTATATATTTTTATATTAGTGCCTTTTTCTATTATAATACTAAGGATTATTATAGTTTAAGTTTATTATTTAAGTTTAGTAATTAGTTATTATTTAGTAGTAATAAATATAGTTATAAAATAGTTAATTTAATACTTTATTTATATAAGAGTTAAAGTATATATAGCCTTATAGCTAAGTCTATTAAATACTATTTACTAGGTCTTATTTCTTAGTCTTAGGTATAATTCTATAAGTCCTAAAAAGTTAGAAGGTAATTTTATTATTTAAGCTTATTTATTTCTTAATTAGTATCTATTTCTTTCTATAGGGAATAATAGTGTTTTACTAAGTCTAAAAATATTAAGTTTTAGGAATAGTTTTTTAGGTTTAAACCTAATATCTTTAGTTTCTTAAATTAGTTTAAAGTATTCTTTTATTTTAATATATCTAATATAAAATAAGCTTCCTATATTAGTAGCTATATTTAATAGGTATTTTACTTATTTAATTACTATAACTTACTTATTAATTATTCTCTCTTACTAATCTTTATAATTTAAGCTTATTTTAATCTTATTTATTTATTAATTTAATTATTTTTCCTAAGGTTTAGAATTTCTAGTTTAAGTATTATTTAAGATTTTATCTTTTATTAAATATAAAGTTATTCTCTTTATTAGTCTTTTAGCTAGTATATTTAAGTCCTATAGTTTTTAAACTTATTACTTAAGTCCTATAGTCCTTAGTAATTATAGCTTTAATAATTAAAGCTATTTCTAGCTATAATTAAGATTAAACCTTATCTCTTATTCTTTATTATTAAGTAACTATAGCTTCTAGGATATATTTGGAATAAGGTAATAATAATAGTTAATTATTACTTAAGCTATATATATAGGTCCTATAATTATTACCCCCTTTATTAGCTAAGCCATTTCCCCACTTAACACCTCGCGCATGAACGACCCGACCCGTCCGCCGCCATGTAGCCATAAAAGGTAGGGCTTGGCCAAAGGGGATCGATCCATCAGTCACAGACTCACAGTCGCCTGCCTGAGCGCTCTGTGACAAGACGATAGGGGGCTCAGTCCACGTCCCCGTGTCCGTCCCTGTGTGGACTCACTGGACTGAGAGGGCTGTGAGAGTGGGGCGAATCGCACCCAGATCTTGCATTAGCGACCAGCTCTTGATTCTGAATCACCAACGACCAGTGTTAATCAATCTATAGTCAGACAGGCGGCCAGAAGTGGCCGAAATCCTGCGGCCTCCCCAAACATGTCAGGGTTGATGGGGGATATCCGCACCCAACAAAAGTGCCATTGCTTGCGAGGAAGAAGACACAGAAGGAGGGGCATCCCGGAGTTGCGCTTGCGGAACATTTCAACGCGGTGACACGGAACATTTTGTAGAACTATGGACGGTTGATGCCGTGCCTTTTTGTGCCACTCATCGTAATCCGGACGCGGCATTGTACGTCTTGTGATTCGTCCTTGTCCTGGCTGGGGGTTTTGGGCGGGGTTTGCAAGGAACATTGAACTGTTGGGATCGATTGTTGATTCTATGGACTACGGAGCACGGCGTAATACAGGAATTCTTGTCAAAAACACCTCCACCACAATTCCGACGTTGCAGCCGGCCAACACATGCAAACTCCTATTCACGAGTAGGCTCGAGGTAATAGATATGTTGCTTTCCAAATTCACCGCTATCAGATCCTAGGAGAACGCTTGTGGCGAAGAATTTGCTCAGTCTTCATGAGCGATTGGTCATCCATGTCTCAGCCATGCGCCGGCTGATAAGTCGCATGAACGTGGATGCTCGATTCCAACGATGGATTTTGACACTTTCAAATTTGTGACTTCCAGCAAGAATGGCGACCCCCATTTTGACGCCATGACAAATAACGACAAAGAGAGTTTCTCGCGAAGTGCTCCGTATAGTCATTGCAGCGTGTCATTTGTTGGCATTTTTATTTCAATTCTCTGTCCCAGGTGATATTCCAAGTTCTTAGGCGCAGACTCACACCTCACTACCGTATCAGTGCAAAGCGCCAAACAGCCCGCGGTCGTTGTCGCGGACGGCATCGGCAGAAGACAGACATGTTGCGGTACTATTACGGATTACTCCGTCGAGCAATCCCTTCCCCCCCGAATCTAATCCGTAATCCGCCGGTAATTTCAATCATCTCAAAGCGCCAATGATGGAATATTGAGCCCGGCCCGAGGGAGTCGATATCCACCGCTGTGCAGCAGGTCCATGGCGGAACTAGGCCATGCTGCCAAATGCAAAAAAGACAAAATACGGGAGTAGTCCGTAGTGACATGCGTATTAATAGCCGACGAGAATAATCCATACTCCGTACTGACCGCCGCTGTTGTTCAGCCCGGTGGGTTTCCCCTGTCAGCCGCATAATAGACGGGCGCCAATGTTCATGATGCCCATGTCAACACCGGTCGCTGAGCACCATAATATCATGGCGGTTTATGTATGAAGGCGTCTGGGACGGACCGGAAAAGGAAGGAGTCCCGTTACCCGTCTGAAACACCTGGCACTGTAACATCATCTGTGGTGTAATGTAACAGGGAAGGGTTGACAATGACATCTGACGATGAGGAATATGGGCGACGTTTTCCATCAATCAACCAACAACATTGTCTGTCCCAAGCACCTGGATTCTCGTCTACGGACGATCCGAGCCCAGGTGAAGCCAGACCAAAACACCACACACACACAAAGATCAACTCTCACCACTCCAAATCTCAGGTCACCCTCCTGGAGCTGAGCTGGATGGCCAAGCTCATTGGCCTCGTTTGGTCGTGCCGTTTCAGGATACAATCTTGGCGGTGACTACGGAATAATGCATGAGAATACGATGCAACCCCCTGTATTATTTGAACAAAACAGCCAATTGGCGTAATTTCCCCTGTCAAGTAATCCGTAGTATGTACTCCGTAGATTTGTAAAATTATTCAGGGGTCGCATTCATGTCGTCGGTTCCGAAACGTTGACGTGGAAAGCAATCTGACCTGCATGTTTCAACCTATGCAAGTCATAATCCGTACAAAAAAAACGACACCAACAAACAAAACATGCATGTGGTTTCACAACCCCTCCTCCACCCCTCCCTCTTTATTACCGACCTGGGCAGTGGAGGGAGCAGCCCTTCCGCGTTTGCTCTTGCAAGTTGGCAACGATTTTTCCCCGGGCTGGCGATGAGCACTTGTTCGAGAGCAATTAATAACATCAATCTGTTTCGTCATGGCGATCCAGCTTCTCTCGGATCTCCACCTGGAGGCCCCCAAAGCCTACGATATATTCGACATCGTCCCAAAAGCGCCGTACCTGGCACTGCTAGGAGACATTGGCAATGTCGTGCCACACAAGCATGATTATCTGGGCTTCCTGAAGCGGCAGCTGAAATTGTTCCGAGCCGTGCTTTTCGTGCCCGGGAACCATGAGGCCTACCACTCCAGCTGGCCGGATGCAGTCCAGGTTCTCCGTGCTTTCGCGCAGGAAGTCGGCCATGATTCCTCACTAGGCGAGTTCGTTCTGCTCAATCGCTCAGACTTCCGCCTGCCAGACACAAACATTGTCATCCTGGGATGCAGCCTCTTTTCTTTCATCCCACCCGAAAGTCAAAGGACCGTCGGTGCCGGGATCAATGACTTTTACCAGATCCGCGACTGGGATGTCGACGCGCACAACGAGGCGCACCGGCAGGATCTTTCCTGGCTCAACGAGCAGGTCACCGGCCTGGAACAGTCCCATGTCGAAATCGTCATCCTCTCTCACTGGAGCCCGTCGGACGATCCTCGTTCAATGGATCCCAGGCACGCCGGGAGCCCGATCGTGAGCGGATTCTCGACAGATCTACGCGAGGAAGCGTGCTTCAAGAGTGGTAAAGTCAAGGTCTGGGCTTTCGGACATACACACTACAACTGCGACTTTTTACTTGCGCGTGAAGAGGGCGTTGAACCACTGAGGCTGGTTGCCAATCAGAGAGGGTACTACTTTGCTCAAGCTGCCGGGTATGATGGGGAGAAGACGGTCAGGATCTGATCCAGCAACAATCTACTGATGATACGCGATCCGGGGGATAATTTCTTGATGGACAAAAACCGATTGGGCAGATGTATTTGGGGGGGTCAGTTCGAGATTGTAGCATGCCGTTAAAATCTTGTGAGACTGGATTGACGGTCATGGAGGATACAAGCCTCAGCGTCTCGAAAACGCGAGTAGATAGCAGGCAACTTTGAAAAACAAGCATCCCATTGGGTTTTCCTGCCGGCGTATCATTGCATTCTTTAGCGAAGCCTTACATCTACAATTAACGAACTAAGTACCGATGTGTTAAACATTATACATGAGTTGAATACTACCAAAGGAGTGAGCACGCAATATATTATGAAAACTACAACATTGATTAGGCACTAAAATAGTACCGACAGGCTGCCTTCGTGTTGCAAATCTGGAAGCGCCAGCAGACAGCATCCTGTCGTCAACGCAGCAAACGCAATCATTTTTTCACAGGTAGTCCAAGTTGCTCCCTCCACCACTTGTCATCCTTACTGCCATGTGCCACCATATCCGCGATACAAGGTTCAACAATGGCTCGTTGAGCACTGGTAAGTTTGAGTGATGAATGCTCGGTCATCATTGTCAACACTTGTTCGGCATCGGCAGCATCGGTACGTTTCTTAACGGCTTGAGCACGCAAACCACAAGAGAAGATCTTGAAGACCATGAGATCTGTTGGGGAGATATATGGAACACCGCCCACTGGGATATCTTGAAGCTTTGTCGCGGCAGCCGGCATGTACGGTGACTTATTAGAGGTTAGATAGATGACAGGGTAAGTTGAGATGCAGAGGAAAGAAATACACAAGACGAGAGTGAAATATACGAATAGAGTGTGTAAAAGAATATTAGAAAACACAGAGTAGCAGAGTAAGAAGAGATCTAAAGGCATTTGGAAAATCCAGGAAAAGACGGAGAGAAAATCAGTACCTGAAACTCCGGAGTGACATCGATTTGAATTTGAATCCCTTCAGGAGTCTCATAGTAGAAGTATTGCGCATGCTGGACGAAAGGGGTATTTGGGAGGGCGAGAAGTCTTTGCTTCACTCCAGTTGGGGCACTGCTGATATTGATAATGAAATCAACATCCTTGAACTATCGCGTCAGTTCTATGGAATGAAACCCCATCAGATAGTAGTCAGCAATGCCTCCGTAGTTCTACCCGTAGGGAGGTATTTCCAGAGAGCAAGCCCTCCAATGACGGCGATTCTGGCGTCAGAGTATTCTCTGATGCCCCTTAAAATGTTGATGACATCGGCAGCAGCTGAGTCGAGTTGTGCAAAGGATCGAGACATGCTGAGAAGACAATCGTAGAAATACCGAGAAAAGGAACTATAAGACTGGTGCAATTGTAACTCTGGA
This sequence comes from Epichloe festucae Fl1, assembly GCA_003814445.1. NCBI lineage: Eukaryota > Fungi > Ascomycota > Sordariomycetes > Hypocreales > Clavicipitaceae > Epichloe > Epichloe festucae. The sequence continues at coordinate 2,358,048 of CP031387.1, read as the reverse complement.
GAAGGCTTGCTTGAGTTGGTATAGAAAATGAAAGACTGTAGAGGAACAGAGAGGTCGGGAAGTGATACGCATCCCGATCTTATATACTTTCAAAGCTAGTCAGAGTGCCAATGCAGATGCAAAGCGGCGGAAAGATAGCTGATAGCTGCTTGTCAGTTTGCTGTTATGCCATGGTCACGATGGGTTGTCATCCCGCGCCAATCAAAGAATAGCCGTAGCAGTTCATATTCCTTCAAGGATCCGCCACCATGTCATGACGAGCTGTTGGCCGTGTCTGCGCCAATGAAATGTAACCTGAGAGGCGAATCGCCGAAGTATTCAAGGAGAAGCGCCCGAAGATGTTTGATGTCCAGCTTCACGTTTGTCGAATCAGGCCCGTTGTTTTCGACAATTATTGTGAAGTTGGAGGCTGTCTTCGGGTCCAACTCCACATCAACGGCGACGTTGGTCGTAGCCTTGATCTCGCATCTTTGTACAATGATGGTACAAAGAGAGGGGCATTTTTTCGCTAAGCGCTGGCAAGTTCTAGCAAGCCCGCCCCAATGATTCTGACACCACCGTAGAGCCACATGCTCAACCCCCGACAGATGATCATCACAAGAGCCGCCCAACGTAGCGGCTGATTCAGCAGAGTCGCCCAAGTAGATGACTGTTTTTTCAAGATTGACCCAATAGGTGTCGGCGTTTGGGCCATGTAAGCGCTTGCAGATCTGTGTCAGCAGCCGCCGGGCTTCTCTAGACGTCAGGCCTACTAAGTACGGCGCCGGTCCAACATGCTTCATGGTCAAGGGTGCATGTTTCGCGCTGAGGTCGCGTTCTGTTAGACCATCCCCAACAGTAGCCCAGACTGACCAGACAGATAATGCCTCGGTCCAAATTTGGAAGCGGAGCTCTGGGGGCAGAGAGGCAAATTGCGTAAAACTGGTTGGGCTAGACATTGCCAACAAGTGTAGTCATGTGAATGGGGGAATGCCGAAGAAAACAAGACGACCAGTTTTCGAAAGCGATGCGATGCAAGCGCCCCTTCCCTCTCCACCTCCACCAATTAGCGCCAGGCTGAATGTGCGTACACGTACATACAAGACCAGACCAGACTCCAGCTCTCAGCAACGACAAATCTCATATGATTCCTTTCTCTCTCTTCACAAGCATCTATCTCAACCTCGATCTCAACCTGTACCTGTACATATAGGTGCTTCTGTGCGTGCTAAGAGCAGAAGTCCGGTTGATTCACTCACTCGCCTTGCAAGTAAACATAATATCAGCATGGCGGAGCTTTCCGAATCGTTTGTTGCTTCCATTGCACGAGCTCTCAATTCAGCCCAGATCCCCTGCGTTCTTTGGGGCCATTACCTTCTCGTCGTCCACGGCGTTCCATCCATCGTCGCTGTAAGTGTCCTTGATCGCCACTAGAATGAAAGTAGATGTCATATACAGAACTAACGCTTCGGCAAGTCAATCGACTTTGTTATTCCGGACCACGATATAGATACTGGGGCCAAGGTCCTCAGTCGGCTCGCGCGCCTCACACCATGCCACGACACCGAGGTTTGCATCTTCAGCCACAGCAAACGACTAACACCGCCGCCATCACGCCATTTCCATATCGAGAATTCCGACATAGTAGTAGGTCTCTATCTGCAGTCCGAGACGCTGTGGTTCTTGCCACCCCTGGACGGGTCTCTCGCGTCGCCGAGCGACATCGAGCTGCCCTCGCCCTTTGTCCTTGCGTCCGACCAGACTGTTCTCCCACCGTGGCGACCAGGTCGCGGAGCGGGTGTCTTCAAGCCCGGCCAGCCACCGGTTGTCGTTCCCAGATCCCATGTTCTGCTCGAGGCGTTTCTGCGCCTGTATGCGCGGGATCTGGGCCGGTGGATGGGTGCCTTTGCCATGGCCATGATCGGGTTCGTGGAGCTGTACATCGACGAGGACGGGCTCCTGGACGCGGGCCGTCTCCCGGAGCCGCTTCGTACTTTCTACAGAGACCTGAGGGATGGCAACAAGCCGGTTCGGCAATGGGGCCTCGACTTGCAAGAGGCTCTCGGGGTGCCTCACTATGAACCTGCACCAGGACCGGGACCAGGGGCTGTATGAGCGAATTGGTCGTAGAGGCGTTGTCGATTCATGTACCCGATGAAAGCATGCGTGCGTGATTCCCTGCCAGGCACTTGAGTCTAGCAGAGAAACCAGGCTTACACTTCTTGAACCGCCATCATTACCAAGTTGGATTCAATGGTGGAAAGTTCTTCTTGTCCACCAAAGAAACGCCGGCTATTCACTGCCGGAGGGATTGGACCAATTAAAGAAGAGGGCCCGTGTCTCTTTCGGCATTTCTTCTTTCCAGACTTCTCATACAGGGTACTGGGGGCGCAAGTTCCTTGGCGATGCCAACTTGAGATATCGTTGCTTGGACTTCACGGCATTGATGGTCACGATACTTTCCCATCTGAAGCGGGGGTGTGCACATTCAGTCTGACGCCCGGAGAGGACAAGACACAACGAAAAAAAAAAAGGAAAAAAGCAGTATAACAAATGAAGCTCGTATGGAAATGCATGTGGTTACCGGGTCGATCCCATCTTGGGCACTCTATCTCGTGTGCCGATACGCTCGTGGTCCAACTGTCTTTCTCTTAGAAGAAGCGAGATTCCAAACATCGGCCCTCCTGGTCCCCCCAGTCCATCGAAATCGCGCGTAGCCATCATCATCGTCATCATCTCCGCATACTGCCGATAAGCTCCCGCTGTGCCTCACGATCCCGCGCCCCGTCACTCAAGCTCCCCACACTCCGCAGGTCACCTACCACATCCTTGGCCTTGCCAAAGTACACCTCCTGCAGTAGATTCCGCATCTTGAGCTCCATGTCCTCGACCAGACGGCCTACATTGGCAATGTGGCTGTCGTCGTTATCTACCGGCAGGTCCTGCTCCACCTGGCGTGTCATGTTGCCGCTGAGGTCCATGTCACCGAGACTGTTGTCAGCCGTCGCGAGCGACAATATCACCGTCGACGTGAGCTTGTAGTGCGTGGTTCGGCCGCGCTCAATGGCCTCGAACACGTGGATCGAGTCCCAGACACCTTCTGTGGTGCCGCCCGGTGTAGCCGCTGTATTCGGCCGCGGGCGTTAGCATCGTCGTGTGTTTCCATCATTCTCACTCTTCGGGAACGAGGAAAGCAGCAAGGAAAGCATTTTTGTCCAAAACAGACCGAAAAAAAAAATGGGGAGAGGAGGGGAAGAGGGGAGGTAAAGAATAGTACTGACACTTCTTCAGAAGAACCACTCCCGCGAACCCATCATCCAAGTTCCAAAAGTAAACACTGCTGACACCGCCCTCGTAGTATAGATCTCTGTAGATATCAAACGCATCGTTGGCCTTGATCTCCATCTTTCGTACTCTCTCGCTCGGGATAGCTCCCTCGCCCGCCCCTTCACTTCCGCCAGCACCCACGCCGCCTACGCCGCCTTCGTCTAGCGGCGGATCGAACTCGTTCGACCATGGGGAGCGATAACTATCGCCGTCGCGGTTGTAATCGCATAGTAGATATTCACGACCGGTCTGCTTGCACCGCCGAATGCTAAGTGGCTGGTCGACAGAGGAGAGAAGGTCTTCGGTCAGGTCGGGAGCGAGCGAGATGATGGCGTTGAGATGGTCGGCTGTGTGTTTGGGGTTGAGGCGCCGGAGGAGGTCACTTTGGGACAACGAAATGGCGTTAGTTGGATTTGGTCTGATTGACTCCGTGGAGATTTGGAAAGGAAGGGGGGGGGGGGGGACAAAAGGTCGGGGACTAGAAGGAATTGTCATTGCGTTTTACGTACAGCGCCGAGTCAAATGGGTCTACGTCAGCCATCGTGGCGGGGATTGGCTTCGAACGTTGGTGAAGATGGGTGGTGACGATGCGAAGTCGAAGTTGATGCAAGGCAGACCCATTCTGGAGACTCTGACGCGGCGGGGTCGAATGACCCCACTTGAGCTTGGTTCGTACATAACTTGCTGCTGAACAAGACAACAGATGCATCGTGAGAGAAACATTCCATGGATATGCACAGAAGTTTCTATAACTTCCAAGGACTAACTACCTAGGTGTTTACCCAAGACCATAACAATAGCAGATCAAATACAACCGCAAGCGAAGGAGATTCGAGAAAAGACAGTCGATGGCCCCACCAAACCGATAGCTCAACGCCTTGCCTGCACCCAAAATATGCATCCAGCACTGTAGCAGCAACGCCCCCAAACCCTCCACGAACGATAGGTGAAACTCTGAAAGAGGCAGAAAAACTTAAAAAAGAAAAAAAAAAAACAGGGAACCCCCCCCAACCCCCCCCCCGATTCATAAACGATGGCGACGGCGGATCTGCGCCCTATGCTGTCTCCGCATCTCAACAATATAGCTATCCCTTGCTTGCAAATACTCGCTTCCTTTCGGCCGACCATTTGCCATGAGTAATTCTCCCGGACCAAATATATACTGCTTCAGAAAAAGGAAAAAGAAGTCAAAGTCGAAACATGTCGTAAAGAAATGCGACGCAATAAGCGTCGATGGTGCTGTCGGCGTGCGTCTCAGGTCCGGACGTTCTTCGAATCCAGGCAGCACAAACCAGACAATCGAAGCACCCAGCCGGTGACAGCATCCGGAATGGGCTCAGTCAATCAAGTGTTTGCAAACCAGACAAGCCGCTCGTTCTGTCCATGTGCGATCACCCCCTTGAATGTTTGGCCGCAAATCGGCAATCTGCCAAACCATCGGCCCTTCGTTCATCCTTAAGCATGCCTGGAACAGCCCCTCGTACGGCTTTTCTCCCGCCCCCTTCTTCCCGCCGCGCTTCCTCGTAGATGCCGACTTGGCACTCCTTTGGCTCATGGCGCTCCGGGGTCTACGTGTTGGAGTTTGTGTGGTTGCTTTGGGCGTGCTCTCGAATCTCTTGGCCAGCGAAATATGCTCCCCGTTCTCCCCAGATCCCTTGACAACGATGGCAGAGGGCGTGCGCTCTTCGTCTTTGTTTTCGCTCGGCGTCAGTGGTCGGTGTGGCAGCTCGGTGTCGTTTTCTTCCAACTTGATGGCTGACTCTTCTGTCTTGTCTGGCTTGTGAGGTTTGTCTTTGCCCAGTCGTTCGTACACCTGTGTTAGCACGTCGTGCAGAAGACATTCGTAGTGTAGCCAAGTGTCGCACTCCGAATTGGTGCAGCCGATCAGGGTCTTGTCTGGATTTGCGGGGGTTTGACATTTACACGTCAACTCAACAGACTGTTGCAAAACAACTTGTCAGCGTGGATGGAACGTGGATGGCAGGGGGCCATCGTCACTTACGGAGACCTGAGCAGTTCGACAATTGAAAGCTTGCCTCCAGTATAGAGCATCCTGTACCTCCTCATCATCTGACTCGATCCAATGGTGCACAGTTGCCTTCATGGCGACACTGACAACGTTGATCACGTCCACTGTAACTTCCAGATCAGCACCGAGACGCAAACACGAGCAGCCTTGGGAGGGAACGCGATTCGCGCCTTACTGTGATTAGATGCTATGAGCTCGTTCTGTCCGTGATATGGCTGACGGCCGGTGATGGTCTTGGTTCCATCCACTGTGCCAGCCGGCAGCTCGTCTGGGGAGTACATCCAATATATACGCGCGTATACATGATGCTCGTCCGATGCCCTGACTTCGAGGATCCTCGCGACCCAGTAGTCTGCAGACTGGAGCAAGCTTGCGCCGTCCGCGTTTTTTCCTGTCGCCTTTTGAAGCTCGATGGTATCGTCGTTTGCGATATGAACAAACTCGTCATGGTTGTACTTGTAGCCGTTTACTGACCGGAGGTGTTAGACTGAGGAGCAACAAATTCAAGTGTGTGCGCACGCGGGCGATGGCGACCAGAAAGTCTGGGGATGGAGACGACGAAAGAATCCCATCACCGGGTGATGCACTCACGGACAAAGCTGTTGTACCGCGTCATTTCCAGCCATTGCTTGCGTGGCTCAACAGTATAGGCTAGATTCATGGACTGGTTGGACTTGAATTTGCCCCGGGGTTGGAACGGCGACATTTGAACCAGCTCTCTTTTGCCGTTGCTGACAGACGCACCGTCCTCCTCGTCATCGCGCTTCCTTTTCTTCGTTGTGTGATCGCGCTCCTCGGAGCTTGGAGCGGCGACCAAGGCCACGGTGAAAGGACAGTCGGCGCGGTTCTCGTCCGTCACAGGACGGGACCGCTTTCGAGGTTTTGAGCTCATATCGAGTGTATCGAGTGGGTCGGTATCAAGGAGACGTCGGCAGGATGGTGACGAAGCGAGAAAAGATGCGCTCTCTAGGCGCTCGCCTCGATGGATAACGGTCGCACGTGGTTTGGGGGGGGGGGAATCAGAAGAAGAAGAAAACGAAGTGTGGAGGAGGGTGAGGGAGAGAGAGATGGTGGGAAAGTGGGAGGCTATTCGCGACAAGCGGTTGGGCGAAGCTGCCCACACTCTGCGGCCGGCGGACGAGTTGGCAAAAGAGTCCAACGGGTTTGGTGCAGCCAGCAAACGTGCATCATGCCACCAGTATCATGCCCCCAGTAATATCCGTACGGAGTACTTCGTAATAAACTTCAAAGGCTGAAACTGGAGGGCGAAGGGCGCTGATCGGGTGCTGCAACCCACTGTGACTGACAAACGCGCGGGGCGGCGCGGGCGGAGTCACCAGAACCTCGCCATCAATCCCGCACATCCATCCAGCGTGGCGCGGCACGGCACGGCACGGCACGGCAAAGCCAAACAAACAGACAGATGGCCATCGATAATGAGGTGGCTGGGGTTTTGCGCTTACGCTCTACGGATTTTGAGTCTGCGGAGTGCTACGGAGTAGAGCCTCCTACTAGAGGTAGCTAGAAGCGAGGACGTGGGCGGACAAAGTTGTAATTTGCTCGACAACACAATGCCTCCTCAGCATCGTATCAAGTGCCCTGTTCATCTTTGGATCTTGGATTGTTGATCAATAGTGGTGTCAAAATGTCAAAATGCATGTCTGTCACTAGACAAAGAAACAGCGCTATACAGCATGTGGATCGCCTTTGCATAATGTTCCCCCCTCTTGCTTAGGAATTAAGACTTAATCATCATCTTCCATCAAGTCATCGCCTTGTCCTTGTGCTGCGCAAACTTCGGTGCCCGCAATCTTGGCGGCCAGTTTCCCCCCCTCCTCTTTACCCCTCTCTACATCAATCAACCAGATCAACGGTGCGGGCAACCCAACCAACGCTCCCAGAAACCAGAACGCGGGACGAATGCTCCCTGTCCGATCAATGATGGCACCCACAATGGTTGGACCGAACACGCTTGACCCTTTGTCTGTTATGGCGTACAGAGCGTAGAATGCTGCCTCAGACCCTGGAGGGATAAGCTCGCCGTACAAGGAACGGCAGTAGCTACTCAACCCGCCCATGACAAGGCCATAAATTGCGGCGAGAGGATACATCTCCCAGGGTTGTTGAAGACCAATTACCCCCCAGTTCTTGACGAACGGCAGATAGCCCAACAATCCATAGAGCGGAATGAGCTCGAACAGCGCAATGCACACCAAAATGGTCTGGTGTGCCTTCAAACCCAGAGCTCGAGACAACCCCGGCCAGCCGAATGCGCCTATGATTCCTGCTATTGTTGTGATAACGTTGATCATACCGAGTGCCCAGGGACGCATGTGTAGCTGAGTTTTGGCAAAGAGGATCGCGGTGGACGACGTTGTGGCAATCGCGTCAGAAAGCAGAAACCAGCCAGCCAGGAATAGCATGATGTCTGCCAACCGTCTTGCCTGTTGGGCAGTGCGAAACAAAGACTTCCAAGCATATGTCAGATAAGGTATCCAACCAAGGGGTCCTTGGCGGCCACTATTGACGAGTGGTGGGCCTGGCCTCGGCCGCAAGAAAAGCGCGGATGGTATGGTGAAAACAGCCCACCAGGAACCAATGACCAGAAGGACGACCCTCTGAGACCACGTCGTGTTTTTCATCGAAACAAGGATGCCGATTGCTAAACATTGTACAAATAGCGCCGCGATATAGCCAATGCCCATGCCTTTTGCGGACATTCGAGATGATAGTTGCAGCTCCGTTGACGTTATTTCTCCATGAGTTGGTGTTTTGTGTAGACGTAGTCCAGCCGTGAAATCTTCTCCCGGTAGAAGGGGTGAAGCAGGATTCGCACTGTCGTCTTCCAACGTTGCAACAGAGTCTTCTAGGGCACGCGATTCTGATGCGGTATTTGACATATCAAGAGTCGTGCCTCGCCTCGCATTCCACACCTCGGGATGGTTGCGCACGAGTAAAGGCAAAAAAGAGTTCAGCAAGACAAATGATGCCCCAAATGAAGTATTGGAGAGAATCGTGAGCAGAGCACCCAAGAGATATGTCTCCTTGCTGATGAAGACGTAGGCCATGACCGACAAGGCCCCGGTCCACGCAAAATAGAGAAGAAGCTTTTTCCTGTAGTGTCCGTGGTCGGCGGCGCAACTGATACTTACCACTAGTAAGGCTTGTAGTAAGACGCTGACCGAAAACGTGTACATGGCAAAGCTTGCGGTGTTGATCTCGATCCCAGCAACATAAATAACGCACTGCCCATCGTCTTCACTTTTGCTATCGCTTGATCCGCAAGGCTTGGTGGGATCCGAAAGGAGGACGCCATTCTCTCTGGCCAAAGTTTCCAGGAGGATGGGAATGAAGGAGCCTAATAATCCGTAGTAAAGTAAGCTTCGTCAATCATCAACACGGCGAGAGTTGTTCAGAAACCGTCGCCGTCAAACAGAGTCCCTTCAAGCAGACTCAAGTTCAGTCGCCCGAAAAGACACCAGCAATAGGGTCCAACGTACCTATTCCGCACACAACGTACACTTCTGCTGCGAAGCCATACATGTACCAGCCGAGCAGTTCCTTGGAGCTAGTGGGCCGGGCATCGTGGCCAGCGTAATGCGGCGCGCCCAAGCGCCTCAAGTCGCTCTCGCTGCTGTGAGAACTCATGGTGCCGTCGGAAGAAGATCGTTCATCGTCTGCTTCGAATGAGGAAGTTGCAAATGAGCGAAACGACCTTTTTGAGAGAACAGAGAGTCCCGACCAATGTCGATGACCTTGAAGCTCGGGACGGTTGAGCTGGCTGGTCTGGGGTGGCATGCTGAGAGTCTGGAGCTGCTATGGGGCTCGCGCCTGCCAAGTTGCTCTCCCGCGGTGGCTCGTGATTGGTGAGAAAAATGTGACCACCTGAGTAATCCGGCTGATGAAGTCGTCCTCCCTGGTATCAAAGGTACAACTGTACATGTATGTCCTCGACTCCTCCGTAGCTGAAAGCCCTATGACGGATGATGCGCGTTCGAACTGACATCCAGTTTCTTTTTTTCAAGATGTCAATGCCGAGTATGGAACCTTGGTCCAACTAGGTTCCCTAGTGGTGGTGATGGGTATGCGAAGTCGTGTGTGATGCTCATACAGGAAAAGGCGATTGAACTGATGGCTTCTGCTCTACGGATCCGTGCGGATTATGTATGTACAAGATGACTCCGCCAACAAGGTTCATTCCCCTCTTTGACCCCCAATCGAAGGATTTGCAAACCCGTCTCCAAAAGAAGAGGTAGGCGTGACCTCCCTCACAGGCGCCATTTAGCCCAACGCGAACCAGCGGCCAATTCGTTCAATCTCAGGTCCTTGCCTCTCTTGGCGGACCCTCCCAGCACAGAGTGAGGCCCCGCTCGTCACTTATACGAAGCTGTGATGTTTGCTGCGAAGAAGTGATATCACAGCTACAAGCCAGAATTATGCATTGCAAGCTGGATCCTGCTTTTCTCCGATGTTCGAGTTGGCCTCCAAATTAATGACATCTCCATAATAACGTGGCTCTTGGAAACTTAAGCGGGCGGGGTTCCATTCCACGTTGTGGGGGACTTGATCACAACGCACGAGGATGGATTTCAAAGAGGTGGTTGGTGAATCACAGTATGTTGTGTCCCTCAAACAACGATGCGGCTGAAAGAGAAAATCTACTAAGCTAACGGTATGCAGCTGCATCGAAATTCGGGATAAGTCCCAACATTAGCTTTCAGAGCGAGGATAAGTTGGAGCGGGACACACCAGAAGGTTCCACCGAATTGTACATACTCCGATATATCCTTTTTTTTTCCCCTTCCAGCTCAAAGGAGAAAAGCGGGAACCAGAGTCTCACTCGCGCATCCAAAAAGGTCAATCGCAGTAATAATAATACCCCGTGCGGAGTACACACACGAAGGTCCCAAGCTATCATTGTTTAGCCGCAAGAGGCAGCAGAATCTGAAGGCGGTGTCATCATGAAGGCTGCCCATAATGACGAGCCTGTCTGATGTTTCCGTCAAACACCCAGTTTGGTAAACGATTGGATTTGCTAGAAACGAGAATATCATGGCGATACTGCGAGAAAACCATGTACACCCCACTGTACAACAGTGTGCATAAAAGGACATATGCGGCGTCCTTGACCAACTCTTGAGACGAGAAATCCCGTTGGTCACTGTCACTGTCTATTTCCTGATGATGCCAAAAAGCTTCTTCTTCAGCCTGTCCGCCAGCCCCACCGGCGTGCCAGTTTCTTCATTCGACTTCTGTGAAGCCTTCTGCCGATGACACGGCGCGACATGCTCGTTCCCTGCACCGCCTCGACCGGTATGGTAGTCCTGGTTGTCCTGGCTCGCGCGGTACGCCACCTCGGGAACGATGTCTTGGTCCTTGCGCGGTGTGGGTGACCGGCCGACGTCACCAATGTTTCCAGCACCTGTGTAGGTCAGAATCAATTTGCCATTTCAGTGTCGCTGATTTCAAGCATGGATTCTCGATTGACAGTCTGTGACTGGACGAGTCTCGCTTGAGCTCGTGGTTCAAACTGAAGCAGGAAGCTGTCAATTCCGTGACACGGAGTATTCGACCGCGCCGCCAAGGCTGATGATAAGAAAGGCCACAGACAGCAACGCGCCAAATAAGCCAAGCATGTTTGATAATAAGACCGCCACAGGCATTCATTCACACGCTGGGAGGGCAAATCCCAAGTCGCAATGTTTCGGGTACTTTACCTCCTCGCCCGGCGCTGTACGCTCCATCGCCATGACTTCCCTCACCACCAGCGCGAACGACTTCGCCATCCACGTAGGTGGTCTTGTCTTCGTTGATGTTTCCGGCCCCGCCTCGGCCGTGGGATACCTCAACAGCCATGCTCGTGACGTGCTCGTGGTTCTTGCAGAAAGGCAAATTGGGTGCTTACTCTGCGTATCGTCGCACAGAGATGTAAGTCGAAAGCAGTCAAGAATTGATTCGTGACAAGAAAAGAAGAGAGAGGATCGAGCGGTCGCAAGGATGTTGGATTCGTGGCAGCATTTAATCACTCCACCATCACGGTTCCGATAAGATAAACACTCCATGGCGTATTATATGTATGGCCACATGGCGGGCCGACGCCACTTCCAGCCTTCAATTTCAGATTCAGATTCAGATTCAGATTCAGATTCATATTCAGATTCAGATTCATATTCATATTCATATTCCACTTGCGAGCCCCTCTTGAAGAATTGGGTTCGCGGATGCTTATCAGCAGACATCGCACTTCCACTTATCGCAATGTGGATGCAAGTTTTTCGGCGAGGTAAAACGCGGTTGGTGGGCTGGTTGCGTTTCCGTTTTACGTGGCAGAATCGAGAATCGAAAGTGGGGAAAGGAATGGCGCCAGACGCCAGCCCAGCTATTAATATTGTGCGAGCTTATCTAGTCCGCTTGAAGGCTGACATGGCATCACGGGCTCGGAAGGTCATCAGCAGCCGCGCTTTCAGCATTTGCGCAGAAATTCGTTGCGGCGGTTCGGACCAGTGGTGCTGAGCACGTCGCCGTTGATCTTTTAGCTGTTGACCCGTCTTGTAACTCACATCCCGATCACCCATGCAACAACCAGAAACTCCTGCCTCTTGTTTATTCCTTTGCACCATAATCCCAATTCTATTTACGCTCGGCCTGCACGTCCAACTTGCAATATTTCTCCAGTCAAAGCCTCGTCGCCTCTGAGGACAGGCCACGATGCCCCGTCTGCTTTTGCCATGGACACCTCGAGCTTCGTTCCTAGAATCTTGGACGTCGACTTGGCTGCGTCAATGACCCCGTACAGGGGAACTTCCGCCCTGTACCGCTTGGGTGGAGAATCGGTTGTGACCAAATCGAGCACGATCTGCTTGTCTTTGAATTCCACTTTGGCCGTCTCCTTGTTGATTTTCTTGAGAAAGAATGACGCGATGACGTTCGTGGCAGTTTGGTAAAAATCGTGCCTAGTCAATGCAATACTTGTGTAAGCGGCTCATTCAACCGAATCTAGAGCGATTTCGTGGGGAGTGTCTTTTTTTTTTTTTTTTTTTTTTTGGCTTTGAGGAAGAGAGAGGGAGGGGGAGCTACGTACCTAACCGTAGTCAAAACCTCCTCTCCTGCAGAACCTGCCTTTTCCTTCTTCCCGCTCCCAATGAAAAGGTGTCTGTCCTTTGTCTTGCACCCTTCAATCTTCATGAACTGCTCAAACTCCAATACCCTCCTCTTGCAGCATGTGTACCCTTTGCTGCCCTCATGAAAGATGGGCACACCAGGGTGATGAACGCACTTCTCGTCATCTCGCGAACCACCCTTCGTGAATTTCTGTCCACATGTTCGTCGTCTACATGTTGAACCATCGGCGATCTCCAGGCTGGGGTCGTCGTCTTCGGTTTCGGGGGCGGGTGGAGGGGGTGTCGGCGCTGACTGAGCAGGTTGCACGGGCACTCGGGCCGGCACGGCAGCGGTATTCAATGCTTCAATTTTCCTGGCGAGCGTTGAGTCGTCTTCTTTGGGCTTTTCCTCCACAGGCGGCGGCAGGTCGGTGGTGGAATGTACGCCCGTGGTGCAGGGGGGGATGGTCATGAATTCGTCAAAGGAGAGGACGCGGGGCTTGCAACATTTCCATCCTACAGGTCGCAGGTGAGTGCTTGAAAATTGGACAAGATTGTGAAGGGGAGGCGAGGAAGACATTTGTTCTTGATACCTTTCTGTCCTTCGTGGAAAACGGGAGGACCAGGGTGGTATTCACACCTCTCGGTCGGATCGCTGAACTCCTTGTCACAGCCTTGGTGGACACACTTTTTCGTCGTAGCCATGACTGCGTGCGCAACTTACTCGAGAAATAGAGGTGTGCAAGCGACGAGATGTCGATTTCCAAATGAGCCACTTCTCAAATAATCAAATATGTCACCACTTCAAAGGATTGAACGAAACAGTTAGTCACTGATGAGAAGACGAGGGAGAGGGAGAGGCGGAAAAGACAAAAACGCAATCGCAGCTTTCGAGTCCATTCCGTTAGTGGGGTGGGATGTTCTAGAAATAAAGGCGCCGCCAGCGCTGAAGAAGCTCCAGACTGACCGCTTTCCTATTCGGATGCGGGGTCGGGGTGAACTAGCTCTACGCTTAACTCGGAGTAATTTTGTCTCCTCCCCTGCGCAACGGTTCGTTCCACCACACAAAAGCTTGACTTGACAACCTCCCGTGTCTGTCTGCCAAGCAAGCAAGCAAGCTTCTTCTCCAACCATGTTCGCTTCGCGGCGTCTTTTGCAAGCCTGTCGCATCACCCTTTTCAGCCGTGACAACTGCGACCTCTGCACACAAGCAAAGGGTGTGCTGTCGGATGTATGGGATAAGAGACCATTTGCCTACAAGGAAGTCAACTTGGCTTTGCCCGAGTCGAATGCATGGAGGGAGCTGTATGATTTTGATATTCCAGTGGTAAGGAACAGAAATTTCCCTTGTCACGACATTTAGTTTGCCTCGAAAACTTGTAGACTGCATTCTGATGGAAAGCAGTAATCAAACTGTCATCAAAACTGTCGTTAACATTGGGTGAAATAACTAGATACACATTAGCAAGTCCTCGGCAGCCGGAGAGCAAGTCTCGTCTGCAGGCAAAGCAGTCAAGCTGATGCATCGTTTCACAGTCGACCAGGTTCAGGTCAAAATGAACCAGGTGGAAAGCCAATAATGACATTTGCTTCTTTCTCGGTTGGTTGCCATGCGTCATGCAAACAATGTCCTGCTTGCTTCCCTCTTCGCACGAGTTAGTATGAACCGCTTTTATCAGGAGCAGGGCCTCCCATGGAAGCATTGAACTGCTGCTTCAAAACGAACTCCAAGGCTGTGTAATCGGCCGACACGCTGATCATGTCAAAGCCCTGATCGGCATAGAGCTTGGCCTGCTCGCCGCTCGTGGCGTATATGCCACATTTCTTGCCGGCTTTGCGACATGCTGTGAGGATTCTGACAATGGCTTCTTCGAGTTCTGGTGACATGACACCGTTGAGGACGGGGTGGCCAATATTGTTTCCTATTTTCACAGTAGTTCAGCGACGTGAGCCGTTTTGGTTCACCGGGACACTCCGGGCCTACATTGTAGTACATGGAAGGGTGGTGGAGAGTCATGTGAAAGGAGTTTCAAGATGGCAGCATCGTACCTAGATCAAACGGTCCCACAAACAGCACGTCGATTCCCTTTACGGCAGCGATATCTTCCACCTCATTCAATGCCTCTTGCGTCTCGATCTGCACCATGGTAAGGAGCGCATCGTTGGCTTGCTGCAGATACTCTGTAAAAGAGGGCACAGGGTTGAAACGTTCAGGGGCAATGGGTGAGCCGAAGCCTCGCTTGCCCCAGGGCGGGAACTTGGCTGCTTGAACGAGTTCTCGGGCTTGGTCAGCGGAGCGGAGCAATGGTACGAGAACCTAACATTTCATGTCAGCAAGGTCTTGGTACTCCTTGGGGGGGGGGGTAATGTTCCACATGGTCCTGTGAGGAGATTGATAATGGTACCTACCCCGTGAGCTCCAGCGTCCAAAGCACCTAGTGTAGAATGTCAATACCCATATATTATTTAAAGAAGAAAAATCATGACGAGTTTTGGCATTACGTTTTACCATCCAGGACTGCACATCTGGCAATCTGACGAGGGGCGTCACACCCAGAGCAGCAATGGCAGGGACGGCATCGTGCATGGCCCCATCTACACGTCCAGATTAGTTACTCGACATAACATACAACAAAGAGGCCGTGGTTTTTTCATCTTTGGCACGAAAGAGCGAGTGTAAAGCAGTAAAGCAAATTGAAACAGTCAATGCCAAACTCACCGTCAATGTTGCCATGCTCACAATCCACCATGACCCAATCCACGCCAGACCTCGCTAGCAATCTGGACACATTGGCTCCAGGAAGCATCTGCCACATTCCCATGGACTGCTTGTTCTGCGCAAACGCCGCTTTCATTCTATTACAGCTCTCCATGTTTGCTCGTCGAAGATGTGTTGATCTTGGGGATCGAAACTCGTTGGGGTTGCTTTTGAAATTACGTGTCGGGGATGATACCCCGAGTCCCGAGTGAACCACTTGTCGTAGGGTAACGATGAGTTTGCGTGTTTTTTTATTGATTAACTGGCGGCAAGTTCTCGGCAGTGTGATGACTGATGAAATGATACCCCGCTTGACACCTGCCAGCAGCTTTACAAAAGGGTCAAACGTCTTGGCGCCTCCCATGCATGCCATGCGGACTGGGCCAGGTCTGAGAGTACCCAACCGCATAACCCTGGGAAGTTGGCGTTCTTGTACAACGGTCGGGTGCCATACGTGGATTTAACACCAAGTCTTGAGATAGTATGCGCCAGAAAAGCAGATGTACCATATTTGGTTGCAGTTCTGTCCTGAGTCTGTCTAATAAGCACATGTTGTTCCCGACATACACGATCACCTGGGCAATTGCGCCAAATGTCAAGTCTATTCTTTACAGGTAGGCAATTGACCTCGTCAGGCCTTGAGCAGTCGTGCCTGCATTGTCATCATCGTCTCGAGTCTGCCTTTTTATTTAATTTATTTTCCCTAATGCCGAAAAGTCTGGCATTATGCAAATAAGGATTCTTTGTCCCTTTTCTGGTTCACCTCGGGGGTGATTGATTTTCCAGGAAATATATATTTTCATATCGTAACTCGTTAATCCTGAAGACAGCTGTTGAAACGGTTAGAGAACGGCAACAGGAATCCAAGGCGCTTAGATTGGAAACAATGACAGCATTTACGTACCCCAAATAGTCTTCTTTAATGCTTCCAATGGCCCACATCTCTCCGACCTCCGTTCTTGTTCCGATAATCTTGACGCGGACATGTGTGCCAGGCTCAATGACAGTGTCCTCGTTGTTCGTAAACTGAGGTGGCGTGGCATTAGGATCCCATCTGATGTCGCTTGGTATCAGCTATACTTTGAATATTAGCTCACACCCCTCTCCGTACACCGAAATCCCTCTTCAGCTTTGGATCTGTCCTACATGTGCAGAAACGAAGAGCCTCAAAGGTCCGGCTTGCGCAAAGAAACCTTGGGGATTAATGGAGTAGACAACAGCGTCAACCTGCTTCAGAATTAGACGCCTGATTCAAATTCAAATTTTGGAGCAGCAGCCTCCGCCGTCGTACCGTCTCGCCCTTGAATGGTCGCCAAACGACAGCACGGTATCCAACGGTGAATTCTGCTAGGCCATTGCCGGGGAGGATGCGCCCCTCGGAGATATCAAACGTGTCCATGATGGAGATGATGTAGTAACTGCCAGCACAGGTGCCTTCCACGTCTTTCAAAAGCTTGCTCGTCACAAGATCATGCATATTGCGACCGAAATAGGATGGATGCAGAGTCACCCTTCGTTCCATGTTGTAGAGAAAGAACATGATGGGCAAAAAGCAATAGGCCACGAGAACGACCCGACTTTGAATCGCTAGAGTCAATGGGTTCGAAGGCTAGTGGGAAGCGAAGTGGGAAGCGGCTAAGGCGCCGTATGCCGCGCGGGCTCGGTTCGACGCGATGGGCAAGTTCAGTCGTGATGTGATGGTGATGGTGATGGTGATGGTGACCAGTCGAGACCAGATGATGGAGGCGCGCCGCAGTCGACGGGGCGGCGAGGGGTGCAGAAGAGCCGAGAGTCGATAAAGATGCGTTGAGATACTCTCCACACCCCTAGAACGAGCGCGACCAACTCCCCAGTGGGAGATGTACGGGTAGTCGGTGGAGGAGGCAAGGACTGACAAGGCGAGGCTGAAGAAGTAATCACGACACCGTCACTGGCGGTTGAAATCTCGGCCAGTGAAGGAAGATGTGGGCATGGGCGATGGGCAAGTGGTCTGTGCGTCACACTGTTGGCCTTTGTGCTTTTCTAGCTTCTAGCTTGCTCCGCGAGGTAGAACGGAGCTCGAGCTTGTTGCTTCTAGCACTGCTTCTAGCACTTGATTGATGGCTCGGTCTTCTTTTCCTTAGCTATAATGCAATTTCTCGATTTCTCGCCCCCGTCACCAGCTTACTATAGCTGCTGTTATTCTTGGTTCTTCACACCAGCTATGAAGCTGGTCAATGTTCGTCCATATTCATATCCTACAGTGACCAATGAGAAGCTGCCGCTTTCTTGGCAGCCAGCCAAGACTCCTCCAGACTGACTGCCAGCGGAAGGAAGGACCCATCTGGGCTCCGACCCGACAGGGCAGAGGGCCAGAGGCAGACTGGAGACAACGAGACACAGGTGACACGAGGCAGGCACATGATTCGGAATGGACGATTTCGAGCCAGGCTTGCCAATTGTTGCATGCAGCAAACCTGTCCACATCACATCCTTCACATCGCTTACACATCTTACACATCGCTTCAACAACATCGCAGTCGCGCGCTTCCCCATTCTCCTCAACTCTCTCCATCCTCCTCACTCTTGCTCTCTCGCTCAACCGGGTCATTGAGAGGCGTCGTTGTCGGCTTCATTTTTTCCACACTCGACTCCCTGCGCATCTGCCTCCGTCCGCGCCTCGCCGCTTGTTCGGCCGTGGTCCCGCATCATCCGGCGGCCATCTCATTTTTTGTTCCCTTCTCCCTCTCTCCTTGTGTCGCGTGCCTACCCACCATGTCGCTGGACCTGGAGCACCACCTTACCTTTGTTAGTATCATGACGTTGGGAGCGAACCCCTTCTGTCCAGCTCTCGAACGCTCTCAGGGCCACAAGCTAACAGGCACATTTGCAGTACGGTGCCTATCACCATAACACCGTCAATAAAATTATTCATATAATATGCGTTCCCGCTATTCTAATTTCCGCCTTCTGTATGGTACGATAGGAATCTCCCCTACTCGCCCACTAATCATGTACCGTCTCATCCCTATTGACCGTCTCCTAGGCCACCTACACGGGACCTCTTGTTGAGACTCCAAGCTGGGCCACTGTTCCTTATCTTGACCTGAACCTCGGCACTATTGCTGCCCTGCTGTATACGGCTCTGTACTTACTCCTTGAGCCTGTCGCCGGCTTTGCCTTGTCCGCCTTCTGCTTGGCGGGCACCGCTTACTCCAATTACCTCAGGACCCAGGATTCAACTACCACTTTCCAGGTCGCACTCGGAGTTCATGTCGTAGCATGGATTGCTCAGTTTATTGGACATGGAGCCTTTGAGCACCGAGCACCCGCTTTACTGGATAACCTCATCCAGGCCATCTTCCTTGCCCCTCTTTTCGTCTGGCTTGAGCTCCTCTTCCAACTAGGGTACCGCCCCGAGCTTCAGGCTCGGGTTGAGAAGAGGGTGCAGCAAGAAGTTGCCAAGTTCAGAGCTGCGACCAAAAATGGCAAAGCTAGATAAGGGCTGTTTCCACTTTGAACGCATCTCCTACCGGGCGCATCACTAAATCAAGATGAAAAAAAAACGGCCACATATATGCTTCAGCACGAGACAGATGCTTTTGAAGTGTAGCCTCTCTGCAACAATCACGCTTCGTTCGGCCAGCATTCATCAAGGCCAATTTGTTCACACACACACATGTCACATCACGGGAATTCGCACATGGTGGGCAAGCAGTGTGCCACAAAACCACGATGACAGCAACCACAAAATAGTTAGCCCATTCAACTACTCAAGTTGTAAATATCGCCTCCCAATCAGCGACGTGCATTTGAACGATTGTCAAGGTCTCCCGATACATCCTGCGAGTATCAGAACAAGGCAAGTGTACGATGATAATGTTGGGTGGTTAGACAAGGAGAGGCCTCAAAATTTGTCTGCACAGCCAGCCAGCCACCTCCCGACTGCGCTGGTCATCGACTTTTGGCATAATCTCAAAACCAGTGTCCTCTCATTGTCCAAAACCAGTTCGCCCGCATTTCTATGCTCACGTGCATGTGTGACAGAGCCTGGAGTCTTATTCAAACCTCTCTGCTTTCCATCCATGCTAATGAGCTTCACCCCGGACTCCCTTCCTCTGGAACTTGTATCCTCCTCGCCCTATCTCAGATTCTCTATCTGCCATGCTGTCTTACAAACGAATGAGTTATCTGAATCGACGGACTTGTTCCTTGATAAGATTGCCTTCCAGCGCTTTCTTGTTTGTTTCTCAGGCGATGAACCTTTCGGCTCGGACTCGGGATCTTGTTGCTCCGAGGGCTTTGTTTGTTTCCATCCCAAGAATTTTGCGAAGATTTGTCGATGATGACTGAGTACTGGCGAGGTTGAATTGAGTGACGTTGGCGACTTGCGAGTGTTATAATCGCGGCCCAGTGACAAAGCCGAGGGTACCGCTGACAGCGAACAGGAAACTATGCTAGGGGTTAAATCGCCGACCGCGAAGTCTGCCTGCAACGCGTTTGGTGAAGAGGGCACGACTATCATCCTCTGCTTCTCGCAAACGCTGCTTGCGAAATCTGTGCTACTCCTTGATGACCGGAGGTCCATGGACACAACTGCGCTATTTATCCAAGTACTCAGACTATCTCTGTTCAGCGCTGACACATCGTCGAACTGGGCGGCTTCACGCGAGTAACGTATTTCCAGAGCGTTCATATTAATCGGGGACTCTACATATGATCGACCAGGGGAATTCCGGGCCTGAGTGCTTCCAGAGGCATCGGCATCGCAGTGCGGACAGTCCTCGTCCTCCTCCCAGTTTTGTTGCCACAAATAGGCCTGTGGACATGGCACCTTCACAAAAGACATATCCGGCGTGGTCGCAACGAAGCCATCTCTCTCGCGCGGTGGCGGACGGCCGCATTTGACGCGCTCTGTTGTCTTCAATGGACGGCCGCAACGGTATGTGCGAATGGCGTTGCACATGCTGCTGTCTCGTTTCGTTTGAGTCTTGTAACGTGTTGGATTCCACCATTGAGAAAAGGGGAAGAAAGGAGGAGATAGAGAGAATGATTTGCAAAGAAGTGCGAGGATACAAAGACGCTTTAAGAGCCTCTTTTGCCTCGGTGGTCTGTGGCTGAATCCGCCCCATGGTCAGTGGGAAACAATGAACTGAAGGTGAAACGTGGCAAAGACATCACTCGTCGGTCACATGGCTTTAACATGAACAAAATGAACAAAGGGGAAGCCGGAAGGGGAAAATGCTGCATCTGTTCCTGCGCGAAGTGACGATTTGGCAATAGTGTTATAATTGGGCCATAGGGATCCCATATGTCGAGCAACTCATCATCAACTCTGACTCTTCAATGCCGTACAGTCCCCGACTTCCGCTGAAGTTCTCGCTGAAGTTAAGTTTCCGCCGAGTTCTCAGTCTGACTGCTTCCTTTGGGCTTTCCAGTCATACTGTAATCCCGCCCTCTGAGGTGCTGTTGTAGCAGCCAAAGCCGGAGAAACCGCCTCGGCCCTTGGCGCTGCCAGAACCTTTGTTGGGTTGAAGGTTACCGCTAGGCTGTTGCAGGAGCTCAGAAGCAGAGGCATCACTGCCAAATGTGCCGTTGTCGGGGCTGACAAGCACTCCATCAAGGGAACCAGCGTCTCGTCCAGTTATTCGTCGCTAGGGATTTTGGGGAGACTGTCGATATTATTTGACGCTTTCCCAGACTTGATGGCAACCCTCGTCGAAACCAGTCTGTTCATATCCCCATGTACTCCGTACAGCTCTACACACAAGGACAATGAATCGAATTAGAAACAGCCCTAACCAACAACTAACTACCTCGTCCAAGAAGGACGGACGCTAATTCTCAATCATATAGGCAATGATCTCTAAACCCATATGACCCGCCATGTGAGGCAAACGGAGATGCACTGTCGAATGCGCGGGGACCCGAATGGTGTTAATGTGTCGAAGGGTAGCAGCTTCATAAAGAAACACCGTAACATCGCGAAGGGTATTGTGGTTACTCAATCTCAATGCATCACAGAGCCATCCGGTAAAATGAAGACCTCCATAATACCAGGAATTAATCATCATGAAGCTTATAGTGGTTTGGAGAGCCTGGTAAGCGTTCGGCTGCGGCCGACCAAATGGAATTCTAAACGTGAACCTGATGTTCACGCGTTTGTCAAGGGATATGTGCTGTGCGGCTTCTAGCTCTTGACTATGAGAGATGAGAGAACTATGTATGTGAGCGATGGGATCTAAAAAAATTAGACTTTTCACGCGTTTGACGAACCTAGTAGTTGCATCAGAAACCTCATTGTTGGATTCCTTGATAACAGGTGGGGTTGCGAGCGCCATAATTGCGCTGGCAAAGAAGCAGAGGGTAACAAGGAATTTCATTTTGATCAATGATGTTAGACAAGACTTCCCTCGCATGGGCTAGAATAAGATAATATGTAAGATCAGAGTAGGAACAAAAGAATTTACGTGAGAAAAGGCTTGGATATATACACTTCTTCCATGAGCAAAAACAAGGCAATTGTGTTCACATGAGCAGTTGACGACTTTTGTACCTAGGATTAACGGCAAACATGAGCGTTACTATTTCCTTGCTTGCGCAATAATATAAGAAAGCAGTTATTCAGTTATTTTCTTCGAGCGTTGCTATTCGGAGCGGTGTTCTAGTAGACCCATAATTTAGGGTGCGATCCAAGAACACGTGGGCTATAATAAAAGACTTGATTAGTAGTATGTACGGATCCGTGCAAAAGGCACATACCCCTTTACATATATCTCTTGCTCTATGATATGTAAGAGAAGTATGTCCCTATATAAAAAGATGTGCAAGGGTACCTCTTCTTTCGGAGGCTTAATTGCTACTGCATCATGAAACATTCGTTGCTGCATGTTCGTATCTGCCGCAAATTCAAAAAAGAAAGATGCTGCATCTTCGCGCATCTGTAGCATGATTTATAGCCTGTTATTGCACGGAGTATTATAATTATATGTTGCGGATTGCGGATTGCGGAGTGCGGATTAAGGATTAAGGATTACATGTATAATACACCCCCTGAATTATTTTACAAAATCTACATAACAGGGGTATTTAAGCCAATTAGATGTTATCTAGGAAATAAAGGAGACAGGGGCTAGGACTAGTAAGTACAATGAATTTGACCCCGTTGAATACCCACCCTTATCTTATCGGTGACTCGTCCAACCCCGGACCCGGACCTGGGGCCCCATCCTTCTATCAATTTTTTTTTTTTTTTTTCCCTCGTCGCTCGTGGACTTTTTTGTCCCACACCGATCCCATCTTCCAACAATCCATCTCCCTTTTCCCTCACCTCTTGTTCTTGTTCGTTTTACCATCATCACCTGCTCAATTGGCACACCCATATTCAGGCTATTCGAGGGTCGGTGCCATTGAAGCATTGATCCCCCTGGGAGTCCCCTGCAGTGCCGCCCACCATGCCTTCCTCCCTCGCCGGCCGGGCTCCGGCTTTGCTCCGACACGGCCGTCGCATTCCTCGAGCTTTTACCACCCCCCTACCCCCCCCCAGGACGCTTACAACTGCCTCATTGAGGTCATTCAGCCGCGCTCTGCTTTCGAACAAGCAGCAGCCCAAGAAAATCGGTACAATCTCCATTGTTCGGCCTTATAGCGCCTCAGCCGCCGAATCAGCCCCCAACCCCAAGGCTTATCTCGACAGCGGTGTCATCAAGCCCAAACAAAATGTTCATGTCAAGAAGGTGCTTGTCATTGGCAGTGGTGGTCTAGCCATTGGCCAGGCTGGCGAGTTCGATTATTCAGGTTTGTTTGCGACCCATGTCCCGTTGCTCCTGGGATGGATGAAACACCAACATATGCTGACATGTAGATACTCTCTTTAGGCTCGCAAGCGCTAAAGGCACTAAAAGAGGCTGGAGTCGCCTCAGTACTCATCAACCCCAACATCGCAACCGTCCAAACCAACCACTCCCTCGCCGACGAGGTTTATTACCTGCCTGTCACCCCTGAGTATGTCAGCTATGTTATTGAGAAAGAGAAGCCCGACGGTATCTTCTTGTCCTTTGGTGGACAGACTGCCCTGAACTTGGGTGTTCAGATGCAGCGCTTGGGCTTGTTCGAGAAGTACGGCGTCAAGGTGCTGGGAACTAGCGTCAGAACCCTGGAAGTTTCCGAGGACCGAGATCTATTTGCCAAGGCTCTCGAGGAGATCAACATTCCCATCGCCAAATCCATCGCCGTTGGTACCGTCGAAGAGGCTCTTGAAGCCGCCGAAAAGGTCGGCTATCCCATCATCGTCCGTGCTGCTTATGCTCTGGGAGGTCTGGGCTCCGGTTTCGCCAACAACGAGGAGGAGCTACGCAACATGGCCGCCCGCTCGCTTACTCTGTCGCCTCAAATTCTAGTCGAGAAGTCCCTCAAGGGATGGAAGGAAGTCGAATACGAAGTTGTGCGCGATGCGAACAACAACTGCATCACTGTTTGCAACATGGAGAACTTTGACCCCCTTGGTATCCACACTGGTGACTCCATCGTCGTGGCTCCCTCTCAGACATTAAGCGACGAAGAGTACCACATGCTCCGCTCTGCTGCTATCAAAATCGTGCGCCATCTTGGTGTCGTTGGTGAATGCAACGTGCAGTACGCACTACAACCCGATGGCCTGGACTACCGTGTCATCGAGGTCAACGCCCGTCTCTCGCGATCGTCTGCTCTGGCCTCGAAAGCTACTGGTTACCCTCTCGCCTACACCGCCGCCAAGATTGGTCTCGGCCATAGCCTGCCTGAGCTCCCCAACGCTGTTACCAAGACTACCACCGCCAACTTCGAACCCTCTCTCGATTACATCGTCACCAAGATTCCCCGATGGGATTTGTCCAAGTTCCAGCACGTCAAGCGCGACATCGGCAGCGCCATGAAGTCGGTCGGTGAAGTCATGGCCATTGGCAGAACATTTGAAGAGTCTTTCCAGAAAGCTATCCGTCAGGTCGACCCTCGATTCGTTGGCTTCCAGGGCGACAGGTTTGAGGATCTCGATTTTGAGTTGCAGAACCCCACCGACCGCCGATGGCTCGCCGTCGGTCAGGCCATGCTCCACGAGAATTACACCGTCGACAAGATTCATGACTTGACCAAGATTGACAAGTGGTTCCTGTACAAGCTTCAGAACATTGTCAACTGCACCCGTGAGCTGCAGTCGGTCGGTGACCTGAAGGCCCTGAAGAAGGACCAAGTTCTCAAGGCCAAGAAGATGGGTTTCTCTGATCGCCAAATCGCCGTGGCTGTGAACAGCACCGAGGACGAGGTCCGCGCCTACCGATTGAGCTTTAACATCCGTCCTTGGGTCAAGAAAATCGATACCCTGGCCGCCGAGTTCCCCGCTGATACTAACTACCTGTATACCACCTATAACGGCTCTTCTCACGACGTTACCTTTGAGGACAACGGCAAGATCATCCTCGGAAGCGGTGTCTACCGTATCGGCTCCTCTGTGGAGTTTGATTGGTGTGCTGTTGGTGCTACCCAGGCTCTCGGCAAGATGGGAGAGAAGACTGTCATGATTAACGTAAGTCAACTGATATTTCTCTGTCGTTTTTTTCCTGTTTCACGTCGTACTGCCGAGGCTCCTGTGTGCTGTGTGCTACTAGACGGCAACTTTTGGGGTACCCTCCAAGTTGATGTTTGGTATGCCTTGCATGGTACTCCCCGCACAATTATCGACTATTTCAAGCTATCTCACCTGACTAACCTGTCAACTAATAAATATAAAGTACAACCCGGAGACGTTCAGCACTGATTTCGACACTGCTGATAAACTGTATTTTGAAGAGTTGAGCTATGAGCGTGTTATGGACATATACGAGCTTGAGAATGCTTCCGGTGTTGTCGTTTCTGTTGGGGGTCAACTGCCCCAAAATATTGCTTTGCGGTTGCAGGAAACTGGTGGGGCGAAAGTCCTGGGAACTGACCCCAAGGACATTGATAAGGCCGAGGACCGTCAGAAATTCTCCGAGATTCTGGACGGCATTGGCGTTGATCAACCCGCTTGGAATGAACTCACCTCGGTCAAGGATGCTGAAAAGTTTGCAGAGGAAGTTGGCTATCCCGTTCTTGTCCGTCCCAGTTATGTTCTTTCTGGTGCTGCCATGACCGTCATTCGCAGCCAGGATGACCTCAAGGAAAAGCTCGAAGCCGCCAGCAACGTCTCCCCGGACCACCCTGTTGTCATCACGAAGTTCATCGAGGGCGCTCAGGAGATCGATGTTGATGCCGTCGCCTCCAAGGGCGAACTGATCGTCCATGCCGTCTCCGAGCACGTCGAACAGGCAGGTGTCCACTCTGGCGATGCTACCCTGGTTCTCCCTCCCGCTAACCTCGATGCCGCCGTTATGGAACGTATCAAGGATATTGCTAAGAAGGTGGCCAAGGCCTGGAGCATCACCGGACCCTTCAACATGCAAATCATCAAGGCCGATGACCCCGAGGGTGGCGAGCCCGCCCTGAAGGTCATTGAGTGCAATCTCCGAGCTTCTCGCTCATTCCCCTTCGTCAGCAAGGTCCTTGGCCTCAACTTCATTGACGTTGCTACCAAGGCCCTTGTTGGAAAGGATGTGCCCGAACCCACCGACCTCATGGCTGTCAAGCGTGACTACCTCGCCACCAAGGTCCCCCAGTTCTCCTGGACCCGCCTCGCCGGCGCAGACCCATTCCTCGGCGTTGAGATGGCGTCCACTGGTGAGATTGCCTGTTTCGGAAAGGACCTTGTTGAGGCATACTGGGCCTCGCTCCAGTCCACCATGAACTTCCGCGTGCCAGAACCCGGTGAAGGCCTTCTCTTTGGTGGCGATGTCAGCAAGACCTGGTTGACCCAGGTTGTTGACTATGTTGCTCCTCTTGGTTACAAGTTGTACGCAGCTGGTCATGATGTCAAGGAGTTCATCGAGTCCACGGCCAAGGGTAACATCTCTGTCGAGGTAATTGAATTCCCCAAGGAAGACAAACGCGCCCTCCGAGAAGTATTCAAGAAGTATGATATCCGCGGATGCTTCAACTTGGCCCTCGCCCGCGGTAAAACCACCCTGGATGTCGACTACGTCATGCGTCGAAACGCCGTCGACTTTGGCGTCCCTCTCTTCATGGAACCTCAGGTAAGATTTGGTAGAAGCCCCTTCCAACTTTTGCGACTAACGTTGTGGTTGCCAGACGGCCATTCTCTTCGCTCGATGCATGAGCGAGAAGCTTCCTCGCAAGGAAGGTATCCCGCCTGAAGTTCGCCGGTGGTCCGACTTCATCGGTGGCAAGCCTCTGTAAATGTACACCCGCCAAAAAATATAAGATTGTTGGGGGGGGCAGAAGAGCAGCAAGCCCTTCCCTGCCAATATACAGCTATATATGCGCATGTTTCCATGTCTCTCCACACAACACCATGAAATCTTGAAGAGAAATGCAGTATATGCAAATATGCCCCAATGTATCCCTACACTCAATACGTTTGGGTGCATCATGTTCATCGTCAAAGCTGCGATGAGAAAACGCTCAGAGCTCACATCGTTCTGGGGGAATGGCGCGATGTGTCTGTATTGCAGGGAGCGGAGGAGACGACATGGGAACCTGGGGGTGGAGGCGCGGCAAAGAGTGCGTAATAGCCCTAGGTGTCCCTAGCCCAAGTTGTTTCTTTCCAATACCGTTTTGTATATATTTGGAGTCTGGATAGGTTTGGGAAAAAAGTACAAAATTTTGCCCTGAATTCATCATACACACTGCTGGTTTGTGAGCTGCAGCATTCAAGTCATCTTCTCAAGAGATGTATTTGTATTATTAGTCGTTGTCCTTCCAGCATGGTACAGCCGGGCTTATTGTTCACCATCAAAATTCAACAAGAAGTAGCAGAACGCCAGAGAAATCAACGTTGGCCATCTTCATTTGAAGCCAAGAAATGCAATGAATTGTACCCATTCCCTCTTCAATGGCCTCCAATTTGAGCAGTCACAAATGCCGCCACACATTGTATCACATGCCTTCTTCGTCCCGCCCAAGCTCTAAAAGAGGTCTGTACAAGTTTCGCCATTGTCCCGCACGAGATAGCCCCCACGCCATGCCACAATTCCTCATAATCAAGATCAGCCCTGTTTAAGTCGGCGTTCGTCGCTCATTCAGCCTGAAGGCAGCAAAACGTTTAGTAAGTGGCTCACCCGGGTCGCGAGCCCTCAAATAGGGCGATGAAAAATCATAGGCAGAAGAGTCTGTAGCAGTGGTGGCGTCATCGCAATCTCGCGGACGCTTGGGGAGTCGCTCACCAGTCGATTGAAGGATGGCTTGTAGAGTCTGCCAACCTTCCGTTGAACGGAGCTGGAACGAGTCGGCGAGGTCGTGTTGGCTCGCGACTCGACACAGCAATGCTTCCTCATCCTATTCGAATAGAAACACATATTAGTGGATGAAAAAGGGGGGAGGGGGGAACAAGCACACGACAGAGAGATGAATAAGGGGCCACACAAACCTTGGACAGGATACCCATCTGGTGGAGGAAACATAGCAGATGAAAGTTGGAGACTTCTTGCCCATCTCCGCCAGGCCTCTGGCCAGGAACTGGCTTCAGTGCCTTGGCAAGAGCAGAGTGCTCTTGGCTCTCTCCAATATATTCTCGGTTTTCGATAGGGAACCCTAGTTTGGTAAAGATCGGTTTCGTCTCAGTAGGAAATCCGTCGGTCAAGGTGACAAAGAGGTATTCAACGGGGAAAGAAGGCTTGGCGTTTTCTTGAACATTGGTGCCGTATTCGTTTTTTTTGCGGTAAAAAATCTCAGGGATATATCGTGTTCGGCTGACGGATCCATCGTCTTCCTCCTCATCTCGAACCAGCATCACTGTGGGATCCGCCGATGGTTCAACAATGTCAGCTCGCACCATCTCCACCGCCTCGTTCGACATTTGGTAGGATGAAATTCCGATCGCGCCTTCCTCATTACCTGTGATGATGCAGGTCACGAAATTTGACCCAAATCGACCAGTATCGCTCCATTTTGAGGCCTTGGGGTACTGTGCTTGTAATCTGGAAGAGAAACAAATCTCCAGAGATGACAGAAAGTAAGAATCAGCATGACGCTTGCAGATTACCGAGCCGTCGCCACGACCAGCGTCCAACAAGTCGGTCCATATAACACCCACAGGCTCTAGACCGCAAGATCGGGCCACGTGCTCGACGTCCCTCTGATTCTCCCAGGCATTCAGGGTGATGCCGTCCAACTCGTCTATTTGAGGTGGCTCGTAGATGGCCTCGACAACGGCCTTGATGCCCAACGGGACCTCGGTGTATTCGGAGTATTGTCCATAGAGAAATCCAATGCGCTGGGACCCAGTCTTTCGCCAAGCGTCAATGAAGTTGTCGATGATTGATGGTGATGCAAACTCCACATGGTCAACCATGCGAAACTGTTGCGGATTCAGTGTGATGGCACTGGGTTGACATTTCGTGCATACGCCCTCCGGCCATGCAGGGTGGCCAGTAGGACAATCCCGTTTCACTCGGTAAAATGGTTCGACAAGCGGCGGAATATAGGAGCTACCCAGCTCAGGTTTGTTTGTAGAAGCGTTGATTTTTCTTAAATGCGAGTGGAAAGACTGATACTTTATTTTCTTCTCGGCTAGATAGGCAGCATCGAATGGATCAAGAGGCTGGCAGTAATCACACATGCCCTTTGGACCATGACGACACATCTTATCGCGGGGTCTGGGAATCTTCCCATCGAGTTTGTCTAGTCGATCGTCGAGAGCGGATTGTCGTACCACCTCCCAGGGCTTGGAAATTCTTTCAGGTCTGGGGTTGATGGGGACATCCTCGGTTGGTAACACTGGCTTGCCATTCAGCCTCGCGGATATAATTTTGGACGATTCGTCGCCGTTGGTCGATCCATCGGCCGCGTTCGTATGCTTGTAGTCTATGAATATTAAGTCGCCATGCCTAAGGTTCCGAGTTAGCTTCATGATTAGACGGTGAAAACTCGTGCGAAGCAAAACTTGTACTGACTTGAGGCCGATTTGTCCAACCTTGAACTTGTTGATTTCGACAAGTACTTTGGCGTCACCTCCGCTAGGTGAATTTGAGAATGTGATAGTCTTAGGATCGACAGTGTTTGGGAGTTGTGGTAACAGCTACCATCATCTCATAAGTAACTAACCAGAAAGCCGTGGCAAACAGGGAAGATTTACCTGATCACCCAGCTCACCAAAGGTCGTTGATTGCTCTACCGTCAAGCGAATCATGCCATCCGGCCCACGAAGCCGGAGCAGCATGGCGGTCAAGTAAACAGTGTTCTGTTGCTAATGTTGATGATCGGTGCACGATGATGGTGGTGGGATTTCCTGTTGCCAGATCAGTGCCGTGCTTCGTATAAACCGAAGCTGCTCGATAATCAAACTGCCGTCAGCATACGAGTATAGTAGCTCAATTGGCAGTAGAGCTATTTCACCGCTCAGAAAGGAAGAAGGAATTATGGTCAACAAGCAGATGTTGTACATGTAGTTCCAGAATGATGTGATGTGGGTGGATTGGCCGCTTGGAAGCTCATCGACGTTGATGACAAGAGGTGGGGCCGGAGCTTGCGTTTGCCCTGGAGGTGCCTGCCTGCAGCTCTGATAAATCGGGAGAAACATCGGGCCGCCCACACAACACACAAGCCGTGCATGCAAGCAAGTGGACGCCTTGCCGACACGCGCCAACAAGGCGCTCTGGTGCTGGCTGGGCTTGGCACCAACCTAATCTGCTATCTGGCCAGAACGTGTCTCCAACCGTTCGTCAAAATAATACATAAAATACCAGCTGCCCAGTCATTGTGCGAACGTCGTTGGGAACCTTTTCTTGCCCCACGCTCTTTTCCGTCTTCCTCGCCACAATGTTCGATATCGATTGGAAGGGCCTTGCCCTTCCCTTTGCCTACCTTTTGGTCCTTGGCGGAGCATTGATGACTTTTTCCACAATCTACCGAAAGAGAAAGGCCGGTATGTCATGCTCAATCGATTGATCATCTTTCGACACAAGAATGCTACTGTGGACTTCGTTCCGACTGATTTACCTATGCAATAGCCGAGAGCGCCAACCTCGCCCCTTGGTTCGGCCCAAATCTCCAACGCAACGTCTATCTTTCCCTACTGCACATGGACCCCGAAGACGGCAAGGAGAAATCACCCAGAGTCCCCGAGAGCGTTTTCAAAGCAGCACTCCTACGGCGCGCAGTCGAGGACATTGACCGCTTGATACAAATCAAGTCCGCCAAGCAGGCTTGCAGCTCACTACTACTGAGGGGCAGCGTGGGTGACGATTTGTGGCACAGATTCCAGCGGGCCGAGAAAGAGATGGAGGAAGAGCTGCGAGATGTTGTCACGGAGGTATGTCTTCCGTCCCGGCCGTAATCGAGTGCGAACAGAGAACTAACCTCATGTAAAGGCAAACGCTCTTGCACCGAATTGGGGCCCTACTATCTTCCAATCTGCTCACGAGATCGCCGCCAACACGAAACTCCGAGAGCGACTAAACGAAATCGAGGCCCAGAAGGATGCCGAGAAGCAATGGTGGGAAAAGCGACGTGGTCAGATCTCATCGGAATTCATGAAAGAACTTGACGATACGGTCAAGGGGGGTGCTAGTGAGGAAGATGCCGTACTTGTTGACACCCCTTCCAAGAGCAAAGGCAAAAAGGGCAAGAAATAAGCAATTCTGAAGACACGAACTGATCGCCGTCATTGGATCCCCTCGTGACCGAACGAGCCGAGTAGATCGTCCTCGATTCCTCGATACCCTAAACTCATGCATACACGGGACAATTTATCTGTAAGGAAAGCTGGGGGGCCAAGGGCCCTGACGGGAATTTTTCAAACTCCCTTGACCTCATAATGAAAAGTTTGAGTGGCTCTTACACATTACGGACGATATAAGCTGCGCTGTTGGGATTTCACAAAGGACGGCGTAATGGCGGGCTTATGATTCAGGACTTTGTTGGTAGTGAATAAGCGTTTCATTGTGGTCCTACGCTTGTTTCTAGCTGTGCATGCCTGATGCTTGGGTTCAAGCCAAGACAACGCAATTGACCTCGGAGTTTGTGCTGGTATGGCCGCACTCTCCCGCGAATGCTTGGTTCCGACACACATGTACCACGCGACAACTACAGGGGATGAAGAGATGCAAGCATGAAGTATCTCGTTTCCATTGCTAGCACCGAATAGCAATGCGATCGATCTCTGAATGTCAAATCATCTTCGCCGATATCAAAACTCCCATTCCTTGAGCCTCGAATGGAGCAAGTCCCCCAAACCTACGTAGAGGCCCAAAAGGATTGCCTTCCCAGAAACCAGGGGAAAGGAACAAAAACCTCAAATATTGCTGCGCAATCGCTGATGGTGTGGATACTATGTACATGGTGGTGAAAATGAAGATTGTTTCATGGTCGTGAACGTGAGGCGGCATTGTGGCGCGACGCTCGTCGTGGCATGTGGCATTGCTGCCGGTGTCTCCTTTCGCGGCGCATGAGTCGGCTTGACCCAACCCATATGTTCTGCCTTTGGTAGTTTCGTTCGTCCTTTGTGGATAATAATTGTTCACCAAGGATTCAGCTTCCTCCTCCACATATCTTCTTGATGAGCGACCATGCTGGCCAGTCTGGCCTCGGCCGCGATTTCATCCTCCGACTTGAGCCATGATGGGGAATCACATCCTCTCAAGCCAATGAACTTGCCCATTCTGCGACGCTTTTCCTCAAGAGATACATCTGACCGCCATACAACGGGACATGGGTATTGTGACGTCCAAGGGGATGGTGATTTTTGGTGGTAAAAATGGGCGAGTCCCTCCAGTTGTGCGTCTGTAAGAAGCCAAAACTGAAGCACTGTTCGAGGGAAGTCAGGATGCACAGCACCCGTCGTGAGCTGAACTAGAGGGGATAAGGGCAGGGCCATCTGATGCAGTTTGTATGCTAGACCTGGACTGTGTTTTAGGCGGCGTTGGATAAACGTGTCGCACTGAGGCTGTTGAGTGGGGACCATCTCGCGGTGCATCATTTTGAAAAATTGAGCCGGCGTTTGTTAGAGATTTTCTTGTCCAGAAAAGGTTATGTGAAAGAGTAATGGTAGTAGAAGCCTCCTTTGCGTTCGCTTTTGCTCTTGACAGGCAGTGTAATGACTTCAGGGAACTGTGATCGAGTATATATGTACTTCCTCCACTTGCCCTTCCCGATGCGCTTTCAAGAGAAAACGCACCAGAGTCAGTTTGTCGGAATGGGAACAAACTTTGAGTATTTGTCCGAAATCGAACACGGCGATGCCAAATGAATCAAGACTGCGGGTTTTGTGATGCTTTTGGTGGTGACGGGCAAGTTTGGAATGCGGTGGTGGTGGGTTGCCGGATCCGTGTATGGACTGGTATGCGGCACCGCCTGAACAGCCCGTTTTCGCTCGTCTCAGAGAAACCTTGACAGCAGACTATCACAACCCGGATCCTCAGCCGTGAAACCTGTTTTCCTGGGATGACGGAAATGGAGGACGCTTGGCGCAGATCACAGATATTCCCCAAGTTGACTTGTCTGTCTGTTTTCTTTGACGAATCCGGACGTCAGGCAAGGCTACTAATGGAGAGGTAAGAGGCAGACAGGAGCAATGGAGCGGGTGCAAAAAGCCAGGCAAGAACGACGAGGGGAGCAAGGGTGGTTAAGAAGGAATGATGAAGATGATGTATGGAGTAACAGTAGCAGCTTCGCAAGCCTTTGTTGCATGCAA
This sequence comes from Epichloe festucae Fl1, assembly GCA_003814445.1. NCBI lineage: Eukaryota > Fungi > Ascomycota > Sordariomycetes > Hypocreales > Clavicipitaceae > Epichloe > Epichloe festucae. The sequence continues at coordinate 2,325,121 of CP031387.1, read as the reverse complement.
GTTGAAGACATCCCAGCCCTCTTGTATTTTCTACTCACCGACCTTGAGAGCCGTCATATGGCCCCTTTAGGCGGCACCCTGCGGCGCCAATTGAAGTCGATTAGGAAAAACACCAGTCCTTGATTTCAGCTATTCTCCATCCTGGATGAACCAAAACACCCCATAACACCCCATGGCCATCAGGATGGCGAAGGGGGGGGGGGGGGTTCCTGCGCTCCACCTAGTTGGTGGTCTCAACCACGCTGTGCGCCGAATCTTGTGGTCCTAATCATTGGGAGTGAGAAGCGTTCCCTGGCCCTTGTACCGAGGTAGTGTCAATGTCTTTCCTTCCGAGTGATGTGTGAGCTAGGACTTGGCAAGTGGGGGGCGCAAGCGCAAGCGGCCAACACACAAAGACATGCCGTCAGGGCCCTCTGTACATGGCCACAGAGGTGAGAGGCAGACGGGAGACGGCTGTACATAATAGCAGTTCGTTAGCGGGCACTCTGAGTGGGCATTGAACAATAAAGCCAGCCGTCGGGATAATGGTGCTGGTAAAGGCATGGCGCGAACCTTTTTGTCTCGCTTGCTGGGGGGTGGCGGGTGCAGCAAGTCGGAGTCGAGGATCGCAAGTGGGGACGGCACCGATGTTGATTCTGGAAACCCATCGTCATCATCATCATCATCATCATCATCATCATGCTTTGTTAGGGCCCGTCAAGAACCACGAGGGGAGGTCTTGGCCATTGTTCCCTTGCAGACTGGAATCGTGCTATAGCTGTGTTCGCGTGCGTGAGAGCGAGAGCCAACAGAGAGAGGGTGGCATGGTGGGCGACCGAACGAAGGCGGGTGATCCTAGCCAAGTTCCTCTATCATGCCATGCAAAGTGGACGATGGAGTCGAGATCGAGACTACATGCATAGAAGAAAAAGAAGGCAAATTAATCGTCTCGTGGTTTGTTGTATGTATGTATGCGACGGACGCAGAGTAGTGAGACATGAAAGCCCGACATGGGGGTCGGACAACGTGTGGTTCGCTAGAGCACGGAGACGAAGACAATGCGTCCGCTTGTTGGGAAAATGGTAAGATGGCGAGATGGCAAGATGGCATTAGCAAACATGGACAGGTCGCTTCCCCTCGTTCTTGCTCCCCCGAAGACGGCGGGCAGGGTGTGTGAAGGGTGGGCCCATGGACATGGAGTCAGCGGCGAACGCAGAAGAGCGACTGGCCAGCAATCAGAGACAAGCAACGTCCAAGCATCGCATCCATCCATCGCAAGCGACAAGCCCATAATAAGCCCAGCGGTAAGCGTCAAGTGGTAAGCAAGCTTCAAGTGGTTGCAGCTCATGTCACGTCATCTGTTCTGTATCAGTTCAGTTCGACGCTGTCGGCTGAACGAAGCATCTGGGCTGGGCCAGTCTACACCCACTGTATGTACGGAGTAATCCGTACGGACTAGTGCAATGCCCTGCGCGCATTCACCGCAGACTAACGAAATGAAACGCCTTGCACAATTCGCGAATCGCATATGTACGTACATATGCAACCCCAGACTCCAGATTTTATGTACGGCATCTCACTTCCACGCCCACCAACGAACGGCAGCGGCAAGCTTGCCGCCCATTCACGACCGAGCAAGGAATCGTCTCTGAAATCAGTCTCTCAATGAGAAAAAGCACACAGCCCAACACTGCAAACAGCCCCAAACGTGCCAAACGTGGTCGCCATCTTTTTTCCAAGACATTGTGCCTCATTCGGGCTTGTCCTCCGCTCGCATCGACACGGAGTGCACCACCCACACATCTAACAAATCGTCAGCTCGACGATTCGACGTGTCCACGTCCTCGTCCATGTCTCGCACCAGAGTCATCCATCCACATGCCATGCTTGTCTCGCTCATCTCTGCTGACTCGGCTTGCCTGCCTAGCAGCTGACATGACAGCCCAGAAAGACGACGGATGCCGGGGCGGACGGACTCGTTCTTGTGGGTCCATCGATCCTCAATGTCTCTCCCTCACACAACAACTCATCTCATTCAATGCTTAATGCTTGTACAAGTCGTCAGATCCTAGAACCCGTCTTCCCAGTGCGCTTCTTTTTTTAGTTACTTTCAAATTTCACCATCTCCGCCCAAAAAATGCCTCAAACCTTCCATCACACACACTTTGCTTTCTCACACCGCGCGTGCACGCTCGCACACGCTAGGCCGTCAGAGGAAAAGGACGATGAATAATAATCATGAAATGGACGAATCTTGTCGTACGGACGAAGATCGTCACGGGAACCCCCAACAGCGAAAAGCCGACGTTTGTTTTCCATCATTCGAAATTCATTCATTTGCTCACTCACACCGTGGACCCCCCTGCCGGCCTCTTATCGATACTGGATCCCCGCGAGCCCACCAGATCCATGCCTTGGGCAAATCGGAAACCCGTTGACGAAAAACAATTTGTTCCGTAGTAATTCAAGTTACGGACTACGAATGCGTGCTGTTGCCGAGAACAAGTGTCTTGACAAGTTGAATTGCGTGGGGCTACGACAAGGGAGACGAATTGTACATATTGCCTTATCACATAATAAGACTCTTTTGATGATCTTCTTTCGCTCGTTGGCGAAGAAAGCAAGAGCCGAGACATGTTCAACATGTTTAACCAATCCCGCCTCCACAGTCGCGCTGTCTTCGGGACACTAACGAATGCACTACGGAGTGCAAGACAAGGCAATTAATTAGATTCATGTTAATGTCGCTGACTATCTTTTGATGAGGGACGGCCCAACAAGTCATGTGCAAGGAAGGTGCTAAAGCCATTTCACCTTGGCTATGTGGTCAACTTTCTTCTTGCTGTTCTTCACGAAGCCTAGAGCTCGCATTTCCGCAAGCCCGCGGTAGAACATGACCAGCGCCTTGCGTTCGTCGCCTTCCTCATGACTGACAAGTGCGTGAAAGGCTGACCACAAGTCGGCAACATTGATCAAGCTGCCCGTTTCAAGGTACAGCTGGTATAGAATGGACGTAGCAGGCAGTGTTGCTTGCAGCCCGTCATTGCCTGGCTTGCAGCATGCGCAATTGAGATAGTCATGGGGGCGGCCCAGACTTCGCTCAAACGCGATTCTTGGCCGAGGCACGAATACTTCCCGTGAAGGTGACTTTGACTCGTAGAGCCAGCATTCTGAAAACAGCACAGCGTCGGGTCGGGTGTCCGGGTAGTGCGTGGACAGCAGCGACGTGAGCTCGTCCACGATTTCCGTCAGCCTCTTGTCTTCCTCTCGGAGGGCCGCCGAGTCCTGACTGAGCTGGACTTTCTGAGCAACGACTGTGGTTCGCATGACTTTGCCGTGGCCGCTGTATTTGCTTCTCAAGGCGATGCCAGCCTCGTCGGCTTTCATCTTGAGTTGTTCAAGCTCCTCGAGGCTTGACCGGAGCGACTTGACCAGGTTTGTATCTCTCTGGCCCGCAGCCTCGCCCAGATTGAGAAGTGAATCCCCGACTTCAAAGATGCCAATTACGCGGCGCAGGAGCGTACACAAATCGTCTGCATCCATGCGACGCACAAACTGCGCCAGACCTGAACGCTCCGAGGACAACTGAGCCCCATCTGCCATGCTGTCGACGAATGCTCTGGAAAATGGACCTCGTTGTACACCAGCTGCTTGCAATATGAGAAGAGACCGAAGGAACTGATCTACCCACGAATGTCGATTGCTGTAGCCCTTGTTGACTTGCGCAAGAAGATACGCATCATCCTCGATCAAGAATTTGGCATTTTGCAACGAGGATTGCGTACTGTTGTCCACTTCGCGTTCCACGGTTTGTCGAAAAGACGGCAGATTGCGCACTGCCTCCATATGCTCTTGATGCAAGGTTTCGGTGTTATCTTCCGAAGAGCACAGAACACTCAATGGATTTGCATAAAAATGGCACATGTACGCATACTGCGATGCGGACCTGTTAGTGTCGGGAAAAAAAACAGAAAATGAAAAAAAAACGTAGACTTGATATTGCATCATCAACTGACCTTTAACGAACTGATGAAGGACTGAATGCCCGCTACTTGCTCATGCTGTCTATCCAACATACTTTGTAGGAGAGGAGCACCAAGGCGAAGTGGCACATCAGCAGCAGCAACGGCCCCCTTGAACACTGATTCCAAAATGCTAGCTGTCTGGACGCCGTCAAACTGCCCGCCATAGATCAGACGGCAAGCCGACTTCAACAAGCGTGCTTGCAGGAGCTCCACCGACGTGGCAATACCAAACAAAAGAGTGAATGGAATGCGCGGCCGCCAAGAGCTTCGGGGGAGAAGAAGGTCAGAAGTGAGTTAGGTCCATCAATGGGGTCCAGGGTTCTCAACTCACTGGAAGAGAGTAATCAGATCAGACAGCAAGCTGCTTTCGAAGCCCTCGCTATCTTGAAAAGCCACAAATACATGTTCGCACTCGAGGGGCTTAACGTACGCCTCCAAGGCCTCTAGATCGTAATCGAGATAGCGACGACCCTGTTTGAACAAGCACATTAGTATATTACCCCCCCCCCCTTTTTTTTCCCCCGTACACAAAGACATGATTCTACCCCAGGATCCTTTTCACATCTTCCGCATCTTCTCTTTAGAATTCTAGATGAATCAACTCACATCCTGCGCGCTCTCAATCTGCAAATCGTGCTTGTCCGTGTCCCCCACATCCGCCATGGCATCACGAATCGTCTTCTTCAGCGCAGCTTTGAGCGTCACCACCTCGGGGGACTTCAATCTCACAAACTTGCTGGCAGCGCTCTGCTGCAACGACTCCGAGAGCTGCTCGAACAGTAGATCCTGAGACGCAATGTTCGGGCCGGTAATGATGAAGGCCGAAGGAATCTGGTCAATGCTGTTCCCGAACCAAGTTAGTTACTTACCCCGATTTCCTGTCCACAGCTTTCCAATAGCATATTTTTTTCAAGTCCACACAAGGCCACAAGTAGACAAGGAAGAGAGAGGTTGAGAGAAGGGGGGTAAAAAAAAAAAAAAAGGATCTCCCCACCAGTCTGTCTTCGAAGACGCCACGAAGCGAGATACATCCTCCAATGTAGCTGAATTCGACTCCCTGAGAATAGTCTTGACTGACATTTTAGCCTTCCTTCTCACACCCGATCCGACCTCGAATCACGGGAAGAAAACCATCTGTCCTCGCACACCGCAAGAACGTACCTGAATCCTATCATCCACCAAGCCCCACGACTCCTCGAACCTCCTCTGTCGCAGTCTCACGAACTGTTCCCCCTCCGCCCCATTGAGCAACGGCACGAACATGGGCGCCTCGTCGACCGATTTACCGTTCTTCCCGGATCCCTTCCCCACTCTGCGCTTCTTGGACGGCCGCCCATGCGCACCACCGTCTTGCTCCGGGTCAAATGTGTAGGCGACCTGTGATAGATCAGCGAGGCTCACTAGATTTTTTTTTTTTTTTTGAAAGGCCTGTCCACATCCTCTCTTCTCCGGGGGATGGCGGCACGGGATGTAGCACGGGAAGTACGTACCTGGTAATCTTCCTGTGCGAAAGCATCAAGCGACACTTGGTCGTCCATCGCGGAGCCTGAACGCGAATGTGATGTCACTTGTTGGTGGGCGTTCGGGCATCTCACTGATAGGCCTAGGGAGACGCGTTGATGAGTGAGGAGAGTGATGGATGGAGACGCGGCGTACAGTTTTCACACTGTGTGTACACTGTACATCCTTCTTCTACCACGTCAGACAAAGGAAGATAACATCAACAAACATCAAAACATCTGGAACCCGTCTCACACGGAGCAACCAGGTCTCATCCCGTACTTTATGCTTTGCAAACCCACATCTCAAAGATAACGCAGATTCCATCGTGAACTTCATAAGCTAAGTAGATAAATAGATACCCTTGGAACTTTTTAGCCAGACACTATGGCAAAAGAGAAACACCTTCGTCCTTTATACCTATGACTAAACCGATTCGTGCGCAACAGACAAGACCGAGCACAGCATGATCGCCGCCCCCGCTCTGTATAAAAGTAAAAGCTCGGTGTGAAGAACACTAAAGCTCGAGTAAATGAGGGGGGATGTACTCCGGGGAAGGTATTCCGAGTGTTTCGTTCCCTTCATGGCACCCTGCCTGCCCTTCTTCAACCCTCCTTCTTCTCCTTCTTCGTCTTTCTTCCATCAGAGGACCTTTCCGCTCTGCCGTCGTGGCCGTCATACCCTACTCGTGGTTTTCCCCCCTCATCTCATCTTGCAGCTTCGCAAAGTAGGTGTGATTATTAGTCCCATCCTCGAAGCGCTCTTGTTACGTTTTCGCCATTTCTTTCTCCCTCTTGGGATGAACTTCCAAGGATACCACCAGGTTATGGCACTTCCAATGGAGGCAATAGACAAATGATCATACACCCACCACCCACCCAGGTTCCTTTCCCTTCCCTCCCTGACCATATTGGAGACGCGGACATACTGCAAAAGCAAAATACTCCTGCGCCCAGAAAAAAACGAAAAGCAAACTAGGAAGACAGATTGAAGACTAGAACTCAACATGTATTCCTTGGGGTGGTCCCTGTAGATACCATGGAAACCGGCGTATATGCTGTGAAAATGTATTTCACTTGTTGGGGGAAAAAAACCCCCCCCATTTGGCTCGGTGAAGTGCCGTGCGCGTGATGAGATAGGCTACTGGGAGCTTACTGCAATGATGGTCAGCAGCAATAACGTCTGATGTCCATTCTGGTTTTTCTGGGTCGCGTCATACCTCATCGTTTTTTTCGTCAGATTTGACGGCGGCAGCCTCCGCGCTCTCGGCCTTGGATTCTGTGCTGGGCTCCGCAGATTTGGACTCGCTCTCTGCCTTCACACCGTTGGATTCCGACTTCTTGCTGTCGCCATGCGAATTGGTGTTGCCATTTACTCCGTTGGCGGACGCGTCGCCAGCCAGCAGCTTGTTCCACTTATCGAGGAGTGTTTGCGAGCGCTTCTTGAACTGAAATTCCTCCTCACGTGGAATGGCATCAAGCTTGAGGATCGCCTTAAGAACCTTGTTGATCTTGGTCTCGCGGATGATTGACACCTCTAGGTTGCCAAACTTTTCAAGCAAGGCAATGAAATCAGACATGGATTGCATTTCCTCCTCTTTGGGCTTCTGCTCTCTGGTTAAAAGACCCTTTTGAAGCTTGTGGCGGAGAAACAAGACTTCTTTCTGCACAAAGCGAATTAGCAGCAGCACTGGACCGGAATCACAACACCCTTGTAACTTGTTTTGAACGCACCACTTTTCGCTTGTGTCGAGCTTCGGGAGACAGCTTGGCCTCTGCAGGCTCAACCTTCTTCTCGGCGGCGTCTTTGGTCTCCTTGGTCTTCTTAGGCTTAACCTTGGTGATTTTGGCGGCCGACCCACCAGCGGACTTGGGCGTAGCGGAAGCGGCGGCACCGTTCGTTGCCTTGGGTGTAGATGACGTGGTGAGCTTAATCTTGGGCTTCTTGACAGAGTCTGGGCGTTGAGGTGTCTGTAGAATTTCGTCGCTGTTAGTCCAAACTTGCTTCCATCGAGCTCGTGCTCCTAGACCGGAAATCAAAACTTACGGCGACCTCATCTTCAGCCTTTCTTTTTTTGGACTTCTTCGCTGAAGCGTCGGCATCGGCCATCTCAATATCTTCGTCGTCAGCTGCCTTGCTCTTGTTCTTTTTGCCCTTCTTGGGAGTGGCGGCAGCTTCTCGACGAGCCTCTTCTTGAGCCATTAGTTCGTCCTGGAAGCTTTGCAGAATATCCTTGTAGTAGTCAACCGGATGCTGCTTGATAGCCAGTTCGAAGGCGGCTTTGAGATCCTTTCGCATCTTATCGTTGATTGTGTCCTTGGCCTTCTCAGCGCTAAGCTCCGAGAGGTTTGTGTTCTTCTCCCAACCACTGCAGTCCACACATGTTAGCGCAATGGCAGCGAAACTGGAGGCGAGGAAAACTTACAACTCATTCGTGTGCAGGTACATTACAGGGAACGTCCTGTCATTGATGCGCTTGCCGCCATCGGCGAAGGCTTCAGAATAGGTACCATCAGGTCGAGCTGCAGATACTGGTCGGCTGGTAACAAGTGCGTGAGGCAGCATATCCTCGTCGCAAATGATTGCGGGCCAAGCGGGGAAACCCTTGAGCTTGACCAGGAAATGGTCACCAGGCTTCGCATCGGTATGGGTCAAGCGGGCTTTTGATCCCTTTCTGCTAAGGCCACCGCCAGCGGATTTGCGACGACCGCCCTTGTTCTTAGCCGTTGGAGTCTCAGCAATTGTGACTGTAGTAGCGTCCGCATCGACTGCAGTCGTGTCTGCGACATCTCCCGTATCGACGTCCGGTTCAACCGCATTGTCGTCCTTCTTTGGCTCTACTGTCTCGGTGGCGGCGTCACCAGCAGCGTCCGATGTTTCGGGCTCTGCTCGCACAATCACGTTAGCGCGCCTGTCCTGGGACAGATAATAGAAAGGGCTCTGAGAGCTACGCGACAGCACATCTTCGTGCGACTTCCTTCCCAGGGGAAGCATCGCCTGCAAGTCGAATCTTGCAAGACTTACCATTTGAATTGTTTGCGACGGCTGTAGCAGCTTCACCTTCAGGCTCATTAGCTCGGTCAGATTTGGCCTCAGGAGCCTCAGGAGCTGTAGCTGGTGCGTCAGCAGCAACTGGCGCTGCGACGTCTGCTGTGGGTTCGGGGTTTTTTTCGGCCATTGCGGCACAGGAAAGAGAACACAGAAGAATGCGCGATTCGCTGCGGAGAGAACGAAGGTTTGATGAAGATCAGCTCCGTGTGGCTAGCTACACGAGCAGCCAGGCGAGCTTCAAGTGGGTGGACGAACGCGTAGCGAGTCGCGTATGGACGAGTGATGAGCTGATTCCGGGCGCAAAAGCGTGTTTGCGCGATACCGACGAGAGTTTTGCAGTTGGATTGCGCAATTGCCAGAAGTCACAGCCACTCCCGCGTCTTGCCTTGGATTGGGGGGTTGATGAAGGGGGAAACAGCATTAGCTGGGCACGGCTGGCCAAAGGAAGCACTTCAAACGTCACCAGCAGGCGCGTCACGTGATCGCGGGAGTGTGGGAGGTGTGGGAGGTGTGGGAGGTGTGGGAGTTAGTTGCTCGGAGGAGGTGTGGATTGGATGATGACTTGGGACTCGTTGGGAGTGGGTGGCCGAGTCTCGCTCAGTTCAATTTTCATCGCCATGATCCTGGCCCGTGTGGCTGATCTGGTTGGCCGGGACTTCGGCTAGCATCCACCCCACGCCACCCAGTCCAGTCCTGCGTCACCGGGTCTTGTTCACAATCAATCATATGGTCTTCTGTGGATCGTTTAAATTGACAAATATTATATTTGACATGGACGTTACATGCCCTTTCCCTAGGAGCTCGTAGTTGGAAGTAATATACACCATTCTTCTTCTTCTTGAACACTTTTCAATCACAAATAAATCACCTACTCATCGTCGTCTTCCTCGTCCTCATCCTCGTCCACCTCCATCCCTTCAGCTGCCGAGACTGTAAACTCCCGTTCTTGGTCAACTCCGACATAACTGTCACTCATCAGGAAGAGTTTCAGATTGTGTTCTCCGGCTGCTGGCACAGTGTACTCGAGTCGCACATCCAACTCTTGGCCGATTGTCACGCGCTTGATGGCAAGAAGATTGCGAGTCTTGTCATCACCAACCACTAGCCACCAATTCTCCATCTTCTTGGTCGGATAGAACGGAGCGTGAACCGCGGAATCAGCCTCTTCATCCTCCTCCACGTTGCGAGTGATCTTAATTTTGAGGTAGGAAGGTTCGCCAGCCTGGATCTCGTCTTGGTCAAGGACTTCGTGCTCCAACTCAAGATCAGGATACTTGTTGTTGGTGAAGTTGGCGGCCTGAGCAAGCTGGTTCTGGGAAAGTCCAAGGCGCTTGACCAGATTGTTGTACTCTGAGTTCTCATCGGGGTTCATGGCTTCCATAAAATCGAAAATATCTTTGACACTGTTGGAACAAACATAGGTCAGTAATTTGACACCCCATCACGGCCATCATGAGAAATACGAAACGTAGCCTCGCAACTTACCCAAAGTCATTCGCAACCTTAACCACCTCAGGTGCGAAGTGAGGAATCTGTTTAAGCGGACTGTCTCGGTCCCACATCGCTTGAACCACCATCTGCGACATCTCCATGGCGTTCATTGCGTTGAGATGCCCATCTGAAGACAGGATATCTACCATTGCGCTCAAGAGACTCAACACTCTCGACAGCACAGTCTCTTGGTCTTTGGCCAAGTCTATTGGAAGCTGCATTCTTGAGAAATGTGCCTGCAGGAGCACAAAGGCTTTAAAGTGAGGCGAGTCGTGCACCGGCTGGGACATCTTGACGGGAATTCTGTCGTAAATGCGACGAAGAAGGCCCTCTTCGTGTCTGCGTACTTGAATGGATTCGAACTCAGTAGCCGATGTGACAATCTCCAGAATGCCCTTGAGCTTGGTTCGAGCGCTCAAGGAAAGCAGCAAGGTCTGCATGGTTATGTATGAAATATTGTAGTAGGCTCCAATCATGGCGGCATTCTGTGGCGAGACACTTCCATCTTCGTCATCAAAGTCAATGATCTTGGACTCGCTCAATTCTCGCAATGTTGTCTCCACGAGGTCAGACATGTAATTGCTCAGTCCTTCGTGTGTTGTGCTGGTCAAGCTGTAGTAACTGGGGTTGGCCAGCAGCCGGCGATAAAAGTAGGTGAATGTAGTCCAGTTGATGGCGTCATCTCCAGATTCAATCATCTTGGTGCTGATTTCCGTCACGAAAGCGTCGTGGAGGTAATTGTGCAGATGCGACTCAACGGGCAGGGCTTCGTTCAAAAACTTCTTATAGTACTCGCGCTTGACCGAAGGAACCATAAGAACACCACGGCCCCTGCCATCCTTGGACGGCTTCAATGACTTGCCAAACATTTGCAGTACCTCGCTGAGAGGGTAGTCGACGTATCGGTGCTCTCTACCCTCAAAATACTGGGTGCCCATAACGATGACAAGATGCGCCGTGCTCGTTAGCTCCCAACAGACGTCTTTCGAGGCAACAAGTACTTGGATGGCACCGTTGTCATAAAGATGTTTAACGATACGCTTATCGTTCTGGCTCAGAGCTTCATGATAGTACCCAACTCCATGGGACAGCGCCTCGGACAGCGCCTCTTCGTGGATCCGCTCGAGAAGTGGTCGCATTTGTTCGACTTCGGCGTGAAGAAAGCGATCTTGGTCGTCGTCAGCTACACAGGCTGCCAGGATATCTCTGGCTGTCTGTCTTGTTTGCTTTCTGCTGGCGACAAATATCATTGCAGGTTGATCTGCTGACATTTGAGTGATGGCGAGGTAGGCGGGTTTGGCCATGGCCAACATTAGAGACGGGAAATGAGGATTGGAGTAAGATTGAACATGAAGCTCCAGTGGTACAGGTCGAACATGGGGGCTGAAGTTGTAGATGTCATGCTTCTTTGCATCAATCCACTCGCCAATGTCTCGAGCATTCGCCAGCGAGACACTGAGTGCAACGATGCGGAGAGGCAATTCAGTCTGCGTTCGGATATAGTGCATACGTGAAACGATGATCTCGTAAACGTATCCCATATAACCTCCGAGAAGGTGAACATCGTCGGCAATGAACAGCTGGACAGTCTGTACATTCTTGCGTCTCTTCCATTGTCTCGAGAGTACGTCCCATTGCGTTGGTGTCGCGAGAATGAGATCGCCTTTCTCAAGAAGCTTCAAATCGGTCGCAGTCTCCCCAGTTAGCTTGACGATCTCCTTCCCACCGTCAAGGTGCGCGAGTCGCTTCTGCCAGTCTTGCAACCTAGCGTCAACGACCTCTTGGTACGGGGCAATATAAACGGCCCTACCAGCCTCCCCTAGGGTCCAGTGACGAAGAATAGCAAACTCCGCGCAAACCGTCTTGCCACTGCCTGTTGGCGCGCCAATAAAGACATTCTGGTCGGTCTTATACAGCGAGTTAAAGGTCTGTGTTTGAATTCTGTTGAACTGCCTCCAAGCGGGATACAGCTCAATATGACTGGGGACTTTTAAAGCAGAGACGGGGAGAGGTTGAAGCTCCAGCAGTTCCGTGTGAGGAGGGAACTTCTCTGGGAGTATGAGCTTGTGGAAAGGGATGGCAAGCCTGGTTTCCGAATGCATCCATCTATCCGAAATAACAGACACAAAGTAGTTTGGAGGCATCGGGTCAGTAATGGGAACCGTAAAGTCGACAATGTGCTCATTGGACTCGGACTCGGCGTAGTCCTTCCGCAGAAGGAAGGTGTCGTGGAACAGGATATCCTCGCCGTCGCAATCCTCCACAATGATCCAGAAGCTCTCAGCACCACCATGGAGATCGTCGTCCCATTCAAAGTTGGGGGTGATGCTGAGTTCCACTCTAAGCATTGAGCGTGTCATGGGCTGGACCTGAGCTTGAACGTCGACTCTCGGAAATTTAGCGACGAATCCACAAACAGGCCGACCAGCCTTGGGCATACCCAGCAGTTCGCCCATCCGAGGAGGGTCCAGGTCGAAATAACTACTCCATGAAACATCAATTCTCTCCGCTTTTTGAACAATGTCCTTGGAACATGTGGGAAACTGGCGCAAGGGGGACATTGTTGGCCACATTCGCTTCTCGGCCATCTTGCATAGATCCAGTGCTGTCTTGGCAACAGACGCCCAGCCTTTCTTGAGGGCAATTTCAAACACCGCGCGCAAGATACGACCTGCGCTTTGTGTCACATATACCATGTCGGCCATGAGTGCAAGTCCATCCAGCTTTAGTCGCGAGATGTACGCTTGGAGAAGCACGTTGATCTTGGCGTGGGGCTCTTCTATGCTTTCCTTCACAGGAATAGGCACTCGTCCCATCAGCTTGGCCAGCTCTAGCTTCTCGTCTTGCCTTACTGGGATGTATTTGAATTCAGCACTGAGTGCGAAAACTCGGAAGAGCTCAATAGTGGTGATAGATGGCTGAATCAAGTTGTTGTAGGTATCCATGGAGCCAGATGTAATGTAGTAGTGCGAAGCAATGCGGCCAAGCTCTGTCGATTGCAGCTTGCCAGACTTCTCGTCGTAGCGGATGAGGTTAGACCTCTTCAGTAACAATGCAGCAGAATGAACGAGATCGACTCGTTTCTGCTCCAATGCGTCATCATTTTCATACTCGGCACCGACTTGGTATAGGCCCGGGGATCGAAGCATTCGAACAAATAGGTACGTGTAGCCAAGCCACTCGACGCCTTCATCGCGAGTGCGAACATTACCGAGCACAATTTCAGCGTTCAGATTGTCGACCAATTTGCTGACAAACTGGCTTTCAATGGGTAGTTGCTGGTTAAGCAGAGAGAGATAGTACTGGATTTCGGTTTGAGTTGTGATGATGATGCCTTCACCGTAGGTGTCGAACTGAGGTCGACCAGCACGACCAAGCATTTGTAAAACATCTTGTGGGCTGAGCTCAACCCAACTACCCTTTTCAGGCGAGTACACTTGAGTGCCTTTGATGACAACAGTATGGGCGGGTAAATTGACACCCCAGGCCAAGGTAGCAGTCGAAACGAGTACCTGGATAGCACCGCTGGCGAAAAGATCCTCCACGTCCGCTCTGTCCACTCGATTCATACCAGCATGATGAATTCCAAACCCATATGGCAGGATGTCTTTGAGGTCTTTGTCGGTAGCCTGGCTAGCTGCTTCGTTGAGTACCTCACGGCTTCCAGCATCATGTCGTAAGACTTGATTGACTGTGTCAAGCTCCAATGCCTTGTCGCGGATATACTTGGCTGTCTTGGCTGTCTCTTTTCTGGAATGGACGAAGATGATCATCTGGTTTCTGTTGGAGCCAACGTGCTCCATTACTTTGTTGTACGTCACATCGTTCATCGTCTTGAGTTGCTTGATTGCTTTGCGGTCTGTGACACCAATGAACTCTTGTCGCAACGGGCAAGGCCTGAAGGTGCTGTCGAAATGAAACAGATCCTTCTTCACATCCACGCGTAGGAAGCTCGCCACGTCCTTGTAGTTGGGCAGCGTAGCGGACAAGCCCACAATCCGTACAGGCTCGCCGCTTTGCTCAGTTTTCCTGATGGTTCTGGCCACAATGCTCTCCAATACAGGTCCTCGATCATCGTGGAGCAAGTGAATCTCGTCAATAATGATGAGCCTAACAAGATTTGTGTAGGTCAGGTCGTTTGACTTTCTCGTGATGACATCCCACTTCTCTGGCGTGGTCACAATGATTTGCGTCTCGGCGATTTGCTGCTTGGTGAGTTGGCGGTCACCGGTCAGCTCAGATACGCGGATACCGTACGGCTCCAGTCTCTTTCCAAAGTTGCCAACCTGTTCTTGGACCAACGCTTTCAAAGGAGCAATGTAGACAATTTTGAATGCATCCAGGTCAATATCGCCAGTCTCGGTGTTTCGGTTTTTGCCAATTTCGCGCAACATCGTCAACATAGCGACGTTTGTCTTACCACTACCAGTGGGGGCACAAATGAGCATGTTGCCGTCATTTTGAAACGCGGAAGGGTAGCATTTTGACTGGATTCTGTTGAGCGACTTGGCCGTACTGAAAGGCCCGCGTGACCACTCAGGCATGTCAGTGATGGGGATGAGAACATCGGTAGGGTCGTTACGCTTCTTTGGGGGAGGAACATGAATTTCCTCATAACCCTTGAACGATCTTTTGGTGGATCCTTCGGGCAATCTGACTTTGGCGTTCGTCATGAGATGATTGCCCTGGTCGAAGACCAGATTATCAAGGTTAATGACCTTCTTTGGCTGTAAACCTCCTACCAAATACCCCTCCTGGCGCTCTTGCTTCGACACTGTCTCGTTGAAGGACGCTGATACGTCAATGTCCATCTTGATGTCCATTTTTCTTTTTTTATCAGCGCCATCAGCGATCTTGCCACGAAGCTCGTTGAGTATCCATTGAAGACCTTCGGAGGCCATTTCACGTTCGACATCAGCCCGACTCTCTGCCGACTCTGCTCGTGCCAGTTTAGTGAGCCAGAAGACCTTTTCCCTGTTTTCGACCAGCTTCTGGACAAGCTCGTGATGCTCAAAGTCAAACAACTCCATCAAGTCGTTCTCGATTTCCCTGAGCGACTTCTCCTCTCCTTCAGGCTCTTCTGGCTCACCAGACAGAATGCGAAGAGCATCCTTCGTCTTGGTAGCTTGCTCATGAGCATCTGGATACAGAGTGCCAATCTGACGTTGCAACCAAAAGGCATCGATATCTCTGGCAGGTATAGTTTTCTTCTCTTCGTCTTTGCTTTTGCTTGCAGAAGGGCCAGAATCCATAATCATTTCCTCACCGCCCGCGCCATCTTCAGCGGGCTTTGAAGTAGACGGATCATCAGCCTCATCTTCTTCGTCATCTTCAGAAGATTCGTCTCGGACTTCATGAACAATCTCGTCTTCACCTTCATCTTCGTCGAAGGCTACGGCAACACCCTGGCGCTCATCGATCTCGGCATCATCGCCATTGGCATCACCCATGTCAATATCTTCGTCATCATCCTGCGCGTCGTAGTCGGTAATCTTCTTTCCGAGATTAACTAATTCGTTGAATTGCTTTGGGTTCAATGTCGAACCAATAATGTCGTCAATTTCCTTCTTCTTGTCCATGTCTTTCAAGTCATCATCCTTCAAGTATTCGAGTACGGCATCAGCTGCGCTACGGACAACTTCGTGAGGTACATCTCCCAAGTTCGTAGCCACGAGTGTGAGTATGAGATCAAAAGTCGCGCGCGTCGCTGGTGTCCGGGGTCGATATGTGATGCCTTCGATCAGGGCATCGTTTGCGCCGAGGACTCCTGTTCCTCGTTGTCGTGAGGCTTCCGCTTTTCGTCTCGCTTGTTCCCTAAGCAAGACATCCTGGCCTTCTTGAAGGGCGCCTCTCTCTATACTTGGCATGCCAGATTGCTTCTTCTGCTTCGGGGCCTCGTCCCGGCCAACTCTAGCGCCCATGTCTTTGATGCTTAGTCTGCCAGCAAGAGACTCGGGATCGCCCGTAGCCTCGTCAGTTCGCCGCGTGACGAACCGACGGTCCGCCTGAAGGACCAGGTTGGACATTGCCGAGTACTTGTACTGCGAGACATCGCGATGAGGGTCCGCCATCTTGAAGGCGCTGTATAAGTGTTCTTGATCGTCTCGCGAGGGAGAATGCCGATACGCTCGACGACAGCTCGTGGGAGCTTGGCCTCTAAATCACCATGAGTGTAGCGAATGAATCACAGCTTTTGATTCGCGCGCCTTCAGAGAGGTAGATTGCCCGAGTGGCGCCGCCTGTTGCGAGTACTGAGGGTTGGGTTAGTGTGCCACTGCAACATTTATTAACATGTTTGATGCTTCCATCTGTTGGTGTTTGATAAATTTCAAACCTTAGCCGTCCAGGCTGCCACACTAGTCCACAAAGGGGTTGATGTGGAGACACTCACTCCACCGATCCCCTATGTACTACATACATGCCAGCATTATCAAGGCCAACGACAGGAAACTCCAAACCGCGACACGATGGCATACATATCTTCGAGATGCCTACTACGAAAATGATCAATATGGCATCATGGCATCTCTAACAGAATCAACCATCACAAACTTTCAAAAGAGATTTGAGCCTTACGTCAAACCTCGCGAGCAAATCAATTACATCAGACGTGTTTTGGCCCTCGAGCTGGGCTCATACACCGGCGACGGTCCCATACAACAGCCCCTGTCTCTCAACAATGATCCCATTCACAAAGAAATCGGGCCAGAGCTAAAGGGCCTTCACAAAGAATACCTTGAGGCTTTGCGAGTCAATATTTCAGCTCGCCAAAAGTTTGAGGAAGCCATTCACGGGCAGGACAGATCTTCATCCCTGGATCCAAAGCGCGGGAAGAATACATCCTTACTGGAAGACCACCTAGCAGTCTCAAGACTACGCAAGAAACGCGACAGCCTTGTCACTGTAAATCTTCATCTCGAACGTCTAGCTGAAATGCCAATCGCATCTCAAGCAGCCCGAGATATAGAGCAAATTCTCAAAGATGGAAACCCTCAGCCCAAGGTGCCAGCAGATGTCTTAAACAGCTTCGTGGTAGAGCAGACTTCGGCGGAAGTTGACTTGCAAAGCCGCATATCTCAGCTTGAGAAGACGGTCCTCAGAGCAAAGCTTGTTTTGAAAAGGGAAGAGTCTCTATTGGCTGATGCGAAAGCACGATGCAAGCTTAAGCCGGAGCTCGTAAGTAATGGAGCGAAGATGGAGGCCTTGAACTGCACTCGAAATGAGTTGATCAATTGGATCGAGACAGAGCTCAGTAAAGCGTCTACTGAAGAGAAGAAAAACGGGGGGGCCTCCCAACGAAAACAAACCCAAGCGGCAGCGATTGATCAATCTGGAATCCCGGGTCAAGTGCACCATATTCAAAGTGCATACAAGGCCTATGTGGTTGCAAGAAGAGGCATGTTGGCCCTCACCTCATGCTCCCCTCGGCCATTGATGGCTCCTCCGGAAAAATTCAACAGAGCCATGAGATCTGCCGAAACCAACGAATCCCCGTCTATGGACTACCTTCTGATTCCTCATATCGAAGCACTTCTATCGCAGTCCAGACGGCAAAAGGGTCTCATCTTTCATAAATCCCACTTCGCCACAACACTAAATAATCAGAGACGGGAATCATGCCAGGCAATAGGTCGCCTGGCCGAGGAAAGCCAATTGTTGCCGGCTTATCCGATGGTAGACTCCACGCGACGGCGATCAGGAGTACCGGAAATCATGGCAGCCAAGCATTCGGACCGTCCCGATCTGACTCGTGGCATCAACCCATGGATATTCGCTGTTGATGCTGCAAAGATTAGGACGCTGGAAGCAGTAGCTGAAAAGGTTGAGGTCGGTCAGATAGCATTAGAGAACTCAATGGAGGCCCTTCATGAGATGGAATCCCTGTTGGGTGTACGAGACGAACCGGAAGAATTTGCAGGTGCCACATTGGATACTACGGAAGGTGACCTGTGGCTTGATGATGGAGTAGGAAAAGGAGCTGGCGTCAAGGCACCCCATAAGAAGCCTCTCAAGGCGAAGCCCATTGCTTCTCAGAATAAGGCTGACCCATGGGCTAGACTTCACGGGAATATAGGTCTTATCGGCCACGACGATGTGCCCTGACGAAGAGTCTTCTCTCGCGGAATCGTTCAAATATAATCACTCTGATATCATGTCACCGCCTTTGTGTCATTCATTGCTCGGTAGAGAAACCACACCAACCCATCCATGTATGTGCCAATGCTCCAGACCTGGGTCAATTACCTGAGATTTTTAAAAGATCACTATTTTCCCGCTTGGATTGCGGATATCCTCATTGCCAGATCCAGAATAGACAAGTGCTCATCTGCACCATCAACTAATCTTTTGTCGATTTCGGAGAAGACAAGGACAATTCTGTTCTTATGAACGTCTGATATCGTCTCATCCGTGGTCAAATATTGGTAGAGCTGTCCAAGAGATTAGTCCAAGGGGGCTTTTATTGAGCAGTGTCAAGGGAGTGAATCACCTGAGAGACCACTTGGGTCGCACTCCATCCGTCTGCTACCATGTCCTCCACAATTTTCGATACCGAGCGATAAGTCTGTCCTGCACCGCGTGGGCGCATGGCATCTACCAGCTCGGAAACAGTTTGATCCGGGATGACTCCAGCAATGTCCTCCACAATCTTGACTGTAACTGGCTTGTTGTCAACGTCCATCTCTTCATCGCCATCGCCATCCTTGTTCAGAGCGCTGGCTCCGACTAGTCGCGCAGCACTCTGTAGGAACGTAATTGCTTTACGCAAATCACCTTCACTGCAGCGTATAAGTGCATCGAGAGCCCCCTCTTCCAGAGACACGCCTTCTGCAGCCGCGATACTTTCTAGCCTCTTCTTTGCGTTGCCTTGATCGAGGCTTTTGAATCTGAACTTGCTGCAGCGACTGGCTAGCGGGTCGATAATGCGGGTGACGTAGTTACAGATCAAGCAGAAGCGGGTGATTTTGCTGTATGTTTCCATCGTTCGTCGTAGTGCGCTCTGGGCATCCTGAGTCATCGAATCGGCTTCGTCGAGGATAATAATCTTGAACGGTGGGCACGGGTACTTCAACTTGTACCCTGGAGTGGGATTGGTCAATTGCATGCGTGCAAAGTTTTTGACCTTTTCTCTAACGATTGAGATACCGCGCTCGTCAGAGGCATTCAGTTCGAGAACTCGAGACTTTGTCATTTCGGGGCCAAAGAGCTCCTTGGCCAGGGCGAGCACAGTTGAGGTTTTGCCCGTCCCTGGAGGGCCGTAAAAGAGCATATGAGGGAGCTTAAATCAGAGTTCAGTATCAGTCTGAACTATTGTTTGTGGGTTGTGAGCGGAGAGGTCGTACATTAGAAGCCTGCAATGTGCGTTGCAGGACCGTAACGGTGTGGTCTTGAGCGGCAACATCGTCGAGGCTTTTGGGTCGGCTGAAAATTAATTGTTAGAGGAACAGCTCTGATTTCAAACGTCAATTGACTACATGGGCTCACTATTTCTCTACCCATGGCTGGTTTCTGACCTCGGTCGGCTTCTGATTTTTTTGATCTGAAGATCCATTGGTCGCAGCAGCGGCCTTCCGGGCCTTGAGATCGAAGAAACTGGCCATGTTGCAAACTGATTAGTGCGCGATACGTGCCAGTCACTTGTTGAGTATCCTCAGGGGAGATCTATGCCTGTCCAGGAAGGAGAAGATTGGGAGAAGCACAGGTCCGTGTTAAAGGTTGCTTGAACGATGACGGCGGCGATTCTTCGCGGAGCGTTGCAGCTGTGCGCAGTGGAATACAACATCAATTAACGCGTCGACCCCGTCCACGTGAATGTTGAGAGGTGGTGGACGCGTCTGGTGAGTCCCCACTGAAAGCTGCTAAATAAAGCCTGGGCGACCAGACGCCGACGGTCTGGGGGGTTATCACTGGAAATAGTGCAGCGGGCGCCACGCAGGTACAGTGGGGTGTACAACACCCACTGGAAGGCTGCGGCTGCGGCAGACAGAATTCGTCCCGGCAGCACCAGGCGGCACCAGGCTGTTCATCATCAGCCCTCGTCGCTCGACGTCGTCTTCGCCTGGCATGGCAACCTTGGCCTGATAGTTTCAATAGCATTAATTGATTGTCGATGGCGCCGGGCCAAGTGAGCCCACAAGTGAGTCCAAAAGTGAGCCCAAACGGCCTACGATCCGCGTGGGAACCGGCGGGAGACTACACATGCATCGCACCGTTCAAGTTGATGATGGTTTGTTCGTATTACACGTTACCAGCTGCCAGGCTGCATGTGCCGCCCCACTCCGCGAAGAAGCATGCAGCATCCTGGTGGTTGGCTGCCTGCCTGGCCTACATACATGTTATGCACTGGCCCATGCACTGGCCTTATGTATGCACTGGCCTATGTAATGCACTGGCCCATGCACTGCACTGAATCATGGCGTTCAAATGTTTATCAAGTTAATGTGAACATGACTGGAGCCACCTGCAACGAACAGCCAAATCCAACAAATCCATCCACCAGAGCTCACATCACTTTTTTGCTTTGCTTTGCTTTTTTGCTTTGCTTTGCTTTCCAGTGCTTGACTTCGCTTGACCTCGCTACTCCCTTCTAAATATACCCGGTTTTGCATCCATCTCGATATTGATGCCTCACTTGTTTTTGATTGGTCACCTTCATGAGACACGCCTACGTCAGTAGGCCCAGCCATCATGGATCAGTCTATCATCCGCATCTCCAAAGTTCGTAGCTCAAGTGCCCCGCATCACTCGATAGTTCCAATACCATCGTGGGTTTCTATCGTGAGGCTGACCAAAACATTTCCATCACAGGAGCTCAGTGACATCCAGAGAGGCTCTGATCTTGGTTCGTGGCATTAATTCACCCTTTGGCGCGGTCAACAAACTTCATGGTCCCCTAACACCCTGCCTTCACAGCCATCGCCGTTGCTTGTCGCGATATCGATGTCCGCAATGTGAGGGCAATAATCATGGGTCCTCACGAGACCCCTTACGAATATGGGTTTTTCGAGGTACGGCCCTTGAAAACAGGCCCATCTGGACCTACTTGTTTCTCATCATCATAACTAAAACTTCATTCTGCATGTTCAGTTTGCCATTCGTTTCAGCAAGGGTACTTTTGGACCGCATCTCCGTCTGCTACCTGCGACTGTTTGACTCATCGCTCACGTGCCATAGACTATCCTTCCAAGTCACCCAGCGTACAGTGTGTCACGACAAATGGAGGGCGCTGTCGGTTTCATCCCAACATATACTCAAGCGGTAAAGTGTGTTTGTAAGTTGCCCGAATTGACAACATGAAATTGAGGTTGTTCTAGTACTGATTGGATAGGTCAATATTGGGGTATGAATATCTTCCTCTCCTCGAGGACTTCACCAGTACATTCCATTAAACGTTGATTAATCTTGCTGTCGAACAGAACCTGGCATGGAGAGCGGGGTGAGGAATGGTCATCGGCTCAAGGACTCGAGTCCATTCTTTTGTCTATACAAAGTCTCATGTCAGCCAACCCGTATGAGAACGAACCCGGGTTCGAAGATGCCAATGAAGAGTCGGACAAGATTGCACAAAAGCATTACGTTCAAAAGGTTCTTTTTTTTTTGGTTCTTGCCCTGATCTTTTTTTCCATCGCGTGTCATACTCTAATGCTCAACAGATTCGTCACGAGAGTCTCAGAATAAGCGTTATCCAGCGATTGGAGAATTATCTCGGGATGAACGCGACTGATAAGCTTCCGGAAACGGTCCCCAGTAGAAGTGAGGATCTCGACGAAGAGGATCCCATCGCCTTCGAGCCATTCAGAGATCTGTGCAAGCGTCGATTTCTTTGGTATTACCAATCTTACCTAGCTTCAATAGAAACAGGCAAGTCAGAGGTGAAGGAACTGGACCCATTTGTCCGAATGCCCTTCGAATCACCCGGTAGCAATTCCATGGATGGCAAATTCAATTATCCAAATCTAGAACGGCGACTTCACAAAATCAAAGCTGTCCTCGACGCAGAACCAGATGCATGGGCCAAAGAAGGTCTCGAAGCCGTCGCCAAAGAATCCACTGTGGCCGTCAATCTGCAGCACCAGTACGAACAGGCCGTGTCTTACTTCAAGCAAGGTGATATGCCGCACGACGTGGCCATGGAAGACGGCAATCCTTTTGTCTGGATCATCACCTACTTCGGACGCCCCATGACCAATCTCGACGGCGGCCTGTTCCGCATCAAGATGAATTTCAGCACTCGCTTTCCAGACGAACAGCCCCGAGTCAGGTTCGAAACCAAGATATTCCACCACCATGTTGCCCCCGATGGAACCGCTTGTTACGTCCCGAACCCGCTAAAACGGGAGGATATCAAGTCACACATCGAGGCTATCATTTCCACTCTAGAAGAAGATGAGCCGGCATATGATCCAAGGAAAATAATAAACCCCGAGGCCACCAAGTTGCTCTGGGGAAGCAGCAAAGATGACAAGAAGCAGTATAACCGCCGCCTTCGGCGATCCGTTCAGCAAAGCATGGAGTAAGCACATTCTCATCACTTCCGGTTCGTCCGTCACTTGCAACCTAGCGCCCTATTTACCATTTCGATGTATTTCCAACAGAGATTTTCCAACGTGACTGTGATACAAGAATAGCAACTAGCTGAGCCTGAAGCGCCCGTGTCACATCACGTCAGAAGTGACACCCTACAGGTCAGGATTTGAAGAGCAGAAAGGTATGACAAGCCCACGTTCGATCAAGGTACAAAAAGGGAATGAGAGAAACAGATGGTTATGCTGCGTTGGCAGATAAAGAAGGGCTATTGGACGCTGGTACCCCGTGTTCCAATGAAACATTTGCCGGCGCACTGTCGCTACCGTTTATCACCTCTGGTAGGGCGCAAGGCCAATGATACACTATACGTTTGCGAGGGATAACGCTGCATGGATGTGGAAAAGAACAAATCCCGGGCCTTGTTGCCCTTTTAAAGTGCATGGGTCATCTTTAATGAAAACACATCCTTCAATGCACGGGGAAAATAGGTTTACCACTGAATAAAATTGATAAACACAACCCATCTCTTTTCCACACGTGATTCCCAGTACAAGGTTATGCTGGAATGTCCAAAGTTTCGTGCCGCAGCCAACGCCCATTAATCACATACATAAACGCCAAGGAATCACTCGTTGCAATTCCATTCGTAACGTGTTGCCAATTTCTTCGTATTCTCGTAAACCGATGGCGATTCATACCGTATGCTAAATGGCCCAATACTTCATGTTTCCCGTCACTTCTTGTTGGAATCACGGTCAATCGCATCCCGCCCAGGATCGTACGGTGCCGCAACGCCGTTATACGTCTCCTGCTTTCCATCGATCTTCACATCGTACAGCCCACTAGACCCAAAGACAGCTGGGTTTCCTTGTGACGGGCGGCTCACTTGCTCGGCATGGAGTTTGTCAAGGGATTCGCCAACGACGGCATATTGAGCCCAATTTATTGGAGGGCAGCGAACCACATCTTGCGGCTTTGGCAAGGAGGACCAAGCTCTTGGCTTGTCACTCTGCCCCTGAGAGAAACGCTTGCCGTCATTTTCCTCGCCGTCTTCATCACTGTCACCAGCTCCAAAGACGAAGTCGTCTCTTGGTTTGACTTTCCCAGCAGCCAGGTCTTTTATGAAAGCTTCGGGCTCTGCCAGGGCCTCTCCCCTGACCCTATTTAGAGCTTGAATGTCTCCAGTGGCTCGGCTTTGCTGGACTTGGAGTACCGAGATGGCAGACTTCAGGGCGATGACGTCTGGATTTGACTCAAAGTCTATGGGCTCAGGAGGTGGTGGCGGAATGCCTATCTGCTGTGACGGCTGTGATGAATGTGTCAACGGCTGTCTTGGTGGTAGCAGATTCCTTGGTGACGGAGCGGTATCTGGTGGCAGCGTCGGAGCCAGGGGAGGCGTTATAGGGGACATGGGCGGACGGACTGGGGATGTTGAGCGTGACTGTGACCGCGACCGCGTGGCCTTGTCGATCGATATAGTCAAGGCAGGCATGGCGAAGATGTGGGGTTATGAAGACACGGCCAACCCGATTTGTTGGGGGAATGAATGATTCTTGAATTCTTCTGCGTGCAGGACCAGCTTGTCTCCTATTGCAGAGCAATGCAGAGCAATGCAGAGCAAGAATTGAGTACAGTATGTCTCATTCTCTTTCTCTTTGTGCTCGGCGCGTGAAACAACCATCCACGGCGAGGAGCTTTGTACCGTGCACTTGGTCTGCTTCCTTGCTTTATGTTTTATGCAGGCACAGCTTTTTGTGGCAACCCGGTGTACTCCTTTTTTGTTCGCCAAGTTCCCTGGGGTACACAGCGCTATACGATTTGGCTGGTGTTGGGCACACTTCGAGTTTTCTAACAGCCGAATCGTTATGACGGCCACGAGTTTCGGTGTTGTGACGAAGAACGAGGCAGCTCGTCGATTTGTGGCGGGGGCGGTTCCGACCAAACCTGTGTACAAGTGGATCCGTGACGGTTTAATGCTGACGCAGCCCCCCTGTTCCTTCTTCTGTTGTTTGTGCCCGTCTCCACCTTCCATGTTCGACTTCACAAGCCACATCCTGACGCTACCCTATTGCGAATAAACCCAGGAAGAGAGGAAGGAAGGAATGGCATGCGTTGCCAACTTGCATCTAACCTGATACGCTCACCTCCTTTGCCTGCCAAGTTTAGGATGATGTATAGAATCTTTTGATCGATACCCTAGTCAGTCACCAACCAGCATAATCCAAGACACATGACTAACATCCGCTCGAGCCACGATGTTTTGCAAAAATCAAGGAAATAGCCAGACGCCACCTAGTAGGGACCGCTGCCGGGCGCCTAGTTCTCGGTAGATTTTCATTAGCACAAATTCTCAGCAGTGACGCGTTGAGAAGGGACAGGCTGGAAACGGTCCAACCTCTTTCGGGGGATATTCAGAGACAATACGGATTAGGACCCGCTGCAAACCACTAGCTCGCCATCTGATTGGCCCATACCGAGTCGACCTCTATGACGTAGGCTTTCCTTATATGGAAATCGACCAGTCGGCACTTGCGAAGCTGCATTGGGGAGCAGTGTTTAAAGCTGGGGTATTTCTTGGAGCATACCCTCGGTTTTGGAAGCCTGTTCCTTCATCTGCACCCATCTGGACGGCAGAGTAAGGTGATCAGAGCAAAGCAGACACGATGCCTTTGTTTAGCAAAAAGAGCGACGACGACGACGACTGTCGAAATGGCCACGGCCATCGGAGCTCCGTCGATGGACCTGAGCAGGCACCGCCTGATGAGCATACTCGTCTGCTCCCGAATCGTGTTGATTCCCCCAGGGATTCGAATCGAGTGCTGCTCACGCCAGATGACCCAGCTGTATCGCCCTACAATCTTTGGAGTATCCGTGTTCTTCGCTACTTGACGCTCCTCTTCACCATCATCACATTCGCGTGGTGGATCATTCTTCTTGTGTCAACATTTGCGACCCCTCCAGGATTTCACACAAGAGGAAGCGGATTCCTTGCGTTCGGCTTTACTACGTTGACATTTGCCAATATGTTGATCGTTCTCATCTTCTTTGGCGTGCCGGCAAAGGCAGTTCGAATTCTATCCTTCGTCATGGCTGTACGTGCTATCACATGATCTTGCGTCGGGACTGTTTACATGATGCGGGTTTTGCTAACTTGACTGGGCTGTAGTTTCTTCTCATGCTTGATATGGTCATTCTCCTTGCCGTCCAGCAAACAAGATATGAGGAAGGCTGGGTTGGCACCGTCAGCGTGGTTTGGGCTCTGCTGATGAGTCTGTGGACGTTGCTCACAGACCGGATGGTTAAATGGGGCAAGGAGGAGGAGGAAGAACGACTGACAGGCCGCGCTGAGACGAGACGAACCCTCACGGAATGGTCTGCTGTCATGGTATCGGCCATTGGCTATGTTGTCATGGTCGTTGCTGTCGTTCTGATTACACTAACGATTATTCTGCGGGCATTGGACGCTGGCTTCGCTGCACCGGGAAAACTTTACGACGTTGATGGAGACAAGTACCGTATTCATGTGTACTGCAACGGCAATAAAACCGATACTCTTGGACATGAATTGCCGACAGTACTCTTTGAAGGTGGCGAATGGCCTGTTGAGCAAGGATTGTGGAGTTTTGCAGACAACGCCATTAAGAATGGCTCCATTTCTCGGTATTGCTTCGCTGATCGTCCTGGAATGGCGTGGTCTGATACAGCGCCGTCTCCCCTGTCAGCTGGTTTTGCCGTCGATGTTCTGAGTGAGGCCCTCGTCAAGGCCGGCGAGAAGGGACCTTGGGTTATTGCCAGCGCGGGTATTGGATCTCTCTATTCGAGGGTATTTTCGTCCCGTCATGGCCGAGACGTCAAGGGCCTGCTGCTCATAGATCCCCTTCATGAAGACCTCCTCCACCCTTGGGCATCACCCGGACGAGGGTTCCTTCTCTGGTTGCGGGGTGTTATATCTCCTCTCGGACTCGACCGCCTCCCTGGCGCTATCTTCAGAGGCCGCAATTCGCGAGACCGCGTCTACGGCCGATCGTCATACCAAAGTAGCAAGTTTATCTTTTCCCAGCTGCAAGAGAGTTTGGTTCTTGAGTCATTCACGAAGCGAGATGTGCAAAGCAGTCGTCAGATTCAGGATAAGGACACCCCGTTGGTAGTTGTCAGCTCCGGGAAGGAAATCAAGCGAAGCAAGCAGTGGGAGCAGAAACAGAGAGACTTGACAACATTAACCAAGAACTTGAAGGAGTGGGATATTGTTAATGGCGCACCGCATGAGGTATGGGAAACACTGGAGGGAAGGGACCAAATCGAGCGCAGACTTAAGGCACTGGTCAAGGGAAAGTGGTGAACACATTATCAGCCGACAATGATGAAAAGAAGAGGATGTTGAAGTGCCGGTGGTATGAATGCACGGGAATTTTTGGATTCGTATTTAGTATTACAGAATTGCAGCTTTACTTTTTTCTTTAAGCTCACGAGGGCGGCGGTATCAAGTCGAAGCCGCATAAAGATTTTCTTGCGCATATGGTTTTTATTTCATTTTTTCTTATCGCCCAAGTTTTCTTAAACCATGATAAAAAAGTTGTCGGTTAGTCAGTCACAGATGAGAGGTGGGGGAGGGGGGGTTGTAGTTCACAGGATGTACAAAATTAGCATGTCACACAAGACACGTTCAGGTGCGACGAAAACTCCCTTGCTCGTCTTGCGCTTACTTGGAGTACGGAGCAATCAGTAGAACTTCATGATGGCGGTGGCGGTGGCGGTGGCGACTGTAAGTTTGACTGTGAGACGACTGATGGAGCAAAATATGAAGAGAGAGAGAGTGGACTAGGACTTTTAGTCACGCCATGTTTTTCGAGCCGCAAACACGAACTTCGAAGGGCACGGCACCTCTGCGAATAGAATCATGGAGCCAACGTGACTTGAGCGCGACCGCCGCTCGCTACCATTTTTTTTTTAGCGCACGGTACGGAATGATTTACCGGCCGAGATGGGGAAAATGTATTTCTTTTCAAAGGCGAGGTGAACTGGGACTATCCGGCGGAAAGACGGGTGTCCAAATGCGCATAACTTGGTGGTTTCTCCCATCGCATACGGATTACCTTGGGCAGATCGGGGCTTGGAGAAGGGCGTATTGGCTGGCTCGTTGCATCGTGTTTGCCGGCAGCCTGCAGATTATTTGGCAGGCGACGACGATGCGCAAATTTGAAAGGGAGCGAAGAAGCGAGTATGGAAATAGTAAAGTGATGTTGCTTCCTGCTCGAGGAGAAAAGGAGATTACGGGTCAAATGGCCCCCTCGCTCCACCGTTGCAGCAGCAATGAATGATGGAGGTCCCCCTCTCCTCTATGTACGACTATCAGTTCGTACATGTATGGGTCGAGGTGTAGTCCGAAAGTGTGTAGATTGTTTTCTGCTCGTATTGCGCGTGCTTCACGCTGACTTGTAGACCTGACTGACGAATAGAGCATGTACCCTGAAGCAGACTCTTATTACAGGTAGAAGAAGTCGCCGTGTTCGTGTTATTATTAGCCTGTGTTATTACGTGCGTGCCTGGCGTCTTCTGCTTGCCCATCCTCGTCTCCTCCACCTCTGACTCTGACCCCTGGTCCGGCCGTGCAGACGCAGACGCAGACGCAGACGCAGACACTGGCAGAGACTCGTTGCTATTATTGGGATTTGTCTCTTGACTCTGGCGGCGGTGGTCATCCTGATGGTCACACGAAAAAGAGTACTCCGTGCCGTGTGCGAGTGTGCGAGTTTGCGAGTGTGCCGCCGTGGACTTGGACTTGTTGGGCGTTCTGTTCCTGCCAGTCGAGCAATTTGATTTGTTTCCTCCAATCAGTCTCTCGCAAACGCTTCTGCCAGCAGGCGCTTCCCTTCCCACTACCGCCTGGCGTAACGGCAGCCCCCCCCCGAGTTGCTCAAGAAGTGGCCCAGCGCTTCAGTGGACCATCGGCTCCACGGCTCAAAGTACACCCACTGTACGGATCCGTACAGTGGGGTGTACCTCGCTGCAGGGCCAAAGTCTCTGCTTCCTCGACGTCAAAGCCAAACCCAGGAGGTTTGCCCGTAATACTCTCTCTCGCCCAGCCAACGCCAACCAACCGACCTCATCAGCACCCACCACCAAAGCTGTCACTACCACCCGTCATTTCCGCAACTGTATCGTCAACGTCTTCGTCGTCGTCACGATTGTTCCACCCCCGCCGCTTTTCGACCAATTTTTTGCCTTATCCTGCATGCTTTCGCCCAGTGAACGATTATCGCACAGCATACTCACTGTTTCCAGTCGCCGCCCAATATCGCTACGCCGTTGTTCAGCCCGCCAGTCATTCCCCTCAACCCCCCCGACTTACCAACTTGCCGACGCGGACCCTTCGACTCTGAACTCTTGATACCGTTGGGGCGGTCACGCGAACATCCCGAACTTGTTGCTCTACGACGCCAGCTTACGGCCAAGTTGTGCCTCGTATCGATTCACTTTCGTTGCATCTCCAATTGGCGCCTCTGTTGCTTTTGAAGATTTGTCGTAGCTGATGCCGACCGCCAGTCCTACCCCTCGTCCACTCTTGTTGCATACCTGGCGCTGAGACGGCATCACGCCTGGACGCACCCCGTTTCGATCTGCTAGTATTGCGTTGTCGATATTTTAATTGGGCCAAGTGAAGTCGCAAGCGTCTTTCCATCATAGGTAGCTCTTGCTGCACCGTCAGTCCGCCATGGCGTCGGAGCACGGACGACCTTCTACCGACCGTCCTCGCGGCGACTTTTCGGGCTCCGAGTCTGGCTACCCAACTGATAGGAACTGGCAGAATGGGTGCTCAAGGACTCGAACGCCAGATAGCACCTACCGTCTTAAACCTACCACCTCTGGCTCTAGTATGCCTGGTGCTTTCCCCGGAGCCTGGAATGACGAAGCACCTCCCCGAAAGAGCGGAGAGAGAAACAGATCACGACAAAGAAATGGGCGAACTACAAGCGGTCAGATGAGGATATGTAAAAAGTGCGGAGAGCCATTGACTGGCCAATTCGTTCGAGCCCTGGATGGCACTTTTCACTTGGATTGCTTCAAGTGCCGAGTACGTATGGTGTTGGTGTGATGACTTGGTACCCAGGACCATACCGATCGCCCAATTATCCCCAACTTTAAATCCAACCAACTCTTGATGGTTCAATCCCCGCTAACCTTGATATCGTAGGACTGTGGTGAAATCGTGGCATCCAAATTCTTCCCCGCAGACGACGAAAATGGTGGAGGACCGTATCCGCTTTGCGAGACAGATTACTTTCGACGGCTAGGTTTGCTCTGCTATCAGTGCGGGTGCGCATTGCGAGGATCATACATCACTGCTTTGGACCGAAAGTATCATGTTGATCATTTCACATGCTCACTCTGTCCCACCGTTTTCGGAGCCCAAGACAGTTATTACGAACACGATGGGAACGTCTATTGTCACTACCATTATTCAACACAGTTTGCTCAGCGATGCAATGGTTGCCAAACCGCCATCTTGAAGCAATTTGTCGAGATCTTCCGTAACGGCCAGAATCAACACTGGCATCCAGAATGTTACATGATCCACAAATTCTGGAATGTCCGACTTGGTCAACCTAGCGACTCGCCCGAGGAGGTACCGCCAGAACCAAAGGATGATGCCGCCAGGGAGTTGATTCGAACCGAGGAAGAACGGATGGAGGAGAAAGTTTATCGTATCTGGAGCGTGCTGTCAACATTCGAAGAGTCCTCCGCTGCGTGTATTTCGGATATGCTCCTCCACGTCAGCAATGGCGCCTATGTTGACGGTGTGCTCGTCGCCAAGCGCTTCATTTGGCATGTAGAGGTTCTCTTCCTGTCAGCGGACAGGTTAGACCAATTGGTGAGCGCAAAAAACGGAAAAGGTAAGTTTTGATGCACATCGTGAGTCTTAAAAAAAAAACGAGAACCTGAATTCACGTCGCTGACTTTGTATGCCGCGGGAAGGTTTATCTTATGGACGCGAAGCCAAACTTCTCTGCAAAAAAGTCGTCTCCTTTTTCTCATTACTCTCCAAAACTCAAGACACGACTGTGAGAAAGCTCGGCGTCACTCAAGAACTTCTGTCCTTGGTCACCGGCTTGGCACATTATCTCAAATTGTTGATCAGGATTTGCTTGCAGGGAGCTTTGCGTCTAGAAAGAGACTCAGGCTTGAACAAGGGACTGGACCACTTTTTGGACGATCTGAACGACTTTGAAACATACAAGACTGACGAAAGCCTGTTGCAGCTCACCATGGGCGGCGCAAATCTCTCGGGCAAAGACTCGGATCACTGCCTCTTGTGCAAGCGGTCCGTCGAGGATGAATGTGCCAAGAATGGCGATTTTCGGTGGCATCTTGCGTGTGTCAAGTGTGGTCGGTGTGGGAGAGACTTGGGCCGCTGTCTTACAGAGGCTCAACATAACGCCTTTGATGGCAAAATTTATTGCACTCAATGTGTTGCCGTAAACACGGAGGGGGCTCTACCCTTTGAGCACGTTACCAAACTTAGCCAATATGTCTTCCTGCTCAAGGTTGCGTTGGCTCGATTACTGGACATCCTTCGCAGCAATGGGACGTTGCCTTATACCAACAACAGCACACAAGGCACGTCATCCAATATCAAGCAAGGCGCGCCGCCGTTCCTTGCGTCAGACTCAAGATCCAAGTCGTACGCGGGCACCAGTGAACAAAAGGAAAGCAACCGCGAATCGACGTACGAAAACACCCTGAATGAAGTTCGGAGACTGCGCAGCACCCGGCTTGACCGTCATCTGTCCACGAGTGTTCGCCAAGCACGATCCTCCCGCGTTATGGACGCAGATGGCCGAGGCCCACGCCCAAGCTCTGCTGGCGGCGACGAGAATCGAAACGACTTGCAAGGCTCGACTGACTTGATGTTCGGACAAAATGACGCCATAACACTCGACGATATCCCTCGAATCGTCGCCGTGGAGCAGTCTCGAGAACAGCAGCAAAAGCGTGAGCAAGACGCTCGCCGAGATCTCTTCCGTAATCCTGGCCCAGACGGAATACGCCCTCCTGGCCATCAGCGAACGCAATCAGCTGGTAGAGACCCTGACATGCGTTCTGCAGAGGCCATCCCTACGCGCATGGTACGCAAGTTCTTCCCCGAACTCTCCGGCCTCGAATACTTTAACGTCCGTCACCTGGCCGTGTTGACCATGCACCCGCTGGTTGAGCAAGAATTCAGTCTTGAAGAACTTTTGAACTTTATTGAGTCACGGAAGCAACCGACATTTTGGAAAAACCTGGGCAAAGCTTTCAAGAACGACAAGAGTAAGAATGTGAAGAAGAAGGGCGTATTTGGAGTTCCACTCGAGGTGATTATTGAACGAGACGGCGCTGATTCAACGGACGGTGTTGGCCCCGGAACCTTGCGCATCCCGGCCGTTGTGGACGACATAATTGCCTCGATGCGAAAGATGGATCTGTCAGTTGAGGGCGTGTTTCGAAAGAATGGCAATATCAAGAAACAGCAGGAGATGGTCGAAAAGATTAATCAGGAAGGTTGTGACGTTGTTAACTTCATGGAACAGCCAGTTGTGCAATTGGCAGCGCTTCTCAAACGCTATCTCCGGGATCTCCCTGATCCTCTCATGACGCACAAGCTGTACAGACTCTGGATCAGTGCAGCAAAACTTGCCGACGCAGAGAGGAGAAAGCAGTGCTTGCATCTGACGTGCTGTCTTTTACCAAAGAGTCACCGAGACAGTCTTGAAATACTGTTCACGTTTCTGAAGTGGGCCGGGTCTTTCCACCAGCTTGATGAAGAGGTGGGATCCAAGATGGACATCAGGAACCTCGCGACCGTCATTGCTCCCAACATTCTGACCAATGCGTCAAAAGCTCCGGCCCTTGACAGTGAGGCCATCTACGTCATTGACGCGGTGGAAATACTCATAAACAATATCGAAGAGATGTGCCAGGTAGGTTTCCTCCCCCTCCCCTTTCCTCAGCGGCGCATGCACAAGATTCCTAACACGACGCTAACACGACGACTTCTCCACAGGTCCCTGATGAGCTATTGAATTTTCTCAATGATCCTTACATTTTTAGCAACAGTGGCGAGATTACAACCAAAGAGATCCTCAAGCGATTCCAGGACCGCCGAGGTCAAGCGCCTGCAGGGGAGGTTAGCGAAGTTTTCAATAGGCAGGATGTGTCCACTCGATCGCCTCCCAAGCGTGTAGAGACGGATCCTTCGGTTTGGCAAGGCGAGCGGACGGTACGACGTGTTCAAGAATCATCATCGATCTCCATCAATCAAGGGCAGGGCTCGCCATCTCCAAAATGGCCACAGGGGACTGAAAATCACCCACGGGGTCCTTACGATCCCCGCTTCAATCATTCGGATAGTCAACTGAGCAGTTCTGATGGACAGCGCGGCGAGTGGCGCAACTCAGCCTGGGGTCGTCGAGGTGGTGGTCTAGGTGTCGGCGGAGACTCATGATCAGCGTTGCATAGCTTGCCCTGTTTCTTTTTTTTTTTTTCAAAAGGGCTCTTCTTAACTTCTAGGCCTTCTCGGCCGATACGTTTCATGACAAAAGCTGGACAACAACCATCTGCTCTCGCCCAAGCGCCCTTTGCTGTACGCAAAACGAAGATGTGATGTTGGGTTTTGCCTGATGCATTATTCACGGCGTTTTATGCCTGACTTTGGTCACGTCACGAAGAAACACCAAAATGCCCACGACGGTGCCACTTGGTATTGCTGTTACTCGTCCATTTTTTTTTACACACGTATCTCTCATCGTCTGCTCAGGTGCGGCGTGGCGATGTTGTTTGGGCAGTCAAAGTGCAACATGTGCATTTGATGACGCATCAAAAGCGGGTGGTTGTATGAATCACATGGCCTTTTACTTCCTCATCGACGAGTCCTCCTTTTATCTTCGATTGTTTATATACAGACGGAAAGTGCCTTACAATCCGAGAAGGAGCTGGCCACTTTGCTTCCAAGTCCTTCCCTGGCCCCCGTTAATTACCATGGAGAATAGCTTCCCATGAGACAGCACTGGAGAAGAGTTTTTATCTTTATTTTTTTCAAAAGTGATAAAACCTCTTGCTCTTACTCTCATTTTCCTTTTATTACTTCTCTACCTTTCCACCTTTTTTGTCCTTTTTAGACTTTATGGAGCGGTCCCTGTCGTCAGTGACTGTCGGACCTAGAGGCACTCCGTTCAAGCATGGCTTGTTGTTGGGGTAAAGTGCTGCGTCGATGCCGAGCAGGGAGTTGCAGATCGGGGGGGGCAGAGGGGATGGATGCAATCAGACAATGGCCGGTATGAAGGCTGGCGGCTGCTGCTGCTGCTATGACTGGAGTTTTTTTTTTCTTTTTTTTTTCTGTTCTTGCCCATTATTCCTCAATTATCCTTTTGTATAAAGGATCGGGGTGTTTGACTCATTTTTACAACGACGGAGAGGGTCACATGTTGCAAGGGGGGAGAGACGGACGTCCGGGTTGTAAAACTTTAAAGCGACGAGCATTGGCGACAGGTAGCTTAGGCAGGTCTTGTGATCTGAATACGAGGCAGAGTTGCTCTCCATGAAGACGTTTCTATGTGCCTGTGACCCCTTGAGCTGATGACGATGATGAAATAAACAACGTTATTTTACAGAGTATTGGAACCCGCCCTGGTGTTTTCCACTTTCGACTCGTCTCCCATGCTTGCTGACAATAATGACTTATAGGCCTAGCCGAGCATTATTAGTACCCTACTTGTGTCCCGAATGTATATACCGAAGCCACGTGTACATAATCTAAAAACTACTCTAACTACTCTACGTTATAATAAGTTAAACTATCCAATATTGTAATATGGGCTCCTTAAAAATAATTCTATTTTTTAGAGGCAAATGGGGAAAATTACAAGGACATTTAATAAAATCACCTCCGATTATTAAATTATTTGTAGCGGCTCTTGGTTTGGTTTAAATATAATGAATCAAGAACGTTCAACGACTAATAAGTGAGTTAAACCAACAATAAGCTTAACACGATAACCCCAAGATTTAATGAATTTAAATCTAAGATATAGTCTAAATATGTTTGAAAAAACATAAAGTATAAATTAAAAATTATATAAAAATACATTGTCATATGAGGAGGTTTATAAACAACAGATGGACCACAATATAGTGATATATTGTTAAAAATCCTGCTTAATGCTGGAAAATCTTTATTAATTTACGTTACACTATTTATCATAAAATATATAAAAGACAATCAGCAGGGGTACAAAGTATATTTACTTTATAAGCCTCTCAGAGACTAGACGCAGGAGATCTTATATACTTACTTTTTTAACTTAAAAGTTAAACATTTAAATAACCAATTCTTAAAAATAGTTAAGTTAAAAAGATCAAGATATAGTCCGATCAATAAAGAAATTTATTGAATTAGTTCACATATTTATATTTAATTTATTTTTGTACGAAGTACAAAGTGTGAAGTGCGAAGCAAATTTGCTTAATAGTATAAAACATTTAATCTTGTATATTTAAGATTAAAGTATTTTTATATAATATCTTTTTGTGTAATAAAATATTATTTTATTATGCAAACGATTAGTTTTTTAAAGATATATATTAAAATAGGATATTGTTATTATGATATTAAATTTAAACAATATTTCTTATTACATTTCTCCATTTGCTTTTTTCTTTTTACTAACTTTTTTAGTTTGTTTTGTGAGATTGCATTGTAATTTAGGTCCTTTATTTATTTATAGATTTACGGTAACACCTATTTGAGCTCTTAATATTATATTTTTTATTAGTATTATTTTTATTTTTCATTTAATATGTGATTCTTCTTTTTCAGAGGATTTGGTTTTCCATATAGGAGATAAAGAGAATACCAATATTAATATAGGAGAAAATGCTACTGTAAAGATTAATGATGGAAAGGTTAGTCTTTCTCTCAATAATCTGGGAAAAGTAGCCGCGGCTATCTCTGCAGCTGGTGGTGCTAGTGCGGGTATTCAAGTAGCTAAATATGTCTCTGGTCCTCCAGCTGTTAAAATTGGTGCTGGTGTGGCTACAGCTGCAGCTGTACAGGCTAGTACAGCTATTATGACTAAAGTTTTAAATTCTAATAATAATAATAATCCAGGAGGGACTTCTAAATTAGTTGCTAATTTAATACCCTCATCTACAGGAGATGATATACTTAAAGATTATCCTTTAAATTTATTAGGTGATATAAATACTTTACTTATTTGTGCTCTGGCATTTTTATATATTATTTTAAATATATATATAAGTAAGTATATAATTAGTAAAAATTTAGTGAAATATATACCAGTTTCAATACAAAATTCTAAGATAGGTAAATTATTTGTTTTTTGACTAAATAAATACTTAAATTTGTGAAGTAAAAGTAGCAATTATATATTAGGATTTTGTTATTTTATGTTATTCTTTTGTATTATTATATGCAAGTTAAGTTTATATTTAATATTATCTGCCTAATTAAAAGTGCTTTTATACTATGACGTATTTATATAAAATATATATGAAAATTATTCAATAAGTGTAATATAAAATATGTGAACTAGTAACACAAATGCTCTGTTAATAATGCTACATTAAACAGATTCTTCGCATTACACTTTGTTTTACCTTTCGTATTAGCTGCATTAGCCTTAATATACTTAATAGCTATATATAAATTAGCTAGAGTAAGTAACCTATTAGGGGTACCTAGATACTATGATAGAGTGCCTTTCGCACCATACTTCTTATTCAAAGATTTAATAACAATATTTATTTTCTTCTTCGTATTAAGTATGTTCGTATTCTTCATGCCTAATGTATTAGGAGATAGTGAAAACTATGTTGTAGCTAACCCTATGCAAACACCTGCCGCAATAGTACCTAAATAATAAAGAATAATAAATGTCATTCTAAAATCTCAAGAATTGCTAGAAAACCCTATAATTATAGGACAATCAGCAGGGAAACTTTTAAATAAAAGAACCTTTAGAGACTATACACAAGATAATTTTATTAATTAAAGATATAGTCTAACCATAGTATAAATACTATAAATTAACATAATATTTATTAATTTAATTCTTATATTATTATTTTTCTTATCTAGTCATATACTTTTTGCAGCGCGTACAACAAAAGGTATACCTTAGTTATCCTTAAGTCAAAGAGCTTTAATAGTATTACTAGAAGAAGTTAAAGAAATATTAATAGGAATATTATTAGGAGATGCTCACATAGTTAAAAGATCTTTAACTAGTAACTCTAGATTAGTATATAGTTAAACTGCCCTAAAACATAAAGAATATTTTAATTATATTTTTAATTTCTTTTTTGTCTTTTGTGCGGAAAATTATA
Organism: Epichloe festucae Fl1; assembly: GCA_003814445.1. Taxonomy (NCBI): domain Eukaryota; kingdom Fungi; phylum Ascomycota; class Sordariomycetes; order Hypocreales; family Clavicipitaceae; genus Epichloe; species Epichloe festucae. Next base: position 2,288,168 of record CP031387.1, on the reverse strand, counting down.
TACCTTAACATAGATTAATAGTAGATAAAATAACTCAAACTACTCACCATGCTATATCTTTTATAACTATATAATTACCTTGTTTTAATGAATATAAAAAATTATTTTACAATTTAAATGAAAAGAAAATTGTTCCAGATAATATCAAAGAATTATTAACTCCTAGTAGGTTAGCTTTTTAAATTATAGATAATAGAAGTAAACAAGGTAATGGTTTACACATTAGCGTCTACGGTTTTACTAATAGAGACGTAAATAAACTAATGCTAGCTTTACAAGAGAAATTTCATCTTAAATGTTCTATACATTATAATAAGGATAATAAATCCTGTATTTATATATTTAAAGAATCTATAGAAACTTTAATATCTTTAGTAAAACCTTATTTTATTAAAGAAATGTTATATAAATTAGGTTTATAAAGTACCTTAAAATTAAGTAAGTAAACAATACTTATTACCATTCTATGCTATATTAAGATCTATACCTAATAAATTATTAGGAGTTATAGCTATGTTTGCTGCATTAGTAGCAATATTAGCATTACCTTACACAGATCTAGGTAGAACTAAAGGTTTACAATTTAGACCTTTAAGTAAAATATTATTCTACATATTTGTAGCTAATTTCTTAATACTACAACAATTAGGTGCAAAACACGTTGAAACTCCATTCATAGAATTTGGACAAATAAGTACAGCATTATACTTTGCTCACTTCTTCATATTAGTACCAGTTGTTAGTGTAATAGAAAATACATTGATAGACTTATATCAAATAAATAACAAGTCAAGATAATAGATCTATTAGTGAGATAAACACTAATTTGTTAAATATATAATATTTATACAATTTTATAGTAATATTTACTATAAAAAGATTATGCTGTAAACGGATTTACACTGTGATTGCAAATCATTAGTTCGAGGTTCAATTCCTCCATAATCTTATTTTCGCTTAGTCTAGTATTACTATACAAGTTAAAACTAGATTAATAAGCGATAAAACTTAATTATAAAAATCTTTATTAATACTTATATTATTAAATAATTTACTATATTTAGAATATAGAATATATAAATCTTATCTGTAGCTTGCCTTAGCTACTACTTAAATTAAGCTGTTAGCTTATAAGTTTTATATAAAGTCAATTTAATCAACTATTTAATTAAAAGTATTAAGACGGAGTATAATATAATTTTATTATTTAATAAAGGTCAAATAATTTTATTGAATCTAAAATTATACAAAAATTTAGATAGAACTTATTCGTTCATCCAATTATTAACAATTAATAATATCATATCTAAAAACTATACTCTATTGCTTCGCAATTTTGAAATTAGAAGGTACCACAAACCTAAAATTAAGATCTGAAATATCAATGGGTATGGAAAGATGATTTAATTCAACTAACGCTAAAGATATAGGAACATTATATCTAATATTTGCTTTATTCTCAGGATTATTAGGTACTGCATTTTTAGTATTAGTGCGCCATTACGCTAGTTTTATATTCGCTAAATTATTTAGCCACTATTCATTTCATATAGTAATAGCATCAAGTTTAGTTAGAAGCAAAAGCTATCCAATAAACTTAGCATACTTATTAAAAGCTCAGAGTAAGAGAATTCAGGTAACGAATCCTAAGCAAGCTATTATTCCTATAGTTAAGGTCTTACTACTTAAACTCTATCTTAAGAGTACCTCACGAAAAGGGTTAATATATGCCTATTATCGGCATTATATATCTATTATTCTTATATTAGTATAAAGAATAATAAAATAGGATATAGCTCAGATTATGCGGAATAATAAAAGAGAGGAAGGAGAACCTAAGGGAACTATCGACATAAAATTAGAACTACGGGATTACCTAAGGGTTAAATCTTCATTAACCTATAGTAATAGAGGCCCCATAGTAGGTATTATACCAAAGGGGGTTAGAATGTTCTCTAGTAAAGTTACAAGGGAAGGGTCCGGATTCCAGCCAATAAAACTCCCAAGGAAACTAACTAAATTAATAGATATCTATGGTCGTCATAAAGATAAATTTAAAGTAAGTAATATATATACACTAATATTTAACATGAATTTATATAAAATTACATACTAAAAATTAAAATCTAATCCTAGAAACATAACTCCTAGTATTAATAAAGTAACTCTAGACAGGATTTCTAAGGAAGTATTCCAAGAAATAATCAATTCTATAAAGGACAAATCGTTCTAATTTAAACCCAGACGTAGGACATATATACCTAAGAGTAATAGAAAAACCAGACCCTTAACTATAGCACCACCAAGGGATAAAATTATACAGGAAGTAATAAGAATAATATTAGAGGCCATATTTAAGCCCACATTCTTAGAAAATAGTCATAGATTCAGACCTAATCATAGTTACCACACAGCACTTAGACAGGTCAAAACTCATTTTAAAGGAGTATCTTTTTTCATAGAAGGAGATATATCTAAATGTTTCGATAGTTTTAATTATTCGCATCTTATACAACTAATAAAACTAAGAATAAACAATAAAAGATTCATACAATTAATATAGAAAACACTAAAAGCCAGATATATAGAATTTAATAAAACAAAGCTGTCCATTATAGGTACCCCTCAAGGATCTATAATAAGTCCACTTTTATCAAACATATACCTTAATAAATTAGATAAATTTATTAGTGAATTAAAAGTAGAGTTTAATAAAGGTGTGAGAGCTAAGGTTAGTTTAGAGTATAAACATTTAGACTACCTTAGACAAAGAGCCCTTAAAAACGTAGAACATCTAGAAGCCTTAAAATTTATTAAAGACATGCAAAAGATAAAAGCTAGATTACCAAACAATCCCAACTTCCATCGTCTCTACTATATTAGATATGCAGACAATTAAATTATAGCAATTAGAGGATCTAGAAATAATACACTTAGAATTCTTAATCTTATAAGGGACTATTTAAAAACAAATCTAAAACTTAATTTAAGTCAGGAGAAAACATTAGTAACTAGACTAACTCAAGATAAAGCATTGTTTTTAGGTACTAAGATAAAAATATCTAACCATTTATATTTCAATAGAGGTGCGAGATGACAGAGAATTAAAAGTGTAAGTCAATTAATAATAACTACCCCTTTAGATAGAATTTATAAGAAATTAGAATCCGCGGGTTTCTAATCAATTATAAAGGGAAGAAGTATACTAAGATTACTATAATATCATCAAGATAAAGACATAATTATACTACTATATAATAGTGTTCTAAGGGGCTATTTAAACTACTATAGTTTCGTAAATAACTTTAGTAAACTAGTAGCCTCTCTTAAATAAATATTAAAATCATCTTATACTTAACTTCTAGCTACCAAATTTAAGTTAAAATCTTCTTTAAAGGTACTAAGTAAATTTAGATAGGATCTAAAAGGATTAGATAAACACGCATTCTTTAAACTAAAATATAGAATAAATCTTTAAGATTTTAAAGGTAATAAAGTGAAAACAGATTTAAGAGCGTTATACGCCTTAGGTATATCTAAAGCAAGTCTTAATGGTCTAATTTGTAGTAAGTGTAATTCCTTAACGTAAGTTAAAATGCACCATGTACGTAAAATGGCTAATCTTAATCCTAAGCTCACAGAAGTAAATAGATTAATAATATCAGCTAGAAGAAAACAAATTCCATTATGTAGATTATATTACATAGAGACACATAGATTAGTAACTCTAAACAAAAGAAATCAAATTAGGACAAAGACCACAAATTTATATTAATATAGAACATTTAGAAAGCTATATAATAGGAAACTATCACGTATGGTTTAGGAAAAGGTAAATTTACTCAGAAGAAAAAATAGAGGAGTTTGCCTATTTCACTATTAATAAGATTAGAATTAAGTGGACCAGGAGTTCAATTCATATCAAATAACCAATTATATAATAGTATCGTTACAGCTCACGCTTTATTAATGATATTCTTCATGGTCGACAAATGAAGACTATTTAATCTTAATTTTCATAGGAAAAAAGCTACTAATTTCTCAATACGTAATAACCAAAACAATATAATTACTATTACAAATAGTAATAAACCTGCTTCTAATCCCTATCCCTACGGGATAAGTGGAAGCTATAAAAACAACGATGAAGATGAAATACCTAAATATACTAAAGTATATATAGAGAACCCTTTTTCTAATAGAAATCTTATTTTAAAAGTAGCAAAGAACCAAAAAGGTGTTTATATATGAGAAAGTAATGAACATGCTTATGTAGGTCATTCTATTAATCTATACAATAGAATAAGTTCTTATTTTATGTCTTCTATTCTTAAAACTAAAGCACGTAGAGTTCTACGTTATTTTAATAAACACGGGTTTCAAGATACAAATCTAACTATATATATAATGAATGAAAATTCTAGTTTACAAGAAGTTGTAAGATTAGAACAACAATTTATTGATACTTTCAATCTAAGTTTAAATGTAAACTTAATAGTAAGTAGTTCTAGTTACTATAAACCTATAAGCAGAGCTTTACATGTAGTGTAGTAAATGTAGTATTTTGACTTTCCTTGTAGTATGTAGTGTAGTGAATTATAGTGTAGTGTAGTAAATACTACACTACACTACAAATACTACATGTAGTGTAATAATAATAATAAAAAAGTGGGGTATATTAATATCTTATTATATTCTTTGAATTTTCTACTATTAACTTAATATAGCTCTTTATTTTTATTATAATTTAGTTATTTAGTTATAGATTTATTAAACTTTCCTAGTTTTAGATTATTAGCTATAGATTATAATATAGGGTAATTATAGTTTTATAAGTAATTTTTAATAGTTTCTTATTTTTTTCTCTATATAATAAGATATTTCTTTACTAACTTATCTAATAGGATTATATTAATACTATATTATTTAATCTTTTTTAATTCTTTTTTAAAATTTACCCTATATATAATTTTAAAATAAGTTTAAATAATAGCTTTTAAATCTAAATAAAATTACTAGATAGCTTTAATATTATATATATTTAGCCTAAAATATATATTACTTATAACCTAATTTATATAATTAATATAAATTTTATTTAAATTAATAACAATTAATTTAGGTTTTATAAAATAGTTTTTCCTTTTTCTTATAAAATATAGGACTAAAAGTAAATAATTTAATGTTAAAAAATATATTTAAAAGAATAAAATTATAAAATTAGTAATATTAAAAAGGTAAAATTACTTTAAAAAAACACTAAATTTCTTATAATAACTTATAAATATAATACTAGTTATATAAAATTATTTTTTATTTTAAAAATTATTTTTAATTCTAAATAATTTATAGTTTCTTTATATTATATAATCTAAGTAATATATAATATAACTAGCTTAAGATAATTATTAACTACTAAATATGTTATAAACTAGTACTTTTATATATATAAATTAATTTTTAATTAATTAAAATTAATTATTTCTTTGTAAAATTAGTTAAAAAGCTATAAATTAACTAGATTTATAATATTTCAAAGGTATAGGAATATTTCTTATAATTTATAGAGTATATATAAAAAAGTGGGTCCAAAAGTGGGTCTTTTGTGGGTCTTTTGTGGATTCTCTATCATTTGATTGGTCCAATTACACTGTTTAGTCAATTGCGTCATTTGTGACCCACTTGCTTAGCTAAGTGAAAAAATTTTTAAGGAGGGGTATTCCCCCGCTTTCTCTTTTCTTTCTTTCTTTTCTCTTTTCTTTTTACCTTAGTAAATCAAAAAAAAACATCTAGAAAAACCTTCATATAGTTAAGCTAGCTATATTACTATTACCTATTTTTGCTCTTGTTTTTACAATCTTTTTACTCCTTAAATAAGTTACAAAACCCCTAAAAAAACAAAAATCAGAAAAATCCAAAAAAAATCAGAAAATCAGAAAATCAGAAAAAATCAGAAAAAAATCAGGAAAAGTTAGGAAAAGAGTCAAAAAAATCGGAAAAATCGAACCTTTGAAAATCAGAAAACCAGAAAAATCAGAAAAATCAGCAAAAATCAGCAAAAATCGGCGAAAATCGGCGAAAATCGGAAAAATCAGAAAAATCAGAGAAAAAAACCCACTTTACTATGGATTCCTCTTTCTGCCCCTCAGATAATGATTCTAATGCTAGTATGCCTAGCTCTTCTAGGCCTAGCCCTTCTAGGCCTAGCTCTTCTAGGCCTAGCCCTTCTAGGCCTAGCTCTTCTAGGCCTAGCTTACCTTCTAGGCCTAGCCAGACTAGCCTAGTATTAAAGCTTTCTTAAGGAAGTAATCTTCAAGGATTATACGAGAAAACCCTTAAAAATCAAGAAGATTATCAATTTTCTTCACAAGCATATGTTTTTACCCACAATTTATTTAATTATCAGTTATCTAATATTAAATATAATAAAGAAAGGGAAATTATATGCTTTTATACGCAATCTAGATACTCCTTTAGCTTTAAATATAAAGCTAAGCGATTTCAAGCTTCTAATGGTGTTAGGCACTATAAAGCTAAGCATCCTAAGATTGCTACTTCTAAATTAGATGAAAAAAAACCTTTTAAGGTTACTTGTAAGTATTTAATTCTATTTATTTACTATTATTTCCTTTTACTAACTATATCTTAGTACTAGAAATCCAACAAGATTCACTACCTAATATATAAGCCTCTTTAACCTCCTATTTCTCTATGAAAAGGCCTTGTAATAATACTATTACAGAGGAATTTTCATCTAAAAAGGCTATTACTCTAGTTATTAAATTTATACTAGAGAATAATATCCCTTTTACTATTATTAATAGTAAATCCTTTAAGGAATTACTAGATTATTATTCTAGGTAAGTACTAAGTATTCCTTATTATAAGAAACAAAAGCTAATTTAAACCTTAGAAATAATAATCTAGCTTCTTTACTAAGCTATCAAACAATTACACATAGAATTAATTCTATGTATAATTCATCAAAGCATCAGATTATTTAGCAAATCTAACATTAGATAAAATATCAAGGTTTAATATCTATTTAATTAGATATTTGGACATCTATAAATTCTAAGTCTTACTTAGGAGTTATAGCTAGTTAGATTAGCCCGAATTTTAAGCTTGAGTATAAGCTTATAGGTAAGTATCCTATTCTCCTAAGATAATTATTATTACTATTATTATTAACACTATAACTTCTAGGCTTTGAATATCTATCAAATGCTTATACTAGGGCTTATATTCATCGATGCTTTGATAATCTTATTAAAGATTATAGCTTAGACCCTAAGTATATTCTTAGGTAAGTTATCTATCTTAATAATATTAGGATTTAGAAATTATAGCTAATTCTTTATAGTTTTACTAGGGATAATGGTTCTAATAATAATACTTTTATAACTTCTTATATTAATAAGAATTATAATAGTATTATTCATGAGCCGTATAATATCCGATGTGTGGCTCATGTTTTTAACATTGTTGCCAAGGATATTATAACTACATTTATAAAATTAACTTCTCCTAAGGAAGACTTAGAATCCTATAGAAATAGTAAATATCTTTACTATTCTACTAAGGATATCTTTTCTATTAAAGAGAAACAAGATTTTAAAGAATTCAAATCCTTAGCAGATGGTAAGTAATTTTTTAATAATTATTATAACTATTATTACTAATATTTCTATAGGTTTACTAGGAAAAGTTAAAAGACTTACTATTCTTATTAAGAATAACTAAGGATTATATAAACTTTGGTTAAAATCTTTACAAAAAGCAAAAAAAGAGGGCTATATTACTAAGAATTGTAATATTACGAAAATTCCTCTAGGTAAGTCTTTTTTTCCTTCTTATATTATATTTAATACTAACTATATTTATAGCCAATGAAACTAGGTGGAATTCGACCTATAAGATGATTAATACTTCTTTAGAGCTTAAAGAAGCTATTATTTTTCTTAATAGGGAGTCTAATATTGCAGCATTAAAAGATGCTATGCCTACTGCCTAAGAATGGGCTGACTTAACTACTTTAAGTAGCATTTTAGAGGTTTTCTATGAACTTACTATTATACTTTAAAGTCAGAAGTATAATACTTTAGGTTTAGTCCCTCTTTTTATTATTAGGATATATAAATATCTTAATAATATAAAAGAGGACCAAGAGGCCTATATTACTTAGGTATTTATTCTATAGTTCTCTTTTCCCCTTTATTAATTATATGTTAATTAACTTAATATTTTAGAAGGTTTATAACCCTTAAGGCAAGTTCTTTATAGCCTCTATAGATAAAGGCTTAGATAAACTTAGTAATTATTTTCCATAAGATATGGATAATAATTATTACTTTTATAAGCCTTATTTATATGCTATGTTACTAGATCCTAGGCTTAATCTTATTACTATACAAGATAGGCTTAAGCTACAAGCAAGAACTAGTACAAAGCTACTAGAAGACTTGTAAAAGGAATATAATTCGTAAGTATTATTATTATTGTTATTATTATTATTATTATTATTATTATTATTACTAATAGATTAACTAGGATCTTACCTACTTTTAAAGAGAATTAGGCTAATCAAAGCCTAGGCTTTGAAAATTCAGAGTCAGAAAGTACCCGATTTTAAGTGGAAATTGGAGGGCCTAGTTAGCCTAGGACTTTTAATAATCCTAGGCCTAAGCCAGCCTCTAAGCTTTATAAAGGTTTATTTCTAAACAAGAGAGATAAATCTATTCAAAAAACTAGAAAAAACGAGATTTCTACCTTTACTAAGCTTAAAGCTAAAGAAGATAAGGTAAGTTAGAATTTCTTACTATTATTATTATGTTAATTTATTAATATTATAATAGGAGGATATCTTTAAATGGTGGGAAGACAACCTAAAGTCTTTCCCTATTTTAAGTATTATTGCTAGAAAATATCTAGCTATTCCTGCTACTTCTGGTGCTATTGAAAGTTCCTTTAATACTAGGGGTAATATTATCATAAAAAGAAGAACTTCCTTAAAACATTCTATAATTAAGGAATTAATTCTTTTAAAGAATTGGCAAAAGGAGGATAATATTATGATTAAGCAGTATTCAGAGCTTTATAATTACTATAGCTCTTGTTTAGAGGAATCTAAAGATTCCTCTAAGGAAATCTCTGAAGATTCATCTAATGAATCTTTAGAAGATATTTGTTCTAATATGGAATAAGAGTATAATAGGGGTTTTTTCCTAGTTTAGTCTAGTTTTCCCCTAATATACTTTTTTTAACATTATTTATATTCTCTATGATTTCTCTATATTATTACTCTTATTACTCTTATTACTCTTATTACTCTTATTACTCTTATTACTCTTATTACTCTTATTACTCTTATTACTCTTATTACTCTTATTACTCTTATTACTCTTATTACTCTTATTACTCTTATTACTCTTATTACTCTTATTACTCTTATTACTCTTATTACTCTTATTACTCTTATTACTCTTATTACTATTATTACTATTATTACTATTATTACTATTATTACTATTATTACTATTATTTTACTTTTATTATTATTTTAAAAAAACTTAAAAGAGAAAACATTTTTATAATATTAATATTTTTAAAAACCTTAAAATACTAAGTAATTAAAAAGTATAGCTTTTACTATAGTAATTTCCTTATACTTACTTATATTTATATTTAAGTTATTTATTTACTATTTTCTTTTTATTAAACTTTAACACTTATAATATTATAAAGTATTATAAGCTATTATAAGCTATTATAAGCTATTATAAGCTATTATAAGCTATTATAAGCTATTATAAGCTATTATAAGCTATTATAAGCTATTATAAGCTATTATAAGCTATTATAAGCTATTTACTATAAATACTACAAAATACTACAAAATACTACATGTAGTGTAGTGTAGTGAAAAAATTTCCTTATAGTGTAGTATGTAGTGTAGTGTAGTGTAGTGTAGTGTGTAGTATACTACACTACACTACAAATACTACATAATGTAGTGTAGTTGTTACGTGGCGGAGCTAGATACAGGCGCATATAAGACTAGATTTAGACTCTAGATAAAACGAATTAACCTTCTTCAGATATCTTACCTTGCACCTAATAGTAGCTCTCATAGCGAACTTAGTATAACTTTATGATAGTAGATCCATTAGCCCCTCTAACGGATTCGCCTTATATTATGCTAAACCTGCACGTAATATTTAGTAGCAATTAGAGATTCTTTTATTATGCCCTTTTGGAAACCCGGAAACAAAAACTATATGTCTAAATCTAATTATTTATAATGTTAATTCATAGATATTTAGTCTAACTTCCTAGTTACTAAAAACAAACTATAACTTATTTACTAGTTTTAGGCTTTTAATAAAGCAAACCTTATATTTAAGTACTAAAAATAATAACTTATTAGAACTAAGGAATAAGAAGATTTAATTAAACTTATAAAATACGAATTTAATAATAGACTGCTTAAAAGACATAAAAACCTAATATATTAAGAACTACTTATTCACTGGAATCTAATAGATTTATAAGCTATATATCTTGCGTAAAAGGAAGTTAAATTGTGTATTTATAAAGCTAAATCTATAGGTTTTCTTAATAAATCTACTAGATTAGAAGGCAGTAAGGCATTAGAGGGATAATCTAAAGATATTAGCCTTGCTTATAGCACTATAACCACTAGAACTAAGAATAGTATAGATAAGGATAAGAATAATAAAGGAAAGGGGATTAAAAACTATCCTAAAAACGACACCACTATTTAGCGTACTAAACCCCCTAACTAGCTAATAGGGTTATATCTAAAGAACCTATAATTAGGACTCTTAGGGAACTTACTAGATTTAGAGGAATTTTATAACCTCTAGTTAGGATCCTTAGGGAACCTATAAGATCTAGGGGAGTATTACACTAAGATTAGTAAATCTAATACTATAAGGATTTTATAGGAGGTAATAAAGCAATATTAGGCTATATAAAAAGAGATAATAGCTAAAATAATAGTAGGAATAGACTAGCTAGTGATAAGACTAATAACTAAAATTAGAAGCTTATAAAGTGTAAATGCCTTAGTAGGATTAACGCTATTAGCGCGAAATACCACCTAGGGAATGTTATATCTACTAAATAACTAGGGTTAGTATAATAGCTATCTAGATACTAAAGCAGGACTATTAGTATAATAGATATACCTATAGTACTAATAGTATTAGTAACCGTAGTACCTATAGGATTTCATATAATAATAGGCGAATTCACACTAGATATAGCATTAAACTACGCATTCCCTAGGTCTGGAATAGTATGTAACTTCCTAACCTAGAAAAAGAACAGATCTAGCGTTTAATTAGAATTAGGATAACTAATAGATAGAAAACGCGGAATAAAACGCGGATTTAACATGGAAAATCACGGATATTAGATACTTTAAGCCTTATAATAAATTAGAAGAGGCTAGCAGAGACCTTATAATATATAACAGGAAGTAAACTATTTTCTATAATATTAAATTATAGGTCTAGGTAGTTAAGGATTACTTATATTATACTAACCCTAGTTAATAAGACATTATTTAAAAGAAAATCTAGACACTATTCTAAGGAGATGTAATAGTATAGTACTAATAATATCTTAATTTAGAAGAATAAAGCACTATATTTAGCAATATACTATTAGTCTTTAAGGCAGTTTAAAAGGAATTTAGCATTTAAGTCTAAGATATAATAGCGTGGCTTAATAAAGCAAAATACACTAAAGAAAACATTAAGAATAACATATCTTTTCGCGATTTTACGTTAAAAATTTTCTAGTATACTAGAGCAAATAGCGAAATAATAGATTATTAGCTTCTAGTGTGCCTATATCTTAAACTTTATCTAGGATTACGCTAGATATATCTAGTTCTAATAATAACAGATATAAGATTAGCCTATATTACTATAGTAAATAATAAAAGGTAGGATTTATATAATTACTTATAAAGTAAAGATTAGTCTATAGTTAGAAAAGGTAAAGGGAAGCTAAAAGTTTATTTTAATACTAAGATATCTAGTAGTAACTTAGAAGAGAATAAGGATAAAGCTTAAGTAAATTAAAATAGACTATTAAACACATAATTTTAGCTAGGAAATTAACATTATAGATAGGATAATTAGAATATCTAAAGATCCTTAGGTTTTTTCTAACTAAGGCTATACTAGTAAAACACGTAGATTAAGGGATAAAACCAGAGACTATAGTAAAATAGACCGTAGGAGAATAGAGAAGAGTAACTAGGTTTTGGTTAGAATTAATAAGATAACCCCCTAGTCTAATGTAATAAATAATAATCATAGGATCTAGGACTATTAGAGGCGTTTAGCTAGTAGTAGTAGCCTAGGTAATTTTAATATTAGGAGAAACCATTTACTAGGGATAAGGAATATACTTATGTTATAGTATATAATAATAATTCTAATGTATAATAATATAAGACCTATCTTTAGGAATATAGTTATTATATAGCTAAAGAAGGGGAGGTTAAAGAGAATAATTATATAGAAACCTAGGTATAGGACTTAAATTTTATTAAAACTTACTTTATAGAAAATATTAAAAAGGAGGTAAATAAAAATACTATAAGGATAGATTTAATAAAGCTAAACTAACTAGTTCTAGGATAAGTAATTAAGGCTATTATAAGATTATAAGAAGTTAAATATAATAGGAAGCAAGTAAATATGTATTTAAAGATTAATATTAAGTTTAATAATAGGGGTAAAAGTTATTAGATTTGCCTTAACTTAGGAATATTATTAATTTTAGTAGATAAGGCATAGCTTTAGTAAAATGGATTAAATGTAAAATAGGTAATACAGGAACCTAAGCCTATATCTAGAGTAGGGTCTTCCTTTTTTATAACTAAAAAAGCTATATTTAATTTTTATATTCTAGGAATAGTTTGTAGAACTAAAATCACTAAATATTTTATAGTAATAGCAGATATAATGCTAAATCTAGGACTAAAACTATTACTAGGAACGAATTTCCTTTATAAGTATAGAGTAAAGCTTGATTTTATGTGCCCTAAGGTGGTTTTTTAGTTAGTCTATAGTATAATAGTACTAGTAGAGATTTTTAGGCTAGCTACTAAAGTTCCTTATTAGAGGGTGGTTACTATGTAAATAGTATTAATTCCCCTAAAAGCATTAGCATATATACTAGTTAGTTAGAAAGTAGCATAAAGAAATTAGGAAATAAGTGTATATTATGCGTAGTTATGTTTAGAATATTTTCCTAATGCTTTATTTAGTAACACTAGCTAAAGGCAAATAATTACTTATAACCTAACTAATAAAACTATTATAATCTATAAGCATAAAAAGGTTATATAGCTAATAGTAGCTAGCGAAGTTAATGCTAACCACGCGATTAATAACCCTTTTATATATTATGCTTATTTTAGTAAAGATATTATAAAGAAAATAGAAAATAAGGATAAGGATAGTAATAAATCTAATAAGGAAAAGGATAAGCTTAACCTAAAGAAAGTTAATATAGGAGTGCTATTATATAGGATTTTATGTCTAGAAGAGATTCTATATACTACTAATAAATTTAGAGTGTAAATTGCTAATATTAACCATAAAGCCACAAGTAAATTTATCTAGCTTTCTAATAAATATAATATCTATTAGGACAGAGGCATTATTCCTATGCCTAAGAATAAGAAAATAAGGATTAATCTTGTTAATAGGTGGTAACATTAAATAAAGCTAATTAGACCTTATAGATTAAGTAGCTAAGATATAAGTAAACTTAATAAAGTATATAATAAACTTTACCTAAAAGGGAAGATAATATACCTAGATAAGCTAGTAGCTATAGTGTGTCTAGTGTTTATAGTCTAGCGAGAAACTAGTTAGAAAAGGAAAGGAAAAGTTATAATTAATATAAGACTACTTAATAATATAGTAATGCTAGATATATACCCTTTACTAGACTAAAGTAATATTATAGATAACACCTATGGTAAGGAGGTTTATTCTTTATTTAATAGAATAGGATTTTTCTACTAGCTACTAGTTAGGAGAGACTACTAGGCACGCATAGTAGTTATATTAAATTAAGGCCTTAAGGCATTAAATGTGGCTTTAATAGGATATAAGAATTCCCTTACTTTTACCTAATGATTTATAGATAAATTGTTCTGAAAATATAAACATTTTATATAAGTATATATTAATAATATTATTGTATTTTTAGATAGTATTAAGGAGCATTTGGTTTACCTTAATATTATGCTTAAAATCCTTAAGGAAAACAGGATAATAATTGCTATAAAAAAGTCTTTTATTAGTTACCTAGCTATTTAACTACTTAGTTTTATTATAAATAGTAATAGAATTATTAATACTAATAATAGACTTAAAGCCTTTTAAAAAATGATTTTTCTAAGCGATTTATTAAGTCTTAAAACTTTTATTAGAATAGCTAGTTTCCTTCGTAATAGAATCCTGTGGTTTAATATATAAATCTAACTATTATAGAAACGAAAAATAGCGTTATTAAAGGAGTTTTATAATAAGGATAAGAAAATCACTAGTATCTTAAAGCTAGTATAGAAAAGATTAATATAATAAAAGATGTTTTTACTAACTAAGGAGAAGAAAAAGGCTTTTAAAGATATTAAAATATTCTTAAGTAAGAAATAAACCCTATAGTATTATAATTTAAAGAAGCCACTTTTCCTTAAAATTAATGCCTATAAGGAAGGATTTAGTTTATATGCGTTTTAATTATAAAAAGAATAGGATAGTTAAAGCATTCCTAGAAGGGATATTAAGAGTGACTAAATATAGCTAATCCTATTTCTTTTAAGGGTAATATTAAGTGTTAAGAAATAATATAGTTTAACTAAAGTAAAAGTGGCTATAATTATATAGAGTGTTAGGAAGCTCTAAAAAATGGTTTAATCTAATAATGTAGTGGTTAATATATTAACTAACTATTCTCTAGCAAAAGGCATTATTAAATATACCTCCTTATTAACAATAGATTTAGATAAGGCTAATCTAAAATTAGCTAAGGTTACGAATTATCTATTGTAATTTAACTTAAAAGTAACACATATACTAGGAGTGCTAAATGTAGTGCTAGATGCACTTTTAAGGTTACTAGTAAAGGTAACCTATAAGGAAGTAGCGCGAAAAAGTTAATATAATAAACTAGACGTAAGCGCATATTTCGCCACTAAGGAATATATTATAACTATGATAATTAATAATGACCTTAAGGCTAGAATTATCTAAGGGTATTAATCTAACTAAAAGTTTAGCTAAATTATTATAGCTATAAGAGTGTACTAAGAGAGATAAGTGGCAAAGAATGCCTAGATTAGACTGAAAATTCCCCTATATAGATAGGATTTACGTAAGGATAGTTTATTATACTATCACAGTGAAGATAGGTTTTTCTATCTTTGTATTCTAATAATAGAGGTTAAATCTATACTATAACTAGTTTATAATAAATAGTAACATTTTGGAATCGCTAGGATAGCAGCAGAGCTTTAATTAGTGTGTTTTTTACAAATAAGCTAATAGATTTGTGACTATGTGGCTTATTGCATAGTATGTTAGGAGAATGTAATTAATCGCTTGAAACCACTAGGAGAGTTATAACCTTTGCAGTTAAAACCAATGCCTTTTTACACAATTTCACTTAACTTTGTAACGGATATGCCAGAAGTATCGGCCGCGAATACGATGTGGCAAATGGAAAATTGATTTCAGAAAGGTCAAATGCATCATTTAACATGATGATTCCAGAGGACCTATTAAGGGATACAGGGCGCTGAAAAGTCATCGCGATACGTGGCAATAGCTATTCTGAATTTTTCTTTTGTGCGATTTTGATAGATAATTTTTCGTTAATTTACTTAGCTAGGTGGAGTACGAATCTGGTCGCAGTCTAACTGCCTCTGACTAGGATAGTCATCTTTTAAGGCGCGCCTGGCACTTATTATGTGGCGGAGCTAGATACAGGCGCATATAAGACTAGATTCGGACTCTAGATAGAACGAATTAACCTTCTTCAGACATCTTACCTTACACCTAACAGTAGCTCTCATAGCGAACTTAGTACGACTTTACGACAGCAGATCCGTCGGCCCCTCTGACGGATTCGCCTTACATCGTGCCAAACCTGCACGTAACAGTAGTGTAGTGCAAAGCTCTGCCTATAAGTAAGGAGATAAGAGATAGATTACATAAACAAAGAGGTACTCCTATATATATTTATAATACAGAAGATTTTACTTTATTATATATATTTAAATCAAAATAACATATATATAATATAATTAATATCCACCATAAAACTGTAAATAATTGTTTAAATGGAGGTGCAATATATTTAGATACTTTCTTTTTATCTTTAGATCAAATAAATGAATCTGAAAATGTCGATTTATTAACTCTAGAAGGTATAAAAGAATTAATCAATGAAAAACGTAATATTTATATCGTTAAGCATCCCGCATCTAGAAAAATATTAGCTGAATTCAAAGATGATTCTTCTAAAAATTTATTATTTTCATCTTTAACTAGCTTAGCTAATCATTTAAAAGGTGATCGTACTACTATTAGACAATATTTAAAAGGTGAAAAATCAGGTTATTACAGAGGGAAATGAAAATTAACATATAAAGATTAAATAGAATAGGCATGGCCGGGTAAGGTAGAAATATCTTATTTTCTTTTCACTATATGCTAGAATCTCCTTAGAGCCTTTAAAACTAGTACTATAAACTAAAAGTTAGCAGTGGAAAATAATAGTAATATTTTAAAGGATTAAATAATCAGTAGGAAACTAAAGATAATTTTGTTATTAAGTAAGTTCCTCAGAGACTACACGTGAAATATCTTAGTAAATATTATTTTATATTTAAAGATAAAGATATAGTCCGTTCATATTCGAAAGTCTATGAGTAAACGTATGCCTGCATTAATCGGAGGATTTGGGAATTTCCTTATGCCTTTAATGGTAGGAGGTCCTGATATGGCAGAACAAAAAGGATCTCCGGTTGAAAAATTTACAGTTAAAAAAATTATGCATAAAAGAAATCTACCAAAAAATCCTAAAAATGGAAATACCTTAATTTTCATATTATTATGTACAGTTTTATTTATATCAATTATTACTATATATAAATATGGTTTATTTTTTTTTCTGCAGGAAAGTGTCTTAATCATGTTTTTTTATTTATTTACTTTATTTGTACTAGATGGGTTTAAGTTATCAAAAGAGAAAAATATAAAATATTTACAAATTATATTATTTAGTATATTTATTGTATATTTCATATACTGACTTTGTAAAAATTCTTTAGTTGCTACAAAATTGAATATAAATCCTGAAGATATAAATAAAAATACAGATATAGTATTAAAAAGTAAAGTAGTTTTAAATAAAGAGGCTGCCGCGGAAGTAGCTGAAGGAATATCTAGTTTAGGTTCAAATGTAGGATTCGCAGCTACAGTAGGAGCTATAGCAGGAAGTATTTCTAAGGGTGTGGCAAAAACTGCTTTACCTCCTGTACAAAAAGCTGGAATTATTATGGCAGGAGGATTAGCAGGAGCAGTTTTACATGTAGGCGGTAGTGCTATTAATGCTCAAACACATGCAGCTGCAAGATTAAAACAACAACATTCAACTGACTTTATATCCTTTTCCCTTTTTTTATGAAAAAAAAAAATTAAAAAAGAGGGGAAGAAGAAAATGTGTTCATCTCCCTTCTTTTCTTCCCTAGTGGGAAGAATGAAAGAGATTCATGTTCCCCCCCCCCCCCCAAAAAAAAACAACCCGTCACTTCTTCTCCTGCTCCAAAAACCAAGCAACGCCTCTATCCACACCCTCCTGCAACGTCCACAGCGGCTCATAGCCCAGCACAGTCTTGGCCTTTGTGATGTTGTAGTACCTCGTCATGGTGGCCATGACGGCCCTCACTCTTGTAAAGGTAGGGGGTTTCCCAATGATGCCGAAGAAGATTTCGCTCAGGGAGCCCACGGCCAGGCTCGTGCCTTTTCCCAGTGTCCAGACGCCCTGCGTGCCGGCCTTGTCCCCGGCGGCTTTCCAGACGGCGCGGGCAAAGTCCCAGAAGTAGCAGGGGGAGTCGTTTGTGATGATGAAGACCTCTCCGTCAATCTTCTCGTGGTCGAGCGGCGCGGTGGTGGCATTTGCGGTGAGGATGAGGGCCTGCGCGGCGAGGAGGTGTGCGTGGGCGACGTTGCCGACGTAGGTGAAGTCAAAGATGTTTGTGTTGTCGCCGAGCTGGATGTGGGATTTGCCCGTGCGGTAGGCCTTGAGGAAGCCCGCCAGGGTCTGGACGTCGCCCTCGCCAAAGATGCCGGCGGGCCGGAGGGCGGTGGTCAGGAGGAGGGCGTGGGTGTCGCGGGTGTCGCGGTCGTCGAGGCGGTTGGCTTCGAGGACGAGCTGCTCGGCGGCGGCCTTTGTCTCGGAGTAGTACTCCCTCTGCTGGGCGCCGCGGATGACGGGCCACCGCTCGTCGGCGTTGCGCAGGTCGTGCTCGTTGTCGGAGATGACGCTCGCCGAGGACGTGTAGACGAGGGCCTTGACGGAGCTCGCGGCCCGGCATGCCCGGATGACGGAGGCGGTGCCGTCGACGTTGACCAGCCTGAAGAGGTCCCTGGCGACTTTGGCCTCGCTGCTGGCGGCGGGGCTGGCGGTGTGGATGACGGCGTCGGGCTTGATCTGCTCGAGGAGGGATTGCAGCTTGCTGGTGTCGGTGATGTCGCACTCGTGGTAGCTGGCGTGGGGGTTGCGGTTCTTGTCGCATCGGAGGTCGATGGAGGACACGGCCGTCGTGGTCCAGTCGGCGACGGCTTGGTTGACTATGTGGTGGCCGAGGAAGCCGTTGCCGCCGATGACGAGGACCCGGCCGAGGGTGCCGCGGGTCTTGGGGGCGGCCATGATTGCGAGATCGGGGTGTGGTGGCGGGTGAATTTTTTTTTTTTATATTGTTGTTGTTGGTGATGGTCTGATATGGGAGAGATTCAGGGTTTGGCGTGGCGGGTTTTTTTTTTTTTTTTGGTGGTGTGTGATGTTGCAACGAATCGTTCAGGGGTCTGTCTGTCTGTACACCCCACTGTAGATTTGCTTTTGGCGGGGGGCAGTAGGGGGACTTACGGGCGGGTGCCTACCAAGTACAGTGGGTGTACACAATATGTTCTACGGGTTTTGACAAGCTTCAAGTTTGGCAGACAGCCAATCAATCATGGCCCCGCATGCCGCTTCTGTCGGTCACTCCTTCCTGCTGCTGCATGACACTTGCGGCGTGACTTGCCCCTTCTTCACCCCTTCACTTGTGCATTGTAGACAAACTGCCCTGGAATACGAGTCATCTACGGATTAGTCCGTCCGTAATCCGTACTCCGTACTCCAACTTCCACCATCCATCCCATCCAGACGCGCTGCCCAGTTTTGGTGTTTACTATTTATTTGGGCACTTCACCTCACCTCCCGCACGCGACCTAGGTTTGGGCCAAGCTCCGGTCCCCGCCGTGAATATATATATATACTATTACTATTACGTAGCTTTCACAAACCCGCCGCCAGCAGCTTTTCGTACGCCACTAGCCTGCATACTTCTCCCTTCGCCGTGGTTGCGCAAACCTTACCTCTCGGCTCTCAGCTCTCACGATACGACGCCGCCATGTGCCATTTCCCACTTCAACTGACGGCATTGGCAACCAAGGGTTCACTGGGATGGCAAGCCAGTCCCCCGACGTCGAGATTCTGGTTCACGTAACGGCCCCAAGCAGAGTCGCAGATGATGCTTCCTACAGACAGCTGGCCAGGGCATATCTTGCCTTCCAGCCAGACGCAAGAGTGCGGATAGCCCGAGCGAGACTACCAGTACCGCATGGGGCACATGAGCCGAAGACAGGACCAACATCCAAGACATTGCGTAGCCTTGCTACCGACGCCTGCTCTTCTTGCCAAAACTTCGTGACGCCTGATACGGAGCAGGCATTCGGAACAGAGTCGCAGGAGTTGAGTTTTCAAAGCGCGATTGACAACCGGTCGTCTCCGCGCCTTCGGCCTGTGAGACCGTCTACATATCAGCGAAATGTTCCATCGGCGGCAATTCCCATGTCGCAAGCTCTGACTCCTTCCCAGTCGTCGTGGGAAGCACCCCCAAGCGAGATCGATGACTCGTATCCTCTCCCTGGCGCTGGTATAATCAATGTGACACCCACCAGAGTGCTTCAGCGCTACCTCCAGCAACAAGCCCCTTCCACTACTTCGTCCTCGAGCAGGGACCATGGTGAGAAGAGGTCACCAACAGCCAGCTTTGAGGCTGTTGATGTCCCATCTTCTATACCTGTCCCCAATAGCGAGGAACTCTCAAGCCAGAGGCAGAGGAAAAGGAGGCCAAAAGACACCATCCCTGTTACTCCCGTTCCCCCGGGAGATTTACGCAAAAGACACGCACGAGCAGACCACTATGACGAGCATGCCGAGCTGGGGATTGATGTAACGCACATTTCTAGCAGCTTTGCCAGTGTGAACTCTTCTACTCCCGCAGCAAGGGCCGAGTCAGAACCGCCACGAACCAAGATATCTAAACGAGTCGACGACAGTGACCACCATCAGCAACAGCCAGATCACGTTCAACTAGCCCGAACGACGAGCAATGCTGGCCCGGTCCGGTCATCTGATCCGTCGGCGATCGAAGCCATCGCCAATACTTTGGATATACGGCCTCCATCACCGCCTGTCTCGGTTGCCAACCTTGATCCGGCATCGCTCGTCTCGTCAAAGCTGGACAAGTTAGCTCGAGACCTCTCTTCTCGCTATAGCCCACTTATTGTCCGCCAGATGGAGCCCTTTGAAAGGGGTTACTGGCTCGTGGACTGTACGTCCTGGCCAGACGCTGTGCGTCTCAATACATGGGTGTTCCTCACGAATTACCTGCACAGCGGCTTGGCGGGATGGGGTGTCTGGTGTCGCCGGGATAGATCGCACGACTGGATTCGCTTCTACTGCTGGGGCTATGTGGCGAAGCACACGTATCTATTGCTGTATTTGGCGAGTGGTCGGCAGATCAAACTCACAGGTGCCCAGTGGCATGATGCGGCGGGCGATGCTGTGCTCACGATACCTGGCGCAGAGAAGCGATGACGGCAGGTGTGGTTTTTGCGGCCATTAATGGTGTTGATTGGATATTTAGGACTTTCTTCTTCATATTAATTACCTCGGGCTCCTAATTATGAGTTTTGGAGCGGATAGGATGAGTTTTGGAGCGGATAGGGTGCCCAGTCGAGTAAAAAAAGAGAAACTTGGATGTACCAAATTGAGAACAATCGACTATACCCTGCCAGGTGCAAAGCGAGAAGAACCACACGAGTTTTTTCTTTTTTTCTTTTTGGGAGTCGCTCCTATGCTAGTGATGAGGCTTATCAATGATTAAGCACAAGGCTTTCTATATTCATAAACGCACGGAAATTAGAATACACTCGTCGTCCCTAACAACCACTCGTTCGTTGTACAGGGATCACTTAGTCAAAGCTTGCAGAAAAATATGATTATCCCGGAGGCTTCCTCATTATTGCCTTGCTTGTAAAACAAATAGAATTACGTCACTCTTAGTAGTATAGTACCTTGGACGCAGGAAGTACAAGACCCAAACCACCTCAATACTGAGCCTCCTTTTAACCCGGCCAAGTAGAATAAATTCCATTCCCTTTGAGCCGCCAAGTTCAGACAACATCAGAAGTGGATCCGTCCTCCCCGGCCTTCATCGTTACCACCGCTTTACGAGGGAACCTGGCTAGGGGAACGTTTCTGAGCCTTGCAGTACGCCCTAGCCTTCTCCTTGATGTCCTTCAACAGCACCTGCGACGTCTCCGCCTCCTTGGCCGCCTCGTCCTTGAACGACTGCTTGTCCGACTCGGACAAGGAACGCCACTCCTCGCTCATGGCACGGAAAGCATCCTGCGCGGTACCGCTGGCCATGCCGCTGTTGACCTGTGGGAAGCGAGACTTGATAAACAGAGTAAACGAGGTTCTGGCACGCTTGGGCTGGCGGTCATCGTGGATGAGATAGATGCGTGACTTGTCGAGCTTGCGGGCGATGCGGCGACGGGCAATGTTGGCCATGTAGATGGCCTCGGGTGGGAACGATTCGATCCACTTCTGACGATTCTCCTTGTTGGCCGTATTGTTGGTTGCCGCGATGGCTTTGAGGCGCTGCGCCGAGGAAGACTATTAGCATTGTCGTCTCTGGCAGAGGGACGGTTTTTTTTTTTTTTTTTTTTTTCTCTCGGTCACCGTAGCCACTGTGCTGTTGCCCAACGTACCTCTTTTTCCGGCTCGGAAAGTCTGGTATACTTCTCTGCAACCTGCTTGATCTGGTCCGTCACTTTGCCCTGTCCGGCAGCAACGTTATCCGCGACATAAACGGACCATCCCGAATCGGGCAGCAACGCCGGGCCCTTCAACAAGGCCATCTTCTTTAGTTCTTTCAGATCAGCCTTGTCCTTCTCCTCTGGCGTCAGCTCCTTCTTGGGTTTCTTGGTCGCCTTGGCCGCGGGCTTCTTGGCCTTCTTGGCCTTCTTCTTCTTCGTCGCGGGCTTCTTGGCCTTCTTCTTCGTCGCGGGCTTCTCGGCCTTCTTCTTCGTCGCGGGCTTCGTCTTCTTCTTGTCGGTTGCAGCAGTGGTCTTCTTTGCCTTGCTGCCTGTGGGCGGGGCTCCCTTTTCCGGCGAGCGCATCCATGTGGAAATAACTAGGGGGCGCGCGGCAGCGAAGGGGAGAGCATTGGGTCGGTTCGCAGGCCCTTGGAGCAGACGTGTGGTGAGTTTGGGTACGGGGGCTCGGCGAGCGGCGACTCTGCCGATTGCTGTCAACATTGTTTAACGCTTCTGGGTGGGATTCGGGCTTGGCTCTGTTCCTGTACTGCGTGAGGGTTCGGCACCGTGGGAAATTGGCCTCGAGGAATTGTCCAGATGGAATATCGATGGGGTGGTTTTGGCGTCGCGCACGAGACGGGAGCGTATTACGGATTTACGTGTTTTGGTGAAACGAACGAGAGCTTTGGGGCCGCTTGTCTGTTGCCCTGCAACTGCAGGGAGGGCGCGGGATCAAGTATTGACTACTCCGTACCTTACCTGGCTTCACGCCAGGCGTTGTACCCATCATAAGTCCCTTGTACCCATCAGGCTATGATCCCCTTTTTTGCCCAATCAGAACTAACAGTCTGCTTATGTAAAGCAGTCAATAACATAAGCTCAGGCTAATAGCAGGCTAGCAGGCTCCCGTAGGACGCGCGACCTCACAGCTGAAGGCAAACCGCAGCTCACATCATCACCAGCTCGCCAGCCATCGACGAGCGCATCCCCATCACTCTCACCAGGTCTTCTCTCCTTCAATCGAGCACCTCTCTCGTCATCTTACTTATCTCCAATTCCACGTCTCACCCCTGCCCTCCGCAACTCACATCACCAGCTATGGACCACCGGCCACAAGCCTGGGGCAGAGTACGTTCCAACAACCCTTCTCCCAGGCGTTTTACAGACCATGTGCATACTAACAGTCCCCATCACAGCCCAGAGACGATGTATACGGTGCATATGATGCCTCATTCATGCAGAACAACGCCCCTACGGCACATACACAGCAGCCCATTGTCACAGGAACATCCGTCGTGGCCATCAAATTCAAGGACGGCGTCGTCATAGCCGCCGACAACCTTGGTATGGCACTCTGCTTCACATACCCGCTCCAGCAGGCATTCAATACTAACGCATCTCCTCCTCCTCCTCCTCCTCCTCCTCCTTCTCAACAACAGCATCATACGGCTCTCTGGCCCGCTTCACCGACGTCAAGCGTCTCCGTCCATTTGCCAATGCCTCCGTTGTCGGTTTCAGTGGTGACATTTCTGACATGCAATACCTCGACCGACATCTCACAGACCTTGCTCTCGCCGAGGCCTACGACTCTCCCGACTCGGCTCGTCTGAGCGCCTCCAACCTCCATCGGTACCTGTCCAAACTCTTGTACCGCCGCCGATCCAAGTTCGACCCTTTGTGGAACCACCTCCTCGTGGCAGGCCTCGACGACCAGGGCGCGCCTTTTCTCGCTGCTGCCGATCTATTGGGAACGACCTACTCGTCTCCCAGTCTAGCCACCGGGTTTGGCGCCATGTTGGCCCAGCCCGTGATGCGCCGTTACGCACCCGATGAGGAATCCGCTGCGAAGCTTACCCGTGAGGAGGCCGTCAACGTGATCAAAGAGTGCATGAAGGTTTTATTCTACAGAGACGCCAGAAGCTTGGATAGCTACTCTTTGGCTGTCGTGACCAAGGATGGTGTGGAGATGAAAGAAAACGAGAAGCTGGAGGACCAGAGCTGGGCTTTTGCCGAGAGAATCAAGGGCTACGGAACGCAAACAGTGTAAAGTACTCTAGTGGAGGAAATGCGTCATCTTGTTATTCTGGCCATAGAATCTGACAGGCTGGAGCAGTCTCGTATGTGACTACGGCGACACAAGGGGTTGTGTTTGTTGAAACATCTCCAGGAGATTGAGGGGCCGAACACCTTCAGAGCATGATGGCTTGGGTCTGGTCTACACACACAAAACAGTGTTGCCAATCTCACGGCGTGGCTTTTGTCAGCGACGGGTTGTCTATAGAAGTGAAACCAAGTCACTGTGTAATAGTAACAAACTGTTTCCCTTTTTTTCTTCCCTACATACCGTCACATCCAATATTCAACTCGTCATGGCATTCATGGGGACTTCAGTTGCTACAAGGATTACTCGCTTGATTTTGAATTTGCTACATGTTCGTAATTTGCAAGCTGTCAAAGGAGAAGGCTTGCCAACACGCGTATTTTGTTCCCTCCGAAAACCGACCCAACTTTGTGCACCCCAGGGGCATCCATTATCAAATCGCAGGCAAACTCTGCAACCAAATCGCTACTCATTCCCGAAAGTGACACAATTAAAAAAATAAACCAGTGAAAATGAAATAAAAAAACTCCCATGATCCGCCCAATGTCGCTGCCAAGTACATGCAGTCATCGTACCACCAAACATCCGTATGCAAACGGCGCCTCACACCAGCCGCAACATGGTGACACGCCAGCGAGACACGCCAGTACAGCTAGTGCATGGACAACTTCTGGCTTGGCCATTTTACTCGACAGTGACAGACTTGGCTAGGTTGCGAGGGAAATCCACGTTAAGGCCCTCAAGCACGGCAAGCCAGTAAGCAATCAGCTGCAAGGGTACGACGTTGAGAAGACCCTGGAGACAGTCAACAGTCTTGGGTATTTCAATCTTCTGCGCCTCGGACGTCTTAAATTCAGGGTCAGCAGGATTGCAAAGAACAATGGGTTTTCCACCACGAGCAATGACTATTAAAAAATCCGTGTTAGTGAAGGGCGACACAGAAAGAAAAGAGGGGGGGGGGGGGGCAAGGCGAAGAATTTCAGGAGTAAGAGGGAACTTACCTTGTTGGTAGGCATTAAGCGACTTCTTGAAGATCTCATCACGGGTAAGAATCATGATGATTGGCATGTTCTCGTCGACTAAAGCCAACACACCGTGCTTCAGTTCTCCGGACATGACGGCCTCGCAGTGCAGATAGGAAATTTCCTTGATCTTGAGAGCACCTTCAAGAGCAGTAGAAAATTGGCTTCCACGGCCGAGCACGAGCAGAGACTTCTGGTTCTTAAAAACCTTCTCGCACATTTCCTTGATGGGCTGATCCAAGTCCAGAATGGTCTTGATCTGGCCAGAGATATTGGCAAGACCCTCCATGATCTCCTCACGCCGGATCTTCTTGGAAGCTCGATCCTCACTAAGAGACAGAGCAAACATGACCATGGCGATGAATTGAGAAGTGTAAGCCTTGGTGGAGGCGACGCCGATTTCGGGACCGGCGTTGACGTGAACACCACAGTGGGTGAGCAAAGAAATGGATGAACCGACGACGTTCACAACACCAACAGTCAATGCGCCACGCTCCAGGCAATAACGAAGAGCCATCAGTGAGTCGGCAGTCTCACCAGACTGGGAAACAAACACGCAAGTATCATCACGGAACACGGGAGCTTCTCTGTCGAGGAAGTCAGAGGCCAACTCAACTGAGATGGGGATCTCTGCAAGCTCCTCGAATATACCACGGACAGCCATACAAGAGTGGTAACTCGTGCCACAAGCGATGAAGATAATGCGTCGAGAGCGGCGAATCGTGGAAATGTATGATCGCAGACCACCCAGAGTGACATTCTTCTCCTTAATGTCGAGACGGCCACGCATGGTGTTGACGACGGACTCGGGCTGCTCAAAGATTTCCTTTTGCATGAAGTGATCAAACTTGCCCTTCATGATCTCCTGGAGCTCGAGCTCAAGGGTCTGAATGGCACGGACGTTGGAGCTGCCGTCGGCCTTCTTCAGTCTGTGAATGTTGAGGGAGCCTTCGTGGATATGAGCAATGTCGTCATCCTCGAGGTACAAGACCTTTTTGGTGTGCTCGACAATGGCAGACGGGTCCGAGGACAGGAAGAACTCGGTTGGCATGGGCATGCCGTCATCGGTCATGAACGCACGGGACTGAGAGCGGTGCAGAAGGGACTTGTCGGGTGCACCGAGCAAGTTGTTGGATGGTGAGAGAAAGTCGGTTGCATTCTTCTTGAGGGCAACATTCTGAGAAGCAGCCTCGGCGGGCAAAGCGGTATCATCAGCGTACTCAACATCAACAAAGTCGACCTTCATGCGTCGCTGAGTCTTGACACCAATGACAAGTGGAGATCCCTTTCGGGCAGCAATGACCTCGTGAGGGTAGTGGACAGATTTGATCAACAAGCCGTAGGCGCCCTCAAGCTCCTGAATGACGGCCTTGATCAGATCAGTGAAGCCGATTTGAGGATTTTGATCGTGAATGTACTTGGTGAGCTTGGCGATGCATTCTGTGTCGGTCTCGGTCTCAAATTTGAAGCCCTTGGCTACCAAGAGCGTCTTCAGCTCCTTGTAGTTGGTGATGATGCCGTTATGCACAATGCTGAATTCCCAGGTAGGATCAGATCTACAATGGAGAAGAGGTCAAGTCAGCCAATGAAGTTTCATTGAAAAAGATACGTGGTTGTTGTGGCTTGAGCTGTAAGATACAAAGCGAGACAGTGCCAGCAGCGCAGAGCAAATGCCCAATTATGCGGGTCAGACGATTGCTTACCGATGAGGGTGGCAATTAACGGTAGAGGGGGGGCCGTGTGTAGCCCATCTGGTGTGTGCAATGCCAGCATGTGAATCAAAGACCTTTTCGAGATCGACTTCGGACTCATCAATCAGCTTCCTCAGCTTGGCAACCTTGCCAACCTCCTTGAAAGCGAAGACCTCGTTCTTCTTATCGCCATCGATGGCAATACCACTCGAGTCGTAACCTCGGTACTCAAGACGGGAGAGGCCTGATTGGAGAAACGGCCAATGTCAGTCAGCCTCTGGGTATTGCGGTTCAAGGCGACGAGGGCGACGTGCAAGGCTACTCACCATTGATCAGGGTGTCGAGAATGAACTTGCGATCCTTCTCCACCAAGTAGTTGATGTATCCAAAGATGCCGCTATTACAGACGGTATGATATCAGCTTCTGCTTTTCAATTTTTATCTTGAGAATTGCCATTGCCACCATTCTCTTGTTCGGGTTCGGGGGCCAAGAAGGCGGGGCAGTATCTGGCGGTGTCGGCGGGGAGAGTACGAGGGAGCTTACTTACCACATTGTCAATATGCCACTGGTGCTCAGATAATATGTAATGCTAGAACGGAGGCTGCAGTGAGGTCAAAAGAAGGAACAGCGAGAGATGAAATGAAACGCCTGCATCAACGGAGGAGGGGGCTGATTGATTTATGTATGGGGTGGGGGTGAGGAAGCAGTAAGATGATGTTGTGTCTGGTCAGCAACAGCAACAGCAACAGCAACAAGGCCAGCAACAAGGCCAGCAACCAGGAGTCGTTTGAGGCTTGGGGCTCAGCTCCAATCAGTGGGGCTCCAGGGGTGGAGGAGGTGGAGGTGGAGGGGGTGGAGGGGGTCAACAGGCAGGTACGGAGTACAAAGAAAGAAGCAGCGGCAGGCAGCCGACACGGGTGCCGGGACCAGGATTGAATCATGAATGTTTTTACGGATTACGTCCGTAGTATTAGTCCGTAACATCGTCTGTGAAAGCCGAGCCACTGCCCCGTCGCCGTTGCCGTTGCCGTTGCCGTTGCGCTGTTTGGCGAGTCTGAATGTTGCCGCAACGACGAATGCGGCAGGAACCAACAAACGCTAATGCGACCTTGTCCCCGACACAGGGGGCTGGCCATCAAATTTCAATTGAATTAATTGATCCGACTGCTACCATTGTTCAAGAGAGCTTCACCATGGCCCTGACGTCGGTGGACCCTCTTTTCCAACTATGCCCCCGGCAACAAAGTTGACCTGGACACAACGAGGCTCAGTACCCAGTAATTTTTACTGGTCAATTGGCGTCCGTCTGGTGTCTTAACTTCTTAACCTCGACGTCATTTGCTCGTATTCACAGGGCGCCAATCCACGCGCACTGCCGGTCGTGCCCATGATATTTTGTCCCGACTTTTTTTTTTTTCCCCGTCAGTCTCTCTTCTTCTTTTTCGTGTGGGCCGGGCCACGTCTCCCTTTCGGAGCGCCACATGCAAGATCGCGCTTATGCCGTCTTCACAGCCTCATTTTGTGGCACCTGCGCCAAGTGTCCCAGAATAGCACCCGCCAGCACGTCAGTAATAATATGTAAGGAACTTTAGCCCTCTGCACTACATACATGTATGTACATAATGCCGTTCAGATATATTATCGTCCTGGGGTCCACCTGGCTCTCGGTCAGCCGCCGCGGATCCTATCACGAGAAAATCAACGTGTAACGACCGTCTTGGTGACTCATTCTTAACCCGATAGGTTATCTCTTCAGTCAGAAATCTGACATCAAGTGTTCTCGTAAAAGACGTTTCTCTGATCCTGAGGTTGACAACTCCATTCAACCTCCAATTCCTTCCTAGCTGCCAACCAAATTTTTGATTCAGCTTCCGACACACGTCTGCCTCGCGAGACAGCCTTCTCGATATATCTGCAGCCATGCCAAGGCAGTCACCAAAGACGTGGGCTTTTGTCTTGTCACGTTCACCTCTTGGTCACCTCTTGGAGTGGGGAATTTCCAGGCCTCCAGCAACACCGCATATAATAGCTCATACCAAACGTGATCGCAATATCACAACGTTAAAAAATTAAGAGTACAACAATATCCCAACTCTGCCCAGCAATAAACTTCTCTCGAATCCTCCCTCCGGAAGGAAAGTAAAGCATCTCGACTACGATGATCTCGAAAAAGCCACGACATCATCACTTTTACTGTCCGCATAATGATTCGGCTTTGCAAGTTTTTCGTTCTCTAGGACACTTTCCAGTATACTGTCGACGGAGAATACAGCTTAAGAGCCCCACGTGGGATGTGATGCGTGTGTTTACCAAACCGCGTCCTGGACCACAGTCACCTTGCCGTGGGACCAAGGGTTATTATCCTCGGCTCTACACACTATGGCATACACCTGAAGCTACAACGGCCATTCGAGCCATTACCCTGTTTTCTCAGTCGTGACGTGGACCATCTTTAGACTCCCATCTGTCCGGAACAGAGGAGATTTCAACTTGCAGGGTGTGTTGTCCTTGTACACGAAAACGTCACAAAAAGTGGCATGCCTTCGTTTTCGTGACAAGGCAAAAGCGGGTTTGCAATTATTTAAATGTAATAATCCATTCAAAAGAATTTATTCTCTTTATAATCACAAGGCTCACGAGTAAACTGCAGTCATCCTATAGCTTATTATTGGTCTCATATTGACAAAAGCCACCCAGAACTCACCACACCAGCCTTCTCTATCACATCTTATGCGCAATTATAAATTGAATTACCCCCTCTAGTCATCACATACGACCACAGCCGCTAGCCAAAATCTGGATCCCGTCCGATCTCCTATGATAACCTAGCGAGCGCCGGAGTAGTAGTTGGGTCGGTGACGACCAGCGAATTCCCGGTGTTGTATGTTCCGTTGTTTTTATTTTTTTGGCAATTAACAAAGCCGGAATTCCATTCATCTTCTCTCTTTTCATATCGTTGTGCGGGAGGAGACTGATAATTAATATAGCCAGTAGCGTTGTTGTTGACGCGCATCTGAGTTTCTACTTCAGGGGGCGGGCGGTCCAACACAACGAATTCACGATAAAAGTAGATGTATCTACCTAGTCAGCATTTGGTAGTCGTTTTTGAGGCATTTCTGCGTCTTATCTTGTCTGCAGACCATTGGGGCGCTCCTGAAGAATGCTCAAAAAAAGCTCAAGGAATAAAACGCAGGCTTCGCTATAAGTGCTGGTACCCTTGAAGCTTACTTTCTAAGTTGGTAGAACAGCTGAGTTCTTGACACAGTATACATGGTGCAGCAAGTTGGCTCAGCCCAACCATTGATATGTTGGTTTGGCATATGTGTCTTTTTGCAGTGCGTGTGGAAGCCTTTTTTTTTTTTTTTGGCATCGACTGGATGGGTCTGTTATCGATTACCATGGTCGTTCGAGAGCATGTAGAGTTGAGAGAAGAATAAGCAGGACAAAGGTAGTCGAGGTAAAGTATTCGAAATCCAAAGCAATACCTGATAGTCACATAATCCCAAGCACCCTTGACTTCACGGTCGAGACCAGGCAGAAATTGCAAGATGCTGACCAATGATTGTACACGCTTACAGGACCATTTTTATACGGCTGTGACGCACTCTGACTAGACCCCTAATTTGCATCAAGTCCTCTCAAATATTTGCGTATCCCATCCTCTTCATTACAATCTTACAGCTTCTTGTACTCCAGCTTGCCTTCCAGTTTCTTGGCCTCGGACATCTTGCGCACCGCCTTATTGAAATCGTCCTGGTTAATTGAATCTCTGTAGTCCTTGATGGCGAACAAACCACTGTAGATGCGGATTAGTCCAGATTCACGACGCTACGGTAAGCAAGTCTTTTTGGCGTTCAACTCACGCTTCCGTCACCACGTTTCTCAGATCAGCTCCGTTCAAGCCGTCACTCATCTTCACCACGCTCTCGAAGTCAATGTCGCCATCCGTCACTACGCTTTGGGCGTGAATCTTGAGAATCTCTAATCGTCCAACCTCGTTTGGCAGAGGGATCTCTATCTTTCGATCCAGACGACCAGCACGCAGCAGGGCAGGGTCCAGAGTGTCGGGTCGGTTGGTGGCCATGATAATTTTCGTCTTCCCCAGGTAGTCGAAGCCATCCAGCTGGTTGAGAAGCTCCATCAGGGTTCGCTGGATTTCTCGATCCGCGCTGGTGCCCTCGGAGAAACGGCGGCCACCAATAGCATCGATTTCGTCCATGAAGATGATGCAAGGCTCGTGCTCTTTGGCATAGCCAAACATTTCTCGAATCAGTCGGGCGGATTCACCGATATACTTGTCCACAATAGCCGAGGAAACGACTGGTTTGGAATTGATTAGTCTCGAATGCTGCCTGCCGTCATTTCGTGACAGGTCTAAACATACCCTTGAGGAAGTTTGTCTCCAAACTGCTGGCTACCGCTCTTGCCAGGAGAGTCTTTCCAGTACCAGGGGGTCCGTATAGCAAAACACCCTTGGGGGGCTTGATACCAACTCGATGGAAAAGCTCGGGGTTCTTCAGTGGCAGTTCAATGACTTCTCTCAGCTCTCGAATTTGATCGTTCAAGCCACCAATGCCAGCAAAACTGACTTGCCCGGGGTCTTCTAGTGACATGTTATATACCAAGGGGTCGACTTCACGGGGTAGCATGCGCATGATGGTGAGGGTCGTCATGTCCAAGGCAACACGAGTGCCTTGCTTCAGCTTCTCCTTGTCCACCTTCGATCTGCAACCGACGACATATCGAGGTCCTGATGAAGCCTTTACAATAACTTTTGTTTCCAAATGTTAGCAAATCCGCTGATTTAGAATACCGCGCCTTACAAAAAAGTGGGATGATGAAGCACGCGTGCAGGGATAACCGTACATCTCTCATCATCCAGCTGCTTCAAAACCTCGCCGATGATTTGCCCCACGCTTTGCAGGGCTTTGATGTTGTCTTCGGTTCTGTCAAACTCTTTTTGCAGGTCCTTGATCTCTAGACGGAGATTTTTGAGCTTTGCCTCCCACTCTCGAGACTCAATAAGCTTCGCCCGGTACGAGTCGAGGGCGGACTGGCGCTCTTCTTCGGGTGTCATGATAGCCAAGGTCGACGGGGACTACCTACCGTTGTCTGCGGAGGGTGGTTTTCTTCGGTGGTTGGAAAAAGAAAAAAAGGGTTGTAATCGCTTTCACAGATACACAGGTGTCTAGAGAGCGAGGGCCGGGTCAATGACAGGATAGGTATTCAAATGTTGCTTAGGTGCGTCAATGGTGAGAGCTTACCTCACGCACTGGAGCCTTCAACGGACCCACGGCAAGCGCAAACGCTAACGCGATCGGCAGAAGGTCGGAGTCCTCAAAGGTGAACGAGATTATGTGCTTGCTACCCTAAAGTTGAATGCTCAACTTTGCATTTTGATTTCTTTGCATCCTGCCTTGGGCAGGAAGGTTGTTTTGGGCTGTAATCTCTCTTTTCTGTAGTTTCCAAGTATGGGATTGTCACAGCCGAAAGCCTTTGTATCATTGCATCGAGGGTCTCAATCTCCTTGAGGACCGTAAGACTACACTTGCGTACCAGTCCACTTATTTCATCCAATTAAAATCATCGCATTAAAGGGTACTTTCTATGCACTACTAAGTTATATAATAACGTATATACCTAGGATGATTACTAGTACAAAAATCATTATATAATTTAGTAGTGCATACAAAGTACCCTTTATCTAATGATTTTAATTGGGTGAAATAAGCGGGTCAGTACGCAAGTGTAGTCTTACGGTCCTCAAGGAGATACAGGCAGTCGCAGTGGTAGTTCAAGCACTGGGGCGTTCGTAGACCCAGTGGGCTTAATCACGGAGTTGATTGTACATACAGCAACGCCTCAATGTTGGTTAAGATGATACAACCACATCGTCGTCGAGCGCAAAAGTCGACAGTACAACCCTTCGCAATAGAAGCAATACCAAGACGGCCTCATCTACCTCCCCACAGCTCCGATGCCCTCACGGCCTCGGCTTGTCTTGAGCAGTCTGAAGTCACCTTGCTGTCAAATACTTTTGCTGCATTGCGAATGCAACCTATGCGGCCGCATGCTACCGGGTTGTGGATGCGATGTGTCTGTACCGACTCCAAAGATGATATCCTTGATGTATATACATCAATAGCGTTCCACTGTACTTCGTCGTCACCACAGCCCGAACAGAATGAGAACAGTAGACGTCTTCAGTCTACTATAGAATCCCGAGCCAAGCTCACTCTTTATCATCCGTCGTAACCTTTGAAGAGCTGTCGGAAGACTTGGGCTTGGATTCACTCTCGGCGTCGAAGCCAAGCGCATCGAGCTCACGGATAAGCTCGTTGATCTTAATGACTTTCGCAATTTGCTCGGGCAGAAGTGCTTCCCCATCATCTTTCTTGCTTTTGAGCTCCTTAGCCTGCTTCAGTTTCTTCCTAAGGTTACGAGCCTTCCTTTCACGCTCAACCTCAGGGTCCACTTCATCGGTTTTTGGCGCCTCGACAGGCGCCTGCTTGTCATCATTCGTGGTTCCGTTGTCCGCAGTAGCCTTCGCCTTTTTACGAGCCTCTCGTCGCTTGGCATTCTTATTACTAGCAGCAGAGGAGCTTTGCTCTGGTGTTTCTTCTTTCAGCCCACCGGCTCCTGGTATTCCGATCCTTCGACCTCGCTCGCGAAACGATTCGGCTGTTCGGTTCTTATACACTTCGACATCTTCGGGTGGGCGATACCCAGGACGAATCTTGATGGCTTTGCGGGTGCTTCCATCAGGGCGAACTGACTCGGGGATGTGGCGCTCTCCGCTACCTGCGTTCGTGACAATTCCTGCGTTCGTGACCTCGGAAGGCATTTTGGAGGACCAGTCCGGGTGCAGCGCTAGCCAGCCAGCCTTGGGGAAGAACGTAAGCGGGGGTAGCGAAGGCGAAGGAAGAATAGAGTCGTAACTGAGGCAAGGACAGAAGACTCGGATGCTCGCAGCGCACCTGAGTGCGCTAGAAGAAGCAGATGCGCCCGTGAGAATCGCACATTAAAGGTTGAGCCTGTTGGGAATTCGCGCGGGGCGCAGTTCTGGCTGTGCTGTGGCCCACTTCAGTGTCGACGACCCCTAGGAGGAGTTCTGCTTGCCAGGCTGACGGAAAGACTGTTAATAATCAGCAGGAACCCATTTCGAAAGACGACATCTTCTTAAACCATTAGGAAAAGAAGCCAGTCAAGTACCTGCATAGTGCATCTAACCATCCCTTTGAATATGCGAAGACCTCAGGCGAAGCACGGATAGGGATTTAGGCCAATGAAAATAAGGGTGAAAAAATGGATTAGGGAACTACGGAGTAGAGAGTCCCCCTATATAATAGAAGTACTACGGACTAGGGCTTTTCTTATATGAAGAGATACAAAGAGTCACGTAAGAATACAGCTCCAACACTCATGACAAAAAGTACCGTGCTTATACTAGCTAGTAGAAGAGGTGTTGAGCCCGCAACCCGCCTGAGATCTTCGCACACTGAAAGGAATCCTCGGATTTTTGCTCCGAATAGCTTCGATCCTGACAATTCAAATCAGGTGCGCCTGAAGATTGCCCTGAGCAGTTTTAACTAATCCAGTGCTCCACGAGTCCACGTTTCTGCGACTCTCTCTGTACGGAGTACTCCGTAACGCAGGCGTCGCCGAAGTTAGGTGGCGCTGCACAAAGCCGACGCAGCCAATCAGATCGCATGCAAAGGCTGCCTCAGTCCATCGTTTCGAGGCTTCGAGCCATTGCTTCAAACCTCGAGACGAATTCAACCGACGACCGCTTCACGACCCATCGCCCCCTTATACTGTACATCGCAGTGCTCAATTGCAAGATCAGTCACAATGGTAAGCTCCTGCGGCGACCGCGCACTGCTTAGGCAAAACCCCAAACCCCAAACTAATCCCGCTTCCAACAGTCCTTCGCCAACTCCCTCTACAGGCAAGTACTTCGAAGAAAGCCGAACCACCAACCGCAACCACGAATTCGAGACTAATGAAGGGACGATAGCGCTCTCTTCCGAAAGAACTACGCCATGCTGGCGGCAGTCTTCGGCGCTGGCTTCGCCTTCGAAATGTATGGCTCCCTTGTGGCAAGAAATCAAGATTTGACTGACTGACTTCACCCCCAGTGGCTTCAACAACGGCATCAACAAGTGGTGGGACAACCACAACCGCGGCGTGAGTTCTTGCATGGAAGAATTATGCACAGGGAAGCGATACTAACGGCTCACATAGCGACAATGGAAGGACATCCGAAACAAGTATGTTAAGGGTGGCGACGAGGACGAGGAGTAAGGGTTGGGATGGAATGTGTATCTGATGGCCGGGAAGTGTAAAACGGCTTGCGGTCTCGGTGTCTATTAGACTTGTACAATTCACAAAAGAATAGAGGTCATTTCACGCATTGCTTTGGAATAGGAGATGATCTTGTGTCCTGTTGCTGTGAAAGTGGCTCGTCTGCATAGCACTTCCTCGGCCTGTGCGGGCACTGGTTTGCTCTGCTGAGACGTGATTTCCCCCCTGATGATGCTACCTATTCTTCTCAGCCCGAATCGTGTAGTAGCAGGTGAATTTGGAAGAGTTGAACACAGTCGAGGCTGCCTGTTGCCAAACGGGCAGTACGGGCAGTGACGGGGTCTCCTCGGAGCAGGACAACCAACCAACGAAGCTTGCGCAGCGCCCCAGCTCGTAGCCAACTGACGTCGGTGGTGCCTCAGAGGGGCAAAACCTCCCACCAAGCCCCAAACCACGCCAGAACCAGAACAAAGCACCAGACGGCTCGAAACTCGTACTGAGATCATCAAGAGCTGAATTGCCGCACACCGCGCTCTTTTGGCAAAGCAGAAGCTCATTGCTATCTTCTTCCCTACGCACAAGATATCCAGTTCCTTTTCTACTGAGCCCCGTTGCCTGACGTGTCCATGGCCGTCGTAATTGTCAGCAACCTTACCGACTAAGCTGCTCCCACCTCCCCCACTCCAACAAGAAGACGGTTCTCCCCGAATCTCTCGATCGAATACACCGCGGCGGGAATGACAGGATTATGAGCATGGAAACACCCATGTCTACACAAGAGCAGCAGCTCTGCCAGCTACTGGCAGATTTGCCAGCTCGTTTTGGCTATCGCTATACTGAGGAGGCTGCACAAGAGCTTCTGCGAAGCTTGTTTTGGTCTCTGGCTGGTGGCAATAATGATTATATGCGACTCTTGTTCCCCGACGGAAAACTGACAGAAACTTTGAAACTAAGTGATGCTCAAGGGGCGGTCGAGGGTGCTGAATACACAGAAGCGGCTCGCGGAAAACGATGCGGGCATATCTTCAAGCCGGGAGAGGCATCTTATATGTGTCGCACATGCGGGACTGACGAGACATGCTGTCTATGCAGCCGATGCTTCGATTCGACAGATCACACTGGTCACATGGTCCGCATACAGATCTCCGTCGGAAACAGCGGATGTTGCGACTGTGGCGATGACGAAGCTTGGAACACACCACTATTCTGCACGATCCATTCTGACATGCAAACGGGCCCAGAGAAAGGCAAGGGGAAACAGGCGGCTGCTTTGCCGGATGATCTTGTTAAGAGCCTTCGTATGACGATAGGCCGCGTCTTCGACTACATTTGCGACGTTATTTCCTGCTCGCCGGAACAGCTACGGCAGGCAAAAACAAAAGAACTGATAGAAAAAGATGAGGAGTCATCGCGCTTATCGTCCAAGTACTACGGAGCAGAAGTAGAGCCTTGCAACGACTTCGCTCTCATTTTGTGGAATGACGAGAAACACACAGTCCAAGAGGTACAAGATCAGGTTGCTCGAGCTTGTCGAAAAAATCGTCGTCAGGCTGCTCGCGACGCATGGGAAACGGATGCTATCGGAAGGAGTATTCTCACTTATCTACCTGATATTGAACGGCTACTGCAAATGGCAAAAATAATGGAAGCCATTAGAGTTACCGTCACAATCAGGTCAGCTCGAGATACTTTTCGTGAGCAGATGTGTGGCACCCTCGTTGAATGGCTAAGCGATATCTCCGGTTGCTCTGTCGGCCACGACAATCATATCTTGAGGAGATTGGTCTGCGATGAGTCAATGAAACCGTGGCGTCAAGGTAGTCCTGCTACACATACATCGGGCCTGATTGATGACGAGGATGAGGACGATCAGGACCTGGAGTCAAGAACCAGAATACACGGGGCGAATGTACGCTTTCTAATGGCCTTGCAAGCTGCTGCTGGCCCTGGCGACGAACTGGAACCTGATATTGATGCGCAGGACGAAGATGACGAAGGTGAAGGCGAAGATGACGACGCTGACATGGGTGAAAACGGCGAAGAAAACCATTCACCGACAAGCTCTGTAGCAGGAGGTGATGAGGATGAGGATGACGACGTCATGATGGTCGATGCGAGGGGAGATGTCGGTGACCTCGGTATGAACTGGTCGCAATCAGATCAAGCTCTAGAAGAGGATGAGGCCACCATGGCAGGGTATCCCCCTCCGCCTCCTCCACCACCAGCCGTCCAGGCAGCTGCAGCTGCGCCTCGAGAGCGAGACGGCACTCCTTCAGACTCTGACGCAGCAGAGCCTCTGATCGCCCCCGCTATATATGCCAAAGCGAACGTTGATGTGCCCAAAACTCCTGGAAGGACCGAAAAAGTCACCCCACGACCCGGTAGATACTGGATCGAAACACCGCAGGTTTATACTCAGCGAGACAATGTGCCACCCGCAGAGGATGTGTTTCAGCGTGTCCGTCTCGACTGGCTTCTGCTTTTCGATTTGCGCATGTGGAAAAAGGTCAGAAATGACCTCCGATCCCTTTATATCTCGACTGTTGTGTCGATACCCGAATTCAAACGCGTTTTGGCTTTGAGATTCGCCAGCCTCTACACAATCCTAGCTCAGCTGTACCTTGTTGGTGACAGAGAACCAGATCACTCAATCATCAATCTCTCGCTGCAAATGTTAACCACTCCTTCTATCACTGCAGAAGTTGTCGAGCGTGGCAACTTCATGAGCAGCTTGCTCGCCATACTGTACACATTCTTGACAACTAGACAGGTTGGTCACCCCTGGGATGTGTCTCCAGATGCAGTTCTTGCCTTTGAAAGTGGCTCTGTCACCAATCGCCGCATGTATCACTTTTACCAAGATTTGAAGTACTTGTTTGGCTCGCCCCATGTCCAAGAACGAGTGAGGTCGGAACCCAGGTATTTGATGCAATTTTTGGATCTGGTCAAACTTCATCAATGCATTGGGCCAAATGTGCGAGCGGTGGTTGAGCACGTAGAATACGAAGCAGATTCTTGGATAACGGCGTCGTTGGTAACGAGGCAAATCAATCTTCAAGCCAGAAACCTGGCCGAGGCCTTCCGGGACTGCCCCTCCGATGAGACTCATTACCTCCAACGAGCCATCCGCTTCACTGCAAAGACAGTAATTTTACATTCAATTGGCGCAGAGCGTCACCGTTTCAAGCAAGGGGAAATCAAGGATGAAGTTAAGTTCAAGTCCTTGGGCGACTTTGAGTTTGATCCGGACAATGCCTCCTACCATGTGGTCAAATTTGTGGTGGAAAAGGATTCCATCAGCTTTCATCATGCACTTCACTACACATTATCTTGGTTGATAGAGTGTGGACGCTCCCTCCCCGCATCCAATATTCGAACGTTGATGAGTTTTACTGCCCAGGAGCTTCGTTCGAAACCAAAGTTAATGGGGCGGCCGCAGATTCCACGAAAAGACTACGATCCTGAGGATTATCTGATGGCAGTCTTTGACTTTCCCTTGCGAGTCTGCGCCTGGCTAGCCCAGATTAAAGCCAACATGTGGGTAAGAAACGGTATCAGTCTGCGGCATCAAGCAAGCACTTATCGAGGTGTCGGGCAAAGAGACGTTTCTCATCACCGGGACATCTTCCTATTGCAAACCGCCATGGTCGTGTGCAACCCAAGTCGGGTGCTTGCTTCCATCATCGATCGATTTGGGATGGACGGATGGGTTAAGGGCTTGTTTGAGCTCAAATCAGAAGCCCAAGATGATGCCCAGCACCTGGATATTGTCGAGGACATGATTCATCTATTGATCATTCTTCTGAGCGACCGGACCTCACTTATCGCTCCTGAAGACGAAACAAACTCCCGCATTCTAGCCATGCGGCGCGATATCACGCATGTTTTGTGCTTCAAGCCATTGTCTTTCAACGAGATATGCAACAAACTACCAGAGAAGTATCAAGAGCAAGAGGACTTCCACCGCGTTTTAGACGAAATGGCAACTTTCAAGCCACCTGAGGGTGTGTCCGATGTTGGCACCTTCGAGCTTCGTCCGGAGTTCATCGAAGAGATTGACCCTTACATTGCACATTACAACAAGAATCAGCGCGAGGAGTCCGAGATGGCTTATCGGAAGAAGATGGCCAAGAAGACGGGGAAAACAGTCGAGGAGATCGTTTACGAACCTAAACATCGAGCCGTACCATCAGGCCTTTTTGAGAACTTGGGGCAGTTCACTGGAACCGGCATGTTCTCGCAAATAATCTACTACTCACTGCTGTATCCCCTTGTCGCTCAAAAGTTTACGCCGTCAATACCTGTCACACGTCTGGAAACCTTTCTTCAGGTGGTTCTGCATCTGATCCTCATCGCTATTCTGGAAGATAAGAGCAATGAGCTGGACCCAGCTGGGCAAGTACCCAACTCTTTTGTTCAAATTGCTCTCACAACATTTGCTCGAAGCAACTTCATGCCAGAGGCCAACAATTCTCGAACCATTGTATCACTGTTGAACATGATGGCGACCAATGACGAATTCAAATCAGTTCACCCAAAGATAGCTTTGGTGTTGAGGCGCCTAAAGCAGAAGCGGCCCCAAGCATTCGAGACCTCGTTTGTTCATCTTGGAATCACTGTGGATCGTGTTGATACTGCTTCTCCCGCCAACACATCAGCAGAGGAGGAGCGCGAAAGACGAAAGAAGGCTGCCTTGAGCCGCCAAGCAAAAGTCATGGCGCAGTTCCAGCAACAGCAAAAAAGCTTTCTTGAGACTCAAGGTGGCATTGATTGGGGATCTGACTTGGACGAGGACGACGAAGAAATGGATCAGTCCGAAGATCGAAAACATAATTGGAAATACCCCATGGGAACATGCATATTGTGTCAGGAAGAAGCGGATGACAGAAGACTCTATGGCACATTTGCACTCCTAAACGAGAGCCGTGTACTCCGGCAAACCGACTTCCAAGATCCCGATGTTGTAAGAGAGGCTTCTCAGACACCATGCAGTCTCGATCGATCTGCTGAAGATATTCGGCCATTTGGCATTGCCCACGAGAATCGAAAAATGGTGGAAAAGCTCAACGCGAATGGCGAGACTTTTCTGGCTGAACGACAGACCATTGGCAAAGGATACAAAGCCAATCGCTCAAGACCAGGTCCGGTAGCGAGCAGTTGCGGCCATATGATGCACTATCGTTGCTTCGAGCTGTATTACGAAGCGACAAACCGTCGACACGCTCATCAAATTGCGCGACATCACCCTGAAGACACTCGGCGCAATGAGTTTGTGTGCCCTCTGTGTAAGGCGCTCGGCAACGCATTTCTTCCCATCATATGGAAGGGCCTGGAAGAGTCGTATCCTGGATATCTTCAGCCGCAAAGCCCATTCGAAAATTTCTTGGAAAAGCAAATGGGATCGGCGTACTGGCTTGGTGGAAGCAAAGCGCGAGAAGTGGACGAGCCCGGACTTTCCACCATTTTCACCCCCAGCGTACCGGGAAGCTTGGTTGAGACATTGACCAACCCACAGCCCAGCAGCGAAGCACTATGGGGAAGAGATGATGCGGATGCGCAGTCATCTGTCCTCGGGACACCCGCCAGCTCATCGTTCTCGACTGCTGGCACTCCAGAGCCCAGCAACTCACAGACACCGCCTGCAGCCCACAGTCAGATTGTTGGAGACCTGCTCTCAGCTTATCGGCGCCTCAGAGACACTTTGCGTGTGAACGGGCTACACACCAAGCACATCATTGATAGCAAACGCGGTGGGAGCGATGACCTTTGCTCAAGCGACACCCTGGTTCAGGTGATTGGTTTCACCATTTCGTCCGTAGAGATCCAGCAGCGAGGTATCGAAGCCTTACCTGGCATGACGCTGCTGAGCAAGATTCCGGATCAAGTACTCGTGCACCTGCGAGTCTTGTCAGAGACTGCATCCTCCTACATATCCGTGGGAGCTCGCCACTCTGATTCAGACAACCGCATCGTGACCGAGTTTCGCAAAGATAGTGAGAGACAGCATTGTCAGCTGTTCATGTCACGATATTTCGGAGCTGGTACGCCATATGCTAGGAGACCATTGGATGTATACCCGCCTCTTTTGAGCCTAGACGTGTTTATATTCTTGGTCGAATGTGCCTACGGTCTCGTACCTGCTCACAAGGCAGAGGTTTCCCATCTGCTCCGGCTGTGCTACCTTGCCGAGGTCGTCAAGGTTGTGTATCACATGGGGCGAAATATGCCCGTCAGTATGTGGGTTGGTGGCCTTGCCGGCAGACACACTCAGGATCCGTCCATGACCAACTTCGCCCAGTTTGCCCTCGCAGTTACGCAGACCGCCATGGAGTTTGAGGCTGCCAACGCGACGGAGCCCAGTCACGAAGAAGCGGAAAACAAAGGTTTCCAACAGCCAGGTGTTGATACATTGGAAGGGTGGTATACCTTTGTGAAGAAGTATGCACTGACTTTCTTGCGAAAGAGCGTGTTGTTCTTGTACGTCAAGTATGGGGTCGATTTCAAAAGCTACATCTCTTCAAACCAAGATACAGATGCAGACGAGCTTGACAGATTGACGGAGGCACTCCGAGTACCGACATTTGACGAAATGTGTGCTGCCATGACAGACACAGCAGCTGCCTGTGGCTGGCCAGCGACTACCCGCGCCCTAGTCACAGGATGGGTTAAGCATCAAGTTATGTGGCCTCGAGGGTACGGTGATATGAGCCGTTCATCCCTAGTCAGCCATCCAGGTATTTTTGAATTGGTTGGCCTACCCAAAACATACGATACCTTGATAGAGGCGGCGACGAGAAGAAAATGCCCGACGACGGGTCAAGACCTCACAGACCCTGTCATTTGCCTATTCTGTGGTGAGCTCTTGTGCAGTCAGAGCACCTGTTGCCAAAAATCCGAGACTACTGGCCGGGACACAACCAGGATCGGCGGCGCACAGCAACATATGCGCAAGTAAGTGTCTTTTTAAAGGCGGCGTACTGTCTGAACACTGCCTTGCTTTTGAAGCGATTGCTGACAAAAAAATTTCAGGTGCCAACAAAATATTGGTGTTTATTTGAACGTTCGCAAATGCTCAACGGTCTACCTTTTCCGCCAGTCTGGATCATACACCCCAGCTCCTTACACCGACAAGTATGGCGAGACTGATCCTCAGCTTCGTCACGGAAGACAGTTGTTCCTCAATCAAAAACGGTATGATCTCATGATACGAAATACAGTACTGAATCACGGGGTGCCCAGTGTCATCAGCCGCAGGTTGGAGGCCGAGATCAATAGTGGCGGCTGGGACACCTTGTAGAGGAAGATACAAAAATACAGGGAAGCATTCATAGAAGGCTGAATTCTGGAAATGGGGAGTTGGAGTTCATTCATGGATTACGTATCTTCTAGCTAGCAAACTACCTTCCAACCTGGAATATGGCCATGAAGGCGCGCATATCATGATTGTTCTACTCCGTACAGAAGATATAATTATCTACGGTTCGGGTTACACGAGACAATTACCCGCGTATTAGATGGGCTGCGTGGTGGACACAGTGCGCTCATGTAGTGTTCACACCGTGCATCCGTGCATGCACCACGGGTTGAGACGGGTTGAGACGGGTTGAGGCGGGCCCGACTAGGCCAATCAGACGCAGAGGATGCGACCAGGCGCGTCCCAATCGTGCGTCTTGCGACTTGTCAATCCCAATGGCAAGGGCAGAGAGGGCAAAAAAGGGCAGCGTTTGCATCCAAGCCCAGCTTTCATCACCACTTGCAGTTCTTTTCTTTTTCTTGTCCAGCACAGATCTGTTTTCGCGCAGCATTTTCCCCCTCCCATTCCATTTACCAAGCAAGGCTTTGATTTGCGAAACTTCCTCGAGCAGGGGCTCTGCTCTTATCGGACCATGGGGCGAAGGTCTAGTCGCGCCGCTGCTAGGAAGGCATCCGCAGCACTGGGTATGGATGGGCCTCTCTTTCCTTTTCTTCTCTTCGCCATGCATCTTGCGCCAACCCCGTTCCTCGGCCACATGACCACCTTGAGCGTGCAGAAACTTGCGCGATAGCATTTCACGGGCTCTCCTGAGCCCTACCATCGCTTCCTAACGCTCGTCGTCTTTTTTTTCTGCCGTCTTGTAATATTTGCCCTGGCAACTCGTCCTCTCATCACCCAACCGTGATTTCCAAGATTGCGGCGGCGACATGGCACCGAAAGCGAGGATCCGATTGAGGCTAACACGTGGTTCTAATGCTACAGAGAGCACTCCGAAAGGCTTTGCTGATGTCGAAGATGAGCCTATGCCTGACGTTGGCGCTGGTGACGACGGTTCTGAACATGAAGAGCCACCCGCGCAGGAAGACGGAGATGAGCAAGAAGAGACCAAGATAGACGAGGAGGAGGATGAGGAGGAGGATGATGGAGGAGA
Source organism: Epichloe festucae Fl1 (assembly GCA_003814445.1). Classification (NCBI taxonomy): domain Eukaryota; kingdom Fungi; phylum Ascomycota; class Sordariomycetes; order Hypocreales; family Clavicipitaceae; genus Epichloe; species Epichloe festucae. The sequence goes on along the minus strand of CP031387.1, from coordinate 2,244,214 downwards.
AGCCGAAGCCGAAGCCGAAGCCGAAGCCGAAGCAGAAGCAGAAGCCGCAGCCGAAGCCGAAGCAGAAGCAGAAGCAGAAGCAGAAGACGACACCGCCGCTGCAAAGGACGAAGGGTCGGCCAAAGAACCTAGCCCACCACCACAACCTGTGATTCGAAGAAAGCGGCTGGGTCGGCCACCCAAGAACAAGCCCCCAGACTGGGATCCCATGATCACGGTCACAGAGGACACTCCCCGACGCCGTGGACGAGGAGGCTGGCGAGGTCGCGGTGGACGTAAAGGCGGGCCGGCGGCACCCAAAGCAGAACAAGTCATTGATTCCAAAGGTACTATTGCCGAAATTGTGGATGACGAGTGTGTGCTTCCAGAGGACCCTGAGGGTCAAGCAAAGGTCGACATGTCGGGGAACCTCGAGGGCGGCCGCGAATACCGCTGCCGTACGTTCACCGTCCTAGGAAGAGGAGATCGACTGTACATGTTGTCGACAGAACCTGCGCGTTGTGTCGGTTTCAGAGACAGCTACCTGTTCTTCACAAAACATCGAAAACTACACAAGATTATCGTCGACGATGACGAGAAGAGAGACATGATTGAGCGCGAGATTATCCCGCACTCATACAAGGGCCGATCGATAGGTATAGTCACAGCCCGATCAGTCTTTCGAGAGTTCGGGGCGAGAATCGTTGTCGGTGGCAAGCGCATCATTGATGACTTCAATGTGACCCAGCTCCGCGAAGAGGGTGCTGTGGAGGGCCAACTAGCCGATCCTGACGACCACTTTGTCCCTGGCCAGCCGTACAACAAGAACCAATATGTTGCCTGGCACGGTGCAAGTGCTGTATACCACACGAATGTGCCGACAGTGCCTGTTCCAAACGGGAAGCCGGAGTACAAGAAGCGCAAGGTCAACGTCAATGACACAAATTGGATGCTAGAACACGCCCGAGAAGCGAGGCATGTGACGCAGACCCTGACGTGGTTGATTACTACACAAAACATTTGGATGAGAACTAATCTGGGACTTGTAGTATATTCAATGCTGGTATCAACGCCATTCGAAGATTCAACAATGCTGGAGTATACGATGTGCACACAAATGTGATGCAGTATCCCGCCATGATGCAGCCCACGCGCGTGCGCATAGAGCAGGCAGCTGCCAGTGACGAGGGGGGTTCCAAGGGGAGTGCAAAGTTCCCGCCTGTGCCGCTGAGAATGGCGAGAAACTTTATTGTGATGGACACATACTGCGAGAACGCGCCTAGTAACGGAGCATCTTGGCCTTGCAGCAAGGAAACGTCGGCGGACTTTGTGGCTTCTTTCAACGGGCTGGAAGCCCTTTCGGACGACATCAAGGATCTACTTCCTCCTGAGTGCCGGAAGGCCTTGGACACGGCACTGGAGGCAAACAGCGAGTTCCGGTCAAGATGGGGCACGGAGAAGGAAACCATGTCACGACGAGACCCAGTGATTGACAAGGCCATTGTGCCTTATAGCATGTCATAGCGCGTGGGGACAGGAGGCTGTTGTCGCAAGGAGAAGTTGTTGGCGTGAGAGCTCACATGTACAGTAAAGAAGGCTACAGTAAGGAAGGCTAGGGCAATTGACACGAGCCATGGTTGTTTGGGGTTGAAGGAAGGGGGGTGTTTGGAATCGGGGAAAAAAAGGCGTTTGGCGCGGCAAGGCAGAAATAGTAACATGGCTCGAGGCTTTCTGTCCTCGGTTCAATCGAGGGTTACCCAAGGGCCAAGAGAGAGCCATTCATTTGTCCAGATGTGGTTGGTTGTGCCCATTTTGACGTCCAGCCGCTCCAGGCGTAAAACGTAAAATGGCATGTGATGAATGCAAACAACTTGACACCAACAACATAAAATGTGAGGAACAAAAGGGTTCATTGTTGTCTCGCAGAGCGACGCAGAGCGACGGAGCGTACAACGTAGTAAACGTAGTAGTCCAAGGCTGTGCCGCACTGACCGCCGAACCTTGGACCCGAGCATGCAACAGCACAGCTTCTTCTGGTTGAGGTCCATGCGAAACCAGGAGAGGAGCGTGTTTGACAACATGTGCCTCGATGCTGCGCCTCGATCAGGGATCGGGACTCCAGGGTGTCTTGTTCGCTGCGTGCCACTTCAAAATTGAGGCTCTGCGGAGATCTGTGCATGGAGCACGAATCCTTAAAACATCCACGACGAACGCCGCCCGCGTGTCCTCCCTATTTCCAGAAATTTCCTGCAAAAAAAACAAAAAAAATAAAAATAAAAAAAAGGGACTTTTGGTGGTGCCCCCCGTCTCAGCTTCCTCCGACATCTCGGTATCAAGTTCTCGGCCCCCTCTCTCCGCACGCCACCATGTCGAAACATCCACCGGTGCCGGCTCCCAAGATAGCCTGTTGATCTGTGTCGCTTTCCAGCGTTCACGTCCAACAAATGAAACCGAACAAGATTCACTTCGTTTCCTTCCAACCGGGTGAACGGACACGGACACAGATAGATGCATCCTCCTTGCGAGATGGATCAAATGTTGGGCGGCGTCTCGAGGTCCGTCCAGCCCTCACGAGTCCACGACGGATGAGCGCGACCTGGAACTTCTCCAGGCCAGCTCGAAATTGCTTCACCCCGCTGCTTCTCTTCTCACCTCGATACCCTTGCTTCGGGGCCAAGGAGTATTATCGTCTCAGATGTATCCCCTTTTCGCAAGAAATCCAACCCCCAACATTTACCGTCCACAGAGCACAAATCGGATATAAACAACAAGAATAGCCTCTCTCTTCCATTCTGTCACTCTGGTCTCCCAATCATTTTTTCCTTACTACTTCCACACTTCGTTCCAATTCGTCAGGCTAGTCCTCGTAATTTTAATTCCAACCTTCTCTCTCTCTCTCTCTCTCTCTCTCTCTCTCTTTGAGGACGCTCAGCTGCAGTGCAGGTTGTCCCGCCTCCATTCTACAACTATATACCAGGTTCATCGGACTCAAATCAGGCACAAGCATTCACTATGAAGTCTGTCGCCGTAACTCTGCTCCTGGCCGCCGTGGCCTCTGTTTCTGCCGCTCCCATTGGCACGCCTTCTCGTCGTGGTATGTTTGGGTAACCAACTTCCTTGTCTATTCTCTCGTGGGGGGGGGGGGGGGAGTGATAATCTGGCCTGCTGTAACTGACATTGATATGACGGGGTTGTTCGTCAAGATCTTGCAGGAGGTCTTGCTGATGCCTTCCAGGGGGCCGCTGGCGTGGCTGGTACCGTGGCCGGAGACGTCGTCAATACCCCGTTGGATATGGCCGGCAAGTTGATTGGTGCTCGGGCTGCTGAGGCAGAGGCTGCTGCGGCTCAGAATGATGATGAGGAGGAAGATGAAGATGAAGTCGCTAAGCGAGCTGTTCAAGACGACGATGAAGAGGAAGAGGAAGATGAAGTCGCTAAGCGAGCTGTTCTAGACGACGATGAAGAGGAAGAGGAGGAGGACACCCCCGCCAAGAGAGCTGTCGAGGACGACGAAGAGGAAGAGGAAGAGGAAGAGGACACCCCCGCCAAGAGAGCTGTCGAGGACGACGAAGAGGAAGAGGAAGAGGAAGAGGACACCCCCGCCAAGAGAGCTGTCGAGGACGATGAAGAGGAAGAGGAAGAGGAAGAGGAAGAGCAACAAGATGTTCCCGCCAAGGTCGTCGCCCGCGCTGCCGCCGGAGAGGAATGCGAAGTTGAGGATGATTAAAACACAGAGCAACACCGACAACTCGAGTCTTATCCAACCTGTGATGGTGTGACAAATTTGTCTACCCTGTTCAAGCTCTTTGGCCGCTGGACTATGAACTTTATGCAGCGGCGAGGTGATTACACTTTGCAATATGAATTACAAATTTCTTATTCTTTTTACAATTTTTGAAATTTACCTTTTTTTGACCGCCGCGACGGCCTAGTGTGAGTCTCACGGATGCTCCTATGTGAATGACGGATTGGGTGTTGGATACCTCTGGTTGAGGTTTGAGTGTGTATTCGATGCATCGCGCTGTCATGCGAAATCCTGGTTCTACTCCGCATACTCGCTGGCTTTGGTGTATGAAGAAGTGGTAGAAGTGGGTTTCACGGCCCAAGCATCATCCATTTCTGGCAGGAACACAGCTCAGCTTCCTTCCGCATTATTGCATGCATGCATGCAGGCCGAAAGGTCACGCTTCACTTTTTCGCCGCCCCGCCTTGACGCAAGCTCATGGCTGAGGTGGATGAGTTCATCGACGAACCAGTCAGTCAATCTACACACAGCTCACTGCCCACTGACAACGGGGTTCATGTGAACGTGAAGGAACGTGTATTCCAGGTAATCCTTACTGTATGTACGTACCTGTGTGTAAGCAAGCCCTCCTCGCCACTGGCTGGCCTTCTCTGCGACATGGATGACTGCACCGAATCGACAGCGCGAGGATCCTCGGTACCATGTGTGTCATTCAAAGCCATGTCGCTTTCGCTGCGTTCCTGCTCCCTGAATTGATTTTACAAATCTACTTGAAGGGAACAGGTCCATTGAAAGATGCATGTGTTGGAATGACGATGTGCTTTGGTCGGGGGTGCATGGCAAGCATTGTGTTGGCCAGCGAAGAGTACCAGCCCAGGGGCAATTGAGAATGGCCCAACAAATCAGATGACGGTTTTTGTAATACCACCTGCTCTCCCCCTTGTTGGGAGTTAAGTGCGTTCCGATAACTTCTCTCCCTTCCGACGAGAACAGTTTCAGCTTGATCACACCACGGAAACCTCACCTCATGGCACATTCAGAGTATTCTGTTGAGGACGAAATCTCCAACTTCTTTGCGAAAACGTCCGCCTGTCGCTCAGATTGTGATGCGCGCGCAGAGGAGTTAGTTGGGGGCAGAGCAACCACTATCGGCGTCCAAGGAAACTGCAGCTACACCGTTTATGCTGGGCCATGTCTTGAGTACGTTGTTCAGTTCCGACGAAGTCTTTGCAGCTCGACTTGAGGACCGCTTCACTGGCGAGACATGTGTACGGATGTTACGCTCCAACAGTCTCGTTTGAAGGCTACGTGGGTGACGAGTCGAAAGAGAAGGACCCTCTCTACGTATACGTTATGGACCGAATCAAGGGGGTGACCCATCTAGACTTCATTCTTGCGCATTATTGTCCCGACAATACGCCAGAAAACTTCGCTCGACGCCAGAGACTGATGATAGATGTGGCACGGTAAGAGGTCTAACATCCGATTGATAGGATCACTTCCAGCACTGACTGACCGGTAGGTTCTTTGCTCTTTCATGGAAAGCTCCACAGCCAGTGAACCAAACTTATATCTCAAAGGTTAGAGAGAAATTCGAAAGAGAACTGCGCATGCTACTTGACGCCCTTCCGGTTCGGCTGCACCACATTATCCGGAAGTGTATTGACGCATTGGATGCCATATTTTCACTGCCAATGGTGCTTCTCCACAAATATTTCAGCAGCTGCAATATCCTTGTCGACGAGGTGACCTGCCACTTAATGGGAGTGATTGACTGGGCTGAGGCGGAGATTTGTCCCTTCGGCCTGAACCTCCACTGCCTTCAGAGTTTGACTGGGAAACTGCACCTTCGGGATGGCTGGATGCGATATGACGACTACGATAGCTTGAACAATGTCTTTTGGACAACATTTGTCGATGAAGTCGGCGGCTTGACGAATGAGTGCATCGAAACCATCCGACTAGCAAGGATCACTGGTTTGTTGCTGTCAAGAGGCTTTACTAGCCGCCTTGCAAATGAGCCTGAGCCCATACCCATCGGAGACGACGAACGTGGACGCTACAACATGTTATCGCTGGATGGGTTCCTGTTTAACCCTGCAACAAAGTTTGAAAGCATCGATTAGACCTATCACTGGGGTGATAAGTTGTCCATGGCGAAAACAGTGGCATGTATGAAGCCTAACATGAACAAACATTCAATATAAAGTGATAGATAGGAATGAAACAGGTGTGACGAAGCTCTTGAGGGCGAGTCAGAGCACACCCGCCTCAGTAAGAGCAGACTTAAGGTCATCGACGTTGTCCAGCTTCGGAAGAGGCTTTCCAACATGACCGTTCCCTGGTCTAGAATAAGCTCTGACATTGACTGGGTCGTTACACTCGCCGAGAACCTGGAGGCCGATGAGACAGACCCCCGGGACCACTAATTCAACCCCTACACAAAATTAGCGCACCCCATCAACTACATACACGAGGCGGAGTGCATAATGTATAAAATCGGTTTCAAGCCCCCGACATGTTGCTTGTGGAGAACCGATTGCTCCTCCTCCCTCTATTACTGCGCAAAGACGAGCTCGTCGGTAGCTACGCACGGTTTGCAAATTCAAATGAAGCGAAAACAGCCGACATCGTCTCCACGCCGGGTTCATCACACGAGGGAACTCCCGGCATGGTACCGTCGCTTAGTCATTATCACCATCATAGAAGACCGTGACATAGAACCCTACGACTTTGACGAAGACATCTCAGAACTAGGAGAGGGTGAAGGCGACAGTGACCGGGATAGTCTGGGTGTTGCATGCGAATGTGGGAGCGAGGATGAATGCGAATGCGGGAGCGAGGATGAATGCGAATGCGGGAGCGAGGATGAATGCGAATGCGACCCCTTGGACGAGGACGAGGACGACGAGGAATCAGAACATTCGTACACGGGGTCAGATGCTGATTACTACTATGAGCTAAAGGAGCAACGCACAGACCGGAAGATGGAGTTGCGAAATGAAAAGAGACGCCTGCAAGAAGACAGAACTTTCACACGGGAGCTTGAGAGCCGCAACGAACAAGAAGTGCACGCAGCCTATGAAGCCATGCTGGAGGCTCAGAAAAGGAGGGACTGCCCTCGCCGTCGCCTGGAGTCTATCGCTGGCAAAACTTTTTACCTATATTCCGTGGATCATGTCGACCATTGCTACAACTATGACCTCTACCCCTCAAAGTATGTCGAGTTTTATCACATCAACGCTGATGATGGTGAAGTTGGGAATCCCCCAGACCAAAATGCCAAAATCACTGGTCATGCTTATATGAATGTCAGTTCGGGGTGCAGTTTTGTACCTTTCTGTCCTCCCAAAAGTGCTGGCAGCCAGGGGATACGATTGAAAGTTCACGGCTCAGATGATGAGCCTGCTTTTCAGTTCATCAGCGACAAGTACTTGATCATGACTGTTGGAGCGGATTCGGAAATGACTCGAAAAGACATTCGCGAGTCCGAGCCTGCAGACGTGCCGGATGCTTTCAAGTTTGCGGGCATTCACATGGATTTCGAGGAGCGCAAGCAGCAAATGCGACGGAACATGGAGGAAAGGCGATCTAGAAGACCGCCATCCCCTCCATCGCCACGCGAAACCTTTTTCGAGAGGTGTCATCCGATGGGAGCGTGGAAGTCGGGATGGCCATGAATTAATAGTGCCTACATAGGTTGAGTGCGGCCTCAGCGCCTGCTGTCCAAAACAGATTTGCACATACAACCGGTATTGATACATGCCCGCGATTTTTTTTTCAGTGTCCAGGAATGATGTTCACCTGGCAAGAATGGCCCCACCCACCAGGTTGTCAACACTAGTAGTACTCCGTATTAGGTGGAGACAGATGTTGTAGCAATGGATATCGGCTTCTCACACAGCCCCCCCCCCGGTTGCTCTATTCTGCGAAAGGACTTTAACAAAAGCCTCCCGTCCCTTGTGAGCAAGAATTCTTCGATATCGGGTATGATCTCCTGCACGGATGATCGGACGTTGATACTGATGACTCACTGACAGTGAGGCTCGTTAGAAGGCCATTGACATCTCTACGAGTTGCTTCCAACATGCCAATGAAATGAGCCAATGAGCCAACCACTCCGCGGCGTCCCGATCAAGCCGTCATGATGATCCGTGGTGCGTGCTTCCTGCACAATGTTGTAATAAATGATCATGCGGCAAAGGTGCACCAGCGCGAGCTCTCCACATCAGAACCAGAAACATGGCGCCCAGACAAGCTCGCTCACGAGAATTGGCAGTAGCCCCCTCATTGTCTCCAAATTTCCACCACCACGGACCGCCTCTTCTTCGACTTCCACGACGTCGCCTTTCTGGCGGTCTGGCCACTAGCTGCATTGCCATGGCGGTGATCCACTTCATTCCTGTCCTTTTGCTTCTCCAGAGCCGCGACCCCATCCCAACAACAACAACAACAAGTACACTATATAGTGTAGACCGATGTGGTTCATCAAGCTCAAAAAAAAAAAAAAAAAAGCCCCGCAAGACCCCGAAACTGAATTTCAAAGAATTCAATCCGAGCTTGCACTGGGACCAAGGTGGAAAAGGGGGACCACGATCTTTACCCAGGGTGGATTAAGCCCGGGTTTCCCTCCATGACGGAGAAGTACGGAGGACACACGACGCAGGCCCGTATTCCACTCTCGCAGGATGAAGAGATGTCTGCTTCATTCATTCACGGACATCTTTGCTATGGACGGGATGCGCCATGTAAGCTCTCTAGATTTCTCTTCAGCTTGCTTGCAGAGACTCCTAATGGTCAGCCTGTCAAGACCTACGATGAAGCAAAGGAGTAAAGGATAATCATATTAATAATAACTCGCATTCCCAAAACACGTCTTGCGTTGTTGTCATGGCTGGGGTGCAAAATTCATTTCCCCTCGCAGAGTTACGGAGTATGTATGTACATGTACACTTGGCGTTGCTGCAGTAGCTGTGGATCAAAGACTTTGCCAGCTTGTGACAGCTAATTGGTTCGATGATCTGCACCCCATGTGACCAAGTTGGAGCTAACTGCCATGCAGAATCATCTAGAGGCGAAACCCTCCCACATAATCCGTACATAATTGAAGTTAGTTCAATTGCTACGGATTCGGAGTACTGTTCACCTATTCAAGCAGTCTGCCGACAAGTCGTCGCTGTTGACGTGTGCCGGCTGGAACAACATCGTGATTGTACTGTCAGAAGGACCAGGCTGATTGTCCCACACGTGTAAATTAAATTAATAGAACCCCTAGAACGGGAGGCGGCATGCATGCGACGACCCCGGATCTTATGAGATTTGGTCCCACCGTAATCCGTACGAAGGACTGTCATTCTTCACATCCAAACAAACGCTTGCACTCTCATCAAGGGCAGAAATAGAAGTCTGTTGCTGCAGAAGAACTTGGGGCTGCCTCGACGAGCCGGCTTTTCCCTTGTTGGCACAGCGAGTGCATTAGTACATAGGTTGTGCATCTGTCGTCATGCGCTGTCCGCACGGAGCAAATGACCATGACGATCAGTGTACAGCTATTATTGACGCAGCTGGCTGGACCCGGTTCTTCACGCGCTGTTGTACGGAGTATTACTGGATCAACAAACCTACAAACCTGGTGATACTGCCATTATGTGGTTTGTACGGAGTACCAGCGAAAGCTCTTTATTGTTAGTGCCACGAGGCCCAGAGTGCCAGATTGCCCTCCAGGGGCTGACACATACTTCTCCGTTGTAGTTTCCACCAATGCAGTGGGTGATTGACTCGCGAACTTTCTTCCATCTCCATAATAGCCTTTGGTGGTCTCGTTCTCGAACGATGCAATGGCTGGGACGGCAGGGGACCGAGGATGCGAAGTCAGCGCTTTGTTGGTATGTTGGCGTGTTGGCATCGGAAATGGGGACCAGCCTTTCTGCATAAAATGATGCTGTACTCCGTACAATGATGCTGTATGTACTCCGTAATTCGTAACTCCGTACGGAGTTTTTCAAGTGGGCTCCAGTGCTTTCTCTCACCTCGTCCAAAAGCTGCCCACCCATCCCCAATTATCCCACCCAGTGGGCCGTATTCGGCCTCGAAGAGTTTCTCGACAATGCTGGTCCCTTGTTAGTGTTCAACAAGCCCGCCATTGAGAAAGAGGACAGTGGCTCAAGCACCAGCACCTTTGGGAAGGCAAGTTTTGCTCACCCACAGACGCAACTCTAGGCAAACACGCCGAGGTCGCAGTCGGACAGTACTCACAGTAGTACTCCCTAACACTCTGTGGCCTGGTGGTGGTGGCTAATACGGCGAGGCGTTCAAAGTGTCAAGTGCTAATATAATAACGAGAGGTCGGTCAAGTGGTGTGTCAGTGTGTCTTGCAATCTTGTTCCAGGCGCCTGGCTGTGCTGGCTGTGCTGGCTGTGCTGGCTGTGCTGGCTGTGCTGGGTTGTTCGATGTGCTGATCAGCCAGTGCGAGCGCTCCAATGGGGTGTGGCAACACAAATTTTCTCTTGATGTGGAGTGACGGAGTGACGGAGTGACACCCGCTGGAGCACCAACGCGCGCTGTGGCAAAAAAGTCTGACTGGAAGCTCGGTTGGCTCCTGCACACCACACACAACCTTTGTTGAGGATAGCAAGTGCACCACCAGGCGGCATGTACATCCCGAATCAAGGGTTTTGTGGAATGTGTTCAGGGAAAGTTGGCAAGTGCGTACAACTACGGAGTACGTCCGTACGTATTACGTCCGAGGTTGGCAGGAGGCGACATTGAATCCTCCTCATGGCATCCTGGCACCTGGTTTGCATGTTCAACAACTTTGGGCTGGGGGGAGCCAGACTGTCCGAATACCTGTCAACGTCCCCGTCAGAGGCGACCCACCCCTGAGCCCGTACCTTATGTAGGTGAGCATTATGCCCGCTGACGCACCCCCGGCAGCACTTGCGCTCACAACACCCTTGCCTTCCTGCCTTCCTTCCACGCCTTCAGCTGCCCGCTAGAGACCTGCACCAATCGGCACCAATCAGCACCAATCAGCACCAACGGCCGGTAGGCTTGGTGGAGCATGTCCCATTTTGCGCCAAATATGTACGCGCATCAGCCTAGCAGAAAGAAGCCAAAAGGTGGCGCCTGTGGGTTGGCCAAGCAAAAGAGAAGACGGGAAGGGGCATCATGGCTCAGAAGTACGGAGTATGGCCAGTCAGGGCGCAGCGACAGGACCCATCACAAATGAAATTGAGAGGCATGAGGGAAAAAAAAATATCCCCCAAAAAAACCAGAGCAACCTACCACGGTACATCGACGGCCAACCGTATCGCACAGCACGGACATGTATCCGCCAGGTGCCATCAACGAAGCCATCCCGGCTGTGCCGCCCGTAGCGTTTCTTCGAAGTCGTCCACCGTCACTCACTCCAGTCACATTCGAGTTTCTTGGGGCCCTGTCGTGCTCTTGGCTGGCAGGCACAGGCAAAGTACTCCACCATCCACGTACACAACCAACCCTCAGGAGGGACTGGGGCCAGTTTCCCGCACACCTGGGAACCACCACCACCAGGGTCAACACATCTTAGCACACCCCATTCTCTCTTTTCCTTCTCATCAACCTCTTTTCCTCTGGGCTCCTCCTCAATTTCCTCTACTCCCGCCCTTCTCCTCTACGATTCCTCGAATCCGCCGATACTGCGACAACTTTCGTCACGAACCCCGTCACCGTTCGTCGACCCTCGGATTCAGGTCTCTCGGTTCCATCAGCCTTCCCACTTCGCTGTGTAGGCTGCTGTCTTTCGAGTACCCAACGATTGTCTGAAGTGGCCAGTTGACTCTCGGCTGCAACCCAGCACTCCCAGGGCTCATCACTCTTCTTATTCTTTGGGATAAATCATCGAACCTGAGGTTAGTTACATGGGAAGTTGCACGTTCCTGTCGGCTGCGAGAATTGCACACGGTGTTTGGATCAAGGTTTATGCTCCTCAAGGCCAATGCGTCTAGGTGTTGTGTCTTGCGTGTGAACCACTCTAGAAACTGCCAAGATGACTGTGGTCTAATGCATTGAGGCGTAAGTCGAATGGTCGCTTCAGTCTTTCATGGATTGGGCTCGGCGTTTGTTCGACATCTTCAAAAACATACGTCTGCATTGCATCCACACATCCCGTGCATTCGTCAAAAGCACTTCTCGCATCGATTACGCATGAAAGCAAAGACTAACTCGGAGCTAGACAATTTTCTCGCTTCAACTTTGTCGGTCGGACTCGTGGGTTCGCGTCACCAGCTACGCTTTGTCGCATGTGTTGAATCTTGCCCAACTTCTTCCATTTGTCATTTGATCAGAATACGGTCAACAAACATCATTTCACGCATCAAACTCACGACCATTCTTCCCATTATCACCGTCCGAAGTGCATTGTCATCGAATACGAAGATAGTGAGCAAGCATTAATGGCTAGACGGACCTGATACCGGAAAAGTTTTAGTTTTCTTTTCTTTCTTTTCTTGTCTCTCCCAACAACATATTCGCCTGAACCGCCAGCTCAGAGTCAACACAACTTGGGCCTTGTTGTGGATCATTCTCGCAGTTGCGTCTGCCACAATTGGCCTGTCCGACCAAGGTCTCTACTGATCTTAGTCGGATCCACGTTCCAAAACCGCTATCATGCCGGGTGGTGTGTGCGCCGTCCTCGACTATGAGGTTGACATGATGGCTGAGTATGTTTCTGAGATGGCTGTTCGCGTCGTGACCCCTGATGGGGCGGTCACTTCTGCGTTTCGCAAGTTCGTTACTCAGATTCTTACCTCGACTCGTCTTCCCAGCACCACGATTCTCTTGGGCATGAACTACTTGGCCAAGAGAATCAACGCGATGAGGGGACAAGGCCCTTGCAAAGCATCCGAGGGCCAAGTTTGGCGGTATCTTACTGTTTCTCTCTTACTGGGCAGCAAGTTTTTGGATGACAACACTTTTCAAAATCGGTCTTGGTCCGAAGTCAGTGGCATTGCTGTTACAGAGCTCAACTCGTTGGAATTCGAGTGGGTTCAAGCCATGAGCTGGAGACTGTACGTGAATCTGGACCTCAGCAAGGACTACCAGGCTTGGCTTGAGAATTGGCGCGAATGGCAGCAGATGAAGAAGCGACAAGCAGCACAAGCCAGTCGTGATAGACTGGCTACCCTGGCACCCGCCATCGACACAGACCTGGCACGGCACAGTGACAAACGCCAGTCACCACACTCGCGTTATTTGCAGGAACAGGTGGCCGAGTACGAGCGTTATCAGGCTATGAAAGGCCAACAACATGCCTACCGAGCTCGTGATGCTGCTTGGGCTCATAACCCGTGGAGTGCGCCTCTCACCCCTCCAGACTCGGGCTACGGCACTCCTGAATATGCCATGTCCGCACCATCGAGCAACGCCCGCTATAATGAGTGGTTTGCGCAGGCTACTGCTCAATACAGCGGCCGTTATCCTCAACCTGCTGTTCAGAACACTCTCTGCCAACACCGCCAGACACCCTACGCTCCGCAATACGCGTATAATCATGGCTCATGGGATCATGGCGTTGCTGGATGCGATGGCACTGGTTGTGTGGCACCCATGAAACAACCTCCTTACTTCATGTCCCACGGATACGGCCAGCCCGTGGTGGGCTAAACGGACATTGCTTGCCTTTTTTGTTACTGTGCAGCTGCGGCGATGGCAGTTCTTGCATCTATCCCCCGAATATCAGTTTCATGGGGGCATGGATGATGAGAGAAAACCCTGCAAAGACCATGAATTTTTTTTATACGTTTCTTGAGAACGAGATTTCTTTTCTTCAATTTTCATTCAGATACCCCGGCACGACAAAAGACACAACAAGGTGATGTGATCAGCTTGCGGTATATCATTTTTTTATTACGATTGTTTTTGGGAGTTGGTCTGGAGGACTAGGCTCGAGCTATGCACACCCGCCCGAGGTTGATCACTTCTAATCTCGGGCCCACGTGTGATGAAATCACTGCGGTTTCTAGCTCAACCTCTCTCTTCATCAGTACACGCTATTAATCGGCACATTCGGCGTTTGGTTTTGGCAACAACACGTTACGGGACACGAGTCCCTATAGATCATACATCTTCGCAGCTTGTTGGGTGTGGAGCGAACTGTTATGGTTTTGATGGGGATGCTGAATATTTCCCTATCAGTACCACGACTGGTGGAGATGCCTCGGACAGAAGGCCTCCAAGATGTGCTTAACACAGCACTTCTCGCACAACCTATACTTTGATGTGGCATACAAGTTCCGGTGATAAACATGGTATGCATTGCGCGAAAGCCACGTGTTGCTTTTCTTTTCTTTTTCCGATTTCCATTTGTTTATCAATTTGGGAGCATGAATGCATTCGTCAGCAGACAACGATAATCCGAAGTCAACTACCCTGACATCGCGTCTTCGCTTTGGCGTGAACTTATTCTTTAGCTTGCTGGACTGCTGTGGCAATTATGGCGCCTTCACGATGCAGCACGAGGCAATTCAAAAGTTTGTATTTTCGAAACAGTATATATTTGCATCATGCGTTTCGACCGAAGGAATTAGGACGGCGAGGGATTACAATTTGACATTTCTTTATGAGACGATTCATGCATCGCGTTTAGCGGGGACAACGGAATTTTTTTTTTTTTGGGGGGGGGGAACAGGTCGGTTAGTGCATCTTATTGCGCTTGGGGGGTACTCGGTCTTATTTTACGCCTTTCTATTCCACTCGCGTCATCCATCGGCCTGGGAGCTTGAAAACTCGTCGACTTGTGCGTTGGTTCTCACCCGCCCAGTCGACCAAGCACACCTCCGCATGGTTGACATTATATTGATGACATTAGACGTGTTTTCTGATTTCCCTTATCTTTCTTTCTCTTTTTTCCCCTTTCGTTGGCTGGCATTTAGTGGACATGGGCCGGATGTTTTTGTTATTTTTCTCTTCTTTACTCCCCTCTCTATTTCTAGAGACGGATTGCGGATGGATCGTGTGTCAAGGTTTTAGATGAGGACACTGTATGATGCTGGATCATTCACGATTGAACCACATTAGTTGATTTCCATTCATGACTCGAACAGCAGTCGACTCGGGACAGTATTTTGTGACCTGAATTGTTCTTGGCTTGCGGGGTGGATGGTCACTCACTTGGGTAGACCGGTTGTAGGAGTTGATACTTGGTTCTTATCCGAAGCAGTTGATTCAAAAAGCGATGGGCGTGAGATTGCCGCGAATGCTCCCAAACTGCGCAAAGTTTCGTCGGGATAGTCGGAGAGATGAAGACAAGCACCTAGGACCACCTCAACTCGGTAAAGAGTATGTTTTTTTTTAAAGAAACAAGAATCAAAAAAACAAATTGTCGCTAGTCAACCCTGGTGTGAATAATGGGAAAGAACTGGTTCCTATCAACTACTTAATCAACTACTCACTAATAACTTCGTACAATACACCCCCTGAATTATTTTACAAATCTACATAACAGGGGTAATTATTAAGCTAATTAGATATTATCTAGGAAATAAAGGAGATAGGGGCTAGGACTAGCAGGTACCTTAAATTATAGATAATTTATATAAAGAGTACTATATCTTTTTATAGCGCTTTATACCCTATATATTTCCCTTATAGCTCTCTAAAATAATATAGGGGCTACAGTGCACTTACGCTGTTAGAGAGGAACGAATAACTAGGGCATGTAGATTTGTAAAATAATTCAGGGGGTGTATTGTACACCCGGCGGGTCAGGGATGTGATGTTTGTCTCTCCACTGTCGGCTAATTGTCGGGGAAAATGGTCGACGTCTCTGAATTCGAATTGACGCTAAACCCACCCTGACAGCTGGAAGAAGTGGACGCTGGGCTCTTGCAGGAGCTCGGAACTCATCTACACTAGTTAAACAATTTGTTGGTGACTTCTCTACAGAAAGGAGTGAATTCGGTTTTATGTGTTTCACATAGGAGAAGAATAAAACCACCCGAATTCCGGCAGCCACTTTCTAAACACGACGGCTTCCTCTCACTGGAGCGGCGCGTACAATCTCAATTTGTGAAAGAAAAAAAAAGCGCCCTGTGCCGAGCCGATTTGCGCTTGACGCCGCCATGTCCAATCGTTTCGTGTCCGGAGGCACGATAGGACCTCCCGGCGACCAGGCCATCCCGCAGGACGACTCTCAGCCAGCCCGGCCGCACATGGCCGATACAACGACGGAATGGGCGGCGGTCCAGCAAGAGCTGGAGAATGCTCGGAAGGCGAGGGCCGAGCAGAGGGTCAAGGCGGCGTCGGGGGAGGAGAGGAGCTTATATGATGTTTTGCAAGCGAATAAAGGTTTGTCTTGTCACTTTCTTGTTCCTTTTGTGGTTGTGTCTCCCCCCCCCCCCCCCCTTTTATTTTTATACCATGTTTGTTTACTTATGGAGAGCCCTGTTTGTTTTATTCTTCTTTTGTCGTGGACGGGACGCGGTTTAATGGGAAATTGGGGATACTGTAGCCCCCCCCCCCCCTCCTCCCCTTTTTTTAAAAAATAAATAAATAATAATAATGGGGTTTTCTGGGTGGCCGGAACCAGAGCTAATGTGCTATTTATAGCTGCCAAACAAGCTGCGTTTGAGGAACAAAATAGGATCAAGAACCAGTTTCGAGCACTGGACGAAGACGAGATTGACTTCCTGGACGAGGTCAAGGCCGCGAAGAGGATGGAGGAGGAGAGAGTGAGGAGGGAGACGGAGGACGGGCTGAGGGCGTTCCGGGAGCAGCAGAGGAGGAGCAGCGGGGGGGGGGAAGGGGCAGAGGGAAGTGGTGGATTAGGGCTTGTAGATCAGATAGCTGGCGGGGAATGGAGCGCGGGGAGAAAGAGGAAGAGGGGGAGGGGGAGGGAGAAGATGGGATTGGTGAAGAGGAAGGCTGGGGAGGATGAGAAGAGGAAGTCTGATGGGGATGACGCTGACGAGGACGGCGGGACTGCGGCGGAGTCTGGTGAGGAGAGGAAGAAGACTGAGGTCGTGGACAACGGGGGAGTTGGTTCAATAGCTCGGGGAACGGTGGGAACGGGATCGAAGCTGAAAAGCGTGGGACTAGTAAGCTATGGGTCGGATGACAGCAATGATGAGTAACAATAAGCGGTCTGGTAACGAAGGAATGAACGTACGGGACACGGAATCATTGACAGAAGGGAACGGGGACGTAGGTCTGGGATGGTTCGTGATATACATTGAGTAGATGATGTCTGCAGAATGACCCGTTTCTAAGCTAACCCTTACCTCCTCCATCTAGATATCTTCCAAAACATGTACACGGGGCCGCCCCTTTTCTTCTTCACGTTTGTATTACCTCCAGAAAGAAGCATAATATACAGAAAAATAATAGTACAGTCGCATCTAAGCGCTTTGGGAAAAAAAAAGGGGGGGGGTGATTCTTCCCCTCCCATTCTATTGTATAGATAGAAGGGGGGTTACTCCTTATTCATCATCCAGATTGCCGACATTAGGACCCCTAGGTTTCCTCCTGAATGAGCTGGCGCCCCATCGCCACATACTCCTCAGACTGCCCTTGATCCAGCCCTCTACCTCTTCCTCAGGGACAGCTATTTTGGCAGCACGCGCCTCGTCCTCGGGGATGATTTCGAAGCGGCGCATGCGCTGGGCGATGCGGGGGTCAATCACCATGCTAGACGTCCAGATTCGCTCCTTGGGCGGTTCTGCAGCAGCTTTCGTCTTTTCTTCCTCGGTCTTGGGCTCTTCCTCTTTCCACACGCTCTTGGGCCAGTCCCGCTCTTCTTGCTCCAGGGCATGCTGTTGCTCGTATTGACCATCGGCTTCGCGCCAGTCCCGAGCGGCGGCGAAGCAGACGGCCGCTACCTCGCGGCCAATATCGTCGGCGAGATAGCGGCGGTTGAGGAAACGTCCGAGGCGAACAAGTGTCTGCGTGAAGCCAAGACGGTGCGGGAATGGAATGGCGGTCGAGGGGGAGAATTCGGCGGGGATACGCGGTGGGAGAGCGGCAGATTCATAGTCATTGGGAGTGTTGTGTGGGCGAGGCTGGGGTGGTCTTGACGGCTTCTCTTCCTTCTTCTCCTCGGGCTTCTTGTCCTCTTCGGGCTTTGCTTCGGTTTTGTCGTCAGCGGTGGCCGTGGCAGACGGTGGTGTTTCTGGGTCTGATGTGGTTTCCACGGCGGGCTTAGGGGCGGGCTCCGGCAGAGGAGGTGCATCCAAGGGGCCGAGCCAGCCCTCGTGCACACCTCGCACGTATTCTTTCCACGCGTGACGACCGATGACAATGTCACCTTTGATGCCCTCGTACTCCTTCACGCCCATTCTCTTTCTCAAATCCTCGACGATGGAGTCGTCCGTCTGAGGGACCTGCTCTCCCGGGCGCTCATCTGCCAGCCTAGATCTGCGAATCTTCTCGGCCACGGCAGCTCTCACATCGCCTTGTTGCCTGCCCTGTATAAAATCCCAGTCCAGGCCGGACGCTGCGAGAACCGGTTTGACGTATTCGATGAAATGGTCTTGCGCCACACGCAAACCGTCACCAGGCGGAGCCTCCAGGTACACGGTCAGCTTTCGGGGAAGGGCATTGGCAGGGCCGATGAGCTCTCGGGACAAAGGTTCCACGGCGCGGCGCCATTTTGCCGTAGCGCGGTTCTTCTCGCGCTTATCATAGATTATGGCGGCGGTGAAGGCTCCGGTGACGGCCCAGAAAATCATCCAGTTTCGGGAAGGGAGCTTGCGAGGCAGAGCAGGGAGACCGAGCATTTTCAGGGCCGGATTACGAGGCTTCGGGGGTGTCGTGGTCGAGGCAACGGGACTGGGAGTGGTGCTGGCTGCGCCAGCGCTCGCTGGGGGCGTCGAGGAATCTGACATGATGGCGACACCGAGATCTGGTCAAGATCAAGGGGAAACAATGAGAGGAAACAAGGTAGAACAACAGGCTCGTGGCGCTTGCAATGCGCGCGCCGCCGATATAGAGTCGAGTTGCTGGCCGTGGCCCTGGATGGATACGGGGAAAAAAATAGGCGCGATAAGAAATTGATAAGAAATTGAGGCTCTGATAAGATAAGGGCCAGCCACAGCCACATTAGGGGGGTGCTGGCTGCTGCTGTTGGATGGGTCGGCTGGCCCAACCAAGCAGCCAAGGCGACCCCCCCCTTCCAGGCGACCCCCCCCTTCCTCCCCCTGTGGTATTGGCGCCATCACCGCCATCCACTTGTTGGACACCACCTCCTCTGTTTCATCCCCTCTCTACACATACAGCCCGGCATCGTCGTGGTCACTCTTTGATTGACTTATTGTCTGCTTGACTGCATCAGATCTCACATCCAAGATGGATCCCAACGGCAATCGGTTACATCTGAACTTTGGCAACAATGACCACCTGCCAGCAAACGACCGAACGTACCCCACGACGCCGTCTACCTTCCCGCAACCCGTCTTCCCCCCCCCCAACGCACAACAACAACAGCAGCAGCAGCAGCAGCAGCAGCCGCCGCAGCAGCAGGCCCAAGGTGGACTCCAGCCGCAACAACAGCAGCAACCTTATGGTGCTGCTGGCTACACTCCTCAGGGTTACTTTGCGCCGCCTGGGGTCGCATATCCTGCTGCGTATCCTACCCAGGCAGTCAATAACGACTTTGCCCACGCTCAGAACGGCTATTACCAAGCCCGCTCCAACACTCCGGGTACCAACGATCCTAACACCGGTCTTGCCCACCAATTTTCTCATCAGAATCTAGGCGGTGCCACGCGGGCTGCTCCTCGAGGACCTCCGTCCTCTCAGCGTCCGCGAACGGCTGGTAGTCAATCCGGCGGTTATGCCAAATACTCCAACGCACCTCCATTGCCCACGCAGGGCGCACCAGCTGGGAACGAGTTTCAGGCCGCCCCGGAAAGAAACCCCGATCGCTATGGCCCCAACGCCAACAGCAATCAGAAGAAGTGCTCGCAGCTGGCTGCCGACTTCTTCAAGGACAGTGTCAAGAGAGCGCGTGAGCGAAACCAGAGGTATGGTCTTTTTCTACATTCGTCTCATCCTGTCATCATGACAATTTTATTCTGCGATAACAAAATCTCATTCATGTATCAATTGCTTCCTTTCACTGACATAATCACCCCTCAAACAGACAAAGCGAGCTCGAGCAGAAACTTCAAGACCCCTCACAGAGTGCCGCCAGGAAAGAGCAGTTGTGGTCAACAGCTGGTCGTAAGGAGGGCCAATATCTGCGATTCTTGCGAACAAAAGACAAGCCCGAGAACTACAACACTGTTAAAATCATTGGCAAAGGTGCATTTGGCGAAGTGAAGCTGGTTCAAAAGAGGGGCGATGGCAAAGTTTATGCCATGAAATCTCTGATCAAGACGGAAATGTTTAAAAAGGATCAGCTGGCGCACGTCCGATCTGAGCGTGACATCTTGGCCGAGTCAGACAGTCCGTGGGTTGTCAAGCTTTACACTACATTCCAGGATGCTTATTTCCTGTACATGTTGATGGAGTTTTTGCCAGGAGGCGACTTGATGACTATGCTCATCAAGTACGAGATCTTTTCGGAAGATATAACCCGATTTTACATTGCCGAAATTGTCCTGGCTATCGAAGCTGTTCATAAGCTTGGCTTTATCCATCGGTTCGTACTAGGCCTCGAATCGTGCTCCCCTTTGGCCTTTCTGTGATTTGCCCCGCTGACACCAGACAGTGATATCAAACCTGACAACATTCTGCTGGACCGAGGTGGTCACGTCAAGTTGACCGACTTTGGTCTTTCTACCGGCTTTCATCGTCTTCACGACAATAACTACTACCAGCAGCTGTTACAGGGTCGCTCCAATCGACCTCGTGATAGAAGCTCTGTGGCCATTGATCAGATTAACCTGACCGTCAGCAACCGTTCGCAGATCAATGACTGGAGGCGGTCAAGAAGGCTCATGGCCTACTCCACCGTTGGTACCCCGGATTACATTGCCCCCGAGATCTTCACCGGCCACGGCTACTCATTTGACTGTGATTGGTGGTCCCTCGGCACCATCATGTTTGAATGTTTGGTAGGCTGGCCGCCGTTCTGCGCCGAGGATAGCCATGATACCTATCGCAAGATTGTCAACTGGAGACAGACTCTGTACTTCCCAGACGACATCACGCTGGGTGTGGAGGCTGAGAACTTGATTAGGAGGTGAGCTAAGCATTCATCCTTCGGAGGACGTCATAACGCCATGGCCGATTGCTAATGTGATGTTCCAGCATGGTTTGCAATACGGAGAACCGCCTCGGCCGCGGAGGCGCTCATGAGCTCAAGAGCCACCCCTTCTTCCGCGGTGTCGAGTTTGACAGCCTGCGTCGCATCCGAGCGCCATTTGAGCCTCGCCTGACGTCCAACATTGACACGACGTACTTCCCTACCGACGAGATTGACCAGACTGACAACGCCACCGTCTTAAAGGCACAGGCGCTGCAGCATGGCCGCCCGGCTGAAGAGTCGCCAGAGATGAGCTTGCCATTCATTGGCTACACCTTCAAGCGATTCGATAACAACTTTCGATAGGTGGTATTCAGGGGTCATCTGATCTGAGAGCGCTTGACATTCCGCGTTTTGGCATCATGACAAACGAGCAGAGAAAGATTCTAGTAAGTAGAGAAGGGGGGGATAAGGTGCAACGTGTGAAGGAAAGGAGAGACCCTAGGCTTCTAAGAAAAAGCTTGGCGAAATCTGTAGTGTGGGAAAATCATCTATGCATGAATATGCCGTATTAATCCAATCAACACAAGTTGCCATGTACAAGCAGAAACTCGCTGTGACGGTGACCTTTGGATCTTGAGTTCAGGTAAGAGGGGAGTTGTCTATATATAGGGACCGTGTAACCTGATGGTCCAGCCCATATCTCGACAGAAAGCCAGATCTAGTGTCAGACAGGTGGGGGACAAGATAGTCAGTCAAGCCTGCCTTTTTGCAGAATGCAACCATGATGCGAAGAGGATCAAGAGTCTGTCTACACTGTAGTACACAAGTCTGCTATTGTAGAAAAGGGGTATATATATATATATATGCCGAGCCCATGCCCTGACAGTTGACGGAGGAGAGAAAGGAAAGATGGAGAAGAAAAGAAGAAGAAGAAGAAGAAGAAGAAGAAGAAGAAGAAGAAGAAGAAGAAGAAGAAGAAGAAGAAGAAGAAGAAGAAGAAGAAGAAGAAGAAGAAGAAGAAGAAGAAGAAGAAGAAGAAGAAGAAGAAGAAGAAGAAGAAGAAATAAGGTTGTTGGTAACATTGCTCGTGATTGATCAAAATCATTTCCTGGCCGCCAACCCCGGCGCAGCATTAAACCTCTCCTCTCTCTCCGTCATGAACATGACCTGTATCCAAAATTCCTTGGCATCCGGGTCCCAGAAGCAGAACTGCCTCTCCTCCCTCTTGTCCAGCTCCCTGGCAGGGATCTTGAAGCCGACCGTCTCATACGGGTCGGCGGCAACGAGCAGGTACTGGTACCTCTTGTCCGGGTCCTCGACCCTCTGGGCAAAGGCATTCATGACCTGCCACTTTGGCGTCATGTCGGCCCCGGCGTCGGGGTACTGGAGCTGGAACAGCAGCCCCTGCTGCCTGGTGACGGGGTCGCGGATCTTGGTGATCTTGTAGCCCGGGCGGCCGATCTTGAGGGCGGCGGCCGCGCGCTTGCCGGCGCCGGCGCCGAAGCTGGCGGCCACGCTCGAGGGGAGGCCGGTCGCGGGGTCAATGTTCTGCCTGCCCTCCTTCTGGTCGCGCGCGGCGCGGCGGGCGAGGTTGGTCTGGTGCTTCTTGCCCTGGGTGTGGGCGAGGTACGACCCGTCGTTCTGGTGGACCGTCAGGCAGAGGCGGCACTCGAAGGAGCCGACGTGGTTCTTGAAGAAGTAGGGGTCCTTGTCGAGATCGATGGTCTCGAGGGCGAGCTTGCGGAGTCGCTCGCGGCGGTCGGCGTTGCTGGCGGAGTGGGAGGCTACGCCGCCGCCTCCGAATTTGGAGCCCGCGCGGTTTTGGTAGTCCATTTGTTTTTTTTTTTATATATGTATATATATATGTGTGTGTGTGTATTGTTGCGATGGGCTGGCTGCTTCCTGCCCGAGTCTCGATCGAGCCTCTTGTTTTGATATCGGGAGTCGTCGGGTCGAGGTTGGATGAGGAAGGACGTGCTAGTTAGTGTGGTCGGTGATGGGTTCTGGAGTTGAGAAGAAAAAAAAGCCGTCATTATTATGGCTTGCCGCGATGGATACTTACTTACCCTATAGGGGGGGGGGGTGGAAGCGCCTTGCAACAACACCTCGTCGCCCTTGGCTACTGCTTACACTCTATGCCCTGCATTATTCTACAAATCTACTCCGTACATGCCCTGGTTTTTCGTTCCTCTCTAACGGCTATTTGTAAGGTGCAATGTTAGCAGAGGCTAGCATTGACATATCTTTTGGTGTCTATTGGGGAATTCCAGCACACCTTCTGGGTTCTTACAACATATATTTCTATATAGAGATTACTTGTACTGAAAGATACCTTTGATGCTAGCCCCTGTCTCCCTTTATCTCCTCGCTAATATTAGCTAATTGGCTCAAGGAATCGATATCCTAGATCTATCTCGACCTCGCCAACGAAAGGCAAGCCAAAACACTGGCTGCGGGTCACACTTGTATCTGTTCCCGTTTCCCGTTCCCGTTCCCGTTTCTTTAAATCTTTGACAAGAACTTGCCAAGGACTTGTTGGACCATCTAACGACCCCTTGTGTGGCAACAATATACCATTCCAATGCCAGCCCCAGAAGTACTCGATTGAGATTTTGTCCATCGACCCATCCGTCATGTACAAGAACAATTTTCTTTCCGACGAGGAGATCAATTATATTCTGCAATTCAGGTAGGTCTAACAATCAGTTCCGATGCGGAGGCCAAAACTGTCGAATGAGTTCCTCAAGCCATGATCGCCTCCAAGCCCTTGAAAGTAAAAGAAATGTCCGACTCCCAGACGATCTCGGTCGACGAGCGAGCTCCCGGGCTTCCATGGCGAGATCCGGTCGACGTAATATGCCTCTTCTCAGAGAATCAAGGCGCTCCTTGGTAACGTGCAGCATAATATATTGGGACGGAAACCTGTCCGCGTCGCCGAGTACGCAGGCCAGGGGTCAACTTTCAAGTTCACCAGGACTGGGGTTCGCAGAGAAAACGCAACGAGACGGGGCATCCAGGTATGCGCCGACACGGCCAAGCAAATCTGGAATAATCTGCAACGCCGAATGGATCTGGCGACAACTCGGACAGCGCACGCAGGGAATTACGCCGGTCACGAGGGGGAGACAAAGATCGGCTATCAACATCTGGAGCTACTACTTTTTTTTTTTTTGGATTCCCCAGCTCTCGGATGACACGGCAAGGAGATCCACTTTGCCAATGGGTTGCGTTTAGTTAGTATTACGGTGATTTGACGTAATACTTCACAGTCTCCCAATCACTTACTAACGACATGATTCATCATGCCAACAACGACGGGGCCTCGCAGCCAAGCCAGAGGATTTTGAAGCCAACGGAATGACCTTGCTGCTGACGCAAGAGGATGACAGCCAATGGGCAGTGACATGGTCCGTAGAAAAATCGGCAAGACGGAAGTGTGTACGGTTCCGTAATCCGTACACAACTGTAGCTCTTGTTCACGCTCAATCCAAACCCCAAGCACATGTACAATGCATGCCTGTTTTGTTGACTGGGGGCAAAATCTTTGACGGCTCAGGAAGGATCCGTGCCATTCTCGTCTAGCCATGCATTGGTTTTGACGGGTCCGGCCATCGAGTCGCAACGGGAAGGCAGCACCGGAAAGATTCACAAAGTCACCCTGTCAATGGAATAATCCGTACATCTACGGATCCAAGGCCTTCCAAGGCATGACCCCTCTTGGCAGGGTCGCCGACCAAGGTTACATTGTAGTTCGTGCCGACGGTACGGATTATTACGATGACAAGGCTTTCCCACGACGTTTGCTGCAAGGGTTTGGAAGGACGGCGGCTTCGCAGATTGTATTGCATAGGAACGCGCGGAACGGCTGCTAAATCGCGGCCCGGGATGGACCTATGCCGCGTGGGCTTGTTAAGGGAGCATGGTTGCCGGTGAGCTGGATGGACGACATTGTCGATCCAGCGATGATGCTACGTCTTGCGGATGCCCTGATTGAGGCAGACAAGGAGTTCGACATGATGTTTGTGCCGGGCCGGGCGGAGATGATTGTGACTCCGAGATGCCATTCGTACAGCGGAAGCAATGTAATAGGAAGAGTCCTTGAACAACTTCCTCTTCTCAAGTATCCAAGAATTGCACGGCATGCTGGTCACATAAAGTGGCAATTCTGCTCGAGACGCCCGGCTAGGCAAGCATGGAACATGGAACATGGATACCGCACCGAAGAAGTCATCTCTTCTGATGTGAGACTTTGTAAATCTCCTGGACTTGGACACGGAAGATGCCGCATCTTGAGCCTTGGACAGGTCACCATGTACTTGTCCCCGCCCCCATGTCACTGACATGATGATGATTTCATTTGGCATGAGGGCTGGGATGCCCCAATCACGATGGCGAGACCGCCCAACGGACGTGGCTCCATTGCGATGCAAGCCTTTGACGAAGCCATTGAACTGGACTAAGTTGTGTGGCCGCCGGGCCGTTGATTCGTCAAGGACCGAGGTTCTTTGACCAATCGCCAATCCGAGACACCACTGAATTGTTTCCTTTTGGGAATCAAGAGGCACGGAGATGCACCCAATTCGTCTCGTATCTCCTGTGCTCCTGTTGGTCGCTACTGCTTCTCGCTACTGCTTCTCGCTACTTGATGGATTCAAGCGGCGTGACTGGCATCATCGGCAGGGCTGGCATCTCCCACGTGTGTAGTTGCTTCCCCCGGCAGTTGGCAGGCTTGCTCTTCCTGTCTTCTGCTGTCAGATTGGCGCACTGCATGCATGTTGACCATGGATGGACCATTCCCTTGGGTTTCGTTGGGTGATGTTGACGTGTGACATCAGCAGCCAATACTTGAGGGCAGGCTACTAATTAATCAATACTCATGGTGATGGCTCCATGCAAGGGAACAGAAGATTGATCATGTTACATCTGCGCCGACTTCTTCATGCTGAATTGCTAGGCTAGCGTGTTCGTTTTCCAACACACACGGAGGCATATACAAAGGCGTATACGGAGGCAATGTCCGTGACAAGACAGACAAGTCAGCGAATGCCAGTCCATCTGCTCCAACTCTCACCTGAGACCTCAGATGCAGAGGTCCAGCAATGCCAATGTCAGCCAAGTTGAGCTTTTTGGGGGCCGTGTTTCTGTATGATTAATAAAGTGAGCATGAGCCACATACGCATTGAGGCCCGATGGGAATGGTCCTTAGAGTCCGCCTGCATGAGGCTGAGGTCACGGCATGGTCTACTGAGGGAGACCGTCTGCCAAGATGCCCCTCTAGTCAGGGAAAAAACTCATATCATGACAAAGAACTACCCCCATAATACTTACTGCAGTCGAATAACGCATCTCGGTCAGCAATGGAAACCCTCATCCATATGAGGTTTCACTCGTCTGCAATGTCACGTCGCTCGGTCCAACTCACACGAAACGGATCGGCAAGAGTCGCATTATGCGGATGCAAGGCTGTAATGATTCGTGATCGTGATCAACATGTCTCATTCACGAGACAACAAGGCTGACAGTAAGTAAGGACAGTGAGGTTCGAATAGGGCCCCAAAACAACAATTAGCCCTGGGTCGGTGTCCCGGGTCGGTGTCTGTCGCATCGGCTCGGTGTATAAGGTTGACTAGTAGAAAGGTTGACGGAGTAAAGCAGCCGTACGGATTACATATTAGCCAAATGGCGCTGTCACTTTTGAGAGGCACTTGCAACTGGTTCAGATTGGCACTCACACACCTGCCAGGCTTTGTGGACGGATCGCACACCCAATCGACGTCGACCTGAACTGGGTGGCTTCCCACGGGGGGATCTGTGCGGACATGCATGGCGTGGACCGCGTGGTAGTCCATCTTTTGCGGAAGGGTTGGTTGGTGGATTCGTTCATTGACGATCCGAAGAAACGACGCGACCGTGCCTTGTTCTGGTCCAACATCTGCACCAGACGCCAAACCCCAGACCCGACTAATAACACTAATAACACTAATGACTCGGTTGGCCTCGTTTCATGGTCACGAGGAATGCCAATCCTAGGCATGGGGTCGTCGATAGCCTTGCATAGCGCAGCCACTTAACTGTCTTACGGAGAAGTCGAACCAGACGGCCAATGGCCCCCCTCCCTCCTCTGGCGGCCCGCGCGGGACGTGGGAATGTTGATGAACGACCAGAACTCTATTCCCCATTTCCATTTTCCATTTCCCAGTCTCCTTTCTCGGTTCCGCTGGTTCCTGGTTCCTGGCCCCTTGCAGCAGAACCTTCGTCCTCCTGGCATGCATGACTTACATAAGAAAGGAGCGGTGAACATGCCTACCCCTCTTCTATTTTAACTCGGACCCCATCCAACAACTCAACAACTCAACTCGTTCGTCTTTGTTCCGTTCGATCTGGACGACGGGAGTCCATACATGTACTGATAGACCATGCACCGCAACGACACGATAGCTGTCCGCCACATACATAATGGGCATCGCTTGCGTTGTGAGGCTCCATTTTCTCTCCCGTACACGGAGGAATCTGGGAATCCCATGATTTGAAACCGTGCACCTAAAATTTGATCAAAATGGTGAAAGATGTTCATGGCCATCTCCAGTGCTCCGGTGCTCCACCACGAACGAAACAGCCAAATCGGTTCAGCGAGAGCGGCTAATCTTCTTGGTTGTCTGAAGCAAAATTGGCGTAGCCAACCGCATTGCGAGGAGAAGCGTGGAGAAGCGGGAAGCGCCGTCTTGCCCGTTGCAATAAGCCGTGTCCAGGGTCAGGCTAAATAACGGCTGCATCATGCAGGGCGCACGCAATAGTTGTTGATGTTATCGTCTAGGAAAGGTGTTGATGGCAAGAATGGAATGTGCGCCCGAACTATGAAACATGTCCATTGACAATATTGCCATGTTTACTTTCCAGTACTTTCCACTACCCGTGCTTCCTTCCATCTGTATCCGTTCTGCTTGCATCTGCCTTGCTGTTTTATAGCAGAAACAGAAAGAGCGGATTATTAACATGCGCCACGCAGTCATGTAGTGGGGTGGGTCGGGCCAGAAAGAGGGGGGGGGGCTGGCTGGTAATAGCGTATGTAAGTAAGTGTGCACGTGTGGTGGATTGTTGCAAGTTGTTGGCGTTATTTGCTCGTCATCGTCCTATTCTTAGTCCAACAAGCTTCATTGTGTGTGGAGCTAAAGGTCTCAGTGCTCAGCTGCCCGCCTCGCAGTTTCCTCAGAATGCTCCGTAGTCATGTCGGCCACGAGAACAATCCTTTTTGTCTTCACCGAAATAGCAAGTCTCACCTATTCTGGTTTGTTCTGTTTAGCTCTGTTCTGCACGGAATCGGTGGGCGTGAGTGATGATGAGTGCAGCAGACTACAGTGTAGACTTTTCACTTTTCATCTGTGGCGAGAGCGTGGCGAGAGGAGCAGCCTGTTGATCATCGCGCCTGCCTTATTACTAATTACATGCATTTATTACTCCGTACGGATCCTACTGCTACTCCGTACGGACTAGTGCACGATAATAAGATGGATGGTGCATTGGTGCGGCAGGCGGTGTGGTCAGGTACGAAGCAACTTCTGCAGCCCGATACCATCCACGTTGAATGATGAGGCTCACAACGTAACGTGCTCAACGTGCTAACGTGCTCAGATGGATATGTAGCTCGATGTGCTGTCAAGCTCTGCTCCAATGCTCATGATTCTGCAAAGCACTCTGGAACAAGCCATGCATGAATAGGCATCCACCCTGATTCATCGATTCATCCCTCGACCTTGACCGCCCCGCCACTCTGCCCCCCCCCCTGCTGCCACAGCTGCCACAGCTGCCATGCCACGTTCCTTCTCTTGGCCCTGATGTTACCGGCCTTGGCTCGGCCCCTGGTGGAACACCGCAACACCGCAACCACCACGGCCGCGTTTCTTCTTGTCGCCTTCTCGTCGAGTTGTTGACCGAATGCCGCACTGTACGGACTTGTGACTATTTGTCGTATTGTGTAAAGGAGTACGGCGTCATGCCTCAGCCAGAAACGGGCCCATGCCCAAGTGCAGGTTTGCTCGGCTCGGCCATCATCGCTGATGCATGCGGGGTTGGTTGTCTGACAGTGAGTGCCATGAAAAGTACATACGGATCCGTAAGAAAGCTGTTTTCTGCCATCACTAATAGCATGCAGCAATAGTGCTCGTACTCCGTACAGTTCAGGACGAATTAAATACGACATGGCGCAAAGATGACTGGCAGGTCTCGACGACGACCGCCAAGTCTGCAAGTTGGTCAGGACATTATCATCCAGTCACCCCGACTCACCCGGCAGCAGCAGCAGTCGATACGGACCTTCATCCATTATCCGAGGGGCCATCCGAGGGGCCATCCGAGAGACCGGTGATCATGACGATCCATGTCCAGACTGTTGACTGCTGACTGCTGACTCCATCGTTCGTTGCCCGGTCTTTCCACCCCCTCACACCTCACACACCCCCCTGGTTCCCGTAGTGGTGCACTGCAAGTCCAAGTCCACACACACCTTCTCCATCTCTCACGCACTCACACCACCGACTCGTTCTCGGTGGCTTTTATTACCGCCAGACGGTTCCGTGCGCAGCCTTTCGGCGTATTATATATCATCTCCGTCTCCCCTCCAGATAAATCCCAATCTACTACCCCGGTCCTGCTTCCGCAGGGCGTGCGTGCCTGGCCATATTATCTTCTGTGCGTTTGAGTCTGGCATTTCCCATATCCATATGCAAGCGGCGCCTGTTTCATGCCCATGATGCTCTTCAAAGTTACAGCCAAGTGACAATTTTTGCCCGCCAGCAACATTCATCTCGTTCACTGACTGAATGACGATCGCTTCCTGTATTTGCACTTGGACCACGCCCTCTTGAAGAACAAGAAACATAGCCCCTCATTTCATTTCTATTGGTCAAATTTACACCACTCGAGCCAGCATTATTTTGAGCTATTACGTCCCCATCACGAAAAGCCGGTGCCTGAGTCTTGACACAGCGCCGTCCGCCTTGGTTTACTTCGGGCTCGCTGAATGGAGAGTGGCGACGACGACAAGTGCCGAAGACCGCCATAGCACGGGAGTCAAGAGTCAAGATGGCCGGCCGAGTCTCGACGCGGGCTCTGATCATTATCCTGACAACAATCATTCCATCCGCTTTACTCATTGCTTTGGCGGCTGCCCTGTGCTGCCGAGCGCGAAGGCGGAGAGCAAGACTCTTCAAGCGAGGTATCACGCCAATTGACGATGAAGAAATCCAGTCCTGGAAAGTAGATCGAAGAGCAAGCGAGAAGCCGTCTGAAAACGAAACCACGCATGATCAACAATCGCGAACAGGGAGCTACCAGGGTCACAGACCGAGCGCCTCCCTCGGTTCTATTCCAAAACCAGCCGGCGTCATTATATATCACAATTCCTTACACCACAGCTCTCGGTTGTCTGAAGATAGGCCCATGATGCCGCCCACTCCGAGTCAAGACAGCATGGACTTGCCTCCGGTTCCGGTCCTTGCCCGAGCGCCCAACTCCAGACCGGGCCTTACCGATGAGACCGTCCAAGGAGAAGATGCTTTCATTTCACAGCCAAAGCGCCATACCGCGCGCCTGGCCAAGTCGCCGCCCTCCCCCCTCCACGCCCGATCCAAAAGCACGCGAGCCACAATATCGCCCCGAGATTCCTGGTACGGCCAAAGTGTGGACCATCATCTACCTCCTCGGCGATCAGCCGATACGTTCTTTCCCACAACACAACTAGCCGACCGAGACGTATATTCGTCTCACTCTACCCCCCCTCGACGGGGCTCCACGGATGAAGATATCCTCCTCAGCGGCCTGTCTCCCCGTCCTCTGATACACAAATCAGAAATCGGCCGAGCCATAGGTTGAGCAATCTATCCCCTACGGAGAGTACTGACTCAGCGGCAAACAAACCACGTTTCTTCTCGCTCCCTCGCCCTCCCCTTCCTCCGACCGGGAATTGAGGGTACAAAATAACATACCCGGAAAAATAATCCACGGCATGAATCGACTGGGTGTGTGGATCAACACTCAACAAACGTTTCACCGACAGCTCCGCTTGCGCAGCAACATACTGTCACTTTTGAAAAGGGAACAGAACAGAAATTACATGCCACTCGAGGCAGCGCGGGCAGCACATTTCGCTTCCACAATCGACGGGTAAACTCCCCACGTGGACTCCCACTCGTCTCATTTCCTTTCTCCTTTGTGCCTTTTCATGACGACAGAGTGGACGAGGTCCTCAGGTGTGACCATTACAACTCGTACCATGACTTCCATCAAACATTAGCCCACCCTTTGTTCTATTTATTTCCTTTCTTTTATTTCCCCAGCAGAGACACAATATAATGGTCAAGGATCTCGGATGATAAGATTATATACCCTGATGAGATATCATCATGATGGCGGCGGGTCTTTGTGCAGACATGAGGTTTACCATGGCTGGCTGGGGGATGTGCCCTGCCCGGCATGGCGTTCTTGGAAGCCCACGAGGCGATTAAATGACTAGCTAGCTGGCTGTTAGTACAGATGAAACATGAAATGAAGAAGCAAAATGCATGCCAGCTGCGATGCTGCACAAGTGAAAGTCGTTTGATGTCAACGTTGTCCTCGAAACGCGCTCGTGCTACTTGACTGTCTGGCGCGAACCACTCTACGCGCTTTTTTCTCCTTTTCTCCTCGAGTAATCCGTACGGAGCAAGTGAAGTGAGTGGGGCACGCGTCAAGTCGCGGGGTTCCCAGCCCCCAGCCCCCAGCCCCATCTGGTACCAGCACAATCACCATCACGATTCACCGACCACCGAACACAGATGTCGAGGCGAGGCTGCTTCTCCTACAGCAACGGCACCCCATCATCAATTGCTCTGCTCAGAGAATTTCCACTACGAGTCGAGCTTTGGTACAAGACACGCCACCACTCAACCAGCAGCCGACCAGCAGCCGACCAGCAGCCGACCAGCAGCCGACCATCCATCCCAGCCATCCAGCAAATAAATCCCACGGAATCGCCAACTTCCCATTAACCCGAGGCGCGAAGCCACGTTGCGCAGCCACGTTGCGCAGCCCTACGAAACCTTCAGACATGTCCCCTCGGAAATCAGACTCGGCGCGCCCGCGCAAAAGCGACATGGACGACAGCGCAATCAGCATCTCCGCCGCCGCCGCCGCCGCCGCCGCAGACGAGTCGCAACTCTCCACAACGACCGAGAAGAGGGACAAAGACAAGGAATGCAAAGATGCCGTCACCATCGAAGTGCGAGAATAATTCCCCCCAACCCACCCGTCCACCAGCCGGAGCGCCCCAGGAGCTGACAGCAATCAACTCGTTAGGACGTGGCGCTCCCCAAGTCGATAATCGCAAGGCTCGCAAAGGGTGTCCTGCCGCCGAATACGCAAATACAAGCGAATGCCATTATTGCCATGAGCAAGAGCGTCACAGTGTTTATCAACTATCTTGCCTCACAGTCAGTTTTTTTTTTTTTTTTTTCACTTTTTATCTTCTTGTGTGCCGCCCTCCGCCCTCCCCCCTCCCCTTTTCCCAAGTAAAAACCCGCGTTTGCTAAACACGAGACAACGACGCCTGCAGTGCGAATGAGCACACCATCGCTGCCAACAAGAAGACGGTTGCCCCCGCCGATGTATTCAGGGCTCTCGACGACGTCGAGTTTTCCTTTTTGAAAGAGCCTCTCGAGGCAGAATTTGCAAGTAGGTAACTCTTGCTGCCCCCGGCATGCATCACAGGAAACAATATATGCATCAGAAGAAAAAAAAAAAAAAGAGCTGACCAAAGTTCAAATAGAGTTCAACCAGATACAGACACAGAAGCGCACCAATTACCGCCAAAAAGTCAAGACGAAGCCCGACGAAGACGGAGACGGAGACGATGCAGAAATGGCGGACACGACTGTGGCAGACACGACAATCTCCTCGGAGAGAGATGCCGGGCCGAGGACAAAGAAGGCAAGGGTGGATGACGATGCCGCCGAGGAAGATGACGCCGAGACCGAAGAGGAAGGCGATGTTCAGGAGGAGGATGAGGAGGACGATGATGAGGACGAGGGGGAGGAAGACGAAGAGGAGCATCATGATGGCGGTGTCGCCGCACGGGCTAGTGGCGATGAGACGCAGGATGCCTTGGAGGAGAGGGTTGCTCGAGAAGAAGGCGATGAGGCGTTGGATGGAGATGAGAGTGACTAGGGGCAGACTCATTTTGCATCATACTTTGACATGTTCTACTTCATCCATGGGGCAAAACAACACATACAAACACTGCACATGGTCCCGTACGTGCATGGTATTCAAATGGACACAAGAGATCTCTCGCTCGCATAAATGTAGGTTCAAAGTCGGCATGAAAGCCCCCTTTCTTTTTCTTTCAGCAAACTGGCATGGGATAGTTCCCCCTTACAATCCCACATACTATAGGTTGAAACCCAGAAATCCGGAAAATCAAGTTCAAAATCAGATACGGCAGGCCCAAAGAAAAGAAGAAAAAAAAAAAAAAAAAAACCCCAGTTACCCAAAGTCGGCTAGCCAAGCAAGCATTCATTCCCACGCTCCCCTCTGATGCACATGACGGTACCCACGGGATGGAGGACATGGCCGTTACAAAAAGAAAGCCATTGGCAGAGTCAGAACGAAAAACCAAACATCAATCAGCGAAAATAATGACATGAAATCAGCCCCTAGTCCAATCTCGCCCCGGGTATTATGTTATGTCTCAAGCGTCCCCTCCTTTGGAAAACCCCCATGAACCCAAATCCGGCAGCGAGAAAATTCGAAAAATTCAAGAGACGAGGATCGATGAACAGAAACGAGAGCAAGCACAAAGCGTACTTGTCCTGTCTAGCGAGCAATAAATAGCACTAGTGAGTTGGAACAGAAAGAAAGGCGACCGAGGAGAAGGAGAAGGGCAAAAAGCCCGCTGGTTGCGTTTGAAATCGTGTGTGTACGCAAGATATCGTCCAATCATCCATGAAAAGTAGGAAAATCGTTCTCTTCAAAAAAAAAGACGTAGAAACTACCTCGACCAGGCCTGCAAGTCCGTGTCTCGACAGTTCTGTGCAGTGCATGGACAGTCATCCAGGCAACTTTCGAACAGAGGACCAGACTGAATCCAGATTCCTGTACGTCGGGCAGCGCGAAATAATAATAATAATGGTTGGCGCGAAAGTGGTTGTTGGGGAAGAAAGAACGTTGTGGTGTCAATCAATGGCTTGTCGACTTGTCGAAATCGAACCGGGCGAATCGAGGGACGGCCAAGAGAATCCAGAGCAACGTATCCTCGGACAAGAACAGAACTAACAAACAGGGAGTATGAGAAGTAAGTGTACCAGTACCAGCCGCCCGACTCCGCCATCCAGTCCTGGCCAAAATGCTGTACACAGTTTCGAAGGGCTGCAGAGCCCCAAAGCACATAGCCTCCCAATCCGGTCTGTATACTTGGGGTATCCTGGAATCCTGTGACAAGAAACGTCACAAGAGAGAAAATAGAAAGACAACCAAGGGAAAAAAAAAAAAAAAAAAAAAACCAAGCAGAGGGAAATCCCCCACAGCCAGCCAGCCAGCCAGCCTACACAGATCTATTCCTTCTTGCTCGCAACAAGAAAGTATCACTCAAGAGCTTCCGAAACCGCAACGAAGGCGACTTTTACTGAGGCTGTTGGGGCGGTGCCCACCACTGAGGAGGTGGCGAGTGCTGCTGGCCAGACCAAGGTTGTGATACCTGTGGTCCGCCAGGAGGACCACTCTGAGGCAGGTACTGCCGCGGCGTCTGGTCCGCAGAGTACATGCCCTGGCTGCCGCCGTACTGCATGCTCCCCATGCCTGGGAAGGGCATGTTTGGTTGAATCTGGCCTGCGCTTGGCTGCCGGAGATGGGAGGCTGGAGACTGGGAGGGATGAGGTGCCTGGGACTGCGTGGTATAACCGCCGTAGCTGTGGTGAGGACCGTGGTTATTCTGTGACCACATGGCCTGGCTGGGTTGATAATTATATCCACCGGGTGGTCCTTGGCTCATGCTTCCGCCGCCTGTAGAGCCTACATCATACGATCGAGCGTCAGCTGCCAATTTCTTTTCCCTGAACCGTCTAGTTGCAACAAGGATTGGGTAAAGAGGGAGGAGGGGGGGGGGGGGGAAGGGGACTGACTGACCTATCGTGTTTTGAGCGTGAATGGACTGTGAGTAAGGAGCTGCAGTCATCATCATCTGGGGGCTTTGAGATGACACCACTGGCTGCTGAGAAGCACCGGCAGCCGTAGTGTGTGGCGAGCTTGATGGTCTAGAAGTCGCGGTCGTCGTGTCTGCGGACCCTGCCGCGGGATTCAACGTCGATGAGGCTGGCTGTTCGTGTGGGCGGCGCCAAATTCCTTGCAGATAATCACCCCTCATATCGCGCTGCTGATTGACAGACCTGTTGAAGTCCGCAGCATGGTGAGCCTGTGAATGAATCTCGGCCAGTGGCGATGGCCTAGTTTGGTCCTGGTAGGCTGGGCCGGTAATCTCCTGGCGAGGGCCGCCTTTGATGATTCCGCTGAAATCCCTGGGGCGAGTGTCGCCCAACTCTGCCCCAACAGTTAATCCCGGCATTCTTGCCATGTTTCCAGGTGGTGCTCCCATCATACCTGCTTGGACCAGATGTGTTGGAGGAGCACCAGGGTAGGGTCCAGGAGTGTTATTGTACACGATTTCCGTGTGGGGTCCGCTCATGAGAAGATTGTTCTGCGCCTCGGCAGCCTCCCGGGCTTTGGCGGCGCCTGGCCTCTTCTCGCCAGCTGGATCTGCTTCCGTGAAGCCTTGTTTGCGGGCCTTGGTTTCCCAGTAGTCGTCCCTTACCCGGCGGCCATTCTCGATCACTCGGCTTCCAAACTGTCGAAACATGGACCTGGCCGTCACAATGGCAATCTGTCTCGAACGGTACGAAAACGGCAATATTTCCTGCTGGACAAGGTCATCCTTTTCGGCCTGGCTGGCAATGATTTTAAACAGCGACCTGTTCTTGTTGAATAACAGGTAAGAGTCACGGTAGCCCAGTACTCTCGCGCATTCAGTGGCAAGCATGAAAAGCTTATCTCCTCTGTTGGGCACGAGAAAGGTCCGGCATCGGTAAGTGCGGTTTCCGAGGAGTTGGCCGTTGAGCATGACCTTCTTCTCGCCGAACTCATCACTCTCCCTTGGCACATATTCATCTCCGGCCGGATTCAGCTGGTCCGTGGTGTGATCTCTGACCGTTGGCAAAGCCTTCACCGTAGATTTGGTAGGCGTCGTCTTGGGAGGTGCGCCTGCCGGGGCTGGGGCCGAGCTGTAGGCGGGTGTGCTGCTCTGACCTGGCAGTGCTGAGCTTTGAGATTGAGGAGTCTGAGGCGGCGCTCCGGTGTGGTTAGCACCAGATGCGGGCGGCTGCCCAGAAGTCTCGGATGACTTCATTGGCTTTATTCGCTTCGGTTGAGACGAGGAATCGGCTATGACGCAAAAGAGCAAGAGAGGTCAGCACATGTGTTTCTCGGGCCGAAACCGCCAGGACAAATAAGAGTAATAATTCCAAGAAACCAAAAAAAAAAAAGACGACGACGACGCTGCTTGCTCGCCATCGCTCGTGCATGTGGTGTCAGAATCATCCTTCTTCTTCAAGTCACGCGGCTCGGGAAGATGGAAGCCAAAGATTGCGTTCCCGCTCCCAAGATTATGTATGGTGGCGCACGGCAGCACAAGCCAAGGTGAAGGTCAAGTTACGCGAGACCAGCCACGACATACCGTCATCACCACCGGGCTGCAGAATGGTATGAGAGTCCGAGGGCCGGCTCCGCTTCAGGCCACGAAGCGTCGAGTCAGACAGGGCTGTCAAGAAATCATGGTCAGCATCGCACTCAACGCGACGACCCAGAGAGAATCTTGATCTTGCGCCAAGTTGGACAGCGGTTTATCGCGAGAGCGCCATGGCGATTCTTCAGACGGACAAGACAGACAAGACAGCTCGGACCGTGGCGAGTTGCGTGCGACCAGAGAGCTGGCGCGTGCATGATGGTTGAGGGGACGCAGGAGACGCGCGCGGCATTGTCGATAATTGTCGGTATTGTCCAAGCTTTCCATCATGTAAGCAGGAGGAAAGCTCACCTAAAGAACTGAGAGCGGCAGGGTTGATGGTCGCACTGTCCGCGCTGTTTGGCTGTCCGGCGTACATGTCGAACGAACTGGGCCACCGGCAATGGCGAGCGCAATGGCAAGCGCAACAGCTGAGAGCGACGAGGGCGACGTGTCGTGAAGCAGTTGTTGGGGCTGGGAGGGGCTCAAGCGTGGAGGAGGGTGCGGAGGGGAGGGTGCAAGAGTCGAGCCAGCGCGTTGCCCATGCAGATAAGAGATGAGATAATCCGTAGAATGCATCGCATCGGCTGGGCTTGGGCTTGGGTGGTATGTACTGAGAAGGTCGACTGACAGGCGGTGGCGGAGGCGTTCCCAGGCGTTCCCAGGCGTTGCCAGGCCTGCTGCTGTCCGGGGCCACAGACACAGGACACGGGGGTAGTGCGGCCAGGACCACCCAAGGCACCAGGCCGCCCGACAGCAGCATGCTGCTCCAGCCAGCTCCAGTCCAGCACAGCTTCAGCACAGCTTCAGCGGCAGCAGGCTGCAGGACAGACGGGCAAGACAATACGATTGGGGCGGGCGCGAGCCCCGGCCAGGCAACAACGACAGGAGGCCCCCCCGCAGACACGAAAGATGATGATGATGAGAGCCAGAGAGAGTGGGTGAAATGAGAGAAGGAGATGAGGAGCAATATTCTTGATTACCTTTTGGGCGACGGCGACGGCGACGGCGCTGACGCTGGCGCGGCAGAGCGCGTGTGCGACAACGGCGGTGGTCGCAACGGGATGCGCAACAGAAGCGAAGTCGAAGCGTTCGTCCGTCTAATAGCTGCAACCAACTTTCAGGCAACGGCGGCTTCCGACTTGCAGACGCAACGACGATGGCGACGAGTGGAGCAGAGTCACAAATCGGTGACAAAGGCGTGCCGCAACTGATCGATATGCTTGATCGATTGACAGCTTGACAGCTTGACAGCTTGAACAAAGGCGCGACACGTAGCGAGTGCGAAAGCAAGTGACCGCTGGGGCCTTGGCTGGGTGGGAGTGAGTGGTGGGCGCGCGCGACCGTGAAGAAGGTGGTGGTGGTGGTGGTGGGTGTTGCAAGTTGGTGGTGTCGCAAGTGGGTGGTGGAGGTGGAGGAGGAGGGATGCGAGCGAGGCACTGGGGTCGACAGGTATTAGAGATGTCAAGACGCAGAGGCGCAGAGACGCAGAGACGCAGAGACGCAGAGACGCAGCAGGATGGGGCCGTATTGTAATCCGTAATCATGCAATGTATTCAACGGTGGAGGTAAAGGTGGAGGTGGAGGCGACAGACAGATGGAGAGTTGCAGGAGGAGGGGGAACGGCTGCAAGTGCGGGCGAGCCGGGGTTCGGGGGTGGGTGTGGGAGGAAATCAAGTCGAGGGATCGAGAAACGGATATCCCAGGGCTTTTCTTGTCTGTTGCGTTTTTTTTACGCTCGCCGAGTCGCTAGGCTAGTGCGAACAAGGGAGACGGATGACGACGCATGGTTGGCTGAGATGGCGCGGCCCCCCAGGCTAAAACAAAAAAGAACGAGTTCTTGCGTATTACTACAATTGAGTCTTGTGTGTCTTGCTCGAGTTTTGGCGGGGCCAACGACGGCGGCGGCGGCGGCGGCGGCGGAGTCGGCGTCAGGGAACATGAACTGAACCACGGAGGGGCGAGGGGAGTCAGGAAAGCAGGAAAGTAGGGAGTGGGCGGATACATAGAGCAGTTGAATGCGCGCGGCCACGCCGTTGTGAAAGTCTGTTGCCGTTGCACTGCCATGATGAATGATGGCACGTACGGAGCACAATGATCATGCTGTTACTACATAACTTAGTGGAGTTTTGTTCTGGCGAAAGCCGAACTCAGAATAGCAGCCGAAATCATCTCCGTAAAGAGAGAGCGACATGATGGATGTTTCGAGCGCAGGTAATAGAGGGCAGGTAATAGGTAGTCCGTAATCCGTAGAGGGTCGCATGTATTGCCCCGTGCTCCGTACTCGGTGCAGTACATACATGCATTAACATGCATTAATCAAATCATGTTATGCACGGAACAGTGTGGCGATCGTGCAAGGGCAAGACCAAGATCGAACCACGCATCTTTAGTTCGGGCCCAAGAAGAGAAGCAAATAGCTAGCACACGCCATGCTGGGCGCTGGTGGCCATCAGTCTAAAATGCTCCAACTCAATAGGCTGGACAGAAGCTTGCGAAAAGCAGTCAAACCAGACGACGCAGGACCAGACTTGACGCCATCAGCAGGCCACCGACTCAACTCTCCGAGCCCATAGACGATTCATCAACTTGCAATATCGTAAAGGATTGGACTGTACGGAGTACAGACTACGGAGTATTGTATCTCCTATGGCATGTCGCAAAACGACCAGTATGATGAACTTCCTGGTTTCCACGGCGTTCCCGAAACCGAGCAAGTCCCGTTAAAAAAAAAAAAAAAAAAAAAAAAGGGCGTCGCAACATTTTACGTTTGCTGCCAAGAAATAACATGTCTTGATCAGTCGGGCAAATAAGAGCGGAGCTAATGATGGAACAAGGATACCTTGCGGAGTAATCGCTAGGCCATCCGCTCATCCGCTGCCGCCAAACGGATTCAACGGAACTTAACTCCGTAAATACAGTACATCATGTGCGGAGTACGGCGTAGGAACGCATGAATTAGTTCCTTTCTCCTGCGAGTTGCGCAAATATGTATTGCCGGTCAGGAAAAGAATAGGCCAAAATGCACGAGATGACTACCCGAGTGAGAACCAGCGCAGGGTTTGAAAGCCTTGAACCGATGCAGTTGGGAAGGTCTTCCATCATCATCATCATCATCATCATCAATGAAAAGACGTTGTTGGGTTGTTAATTTCGCGCAGCTGCGGGCGAAGCTTGAACAGTCTGGCGCAATTAACCCGCGCCCGTGCCAGCTGTATGTAGGTATGTATCATGTATGTACATATGTACATAATCCGTATGGGACAGGGCTACAAAAAATGCGCGCGTCAATTGGTCAGGATAACAACGGTAGCTAGCAGCTTTAAACCTTGATTCAACTTGATTCAAGGAAGGAGCATGCGGTCCGATGACAAGGAAGGCGCATACGAGCGAGCATAAGCACAAGGGGAGTCACCGAGCCCAAAAGCTGCGGAGATGGAGCCACAACTGCGCATCTGCTCATCATTCGAGTACGGACTACTTACCTGATCATATCTTCCGTAGGCAGAAAACAACAATCAGGGCGCCAAAGAGGCAAGATTCTGTCCTGCCACTTCGCCATGTCCTAGCCTCTTCATGGCGCTCCTGCGGTAGCAACACGGAAGTCCCGAAGCTGACAGGAACGTCTCTTGCCGCTTTTCTCTTTTTCTACGAACAATTGAACATGGTAGACGCTGGGCTCCGCGCTAAAAGACCAGCCACGGCTTGAAATGCCCCTCCCAAAAAAACTCCCGGAAAAACTCCCGGAAAAAACTCCCAAAAAAAAACTTCAAACTTTGGCCCTCGAGTTCCCTAGCCGTCAACCTTGTCAACCTCTCAAGTGGAATAATGGGGCAAACGAGACTGACGACCCATGTCGCGCCTCCGGGGGCGTTCCATGCCCTGTGAGTCGTGACTCGTGGCCTTCTTTAGGAGGGAGGTGCGGGAACGATACGATCGCCTCTTACCCCATGGTTCGCCAAAGCCGCTCACTCAGACCAGGTTGCGACAGCCACATACATACATGTACCCATCATCACGCAGAATTAGTTCATGAAACGCACCAGAGAGCGTCCAGAGATGCACCCCGCACCACCAGGCTTGGGCTATTGCTTCCCTCCTGTTCATAATACCGTTGCCATCTCCCAACGAATTGTCTATCGCCCTCCAAGCGAGACGGGAGACACCATGTCAACATGCATCATCACGAATCATGCTTTTCACACAGATTCAACAACACACCGAAAACTTGTAGAAAATCCCGGGAAAGAAAACACAATTGATTCTCAAGCTCCTATCATTGTCCTCACGACATGTGATTCAGCCCTTGCTCTCTTTGGCTCAAATTTTGCGGCATTGATGCCTACCCTCCGAACTCGGCTTCGTACTGCAACAAAACTACGCATCATCTTCTACTAACATCTGGCGTTGCAGCCTCGAAGGCGGACAAAAGAGAAGCCGTTTTATATGCTTGTCTACTAATCCGTAGAATGGTCCCTGTGGCGTAGAGGAAGGATGGCCACAAAGATCACGAGGATAGTAATCCATCCCAGTCTTACTCCGTACAGACTGTGCAACCGCAAGCCTGCACAGGCCTACCCATGCAGCCCCAGCATGTTGAACCCGCCCTGTCAGAAGCAGTCACTAATTCGTACGATGATAAGACGTTCGTTTCGGCTTGGACTTCATCACGGGTGTCCACTGTCCACTGTCCACTGTCGTGCATCCCAGATCGTGTGCCAACGGGGCGAAGACAAAGTCGCCGTTTGGTCGATGAGTCGGAGCAATGGGGTTTTAAAACACCTGAAACGCATGCAACGCTGCTGTGAACAGTTCATATCATATCTTTGGTCACGACAATGGTCTTTTCCTGGCGCATGCGTTTCCACTTTACACTTTACCCAGGTGCATTGTTTGCCTGTCAGCAAAAGCATCAAGTCGTTGCGCTCGTGCGGCGTCAAAGTTGACACGACTCTCTTATCATTCTTCTGTGAAGTCTCATCACCAATTGTTCTCCCCCCCCCCATCCCTCTTGTTCCTTCTCAGGCGGCTAGCGTGCACCTGCCCTTTTGGACGCAGCCATTCGGAGCACATGTTCGCACTACTACCAAACATGACCATCATCTGCACGTCCCAGGGGTTGACTGCCGGGCGATTCTGAGCGGAACACTCTTGCCAAGATTCTAGTTTTGCCCGTTTCAAAGTAACCCATCCATTTAGCAGGGCGTGTTAGAGGTTGCTGAGCGGCTTGCCCGTCTGTGGTCCAACGTCGGGCTCAGCTCATCCTTCCTTTCACAAAGCATTCAAAGAGGAATACAGGAAGTTGCCGAGTCTCGAACAAATACAATTAGGAGCATTCCGCCCCCCCTTACTTTTGATGTGCCGTTGACAAGCTTTTCGGGCATTTGATGGAAAACAAAACCGTCTGTCACTGAGCTCGTGTCACGTATCATACGTGGGGAATCGATTTCCTACAACCAGAAACAATGCTCTCAAACTTGATCGTCACACGCGCAGTCATCTGCAGTGCAACATAGAAAAAAACGGCGCATTCAGATGCGAGACAAACCCCGTCGTTGTGTCGCGGTGTGGCATTATACCTTAATCTGGAATCGATGAGTTCATGTTGTGTTGGTGGATTCGCCTTTTTTTTTTTTGACCAACGAGCCTACGACGACGGCACAAGAACACGCGACATCATGGTGTTTGGCTGCAAAGTTTGTGGTGCAATGAGTCCATTGCTCGCATCTGCAGCTTGAGGAACTAATTTCAAACATATGATACACGTTCAAGAGTAGCTCAAGCGGGCACACATTCTTCGAGTCAGGGTTTTACACTTCCAAAAGCAAGGCCACTCGCAGCACCTAGTTGCCACTTTGTGATTACTCTTCTCTGGAGAGTGAAGTAACCCACTTCTCTTATGGATGGCACCCTAATTTTCCAGTCATGGTCAAAGGCGGCAGCAAGGTGAAAATTTCGTGTTCTGCACGGAACCTCGGTAGATCAACAAAGTGTTTTACAACACCATGTTTCAAAACACGAGCTGAGTTGAGCATTTACAACACACGGGCAATGAGCGTTCTTGCATTTCGTGACATGCGGGTCGCCTGAGCCTGAGATTCAGTATCGGTGGCATGTGCAGTGGTATAGACAAAATGGTACCAAGGGATGCTCCTACGTAAAAGCTTGGAAACCAACGTTATTCAAAACTCTAAACGCGTTTACAGATCATTGGTGCCATCACGAGCAACCTATATCATGTACCTTTCGTCATAAAACAACAGTGTAGAGTAGACGTGCGATCTTGACTGGCAAGTGACGAGTGACGACATCACTCGACATGCGGTCGGGCCATCGTCCTCCTTTGGCATAGATTGTTCTTGGGTCTCCAAAAAAGACATCGTCATTTACAAGGCACGCAATAAGATGATTGTATGACTGGAATGTCATTGACCCGCTCGGAAGGAGGCTGAAGAAACAAAAAGACTGGCTGCCTCCATTGAATTCTGCCCCCAGAATATTTTTCTGTCTTATTTGTCAGACAAGAAGATGTGGGAAGTCAAGGCCTCCGCCAACTAGATGTTTTTAAAATAGGACTCGCCGAGACCTAGCCGAGACAAAACGACGACGGAGCAGGGACGCTCGAGACGACCACCTGTTGCGAGACATTTCGGTCTCTCGGATGGCTCGTTATCAGACAGAAAGCAGTTGGCCTGAAAAAAGATCACGTCAGCCATGTTTGCCCGGATCAGTGGCAAATGCGAAAGAAACAAGGTCACTAAATACCCCATGGGCCATCGTAGTTTCTGATCCTTTCACGCAAGTGGCGTCACTAGGACGGATTCTCGCTCAGCTCCGTTCGCTAGCTCCGTAAAATGGAGAGGCGTGATCGATTCCCCTCGTGCGTTTATACGCGAGACGGTCTAGCGCTTTCTTTTCGCCGGCGCGACTGGCGCTAGTCGGAGAAATCGGGTGTCTTTTCTTCTTCTTCTTCTTCTTCTTCTTCTTCTTCTTCTTCTTCTGCTTCTTCTTTCTTACACCCCCCTTCTTTTCCTTCTTTTCCTTCTTTTCATTTGCTTCGGGGTCTTATTGGTCACCACACGACCAGTAGCGGCAACAAGTTCAGTCC
Organism: Epichloe festucae Fl1; assembly: GCA_003814445.1. NCBI lineage: Eukaryota > Fungi > Ascomycota > Sordariomycetes > Hypocreales > Clavicipitaceae > Epichloe > Epichloe festucae. The sequence goes on along the minus strand of CP031387.1, from coordinate 2,200,419 downwards.
GTGATTCTACTTTCGGACCGGTTTTGTCATTCCATCAGCCCTTGTGGATTCCGAGACAGCCGCTAGGTCGATGCGGAAAAGGCGATCCGGGAATGGGAAACCCCCTCCGGTCGTCCGGTCCGAGTTGTCGTTCACGAGACACTGAACTTGTTCCATGACATGACACTTTTCCTCCTTTGTCGTCCGACGCCTAGGACGGAGGGGGATCACGGGAACTACTGCTGCAATGATGTCGGAAACACTCGGGCCGTTGTGGGAATGGGTCAAACTAGGCCCGCAGCCTGTTGCCTCTTTCCTTAGTCTCGATCTTCACTGCTCTTCCTGACCAGACTATTGGCTAGAGAGAGTTACATGCATCCGTGAACAAAAGCAGACCGTGACCTGCGGCCCACCGAGGCGCCAAGTCATTAGTAGTGAGGTGGAATACCGTCTTTTTCTTTTTCTGGTCTTGACGTCGGAGCCTGCTCACATAGACGTCCCGATCGCCAGCCCGGGTGCTCGCGTCGATCAGGATGCAAATAATCAGCATGACACGTCGCATCGGATTCGCCCAGACGCGGTATTTGTGTTCCAGCCCTGACCTCAGCATGGATGATAAGTTGTCACTCGCCCGTTCACGTTACGTCGTAAGCGTCGCAAATTCATGTTATCTCATCGTATTTAGTTGAGCCAACCCGCTGCCCAATATCTTATCTACCTTGCCTGCTTGGTTCCTCATCCGTATCAGTCTGAGTCGGTCACATGAAAAGAGTCAGTGATTCGCTGCAGGGTCGGTCAAGCAGCGCGTTCAGTGCGGACCGTCCAAGCAAACATTCGCCATCCCCGTCACTACGAGAAAATATGGGAAAGAAAGATGCAGGAAAGAGCCAATGATAAGCGTAGCGTCAACGCGGATGCCTTTGAAGGGAGGGGCATGACAAAAAAAGAAAAAAGTCATGGTCATCTGGCCCTCTCGTTTCCAAGGCATCCAGGCTGTGCCATTCACCATTTGAATCTTTCCGCAATGCATAATCGTGGTCTCCCGGACAAACAATAAGCAGTAAACACTTTTGTGAAGTAAAGAACACAATCTCCGGATACATCGGTTTCATGGGAGTTCTATCTTCAGAAATGTCTTGGTTATCTGATTCTGCGCAGAATGCTGATTCTGACTCGTGGCTTGTGTAAGCAGTGGACTAGTGGCCGTGTTGAGCCGTGGTAAGAGACTCTTCACAATAGAAAAGGCGACGACGGGCTTTCACGTTACATCGTGTTGATGAGACGGATGGTTAGGTAATGTGGGTGCAATAAGGCGGCAGAATATGTCCGAGGAGGGGGCGGCCTCATCTTGACTCATTCCCTTGAATTTCGCAGCAAATCTTCGAACAGTCTTGACTTGACGAAGTCGGCAAGAGTTTTATGACGCCAAGCCCTTTCATGGAGTTTGATCACGTGATGAGTCACAGAGCCCATGTCGTGACAAGTTTCTGTTCGCCGTGATGATTTACGAGCTGACAGATGTTGGGATTTGAGCAGACTACAGCAATAGATGAATATCGGAAGTGCACACAATCGCGAAATATGCACTCCGTCTTGTGAACCGACATCCGTTATTGCTGCTCAAAGCTTTGTTCGTAATGGGGAATGCTCACGTCGTCACCAAAACACGACCGTATCGATAAACAAGCGAGCGAGCAAGCGCAATCAGGACTCTGATTTGCCCTCTAAACGCCCCATAATAGACCTACCTCTTTTCACCATCCGAGGTTCGCAACGACGTTGAGGCAAGGCAGGCTTATTTTCAAAATGACGAGCTTGAAACGATCCCACGAGGGCGATCCTCTGGCGGCCAACATTTCCAGCAAAGTATACGTCCGCTCTACGCGCAGTGGCAAGGTTCAGAAGATTGTCAGGGAGGTGTATCTGAGGACAGACATTCCTTGCTCGTCCAAGATCTGCAATGAATGCCTTGATGGCGCTCCTAGAAATGCATCCCAGCAAGGCAAGTCGACTGAAGAGGCCCGTTCTGAGGGGCTCCTGCCAACTGACAACAACAAAAACTAGTTCAACCGTTTGTCTTGTCCGAGAAACCTGCAGGGACCAAGGCTTTCCCCCAAGGGCATTATCTGGTGCCCGATACAAATGCACTTCTTAATGCCATGGATCTTTTCGAGCAGAGCTCTGCATTCTATGATGTCATCATTCTCCAGACCGTGCTGGAAGAGCTTCGGAATAGGTCCCTGCCGCTTTACAACCGCATGATTGGACTCACCAAGAGCGAGGACAAGCGCTTCTACGTCTTCTTCAACGATTTCAGATTGGAGACGTACATCAACCGTGAGCCAAATGAGACTGTCAATGATCGAAATGACCGAGCTGTCCGTCGGGCCGTCGAGTGGTATGGCGAGCATCTCGGTCGCACCAAGGCAGTAAAGGTACCGGCCATCGTCATGCTAAGTGACGACCAAGAGAACCTACGCAAAGCACGAGAGCAAAACCTCCATGCAGTGTCGTTAAGGGACTACGTCGGAAGTTTAGAAGATGGTGATAGGTTGATCGACATGGTTGCGGAATCACAGAGCCAAGGAGGATTTAAGAAGCCTTCGCAGATGCTATATCCCGAGTATCACAGCTTGTCGAAGATGATGACGGGTGTCAGGGCAGGGCTGATGCATCAAGGCATCTTCAACGTGTCGCCATACAATTACCTCGAAGGGTCCATCAAGGTGCCGGCCTTCCCGAAGTCCCTTCTTGTGCTGGGGCGAGAGAGCATCAACAGAGCCGTTGATGGAGATGTCGTTGTCGTGGAGATTCTTCCACAAGACAAGTGGAAGAAACCGTCTACAAAGATCATTGAAGAGGACAACATCACCAAGAATGAAAACGCGGATGCAGAGGCACGAGACGATTTGGTGTCCGACAAGGAGCGAAAAGCACTGCAGGAAGAAGCCAAGAGGACACACAAGTCATCGTCCGAAGGTCAGCCCCAGCCAACGGCGCGAGTGGTTGGGGTCATCAAACGCAACTGGCGTCAATATGTCGGTCATATTGACCCATCATCGGCGAGCAAAGCAGCTTCGTCACAGGGCCGTAAACAAGACAGTGTCTTCCTCATTCCAATGGACAAGAAGATTCCCAAGATTCGTCTTCGGACCAGACAGGTTTCCGAACTCCTGGGCAAAAGACTTTTGGTAACGATTGACGCCTGGGAAAGAGATTCTAGGCATCCGGTGGGGCATTTTGTCCGCTCGCTGGGTGAGCTGGAGACGAAAGCAGCGGAGACTGAGGCATTGCTTCTAGAATGGGATGTGCAGTACCGGCCATTCCCCAAAACGGTCCTGGACTGTCTGCCCAAGGAAGGCCATGGCTGGAAGGTACCCGAAAGCACAGAAGACCCTGAATGGAAAGATAGAGAAGATCTTCGAGGATTACTCATCTGCAGTATTGATCCGGTAGGCTGCCAAGACATTGACGATGCGCTTCATGCGCGCAAACTGCCCAACGGCAACTTCGAAGTCGGTGTTCACATTGCCGACGTATCGCACTTTGTCAAACCGGCCAACGCCATGGACACGGAAGCCAGCATCCGCGGCACAACTGTGTATCTCGTAGATAAGCGCATCGACATGCTTCCCCCGCTTCTAGGTACGGATCTATGCTCCCTCAAGCCCTACGTAGAGCGATTCGCTTTCTCCGTGCTTTGGGAAATCGACTCCAACGCAGACGTGGTCAATGCCCGCTTCACCAAATCCGTCATCAAGTCCCGCGAGGCTTTCAGCTACGAACAAGCTCAGCTCCGCATCGACGACGACTCCCAGCAAGATGAGCTGACACAGGGAATGCGTACGCTCCTCATGCTCTCCAAGAAGCTCAAGAAGAAGCGCATGGATGCCGGCGCCCTGAGCTTGTCCTCACCCGAGGTCAAAGTCCAGATGGAGAGCGAGACCTCGGACCCCATCGACGTCAAGACCAAGCAACTCCTCGACACCAACTCCCTTGTTGAGGAATTCATGCTCTTCGCCAACATCAGCGTCGCCGCCAAGATATACGATGCGTTCCCGCAAACCGCCATCTTGCGCCGCCACGGCGCCCCTCCCAAGACCAACTTCGACGAACTCGCCGACCAGCTCCGCGTCAAGCGAGGCTTTGAGCTGCGCACCGACACCTCCAAGGCCCTTGCCGACTCGCTCGACGCCTGCGTCGACGCCGAGGACCCCTTCTTCAACACCCTCGTCCGCATCATGGCCACCCGGTGCATGATGTCCGCCGAGTACTTCTGCTCCGGCACCCAGGCCTATCCCGAGTTCAGACACTACGGTCTCGCGTCCGAAATCTACACGCATTTCACGTCCCCCATCCGCCGGTACGCCGATCTCCTCGCCCATCGCCAGCTCGCCGCCGCGATCGGGTACGAGGCCGTCCACCCTTCTGTCCGCAGCAGAGGCCGCCTCGAAGCCGTGTGCAAGAACATCAACGTCCGCCATCGCAACGCCCAAATGGCCGGCCGCGCAAGCATAGCCTACTACGTCGGCCAGGCGCTAAGGGGCAAGACAACCGAGGAGGACGCCTTCGTCATGAAGATTTTCAGCAACGGATTCGTCGTGCTCGTCCCCAGATTCGGCATCGAAGGTCTCATCCGGCTGAGGGACCTGGCCGAGCCCGAGGAGCCCGAGAGCGAGTTCGACGCCGAGTCCTACACCCTCGTCATACGAGGTAGCAGGACACTCAAGGTCGAGTTGTTCCAAAAGGTCAAGGTCAAGGTATCGGATGAGAAGGACGAGAGAACAGGCAAGAGAGGTGTCAAGATGGAGTTGATAAGTGCCTGATTGATTTTATTTTGCCAAGTCATGATACGACCGACCGTGCGGTTGATCAGTAATAGGGTGAAATAGAGAGAAGCATTTTTTTTTGGGGGGGGGGGACCTTCATCATGAATGGATAGAATGGTACAAAACCCATGGTGAGAAAAGAGCTCATGATGATGACGAAATACGAAGCAATGTCTAGTCATGCGCACATGTCATGTGGTTGGACATATTGTGTAGCTCTCTGCTCGTTGGCACATAAAAAAAGGGGTCACCTTTATTCGAGTTGAATCCGACGAGTATTTCCTTTCTTTTTATGATAAATCCCAGTCCTGGAATGAACGCCATATACAAATGAAGTCTCATGGCACAATAGGAAAGTAACTTGTGTTCACCAAATGACGTCACGCTCACATCCACGTAAAAGTTTTGACCTTTCTTTATTCCTCCATGGCATCTCCCTCTACACCAGCGGCATCGCCATCCCCCCATAAGCCATCGAGCTTGAACTCGGCAGCCCACTCGGTGACAATCTCCTTCTGATCAGGCGTGACTTCTTCGTCTCCTGCAGTCTTGACCTTGTTGCCTGCAGGGGCGTCGCCCGAAGAAGCTACGGCCAAAACGGGCGGCTCAACCCATCCCTGGATGCGGCCGTCGCGCCAATCCGTCACGACAGCCATGCCGGCAGCCCTGATGTTGGGAACACCGCCTTTGCCAAGTCTGCCGCGCTTCCGGGCAACCTGGACGAGGAAATCGGTGGTGATGTCGCCGTCCGCTCGGTTCGGCAACAGGGCAGGAATATCGTAGACATCCGTGAGTTTCTGAATCAGGTCGGGCGACGACGAGAGACGACGAATGAGTAGGGTCACTGCGGGGACGGGGTCGTCAATCTGCTTGGGAGGCACGGCGTTGAGAAGAACCAAGTGGGCATGTGCCTCGATGGCGTTTTTCAAATTGACTAGACCGCCGGACTGGGTGGACGACGAGGAAGGGAACACAACACCAGGGGAGTCGAGCAGGGTCAACTTGCTGTCGATCTTGACGCTGCGGATACTGGTCGTGACGCCGGCTTCGGCACCAGCAGGGCATGCTTTCGAGGCACTGCTGCTGCCCTTGCCGCTCATCCTGCTCAGCAGGGCATTGATGACGGAGCTCTTGCCCACGTTTGGGTAGCCGATTACACCGACGGACACGGCGCGCTTCAACTGGCGGCTTGCGGCGTAGCTCTTGAGCGCTTTGAACAAGGTGGCCGATGTGCTTTGGACGGTGAGGTCGCGGTGGTTGAAGACGTGAGCATTAGATGCCGCACCGGATGCCCGCAGCGGCAGAGTCGGGAAGTATCGTCGCAAGTAGACAAGCCAGTCTCGTAGAACCTTGGGAGGGATCAGATCGACCTTGTTGAGGACCAGGATAAGGCGCTTGCCGTCCGCGGCAGCAGCCATGATGCTGCGCTCAACTTCTCTTGACCGAGTGCCCTCTGGATCACGCGCATCCAGTACGTACAGGACCACATCGGCCTGCTCAACCACCTGCTTGAAAACCTTGTCGTATGTTTTTCTCGATGAGGCCTGGCCAACTGACATTTCGTTGTTGCCGCCTCCATTGTCGGAGTCGTCGCTATCGTCATCGTCGTCCATGCCATCGCTATCCGCCAAGTCCTGGTCGTACTTGGCGGCCGCAGCTCTCGCGCTCGCCAGCAACGCTGCCATGGGATTTGACTCGTCCACATCCTCATCCATGGATTCATCATCATCCATCTGCTCAGCGCCATCTTCGCCGACATCCACATCATCCATGGCGTCCTCTTCTTGCTCCTGAGAAACGTCACCGGTTCTGGCTGCCTTGGCCATTTCTCGCTTCTTCTGTGCCTCGGCCGCCTTTCGCATGCGCTTCTCTTCAATCTCCTGAAGGAGCTTCTCCTTATATGGGAACAAGTTGGGAATGCCAGGGTCCTTCTTTAATTTGGAGCGCCATTCTGGGTTCTTTTTGGCCTTCTTGCGATCCTTCCTCTGCTTGGCTGCTGACGCCTTTTCGATCTTGTGTCGAAGGCGAGTCGTGCCTCTCTTGGACTTGGGTTCTGCAAACGAGGTCGTGTTAGCTTTTCTGTCAAGTTGAGTGAGGGGGTTTCACTGCTGGAGGGTAATTGGTGTGAGCTATACTCTTTGGTTTATTCACTGTGCCCGCCATTTTCTTGATGAGTCAATGAGGATTGGCACAGTAGTGTGAAGAAAATCCGACAATCACACAATGGTCGGATTCTCCAGCAGCCCGCCCAGAGGCGGTCTCCAGCCAAATAGAAAAAAATTAAGTGGGATGCAGATTCTGCCAGCCGTCTGGCACTTGACCGCCCTTGTGCCCCACCGGTACGACCACGCCACATGTTCAATAAATATAACTCTCGAGGAAGAGAACCGTGGGGGGGGTACGGCATTTGTCCATGTAGTTCAAAGGAGAAGACTTTGGTAATGAAGGCGCTTGGGGGCCGACAATCCTGAATGACACACAATGATGAACCGCGTCGTCTCCGGGATGGACTGGTATTGCCGTCTTTCTTTCTAATATCAAAAAAGGCTATCATTTTCCTCCTACTGCTCCATTTCGCCTCTTGCTATGATGCATCTCGAATTAAAATCCTTGCCCAAACGGCATCTCTCTCCTTGTTCCTCCATCAAAGATCAATCTTGCTGCCTCTTCCCGTTCCCATCCTTCACTGCCGCAAACATCGGTATCGTCATATTAAATACACAAGTACCCTTCGTTCGGAGTTTGTTCGTCAGGCACCAGGTCGAGGGGTCGTAAGTGAGCGTTTGGAAAATCACAAAAACGTAGTACTGTGGATAAAAAAATGGGTACAGAGAATCGAAAGCGACCCGCCCAGACAACTTGAATCCCGTTGCTGCAGCAGACGACGTTCTGATTATGCCCGTTCCATTCAAAGCACATAAGCCATCAAGCCCATGGCGGCAGCAAATGCACCGGGCGCCATAGTAGGGCCAGCAAAGGCGCGAGAAGAGGTAGTAGTAACCTTGGTGTCGCCAGAACCGCTGGCGCTGGGGGCAGTAGTCGTGGTGGCACTGCTAGTGGAGGAATCGCCACTGCCACTGTCCGACACCGGGGCCTTAGGAGGGTCGTGCTTGGCGCAGAGGGCATTGATGTTCTTGGAGCAAACATCTTGACCGCGGGAGTCGCCAATATTGGCCGTGATGCACTGGCTGAAAAGCTCCGCGCAAATGTAGAAGGGCATGGTCTGCTTGTAGTACTGGATGCCAGGCATCGAGGAGTTGGAGGCACAAGTGCATTTCCATTTCAGGTCCGTCTATAGTAACGATCAGCATAACCCCGACGCTAAAGACGTTCGAATCAAACCAGCAGAATGATCTGCTCGTCTCGATCGGTTTAGCAATAACATACTTCTGAGCAAGTGTTGCTATCGGCATTGTTGTTGCAAAGAAGACCGCAGGTATTGGTCTGGCCCTGGCACCAAATGGCTGCACAAAAAGTTGAGTCCACACATTAGCTTTTGCTCTCCGCGCATACCAGGATGGAAGTTGCAGGGCTGCTTCAAGGATGAGAGTGCAAATGTAGCTCCCAATACAGAAGCAATAGCTTGCATACCTCGCTGGGTCTGGGGCACCGTGTTAGGGTCAATAACCATATCCAGCTCGCTGGTAAAGGTGTAGTTGTTGTTGGTCTGGGCGTGAGCCGTGGCGACAGCCAGGGCGACGAAAGCTGCAGCAGTGCGCATCGTGAAAGACAAAGCCCAAGAACTGAGGAAGCTGGGGGTATTTTGTTTTCCTGTGTTGTCGGTGGTGGTGTCGAAGCCGTTGAGACCAGACACGTAAGAAAACAGTAGAGCAAATGGTTAGGCACGACCAGGAGCTAGAGATGCGAGTGGCGCCTCAGGATCTGTCAGACGTGCGTCCTAGAGTAGCGTATAGCTGAAGATGCTTGGATGGTATGATTACGCGGTGGTGAGAGAGAGCAGGGAGAGGAAAAAGAAGAGGATGGAGGATGAGGCTAATGGGGCAGCGAGAGGTAGAAAAAGGCTGGGCTCGCTTCACAGGTAGGCAGGAGGTTCCGGGCCAAAAAAAAAAAGCACGAGAAGTGAGCGCACTTGGCAGCCAGGCCAGGCCAGACCAGACCAGACCGGGCCTGCACTGATGAGGGCTCCAGAAACGGAGCTAGTGCTGGGGCAGAAATGGGCCAGAAATGGGCGGCTTGGCATCACGGCAACCCGGCACGCACACCAGCCCAGCTGCAGCTGGCAGCACTCTGTTGTGCGCCTCATCCTCCAGAGGTTACATGTACGGAGTAGAAAGCAACATTAATAAGAACGACAAGTCACGGTCGTGGGTCTGTTGTCTCTCCGATTCCGCATCCAAGCAAGGTCAATCAGCTCCTCTTGCCCTGCCCTCTCATCTCCCATCTAGCAGGCCAGCAGTCCAGCCAGCAGTCCAGCCAGCAGTCGCAACACAGACACAGCTGCCCCGAAATCAAAATATCCCAAACCCCGGGCAATCGCCATGGGGAACGGCTGGAAATCGATGGCAAAAGCCCCTTCAAAACGGCAATCGCATCCATCGTAGCAGTAATGAGGTAATGAGGCATCTGATCTGCTCAGGTAGCACGGCGCTAATCCGTATTAACTGACTCTCAAAGTTCCACACGCATGGATAAACAACAAGCCATGGGCGGCGCCATCCGACAGGCTATTCTCGATAACTCGCCGTCTCCACTGCTCCGTATTAATATCTTCGCTTCGTTGGGCCACTTGCTTGCTTCATGCATTCTTCCGTCATGAATGCCGTTATCGAGCCCGGGAAGCTAGGCGTTGGCCGTTGTATGATTTGTATCATGGTTGCTATGGTGTTGGTGTTCGCGAGCAGCCACTAATAACTAACGGCACTGGTCCTGCGCGGCATGCAAAACGGAAATGTTTCGGTGGAAACCTAATGTACGGTCCGTAATCCGTGCATCTGTTATTATTTATTATTATGACGCCCACCTCGAACGACTTGGCGATGGACCTTCTTGGTGGGCTTCCGATCACATGGCCTGGTTCTGTTGCTGGGGTATCATTTACTTTCGAGACAAGCATGCATCCAATTCATAACCTTTGCTCCGTTATAGGGACAGGGCATGGTTTCACCAAATAGTGAAATTCATTACATACGGACTAAATCGTAACTCCGTACTCCCTAGCATGCACCACTACATATGTACAGTATGGAATTAGTCGGCCCCAGTGCAATCTGGGACTCATCCGATGCCGCAGCCTTGCATTTGCGGTTGCATGTGCGGTTGCTTGTGTATCAAGACCAGACGATGGACGTGTGAAGAGATTTCCTATCCTAGTATCCCTATATAATATATTTCTACGAAACGGAAGCGAGCCGTTCTGCTGGAGCCATGTGATAGCGGGTTGACAATGGGTCTGCATACATACAACAGCCACGGCAGCGGGCTATCTCAGGGCCGTTGAGGTGGCGCAGGGAGGGAAGACGGGATGGAGCGCCAGAAATGAGGTCGCCGCGACAAGATCGTGAAGTCGTGACGGCGGACAACCAGACTCTGTACAATGTACTCCGTACGGATTACTCCGTAGAGTCCTGATATTACGGATTATTACATACACATGGGACGACGTGAGGCAAGGGAGCAGGGATGGATGGCCCGGGGCTTTTGTTCCTCGAGCGACCCACAACCGGGCCAGTTCGAAGCTCCGGCCAATGGCAGGCTCCAATTGGCTTCGAAGTCGTTCCTCGAGTTGCCATAGCACCAGCACCACCAAGAAGATCGTAAACTTGGATGGTCCTCTGATGAGCAAAATGGCCAAAACCCTCCTACCAGTGAGATGACACATATGACACACACATACAGGGGACATGGAACAGGGCGCTTTTATACATAGTCAACTTTTTCATGATTGATCAGAAACGTGGCCCCAATCCATCCTGATGACTCGTTTCCCCAAGCTAGCCAACGCACCCATCTGTTGAACAACAGCATACTCAAAAAACAGGCGCGACGACTCGCTCTCGGGGTCGTTCCTCCACGCATCTACAAGGGACAATTCCTTCTGGCGGCCATCCAGCCCCATGATGTCATCATGTAGCTCTCTTGCCTGCACGCTGAGATTCCATTCGTCAAGACACCCCTTTGGACTCGCGTTCAAGACCACGATCAAGAGCATCTGGCTGAGCGAAACCTGATCAATGTCGGCGAGAGTCTCGAGAATGTTGGTCTCGAGGCCTGCCTTGGCAGCCATTCCGCGGAGTGATGCTCGCAGGGCAGCCGAACTTTCCGCCGTCAACACAAGCAGTTTGACCACCATGAGGAGATTCTTGAGCCGAACAACGTGGAACGGTGCTGGGTATCTGTAGGGATCGCACTCAACTGCCACCAGGGCTGCCACCACCACTGCGTACGTGTACATCTGCTCGCGAGTGTAGAACAAGCTGACCTCTGTGAGGATCTGGGGCACGGGCGACACGGCCCAGAGGTCGTTCTCGACAAGTGGTCTGTACCCGGCCAGAAAGACGCTCAACACGCGCTTCGCTTCGGGCGAGAGCCCCGACACTTGGGCATCAGGCTCGGTGCAGTACTTGGCGGCCACCTGGATCTTCAGCGGGTCTGTCGCTCCAGGATGGTGCTGCAGCCCGGACGCATTGCTGCCGACCACGCTCGAGGTGTTGAGGGCCATCATGTTGGCCGACTGCGCGCAGACTTGGTACACGTTCAGGTCGTCTGCGCACCGAGGACACCGGCACAAGAAGCCATATTCCTCGAGGGCCATTTCCCGTTGCGAAACGGGGTTTGTGTAATCTGTCATTTGTTGCGCAAGAGCCCTGTCAGTTGTCTCTGTATACCCATGTCTTTTTAAAAAAAAAAAAAAAAAAAACTTCCTCTATTTATTGTGCCAGCGCTCAGCACCTTGCGACGATGGAAACGAGCTTGTCACAGTTCTGTTCAGGAGTGTCTGATGTTACGGAAACGCACCTGTGTAGGAGATTTCAATCTCATCACCCGCGCGGACGGGCCGCTCTGCTCGAAGAACCGCCTTTCTACCCATGAACAGAACCGTGGCATTCGGGATACAGGAGTGATTGGACATGGCCAGCGTTGGTTCGAGGAAAATGCCAACCTGGTCCGCTAGATCTGCGTCGAATCTGTGAAACGCATTCGTCTGGATCTGCTTTCCGCGTAACGCGCATCACGTACGTTAGAAAATCCAAGCTGATGAAGTCGAATAAGGACAAATCCTCCCCCTCCCCCTCCCCCCCCCCCAAAAAAAAAAAAAAGAAAGACGGAGAGAAAGAGAGAAAAAACTATGCATGTCTGCAGAATTACCTTGCAAAGCAACTCCACTGCCTCCTTCATATCCTCCTCACTCTGCTTTCCTGCGAATGCACACGCCGCCATGGCCATCATCTCCAGATCCGCCCAGCCTTTGTGACCCCTCCTCGCCTCCAAGTTGCCCTCCAGCCCTGCCAGCCCATCCCGGATGTCCTCGCTCAGAAGAGCCTGCAGAAGAGCCCTGACGGGCGTGGGAAGCTCCGCCCCAGACTTGCGCGTCCGAAGCGGCTTGCACTCCTTGGAGTGAACGGCCGTCCACCCGGCCTTTTGGCACGCCGCGTCGCAGTAGTACGCGGCGTGGCATCGGGAGCACGCGCGCGGGCTGCCGGGACGCAGGCAGTGCGTGCAGATGGAGCCGAGGTGCGCGAGCGTAGGGTGAAGGATGAGCGGCTTGGTGAAGGTGTGGATGGTTTGGCCGGTGCGGAAGGACTGGCTTGCGTGGAGGGCGCGGCGTCTGGAGGCGTGGTTGCGTGTTTCTATGGTGGAAGACATGTTTCGCTCGTGTGTCTCGTCGGCGTTTTGTGTTCTGGCGGCGCCCATCTACCTGGCAGGTTGTTGGGTCGGGATAGGTTGGGCTGGGGCTGGGGTTGAGTTTGAGTTTGTGTCTGTGTTTGTGTCTGTGTTTGTGTTGTAGAAAGTGGGAGTGCAAAACGGTGCAAAACGTGGGGTTGATCAAGTAAAGCGGATACAAAAACCACGGTTAAAAGTGGGAGACTTGAACAGAGGGAAAAGGTCATCCAGCTCACATGAGGTTGTTGATGTTCGACTCTGTCATGGCAAGTGCTTCCACGAGCTATTTTATCATCTTATGTGACGCCCTGGAGTATCTCAATGGGGAAATATCCTGCGACAGGGTATCATGTTCATGTTTCTCCCTATGCGGAGTATACCGAGCCATACATCTTTTTAAATGTCCTCTACAACCCACAACGGCAGAGCACTTCTACAGCTCTTTATGTTCCTCCTCCATGCTTTGCTGCTTTCTCACTGCCGCCAGTCTATCGACCAACTCTCGACTCCAATCGCCCTTGGCGGCCTTGGTGGCCTTCGCAATACGGGCGACGTGGTAATCCCAACAACCCTCTCCGCTCTGTGCCTCGTCCGCCGTGCACTCCTCATCAGCCAATTTGCGAGTCTTGGGCCACTGCCCCAGAACGGCCCCCATATCCTCATCCAAGAAATTGTCCAACACGAGTTGACCGACTTTGCGCTGCGCGCCTGTCCACTCCTCATCGTGGGGCACCAGAATGCTTAAAAGCGATGACATGCCGCCCTCCTTCAAGAACTCAGCCCTGATTTCGCTGTCCTTGATTAGACCGTTGATCACGGCAACCTTGGACTTGACGCGGGCGGCCGCTTGATGTGCAGTTCCGTCGCCGTTCTTGGATGGGACAACGCTCGAGTAGATACTTGCGCGCAAAGCCTCGCCGGTATTGGGACATTCGACCTCGACGAGTGTCTGCCATACCTTGGTCACTTCCTTCAGGGCAGTTGGATTGTTCTGCAAAGTGCCGGCCAAAATAGCAGCGGCTTGCTGATCTCGTGGGATACTGCCTTCGGTAGTCGGGCTTTGCTGGCTGGACATGAGGCAGAGCAGTGCTTTGACAGCGTCCGAGTCCTCTGCGATCTTTAGACCATAGTATAAATCGTGAGACAAATCCTCAAGCCCCTCCATGGCGTCGTCTAATGCCTGACCAGTTTTACCGGCTCCCTTTTTCAGCATTTTGAGCCCCTCATGGAAGGCTACGGATTCGTGTTCAGGCCCTTTGACCTTACCAACCGGCTCATATTCCGGAGCCCCCTTGGGGATTTTGGGTTGGTCTTGATGCTGCTCAGCATCGACCACGACCATGGCGCGGTCCACCGGTAACCCCTCCAACGAAGGGTCATTCTCACCAGGGACGTTTATCTTGGCCTCCTTCTGTCCAGTCCAGATGTTCATGCGAACATGCAATCCCTTGGGGAGATCTTGGTCTTCGTGAATTGTCTGGAACTCATCCGTTGGCTGGAAGACTCTGGGATAACACTCATCAGGGTTGGTTGTGTGACAGATGAGGTCTGATTTGGAGGGCTTTGATGAAGCAGAATGTTGGGCGACGGCTGGTGCGGCAAAGACGCAGACCATGAGACAGAACATCATGGCTAGCATCATTTGCAGACGCAGAGGTTTTGAGCGCGACCGCGTCATGTTGTATGTGCGTAATCCGTATGTGTATGAATGTTTGGGTGGTGGTGAATCAGTCAAGGCACGTTGATGGAGGGCCGTCAAGATCAGGAATCCCCGTCTGCCAAGAAGGTCAGACTAGCTCAATGATGATCTTCAAGATGACTGTCGTCCACTTGAATGTACGTGAGAAAATGATGAGGACTCAAGCGCGTTCACGGTGCTTAAAATAGAGGATGGCAAACTAATATACCGACAGACATGGATGAGTCAAACGTCTCAAAAGGACACTTTCACAAAATGAAAGCATCTCCAGTCGAGTGTGGGTGGATATTATGGAAGTCTGTAGAAAGCCACTGCCGCAAACTGCATAGGTTGGGAGTTCAGTGTTCATGGAAAGGCCCACCAAAATGCTTAGTCAGCGTCAGCGTCAGCGTCGGGCAAGTCCAGCCGTGGGCACGCTCAGACAAGTTCCTTGTAATCTTGTAAGCTCTTCCCGTCATTTCACCTGACAGCATGGCGTAATGACATAAACATGATACGAGTGCATCGAAGTCACAAAACACATACTTTGCAACACTTGCACCCGTTGAATCGGCATTGCCGCGGGTGGTGAAATGACCGAACGTGAGCGCAACTCCCCTGGGCCGTTCCTTCCATTCCACGGTGGCGGGGTTGGGGACATTGCATATGTAGACGAGCCATAGACAATGCATACCATGGCGCGGCCCGCGAGAAAGAAAAGCTCACCGAGCTGAAGCACTCTACGCGGCAGGCCGCTGTCCGAAGCAAACTTGCATTCCTCACGGGCAAAAGAAGGCTCTGCAGTCAAAACGGCCTAGGTCTGTCTTGTCGGGCCCGTCCATGCCGTCATCTCAAATCCAGGAACGAGGCTGGTTCAAGGCATCTTGCAGATATAAGAGCTGCACCGGCCCGGCAATAGCAAACTATCCAGGGTCCCCAACACTTCGAGCCTTGATTAAACCAAGACGGAAGGAAACAAAGCTTCCTGTATTTCTTCAAAGTCTGAAATTCTCACTTCCAACATATTCAAAAAGGGAAGAAAAAGGTAAAAAAAAAAAATCAGGCGTCTTTCTTCCTTGAAGCTTCCGAAGCTTACATCAGATACCCTGGGCCAGAGACGAACAATTCACAGCCGACCACATCATGCTCTCCTACATCATCTTGCTTTGCCTTGCGCTAGGTATCAATGCTGCACCTGCGAATCCCGACAAGCACGCCCACCAAGCTATCCATCTAAAGCGAATGGACAGGCATAGGCATCACGCTCACGCCCACGTCGCTTCAGCTCAAGAAGGCGATTTCAAAACGGTATACAGCAAGAGAGATAGCGTTGCGCCAAAGGTCGTCTATGCCACGTCGGTCCATACACAAAGTGAATCTCGACCAGAGTGGGTTCGCAAGCGCTTCTAGATGGACCAAGCTTCTGGCTTGTATGGATCGTTCTGGCAATATCTGGGTTGCATTTTTATTTTTATTTTCCCCCCACTCCTTCCACTCTTTCCTTTGCTCTGCAAGGTCACAGGGTTAGGGATAGACAGAAAATGAACGGCTGGTATTGAGTAGCGTTGATTTCTTTTGTTTTACGCTCAAGGCTCGGTACGACTTGTTCAAGACATGAACCTGACCATGACTGCCCTGGAGGTATGATGGTTGGGGAGACTACATCATTCGGACGCCTGGTGCGCAAGATATGGCCACTTTTTGAAGAATTTCCGGTCGACTCATGTACATATAGACTTGGTGGTTTTTGTCAATGGCAATTTTTTCTATCAATCGCAGCCATCTGGAAGATGTTCGCATATGAGACCCAAAGCTCTGCCATTTCTATGTACAGGACAGGAGTATGTACATAACTCCGTACGGATTGACATCGAGATTGAAGGGCCGAAAGAGCCAATCAGCAAGATGGAAGCTAGCAAGCCGCAGCGCTTATGACCCACATGGATCGGCAATCAGAGACATTGCGTTGCCCGTTGCCCGTTGCCCGTTGCCCCCCCCCCCTAGTCAGCTCGTCTCCTGAGGCTAGATAAGTCGTGCCTGGTAATCCGTGCATTTCCCAATCTTCAATGTTCTGGGGAACTTTATCGATACTAGCATCCCCATGCCGCCGCGAACTCGACTCCCAGTCGCTCATTCATCAGCTGCGTATCGAAGACATCTCTCCTCGCGTCGCATATCATCTCGGAGAAAGAGGTCAGCAGTGAAGTTGCATCTCCATCAACCGGAAGCGCGAAGCGCCTCGAAATCGCCATCGCATCGCCTTGTGGAAAACCTTTTCTGGTTGCCACCGCCTGGAGCAAGCGAGCTTTCCCAGCCGGCGTCGAGCACCTCGAACCTAGTGCGAGCCTTGGAGGAAACTCTTGTTGGAAAACAGGGCAACGAGGACTACAGCATGATGCCTTCACCACGTCGAATGCGCCTGGTTTTCCTGGCTGCCATCGTCACCGTCGTCTTGGTCATGTTCTATTCATCTCGGCCGAGCCCCGATGCCCGCACGATTCAGGACTTTTACCACAAAACCATGGACGGCATGAAGAAGGATGCGCCGCCCGGGCAGGCCATCATCAATGCGAAAACGGGACAGAAGGCGGGATACATACCCGCGGACAAAGACGGCGACGGCGACGTCGACGAGGACGACAAGAAGGCGGCCGCAGTAAGACAAATGGCGCTGAAGCAGGCTGAGCAAAAGGCCAAGGACAATGCCAACAACAAGGGCGGCTTGAAGCCCGACGTTCCAAGTGAGGTCGTTGGCAAGGGAAATTCAGCCGTCGGCCAGCCGAAGAAGGGAAAGATCCAAGTGGTCAACGTGCCGGGGAAGTCGACGGAGAAGACGCAGGTCAACAAGGTCAAGGAAACCAAGAAGGAGCACCGTGCCGAGCTTGAGCTAGATGCCATTCTCAACAAGTCACCTGGTAAGTTTTGTCTTCCGCGTCTAGAAGGCGATTTTTTTTCCTTTTTTTCCCCGATCTTCTTTCGAACGGGCCAATGTTGACAATGTCCCGAATAAGTCGTCATCTTCTCCAAGACGTACTGCCCCCACTCCAAGAGAGCCAAAGGCGTTCTCCTCGAAAAGTACATCATCACGCCGGATCCTTTTGTTGTTGAGCTTGACGAGCACCCCATCGGGCCTGCCTTGCAAGATGCGCTGTACGAGAAGACGGGCCGCAAGACGGTGCCCAACGTTCTGATCAATGGCATCAGTATAGGCGGCGGCGACGATGTCGTGGATCTCGATAACAACAACAAGCTTGCTGGCAAGATTAAGATGCTCGGAAACAAGCGCGTTCAGGTTTCTGAAAGATTTACCTCGGGCGAGAAGATTTTGTGAAGGAGGAAGGAAATGCGAAAACGAATGATAGGCTACTTGTTATTGCTTTTGCGTCGCGTTGCGCTGATTAGAGTTTTGGCTTATTTCCAAAAGGGGGCTTTGGAGCTGAGGCAGTTCATCTCGGTTGGCAATGAAAAATGCCAATCCGAGAGTCGAGCTTGCACGAGGCCAATCCGCTATTTTATCATGATGCATGGGGGTTTACGAGCGGGGGGGTTCTCGGCGTCATTGCTGTATTACATGTATGTACTGTACGGAGTACTCCGTTGATCGAGACAAGTACTCCGTATTGTGGGGTTATATCGAGCAGGGGGAAAAAGATTATGGCATCGGAGGAACAAGGTTCATCATTACAAGGGACTTCAAGGGCCAGAATCATATATGTCATTGTACACCTAACCTGCCGCAGTGGTATTCCAACATCAAATTTGAAAAAAAAAAAATTATTCGATACCAAAAACTGCAAAACTCGCGTTTCTCACATCGCAGTGTTGTATACCTGGCAGAGCACACGGTGGATGGAGAATTGACTTCTTGCTCTTTGTTCATTTTACATGCCAATTCGTTACCCGACGAGACGGTGCCTCTTTCTTTTGCACCATCTTATTCCCTCTCTCGGCTTTTGCGGATCCGACTTGAGAATACGGAAATTACAAGCGCTTAAATGTGGACGGGTGCGGAATCATTGTTGGATACAGCCAGCGAGCCATCTTCATCGTTGCATGTATAAATATAAATTGTCAGCGTCTGTTCATTCTCAAGACACCTCTCAATGCGGTACATTTTACAGGAAATCTGATACACCCAGAACATGTCTTTCGGCCTCCCAACCTCCCTCCCAAATGGTGGCAGTAGCCATGCCCGGCAAGCGCCAGAAAGCTCCCATCCATGCGCGTGCCCGACGAGGCCGCCGTGACGGTCAACGTCAGCCTCTGCACCTTCTTCCACACCGCGGCGGCGGACCTGGGGCTCGAGCTGCCGTGGCCGATTCCCGGCAGCTCGCCGCGGCATAAAGCTGGCTCCAACATACTCGTCTGGGGCGTCAGCTCGAGCGTGGGCATCTACGCCGTGCAGGTCCTTCCTTCGCCGCTGGGGCTACACGTCTGTTCTCGCCGTCGCGAGCGCCAGGCACGAGGCGTATCTTTCGTGAGCGCCAAGGTCCTCATGATTTTTGGCACCCGTCTCTCAGTCCTCGTACGTTCAAGGAACCCTCCCAGGATTCACCGGAATAGAAACATCCCCGTTCATGAAGTGGTCCACGGTATCAACTTCAACTTGGCTGTTCCACAAATCATCAGTACGACCCAGCACGTGCCCGCAAAACCTGCATCAGGACAAACTCACGAAGTAAGCAAGAGTCTCGTAAAATCATCACAGTCGTCCGGCCGCGCATAGATCCAGAATTCTTTGAAATTTAGGCCCGTAATCGTGAACTGCGGCTTCTCGCGCCATGCGCGGAAGAAGTTCACCGAGCTGTTGGCGTCCCAGAGGTGGCGGGAGGCAGTAAAGGCCATATTCTCGCACCACATCTCGTCATCGGCTTGTTGCCCCCATGTTAGTCGGGACTCGGGACTCGGGACTCGGGACTCGGGACTCGGGACTCGGGACTCGGGATTGGTCTCACCCCCGCAGAACAAGGAGGAGGGCGGGTTGCTTACGAAGTTCTGATTTGAGCAGAAAAGAGAGACAGATGATGGCGTAGGAGATGAGGATTGTGCGGCGAACGCTTTCGAGAAAAATCCAGGCCTGCATATGTTGTCTAAAAATCAGCACTGTGCATCGAAAACATGCCCACTTTGGGAAGACCGAGGACCGCTGCGAGTTATAGATACTGACCTCCCAGGATTTTGGTGGCATCTTCTGCCTGACCAAGCCGCCGTTGCTGCCCCCGCGACGTGCCTCTTCCAGTTCAATGTCATCCTGCACCTTTTTCAGGTCCTTCAGCCAGTCCAGCATGACAGCGAATTCCCTCTCGGCGGCAGCTCGCAGGCCGAGGTCTCCGTCAAAGATCCTCATGGAGTTCAAAATCAGCAGGGCCTGCACACGAGATAGTTTATCCGCGTGGCTGACAGCACGTTCGCCCTCGCTGTGAATTTCCCGACCAGCATCTATCAGCAGCCTCACGGTCCAACCTTTGTTTGAAGGGGTACTCGCCGCGTACGCCGCTGATGCAGAAAACACGGCGAGAATGGTCTTGGGTAGCTGGCCCGTCCAGAGACGAGAATGCATAAAAGGGAGCGCTCTCGTCTGGGCAAAAGTCCTGTGCATGGTGGTCAGGAAGTTGACGACGTATCCGACGCAGGTATTCGGGTCGTGAACGGTCAGCGGGTCAAAATTCAGACAATTTCTCTCGCAGTTCTCGATGAGGGACAGGTCACGAATGGGCTGAAGCTGTTGATGAGGCAGCAGTTGCTGATGCATGGACGGAGACACCATGGCAGCAGCAGCAGCAGCAG
Source organism: Epichloe festucae Fl1 (assembly GCA_003814445.1). NCBI lineage: Eukaryota > Fungi > Ascomycota > Sordariomycetes > Hypocreales > Clavicipitaceae > Epichloe > Epichloe festucae. Next base: position 2,180,304 of record CP031387.1, on the reverse strand, counting down.
AATCAGCAGCCAGAGCAGTAGGCAAGGCCGGTATGTTCAGCTTGTCCGTCGTCTCGGTGGCGAAAGGGTGCAGGTTCCAAATGTCGTCGTCGTCGGGGCCAGTCGCTTGTGCCATGAAGTCCACGATGGAGAAATCAAGTCCGCTGCTTCCATGGGTGCCGCATCCAAGAGGGACGCCAATATCGGGCTGCAGACTCTCAGGGCTAGTATCCGCAGCCGTCGTGCCCGTGCCCAAGCTTTCCATGTCGAAGCTCATGTCAAAGTCTGGCACGTCAGAAGCACTCGCGGACAAGGGCCAGGGGCCGGACATGGAGGAAACCAGGGACGGCCTCGCGGACTCGCCAGAGGAAGAAGTGGAAGTGCCATGGGACGTTGAGGCTCTAGGAGGTAGTTTCTGATAGACACAGTCCAGTCCCTTGGCAGAGCAGCGAGTGCACCGAGGCTTTCGCTTGTCGCAGCGCCGCTTGCCTCTCACACAGGCGTTGCAGCTCTTCTGGCGAGATGCTGCCGATGCTTTGTCGTCGAGCTTTGCGACGCCCGCGTGTGTATTCATGGCGGTGGCGGTGGTATGTGGTTATTGTTGAGGTGGGGGAAGGAAGGCGAAGAGAAGTTGGGATCGAGTCGGATCAAGGCGTGAGGTCCCGACTCCCCCACCAGGTCCATGCCATGCCATTGTCAGCAACGGGATCGAAAAGCCAACAAACGGAGACATAATCATGTCCTGACTCCCGGATGCGTCCAAAACGGCTGACGTCAGATCCCACAGAAAATCCCTTCTGCAACTTGCTGCTGGCTTGCACCAGCGACCAATTCTCGGGCGCCGAAAGTTCCGCAGGGGGCTGCTGACGGGCGCCGAAAGTTCCGCAACTCCGCAACTCCAAACGCCAACGTACGTGACAGTTCCACACGGAAAATACAAATACTCTCCAGAGACAATGGCCATAATCAACTTTTATACATGTCTTGAATCCGCGCGGGGGCAGACTATTCTATTCATACCCTGGCACAGACGTGCACATTATGTAGGCGACGCTGAGACAGACAAACACTGATCACGTCACGTCACGCCACGTCACGTCGCACTGGCATCATCATCACCAACGTTTTATAACACATCTCCCGAGCACCTCAATCGCTCCATCAAACAAACTGACTGATGTCAAGGCAGTCAATTAACCCCTGATACGGCCTAACTACTCCGTACATCACATCAAAAGCTCCCTCGTACGCCTGCCCATAGGGTCTTCCATAGCCTTGGTTCAGATCCCCTGGGGGGTTCCTCGCAATCCAAACAATAGAGAAAAGAATCAAAGATGGGGAAATAAAGCAATTCGGCTCCTCTGATGATGCAAGGGCCCTTTTTCCTTGTCGAGGGGGTTCCACCCCTCCCGTTCTAGATATCCTTTTGGGTATATACATCCACCCTGACCTGTGCCACTGTAGGCGTCTCGCTGTGACCTGGCCGCCACAGAAGTCACATTATATTCCTTGCAAAACGCGGCAATCCCGCGCCTGCTTCTCTATGGCACATTCGGCTTCGCCGTCAAGTCGGCCCTCTCGGCGATTGCGTTCGTAGCGGTGATGCCAACTTTGCGCATCGCGGACCGCCCGGGGCCTTCACGACGTCGTGCTTTTTTTTTTTTTTTTTCGTAGCATCAGCAGGCGGCCGTCATCGAAACCCAAGCTCCTGGAGGTTGGAAGACCTTGGTCAGAACCATAAACTCGGGCAACATGAATGCGAAGTTGCCGACCGCTCGGTAAGCTGGCGTCAGCAGTAATGATACACTAGTCCTCGGCTCACCGAAGCTATGAGAGTATTCCCAGCATAAATGCAGAGGGATATGAGAAGAAAGATCACTCAGAAGATGACGACGAGGAGAACAAGATTGAGAAAGAGAAAAAGTCCCCGAACCAAAAGAAAGAAAGTAGTCTAGTAACACACACAAGGAAGCTGAGAAAATTTCGAATAGAGGCTGATACTCAGGCGCAGCTCTGTTTCTGATTGTCTCCCAGTTGCGGCTGGTGACGGTGATTTGTGAGGTCATCATCTTTTACGCCTGTCGTCAAGTCGTCAAATCGTGCATCTTTTTTGTGTTCTCTTTTCAATAATTCGTACAGACATTAGAGATTAAGAAAAGAGAGAGTGAGACTGGCTCCGTAAAATGAGCGGCAGACAAGGACGGAGATTGTGCATGCAAGATGACAGAAGCCGGCATCATGTTCAGCATTCCTAGTATCTCTCTTGTCGGTAGCCATTGACTCGGGGAGCATCGTATTGAACGCCAGTCATGGAATCTGGCCCATTGTGAATGGATCGAAGTGGCGGCAGCTCGGTTCGGTTGGTGCTGACGTACGCATCGCTTCCATATGTCGTCGTGGGTTGTGAATTTTGGGGCGGTTGTGCCGGCGCGGGGGCCGCTGGGGGCGGTGCCGGCGGACCCTGTTGAGTATGTCCTGTCGAGCTCAGATCCCCTCGAAGTTGAGAGCTTTCCATGCGCATCTTCTGAAGCTCGCGGCGCAGCATTTCATTCTCGGAGGCGGCGGTGTTGTAATGCGCCTGAAGCAAACGAATGTGATCAGTCTGCCGTTGGTGTTCGGCAATGGCTGTGTTGGACACACGAGTTAGCGCATCAGTGATCTTCCTCTCGGTTCCCTGCAGGCCCCCAAACTGTCGAACTATTTTTACCTTTGGTGAGGATTTCCCACTTTGATGCCTTGGACCCGCGCTCTTGTGGCATCAAATCTCTCAATTGGTCGAAAAGCTCCTTCATTTCTGTTCGCCTCTTCCGCTCGGCGAGCTTGTGGCTGACTCTTAATTCAGGAGTTCGACTGTAGGGCTGTGAGCCTGGTGGTCCATTGCCTTCTTCAGCTTGCAAGTCGCTCAACTGTTTATGCTGCATGGTATGGTGATGGACTGGGGGGAATTCGTTGGAGACGCTGGACATGTGCGCGTACTCGGGGCCGTCCTCAAGTCTGCGCTGGCCAGGAGGAAGCCTTGACTCGGTTGTGAACTGGCTGCTCGCGATTGATTCTGTAACGCTGCTGCGACGAGAGTCATCGTAGTGACCAGGAGGCCCGACTCGTTGGATCTCTTCCTCGGGGAAAGCCCAAGCTTGACCCTTTGTTGGCTCAGCAGCTCGGGCTATATGGCTGGTGGCGGGCCCAGTGATGGCTGGTGCAGTCTTGACTACCTTTGGTTCGACCGGGTTTCGTTCAGCACTTGGTTGGTAGCCATTGGAAATCCGGTGTACCGAAAGAGACTCCAGGCCAGATCGGGGATTCCGTTGCGAGTGGAGGGTATTTTGGATGGATGACGTGGATTGGTTGTTGCTGACGTATGGAGAGGAACCCAGGCGCATGTCGCTGATTCCCTGGTTGATCCTGCTGTCCACGCTCTCGCGCCTGAGTCCTCCAGCAGCCGCAAGATGCTCTCCCAGAGTGGCCCCGTTGTACATTTGGGAATCGGTGGATATCGGCCGATCAAACCGACCGTCGTTTTTGGCGGACGTGGGAGAAACCATGGCAGCGACGCTCATGTTACTAGTTGAAGGAGAAACAAGTGCTTGGGGAACCACGTTGATCGCAATCGGAGAGGGAGTCTTGTCTGCCAGCGAGGACTGATATCCAGACCCTGCTGGACTGAGTCCATTCACATTGAAGGACGCAGCTGAAGTATCTGCAGACATACACGTCTTGTTAGTCAATTGCCTTCGAGACGTATCAAATTCCGCTGTGCATAGGCGGGCGTTTATGCAGGCAAGTTGGGGAGGGAAAGAGGAAGAGAAGACCATTGACAAGCTCAAGAAAGAGACAAGACGTACGTTTGCTGGACATTTCCGCGGTCGAGTAGAAGCCGGAATCCCGTAGATATGGTGGGGGGTGGCCATTGATCGGTGGCTGATCATCATTGTTCAAGATGTTGTTCAATCCGGCCACCTTGGGTGGCACGTTTGACTGTGAATTTTGAGTCTCCATAATAGTCGTTGGAAACGGGTTTTGCGTCAATCAAGCTTGGTCGCGAAGCAGCTACTGCTTCCGTTGGGTCACTTCTCATTCACTCTGGTCTGCTCCCTACGAAAGATTGTGAACTACCAGGTGGGCGCAGCTGCTCGAGTCGCAAATGTTTCGAAAGGCCCGCCGTATTTGAGGGAGGACCGAATCCGAAGGCCAATGCTGGAACGCGAGGCGGATGGTAATGACCGACGACTTGCCAGCTGTGAGATTGGTGATTCTGGTATGATTTTCTTCGGTAGGTGAGGTGGTCGAAGGTCGAATGCTGCACAGTCGCTGGGCTTGAGCAACGAGCCGAGACGTTGCCAGAGGGAGAGCACCAACGTAAGAGGCAGGCAGACAGACGACGGTCGAGGGGATTGACAGCAACGGTTCGAAGGGGGGGGGGACTATTCGCGAGAAAGCATGTCACAATCGAGGCGGCGGATCTGCTGGCTTTGGTAAACGTCGAAAGATGAGCCGCGCGAGACTGGGGAGGTGCTGGCGCAGGAGCGAAGTCGGCAAATGATTCAGTGTTGAGACGCACTCAAGACGTGTCGAAGGAAGTGATGAGAAAGGGATACACAAAGGTACATCACCCACGAGGGCGTGTTGCAGGTCAACGAGCGAAGGAGGTGAATTCGAACCAACACAGGCTAGGCGTACAGGCGAGTTTGTGACGGTAGTAAAGAAAGAGAGAGGAGGATGAAGCGAGGAGACTTTTGGCATGGAGCAAGTCGAGGACGTCCAGTCTGCACTGCAAGTGGTCCGTCCAGTCTTTGACAAGCGGATGGGCAGTGGAACATCCCAGTTGAGCCTACTTTTTAGTGGAGGTGATGCCGCTAGTACATACAAAGCTAGGCGCCGCTGGACGAGGGCATGTACACCTCACTGTACAGTGCACGTCCGTATGCTCCGTAGCGTGGCACAAGATGCTACATGACATGTACCTGATATGTACCAGACCAGGACCAGACATGTACCGGGTGTCAAGAGTGCGCACGCTCTCGCTCACTACTTCGGACACTACCACTGCCGCTTACTAATTGCCACTACATATGTACAGACTACGGACCTGCATACGAAGTACATACGAAGTACCTACAGAGTACATACGGAGTACCTGCATGCGATAAGATGTGAGCAAGACGGAGCGGAGCCATGGCCCATGGGTAGGTAATCTGAGAGAACTTCCGTCCTGGTCGCCTGGGTCGGGTCGGAGAAGGGCCATGGCTCCCCAGTACATACCTGTCTTCGCAATTGGTGCACTGTTCCACGCAATACCACCAGGCAGGGACATTTCAGCGTGCTAACGGGGGAAGGTGGGCGGGCCACGGGTGTGGGGAGGGGGGGGAGGGCCCGGACGGGGGAGGGGGAGATGGGTGTGGATGATTAGCGGGAGCGCCACGCCACGAGTTGTCAGCTGCGCTAGGACCAGTGCTTGCTGCACTAATAAATTTCGACCAGCATGAGGTGCTACACACAATCTTCGACAGACATGCTGTGCAAAGCATCAATCTGTATGTACTGTAGTCTGTATGTATCATGTATGCCAACCACGTTGTGCACCTGCCACATGCACTAGTTCCCTCCAAGACTCCAACTTCCTCATCACCAACCCCATCCCGTCCAGCCGTTGACATGCACGGAAGACCGTGATCTGATCAGCAGATAAGCAGTCGCAGTCGCAGTCGCAGTCGCAGTCGCAGTCGCAGTCAGGCAAACACCCCCCCCCCGACGCTATTACTAAAGGCCGATACGACCACAACACATCTACTACCATCACTCTGCAGACAACAAATCGCGTCCCTCACTTATCCACCCAATCTTTTTCTCAAAGTCTACATATGTGCGGTACTACGGACTACGAACTGATCCTTTCAGAAGACGCTACCGTGCCTGCATGAGCGTGGCACGATGCATGGCAGCATGGGTCACGGAGCTTGATGGATGACATGGAGCTTTTTCAGGCCTGGGACAAACGCCAAGTTCCACGGCACTCGGGAGACTTTTTCACTGAGACCTGACGGTCCACCCACCTACAGGCTACACTAGAAGGAAAACGGCCGTCTTTGTTACTTCTTTGATTGCCCCTGAAGCCAGATTTGTAGCTAATCAAGAACGCTTAAAGCGTTGTAATGAATCATCTTGGGAAAAAAAGCCACATTGCACAAAAGAGCTCGTGGAAGAAGGTTAGAGTTTCTTGTTACAAGAGACTATTGTTCATAGCTGAATTAAATCTATGACTATCTAGTCCGTATATACCTTGAATATACTGATGGATTGATTTTTTGATTTTGCTCATTGGTTGTGGCTAATTCAATTTCGTTGTGATCGAGGGGGGGTTGTGTTGTGGGGTCTCGATTAAAGAGTCAGGCGGGGGTGCACGGCCAATCCATCATCAGAAAACCACAAAAAAATCCATGCGCGCCATTCATTGTACGGGTGCAAACCCCCGGCGGCGAACATGGACTTGCTCAAGGGGGCCGGTCAGTTCGTGCGATTGCGACGTTTGGCCAGCAAGTGACACAGCGCACAACCGAAAGACTTCGGGGAGTGCTCATTACCCATGTCCATACTACCTACCATGCGTGACCCGTATTATTGCCGTACTGGGACTGCCAGGGAGGGGATTGCTTGGCTTTCAAACCTTTCGAGGGTGCGAGGCATGGGCCCAGGCATGGATGGGCGGGCAAATGGGTTCAATGTTCCTCTGTGGCGTCGCAGTTCTCAGTTCACGGCGTGGCACTGGTGCTACACGTACAAGAAAAGTGAAAAGAAATTAGGACTGGAAGCTGGACATGGGACATCCAACACATCCAACAACCGATACAGGCAATGCCTTGCACGCCAGTAGAATTGCTGCGTTCCATAAGCGAGCAGAGACAAGAAGATGAAGAGGAACGCAAGACGAGGCGTGGATCGTGGTATTAGCAAGAGGGAGGGGGGAGAACGTCAGTCAGTCAGTATCCGCAGCGAAAATGGAAGGATTTCCGGCGCAGATTCATGGTCCATAATACGCGACCAGACGGCCAAACTAACAACAGCAAGTAGGCCTCGCTACTCGGTGCTCCGTGCCGCTCTCGGGTCAGGAAAGTATTCGGATACTCCGTCTCATAACATGACCATATAACTTACTCTGTACAACAAGAAAATATCCTCCCCGGAAAGCATGCCGCACCCCCCCTTCTCCCCCGCCCAAGGTGTGAATAAACGAGTGGTGCGAGTATGTAGGGATGAAAATCGGCAAAGGGGCCAAGTACGAGCCGCAGGCCACATGGGAGCGGAAGGCAGCCTTTTCTTCTTTTCTTGGCCTGTATGCAATCGGACTAGTCTCGTACGAAATAAAACAGGCAGCCGCGACTCGGATATGGAGATCTGGCTGCGGTCATTATTCGTTGATGCTGGGGGGGAAGAGGGCGGGGGCACCACTGACGAACGATGACTTTGGTTGGGCCGCAGTGCTTCCGAACCAACCCTGTTTCCGGCAACGCAAGCTCAAGAGGATCCACCAGCCGGGCTTTCAATGGTCAAGATGCTCTGGGCCAGGTGGGCGCTCCATCCAACACCACCAACAACCATTTGATGAGGAGTTCGGTCTACGGAGCACAGGCCTGGGCTGACCAGGTACATACGTGTCTCCAAGGCGTGATCCTTTGGGGATGAAAACCCAGAAAACCCCCCATCGGAGCAGGGGACACCACTCAAGCCAATCAAGAGGTCGTTGAATCATCCAAGGAGCCGAGCTCGGGGAGTTTTCCGCGAAATGTTTCGAAAAACAACCAGGTGCTCGAATCATGTCCCATTTTCGGAACATGATCCGTATGCTCCGTCTAGGAACAATGCTCCGTAACTAGCTCCGGATAAACGCAAACAGCTTTGTCGAGGCGGCTCGTGCGTAATCCGTATAGCGTGTGATCCACGAGCCGGTGCAAACTTTGCACGGGTGCAAAATGCACATAACGGGACGCGCTAGCCATTTTTGTCAGCCAAGATCCATAGAAATTCATGGAATTTTGTCCAAATTGCATAAACACCACATCCCCCCCTATTCACGATGTATCTTTTTGACCAGGGCCGCGTAAATGCCTGAAATAGGCTTAGATGCTAAGAAAGAAGCAAATTCTGCCAATTTTTAGGTGTAAACCATGTACCTTGCGTAGTCCCCGCGCAAAGTTTGCACTAGTGCAAAGTTTGCACCTAGCTACAAGCCATGACAACGTTTCTCGGGGTTAATAACCTCTTATTTAATTAATTCATCGTGGATGAAGACGCTAATAATAACCTTTGGCTTGCGATATCGATTTTATGGTGTTTTCGGAAGCTAGGCTTACTGCGAAGAACCCTGTATAGGCTATATCGCCTCTGTCAGTATATTAACCGTGATTATAATGCTCGCGATACCCTCATAAGCCTTGGAGGTGCCCGTTCATCGCCAATAGCATCACGAGATCTCTGTGAACAGATTCTTCAACTATTATTAGAAATCGAATTCACAAATCTCTTTTGGATACTAAAGGAGACCTTTCTTAAGCTCTGTAGCTAGCTTTATATTAATGCCTTAGTGTGCTCTTCGCGATATTAATTAGTTAAGCAGAAAGTGATGGTTTTCTTGTGGATTTGTGCGTATAATAAGCCACAGAGGAACACGGGGTATTAATTTTTACTAGGCTAAGCGTCAGTATCTTGAATTATTCATGAGCTTATTAATCTAATGAGGCATTTACATATAATCTTTGTTCGTTAGCTAAAGCCACAGTTAGTCTCGCTATTTATAGAGCTAAATAAGAAGTTCCTTTAATTTAACGGTGCTATTGGTGCTGTTGATGGCACATATATTCCGGCGCACATTCCGCGAAATTAGCAGCAGAGATTCTGGTTAAGGAAGAATAATATCTCACAAAATGTGCTAGTAGCTGTGAGCTTTGAGGAATTGTTCCTGTATGTGCTAGCAGGCGCTGAAGGTTCTATTAATAATGGCACCTTATTATAGATAGCGTTTATGAAGTCTTTTGTGATCCCTTAAGGCCGATTTTATCTTAGTAACGCGGGATTTAGCACATATCGTGGCCTAATAACGCCGTTTTCGAGGGTTCGATATTATTTGCAAGACTGGAGAGAAGCTCGTGAGCATCCTAATAACAAGAAAGAGCTTTTTAACTTCCGGCACGCACAATTACGAACGGTTATAGAGCGTGTTTTTAGGTAATGTAAGCAAAAGTGGAAGATAATTCGCCATAGCGCTGCTAAGTATGACTTTCTTGTGCAAATTAAGATAGTCTATGCTATTATAGGCCTCTTTAACTTTATTAAATTAGGTAGAAAGGAGCCTTATAACTTTAAAGTAGGAGAGATAGAATTATTACCTAGAGATAAGCGTGAAGCGCTTGAAATAGCTGCTACACGGGCGTCTTCGCTTCTTATAGGCCTTATAGGCCATAAGATTCGGAAAAGGATAGCATAGTGGCTTTGGAGGGTTTAGTGAAGTAGTAATTTAGATAAAAAGATGTGCGTTTGATGAATTCGATAGCGTTGTTAATAGAATTCTAATTAATGTAATGATGATGTTATGGGTTAAAAAGTGATAAATGTGCACGGCCCGCAGACCTTCTTAATGAAAAGCCTCGCTTCTACTAGTAAATAGTATTGACACTGAAATTTGACTCAATCCACGCTTGCTTTGCCTCTTTTGATGATAATGAGTTCTAAATTAGAGGATTTAGTTAATCTTACTTTAACCATAATATAACTCTAATAATTATGCTTATTCCGAACTCTTCACCATATAATTGATAGTCCTTGACTGCCTTCTCGATGTCGTTAGCCCCCACGGCTCTTTGAGCGATAATATGCCTCTTTAAGCCCTGTATTTAAGGCCTGAGGACGTTAGATACAACCTCTAAGAGCTCTTTTGCCTGTGCCATAGCCCGACGCTTCTGTACACTTCGTGGCAATGAATTTGGCTGTAATCTATTAGGCACAGCCCTAGCAGAGCTTGATTAAGAGCTCTGCGGGTTTGGCGTTAAGGAAACAGCCATATTATTAGTGCTCTGCTCTAGAATATCGCTTTAAGGCTAACTTTAATGCTGCTGATTATCCTTAAAGAGGGAATCTTCTTCGTTAGAGAGCTTAATAGTATTATAAGCCTTGTTATTAGGGTGTTGTGTATTAGTATTCCCTCTTTAAGACTTAATTTCGTTATCTTCAGACTTATCAGAGCTCTCTTCTGATAACTCTTCTTGTGCCCTTTCGGCGGCAGCGAAGCTTTCAGTATCTTAAGCTTCAATAACTGTATTGCTAGCTTCACGGTCTTCTGAGAAGACCTCTGCCCACTTCTCTCTTATAATAGCTGCGTTTATAATAAGAGGCTTCATCACGATAAATCTGCCAAACCTTCCGTGCGTTTAAGAGATATAATTAGCGGTTTGCTTGCTTATATAAAGCCGCCTGTTCCGTTTATTGTATGTTATGCTAGATCTCTTCTCTACAGCGTGAAAAGCGCGCTAAACGCCCTTTAGCCACTTATATCGGTTCTTAATAGCGTTTAGAGACTATTAATATTGTGGGAATTTCCTTATAAACGCAGGAATAAAGCTTTTGAGGATATCTTAAATAATACTAATCTTACTGCTATTAAGCTATTGCTTGCGGCGAGCTTTAAGGAGCAATTTAAGAAAGAAGAGGGTTTAATCGTTAGTCTAACGAATTCAGGGGGGTCTGGACGCCTGCGATTGGGTGCTTTGGGACATAGTCGCGATAGGTATTTAAATTATATGATATTTGCTAGTAAATTATAATAATCCTATTATATTAAAGCCATAGAAAGGAAGAGCTGCTGTCGCGATAGTTCCCTTGTGCAAAGGCGGTGAAAAAAAGCCCCAGAAGTAGGCCGCGACGGTACAAAGTGGCCGCCCCATACAGATCCACATACAATTTGTACCATGCAATGTCGGTGCAAACTTTGCACCGGCTCGTGGATCACACCCATAGCGCTTCTTTTTGTTGGTGATGGTATCGAGCTCCAGGTCGAATCGAAACTGGAGCATTGCGAGTAAAGAGTAACTGCGTACCAGTACAAAGGCTTCCGCGGGTCAGCCTGATGGCATGCCTCATGTTGCACCGACACTGGTGGCTTATTATTTGGGCAGGAAACAAGTCTCGGTTGACGAAGGTGCTGGACCACATGTGGACCGGTGCGGCGCATCGCGGCAGCCTCCGTCTGTCCTTTGGCCATGTGCTCACTTGTAAGATATGACGAGAGTGTTGGCTCCGGCGGGCCGGGCTAGTAGGTGTTGATTTGTAGTCCATGACTGATCAGACAACCAAGATCTCAAATGGCTGAATTAGATGTTTTCTCCACTCCTGAGCTTGAGGATGATTTCGGAGCTTCCCCGAGCTGTTCTGATTTGTCTGCATCTGATCCAACGTTCCTGGTTAATAGAGTGTTCATCCTGTCACACGCGCCCCGTGTCGTCCATCTGCCCAACCCCCCAGCACGACCCGTGCCTGCATTTGAGCCACGGATTCGCGGGAAAGCGGCAGATTTTCGGCTGCGGATCGTCGGACTGGAGCAGAGACCCGGGCAGGACAGCCTTCATACATACATATGTATGTACATGCGCGCAAGCAACCCAGCTTAACAGACATGTGACTTGTCGTGTTCAGCCCGCATGGGTTTGTCGCAGGAAGCCAATCATTTTGGATGGTTTGTGGCGCAGGATCATGGTTCCGATATTGTTTGTTGTCGATTTCGTCATAAAAGCATTGGGTTGGTTCCATGGACGCGATACGCAGCAAGAGAGAGGCGTGAAGGGCTCTCGGGTGCCTTCTTCACCATGCTTGGCTGGCCAGATCAAACAACATAGCCGTGGTAAAGGTGTTTTCCGTGGTGAACGAATGCAATTTGGCTTGGCGTTTGGCGCCATTATTGCATGCAAGAAAATTGGTGCCAGGGATCGGGGCTGGCCAATCGGAGAAGCGAATCATTAAATGATTGAAACGCACGTGTTCAGGCAGTGCACGCGTCCCATCTGTGGGGGCAGGAGAAGAACGCAAGCCCTGAATCCTTCTGCTCAACTGTGAACAAAATTCTTTGTGTGTCCGGTGACTTTATTGGTCGTGTGGAAGGTCTAGTCAGGCACCGTCGCAAACGAAACGCTCCTTCCTTCTCTCAGGCTCTCAGGCCACGCTGGACTGAGCAACGAATCATGGGTTAACATGAACCAGTAAATTGCGGAGTATACGAGGCAAGTGCCTTTTTGCTGCGTAGGTACCTATATAAGGAGGTAGGTTATAATAGGTACATTTCTCTCAGCCGCGGACCAAAGTCGTTAGTAACGGAAATACCGAGTAATACGGAGTATGTAGTGTGCAATTCTCTACTACATACTCCGTACATACTCCGTACATACTCCGTAGGCTTGAACATGAACTGGGGCATCAAACCAGGGTCCCTCGTGCTGTGAGCCGACTAGGTGCGGCGCCACGTTCCGTATCGGTCTTGGCTAATACCCATGTGCCTAGATAGGCCGAAATCGGCCAACAAAGCTTGCGCGCAACTTGGGGAGATGGAACACAACAACGGCAAATGTTCTCATACATGTGTACAACGTCCGTACCATCCACCAAACGGGGCACGTGTGTACCAGCCAACAATTGTGCAGAACGGTCGGAGAACGGTCGGGGTCTGATGATTCAAAACAACAGATCCTGGAAGAATATCATGACCCTCTCTTTGAAGGTGGTTTTTTTTTTTTTTTTCATATGTAAGTTCTTCTCATGTACAGCCTCCCCCGCTTGCAGCTATACATGTATGTACATGTCTGGGTACCTGGGCACGTACCTGATGCGAGCTGACAGCTTCCTGCCACGTGAAGTTCGTCTCCGCCTTCCCTTGGACAGCTTTGCCCCGCCTGCCACACAACTGTGTGTTTCGTGCATGTGCACCACCAACTTGCCAATTCGTTATCGTTTCAATGGGGCAGGTCAAAAAGCGGAAGCCCAACCAATCACGAAATGGCGTTCATTTCAGCCATGCTGTTCAACACTAATTTGTTGGACTACATACGGAGTATTGCTGGACCATTGCCAACAGATGTCGAAAATTGCACATGGCCGCCATCCATGGCTAGACTGCCGCACTGCTTCATGGGTTCGACTGAGCGGGCTTCACCCGGCCGAGTAAGACACGGGTGAAGAGTGTTCAGGCTGCGCAAACTGCAACGTCGCGATCGGATCGGCCCCTGCAGCGCAAAGGGACCTTGCAGAATTCAACCCAGCCGCTCACTCACCTTCCCACTGAGTAAGATTGTCGAGATCCGTGAGATCCGTGAGATCCATTCAACGTCACCAATCACGGCACTTGCCCACTCAACTGCTGTTCGAAATTGGAGGCATTCCAGGTCATCTTCTTGAGGCGCAGCACCAAAGCCTGCAATTGCTTCTTTGAATATTACGCCGATGGCCTGAGTCGTGCTTTTCTTTTCTTTTCTTTTCTTTTCTTTTTTTTTCTCCCGAGAAAACGTTTCCCCGTCGGCAGTCTCAGACAAGATTTGTGTCTCGGCCTCCGAGCTCATCCCTCTCTTGTGTGGTCGCCGGTCGGCATGTTTCGACGACTCGTCACTTTCCGCGCCCCAAGTCACAGGCCGAGGCCCGTAAATAGACGAATTAACAGTCGTTCTTCAGCTCCCATGTGAGACTAGGGCAGGTCAGCAACGTTTTGCCATGTTGGGAATGCTCAACCGTTTGACTTGTTAGCCTCGGGTGGGTTCCGTCTTCGTCTCAGTCTCAGTCTTGTGGTGACGCAACCCACTGTTTCACTCGGGTATCTGACAAACGCTTGACAAAACACGAGGCCATTCGCCAAGAGCTCGTTCGCCATGGATTATTCCCCCGAGGCAAGCCACATACCCGGGTATATGGGTCGCTTGTTTTTGAGGCCATCGCCATCGTCTTGAGCAGCTGCCACTGCTGTCTTGCACACCAGCGCCGCGCTTTTGCATTGGCATGGCATGACATGGCATGATACTGTTTGCCACAAAGATACGCTCCACTTCACGAGCCTCTCTGTGAAGAGAAGCCGAGACGATGCCGCTCAGGGCCGTCTAAGGCCAATGATCTGGAGCTATCATTCCGTACCATGATCGGTTGTCGCAGAAAAAAAAAAAGTCATCGACGGCGCCACCCTCTCCACCAAATAGGGATGGACGTGCTTAAAGACAAAGGGGATATAAAATCATGATAGCACTTCGGAGGCATAGCATTCCTCGAGCGGGGAATTGCAGTAAGGATCCTTTTGTGTTCAGTGTCATCGGAGGACAGCCATTGGCAGCGTGCATTGGGAAACGTACTCGTCCAGCACAGTAAAGGAATTACACGGCGAGTTGTGTCACCGCGTAATTGTCCAAGGGCCTGGTCTAATTCATGACAACTTTGTGCCCCATAATAAGCATGCGAGTTGTCGTCGTCGTCTTCGTCTGTCCGGGACTCAACATGGCAAAAGTCCAGGGTATGTTCACCCAAGGAATCCCGCGGGACTCGAAAGTCAACAAGTAACTCTCATCATCCACACGACGATCCAATAATTACCCCCCTTCGCACCAATACGAACCAGACATGGCAAAGCAAAATAAAGGGTCTAATAATCTCCAATATAACATGCAGCCACCAACGCCACCCACGTAGATTCCACACAACATGTCCAAGAACACTACATGACTGCAACCCACCTGTTTGTTGTCCCTTTGAAAAGAAGCAAGTCCCATCACCATCACTCGTCCAACGACCCACGACACAGCGCTTCAGACAAAAGAAAAAAAAAACAAAATTAAACCCATGCACCCCTACGAGTCTCAATCCTTTGTGATTTCTCTTTGCAAGAAGCGAGGGAAAAAAAAAAAAAAACAAGCGGCTGGTCCCGAGACACATGGGCTGTAGTCAATTTGCGGAGGACACTAGAACGTGCATATCGGTGCTAAGCCTTTTCCAGACAAGATTTCGATGACAATCCGTCCGGGCGAAACACACGAGCTTGGCGATGTCGTGCAGGACGATCCGGGTTCGTGAGGCGCAATCGGCCAATCTTCTGGTACCCTACACAGGGTGAGGACCTATGGTTGGAATTGAAAATGTCACCTCATTGACAATCACATACCGGTTTACAGAACCACTGCCTCATTGTTGAATTCCTTTGTCCGCTTAAACTCTTGGCGTGCAAGGCATTCAAAATGCCTCATCCCGAGCATCCGGCCGCCCAACATTCAAACCATCTTTCATGGAATTTCGCAATCAATGCCATCGTCCCAATACGTAAATTCAAGTCAAGTCCTGTCTTTCCCTCTCCCTCTCCCTCTCCCTCTCCCTCTCCCTCTCAGAAATCGAATTCCGGTCGGAAGATGTCAGGATCCACGCCGGCAACTGTCTTCTCAGCCAGATCCCTGCGACCCATTTGTGTGAATACCCGTCGTAGAGTGTCATATAGGGTAGTGCTACGGTTCTGGGCCGACATTCGATCAATCACCTCGTCCACATCGCCGCCGGCATTATCGCCCAGAATCTCATATGCCTTGTTGCGACCGGACTTCTCAATCGACTTGTGCATCTCGAGAGCAGCCAGGAAGTGGCTGGCGGCTTCCTGGTGGCAGTTGATGTTGATACAGCTGACGCCGAGGTTGTATCGAGCGCGAACAAAGTTGGGGGATAGGGAAAGAGCCTGCTCATATGCTGCAATGGCTTCTTCTGATCGTCCGCTGTTGGCCAACGTCGCACCCAGCCGGTTCCAGAGAAGATGAACTTGCTCCTGCTGGTTTGATGTGCCCAACTCGGATGAGTGCAGAGCCGATTGAAAGCAGTCAACCGCCTTGCCGTACTCTTCTGCGCCATAGAACAACACACCTAGGCCGACTTGCACATCAGGGTCCATGTGCTCTCCATCAGGACTGAGCTGGGCAGCCTTGATGAACAGGTTTGTTACCTTTTCATGCAGGAGCTGCCGGTCAGTAAATCCCATCTCAGCTGCAGGATGTAGGTCCTTGGGGTCCAAAATGCTGGGATATTTGACTGAAAGCCAGCGCTCAAGCGTCCGGTAAGCTGTGCTGTCGTATCCCTCGTTGGTATATGAAACTGCCAGCCCCATCAGAGCTTCCAGATTGTTAGGGTCCAATTTCAATGCCTGCTCCATCGCACGGATGGCGGCAGTTTCCTTTTCGTTTTGGGCCTGTGCTTTCCCCAGGTACACCCACGCCTCAATATGCTCCGGATTCTGCTGAACAGCAGCCTCAAAAGCCAGAGCGGCGAGCGATAGGTTGCCACCTTCCTTCATAACACGAACACCTTCGTCGAATGCGTTTTTCTCGTTTTTGAACAAGTTTTCTTCCTCAAACAGGTAGTTCTCGACGACGGGATCGCCGAACCGGCCCCAATCTCCCATGGAGAAGTCGGTGGGCATGTTCTCGTTGCTCCATTCGGCATCGAACTGATCGAAGAAAGTATCGTCGTTGACCATGGATCTAGCAGCGGCCGTCTCAGCTTGGATTCCTTTCCAGAGGGATTCGAAGTCACCAAACTCATTAGTTTCAGATTGCATCGCCCTGTCCATCTCATCCAGCTCTCGCTCAGCAGCGTTGGCCTCATCGTGTTGTTCCTGAAATTTCTCTGCTTCCTGGTCCTGGAGCTCGAGCTGAGCGAATTGCTCCTCCCACTTGCTGTCATCCAACTCCACCAACTTGCCCTTACCTTTACCCTCAAGCGGTTGCTGTTGTTGCGGTTGATGAAGTCCTTGCTGGTTCTGATACATGGGTTGGAACATGGTTTGGCCGTATCCCATGCCCATGTTTGACATCATACCGACTCCCATCATCGGCCGTTGGGGCATCTGGCTGGACATGTTGGTGGACTGCATGGGGCTGGACCTAGCTGATGAAGCTTGGCCATTCAGCTGGTGGTATCGAGAGAATTCGTCAGCAGAAAAGTGAGCCCCAGGGGGGGGCTTGAAAGCTGACTCCATGCCGGGCGCGCTGTTGAAGTCTTGGGCCCACGATGGAGATGCTGAGCTGGCACGCATGGGAGCATTTTGTGCTGGGTTGAGAGCAGGACCGGCTTGCACGGGGAATTCTTGCTGGAGGCTCGGGGCGCCATTGAGGAAACCGTTCATCATCTAAATCGGTAGGCAATCGCTAGTTAGTAAGTCTGAGGCTCACATGCAGAGGCGCTCAGAAGGTGCGAAAAATCTGGCCCTAGAGCCAGTCCATCTCATCTGTTCGTTTTACCTCGTCTTGTGGCGCATTGGCAGCCTGACTTCGAAAGCCGCCGCCCATCTGGCCACCTGGCCCTCTTCCGACGAGACGGTCTCGCTGCAGAGTCTTGTCATCTTGGACGTGCTTTTGGAACTGGCTGAGGGGATTCCCCGCCGTGGAGCACTCGGCTCCTCCCATGAACGACATGATGCTGGAGTCTCTTCAACGGCGCTGGCGGGGACGTATGGCTGATTTAAAAAAAAAAAAAAAAGAAAAAGAAAAGAAAGAAAGAAACGCTGATTTCGGTTCGGTGCCAATGGCGCGTGCTGAATGAATCAACCAACCGGCGACGCCAACGATTTTGGGATGTGTGGAAGGAAGGGGAGGCAAAATTGTTCACAAGCGGCAGAGGAAGTTGACACTTTTTGAGCAGGCTTGCGTTTGTCAGAACGTCACCTGCGGCTCGGTCGGTTTGTCTGTGGGGTAAAGTACCGAGGCAGTCCGGCCCCGGCCTGGTGGGAGTCTTCCGACTTTTCTCCGCGCACCTTCTTTTGGCGTGCAACAGCAAAAGAATCACGTGACTGCATCGTGGGCAACGTGTGCAACGCAACGGTGGTGAAGACGAGGCGTGCTTATCGATAAACATGACCGGGGACTTTTCATCTTTTTTTTTTCCTTTCTTGGACTGCGACTCCGGGCTGCCAGAGCATCCGAACCACCACGGATCAAAAGAATTGCCAGCGACCACAGGCGAGAATCCTCTCAAAGTTCCCTCAAGATGCTTCGTCAAGTGTACGTCACGAACCAAGACCTATTTTGCGTCAGAGTCTGGCCCCTTCAATCATTGAACAGAGCAAATAAACTGATTCATTTCTCAGGAAACCTCGCAACGCCCGCTCGAAGCGAGCCCTCGAGAAGCGGGAACCAAAACCAATCGAGAACCCCAAACAATGTCTCTTTCTCCGCGGAACCTCCTGCTCGCAAGTAGTCCAGGATGCCCTAAACGAACTCTACTCTCTCCGCCTCCCCCTCGCCAAGAAGTTCACCAAGAAGAATTCGATCCACCCCTTTGAAGACGCCGGCTCTCTCGAGTTCTTCTCGGAGAAGAACGACGCCAGTCTCCTCGTCTTTGGCAGCAGTCAGAAGAAGCGACCCCATGCCATGACCTTTATCCGCACCTTTGGCTACAAAATCCTCGACATGTTGGAGCTGTACCTCGACGCGGAGACGTTCCGGACCATGGCGCAGTTCAAGAACAAGAAGTTTGCTGTTGGGCTGCGGCCCATGCTTCTCTTCGCGGGGACTGCGTTCGAGAGCCCCGTGACGAACGAGTTCACGCTGGCCAAGAGCATGCTCGTCGACTTCTTCAAGGGCGAGCCCTCGGACAAGATCGACGTGGAGGGCCTGCAGTACATCATATCAGTGACGGCGGAGGAGATTTCTGGCGATGGAGATGCAAAACCTGCTATCCACTTGCGCGCGTACATGATCAACACGAAGCGCAGTGGCCAGAAGCTCCCGCGCCTGGAGGTGGAGGAGATTGGGCCCAGGATGGACTTCCGCGTCGGCAGAGTCAAGGAAGCGGATGAGTCTATGCTCAAGGATGCCATGAAGAAGGCGCGCGGCCTGGAGGAGAGGCCCAAGAAGAACATTGTTACTGATTCTATGGGCGACAAGATAGGTCGGGTGCACTTGGGCCGACAAGATCTCAGCGAGTTGCAATTGAGAAAGATGAAGGCTCTCAAGAGGTCAAGAAATGTGCAGGAGGACTCGGTGGAAGATGTCATTGCCGAAGATGTGAAGAGAGCGAAGCACTGAGGTGAAATTTAGGAAGAGGACAATAGGAAAACCGGGGATTGCTTAACTTTCGTGGTCATTATGCATATTGTATGGAACTATTTTCCTGGAGTTTATTATGGCGTTCTTTTGCACACACACACACACACGCACGCACGCACGCACGCATCATGATAGGTCATAGAGCATATATTCAAGTTGTTGCTACCGTGTCCATGACTACTGCCACGAAAAAAACGCCCTTCAAATTAGCCGCATAACCAAGACTAGTCGTGTGAACAACAACATCTCATTTTCTCGTCACCGTCCAGATACCTCTCTGCGCCAAGATGATGCCCGTTCGCCATGTTGATGCCGTCAGATAATATACAGTAAGGGCGGGAAAAGGCCGATCTGTAACAGAACAAAATCGCTGCACGTGAAAATCAATCCAGGGGCGCCGTCATGAGTTCCAGCTCTGCCTGCAAGGAAGTTGAAGGAGGCGCGGCTGGTGGATTGCTGGTGAGTTTGGAAAACAGTTCAATATGGCTCATCATTGATTCCGAAAACCCCTTGCTCGCTTGTGCTTCCTTTTTGTAATCTACCCCCCAGACGTCGGGCGGTATTGCTCCCCCTTCCCAGAGGGCGATCCTGATGGGCCATTCCAGATGTCGCCACCAGCTTGACCCAGTTTTGAATAAGCTGACTAGGCCCATGACCTCACGGCGGGACACATCCTCCAGCCACCATACAGGATCCATGCGTTGAAAGAGAGCGAAAAAGCAAGCGAGAATGGCAAGAGCCCGTGGCCGCTCTTCCTCGACCACCTCGACAAACCTTCGGGACACACTGGCAGGGAAGGCGAGCGCGGCGGGCGCAAAGGGATTCTTATGTGCCCAATTCAGAACACTAACGGCGTGAAAGTATGCCTGGTGCGTGGCAGTGATCTTGTCGTTGGGCTCTTTTGCTAGCTCCTCATCTAGGTTCTCCAGCAGATGGCCGAAGAAGGAATTCGGGTTCAAGGGGTTCAGGTCCAGCTGAAAGCTGGGCTGCGAATCAATGACGGCCTGTACAATGCTGCTGTTTCGTATCCACTGCCACGAGGATGCAACGACCGTCTTGACGCCTTGGAATGCGTGGAACCATGCCATGGGTAAGGTGTAGCGATTTGTGCCATGGCTGCCGCTTGTTTGCGCATCATCCTTGATGAATATTCGCGATGCTGTGGCCTGAAAGGCAATAAGGGAGGCAGTCAAGAACAAGGCCTCTGCGTTATCAGACGTGATGCCATTGTTGAGAGTTGTGACGTATGCGGCCAAAGTTGATGCCGTGTACGCGTGTGAGGCCTGCACCAAGGATGTATCAGTAGGCTTTTGCGAGCGCAGGTGCAGCGCGGCGACGGACAGCATCGCATCTGCGAGATATGTCTTGCCTTGAAAAGCCATGTCGGGCACTTGTCGCTGCCACATTTCATCAGTGGCAGGGGAGTTTGTGAGCAGGGTCTTGCAAGTGCTGGTGGTGTACTGATGCAAGAGTCGCAACTCCAGTAACCTGTCCACAGGGCGAAGCGTCTCTGGTTCTGGCGACACCGTCGCTTGAGAAAGGACGGGTGTCGCGTGCTTTTGTGTAGGCGAGGCCACAGAAGGCGAGGCCACAGAAGGCGATGTCCTCGATGCGTTCAAACTCATGGCCAGCGTGGACGCCGTAGGACTCAAGGGCCCTGACATGGCCGGGGAGGCGAGCTCACCGACGACATGACCGCTCTCGAAATCACAGAGAACACCATGTTTAGAGCAGTTGCCACAGCGTGGGTGGACTTCGTCGCACTGGTATCGCCACAGGGGAGCGAGAGGTCAGCCGTTGAAGATGCCGTCATGTTACGAAAACGAGCCCGGGACGTTGATGTTTTGAGACCTGTTTGCACAACAGGCCCTTCGCCTGCGGTCATGTCTTTCATGTCTCACGCGTCCCGACTCACCTTGATTTTCCTATTCTTACACCGGCGACAACCAGCGCGAGACTTTTTGTGAGAACGCCTGGGCGGCATTATGAGATGGAACACAGCCAGTCAAAAACTCGACGAGCGCGGGCGGGTGGGTATAGGTTAGGCGCCTAACCTAGTCCAGAATGGAAACCTGGCAAGCGACCATGCCAATAGCATGGCCGCCGGAAGGGTTTCAACGGCTGATGGACACCTAATAGTAAGGGAGAGGGAAGTGTATGCAGGCATGTGATGGTGAGTTCGAAGCTGGTTGACAAAAGGGAGTCTCTTCATAGGCGCAGATCAATCAATACATATGGAGTGAGGCACCAATGACCAATGGTGGTGAACTTGGCGGGACGGCAATGAGCATGTGATCAGGCCAGGGGTGGTCATCGGGGGGGGGGACCGACTACATGTACATAATAGACCGACCCACTTGCCCATGTCGTCGCTCCTGCCGATTTGAACGACACGACACGAGAGAGAGTACTCTGTACTTTGAATTTTCCTCGAGCAGCTGCACCAACTCCGCAGAACGAACCCATGGATTCATATGCAAGACATTGACTGATCTGATCTCGGCATGAGCCGGTGCTGCCCGGTCCTCCGGAGGGAGTCCACACAGCCTCCACGGCCAGCCTCTGCGCCGCCGATATCCGTGTGTTCGAGTCTGCTTTGTCAAGCGCACCCATTCATTATTACCAATCCAGCCATTACAGCAAGGGCGGGCTGGGCTGGATGACACAATGACACAATGACACAATTTTAAACGCGGTTGACGGCAGAGCCAGGCTTGACTCAGCCGAGCGCCGCCCGGAGTGGACTGGCCTTTTTGTTCCTCATGCCTTGCGCATCGTGTGACTCTGTTATTACATTACATAGGAAGAGCGGGTTGCGGGTAGCCACGTGATGAGGGGCCACGCTGACCCCTCCATTAATTAAAGCCGTGCAACGCGATTGATATCATGCTTGTTCCAACAATCGTCTTTCCCTTGTTTTCAAATCGAATCAATCCACACAAGGACAACGGCAAAAATGTCTCCCCTGGTGAACCCTGACACTGGGTCGACGCCCCCTCGTCCACCGACTTCCGTCCACGGCTTCGGTACGCTCGCCGTCCACGCCGGCTCACCTCACGATCCTCACACCGGCGCTGTCATCGAGCCCATCTCACTGTCCACCACCTTTGCCCAAACAGCTGTCGGCAAGCCAGTCGGCAAGTACGAGTATTCGCGCTCCGAAAATCCCAACCGCACCAACTTCGAGGCCGCCGTCGCCGCTCTGGAGCACGCCCGCTACGCCCTCGCCTTCTCTAGCGGCAGCGCAACCACGGCCAACATCTTGCAGAGCCTGGCCGCCGGCAGCCACGTCATCTCCGTCGCGGACGTCTATGGAGGAACCCATCGTTACTTTACGCAGGTTGCCAAGGCGCACGGTGTAAAAGTCACCTTCACCACCGAGATCGAGGTCGACATCAGCGAGCACATCAACGACCAAACCCGTCTCATCTGGATCGAGTCTCCCTCCAACCCTACCCTCCGTCTCGTCGATATTCGTGCCGTCGTCACCGAGGCCCACAAGCACGGCATCCTCGTTGTGGTCGACAACACCTTCCTGTCCCCATATGTCCAGAACCCCCTCGACCATGGAGCCGACATCGTCGTCCACAGCGTCACCAAGTACATCAACGGACACAGCGACGTCGTCATGGGCGTCGCCGCCTTCAACAGCAACGAGCTCAAGGCCCGCCTGAGCTTCCTCCAGAATGCCATTGGCGCCGTCCCCTCGGCCTTTGACTCATGGCTCGCCCACCGTGGCCTCAAGACGCTGCATCTCCGCGCCCGCGAAGCCACTCGCAACGCCACCGCCGTCGCCACCGCCCTCGAGGCCTCCCCCCACGTCATCTCCGTCAACTACCCCGGCCTTGAATCCCACCCTCACCGTGCCATCGCCCTGAAGCAGCACCGCGACGGCATGGGCGGCGGCATGCTGTCCTTCCGCATCGACGGCGGCCACGCCGCTGCCGAGCGCTTCTGCCAAGCCACAAACATCTTCACCCTTGCCGAGTCCCTAGGTGGTGTCGAGTCCCTCGTCGAACTGCCCAGCAGCATGACCCACGCTGGTATCCCAAGTGATGAGAGAGAAGCAGCGGGCGTCTTTGACGACCTCGTCCGCCTGAGCTGCGGTGTCGAAGACGCAGAGGACTTGAAGAACGATGTTCTCCAGGCCCTGGAGCGTGCAGTCAAGGACGCGGCCAAGAATGCCGTCTCCAATGGTGTCGTCAATGGACAATAAAGCCATGAACAAATCGAATATCTGATGTGGGATGACGTTGCAATACCGTGGTTTCATGATGCATTCTTTTTTTTTTCTTTTAGATTCTAGGGGCGAATGCCAATCCACGGGAGAAAGACACTTTACGTGACGCAAAAAAAAGCATTGGTCATCAAGGATAATTTCCGGGACAAAAAAAAGAGGAATACATAAGGGGACCAAAAACAATATAGAAACAAGGATCGACTACGAGCGTAGTATTTTAGCATATATACAATGTTGGGCCGCGATGACATGGAGTCGTCTTCTGCTGCTTTCTCTCATTCGAGGTACTTGATGGTATATCAATGAAAACGCAGCGTGTACAGCGTGTCCACTCCTTTCCTATCTGTTGAAAGAGAAAGACCGAGAGAGAGAGAGACGCAGGAAATCTCTTTGCAGTCCAATGTTTTCGTACGGGACATGTCCGTGAATTGTATTTTTATTTTTAAAAAAGTGCCCCAGAAGTAAAATGAATGAAAACGAACAAAACAAATTAGGAAGGCGCCATTGCTCCGAGCTTGACATGATGATTCATTGATTCCGAACCCCCCTTCTCTACGTTGCCAGGTGAAGACCTCGTTGCCTTTCAATTTTTTTTTTTTTTTCAGAGCGGATCTTGCTGTGTGTCATCCATGGCAGGAGGGATGTGAAATAGATTATCCGCGTATTCGTTAGCCATGCTGTTACCAGCGGTCCACTCGCTCCTCCTCCTGTGAATCTCGTTCATTCCCTGACAAGCTGTCTCTGCAATGTAGTGCAGCTCGTCGAGCGTGCCCGAATTGCAATTGTGAAAAATGCCGTCGATGCTCTTCTGCCACTCTGACGTGGTATTGTCCACGGCCGTCTGGTGAGCATTGGTATCGTACTCTTCGACAAGTAGCGCTCTTGTCCTTGGCTTGAGAGTGTGAATGAGCACATCGTGCTTGGGATCTTGGGGGAAGAACTCGACGGGTTCGCCGGACGACATGTTGGGCTGGTGAATGCCCATGACGACTTCGACGAAGCGCTGTGAGACACTTCGCCCCAGGCCACAGGGGTCGATGAGATCGAAGTCTGGTTGCACCGACATGTCTTCGTGGAGGTAGTGATCGTAGGCGAGGAACGATGCTCGACAGATTCGTAGTTTGGGGGCAGCGGCCCGGAGGGAAAGGGCCATCCATTGACAGTCCTCGGCGGGGCGCTGGTTCGGGACGCCTATCCAGAGGACTTTTCGGGAATCCTGGTTCCAGTCGCGGGATTGCTCTGTCTTGAGGTAGACCTCGTTGAGGTAGAGCTCCTGGATGGTTTCGCCGAATACGTCGGCCGCTTTGAGGAACGACTCGGGCAGGACCTCAACGCGCTTCAGCTCGAGGCAGGTGAGGTTGGAGAAGTGCACGCGCGGCGCGGGCAAAGAGCGTGCCCTCCAGTCTTCCGCGGGGATCTGCCAGAAGCGAGTCTGCTTGAGGCCCCGAGGTGGTCGGTCGTCGTGGTCCATGCCGACCAGACATAGCGTCTTGAGGTGGTCAGCATGTTCGATCACGTCCCAGAGACAGGAGCCAAACAAGCCTGCCCGTTGCGGATCCACGTCGTGCCGGCGCAAGGTCATGACCAAGTTGTCCAGGACGGCAACGACAGACATGATGTTCATGACGTCGCTTGGATTCATCCACAGACTGTAGATGGTCACGTCGGTAACGTTTTCGAGGACCAGCGTTTTTAGATCGGCGGAATCCTCCTCGGGACGTGCTGCAAACGCCTTGAGAGTGTTGGCAAGGATCATGGTCGCGGCGTTGCAATGCCTGCCGACGAGCTGGAAGGGGAGGTTAAGACGAAGACTATCGACTTCACGGCAGTTGAATAGTATGGTTTCCACCATGTCACAATACTCTGTCTCGGTAAAAGAGCCTTCGTTCATGCAGTATTTTTTATGCATCGCTTGGCAAAATTCCGTCATGGAGGGAACTCGAGCGAAGACGGTTTCGAGGAACTCGACTTCCACTAGAGCGACAGTGTTAGAATTTTATAAACATGATTCTTCCCCCCCCCCCAGTCGTCATCGCAGGGGGCGGTCGTGTTTCCGGGCTGGTAACACGTACTCTCATCTCGAAGAACCATCAAGTCTATATATAGACTCTTGCAATGAAAACCGATTGTCTGAAGAGCATCAACGTCTGGCCGACGTACGTGGCTAGCCCTGCTCATGCGAGAAAAGTCCAAGCCGAGCGTGCAGCAGGTGGATGGCTTGAGGATCCTGTCAAACAGGCGGCAGACAAGCCGGAGTTTCAGAACCGTGTTCTTGGGGCCGTGGGCGACGCATTGCTGCAAGATGGCGTCGATAAGCTCTCGCGGGAGACGATCCATGGTGTATGCGCACCATACAGAGATGAGGTAAATGCCGCAGGGCAAAAGGCAGGTGCAGCGAGCAAGCGGCCGAGGAAGCCTGCTAGGCCCTCATGTGGTCGAGACGATGGATTCGAACTCCGAACTCGATTTTGGACTGTAGTACCGATGAACAACGTCGTCGAAGGAAATGGGGAGATGGAGGGGGAAGCAACACAATTGAATGAATTGAATGATGGGATGTCGAGGCAAGGAGCGGCGGTGGTGGTGACTAAGGTATTACGGCCCGGTCATGCATCCGCCCAAATGCAGCGCCGCGAACGAACCGGTTCATGCACGACCTTTCTCTCTCGCGACTTTTCCACTGTTGACGCAAATAAACTTGATCATTGACGTGCAAAATACTTTCCGAAATGCTTGACAAGTACGCCTTGGAGTACGCCTTGGAGTACGCCTTGGGCGAGCAATGGCAACGGACGGAAGTACAAAGTACATAGTACATGTCTAAACCGGCGCTAAGCCATTTTGAGCCCAGACCCAGACATGGGCCCCGCAAAGCTGTGCCGACTGCCGCTAGACCGGATCTGAGCTGGCAGATCTTATCAGAGGCTTTAATTTTAATGTATTTTTCTGTACTCACATCTGAAATTCAAAATCCCCAACGCGTCGCAAACCCGATTACCTCTCTCTCCGCCCCCCCCCCCCCGTAGAGCATGGTCGCAGGCTTGAGAGACAAGTTTCAACGCGCCAAGAGTTTTGCGCGCTCGTTGCTAGGCGGCAAAACCTCTGTGCAAGAGTCAATCGAGCAACCACAGGTTCGGGAACCAAAACAACAAGCATCGGATGCTGAAGCCTCGGCTCTAGCCCTCTCGGCAAGCAAAATCATGGCCGACTCGGCCAAGGACCCGGCGGAGACGGCTTCCCAGAACAGCCTGAAGCGAACGAGCCCTCACGATGAGCAAGACGGCGGCGCCGAGTGGCAGGTCGTGTCGCGGCCGACCAAGAAATCCAAGAAGATGCCTCGTCCGGGCAAGGGGAGCTATCCAGCGCTGGTGTTCTCGCCCAGCGCCCGACTACAATCCAAGATTAATCTGAACAACCTCCGCGACCTGATCACCTACATCTTCGCCGATGGCACCGGTCCCCAATGGATCGGGGTCTCTCACAGACCGCAGTTCAGAAAGATTGTTGCCATCATGGTTCCGGGCCTGGAAGAGGCCATGTTCAAGGCGAATGTGGACTACTCAACCTACAACAAGAACAACGAAAACGAAGAAGAGGGGCCGAGGATCTCGACTTCACCAGACGACTACTACCCGCGCGCATTGAAAAAGGAAAAGCTGCCCGAGCCGTTGAAGCCATTCGCAGACATGTTCCCGCATCTGTGGCCTGTACGGACACCCGGAGACGACAAGCACGGGAAAATGCACTCGCCCATGGCTGCTTTCTTGACGGCACCTGCGCCCAAGGAGAAGACGTCCAAGCAAGGAGGCGTGAAGCCTGCGTCGGAACCTCGAGGGTGGCGGAACGACCGAATGCCCATTACCGAATTCTTGGCAACAGCCGAGGAGCTAGCCGACAACGGATATTTCGTCCACCCAGCTCTCCTCCCCGAGGGCGAGCGGAAAGACAGCTTCACCGTTCCCGACGGATGGGTCATCACCAAGGTCGACAAGTTGGAGGACGGAGACGTGCCCGACCGCGAGATCGAGGAGGGCAGCATCACCGCAGGCCGACAGATCCTCGCGCTCGATTGCGAAATGTGCCTGACGGGCGAGAACGAACTCGCCCTCACGCGCATCAGCATCATCGACTGGGACGGCCAGACCGTCCTGGACGAGCTCGTCAAGCCCGACAAGCCCATCACCGACTACGTCACGCGCTTCTCGGGCATCACGGAGGAGATGCTCGCCCCCGTCACCACCACCCTCGCCGACATCCAAGCCAAGCTCGTCGAGCTCCTCCACCCTCGCACCATCCTCATCGGCCACTCCCTCGAATCCGACACCAAAGCCATGCAGCTCGCGCACCCGTTCATCGTCGACACATCCATCCTCTACCCGCACCCGCGCGGGCCCCCGCTCAAGTCGTCCCTCAAATACCTCGCCCAGAAATACCTCTCTCGCGAGATCCAAAAGGGCGGCGCAGACGGCCACAACAGCATCGAGGACGCCAAGACGTGCCTCGACCTCGTCAAGCAAAAGTGCGAAAAGGGCAAGCTCTGGGGCACATCCGACGCCCAAGGCGAGAACCTGTTCCGACGACTCGCCCGCGCAGGAACAGCCTACAAAGCCCAAGGCGGCGACGCAGCCACCGGAGGCATCGAGACGGGCAAGACCAGCGCCGCCATCGACTGGGGCGACCCGTCCAAGGGCCTCGGCGCCGGCGCAACCTACCAGCTCGGCTGCAGATCCGACCAAGACGTCACCGACAACATCCTCCGCGCCGTCAACGGCGACCCAGACGGGCTGGAGATCAAGGGCACAGGCGTCGACTTCACATGGGCTCGCATGCGCGAGCTGGAAGCCCTCCAGGGGTGGTGGAACAAGAACCGCGTCGACAACACAAACTCTGACGGCGGGCCACCACCATCCGCATCACCCTCTTCTTCCCTTTCCCCTTCCTCTTCGTCTCCCTCTCCACCACCACCACCACCACTGCAGCAAGCCCTCTCCCGCCTCACACAGCGCCTCGTTCGCATCCACGACGCGCTCCCCCCCTGCACAGCACTCATCCTGTACTCCGGCTCAGGCGACCCCAGGAGGATGGCCCAGCTACAGCAGATGCAAGCCCAGTGGAAAAAGGAGTACAACACGCCCGGCAAGAAATGGGATGACCTGAGCGTCAAGTGGACGGATGTGGAGGACCAGGCCCTGAGGAGGGCTGCGCAAAGGGCTCGTTCGGGAATCGCATTCATAGGAGTCAAGTAGAGGAATCAATCACAAAACCCGGGCCCATTTAACAAGGACGAGAAGAAGAAGGAGGAGGAAAAATTTGTCATATTCGTCTTTTCGGGCACGGACTAGGCAGGTGCATGTATAGTCATCATTATAGGCTGCGTTGCCGCCAAAGCTCGAGACAAACTATCAAAAAACTAGTCACATGGAAAACTCGGGCGCTTAGAGATAGATTTCTTTGTATCCCTCGCACGTGCGCGAACTTGCTTTATCCGATCCAGTCCTCCTGCGTCGTCAGAACCCCTCTCTCGTCCGCTCCTTTGGTACGCAAACACGGTATTTGGGAACATGAAGACACATTACCGATGCGGCCTCGTTGCTCACATTACTGCATCGTTTGGTTGCATTGCATACTCGCCCGGTACAGTCAGTATGCAACAGTATGCAGGAGACACTTTGTCGCCAACGATGCAGCTTCATGAAATGTACGTCCCGTCCCGCCGCCAGAGCCCCTCCCTCCTCCTGTTGGAGCGAGACACCATTATAGGGCCAGACTGACCAGAACCGGCGCTTGGCTGCAGTCTAATTCAGACAGACTTGGTCCTTCCATTTCAAATCGCCCTTTGTACATGTGAGAATGATCAAGTATGCGTGAGATATGTAAACTCATCTACCAACTCGGCTGAGCTGCCGAGCAGATCCAAAGGCGGCAGCTGTGGGGGGTCAACGCGGTTGATGCCGTGCTGGTGCACGGTTCCATAACTGGCAGGTCTTTCTTCCTCTCGGCCGCGTCGTGAATCGGTGTCGCTAAGCTCGCCAGGGAAGTCCATGGATGATGACTTGGATGAAAGCCGCCTCTGTGATGTCGTGCGCTCGAATGGTAAAGCAGAAACCACAGACAAGTCTTTTCCATGGCCTCTGGTAGAGCCGCTGTCGTGGGAAAGCCGGCCAGAAGGAGCAGGGGATCGAGAATCGACCGCAGGTAACACAGGCTTATGCCGGGGATCCACTGAGCCTGAGTTTCTCTTGGAATTCTTGAGGGGGATCTCGGGCAAATCGAAGCCAATTAGGTCATCTCGACCTCCTGAAATTGTTCTGCCTCTGGGCAGATTCAGTTGCTCACCCTCGCTCTCACCCTCATCCTGGCTTACCTGGCTTGCCTGGCTTACCGGGCTGACGGGGCTGACGGGGCTGACGAGGTCCTCTGCATCAGAGTCCCGAGGCTCGCCATTATCGGTAAGAAGGTCTTCAGGTTTACGCAAAGGAGGCTTTGGAGGGCGCTTCGCGGGAGTTTCGTCGTCGTCATCATCAGAGTCGATTGGGCCGTTTCTCAAGACGCCCATAGCGACGGGAATGCCCTCTGGCGGCGTCTCATCCCCGAAGCCTCCGTTTCGCACCATGTCTGGAGGCATTCTTGAGCTCCGGACGACCTCAAATCCTTTGCCCTTCTCCTTGCTCTTGCCACCAAACCAGTTCCTGAACCAGCCCGTGGCAGTAGCAACTGGGCCAGTTGGGTCTGCCGGGCCTGTCCCGAGTCTTCGCCCAGGGTTGTCCGAATTAAGGGCAGGGCCGCGAACTCCGTAGTAAAAGTCCACCTCGCGAGTTGCGTAATCCGTTTGGTTTACCGGCAAGTTCACGGCACCACCGCCTGGAGGAGCAGGTGTTGCTCCACGGGGTATTTCTTCGGGCCCTGCCTCTGGAACCTCTCCTGCAGCTCCCGGGGTTCCATTTGCCGGTTTCGTCTCGATTCCCAGAGCATTGAGCGGAGTATCAGAGTACGTGGAATCCCTCAAATTGGAATTGGTTGCTCGTCGGGGCGGCCGATAATACGGATCGGACGGCTCCACGTGAGCAGGCACCATCGGACGCCCGACTGTGGGTGATGCAATGAAAGAGAAGGTGCTCGTTTCCCCCGGTGTGCCGGGAGTGTACGAGCTATTCGCATCCCCGTGGCGATGACCGGCCGAGAAAACGTCGATGTTTTCGAGGGTAGAGCTGCTGCGCTGCTGATTCTGCGCAGCAATACCCCCGTAGCTCACTGCCGATGTGCTGCGCAGTCTTCCGCTGCCCGGCATCGAGTAGCCCGTCCTGACCCCTTCTTCAGCATGCAGCATTGCCGTGGTCGAAAGTTGGCTGGCCCTGGAAGGCGCTGTGCGGTGCGTTTCTCGCCGGGAGAGCTGCCGCATGCCGAATATCTTGGATAGACCTCCCCTAGTGAGCCCAACTACGTTGTCTCCTCCGGCACCCAGCAAGCGTGCTGCAACTTCGACTATGGTTTGCAAAGCACTGAGGAAGAAGCCCAGAGCCAGGACGCTTCCATGAATGAGCAAAATTGCATATCCAATCCATCCTTTAGGCCCCTCGGTAACTCCCAGGCTTGGGGCAAAAGCGACCATCAAAAGCACACACACAAAGCGAAGGACGGAGAACAGCGTATGGTATGCGTTCATCGAGGTGGGCGACTGGAAGGGCTTGAATGCATGCAAGGTAAAAATCTGGATGACCTCGCAGATGGCAAGCAGGACGACCTGGGTGATGCCACTCGGTTGGACGGCGCCGATGGCAACACCTCGCACAAAAGTTAGCAGGACGGGTATGAGCGCGAACGCGGCAGCTTCGTCGGAATAGGTGTTGTAAAGAGGGCCATATCGCAAGACTGTGGGCAAGTCGTCAAACAGACACGATTTGGGTCTTGTGCGTACGATCAGCAGGAGCACGTAAACGGCAAAACCGAGAAGCACGGCCAATGTGATGGCAGCCAGAGCAATGGCGTAGGCTGGGGACTCGCCAGCTGCGACCAACTGGAAGCATGATAGGGCCACGATGGGCATGAGTAGAAAGTTGAAGACGATGCGAATGACGTTTCCGGTGCTGAACGGCAGGTTCTTGGCGCGGAGATCCTCCTCGGGAATCCTGCGAATCTTTCGGTAAAGCCACTGCGCCAAGAATCCGGCCTGTGTCAGAATTAACACTGCGGCAATGATGACGCAGAGCCAAACCATCATGCCAGCCCAGATATCGGCGCTCTCCTTCACGCCAATCAGTTGACCGAGAGCATGAAGACCATATCCGTCGGGAACGTCGGTGAAGTATACGCCATCTCGCACGCTCTGCCACCCAGGAGACTGCGTTACAAAACTCTCGTTGAACATGAGTGCAGACCATCCGACTTGGCTCACTACTGGTTGGAAGAAGCCAGGGTAGCTAAGCGAAAGCGCGCCAGATAACGCAATGAACTGCAGGTAATGCAAACAGTCTCCGAAACCAGGAGTGACGAGTCGAAGCAAGTCGGCGTCTCGGCCGTAATTCGAGGTCCACTGAAAGACGTTGGAGCTTCCCCAGGGACTGAAGATGCTAGCGAAAACGACGGCGAACCCAACAAAGAGAAGGACTATTAAAGGCACAATTTTAAGCACCCATGCGAGATGTCCGAGATCTGGTGTAATGATAGACGAAACACAACCTATGTTTGTGCCGCCGGCATTGCCGAAAATAATCAACATTGTGACGGCGAAAGATGCAAAAGAATAAGATGAGTACATGTCATTGGTGATGTTCATAGACGGAAGGTCGTATACGGAGCTGTAATGACATGGTTAGCATTTGGGTGCTCTTCCATCCGAGACATTCACTGCCCATCAAATGGTAAGCCACCGGGCACGGAGTACATTGCAGGAGATTCTCAACACGTCCACTTACACATTTCCCGTTGTGTTGAAGACTGGCGGTAGGGGGCATGTCCCATTGACCAGGGCTTCGCCGCAGAAGAAGCTGCGATGGCTCCAGGGTACGTATGAGAGCATACTGATTGAACTTTTGACCGTGGTGCCATTTTCAGAATTGTCCGAGTTGATAATCTTGCCATTTGTTTTATCAGGATTAGTCCAGTACTCTCTATCGTCAGGCTTTGGGAGGTCAACTCGCTGGAGGGACCCCTTGACGTTGCCCCAAACTATATATTGAAAGTTGTGTTTGTCGCTCTTGGTGTCAAACTTGGCATCGGCTTCGATTGGGACCCATTGTATGAATGGAGGGTTCTGGTATTGAAAGGACTCGGGAAGACAATTTGTCGGTTTGATTCGCACCGCGGAAACAGGCGTCAAGGCGAGGAGAGCAAAAAGAGCGACGATGATGAGCCTGCTCATGGCTGCTGCGCCTGTTAGGATGGACGTATGCCGTAATCGGTTTCTCCACGACTCATGTCTCGTCAGATCCGGGGACGCTGCAGCGTAGATGGGAGCTGGGAATCGGCGACGACCAGTGGCATGACGTGTGTGATTCGAATCCGAAGAGGTCAGCGGTATCCGTCTCGGATGGGAGCTCCGATGCTCATTAGTCGACGATGGAGCTGTGCAACTGGAGGACCATCCGATCTGGCGATTCTCAGAGCCCATCCTGCCAGCCGTGCTAGGCCGCGTGTGATTTGACGTTGTTTGCATTCAGAAGCAGCGCATCTTGAATGATTCTGTGGCCTTGTTTGTGACGAAGAGAATGACAAGGAGAGCTATTGTCGTGAATATCGTCGAGGTCGAAATCGAAATCGAAATCGAAATCGAAATGAATGGTTTTTTTTGGGGGGTAGGGGCGGAAGTCGGCCGCCAGTCGAGTCGTAGATTGACGGCCAACCCAACGCTCTACTGCGTAATAAACGATCTACCAGGTTGTCGTGCGTGGTTCGTCGTTCACTGAGTGATAAAATGTAGAGGTCCCTCGGTCGGGCGAAAAAAAAAAGGGGGGCTAAAATGAATACTGGATACAAAGCGAGAGGTAGAATTGAAAATGGCGATGACGATAGAAGAAAGGGGAAAAAAAAAAAAAAAAAGGTTTGGCTGCGCGGGACAAGCAAGACGGGGGCGCGTGGAGACAATGAGGCGGCGCAATCGAAAGATGGCTCGCAGGATTATGACATGTAAACCGACATGTAGACCGACATGTAGACCGACATGGGATTGGACCGACATGGGTGTGCGTGCGGCGGGCCGGGTGAAGATGGGTGAAGGTGGGTGAAGATGAAGATGGGTGGAGGTTGGAGTTGGTTGGAGGAGGCCACGGCGCCACACGCACAGCGGAACACGTTGAAGCTAGCAAAGCTAATAACTTATAATTTATATATAAATACGGACGGAACTGTCAGCCAGCAGTTGGACGCCGCGTTGTTCCAACCGTCGGTCAGCACGCGTCAACAATCACCGCCGACCGCCAGCTGAGTGACACTGTTGCTTGGATAACATGGCACAAAAAATCTCATAACTCATATATTAACGGTGGGAGTACGTCCGTACGGTCCGTACATATGTAGTCCGTACATGTACAGTGGGTGTACATGTACATAGTACTCCGTAGTAGCCCCGCCCTGCCCTGCCCTGCCCTTCCGTGCCCTGCCCTTCCGGAAGATCCGAAGCAAGGTCGAAGTGAGGCAAAAACGGGTGCAGGGTGGGCTAGGCTATGTAGGCACATCACTTTTATTAGCCCCCCCCCCCGCCCTCAAACCCCAGCCAGTGCTTAAAGTATTTCTCCTTCGTGCGTTCACAACCGCAGGGCGGCCACAAGGATCCCCGGTGTACTCCGTAATATACCGGTGCCAACCAAGTCTGTTTTCCAACGCCAGCATCATCATGTAATTATGTAACTGCTGGCATCGTCCTTGTCAAAATCGCTCCTCCCCTGTTTGGCATTCCTCTTGGACCGCTGTACCTGGCTCGACACCCATGCTCAATTACCCAAAATGAGCGGCCGCCGAACAAAGAGTCCGCAGAAAGTCGCTCGGAGCGCTGGACTTGTTGGACTGCGTTTACATGTCAAGTATAAAGAACAGGTACGGAGTACGGGCCATGCTACGCCAAACGAATTAATAGCGTTGGGGAGTTTTTCTGAATCTTGACTTGGCACCTCGTATACCTCGTACACGCCACATAGCCAGCTCGAGCAGATACGAGTTCACTTCTTGTGCTTGGCGCCCTAGTTTAATTTAGCCAGTCCCTCTTTCATAACTTGATTTTACATACATATACTTCTTCATCTCCCGTGACCTCAACTGCCCAACAACTACATCATGTAGTCGACTTGGCTGCGGATCTTGTTTTGTTGCATCCACGAGTCAACACACAGTTGCAGCCGTTTTTGAACCGACTGGACACTGCCAAGATTCGCAGACAATAAAGTCACTGCAATATCGCCAGGTAATTCATATTGGTCCACCTTTGCGTGTTGGCGAACCAGACGTTCAATATCGCCGTGCCCACATTCGATGGTTGTGCAGAGACAGTGTGCATTCGCCATGCCTTGGGACTGGAACAGAAGTCCCCCGGATACTTCTGAGCGGGAAATGCCATTCCTTTCTGGGCTGCTTCGCTTGTCAAAGCTGACAAGAGAAGAAGAGCAACAACCATCTGCGTCAGGCAGTCCAAAGGGGCTCGCAGCATCAGCTACTCTATTTTGGCTTTTGGTACCCTTAAGCTCTGTGTCTTCTAATCCTCTCGTCCAAGCATTGCCGGTATTCGCATCAAGCCTAGACATAGGGGCTGGTGTTCGTGCGAGATTGATCTGTAATGCGTGAGAGTATCCCACTGGCGCACTTGGAATCTCGTGTGCCGCCTTTTTTGCCAACATTGACGTGGATTCTGGCAGAGATTCTGGCAGAGAGTCTGAGAACGACAATGGCTGGAACGGCGCCATAGTCTTCTCTGCAGGCCTGCCAAGCAGTGCCATATTCCTGCTGGCCACTTTGTAACATGGCTTCTCTGCGACATGGGTGATCCTTCCGCGTCCTTTACCACGAGCAGAAGGTCCGCTACCATTTCCGCGCAACCTCGCTGCGGCAAATGTGTCTTGGTGGCCGTTGTAGCCTGTAGAACCACTCAGCAACCCTCCACTCCGCTTACTCGACGAAGAAACGTTTGCAAGAGCTGTGCGATGGTTGTTGAACCGATTTGTTATACTCGTTCTGGTGGGGGACGCATCTAATGATCGCAAACGGGATCCGAGTGGAGGGCTCTCAGGATCAAGTCTGTACCTCGGGTCAGAAGGCGGAGGCGTAAGAATTAGTTGCGAGTGTCCGACGAATGGTGGATCGACTGCAGCTTCTTGATTGACTCGGATACTTCGAGTTGGTGCAGTCAGCTGCTGAGAACTTCTTCCTAGTCCACCAGTCCATGGTTCGCGACGAGTCACATTGTTGAACCCTGGCGATGAAGCCGCTCCAATGGAAGAACTCAAACTACTTTCGGGTCTCTCAATGTGTGGAATCATAGAGGTTGATCCTGGTTGTTGTTCTGGGCTGGACTCCGCTTCATCTCGCATTCTGTTTAGATCAC
This sequence comes from Epichloe festucae Fl1, assembly GCA_003814445.1. Taxonomy (NCBI): domain Eukaryota; kingdom Fungi; phylum Ascomycota; class Sordariomycetes; order Hypocreales; family Clavicipitaceae; genus Epichloe; species Epichloe festucae. Next base: position 2,144,477 of record CP031387.1, on the reverse strand, counting down.
TCGCCGTCAGAGGCCTCAACGGAGTGCGGCCCGCAGAATGAGGATCAGCCAGTTGCTTTTCTTCTTCTGCTTCTAATGTGTCTGTTGTTGCTGCAGTGCTATCGCAAGCAATGTCAAAGTCTTGTGTAGGGACGGGGTGGAAGTAGTGACGAATGTTGTCTTTGCGACTGTGATCACCTACTTGAACCGGCGTTGGTCGTCGCGGTATTTCGACCTCAATCGCTTCCAAAATATCTTCATCATCCGACTGATCATCTTCCCTATTACTCATGTTGACTGTGAAAGATGTTTTCAGAACGGTCTTGATGGCGGACCGTTTGGTAGCTGTGAGATCAACGTGATGATGCTTCTCTTGACCGACGAGATTCTGACCTTCGGCCTCATTATTCTTGTTTTTACATGGAGGAGAGGGATCGCCTTTCACTTCGACTTCGACCTCGGGAAGTGGCTGTTTTTTGCCTGTTCCACTGGTATCGCGTCCTGGGCCAGTCGAGGGAGCGACAGTAGGATGACAACGCAGATCGTGTTTCAATTTCTTCCGGCAGATCATATCAAGCTTCTCCAATAGAAAATTTTCATCGGCAAACAACACTTCGTCCTTCTGAGCTGTGATGTTTGGGTCGTAGCTCCTGGGGGGGCATTGAACGTTCAACTGTGCGAACAAGTGCCCTTTGAACAGCGAGGTCTTGCTCTGCTCCTCAGTGCCAATTACATATGATTTTAAAATGCTTGCAAACGCCTTTGAGATATGCCATGAGCTGGACATTGGTCGTCCATCGATCGATATAAATACGGCTTGACTATTGAAATGTGTCGAGTGTTGAGCGCCAACGTAGCCTGTGAAGATCCAGGCACTGGATTTGGAAGAATCTCCCATGTTCAAGTTGCAGCGCTGTGGTATTTCTTCGTTGATTTCAGTGCAGTTCTTCAAAAGATTTGACCCAAAGAACTGCAAGATGGCTTCACGTCCCGATGCTGCCCTGGCTGGCGAGTACGACCACATCGGCTTGGTATTACCCACCATTTTCAGCGACCATTTGATGTGTGGTCGAGCTAGAGCATAGGCCTTTACAGTGTTTTGAATCTTCAACATGGTCCTGTTCTTCTCTTTCAAGATGTACTGTTTTCGCGGAGGCATGTTCTCGAATAACCTGGTCGCTGCAACAGTAGTCCCGACTGTTGCCGAAACAGGTTGTTTGGCCTTGACGCCGCCGACCGCATGTGCCAGCTCTATCCTCCAAGCGACAGGGTTTCCTGATTTCTTGGTAATAATGACGATATTGGAAAGAGCATTAGCGCTTGCCAACGCCTCCCCACGAAATCCCAGGCTCCCCCCCCCCTATAGTTGTCAGCTCTTCGAAAGCTCTAAGCTTGCTGGTATGTGCGGGCCGACCCAACGAGTTGAAGTCGTCTATATCAATGCCTGTCCCATTATCTTTAACTGTCACTCGGTCTAAAGTATTAGAAGATATGGTGATATCGATTGCGGTCGCTTTGGCATCGATGGCATTGTCAATAAGCTCTTTGACCAGATCGCAAGGAGAGACAATGTTCATAGATGATCCCAAAAGCTGAACGGTAGATGCAGATAGAGCTTGGATAGACATGGTGGAAGATCTTTGTGAGATTTAATAATGAGGAGCGCGATGCGTTTATATGGTATGGCAACAAAATAGCCCTCGAATATGTATGGGGGGGGCATCGAGTCAAGACAAAATCGAAAAAGAAAAGAAATTCATTTTGACGTTGAATTCTTTAGAAAGTCTCCTGGCAATCTCCCTACTTGCACAGCTCCTTCCTGTGTTAGATCCAGACAAGATGCTGAGGCAGGAGCAATGCTCGCTCTCCTGACTCCTGAGTCTCCTCCGTACAATTCCCTAGCTGGTCCTGCATCATTTTTTCATCGACACTAGTAGCAACATCGCCGATAATACAGCACACGCCTTTATCGCCTTATTGCCATGGACTACCGAGTCAATGGTTCATTCGTCCTCAGCACTTGACGCGATCTGAGTTCAAGTGTACATAATAGGCTGAACCTCCCTTACACCACCTACCTGATTGGCCATCGCCCCAGAAGCTTCTTCCCCCGGCCCAGCCGAGGACAACCCCCACCATGCACCATGCCACAAGCGGCCCGCCGATCAACTTACTCTCAATACCATCAGACTTAACTCTTCTCTCGTAATTAACACGAACAAAGTCGCCCCCAAATCATCTCCCCATGTCTCTGAAAGGCCCAACCCCCCAGCAGCATGATGGCTCCGGCCTCCGCATCGGCATTGTCCATGCCCGCTGGAACGAATCCGTGATTGCGCCTCTCGTGGCCGGCGCCAGAGAGAAGCTTCTCGCCTGCGGCGTGAAGGAATCCAACATCACTGTGCAGTCCTGCCCTGGATCGTGGGAACTTCCCTTCGCCGCTCAGCGGTAGGTAGAATTGGTCGCTCCGTAACATGCGCTCGGTGCAAGGCGCGGAAAGGTTGACAGGCATTTCCTAGTCTTTTGTCTGCCTCACAGGTCCAATCCAGCTCCTCCGGCGGCCCGTCGGCAACCGATCTCCTCGCCTCATCAACTACGGACCTTGCGTCTCTCCCGAGCGGTGCCGCCTCCGGCGCCTTTGATGCTGTCATCGCCGTGGGTGTTCTTATCAAGGGCGAGACCATGCACTTTGAGTATATTGCAGATGCCGTGTCCCACGGCCTCATGCGCGTGCAACTCGATACGGGCGTCCCAGTCATCTTCGGCGTACTGACTGTTCTGAATGACGATCAGGCCAAGGCTCGTGCTGGTATTGACAAGAAGGGCCACAACCACGGCGAGGATTGGGGCCTTGCCGCCGTGGAGATGGGTGTGAAGAGAAAGGAGTGGGCTGCTGGGAAAATCGAGGGATAGAATAACTAAATAGTGTGTCACTTTTAATGATGACGAGAAAAAGAGAAAAGGTAAGAGTCTTGAGCCATCACGTTTGGAATTGCCATGAATCACTCGACAAATCGGTAAATTTTCTGCGCAAGGTGGTGTTGTATTAGATTAATGAGATAAGATGCAAGACGGCTGGCGGGGAAGAATATGCAAGTGCCGAAACTGTTGGCAGAACTTCGCAAATGATCCAACATTCGCAACCATCAAGTGGACCATCTTCTCCGTCCTGTCTCCCTAGAAGCATGATGAGCTCGCGCAAGTCGTCCCCAATCCAGTGATGACAGTAATGAAAATGAAAATGAAAATGAAACGAACAGCTTCGCCTTCGCCTCAATCAAGTGTAATTACTCGATTAACACATAATACCCATGTCTATCATACGTGTGGCTTGATGTGACAACCGCCAACCTCCATTGCTATACGACAAAAAAGATGAAAGAGAAGAAATGCCTTTGATTCCACAAATGCGGCGCGAAGAGATGGACAACTGATACCTACCGTTCCTACTCCTTGTTAAGGCGCTCCGGGATATCGGAGGGGTTGAAATGTCAATTATGTATGAAAAGTAGTGGGTGCCAAATTCCAAAACCTGGTAGATATAGGAGGGAACGTGCAACCAATCAAATATACATCGGAAAAGCCCGAGGCGGGCATATGACGAATGATATGCGGCGGCTGACATCCCCGTCCACCACTTTTTCCTGTACGAGACACCGGACCAACTTGGGTCCATGCTTCTTTCCGGGCGTTCAATGCTGCAGAAAACGAGCGTAATCAATTTCAGAATGCTGTGTTCAGTTCGCCTGCTGTGCTCCTTTGGTTCCTCCAAAGAGATCGCTTCTTTTCTCTCTTTGCTTTCATAGATTCCCAACCTTGCTCCTCGTCGTCGTCATCAGACCCCTCCCTTGAGTTGCTCATGAGTTTCACCGTAGATTTGCTCTTGTCATCGCTCCAGTTAGAAAGGTCTCCGAACATGGTGTTAGATCGAATGTGTTGGCCAAGGATGGGAGAAGCTACTGCGGGCGCTTGCGATACGGGCCTGTATCGTCCAGGAAGTCCCACGTTGCTTCGCTCTGACGGTGCGATGGAGGGCGAGTACGCGCCGCTTGCACCGCGGATAGACGGGGCCCCTTGTCGGAATGGGCCCATGAACGAAGCTGAGCTGGGCTGCACCATACTCATGGTTCGCATATGGTGATCCATTTGACGAGGGGGTTCCATCATTGGGTCCATCATCACAGACCGGCGGTTCAGGTCTCCCATGGAATGATTGCCCAGCATGCCCCCGTAAGGAGGTTGCGTTGCAGGTTGATGTGGCATCTGAGCCCCATGCTGATTTGTAGCCATCATCTGCATGAACTGCATTTGCATTTGCATGAACTGTTGCATCTGCTGGGTCATTTGAATCTGGGCCTGGTCGCCCGCGGTAAGCGTTGGAGGGGGCATCTGGTGCATCGAAGGCATTCCTGGCATGCCGCCCGCATTGTACATCATATGAGGTGGAATGGTGGCAAACTGATCTTGGCCAGAATGTCTATTCAAGTTGGCCTCAGTACCGATCAGCTTGTTTGGATCGACACTGGGGCTGCCACGTCGCATGGCCCTCGATCGCTCTTCACTGGCAATGACTCCGACAAGGCCGCCGGGTGGGAGAGGTCCTTGTGGCTGAGGCGAAGGTTGCCTGGCATCACCAAAAGCGAGCGATTCCCGTATCGCGGGTCGTGCTATGCTCGCCCCGAAAAAGGGATCCTGGGGCAAGTTGCGAGCAAATGCCGGAAGATTCTTCTGGTGCCGGCCACTGTTTGATGCAACATCGCCCACGACGGAGGCAGGTCTCGCCAACGATGAACCAACTACCGACGCACGCAAGTTGGGGTTCGATCCAGACGTGCTGAGATGGGTCGGTGGCCGGGTCTTGTGGGGGAAACCATGGGCTTGAAGAATGGCCAAGGGAACATCTTCGTCGTCTTCCTCGGATGAGAAGTTGGTAGTGGCCGGATCGGGGGACGGGGCCTTCAAGTGACCCAGGACCGGTGCAGTCGTCGACGAAGAGAGTGTGGGTCGAGCTGGCTGTCTCGTTGGAAAGGGAGCTGAGTTCGTTTCTCCAGTGACTTTCATCATCTGTTGTCTGTAAACGGCCATATGAGCCTCCTGCTTCCGTCGCTGCTTGGCTTGTTGTTTAGACTTCTCCTGTTCGTCTTCTTCATCGTCGTAGTTGATGTCATCGTCGTCGTCGTCGTCTTTGGCCGTGGGCTTGGCATTGCTGTGAGCCGGTTGAGCAGTAGTCCCTGAACCCTCTTTATCCTGCCGGTATTTCTCAAACTCTGCAGGCGTCATGACCTTGTTTTTGGGAGGATTTGAGCTTCGAGGAGCATATCTATAAGACGTTCGGTTGATCCTCGACATGCTGCCCTCAAACATGTTGTCTTCTTTCTGAGAATTGGAAGCGATCGGTTTTGCGGGTGCCGGATGTTCATCGCCGTAGCGAGGGCGGGAGGATTGGGCTGGTGCATCGTACGGCTCTGCTAAAAACTTCATGGCAGACATGGACTCACGCAAGAACTTGGCGTCTTCGTCTTCCGTAATATTGGCCGGCCGACTAGAGTATTTGAAGGAGTTCAAGTGCTCATGACGAGGGACCGGAGGTGGCCCATAGTTGTGCGGAGATGTTGGAGAGGTGGACGAGGAATCGCCATACGTCGGGCTGTGCCGTTGACTCAGGAGAGGCTCTGTTGGTGTAATACTATCGGGGCTGATTGGTCCAGGTGTCCCATAGCGATTACCCGTCAACGATCTCGGCGCCGCATTGTCTTGAACAGCCAGAGTCAGTGTCGCTGTGCTCGCCCTCTTATCGAAGCTCTTGAACATAGATCCAAAGTCACCGCCAAGGTCAAGGGCACTGCCGTCGGGATTCGCTGGGGTTGCAGTGCTCGCCGTAGATGCAGTCATACCTCTGGAAGCCCTGGGTCCCGGGTTTTCTCCGCCGAGGTTTAGGACAGGGGGCAGGTCGGGAATGGGATCTTCTACTGTTGGTGGCGGAGTACTTTGTTTCTTCTGTCCTCCAAACGAAAAGGTGCGGGTGGCTCGATCGAGGAAGCCAGAGCCAACCGACTTGGAGTTTGTCTGAACAGGCTGCACCTGGGGGGCTGATTTTTGTGGCGATCGATTGTCGTCATGGTCCTGAGGAACGGCCATATCCGCAGACGATGGGGCTGTTGAAGCATTACTGTGTCTGGAGGAGTTATCGGTCGAAGTACCTGGAGTGGTGTTGGAAATATTGCTTCCTCTGCCGGAACTATTAGCTTGGGGGGGGGAAGTCTTGGCCCGCATTACGAGCTCCGCGATCCATCCGGGATTTGATGGCCAGTGACAACATCGGAGTGTGTAAAAAAAAAAAAAAGGTGAATTAGATCCGACTTACCGGTTGACTTTGAGATCGGCAAACATGTTGTCTTCGGCGCCCAACTCGAGAAGATTGGTCTTGGGGGGCAATGACTTGGATGTCCTTGCCATCCTCGCACCACCATCGAAGGATCGTCCGCTCTCTATCTCTGATCGTTCGATGACACGGAATGACGGAGTATCGGGAGATGTCGTTGGCACATTGTCGAGGGCATCCGAAGCGGATTTCCGCTTGGCGAAAGCGACCGAGAATCTAGGCATGTAGAATGCCGGAAAAGCCGTGGCTTATTGAAGCCTTTTTTCGAGTATACCTCCACCACGGACCAAAACTTGAAATGGTCAAGTCAGACGGACTGTTGCCTTCCCGAGTCAGGGTGCAAGCGAGCGCGTCTGGGAGACTGTTGATCTGGAGCTCGGAGGGTTTGCGATATGAGGGAACACGGTGCGCAGCCCCTGAAGCAAATTAGGGCGGGCGATTTTGACGACGATTCCTTTGAAGACTAATCCTAGTATACAAGGACGAAGGAAGAATAATGCTAGTGCAGAGGCTGCAAGGTCAGTGACAAGAACTCGGGGACACCCAATAAGTGCATTTGTTGGGCTACTAGTTATCCAACCCAACCTCCGAGTATGCCAGCAGGTGCAAAGCAACAAAGACACAATACGTCGACCGAGAGTCCACTAGCCCAAACAGCGCCCTCGTGCCTCGTGGGAGCAGAAATCTCAAAAGTCGAGAATGGACGTCGTGCCGTGTAGGGGGGGGGGGGGGCAAGGGATGGATGGACTTGGGGTGGTTCAAAAACGGGTGTGAGACTCACATTAATCTCCAGAAAAATGAAATTAAATAAAATGACAAAGTTGAGATCAAGTAACCAGGTGCGGGATGGCTCAGCTCAGGAACGAATAGCAGATTCGAAAATTAGAAAAACGAGGATGAGTGAAGAAAAGACGAGGAGAAGGGCAAGAGGCGTCAAGCAGAGAAGAGACCAACGGCCGGGCCACAAAGACGGTCGACGGGTGGGCTAGCAGACGTTTCGACGTTTCGACGTGGGCCTCGACAGGTTGAGGGGCCGGGGTGCTGCTGAATGGACCCAGGCCCGTCGCCCCGTCGCCCTTCGCCCTTCGCCCTTCGCCTGGACGGCCACTGCACAACCAACCGCCCAACCAATCAACACCTTTGCTGGGGTTGCCCTCGTCCTCTCGGCCCTCTCTGCTTCTGCTTCTGGCCCCACAATACGGCAACGCCTTTTTTTCACCTATGTACATAATAAAATGTCGATGTGATGAGCAAAGCGCCGCCTCACGCAGGCGCGGGATGCCACAGCGCGCACATTTTCCCGCGCTGACTCAGAATGGTGGCATATCATGACTGGAAATGGCAGCAAGCATGAGGCACGGAATCAGTCACCAGCGGCTGATTGGTAAACGAAGATGTTGTGACGGGTCTTTTTTTTTTTTTGCTTTCTGGCCCTGCTTCATGCACGACAGCAAGCAGCTTGTATGCGGAGTATGTGCAGTCTAACCCCTGAATGATTTTACAATGACAACAAGCCCCACACGGGTGAGCCACTATTAGCTCTTAGTGTTTATGGTGAGTGAAGCTATTAGGGACTATATAGGGGTACTCACGCTAGTAAGAATTACTACATAGTCCAAGTAAAAGTACACGTAATGTAAGGTACTTCTTACCCCACTTAATGCCACACTGAGCCACGGAAAGATCTGTCATTGGCCTCCTGTGAAAACAAACAGGGATTACTCCGTAGACTGTGGGCAATGACTGCGGAGTACGGAGTATTAAAAGGAAGGCATAACTCCGCATTGTGGATATCATGGTCCAAACAGGCCAAGGCTGGAAAAGAAGACCAAGCAAGCCAGCCAAAGACTGTTAGACGATGTGACCAACTAGCTAGCCAAGTAGCCCAATACTCGACTTAACTCAGAGACTACAATATGTACATAGCTTGGTCGAGTCCAACTTCACTCACACGCGGTCTTCTCCTCCTCGACCAAAGGGGGCAGCTGAGAAAGAGGCGGGGGCCGATTCTGTGCCATTGCCTTTTTAAACCCATCGCCGGGCTGGACCAGGGGGGGCGGCTCCACACCATTATTACAAGTTTGTTATTCTGGCCAGGGATCTAAAGACGTCCAGCAGACGCTGATGAGGGGCAAAGGGATGGACGCGATTGCTGATAATCGGAATGGGGATTCGTCTAGTTCGAGTACATATTATTATCGCCATCGCCATCGCCATCGCCATCGACATCGGTCCCGGAGACGGACAAGGGAGGCCAACGACGTGGAGCAACAACCCAATGTACGTTGTATCATCATCATGCTGCGGCTCTGCTCTGCGCCGAATACATAGGGGGGAGCACAAATGAATCAACGAAGCGACTCCATGTCCCGTATCCCGTACTTGTAGCACCGAAATCCTGAACTAGCAGAAGAATACTAGACAGACGGAATGCCCCGTTCGTGCTTGCCAACTGCGATGCTGTGCAAGACAACAACCCTATCCGTGCGGCTGTTCACGTATGTAGGTAGTACTGGGATGCACTGCACGCTGTTGTCCGTGGGATGGGGAATCAACGGTCCGAAAGGAAAAAAAACATGATGCCGCCCAACACCCGACGACGGAGGGGCCGAGGCTTGGACTGACGACTGCTGACTGCTGGCTGCCTGATTGCCTGGTTGCCTGGTTGCCTGATTGCCTGATTGCCTGGTTGCTTGGTTGCTTGGTTGCTTGGTTGCTTGGTTGCCTGGTTGCCTGCGCGGGCCCCGAACAGCGAAGTCTTGGCGACACCTCTTCGTACGCAAGCGAACAAAAAGAAAGACAAATCATGACGCTGGGAAAGTTTCGTCATGAATGAAGAGAAGGCATGCTGGTGACCCGGGCTTTCGGTAAGACATAGGACAGCATGCACACGGTCGTCGGAACGAGGCGGCCCCCGCCCGCATTGCTGTGAGGTGAAGACGAAGACGTGCCTGCCCCGCTGGATACGATGGTTGTAACTTGTGGCAATGCGCGTCGTGTCATGCCGACTCATGCGAACACTGAAGACGCAATCCTCCTCAGAAAGGCTCATGCCCTCTGAATTCCTGCTCTCACGGCAACAGGCTGGATTGGCTGGACGACGGAAAATGTGCTTGCAACTTGTCGCCATACTGACATGTGGCATCGCGCATCTCATGGCTACCAAACGAGGTGCGCACAAATTGAAAATGGCAAGCTGCCATGGCACCATGGATCGATCCATCGTCATGCAGAAGACTTGTTGCCAAGGCATGTCTCAGTGGCAGTCTCACCCTTCTGCATCACATTTTTCGCGACCATTCGTTAGGATCTGCAACAACAAGCTTTCCAGTCTTCGAGATGACTGGCAGAGACAGCAGACTGATCCACCGGCCTGCTTAACATGTTCGTTTAATAAAGGGGGCTATCAAAGCTTGGCTTGTGCCGAGCCGCATTATTATCCTACATGGAGTACGGAGTAAAGCCGCGTTATTGGCAGTTCGACCGGCCGCACAGCTGTGCGTGCTGTAACAAACAGTGCAGCAATAAGTGCTTGTTATTCAAATACGGATTACAATCTGGCATTTCTTGGCTCAAAGAAGGGTCTGGTTTGGCTTTTTTTTTTTTTTGGGAAAAACTCCCATGGCTCCGCTTCTCTGCTCCTTTAATTGGGTGTTGGCCGACCGAATTCGATCCGACTTTAGTAATGAAGAGTAAACAAGTACTTGCATACCGACAAGCTGGCCACAAAGTCGTCAACTACACCCACTGTCATGGCTGGGAGGTGTTCGGGAGCCTGCTCATCATGCGTCTGCCTGGTCACGCAAGGCGTTATTTCTGTGCGTGATGATCAAGGGTGAGTGTCGTCTTACATTACCAGCCCAGGGTTCCTTTGAGAAAAGAGTTTCGTCTTGCGCGGCACAACACAACATCAACAGCGGTTTGGGAAGAGCACAATGGCAAGTTCTCATTGTAGGTTGACGATGGTGAACAAAACCGGTAGCTTGAGGTCAAATGTCGTGTGGTAGCAACACCACAGGTTCGTAGCAAGTCGATAATAGCTAGGCACGGCTAATATTCCATCGTCGGAAAAAAAAAAAAAAAACAGAGTTGGCGTGCTTGAAGTTGCGTGGCAGGCAGTTTCCAATGCGAGCAGCATGCATGAGCATAAAGTCCGACAACGGGGCCTTTGCTGCACGGCATCACGACATTTCGCGCAACCGCATTGTGCGTCGGAAAGAGTTTGGGTGTCATGGACTCATGGTGGCGCTCCGTCCTCGGTCGCTTGACCCATCAAGGTCATCATCAAGAAGTTGCAGCGAGCAAGCAAGCAGTCCAAGCAGTCCATCATCAATCCAACGGCGGCCTCTGATAAGCCCGGTGGTGGGTGCCGGGGGTGCCTGGCTGCCCGGCTGCCTGCACAGAGCCAGAAGGCTGCAGCTGCGTGGCCAGACGGCAGCTTCCATTTTCCGAGCTCCAGCAAGCAAGCAAGCAAGCAAGCAAGCAAGCAGGCAAGCAAGCAAGATTTGTTTTGTTGGTGACGATCAATCGGGCAATCTGGACGCACTTGTCACTTGTGCTGCAGTGGAACCTACGGAACCTACTGGGGAGCTTCAGGGGCTCGGGGCCCTGTGCGCACGGGCCAGCCTGCTGCAGCTTTGACCTCGCCTGCATCCGGGGTCCAGGCGGCCGCGGCCACGCCCAATCACAAGCCCTCAATCCCCGGCGCGGCTTTCACTCGCTCGGCCGGTTTTACCTTTTTTCCCCAGCTTGGTTTCTCTGGACTTTGATTTCTCTCATCATCATCGGGTATTCCTCACCACGATACCCCGTCGCTGCTCATCTTCCTTTCCTGATCTTGACCTTTGTCCATCTGTAGCAAGAGGCTCGATCCGTTGCGCCATTTAGCTCGAGCCTACGGACCGCCAGACAGACGGACGGACAGACGGACAGACGGACAGACGGACAGACTGGACAGACAAACGCCTCACCATCACGTCAACCCGCATTGAGACAGCTCGACGCCTTCCCGACAGACAGGATTATCTCACAAGTCCATCCCTGCCTCGAAACCCCCCAGTGCGAATGAGCCAGTGCGAATGAGTTCTCCAGGTCACCGCCAGAGCCCGGGTCGCCGGCCGTCACTCCTGTCTCTCGAGGACAACCACCACCATTATCCATTGGCCACCCGAACTGGCACTCTCGCCTCGTTGATCAGGAGCCGGTCCCACCAGAGCTTGGCGGGATCCTGGCCACCGCATCCCCATCGGCATGGAAGCGATGAGGAGGAGGCTCGCGTGTGGATGCGTCACGATGAGGACGAAGCCATTGAACGACTTCTCAAGGACGAGAATCGCTTGACTCAGATTCTCCAAGGGCCCTTGGCCCGCAGCATGAATCTAATTGGCAAAAGCAATCCGAGATACCGGTGGGAGCGCTATTGGAAGAGTGAGGACGAGCTGAAGACGATGAAGAAGCCCATGTGCGTGAGATGCCACCATCATACAATATGCTTATTCCCTTCTTCCTTCCACCCGACTTTGAACACAAATTTCCATCCAGATCATGGAATAGCCACGTGTTTGTGTTGCTGACCCCTACCATAGACGCGAGTATTATGAGCGTACAAATGAGCTCATCGAGCAATACTTGTACATTGACTGCCTCCTAGACTCGTCAATTCCTCACGACTTGTTGAACGAATATAATGCCGAGCTCGAAGCATCCGCCTTCAATCCCATTGATGTCCCAGCAACCATTGCAGAGGAAACCAGCGCTGCGCATTCCCTGTCTGTGTCCCCGTCTGCTTCGAATTTGGCCTCGTTGGAGCAAAACCAACAGATCGCGGGCTCGTACGGCACCATGAATGGTGATAGAAACGGCAATGGGAACGGAGACGCCGGCAGTCCACCTGTCGAGTCCGGCAGCAAGCAAGCTCAGCTTCCGCCAAAACGCACCCCAAAGGATATCTTCCGGTCCTCGGAGAACCTACCTCTATTAAAGCATCATGATGATAGCGAGGATGACGAGAACCACGCCGCCAACCCACCTGTGACGTCCGCCTCCAGCGACACTGGCCCCCGACCCAATTTGCCATGGCTCGAAGAGGCCGATATCGACAGTGATGATCCCATCGTCACTCTTGCTATATGGATCAACATGATTGCTAATTTCATTCTTCTTGCTGGAAAGCTCGCCGTCATCATTTCTGTTCCTTCCATGTCGGTGTTGGCCAGTTTGGTCGATGCTGTGCTGGATCTCCTCAGTACTGCCATTGTCTGGACCACGACCAAGCTCATCTCCCAGGGTCAGCAAGATCAACATCATTATCCAGTCGGTCGTCGCCGGTATGTCCATCCAATTCTTCACAAATGCCCGAGAATTGCCAGTCACGTCATTTTGGTCCCCCACATATGCTCATGCCAACTCGGCCACTTAGACTGGAACCCGTAGGCGTGCTAGTCTTTTCTGTCATTATGGTTACTTCATTCGTCCAGGTTGGATTAGAATGTGTTCAACGCCTTGTCAGACCAGAACATGAGATTCTTCAGCTCGGCCTGCCAGCCATCATCATCATGGTCAGCACCATTGTCATCAAGGGCGGATGCTGGGTCTGGTGTCGACTAGTCAAGAACTCCAGCGTTCGTGCTCTGTACGTTCAATCCTCTGTTTCTCTCTCGCACCGCATTGTCCTCCAGCCTTGCTCTAACATTATTCCCTAGAGCCGAAGACGCCAAGACCGACGTCATCTTCAACATGGGTTCCATCTTCTTCCCCATTGGTGAATACATGTCCTCCTTTCTCTTTCCCTCCCATTGTAACGCGGCTCTAACACGATTCGTCGTCCAGTCGGTTTCTACGGCCGCGTCTGGTGGCTAGACGCAGCAGGCGGTCTTCTGCTGTCCCTCGTGGTCATCATCACATGGAGCCAAACCTCTGCTCACCATGTGCGTAACCTCACTGGTTTCTCTGCCCAACCCGACGAGCGTAATCTCCTTTTGTACTTGACCATGCGCTTCGCCACCGCTATCCGCCAGATCCAGAACCTCCGCGCCTACCACGCCGGCGACAAGCTGTTTGTCGAAGTCGACATTGTTCTCTCGGCAGTCACGCCACTCAAAGACTCCCACGATCTAAGCGAGGTGCTGACGTACTTTCTGGAGTCGGTGCCCATCGTCGACAGGGCCTTTGTGCACGTCGATTATACTAGTTACAATGCACCAACGCACATGTTGAAACAAAGTTCTTCATGATGTGTCACGCAACCACTATTCAGTCAATCATTCGTTCGTTTTTTTTTTTTTGCAGTACCAAAAGATGCTTCATAAGCATTTTGGAAAGACGAGTTTCCGACATTTCATACCTCCACCACGGCTGGCTGGCCCGCCTCACAGAGCGAGAGAGAAGCCGTACATGGAGCCGGCTCAATCGTTGCCAGCTATTGTCACGGCCACGACGCAAATCTATATCCTCTCAAATGTGAAAACCACTCTATATAAAATCTCATATTATAGATACTACCCCCCTTGTATAGCAGACGAAAACGTAATGCACATTTCAAAGAATTTTAGATTTTATTCAAAAGAGCCTCTTGGCATTATCAAACCTCTTCAGACTAGAATATCAGAGTGCTTTGACATTTTAATACTCTTCACGATCTTGCAATAGCCGTGTTTCTAAATGCACAAGAATGAGAACAATTTACTTTGATTTGTGTCTAGTCTTGGAAGTAATGCTCAAGAATGTTGACGCATTTTATTGCTACAGACTAGAAAATATGTACACAAAGGGGTGGTGTATCGATACCGTTCTCGAACAGTGTTCACTTGACAAGAACAGGTGTCCACATAGAAATAAAAGAGGAGGCAACTTTGTAAAAAGAAGAAGAAAAGAAAAAGAAAAAAATTGGCAGGAAAAAGGTCCGAACGCCTAATAGGGAATACCGTTGGTCAAGAGCTGGAACTGGTCATACACACCAGTGCTATAGCTCGAATAACTCGTCTTGATGAGACCCTTCATAAAGTCAGCAGCCTCGCGCTCCGTCTTGGCCAGCACGAATCGCTCCTTGAAGTGCTTTACGCTTTCGGGCTTGAAGCACGGCAGGCCGCTGTCCATCATCAACAGCACAATCTGGCTTAGCTTCTCGCAGTACTGCCTACTGGCGAGGAAGGACTTGACGCAGAGCTCCTCGAACCACTTGAAGCTCTGGTGGTCTGTGGAGCCGCCCATGACAGCCATCATCTCGCCGGTCAGTTTGAAGGGGGCGCGCTCGAACTTGATGCCGCCGGGGGCGATGTCGAAGCAGAAGCCGAAATCGATGTGGAGAATGTGTCCTGCGTCGTCGATCATGATGTTGCCGTTGTGGCGATCCTTGAACTGGAGGAGGAAGGAGATGACGGAGTAGGCGGCCATGGATTTGACAAAGTTGTTGCGGGCGCGCTGGAAGCGGAGGGAATCTTCGTTGCCGTACTTGGAGACGAAGTAGTCGTAGAGACCGTTGACGGCTTCTCGGCCGACCATGTCGCGGGAGATGGAGTTGGGGAGCACATCAATCACGCCGCATCCCGGGGCCGTGGCCGTGACGCGGTAGGGGAAGACGTACACATCTAGACCTACGCTGTGGAAGATGCCTCGGAAGGCTGAGATCATCTGCAGCGCCAACACATCCTGTCTGCAGTCGTCGCCGACCTTGAAAATGGCAGACTGCCATACCTCAATGGTGTTGTCCTGGTGGTCCTGCATCTTCTTCTGCGTCTCTTCGACAGCATCTGCCGTTACGACGTCGTCGTCGTCGTCAGCGGCGGCGGCGGCCTTGTTCTTGCGAATACGGAACGTCGCCATGTAAGGGGCCTTGGCGTGACTCTGGAGAGGCTTGCCTGACTTTCGATCAATGCCAATGACCACGCCATCCGGGTTACTGGGGAGATACACGCCGACCTCGACTTTGATTTTGCGAAGCTCTTCCTCGATTTTCTGCTTCTTTTCCGGCTTGGGTCGCTTGATGAGAGGCTTCAGCTTGCCGGAAATTCCCGTCACTTCGTCGAAGAAGGCGAATTCTCGTTCATAAAAGTCTTTGTCAACGGCAGCAAAGCTATCCACCATCTTGCCCATGACTGTATCGAGGGTGGGCTTGATTTCGTCGGGCACTTGGGCGTCATCGTCCTTGTACGAGTTGGCCTTCATGTTCCAAATGATTTGATGCGCGAAAAGCTGAGAGAACTGCGCTGTCTCGAGGATATACCGCTCAACGTAGCCGAGACTGTCATATCGAAGCGTCTGCACAATTTGAGGGACATAAAAAAAAGTCACATCAACAGAGTGGCTTTCCAGAGCCCTCATGGCATACTGGATAATAAACGGATGGTCCTTGTACGCAGGCAAGAACAGGGTTACAGCCGTGAGAGGATTTACTGGCTTCCAGACAAGGAGATACTAAAGCTACGTTAGAGTCTGGAACTTCCCATGGGTGTACGCGATTCATTCGGAAGAGAGCGAAAGTTGAGGTACTTGCCTTGAGCTGTGAGTTTACATCATCGGGAAGATGCCCACCAAACATGAGGGGCAAGGCCTCTGGATCTGCAATCGCCTCGTCTGGGAAAGACAACAACAGCTGCCTGACTTCCCTGTGAAGTCGCGGGAATTGAAACCTGCTAGTAAGCTCGATTGCAATCGAAGGATCCTGCTGCCAAGCGGTTTTCACGAGAGGCAGCAGTGCATTCTCAACTGAGGCCTTGGAAGTGTTTTGCGCGGATAGTTGCAGTCCATGTTGGCTCATCGGGCTGATCCATACTGCCAATCTAGACTGTTCGTTCTCGAGAAGCAACTGAAGCAGCTGCTCCTTTGCTTGCAACGACTTGACATTACCAACAGTGTGCGCTCCGATGAATGAGACCATCTTCATGGCGGCCAATACGTCGGCAATGAGCTTGAACTCGGTCTTCAACTGCAGGATGTTGCTCCCGAAGGACCACTTGGGAGCATTTCTGAACCAACCCAATCCTGCAGATAGAATCTTCTCCTTGAACCTCCACTGCGCGGTCGCTCCGATTGCGGTGCTTGACCGTAGTACCTTGAGGCCCAGCAAAACGACCTGGAACCGCAGTTCTCGCGCCATGGGGTGAGAATGCCCGTCCTTGAGCGCGGTCAGCGTGAGGTCCAGCATACGCATGAATACCCTCTCCGTATCACTGCTGCCCAGGCGAGTAGCGCTGAAGTGGCTGTTGAAAAAATGCAAAAGCCTCGTGTGCGGAGACAATAGGTCGTGGATTGCTTGTCGCTTCTTTGCCATCAGTTCGAGATCGCTGGGGCTAAACTCTTTCTTGAGGAAGAAGGGATCCGGGTGCGCCAACGCCGGACTGAAAAGACCGACTTTTCGAGCAATCGTGAACTCCCACTGCTGGGCAATGCTGTTCAGCAACTTCGCCTCGAGTCGCGGGTTCTCATTCATAACGCCAAGCCACAACGAAGTACCGAGTTTGATGGATTGCTTCGTGAACAATGCGAAGGGAATGCTGACGAGGTATCGAGCGACAGAAGCCTCGTCTCGATGGCTACGGCAGAGCAAAGCTGCGGCTCTTCTCAACATATCTCGTACCTCATTCAAAGAGGTTGCCTTCTTGCTCAGAATGCGAGCTTCTACGTGAGCCAACGCCGTGGCGGCATTGGCACTCTCCGTTACATTGGTTTGGGAGAAGGATGATCGCTGATTCACAGTCATGAAGCTCATGAGCTCGGTTCCGCGATCTGGTAAAGTTTCACCATATCGATATTCTTGTCTCGTGGTGTACTGCGCGATGAAATCCGAGCCTGTGTTAATGCTACAGTCTCCAACCCTTTCAAGGGATTGAAGACGGTTGTCGGTAGATGGAATCATGGAACCAAGCTCGAGAGCGAACGATCTGCCGAGCGAGATGTGCCCATATGTACCTTCATCATCAAAGTCCGAGAGGTAAGTCTGAAACAAGCCCTTGACGTCTATTGGAGCGAGATTGATGGCTGCATTGACCCAAACCCTTGCTTTACGGTTGAGTGTATCTAGAGTCCATCGGCGGAAGTCGTAGTCATCAGAGAGCTCAACCGCCACTTTACCAATGTCAGATTTGAATAGAGACCTTGGCGCATACAGATCCGTTTCGGCTTCAAGGCAGCTTGACCACATTAGAGAGAGCAATTCGAGCAGGGCAAACAGCGACTTCCTCTGGCACAGGACTGAAGGTACGTCTCGAATAATTCGATCAGCGCATGCAAATGCGGCTTGCTGGACTCGCTCAATGCGATGGCAGCAAACGCAGAAAATGGTAGCAAGCTGCTCAGCAGCATACTGAGCCGAGAAAATTGGCTCAGAGACACTGAGAGTCTTTCTCAGATACTTTTCAACTACGGCAGAAGCGATGCCCTCCATTGTGCTGCTTACTTCTCCTTTTCGCATGCTCGGCTCCAGGAAATAGGACAAAACTTTCGTGCAGTCTCCAGCATCGGCGCGCAAACTTTCAACCAGATAGGCTGCTTGAAAGAAGATGACCTTTCGATAGCTGAGACTCTTAATATCGGCAGCTTTGGCAGGGATAAGCTCGATCAGAAGCTTTTTCTGGTTTGCTTCTCGCTCCCCACTGTTCGCACGTCTCAAGACTGTGTTGAGTTCAATGTCACTTTCAACCTGCTCAGTTCGCTCGCCAGTGACGAGAGGTGGCGAATGAACAGCAATGGTCCGAAGCTCATTGAGATACTTCTGGCCACGGTCGGTAGAAGCGGTGAATCCATGGACGACAATGTTGAACCACGCATCTTTAACAAGCGAAGACCCCTCGTCATCGTCGATTGGGTTCGACGCAAGGTCATTGCTGGACATGAAAACAGCTAGAGGGTGTACAAGCTCTGCGATTTCCTGGGCTGCAAGTTGCACTTCAGACTCCTTTGTGTGGTGAGGAGATTCGGCATCGCCCAAAGAAATGACAGCATCCAGGAGGTGCTCCCAATATATGGTGAAGAGGGGCGAATCGCGAGGTAAATTGGCAGATATGTACGTGCGCGCGTTCATCACTGCAGTCAAGAGGAAGTCCTTGCGGTCGAGAACACCAATGTGACACAGTCTACTGTACATCTTGAGTAGTGAACGAAACTCAAGCTGTCCGCCGTGGAGAGAAAGCTTGGCCGCACCAGTGATGACCTTGGTATCGACACTGGCATTCACTTTGTCGAGCTTCTGTAGGAGCATAGATTGAGCCAAGGCGACTATCTTCTCGTCATCGCAAGATGTGGCGACGGTACAAATGGCCTGCACTACATTGCCATAGACAACAGCAGTCTCCTGCTCGCCGTTGATCAGAAGTGAGATGGAACTTCCAGTCGAATGACGGCGGCTGTATTCTGGCGCCGTGTATTCACCATTTCCGAGGTTCGTATTCGCGGGGGCATTGAGAATTCCAGCCTCTGTGTCTGGGCTAAGAACATTCCCAAGGGAATAAAGAGTACTAATAACTGCATCCTTTGAAAGCATTTTCAGTACATATGCCAGGCTCTTCGATGCCACCTTGGCAGTATCACCGTAAGGGGTGGCTTGGACCAAGAAGCGAGGAAGTGCCAGACTAACAGTGGCCGTATAGGTGGGTGAAACTCGACAGATCAACGCCATGCATCGCAAAACAACAGCGGCCAAGCCAGGGTCAGACATTTGTGATGGGTCCTCAAGAGACTCTTGCAGCCAGTTCATCAAAACATCAGCATCAGCTGTGTCCTCGTTGAGAAATGAGCAGTTCACGTGGGCAACCATGGCCGCAGCCTTCACATCATATGCCAATTTCTGCTGGTCCGGAGACCCCAGGCGAACAAAATCTGCACCGGCTTCCAGGTATTCCATTTGCTCAGCAGCAATATCTGCATACACCTCAATTGATCTCAGGTCACCGTCCAGGAGCTGACGCTGGTCATTCAAGGCAAGATTTTCTCCGGACATGAGTAAATCCAGAATGTGGCTCTTACGAAGATCAGATCCATCAGCAACCATCAAGGACGTACTCGAGAGGACAAGCCACATGAAGCTACGCTGGAGAAGCATGGCACCAAGTGGTCGTCCATGGGATGTATAGTGACGGAGCAATCGCTTCCATTCTCGGACCTCATTGCCTTGGGAGTGCGTATTTCTAATGGTCGACAACGATGTCTCCACTGCGACAAGAAATGGCTCGGATAGAAGCTGGTTGATCTTTTGGATCAAACCCAACCTGCCCCCTGCCTTCCAAAAATCTGCTTGAGCCGACGCCGCGTCTAGGAACCCCAGGATAGCTAGGGCAATGGTAGCAGTCCGGATCGCATCGTCAATAGGAAGACTACCCAAGTGTGTGGACTGTGGGGAGAGAACGCTTTCGATCACTCGTCCGCATGCATTCATGAAAGCCCAGATTCCATCAGTGATGGTCTCCTTGAGATCGATGTAATTGATGCCGAGAGACAGAAGGGCCGCCGTCAAATGAAAGGCAAGGGACTCAGTGGGCGACGGTTCGATTTTGCGGAAGAACGGAGACGAAGCAAACACTTGGATATGCGCTTCGAGTAAGTAAGGGATCAGACGGTACGAAAGCTTCTGTGCGCTCAGGTTGGACTGGATATTAGGGGCGGTTTTGCACAGGGCTAGGAGAACTTCGAATTCGCGGATTGACTAGGGTTCCGTTAACCATACATTTCACTCTCCGAAACGTAGCAGAAAAACAAGATTCAAGAACAAACCATGGGAATTTGGCCCAACGCTCCGGCCTGTTTCGTGCTATATCCTCCATGGTTGCATTCTCGACCTCGTGCTGAATGGCACGCTCGACACAGTTTGTCAAGGTCGGACTTGTCGAAGGACGTGGTGGAGCTTGCTGCCGAAAGGGCAGCGATGCGCTGGAGCGCTTTTGCACGTATATCACGCATCGCGGTGCTCTTTTCGCGATCAATCACAGCTTAAAGGAGCATCTGAAGCACCAGGATCAAGGACAAAGGGGACGACTTTGATTGTGGAATTGAGCCTAGGACTAATATCAGGGGCCTCGGCTTCGTGATGGGGGGGGGCCGTGCATTTCTGCTCCAAGTTTCTTAGTCAGCCAAGCTCCTCCAGCTGGACTCCTAAGCAGCAGTGCGCCAACAAGGCTGCAGACCTGACGACGCGTGCAAGCTGGCAGCATCCAACGAAACGTCCTTCCCATCGAACAATCGAACAACTCATCCCATCATCTCGAACTGTTGGCAGTGTCTTGAATTCGAACAACAAGAAGCCCGCAACGTCGATTTTGCCTCCATCATGGCAGCCATGTTCAGCCAAAATCCGGTCATGAATGGCCCCAACTACTCCTTCTCGGATACCCCCAGAACCAAAGGAGAGCCACGAGAGCATCGATTCAATCCGTTAGTCAATACAGTTTCATGTGCCGATGTCCTTGACGTCCCCTCCTGCAGACTACTGATTCTTAGACCAGCTACACTGACAATGGTGGCTCAACATTGGCCATCGCCGGCGCCGATTTCACCATCATGGCTGGAGATACCAGACACACGAGCGGTTACAGCATCAACTCGCGCATGGCCCCCAAAGTATTCAAGATTGGTGGCTCAAACTCTTCACAAGACGATGCCACTATTGTGCTTTCAGTGTGTGGCTTTGCTGCCGACGGGGCTGCCCTGAGAGACCAGCTCGACACCATCTGCAAGATCTACCGCTACCGCCATGGCAAGCCAATGACCCTGAATGCGTGCGCTAAGCGCCTTTCGACGATTCTATATGGAAAGCGATTCTTCCCTTACTATGTCACCGCGATGCTGGGAGGTCTTGATGAGGAAGGCAAGGGTGCTGTCTACTCGTACGATCCGGTTGGCAGCTACGAGCGTGAGCAGTGCAGAGCTGGAGGTGCCGCTGGCAGCTTGATCATGCCATTTCTAGACAATCAGGTCAATTTCAAGAACCAGTACGTACCTGGAAGTGGGGAGGGTCACGATCTGAAGGAGAGGGAGCGTCATCCTCTGTCCCGCTCCCAGGTCGAAACCATCATCAAAGATGCATTTGACGGTGCAGTTGAGCGCCACATTGAGGTGGGTGACGCATTGCAGATGCTCATCATTACAAAAGACGGAATCGAGGAGTCCATTCTGCCAATGAAACAGGATTAGACGGGAAGAGTTGCTGTCGTCGGCTCCTTTGTATAACAGCTCTGCTCTAGAAGTAGCTGAAATGGATGGGATATTACGAATACAGGATTTTTCAGGAGCTGTTTGTTCTAAATCCGGTCTGCCTTTGTGCACGGTTTATTTGTCGTTGTTGGAGGATCACTAACATGCAATTGCATACCAGAGGTACCGAGAGAAATTGACTTGATTTATAAGGTGGACAGTGATCCGTGGTTTTGGGGTTGTCTATCTTTTTTCCAAATGATTTCTCTGGTTGAGAGCCGACAAAGTGAAGCTTTTGCTTCCGTTCTCTGTCCCACGATCACAGGTGCCCGTCTCTCCCTACAATATGCCTCGGGGAACGAGAATAACGTGCAACGAACTTGGTCGTCATCTTGGCGATCAGTGCAATTGCGATGGCTTTTTCTGAGCGCTGCAGGACCACGTCGATTCGTCAACTCGTCGATTCAGAATATTGGTATCAGCCAGCTCAGAAGCGGTGTTACTATTCGACAACCTCGATTTCTAATAATTTCAAGATGGGTACCCACAACCTTGTCTAGAACTCCGCTGAGCCATCCGAGTCGGCTGTCTTTGGCTTGACCCATTGAGGAGCAGCTTCGTCAAACTTAGCCATGGAGGTGGTTGGAATGGGTGCGCAACTGTGTAAATCAGGTCAGATTGACGGGGCTTGCGGTTTACATGTACGATCGCTTTCTTCTCTCAGCGAGCGAGTTGTTGGTCACTGGTTGCTGTCGAAGATGTAGGGTAGCGGGCGCGGGAAAAGATAATTCCCCCAACGTGACTTACCCTGGGAGACTGAAGCAAAGCATCTGCAATGAAAAGGTCTGAATTTCTTTCCGAGTACCAAGTTCGAAAAAGAACCCCATTTCCCCATTTGTTTCCACGTGTGATGACGTGGTCGAAAGGCCGAGTTC
The DNA here is from genome assembly GCA_003814445.1 of Epichloe festucae Fl1. Taxonomy (NCBI): domain Eukaryota; kingdom Fungi; phylum Ascomycota; class Sordariomycetes; order Hypocreales; family Clavicipitaceae; genus Epichloe; species Epichloe festucae. Next base: position 2,122,064 of record CP031387.1, on the reverse strand, counting down.
CGGGCAATTTCCGCCGACCCTGATGCAAAACTATGCTCACGTCCGAGAAATGCCATGGTATTGTGGCAAGTGGTTCATTGGCTGAATTGACGTCATGACTGGAGCAGGCCTCAGCCAGGTACCTGACTTCACTGCGCACACTACATGGCAAGGCATGTACTCTGGCACTCTGGTTCAAACTGGTCTGTGTTGGATGTTACACGAACCAGACACGGGAACGAACAAACGCTTGCGCTAGCCACCTCAATGATGGTGTCTCCAATGTACAAGCATTATTAGACGCATTAGACAAGCATTTGCACCTCGGCTTACATAAACAAGGGTGATGACGACAGGAACCAGGGACGGGTTTGTGCCCGTGTTGCGCTAACGCTAATGATGACACTCGGGAGAAGAGAAGAGCAGAGCAGAGCTACGTCATTCCGTCAGACCCAGAAAGGCATTGCCGCCGTGGAGCGAAAGTCAGCCAGCCAACTGGCGGCCAGCAAAGCGAAGACGGAACGCTCCCTGCTCTCATCGCAACGCGGGTGGCAAATCGCGATACGGAAATACATACGGACATGCTCAATCGCGCGGGCGAGAGATTGGACCCTGCGGGTGGGCGTGGCTTTCTGGACACAGTCTATGCCGGATGACCTCATCGTTTTTTTTTTTTCACGACCGCTGCCAGACCAGACCAAATCAGAAATCCCATCTGACACCTGGCTGTGTTCGATTTGATCTGCTGATCTGCTTCATCCGCTTGCCGTCAAACCAGCGATCCTGTATAATCCTGGGATGCTGGGTTTTTCAGCAGGTAGCACCCACACCACCCACCACCCATCACCCATGTGAGTTCCTGCACCCGCGCGGCCACAGCTCTTGTTGCGGCGTCATGCTTTGCCAGCCCGTACCAAAGCCTCAGAATAGCACTAGGCATGGCACTACGTCCGTACGCACTAGGCGAACCTTGCACCGCCGAGGGTTATCGGCAATATGGAGTCGTGGGCTTACAAAGAAGTAATTTGGCTGTGCGATGTACGCCTGCGCCGGAATCCTACACATCGGGTATTAGTACGTATTACACAAGGATAATAATGTGGGCTCTCGTACGGATCCGTAGTCTGATCGATAACGGCAGCGCGGCACGACTTGTCGAGAGTATCATCAGAATAATAAGTCGTTTTCTGTCATCATATTCCAAAGCGATGATGGGAACTTTTTTCAATCTGCATGGCAGCCTTGAAAATGACTGATTTCTGCCGCCCTGGAGAGGTATCAGGAGACGGAGGCTTCCCCACATTCATCAGCGATGGCAAAGTTGAGAAATCCCATGGCTTTGTTCGGTCTTCCCTCATTGTCCAATCAATGGCGAGTGTCGTCGGGCAGCGGGACGGCAACAACCCTTACCGAGTGGTGAGGCTGGGCTTGCTCATGGCCCCAGTTATCAAACAACCCTTGACTGTACGGAGTAGCGAGGTATTTGTCATCCCCGGTTCACACCCGCCCAGACAAGGGAACTGGCACTAGTACGTACTCAAATGTACATATGTACATGCGCATCCTGTGATGGTGGGCAAATGCCGTCTCCGAGCTCCCTTGGGCAGTAGTGTACAATGCACTATGGAACAAGATCAGGGGTCCGTTGAGAGCGCGCATGTTCGCCCAATGACCCAGTGGCCCATCCGCCTGCCTGGAACCAGTCTTGCGTGTCTTGCGTCAGCGGGTCTTGATCCTTGCTGAGCTCTGTCATCAAGTATCGACAATGCACATGCTCGGCCGCGAAAAGAGACAAGTCTTTCATGTTTGGGTCATCCGTCGATATATGTAGCCATTGACTGGATTTTCAGGGTCCTGCTCCATCTTTTCTTTGCAATCGTCGAATTAAGGCGGCCGTCAGTCGAGCTTGATATGGGCACACCTCTGAGTGTCCGGCCGGCCAATTTTAGCTCATTACGGTGCAGCGTGCTGTGCCAAGGAAAAGTGTGATGACCGTTGGCATCGAGCATTGGCATTGGCACATGTAACGCTCTTACAAAGAAGAAGCGATTTGTAGGCGAAGCCCCGTCGAGCAGCGGCCAGGACAATGATACGATGCGGAGTAAATGGGCCAGGTCAAGCTTCATTTCAAGAGACCGGGAGTCTCCCAAGTGCCTTATTCGCACAGATGCCCGCACTTGGCGAGATGGCAAGCATGCCTCCCAGTCTCTACGTTGTACTTGCATTTGGGAAAGCGCCAAGGCTGCTGGCTTAGACAACGGGGAAGGCACAACCGTCTGAGACTCGTCCGTCTGGCACCAAAATCGTTCCCTAGCATTCAAATACACCCCCCCCCCCTTTCTTCTTGCCCTCACGCCCTCTCCGAAAAGACCGGTTTTGCATGAAAGCTCATCACTTCTTGAATCCGAAACACACAGCTTGGGTGGCAAATCGATACCGACAAGTTGTGCTTGTTCCTGACCAGAGCCTTTTGACTACGTGCTGCTAGTCCCCCCCGGTCACCATCCCAAAAAAATCGTCCATTGCTAGTGTTGCTAGGATAACCACGGGACATTTCCTCTCCAACGCGCTCTCTGCATTGACAGACCTGGCTTGTTGCAATCTGATGCCTGGATATCTCACCACATTTTCCCCTCACACCTCCCCAGCTCATCTGGTCTGAGTCCTGTTGCTTGACAGATCTGCTGTAACGTCTCTTTTCAGCCCTGTCCTCCGCTGAACACTCCTGCTCCATTAAGTTACGAGGGTGGCTCTTTCAAGCCATTTGAAACTACATAGGATCGATTTCTGAAAATTCGCCCCGCAATCCCAATTGTTCTGCGACCCAAACGACTCAAGACCTATAGGACCTATCAGGCCTAGGTATTACCTAGCTTCACCATCTGCGTCTGTCACCACTCACGGCTTTTCACACTTTCATTGTTCCTCTTGCCTGAGAATTTCCGCGCACTCATCATTTATTTATCCTTGCCCTTTGCTGTACTCGACTGAGACCTTCTCTTCATCGACTTCTGCGCCTGTTCTCGCTGCCTTTGGGCCCAGTTCTGTATTTCACGTCGACATTGGGGATCTCAATTTGGAAACTTCGGTCACCCTCGCTGCGAACAAAGCGCTTCACGTCTTGGCATCTTGGTACTCAGGGCTGTACTCCTTGGATCATTATCTCTGCCAGCCCAGCCAACTCACTTCGCCTCTCTTCCCCGACCTCCTTCTCGCTTCTCCGATCTGATGATATAAATCATCAATCCATTCCGATATTGTCGACTTGCTGAAGTGTTCCCCGCCATTATTTCAGTTTTCAACCATCTCAAACACTTGCGAACAAAACTTGTTGCAAACAGAAAAGCGTTTCATCTCTTCATCGATAGCACAAAGGAAAGCTCTACTGAGCCTCGAAGCTCATCTAGGTTGACGAGACCAGTCCGTACTGGTAAACTGAAGTCGACAATCATCTTGCCGTCGCCATTGAGCTTTACACTTCTTTGAAAATATTCAAATCTACACGAATACTTGAGTGAATACTTGCAAAAATCTGCAGCTGGGTTTCTGGCGTTTTACCTGTGGCCAAGATCACGACGACACAGACTTGGAGCGGCTTCATCAATTTCTGGACGCAAAGCGAATCTCCAGATGCAAGAATCAGCCAACAAAGGTCACGACCGTCGACTGGATCCTTCAGGCCAGTCGCCAACACCTGCTGCTCCGTTGCGAGGGAACAAGGTGCCGTCAGCAGCGGGTTTTGGGAATCAAGATCAAACAAACATGCTTCAAAACAATTACGGCGCTGCTTCGCAACAACCGTTCGCTGAATTGGGCATGGCTTCACCAACGACCCAGCAGGCTTATCAAGGTGTCTTCGATTTGTTGACACCCATGGGCAACGCATTGCCTGTCATGAATCATCGTCCGCACCAGACTGCTCATTATATGCACGGGTCAGGTCAGCCATACAACCCGGCAACGTCTCCAATGACCCATCAACTACCCCCAATGCCTGCATTTGGAGTACCATCGATGTCAATGCCAATTCATCCATACTACATTGGGCAGACCCAATTACCTCCTTTCTATCATGGTGGCCACTCATCTCATCCGCACAGTCAACCAGAAATGCACGGCCGCTCGAATATGGTATACTATCCGAATCAAATGATTATGAATCATGCTCAGTCAAATTTCTTTCATCAGCAGGGAGGCCATTTTTCTCAACATGCGTCCATAATGCCTGCAAATGTCTCGTCAAGGTCATACACGGTCGGAGCATCGAAATCAGATGTTCGGATCTCTCAATACAGAGGAGGAAATACGAACAGGAGTAGTCGCAATGAAGGTAATACACACATCCATATAATGTCAACTCTATATTAACCACGTACTTAGATATTTCGTCAGCTGAACAAAGAATCGTTCGTGGCCCACCTCGGAAGCCACGCCAAAGTGGTAAGATGACGATGTGAAACTTGAAAAAAAAAAAACACCCCCAGAAAGAAATAACTAGCTGACTAAAACCTGACAGGCCATGCCCTTTGGATCGGAAATCTCCCACCGCAGACGGATCTCATGGCCTTGGTTCAACACATCTGCCAAGAAGCTCCTGGCATGGAATCTCTGTTCCTGATATCCAAGAGCAATTGTGCATTCGCCAATTACAAAGACGAAGCCACTTGTTCTACAGCACAGCCGAAGCTTCATGATTCCAAATTCCAATCCGTCCGTCTCGTTAGCCGTCTGCGGAGAAACACCGAAGGTTCTTCAGGGACCACTGCTCCAATTCCTCCAGCAGCAGAAGCAGTCTCGGGCGCCACATATGAACAGCCCGACGTGGGAGACGAGGCTTCGACGGGTGAGGAGAAAACCACAGCTACCGGAAATACTGAGGTCACAAACCCCGTAGTTGAATCTACGAAGGACGTGCAAACACGGTCCAATGGTGACAAATTCTTCATTCTGAAAAGTTTGACCACTGAGGATTTAGATCTCAGTGTAAGAACTGGGCTTTGGGCGACTCAGTCTCATAACGAAGAAAGCTTGAACCGAGCGTTTCAGGTAAGTAACGATCTGACAGTGTTCCGCGTCCTGCGAGCTAATTTAAATTAGGATGCGGACAACGTCTACTTGATTTTCTCAGCGAATAAATCTGGCGAATATTTCGGATACGCGCGCATGCAATCGGAGATGAACGATGATCCCGCAGCTGCGATCGAATTTGCGCCAAAGGTTATGATAGCATCTGAAGTAGACATGCTGAAAGCGATTCCTACCGATGCGACCGAATATGCTCCAAGAGGCAAAATTATCGATGACTCTGCAAGGGGAACGATTTTTTGGGAAGCAGAACGGGACGAATCCGAAGCGGGTTCAGATGTCGAGAGCGAGACGACGAGTGAGAAGAGCGTTGCCACAGAGGAAGAGGTCAAGACTTGGGGTAAACCGTTCAAGTTGGAATGGTTGTCGACAACCCGCTTGCCCTTCTTCCGCACGAGGGGCTTGCGCAACCCTTGGAACTCGAATCGAGAAGTCAAAATCGCTCGAGACGGTACTGAAATAGAACCATCAGTTGGTCGCAGACTGATAGGACTGTTCAACCGAGTACCAAATTCAACACCATTTGCACCTGCGGATCGAGCGCCAATGGATTTTGCTCCCGTATATCTACCAATGCGGCCATTTCAATGACGGATGAATTATACTGGCAATTTTTTTGACGCATTCATATGATCACTCAAGACTTGATTGGCAGAATATGGAACGATACATGGTTGATACGCACGGGATCGTTAGCTGATTGAACAAGGCTTAACAGCCATAGCATAGCTGTGTCTCTGCTTCTATGCATGATTTGGTTATAATTACAAATTCTCGATGGCACGATGAGCTTACGAATGCTTACTCGGCTGGCAGCCTCCAGTTCGGGCGGTGTCTTGGGATTTAGGGCTCGAGGTGCATTGCATTCTTGTTCGTAGTCAGGGTGAGGATTACTATGAAAGGGCGGGACAATGGCGGAATCATTCTTAGATGGGTTCTTGGGAGTTATTGGATAAAGGAGGTTGTCACTTTTAACCACCGAAGGTGGTGCTTATCAATATGTTGGCGCATGCAGGATGTAATCCGTATAACCGATGGAAATGCAAAGGCCAAAAGTTCTGCATAAAGTTTTTTTATTCTTAGGAGAGCACGATCATGTCAGTAATAAGATAGTTTTTACGATGACGTCTGCGTACGCAGGCAACGACATTGCTCTTGGTGGTCTCAGTGAAGTCTTTAAAAGAAACGCGCGATGAACCATTTTTAAATTACTGCACGAGGTATACGGATTATGTGGAGGGGGATAATCTTCAACGATGGACAAAGTGTGACGTCATGACTGCATGGAGTTCGGAACTGTGTCAGGAACCGGGCACTGGCGCGCAGTGCTCCGTACTCGCGCTTGCAACCAGAACTTTCTTTCTTGGCCCCACAAGGCCATCCCCCCCCCAGATTCCCCAGAAGCTTCCAGCACCACCCATCCGCTTCTCGATGTGTCGCGATGAACCGGTGTCAGCAACAGGCTGCGGAATGGCGAGCTCTAGCACATTCATTGCCATTCCAAAGCTGTTCCATGACAACTATATAACAAGCCGTCAAGTCCTTTCGAGGCCGAATGGATTTTGTCACTCGACAGACAACTACGAAACCAATTACAGCAACAATCCCAACACCCCCCCCCCCATCTTCGGCCATTCTCGTTTCATCACAACACATCCACATCTTAAACAATCGCAAACACGACTATCTGAACATCACTCCGCACAACATGGCATTCTTCCCTCAAGCCCTCTACAACCAGGACAAGTCCTTCACCCCTCTCTTCCGCCTCCTCGACGACTATAACAACTACTCTCGCCAAAGCGACGACAAGACTAGCCGTCCATACACTCGCGCTAGCAGTCTACCACAGTGGCAGCCCAATTTTGATGTGCGCGAGACTGCCGAGACGTACGAGCTCTACGGTGAACTTCCCGGGGTGAAAAAGGAAGATGTCAGCATTGACTTCACTGAGCCTCAAACCCTCAATATTCGAGGCAAGTCAGAGCGCAGATACACCACTGGCACTTCACCTGCTGGCCAGGCCGAACTTTGCGACGGCAAGAGAACAACAAAGAATGCAAGACAAGCTACCGTTGAAGATGAGGACGGTGATGAATCCGCTCCCGGAACCCCGGCCTCTACCACAGTTGAAGTCGATCAACCTGCTCAAGCACAGAAGCCCGCAGACAGTGCCAAGTACTGGCTGACCGAACGCAAGATCGGCGAGTTCTCCCGAAGCTTCAACTTCCCCAATCGTGTTGATCAGGATGGAGTGTCTGCCAGTTTCCAGGATGGTATCCTGAGCATTATTGTACCCAAGGCTAAGAAGCACGAGTCTCGTCGCATTGTCATTAGCTAGATGAGCAGCGATATCATTACATCATGGAGTTATTTTTTCTTACTTTACCCCTTTACATTTGTCAGCCTCGGACCTGCATCATGGTGTTATTGGATTGCAATTCGACTTTTGCGCTTGCTTGGCATTGCTTGGCATTGCTTGGCATGTAAATTGCAGATGGAGAATAGGTCACGCACGACACGAAGTAGCTATTGTATCATAACTTTATATCACAAATAAACGAAGACGGATACAAATACATATGCTGTCCCTTTTTATTTTCGTATGACAAGTCATCATAGATTTACTCATAGCTTGTAATCCGCAAAACACTTCCTGGTGTGTGCGTCCACGTGACTTGGCGTCGCCTGGTGGCGTTGGTGCCTGGCCAAGACGCGTTCCGCCGCGATTGACACGTCAACACCCCATTCCCAATTTTTAATTTCTTTGGTCCATAGCCTAATCGTCCTCGGTTGCGAAGAATTCGACCCTAGTGGACAATCTTGGAAAATTTCGACTTGCAATTTCGATATTACGATACAAAGAAATGTCGGAGGAGTACGATGAAGCCCAAGCGGGCGAGGACGGAGGCATGACTGGCCCTGGGGCTCCAACCCCTCTCACAGCGTTGGAGGTATTTCACGCGCAAGTCCTACAAAACTTCGAAATATGGAGCTGATGGTAATTTCTTTTAGGGAATTGCTGGTCTGACGAAACGCGATATCCAACTCGTCATGGACGGAGGTTTCAATACGGTCGAGTCCGTAGCCTATACCCCTCGCAGAACGCTGGAACAGCTCAAAGGCATCTCTGAGCAAAAGGCAACCAAGATTTTAGCAGAAGGTATGAACCACTGTATATCAAGCCCTTTCGCGGGTATTTATAAGCTAATTCTCCCTTCCCTAGCCTCGAAACTGGTCCCCATGGGGTTCACGACGGCTACCGAAATGCACCAGCGTCGCAGTGAACTTATTTCTATCACAACCGGCTCCAAGAACTTAGACACACTCCTCGCAGGTGGAGTTGAGACCGGTTCAGTCACAGAACTCTTTGGAGAGTTTCGCACAGGAAAAAGCCAGATCTGTCATACATTAGCTGTAACATGCCAACTCCCATTCGACATGGGAGGCGGTGAAGGCAAATGTCTATACATTGACACTGAAGGTACCTTTAGGCCTGTTCGACTGCTTGCCGTAGCGAATCGCTTTGGGTTGTCGGGTGAGGAAGTGCTGGATAATGTTGCCTATGCCCGTGCATACAACTCGGATCATCAGCTGCAATTGCTGAATCAAGCAGCCGCCATGATGTGCGAGACACGATTCTCTCTTCTCATTGTCGATAGTGCCACATCCCTTTATCGAACAGACTTCTGTGGCCGAGGAGAACTCTCGAATCGACAGACACATTTAGCCAAATTCATGAGAAGCCTACAAAGGCTGGCAGACGAGTTCGGGATTGCTGTTGTGATAACGAATCAGGTCGTTGCCCAGGTGGATGGGGGACCAAGTGCAATGTTCAACCCTGACCCGAAGAAGCCTATCGGCGGTAATATCATCGCACACGCAAGTACGACTCGCATTAGCTTGAAGAAGGGACGTGCAGAGACAAGGATCGCCAAGATCTATGATAGTCCATGTCTACCTGAGAGCGATACCCTATTCGCCATTAATGAGGATGGCATTGGTGATCCCGCGCCTAAGGATATGGAAAAGGATTAGATTAGAGACTCGAATTGTTTTCAGGATGAGATAACAAATGGGATTTTCATGAGGAGTCGCATAATTTCTGGCGTTGTATGGCTTGATTCGTTGCTTTTCAATTTAGCTACCTTGTTGACGTTATGTCTAGTTGCTTCAAATTGAGAGATACCTTGACAATTTTCTTTTTCTGGTGATTCGTAACTGTTGAAATATGACATCGTCCGTTGGAGCTGCGCTAGGTCTTTGGGTCAATCAGAGGTTGAATGACGAGCAGATTCCAGGTAAAGACAAGCTGCCCCAATGACAGTTGAATTACTGAACTTAAAATATAGAATGTAGCGGCGAAGTACAACTTGATCCGAGTTATCTTTGGAAATCGACATAAAGTGTAGGGTACGCCAAGCCCGAGCTGGTTTCCTCTTTCGGTTAGCGCGGTCGCGACCCTTGAGACGCTCGGGACTGAAATCTGCCAACCAACGCGATCGCAATTCCTCTCCCAGCAGCTAACGACGACGACTCGGCATAAAACTTCAACCCCCTGCTTTCAAGTAAAAATTGTCTGCAGTTTGCTTTATGGAGGCGAGATGGATTCAGGCGAGATCCAGTATCTCTTTAAAGAGACACGCTTGAACCTCGAGCCTCCCGCTGCCACATCAGTCGTCAACATCCGAGTACCTTCAAAAAATGGCAACAGCCGCAGCCAACGACGCATTGCTCATGATTCATCGCCCGAGGACGAGACGACATTTCGAATCAAGAATCTGGCATCTGCCTCTTCAATCTACAACCGTAAATGGCATGACACGCCGCGTAGCTTCCTGTGGCGGGTTCTCGAGGATGGCTCTGTGCTGAGCATCAGGGCAGTGGATGTGTATAAAAAGGATAAAACAGTCGATACGCCACTGGTATTGAACTTCCATTTCGGCGTACCCATACATGCGAGCTGTGTGGCCCTTTCCGACCCGGAAGAACATGACGCACTTTGTATCTTCGTCTTGGATCAATCGTCGCATTTGTATACGTTTACCTTACGACCAGACTTTTTCAGGAAAAGGACTGCGCTCGATGCAGTTCTATCGGAGCTATGCAAGGTTCAGTCGCCCGCTGGGTTGAGTTTCAAGAGTCCGCATCGCTTGGTTGCAGTGACGGCCAACACATTGCTCGTCACGGTGAGCGACGGCGGCATGATTCGCTTTGATAAAACGAAAAGTGACGACAGTGAGTGGCGTGAACTCCCATGTTGATGACTCGTACTAACAAGAGCCTGTAGCATCTCTGGGTGTCTGGAAAGAGACATTTTTCAACGTCCAGGGCTGGGCACAGAACTTACGAAGCTTGTTACCGTTCCAAGGCAGTCACAATATCAAATATGGAAAGGTCAATATGGATTACAGTGCCGCCACATCTGTGCAAGTTACAAATTTTGGACTTGAGGAGTGCTTGTTCGCCATCACCGTCTGCCTAGACCACCGAATTCGCATCTGGAATGTCGATGATGGCCATATTCTATTCACCGGAGATCTCTTGAACGTGGAGAGGGCGACACATGAAGTTGGGAAATGGGCAATCGATCCATCCCAGGCGAACCTGGTGCAGATTGTCGGTCGAAGTCGAGGACAGAGGATTTGCGCGACCTATTCACCCATCGGGGTAGGGGAGTTCAAGTTCTGGAAGGTGATTGCCAAGGATGCTCACACCATTATTGTGGAGGACCTGTTCCCCAAAGACACGCTGATACCCTCCACGCCATCATCATTAGATATATGGACACTAGCAGATTTCGTTCTTGCGTCACCTGCAGAAGGATCTATCAGCTTGTGGACACTGTGGAAGAACAATATGACCTACAGAGTAAAGAGGCTGGAGCTTGATAGGAAAAACATGAAGCAGTCATGGGAGGAGAATTGGGATGGCGTACATCCCGACGCGGGGATCATGCCAGTCCAGACATCCGGGCCATGTGACCCTACGGATGTAACTGAGAAATGGCTGCAGTGTATTCTGCAACCCGGGCGATTCACCAAGGCTACACTGGAAACCGCTTTATGCATATACGAACGAGGCTTGGGGTCATCAAAAGACAGCAGCAAGGGCCGTGGCCTGGCCGAGTCTATTTGCTCCGTACTGGGCGCCACTGCAACCCTGGACCGAGGCTCTTCCGGAGCCATGGACTACGAACAATTCCGGGCATCAAGTGAAACACAATGGCGACGATTCTTCCGACTCTTGATGGAACTTGACCGGCAACGTGGAGAGGCGATTGGATTAGCTTTTGACGCCGAAGCTGACGTAACGTGGGTTGTTTGCACCGACCTCGTCTCGGCCATTAGACAATGCGGCGATCTGGAACGACTGTACCATAACCTATCCTCGGCAGACGAGGAAAACGCCCAAAAAGCAGCCCTCATCAGCGCAGGGTTATCATTTGTGGACGGATTTTCTAACAATTATAGCCAACTTGCCCGGGCTGCATTGAGACATGAGATATTCGAAGAGTCATCGAAGACCGATTTAGAGCGCATTCAATACTTTTCAGACAAGGCTGGGTTCTGGCGTGGAATCACGGATGACGACTGCGCCCAGATTGTTGAGGTGCTGGGCACAAATTTTGCTGTTGTCGATGACGACCTCTACGCAAATATTTTGGATCTAATTGCGGCACCAGTGGAAGCTAGAAGGCGACATCTGCGACACCCCTTGACCGAATTCGGCCAAAAACTGATCACAAAGGGAGTCCAGGATGATATTGCCCTGCAATGGAACATTTGCTTCAGCCAGCTCATTCTCTTGGTGCACATGGAGTTCGAATTTGACAACGAGGAGGATGCTCTGCACAATAGAGTTGATATAGGGCCCGTCTTCCGAAAACTACTCGCAGCTCTCAAGAGACTGGAGATGTTGAAGTGGCTTGCCCATACAGAGGTCTCGGTACCCATTGGTCACGTCGACCGAGCCCTGCCACAATCGAAGAAGAGTAGTGACGAGTCGCAAACAGTAACCGCACTTGAGGCCAATGTTGGACACCTACTTGGTTTTGATGATGTCCGGAAAGAACCTCTCTCTGGCAGCATCACAGACCTCATAAACAACCTATGCGCACCTGACAGTGATATCGAGGTCTCACCAGCATTGATTCAATGTGCACTCATCAAACAGGGTCGAGCCGATCTGGCCATGGAGCTTGTCCCGTTCAGTGACCAAAATCCCTTCTCTGTTTATGTTCTTGGCCGGGTTCATTTATCGCTCAATGACTTTGAATCGGCAGCAATCAGCTTCAGAAGGGCGGCTGTCGGAATGGGTAAGCAGGCTTTGGTCCCGTGCCCACCACTCCTCCCATCGTCCTTCCTTGACACTAATCTGTGATTGTAGGTACTGAAAGCATGCCAACTGACAGACATAGTTGTGGACTCCTAGGAGACACCGAATGGAATCTTCTTAACAGTGGTCAAGCAATGTACTATTCGCATATCGTGGCACTCTACGAGTCACAAAAAGCGTACTCCTACGTTGTAGACTTTGCTAGACTCGCCATACAATTTTTGGGGATTGCCAAAGAACACTCGTTGGCCAAAGTAGAAATGCTGAGCCGTCTATTCAATGCCGCGCTGGCAACGTCGCAATACGAGCTGGCGCACACGAGCCTCTTGTCCATCAGAGACGACGCATTGAGGCAGTCCAGCCTTCGAAAGCTCGTCACCAAGATGTGCGAAACGTACCATAACATGGAGCTTGTTGCCCTGCCCTTCCCCGGCATGCAGCAAGATGTGGACGATATTCTGGCAGCGAGATGCAGAAATACCACAGATGTCGTCCAGGGATTTCCATATCACCAAGTTCTTTACTCATGGCGTATCAAGCGCAACAACTACCGCGGCGCTGCGTCCGTTCTACTAGATCGCATCCAGAAACTCAAGCTGGCGGGCGAAGGGGACAAGATTACCGGCGACGATGTTTTAGACACTCCCGTGACGAGACAGTACTTGTTACTGATCAACGCTCTCAGCTGTGTGGACCCCAAGCAGGCATGGATCTTTGACGAAGGCTCGCCGGCGTTGCATCAGAATGGTGATGGAGCCAATAAACGCAAGGTTGTCTCACTTGCGAATATTCGCAAACAATATCAAGAAGAGTTGGATAGGATCGCGGCCATCCAGAACAATCAGTTCGGGTTTGAAGCAACTGATGTAATGGAGCTGTAATGTGGCTCATTTTGAAAAGCAAGGGCTGAGCGCGGTTCACGCAATTGAAAAAAAAAAAAGGATCCATGGTTTCATGAAAACCCTTTTTGTAGACTAAACTTTTTCAACTGCTGTTTTACATTTTTTAGTTTATCATAGGGATTCACGGGCTAGATACCTTGGGCACAGACACAGGCACATGGGGCATTGATTGATTTCACGGAAGACGAGATGAAGAAGAGATTATGTCTGCGAAATACGTCTCCCACTCCAAGCCTTCTACCGTGCGAAGCCTCTAGGTGCACATCACATCTCACGCCGCGGTCAATTGATTTATGGAGAGACAGAAAAGAAGGCTTCGTTGGAAACCCAGTAACGCCGAGCCTTATGCTAAGTAAGATGAGAAAAGACAAGAGGGAAAGAAGCCTGAATAAAGAACAATGAACAGGAGGATGGGAATCTTTACAAAATAGGGCAGGAGGAACAGTGAAACGAGTCTACGGGAGGGGGGCCCTTAAGAAGAAGAAGAAGAACAGAGAAATTTAGGCTTTTGCAGCGGCTATCTTGGCTTCGTTGGGGGCGGGGAGGGGTTGCAGGCCGCCGAGGGTGTTTTCGGGGATTCCATCGGGGGCTTGGCGGTAGAGAATGATTTCAGATTGTTTGAAATATCGGCGGGCATCTGAGGATGTGTTTGTTAGTGACGGATCAGGCTTTACGACGCGCAAAGAGGGAAGAAACTTCTGTCTCGGGGTGGACGCTGACGAGAAACTACCTGGCAGGTCCCAGAAGAAGAATACAAAAGTGAAAAGAAAAAAGAGAAGAACAAGAGGAAAAAGAGGGAAAAAAACACAGAAAAAAAAAAAAAAACAAACCTTCGTCAATGAGGACCAAACTGAGGTAGTATCTCGTTGAAAACTTCTTGTTCACGTCGCGGAACGTGGGCGTCAGATCGAAACCACCCAGGAACAAACGAATGGGAATGGTCTCGCCCCTGGATGGCGAGCCGTCCATGATTTCGAAGCGAACAAGGGTCTCGCTCTCGTTGTACTGATTCGGCGCAGCACCGGTGGTTTCCCTGCGGATAATGGACAGCTCCATGTGCTTGATCTTGAGGCGGACGAGCAGGAAGTAGATCCTGCCGACGATGACATCCTTGAGATGGTACTTGCTCTTGCTGTACTCAAACTCGATGTGCAGGCAGTCCTCTATGCCGACGTCCATCTTGATGCTGCTGTTCATCTCGGGGGGGATCCGGTAGCTGTAGACCCAGATGTCCTTTTCGCGGATCACGTCGGCCATGCGGCGGGAGACGGTGACGCGCACAAAGTACCGCAGCTTGACGTTGATGCCGTTGTACGACTCGTACTGCTTCTCGACGTTCTTGAAGTTGAAGTCATACGTCTGCGGGTGCTGCAGCTCCCCCGGGGCGGCGAGCTCCTGGTTCAGGGAGAGGAATTCGTAGTGGTTGCCTCGGTCGAAGAACATTTCGATGGTGCCGATGAATTGCACCTTGATGCCCGTGTGCTCGAGGCGCTTGCCGTCCTTGGGGCGAACCGTCACGGCGCCCTTGACGGACTCGCCGTCCATGTAGAGGGGGGCCTTTTCGCGGCGGTTCTTGTCGAGCTTGACGTCGACCATGGACCGGTCGTCGGCATCTTCGAGGACGACGTCGATGTCGACGGGGGTGGAGAAGAAGTAGGACATGGTGGCTTGGGGAAAGGGGCGCGCTCTCTCGGATCGAACTGCTTCTGCAGCAAGATGCGGGATACGGTGATGAGAATTGTTGTGTTGATGTCGCGGCAGACGGGCGCTGACGTATGTACTTGTAGTCGGGCTTGGAGGTTCATTCGGACATGGGCGTTTTGCGCGGGTTCTTGCTGGGCGGCGTGGACGTGGAGCTCCCCACTTGAGTTCATCAAGCTCCAAGCCGGGCCGGGCTGTCATGCAACTTAGAACATGCTTCTTGACTGACGAGACGACGACGACGACTGAGAGCGCACTGGTTGGAAATCTCGTGCGCGAATTCCGGAGCCTAGTTTGCAGTATTGTGAAATAACTTGTCAATTCATTCACGGGCAAGGCGCTCAATCGCTCGGTGCTCTGCATCTGCATCTGCATCTGCATAGCTCTAGTTGAGCTGATGGAGAACGGGTTAGAGCAAAAGGGGGAATCACGTGACCGGTCACCACCCGACCTTGCTCGTCGGCTCACTCAAGTCGACGCAGGCCCCACCCACCACCTTTTTTTTTTTTTTTTTTTTTTTTTCAAACACTTTGGCCGCTACCCGGATGAACTTCGGCGACACCAATCTTGCCCTCACGTGCAGCGAGCCCTAGAACTTTTTCCCGCCCACACGATTTCGTCAAACAATTCCCGTCGTGATCCGCCGCCCGCCGCCCGACGACCTACGACAACCTCACCCACCGACATCCCTAATCCACAACCGGCAGGATGAAGTACATTCATTCTCAGGAGGTTCTTGACATCCCTGAGGGGGGTACGTGAAACGCCTCGCTCCCGCCAGACTCGACAATTTCCCCCAGCATGTTGCCGCACGCCGCACGTTCTCGAAGAAGGGGAGGAGGGGAATTGTTTTTTTTTCCCCCTGTCTTGTCTTATCGCCCGCCAGAGCCTACGATGCAGTGAACGAAACCTAAGTGAATACGAATGACGAGGACGGAAAGGGGGGGGGGGTGGGGAAAGGGCGCACGCTCGACTTCACTGGCTACAACAACATCGAGAGGCTACAGACAGAAGAGAAAAGCAAACTCCCCTCCAAACTAAACCTCGGAATTCGGCGCAACATTCGGGTGGAATTGAAGATTCGACGTGACCTAGCATTCTGGGAGGCCAAAAAAAAAAAACTAACGTATCTGCGTGCACAGTCAAGGTCGCCATCAAGACCAGAATCGTCACCGTCGAGGGTCCCCGAGGCAAGCTCACCAAGGACCTCGGCCACTTGGCCGTCAACTTCGGCCACCCCAAGAAGAACACCATCTCGATCGAGATCCACCATGGCAACCGTAAGAATGTTGCCACCCTGCGCACCGTCCGATCGATCATCCAAAACATGGTCATCGGCGTCACAAAGGGCTTCAAATACAAAATGCGTTATGTTTACGCACATTTCCCCATCAACGTGAACCTGGACCAGAGCAAAGAGACTGGTCTGTGGGAGGTGGAGATCCGAAACTTCATCGGCGAGAAGATTGTCCGCCGAGTCGTTATGCAGGAAGGCGTTGATGTCGAGTTGTCGAAGAACCAGAAGGATGAGCTTGTCCTGTCTGGTAACTCTCTGGAGCGTGTCTCTCAGAGCGCTGCCGATATCCAGCAGATTTGCAAGGTCCGCAACAAGGACATCCGAAAGGTACGGTATTTTTTTTCTTTTCCTCATCTTCTTCTCAACAAACTGTCCCTTGTCTTCAATTCGGATAATTCACCGGAGAATATGACCGTCCCCCCCCCCCCGCCCTTTCTATATCCTCCCAGAGAAAGAAGGGGAGAGGGGGGGGAATCTTTGCTATTTCCATCTCCTTGTTCAACAGAAAGCTAACATGCCTCGCAGTTCTTGGACGGTCTGTACGTTTCCGAGAAGGGTAACGTTGTTGAGAACTAAGAAGGGGAAAATGGTCATCGGGCACCGGACATATTGTTTCTTTTGCGTTTCTGGGTCTCTGGAGTGGCGACGGTTAAACCATTTGCATGTCACGTAGCAAAAGGGCTACAAAAGAAACTGATTAAAAAAGGCAACGATTCAACCTTCCATGTCCTGTTGTGCTTGAGATGTTGTCCAGTGCTGTTCCGCCGTGATGATGGGAATTCTTGTCGACAAGGCTTGCCCAGCCAGACCCAATGAGTATGAAACGAGTACGAATCGTTCAAAAAAAAAAAAAAAAAAAAAAAGGTCGACTCGATTGAGCACCCACCATGTAGCTACATCTCACGAATGATGCAAAGCCAAAGGGACATGTTTCGTCGTTATTACATGAAGGCGGGCGGTGCGCGCCCTAAAGTCTCGTATTACCATCGTCTAATCGTGTCCAGAATCTTAAGTCTAATCTAACCATGCCTTCGTCATCTCATCCTGTCAGTCAAGCTACATGTACCTGCCAAAGCGACCCTATTCTTGAGAAGAACGAAAAAAAAAAAAAATCGCTCATTCCATTCCATTCTTTTCAACTCTCATGCTCTCTTCTCATACCTCCCCTCCGAACGGGAGAGTAAAGATAAATCTCTCTTTTCTTTTTGGAAAATCAGTGAAAAGTATACACAACAGTGATATATCTCACAGAGGCCAGCCATATGCCGAAATGCAACAACCACCGCAACGCCGGAGCCAGTAAAAAGAAGAAGAATGGCGAACAAATTGTTATATGCATATGCACAAGAAGAAAAGAAGACGAGAACCATTACATGCTCATGGGGTGGTAACAATAAACAGGTCTTGGAAGATTACTTGCATGAGAAGTATCCCACATACACATGGCAAGAACATATTAAGCATTTATTAATTTTTTGCTGTGTTCATATTATGGCCGATGTTCAAGATGTTCCTACCATGTGTATGAGGGATACTTTTCATGCAAGCAATCTCCAAGACTTGTTTATTGAGCACCCACTCATGCAATAGCAGAGACGAGATGCACCGTCGGATGCGAAGTGTAGGATGGAGCGTACACGGAATTCGTCTCGGTAGAACAGCAGCCACTCTATGGTCGGCGCGAAGGGGCACGGGAGTAGTATGACGCTCCGCCGCGGGAGTCTCGAGAACGGTAGCTGCGGCCGGTTCGTCCGGTGCGGTGGCTTCGTCCTCCTGAGCTTGAGCTGCCTGGTTGAGAAGAAAGAAAGAGAAAGAGGTCCTGGGTCAGCACGTTTCACTCGATAGGGGGGAAATGGGTGTGGGAGAGGGGTTTTGAAAGCAAGAACTTACTTGTCATGTCCGTGGCATCAGAATAGGTGTAGTATGAGTCGCTGTACCGCGATGACGGAGCAGGCTTGCGAGCAGGCTTGTCCTTCTTCTTGAGGTTGAGCAGGGTGAGGAGGGTAGCGGCGCCGCCTGCGATGCCCAACCACCACTTGCCGTCCGACTTCTTCTCACGACGATCGCTGGCCGAGGCAGGGCGGCCGCCGAACCAGCCCGAGTGACGATCCCGTCGGGTGTATGCCGAGGGCACGCGGCTGCCGTGACGAGAGTAGCGCTCCTCGTCAACGACGACTTTCTCGTCCTTCTTCTTGCCGCCGAACATGGCGTTCCAGATGCCGCGGGCGATGCAGCAGAAGCAGAGGAGCATGAGGAGAGCGACACCGGCGAGGGTGCCGATGACGATGCCGGCGATGGCCCCGGGACTCAGACCGCCTCCGGTGCCGCCCTTGTTGCTCCCATCGGCGCCAATCGTGTTTCCATCACGAGTGGAGGTGGGGTTGGCGGCGGCGGCGGCGGCGGTCGAGGTGGCCTGCGAGGAGGGCGGCTGGGAGGGCAGCTGGGAGGGCAGCTGGGAGGGCAGGCCGCTGTCGACGATGACGGTGGTGCCGATGACGCGGTAAGGCGCAGCGTATCGCGTCGTCGTCTGCCCGTTGGAGGTGACGACGACGGCGGTTGGCTCAGAGAAGCCGGCTCGGGGCGTGCACTGGCCGCCGTTGGTCTTGTAGGCGCATTGCTGCCAGCCCGCGCAGCAGATGCGGCCGCAGGCTTCCTGCTCGGGGGCCTGGGGCACGCAGTCCACGCCGGGCGTTGGTGCCGGGGCGGGAATCCAGTTCGTCATGATGATGCTCGTGTAGGTCACCGTCCAGGTCGTCGTGTAGGAACCGCCCCAGGAGCCGGGCAGGCACGTTGCCACATTGCCCTCGAGCGTTGTGCAGGCTTGGCCTTGTTCGCAGCAGAATTGGTTGTCGGCACCGCAGTAGGACGCGCAGTTTCGTGGCATGAGAAAGGAGGAGCCGACATGGTGAAGGTCGTCCCTGGGATATGGCGTTGCGCCCACCATGGTGGTAGCGGTGACGCCGACCCAGACGAGCCATCGCATCGCCCACGGTAACGACGACGGCGAGCTTGGAGCTGGAGCTGGAGCTGGAGCTGGAGCTGGAGCTGGAATTGGAATGTGATGATGCCGCATGGTTTTGGCGGGCTCGGCAAGAGCAGACTGCGTCAATGTCTCAATGTCTCAACGTCTTGCGGCCGGAGACAAGACTCGGACAAACACGATACGATGGTTTCCCCAGAACAGGCCAATGGTCAATTTGCTGGTCTGGTCTGGAATGCGGGAAGTCGGCCAGACGGACTGTCAAAGACTGGAGGAGCACGCCCCCAACTCCAACTTCCGAAGTTCGTTGAAACGTCGCGGGTGGTGGGGGGAGAGAGAGAGAGGTGTAATCCGTAATAAGGTGAGGTGAGGTGAGACAGATGAGACGAGATGGCTAGGGAGAGCACTATGAAAAAAGACGCTCAAGTTTTGAGTTTGCACAGAGGAACGAAAAGGGCTCGGCGCGCCTTGCCTGATGGATGTTTATTTGTGATCCCAAGATTCCCGACCTCCCAACCTCCCACTCAGACGCTTCGCCCAGCCCCTCCATTTCGCATCTCGACCCGGGTCGTAAACCCTGCCTGCTACCATGTTTTTCGGGCTGGTGTGGTGATGCGGACCACCAGTTTGGTGCAAGGGACTGGCCTGGCAACTTGAGACCCGCCCTGCCAACTCATCAGCACCCAACCAACCAACCAACCAGCCTAGCATCTGCACAATCTTGTGGCTGGGCAGTCGGGACCCCGGCATGTCACTTGGCAGCGGGTGATCCCCGGATAATAAATAATTGGTGTGAATCTGTGGAGTGTTCAACGGTGGGGGCGGCCAGCTGTTTTGTGACTGACAGACACACACACCACCCACACACACACTGGGCGGGCCGCGAACCTGTGACGCTTTTGGCTGCTGCTGCTGGCTGCATCATCAGCGGCAACCTCATCTCGTCCCAGGGCCAACAGCTCTCTATTCCATCCGCATCACCCCCCCCCATCCGTGCGCGCGAAAAAAACCTACCCCACGGCTACGCATCTTCTCTCCTTGCACCTCTTTCTTGTTTCTCTCCGTCTTCGGTCAACAATAGGCGTCGCCTCGCGACGACGACTACGACGCTACCGCCGCCGCCACCATGTCGCTCGATCCGCCCACGTACCTAGCTTCTCTTCAGAGCAACATCCGGCAACGACCAATTCCATGGGACGGCGCCGTCAGAGCCGGAACGCTGACCGAAGAGCAATATGCCAAGATTCGTGCCGTAGACAAGGCAAAGAAGCCCGAACAGCGCAAAGAAATCGTTGAGGGGGACATTGACGGGTACCGACTGCTTTTCGTTGGCGGTTCCGGCAAGGCGAGTGTTCTGGAAACTGCCGGCAAACATGCCAATGTAGTTCAGTACATCCTCGTTCTTTTGGCCGACCTCCTTGACGGTATGTAATACTGAGACTCGTCCAGACTCTTCTGTCAACTTGCCGACAATAAGCTTTGTAGACGGCAGAATGCCCACTCATGCATTCTTACAACATCCCATAAGCAAGCTCAGAGGCTGATACTTCTTGTCTTTCATTCAAAGCTGTTCCATCCCTGGCGAAAGCTCTGTGCAAGGGCAGCGACCCGTATAAGCATTTTCTACCACTGCTACACTCCAACACGACCGAGGATCCAATTCCGCTGCTCACATCGAATGCTCTGACAAACCTCGTGTCTTTGGCCCGGGATGAGTCCAAGGCTACTGACCAGGCTTTACCCGTGATGCTCACATATCTTTCCGGCCTGGCCAAGAGCGCAGACGCAGGTCTCCAGGACATCGCCGTGCAAGAGTATTCTGCCCTTCTCTTCGGCCGCGCGTCTCGAGAGAAGTTTTGGAACCAGAGGAGCGAGACGGTCGAGCCTCTGATCAAGATTCTTCAGACTGCTGCCGGTATTGGAAATGGTGCCAACTCAGCTGCCAGTCTGTGGAGTGGAAATGCTAATGTCCGTAATAACGGTTTTGAGGGATCTCTGGGCGGCGGTGTTGGTCTGCAGCTGCTGTACCACGTTCTGCTGGTCATTTGGCAGCTGACCTTTGAGGCGGAAGACGTTGGTGATGATTTGAATGAGTAAGTCTGCTCTCTTGACGGCGGGTGAAGCACCCCCATGCTGATGATTTGAATGGACAGCGAGTATGACATCATCTTACTATACACGCATCTCTTGCGATTGTCACAGAAGGAGAAGACCACGAGGCTCATCCTCTCCACGCTTTACAATCTACTCGAGAAGAGTCCAACCTCGCTCCTCCCAACTGCCGTACTTGCCCGTTTGCCAGCACACCTTGAAAACCTGACGAGCCGCCACATGACAGACCCTGATCTACTAGAGGACTTGCAGAGCCTCAAAGACTTGCTTGAGGACTACACCAAGACCAAGACAACCTTTGATGAGTACATTGCCGAAGTGAACTCTGGACATCTGCGCTGGTCCCCGCCCCATCGAAGCCAAGCGTTCTGGGCCGAGAACGCCCGAAAGATCCTGGATTTTGAGAATGGGGAGGTGCCTCGCAAGCTTGCGGAAATCATGCAGAAGCCTTGGGAAAACGATAAGCAAGTTCTCGCCATTGCTTGCAACGATATTGGTTGCCTTGTTAAGGAGGTCCCGGAGAAGCGATATCAGTTGGAGAAAGCTGGGCTCAAGACCAGAGTCATGGAGCTGATGCAGAGCGAAGACGAGAATGTGCGATGGGAGAGTCTGAGGGCGCTGGGCGGTTGGCTCAAGTATAGTTTTGAGCAAAAGTAGGCGAATAGCATGACCACACCGAAAGGACTGGTTGTTGTTGTTGTTGTCATTGTCGTTGTAAGGTTGTATCAATAGCACACCTGTGCGTCGAGACATTCAGCTCGTTCATTATTATTAGACGCCCTTCATATTTGTATGTAGCAAGCACCTATACTCCAACCAACAAGGGACTGTAGTTTTCTTCTCTCTCGGGGCTTCAGATGCGTAGTGAAACCACGTAATCCGTACCGGTTCATACACTATGTATAACACTGTAGCGAAGATTGGCTCAATACATTGGCAACAAGCCAATTCAGGGCCCCGTGTCCATGTCAGTCTGGGGTAAATGTCGGCCAATGGTGTAGAGGCAGCGCGCTTCGATATCGGAGAGGATCCCAGTGCCATATCCGTGGCTACCCGAGCCCCACCATTAGCCAGTTATGAAATTCGACTTCGCTTCTAGATGATAGTTGGACAGGAAGGAGTCTTTACCTCCTCTCTTCCTAACCCCCCCAGTCTCTGCCTCAATTGGATTTTTCTCGATAGATGCATTCGATTGAGCTCACCATGAAGGGTCTTGGAAACGCCGTACGGGCTGCACCCCGGGTTCAGGCCTCGCTCACCAAGAGCCGCTTGAGTGCCTCCATCGCGGCAATGCCCGCACTTACAATTCACCAGCAGCGCGGCGACGTCCGATATGCCTCCGACGCCGCCAATTGCCATCTCAAGAAGACGCCTTTATACGACCTACACATTGCACAGGGAGGAAAGATGGTGCCATTTGCCGGCCACAGCATGCCCGTTCAGTACTCCAATGCCTCGCTTGCCGAATCTCACCACTTTACCCGCACCCATGCGTCGCTTTTCGACGTCAGCCACATGGTCCAGCATATTTTCAAGGGTCCCAATGCTGCCGCGTTTCTCGAGAGGGTCACACCCTCTGGCTGGGGTAGCCAGGGCATCATGCAGAGCAAGCTGACGACCTTCTTGTGGCCCGGAACCGGTGGTATTGTTGACGACTCCGTCATTACCCGCATCGGCGAAGACGAGTACTACGTTGTCACCAACGGTGCATGTTTCGAAAAGGACTGCAAGTACCTGGACGAGGAGCTGGGCAGGTTCGGCGCGGGCGTTGAGTGGACGAGACTGGACCGCTCTGGCCTGGTTGCCCTCCAGGGCCCACAGGCCGCCGAGATTCTCAAGGAAGCTCTGGCGAGCGAGGTCAACTTGGACAAGCTCTACTTTGGCAATGCGGTGTACGCCGACCTCAAGCTTCCCGGCGGCAACAAGACCCATCCCGTCCTGATCAGCCGGGGTGGATATACTGGCGAAGATGGTTTCGAGATGTCCTTCAACGGCAAGCTGTATCCTGCCCTGGAGACGACCACCCCGGCGGTCGAGTCCTTGCTCAAGATTGCTGGCGCTGAGCGTTTGCAGCTAGCCGGCCTCGGAGCTCGTGACTCACTTCGTCTCGAGGCCGGCATGTGCTTGTACGGCAACGACCTGGACGACACGACTACGCCCGTTGAAGCCGGCCTTGCTTGGGTCATTCCCAAGGATCGCCGTGAGACGGGAGGGTTCCACGGTGCTGAGGTCATCATTCCCCAGCTGACACCCAGGAGCAAAGGTGGTGCTGGAGTCGAGCGCCGCCGTGTCGGCTTCGTTGTTGACGGTGCTCCCGCCCGTGAAGGCGCTGACGTTCAGAAGGACGGCGGACAGAGCATCGGGAAGATCACCAGTGGTGTCCCCAGTCCCACACTTGGCAAGAACATTGCCATGGGCTACGTCAAAGATGGTCTGCACAAGGCCGGCACCGAGTTGGACATTGTCGTTCGTGGACGCAAGAGAAAGGGTGTTGTGACCAAGATGCCCTTTGTGCCTTCACGCTACCACAAAGCTACCTAGTGGATTGATCAAGCACCAAACAAAGACAAAAAAGAGTGAATTTAAAAAAAAAAAGACTGGGACATTGACGGAGGATTCTGGACTTTTACGGCGATTCGTTTCCCTGATATAGTTTTGTGCATAATTTTTTCCCCCATTTATCGTTCCCGCGCAAATAGGGGATGCTTCAACGTGTTTCAACGTGTGGGTGGACAGGACGGGATACCAGTTTATATCTGGGGCTTCACCCGGCGGTGGTGTATTTTTTTCTTTTTGTTTTTCATTGGCGTAAACTTGGGCATCGTATCAAATTTGACTGGGCTACTGATTCAGAAATGGAATTTGAAACACCTACGTTTACTAACTCCCTTGGACCCCCGTCAACGCAGCCCTCTTTCCGAACGTCCCTTCCAAAACACCCCCGATTGAAGAATTGCGCCCCCCCCCCCTCCTTCCGATAGCGGGGGTAAAAGGAACTCTTGCGTACGGAGTACTCCGCACAGATCTGAGCTGACTAACCAAATGGGCCCCATCACCAACTCCATCAAAAACATTCGCCAACCCCCAATTTCTCCTTTCTTTTCTCCTCTTCTCTCCCAACGCAACAGCGTCCTCAACATGAGCGTCATGTTCCAAAATGACGCCAGACCTTCTTCCGAGTAGAAACGTCGCCTACAGAGGTACTATCAATGTTGCTAGACTGACACATGGCCACTCGTTTGAGGGTTTCCGTACGCTTAAAATTTTCTCTGTGACGGCTTCCCATGGTAATCGTGGCGACATGTTTATTTTTGTTCTTATCTTTGGGGGGTTCTCTTCTCCCTTTTGTTTTTCTTTCTTTTTGTGTGTGTGTGTGTGTGTGTGTGCACGAACTAGTTGAGATGGATGAGTGCCGGTGCCGTGCATTTTATTGGCTTTTCATAGCTGGCATGCTGTCCGATTTACTTGTACTAGAGAGGCCAGACGCGGTCGTCGGATGTGATGCAGGCCGCAACCGCAGTATCAATTTTCAGAGGGCTTTGCATCTCTCTGCATTTCGCCGAGTCCACACTGGTACATGTCCTCGTGGACAACATCGTCTCCGAGTCAAGATGAAGCTGCTGTACGGAGTATTACGGAGTATATCGGACTTTAGCTCCCATTGCTGCCACCCGCTTCGTGCGCAGCGCATAAATTTGACCTTCATCCGAGGGAGATTGATGCTTTAGCCAACGAGCACGATTTTGTCACCGCTACTGACTTTGGGTGAGAGAGACATCATCCCGGGGTGTCGAAGGTTTCTTTCTGCATCACCAGAGAGGAGTGCCCAGGTTATCGATGCTCGATTTGCTTGCACGAGTTATCAAAATGAGTCACATCTCGAACTATGTGGCCGGAACGGTCGTCTCGTTGCTTGCCCTCGCTAAACTGCTCGCAACAAGTCAGGTGGGCAACCCATGCGTGTTGGGTTCGAGGCAATGAGACAATGAGGCAATGAGGCAATAAGGATTCCAGACGTGAGGCCGAGTCGTTGCCGCACGTGTGGAGGGTGACGGGTCGAGAGATTGGCTGATCTGCATGCAGCTGCCCGACGGGTCTGCCCGCTGTGCGCCAGGTGCGCCAGGTGCGTCAGCTGCGTCAGGTGCGTCAGCATTTTGATTCTCACTCATCACTCAACTCAACATCATGTCTGGGTTGTTGCAACAAAACAAGTTGAGCAGCGGCCACTGGTCGGCTCTCGTGCCCGTGCTTGCGATGGCTGGCTGATGACCCCCTTTTCTTTTCTTTTCCTTTCTTTTTCCCTCAGTGTACGGAGTACGGAGGGGATATCGGTCAGTCCGTCTCTGTCGAAATGCAGGTTCCATTACTACGTGTACCAATATGTAGTAAGTGCTCCGGCGACACTGATGATGTCTGATCGTCAAGAAAAGTAGCATTGATAAGCTTCAACCTTACAATCTGACAAACCCGTCACCTGGACGGGGGCATGGGACGCTAACTACGTCAGAGGCTTCGTTGGCCAACAAGCAGACCCTGGCCGTGTCAAACCAGAAGGTTGTGACCACATCCTTCACTCTTCATCGTCCATCACCTGCCCACGCGCTTGCCACCATTCGAGGTTTATTCCACAATACTACCTTTACCACTGGGAGATCGACCCTTTTCACACTTCTCCAACCCCCCATCCTGCTGCAGCGGCATGTGCCTGCATGACCTCACTACTGGCTGGGACGCCCGATTTTGTCGCTGCCTGTTGATCATCCTCGAGGCTGAGGCTGGGGCTGAGGCTGGGGCTGGACTTGCTGGGGCACTCTGCGCGCTCACTCGGCCGAGCTCTTCCCCCCAGGGAAATATAATTACTCGCTGGACGACCTCAGCAAATCGCGCCTGGGCTGGTGCACCCGATGCTGTTGCGCCAGCTTGGGCCGACTTCCTTAGCATTGTGCTCAGGAACCGTTTACCGCAATGCCTCGACTGGCAACTTGGCTGCTGGTTCAAGCCGCTTTGGCTCTGAGCCGTAGCGTCATTGCATCGCCAATTTTACCCGACTCGCAGCAACAGACCTTGCAGGACAACTCACAAGTGCACACTGATCCGCAGTCGCGCAAGTTACACGGTCGCTTTCTGCATATTACAGGTTCGTTTTCTTTGGCCCCTCTCCCCTGTAGGACTTTTTTTTTTTTTTTTTTTTCGTTGTTGATTCTCAACCCCCAATCAATACTGACTGCGTTTGCAGACTTTCACCCTGACGAGTTTTACAAACCGCACACCTCGACCGAAGATGGCGTCGCCTGTCACAGGGGCAAGGGCATGGCTGGCACGTTTGGCGCCGAGAAGACGGACTGCGACTCCCCATACTCTCTTGTAGATGCTACACTAAAATGGGTCAAGGAGAACGTCAAGGACACCATCGATTTCGTGGTGTGGACGGGTGATTCCGCCAGACATGACAGTGATGAAGACCATCCACGGACGGATAAAATGGTTCTCGACAGTAATCGCGCAGTTGCAAACAAGATGATCAAGACCTTTAGCTCACCCAACGGGAAGCTTGATATACCAATCATACCGTCTTTTGGAAACAATGACTTTCTTCCACATAATATCATGTATCCTGGGCCTAATTTCTGGTTCAGGGCATACGCAGACATTTGGAGTCGTTTTATTCCCGAGGAACAGCGCCATTCATTTCAGTTTGGAGGCTGGTTCCATGTCGATGTAATCCCCGGCAAACTTGCAGTTTTCAGCCTCAACACCATGTACTTCTTTGACCGAAACGCTGCTGTAGATGGCTGTGCGCAGCCATCGGAGCCAGGTTACAAGCACATGGAATGGCTTCGCGTGCAATTAGATATTATGCGACAAACAGGTGTCAAGGCCATCCTAATCGGACACGTACCGCCGGCAAGAACCAATAGCAAGCAAAACTGGGATGAGACTTGCTGGCAACGCTACACATTATGGCTGCAAAAATACCGTGACGTCGTGGTAGCTTCACTCTATGGTCACATGAATATCGATCATTTCCTGCTTAGCGACACCAAGCAGATTGATTTGAGCATCGGCGCTTCCCGTCCCGGGGTCCAAGGAGGATCGCTGAATGAAAGTGATTTTTCAGCGCAGAGCAAAGAAAACTACCTACAGGAGCTGCGTGACCTGTGGGGAGATCTTCCCGATTCAGCCATCAAATTGCTTGAAGAGATGGAGGACGACGAAAATGGCCCAATCAGCGCTGAGAGAAAGAAGCACAGGAGGAAGAACAATGGAAAATTCAGCAAGATTGGAGGCAAATACGCAGAGCGATATCAACTTGCCTTGGTCAGCCCAAGCGTTGTACCCAACTACTTCCCTACCATGAGAGTCTACGAGTACAACATGACTGGGCTTGAAAACGCGACGATTTGGGAAGACAAATCTCACACGCTGGAGAATGGCGCACCACGGATAGACCTTGTCTACAATGACGACGATGACGATGACTACACCTCAATGGAGTTACGATCTATAGATATAGAGAAGGAAAAGAGGAGGAAGAAGAAGAAGAAGAAGAAGAAGAAGAAGGGAAGGAACAAGCCCAAAGACCCAAACCTGATCATCCCAGCGGATCCTCCAAAAAATTCGCTCCCTGGCCCTGCATACTATCCTCAGCAATTCACTTTGGTGGGCTACACGCAGTATTTTGCCAATCTCACGCATATCAACAACGACCATGCTGGTCGCGGAGACGATGCCGATGGATCGAAGTGGCGTGACGGAAATCATGGCGGCAAAAAGCCAAAACACTCCCCTGCTCGACCACGTACAGTTCAATTCGAAGTCGAGTATAGCACGTTTGGAGACGAGGGTTTTAAGCTGAAGGACCTGACTGTCAGAAACTACCTACACTTGGCGTACCGCATGGGGCAGCGTGGCAAAGCCAATGATGAGACGATGAGCGGAATCAATGAATTGGGCGATTTCGAAGACGACGAAGAGTCGTGCGATGAGATGACGAGCAATGAAGTAGATGCCAACAAAGGCAAGAAGCACAAGAAGAAGAAGCACAAGAAGAAGAAGAAGAAGGGCAAGCACGAGAAGAACAAGACATGGCTACGATGGCTTAGCTATGCATTTGTACAGACCATTCCTACGGACGAGCTGGAGGAACTGTTCAGGACAGAACAAACAGACGTACAGTAAAGAGACGGGGACATGATGCATACACATGCCACGTCGCTGGACATGTTTGGTGTTTTTATGGCGTGCCTTCTTCTCACAGTTGGAACATGATTGATATTTTAGCCTTGACATGCATTTAATTTAGATTTGGGGATAGGGCTGTACGTATGTGCACGGCCGGCCACCTAGGACTGCAGTTTCAAAGATGTCATGGGACACGATGAAGATGTTTATATACTGGATGAACTAAACATTGACCGGTTATTCTGAAGGACAGCTGTGACTATATGGTTTTCCTCCCTTTGGAAATGGAACGAAATTTCCATGAATCGATTGGCTCATCCGCTCTTCAAAATGTGTTGTCACGATACACACACACACACACACGACGTTCGTCATCATCCGACTGACTAGCAGGTCATGCTCTCGAATCACACGTCATCACCCGTGCTTACAAGTATCACCATGCACAGCAATTTTTTCTTCATTAGATCCTGACAGCGTACAATATGCCATAGCAAGAAGTCATGTTTGCTCTGCAAACACGGGTATATATGCAAGGCCGATGGCCCATTCCCAAAACGATAATACAAGATCCCATTTCCAGATCCTTCCTCCAGCCATTCGATGACAGACTGTACCATGTTGATCCCAGTCTTGCGTATTAGCGAGTTGTGGTAGGTATGTGAAAGATGCGGCACTGCGGGTGCCGCATTGCATTGTAAAATTTCAAGCAAGAAAAAGAAAAAGGGGTCACCATTGAAAACGAAAGTGACTGAACGCCGTCCGTAGGTGTGTGCATATTTTGAATATGTATACAGCGAATGGAATGTGATTTTTGATGCCAATGTGAGAGAACGAAGTTGGGCCCAAGTCACACACACACACACACACACACACACACACTGCCCTGCAGCGTGAGCAGAAGAGGCCTCTCTCGTTGCAGATTCAGACAATTGGCGATTTTGCACAGAAGCAAGACTTCGGCGTCGGGATCCAAGAGGTTCCTTTGGTTCGAGGCAGTTGGTAGGACACCAAAAACTAAACTCCCCTCACTGTCGCAAAGGGGCACGTGTGGAGTAAACAGCAGTGTTGCCACCCAAGTACTTATCGTCGATGGGCACTTGCGACACAGTCAGGTCGTCGAGGCCCAGCTCCTTGAAGACGGAGACTCGGCCCTTCCGGATGTTGCTGCTGGGGGTTCTGAACAAGGACGGCAGGTAAAGACCAGCTCCTTCGCGGAGACGATCGGATGTGACATGAGAGTTGAACTTGGGTCGCACAGGACCAGATGGCGAGGCACCGAGTACTTGTTGGAGACGAGAGCCAGGAGCGGCGGTCGAGGGAGCAAGCGAAGCCATGGACATGGGAGTTCAGACGTCTGCTGTTGAAAACACGCACACAAAGTAAAGGGTCGAGTGCGTGCCCAATGCAATCAAGACCCAACTCTTGGCAACTGCCAACAGGACAGGACCCTGACGACGAGATGAAACGCGAGAAACAGCGTGTTGATCTTTCAGAAGAAGGAACCAGACGGGGTTCGGGGAGTGCCGTAACGTAACGGTGAGTGTCGTAACCATATGAAGTGGGAAATGACAGGGGAAAATATATCACGCAGAAGCAAGTCAAGGGTGGTAGACCATGGCGCAGATAAATACCAGAACGAGAAGGAGCGGCACGAAAAAAAAAAAAAAAAAAAAAAAAGGTGCCCATTTCGGCTCCAAGCCAAGCACCGACAGCCACCGACAAGACAGCACCGACAGCACCGACCCGCTCAAAGCGTGTGTCTCTCGGCCGCCGATACCGTCCAAGCTGTCCCCATATTATTCTGTGGGCCGGCGCCATGGCCAAGACGTGCTTGCGGGCCACGACTGATAGTACATACAGTGTGGCCCAGTGGGTGTCCTCCGCACATACAATTGGCCCTCCCGGAGTCCCGGGTGATGAATCTGATGATGGACGGCGGAAAATCCTCTGTTTCGTCCACTATTTATTCCCCTTCTCTTCGGCCCTTTACGGAGGCATAACACCGGGCAGCTGGGCTACCTCACCGAATTGCCGGGGGACCCCATGTTTGGATGTGCAAAATGATACGAGAATGACATTTCCAGTGTGTTCGAGAGGCTTGGCAAAGGAAAAAAGGGTCCTTGCCCTCGGCTTGATGCTCCACCAAGACTAGAGCGAATCGAGATGCGATCGACCACGAAGACGAGAAATCCCAATTCGAGGCGAGGCGAGGACCAGACGAGGGCCGCTCATCGCCGGCAAAGCTCGTGTTGGATATATCGCGTCGGACAGCTTGTGGCCCAAGAAGGGAAAAACTGAAAAAACTGATCAAAGATGCACGACGTGGCACCCACTGACTGGTGCGACTCGGTCACCAATGCAAGACAGTCATACATACAATAGAACATGTAGTCTCTTCGCCGTGTCCGAGAAACACCATCCTTGCTGTCCTGCAACGTCACGGACACGGCGAGATGCATACATACATACATACATACGTGGGTTCAGGTAATTTCGAAAACGCCGCCCGCGACCATGTACCAGATAATTTTCGGAATTACCTGAGACCCACTGTATGTATGTACGTCCGTACCATCAGTCTCGCAGAATGTCCTGCAGCGAAACCCACCAACTAGAATAATACTTAATACATAGAGCGAGCGAGCTCCGCGCTTGGCAGGCGGCACAGCTTTCGCGTCGCTGCAAGAGCCCCACTGTAGACGCGAAGCGGGCCATTGCTTGTCCATGCTCCAATGAAAAATGCCCCTCTCGCCATCCATGATGGTGCCACAGGGGCTGTCATGCATTTCTTCTTTTTGCCAGCAGCCGCCCGAGTGAAACCCCGCTCCATCAGTCAGCAAGCAACCTGCGTAATCATCGCACGTCGGAGCTCTCCTTCTTGCAAGTGACAAATGACTTCGAGCGAACAAAAAGCAACTCACTCTAATTTCAAGGGACGCCCTTTTCAACAACGCCGAAAATCAGGTACATGACCATGTTACGTCCAATCTTCGCCATCGTGAATTGTGACAAACTTCAACGAGCCACCAACCATATAGCGCATGTATTATGACGTCCTGACCAGCAGCTGCAGCACAGCTCATCCTACTGCACATGTGACCATATATCTGGAGAGGAGAGGCAATAGTAGAGTCAATTCTTCATTGCGAAAATGCAGGCGTGGCATCATCACCTGGCTCCATTTCCAGAGGCAGCCGGGCTTCGAGCGGGAGCGGCATTCTGTCAGAATATGTATGCAGCGCTTGTCTCACTCCGAATTCCTTTCCGATGAAAACCAGTGCCACTTCGGCCTGATCCCTTTGTTCGGCCAAGGCTGAATCAGAAACGTACACAGATTTGAGCGGCCATACCATCTTCATGGCGTCAAACAAGACTCGGGGCGACTTATCCTTTGCAGCTATCAGAGTGCTCAACGCCACCGTGATGCTATCAATGATGAACTGCGCTCCAGCTCGTATCATTTGTATGCAGTTGGCACGCTGGGCCCTCAGCTTGGCCAATGGCAACCTGCAATTTGCGTAATGGGTCAGAAAATTGGTCAGAAACAAAATGCAGCTATACCCTTTGATGATTGCCGAGAAGTACAGGTTGCGCATGTAAAAGTCCCACTCGCGGTTGCATCCATTTGTCGTGGTGGCGTGTTGGTTGACTTCCTCTTCTGCCGCCTCTAATTGTTGTATCAATGACTCATACTGCTCCTCGGCAGCCACGAAGTCGTGCTGGCGAAGCAAGCCGAGAATAGTGGCCTGGACGTGTGTGCATTTGGTGATGAAGACAGAGACGTAGAAACCGTAACTTCCTCCGTCGTGGTGGTGATTTTTGATGATGCCCAGCCATGTATCAGATTCCGGTGGGCATTCGGTATTGCTTACGAGGGCTTGAACTTGCTGTTGGCCTATCAGACGGTAATTTTCTACGGAGCTGGCTACCACCGGTCAAAGAGGGTTGGGGGTAATACTCACCACCATATTGTAACAGGGCCAGAAAGCAGTTCGGCCCTCTGCTGTGTACAGAGGCTCGACCCCTCTGGTTTGCAACATGCTGTACAGACCTCGTGTATGAAGATGCCAGGGGCTCAATGGTTCAACGTGGATGAGTGAGCCTACCAGCAGCTAGATGAAATATCAATACACGCAACACGGTCACCGTGGTTGTTGTGAGAGACGTGTCCAAATACTGACCTCATAGCTCGCGAGGATCCAGACCGTGGCCAGCACATCGTCTCGGAATGCACCGCCTGGTTCTCTAAGAGCCGCATTGACAGAGCTCAGAGTCTTCCCCAAATATGTGCCGAGTTCGCGCTGCGTCTCGACCGTTGATTCCTTGTGTACGTGAACTGGGTAACGCATGTTCGTGACGTATGTTCGGGAGAAAAGATGGGCCGCCCAGATCAAGGGTCCATTGCGGGCATTTATTCGGTAAATATTGTGGAGGAAGCTCAGCGTAGAGTACACGTTGAGAAGGATCGGAATCGAGTGGTTTGTCCAATGTTCCATCAACGGTCTTGGCAGAGAAGTAAGACAAGATGCCATGTCGTCGCGTGGTGTTGATGACGACGACGACGACGACGACGACGACGACAGATCTGTGTTCGAGTCGAACACAAAAATAGTGGCACCAGTGCTGTTTTGAGAGTTCGGTATAGTCGATCTGCTACCGCCTGATTCGGACGACGCATTTGTACCATCTTGTTCAGTCCCCTTGGCCGAGGCTCTTTTCTTGCGCTTTTTTATAGCCAAGGGGCTCGCGTTGCGGAAGACGAGTTCATGTTGCTCTCGGTAGCCCGGGCAGTCGACGCCGTACTTGAAGCATCTCTGGCATCCGGGGCGGGCAAGATCGCACTGCAGATGGAAAACTATTAGCAATCGTCGTGACTCAAAACAGGCAGGCTGGCCAAGCCGTAGATACTTGCATGTCGCTGACTAACCTTGACACGCCGCCGCCGGCAGAGATGACAATCTTGGCTCGGTCGCCCAGTGTTAGGCATGGCGCTATGCCGCTTCTAGTATTATCGCCGTTTCAACGATGAACCCACCTGCGATGACCGAGTCTGGGTGGCCGCGTTCGAGAAGAGAGAAGAAACGAGCGGTTTATTGTATTGCATTCGAGGTGAGGTGTGCGGGTGGAGGTGTCACCGTTGCACCGTTTGAGTTTCCGCGCACAGCATCTCACTACCGGGTTCCCGACGAACGAACCTGCTGGTAGGGCTGACCTTGCCCGCAAGTCAGTCAGTCGATTCTTCAGTAATAAAAGTGGGACAAAGCTGCCTTGATGATACAAGCATCCTGGGGCGGCAAACAAAGATTTCGCTGCATATATTAATATTGAGATGCAAAGAAAATTACCATGGGCGATCTTCCGGCAAAGTCCTTCAGGCTCCAACTTGCCAGCCATCACACCTATCAAGGGATGTCTTCTGGTGTATTTGACAGGTGGTCGCACCTGTTTACAGTCTACATAAGTCACTTGTCAACAGCTGCCAAGCAACCCGACCCGCAGATTTCTCGTCTTATCTGTCCTTTCTTTCTCAACATCACTTCCTCATTGTAGGGAAATCCAGCGAAGCTCGACTCTCTGCCCGTCGCAAATCATCGCGATAATCTCCTTGCCTCACGTATGCTGCTCGTCGGAGCACGCACACTATGGACGCGCCAGACTGGGTTTTGGATGAAGACGGAGATCTGACCTTAGTTGTCGGTACCGAACCAAGCCGGACGATGAAAGTCGACTCCCGCACGCTGTGTAGGGCGTCGCCCATTTTTCGTCAGATGCTGAGCGGACTGTGTCGGGAGTCTAAACCTCCCTCCGGGGCGTGGGAGGTAAGCCTTGCCGAGGACGACCCTGCGGCGCTCCTGATCATCATGGACATCATTCATGGCCAATACGAATACACAACGGTTGAGATAGCCGTGGGAATTCTGTGCCGAGTTCTCCGCCTCGCCAGTAAGTACCACATGGCGAAAGCTTTAAGACCAGTTTCAAGCGCGTGGTTAGGCTACGCGAACGAGGACGCGAGGAAACAGCTGAGCGGAAGAGAGGCTTATCTGTTTGTTGCCTACGAGCTCGGTGATGCTGAGCTTTTCGACTATGTTGGCATGAGAATCGTAAAGGAGTGCGTGTTGGACAATCTAGGCTACATGTTGACTGCAAACGGTCGCCACCGACTCATGGACGTTGAATACGTTGGCAGGCCTGACTTTGTGTGTAAGTTCCAACTTTCATTTAGGCTCGACTCTGATTCCGTACCTCCAGACCTAAAAAAAAAATAAAAAAAAAAAAACTTTGTTTCCCAGATGAAATCAAGCGTTGCCGGCTCGATATTCTGTTCAAGATCAAAGAAACTTGCCAGTATTACATCCATTCGCTCGCCACAGACAATCTCGCCGGTTTGAGGAACCCGCCACTGGCCCTTGAATCTCGAAACATGCTGATTCGTCTAATTCTGAAAGAGGCTCACGACCATGGTATTTCCGCAATCTTTCTCGACGCCGTGGATGACCAGAATGACAAGTTCAGCATCCGCGATATCATCAGTAAGCTCATGCACCTGAGCGATGCCATCACGAAAGACATGCGCCATCGATGCGAGAAATTCCAAGTTCTAATCGACGAAGTCAACGATGCAATCGTCGACTTTGATTCTGTAAGCAATGATGACGGCGTCGCTTACATGGCGACCCAGGCAGCAGCAGCACAGCTGCTCCTCAACTCCCAGTCATCCATCAAGGAAGAAAGCTACTTGTAATTTTGTATAAAGGGTTGCAGACCCCCGTTGTTGGATCATTTGTTCTTTTTTTTTTTTTTTTTTTTTTTTTTGCCGATACCAAAAATGCCAAATAGACGAAATAATGAACACGTTGGAGCAACTAGCCTGTACCGGCTTCGTATGAGAGCTATCAACCCAAGTAGCAATGCTTTCCGAACATGATACAAATTGAACAGACCTCACGCAAGATCCAACGACGAAGATGAAAATGGATGAATAAAAACAAAAGCCGTCACCTCCACCTTACAAATACCATGCGCCAAGCCAGGGCAACGACACTAACCTCTCCCCCCCCCCCTTCCACGCCACCCGAATTTCCCAATTTGGCCATCTCCCGTCCTCTCAGTGGCCAAGTCGGCCCCCACCTTGCCGCTCGTAGTCAAAGTTATAGTAGGGGACCAAGCTCACCGCATCTTCGCATCTTCGCATCCACCATCGGCATCACCCGCAGCCCAGTGCTCGCAGTGTCATACCGGCCTCTGGACCTACCTCGCCGACGCTGGCCCGCACATGGTCTACGTCCGAGTGGGGAGAACCCTCGATGCTGGACACCAAGCCGATCCGGATGTTGCACATATTTACGCGGTCCAAGAGGGACTTCGTGGCGCTGGCAGACAATAAGCCCCCAGTTTGAAGACTATTATGAGCATCGAGCGGTTTTTATCAGACAGGACTGTAGAAAGAATGTTTGAGAGCAAGGTGAAGAAGAAGAAGAAGACGGATGGGTACATGGCCGAGTTTAAGCAGTTTGGTTACTCCTTGATCGGGCAGAGAGCCACGGTGGTCAGTCATCACTACGCAACACAACCCAAAAGTCATGCATGATGCATGGGAGGTCCATTCAAAATCAAATCTTCCGGCTTCATCCACAGTAATTCATTCTGGGTATCTATCCAAATAACACTCCCTTCCTCTCACCGCCTTACTTCGCGCAGTGATGTGGTAGCTGAGACCATGTTCGAGAGCCTTCAAAACAAAAGAAACAGAAAAAAAAAAAAGAAGACTGGAGATTAAAGGCCTGCTAAATCCATATCGAAACGTCGACTTCACATCGCCCGTGAAAGTTCCCTTTTTGCGACAAACCTAAATTATGTCAGACTGTCATGCTGACAGACAACCACAACACACATTTTCGGCTTATTAAATCAGTACCCCATCCCTTCCGGAACGCCTTTCAACCTATGTGCCATATATGTGACCAGATGCAAAGAATTGCCCAAAAAAAAAAAGGACGCAACAAAAAGAACAAGGTGTGCCGTTTGTCGTATTCGTGAAGACAAGGGTAAATGTGCTTCGACTCATTGTTCGTTAAATCGCATGCAAAGACGTCCCGGGACGTTCATGAAGAGCTCTCAACGAAAATGCTCACCCTCGGAATGTCCTGCAGAAATGTTCCTTTGCATGGACTATCACCAGAGTCCGGATAAAGAGTGATTGAGATTAAAACAAAGGCGTGACTTTCCAATGTGTTTGGACATGCAAAGCCAGAGTTCAGGTGCCTTTCAGGTGCCTTGTCACTCACACGCCAACTTTGCGGAAGCCATCTACGCCAAGAAATGGTACTTCGACATCGCGCATGCGCTCAACGCCGTCATCTTGTCTTCTCTCGGTGAAGATGTTGCATTCGGACACAACTTGAGACCACTCTGCCAATGCACGTCCACAATAAACAGCATTCTTGGCAAACGTCCCACTGGGCTTGATCGGTTTCGTAAAATGCTCGTGCATACCTTCAACCCCATCTGCGACATGCCACTGAGTTTTGAGCCGTGTGTCACTCGCTACGCCCGTTTGGCCTTCAGCGACACTTCCACGTCGCTCTTCGGCCCCCTCGAACGCTGAACTGCTGGTCGGCGTGTTGCGAAGCCACTCCTCGACTGATGCAGTCAGCGAAGTGACACCAGTGCCTGTCTGGGTTTGAACAGGCTTTGGCGTCTCGGGAGGCGAATGGGCCGAGGGACGAGGTGTCGGTGACGAAGGAAGTGGCGCTCGATCAGCACGGCTTTTCGGACTGATTCGCGCCTGCGTGGGGATAGGCAGTCGTGGCCGTGTGAGGGCGCGATCCCGGGCCGGACCAGGGTTCTGCTGCCAGCCCAGAATGAACTTGAATATGTACCTTTGTTCGTCAAACACGGGTGAGGAGTCCAGGGAATCAGTCTCTGATGTGGCAGTCTCAAGGCGAAGCGCTGACACCAGGGGCGCCGGTTCCGCCAACTCTCGCCGCAGCCCGGTTGGATCACTCAAGCTTTTCGGCAGCAGCTCATCAGAGGGACCCGATGCACCGCTACCAGAGGTCATGGACAGCACTTTTCCAAGGAGAGACCATCGCTTCTTGGTATCGGTACGTGCAAATCCGTTCGTGCCCGGAGTCTCATTGCCTGGCAAGGATTGGTTGCTCGAGGTCCTTGCGAATGTGTCAAAACCCATGAAGAGTCCCTTTTGGGGCAAGTTGGCCTCTTGACGAATAATCATGAACTTCTTGCCCATCGCTGGCGACATCGGCGACGTGGATGGAGGATTGCGGCCGCTTTCCTCGGCAGCTTGTTTACAGTAGAGATAATGGGCCCACGTCGTCTTAAGTCTTGCCGCAGCAGCGAGGTAAACATTGATGTCCATTTCATTGGCCCCCCCCGTGTATCGGCACATTCTCCAACACACTAGACGCTGATAATAAGCCCGAACCATTGGGCACCAGTTGTTGAAATAGGTGTTGAAAGACTCCTCGGTGAGCAGCCACTCCAGGCAAACATTCACCTTCCTGCGAGAGTCTTTGGCAATCGCATCCCAAATGGTAAAGATGAAAGACAGCAAGCGAACCTCCGTCATGGTGTTCATTGAGCTCGACATCTTCTTACACACGTCGATCCAGAAAGGCCAATCGACGTAGCTGGTGGATGGTGTTTCGAACTCGTGATAAATCATCAAAACTTCTTCAAGAAAATCACAAAGCGTGAAACAAGCCGCGTTATTGTATAGTGAGGTCTTGCGTGCGGCGGCCTTGACCAGCGTCGCGAATGTCTCCGCGAATGTATGCCTCGCACCAAGGAGCTCACTTGCATCGTCCGACAAGAAGTCCTTCAGCAAAATGACCAGTCGATTCTCGCTCATGCTCTTCATCAGGTTTGTAGGCGGCGGAGGAAGCGCCAGTGCTGTGGCATCAGGCCCAGTTACCGCGTCAATCAGCGGCGCGCCAAGTGAGTGGTCAAGGCCGGTCTGTCGATGAATGGTCGAGTCCACGAGCGAGAGAAGCTGTGCATGGACCAACGCGAATGCCGGGGATCGAGCCTTCTCGGTGAGGGGTAAGCCCGGGGGGACAAATTGATCTGAAAGGACGTGAAAGTATTTGCAAAATATGAAGAACAAGTCAGTGTCCCGTCCCTTCCAACGAGCAACCCAGGGTCCGGTCCACGCAATTCTAGCAACCAGTAGCGGCATTTTGGGTATCTGCTTCAGCGAGTCCCATACAGCTCGTGGCGACGACCAACCGAGTGTACCCAGCTTGGGTGGGAAGAGCGCAACGATGTCATCACTTTCGCCAGCGTTCCTCCGAGGCAGTCCTAGTTCGCTCCCTGTTCGCCTGAGGAGCTCGGGAGTAAGTCCCCAGAGACGAACGAGGACATCAGCGACCCCGGTGGCAAAGAAGAAAGCATAAGCGCACGTCTTTCCGGAAAAATTAACGAGGCTCAGGGGAGCGTGGCGTAGGGACATTTTCTCCACCACATAAGCCATTTGTTTGACCAGATTAGCCACAAACATGGTCCTTACATTGTGTTCGGCCGACTCTGCAAGCATATCAAAATGGGCAAAGCTATCCGTGGTTGATTTGGAAGCATTCGTCCAGGACCTTGAGCGGACTCGTTCTGAAGGTGAGCGCTCAGCCAAAGGTTGCAAGTAAGATGTCGATTGTCTCCATTCGGGTCGCATCATGAGCATTGTCGCCGCCTCAAGTAGAATCGGGCGATCCATGCCGGGAATAGGCTGTGGTAACGGTCCTTGGAGCATGTCGAGAAGCAGGTTCCACCACTTGTCGAGCACCATGGCTCTTCGTTCCACATCTTCGAGCGCTATCGTTTTGTTGGACGGGTGGTTTCTCGTGCCCCTGAGAAAAGGAAGCAAGACAGATTGCACCTGAGCAACTCGTGTCGCTGTTTGCTTAGCAGAGCTGAAGCTTTTCGCCTCGACATCGAGTGACTTGAAGCTCGACCAGAGGGCATCTCGAATTTGTGGTGACATCTCGTTGCAAGACTCGTCCGTGGTGGGAGTGTTTGTGTTGCCATCGCTGCAGATGGACCGAGAGGCGCTCGTTCGAGTACTGTCGGATGTGCGATTGAGACTTGTGGCAGATGAAGCGCAGCTGTGATCCGAGTCTGGGCCATCCCGTCCAAAGAAGCTGCTTTGCTGTTTTGACTTCATTTTTGAAAGGTACGACGTTGCCAGGGTGATTGGCTTTGGCGTCGGCTTTAATAAGCTCGCCTGTCTTGTCCCCCCTTCTTGGTCGTTGGTTGTAATGATCTGCAGCCTGTGTGGTGTTTTGGACGCCTTCGTCTTGGTCGGAGCTCGAGCCAAACCATCGCGGTCTGTTCTTTCCTGTTCGGGCACCGTTTCAGGTACATTTTTGGGCGAGGGCGATCGGGAGGAGCGAGACATCCAAGACCGTCGTGCAAAATGGGCAAAGCTCTCTGGCCCAGAGGAAAGGCTTCGTTCTGGATGCATGCTCGGAGACTGTTGTGAGATGGCATCTTTCAAGGTCGCGGATTTTTTGTGGGACGAATCGACAGTTTCTTTAGCGACTTTGCTCCCGGGTGCGAGCCATGACCGAGGTCTTTCGATTAGTGAACTCTTCTTGCCACGAGCTGTTGAGAATTGTCTCGATAGCTTAGTGTCGGGCTTTGGCGTAGGTTCGACCACTATTGGTAGCGGTGGTGGACCCAGTTGCGTGAGGGAATGGCGTCCTTTGCTATTGGCGAAGATGGAAGTGTCTAGTTCAAAATCGGCATTGAAGGATGGCAAATCGAAGTCTTCCAAACAGGACGACAAATTGTCGGCGTCGCCATTCACACCGTTTTGCGTGGAAGAGGCACCAGTTCCCGAGCCTGAATGACGGTGGTGTGGCGTATCAAAGAACGAATCTGTTGAACTCCCGACTTCATACGCCGAGTGTGGCCTTGTCGGGTGCTGCAAAGCAGGAGCCATGAAAACAGTCGAGCTCATGTCGAAAAGTTGCTTGCGTTGCTTTAAGCTTGAGCTCGGTGTTAAGTTTGAGCAGAAGAGGAACTTGATTAAATCCTGTCCGCACAGAGGCGTCCACAGAAGTTGAGCTCTGGCCGGCAGAGGAGGTTGGCTTCTATTGATGACAAGACTGGATGATATAGAAAAAGAGGGACGAAATGCATGAGCAAAGTGGAATTTTTGGTCTCTCGCCGGGTATCTCCTTCTTTAACTCATCCGCTGACCAGCAAACCGAGGTGCCTTCGTGCCAAAGGTTGTGAGGTGGGGAGCTGGCGGAGTTGTTGAGAGGTGCAAGCAGCATAGAATATGAGTATGCGGGATGGGATGGGATGGGATGGGATGGATGGGGAATGAGACTGGGTGGGATGCAGTGAAGTGTTGCAACATCAATCTGACAGATGACCGATCGCCGCCGGGGGATAGCGCAGGCAGGCAGGATAAGGAAGGGAAAGGAAGAAGGGGGCAGGCAAGGCGTCAATATGTTTCTTTCTTCCCGCTCTGCCCTGGCTCATTCACCCAGAGGAGGAGGATGGATGATGGGATGTGGAGGACTTTGCTGAAAAGGAAGAGAGCTCCGTCCGTCCACAAGCTCTCTTACGCGATTTACGCTAGAGAGGAGCTGCCCAGTGCGGCCGAGCTCAGATTCGAACCGGGACCCAGAGCCCAGAGATGAGCTATGGCCGCTAGGGACTGGTGACGTCTTGCCCAGGGAGACGAGTCAGACAAAGAGATTTGACAGTACTCTCGTGGAGGAGGCAGGGTGATTTTCGTATTTCCAGCGCTGCCAGGGCTACGGGAGCTAGCGGAAACGAGCCAGACAGCTCTGCAGTTGATTGTTGATTACATACGTTGATACGGGCAGGGCAGTCTTGGGAAGGCCGAGGCAGTTCAAGCCTGTGGCGGCGCTGTGCGGTAATGCAATGCAATGAATGGGCTTGTGTTTCCCAATCCTTGCGCCTTTGTGACTAGAATGCCGATGCGGCCGTACCGGTCAGGCTGAGCTGGCGGCTTGACCTGTGTGCTTATTGGGCTGTGGTGTTTTTTTTTCCAACGACGGTGGCTGATGGCTAGATAGATGGTCGGGGGAATGGAGATTGGAGATTGGAGATTGGGCCAGGGAACTGCAGGTTCGCGGGGGGGGGGGGGGCTGCCTGGTGGGTGTGGTTGAGAAGGGGTCCTCCTTCGGACGGGGGAATCGGGGGAATGCCATGTTGTCTGTGTGCTCGAATGAATGCGCATGGAGTCGTAATAGCATGTGGGTTTGATTCGACTGTGTAATGTCAATTAAGATGATGCGCACAATAGGAAGGGAAGGGAAGAATGGCTCGAATTGCAGACCCGAGGGCACGGGGGGCTCAAGTGGGCAGGTGCGACCCGCGCGTAACCTTGTCTGGTCTGCGTCAGCGTCTCCGGAGCACGGAATATGTACGCATTATCAGTTTCGTCACTTGCCAATTGGTGTGTGTGCACTTGAGGTGTTCTGCGCAGATGAGAAATGTGGACTTGCCGCACGAGCTCCAATCCCAGAGTGCGGAAGGTT
This sequence comes from Epichloe festucae Fl1, assembly GCA_003814445.1. NCBI lineage: Eukaryota > Fungi > Ascomycota > Sordariomycetes > Hypocreales > Clavicipitaceae > Epichloe > Epichloe festucae. The sequence continues at coordinate 2,079,950 of CP031387.1, read as the reverse complement.
CATGTGCCGTTCGTTGCATTTGTTCGTGCAATGGTACGGAGTAATGTAGAGTGGCAGGCAACACAATAAGATAGGCAATGCCTCCAGATATTATTATCGGACTGCACAGTCCTGTGATCGTCGGATTGCTCGGATTGCAAGTCCTCCGTATGGGCCAGCCCCAGCCTTGCATATATATCCGATGGCTGGCTGTACATATGATCCTGTCTGCGGCATGCTTTGCATCTTGTCCTTGGTCTCTCTCTCCTCTCGTCGTCCCATGCATATTCTCGTGAAACAAGCGCAACGAGATGGTGTTCTAGTGTCTAGCCATCTTTCGTGGACTTATGTAGGGAAAGAAAGGGAAGCCAGCCGGAGAACCCGTGTAGTGATGTGGCGTAGTCCGTACTCCGTGGCGCTACGTACATAATACCCCTGGCCTTGGCTTTTCCAAGTTAGTCAACCTTCTTGGTTTGCTGAATCCTTGCAGTGAGCAGTCTGGTGGGTCATTGGGTCAGTGGGTCCGTGGGTGTCACTCAGGCTTGGCCATTCTTATCTTGTACTGCAACAGATGCTGATGCGGCCCATCATCATTGATACAAATTGATTAATTAATACCTCCACAACCGCTCAATGTGTGTGGCACGCGTGCGATAACCTGCCGTGATCGACCATGTGTGCGACCAAGTCCAAGCCTCACGTCCCCAAACGCAGCATATCATGAACAAGTGCCGAGTATCGTGACCGCATCATCAGGGCCTGCTCTTACTTGGTCACGCAACTCATGCTGTTCAGCTCGCAGCTCAGCTATCAGCCACAAAGCAGCCACCGGTCAGCATGCCTCGCGCAAGAACCGGCAACTGGGTGGGCACGGCGTGTGTCAAAGAGGTTCATGATAACGGCATGCCAAAGTTGAGTCGTGCATTTCATTTCTACTCCTGCACTGCGCCGAGTCCCATATCGCGTGACGTCTGCAGGTGGCTGGTAGTTTGCTCATGTATGTACTGTCAGGTCTTGCCTTGACCGCTCACATTACACGACAATTGGCCAAGTCGTCGTATGCAGTATGCATCTCGGCTGCGCGTGTGTCATGTATCTAGAACAACCAAGGATGGATGGAAGACGCGGCCTCGACCCTTCGTCGCGGTCCCAGAGATTTCGATTCCCTCTTTGTCTTGTTACGTGATGAGAGGGGAATTGAAGACAGAAGAAGAAGGAGAAAATGCCCAGCCTGCCCTGTGGAGTTATGTTATGCCACTTGACGTTCGAAACGTTGTTTCATCGCTGTGGGGAAGATGGTCAACGGGACTATGTATGCATGTAGACTGGACAAGTCTGATCCTGACGCATAACTGCTCTCGATAAATAATACTTCACTAACGGGTAGTGAGTACACTCAGCACAGGGACCAAGCCACTGATCCCGACTACTTCTGGATAGTTTGTTGAATCTTGGGTGAGCACGTCGCAATCCCTGCGCAGATGCCATCCAAGGGATGGTTTCCCGCGCTGGCAAAAAGCTTTTCCTCGTTAACTAGACTGTTGGTGTCGGCAAATGTGAAATAAGCTCTTGGAATGGCCAATTATTATCAAGCACGGTAGCATGGTGTAGTTTGCACTCTGTGAATGGTGCTAGATTACTTGCCTGCTCTGGTAGACAATTGCAGCGCACGCACGGATCGCCCTCGAGAGCAGCAACTACTTTTTGCCATCTCAAAGTAAAGCACGTCACAAGTTTTAACCAGGGAAAAGTTTTTCTTTTATGTTTGCATTTCAGAATTGTCTCCCCATCTTCATGCACCAGAGTCTCTGTGGAATGAAGAGCAGCGGTGTTTGGTAATGATGGGGAAGTTTCGATATTGGCACGTTGAAATTTCCTTCAGCAGTTAAGAGCACAGAGATAGCCCACCGCTGTACACACATATGCCGTGGGGGGGTTTTTTTTTCTTGGTTTGATTTTTTCAAATAAAAGCAAGGAAGTTTGAACAAAGACGCATGTCACACGTACAGTGGGCTTCATCATTTGCCTACCAACACTTGGCTCCGCGACTAGGCAAAATCTCTTGCTTCGGTCGTGCTCGACATTGCTGGACATGTGCCGCAGAGAAAGGTTCTTTATTTTCCGGTCTAGCAAAAGGGAAAATACTCCGTCGGTAGGGGTTTCCATTCGAGTCATTATCCGACGGCAGGTCCAGGTCGATCATAGACAGGACCTTGATTGAGGCGCCTTCTTTGGTGGCTTCTCCCTGCCGTTGGCTGCAAATTGCAGTTTCAGGAGTGAGGTTGAGGAAGGGATTAAGTATGTAGTGTGCACGAGCTAGTCGGGAAAAAATTTCATCTTATTTGCTATCGCTGCTTATGTAATGCCGTTATTTTGCCGTGTAAGACCCACATTTTAGTGACCCTATAACTAGGTATGCACACGTTAAAAAGCCGAATTTAGGATTCCATCTTATTCACATGATTCTCTCTTTTATAGACAAGAGCCGAAAGCTGTGTCCCTCGACAAACGCGAAACAACTATACTAAAAATAGAGGTTCCTTTGACTGACGGGTCAAGGTCAACAGTAGCTCTTGGTATCACTGCAGCCTTTTTGATGGCCGGGGCCGAGCGCATGGAACAAGGACATACGGTATACAGAAAGTTTTGTCAAAGCATGAATGTTTATAACACTGGCTTGAAGTTCCGAATTTTAGTTAGTTTTTGGGCCGCTGCTGGCGAACAAGTCGGTTCGAACATGTGGATCCCAGCTCGAAGGGTAGCCACTGTAAAGAACATGGAGATGTATTCGGGATCGGAACTCACGGCATTTGCCTCCGAGGGTGAATAATTCGGGAGAGATGCAGCCTTCCTTCATTCATCTCGCTGCAACGGGTTACTTGAGACATGGATCCATATTTATTATTAGGCTATTGGCTTCAACGCCAGTTTCTGCCGATGCAAACTTGTCCTCTTGGAGATGCACTGCGTTCCGTATCACGGCGAGGGAGACCCGTGTTGTTTAGATTCAGAAGCAGGGTCGTGAAATGTCCAGTCCCCCGCCACGATTGCACGTTTCACATAGTAACGTATGTACGGACCTACACTAGCGAGAAAAGTGCCACGGAATGGATACTAGAAGTCCTCCGAGTCACTACATTTCACACCTCGCTCGCCCTGTGGTCATGGCCTGGCCGGCGATAGATTTGGTGCATGTTATCACGGGAGGGTATTGTGGCTGGCCCATGTCTCAATGATTGCAGTCAGACACACGGCCATCAGTCCACCTCAGACAAGCGTATTATTATGCGTCTGCAAACATGATGCATGTGCTGCTGTGCCAGAGCTTTTCCTTGGCACGATTTGCCCGTCACGCACACTCGAGAAGCAGGACATCCGCCAATGCTAGTTGACGCTTGCCTCCCATATTGAGCCGTGAACGTGACTCGGGCATGCGAGCAATACTCGAATTTCGCTGCTACAAGAAATAGGACGATTGCAAGTCGGTTGTCCAGCCTCTTGAGCCCGTCTTCTGCCCCTCTGGTGTGAATCGTGCACACAAGGTCGTTGAGAACTCAAGATGACCCAAAGTTAGCATGATTGCTTCCGCAGTGCCGCGACTAGGGTAGAGAGGATCAAGGCATCAGGGAACGCGCAGATGGCAATTATTTCAGAAGCATACCTTGCACGGCTCGCGGGTCAAAGTTTTGCCACACAGCTGGTATGTTGACAACTCGTGACGGCATGTAACAAGGTACACACACACAAGCAAGGCATTGCTCAATACCCGCTTCGTGTTGAAATGATCAATTCAAAACGTCGTAATTCTCGTGAGCTTGCCAACTGGCTCATGAGATTATGTCTAGGGTAGCCCATCGGGTAGCCCATCGCCGACGTGAAGTCATTGGTGATAAACTCTACGTCTTGAACGGGCATAAAACGTGTGCCTTTGCACATCAATTTCATCGGACGACGATCAAAATCACATTATTGACAGTACCTTGAGAGGGAAATTTATCTTAACAAAGTTCAATACACCTGGAAGAGATCGTATCCATGGTATGGAATCATTGACTTTGACAATTTCCAATGGCCTATACCCTCCTTCTACAACACTTTTCTAGTAGGTTTATACTCGAACGGTTGGAGGTGCGACGAGTCAGATTGTAAATATCGCTCACTGCAATAGAAGTATGGTAGCTGGGTGTGGACAATTTGAGATGAGGTACGTGACACGCCGGTCATCAGACCAATTCTTCTATACCAATCGGCATAGACTTTTTATTAGAAGCCAGGATACACATACTTCTCCAAGGAACAGCAGCAAAACCTCGCATAGAATATCTGCGAACGAGAAAAAACATTAATTTGATGTCGAGCTGAACGCACAAAACGCCGCAGATGAGAATCTATGGAGCAAATAAATACCTCCGACTTCTCTACATCATTCTTCCCACTTCTCGTACTGATGGCGAATCTCTTTGTCAAAACCCTCAACGTCGCGGCAACAAGTCAGTGAAGTCACCCAGCTTCGCACACCTCAGGCACTGTGTCCATACACATATTGGATGTGGTATCGTGGCCTCATAACAAGACGCCTCGAGATAGAGAGACATCAAAATGGTATCCACGTGATTTTGTGACTTGCTCTTGAAACGCGTCGGGAAGTTTTGGCATCGACCGAGGCCCCTGCGTGCAGGCCATTCGGAATTCCCGAGCAGTCCGGTCTTATGTAGTATTTTCAAGGCCACCTCAGCACGCAGGCACCCGTAACAACCAGTGTGATCCCTGCCCCAACCCCTGGCCCCTGGCCCCTGGCCCCTGCTCATGCCCCCTGGCCCCCGCCCCCCCGCCAGCCTGCTACATACGTATGTACATACATACACCGCAGCTCGCTCAAGCTACGTAATGTATTTTACGGACGTATTTTACTGTCACTACTGATCCGATTTGCGTTAGGGAGTGAGACCAGCAACGAGGCTCCGTCTTTGCTGGTTCCCATGACAAAATCGCACGACTCGAGTTCGTCCCGACGTCTGTTTGAGCATTGCGACGTCGCCCACCCAAGGAAGGCTTCCTTCTCCTTTGCCCACGTCCCTGGAAAGCTGAAAAGTCGTACATATAGTCGACCACCAACGGTACGTTCAGTCGTCAACCTCGAAAGAACAAAGCTGCTTCTTCTTCCTTTAGCCACCTACGATTTACTTGCTGCGAAGCTGCGCGCCCGCATCTCACGCTAGATCCATCTACGGGATGATAACTGACAAGAGTTAAAGTCGTAGTGCGCGCAAGTATGGCTTCTCAACAGAGCAGTGATGCTCATCACGATGATCCCGAGTACAATCCCCATGTGTCCCCAAGCAGATGGCGACATCAGGAGTCGGCAGCTTATCGCCGTCATGCAGGGCATCGTGGTCCTCCTCGCGAGCCCGTGTCTACGGAGCCGAGCACAGACGCGCTGGCCAGTTTCTTGAACAATCCGCGGATCGAACCACCAGGAGACCCGAACGGCGGTGGAAATTTCCAGCCCATTACCGTAACCGCTGCCCATCCCCATGGTCAAGAGGCCAAGGACGACGGCCGCAGCGAACCACAAGCCGACGGCAAGGAGATTGTCTGCGGGCCTTTGCTGAATTATCGCTACATGGAGCACAACCGCTGGTACGGCAGCGTATTGGTCGTTGCCAAAGGTGGCGGCGAGGATATTTTGTACCAGCCCTCGCTGGTTTTGCGCCGTGTAGGTGAAGCCAGGAGCCTCCTGGCTGGTTCACCTGCGCAAAATGGCGCCAGCGGTTCCACGGATCAGGATGCGGGCCAAGTAGTTCGGTTCGAGGCCCAACGCCTTTATTCGGACTGCAGAAACACCTTCTGGGCATTCGAGATTGACGTTCCGATCGAGGCCGAGGAGATCAAATACGAATACGCCATTCCTGACGTACGATACTCGAGGGAATACAAGCCTCGGGTCAACAGCTTTTTTGTTCCGGCTGCCGACGATTCCATGCGCGTCATGTTCCACTCGTGCAACGGTTTTAGCGTCGGCACGGACGAAGAAGCTTTCAGTGGTGCCCCGTTGTGGAGAGACGTGATGCGAAAGCATGAGCAGGCCCCGTTCCACGTTATGCTGGGCGGCGGCGACCAAATTTACAATGATGGTATTCGAGTCAACGGTCCTCTCCGCACCTGGACTGATATCGGCAACCCTAAGAAGCGCGCCGAATATCCTTTCCCGGAGAGTTTGCGGTCAGAGTGCGATGACTACTACTTGAAGAACTACATTCGATGGTACAACTCGGAGCCTTTTGCGTTGGCAAATGGACAGATCCCTCAGGTCAATATATGGGACGACCATGACGTGAGTCAACCCTCCCAGAAAAAGCCTCATCATCCCACAGTTTCCTTGGCTGGAACGTGCTATTAACGGCCGTGTAGATTATTGACGGATTCGGATCCTATGTCGACAGCTTTATGCGCTGTGACGTATTCCGCGGAATTGGTGGCACAGCTCACAAGTACTACCTGCTCTTTCAGCACCACCTGCCTCCGCCAGTTTCGACTTATACCTCAGACCATCTTGACGTTAATGGCGAGCATACTGCCGTGGATCCCAATCAAATGGTCGACACTTTTGCCGCGGAACCCAAACTGGGGAATCAGTACATTCGAGGCAGCCGGCCCGGCCCATATGTGGCAGAGCACTCGATCAACATGTACTCGCGACTTGGTGCTCGCATGGCTATGCTGGGCATCGATGCACGGACTGAAGTGAGCAAATTACAGTTGATCTTTCCATCATAGCCTCACCACACTAACCCATGCCCAGCGTACCCGACGCCAAGTCAATTACCCAGAGACTTATAAGCTGATCTTCGAGAGACTTCGAGGCGAGCTTTCCAAGGCTGCCAGCTCCAGTCAACCAATCAAACATTTGATTCTCCTTCTTGGCATTCCAATTGCATACCCTGTAAGTTGACGTTTGATCAAGAGGAAGCAGAGCTTTGCACTGACAAATCCCAGCGTCTTACTTGGCTCGAAAACATCCTCCGTAGCCCAATCATAGGGCCTATCAAGTTTTTGAACCGTCGATTCGGTGTAGGCGGTGGCCTGTTCAACACGTTCGACGGCAGTGTCGATCTTCTCGACGACCTCGATGATCACTATACCGCCAAGACGCACAAACTGGAGCGACGAAATCTCATTGAAGAGCTGCAGCGAATTGCTACCGAGTTTTCCGTCCGAGTCACCATCTTGGGCGGTGATGTCCACTTGGCAGCACTGGGACGTTTCTACTCCAACCCAAAGCTCAAGATACCGGTCGAGAGGGACAGTCGTTACATGGCCAATGTGGTCTCGTCAGCTATCGTCAATAAGCCGCCACCGCAGGCAGTTGCCAATCTTCTGGCAAGACGAAACAAGATCCATCACTTGAATCACGACACAGACGAAACCCTACTTGATCTGTTCAACAAAGATCCAGGTGACTCGACCAAGACGGCCAATCGCAATCATTGTACCATGCCCAGCCGAAATTATGCCATGTTGACAGAGAATTCCCCCAAAAATGCCCATCCCACCAATGGAGCACCACGGGTCGATGGTGCAAGTCAAGATGTCCTGTCGTTTGTTGGCAGGGACGGTCACTCTGAGCTACACGAAGGAGAGGTGCACGCTGGTACGGACAACGTGTCAGCTTCCAATGCTCACGGTCGCAGGAATGATGGCAGTCTCGATATCCGGATCAATGTTGAGATGGACCAACATAGCGCCGAGGGCCAAACTGAGGCTTACGGACTCAGTGTGCCGCTGTTGCGCTATGAGAAACCCGAGAGACCAGCGACAGCGGCCTCAAGATTCTCGAGAGCATCAAAGCGAACTCCCGAGGTGGCACCGGAGCCAGTGGCTGCACGTTGAACGAGCTGCCGTTATTGACGGGTGCAGCCAAGGCGCCATGTACTCGTTGTTGGATATTCGGATTCTGTGGTTGAGTTGTTGAGTTGCATATTGTAATGAGATACCATGGGCGAAGAGGATGTGCACGATAATTTTTTTTTTTTTTACTACACGTACAGCATGAATTTTGGATGTAAGAGATATATAAGGAAGCAAAGACTTGAGTGTGTGATTGATATCACGACCTCCCGGTCGCCGAAAGAGGTGGTTGAGGAAATGTAGGCTTGTTGGGAGATTTGTCTGTGAAGCAGGATGTACGTAGACTTTGGATACATGATGTTTTCGTCATCTTTGTCAAAAGTGATACTGGGCAGTGGGGGCACACGGTCGTGGCCCCACGCCTACAATGGGCTGGTCTGGACGCGCAGGAAATGATTTGCTCGGCACGGACGGGGTTCTTTGGCTGAGACATGTGCGATGACGGAGAACGGGACGCACAACAAGACGATGGCTGGCGTTAACTGCCGTGGGCGCATCAGAGAGACAAATACAGTGGGGTAGCAGCCTCCCAAGCCATAACGGGGCCGAAGTCGGGGCAGCAGCACCGTGTTGCGCTCCAAGATTTAAACCGCAATAAGCCGACGCACACAGGAGCTGGGGTCTGGAGGTGTATTGGACGACAAACAGCTTTTTAAAAGGACAGCCCAGAATCAATCATCCTGACTTTTCGGCCCATCGTCCTTTTTCGCAGAGACCAGAACTCCCCAGCGTTAGCAGTCATGAAGTCGGCAGTCTTCATCAGAGCCCAGAGCTTGCGCTCTGCCGCCAAGGTCTCGCAGCGGATGAGCATGGGCACGCTCGCCACGTTCAAGACGCCCAAGGTTGCCAACGAGCCCAACGTGAGTCAATCATGCCGTGGACGACAGGCCGGCATTCAATCAATCGATCGATCTATGGAAGCTAACGTCTGTCCCGTATTCATCGCGTTCAGCACCACTATGCAAAGGGAAGTGCTCAGCGCCAGGGTCTGACGGCAGCTATCGAGAGCTACCAGAAGAGGGCCCCGATCGAGGTTCCCGTTGTTGTCGGTGGCAAGGAGGTAGGTCGATTTCGTCTCCATGTCGTCCAAGGCTTCCAGAAATCATTCCCAGCTGACCTTTCGATTTATTTTACCTCGTCCAGATCAAGACCTCCGCCCTCTCCCACCAATTCAACCCTTCTGACCACGCCAGCAAGGTCGCCAACTACCACACTGCCACTCCCGCCGATGTCAACAAGGCCATCGATGCTGCCCTGGCGGCCAAGCCCGCGTGGGAGGCTCTCCCTTTCTCCGATCGTGCCGCCGTCTTCCTCAAGGCTGCTGATCTCGTCGCCAACAAGTACCGGTATGAGATCATGGCCGCTACCGTTCTCGGTCAGGGCAAGAACGCCTGGCAAGCCGAGATTGATGCCGCCGCCGAGCTGGCTGACTTCTTCCGCTTCAACGTCCACTACGCCCAGGAGCTCCTCTCGCAGCAGCCCGAACACAACTCTCCCGGCCTGTGGAACCGCCTCGAGTACCGCCCCCTCGAGGGTTTCGTCTACGCCGTGAGCCCCTTCAACTTCACGGCCATTGCCGGCAACCTGCCGGGTGCCCCTGCCCTCATGGGCAACGTCGTGGTTTGGAAGCCCAGTGACTTCGCCATCGCCTCCAACTGGCTCGTCTTCCAGATCCTGCTCGAGGCTGGTCTGCCCAAGGACGTCATTCAGTTCGTGCCTGGTAACCCCGAGGAGATCACCAGGACCATCCTCGCTCACAAGGAGTTCGCTGCTCTTCACTACACCGGAAGCACAGCCGTCTTCCGCAAGCTATACGGGGCCATTGGCGAGGGTGTTGCCGAGGGCCGCTACCGATCCTACCCCCGAATCGTTGGCGAGACGGGCGGCAAGAACTTCCACTTGGTCCACCCATCTGCCGACCTGGACAATGCCGTCAAGCACACCATCCGCGGCGCCTTTGAGTTCCAAGGCCAAAAGTGCAGCGCCACCTCCCGCCTCTACGTCCCCAAGTCCGTCTGGCCCGAGTTCAAGCAGAAGCTCGTCGCCGAGGTCGAGAAGATTACGGTCGGAGAACCCTGGAACCACGCCAACTTCTGCGGCCCCGTCATCCACGCCGCCTCCTTCAAGAAGCTCTCTGGCGCCATTGACGAGGCCAAGACCGACAGGGAGATTGCGCTCGTCGCCGGCGGCAAGTACGACTCGTCCAAGGGCTATTTCGTGCACCCCACCATCTTCCAGACCACCAACCCCGCCCACAAGTTCCTGTCTACCGAGTTCTTCGGCCCCATCCTGACCACCTACGTCTACGATGATGCCTCCCCCGATGCCTTCGGCAAGGCCTGCGAGTTGGTCGACTCTACCTCCGAGTACGGCCTGACGGGCGCCGTCTTCGCCAGCGACCGCGAGGCCATCCGCTTTGCAGAGGACAAGCTCCGCAACGCCGCCGGCAACTTCTACATCAACTGCAAGAGCACCGGCGCCGTTGTCGGCCAGCAGGCCTTTGGTGGTGCCCGTGCCTCCGGCACAGACGACAAGGCCGGCAGCTCCAACTTGCTGACCCGGTTCGTCAACATCCGCGCCTTGAAGGAAGAGTTCAATCCCACTACGCAGGTTGCTTACCCCAGCAACGAGGTATAGTCGATTCGAGAGATTATGCGTCAAAGTTCTCTCCAAACAAGGGCGGTTTTGGAAAAAAATTATAGAAAGATTTAACATTATCATGAAAAACATTTCCCTCGAAGGGGACGAAATCAATCAATGGGTTACATAGGTATTCCCAATGGGACTCGGTAGCAGGTGACGAGAACAAGGTGTATCATGCTATTTTCAACGCTGGGTATCTGTCTCGGGATTTGTTTCTTCTACAGCTCAAGGGGTTCCTGGAGACATACACCCGCGCGGTATGTAGGCGCCGTCATGATTTAATGAAGCGGCCATCAATTGATCAGCACACTCATTTAATCGGTGCCTGCGAGTTTATGCGTCTGGTCGCGTGCTCTGGCGGATTTGATGCTTCTTCGTAGCCTATGTATGAACTTGTTCCGTTGCACCTTCCTCGCATACCCGAGCACTATGTACTACCCTGCAGCAAAAAAAAACAAGGCGATATTGCGAACTCGGACTCTTAAAATCTCAACCCCTGCTTCTTTCGCTTAGCTACGTGGAGCTGCGTGGACGATCCCGTCCTGTTGCTGTTACACACGACAAAGAGACGCCATGCCATTACGGAGTATGCACTGCGTAATTATCCAGAGGAACAATGTCCATTGCTATTTACCAGACCCCGGACTGTTATAGTCCGGCGCAGACCCGCATCCATCGAGGCCGGCACTGCGGCACAGACGAGCGAGCGGTACCCAACAAGCAGGTTCCTTCTGGTGAAGCCTGAAACCTGAAAACGATCCGATCTCTCTGTTCCTCTATTACGGCCACAACGCAGGGAAGATAGCCGGCAGCGACTTGTTCCAGGATGGATGGAAAGCTGGCTGCTTCTCCCTGGTGTGGTGTGTGAGCACGTGCTCGCAGTTCAAAAGCCAAGCCGACAGGCACCAATACATACAACATACCCCTGCAACTACGAGCAACCAGGCCACAAAGGCCATGCAGGCCACAACGGCCACAACCCGTCCTGATTGATCTGGAAAGCACATGGGCGACAACGGCTTCCTAATTGGCCCAGGCACTTTTCTAAGCCCCGAGAGCACGCGACCATTTTCTCGATGATGCTTGGTCAATGGCCGCCAATGGATGATCCCGTGGGCGGCCGCCTCTCCTCGTGGGAGAAGGTACGGACTACGGCTTACGGACGTAATACGACGCGGGCATCTGGGGGAATCGGGGGAGTGGGAAAATCAAGAAGAATCAGTGCCTTTCCTGGGGATGCCGATAGGATGGCACCGCCGATGCCGATGGGGGTTGCCTCTTCATCATCCTCTCGAACCCAAGCTTGGCCATTCCCGAGTCCCGAGTCCCGAGTCTGCGCTTGGCCATCGTCCGGCTTGACTCTCTGCCCCAACAACGTGTTTTGACGTTGGTTTTTCTGACAAAAACCACAAAAACTGTGCTCAAAATCGACATAGCCTGAGCGGGTTTACTGCTCGGTAAGTAGGTTGTATAGCCTTCTTCTTGGCCTCCCACGCAAGATCCAATCGTCTCGAGCCAGCGCCCTACATTTGATCGACAAGTAATATTCGCACAAGACCGATGCGCACTCTGTCCGCCTTGTTATTACTCCCGACTCCCCCGACAAGAGGACCAAGCGCAAATCGCGTGTCGACCTTCGAACAAGATTTAGCTGGCCGCGTCGTCCATCCCATCACTCGGTCATCCATCGCTTAATACAGTTGGAGCTCACGCGACTCCGCCATGCCTCAACCAATCCTTCCGCCAACCCCCGGCTCGTCCACCGACATCCAAGGCAAAGACGGCGCCCAATATCTCTCTTTTACCCAGCTTGCCTTTGAACTACCACCTCCCGCGATTCATGATGTATCGCGCATGTCCCCTACCGATTCAAAGCACGCCATGTCCTCCAGCACGTCATCCCATCATCCGCCCACGCTAGACTCTTCTTCATCCCCGCGAGCTGCGTATCCATTGCAGGCGGCTGAGACGGTCAAATGCCGTCGTCGATCATCTGCTACCAGGGATGACAGCAGAATGAACCCTTCTTTTGCTCTTCCTCCCCCCCCCACCAGATCCAGAAAAATCATCCAAATGAAGCCCCGAACGCAGGAAGCCTCTGTCGAGTCCTCATCGGCCAAGGACTCCAAGGACTCTGGCAGAGCCGGGGCCAAGGGATCGGCCGGCACGGCAAAGACTGCCGCTACCAACAGAAGCAACACCGTCGGCGATGCAAGCGGAGCCCAGGGAGGGAAGAAGAAGCAGACCAGCGCCACCAGCGCCGCTGGACGCAAAATCGCCAGAAAGACAGCCCACAGCCTTATAGAGAGAAGACGGCGTAGCAAAATCAACGAAGAATTTGCTGTTCTCAAGAGCATGATACCTGCTTGTAACGGTGAGATGCACAAGCTTGCCATACTCCAGGTGGGTAACTTTCCGGTTTTGACAAGACCTTCTTTTCATTCCCGATTGCCTCTTCTCACGCAATGCTTTCATTTGCTGACGCGCACACTTCTCGTCACCAGGCCTCAATCGACTATGTGCGATATCTCGAGGATTGTGTGTCAAAGCTCCAGGCGCAGCGTGGTGAAGAACGAAACCGGGAGGAAGCTACGCACAACAATTCGTTGCCATCCATCCGGGATTTCCATCCCACATTCCGTGCGGACCCAACGGACCAGTCCGGAGATGTGGACATGTCCGACTCAGATACGGCGTCGCTTCCTCTCTTCACCGGGCAGCCGGACCGCTGCTCCCACCGACCGTCCATCTCCCCAGGCTTGCGAGCCGAACACGCTGATATTGGTCAACACTCATACCCGTCTGTTTCGACGGATCAACGACACTATAGCTTTAGCACTTCAGCGGGAGCCTCGCCCGCCTTTGGACCTCGGCGACACGGCATGCACGCTCAGAGCAGCGCGTCGGGCTCAACCCTCACCAGCCCTGCCTTGAACCCACAGTCCGACCTCGATCAAGAGGCCACTGCCGCGCTGTTGATGCTGAACAGCGACAGACGAGGAACCAACGCGACCTTGAACGCCCGCGGCCTTTCGGTTCGCGACCTGCTCAGCACCTGATCCGTCTGCGTCGTACGCAACACGACTTGACCCCGATTTTTTTTGTTTACCAAAGAAGAAAGAAAAGAAAAAGAACAGAACATCATTTCTCTCAGTCTTTGCAGACACGCGAGAAGTCGTGTCTACAAAATTTTGAAGCCCTGCATAGACTTGTAATGTGTATTTTTTTTTGCAAGAAAGCGGCATCATGCCTGCATAACTCGCTGACGACACAGAGCGAACAAAATGACGATTTGACACCGTTCACGCTCTCGTGCCGAGCGTGCGGGCACAGGTGGACATGATACCCCTTTTCCTATCATTCTACGAGATGATGATGACGGGACAGCGAGTGGAGACAAGCTTGGTTGGACATGACTGGGAAGGTGCGACTTGTCGTTGCAAGTTTTGAACGCGATTTGCTTGGCAATAACCTCGGCTTGCGCACTTTGACAGATGATGACTTTTGGAGTTCTCTGGTGGCGCATTTATTGTGTCGATACATACTTGTAATGTTATTGTTGAAATGAAATGTATGCAAGTTCTTTGTGGTTTTTTTTTTTTTTTTTTCCCTTTTTCTTTTCTCTCTTTTTAAAAGCTTGAAATTTTTGGTGGCACAGTCTACAACTCGCTGCTCTTGTTGTAGTTGTTCATCTGGTCATATTCATCAAGCCGACACGTGCCACCCTGCCAGAATCACGATTTATGTCGTTCGGTTCCGGCGATATCGTCTTTTGCATCCCTGAGCAGGAAACTGCAACAACGGACGTTAGCCGGGGTGAGAAGGTGGGTGCCAGAGATATAGAGGCTCACTCACTTGTACCATAAAACAGTAGGACCGATAGTCATGAGATGCCACAAACTATGAGCATCGATGTAGCCCAACCATGGGGGAAAGTCAAACAACTCCATGCTCATGGCCACCATGACCCAAGCCACCACCACACCGGGCACGATTGACCACAGGCTACCCGACTTTCGATAGCTCGTGATGCTGAACCAACTCCACAGGATATTCTGCACTATGCCAACCACGACATTGACCGCCATGTTATACGTGTAATCCCACCTCACGCCCTTCAAATACGCCACATGGCATACGTAGAGCATGACACACAGTAGCGTCCATGCCCTGAGGACGCTCCTCCGTCGAGGACTCGGCCGATCTAGCCTGAAGATGCGAATAGGCGTGTAGTACATCCCGTAGAGGACGCTGGCGCCGGCAGCGAAGTAGTCCAACTCCTCGGTGGCCTGAAAGTCACGGGTGTGAAAGATGGCGCTGAAGATCCAGCTGGCGATGCCGACGTGCGCGAGGACAACGTAGAAGGGTCGCAGGGTGTAGTTGGGCGGAAGGCGGGCCCGGATCTTCTGGAGCCCGTTGTAGTGGGCGTAGAGGTTGCCGAGCGAGAAGAGCACACTGAAGGGCTCTTGCATGCCGAGGAAGCGGTGGAAGGGCCATTTCCCGTGGAATTGAACGATGGGGTCGTGGGCAGACACGCGTTGCGCCGTGACGATGTGCTGGCAGGTGTAGTCGCACTCGGAGGCGCAGTTCCAGAGGAGGAGACGGCGGAGGAGAGCTGGGCGCGGGGGCAAAAAAGGTATTAGTTCTTGGCTCTTCATACAAGGTGCATTTCTTGTTGCGCGGTGCCTGACGTTCGAGGATCGGGCGCACCGTGGAGCGAGTGGACAGAGACGATGGACTCACGAATCGGGGTATGCGGCTTGCCTGGGCCACAGTTCTCGGCCTTGCAGACCTGCCATGACGTTAGCCGTTGGACATGGGGGCCACGCGGATGGTGTATTAGAATGAAGAATGAAAAATGAGAAATCAAGTTTCCGGGTCCAGCAGCAACATGGCATACCTCGAGACATTCTCGAAATGCAGGCGAGCGATCCCCAGCCGAGGCTTGCGCCTCGCCGCAGAACAGCACCAACAAGAGGAGGCTCAGGGAGAGCAGAGCCGCGACTCCCCAGGCCTGCTGCCCCTTATGCGCTGCCATTAGAAACGCATGTAGAACACGTGAAGAGGAAGAGGAAGGGGAAGAGGGATGGGAAGAGTCGGAGGAGGTTTGGCGCCAAATGGAAAAGAGCAAAGCGGCCGAGAGGGCAGATCTGTGGTATTGCAGATGGAATTGTCATCCAACAAGTCTTGAGTCGCGCATGCAAATGGTCAGCTTCTGGTTGTCAATGTGAAGTTGATCATCCCTGGATTGTTGGATGCTCAGTCGGGGCTCTGGAGCAGGGAGATTAGGAGAGGCCGGAGGGGCGCGGCGGGCCATTTTGGAAGGAAGTGGAAAGCGCATTGGCTGGTATGAGACAAGTGGACAGACGAGTGGGCATAGAAACCTCGCCGTCTCGTCCTCAAGTTCTCAACCGCCTGATGTGATATCATGTGAACGTGCAACGCCCATTCGACATGGCTTGATCTGAACGATGGAAAACCAAGACACCGCTTCTTCTCGGTTTCCATGACCGACTCATTTGACTCGGTGGATCTGTCAAGCAATGCCCCCCCGAATCCTCCAAACCAATTGCTTCCCGAGTAGTCCATAGTACGCAGTCCGTACTCCGTAGGTTGCCTACATATTTTGTTAGGCCCCACCCGCAGCCACTCGTTGCCCGGGGCAACCCGCCGCGCGCCCATTGGCTACCCTCGCTCCCACTCAAAATAATGCAGCATCCAATGCCTCCCGCTCGTCCTCCCTGCCTTGATGATCTCAAGTACACCAACACGGAAGCATCAGCTACGCGAAGAAATTTCTCGCGATACATAGCAACCAGGGTCATGGTGATCCTCTGACACGGATACAAGCCAGGAACTCGCCACATAATCATTTTACTTTTCCCCCTGCTCGACGCTTGCGACTACACAATCGCGTGTATACATCAACTACGCTGCACGCGTCTCCAATGGCGACTGCGTCGCCCACACCAATGGCCATGGCCGGTCCCGTCCGCAGAAGCTCACAACGCCAGGCTCTACGACGTCTGCCGTCACAGCAGATGGCGAGCAGGAGTGAATTTCAGGCGGCCGCTGCTGCTGGTGCCGCTCCAGCAAGCCAATCACCACATCAACAGCAATATCACGATGACAGCTCAGAGGATGAAATTCCTGTGCCCATGAAGCTGTCTGCTCTCACAAAGGCCTTATTACAAGACGACGCACCAGGCGCTGCTGAGAAGGCGGCACCATCAGCGCCTGTGGCGCGAAGACGAACTAGTGCGTTGAACAACAACTCGTCAGCTGTTGGAA
Organism: Epichloe festucae Fl1; assembly: GCA_003814445.1. NCBI lineage: Eukaryota > Fungi > Ascomycota > Sordariomycetes > Hypocreales > Clavicipitaceae > Epichloe > Epichloe festucae. The sequence goes on along the minus strand of CP031387.1, from coordinate 2,063,129 downwards.
CTACTTCCCAGGATCGACGACATTTGCGTTCGGAAAATGCGGCGCAGCCAAACAACGATGACAAAGCTGCCAAAGCCTCCAATGCAAGCCATAGTCAAGAGACGAGCCCCGTTAGGAAGCGAGTGGTTCGTCTGGGCGGCAATCCACATAATAGCCTCAGTCAGATGGGACCTGGCAAGAGACGCTCGACATCGACGTCTCGCTCCACTGGACAGCGGGCTTCTGCTCCTCCTCCCTCTGGCCGGACTGGCAGCCATGAGAAGTCAACAGAGCAGGAAGCACAGCCTCGACGCCAACCGGAGCAACAGCAGGAAGTCAACACGCCATCTCACGGTGAGAGAGTTGTGCGAATTGCCACTGGATCCTCGGCCGGCCGAAACCGGCTGGGATCCTCGGGCGCCTCATCGGGTCGGTCAAATCTGGACAGGTCCATGGCGGATCGATCTCATCTGGAGGCAGAGTACGACCACTCGGAAGCACCTGAGAGCGCCGTGCGCAATCCCGGCAGCCACGGCAGTGCATCTCATTATCCATCGACGCGAAGTCGTCCCGATGATATCAATCTGCAAAGCTCGATGCGTATAAAGCGAGTCGGAAAGCTGTCTGGAAGCTTCCTGAGTGGGCCCGCGAGAAGAGGTCGACGACGTCAGAGCGAGGAGGGCGAGGCCAACGTCGAGGGAGAACAAGCCGCACCTCACCATGAGGCTGAGAGTCAAGCGGCTGATGGGGTTCCAGAGTCGTCAATCTACCACGAGGCCAACCAGTCCAACTCGGGCAGCCCTGTTGGCGGCAGTGGCTCCAGAGCTGGGCACAGGAGACATGCCCCGGGTATGGAAATAGCTGATCTGGGCTCTTCCAGACGCTCATCTCGCGGTGTGCAGTTTGAAGCTCGGCGTGATGACCACATCACAGTACCGGAAGAGATGCTTCCCAGACGAATCGAGATACCTTCAGCACATGACCAGGAAAACGAATATCCCATCACCTTCAAGAGACCGGTCAAGGCCGTATCAGAGCAGAACAAGCCCATCGTTCGGCCTCTGAGTGTTGATCTTGGTAGCGCCAAGCCCGCATCACCGGAGCGAAAACCTCTTGCTTCCATGGTCAACAACACGCCGCATCGTGCCGCCCCGCCGCCTCCCCCAAAAATGTCTGTCCTGGATGCCGCTACATCTTCAGCCGGAGCAGTCACAACTACCCAGGCCAAGCAGCGCCGAAATGTCCTCCGAGTGAATGGAAAATGCTACACTAGACTGGAGTGCCTCGGCAGAGGCGGTAGCGCCAAGGTATACCGAGTCACGGCCGAGAACGGCAAAATGTTTGCTCTGAAGCGAGTGGCTCTGGAAAACGCCGATGAGGGCACCATCAGAGGCTACAGGGGTGAGATCGACCTCCTGGCAAGGCTCAAGGGTGTTGACCGGGTGATTGACTTGTACGATCATGAGATGAACTCGGAGAAGCAGGTTCTTACTTTAGTAAGTTTTGACATGCCCACTATCCATCGTCAGGCCTACATTGACTAACAAAAAAAAACCCCCCCGTCGTAGCTTATGGAGATGGGTGAGCTAGACTTGAACAAACTTCTTACATCTCGACAAAACCCCGAATCAGCCAAGTTTGACCCCGCATTTGTGCGCTTCTACTGGAAAGAAATGTTGGAATGCCTGCAGTCAGTACACCAGTACGATGTTGTCCACTCTGATTTAAAGCCAGCCAACTTTGTGCTTGTTCAAGGCCGCCTCAAGTTGATCGACTTTGGTATTGCCAATGCTATCCAGACCGATGAAACTGTCAATGTCCATCGCGAGACTCAGGTTGGCACCCCCAGCTACATGTCTCCTGAGTCATTGATGGATGCCAACAACCCTCGCGGGGGACGCATGCCTGGCCGTCCCAAACTTGTGAAGCTCGGCAAGCCTAGTGATGTTTGGTCCCTCGGCTGCATCCTCTACCAGATGGTTTACGGCCTCCCACCCTTTGGACACATCGCCAACCAGATGGCTCGATGCCAAGCCATCATCAACTGGGATCACACAATCGAGTTCAATAACCGAGGTGTGGGTGGTGTTGCTGTCCCCCCTTCACTTGTACGAACCATGAGGCGCTGTCTCAACAGAGATCATCACATGCGACCTACGTGCGAAGAATTGCTTCACGTCACGGACCCATTCTTGTATCCTGTCGAGTTCAACGAAAAGGCTCTTCCCATTGACGAGGACCTCCTCGGCAGGATTATCCAGAGTGTCGTCAGCAAATGTCGCGAAAGGATGCCCACCGAGGCCGAAAGCGCCAATGTCTTGCCGCAAGCGTACTGGATAAGCATACGAAAAGCCATGGCGAGCCGCACGTGAGGCTGTTTGACGAAACCGACCACATGCAAGCTGACTTGGAGAATTTGAACGATATACACCATGCTGTTGGACACAAAACCCGGATTGGATTGGTCTTTTATATATTTACCTTTTTCCGCCAATCGACAAAGAACTTGCACACCGTAGTCTGGCAGGCATAAATGCGCAGGTGTTTGGGAAGTTTCTCATCATTCTTGTCTTCCACTGTACCGTGTGTACTGTTATTTTTCTGGGATGAATGGTGTTGTCATCAAACGCTTACTTGATTTTCATGGCGTTTTTCTTTATAGCATGAGGCTAGCGTTTGAGCATGGAGATATCTTTTTCTGGAACGGCAAACTTGGTTTAGCGTCGTACATGACTTGCCATGAATCATCTCAATGGACAATTTTATTTGGTTTAGACTGAATAAGTGCGTGAATCGTGTTTCCTATTAATCATACATCCGGCTCAAAGCCGATATTGATACATGTTTGGGAAAGATTGCTCCGTTTGTTCCATTATGCAACGAAATATACCCCTTTCTCACGTGAAGACTCATCCATCTAACTGTTGAACGAACGCTTTCTCGTCCACGTCCACAACCACGACCACAAACCGATAGCATTGTCTTTCTTCTCAAATGCCTCGTCCGAATCCAATCTTGTCCTACTCCAGATCCTCGGGGTTCTTGATCTTGAGTTCAGAAATGCGCAAAATCGTATAACGATGCTTGCTCTTGGCCTGTCTCATTCTCCGCTGCCTCCTCTTCTTCTTGATCTTTATCCGCAGGGGCTCTGATTCGACCCCAAGGACCGTAGCTCGGCACTCGAACACGCGCTCGTCGATGTGTGGGGCCCCCTTCATGGTGTAGTCGCGGCTGCCGATGATGCTGGCTCGGTTCAGGCGCAGCACGTCGCCGGGCAGCACGCCCGGCATGCGGAAGGGGAGACGGACCTGGTCGCCTTCCTGGACGAGATAGGGGAACCCGTGGATGTGGACCGTCACGTAGTGACCCGGCTGGGCGACGAGGAGCGGCAACAAGTTCTTGACGGAATCCTGGACGGGCGCCGGCGGCGCCGAGGGGTGGCTCTTCTTGAAGGCCAGCGGCCGGACCTGGTCGTCGGTGGGGTTGGGGGCATTCTTCGCATTCGCAGGAGGCTGCTGGGCTGGCGAGATGATGGGGGTGGTGGTGGTGGTGGTGGTGGTGGTGGTGAAGGCGCGGCGGCGGCTGCAGACGGGCAGCAGGGCGAAACGGGCCGTTGACGTCGTGGGTGCCCGGAGCTCCGGGATGGAGCGGAAAAGTGCTCTGCGCATGGCGAGAACTGGCGACGGGCACCTCTCTTCGTTATTCTGGGTGATGAAGAGGGCGGCGCACTTTGTTCTTGTCTGGCGGAATCGAGGCGACTCGAAGCTAAAAAGCTTAAGGCGAGGTTCCTTTGCGGACAAGCGTTACGCCGATATCCGAACGCTTGGGGTGGTGTGGTGGGTGGGCCCGCCACCGCCGCCGCCAATCTTTTTTTTCTTGGGCGAAATTTCAACTTCAGATCCACACTTGCTCCCATATTGACGAGACAAAGTGCAGAGAGTTATTAAAGTCTCAGAACATAAGGGAAATACAGTCAATATGGTACGTTTCTCTTTCAAAGTTCTTGAGTCAGATTGATGGGAACACTATTCTGGACCGTAGGGAATGATATCTAACAATTTCCCCATAGCCGCAGAACGAGTACATGGACAGGTGGCGCAAGCTGCATGGTCGCCGCCTGGATCACGAAGAACGAACCCGCAAGAGAGCCGCTCGTGAGGGTCACAAGGCTTCACAAGATGCCCAGAACCTGCGCGGTCTACGGGCGAAACTGTACCAGCAGAAGCGCCACAAGGAGAAGATTCAGATGAAGAAGCAGATCAAGGCACACGAGGAGCGAAATGTCAAGACGGCCGACGAGAAGGAGCCTTCCACCCCCATGCCCTCGTATCTGCTCGACCGGACGAACCCTTCTTCCGCCAAGGCTCTCAGCAGTGCCATCAAGAACAAGCGAGCCGAGAAGGCGGCCAAGTTCGCCGTGCCCCTGCCCAAGGTCCGTGGTATCAGTGAAGAGGAAATGTTCAGCGTCGTCAAGACAGGCAAGAAGATTCAGAAGAAGGGCTGGAAGCGAATGGTCACCAAACCCACTTTTGTCGGACAGGACTTTACCCGACGAAACCCCAAGTACGAGCGCTTCATCCGCCCTATGGGTCTCCGATACAAGAAGGCCAATGTTACGCATCCCGAGCTCGGCGTCACTGTGCAGCTGCCCATCATCAGCGTCAAGAAGAACCCCCAGAACCCTCTGTATACGCAGCTGGGTGTCTTGACAAAGGGTACAGTTATTGAAGTCAACGTCAGTGAGTTGGGCTTGGTGACCGCTGGTGGAAAGGTCGTTTGGGGTCGGTATGCGCAGATTACCAACAATCCTGAGAACGAGGGCTGCATCAACAGCGTGCTGTTGGTGTAAAGAAGGGGAAAACGATGCGAGAGTTTGTTTGTCATTTGACTCTATAGTTTTTTTTTTTTTCGTCGCATGTAACGGCGTTGGCGGCGTTTTTTGGGGGGCCAAATCAGAGATGGCGGAGACATGTAAAAATGATGGTCTGCAGGGTGATGAACTGGCTTGTCGATGGGCGGCTTCGGTAGGAATATATAGTCAACGGGCCATTGAAGACAATGATTTGAACGGAGTTGGGAGCATTTGCATGATGCAAACTGGGAGCAAGCTATTCATCGAGCAAGTACGGACTATGTTTTACGAGTACAGCGTGTGATGATGTGGATGAGTGGAAACGGCATCTTACCGAAGCGACAACCTGGATAATGAGCGGACGTCGAGGCGCCAGCCTGGGCGGCCCGTTTGCTTCTGCAGGGTCCGGTCTAGCTCCGTCCAGCAGTGACTCCAGAGGCCAGCAGCGCGATTCAAGCAGCCTGGCGCAAGGCGGTGACGCTGATGAATTATTTTCTGCCCGACAAAACCTGCTGCCTTGTTCCTTGCCTTGCCTTGCGGTCTGCCATTGCAATAGACGCCGCCTCTTGTTCTGCAATCATTGTCGTCCTGCAGCACCTTCTCGTTGGAAGATAAAAGTCTCTCTGTACATAGTTGTCTCGGTCTCTCCGAGTCGGAAATTATTGTTCTCCACCCCGTGGGAGGTATTTACACAATGAGCGGCGACAAGATGGACATTGAGCTCGCCGAAGAGCGCATGAAGGCCCTTGCACACAGCGAGCAGCACTACTTCAAGAGGTATTTGATCCGGCTTTTTTTTTTTTTTTTTTTTTTTTGCAAAATAGTCCAATTGCTAACAAGTGAGTTATCAGTTATGACCACCATGGTACGATCCATCAATCCCTTGGGCTCTCATCCGTTCCTTTGTGTTCTGAGTCGCGAAAGTTGGACTGACCGTTTTCGCGCCGTGCGAGAAAAGGCATCCACGAGGAAATGCTGGTGAGATTTTGCTACCTACCCCCCCCCCCCCGGCGCCCAGGAAGACTGCTCTGTTGCAACGGCTTGCAGCTCGCAATCGTTCCTCGCTCCTCCCGTCATATGGGAATTATCACAATGAACAAATGACGAGTGCTGACGGGTTATGCTTTTTTTTTTTTTTTTTTGCGAAACTGAATAGAAAGATGAAGTTCGTACACGATCCTACATGAATGCCATTGTACAGAACAAGCACCTCTTCAAGGACAAGGTTGTTCTTGATGTCGGCTGTGGTACCGCCATTTTATCCATGTATGTTTTCTGTGGATGCACAGTCCCCAATCATCAAAACCCTTGCGGTCTGGCTTGTAACCACAAAGTGGAACCCCGTTTTTCAAAGCAATGCAATCGAGAAAAGAGAACGCTCACACACCTTGCAGGTTCGCCGCCAAAGCTGGCGCCAAGCACGTCGTTGGCGTTGACATGTCGTCCATTATCTTCAAGGCCCGTGAGATTGTCAAGATCAACGGCCTCTCGGACAAAATCACCCTGATCCAGGGCAAGATGGAGGAGATCGAGCTGCCTTTCCCCAAGGTGGACATCATCATCTCTGAGTGGATGGGGTACTTCCTCCTCTACGAGAGCATGTTGGACACAGTCCTGTACGCCCGTGATAAGTACCTCGAGAAGGATGGCTTGATCTTCCCCGACAAGGCTACCATTTTCTTTGCTGGTATCGAGGATGGCGACTACAAGGAAGAGAAGATCGGATGTAAGTCTTTTTGCGCCGTCTTTGTTCCCCTCGTTTCTCCTCTCTCTCTCCACCTCATTCGTTTCCCCAGACTTCAAAACCAAAGCCAGTATTACTCACATGTATCTCTTCCTCCAAATTTAGTCTGGGACAACGTCTACGGTTTCGACTACACGCCTCTCAAAGAGACTGCTCTTTCCGAGCCCCTCGTCGACACCGTGGACCTCAAGACGGTCGTTACGGACCCCACGCCCGTCCTCACTCTCGACCTCTATACCTGCACCGTCGCCGACCTCGCCTTCGCCACACCCTTCAAGCTCTCCGTCAAGCGCGACGACTTCATACACGCCCTCGTGTCCTGGTTCGACATTGACTTCACCGCATGCCACAAGCCCATCCGCTTCTCCACCGGGCCACACACCAAATACACCCACTGGAAGCAGACCGTCTTCTACCTCAAGGATGTCTTGACTGTCCAGAACGGCGAGGAAGTCTCCTGCAACGTACAGGTCAAGCCCAATTCCAAGAACCGCCGTGACTTGGACATTGACATCCAGTATGAGTTCCAGACCGATGATGCTACCAGATCTGCCTCCGGACAGGCCACGTACCGCATGTGTTGAAAAGGAAACACTAAACACGTAAATGAAAAAAAAAAATTTGACAATGAAAAAGACATGACGATATGAGACCTGTCACATTTCTCACGACAAGAACACAATGGTGTTAAAATCTGGAGAGAAAATTTTCGAGGTTCACATACCCGGTAGACCGTTGTAGCAGCAGATTAAACAGCAAAAGGCATTACTTGTTCTCCACGTCCAGGAAGCCATCCACTCCTGGTTATCACGTTTTTTTTAAAAAAAGACCACATAGCTAGGATAAAAAGATCTGTGACAAAAGGAGGATCTGGTTTCGTCAAAGAAAGCATCACTCATGTTGGAAGGATTCTGATGCCATCACGAAGGTTTGGCAAGGAACGGAACGGACGGGTAGGGTAGGGAAGGGGGCCGGGCGGCGTACGAGTAATCGTATATTCAATGGATATCAACTTGTTTCGCGGTGACTTGTCTTGCTGGGGGGTTCTACATCGGCCCCAGATACAACATATGACTTTTTTTTTTCCTCTTTCGAATCCTGTACGACCCTATTTGTGCCGATGAGAGCACAAATTGAATGGGATAGCAATGGCTTGGATCGAGATTATGCTACGTTTGCATCATCGATCCATCTACTTGTACTACGCCAGGGCTGATTATGGAGCAGGAATCGTCAAGAACAGTCGAGACAAAAAGACACATGCGGTTCCGTATCATCATCATCTGTTTTTTTTTTTTTTTTTTTGGTTCTTGTATCAAGTATGCTGCGACCAATTCGATCGTTTGTTTACTTTTCAGTCATGAGACATCATGTCGTCCCCGCACCATTTTTTTTTTCCCTTCATGGGCAGTCCCATCCAGTCAGCCCCATGCTTGTATATATTTTCGACCCTCATGTCCACTCAAATCAAGATTCGTCACAGGATGCATCATGTCATTCGTCGTCCCGTTTCAATCGTCAAAAGTCAGCGGACGTTCTACGATCCAAACTGCTTGACAATCTGTGCCACCTTGTTGGCAAGTTCATCTGCTTCAGAACGAGTGGCGGCTTCGGCGTACACTCGGCAGGCATTCTCGGTACCGCTGGCGCGGGCAAACGAGCGGGCCGTGGTATACTTTTGAACCACCTGGTCAATCTCATCCTGCGCACCGGGCGGGTGGCTGAGGCGTCGCTCCGCATCCGTGGCATGGAAGAGGTCCTTGTTGCCAACCTCGACTCGAACAAGGCGGTTGGGGAGATCGGTATAGGTCATAGCCCAGTCCTTCAAAGTCCAACCCTTGTGAGCCAGCACTACCTCCACCATCAGCATATCAGAGAATGCGTCTCCAACAGTCTGGTTGATCAGATCGCCAACCGCGGCAAGTGTGTCGAGGGCGTCCTTTTGCGCGGGTGATTGAGGCTGCTTCTCCCGGAAGATGCGCATAGCCTCTTGCGAGAAGACGACCGTTCCATGCCCGTTGGCCTCAAAGTAGACGCCGACATCGAATTGGCAGGCGGCATGGTGCAAGTGCTTCACGCCGGTAGGAGTGAATACAACAGGTAGCTGAAGATGCTTCTCAATGTAGTTGGTGCTTGCTCCGTTGGCGTAGGCAGTCTGGACAACGCCAATCCGTAAGTCGTCCTCCAGACCAGCAGAGCGAATCAAATCCCCAATGAAAGAAGCACAGAGTGAGGAGATTCGGTCACCGTCCAACATGAAGAATCCGGTTTCGGGATCGACCCAGTAGTAAATCAAGCGATCGGCATCACCGTCAAAGGAACAGCATCGCACCCCAGGAACGGGCTTGGGACTCTGAGGAGCTCGCTGTTTCGTTTTGACGTAATCGGCACCGCACTATGGCCACTCGTTAGCGACTTGATTCTGCGCAAGAAACAGGCACAGGTGGACGAGAGAGTCATCAAAATTTGTTACTGCTTACATCGAGATTGAGGACCTCGGGTCGGAGAACGTCGTCGTTGACAACCTTGACATCGAAACCGGTCACGTCCTTGGGGATGAACTTCAACATTTCCGAAAATTTGGGCCCGCCAACGCCATTTGCGCAATCGACAGTGAGCTGACCCTGAATCCTTCTTCCCTTAAGCGCACGCACAAAGGCATCGGCGAACTTTTCGTAATAGCCAGTCTCGCTGGGTTCGCCATAAGCCTTGGGCGTGCCCTCAGTATTGACGCATCGGGTGAGGTAGTGGAGCTGGGGAGTCGTCAAGATCTTGTAGTCGGTGTGTTCGGTTCCAGTGGCATCCAGGGCAGCAGCCAGGGCGGTAACAAGGCTATGGCCAGATGGACGAGTATCACGTCCGTATACGACGCGGCCGGGGTTGTTGATGTCGATCCTGAGCTGAGCAGCCAAGGCCCTGTAAGTGTCGAGGAGCTCTTGGTCGGTAGGACAGTTTACCAGCTGTGTAGCATACGCTTCCCATTCCTGTTCAAGCATCTCACCCATGGGATCGACAATCTTGACACCATTATCGGCAGCTGGGTTGTGACTGGCGGTGATCATGACACCAATGGCATTGCCATTGAGCTTGCGGCTGCGCAGACCAGCAAGCAAACCCACTCGAAACGAAACGCCGGTAAGTAGATCAGCCTTCATGCGGAAGCCTGCCGTGCCATATTTGTAGGAGCGGCCGGCAACGATGGGATATTTGGCCGACGCCTCGAGGATCTTTTTGTGATCCATGGTGCAGAGTATCTATTGAATCGGGTGTGGTGGGATATCTGGGCGACGGCGTATTAGTTGATGTTTTGCGATTAGATTATTTGAGAACAGCTGTCCGGCACCAAGTGGGAAAGAAGCTGGGCACTTGAACTGGAAGCGTGGGGAAACGAACTGTGGTTGCGGAACGATGCAAGCGATGAGCGATTTGGCGCGGTACATATGTACATACCTCGGGACAGAGACGTTGAGAGGAAGAGCTCGACGAAGCTGGCGGCGGATGACGGAGAACAGCAATGCGATGGCAACCGTCTTTTGTTACTGGGTCGTCGGTGGGGTCAACGTCGAATGGAGACTCGAGAGTGCCTGAACTAGATTATTTAGATGGGATTAGAACCCGCTGGATACCCGCACCAGACCACTGAAGAAGAACAAGACTGAAACGGACCCCAGGGCCCAGGGTCGCTGAGGGGAGCAGCAGGAGGGGAGCAGCAGGAGGGGAGCAGGAGGGGGGAGAGGGGAAGGGTCTCGTCTTTTCAATTTCCGGCAAAAGCTAATACGTACCTGCTTGCTTTTATTCTCAGCTGAGCCAAGGGGCGCCCGTTTGCGTTGCCTTATTAATTATTAGAACAAAAATTATACGAGCAGTCTGGTACTTGAGTTTTTCCCGCAAAATCAATCACGACAAGTGGAAGATGGAGTGCCCGAGTGCCAGGTTTAGGAGGGGAACGTGGAGGGCTATTTAAGGAGATTAATTTTGGCAGTACAGGGGGAGATCTTTTGGGACACGGCAGCCGCGCTTTATACGGCACTTTCACAGCCAGTACCCGAGTACCAAGCACTAACAAGCCCTTCAAAAACGGTGATGATATGCCAAACAGACTCGAGGGACAAGCAAGCACGAAGAAGTCGTCGTGGATGCCCAACAATGCCTGCGCGTGGCGATAGAGACGGAGGATCTGAGTGGCTGAGTGGTCCTCGACATGGACCCTGGCCACAGTTTATCGTACACAGGTACACAGTTGGTCCGTATTAAGTGAGCCGCCTGCGTCATCAGCGGCACTCGTTACCGACTCATCAGCCATCACTGCGAAAGAGCCGCCCTAAGCTTGCTGTGCTGCGAAAATGTTAGCGGTGCACGTGCTTTCGTGACGCCACGTGGAGGGAGGCCCTGCTTGTTCTGCCCATCAGAGACGCGGCAAACATCTCATCCACGCGCCTCGGCGCCAGCAAATGCTGCTCGTGAACCTGCTCTGACTTTGTTGCTCATTCCCATCAACTCCCTGCTCTTGGCCCTGGTGTCTCTCAATTTTGTATATGTACACATTGGTTTCTTTCTTTTCTTTTCTTTTCTTTTCTTTTCTTTTTTTTTTTGGGAAGGGAAGGGAACTTGTCACTTGAATGCGACATTGCTGAGGCCGCTGTGAGGGAATTTGGGTCTTCATAAACTCCCTTCTTCATCAACGGTGCTGTGTGCTGAGAAATTTTCTAGATGGCGACATACCATCGAGTTGTTGAATCTCGCTATCATGGCTGACGAACAATGCGCCAACCCGCAATTGCTTGCTTGGGTCAAAGAATGGCTGGACAACGCTCGGGAACGCAACACAAAAGGCGTCACCACTTATCGCAATGCCTATGAATCTCTCAAAGCCTGTCCCCTGGCTTTCCAGCACCCGTCCGAACTGCAACAACTCAAGGGTTTCGGCCCGAAGCTATGCGACCGTCTTACTGACAAGCTGAAGATGCATTGTCATGAGAACGGCCTTACCATGCCCGAGCACCCTCAAATGAGAAAAGCTGCTGAAAGAGCGCAGAGGGAGGAGGCGGAAGCCGCTCAGGATGGCCCAGCGACTAAGAAGCGCAAGACGAAGCAGCCTAAAGCATATGTACCCAGCTTTCGCTCTGGTGCGTATGCTCTGTTGATTGGTCTAGCCACACTTCCTGATGATGCTTCCGCGAGCATGACCAAAGCAGAGCTGATCGAGGTATCGCAACCGCACTGCGACTCTTCATTTACTGCCCCCAACGACCCGACAAAATTTTATACAGCCTGGAACTCCATGAAGACGTTGATTCAAAAGGAGCTTGTCTATGAGAGAGGTAGACCTTTGCGGCGCTATGCATTGACAGACGATGGGTGGGACGTTGCGAGGCGGATCAAGGAGACCCATCAGTGTGCTGCCGATATGAATGATGACAATGCCCAAACCGTGGAGACTGTCGAGCCTCAAGCGCACCAGCCGGCTGTGCAGCCTTTGACTGAGCGGTCCCATGCTCCTGCTTTGGTTGTGATCGACGAAAACACTGCATCGAACGAACATGTCACGACGGGCGAGGTCACAGCCAATGGGCTATTGCCCGAGTTTAATCCCATCAAGCTACCCCCAGGGTCATTTACTGTGCGCTTGGTTTTGGATGTCCGAGAGGTGAGGGCAAAGACGGATCGCGATTACATGCAAGACGAGCTCGCCAAGCAGAATGCCGCTCCAATCATGAGGAGTCTTGAAGTCGGTGATGCCCAGTGGGTTGCCAAGTTTCATGATTCCACATTGCTCCAACGATTGGGCGCTGAAGGCGACGAGGTTGTGTTGGACTGGATTGTTGAGCGCAAACGCCTGGATGACTTGATTGGAAGTATCAAAGACGGACGATTCCAGGAGCAAAAATTTCGTTTGAAGCGTTCCGGGGTTGAAAACGTCATCTACATCATTGAGGACATCTCTATTGACCCTCACACCTGGCAGAGATACGAGGAAGCCGTTTCTTCCGCCATCGCTTCCACCCAGGTCGTCAATGGGTATTTTGTGAAAAGAACAACCAAAATGGACGAGACTGTCAAGTATTTGTCTCGATTGACGGCGATGCTCAAGAGAAAGTATGAGACACAGACACTGCACGTCATCCCTTCAAAAGCGATCACGGCGCAAAACTATTTGCCCTTGCTAGAGCACTTGCGTCAAACCGAGCCATCTCAGAGATACTACGTTACGTATCCAGTGTTTTCCTCCCTGTCATCCAAGTCCGAACTCATGACATTGAGAGATGTTTTCTTGAAGATGTTGATGACGACGAGAGGTGTGACGGGGGAACGCGCACTTGAAATTCAAAAACGCTGGCGCACGCCTTACGGTTTTGTCAAAGCCTTTGAGGCGTGTGGGCCCGGCGAGCAAGGCAGGAAGCGTAAGCAAGAGCTCGTCTTCGGCCAACTTGGTCACTTGGTTGGAAGAAAGAAGATTAACAAGGCGTTGAGCCACAAGCTTGCCGAGATCTGGGGCGATGCATAAGTAACGCGGTATCCTCCGCATACCGGTACGGCGTAATCATAGGGCTTACATTCAATGTGGGGAGATGAGACGGTACCGTGATACCCGAGCTAATTTGCCATTATTATTTACAAATTTCAACATATCTCGGGTATCTTTCTGAAAACGACATGGGCCGACTATTACTTTTGTTGGCCAAGGATGCGTTGCACCATTTTCTCGAGCCAAGGGATAGACGCATCACCACTGTCTGCGCCCAGAATTCCAGCGAGCGACTTCTCAGCATATTTGGCCATCATATCAACCTCAATGTTCACGGTGTCTCCCTTCTTCTTTGATGCCAGAATAACTCGCTCCTGGGAGTAAGCAATCAGCATGATCTCCCACCACCCCTCCGTGTCGTTCACCTTTGTGACAGTCAAGCTCGTGCCATCAATGGCAATGAAACCCTTGAAGATGATGTACCGCAGCATATCCCTGTTCTTTGGCTGGAATCGAAAGGTCAAGGCATTTCCGTCCGGTGTCACGGACAGAATCTCGGCCGTTGTATCGACGTGGCCTTGGACAAAGTGGCCGCCCATGCGGGTGTCGGCCCTGACGGCACGCTCCAGGTTGACTCGGCTATCTTGGACGAGTGTACCGAGGTTGGTGATGCGCAAGGTCTCCGGGGCGACGCCGACTTTGAAGGTGTCGCTGGTGAAGGACGTCACGGTGAGGCAGCACCCATTTACGGCGATGGAGTCACCGTCGTGGCAGTCTTTGAGGAGGAGTGATGAGGGCGGGATGGTGAAGGTCATGGTGACGCCGCCGCTGGAGTCATTGTTATCCAGGTGGGAGATGACTGACAGCGTTAGGATATGTGGGAGATTTTAATTCAGTTGGGGTCGGTGAGTGAAGCGCAACACTTGCCTCCAAGGTCTTCAACGATGCCTGTGAACATGGTGGTGGTGGTGAATGTCCCGGGAGAAAGACGAGGAGGCGGTTTCGGTAAGCTGAGATGCAATGGAATGGATGACAATCAGAGTGTGAAGGCTATTCTCGTGGGAGAATGGCCAACCTCAGCGGGCAAAAATGATTTGTGCCAGAGTTTCGGTCGCTGCTCGATCCGGTAACCAACTCTTACCAACTCTTGTTGGCCGATGGCCGGCTCTATCCTACCCATCATGAACTGCCCCGCCAATTTCCAATTTGTGCTGGTCACTGCTGGAGGGGTGACCAACAAGTCGGCTATCGATAAGAGGCACCCGCCCAAAATTTTCTGCCTGGGCCAACCAGCTTCATGATGAGCTCCAGGCAGGAGGCTTTGAGTGCCGTGAGAACATTCTGTAATAACTGACGAACCACATCCTCGACCGTTGACTTTGTTTCCACGAGTATCACAGGTGATCGGCACATCACCTTCCTTCACAGCATTCACAGAGAATCTCAGCCGACGCAATGGCGCCCAGCCGGCCGGAGAACAAGAAACCGCAGACTCCTGCCTCTCTGCTCGTCGACGCAGAAACACAATTAGAGGTTGGCAACCTCGATGCCGCCATCGCGCTTGCCTCCAAGGGTCTTGAAGTCACTGGGAGCGGGGGGGATTTCGAGCTGCGCGCCCTCAACTTGCTTGGCACTCTCCTCGTCGAATCGGGAGAAATCGAACAAGGACGCACCTACTTCGAGCGAGCAGTGAAGCTGGACGAAGATGGCATGATGGACGAAAAAATCGGAGGCGGACCAGACAAGTTCCTTTTCCTAGCGCAGATGAGCGAAGAGGGCGGTCAAGACAGTGTCAACTGGTTCGAGAGAGGCGCGTCCACGCTAAGAAAACAGATACAAAATTTAACCGACCTACCTAGCCGGACGCCAGAGCAGCAGGCATCTCTGGATGAGAAGCAGCAGAAGCTTGGGGATGTGCTGTGCGCCGTCGCAGAAGTGTACATGACTGACTTGTCGTGGGAGGCTGACGCGGAGCAGCGATGCGAGACACTCGTCACGGAGGCTATGATGATTGCGCCCAACTCCTCTGAGACGTGGCAGGCAGTCGCCAACGTTCGCATCTCACAAGGCCGCGTTGACGAGGCCAAAACATCTCTCCAGAGAAGCCTGGATCTCTGGCAAGATCTGCCCCCCGCGCATCCCGATGTTCCTGCGTTTCCTACACGTGTCGGCCTTGCCCGATTGCTGCTGGAGACGGAAATGGAAGACGAGGCACTGAAAGTTTTGGAGCGCCTTGTATCTGATGATGACGAGAGTGTGGAAGCTTGGTATCTGGGCGGTTGGTGCTTGTACATGTCGGGCGAGAAGCAGAAAGACGGTCAAGCTCAGCAGAATGGAGACGGCAAGGAGGCGTGGAAATCCACCTGGTCTACGGCACGGAAGTGGCTGGCGCAGTGTCTCAAGTTGTATGCCATGCTGGACTACGAGGACGAGAGGCTGGGCGAGCATGCTGTCGAGTTGTTCCAGAGCATTAACAAAGAGCTAGGTGAGATACCTGAGGGGGAGGAGGACAACTGGGAGGCATCGGGCGACGAGTGGGGTGAGGAGGAAGACGAAGACGGGGATGATGATGATGAGGAAATGGAGGGCTGAGAGGCAGAGGACATTATTGAATGAACAGCTCTGAAGATGATTTGAAACGTGTTTTTCTTCGGCTTATGGCATTGACATGGCGTTTTGGGCAGGTTATGTAGAAGATGGACGGACATCCTCTGAATAGTCGCATGCTTTCAATGAAGATATATATATATATATATATATATGTGTGTGTGTGTGTGTGTGTGTGTGTGTGTGTGTGTGTGTGTTTTTCCGAAATTGATGCACTCAGTATGACGTGACCGCATTGTGTGATCTATGCTTTCGCTTCCGCGTTACCTTCACAGTATCTAGTCAGCCCCTAATAAAGAAGTTTGTAGTCCAATACATTCCAAACTCCAAACAAAATGCATGCCCTTTTCTCCGTCAGAACCTCCATCCATGTGGCCTCGTCCGATATCTTGCCCTCTCAAGCAGCTTCTACAGCAAGCTTGTCCACACCCTCGGTCAGTACATCATCAACCTCCTCATCAACCTCTTCATCCACATTACCAGCCAACCCCCTCTGCCATAATTGTCTCCCCGTTAACTTGACCGGTTCCTTGATCTTCGCCTTTTTCAACTCGGCCAATCTGTCTTCCTCCTCCTTCCTCTCCATTTCCTCCATCTCCCTGACGAATCCTTCCCGCCACTTCAAGAAAGTCTCGGGCGTAACTTGTGTGCCGTGGAATTTCTTGTTTTCCTCCCTCTCCGCAGCCAGTGAGGCTTCTTCCTGAGCCTTGGTGACGATGTCCTTGCGGTCCTGGATCATTTGCTCGGCTGCTTCTTTGATCGTCGACACGATGGCGAATATCATGGCCATGCCGAGGTTCTCCTGGATGATCTCCTGCACGCCGGAAAGGAGTCGTTCCCTGTCATCGCTGATATTGAAGTGTTCGTGCGACGGGGCGTTGGGCGCACCGAGGAGGTCTAGATGGGGAGCTACGTCGGGGTACGTGTCTGGGTAGCGGACTTGGAGGAGGAAATGCGGCGCCGTGTCTTCTTCTTCATCTGGTATGTCTAGTTTTATTGATACTTGGAATTCGGTTTCTGATAGATCTGTTGGGGTTTGTGACTTGTCGTTAGTAATATGCTTGGGAGTCAAATTTTCGAGGTACGATGCTTGGGGGGGTGGAACTACCTGTGATTTCTTCGGGGAAAATGGACTCGAGAACCTCGCGCTCCTCAACTTGTTCTTCGCGACCCATGGCGACTGGGTGTACGGGAAACTCACTGGGATCCCAGATTCGAAGGCTGTGATAAAGCTAGAGACTTCTTCATGAGCCAAGTTCGCCGTGTGTAATCCGTACGGAGTACATACACACAGAGATGGGTGGGGGTTCTGGACGCTCCATAGCCCGCGAGGGTCGCACTCGCTGGTATCACATGACACAGAGGAATTCGGGAATTGTTTCATTATTTGTCGTGGACTGAGACAATAGTAACAATTTGCACAAAATAATCATCTCTGGAGAGTATGTACCAAATCTATGAGGCCAATTACGCGGCCCTCAGACGTAGTACATACTCTTTTCCAGTTCATCAATCATATGCACCTTCAAGCCGGTATTTCATAGTGCATTGCGAAGTGTGTCGTCAGGAAGTGGGGCAACCTCCAGGCTCAGATTATGGAGGGACATCCCTGTCCACACTAACAAGGCGGGTCTCGTTTAGGCTTAACGCGGTGCTCACCGCTCGGCAGTTTCTAAAAAAAATTGGGAAATCGACTACAGGCGACAGGGACAAGAGAATTTGTAAGGATTGTGCTTCTCATCACGACAGATTTTTGACCCAAATAAGTCTCCTGCCACTTTCTTAAAAATGGCTGCCAAACCTGTTGCCGCCTGCAACAAGAGGAAAGCCACCCCCAGCAGCAAAGGAAGGTCCGATTCGAAGAAGGCTCGCCTGGATGAGATCAAAGCTCAGAAGACATCGGCTTCGCGCGACGATGTTTCTGATTCGGACTCGGACGATGGTGGAGTACAATTGAATGACGAAAAGGATGCGAAGGTTTCCAAGAAGGAGGATTCTGGTGCCAATGCCAACACTTTCGATCGCGGTTAGTGATGTAGAGAACAATTTTTCTGCCGCCAGATACTAATAGAACCTCTCTAGCTGGTATGACCTCAAGAGAGTCCCACGCGAAACAGAAACAACTGGCATTGGAGCGAAAAGCTGCCAAACCCCTGGCCGACGAGGTTCAGCGCACCAAGAAAATCTGGGAGAGATTGAGAAGAAAGTCTCATGTGCCCAAGGAGGAACGACAGCAATTGGTTGAGGAGCTCTTTGGCATTATCACCGGCCGCTGCAAGGAGTTTGTCCTCAAGCACGACGCCGTTCGAGCCGTTCAGACAGCCATCAAGTATGCCACGCCCGATCAAAGAAAGCAGATTGCTCGAGAACTCGAGGGAACCTATGCACAACTCGCCGAGAGCAAGTATGCCAAGTTCTTGGTAGGGAAACTACTCGTGCACAACGACGACGAGATTCGAGATTTGGTGATTCCCAACTTTTATGGCAAGGTTCGCAAGCTCATCAACCACTCCGAGGCTTCATGGATTCTCGACGATATCTACCGCACAGTTGCCACAAAGGAGCACAAGGCTGTGCTTCTTAGGGAATGGTACGGGCCGGAATTTAGTATCAAAGAATTGACAAAGGACGCCAAGCCAACCGCGGATTTGAAGGAAATCATAACCGCCGAACCCAGCAAGCGGGGTCCCATCATGAAGACCTTGTTGGATATGATCAACTCCCTTGTGCAGAAACGCATGACGGGTTTCACCATGCTGCATGATGCCATGTTGCAATATTTTGTCAACACGCAAACCGGAAGCGAAGAGTTCAATGAGTTTATCGAGATGATAAAGGGAGACGAGGGTGGTGATTTACTGAAGAACATGGCATTCACAAAGTCCGGTGCCAGGCTCTCATGCTTACTGCTGGCATACGGGTCTGCCAAGGACAGAAAACAATATCTCAAGGTATACAAGGATACCTTGGTTCTTATGTCCGGTGATGTATACGCTCATACAGTCATTCTGACGGCCTACGATGTCATTGACGACACCAAACTCACAGCCAAGTCCGTCTTCCCCGAGCTTGTCGGCGAGAACGCGGACGAGACTACACAAAATATCGTTGGTGCTGCCAACAACCCCAACGCCAGAACCACATTCTTGTATCTTTTCGAGGGGCTTTCCAAGTCTCTGTTCCCTGCTAGCCATTCGTTTGATCTCGAGACTTTGAAAGAAGTACACGAAATTCGCCAGACGACAAGTAAGAAGGATGCGGATATACGCCAACAGGAACTGGCCGCTTCTCTTTCACCGTACCTGATACCAGCCATCGAGCAGGGTGCTCTCGATTTGACGTCTTCTGCTTTTGGATGTCAATTCATCACCGACGTTCTCTTGTCATCGACCAGCCACGACAAGACCGCAGCGCTGGAAGCGATTGCCCGAGCTGCGGCCGGAGATCCCAAGGAAGAACCCGCAGAGGATGCAATGGCACGACCTCACATCTCAGCTACCTCGTTCGGCGGCCGCATACTGAAATCCCTGATCCAGGGCGGTAGATTTGACAAAGCCGCCGGCAAAATCATTCCCACCGATCCCCCTCTCAACTTTGCCGATATCCTGTATCCAGTCATCAAGGACTACGTCATTGACTGGGCTACAGGTCCGAGCTCCTTCGTAGTTGTTGGCTTGACTGAGTCAACCGATTTCAGCAAATCTGACGAGCTAAAGAAGACTCTTCAAAAGAACAAGAAACTCTTGGAAAAGGCTGCCACCGAGATGACTCCAGAACAAGAAGCTGCCAAGGTGGCTCAAGAGGAAAAGAAGGCTGACAAGGGTGGAAAGAAGGGAAAGAAGAAGTTTGAGGCGCCTGTTGGAAATGCTGGTAGCAAGCTGCTGCTGGAGAATTTGTGAGATAAAATTGCTTGGCTTAGGAGAGTCTCGGTGTACATTGTCTATATTTCATCCAAAAGCTGTAGGCATTTCTTTTGACGAGCACCATGTGGTTGCTGTGGGTCAGGCATTCGTTTATTAAATGGACGAGCTGGCGTTCATAGACATGGGCATTTTTTTTAAGTACCATTCGGCGCGAAATTCGAGCCTTTGTACAGACATCGAGCAATCCCAAAACATGACGCTATGTTGAGTGAGTGGGTGAGTGGGTGAGTGAGTGAGTGAGTGAGTGAGTGAGTGAGTGAGTGAGTGAGTGAGTGCTCTTGAATGGCCATGCACAGCGAGCGGACACGACATTGGCCGTTTCACATGTTTTGCACGTAAAACCCAGCGTCACACCATCCTCGACTCGGTGTTTGTTTGCTCATCGTCAACGCAGGGAGATGGGCGAAGAGCCCACTGCTTGGGCGGAAGGGGGACGCGGGAATAGGGGGGCGGAACAAGATCAACTGATCTTCACTGCAATGAAATGAAACGAGATGGCTTACTCGGGCTTACTCGATCGTATCTTCCTGATCTGCCAGCGTGGTCCAAGCAAGTACATGCAAGCATTGTCATCGCCAGCCCGCCCTCATGTTGTAGACAGACACGAAAACCCGAAACGCTTCGCAAGAGTCCAAGCAATGAAAGACTCGCTTTGGCGAGTGCGCAACTTGTAGAAGCTGAGATTGCAAGAGGCTGGGTCGTGGCAGGTGTCATCTTGTCCCACCAGACAGACGGTCTGCCCGTCCACCTGTAGCCAGCCGTCGAGCAACTTGTTTCTGCCACGTACCGTGGTGGTCTTCCAACCTTCTACCACCTCCTCGCATCAATGCTCACTGCTTCTTACAATCCCTGGACTGAGATTGACCCTGACCATGGACGGTTCCTGGGATGCGTGGATGTAGCATGGTTTAAGCACACATTCACTGGTCTCCTCGTAGTTAGTCACCATCAGGCCATCAGGTGAGGCAACAACCAATATCGACGACGGCCTTGTTTTTTTTTTTCTCATCCAGTCCTTTCTATCTATTGTTTCTCGAGTCCTTCATCGTCGGCTCGAATGAGAAGACTTGGGCTCCAGTCTGACGGAACAATAGCAAGTCATAATGCCGGGAGCATACACATGTCCCCAAGGCTACCAATACTATTCCTGCCACGGCAATGATTTCAAAGGGTGCTGCTCGGTGAATCCCTGCTCATTACCCGAATGCCCCCCTTCTTTTTTGCCCGAGCGAAGTCAGGAAGATTCGACAATGAGCTCAGATACGGAGCCTCCGACGACAACGACTCCGACTCCGACTCCGACTCCGACTCCGACTCCGACCAAGACCGACTCTGGTGTCACGCATACTGTTCCCAATAACTCGGTCGTTACGGTGACAAAACATACGGTCATATTCTCAGAGGCACCTCCATCAACTGAGTCGTCTACTGAGGGCACCACCACATCCGAGGCGCCTGCATCGACAGCCCCGTGCACGACGTGTACTTTGCCGCCGACTACCACAACTGTGCCGTCCACAGCCAGCCCAGGTGGAGGATTTCCATCAGGAGCTGTAGCTGGGGCAGCTACTGGAGGAGCGGTCATTCTCATAATTGTTTTGATTTTGGTGTTCGTTTCGAAACACAGGAAGAAGCATCGAGTGGGCTGTGATGCGAGTGAGACGGAGACGCTGGGGGGCGATTCGCGTGTAAATGGCTGTGAGAAATCAAGCCATTCTAACGCCGCGCACACGCGTCCAAACAGCGATCCGTTTGCTCCGTTCGGGGGTAAGTGAAGCTTTTTTTTTTTTTTTTCCCTCCTCAAAGACGTATTTCTACTTTAGTCAGGTCCCCCAAGTACAAGAACAGCGGGAAACGGTTTGAATTGAAGCTGACTGTTTGCTTGTAGGTCGAGTTGATCTGTCAGAAGAGCCCCCTCGCCCACCAAGCGGGACGTTCGAAATGGACGGGGCAGGAATAACTGCTGTTGAACTGCCAGCAATTAGCATATCCGAGGCTCCAGATACTGCTAGGGCAGCATCATCTGAGGAGAATTCTCCCGTGGTCACAGCTGCTACTGATCCTGCTGCAACTCTTGCCTCGCCCACAGGTCCGCAGAGAAAGATCACGTACGTCAATCAATGGAACCAATACAGGGCAATGGCGGCTGGTGATTACATGGACAGATGAGGAGCTGGGGCTTGGACAAGAGGCTTGCCGGGCAGGCGATTTTCAACGAGAGATAACTATTGAGTGTAAGAGTCACAGATGACAGTATACGTGCGTGAGGGTCAAATATCTTGTACCATTGATTAGACTCATTAGAGCAGAGCAGTGCGAATGGCGGTGATCAGTCAGCCATTTACACGATATAGCGACGAGTAAGATGGCCAGATTATTTGTAGGTCATTCAGTGATTGATTCCCCAGTGAGGAACAGGAAGCCACTTATTCGTTTACCGTATGCAATGCAATGAAATTCAAGCAATGAAATTAGCGAGAACGCCATGCAACTGATGAATGCCTCGTTGCTACTTCACATGCACTGCCCCGCACTTGTGGCACATTGTGTGTTTTCCAAACGGTGCACTCTGTATGGCTCCTCTTCTCTTTTTTTCTTTGCATCATACATTCGCATTGCAAGGAAGATGCCCTTGGGAATTCCCTCTACACACCCACACCAAGACTTTGCTCCGAATTCCGCCACCCACCATGAACATGGCACTCTGGCCGATGGCGTTTCTCGTGGTAAGAGCTGCGCATGATGATGTTCCAATCCGTACCTGACCTTTGACCTTGTTCCAGGTGACCCTTTTGTTCATAGGAGTAGCAATGTTCGTGGGTTTCCTTGGTCCTCTTGTTGTTGAGCTGGTTGCTGATTCGAAGGCGTTAGCTACGAGCATGTCATCTCGACCAGCCTTTCCCTCCCGATCTCGCCGTACATGACCATACCCACCATACTCCTGCCGGTCTTGGCACTGACGAACGCATTCGTGTACCTGAGATTCGGCAAATCTCGCAAACGTCATGACGCGCTCCTGGCACGAGCTCTGCAAGTTGTCCAGGCCCTCTGCACGACCGTCCTGGCGACGCTGCTCTTCTCCAACATTGTCCCCTCGGCTGTCCGTGACTGCCTCTTGTCGACTATCTGGCAGCGACTCTTTAGCATTCATGATGCGGAAGCCATTCGGCGGATCCAGGATACCTTCAACTGCTGCGGGTTCAACACGGTACGGGACAGGGCATGGCCGTTCGCCGACCACCAGTCTGCTCGTCGGTGTGCCGAAACGTACGGACGACAGGTCTCCTGCGCTCAGCCGTGGCTCAGAGCACTGCAGCAGAGTTCTGGTCTTGATTTCGGAATTGTGCTGGCGGTGGGGCTCTTCCAGGTACGTCTTGTTCGACGTTGTCATTGCCTTGGACTTGAATGTCTGGCTCATTCACAGCGGCCGTGTAGATTGCAACGTTGTTCCTCCTCAGCGGATCCATGGCTTTGGACAACGAAGGTCGGGTGCGACCGAGGGGAATGATTCATTACGGAAGCATTGACGGCATTGACGGCCCTGAGACGGCAAGACTTCTTCCAGGTGTTGTTGGGGATGCAGGGGATGGACCTGGCGAGGACGGGGAAGATACTCGACCGGATGTTGAACGGGAAAGCAGTCCTGCTACCGATGACTCGAGCCGCGTCCGAGTCCGGGGGAGTGTGCCGACTCAGGATAATAATCCCTGGCAGTAGACTGTGTGTGGGCTTGGAGGATGACATACTTGTGAAGTGTTGGGGGTGGACGTCACCGGGTGTTGCCAAGGTCGCGCTAGTCGCGCTAGTTTGGCGCATGTACAGCCTGTCACTGTATTAGCAACACTCGTGGATTGAAAAGGATTGAAAGTCGATGCAGCAATTCGACACCCTTCTGGCTTCGTCACCCTAGATAGAGCTCCGCCGTCTCCGGGTGAGAGAGCATGTCTGACTGACGCCTTTTTCTTCTACCTCTGGTTGACAGTGGGCAGTTCGACCTTCTCCTCATCCGGATCATCCGGAGGGTATAAAGAGGGTATTATGGCTCACCCCGTTGCGGATAAGGCGGGACAGGAGGGAAGTGGAGAGAGCGCCTTCATACTTGGAGCTTCCGAGGCGCATGAGGCTTTCTAACTGGACAACATGGACCGGATTAGGAGCGACGCAAAACTGGGGATTGCGTTTCCAACTTCTCCAGCCGTGTGTATATGAGGGCGTGCCTAGCAAGAGGTTTCTTTTTTTTTTTTTTTTTTTTTTTTTCCTTCTTCTTTTTTGTGGCTCTTCAGATACAAAACCACGACCACGACCATAGAAACATACTTGGTTTCGCATATATAGTGCAATTGTTCAGAGACGCGCCGCAATGGGATTAGATTTCACCGTCTTCAAGGGTTCGAAAACCGGCGCCATCGTCGAGGCCCGAGGTCATCGCGATCCAGGTCCGACAGAGGTCCTCGTCGAAATCACACACTGTGGTGTCTGCGGCACAGACGAGCACTTTCGTGACAAGGAGCAAGGACTGGGCCACGAAGGCATCGGAACCATTGCCGAGCTCGGCTCTGAAGTCGAGCGAGTGTCTGACTTCAAGGTCGGTGATCGTGTGGGATTGGGATATTTCACCAAGTTCTGCGGGTTTTGCAAATCGTGCGTGAACGGTATGAATGGCTTCCTTTTCCTTCATCCCGTTCAAGTTCCCCCACCCATCCATCACTCCGCATAATTTGCAGCCAAAACTAACTCCCCCCCCCCCCGGCCCCCAGGCCACCAAAATAACTGCTCCAACGCCAAATACTTTGGAACCTCCAACCAAGATCAAGGGTGTTTCGGCACCGCCGTGGCATCGGACATCTCGGCGCTGTACAAGATCCCCGACGGGATTTCGTCCGAGGACGCTGGCCCGCTCATGTGCGCAGGCGCCACCGTCTGGAGTCCATTGCGTACTTCTGGCGTGCGTCCCGGTGATCGCGTGGGCATCATCGGTGTAGGTGGTTTGGGTCACTTGGCTATCCAGTTTGCCTCCAAAATGGGCATGGATGCCGTCGTCTTTTCCACCACGGCGGCCAAGAAGCAGGAGGCGCTTGGTTTCGGGGCCACGGAGTTCTATACCGCCGCCGACTTGGAGAAGCCTGGGAACATCGAGCCGGTTGACATTCTGATGATTACGTCGAGTGTGATGCCTGACTTGTCGACGTGAGTACCTCCCTTTCTTGTCGTTTCTTATTCTTCTTTTGGCGCGTCATGTAGGCATGGAGAGAGGCAGCGCTGACATATGTTTCCACCGCAGATATTACCCCGTCCTCGCGAAGAGGGCCAAAGTCTACCCACTCACCGTCTCTTTCGAGCCTCTCAAGCTATCCGTCGTGGCACTGCTCGGGGGCTGTTTTCAGATCATCGGCTCGATAGTCGCTTCTGTCGGTAGCCATCAGGCTATGCTGGAGTTCGCTGCCAAACACAAAGTCAAGCCTCAGATCGAAAAGTTCCCCTTGACTCAAGCCGGAGTGACTGACGCGATGGACAAGCTGAAGGATGGCAAGATGAGATATCGCGCTGTTTTGGTTGCTCCGTGAAGCGTGAGGTAGCACATTTGATTGATGTCTTCTCTTATTATTTTTGCAGTCGCCAGGGTCAGATGAACTGGGATGTGTCGAGGATCAAGTGCCGATGATCGGCCACGCGGCTTCTCGCCTCATATATCCGTAGACGATTAAGATTAGTGATTATACACATCGCAACCAGCTCTGTTCGTCTTGCCTTGACAATTAATTCCGAGGAGAATTGACGGCACATTCTGCATGTCACATCACTACTGTCTCCTTGGTTCGAGTCCTCAATTAACATGGTATTCTACCACCCGCGTACTCGAAAAAAATCGATTCCTCACCCCTTGATTTTTGCGGGACGAGAGAAACAAGAATAAGAAATTGTACAATCTCACCATACGCCAGGAATGCCAAGTATAAACTCCTCAAACTCGGGTTTGGACTTCCAAGTTGCCGAAGAAGTTTCGTCCCCCCCCCCCAATATATATATATAATTCACATCCAGTCTTGTGCTCCAAGTCTGGTCCCCGAAGCCAGTGCTCCTCGTAGTGAAGAAGAAGAAGAAGAAGAAAAAAACCCAGCAACATGTTATCGGTTTTGCAACTTCGAAATCTCATCCAGCAAGTCTTGTAGGTCCTCGTCCTTGATCTTGTCGGTGAGCGAAGGGATCAGCGTCTTCGCCTCGTCGGCATCGTTGCAACATAGAGATCCTGAGGAATGTGCAGCATGAGTAGCTTGAACGGGACGGGGACAGCGGACATGCCCGACTCGCTTTTTTTTTTTTTTTTTTTTTTTTTTTTCAAAACGGGCATCGCGGCATTGTAGCATACCTAACTGTGCTCTTTCAAACTTGGCCAGGTCCTTGTGCGCGCTGAGCAATCGTTCCACGGCTTCGACATTCTCTTTTTGCGTGAACCGGGAGAAATGATCTAGGTAGTTGAGCGTCTGGTTCAACATCCTGGAAAGGCGAAACCGCTTCCTTGTCAGCAACTCGGTTTTCGACAAGACACACTCTCGGGCTACTCCTTTCGTCACGGATATACATGGGATCACGTGCTGCTGAAGGTAAGGTGGGAAATTTTTGGGGCAACAAACTCGGTCTCGTTGACGTTCTTGCGATCATTTCGACGCTTCGCGACCAGGGCGTTCAGGACAAGCGACGCCTCCGACAGAGTGAGCGTATCGACGTTTTGGAATTCGCCAAGGTTCAGGTTCGCCGTGGCCTCTTCGTTGCCGGGGGGCGCGGGCTTGGGACGCGAGGCTTGCTGGTTCGACATGTTGGAAAACCTTTTGTTTGTCCGACGACAACGTGCGCGCGCCTCTCGGTGGTGGCCTGGTGAGAGTCGCCGCTGGCGTCGCAACTGAAGCTGGGTACGGCCTGCGGGTCGCTGGGGGGGGGAGCAGACCAAGTGTCTCTCCCAGGCGTGTTCAACTTACTACCGCTGGATCGAGAACAACTCGGAGAGCTGGTGGACGGGTTGGAGCTCTGGTGGGTGCTGGCGCGACGGAGGGACAAAAAAACGAACCGGCCGTGATTTGGAAGCAAGGCCAAAAAAAAAAAGCATGGATTGGTTGGTTGTTGGGGTGTGTTGCTCCAGCGGTGTGGGGGGCTTGCGGACTCATCAGTGCAGCCGTGTTGGTGTGTGGCAGTTTTGAGTTGAGCTGACTTGTTTGATGGGCATTCAACTTCAACTTCTTGATCACAGGCCCCCCCCCCCCTTTTGCAACTGTACAGAATGCGAGACAAGCCTATAATTCTGCATCCCATTCCCTCGACACACCGTAGCCAACTCTTCCTCTCTTCGAAAAAAGGACAATCATCGCAGACGCTAGCCAGCGACGGCCACAGGGGTTTCATGTTCATGGGTTGTGCCTCGGCGGACCGATGAGCCTCAACAAGGCCCCCAGCGAATTCTTCATTATCGACAGCACACCGGCCCAACTGAGCCACTGCACAAAATGCAAGTTTCCGTCCGACCAGAGAAAGAGAATGTCCCCCATATCTAATCTGACCATGTCGCCCAGGACCGTCTTCGCCGTCATCATCATCAACAAGGCCGGTGGCTTAGTCTACAACAAGACGTTCCACGATGGCGGCCTCAACAAGATCAGCACGAACGACTACCTCGTCCTCGCTGGTACTTTTCACGGGTACGTTGGGAAATCGCAACCAAGCCGGCTCGGACTCCTCCGCACCTCCTACCCATGAAGTCCATGAAGTCCATGAAATCCATGACATCCATGAAATCCTTGATGCCAGCCTCTTTGCTCACGAATCCTCCCATTCTCCAGCGTCCACGCCATCACGTCAAGACTCAATCCCATAAAGCCCGTGGCTCCCCCTCCTGGCGCCAACGGCATATCAAACCGGGCAGAACCCTCCTCGGGGCTGGAAGTGCTCGAGACGGAGAATTTCCGCTTGCAATGCTTCAATACCATGACGGGCACCAAGTTCCTGCTTTTTACGGATTCTACGCAGGCGAATGTGGATGTCACAATTAGGAGGATATACGACCTCTACTCCGACTATGTTATGAAGAATCCTTTTTATTCTCTAGAGATGCCTATACGGTGTGAAATTTTTGACCGCAAGTTACTATCATATATCAGAGAGATCAACAACCGTTAATAGATGACTTCATTGCTACATCACATTCATCACGTTGCATGCATGTCGCGACATCCAGATTGTTGGTGTTTTCTTGTATCGTCTCTTTTACAATGACATGTAATATCACCGAGGCGCCCATCAAGATGAGCCTGTATGTCTGCTCTAGTCCCATTGGATTCGTCTGTTATACAGCTTCTTTTAGAAGCTAGCTCCGCAAAGGGAAATACATGTTTTTTACCCTTACGA
This sequence comes from Epichloe festucae Fl1, assembly GCA_003814445.1. NCBI lineage: Eukaryota > Fungi > Ascomycota > Sordariomycetes > Hypocreales > Clavicipitaceae > Epichloe > Epichloe festucae. The sequence goes on along the minus strand of CP031387.1, from coordinate 2,035,164 downwards.
TGTGTCCATTTTGTCGCCGCCATCCTTCTTGCCTCCGCTTCCAGAGGGACCCGACTCGTCTTCTTCCTTGACACCGCCAAGTGACTCTTTCTTGGCAGCCTCTTCTTCTTCCCGCGCTCTTTTCTCCTGCCTGGCCTTCTCCTCCTCCATACTCATGCGTAGAGCCAGCGCAAGTTCCGGTTCCATGGCCGGGTCGAATCCGAATTCGAACTCGTCGTTGCCGCCGCTCATGCCGCCGGTTCCACCAGATGACGGCCCACCCTCGCCCAGAAGAATAGGTGTAGATATTAGCTGGTCACTGAGCAACTTACTGCTCGGCGGGATGACTACCAAATGCGAACCTTCGTTACCCTTGACAGCGTCATTGAACGCCTGCAGCTTCTTTTGCGTGTCATCGTCATCGAGATCCCCAAACAGGATGAAGTCTACGGAGATGTTTCCTTTCTTCATCCTCTTGGCCAATTGCGTCAACTCCTTTTCGTTTTCCTCGATCGGCGAGCAGACGAAAACTATTATTCGTTGTCGCTGGGATCGGTTCTGTCGGTGTTTGAGAGCAAGCTGTTTTTTTTCCCCCGTGTCAGAGTCGACATATCAAAATCTAGGCATTTCAAACTCACAGCAGCAACTTGAATGCCCGTCTTGAGGTGAGATGAGCCACCGATCTTCTTCTTTGTCCTGTGCAGGCCCTCTAGGATCTTGCCTTGCTCTGTGGTGAGGGTCACGAGCACTTCGGGGCCCTTGCCTCCCAAACTCATCAAACCAACCGACGACTCTGGGTTCCCTTGGGTAATACTCTGAAAGAGAACACTGACGGCGTCTACTTGTGCATCGAACCGTGTTGGCTGGTAGTCTCCATTTCTGCTGCTCTCGCTGTTGTCCACAACAACCATGACCGCCTCGAGAACCATTTCTGCGATTTTGTCGTAAAGAAAATGCGAGGAAGTAGTGGGGTATCAGGGAGGAGTCACGATTCAATAGGATGAGAAAGAAAGGAGATGTTGCGCTTCGTGGCGAAAGCAGAGGAATATCGTGGTTGATGCAGAGGCGAGGCGGCTTGCAAGCTTGATGGATGAGCTACGGGTCACCAGAGAGAAGACGTAAGGCGAGTTCAGCCTGCCACTGCGGTCTGCGGCTGGGAGGGCACTCTGTAGGTACTGCTACTTCGCACTGGCCGAGCATGGATACTGTGCCAAATGTATAGAGACCCCCCGAGCTCTAGTTTTCTGCAAGCCCGCTGTCGTGGCCGCTGACATAAGCAGCCCTTCCAACCCCAACCCCGTTCGTTTGTTTACTTCCGCATCCACTTGACCATTCGGAGCGCGCCAGAAGCTCAAGGTGCCCACCCCAGACATCACCACCCCGGCACAGATTGATCTAGCAACAAACTTACACAACCACAACAGCGCGCAGAGAGTCATCTGACCGCACGCCGACTCAAACATGGCTCCCACCAAATCGAAGAGGAAGGTCTCGGACCAGACGACTGCTGCCGTGAACAGACAAGACACCAAAGTTTCAATCAAGAGCCCATCAACGCCGACCGCCAGAAGTCCAATCAAGAAACGCAAGATGGGGCTGAGTGCTCAACAGAAGCAGGCTTTGATCGACAATCTTCAACTAGAAGGTATGAAACTGCATGCTGCGTCTTTGACTGCTACTGTACTCACCCTGCACCAAGTCACCGAACGCGCCAGGCGTCTCCGAGCGCAGTATCAGCTTCAGGCACAGGGCCTCAGATCACGAATCGAAATCAGAATTAACAGGATACCCATGTCCCTGCGGAAACTCAAGATTGGCCATCTCCTCGACAAACACGCCGAACAGGAGCAAAGTCGGGATGTGTCCAATCCTCCCCCGGTTCCTGCCAAAGACACGCCTCGATCTAGCCCACAAAGGAGCCTGCCTGCTCGTGCACAGGCAGTAGGTCGTGGCTACAAGCGAATGAGGTAAGTCGAGAAACGAACTCCATACTGCCAGGCAACCTCTAGGACTCTGACAATTGTGTCAGCAACGAAATTTCTGGCGACAAGGAGAATGAGGTTGAGAATGTTGAAGGCACCAAGAAGCGCGTGCGCGTCCCTCAAGCAGACACTGGGCGTGTCAGACCGAATCAGGTTCTCTCACCAACGTCTTCAAACTCTCGTCTTGCAAATCGTGAACGACCCGCGTCACCGACAAAGTCATACATTGCGCGGCCTGGTTCTCCGCTGAAGGCTACAGGAACCTCGCGCTCTGCCGCCGCCACAAATGTTTTGTCCAACATGGTGGAAAAGGCCAAGGCTACCCGCGCCAGAGGGACGAGAAAGGTCACGACCACTTCGGAAACAAGTTCTACGTCGACTGGAACGACCGCAGCCTCGAGAGTCCGGCGCAACGGTGCTGCGACAACTGCCAAAGCTCCTGCGTCTCGCCCAGCAACTCGCGCCGGTCGCCGTCCTAGAAACACGAGCGAGACTAGTGAGGCTAGTGCTGGCACAGTGGTGAGGAAGGCGAGTGCTGCTCCGAAGGCAGGTCCGACTACCAAGTCTACCATGATGCGGGCGATCCGGAAAGGTGTGGCTGGAGGGACGAAGAGAGCAGCAGCAGCCGCAGCGACCAAGTCTACTGCAACTCCGGCCACAACAACTGCCAGTGGTCGAGTGTTGAGGAAAAGAGGCTAGTCTCTGCGAGCAGCAATAATGAATTTGAATGATTTGACTGTTTTTACTGGGCGTTTGGTGGGATCAAAACATCACGAATTAGGATAGGACTAGACATAGTGTGTTGTTTCCTCAATCATAAATTGCTCAAGCCTAATTCCCTCTCAAACTATTCATTGAGGTGGCTTCTTCTTCTTCTTATCATCAACAAGCTCAATATTGTCCTCGGGTATCTCCTTATACTTCTCCAAGATAAACTCTTCCAACTCATCGCTAACGTCGCCCTGCACAACAATTTCCTCACCTCCACTAGGCAGCTTCGTAACGGATGAGCCCGTAGCGAACTTTTTGCCGAGATCCTTGGCCACCTGCCATTAGGAAATTAGCATCTTAATTCGTTCGTATGTACTAAAGAGTGAGGGGGGGGGTGGATCTTGGCGACGACAAGTGTCATCATACCTTCTTCAACTCGAGACCAAAAGCTTCCAACCCAATGACTGCTGTGACAAACTTCTTCTTATTCCGCTCGATACGCTTGATAGTAACGACACTGTTGGCAATCTTGTCCGCCTGTTTCGCCTCAGCGGCCTCGGCCTTTGCCGCCTTCTTCTGCGCGTCTTTGGCGGCTCGCTTCTGGGCATCGACGGATAACGATGCAGTGGCGGCTTCCAACGCCTCTACGGACAGGTACCTCCCGTTTCAGTCATTGAGGCCGCAAGTGCGATTGTGGAGGAGGAAGTGCGAGATAACACTCGGACATACCGGGCGACCAGATCTTATCGTACATGGCCCGATGGTTCTTCTCCAGCCACTCCTGGCATTTCTTCACTGTGCCTCCATATTCGCAGTACTTGAAAAAAAAAAGGTCAGATGGCGTGTGCTATTTCGGGGCGCGTGCGGGTGGTCTCTATCAATGGGAGAGGGGGTGGCGGGATATTAGTTTGCAGGGTCATGTCGAAAGGTCACGAACCTCGGGTGGTAGAGTACAGACTACATTGGGAGGGAAAACAGAGGTTAGCAATGGAAACTGATTGGAGCCGAGAATGAGTTGGCGAATCTGATGTGCGGGAAGGAAAGGGACGACATGCCTCCGCAGTACACCACATGTCTGGCTTGGGGCGCGGCCGAAGCGGCTTGTTGTTCTGTATCTGCCATAGTTGCAGACTTTGCGGGATTGAAGCAGGTGAGCTCATGCAACGAGTTGTCGCGAGCTTTTGTCTGAATATGGCGGGGTAAAATTGATTTGACGGGCGGACGATGGAGGGGCTCTGCTCTGGGCCAGCTGCTTGCGCCTGCCCGCCCGCCTGCCCGCCTGAGGCAGAAAGCAAATGTGTCTGTCTCTCGTGTCGTTGCTACTTCGATAACTTCCATCCCATCGCATCATGATGAGACGAGCGTTGATCCAGTGCAGCGCCATCTGGCATTGTCTGCCGCTACGGAAAAGTATTCTGGGCTCGGATTTGCAACTTGCCTGCTGAGCTCTTACGTCGTCAACATTTCAGATGACTATAGTAGGTTCACGTAAACATGACTGGCCGGGTCAAGTCGGAGGGTATTGAGGCCAGAGACAAGTTGTCACCGATTGTTCACATTCTGAACCGTGCACAACTTGACATGGTCATTCTTCCATCTGCCTATTATCCTTGTTCACGCTGGGGTTGTCGATGACACAGAATTAGCCGCGGCGGATTTGAGGCCTGTGTTATACGTCCGAGTCCGTACTCCGTAGACTGGGGTACACTGGGATAAAGCAATAAAGCAACGATTCGGGTAGCCCAACTTCAACCGAACCACCTCAACTCGATTGGTACTGTAGGCATGTTTCACGATACTTTGTTGTGTGCCAATGTCGTTCGACTTGTTGGGGGCCAAGAAGCGGTTAGCCGCCCGCACATAATCCGTAAGGCACGCCCGCCTTCACTTTTAGGCCAATCACCAGCCAGACGGACCAGACAGACCAGACACACACACCCTGTTCGCGCGCGCCTGCAGGCCATCGCAGGCCATCGCAGGCCGCCATATCCAAAATTAGAAACCCGTCCCGGCCGCGTTGATTGGATGTTTCCCCCCACCTGGTGACCTGGTGCCGCCCAGTGACATCGCCATGGTCTACGCATCCACGACGCAGGGCTATCACACACACTCTGTCTTCTTTGGGACTTTGGGGAACCAAATGCTAGCCAAACCCGAGATAATCTACATATGTAGTGCCCACATGGTGTGCGCTGCGAGCCACTCACGTCTTCATCCCACGCCTCGCAGCCGCTTCGCCCGGTCCGCATCCAAGAATGGGCTCACTTAAGGATCTCGCGATCCCCGGCCAACAGGTGGCCGACTCTCTTCCCTCCTCCTTGGCATTCTCTTCTTTTGCCCCCATTTTGCAATTTGCGTCTATTGAATTTTTCTGTTGTTTTCTTGTAATTACAGTAGACGCTTCGTTGATCGAAGCAGCCTGTCGTTTGTACCACTTCATTCCAACTTTCGGCGCCGGTCGTCGATATCACAGCTTACGGCAAGCTACGATTTTTAATATTTTTTTTCAAGCAGAGAGACGCCAGGTGCGTTTTCCAAGGCAAAGCTCGTTATTTGAATATAGCGGACTGGCTAGCCAGCAGCAAAGATGGCGGAACCTCTCCAAATACCACCGAGCAGCTTCCAGTCTCGCGAACCTTCGCTGGGTCGAAGGCCAAAGAGACTACTTAATCCTATAATAGAAGAGGATAGTGATGATGGACAGGCTCAGAACATAGCGATGGACCAGCAAAGGAGACGAGGCGATACGTCGCATTTAAAGATCGAGGCTTGGTTGTCGCCAATGAGCGATCACTTCCCGACGCCAAGGGGAATGCATTATCTTTCGGCTCCCGTCCTTCCATCATCACCTTCCACGGTATCAGGAGATGGCAGCTCGCCGACGACAACCTCCACAAACATGTGGAATCGAGCTAGTATTGCAACGGAGAACACCGAGTTTGAGGACCTCTATGATGTACCGGAAGAGGCAGACGACGACGACGACGACGACGACGACGCCCTCTCACGATACTTTCAACGGTCCTCGATTGGAAGGACTTCTCACAACCAGGCCGTAAATCAACCGATACCGAAACAGCCTACTCGTCTGGCGATTCCAGACAAAGCCATCAATCGTCCGGACGAGCCTTGGTCTGCAGTCGATGAGCTCAAGAAGATCACCTCGCCAGTTCCCGTTACTCCGTCTGCACAACTTCCCATGTTGCCAGCTCAGATGGACTTTATGGGAAAGCAACAAGCTCTCGATATCCCAACCATGTCTGCGCCTCCTTCTCTCGATGGCAGTCTGTCGTCTGAGCAACTCGCTGCAATGAGCGCGCCACCAACACCAGTAATTGGAAACGACGAGGACAAGGCCGAGGAAAACTGGACGGGTGTCCGTCTTCAGCCCGAGGCTCTTGCAACCCTGCAAGCTCTATCCGGCGGAGAGGAGGATGCTCACGAGCATGCGTCTCAAGTCATCGATGTTTCCATGACGACATCCCAGCCAGAAACTGAGATGCAACAGCAATCACTGCGTTTGGTAACCAGCTTCACGTCGTCCCAGACGACCCAGGGGAGAATCTTTACGCCCAGTCCGAACCGACAATCCCTTGCTGGCTTGACCAAATTGGACATTCCATCTCCTAGTGGCTTCTTTCTGGGGTTGTCCCCTCGAACCAGAACTACTTGGCACCCGCCAACCCAATCTCCCGCGGATATGCCACCACCGACTTCCACCACTGCTGAGCAGTTTTATCGATGTCCATGGAATATTGATACTTCAGTGCCACCCGTCCCCAGGCGTCCCGACTCAACTGAGGGCTTCTATCGGAGTCTCAACAATTCTTCAGAACCTATTGAGCAGGTTATTGAGGTGAGAGATGATGGTGGTGATGATCTCACAGACGGCATGCCCACAGCCAGACCGACAATTCAGCACCAGGATTCCAATGATTCCAGAGACGCTATCAAGCCACCCGCGGCGCCCGAGGCTGACGAGGCACCGACTGAGATTGTCGTCGATTACGATCCCAATTACGCTCGGAAGCAGCAAAAGGAGGCTCTGACTAATTTGGGCCGCACCGAGCTTTGGTTGTTGGCGCAGAGAGCCTACCTGAGAGGCGTAGGCGTAGGTGGTGAAGACGACAGCGCCGCCCTCAAGAATATCGAAGAATCCCCCACTGGTGAGGACGAAGCTGAGACTAAAGTCGATCAGAGTCTTCAAGTCAAAGAGAAGGTTGTGCGATTCTCCAATGTCATCCCCACCACCTCGCAACCCAAGTGCTTGCCCTCCAACCTCTTGCGACAAGAGTCTGCCTATTATCGAGCTTTCCAAGACTACATAGTCCGGACGCAGCTCCGAGATGTGTTCGTACAGCAACTTTCTCGCTTCGAGGCTCTTCAAGCTCAGCGCACAGCACTTCGCGAAACCCACCGCAACCAGCTCCTCGGCAAGTATCAGCTGAGTGTCGTCCCCCAGTCAGCCAAGAAACGACTTAGTGCCAACGTGGCCCGCGGCGACCTCGTTCTCATTGACGACCCGGGGAAGTTGCGCAAGGAAAAGGAGTACGAGGCCATGAACCAGATGACTATTCCAACTTGGCACGTTGCAGCACTCAAGTTTCTCAACGGTGGACGTCTCATCTCGGCACCAGTGACGAAGAGACTAGCTCGCCTTTCCCACATGGCACCAGGCAAGGAGGGCATAGCTCGCGATCGAGCGAGGATCCTTGATCTCGGGGGGCAATCCACGTGCGACTGGGCGTGGCACTGCGCCTTGCAATACCCCAACACCAAGATCTACACGGTCACCACCAAAGCCATACGCCAGCTGTCAAACTCCAATATCCGCGGTCCACCGAATCACCGCCAGGTGGCGGTGAAACGGCTTGCAAAGCTTCCGTTTGCCGACGACCATTTCGACCTGGTCTCCGCTCGTGAGCTTCACGGGATTCTCAAGTTTGTCGGCGAGAATGGCGAAGACGAGTGGGAGAGCTGCCTGGGTGAGTGCATGCGGGTGCTCAAGCCTGGCGGCTATCTGGAATTTTCCATCATGGACTCCGACATCATCAATGCCGGACCGCTCGGTCTTGCCAAGAGTGTCGAATTCGGCTTCACACTCAAGACGCTTGGCTATGACCCAAGCCCTTCCAAGCTGTGGCTCGGTAGACTGGCTCGCGCAGGGTTCGACAACGTTCGCCGTGCATGGGTTTGCCTCCCCGTTGGTGCCAAGCGCAGGATGAACACGCCTCCCGCACCACCCAGGAAGGATGATGTCTCCATCAAGAGTGGGAGCGTTCGCCAGATGGAAGCCATGGTCATGGGCAGCAGCGACAACATCGCCAATATCTGCAGCATCGTCGGGGGGTGGAGCTGGGAACGATGGCTCCTCCGATGTGAGATGGAAAAAGTAGCTGGTGAGATGCGACTCGTCGACACGGCGACAGCAGGAGCGGCGATGAAGGAGGCGGGCAAGTGCTTGGATGGAGTCCACGCGGTGATGGAGGAGGGCAGGGGCTGCAAGGCCGGGTTCCGGATGCTCAACGGCTACGCGAGGAAGCCCACCCGGGACAGCGATTTGATCCAGATTGCATTAGCAAATTGAAAAGGGCTTAAGAATGGGGGCATTTGACGAGAAGCAGGATGATGGTAATGGCGGCGTCGGCACGATGGATCGATGATGAGATGTGTTTTTGATGTTTACCTTGGGTACTGCACCGTATGTTTACTGTATATGTATGTACATAAATTCTGACAACAGGTTCCTAGCCACCACTGTCTAAAAAAGATAACCTCCGTAGGGCTGAAGGAACCACACACCTTTGCTTGCTTGCTGCGGAGGCATCAGAAATGGAACATGAAATGACAGAACGGGGATTCGAACCCCGGCCACTTTCGTGAACGGAACGCTCCGTTGAGGATGCGTAAGAACATATCCATGTACTTGAGACCGTCGCCATAGACCACTCGGCCATTCTGCCTAGAACTCTTTCTAGGAAAAGAGCCTAACTCGCTTATTGTATGTAGCTGGCGCAGAAAGAACCACAGAAAATAATTAATGGCTTGTTGTGGCCTAGCGCCTGTCCGTTGTGGTTTTTGTCGCCCGCCCCCCCATCCGCCAAAATGTTGGATCAGTCAGCAGCAGCCTTTAATAGCGTGTGGGCCTTTCGTGCTTGAGCTTCCTCCCCAAGGCTCACAGGCAGATCCAGTCGTGACGAAACCATCCCCCGAGGAGCGACATCACCCAAACTTCCTACTTCCTCCCCATCAAATCATGTCCGGGCAGAACAACTGGCAGGAAGAGGCCATGCGCCGCCTGCGCCAGATGCAGGCTCGCGGCGGGTACGGCGGCCGACCTGGCGGTGGTCCTCAGGTCCCTCGCGGAGCTGGAGGTGCCCTGGTCGGAGGAATTCTGCTGGCCGGCGGTGCGTGGCTGCTGTCGAACTCGCTGTTCAACGTGGACGGCGGCCAGCGCGCCATCAAGTACAAGAGGTTGAGCGGCGTGAGCAAGGAGATCTACAACGAGGGCACGCACATCAACATCCCGTGGTTCGAGACCCCCATTGTCTACGACGTGCGAGCCAAGCCCCGAAACGTCGCTTCCCTGACGGGCACCAAGGACCTGCAAATGGTCAACATTACCTGCCGTGTGCTGTCGAGGCCACGGGTCGATGCGCTTCCCCAGATTTACAGGACTCTGGGCGCCGACTACGATGAGCGTGTGCTGCCTTCGATTGTCAACGAGGTGTTGAAGAGCGTGGTGGCCCAGTTCAATGCCAGCCAGCTGATTACGCAGCGAGAGATGGTGGCTAAGCTTGTGAGGGATAACTTGGCTCGACGAGCTGCTCGCTTCAACATTCTCCTTGATGACGTTTCCCTTACGGTATGATTTCTTTCCTGCCTTTTTTTTTTCTTTTTTTTTTTCTCGACTTGGCCAACCAGGGCACTAACGTTGGTGTCAAATTAGCACCTTGCCTTCTCACCCGAGTTCACTGCCGCCGTGGAGGCCAAGCAAGTTGCCCAGCAAGAGGCCCAGCGAGCCGCCTTCGTCGTCGACAAGGCCAGACAGGAGAAGCAGGCCATGGTTGTCAAGGCACAGGGTGAGGCTCGCTCAGCCGAGCTCATCGGTGAAGCCATCAAGAAGAACAAGGCCTACGTCGAGCTCAAGAAGATTGAGAATGCTCGCCTGATTGCCCAGCAGCTGCAGGAATCTGGCTCAAAGAACAGGCTGATGCTGGATTCGGATGGTCTGGGCTTGAACGTTTTTGAGGGAGAGGACAGCAAGTAAGGAGGATGAAGATGGAATGGATCGACTTTGCTGGTGTGCGAGGACTTGGAAGGGGAGGGGGCGCTGCCAATGGTTCAAGGGGCGGAAACGGAACATGGGCCGGATCAGGTGGAAAACAGAAAACAATCCTCTCCACTGAAATCAATGTCTGCACTGACGGAATTTGTACTATAGTAAATATCCTGACAAGGGGGGGGTTGCATCATGGCAGTCACTAAAAATCTCCCTTTCGATATCATCAAACTGATGGAAACCAAGCACGCGCACCTCGCAATGTCTCGTTGCTCATCATCATACCCCTGAGTACTTGGCTCCCTTGCTGTGGCCGCCGCCACAATACTTGGTCAGATGCGCCATCTGCGTGGGCTTGTGGGTTGTCTGTTGGATGATGGCAAGTTGTGATGCCATATGGCCTGATGATTAGAGGAAATGACGAGGGAAAAAGGGGGAGTCCGGGGTTTGTTTTCCTTTCTCGTCCAGTGACCACCACGCGAAATATTAAGTCAATACCAACCAACGGCTGAAAAGGACACCCGGTCGTTTGACGCAGCAAAAACATTGTCATGTTTCTGCCCCCGACAGCCACTGTATGTCCATCAGATTTTCCAGTCCATCACCCCAAGCGACGTCACAGTTCAACTTGCAACTCCTCGATTAGCAAACATGTCGCGGGGATCTGAACAACGGCTGTGACTGCCGTTCTCCGCCGGTCAGCGATCGGTCGGCGGCGACGGCAAGTTCGGGATCCACCCAGCGGGCAGCCTTTGCCTAATTGGGATTCTGATCTTGTTCCACGGCCTTGTGTGTAGTACGGAGCTTGCTCTGTGCGGAAAAGCAAGAGAAAATTACGCAAACTCGTTTGTTAAGAACAAGCGAGATTTAATTTACAGAGTATTCGGCCGGGGAAAGGTGGCTCGTTCAAAAGCGCGTTGTTGTCCTGAGCCTCCTCCAGTGGGCCCTGCACGGGGCTGGGTCTTTACTTACCGAAGAAAGCATTGTTGGCGAAAAGGACGAAAAAGATGACTTGTGTACGAGTTGGGAATGAAAACGGTGTGTACTCCGTACATGTAGCGCGGAAATCTCGAACTGGAATGGCCTTCAAACGCAGCGTTGCTCTCGCAGCACGATGTGTACGGGATGAGGCGTTGGAAGAGAAGTAGTTGGGACTATTTGGTTGCAGTCATGGTCTTGGATGTCAATTGTGGACAGGGCTGGTCTTTGGCAACGACATTGACATTTATCTGTAGTAAAATCAGTTTTGCGTAACAATTGCCCTCTTGACAGCTGCCAGACTTGCTCAATCTCTACTTGTTGGCAGAATATCCCCGGGTCCCATGCAGGGTAGGCAGGCTACCTTGACCGGGGGGGGGGAATGTTTTACTTGCCGCGATAACATAGGTCCAATGTACTTATCGACTTGCAGCTCTCCCCCCCATCCACCAACCGCCGCCACCCATCCGACCCCTCCAAGGTAACCAGACAAAAATTGAAGCCATCAACTTGGACAAATCCCACTCACCATCCACCCCGTCAAAATGTTGATCAAGTAAGAAAAGGAAACCCCCCCCCCCCCCCCCCCCGAGTGAAAGCTTCATTCTCCCTCCTCAACAACCCGCCTAACCACCAACCAACCAACCAACCAGAGTGCGAACCCTCACCGGCAAGGAGATCGAGCTCGACATCGAAAGCGACTACAAGGTGCGGCCCCAGCGATGTTCTGTCCCCAGAACCAAATCCCCTCCGACCCGACTCTGACTATCCGCGAAACAGGTCTCCCAAATCAAGGAAAAGGTCGAAGAGAAGGAGGGCATCCCCCCCGTCCAGCAGCGCCTGATCCACGGAGGAAAGCAAATGTAAGGATGCGAACGAGCGAGGGTTCCAACGACAAATTTCCACATACTAAGCTTCGTAGGACCGACGACAAGACTGCAGCGGACTACAACCTCGTCGCGGGCGATACGCTACATTTGGTGCTCGCCCTGAGAGGCGGGTTCTAGATGTGGTCATGAACGGGGCGGGAAGGAAAAAAATGAGAAAGCGATGCGACACGTTTCTTGTTCATCAAAAGCTGGGGAAAATCTTCTCCAAGTGAGAGTGAGCAGAATCAACACCATTTTGCACATGTACCATTGTTATACATTTGTCGTTCGGGTAATCGGCATGGGGGTTCTACAGCTACTGTGCTTGATGACCCCGCGCGCGTGAGTGCTACCACGGTTCGTCATCAGACACAAAAAGCGGAGAGTTCACGGTTGTGAACCATTTAACTGAGTAGAGAAAGGAACTTCATCAGTTGCAGCAACTTTCGTTTGTTGTTTAACAAAGATTTCTGGTTTATTATTGTGACACGTTCTCGCGATCCGCTGAAATATCCAATCAAGACGCCATTCCAAGAGCATCCCAAATATTCGTACCTTTTTATTCGAGTAAATCCCGCTCATGAGGACTTCTATACCCTCTTGTAGCCCCCCCATTCATATCAATCCCATCCATTTCATAACGCCGTTGATATACATGAAAAAATTGCTGATTGATCTTGTGGACCAGTCTCATTACCCTCCAATTGTGTAACTCAGAATTTGCGCCAATGTCGAGTTAATGATGGAAAGACGCAAGAATGACGATTAACCTGTTCGTTTCTTCGGCCTCCGCATAAAGATATCCACTGCTTTGCGTTTTCGCGGAACGCTCTCTGACGACGGCGGTAGTGGTAACGGTTCAGCAGCTGGAGGCGAAGAGGGCCCGCTGGTAGCTGTTGGCGGCGGTGATGTTTGAGTGCGAGGGAGATACTGTGCTGTTTTGGTAGGTTCAGACTCTCGTGTCGGTGTCGGTTTGGATGCTACTGTATTTAGCGGCGAAGGACTGCTAGATGGCGACGGTTTTGCTGTCACTTTCACACCCGAGCCTCTGAACTTGTTTGAAAGAAGTCCGGAGCCTCGTTTCGCCGGGCTGGATCCAGTCGATGGTCTCAAAGCTCGTGCCGTTGAGGGCGATGGCTGAGATGTACTCGGCTTCTTTGTCATGAGAGAACTGGAGGGCGCTTGCATGACGGGTTTTCGAATGGGTCTAGGTGGCACTTTAGGCGTCTCGTCATCAAAAATGTCGTCCTCATCTTCCTCATCTGAATCAGATATAAAGGTGGCGCGCGCCTCGTGCTCTGCTACGGCAGATGATGGTTCTGGAGACAAGAGAGTGGACCGGTACCGAGGCTGAGTAGCGCGTCGGTATTCATCGACCATGGCTTCAGGTGCTTTGTGAAGTTGAGACTGCTTTGTCGGACCACGAATAGGTCTGGACAAGGCACCGTGAATCGTCGCAATCTCCTTGACCTCACGACGGACTTTGCGCATAACACTTGCCCCATTGAAAGTCTTGGTTCGGCTTCCGGCATTAAAGGTCAAGGCGTTGGAGTGCGCATCTCGATGTCCGCTGTATAGCCTTTTGCCGCCCCCGAGCCTGATGGACTTGGGCAGAAGTTTCCGCTCTATGATTCGACTCGTGTTCTTCTCCTTGTCCTGTTTGAGGCCCGCCAGTGCATTCTTAAGCTTGGACTCACTCTCCTGGAGAGCCGTGTCGTGGTCCTTCTTGTACTTTTCCCATACTCGATGCCATTTATCAGGGCTCTGCGGCTTGTACGCCTTGGTCTTGTACTCCATGGGAAAATCCTTCTCGATGAGCTTGAGCCATATTTCACCAGTCTCGCCTTGGATCTGTGGTGAGCTTAATTCGACTTGCCGCAGTTGATGCGCACTCTCGATCTTGAGGAGAATGTGACGCACAGCCTCGTAGGGCAGAAAGTCTCCTATACTTTGCAGCCCTTTGAGGTTCTTGACGCACGTGGCAGTAGCGAGGTCGAACAGGGATTTGACCGGCATTTTCGAGGTGCCTTTTGAATCTTGCTTGAGGATACGAGATTATCGATTATGATGGTATCGCGATTCGTGAGGATCGTAAAGCATTGAGCAGAGGTGGTGGCAGCAGTTTGCGTGGTCATGCTTGATAGCGGGAGGAAGAAGGGAGAGAGAAAAAGAGAAGTACAACGAGGGTGTGGAGGAGATGTTGTATTGATGCAGGACATGGGTCAACAGGACATGAGTCAAAGAGGCGCACGACAGATGCAGCCCCAAAGCTTGTGCTGCAGGATGGACCGGGCAATTGCTATTTTTGATGGGTTGATGGGTTGATGGGTTGATGGGTGACTGGCGGAGGAGGCCATTAGATGTGACAAATTGCTGGCCAGTCAGTACATACGGTTTAATAGGTTTATTAGCGCATCCATCTGGGGGAGCAAGGCAGGCTAGGGGCTGCACGGGGCGGGGCTGCATGGGCCTGCATAGGCCTGAATGTGGTCTGTGCTGTGACGGACCTCGCAGAGAGGGAGGCCTTCGTCGCGCCTCGCCGTCAACAAGGTCAAATCTCTGCCTGCCACCATCCTCATCGGCCCCGACTTGTGCTCGCTCCCTCGCAGCGCGCAAATCCAATCATGGCCGACCCAGTGTCTATCAAGGCCGATTCGGAGCCGGAGGAGGAGAAGATCATGCCGCCAGCCATGCCCATGGACGAAGACGATATGTTCGAGGATGCCGGCGATCTCGAGTTCTACGACAGAACGGCCCCCGGCAACAGTTTAGAAACGCTCTACCTCGCGCGCGTCCCAAAATACATGTGGGATTCTTGGATGAAGCTCGTGGAGCGGTTGGGAGACGATGAGGAGGTTCAGATCGGCACGCTGCGAACTTGGAACGAGCCGCAGCCCGATGCGACCGTCGAGGGAGGCACCAGAGATGTGACCAAACTTCGCATGCTCTTGAACTCGAATTGTCCGGAGCATCAGACGCTCCCCCGCGAGTACGACCTCGAGATTCTGGACAGGGATGTCAAGAACCACTTCATCTTCAGCGAGGAGGACTTGCCCAGCTACAAGGCCAAGAACAAGGCGCGCGCCGAGGCCGCTGCCTCCGGAATCCCCCAATCATTGTTGCGGCAGAGGCAAAATCAGGGAGCAGAGAGGACTCCGCGAACATTTGACAGAAGGAGCAGATTTCAGCCATATTATCGCAAAGCGATCCCGAGTTAGTTGGGCTTCTCATGGAACCGGACCTCGTCAAAGGCTCATATCATAGTTGGTTGTGCTAACGAGAGAAACAATGGGCAGAGCGAACAAAGATTTTTGGCAAAATTCACTACGATGTGCGCGTGGAGCCCCGAAACATTCAAGAGGAAGAGCGTCTGCTCGCCAAGCAGATGTTTGATGCCGAGAACTCCAAGACGAAGCTGCAGATCATCAGTCGGAACAGCGCATCATCAATCATCAATCCTGGTGCTACTGGCTCGGCCACTTGGGGCGGAAACTTCATCGTGAGTTTGGCTCCTGTCGTCTTACCCTCTCTCCATGGCCAGTTTTCAGTTTGCACATACTAAACAAGGACGTAGAAAAACGCGGCACCCACGGTCAAAGCGAAAAAGGGAGAGATTTTCAAGGCGGCCCGTATACCAAAGAACCAACTGCTGGATCTCATTTTCGATTGTTTCCGTCAGTATCAGTACTGGTCTATGAAGGCCTTGCGACAGAAGCTGCAGCAGCCCGATTCCTATCTCCGCCAGGTACTCGAAGAAGTTGCCGTCTTACACAAGAGTGGCCGCTTCGCAAATCACTATGGGTTGAATGACGCCTACAAGGACAAGGCTGGCAGCGAGGCCAAGGAGGAAGCTGCGGAAGCTGCAGATGATGGCGATGACGACGAAAACGAGGAAATGGAGGACGTCTTATAGGCGTGTGTGGAGAGGAAGCAACCCATATTCCAGACCTCATTCTAGAGTGTAATTTTCTTGGGACTGCGATGGGTGATGAAGCGGGCGTGCAGTTTCTGGGCGTTTCTGGCGTTTTATGTGTAAGAACAGGCCCCCAGAAGGGGGGTGCCTTGTAAAGGGAAACATACCCTGATTAGAACAGGCCAAAAGAGGTCTAGACTATATAATATGCTCGTCTTGTATTACGAACGTGTCAGTGAATCACCGTGGCAGAAGTTGTCGTGGTTTAATTCCTGATCATGGGAGACGTGATTGGAGAGGATGGGACCCAACCCATCCCATCCCAGCAGCGCGATGACGACGTCGGTGGCTCAACAACTCTTGACATTCACACAATGGCACTGGACACTACACAGGAGAAGAGTTGCGCGGACTACTTTCTTCGGCCAGCAACCTTGTCCCCAATGCGTCTGGTTTTCGACTTTGACGGCACCATTACCCAGCACGACACAATAGGGGAGCTCGCGCAATCAGCCATCCGACGAAAGAAGCACCAGACGCAGCGCGATTTGCAACCGGCGTGGGACGATGCCGTGCGGAAGTATCTGCAGGACCATCAGTCGTACACCGCAAACTTCACGCCTCCAGAATCAGAAAGAAGGACGGTGGAGGAGGAAGAGAGGTTCTTGGCAGGGCTGCGCCCGATCGAAGAGGCCTCGCTGACAAGAGTCTCACACAGTGGCCTCTTGGCCGGCCTCGAGAAAAGCGACTTGATCCAGATGGGCATGGAGGCCGTGTCGACAGGCCGCGTCGGGATGACCGAGGGCTGCCAAGATTTGTTGGAAGAAGCCCTGCGTGGCGGCGCCAAAGTCGACGTTCTGTCAGTGAACTGGTCAAAGTCGTTCATCGAGGGCGTTCTGCACAAACACGCTGGTGGTGTCAACGTCGTGGCCAACGACGTGTCTGAGGATGGAAGCATACATGGCCCGTCTTCCTGCACGCCGCCCGGGATCATGACCGCGCGGGACAAGGTGCGCGCATTCCGCCGAATCGTGGGCGAGGATCAACAAGTTGTTTACTTCGGGGACTCGGCCACCGACCTAACCTGCCTCTTGCTGTGTCGGGGGATCGTCC
The DNA here is from genome assembly GCA_003814445.1 of Epichloe festucae Fl1. Classification (NCBI taxonomy): domain Eukaryota; kingdom Fungi; phylum Ascomycota; class Sordariomycetes; order Hypocreales; family Clavicipitaceae; genus Epichloe; species Epichloe festucae. The sequence goes on along the minus strand of CP031387.1, from coordinate 2,018,337 downwards.
TGGCCAGAGACAAAGAGAGCTCTTCTCTGCTGAAAACACTTTCCAGGATTGGTACCGATGTTCCACATGTCGGTAGTGCGCAGGACCACACGGATAAGAGACTGTTTTGGGCGCGGAACTTCCGAGAGGTGATGCAGAGTGGTGTTCTGGATGCGACGACGTGAGATTGTGTACGAGGTGAATGTGAGATGAGGCGGGCCAAAAAAAAAAAAAAAACTCATTCCACAATGACACACTGGAGTTGAGTAGCACAGCATGTATTTGTGTTTCCTCTCGGGTCCATCACCCGACGATGGGTATTATACCATTTGTTCCAAGGCCGGTCACAAGGTTTGCCTTCTGTGGTACGAGCTCCCGATTTCCACGAGAAACTACAGCATAATATCTTCTCTGTCCTCATATGCATGAGAGGGGATTTCCTCTCATACCATGTTCCATGTTCAGCAACTACGTGCAACTACGTGCTCCCTCATAGCTTGTCCGGATCGATCCGAACACCAGCATCAAATGATTCGCCTACCACACCGACGGTATACATCTACGACGGCACACTGTTCACTTGTCAGTACCGAATATGGAACGGCGGAAATATGATTTTCGCACAAGATGGCCCAAGTTTATCCCTTGGGACCATAAAGTTGAAAAGCTGAACAGCTAAAAAAGCTGCAGACCCGGGGGTGTACACCCAATATTCGCAAATATTGGCGTCGGAACAAGGCAAATGGTGAACATAACTTGGAAGGCTGAACTGAACACAATATTGACAAGGCCAATCGATATTGGTAAGAAGACTGGAGGGAAAGCCTTCATTTTACAGTAAAAGTTATGCAACTGACAAGTGACGGCTGCTTGCGTGATTACAAGGGATCGCGAGCGCCACTCTCGTGTAATTCACAACGCATTGGTTTTGATTCTGGGGCCCCGGGATATGAGCGCAGCCAGGTGTGGTCATGTTTTTGTCAAGTTGCGCGTGCGGAGAGGGAAGAACCCGTCTGAGCTGATATGGCTTCACCACAGACGCATACATAATCCCCAATTACTCGAAGCTGGTCTTCTTGGAAAATAGACTGCACCGATCAATAAACCTCTCAACAAGATGAAGCTGTGGATCACAACCCTTCCTCTGCTAGGGGCCGCCCAGGCTCTCACCACCAGCCAGGAAGTTTGTACCAATTCCCAAACACCTCGCAGTTCATCGAGAAGATGGCTGTCCTCCCCAACGGCCACCTCCACCTACAATCTTAAATCCGCATCCGCAATTGCTGTGTAACAGAAACAGCAGTCAACTCGCATTTGATAGGGCAGATCGAAATCAACAGCGTCTGGCAGATACCCTAAGTTATCCTGATCTCAGACCTAATCTCAGACTCACCAGCCAACTGATCTCCTACAAATCGCTCATCGCGGCCCAGACTGAGACCACCCTTCCGTAGCCCTGTCTAGGTTGAAAGCCGCACTTATAAGAGCAAGGTGGCTGAATGCTTGGGGCGTGTTACCCAATTGCTCGCCGCTTCTTGCGATTTCCTCCGAAAATATGGACAAATGATTGGAAAAGCCCAGCATGTTTTCGAACAAGCTGACCGCGCGCACGAGATATTTGGGCTCGTATACGCCAGCGCGGGTCATGGCCTCGACGAGCCAGAACGTGCACATGCTGAAAGCGCCGTCTCGTCCTCCGACGCCTAGGCCGTCAACAGCGTTAGCATGCGGTTGGAGTTCGTGGCATTAGAGTCTAGAGGGTGGAATGCGACAGACCATCATCGGATTGATCGGTATCGTAGCGAAAGACGAGGCCGGTGCTGGTGAGACCGCCCTTTTCCGGAGGCAAGAGGATCTTTTCGAGCGTGCTGACAAATCGAGGGTCGCAGGGGGCAATGAAGAACACGAGGGGGGCGATGAGAATGGACGAATCTAGGATCGTGTTGTTCTCGTAACTCTGGATGAAGGCCTTCATATCCGTGTTGTAGCCTATTTGATGTGGCATTAATACTTTGGAGTGATTGTTTTGAGAGCACATTTAAGCTGTATACCTTTCTCCATGATCTCTTCATAAAGTTTGTCTCGTGCCGCTAGCCAGGCGGCTCGATTGGGGCAGGGAAAGCAGCGTTTCTCAGCAAGACGTACGCCGCGGTCGAAAGCGACCCATAGCATGATTTTGGAGTACGTGAAATGTTGCTTCTGTCCGCGCACTTCCCAAATAGACATGTCTGGCTCTACTATACGTTAGTTTGTGTTGTTGCTTGAACCCGCAAGATGAGGTCAAGGGGGCGGGCGTACTGTCGATTATGGTCAGGACGTAGTCTGGGACATGTAAGCGGATGAAACTTGAATGACGAGAATTTGGCGATTCTATGCTGACCTAAAAGCTCCCTGACTGCTCGCCAGACATCCCAGGGCACAGGCTTGCCATACTTGTTGTACAAGTAGATGGCATCCATGAGTTCGCCGTATATGTCAAACTGCTGGTGGAACGCCGCACCATTACCGACCCGAACGGGTCTGCTGCCCCTGTAGCCGTCCAGGTGATCTAGTGTATACTCGGGGATATCGGTCTCACCCCTTATGGTGAACATGATGGGTAGACCGCCATCAGGGCCGCGAGATTTGACGAAGCGCTCCATGATGAAGTCCATGTATGCATCTGCCTCTGCTTTGAATCCCAGTCGGAGGAGGATGTAAACCGTGAAGCTAGAGTCCCGGACCCAGGAGTACCGATAGTCCCAGTTTCTTACACCCCCGATATCTTCAGGGATGGAGAAGGTTGGAGACGCAACTATGGCGCCGGTTGGCTCTGTTGGACATTAGACGACTGACAACAACTAAAAAAAAAAACATTGGCCCAACAAGGTTTCAGAATAGAGAAACATACCGTAGGTCATCAACTTGAGGATCATCAAACTTCGTGAAACAACCTCTCTCCATCGACCCTTGTATTTCGATTGTCGAATAAAATTGTGCCAAAACATCTGGGTGTCATGCTGTTTGCTGTCGAGTTCCAAGGTTGAGATATATCCTGTTGTGTGGTTGTGCAAGTCATTTCTCACAACAAACGAGACAGTCTCCCCTTCGTGGATTTTAATACGGGCAACAAGGCCCTCACCAGCCATGCCATCCTTTGTCTTCTTCTGGAAGGACACCTGCGGACACCCTTCCCCCTCGTCACCCTCCTGCACCGCCACGTCTACTTGGAGCTTCACATCTTTGCTATGAAAGGTAGCAACCTTGTTTTCCGTGTCGGAAGGCTGACAAAGCGTGGTGACATGCGGTTCGAGTCCATAGCCGAATGCTGGGAAGATCTCGACGTCTGTAATGTAATGTAAGAATCATTTTCATGTTTGTCTTACGGAGTGAATGTATTGTTCTTGAACTGACCAAGCGTCAGCGAGCCCCTGATGCATTCTACCCTCCTGACTAGCCATTTCTTAAGCTCCTCTTGTACTTTTGTCGCCTCACGGTAGGCGCTCTGCTTGAAATGCTTGGTCATGACCTGTGCATCCTTGGGACGTGGGAAAAAGTCGACAACGTCTACCACGCCATCCTCGTGAATATGTCGAGTTTGCAGGATACACGAAGACGGCAAGTACTGCTGTTTCCTCGTGCACCCATAGTCTTCTAGGGGAGCTATACTAAAGTAGCCGCCTTTGTCTTTATCCAACAAGCGACAAAATACGGAAGGCGAGTCAAAGTCGGGCCTATGCCTCACTGATCAGCCACATCTGGCATCATGTACCGCACGAAACTGGAAAAGCGAATGCTCACCAACACATGAAGTCTACGCTGCCGTCAATACCGACCAATGCACAAGTGTGCATGTTGCCGATCATTCCGTAGTCCTCGATGGGCAGGTAGCCGCCTGTCTGGTCCCGTCGGGATTGACCAAGGTGCGAAGTTGAACCTTGCGCAGCCATAACTCAGTGTATGATAGACCGGATTCTTTCTTATGCAACTCGTTCCCCATGAATTAGACAAGCCGCCCTTGGTTGGGGTTTGGCGTGACGTTTCGAAATATCAAAAATATCCAGCAGTGAGAACAAAAAAAATTGCTCATGCCCCAGATCTGATGATGTCACGCCTATGTAAATGTACGAAGCTCGTGTGAAGGGCCAAGGCAGGCCTGCCTCGAGTGGGCCCGCCCCGATGGTGCGTCGCGACTCGCATGTCAATGCTGCGCTGCCGGTGCATGAAACTTTTTAAGCACTGCCAAGCCAACCAACAACCAATAACTGGCCCCAAACGTGCCGAGCTCGAAAGCTCGCTTCAGCTTCAGGTCGATCGTAGATCTGGCATTTGCGGGTCACCGCATAAAGTGAAGAAGAAAGTGCTCCTTCAGAGCGAAATCCTGGCTGGATGGACTGGACCGTCTGGACGACCTCTGAGTAATTAGTAAGTCGGCCAAGATGGCTGAACACGCTTCTCTAGCCGTTCACGGCCTAGCAAGACGGGTTGACGGTGCCAAGGTGCCTATCGCAATCACGAGACGCCAGAATGGATATGTAGATTGTATCCTCCAATGTTAGGTTGATTAGTAGTGCAGTACGAGTACAATGCCACGGCTTTCCGATGTAGTGCGCTTGCCAAAGTGCAACGCGTGCTGATGAAGCAGAAAAATTAGCTGTCGACTAAAAGACTGCGCGTCGCGTGAGCAGCATTGAAGCCGGCAGCAGGACACGCGACACTTGAATGAAAGCTGAGAGATGCCGGCGCGTCTGCAACCGTCTGCAACCGGCCGCGACTCAGGATTCCAGGACATGTCTCTGCTATTGCGTCAAGCAAAACCCCCAGAGCTGCTTCTGAATGATGCGTGCATGTGCTACGGTCTAAACTGCGATGGCACATGATTGTGTATTCGGACAATAGCATTCACAATCGGCATTGGCAGGTGGGCAGGTGAGGAGGGCATTGAACGGCCAGTCTGCACTGCAGCCAGCTGCCAGCCAGCTGGCTAACTAGGCACTGATTTTTTACCGGCTGCCAACCAGGGGGCAACCCCCGGGGCTGCTCCAAAAAGTCCGTGAGTCAAGCAAGTTCCCCACATTCCATCTAACTGTTCAGCAGAGGCAAAAGGCAAAGACCAATTGACAGATCATTTGTGATAAGCTGGTTGGTTGGACATGCACAACTCGAGCACACATGTCCACCGCCAAGACCAGCCCGGACCTGCAGCCCAGCCCAGCCCAGCCCAGCCCAGCCCAGCCAGCCAGCCCGGCTGTTGCAGCAGTCTGGTAATAAGCAAGTCGCGCTCAGCGTCGACTGGAGCTAGTCTTCTTGGGGCATCGCGTCGCAGAGGACTTCATGACCCTGTGCCGCTGGCTTGATTGAACCTCCAATTGGCTACGTCCCTCTGGGTTCCGTTGGATTCCGCTACGTCCTGATCTGGCCCGCAATCTCCAGGTCTCCAGTCTCCTGTCTCCGGTCCTCCTTGCCTCCTCAGCCTGGGTTGGGTACCTTCCCGAACCCCAGACAGAACGACAGAACCCATTCGATCTGTCTACCGAGTCACGAGTGATAGTGCTCCTATTCCAGAGTCCCCAAGCCCAGCAAGCGCCCCATGCTCAGGTGAATCGTCCAGTCCACTGGCCGGGCCTGGGAAGCGTCGGCCCTGTGAAATCTCCATCATGCCCACCGCCCTCTCATCCTCTTCCATTCATGCTCCCTCGGCCTCGGCCTCTCCCTCTCCCCCGTCTCCCGTATCCGTCGATACCTCAGCACCATCTGTCTTCCCCAGTGCTGAATTTCGAACCGATCCCTCACCCTCAGCCGCCGCGGCCTCGGCCACTTCTTCTACCTCGCCTCGAACCGCGGCCAACCATATCGAGATGGAACCCATTCCGGGTCATCGGCGGCGGAAGAGCAGTCTTATGAACCCGATAGGAGGCCATAGCCATCCCGGAATTCCTTCTCCAGGTAGACCAATCATGCACAATGCCCGTACCCAAGCTTCTTCGAGTTTGTTGGATAAACCCAAGGAGCACGGAGGTCCGTCTGGTCGATTGGGAGACTCTGGTTCGAGTAGAGAGGATTCAGGGAGAGACAGTCTAAGTGACGAGGACTTGCGGGACGACGAAGAGATGGGCCTGACGGGGAAAGATCGAGCCCGGAAGCAAAAGAAGCGCAGAAGAAACACCTTGCTGAACAACAGAATCGTCCGCGAAAAGATTCTATCGGCCGAAGAGAAGAAGGAAGCAAATCGCAATGTTGTTAGGAACTTGGTAGTCAATGGCTCCTTGATATTGTTATGGTACCTTTTTTCTCTGTCCATCTCTGTGGTAAGCAATCTGCTTCCCCCTTCTGGGCGACGAAGACGACGCGGGCTTTCCCATTTGCGACCTGCTTACTGACTTTGGAATTGTCACGATAGTATAACAAATGGATGTTTGACAAGGACCGCCTCAATTTTGCATTTCCCCTCTTCACCACTTCGACGCACATGCTGGTGCAGTTCTTCTTGTCAGCCTTGGTCCTAACATTTGTACCATCCTTACGGCCGAAGGCCGCGCACAACTCGGACGGGGGGCGATCAAGGCATGAGTCCGAGCCCAATGGTTCCATCATGTCCAAAATGTTTTATCTTACTCGCATTGGCCCATGTGGTACCGCTACGAGTCTTGACGTTGGCCTAGGCAATACCTCGCTGAAATTCATTAGCCTTACATTCTACAGTATGTTGAACTGCCCGCCCTGTGCCTCGACACAGCAGACTTTGTTCTAACACTGAATTCTAGCCATGGTCAAATCATCGTCACTTGCCTTTGTCCTGCTCTTCGCTTTCATTTTCCGACTGGAAACGCCCACCTGGCGTCTGGTTGCCATCATCGCACTCATGACATTCGGAGTCATTCTGATGGTATTCGGCGAGGTCGAATTCAAGCTCGGAGGGTTCGTTCTCGTCATTTCTGCCGCCTTTTTCTCCGGTCTACGCTGGTCTCTCACGCAGATTCTCCTGCTTCGCAATCCGGCCACATCCAATCCGTTTTCTAGCATCTTTTTCCTCTCCCCCGTCATGTTTGTGGTTCTCCTGGCCTTGGCGATTCCCGTGGAGGGCTTCGGGCCATTGTGGGAAGGATTCAAGGTTTTAACTGAACAGTGGGGAGCCATCTGGACTCCATTATTTCTTCTATTTCCTGGCTGCATTGCATTCCTCATGATAGCCTCGGAGTTCGCGCTCTTGCAACGTACGTCAGTCGTCACATTATCGATTGCAGGTATATTCAAGGAAGTGGTCACCATCTCGGCCGCCTCGGTCGTATTCGACGACAAGCTTACACCTATCAACCTCATCGGTCTTTTCACTACAATTGCAGCCATTGGTGCCTACAACTACGTCAAAATCACCAAGATGCGTCAAGAAGCGCAAGACGATGTGCATGAGCGTCACGGCGGCGCCGTGCCAGTCACCCCTGTCAGTCCAAGCGGAAGTGGCAGCGACGCCGAGATTGACGAATCTGCCGAAGAAACGGCAGGGCTCCTGCAACAAGACATCGAGCAAGACCAGGGACGACTGGTCACGGCGGATGGAGGTTCGCAGCCCAATTCGGCGCGGTCCGCGAATTCACAGTGAGGAGCTGTACCTCGCTCAAATGAAGCGCTTTATTATATTAAGAAGTGAGGGCCAGCACGGCAACAAGTACAACATGACACTGAGCACAAGCGTTGATTTCATTTCCTTTTTTTTTTCTTTCTTGCTTCAAATTGTCTTTTGCATAATGACGTCAGTCATCCGATCTTGAACCAATGAGTTGGCATTTTCTATGCATGTACGTTAGGAGGGAGAGGAAAAAGAAAAGACGGGCCACGTGGGAGTACGTGGTGTTGAAATGGCCATTTGCGAAAAGGAGGCGACACCAACTGACATGGAGGGGGAATCCATGAAAGATTTATCCGAGAAATGGAGCATAGATCATTGGGCTAGGGAGGATCTAGTCAACACAATTTCGCATAGGAGTCGGCATGTACACATTGTACACGACGAGGCAGTACGATACCCATTCCATTAGTCACTGATCGATACGACTGCCAACTGAAGTAAGTCATGTGCAATTGATCGGTCATCCGACAGGAGAAGAACTACTTGAGATGTCCTAAAGCGCCTGCCATCCGTCATGCCTCCTTGATCATGAGTCCCCCGTACTGCAGTCACGCACTCTAAAAGTCCGCAAACAAACCCACTTCGAGAAAAAAAAAATTAAACGCCGAGCTGTGCCGCGATAAACAGTAGATGTGAATTTCACCCCTCCTTTATTGAAGGAACAAGCCGAGCCCCCCCTCACCCCCCGGGGACGGGACGATGGCTACGAAATCTATCCCAGCAGCCGCAAGCCATTCTTCGTCTTCTGCCCAGGTTTTGTAACGCCAGTAGGGGCAACGGGGCCAAGAGATGGCTCGTACCCATTTCCGGAACCCCCGTGCCGCCCACCATTCTGCTGGCTGCCCGACTTTTTGTGATGATTATTCCTGCTGTTCTTCCCGCCCTTCTTGTCCTTGACAGTGACGGCTTTGATTTCGGTATTGGCCTTCTTCACGATGACGGGGTGGCTCTGGATGTACTGCCCGTTCATGGTCTTGGCAGCGTTGAAGAAGTCGTCTGCGTCGCTGAAGCTGACGAAGCCGTAGCCCTTTGATTTATTGGTGCGCTTGTCACGGACTACTTTTGCTTTTTGCACGGATTTCCACGGCGCGAACGCCTTGAGAAGGGAATCGTCGGTCGTTTCGCCGGCGAGATTGCCCACGAAGAGACGCAGGTGGGCTGGGTCCCATTCGAGGAGGGAGTCGTCGGTCCATTTCTTGCCGCCGCCCTGGCGGACAACCGTCTTCTTTTTGTCGGGGTTGCCCGGGACGGCGGTGGTGGGGGGGACATCCGGCTTGGGCGTCTCGACGGCGACGGGAATGGGCTTGCCGTACCTGTCGAGGGCGGGAACGGCCGCGGCGACGGTCGAGGTCGAGTCTCGGGAATAGGCGCTTTGCCACTGGGCGATTTGGGCGGCCATGTCGGGGTCATAGTCGCTTGGGTTGGAGACGGCGACGCTGTTGGCGGAGGGTGCTTGGACGGGATTTGGGAAGGGGTTTCTGATCTGCGGCGCCGAGGAGTACGAGGTCGGCGCTTGGCTGTAGCTCTGAGGTCCGTAGCTCTGTTGTGATGCTGCTTGGTATCGGTATCCTCTGCCTGCTGAGCTCATGCCGGCGGCGCCTGGGGCGCCGGGATAGCTCGGGTACGCAGATTGGCCATAATGCGCGGCGCCGGTGGCGGTTGAGGCACCGGGGGGGTAGCCTGGCACGCCGGCGTTGTACGATGGAGCAGCGCTCGCGTATGATTGCCCCGAGGCTTTCGAGGTGGACGAAAAGGTAGGCTTGAATCCTGGTCGACCGTTATGTCCGCTGCTGGCGCTGATGGGAGGTCGAGGTGGAAGAGAGCTTGTGCCTGGAGGAGGCTGGTATGCCATGATGAACAGAGTGTAATCTTTTGTGAAAGAGACTTTTGCCTTATCTGACGTACCTTTGAGCTGTCTGTCCGCTCAAAGAGATCTATCTTTTGCTTCTGCGCGAGTCTGGCCAGAGATGTGGCAAGCGGGAGTTGATGCCTTGTTGGTGCTGCTCGTAGGCGCGTTTGGATGTTGGTGGTATCTTGGTCACCACGAAGGGAACTCATTCACTCTTCTTCGATACGTTCGTTGCAGGGCCGCGGTTGACCTTTCTGGAAAGACGCCTTTACGCTTAAAAGAAAAAAGGTGTCACTCGCGACGTCACGTGACAGATCTTTGCGTCGCCTCCATCCAGCACAGCAGCCTTGGCTTGGAGGGTCTAGCTTGAACCTAATTTTTTTTTAAAAATATACTCCGAACAGATATATACACTCTTGGTGTTTTCTTTGTTTTCTTCCACCACGTACCAATCCCAGACTCTCAGCGTAGAACGTCTACGTCTGTCTGTGCTGTGCCTTAACCATTGGGCCACGGGGGCCGCTAATGCCGTTGACGGGCCGCCAGTTAATGGTAGATACAAATCCGTCAACACTGCTCCGGGGCCATTTCTTGATTGCATAGGGGATCATTTGTATAATCCTTTCACAATACGAAAAGGACTCACTGAAGAATGGGTTTACCTCTTTTCACTCACAGAACACAGAATCTACGAATGAACCCTAGTGGCCGCCGGAATGCGACCCACCGGGCCGAAACCTGATGATGAACACGGCGTGATTAGCTGCAACCGGACTTCTACAGTGTGTAGTATCAAAACGGTCGGCCTGGACGCTTTTCCATCGCGATACCAGCAGCCGTGGACAGGACAACTCTCGGGGTGGTGTGGTCCGGGCGACTTGTCGAACTCCCAACATGCCGTGAGCTAGTACATGACCGTTGGCCCCGTGGGCAAACCGTCGCGTTTGGGAACGGACGGGGTACAAAAAGTCCGACCTCAGCGAAACGCCAACCAGGTCTGTGATTTGTGGGCGTATTCCGTTGCCCCTTCCCGCCAGAGTTCGGCGAGTTGGACCAGAAACCTATTTTGAGAAGGCGCGACGGGACATGGACCAGGCAGCTGCGAAAGTCATTTTTGTCGCGACGAGTCCCTGAGAACGCCTCGGGTCTTGATGACGATGATTTGGTCGAAGCGCCAATCAATCAATGGCTTCTACCCGCTTTTCTAAGCCCCGCCAAAACTTCTGAGACTACTCCGTATTACCGAGCGTCAGTTTCTCTTTACAACAAGCCTCGCCATTCTTCTGGCGCTGTCGACTTACCCGCTATATTATTTCTCGCACCTGCCACATTTCCTCCGTCGGCTTTGAACCTCGCTCTTACCTCCCCTTCTCTTCAAACCATCCTGTCCCCATCTTGTCCCTCTCGTGACACTATAACATCACATCACAACGCCATCATGTCTGGCCCCGTGTAAGTGCTTGCCTTTCCTCGTCGTCTGCCCCTCCATCCCCTCCATCCCCTCCATCCCCTCCATCAACATGAGATCAGCTTTTGCTGCTCTACCCCACCACCCCGCCCCAGTCTGCCGTGCGTTGTGACCTCAATTCGCGCACCTCGACGTCTACCATCACCGGTGGATGCTGGTGTTTTCGCGCTGTGGATTGCTGCACGGTGCTTCGGGGCGTCTTGTGAAAGGGATCGGTTTCCTTTGGCGAGCCATGCTCCTGCGAGGTGTGACTTTCTTGTTGACACCCTGCTCATGATCTCGAGACAGCGCTCGCCTTGCGAATCTCAAGCTTGGCGGCGCCCAACAACCCCGCCAATCTCTTTCACGCACATCCAGTTCCACTCTCGACCAAGCTTCAAGAAATGCTGACAATGCCCCAAGCGCGGATTTGGGCCTTATCGGCCTCGCTGTCATGTAAGTTCGCATGCCCACCCTCGTCTTCCCCTTCCACTTGGAGCCCAAGCCCACCCCGCGGATGCGCGCGGTGCTGACAATTCAAAAAGGGGACAGAACCTCATCCTGAACATGGCTGACCACGGCTTCACCATCTGCGCCTTCAATCGAACTGTCTCCAAGGTCGACCGGTTCTTGGAAAATGAGGCAAAAGGCAAGTCCATTGTCGGCGCTCACTCTGTCGAGGAGTTTGTTGGCAAGCTCAAGACCCCTCGCCGCGTCATGCTGCTTGTCCAGGCTGGCCAGGCTGTTGATGACTGGATCGAGAAGCTTCTGCCCCTCTTGCAGAAGGGCGATATCATCATTGACGGTGGCAACTCTCATTTCCCCGACTCCAACCGCCGCACCCAGTACCTTTCCAGCAAGGGACTTCGATTCGTTGGCTCCGGTGTTTCTGGAGGCGAGGAAGGTGCTCGTTATGGCCCTTCTATCATGCCCGGTGGCAGCGAGGACGCGTGGCCTCATATCAAGGACATCTTCCAAAGCATCTCCGCCAAGAGCGACGGCGAGGCTTGCTGTGAGTGGGTTGGTGACGAAGGTGCTGGTCACTACGTCAAGATGGTTCACAACGGTATCGAGTATGGTGATATGCAGCTCATTTGCGAGGTACGATGACTGCACCAGCGCTGCGCAAAGTCCAGAATGATTCTGGCTCTCCCTGTGGAGTTTTTTGGTACTAACGAGGACCTTGATTAGGCCTACGATATTATGAAGCGTGCCCTTGGCCTCTCCAACAAGGAGATTGGCGATGTCCTCACCAAGTGGAACAAGGGTGTACTGGACTCCTTCCTGATCGAGATCACTCGCGATATTATGTACTTCAACGATGAGGACGGCAAGCCCCTCGTCGAGAAGATCCTTGACCAGGCCGGCCAGAAGGGCACTGGCAAGTGGACTGCTGTCAATGCCCTGGACTTGGGTATGCCCGTCACTCTGATTGCCGAGGCCGTCTTGGCCCGATGCTTGTCCGGCATCAAGCCCGAGCGTGTTCAGGCCTCCTCCAAGCTTCAGTACGTTTCTCGTGGCAGCGGCAAGTTTGAGGGGAACAAGGAGCAGTTTCTTGATGACCTTGAGCAAGCCCTGTATGCCTCCAAGATTATTTCCTACGCCCAGGGCTTCATGTTGATGCAGGAGGTAAGTTTTTCCCCCGCCAATTGTACCAATTGGGTTTGAAGCCCAGTCTCTGACAAGAAACACTTCATCTAGGCTGCCAAGGAGTTTGGCTGGAAGCTGAACAAGCCTTCCATCGCCCTCATGTGGCGTGGCGGTTGCATCATTCGATCCGTTTTCTTGAAGGACATCACCGCTGCCTACCGCAAGTCGCCCGATCTGCCCAACTTGCTCTTCGACGATTTCTTCAACAAGGCCATTCACACTGCCCAGCCTGGCTGGAGAGACGTCGTTGCCAAGGCCGCTGAGCTAGGAATCCCTACTCCTGCCTTCTCTACTGCGCTGTCTTGGTTCGACGGTTACCGCACCAAGGACCTGCCCGCCAACCTGCTCCAGGCCCAGCGAGACTACTTTGGTGCTCACACCTTCCGCATCAAGCCCGAATTCGCCAACGACAAGTATCCCGAGGGTCAGGACATTCACGTCAACTGGACTGGCCGTGGCGGTAACGTCTCTGCTTCCACGTACCAGGCATAGATGATCAATGGATAGGGAGCTTGGAACCTGTTGGAATGAACCAAGACGGGCTATAATAATCAAATAATAATAAAAAATTGGAAGACGTAGTGAACAAAAAGGGCGCGTTTGCGGCGTGAGACGTGCTCTAGTACCGCTCAAAAGTGGCTTGCAGTCGAGAGAGCAGCCAACTCTCAACGGAAAGTTGGGCTATGCCATGAACAGTCGTAGCCTTGTCAAGTATAGAATATAAATATGGAAGAGCATTTCCGCCTCTCGCAGCTACGTTCTGCGTTTTAATCGAGCTTTTTTTGGTGAGAAAAGGTACATGTAATACCGTTGAGAAGGAAGAGAGATCCAGTTTTCTTAGCTCGCGAGTTTCGGCTTCTGATTGGCTGGAAAGCGTTCCAGCAGCCTCGTCGCGAGGAAATTTGGGTCCACGGCGCGCGCAAGGGCAAGGACAAACTGTTGACAACTCCATCCATCGGTTGAACCATCCGTCACGAGCGATTGCGCCGCCGATCCAGGCCCATCACCAATTGTCAAAAAGGCCAACCGCCAGCATCGACTTCTTGAAAGCGACCCTCCGCACCTTGTTTTGTTGTTTTGCGCCGACCTAATTGATCGCGCTTGACTGCAGGAAGCGGGCAACTTGTTTTCATCGACAACTCGCGGGATACTGCGCTTCCCGTCAAGATGGCGCAACCAGATCCTAGCCATAGCGTCCCCCAGGACCTGGTCAGCCAACTCTATCCGTCGGCTTCATAGTTCTTCATGGGATACTACTAACCGTGAAGCAGATGCCCCATGTGCACCTGGTATCATCCTATCGTTACCCAACAATGCCTCGTTTGGACCTCACCGAGGTTGCCAAGTGGCTCATGACGGCTCCCCAGATCGCCAGAGACCGAGCTCCCTTCTTCTGGACATACCTTGATAAACCCGCCGACGGCACCATTCTTCTAACATGGCAGCCTCTGCAAAGGTTGGGAACCAACTTCGCCACGGATGGCTTCGTCTGGGCACCACCCGAGCAGGTCTACAAGCATGACTTGGGAAATGGACTGGTGAGTGCGACATGGTCAAGAGGAAGACGACTCGTCATCATGGTCGAGACAAGTCAATGCTGATGTGACGAGAAGATGCTGGAAATCTACTACCTTAAGGCTGGCTATATTCCCGGGGAGCAGTATGCGATGCACGCCCGACGACGATTCCGACTTGTCCCAGCTCCCGGCCATCCCAACCCTTCGCCACTTGATCTGAGCCTGTTCATCGTCCATTACGGCCCTTCAGAGCAGAACGATCGCGTGCCTGCAACCCTGGTTCCATACGATGACCGAGTGAACTCCATCATGCAGCAGCGACACTTCCTCCTCCGCGGCGGGCAGATCCGCCGAAAAGAGTTCATGCTTTCCGATCGCGTCAATTGGCCCTCACTCCCAGAACTGACCAGACAGCAAATGGGTCCTCAAATGACTCCGAGAGGAGTTCCTCAGCAGATGGCATACCCTCCTCAACCAACAGCTGGTCCTCCTGCAAAACGTGCAAGACACGCCAGCCAGGGCCAGCAAGCTGCTGCCGCGGCCGCAACGTCAGGAGCGCCGCCACTGGACGCCGCTTTCGATGACGACGAAGACATCTCGAGGGGCGACATGTTTGATCACTTGACGCCTCGGGAGATTTCCCTTGGCCGATATCAACAAAATCATGAGTGGATGGAGGAGATTCTCTCCTCAGCGTACAGAATTGGCCAGATTCAACCTTCAGATCTCAACCTTGGGCTCAAGGGCGAGCTGGCCTCTTTGACCGAGGGGATATTCACCGCGCAGGGTGGTGATGTGTTCACGCAATCCCCTGACAAGCCCTATGTTGGTCGCCTCGACCCGGGCTTGGCAGACGAGTTTCGCAAGCGAGTAGACAAGCACGTCGAGTCGACGCAGGCTGAAATCAAGAAGCTGGAACAAGAGCACGCCGAGCTCATAGCCAGCTTCAAGACCAGCTCTGCCCTCAAGGTCAAGGAGAAGGAGATCCGGTCAATACCAGACCCCCCTGCCCCCGAAATCTTCAAAACAGACGATCAAATGGAAAGCGGAGACGAGGAGCGCAAGTCGGCAGCACCTCCTCCCGCGAAAACGGCTTTTGATGATATAGTGAAGGACGTCGAGGCAGCTACCGGTCTCAAGATCCAAGTACACGCCCGCGTTCGTCGTGTTCAGGACGGCGGATATCAAGCGCCAGCACCTAAACTGCCCACGCCCACGCCCACGCCCACGCCCACGCCCGCGTCTGCGCCTGCGCCTGCGCCGGCGACGACACAAATGTCCCGCCAACCATCACAGTCGGGCTCACAGCACAGCGGCCTCATGATGGGGGATTCCGACATGGACATGGGAGGCACGGCGGCCGGCTTATTGGATCAGATGCATACGGGATTTTCTTCCATGTCAACCCCCGTGAACAACTTTCCCACGCCCCAGGCCCAAGCATCATCAGCCGCGCAGTCGAATGCTCCGACACCGTCGAATGCCATGGCCGCTCAGTCTGCGATGACGGCGACATCGGCGGCAGGCGACGTCGACATGACGGGAACACATGCCACCACAGCCAAGGAGCAAGGAGGCCCAGCGCCAGACCAAGGGACCGGCGACTGGGTCGTGGTGCCCAAAGGCGGAGCATCTCCCGACGACGATGATGCAAAACGATGCGGGCCCACGGAGCCTACGGAGCCTACGGAGCCTGCAGCTTCGACGGCGCCCACCAGTCGCATGGCCGAAGGGGCAGGCGGAGATGCCGAGCAGCAACGGTCGGCGGCGGCTCCTACAAAAGCCACTTCGTCAGCAGCTACTCCCGCGGCCACAGACGGAGGCGGCTCTGCCAGCTTTGACCAGAACGAATTCAGTTCATTGGGTGACCTGGACACGGCAGGAGATGCCATGGCCGGCTACGACGCCCCCGACCTGGATGGCTCCGCCGGCGGCCTCGGAGATGGGCTTGATTTGCAAATGGACATGGAGGACTCGGCATTTGGTGATGCATTTCACGGAGTGGACTCGTCCGGGACACCGGGCGATGGCGATGCTCATCATGACGATTTGTAGTATGTTGTGTGCTAGCTAGCTTGTTTGCTTGATGTTGCGAGAATGATGGTCAAAGGGTTTTGTCACAAAACGGAGAACGGCGTGTTGTTTGTTATCCATCTCTCTAGGTAGATCCGGGGCTCGGTGTATGCGGGAACTAATTTCACAAGATACATGGCTAGTATTTGGTATTTCTTTGTCTCATCAGTCTCGCCCGTCTCGCCCGTCTCACCCGTCTCACCCTGGTTTCAGAAGCCGCCGGCCACCCGTCGTAGTCACGGGCCTGACACGATTCAGGAACCCAGAGCCCAAAACTGCCTAATGGGGTTGTATCCATCGGAATAGATTTGCCATCGATTGCCATGCATTGCCATATGCATTGCCGGGAGCGGATCCCGATGCACCGATGCAACCCCCGCGACGGTTTCACCACGAACCCCCTGGCCACCTTCCAGACGTCCAAACCCTTCCTTCATCTCAAGACTTGTTCTTCTCAACACTTCTTCTTCTCAAGACTTCTTCTTCTCAAGACTCGAGGCCGGCGGACCCCGGAGCTCGCCGTCCGCATGACAACTCGCATGACAACTTCGGACCCCACACCGGCCATGTCGCGGATATCTGGCTGCATCCAGGCGATAGTCAAGCAATAGTATTGCTCTCTCTTCTCTCTTCGGACTTACTCGTGCGAGGCATGTCCAAAACGCCCGCCTGATGCCGCTGCCATCTTGACTCGAGGGGTCCTCATCACGTCTATATATTCTTCTTCTTCTTCCCTTCTTTATTCTCTTTTCATTCCTCAGTTTTTTATTCCTCGCAACATTTTCGTTGGGCTCTGCTCTTACCGAGCCATCTGATCAGATATTTTATTTTCTCCCCGATTTTTTATATATATATATTCGCTTGAACCCTTGGGCATCGTCTCTGGACTTTTACACGATGAAGACACAGCATCCTCTTATCCTGCTGGCCGGTCTGGCTACTGCCACGGCGCAGTTCACGACTCCCTCTAGGACGTCATCGGTGGCGGCAGAGACGGCTGCGCCTGCTGGCGAGCGAATCACCCCTGCGCCTGCTGCGCCTGCTGCTCCGTCGGGCGGACCTGCGGGCGGGCCGGAACAGACTTTTGGTAATGAGCGTGTTGGGCGTCTCATACCGGGTTTGGTCAGGGAGAGGCTGGACAGGGAGAGGCTGGATAGGGAGAGGCTGGACGAAGACCGACTGGATAGGATAAGAGACAGGATAGAGAGGGAGAGAGAGGAGAGGGATAGACGGGACAGAGACCGGCTAGACAGAGCAAGAGAAAGGTTAGATAGGGCAAGAGAGGAAAGGGAGAGAGAGGAAAGGGAGAGAGAGGAAAGGGAGAGACCAGGCAGGGAGAGGCCCGACAGAGAGAGACCCGACAGAGAGAGACCCGACAGAGAGACACCAGGCAGAGAGAGACCCGACAGAGAGATACCAGGCAGAGAGAGACCCGACAGAGAGACACCAGGCAGAGAAAGACCCGACAGAGAAAGACCCGGCAGAGAGAGACCAGGGGACGAGTTTCTCATCCCCTCCCCACCGGGAGCAGACGTCACCATCACGACAGCCATCAATCCCACGCGCGGGGGATCGGGGCTCGACGCCGCAGCAACAGCTCTCGACCACGGAGAGAGCGGCAGCAGTCGGAAAAACGAAACGTCAAACAAGGATGTGCAAGGGGGGGCATCCCGATACGGACCAGGCGTGTACGTGGCGACGCTTGGATTGGCCATTGGTGTTGTTAGTTTCCTTGTCTAGTCCGGAGCTGGGAGCATCGTCGGTGATGCCATGCCATTGGTCACGTCAACTGCTGGGCTGGGCTGGCGGTTCACAGCATATTCAGGTGGTTGGTTGGTTGGTTGGTTGGTTGGTTGGTTGGTTGGTTGGTTGGTGGCTATTGTTTGAGTTGATACCTGCGTTGTTTACACACGTTGGCTGCATTTTTTATTTTTATTTTTATTTGGCTAGCGTAACAGATGGAATAGTAAAAGAGCGATGGGTCTATTCCGTCGATGATGCAAAAACACTACTTTACTGTACAGTCAGTCAGTCCGACGCCGCCGTGGTTTTTATCCCTGAATGTAGCCCCATGTCTTCGTTCCATGAACGAAGGGCTTCTCAAAAGTCCAACCATCCATGTATCATGACGCCATTTGCCTTCCCCCAATTGACATTTTTCAAAAATTGCTTTCCTCCCATAAGAAAAAAAAAAAAAAAAAAAAAAAGAAAAAAGACCAAGGACACGGTTCGGCCAGCGAACACAGCAAAGGTAGGATACGAAAACTCGATCCAGCGAGCCGTGCTATTCGTCCCGCGATAGATGGGCAAGGCATCCATCTCATGAGTAAAGTCCGTTCCTGATGTTATCGTACCGACTGTTGGGGTAATGCAGCATGTTCTCCGAGTCGTCCAGCTTACCGAGGGAGCCAGCCATGGCGCGAACAAGACTCTCGTCGCCCTTTTTGTCGCCCGACGCTTCCCAGAAGACGGCACCTCCCAGCCGCTTGCTCTTCACATAGCTCGCCTTGAGCCTGGCGCTCTCGACGTCGTCATAGGAAACAAGCTCGCGGGAGCTGGGGTCGTAGCTCCACGTCGCGCCGGCCCGCTGGTCGAGCCTGACGACGGCACCCGGACGAGGGAGCTGGCGGTAGGGGATGACGCCCTCCTGCGTTGCGTCTCTGCCGGCGCCCTCAAAGGGCTTCCCGAGTCCGTCTGTATTCCCGAACGAGCGCCCGTACAGGGGCAGGCCCAGGACGATCTTGTTGCCCGGCACGCCGGCCCGCGTGTAATCGGCGACCGCCTGGTCCGTGTCGAACTTTGTGCTCGCGGCTCCCGAGCCATCCGGCCTGATGTTGGACTGGTGCCCGGCCGTCTTGTCCCACGCGCCGGCGTAGTCGTACCCCATCAGATGCCAGGCGTCGACGTACCGATCCATGGCCTCGAGGTCCAGCACGCGGTAGTGCTCCGGCGCCGCCGGCGCCGCCACGGTGAGCAGGTAGCGATACCGCTGCCTGTTGTCGGCGGCGTACCTGTCCATGGCCAGCCGCGTCTCCCGGAGAAGTTCGACAAAGGACCTCGCCTCGGCGGCATCCCGCGGGTGCTCCCAGTCGATGTCGACGCCGTCCATGCCCCAGTCCGCCATGAACTCGACGGCGCTGGCGGCAAACTTCTTGCGCCCCTGCTCCGAGGCGGCGAATTTGGAGAACTTGCCTTGCCGCGAGTGGACGGACCCGCCGATGGAGAAGAGCGTCTTGAGGCCGCGGTTCTTCTTTTTCAGGGCGAAGAGCTGATTCACCACGCCGTAGGCGTTGTTGCCGCGCTTGGACAGGGTGTCTCCGGCGAAGCGCTTTTCCACGTCGGCGTAGGTGTCGGAGGAGATGCTGTAAATTTTAATTTTTTTTTAGTCTTCTTTTCTTTTTTCTTCTTCTTTTCCCATTTTTTGGGTCAACGTCAGAGAAACTTACACTGTTCCATCGGGTGAGAGGTCGCCGAATGCGTAGAGCAGATGGGTGACTTTGTCTGCTGGGAGATTTTGGGGCTGGCAGTCGGCGTCGTAGATTCCCCTGGTTTTGATACTTAGCTGCTAGAAGAGGGCAAGAAAGTGCCAAGGGGGGAAGAAGGAGGGAAGGGAAGAAGGGAAAAGAGGCAACTTGGTCGACGTACCAATTTGTGAAATAGAGCACATTCCGCGCCGCCACAATCTTGTTGGGCTTCACGGGAGTCTGTTTGGGAACACCGTTGCCGGCCGCTGGCGCGTCTTGCCTGTTCGGGACATGCGACTCGGCAGAGACGGCAGAGACGGCAGAGTCGGCACAGTCGGTCGTGGTGTTGGTCCATTGTTGCGTCACATTGCCCCATCTCAGCATCCCTGAAGATGACACCGGCAGCGGGACACGGAGCGCCGCCGCCGCCGCCGAAGCCGTGGTGAGCGCCGGCGCGACCGCGACCGTGACGGCGGAAGTGAAGAGCGGCTCGGCACCGTGGCTGGGGCTCGCCGTTGCCGTGACGTAGACTGTGGTGGGCAGGAAAACGGTCGACGGCTCGACCTGGATGCAGATCAGATCGCGCCTGTCTGCCTCTAGCGCTTGCGCTTGCGCCTGCTCTCGCTCTTGGTGCCGGGCCGGCGCAGCATTCGCCACTCCGGCCAGCAAGGGGAGCGCCGAGATGAGCGCTCTATGCATCGTGTGTGTTGAGGTAGGGACAAGGGAGACTGTGTTCTGTTTCTGTGGTAGTCAAGGACTCAAGGGGGTTTGATCCGATTCAATAAACGGACGGGGCAAGGGCGATATTTATTGTAACCTGGGAGGAACACCAGATAGAGACGACATCATCGACGGGCTGGCGACTTGCTGTTGCCCTTTGGACGACAGTACTATTGCTTACCGGATTCCGACGACGACGTGGAGAATGCCTTCTTTGCAGCGCACGCTGTCCGCATCTCCAGCCGGATCGAGGCTTGGGCGGCTTCAATGGGGGACCGGGGGGGGGGGGGGGGGTTCCGGGCACGAGACAATAGGAAGTGAATTCCATATCTGGGAATCCATAGCTTCGATTTATTGTGGTTTCTGCGGTGCAGCCACGCGGGCCTGCGAATGGCCTTCATGGATATTGAATGTGCGAGCACTAGACATCGTGTAAGTCAAGGGAGACTTATTCCCATAGTACCCACTGCCACCACTGCCACCACTGCCGAGGAATCCAATGCCCAATGTATGGGCATTTCGCATTTTTTTTTTGAACTGTTCGTCTCTTGGTCAATCTCTTGCTGTCTTCGCCCCGTCACGATTCATCCTGCGCTGCCGGTATTCGTTCGCGACTTGCAGCAGACACGGCTGTCTTGACTCCTCAACCACCCATCCGTCGCGCGATCCGTGTAAAGGCGTGCCTTGAACTCCCAAGCAATGGCGCCTACACAAACAGCTGCCGGGTTTTGCTTCCGAGTTCGCCCCCAACGATATCACATCGAGCACCGCGCGGCGCAGATCTGTATTTAGCCTTCGACTTATCATCATGTAAGAAATGGCGCGTCGGGAACTGAAAAAACTCCCTGTCTATAGGTGGGCTCTTCCTCGAAACCGATACATTGGCGTCGTCTTCTTCTGATGCAGATAGAGCGCCAGGGCGAACAGAAGACTCGATCGTCCGCAACGTCGACCAAGTAAGTCCCTCTTTGGGATGAGATTCTTCCGCGGACGACCAGATACAGCTGCCGTTCAGAGGGAGCTGTTCTTCAACAAGACCGGGGCGCCGTCGGCGTTGCCGTCTGTGGTCCATCCGGCATGGTCTTTGATGTTGTTTTCCAGTGCCTTGGCGCAGTAGCGACGGATTGTCCGAGACCAGGCTGGTGCCTCCGAGGTGTGATTTCACAGGGAGCGCGTAGGGCAGGGCGAGGTTTTCTTTCTTTTCTTTTTTTTTTTCCTTGCCGATTAAAAGTCGTCATATTTCTTTCATTGTGTACCTGAGCACGTCGTGCCACGTCAGAAAGACACATCATGACAGCCAGCTCTCCACCGTTACAGCATCGCCAACTCGAATAGCAGCCGGTTGGTTAGATAAGCTGATATCTCCCGACCTTGGCACATGTCGCATATGTACCCCAAAATACACCTTCCCATCGAACCTCCTTGTCTTGGCGAGCGTCGAAAACGGCTCCCGCCTTATGTTGCCCGTCGCCTGGTCCACACAGACCATTTGGCACCGCCGACAAGCACCAAGTAGTTGAAATTCACCATGTCCTATGCGGATCCTGCTCCATGTATCCTCAGGATAAGCCGCGTGGTCGCCCTCTGTCAGAGAGTCAGATTCAATCACGATGTTGGCTCTGTATGAGTCGTCCGGGACGCCTTCGCCACCCCGACGAACAATTTCCTCGTTTAGGGCATCTACACTACTACTGTTCACCAATAAGATCGGGCTTTCGTTCGATAACAGAATTCTCCTCTCCCCTGCTTGTTCAGAGTCCGAATCCGGCGGAGACGGAACGTCGGGGAATGAGCCAGGCAGTGTGCCGTACTTGCCGACGTGTTGGTGTTTCTGAACGTGGACTTTGGCTGTTCGACTGGACAACCCGATGCCGCCGGCGGGAAATCTCGCCAGAACACAAGGCACGCCTAGTGTTTTCGAGAAGAAGTCGTTGATCTCCGAAGACACATATGCGCGGGCGGATATTGCTTCTCCGCACACCCGAGAGGACATTTGTTTGGATTCTTGGTCGAGGAGGACTGGGTTGGCAGATAGGGGGATTTGTATCTCCAAGGGGCAAATCGGGTCATTGATGGGCCCGTGGTAAGATACTCGCAGCACGCCGCTGTCAAAGTCGAGTGCTGGTCGTAGGAGTGTCATCTTCGGGTACCGCTTCTGACTCAGGGCTTGGCCTGATCCCGGATGAACTAGACACCATTCACGATCCCAGGCTAGGCCCTCGGGTCTGACATCCCAGCGCACTCCGGGCGGTACGACGAACCCACCGCAGCTCTTGATGGGGTACACCGTGATGGTCTTAACGCGCACACCAGCGGGGGGGCACACCGAGCTGTGTGTGTCAGTGTGTTGGGAAATTGGTGCTGCTGGGCCGCCTTCCACGAAAAACCCTCTCAAAAAGGCCAAAAACCGATCCACGTCGGACTCTGTACTCATGGCACCCAAGCTCGCTCGAATTACTCCGGTCGGCTTGCCTCCCATAATCTCGCTGTCGACGCCGCATCGGAAGCCGGCAGACAGGTTCCTCTTTAGTTCCCACGGCTCTAATCGCAAAGCAGCAGCCATATTTCCGGGACTGCACAGTCCTCCTGTTCGAATATGGATGTTCTGAAGTACAGCCAGCTTCTCCACCTCTCCTAGACTTACCCAGCCACCAGCGCTATTTTTGAGATTGAAAGACACAACTGGTCCAGTTCCCAGAGGGCCAGCCGAGTCTGGTTTCTGCGTATACAGGACGCACACGGGGAGTGAATTACCATGCTTCAGTTCCTGCAACCCATGGAATAGTTTTCGTGCCAAGTATGTCGTATGTTGGCTCACGCGATCCATGGAACCGAATAGCTTCAGGTGCACTGTAATGGCCGAGTCGAGAGCCATGATGTTATGAAACGGCAACGTGCCGTCTTCCAGCCGTTGGTGAAGGAATTGAGACTTTCGAGCGTGCCACTGTTCTTTCCTGCTGCAGGTCACTAAATCGACTGTGCCGCCACCGAAGTAGCGCCGGCTATCGAAAACACACTCTGCTGACCGCCGAACAATTAGGGCACCGAGATCTGGAAACCCAAAGATCTTGTACAGGCTGAGAACGACGAAGTCGGCGGCGAAGTCTGCCGAGCTGAGATCCAGTTGCGATGTTGCGCTGAAGGATGCAGCATCGAGAAGTGCATACAACGGTTCTGGTCTCCCATTTGAGTGTTCTTTAAGATCTCTGGGCCACGACAGGGGGTATCGTCTACCGTCCATGTGAGACTGAGCAGAGTAGGCGAATAAAGTAGCTGAGGCGGCTTGACCGGCAAACGGTGAAGGTTCGTTGCCGCTCAGATACAAATCCATATCTGATTCATCTACACATGTTCTTTGCTTTGCATCTTCTCTGGCTCCCACTAAGCTGGTATGACAGGACTGGTGATATACGTACGAGTATCCTTGTGGAAGCTCCCTCATAGCCTCCACGACGAGCTTGATGCCTGCCGTGGCATTGGCGACGAAGACCAAGTCATATTCTGCCGGGTCTGCATTGAAAAAACTGAGTAGTCGTAGTCGGACGTCGTCTATGCGCGATGTGGAAAGCTGCGAAGATAACGATCCGGAATGCGGGTTACCATAGAGTGTACATGTCATTTCCTGAGCAAATGCGTCCATCAAGGACTTGGCGCAAAGTGTTGACCCTGCATGGTCTAGATATATGGAGTCTTGTTCCATCTCTGTCAGTATTGAACACAAGCAGTAGATGAGGGCGCATTTGGCATAATACCTTGGAGCATGGGATATTCCCGGTCTCTGAATTCTTCTACTGCCGCATTGTACCCATTTTGTTGGTGGGTGGCCATCGCCTTTGAAAACTGAGGCAAAGCTCTTGGGCTGCTTTGTTAAGCAGACCGACTTCGATAGCTTTATACACGGCCGTTGATCTAAAGGCCCAAATTCCCAAGCGGTAAAGTGTAATGATGAAGAGTGTTGGAAGAGCGATGAGACTCAGGGTTCACGTGATTGATGTCTTCCTGGGACAAGGCCCTTCATGCACATAATGCACATGGCCGATCTGAGCAGAGCAGACATTCCTCTTTGTTCCGGGAAGAATAATTCGAGGATGTGGTGTCGACCTTTCCCAGAGGCGTTGTGCGTTGTGGGGGGCAATGATTGAATGAATGGTGTCGGTTGTCGCCGCAGATTCGGAGGTCGCCACCTCCCCTCCCCTCGTGAAGACAGAAAGGGATCGGAGATTTTCATTGGTTGATGATGCTTGCTCTACAGCGCTCGAGGGTAACTCGCACCTCTCCGCATTCATCCGTCGTCGTCCACATCGTCGTCGCACTGCTGCGCCGCCGTGGCCCGTGGCCAACGCCAACAGGAAGGCGCAACCAAGCGCCGACTGCAGCAACAGCTGGCAGCTCCACCCACGTTTCTCCGATTGAGCCTCTTCCAACCACCTTCACGGTGCTTGCTTGCTGTTCGTCACAACCGCATCCAAGCCGCCACGTATCTGCGCAGCATCGCTATCTTTAGATTTGCACGCTCATTGAACTCAGTTCGTTATCCCCTTCTTCCTACGGTTTCAGACCTTGATTCCCCGATTGTCCCAATTGTCAATCTGTCCCTTGAATCCCGACCTCCCGGCCTCCCGTCACCAAACCATCCTTTTATTTTTTCTCTTCCCGTTGCCCTCATCATGAATAATTTTTCCCTCCTTACTACACGTTCTGCCCTGAGGAACTTTTTTTTGCCCTCGTCTTGTTTTGTGCCCGTCTTTGGCATTCATACTCGCCTCTTACACTTTCGCTTTTATTCTCGATTTGTTCTCTTTAAAATGTGTTCTCTAACCGTCATCGTATCGCCAATTTACAGACAACCAGTCCGGTCGCCCGATCAATAAACAAACTTTTCATAGACTGATGAATTGAGCGAAGAGACTTTGTCATCGATTCGAGCTGATATTGGCCTTTTCCTGTCGCGCATTGCGTTTACACGATGGATTCCTACAGCTCGCGTCGCGACTCTTCAGTACGGTCACCTTCAGACCGGACCTGGGGTCGGGATGAATCGAGGACACGGGATGAGCGCTCTGCCGCGTTTTATCGCACAAGGTCCCCTGGTAATAATTCTTGTCCACGCCATTGTCTTGATCAACAGCTTTTACGATCATGGCCAGGCGGTGCTGATACTCAACGTTCAACCGAGCTAACGGGATTTGCAGAAATTGAAAGAAGAGAACGCAGACGATCCCGCTCCCCAGGCCCAGTGGACAGATATGAACCTCGGTCTCGCCGGGATGATCGAGATCGAGACGATCGACGAAGGATCATTTCACCGCCAGCAAACATCGATCGCTACGTTCCAGGACAAGAGAGTAGTGCGCCTGCCGGGGTGGCTGTTAACCCACTTGCAGATCCTTCTCGACTCCCGTACCAAGTAGGTTTCTCATACTTTGGTGAATGGTGGAGAATGAACGAAAAAATCAAAGACGATAAAGAACGTGCCAAGACTGGCCGTAGACGGGAACCAGAGCGACCACGTGGTCCAGAGGAGCGTGAAAAGGAGAAGAATAAGATTCAAGCCGCATACGATGCTTACAAAGAAGAGCTGCAGGCCAAAATGGCGCGAGCCTTTGTCTCGGAGCATAAGAAGGAGCAATGGTTCAAGGAGAAATATGTGCCAGAGATTCGTGACGAGCTTCGGGCTAAACTAAACGAAATCCGCCGCAGTGGCTACAGTCAATGGGAACAAGACCTGGAGACGGGAACGTTTGATGAGTTCTCACTGGAAGGAATTCCCAAAGCCGAAAGCAATGGCTCTGGCGGTGTTGTCGAGAAGGAAGAAGGAGAGGCCACGGCAAGCAATGAAATCATGGGCGTTGGAGATCTTCTGCCCGTCAATGGATCCGACATCCGCGACGAGAACCAATTTCAACCAACTCTTCTTATCAAAACCATCGCGCCACACGTTAGTCGGCAAAACTTGGAGACTTTTTGCAAGGAGAACTTGGGCGAGGAAGAGGGTGGCTTCAAGTGGTTGTCCCTTTCTGACCCAAATCCGAGCAAACGTTACCACCGTATTGGCTGGGTGATGCTGCATCCTTCCTCTGAAACAGCTCTTCCAGCTGATCGATCTGATCCGAAGGATGAGAATGGTGATGTGGATATAAGGGATTCACAGCCGGTTTCGACAGCAGACAAGGCTCTAGAGGCAGTCAACGGAAAGACTGTCAAAGATGAGGTTCGTGGCGATTTTGTCTGCCATGTAGGAGTCCACAACCCTCCAAACAACCCTCGGAAGAAGGCCTTGTGGGATCTCTTCTCTGCCCCCGAGCGTATCGAGCGGGATCTCTTGTTGGCACAACGATTGGTGAACAAGTTTGAAGAAGACTTTGGCTCGGACTTCCAGGCGATTTTGAAAGTGGAAGAGAAGGTGGATGATCTTCGCAATGCTGGTCAATTGCAGCCAGCGACGACATCAGCGCCAGCGAAGAAGGTGAGGAAGCAGCGCGAAGTTGCCCTCGACGAAGCAATGGATGATGAAGACGGCATGGCGGAGGAAGGGGAGGAGGAGGAGGAGGAGGACGGTGCCATCGAAGATGAGACGGATGATGAGGATATGCTCATCAAGAAGAAGCAACTTGATCTTCTCATCGAGTATCTACGCCGAGTATTCAATTTCTGCTTCTTCTGTGTATTCGAGAGTGACTCTGTTCACGAGTTGACACGAAAATGCCCAGGAGGCCACCTTCGACGACCCAGAAGTACTCTATCATCGTCAGCAAAGGCTGTCGCGCGTGCAAGCGCGACTGGGGAGCCATTTCCAGAAAAGAAGAAGACGGAGCCAGAAGAAGATGGTGAGGCGGCAGAAGGAGACAAGAAATTCCGGAATTCGTCAACCAAGGCAGAGCAGCAGTTGCTTCGAGCGTACAACTGGGTCAAAACATTTGAGGACAAGATCATGCAAATTTTAGAGCCGCAAACAGTCGACATCCGCAAGCTCGGTGGTCGTCCTGTTGAAGAAGCTGTTGAAGAAGAACTGGCCAAATTTGTGAAGCAAGAGGACGAGCACAAGTGGCGGTGTAAGGCACCCGAGTGCACAAAACTTTTCAAAGAGGAGCATTTCTGGAAGAAGCACGTGGAAAAAAGGCATGGCGACTTCCTTGAGGCCATCAAGCAGGAGGTTTGTCAATATCCCAAGATGACTGATTGACGACCTATTTTGAAGTTGCAAACTAACCAGAGTGTTGCAGTTTGAGCTCATCAACGCTTATGTCATAGACCCCGCACATATTGCACCTTCCAGAACGGATGCCAACTCGAATGGTCACTTCCCACCCGCGAATGGTCAATCAGCTACCGGAACTCCTCGCGGATTCAACTTGCAGAACTTCTCGATGAACGGCATAATGGGCATGCCGGGATTTCCAATGGCTGGCGGCAGTTTCCCGCCGATGTTCGCTGGCATGCAAGCAGGTGGTTGGAATCCAATAACCGATGACCGCTCTGGCGGCGGAGGTCCCATCCGACGAGGTGGCATGGGCAACCGTGGACAATACCGCACTGGCCCCTACGACCGCCGCGGCAACCGCTTCGATGGCGGCCGTAACCGTGCAGGCGGGTCTCGTTGGGGAGACGGCGCCGGCGGCGCGGCTAGCGGGCCTCGTGAAGCCGTGCAGGGCCGTAGCTTAAAGAGTTACGAGGACCTGGACCAGGTCTCTGGCGGTGGTGGCGGTGGTGGCGGAGAGCTCAACTATTGAGTCATATTCGATCTAGATCTACGAGGAGCCGGATCGGATGGTTAACCGGAACAAATTGAGGAAATCGGTGCTCATACAATCGACGACTTGTGGACGGTGAAACGTCGATTTGGCCAACAGGAGCAAGCGAAATCTTGACCATGTCTACAGTTGCGTCTACGTCATCTTTTCGCAGAGGGGCTCTGAATACATCGTTTCAAGGGTTCTTTGACTATGCTCTGAATAGGCGCTAAATTAGCCAACGGATGTAAAAATAAAACAAAGGGGATCTTCACTGCGATCCATCAAGTTCAATATCAAAATTCCGTATACGTGTTATACAGAGTCCGATATCACAAGAGAATAGTGGGGTCGGGTGGCGTTGAATCAGCCAATCAAGCATCGCGATGAAACCCACTCACTGAAGAATGGTTTTTTTTTTTTTTTTTTTTCAATCATCAACCAGCCAGAGCCTACCCCATAATTTCCGTATCTCAAACAGTGTCAAGCAATCTGATTGTTCGCAGTCAGTATTCACCACCGAAATGGGCTTGCTTGCTGAGAACAAGAGGTGAATATTTTCGACTTATCGAATGTGTCGTCACTTTCACCAGCCAAGAATGCTAACCAGGAGCCCGCGTGACCCACAGTCGATCCAAGATCATCAAAGATCCCAACAATACGAAATGGACTCGAGATACGACGACTTTCGGGCAGAGGATGCTGCGGGCTCAGGGATGGCAACCAGGTCAATTCTTGGGTGTGCAAGATGCGGCTCACTCTGAGTTGCACACGGCGGCCAATGCATCCTACGTTAGAGTAGTCCTCAAGGACGACATGAAGGGGTTGGGGTTCGACAAAGCCAAAGAGAACGAAGTGACTGGTCTCGACGTCTTCTCCGATCTATTAAGTCGCCTCAACGGCAAATCAGAAGATACCATCGAAGGAGATCAACAAGCTCGAATGGTGTTCAAGACACATCGATACGTAGAGGCCAGATGGGGTCCTATGCGGTTCGTCAGAGGCGGGTTACTCATCGGTGACGAGATGAAGGAAGAGCCCCAGTCGACAGAGTCAACACCCGCTTCAGACGCGGAAGTACAGGATGCAGACACGGCTGCGGGCGAGAAGCCCAAAAAGTCTAAAAAGGATAAGAAGAGCAAGAAACGCAAGGCAGCCGATCTGGAGGACAGCGAAACTGAATCAAGTGAAGCCATCAAAAAGCAGGAGAAGAGACGGAGAAGGGAGGAACGGAGGGCTAAGAAACTCGCTGCCAGTAGCGAACTCGAAGCCCCCGACGAGGACGACACTCGGACCAAGAGGAAATCTAAAAAGGACAAGGCCAAGTCAAGGACGAGTACGAGTTCTGAAGCTGAGGACGAGCAAATAGACGGGAAGAAGTCGAAAGGGGACAAGAAGGAGAAGAAGAAGCGAAAGAAGGAGGACGCGGCGGATGCGGAAACTACTACGACGACGGTATCGAGTTCGGCTGCTGCAACGGGTACCTCGACGCCCACGAACACGGGGGGTTTAGTACCGGGGAGTCGAAATTTTGTTCGATCACGGTTTATTGCGCAGAAGAGGCAGGCGGTGCTGGACACGAAGGCTCTTGCTCAGGTATGTGACTTATCTCAGTATTCCAAGATTGGGGCTGCATTGATGCAGGCGCTAATGATTTCTTTTTTTTTGGGGGGGGCACAGATTTTCATGGTCAAGACGTGAGGGCATTTTACAAGCGAACATTTACATGTGGAGTTTTTCTTAAAATACAAAGGCGTTTACTTGGGATATCCGGGAATTATTACCATTTCATTTGAAAGGCGCGTTGACTAGGAACATTCGCAGACATCAGTCAAGGAAAGAGGTTAAAAATCAACGACGTTTACAAAGAACTTCCGATTTCAAGATGTCCATCTTGGTAATTTTGGCACCGTCTTAAAATGGTAACGCCGAGTTTAATTTCCGACTCCATGTTTTGCTTAAGTTTTGCTACAGTTTTGCTACGAAAAACT
The DNA here is from genome assembly GCA_003814445.1 of Epichloe festucae Fl1. Lineage (NCBI taxonomy): Eukaryota > Fungi > Ascomycota > Sordariomycetes > Hypocreales > Clavicipitaceae > Epichloe > Epichloe festucae. The sequence continues at coordinate 1,988,311 of CP031387.1, read as the reverse complement.
CCCAAACGCCGCCTGCCAACGTAGGGCCCGTGCCGATAACTTGGCAGACAAATAACCAACTCTTTCTGCTTACAGTTGCAAGGCCTCTACTTGGCATTTCGTCCAAAATTGCTGTGCAAATATTGTGAGCATACAAAGTCTTCAATCTGATGTCGAGCAATTGTCGCTGATGCTGTCGCCGAGACTCACTTGTGGAAGAACTGACTAAACATGCCGCCCTTGGCATGCTGGTCAGTTATACTCTGGCGGCGGAGACTGTCCGAGTTTGTTCTCTTCTGCGACTGGAGCGCGTCGAAGCCGGGCATCCAGCCGGAGCTCTGTCTGCATGTTAGTGGCCGGAAGGCACTTTTTCTCAATCGCATCGACTTACTCGTCGACGAGGGGCAGTGGCAGTGTTGCTTGTGGGGGGAACGTTCTCGGTGGGCCCGCCCATGATGGATGATGGATGATGGATGGACGGTGGCGGGAAGTAGTGTGCACTGTGTTGTGTGTTGTGCGTGGTAGTTTGTTGGTTTGTTGGTTTGATGAGAACAGGTTGTTACGAGGGATAATGGTTCCGTATTTAAATGTCCCAGGAACCCGTGGTGCCATGTACGCATCATGTATGTTTGTACGCAAACGAGCGAGGCGGGGGTTGCGGCATCGAACCAACACGTCACGTCACGCCACGATCCGATTGAACGCATTGAACGTTGACGCCTCCTTCTCCCCATGACGCCCATGACGCCCATAACGCCCGTGCTTACTCAGCCGCCGACGCTCCTGGCCGGCCCTTCTGGCCTCGATCCGCATTCTACCATTACGTATGGTGATTGATGGCCCGAATCGGTTCCTCCAGCTTTCTTCCCCCTTTTGCCTGCGTGATGGTTTGGCCTTGACCCGTGGATGCGCTCTTGTACTCTATGGCACGTGCTCCGTAATCCGTGCGCAAACATGCATTCATGACTGCTCAACCCAATCAATGCGGCCGGTCAGCATTTCAATCATATATGTAGTAGTAATTAGGCCTAAAACGGAAGAGGTACCTTTCCACGCAAATTTATAAGAGGAGTAAACTCCTGTATACAAGTAAATCAGGGCATAGGAACTAGCCAGTCCACTCAATAGAATTACTATAGGCCACAATAGAAGCTCCATCTCCAAAAGAAGCCTAAAAATGTGGTTTCCCCTCGTGTGCACATTTAAGAAAATAGTGTGGAATGCATGAATTGCGAGAGGTCACTCCCCTTACAAGTTTACAGGCGCGGGTACCTCTTCTGTTTTAGGCCTAGTTATTACGACTGTATGATTGAAAAATCACTACTGCATATTTACGTGTTGGCCAAGTCAGCTGCTTGGATCAAGCCCGAAGCTTGGACTGTATACAACATACCTTGTCCATACCTGACCTGGCTAACCAGGATGAAATAGCTATAAGCAAAAAGCATTATAATCATGGGATGGGTCAGGTCTTTTAATGGATTATGGGGGACACACGTGCGAACTCTCGTGCGTCGTGCGTCGCTGGTCGCTGCATTTGATTTGTTCAGAATTCCGGAAGCGGAGAGTCGACTTGAGTCTTGACAGACAATCTAATCTCGTCTACGGAGTACTCCGGGCTTCATGCTTCGTTCGCGATAGTAGCAGGCACAGACAGGTATATGTGCACAAGGAAAGCTAGTCATGTCAATCGTGCCCAACAAGTTGAAGAATGGGAATGAGGAGGATGTTTACTCTTCTTCACTGTTCACTTCACCACCGCTCGGGAGTCGGGGGCATACATATAATGCCAAGAAGGTGCCCAGTCTTCGAGGGGTTTCTTCAAATTCACATCGTCCTGATCTGTCTTTGACCGCACACAAACAACAACAACAACGCCGACAACATGGGGTTCCCAACAATCCTCGCATGTGTGCTCGCTGGGTTCGCATCTGCAGCCACCTCCATCGGCGCCTCCATCGGCGCCCCTGAGCAGCCGGAGAATTTCTTTTGCGGGACCGGCCAGCCTCCCCAGGATCTCGTCCAATTCCATCGCCAGCTCAACCTCAACCAAATGCAGAGCCTGCAGCATCGAGCCCCGTATGACGACGACGACGACGACGACGACGACGACTTCAGGGCCCGGAAATGGAAATGGAAGCCCGTGACCGTGCCCGTCTACCACCATGTCTTGTACTCGGAAAAAGTCTGCCCCTTGATGACCGTAGGTACTCCGTAAGCCGGGGCAAACCACTTGGATTATCTATCCAACTACTCCATAAAGTACTATGCAGACGGCGGCTAATGACTCCCAACTCTCTCTGGTTTGATTGATGTAGGCCACGAATTTGATGAAGCAGATGCAAGTCCTGAATTATGCCTTCAAGCCGGCCGGGTTCCAGTTCGAACAGAAAGCTGCCACGTGGCGGAAAGTCCCCGAGTGGGCTACGAACGCGGAGGCTCGGCGAGAGCAAGGAGGCATGCATGAGCAGCTTCGCACGGGTGATTACGGCACCCTCAACGTGTACTGGATCGAGACAGGCAACGCCTTCGTCTCGTATCCCACCACCGCCTGGAGGGACGGGTTGCAGCCTCATCACTGGTCTCATGACGGCGTCGTGCTGCCGTGCGACTTCGCCGTCGGCACCCCCCATCGTGGCTGGACCTTGGGCAAGGCCCTCGTCCATCTCGTCGGCCACTGGAATGGCCTGCTGCACACGTCTTCCGCTGAATGTGCCGATGAAGGCGACCACGTCAGCGATACTCCAGCCGCATTGGTCACCCGAGGAGGCTGTAATGTGACGCTTGACACCTGTCCTGATCAACCTGGTCTTGATCCTGTTCATAATTACATGTCCGAAAGCGACAAGTATGTCCCCTCTTCCCCTTCCTCTTCCCCTTCCTCTTTCTGCTCCTTTCTTTTTCTTGGGTTTCTTGGGCACGACATCTTGCTAACAAGTGGACTGAATCTTCATAGCGAGTGCATGACGGAATTCACACCGGGCCAGATTCAACGCATGCATACCGTGTGGGAGGTCTTTAGAGCTGCTCAGCGGTCTACTTCATTGATCAAGCTACACCGAGCAAATCCCTCGCACGTGATTGGATAAATGAGGGATTCACGTGATGCGGTGGAAAAGATACCCCCTAGGCTAATAGTATAAGTAAAAGAAAGTAGATGAAATCAATTGAACTATTGTATAAATGTCAGGAGCATGGAGGTGCAGAGGTCAGAGATAGGGTGATTATATGGTAAGACCTTTCTTTGTGAGAAAGCTATAAAATAGCCATAGAGATTAACAGACGTAAGCCACACTAATAAACACGGGTGGGTAGGCCGTCTATCCCGATTAGGACTAACGGCAGATGCGTGTCATACCAAACGCCTCTTGGTGAGTTGCGAGCCGTCGCAGTTGGCTTGACAGTTGGGAATTGTTTCTCCCCCGCGCACCTCACCGTCATGAACCGGAACATCTCCCGCCGTCACAGCTCGTCGTCGTGGACATTTTTTCTTTCTTCGTCTTATCCGCCGTCAATTCTCCTGGGGCGAGGCGAGCACCCCGCAAACTTTCACTCGGTGCTTTGGCAATATCTTGGGGATTCCGTGGTTTTCCATTCCTGACAGGTGTAGCTTTTGGGTTACTTGGTCTTCTCGTGTCAGTCAAGGTCGGTGTCAGGTGGGCAGGCAGGCAGACAGGCATGCTCTAAAATCTAGTAGTAATATATTTCAAAGATGCGGGAAACTAAAGACTTATTGTCATCTCTCCTAGAAGTTGCATATATGCGATGGAAAACGCTCCTACACTCCACCGCGCCGCCTCACAAGCTAACGAATCACGAGCTATCACAACCCCTTAAGGATCTGCGGGAACAGCTTCTCGTTGAAATCCCACAGGATGGGCGTGTAGTCGGGTGCAAAAGTAAGGCCGGTCCAAAACGTGCTCCGCTGGCCCTGGAGACGGTAGAGCTTGTTGTAGAAGCCGGCCTTCAATTCCTCTGCCGACACCTTGGGTCCAACTTGGCCGTGAGAGGCGAATGCCAGGACCGACGGCGCCGCAATCTTGTACGTGCCAGCTTCCTTTATCTTGGCGAGAGGCTCCGTGATAAGGGCCTGCGCCTCGTCGGCGCCGAGCTCGGCCGTGCCGATGACGCGACTTGTCCACAGGTCATGGTTCGTGCCCGAGTCGGATCGGACGTACGCGTCGGTGAAGTTGCCTCGGGGAAGGAAGTAATCCTTTGGTACGTTCGGGGCGTTGCGGATCCCCGACACGTCAGAGGGGAGTCCCGTGTTGCCGAGGACGCCGACATACAAGGTTTCCCAGTAGAACTTGGAGAAGATGTCCTTCTCTTCGTCGCTCAAGTCCCACGGGCCCACGTTGTCCGGAGAAGGGGTGGCCGCGATGAGAAGCTTCTTCGCCTTGACCGTCTTGAGGCCCGATGGCGTCTGGATAGTCAGGACCACGCCGCTGTCGGACCGTTGGCTACGAGCGACAGTGCTTTCGAGAAGGACATCGTCCCTGATCAGATCCAGCACGCGATCAAAAAGCGTCTCGGAGGAGTGCGTCTCGGGCCACTTGAACGAGGGTCCAGTCAGGCCGAGCCCGAAGGCTGCGATCTGAGGCTGTCCCACCACAGCCATGACTGACCACGTCGTCGTGTTCAGGGCGTCCGACAACCACAGCAGATTTCGCAGGATTCCCAAAGCGTCCCCGAGATCGTGCTTCTTGAGGAACTGGCCAAAGGGGAGAAGAAGATCCTCCGGGACGTCCCCCTTCATGAAGTATCCATTCTCGAACCAGGGCTGGTATTTCTGGGCGAGTTCCATGTATCGAATCAGGCCGATTGGAATCCCTGCGGCGTCGAAGGCGCCGTACTTGACTTTGACGCTCTTGCCGGTTTCGAAGTCGACGTTCTTCGTCAGGGCGAGCAACTTGATGTAGTCGGTCAGGTCTGGATCTACCAGACCTACGTTGAAGCGCTTGAAGAAGGCTTTGGTCGTCGGCCGGTTCAGATACGCCTGCACGCCGTAGTTGATGGGACGTCCCCCGCCTGGTGGCTGGAAGGCGTGAACATGGCCGCCCTTGATCAGGTTGTTTCGCATGTTAGTTGTTGTTCATGTCCGTTTTCTGCCCCGAGCTGAGGGGCCGCCGCACGACCAACTTACGAGTCTTTTGGATTTCTCAATGACCAAGACACTCTTCTTGTAGTCTTCTCGAAGCCGTACGGCCGCTTGCGCGCCGGTGGCACCTCCTCCGACGATGGCGACGTCGACCTCGGTCGGGGTGTCTGCTGCGTGTGCCCGGGAGCCGAAGCCGAAGCAGCTCATGCTCGCCCAGAGGCTTGTAATACAGGTCAACGGTCTCATGAGTGGAATCTGGCACCGGGTTATTAGCTTCTTCCACGTGCAAATGTTGGATTCAAAGGTCGAATGCTGCGAGTTGACTTGTTGCTGGTCGATTTCTTCTTTATATACACAACTCCGTGGAGTATTGGGCAATGTCCATGGCGAGGCTCAAATAGGAATCCAAGCCTCGCCCGTCCTCGGCAAATTCGCAAAAAAAAAAAAGGGGCAGCACAGTAATAATACAGCAAGCCGGCACTCTCGTTTCGAAAACGTGCCGAACTTGCCGGGTTCGGCGAGTTCGGGTCCATCAATCACACACAGTTATATTACGGACTACGACTGCTGGGTCAGGACTCAGGAATCATGCGAAAGAGCATCTGTCTCTGGCCAGTAATACTCCGTACGCATCCTTGCAAAATGCTGCCACATTGAAAAATCGAAAACAAAAATTCAGGATAATATCCCGCGAGTCAGGCAGTCAGGCAGTCAGTCAGTCAGTCAGTCAGGCAGTCAATCAGTCAATCAGTTTGGGCAGTCAGAATATTAAGCAAGTCTGGCAGTTAGTCAGTTCGTTATAAATCTACTCTTAGAAGTTCTATAGTTTTTTATAGATTGTATGTCGTTATCATAACATACGTAACATGAGTAATAAGCAGCCTACTACATGTAAATCAATAATGCCAAACCTCTCCAAAGGTGCGACCGTACATGTACATCTCCACCGACCTGGGTAATATGTACACTGTGGGTCTTGGTGGCGCAGTGCTCATATGTATGTAATTACTTGTCTTGCTTTTCCCGAATGACCCGGCATCGTACGGAGTAATAAGCAAAGCATGTGAAAGAGCCCCCCGTTGATGTAAGTGTTGCACCGAAAAAAGGGGGGGAAAAAAGGCGCAGCTGACTGGCCTTTCGTTTTGTGCGTGTTTATTGTTTAATGCTTTTTAGAAAGACATCGGGATTGCTGGCGATACCTAGCCAGTCTGACGATTAACATATAAATAACAGGAACCGCAGTGATAAGAATAGGGCGTGACTATCTGTGGCTGCGTAGCGCAAGATCTAGTTTTAGTTCGCGACCGCAGTCAAAGCGTATTACGTGAATCCGCTTCGAGTTTTGCTCGCAGCTTAAATTGACGTGATTCCCCGTTCCTCTGCGATCGTGTTCGCTCCCCCTTTCTGCGTCTCTACCATGACAAGATGGCGAAAACAAGCAGTTTTGCCTCGTGCTCGGGAGGATCTTGTGCCTTCATCATCCCTTAAGTAGCCGAAAGAGTATTTTTTGGGGTAGCCAATCACATTCCACCCCTCCCTGGGTCCTTAGTAATCAGGTTATACATCGGGAGGTATGTAGTCCGTAGCGTCAGCTTGCTTCGAGGATGAGGAAAATCCAGTTACTACTCGGAAACTATTCTGAAGGAGGACCTGGAATGGGGGGGATTTATTGTCTTACCCGCGGCGTCATCGCAACGCAAGGGAGGCCGCAGATGCGAAGGAAAGACTATAAAGGGGCGGACCGTGTCGCACCTCTTGTTTCCCAAAAGGACCTCCTCCATTTCTCTCCCTTCGCTCCGTCCTTCGTCCTCTGTCCACTGTCCAATCTGTGCCTCACAATTGCTTGAGCAGTCCATCTACGTCTCCCCACCGAATCCATCGCATCTATCGCATCTCCACGCGTCGTCAACCAGCACAATGCAACTTACCGCTGTTTTTGCCGCCCTTTCCTTCATCGGTCTGGCTGTTGCCGTCCGGGGTCCCGCGCCGTTCGACCACGGTCATCGTCTGGACAATCGTGCTGAATACCCCGACACGAGGCCTGAATAAGTCAAGCATATCAAGAAATGCTCTTCATCCATGGTATAAAGGGTGTGAAATGGCCGGCCAGCCAAGAGGGGCGGGCGGGCGGCTGAGAGAGTGGGAGACAAAAATTGTTTGGTGGAAGGGCAACTATTTTCGGCGACGAGGGATCATGTGTTTGAGGAAATGGACCAAAGGACCTGCTGCGAGGCTGGGCTGATAAGTTGACCAATTTATTTGAGCGTATGGGAACGGTTTCTGTCGGGCGTCTTGTACGGAGTAGCGTCTTGTATACTAACAAACTTGTTCACGTCCTTGATGCACGAGGTTTGTTGTTGAACTGCCATACATCGTCTACAGCCCGCACAAGTGTTGTAAATCATACGTGACTGCGAGTGGCAAAGAAAAAAGGGCAGCCGCTGGTCCTGGTCCGTCTTTGCTCTTCAATCTGGACCATGGGTGAATCCCGCCGGCAATGCAACCGACGCCGCGCAACTTGCCGTCAATATTGTAGTAATCATGCATACTATATCACGGAATGACCCGTCTCCATTCAAGTCAAAAAGGCCTTCCTGGGTGCACGACTGGTTGGCGGGCCTAATACTCGCAAGAGCGGAGGAGGACTGAGAACTGGAACGTATAAATAGGCGAGGCATCACCGGTTGTACAGAGCCGTTGGGAACAGTCTTCCGTGCCACACGCCTCCCTGATTCTTCTCTTTCACTTGAACAGACTTTCCACTTACGTACATCTCGTAAGCCTCTTCTACTCGTCGCTTTCTCATCTCTGTTTGTACTTGACTGATAAGATCAGAAAATGGTTTCCGTTGCTCAATTAACTGCCGCAGCTGTCATGCTGTTCGTTACCGTTGAAGCCAAGAAGTGTGCTTGCACCGGCGGGCCGTCCCAGACTCAGAAAGCATGTACTCAAAGCGGACACGACTACGGCACTCAATGTGGCTTTGGAGGATGCTGTCTCGGTGACAGTGAACTCGCAGGATTCGTTCTAGCTTGCCAGAGTATTGGTCAACAGTTTAAGCAGTGCAACGGCTGCTTTTTTTGCTAAGTTGTGCCGGACGGCTGTTGGGGAGGCCCCGTTCTGTAGTCTGTCTAGCTGAATGAATGGATGAATGGATGAATATGATATGTTCCCGTAGAGTCTGCACATATTTCGAGATGGTGTTTCCATGGAGGGAGACGGCTGGAACTTCTGAAAGGATTCATGCCATGGTTCATGGAGCTTCTGGCGGCCGGGTTTAGTGTTGTTCCCGAAGCGGCTGCCCCCGAGCACGGCCAAATAATAATAATAATAAATGCAAGCTAGAACACTTAAAGCTGAGGCTACGTCAACGGCAACCTCACATCTCATCACATGTCGACTAGCCGCAAGCTCCCAAACGGCACGTCCTCACCCTCACCACCGTTTTCATCCCGCCCTCGCTCGTGCTCTTCATGACTAGCAGATTTTGAGCTCGAGCTGCTTCAATGCAGGGCTTGCTCATCCGTTGCAGATGACGTACGAGTCTACGACTGACGACTATGAACCATGATCGTGCGCCTAGGTCGCCCGCCCTAGCCCGCGGCAGCTCATCTACGCGACAGGCAGACGACAACGATACGACTCCGAGTCCGAGTCCGAGTCCGATACAAACTCCCAACGACCCCACGATCGCGGGTGTAGATGCAGACGACAATGGAGAGTCTCAACCCCGCTCACCCTCTCGGTCGCGGAGACGACGCAAGAAGAAGAGCAAGAAAGGCCGTAACCCCGGCCTCGTCAAAAAGCTATGCTTTGTCACTCACTTGCTCAAGACTCTTGATTTGCTGGTCTTTGCCGAGCTGAGCGGCCTGTATTATATGGAGTATGTCTTTTCTCTTCTCTCTCTTCATTGATATCCGCCTGGATGCTCCGTCCCCCGTCCCCCGTCCCCCGTCCCCCCTCCTCCCTCCAAATCATCAGCTAACAGACGTTTGTAGATGTTCCATGTTCCGGTTCCTCCTCCGCGCTGTCGGGCAATATATGTACCTCACCCCGAAAGACGAAACTTTCCCCTTCCTCATGCCCGCTGGCCGAGTTCACGTCCTCCTCGTCGTCATCCCGAACCTCGTCTGCATGTTCCTCCACCTCTTCACCTCCATACCGCGCGGACCCGACTTCCATCGCGGCTACCAGCACGGGGGGCTCATCATCGATTTTGTTGGGCAGCGCCCGGCAACATACCCAATGTACTACCTACTAGCCGATTTTGCCATATTGCTCATCCAGTGCCTGATGCTCACGGTACATACTCAGCGAGAGCAACTTCGCGTCCTGTTGAAGACGTTCCGGCCGATCATGCCTGAGCTGTCGGACGAGACGGAGGCCGCTGTTCGCTCAGCGCAGGATTTGGATGCCGAAGAAAGAGGGGTGTCGCTGCATGCTCAACATGTCCCGGCTTCTGCCACGAACGCTACCGCTGTAGATGAAAGTGGTGGCATTGAGATGAGGGACCCATTGAACGGATCGCTTGAAACGGCTGAAGGAAGCGAGCAGAACGGCGAAGCGGCAGCATCATTGCTGCAGCGGACCGCGAGCGAAGATTCTCCGAGGGCACAGTTGTCGGATGTAATGAACTCGGGCAATGCTGTACTGGGAAACTACTACATCGTTCAGTCCCTCATGTCAGCGGCCGGCGAGCTTGAGCGCACGGCGGCCCATTCCTTACGAACAATAAGCTACGGAGCGACATTGGCGACCTTGCAAGCTAGAAGGCGGGCGGCACTCGCGCAATCTGCCACGATGAGACCCAACAGATAGATCTGGACATGAGCCTGATAACGACTTGATTTTGGTCCGCTTCTAACATGATTGTTCCGTACAAAGTGCAAACATGTGTTGCCATTCCCTTTTATCCTTTATGCTATCTTTCTTCCCACATTGCCGACGCCAGTGCCCTTGACCGAAACAATGACATCACCCGTGTCGTCTCCAACGTCTCTCAACCCCCAGCTACTTGCGCCGAATGTCTTCAAGTCTCTTGCTAATGAAACCATGTCCTCTGTTGCCAGTACGTCCTTGCCTATCCGTAACCGACCAACATCCTCTGAGCCCATTGCCATGAGAACGAGAACCGCGCCCGCCGAGACCTGAGTGACGCACCCGCCTTTCGCGATTGTCTCCAACAACTGGTACGCGCATCGTGTCCCGATATCCTCGGGAACCATGCCTCCCGACGCAGGTACCACCACGTCTGCGGAATAGAAGACCCCAACAGCAGTGGATTCGGCGACGAGACTCAGTCCAAAGCCGATCCCGAGACGCCGTTTACTTCCTGCCTTGTCCCCGGTTGGCACCAACGGCGCTTGATCATATTGAGCAGCAATGTGAATATCCGAAACGAGCGGGTTGAGAATTCCGCGCGCGGAATGGATCATGCGGCCGTTATTGGAAGCCGACACACCTGTGCTGTATGCGACGCCTCGTACTCTCTTTATTCTACCCGAACTGCGATTCAGATGCAGCGTCTTGGGCAGCCGAACCTGACTTGCGAACCGGAGCTCGACACACCCACCACCACCTTTGCCGCCTGGGCCGGCGCACGATCTTTGCAACACCCTAAGCTCGATTCTGACTGACGGGATGCCGAAGAGCGCAAAGATGGGGAGGATGGCGGTTCGGAAAGTATCGACAGACACGTCACCGGTTTCCGTGGCAGACGTAATGACGCCGGACCCAGAGAAGCGCACATTCATGTGTGCTTTCGAGAACGGCGCCAGGAGACAGAGGGGGAGGAGGAAATACGTGATGCCCCTTGTGCAAGTGTCGGGAATGTTGTGCTGAATGACATCTCCGTCAACTGCGCCCTGCCCTGCAATGGCGCCGGTGATCAGGCCTGGGTGAAAGGTCATGGTCGTACCGGTGTATGAGATTTGCATCGAGCTGCCATTGGTAACGGCCTCGAGGAGTCGGAGGAACGAGATCTCATGGGGAGCCAGACCTGGATTCGTGGGTGATGTGCTCCGAATCTTGGATATGTGCACGGGTCGGCCGGTGAGGGTTGAGATTGTGAGCCGTCTGGTAAACGAGCGGTGGCCCGTGAACCTTAGATATTCTTGAGAATTGGACATGTCGCCTTCTGTCGTTCGTCGTTGATATATACGCAATCCACCCCCCAGCGTTTGGCGCACGAGGAGGTTGAACAAGAAAATAAATTTCTGCCATGAGCGGCGGGTCGCGGTCGCCATATGAGAAAGGCAGGCGGTGGGGCTAGGCGGTGATCCACTATAATAATAGCGCGCTTGTCGCTCTTACAGTGGGGTACATGTTAATCCGTGCTTATCGATAAAGGACCGCTGAAACTTTACGTAGGGGAGCTTGTGCTGCTCGTCACAGCCAAATGCTTGGGGGCTTCGTGGAGAAAAAAGCCATCAGACGCTTTGGTACGTTTTCCACCCATTTATCTCATCACTAGGCAACGGGCGACGGGGAACGGGCGAGGCACGCCCAAAGAAGCATGCCTTGTCGGCCATTTCTGTTCGATTTGCGAAGCCGAAATGGCCCAATTTGTCGGTCCTGTGTGCTCGCCATTCGGCACAAGACAATGCAGCCGAGAATAGCTGCGTACAGCTCGCACGCCGTGTCGTCGAGGGCAAGAACAAAAGCGCGATCCCGGGAAAATACCTCTGTATCAAGACCGCCGAGCAAGTCAGAAATGGAGAAATACCTACAGGGGCTAAAAGAGCTGCAGCAGGCGTCGATATTGGAGGAACAGACAAAAGGCTTCTCAGTACGATTCTTTGAGCAGGACGAACACAAGCGAAGCGAGCTGCCGAATGGCGACGCTTTTGGGGATTCCGTGGGCAAGCTCGATGGATCTGAATTCAAGGAGGCCCTCCGTGATATACAATCGAGCTTGGGCTCCAAGGAAGAACGAGATGCTTTTCAAGCAGTCTTGCGAGAAGTGGGTGGTGGTGATATGAACCACGTCGGGTCTGCAACCGGCCTCGAGAAGATGATGGAAAGATTGGAGACCTATACTAAATCGATAGACGCCGAAATCGAGAGCGCCGGCTCAAACTTGCCCCGGCATGTTCTGGATGAGCTGCAAAGGGACTTGCGCAATCTACCCTTGTTCGACGAAACCTTGAGATCACGAAAAACCGTTCCACAGATTTCCGAGAAGCCATGGACGCCGAACCAGCGAAAGAAAATCAGCAGACTGAATATGATCCTGGCAAGAGCCTTCAAGGAGTCCCGCCGCGAATCTGGTTTGACCAAGAGTACTGTATCAGCGGTCTACAAAGCCTACCATGCGGCCAGAATTACTCTGGCCCGCAGTTGGAGCCACGTTCCAACCGATGTGTGGGACTTCCTGTGGACAGTGCTTTCCGCCGAAGAATCCATCAACATCCATCGCTTAGCCCATGTGGCCATGTTGTCAAGAGACATGAGCGAGGCCAGAGTGAGACTGAGCCCTTCCCAGCAGCTCCTCACCATTGAGGCTGTTTTTGTGGATGGATGGGAGTCCAAAGCTATAGAAAACTGGAAACGATGCGTTAGCACCTTGGGGGAAGATAGGGCTGAGACATTCCAGAGTTATTGGGAGCTCGGCGTACGGATTTTCTGCCGAGTCGGCGACATGGATCAAGCCGAGAGAGCGGTGGACCGGCTCTTTGAGAAGCACAGCGATCCGCGTATCTTGATGCCCCTTATCCGCACATATTCCGAGCAAGCAACACCGGAAAGTCAAGGACGTGCATGGGACGCATATCGCAAGATGAGAGACCTCCTCGGGAAGGAAATGAAGCTTGCAGACTATGACCAAGTCGTCTCGTACTTTCTGACTACAAACCAAACGGAAAACGCGCTTTATGCATTCGTCGATATGATGAGCGATGGAGAAATCGACTTGAAGAAACAAAAGTACATGCCGTCGGTCGTGGCAAACAAGTTTTTCCTTGGCAAGTGGCTCAAGCGACTCATCGGCGCTGGTGACTTGAATGGCGCATTCAATGTTGTCAACTTCATGCGGCAAAGAGGCGTGGATGCGTCCCCGATCCATCTAAACGGGCTCATTGGCGCGTGGCAGAGATCGGGAGGTGCCAGCAACCTGGAATGCGCGGACAAGCTAGGCTGGGACATGATTGAATCTCGGATTCGCTTCGTCAGATGGAGAGCGTCTGCGCAAGGCGCTGTCCCTGTTCCTGCCCAGGCAGACTCTGCGTCGCCGCCATGGCCGAGAGCAACACTGGAAACATTCTCTCTCTTGGCAGAGAACTACCGGCTCCGGGAACTCCATACACGCATGGCGGCCTTATGGGATGCGTTCCGCGATGCAGAAATCAGCCCAGATGCCTTCATGATGAATCAACTCCTCGAATCACACCTCCAAGCAGGTCAGCCCAAAGAAGCGCTTCGCCTCTACCACTCCCTCGTGACGGAAGATCGAGGCATAGCCCCCGACCCATACACCTTCAGCGCTCTCTGGAAGACGCTCGCTATCAACCGTCTGCACCTCGTGTCTCCCGAGTGCCTCCCCGACGAAATCGACACCACAAGAACGCTCTTCTCCGAAACACTCAAGCACCGGTCCGTCTTTGAGCCAGGAGGCATCGACGGACAACTTGCGCGCAAGATGCTCCACACTTTTCGTCGTCTGAAGGACAAGGCCGGCTTTCTTGTCGCCCTCACCACGCTCAAACAAGTCTTTCGATTCTCGCCTTCGGAAACCCTCGTCTTGGAACTTATTCTGGGAACGACAAAACTGTCATGGGATAGTCCGCCCCAGAGGAGGCGCTTGATTTTGGCAAAGCGCGCCATGGATGAGGAGCTGCTGGCGTGGGCAGACGGCGACATGGAGAAGTTGGAGGGCCAGAAGAGGCAGGACGCGCTGTATGAGTATATCCAGAAGAAGTATTGGCCGGGTGGGGATGACGAAGAGAAACGGGAGGTGATGTGGCAGATGGGCGTGTATGAATTGTTGATGTCGGAAAAGAAGACGAACAAGAGGGTGCGAGAGGGTGCATTTTGATTTTGCATAACACAATACCCAATACCAATACCTTGGATGGTCCGTCACTGTACAATAACGATTCTCAATCTACTGAAGACTATGCTATTTAATCTTGAGCCCCTATCAGACTTGTGATGCGCAATCCAAGAACTTTCCGAAAGCGACATGGTACCATCGTACTCGGCACCATCCTGTCCATATTTGGGCCCAACCAAGCGGAGCCAAAAGTGCTTCATCTTTCCTCGTCTCATTTGAGAACTTGCCACGACTCGAATATAAATGAAGCTGGTTTTTCGTCTTCCCAAAAAAACTCCAGCGCTATGCTATGCCTATGCCGTGACTCAGAATTCAACACAAAAAAAAAAAAGTCGTCCCGAGTTCTCTCCCGCTTCAGTAAGTCGACAGCTCATCGAAAAAGATCGTGCGCTTCCTCTTCCGTCCAGACCTCCTGAGCGACGCAGCCTCGGGACCATGGTCCCTCACCGACGGCATGGTCTCGTCATCCTGCCGAGCGGCATCATGCCCGATCGTGCCATCGTCTTTGCTCCCGCTTTTGCCCGACATGCCCCAAACCCTTTGCCAAGACGTCCACTTACCCTACGAAGAAAGATCCATCTCGACGTCATCCTCGCCAAGTCTACTGCCCACCGAACTCAGGCCTGAGCTGGGCGTGGGTGAGCCTCCTCGGCCATGTCTCCCCGTGCCATTCGTCTGTTTGGACTCCCCCGGGAGCGAGCTTCGCTGCTGGATCCATTCGCTGATGGTCTTGACGGGCCCGCCTTCCACCTGTATCTCTGCGACGACGTCGAGGGATTTTCCGATGACTGTCCCGGAATATTTACTTTCTTCAACTGTTTTGGAGTGCTTCTTTTTAAGAGCTGCCGATATGTGGTTAGCGATGGGGGAAAAAAAAAATTGAGAAACAGGGCCGGGAGCCTGTATAGATTTAGATACCATTTAAGTAATCCGTAGCGTCAATGTCGCCATCACCAACCCCCATCTCCATGAGCTCACGCATTCTTTGCCCCGAGAACCATTCGATGAATTCTTCTACGCCCCGCACGTCCTCCTCGCCGAGCCACTCCTGCTCCGTGGCAAGTTTCTCGGGTTGCAGCGCGCCGGCGTCTCGCAGAGCCATTCTGACATCGACGACGGTGTAGTCCCCTGCGTCGCCGTGGTTGTGTATCGAGTGGGAGGCCGCGGACTGGCACAGGGTATACAAATACCGGGCTGCGATGTCGGTGAGGGAATCCACGACCGACGGCCTGGCGGAGTGGTAGCCCGTAGCTCGGAGGATCTGCAAGATCGAGGGTCGTAGCAAAGCGTGGAAGAAGGCTGGTTGCGTCGTCATCGTGGAGGAGCTGGGAATGGAGCTCGTGTTTCTTGCGTCCTGTTGGTGTGCGGATCCAAGGGGGGGTTTAAATGTGGCGCGCAACCTCGCTCGTACCGATGGTGTCGCTGTCGTGAAGACCTCATCGGCTGGCTTGCGATTTGATCGCGCGGCACATGGTTGGTTTTAATACTGGAGTGGGTGTGGTGTGGTTGGGCGCTGTCGGTAATAACCTCAGCTGGCGGGACAGGCAGGAGGGCGGTGTCGGGGGATGGTAATTCCGTATTTCGCACGGTACGTCGTCATCTAATCTCAAAATTTTCCGACTCTACTGCGAATTTACTACTCCGCGCGTCTTCATGCTGTTTTCTCTCTGGAGGGGTTTTCTTATTTATTTCTGAATTATTACCACTTTGGATGCATGTGATAGCGTTAGACGAATCCCGTGCTTTACATCAAGAAGCTGCCTGCCTTACGCCTGCCTTACGCCTGCCTTACGCCGGCCCCTTTCGAATCCGAAATCCCGCTGTACTTGTTAATAAAGCCCAACACCTCCCTGTGCCAGACGACGGAGTTTTCAGGCTTGATGGTCCACTGTGCACATCAGTAAGGCTTACAGTTCACGAATCTGCCTCGAAATGTGTCAACTTACGTGGTTCTCGTCAGGGAACACGACGAGCTTGCTTGGAATCTTGCGCGCCTGCAGGACGTTGAACATGGCAAGACCTTCAGAGATGGGCAGCCGGTAGTCCAGCTCGTTGTGCAAAACCTAATGCGGGAGCCTGGTCAGTGAACTAAAGCGAGTTTTCGGTGATCAAGGTCACGCACCAGCATTGGGGTTTCCCAGTTGTGGCAATGCAACGATGGATCCCATTTGGCGTAGATATCTCGGCTCTCCCACAGCGGGCCACCGAAATCGTGCTCGGGGAAGAAGAGTTCCTCTGTTGACCATTGGTTCTGAGTCGAGAAGACACCATCGTGGCACACGAGTGCCTTGAACTTTCGGCCAAGAGGGTGCCCTTGGATCCAGTCTGCCAACCGTCAGTGCTGTGACCTGTCATCCGCAAACGACACGCCGGGGTTGTCAAGGCCACGTACTGATCATATAGCCTCCATATGATGCCCCCAATGCCACAGCCCGCGAAGTGTCGACGAAATCCACATTCTTCTCCAGATGCTCGAAACACAAGACAAGATCCTCGTATGGGTTTCCTCCCCAGTTACATGCAATGGCGTCGGTATGCTTCTGGCCGTACCCAGTACTGCCTGCTGGGTTGGGAGCAACGACGACGTAGCCCTGTTCAGCAAAAATGGCTGGGTTCCATCGCGTGTTCCAGTCATCCGTCCAGGCACTTTGCGGTCCTCCGTGAATGAAGAAAGCCAGCGGATATTTCTTTGAAGGGTCGAAGTTGGACGGCTTCGTTACAAGAGCGTGGACGTCATAGCCCATGGAGCCCCGGTACCAGATGTCGTCTTTCATCGAATCGTTAAGGCCAAAAGATTTGCCATTCTTGGAGCTCGACGACAGGTCAATGACAGACTTTGACGTGGGATCGAGCACCGTGTACAACGAGCTCTCTACGCGGGACTTGGAGCTGACGAGCAGAGCAGGGCCAGCACCTAGAAGTTTGGCATCGCTAATGGACCCTTGTTCATGAACAAGTGTTGGTAATTCCTTTGCTTCGGCGGGAGAAGAGGGAAGTTTCCAGAGCGCGACTCGCCCATGCTTCTCTGCACCAACGTACAACTCCCTTTCATCGTGGCTCCAGACGATCCAGTCGGGTTTCAGATCCCAGCCGCCCTCACCATCGCTGGTCTCGTAAAACTCGTGGACTTTGCTCAGGTCGTTGACGTCGGGGATGATGAGCAGCCGAGCTTTGTCTGCTTCGTACTGAATATTCTTCATCCTGGCAAACGCAAGCTTTTTGCCATCCTTGTTGAAAGTTGGGGCAACGCTATAACCCTGCAGGTTGCCTGTTTCGATGATCTGAGCAGCCGCAGGCTTCTCGACAAAGGACTTGATGGGAACGTAGTAGAGATCTGTCTTGGTATACCGTGCAGGGTTGATCTTGGGGTCCTTGGCGACAAAGCAGATGCCTTGCGTAGAGATGTCAAAATCCCCGGCGCCGCCAAAGGGTGGGACTGGAGACTTCAGATCTGTACCAGCGAGAAGGTTCGTCAAGCCAGGGCTTTCGAGAGTCCACTTGCCGTCAATCTTGGTCAGCTGGCCATACCACAACGAGTTCTCATTGGCAGTTTTCCAAGTATCCCAGTGGCGAACGAAAAGCGAAGTGTAAATTCTGGCCGAGTCGTGCGATTCCTGGTCGCCTGGCGGCCAGTAAAGGTCCCCCTTGGGAGTGGTCAGGCCAGCAAAGCAGATGGCCACCTTGCCATTTGAGAGGACTTTTGTCTTGGGGCTTGAGACGCTTCCAGCCAGATAGTGAATCATCTGGGGTCTGCCAAAATGACGATCAGTTAGCTCCTCTAGTTTTGGCTTGTTTGAGCTTGAAAGACTTCGGGACAGGACATGGCTCAGTCGTACTCGGACTTGTCAAGCACACGCCGCGTCATAATCATGGTACATCCATTATCACCACCCTTGAGATACAGAAGCTCTTTCTCACCAATCCAAACAGGGTCACTGGCTCCAGAGTCTTCAGACACGAGATGGGAAGTTCCTTCCTTGATATTCAGAACGCGAATCTGACAAGACTTGGAGTGTGTCTCGAAAGAGTAGACAGACACCTAGTTGCACGAGCCTTGTAGTTAGCAACACCTGTACAGAGCACGATATGCTTCGTGAGCACGCCGCTTGGCTCAATTTTCCCAGCGTAGGTAGGCCCAATTGGCAAATTCCATCGGGGCATACCGTGTAGAGCACCAGCTCGCCAGTCGAATTGGGAACACCGGATGAGCGGCGAGGTGCCGAGAGGAGCACCTCGGGAGTAAATCGAGCAGCATGGACGGTCATTATGGACAATTGAGGATCGGATGAAATCGATTTGCACCACGGTCCTAGGCTTAGGGCAGAATGGGGAGACCAAGATTTGATTTTGAGGATAAGAGGGGCAAGGGGATCAGAAAGACGGTGTCACATGTAGAAAATTTCTGATTTTTTTTGGAAGAAGAAAATAAAAGAAGAAAACCCCTACACACGCGGGTGATTAACACTGACCAGACAAGTCACCGGGTAGATTAAAGACGTTCCCAAATCAACGAGCGTCCCAATGGACCACCCCGCAAATGCAACCAGACTGACTGACTGACTGAACCCCGCACCACCGCACCAAAGAGCACCCGGATGGGCGGCCATGATGGAGGAGGGGTAAGTGGGAATGTACGACACAGAATGCAAATACTCTTCATGAACGCCCACCTGACTCGCAGCATATTGTAGTGCCTCCGCATCGAATAGCTGCTTTCAACATCGATATTTTCTAGCCCAGCTCCTTCGCGTCCAGGTGGTAGGACTATCCTTCAGAGCTGATGCAGCATAACACACATCGGTATCTCGATCGTAGACCGCAAAACACCAATTTCCAGAAGCATCGCGGCCAAACCAGTGCCTCATTGCAGCATACACATTTCCGCTAGATCCAAAACTCCCGAACCATAAAAGCCGCCAAACCAATCGCCGACAACAAAAATTCACTTCCTCGACGCCCCAAAATTCGTCCTCTTCTTGCCCGTCGCCCCATCGTTTTCACTATCCTCAACCTCTTTATCCGCTACCGCCGCCGCCTTCTTCTTCGATTTGCTCTTGTTGCCTGTTCCTGACGAAGGCGTGCCATTGTCTCGGAATGAAGCGGAAACGGGCGTGGGTGCTGCATGAGACGCGGGTGTCGATCCGGGTGTTGAATCCTGAAGAGCACAAAGAATTTCCATCCGTCAATGACCAATGACCCAAGAAGAAAAAAGATTGGCTGAAAAGGGGGAAGAGGGATCCAGGCATCTATCTCAACATACCCCATTATTTGGCCTGTACGATATCGAAGACTTTGAAAACACTCGATTCTGATCTGCCGGCCCTGCCTTGCGTCTCTGCGCAGCAGCGCTGCTCGTTCCCTTCATGTAATTGTCGAATCCCGTGATGATGTTGCCGCTTGGTGTACTTTCAAGATAGGACGCTTCCTTGGTCATGATGCTTTCCTCCACTTGGTTCTGGTTCACGGCCATCAGCGAAATGTTCCCCTTGACTGTTTTCTATCAAATCTGGAGCTGTCAAGAGAAGCCATAAAGGCCGATCATCACTCACCAGTCGCTTGTCAAGTGCTCTGCGCTTCTCGACGAGTTCGCGCACTCGTGCCTGGGACTTCTTGTATTCTGCCAGTGTTGGCAATGGCCCTGCGGCGCCGCCATTCTTGTTATCCGCCATGCGCAATGCGCAACCGCTGATGATACGTTAGAAGAAGCTCAGGTCAGGAGGGGGGTTTTTTTTGTGAGTCGAATGGATGCGCGCTCGATTACGTAGACAACGGGCTTGGGTTGATGGTGCCGTCGCACAGCAATCTCTATAGAGGAAGATGCGGCTGCCACGTGACCAAGAGCGTTCACCAGGAAGCCGTTGAGAGCTAATTAGAGTTCATGCAATCAGCAATCCCATGTCGTCGAAAATTCTACTATTACCAGCCATCTCTTAAAACATTCTCTAGACGCCTTCTGAATTTCGGGTCACTGGATTGCGGGTCGGAGATTTCTCTTCACCAACGGCTTGCTGCTGGTGTGCACAAAAATATAAAAAAAGGTTCAATCGACTTAGCCAATCAAAGATGGTCATAATGTCGGTCGTTGTAAACAAATTCATTTCCATCCCAGAGCCGAGTTCGCCTTTGCAAAGTAGGCTATCTTCTGAATGGACAAAATGCATCATACCTCGTTCCTATTTCCCAATGCTATAGTCCTGTTCATATATTTTGTATTCATAGTCCCTTCTCCGCGTTCGAGACGATGAAACGACCAAAGACATGCCTATGAAAATCGCTGGCACAACCAACGCAACAAGCCCCAAGAATCAGGTCGAGTTTTCAAACTATCAAGAAACTGGCCGTATTATTCAATGTCATTATAAGCAAAACATCCCACGTCGATGGTCTGCAATGATAGCTGTGTATCATTCATGCTGCATCCCCATTTCTCAAACTGTCTCGTCCGTGTGATGGCTGAGTAATCCGCAACGAAGATCTCACACAATAGTTCACGCCAAGACATTCGAAATCGAGGCCATGATACCCTACCCAAGCAGGTGTTCACTTTTGAATTCCCACAAAGAATCCTTCTACGGGGAGGGACGTTCGTTTTCGATGGCTTCAGCTGATTTACGACGCCTAGATTGGGTAGATGATTCAGAAGAGCTATTTCGTCTTCGTCCTGTGGGCCGTTCACTTTTGTCAACAGGCCTTCTGCGATTTCTGCTTCCACGATCTCGTGACCGGTCGGGGCTACAAGACTCATCACTGCGGCGACGTTTGTTCTCTCTTCTTGCGGGTGACCTTCTGCCACGACTACGTGACCTTGATCGACTGCAAGAGCTTGCGGAGGATGATGGTGACTGCCGTCTGCGGCGGGGAGGCGATCGACTGCGTGACTCTGACCTCCTTCTTTTTTTATGCGCTGGCGAGCTGCGGCCGGAAGATATAGATCGGGAACGACGAGCAGGCCCAGAACGGTGGTCTCGGCTATCACGTCGTTCATGTCGCGGACGGTAGGCATCTCCACGAGGTGACCTCGACCTCTTTCGAGAACCACGATGCCTTGGTGGGGAGGATTTTCGACGTGCAGGGCTATCGGATGCCTCATTTTTGCCAGGTGGAGTGAGATTCCGCGACCTCGATCGAGAGGATTCGTCTTCGGAAGAAGGACGATCGCGTCGCCGTCTTCGTTCGTGGTCACGACCACGCCGAGCATTCGGTACGTAACTATCCCGGCCATACGAGTCCCGGGAACCTCGAGATTGAGGTTCCGACGGCCGACTGAATCTTCCTGCGCGATCCTGATCCCCTCGTCTGGAACGGTTGTCAAAGGTATCGTTGCCACGTCGACCCTGCCAAGTATCAGTATGGTTGTTTGCTCGGTCATGCCGATCTCGTTGCTTGATGTCTGAAATTTCGCGATCCCCACGATCGAGATCTTGGCGCCGTCTGCGAGCATCGTCGACAGCCCGATCAGCCTCCCTCTGGTTGAATGTTAGTCCTACATACGCGGGAATTGATTGAGTGAAGATATGGCTGATTATGCGCACCTTTTCTTGCATCAGTTCTAGTTTTTTAGCCTCGAGCAGCTCTTTGGGTACACCTTGAGGGCTACCTTGGGCGCTCAGTAGAAGATTCCATAATTTTTTACAAAACGGCGCCGTGTCTTTGTCCAGAAATCCAGTGAGCTGGATTTGAAGGGATTTGATATCGGGCTTCGGAAATTGTTGTCAGTGTCGAGAGTACAGGAAGCTCAATATCCGAGTTGAGTATTGATGGGAAGACATACGTGACGCGACCCCTCGATGAGATTGAAGCAGAGTTCAATTACCACATCGTCTTCGTTGCCTAGAATGTCGGATATTCCGTTCGCAATCCACCTGAGAAGTTCGGTCAGCCATGGTCGATCTGCGAAGCATTACCAGAGAGAGCAGAGCCAACTTTTTCATTACTTGCAGGTTGACTTTCTGCATATCCACCTTTTTGCTGAATTCCGGGGGAAACTTGGTCGACTTGAGAAGTCGTGCGTCTACCTTTGACGCCATGGTGAGTAGTGATGGCGCCTAATTATGCTGTGAACGAAGATCGAAAAAAGAAGTTTGGTGAATAGAAAAGTGACGTCTGGTCTTGAATAGCGGCAGAAAGCTGTCAAGTTTGGGGGGCGCACAGACCATGCAGGCAAGCTCTCATCGATCCTCGCCACGGGCAGCAGAGTCATCCTTAATAGCAGACTAATTGCAGCGCTTCTAGATTCCGCGTCAGATCAAGTGCATGGTACATGATTCAAGTAGTGAAGATTCTCGGGATTTTCAGTCTTATGACACACCATACATGCAAATCTGTGCAGTAATTTGATTCACCAACACCGCCCCCCATCCAGTCGGGACGGCACGTCGTAGGCTCATGATACAGCTTCATCGTCCCTGTAACAGCAGCCTGGCTCGAGCGCTGCAGGCACCTTCAGAACATTGAAAGATGGCTGGGTCAGCTGTATTAATCCGTACAACGGAGTAAAGCCCCGCAATACCCTGGCACAGCCAGACTCTTCATCGCAATCGGCACCCTGGATTTCATCGCATCTTGCCATCTCTATCAAACAAGGATTGCCCCCACGATGATGAACATGCATGCGCCGACCGTGCCATCAGGCCCGACCAGCAGCGCCGTTACAAACGGCAACGCGGGGCATTTGAGCTTTGCCGAGCTTCAGCGAAAGAAGGCAGACTTGGAAGAAGAGCTCACAGCTCTCTGCGGCGTTCTTGAATCAGTGTGTCTTGCTTTGCATCACATTTTCGAGCGTCTATCAATTCTAACAAAAGTACCAGCATGGAGTGAATATGGAAACACCTCTTATCACCAGGGACGGCTTTCCACGATCTGACATTGACGTTGCTCAGAGTGCGCCTGTCTCTCTAATAATAGCTCATCGCGGTTATGCACGTGACATATTCCATGCTAATTGTTGAACAGTTCGCACAACCAGAGCGCGGATCATCCGACTTAAGAATGACTATAAAGACACGATGGCCAATGTCGAGAAACATCTTCATGAACATTTCGCAAGCTTAGATGAAGGCAATGAGAGCAACTTGCCCTCGGGGAGCACTGTTTCGCTAGTGTTACCAGATTCCGAGGTCGATGGTTTGGACAAACCTTTTGCAAAGGTCAATTCTGTTGCTGCTGGCAGCCCAGCCGATCGTGCCGGACTGAAGCAAGGAGATGAAATTCGCAATTTCGGATACGTGAACGAGACCAATCATGACAACCTCAGGAAAGTAGCTGAGTGCGTTCAGGGAAACGAAGGGGTATGTGTCACACCCTACGTCAGGTCTTAGGTTTGCTGACATACTCCCAGCGCAACATATTCATAAAGGTTTCGAGAGCATCGGGTGTTGCTCAACGCCACGAGTTACGCCTGACTCTCACGCCAGCTCGAGATTGGGGTGGCCGCGGCATGCTTGGATGCCACATTCTGCCGCTGTAAGAAAAGTCATGTATTGTGACTTACTTTCAACTTTGCTACAAGTCGAGACTTTGCAAGTTGGAATTCTCCTGCAAGGCTGCGATAGAAGCGGTTGCAATAGCAAAAATCAGAGACCGGGAGAGGGGAGGTCTACTGAAAATACCATGTGGCTCGTTTTAGGCAGCCGATGCAGCTGGCAGGCAGGTAATAATAATAGGTAGGTAGCCTTACGGATTTGTCATCAAGACCAAGACAGGAGCAGCTAGATTGGGCACAGCGTGGCGCCCGACATCATCATGTCCTTCCTTGCCTTTTTGGGTGCACCTTGTCCCGGTTTCAGGCATCGCATGAGGCGGCATGAGGTGGCATGAGGTGGCGACTGATGAGTGGGTGCTTTTTGGTGCTTTTGCAGGCAATTTGGAAGTCGAGCTTGTTGCGGCGCTACCAGCGATAATAAGCCTTGGATAGCGCCAGAGCAATGGAAAGCTGGGCACCTGGCTGTCTGCGCCTAATATGCCCGGTCTTGGTTGCATCACATTGCTCTGACGCATTTGCCTGTGCCCAAGTACAGTATAAATAGTGCTCACAGCACCCGGGCTTCACTGGCAACTCGACACGCAGGTTTTTGTCTTTCGGTCGCTATTGAAGCAAGAAGGTCGACTAGCTGAGGTATGGAACAAATTCGTTGAATTTACGGAGTACCATCGCCGTGTATTTGGAAGCGGTGACCAGTTGACGTATCTGAATTGTGCGAAGTTTGCGGCTCCTGATTGGAATGGACCCATGCACACACATCACGTGCATGAGCCCACCCCCAGCAGATTGAATTTTTCGCTTTCTGGTTCTGCCCTGGCCCAAGAAGTTCCCCGCCGCCCTTCAATCATCTGTCTAGGCTGACCGACCTTGTGCAAGTTTATCACTTGAACCACATCCCACGTCAGTGAGACCACAGAAAGGTACTGTCAACCCGCTCGATTCACATCCATTGCCATCAATTTCGAGGTCGGGATTACGCTTTTCACATTCCGACTATATCTCTGTCTTATGTTGTTTTCCTCTTCTGTCTCGCAAACTGCTGCCGCCGCCGTCAGTTGGCTAACGCCGTTCTTTTAGCACCCCGCTTGTTTACATCACTTTTTCTTGCTCGGGACGAATTCGAATCACAAGTATGGCTGAGCAGACTCCCACTTTCAAGCTCGTGCTTGTCGGTGATGGTGGTACCGGAAAGGTTGGTTTGACATTACGATGGCCCGTGTTATTCGTCTCTTCGCTCGGCCACTGTCGGGAGATGCGATGTTGTCTACCCCCGCCTACCCATCAACGAACGCCGTGAGGGGAAACCAAAAATGAAGTTATACTAACGATCAATTCGCCATAGACCACCTTTGTCAAGCGCCACTTGACTGGCGAATTCGAGAAGAAGTACATTGCCACTCTTGGAGTCGACGTTCACCCTCTCGGCTTCACTACCGTGAGTGACACGATCCGTCCACCATTCCTTGTTCATCGACGATGTCACTAACCCTCGCTTCAGAACTTCGGTCAGATTCAGTTCGATGTTTGGGATACCGCTGGTCAGGAGAAGTTCGGTGGTCTCCGTGATGGATACTACATCAACGGCCAGTGCGGTATCATCATGTTCGACGTCACTTCTCGTATTACCTACAAAAATATTCCCGCCTGGCACCGTACGTTCCACCCCACCCTACTAAGTAGAGAGGGCAATCTCGACCGCAAAATGAATTCTAACAATCGGCAGGTGACTTGGTCCGTGTTTGCGAGAACATTCCCATCGTCCTCTGCGGCAACAAGGTCGACGTGAAGGAGCGCAAGGTCAAGGCAAAGACTATTACCTTCCACCGCAAGAAGAATCTTCAATACTACGACATTTCTGCCAAGTCCAACTACAACTTCGAGAAGCCCTTCCTCTGGTTGGCCCGTAAGCTGGTTGGCAACCCTGCTCTGGTACGAATTGCCCCTCTGGATGACTTGAGTTACTCTAGCTCGACATATTACCGCAATTACTGACAAACATGTAGGAGTTCGTTGCTGCTCCCGCTCTGGCTCCCCCTACTGCTCAGGTCGACGAGGCCCTCATGGCTGAGTATCGCAAGGAGATGGAGACTGCCGCTGCTCAACCTCTTCCTGGTGAGCTTTCCGACGATGACTTGTAAATTGGCTCGTCCCTTGCGGGATAATGACGTTGTCGGAGGAATTACGACGTGGCTCAGCTAAGATCAGCTGTCGTCGTCTACTACTGAGGTTGGCCCTTGAGCGGCCGAGATGACTATTTATGAATAAAGGAACGGGAATTCTCAAGTTTTAAAGAGCGTGATTGGAGAGGGCAGACTCTTGCCCATAATGCCTCGGTTAGGGCAAACATCGCGGCATCGCGATCACTGCTGAACAAGAGCAGCAATACATTAGTTAGACTACACTTTCAAAATAACTCTCGCCAGGCCAGGAACATGCGGGCTCTTGTGAAGTGTGCATGCTACGTGGCGAAGCATCAGATGATGATGGGTGAGGGATGTGACGTCACGGCTTTGCAATGATGCCCAGTGAAAAGGATTATGTTAAGATGTTGACCAGCGATGCCTACCCTGGAGACACGACCGCGTTTTGCCGGGTACTCGACGCAATGTAGTTGTGCGCGGATCAAATTGAATGAATCATGGTCTTGTCATTCTTGTTTTGCAGTGTCCATCCACGTTGCAGTGGAATTCGGCCTGAAATCAATTGATTCTGTGCATGAAGAAGGCCTAGCATGTGGCGAAATGAACCTTTGACGATGACATTTGGGTTGGTCAAGTCAGATACTTGGTGTTTGTGGGGCGGGCCATTCATTGCTTGCAAACAAAGGACCGTTGACGCGGGCAAAAACAACAACAACAACAACAAGCTAGTAGGAGCTCCAGTGTCACTTTCAAATTTGAAATAGGTTGCCTCCACATCAAGACGCGGATTCCGAGACGTTTCACCAAGGATGCAGTTCAATTTAAACATCCGAGCTGGTACGATGGGAATCATGTCCACTTCGAATCATGGCAATGCCCACAAATGCCGTATTTACTCCGTACCTGCGCCGCATTCCACGTTTTTCATCTTGCCCAAAGAGGGGGGAAAGGCTCAGCAGCAGCACCGAGGCGAAGAAGTTCAGGCAATCGGAGTAGGACGGACAGAAACACTCGAAATAAGCTTAGCTAGTGGTCTAAGGCTGACTTGCTATGTTTAACAGGCGATTGTGAGCAACTACTAGGGAATAACGTTTCATGGCAACTCGTTGATGCTATATTTGCTGCGAAATGCGGGTTCGATCAGGATCTTATTATTACGAAGCAGGAGGTACGCTGCTTGGAACAAACGACGGGACGCTTTCTGGCAATCACGTGGATGTGGGGATGTTGGCATTCGGCTTCTGTACTTGCACTTGCAGCCGGTCTTGACCCGAATAAACGGGAGGTTGAGGTTTGAGCCCTTGGTTGGATGGAGATGGAGATGGCGATGGAGACGGCGATGGAGATATGGAAATGGAAATGGAAAAGCATGGGAGGAAGGGGGGGGGGCGTGTGAGTTACGCCGCGTCGCGTCCATCAAGACGGCAAGGCGGGGGCCCAGAACGAACTGCAGGGCAGACATGTGGAAAAAAAAAACAAGGGATAAGTATATATAAAACAAAATAAGATAAAGTAATACAGGATAGAGCATCTTTTATCCATGCCGCATGCTCATGCGTTTGAATAGTGGCAGATGGGGTGGAGCGGGATCTGGAAGGAACAGGATTGCCGGATATGAGGCGTGTCGGAATGGAAGATACCAGGCGGCAAAGTGGTGAGTTTAGGACGCGCTGGACGAAAGAGGCTGGGGGCGTAATAACTAACGTACGAAATCGATCTCACCGCAAATTTGAAAGCCACCAATATTTCCCAGTCCGATTCCCCAGCCGCCATGTGCGAGAAAAAAACCCAAAAAACCCCCCAAAAAAACCCCAAAAAAACCGCGATAGGCAGCCTGCTTGGTCTCCAGGACCGACCCGACGCGCGTGGCACCAGAGACAAATAGAGTGGGTAAATAGAAACAGAAACTTGGTGGACGGGGCCCGCAATGGCAATGGCAATGCACTGCGATTTGCTTTTTCATGGAGCTCGTCGAGTTTGATCAATGGGATTTTTTTCGTCGTGTTTGGCACAAAGTCTCACTCTGACTGACGGGTTCTGGACGTGCAACGCGTGTTGACATGTTTCCTCTTTGGGACATGGCATCGTTCAAGGGCGCGACTTGATTTGCCGCAGCGGCAACACCAGCTCCATAGGCGCGAGGAGTCTGTGGATGACGCCTGGCGACTCGACAAAATCCCAAAACGACGGGGGGACAGGACAAAAGTTCACTTCCGTGGAATAATCATCTAGGCCGCCAAGTTACAAGAAATATTATTCTCTGCCCTGCTGACGGTAGAATTGGAATTCGGGTTTCCCAAGTGGTCTGTCTAGATATGTAGGCTTAAAAAAAAAAAAAAACCTGGAACTCGTCGCGATGCGCGCACACCCCCTCTCCCCCCCTCCCACCCCAGCCGAGGCCCGCTTCCTAAATGGTTTCGTCTTTAGGCCACGGACTCTGCTCTATTATCATCCCAGCCATGTACATACATACATCCGGCCCTTGTGTCCGTATTCCTTGCTCATTCCTAGTAGCCCCCGTCCCAAACTCCACGTCCGCGGTCCACGACTGCACACGACTGCACACGACTGCACGCACGACGCTTCTGCGCGACAACACGACTTTCCTTTTCTTCAATGCTCCTCCGCCTCTTTTGCCTTAATCCCTAGTATCCATCATCGTCTTTTATTTTTTATTCTTCTGTCTCTCCCAAGGCCATTGAAAAAAAAAAACACCCCCAAACACTCCCGGACAGTAATGCATCCCGCGTCGTAACACCAACACCCCGACTCGATTCCTCTTTCCTCCTCGCCGCCCGCGTCTCCAAATGTCGACAATTACTTCGCCGACGACGCCTCGCGAGCAGCTACCGCAGGCTAGCCCGCCGAGCCAACATGGCTCCTCGACAATATCACTTCAGCCCCTCGGGGATGACGTGTCGACCCTCGGTGCAGACATGGAGAAGCATCCCAAGGGCAAGAGGAAGCGAACTGCGTATGTTTGATGCCTACCCGAGGCTAGAAAGCTCAGTCTTTTAGACTTGGCATTTCTCCTCTATTTTCTTCTTCTTTTTGTCACTATTCTCCTACACTCGAACAGAGTGATTCGAGCCCCGTGGCTGACAGACTTGTTTTCCCAAATCAATGTAGTGCCAAGGACAAAATGGTTCTGGAAGATGCGTACCGCAGTAATCCGAAGCCGGATAAGCAGGCGCGTCAAGAGGTCGTGGATCGCGTCTCGCTTAATGACAAGGAAGTCCAGGTAAGCTACCATGCGTACGGTGAAACGGGCTCAAGCACGCGTACATGCGTGTTATTGAGATGTTTCCAATGTTGGGGAATCAAGCACGACTAAAACATCCTTTTGCAAAACGGGCAGATCTGGTTCCAGAACCGCCGACAAAATGACCGCAGGAAATCACGTCCTTTATCCCCCGAGGAACTTGCTGCTCTTCGCTTCGGTGGCATGCACCACATATCCTCCGACCCAGTCTCTTCTCGCAGCACCATGGTCAATATTGAGCCTGCCGACCGGTCGTTCCCGTCTTCGGATCCTGCCGCACGCCCCGTCGACCAAGGGCCCGTTTCACCTCTGTTTACTCTCACGAGACCCGAGCTTGGTCGCTCGTACTCGTACTCGGATGCTGCCATTGTCACACCCAGGCACCACGGCACGTCGCCGTCGCTGAGTCAAAGCCAAGAATTACCGTCTTCGCAGAAATCAGAGAAGAGCTCCGAGTCCATGTCTCACTCGTTTTCTAATTCGGTTGGATATCTCGCCAATCGCTGGAACTTGGGCAGTTCGTTTTCAACACCGTCGACCTTGGGTCGTGGCGGCGATGATTCCCTGAGGTTGGTTTGCTTTCATTCGTGATCCGCAACCCCCCACCCCCTCACCCACCCATGGACTCTTTTCTTTGGGAAATCCCATCGGTACTAACTCTGCTTTCTCTCGTAGACTGGATCCTTTCCCGCCATCATCTTGCTCGTCGGATAAGACGTACAATGCCCAGAGCAAATCACAGTCCCAAGTACGACTCTCACTATCACTTGAAGGCAAGGCTGAACTGGTTTCTGGCCATGGCCAAGCCTCTCCTTCACGGCCCCCGCCGTCAAGGACACCATCTGCAGCTTCATCTCGCGTGCCACCTCGGCCACGAGGAAGTCTATCACGCAGTCACAGTGCTTTACCAAGCATCACCCTCCCGCCCATCTCTGCTCTAACAAGCTCACTACCACCGCGGCTTGTCCGCGGCCGCTCTCGAGACGTCCAAGCATGGGAATCGTGTGCCGACTCCGAGAGACGCGACGAGCTGACAGCCCAGGCTGAGCACGAGTCCAACGGCTCCGCCATTGCCGCCATCAGTCTACTTCGATCATCCAGCGGCATTCTCCAGCCTAGTTCGACAAAGCGCAACGCGTCCCTCTCTCGACCTCAACAACCGCATCAAGCGAAAAAGGCCAAACTCAGCCGAACCAGTTCGACATTTGCCCGTCGTCTGGAAACCCCCCCCACCACCACCATCACCACCACTGTCCTCGATGCAGACCTAGCGAAACCAAACGCCAACCCAGACGGCAAAGTCAAAGTATCCATGCTCGTTTCCCCCACAGACTCGGACAAGGAGAACTGGAGTCCCGACGAGGCCGGCCACCCTCAACAACAAGAAGGCCATCGTCGACGTCCTCTCCCCGCCGGCTCAGCTGCCATCAAGCCCTCTCCCATCAACCCGCGACGCCTCGGACGCGCCCTACGCGACCACAACGTCTCATCCATGCTAGCAAGCCGCTCTCACACTGCACCCGCCCGCCCCCTCGGCTCTTCCAATGCCAACCCCGCCATTGACATCTTCGAAGACGGCAGTGCCAAGAAGAACAAGTCCCGAGAGGACGATGTCGAGAAATTCATGCGCGGCGAAGTCAGTCCCAGTAAAAAACCAGACATGGACTGCGTAGCTGGCCTCCTGTCCCTCAGCCAAGGAGCCTGGCGTTGACGGGAAGAAGATGGAACCTGACGAAATCTCTCATGATGAATTCTTTCAAAAAAGTCTTGTTCTTATGCTATAATGTATAGAATCTGATACCTGGGCAGTCAACCAATGGCTGTATTTTACCATGCTCGCAATGGATGGAACCAACAGGAGTTGCAGTGTTCATGTTTTATTCCATCTCTATTCCATGTCCGGTTAAGTCGTGGGGAGCTCGTGAAAATCAGTGCCGGTGGCGCGGGATGGCACTTCCGGCCGTGTTTTCTTCTTTATTTATTTTTTCCCTCCCCAAAAAAAGAAATCTGAAATGTCAATAGTACATTGTTCATGAGCCTCTGTTTGCACAAATCCCTTTCGGAACTGCAGTAGTTTTATTTCTTGTGACTGTCCTTCTGCCCCATGTTCCCGCTGCTGATGCTGATAGTCGGGGTGTTTGACAACTCTGACTGGTCAAGATGGATGGGGGCGTCTGCTTACCGAAGAAACCACAAGTGACTTTATTTAAGTCTGTAATATGTGATGCCAACTCATGGAACATTTTTCATTTCCAAAAAACCCCCCCTCCCATTTTATTCATCAATTCCGCTGTGATTGAGTTGTAGAAACAAAAAAAAAGGGACGGACGAAAAAAAGGAAAAACGCTCGAGTTTGATGCGTGGCATGTCTGATATCTAGCCCTGAAAAGCCCTAATACGTCATTAACCATCGCCTCCCCTCATATTGTCCCCAAAAGCTTTGTACAAAAAGTGGCTTTTGATCAGCCTTCTAACTTGATCAGTGTTTCATTCGTCAAGCAGATTCGTATCCGCTGTATATTTTACAAACCCAGCAGGCTCATTTGTCGTCTAACAGGACTTGCACTGACACTTCCCTCTTCGCTGGGATAGTAAGCGCTATCTGTGTCAATGTCCCAGCTGACGGCGTCGTCTCCGGCTTGCGAGACCATACCATCTGATGCTGCATCGGGGTCAAATGGCTTTTGCGCGGCAGCACGGACATTCCATCTCAGCGTCCGGCTGACGCTGTCAAACCACTCTGTATCTGTTCGTGTCACCGTGGGAAAGGGATACTGCGATGCAGTAATGGTGACATAGTCGCCCTGTCGAAGTTCAATACGGCCTTTGCCGTCAAAGGCGCAATAAGCTGTCGCTCTGGAATTTCGAGGTACCGCAACCCTCAAGGCCATGGTATCCGACAGAACCATAGGTCGAAAGGACAGCGTATGTGGGCAGATGGGTGTCAATAAGATGGCGGGAATGTCGGGATGGACAAGCGATCCTCCCGCCGATAGCGAATATGCCGTTGAGCCGGTTGGCGTGGAAAAGATGCAGCCATCAGCCTGAACAACCGTGAGGAGCTCACCATCGCCGTACAGTTCCAGATTGGATACATAAGGCGACGGCCCTCGGTCAATCACAAGCTCATTGAGCACCTCGAATTGCTCTCCTTCATCCCCATGTCCGGTTTGGGCGTCATGTCTCCAGACGGTGCATGTGAAGCGCATGCGCAAATTGATCTTCATGCCATCATCGCCCATGACACGACCGAGATGCGACCTGTACTTGTCAAACTCAAAGGTGGTCATGAACCCTAGGCTTCCAAGACTGAAAGAGAGTACTGGAGGGACAACGCGTTGGAACAGCCAAGATGTGAAGAGGACAGTGCCATCCCCACCCAGGGTGAGGACGAGATCGAATTTCTCCGGCTGATTCCAGCATAAATCTGGTGTCCAATATTTCAGCATATGCTCGAAGCGAGGATTTTCAGCAATGATGCCGTGTGCATCGAAGCGCTTTGAGCTGCGCAGTTTGGCGTCGACATATACGTTGACTCCCAGGTCAGAGCCATATCGAGGAGTGCGCAGGAGCCACGTGGCAAGCTCACGAGTCAAGTACACAAGCTGGTGATCTCGGGCTTTGGTGACTATCATGACATTTCTCACGGCTCGCTTTATAGGGCGTCGCTGCAGTTGTTTAGAAACCTCACGGACACCAGTGGCTGTTTGTACCAATCTCGAATGCGACATGGACTGGTCGTTTTTTATCTCATCAAGAATCTTATCAATATCAACGGCGTCGTCAAATCTTTGGTGATAGAAACATGGCGATTGCATTGCCGTAAAAGCCGATGTTGGTGTGGCTTGTTTTCGGGCCAAGTCTTGCAGCGCATCCGCCAGCATCTGTGAGGAAGCGGCAGAGCCGGGAGCGTCGCTGTTTTGTTTCGATAACATGTTGCCGAGTGGAAGAGCCTCAGGCCGTCCTTTCCGCGCAAAGGATGCCAGTGCCTTGATGATGGTCTGGCGAGGAATGGAGTCGCAGGAGGGGGCACTGCGTCGATGACCGAGATACGGTGCCCGAGATGATGCAGACTGAGGCACCCAAGGCCAGTCGCGATACGATTCCGAGGTGAGTGAATTGGAAGATCCGCCACCCAGAGCCGGCACAGCAGTAGATGGTGTACACGGGTCGTCTGCAGAACGAGTAGCCTTGAATGTGTTGATTGATAGACTGTGTGCAGCGCTGGAAGTTTTCGGGCGGTCGAGGTCGACAACCCTATTAATATTATTCTTGATGGCAGATTGGCTGTCAATTCCACCGATGGCTGGGTGGAGCGCCGTAGGTGACGAGAGCGCCTCGGAGGTCATAGCGATCGAAATGCGCGGACGGGTCGGGTCTGATGGCGTGGTGGCCTGGGACAGCGAGGGGGGTGGGGGGGTTTCGAATAACTGGTATTACTGGGTGCCGGCAATGGGGTTCGCAAACAAAAACAGTCCACGGAATTTGGCAATGACGTGTAAGTCTGTAGGCGTGCTGAACGGGAAAGGGGACAAGCCCAGGGGCTTGCGGGCTGGGCCAAACTTGTCAGATTTATTTCCGTCGCCGAGATCTAGACCGTCGGAGCGCCGGCTGCTTTGTCGGATCATGGTCAGCATCACGTCGGAATTGGGTAGCACGGCATGGCAGGGAATGTATTGACTTGGGCAGAAGTTTGGCAACTCGGCAAGATATGCCTGGCGCATGTCAAGCTGACCATGTCGCCTCTTTCATTCTTGGATGGAGGAATTCATTCATGACGTACTTTACTACTTCGTACACAGCACCGCACGTGTGCCTGTGTCGCCGACAGCTGTAATAGCCTGTCGGTAGGTACTGAGAATTGAGAGCCGAAGGCTTCAAGTATCGCAGGCCGCGAAACAAGGCTGACCGTGGCGTCAAAAGTGATGGTTAGCTACACCACCTCCTCGCCAGGTGTCGAAAGGTGACAGTTTCTCGTGGACAAAGATGCAGGGAAGAAAAGAGGAGGTCCTTGGGACAGGTTCAAGGACAGAGCGATGAAGCAGAAGACAGCGGCGGGCGACTCAGCGACTAACGAAGGCAGGAACGACCCTCCCTCGGGAGTAGGACTGCACAGCAGCACAGGTGCCACAAACGGCTACTCGCAAAGAAGAATGATCAACGACGCGCGGCGGCCAATTACACAAGTCGTCCCATCCACTCCGTAGGGAACGAAGCGTATTAATATATTAATAAGTGAAGGTGGCTGGAACATGTAATCCTCTTTTTTTTTGTTCTCGAGCCCGCAGCGGACAAGGCCGCTGTATCAGCTTGTTGCTCTTTTAGACCTCTTGGACTCGTGAATCCGTGCTCGCCGCCTTGGAGTGGGCCTGTTGTGGACTAAGGGGGGTTCAATGCTGGTCCAACGGGTTTCAGGGCCGTAGGAGCTCCTCACGATGCTTCTGCCCAGCCTTGAGGATGAGACTGTTATTGCACAACTTTGCAGGTTTCTGTCTGTGTAAGCGACATCACAGGTGTGCATTGCATTGTTTCAATGGAGATTTTATCAGGCCTACCTATATATGATGCACATTCCACATGCTGGCTTCCTCCTTGCTGGGGCCACGAGTCAAGAGTTGTTGTCCCTTGCCTGGTGCGCCCGCCGTCATTCCTAAACAAGTCCTAGGATGATGACGACCTGAGGGCCATGATGATACAAGCGACTGCCTCCACGGCAAACACCACGACAGGGTCCCAAGCCAATATTACTCGCGCTGGGTACCGTTCACTGGTAGAGTAAACCCTCGTGATCAACCCCAACGCCAACGCTATCATAACCGAGCGGCAAATTTTGCTTTCATGAAAGCTGACACCTTTTCACATCTTGATGGACCTTCATCCAGTCTTGCGCGGGCGATGAAAGCTATCTCCCAGCATAACAGAGCCGCGTATGCATATGCACTGCATCTATGCATCATATCTGACCTGCACCTTTATGGTTGGACGGAAGTTTCACCTATTCGTCTTCGAGCACCATTTCCAATGAAGATCTGCAGCGGTTTTAGTTTCCATGACTGATCGGATGAATGACTTTATGCTGATTGACGACTCGACATTAGCTCCCGACATGGAAGCGTCAAGTTCTGAACCTTGATCCTGGCAGCATATACGTTGTCCCGTCTCAAGTATCCTGTCCCAATCTCCCACCGAGAAGGACCCAGAGCTCTCTGCCAGCAGGAGTTCATCGCCAGGTGTGAATGCCAAGACATGAATGGACTTGGCTTTGACGGCCTCCTCTATGCTGGGCTCAACAATAAGACTGCTGTTGTCTGCTGCAATGGCAAGTGTCGTCGCTACTGCTATAGTTTTGAGAGGAACAGCAGCAGTTAGGAGGCCCAAAACCGCCGCGTGCAATAACGCTGGTATGATGGCAATATTCTAATGAGAGACTTGGTCAGAGCACATGCCTCGACAATCAAGCTAGGACATTGAGAAATTCATCTCACCAGTTGAGCCTGGACCAGCTTCTCGTTTTGGTAGGCATTTCCCGGCGTCTCCAGCACTTGGAGTGTGACTTGGATCATGCACCGGGCGAAGTTTCGCACAGGAATCAGCTGCCGGAGGGCGGCTTGTAAGATGGTTTCAAGCTGTCTTTCTGCGGTGCCTGCCATCATGGCATTAGCCGTGGGTACACTACATCAACAAGAAGACAAGTTCGTTCTAGGAGAGTAAAGGAGTCCATGCATACCCCCAACGCCCGCTGCTGGTCTCACAACGACATCGACCAACGCCTCAAAGGGATTCTCATCACGTCGTGGCGCCTCAACTGGTCCATTGACGGCCGCTGTCACGGCATATCCGCAATATGAGAAAGAGGCGGATCCGTCTGCCCTGGGCAAAGGGGCCAGTTGAGCCTGAGGATCAGATGATGCAGTCATGTCAATTGAGCCTGTTCAAGTGTAAGTGTGAATGTGACAACAGTGACTGAGAAAGGATGAATTTTCACGACAATGTAGAAATAAATACAGTAGATGGCATTGAAGTTTCCGTACTTTTGGCATAGCGGGTCCTGGCCCTTCCTTTCACTTCCAGGGTAGGCGGGCGGGCGGTCAGCGTGGAGGGCTGCCTGAAGTAGCAGGCTCCTTGCTCCTCAAGCTTCCTACAGTGGGGTTGTTGGTGGGTGGGTCGGTGGTGAGGAGCCCCGCCTCTCAACTTACTTTGCTGCATGTCACCGACGTTACGCATCATTACAGAAGCTTTCAGCTGCTCGACTCAAGAATTTCGAAACTCGGGGCCATGGCTTCAGGACAGCCCGCGGCTCCAGCGCCGCTGACCCGCGAGGGTGTAACCACAATACCGAATCTCAAGGACAAGATACCAAAGCTCGAGCCGCGGCGCCGACGACAAGAAGCTGCGAAGAATGCAACCCCCGTTCCCGAAACGCCCGCGCTTCTCCCACCACCTGACGCATCGAACTGGACATATGCCACGCCGAAAAGAAGGATTCTGTCCAAGAGGGATCATGAAATGTTCCTCGCTTCACCTACAAATGATTTAATCAAAGCTTGGGTTTTCGGCCTTGCGGAGAGTGTCGTGGATACCCCCTGCTCTGCTGTGCGTAGTGATGATCTTGGTGGCACGGTCAAAGCCATTCTAGACATCTTGAATGAAGCAGAAAGCCTCGTGGCCGCATCACCGCCCGATGAGCAAGGGAGCTCGCGTTTTGGAAACAAGGCCTTCAGAGGGTTTCTTGACCTCGTTTCAGAAAAGGCAGCAGGTTGGCACAAGACTTTGGGTCTTGAAAACCAAGAGGCTGCTGCGGAAGCGGGCACATATTTTGAGCAGTCGTTTGGAAACCGAAATCGCATCGACTATGGCTCGGGTCACGAGCTCAACTTCATGATATGGCTTCTTTGTCTCTATCAACTGGGTCTCCTACAGCGGTCCGACTTCAAAGCCGTTACCCTCACCGTATTCTCGCGATACCTAGTCCTGATGCGGACTGTCCAGATGACGTATTATCTTGAACCTGCTGGTTCACATGGCGTATGGGGGTTGGACGACTACCAGTTCCTGCCATTTCTCTTCGGGGCTTCCCAGCTGCTGCACCATCCCTACATTACTCCTCGCTCTATCCATCAGCAGCTGACGATTGAGGAATTTGGCAACGACTACCTTTATCTCGGGCAAGTTGCCTTTGTCAACGATACCAAGACGGTCAAAGGTCTGCGATGGCATAGCCCCATGCTTGACGACATTTCATCCGCCAAGTCTTGGTCCAAGATCGACGGTGGGATGCGTCGCATGTTTGTGGCCGAGGTACTGGGCAAGTTGCCAGTCATGCAGCATTTCCTTTTTGGGACTCTAGTGCCAGCTGTCGAGGGGATGAGCGAAGATGATGGAGTTGCCGCCAGTGGCGACGAACACGATGGCGGTGTCACGTCTGAGTCTGGCCAGCACACTGGTCATGCTCATAATGGTACCGGTTGGGGAGACTGTTGTGGTATAAAGGTCCCTAGCAGTATCGCAGCCGCCCAGGAAATCAAAAAGGGTGCCAAAGGAGATGGTCTGCGACGGATTCCATTCGACTGAGGAAGTGGGCTATACTCCGACTTACCCTTCCAGGAAGACGGGATGAGGATGTCATCGAGGCTGAGCACATCAGTCCACTGTGCCATGTTTGCAAACTCTCGAGCTATTACTTTTTGGCTTCCTCTTTCGCGTGACATCGTTTGGCAGTATTGCGAGACGACCAAACCCCCCCACCTGTATGTTGAAGTATGCTGAATCGACGTCATCCCCGTGTGTGGGCGGACGTGGTGATTACGCAAGTAAATGCGATGCTGGTGATCACCAGTGAGGTGGTACAGCCTTACCAAACTTCTATTGTAAAGAAAGCACTGCCGTCGATCGTTTGTTGTTGGTTGTTGAGGACGAAACCCCGGTGGGTAATCAGCTAACGCTCATCCTTGCAAGCAAGGATGCAGGAGAAGAGAAAGAAGAGAAGAAGAAGGGTGTTGGTAGTCGGGTGTCGGGTGTAATCGCAGATGACCGAATGAAGCGGGCAATGATGCAAATACCTAAAGAACGTAGCCTTGGCTCATACTCGCCGAGGCAGGCAGCTGAAGTACATATATCCAAACGAACAAGGCCCTGCCTGCCCTTCACCATCAAACAACCTCAGGCCGAGCATCTGTCGTTCGTCGTCCCTTGGAGACTTTATTCGTGTACTGTATTGGGTATCGCGCCAGCTGACATCTGGACGATGCAATGTCGCCAAGCAGCCATCATATCAAAATCCATAACTCGCCGTTAGGGAACCATAGAGGCCCTCCGCGAAAAGTACATCATCAACTACTACGTAACCCTTCGTTCTACCCCCCCCCCTCCTTGGTTGCGTGGATGCAACGACCTGCCGTCCTCGCAGCTGGATCGCAACATGTTGGGTGGCCGAACCAGGCTCACCCGTACCCGTTCCTGCTAGCGTGGATTCCGACAGAATCCGCTCCGTCATCAGGGTCATCAATTCAATTGAGTAGCAAAATGATTCCTTGGGCATCGAGTACCATTCCGTCGCTGGGCCAACCTTGGAGCACGTTTCTTTTGAGTGTCGTTGGAGAAAACAATATGCACGAGGATGTATGGACGGACGGGAGAGTCGAGTAATGCGATTGCGGAAGATGTTGAAGCTCGGTCGAAGTCAATAGTTGTAAATTGCATTATTTTATCGCCGGGGAAAGATGATAGTCAACAATGACGAAAATATCAAGTAAAGGGCTCGTACCCAACGGGCAGACATCGTCTAAAAGCTGCAGCAACACAATGAGCAAAATTTCAGCCTCATAGAAAGCGACTATCAACAACACATTGTTTTAGCCTCATTATTGGATGACTGGTGCTGTCTAATGCTTTAAACCGCGACAATAGGCCTCCAGCCGTGGTACACACCAGGTGTGCGAGATGCACCCCGTAACCTGCAATGATGGAACGACAAAAAGCCAACAGGCCCCATATTCCTTCCATGGAGGTCCTTGGACCGGTCCACTGGCCTTTTGATTTCTCAGAAAAGTCGAACAACAGCTTCTTCTCCAAGCATCAGGGAGCACCAAAAGAGCGAGCGCGAATTGGCTCAAACAGTGTCAAATAAAAGAGAAGAGAAAAACAAGGCAAACCAAAAACTTGGTTCCCAACGCCTGTTCATAATCATATAATCGTCCGCGTTATATTGTTCCGAAAACGAGATAAGCCACCCTAAGGTATCTTGTAGATGAAAAGGACAAGCAAGCCACCATATGCTATGGAAATACGGACAGAGGAGATGAAACGTCAACAAACGCAAAAAAGAATACTACTTTGCATGTGAAATTGTGAGTGATTGTGTTTGTGTATGTGTAAATGGAGGGAAATATTCCTTGTGGCAGGAAAATTCCTATCAAAAGGGAAGGGGCTGACTGGAGGACTCGATGGACGGCAAGAATCAATCAGGTCATTTCGGTCTGTTGCATTGGAATAGGCCCAATGTCGTCCGTCAAACAGATACGAGAGGGGGATTGACGGTTTCTGTTGGCAACGTGAATATCAATGACCATTTCAACCAGCACCTCGGCATCCTCGTGGAGTTTTCCAAGCTCTGCATCGCCAAAGGTCCGGCCAAGCTTGCCATCGTCATCGCGAGGCTTACGGTAGGCGGCGAAGACGATTCCCCGGTCAATGCGTTCAGATAGTCGGACGCCAGACACAGGACTAGTACAGGGCGACGATGTGCTTGTTGCGTATTGGCCTGTGTAGAAGGCACAAGCGTAACCACGGGCTATATCCTGAGGGAAAGCCTCTTCATTTCGGTATTCAATCCAACCATCAGATCGAAGAACAGTGGTGTGGACATCTGCCGCGATCTGCATAGGAGAAGGCACATGGTGCAAGCCATGAGCAGCGAGAAGTCTTCCAATCATTGGT
Organism: Epichloe festucae Fl1; assembly: GCA_003814445.1. NCBI lineage: Eukaryota > Fungi > Ascomycota > Sordariomycetes > Hypocreales > Clavicipitaceae > Epichloe > Epichloe festucae. The sequence goes on along the minus strand of CP031387.1, from coordinate 1,948,366 downwards.
TTTTGGGTAGATATGCCAGGGCAGGAAGTATCAGGCCAGAGATTGACTACATAGACGAGATCGAAATCATAGCGTCTGGCGATTCTGGCAGCTTCAAAAGCAGCGGCTGCAGCAGGGCGGCTTGCACGAGGGGGCGTAAGCGTCAGAAGACGTGGAGTGGGCGGGTCAGACGATGAGATCCAGAGATCCAAGGGAGAAGTGCTTGGGTCAGCCTCTTCCAGTGGTTCGGGAGCCGGGCTGTCGGGAGTATCCTCAGCAATATCGTCATCACTAAGACTGAGGAACTCATTGACGTCTGGTTCTCTTAATGTAGAGCTGCAGAAGGAGCGGGCCGAGTGGGCAATACTTGACTGGCTGCACGTTCTACCCAATGAAAGATTATCGAATGGCTCTCCTAGCTGATCTTCGATGGCGTGGAAGAATGTCCTGTCCAGGCAATCTGCCGACTTTACACTTCTCAATTGTGTGTCGTGAACAGGCCCAACCTCGGGACTCAGGTCAGGTGTCGGGAGGCAAGTGGAAAGCGGAAACTGAGGTCCCTTGGCAGTTGGACTCGGTGCATCGAGTCCGTTGTCCTCCGGCTCTGAGGAAGGAGGTGTGTCCAATCGGTAAGTGGAAGGAATCGAGATCTCGAGGGGAGACCGACGGCGAGGACTGGGTAGCCGGGGCGCCTCGACCAAATCTTCCAAGCTAAAAGTCAGCGATAGAGGCGATGCATCGCCGTTGCGGCTTGGAGGCTTGGGAAATTGAAATTCGTGGAGCCCAAAGGTCTCTGACTGGCGATGACCAAACGACGGTGATCGCCCTGGTCTGTGCTTGAGTTGATGGTTGCTGTCAGCGGAGACGGAGCCAAATGTATGGCTGTGGCCAGCACGATGAGCTGAGTAAATATCTGGAACGGATGGTGATCGTTCTGTCGCTTGCCCAAGGCGGACCTCTTGACGAGCAGTCATTCGGCTCGTCTTGGGGCGAATAAAAGATGGTGAAGGGAATTGCTGATCAAAAGCCGGGACTGTAGATGCAGATCGTCCATTGGGCGAAGGAGAGGCTTTGCGCTTGTAGGCAAATAGCCTCTCGAGGCGGTCCAAGCCGTTGGCCATGGTGACTTATGTGATGCTCGGAGAGTTGACGGTTAAATTACTGAATAATAAGAACTAAGTTTTTTTGTTTCGTTTCGTTTGGTTTCGTTGACAGTCAAAGATAGTTCCGGTGGTGTAAAAGCGGGAGAGAATATAAAATTCAAGATTTGAAAAAAAAAAAAACTACAAACAGAAACAAGCCGCCCAAATGCGCGCGGAGCGCTGAAACAGAAGTGTGTGGCTGGAGAGTCCAGTCGTGAATGAACCTGTGGTGTCAAGTCCAGGTGACTTCAAAGTGAACCGAAGTTGAATTCGAGGTTGGCGAACTGGGGCCCACGACGAGTTCCAGCGCCGTGTGACGAAGTAATTTACTTCAGATAAAATTTGTGTTTCGTTCCCAATCTCATAATCTTCCTGAGAGTTTGCGTGGTGCAAGTACAGGAACAAAGGTCAGGAGACGGTTGGTTGTCAAGTCCGAGAAGAAACTAGAGTATGATTGCAGTTCCTCAAGTGCGTCAACGGAGAAGCCGTTGGAGGGTAAACGATGTTGTAAAGCCGAAACGTATCTGCCGAGCAGAGAGGCAGAAAGAAGCGATCTTTGTATACCCACGCTTTGGACCAGTTTATTGAAATGAATCGGATGCAGGGCGATGTGGATGGAAGCGGAGTCGTGGTTCGCAAGGGCGAAGGGGACGGGGACGAGGCGTGTAAGTGGTGTGCGAGGTCGCGATGCGAGTTGAGGAAGGAGCTATCCGGTGTTGACAGATCGAGGGCAGGAACCAACCTCAGGTCGCACACTCACTCGGATCCAAGGCTCACGATGCTGGTCGTTTTTGCATCCCCAGACCCAGCAATCGCCGTGAACAGCTGGGGGTGCCGGCGATTTTAAACAGAAGGCTTCTTCGGGACGACCATGAACCAGCCTTGCGCAACGGCGCCAGCTGCGCACACACAACTTGAGCAAAAAGCAACGCCTAGCAGCAACGCCTAGTAACCACGTTCCCCGACTGTCATCGGCAAGGGTTTTCACTTTTTCACTACGCCAGAGCCACAGCCAGCCAGGCCATCCCTCCCAAGCCAAGGCCGGCCAGCAGAAGCATAAAACCTAACAGCAAAAACAAGAACCGACAACCCAGTGCCCACACAGTTCGCACCACTCAGAGACAACTTTTAGACAAGCACCACGCCAGGGATGTCGCGCTCTCGGACGAGTGTCGTGAAAAAAACAAAATAAAAGAGCGGGGGGCGGTGGCCGGGGAGGACGATGCGGTGCTCTCGCAGCCATCCCTGGCTCCCTCGCTTCGCTCCACCATCTTGTTCCACCCCACTGTCTCTGTCAAGACTCAATGGTCTCGTCTCGCAGCTCTCCTTCACAATCATTCCACAGGAGCTTGGCCATGTAATCAGGGCCGGCAGCAAAGGGACTGTTTGCTGTGTGCCTTCCCTCCTTCGGAATACACACACAGCCGAGACACTGTGTCTGTTGTATCAAGGAGATAAAAAAAATTTCAAAGCTGCCTACGGAGTAGACCTCAGACACTATCGAGTCCATGACAGCTGGGCTACGTTTACTCCGTACGCACTCCGTAGTACCCGATTACGGAGTTAACGCCTGCCCATCAGATGGTTGGCGTCGAGAAACAACCACTGCCAACATGCCATCATCATGCTAATAATAACCGTCTGGTCTGGTGCCCCCGACCTGGGGTGCTAAAAGACCCGGCGTTTTTGCTCACGGAAGATCGAGCATTGCCCATAGTAGGCCGTACTGGGTACCCTAGTAAAACGGGTTTCCGCTCGGATCTACGTCCGTACGGAGGGAGTACCGGATAATAATGCAACGGGCATCTCTGGTCATCATATTGGGTTCGTGATAGCAACGCTGCTGCTCGACTTTTCGGCTTGCTACATCTTCGCACCTGCATGCCGCTCGTTGGCAACAAGATGCCGTCGATTGTGTCATACATTGAGTTTGTTTGCTTTTCCCCTCGCGAGGAAAACCACGAATGACGAAGGCAGGCTCACCAGTGACCAGACCCTGAACCACCCACAGCAACCATTCCAGCGATCTAGGCGGCGCTCACTCTCACGCTTTTTTGGGTTTCCACCCCTCCAGCAGCTCAACGCAGGCTGAGTCGTTTGAAATGCCTTCACCCTACTTCTTTCTTCTTAGTGCCTGTTGGCAGGGACAAGATGGTTGCCGAACAGTCGGCCTAGAACGGGCTCTCAGCAGCTCGTCCAAAAGAAAAGCGTATGTTGGTGCGTGCCACGGTGCGTCGTGCTGGGCTGGCTCATCGTGGAGGATCTCTGTCATACATGACCCATTCACATTGTCTTGCAAAGACACGATCATCGTCCTGTTAAGCTCGTTTCACCCATGTCACTGTACAACCACATCAAACAGACATGGTCACGAAAAGCGAGACACTTGACATCTCAGCCAGAGTCTAACGAGCCAGCATGTGAAGCAAATTCTCCTTGTCTTCAATCAAGCAAAGGACCGGTCCAAATTAGGGCATTTTGAAAAGCTGATAACCGATAAGTGACACAACAAATAAGACAGGGTGCCAAGCTTACGGAGTATAGCTGTTCGTTTTGCGCAGCAGTGGGTGGTGAGCGCAAGCAGAAGCAAGAGACGGCAAAAAAGTTTCTCTCCGCGTGCTGCGTATCACCACCACCCTGCCAGTCTTCTCGATCCCTTTCTCAGCCTGCCTGCCTGCCTGCCTGCCCGCCCGCTTGTCAGGAGGGGCAAAGCCTGTACTCCGTACATATAGCGCGCTCTGTACTTTATCCGGTCCTTGCTGCTGTCATTAATGCGCAGAGGCCAGGAGCATTGTGGGGGTGCCGAAGGGCAAGAAAAAAAAAAGAAGAAAAAAAAGCAATACCCCCTGCGGGCGAGCTGTCACTTCGTGCCGCTGACAACAGAGCTGACAGTACATACTGACAGGATCAAATGCCCATGTCAAGGCATGGAAAGTGACATGCTACATAGACCTGACAGCAAGCAGCCTTGGTTTTGCCGCAAGCCAGCGACTGATGGCAAAAGACAAGGACATGTCCCCGTGGCCGGCCGGCCGTTGCACGATTCGCACCACCTTGTACGTAATTATGCGCGCCGACGGAGTCAGAACTAATATGGCTCGTCCGTTATTACCAGAAACTTGGCTTCAGGTGTACGTACACCTTTCAGCAGGGGGGTGTTTGCATGATTTCGCATCTACCCCAGGATCTTTGATCTTTGATCTTGTTTCTTTTCTTTGGCAACGATGCGAATATGTGGGAAGAAGGTAGCGAGTTAGCGCGCTGCTTGCTTGGGCCATTGACCAAGCTCCAAAGGTACCCGACGACGGGACAGCAAGCTCAAGCTCGATTCTTCCCATGAGCATGCTTTGGCTGTTCCGGAGGGCAGATCAGAAGAGGTGGTTTTACGGACTACTCCGTGTATTTCTTCTTTCGTCTTGTCATGCATCAGCCCCACCCAACCCATTGGATCAATGTGACTGACACGGGGGAATACCACAAAAAACATCACATGACGACACGAAACCCCTCACACACGCCATCACGCTGCTGGATAAAGCATGAGCATGTTCTCTCTCCCCACTCACTCACTACCCGACGATGCCAATCCTCAACGCACTGCATGGAGTGGTTGCCAGGGCGAGCACATGCGCCGCAAAGACCTTTCTCCGGGGAGGGGGAAGGAGGGGAGAGAGAGCACTTCAGCAGACCACTTCAGCTGCTCATCTCGTCAATGGAAACAAACGCAGATGTCATGGAACCATCCATGAGTCCCGAAACACTGGTAAGGGTTGGTCGATCTCTCTTTAGCATCAAAAGGCCGCAGGAACTACATGGCGGGCCCTGGCATTGGCATTGGCATATGGATTGCAAACCCCGAGGAACTACCACGTCCCGGCCAGGGTCAATGGCGGCTACGAGGCCATGGCGCCATGGCAGAGCATCCAGGTGTGATATCCCTAATCTCTACGCAAGGCGAGGCAAGGCTCACTCCGTAGGTCCTCCGTACACCGGGGCCAAAAAGAAAGAAGAGGTACCATGCAAGGGAGGCGAGGGAGGCTGATGACACAATTTGGCATCATGTTGCTCGAAAAGATGGCCTTTGCTCTCGTTCAGGGTCTTTACTAATTATGTACTATCAGGGTCCCGGCTTCCCCAGCCAATGTGCGCAGAAAAAGGCCGGGGGTTTAGCCTCCCTTGCAAGTTGAGCTCATTGTGCTGCTGTTATCGGCAGCCCGCGTCAGTAGCGTCGCTAGTCTCAGGCGCCGTTTCTTGTCCTCCTCTTTGGCCTCCCTCCCAAATGCTCTCTCGCTCTCGACCCAGCGAGGGAGGGCTATCTGACAAATCACGGTAGTCCTGACCAGCATGCCTTGTTCCAGGCCTTGTGGTCAGGCCAATTGAATTGACCCAATTGAATCGACGTGACTCCGTAGCAGACGGAAGTAGGTTGTGACGACGTTATATCGGTGTGAATGTGCTCACTATCTAGATGCGAAGCGAGGTGATTGATGATGGCTTCTCGGTGGAAACTCCATCTCTCCCTGCGATTCGGGTCTAGATCCTTGTGCCGAGAGGATTCTCTTCTCGATTGACTTTTTTTGAAGTTATATTTCGTCCGTACTGGCACGGCAAAGGGGTTTATCCCGAGCAAGTTCCGATGATGACATTGACAGACTGTTTCGGCGAGAAAGAGGCTCCTCCTCTCTCTGACGACGCCTGAACGCAACCAACTCAGCTCTCACGAATCCCGTCTCTCCACATCACTCACTTCCCGTCGTACAGCATGGCCAACATTCTTCGCCCGAACCGCCGTAGTAAGTGGATTACACGAGCCGGACTCAACTCGCCCATAGGCCCGCGACGTTTTCTCATACAGAGACTTTTACGAACCACGGGCTTCGCGAGAACCCCCTGTCGCAACGTCCTTTTCATCTCAGGTGTTATTTAATACCCGCGTGTGATACTCGGATCATGAGTTAGTTATATACTATAGCAGCTCGATGGTGGGATCCCCGTCCCTGCTCGAATCGGTCTTTTGGAACAAGAGGTTTGCTTGCAGATTTGTGTACCGCTGAGATGCGTCGACTTCATACGGATTAGTGGCCCCGTAGATATACGTCCTAGAAAGCTTATGCTCGTGATCCCCTTTCCCCATGTTATGTGTGCATAGGTAGGCTTCCTGATTATTAAATATATAAACATACACACACACACACACACACACACACACACACACATAGATTAGTTCTATTAGTAACAGGTACTAACTATCTTTGTTTTTACAGATTCTTAGGGACGGAATGAAAAGTTGACTGTGCAGTGAACCTGACACCTTTATATTCACACCCTGCGCGCCCTTTTGTGTTTCACCTCGTGCTCTCACCTTCTTCTGCCATCCTTTTTCTTCTTTTAGCATTTACAAATAGACTTCACTCTCATAAGCCAAACCTTACATCCACTTCATCGACAAATCGACTATCTTCACTCAATATTTTTGAACATTTGTCAATTTCCCTTTTCCACAACATCAGCTCATTCAAAAGCACCGTCACATCAGCATACACTCTACCATAAATTGCAATGCCTCCCAGGAAGCCCCCCAAGCTACATCCTCATCCTCTAAAACTCAGCTTGCTTCATTCGTCATCAACTTGGCCAAACAGACCCACAAAGGCACCGTGAACCTCATCGGTTAGATCGCTTGCTTGAAGGCTTCGACCTTTTTTGAGGAACGCGAGCCGAGAACACTCCTATTCCGTCATGTAAGTCCTTGATCCATTCTTTTTAGAAGAATCTCAAATATTGAAAAGTGGTCTTGAAGCCGACTGAGAGCTCTTTGGTGTTGGGGCTGTTTGTTGAAGATATTGGGAAATCTCTCTCGACGACTTACCCGCGTAATGGCACTTCCTCCGAATGCAGCCAGCCCAATCAGCTCATACTCGTCCAAGCTCTCTCCATCAACATCCCATAATTTGTCCAGATACGCCTTCCTCCACGCCAGAAATGTAGCTATCGAGCCCGTCAACGTATCTCCCTGCCCACCACTCCGTTTCTTCCCTCCCTCGAGATCGCTGACCAAAGTCGTCTCTCCGTTACTGACAAAGTCCTTGCCTCCCTTCTGGACGATTGTCACGCCACCCAAGGCTCTTGCCAGAATCTCGACTTGGTCCGTCTCATTCTTGTTCTCCGAGTCTTTCAGGTCAAGTGCGTCCCAGATCCTACCGAATTCCACCACGTTGGGCGTTAAAATGGCCTCCTTGTACCCCTTGACCGAATCGGGGTCCTTTTGGACGACCTGTAGAGCATCAGCGTCCAACACGATGGGCATCTTCTTTTCTCTTGCTGCCTGAATCACTCGCGAGACTGTCTCGTGCATGAGCGGATCGCGCCCCAAGCCCGGTCCGATCACGAGGACGTGAAGACGAGGAAGCATTTCGACGATACTTGCCGACACGTCGTCGGCATTGGAGCTCTTCTCGTCGCCGGACGGCGATTGCCGCATCAATGGGTGGACCATGAGGTTTGGAGAGTATGTCTTTATGACGGCTGCTGCGGCTGGAGTGCAAATGACGTGCGACTAGTAGTTCATGTGAGCTGTCTGCTGCTTCCAAAAAAAACCCCCAAAAAAACCCCCAAAAAAACCACCCGTGTTCTTCGTCAACTTACCATGTCACATCCTAGCCTGGCACTTGCCATGGCAGAAAAGTACGGCGCGCCAGTATAGTCCTGGCTGCCGCCTATGACCGCCACTCTTCCCAGTTGCCCTGCACGTTTCGTCAGTTAGCCTTTGCAGACAGACAGACAACGGACGACTTTTTTTTTTCCCCGTCATTGGGTGAAGTCGTGAAGTCGTGAAGTTGGGGCATAACAGACTTACCCTTGTGAAACTTGTCCAGCATAGGCGGGATCATCCGCCTCACCTTGCCCAGTATCGTTCTCGTTGCGATAGACATGCCCGGTCCCTGATTATCAGTGGCCATGACGAGATGCCCCGATGCTTCTAGCTAGCCAATCAACTGAATGGGAGAGTAATCCTAGACGCGAACTGAGTTGTTGTCTTGGTTGAAGAAGAACCTCGCTTCGTCACCTGCCATGATGTCACAGCAACGTTCCAAGTACCCCCCCCCTCCCCCCAACCCGCCCCGCATCCCAAGCTCGAAAGCAACCAGATTCCGTTCAACCAAGCAGGCCTTGCCTTTTTCGTTCCTTGCTCCGAGCCATCTGACTAGGCGATTCCGGTTCATCCTTTTTCAGGCGCGATACAAGCCTTTTTCGCTGCGGGATCGACAGACAGCCTTGACGCTAGAAGCAAAAGTCTCGCCCTGGCGAACATCGGACTTCTTGTCAGGAATCGCGACATTATCTGCAGGCGGGGACCCTGCCCCAGAAGAGTTTCTGACGACCGATCCGGCAGAGTTGTTCTTGTGCCTGAAGGCTGTACAGAGACGGTTGGAGCAAAAGCCTGTGTCTCGGGCAACGGGCGAGTTGAGAGAATAGGATAAGTCACGTACCCTGGTTCTACGAGATCGAGAACTGCTTGATAGTACGCTTTATTTACGTGTAGAATTATATAGAACTAGACCTTCTTAGAGTTCCTTCATTCGTGCATTTGCACATGTCACTTGCACGCGCGTGTACACAAGGTTTAAAAGTTTAGTGTAATTAAGAACAAAAGGAATGAGGGCGTTCATTGAGTAATAAGCTCTATTTTTACATGTGGTGGTACGATCGGCGAATCTCCCTGTGTCACCCATCACTCCATCAAATACACCCCCTACCTAGGCTTTTTCCCTCACACATCTAGAGAGGAATAACAACTATAAAATTCGGTATAAACAGCAACCACCCCCGCCGGCAACAGCACTCCTGTGTGTGTCGCTTGAGGAGATATCAAATTAAATGCTTAGCCGAGGAAGCTCTGGATGAAGGACTGAGTAACATCCTTCAGCTTGGTCTCGGTCTCCTTGCTGATAGCACCCTCCTTCTCAATAGTGGCCAGCAACTCGGACTCGTTTGACCTGAGGTGAGCGAGGTAGTCAGATTCCCACTGGAGAACCTTGTCGACGGGGACCTTGTCAAGATAACCGTTGACACCGGCGAAGATTAGGGGAACCATCTCGTTGACAGCCATGGGAGAGTATTGCTTCTGCTTGAGGAGCTCGGTCAACTAGAAAGGGTTGGATTAGTGATCTTGATTAATATCATGCATAGGATAGGTCTCGAGAGTCAACTTACACGCTCACCACGGGCGAGAGTCTGCTTGGTGGAGGCATCCAAATCGGAACCGAACTGGGCGAAAGCAGCGACCTCGCGGTACTGGGCCAAGAAAAGCTTCAAGGAACCAGCGACCTGCTTCATAGCCTTGAGCTGGGCAGCGGAACCGACACGAGAGACGGAAAGACCGACGTTGATGGCAGGACGGATACCCTTGAAGAAAAGCTCAGATTCCAAGAAAATCTGACCGTCGGTAATGGAGATGACGTTGGTAGGAATATAGGCAGAGACATCACCACCCTGGGTCTCGATGATGGGCAGGGCAGTCATGGAACCAGCGCCGTGGTCTTTGTTAAGCTTGGCAGCACGCTCGAGCAGACGAGAGTGCAGGTAGAAAACGTCACCAGGGTAGGCCTCACGACCAGGGGGACGACGAAGCAGCAAAGACATCTGACGGTAAGCGACGGCCTGCTTCGACAGATCGTCGAAGACGATCAGGGAGTGGCGGCCATTGTCACGAAACCATTCTCCGGCAGCCGCACCTGTTGTTGTAAAACGAATGGTAAGTAAGATATATGTGCGAGATGTGTTGAAACAACTGGTCAGAGCCGTGACGAATTGTAAAGCGATATCGCGAGTTTGGCACTCATGTCTCCTTGGAGCTATCCTGGGGAGGTGCGTCCACTGGACGAGCCACATCGTGACATCAAAGGGGGACAAGTGCAGAAGCTACTGAATGAAAAGGAAAGGTGACAGATACTCACCGGTGAATGGGGCGAGATACTGGAGAGGAGCGGCCTCGGAGGCAGTGGCGGCAACGATGATGGAGTACTTCATGGCGTCGTTCTCCTCAAGAGTCTTGACGAGCTGGGCAACGGTAGAACGCTTCTGGCCAATAGCAACGTAGACACAGTACAGCTTCTTGGACTCGTCGCTGCCGTTGTTCCATCGCTTCTGGTTGAGAATGGTGTCAAGACAAACGGCAGTCTTGCCAGTTTGACGATCGCCGATGATCAGTTCACGCTGGCCACGGCCAATGGGAACCATGGCGTCGACGGACTTGAAGCCAGTCTGCACGGGTTCGTTGACAGACTTGCGGGGCAAGATACCAGGAGCCTTGAGCTGAGCACGACGACGCTCCTTGGTGTTGATGGGGCCCTTGCCGTCAATGGGGTTACCAAGAGCGTCAATAACACGGCCAAGCAGCTCGGGGCCGACAGGAACGTCGACCTAACGTCCCAAATCAGTCGTTATTCGCTGTTATATTGTCTTGAGAGGGCCTCATGATGTGGTTCAACTTACAATAGCACCAGTACGCTTGACAGTTTCACCCTCCTTGACTAGACGATCAGAGCCGAACAGCACTACACCGACCTGGCCGGCTTCCAAGTTCATGCACATGCCCTTGACGCCAGAGGCGAACCTAAATCATCCATGTTAGGGGCGAGTTGAGGCAAACATCTGACCAGGAATTGGCCAATTAGGGGTAGAAGACATACTCGACCAGCTCTTCGGACTGAACATTGGCGAGACCGTGAACACGGGCGATACCGTCACTAAAAATTTCCTGTCAGAACTTCCGTTCAGGCCCAGTACGATCGTACGCTACTGTCAGGATTATTGTTCCATCCTTGCAACATCATGATATATCCGATGCTCCGGAGATGACCATTTTGTAGCTTGAAGCTCCACATACCCGACGGAAAGGACACGACCGGTCTCCGCGAGGCCAGACTCCTCCTGGACGCCACGGATGCGCTGCTCGAGAATCGAAGAGACCTCAGTTGGTGAGGCTTTGTCGGCGTAGGATCGAGCCTGGAGACCGTTGATGGCGACAGGTGTGGCATTTCGGGCCTATGGGTGAAGATAACATCAGTTAGCCGAAGCCCGAGCAAATAGCTCAGAACGACCCAACATCGCCGCCAATGCGTTGCAAGACCCAATCATGCCGGCAAAATTCAACCAACTGCCCAATTGAGCTCCTGGTAATTTTTTTTTCGATGGATGCGGGCGGTTTTCGATGGTATTGGCGGTCGGATCGGGTCAGAGGAGGACGACTCACCACTGCGACTCTACCGGCAACAGAGACGGCGCCCACGGCACGCGTGGACTGTCGGAGAGCGTTCCGGAACATATTGAGGGAGGTATATGAGGAGGTGAATGGGAAAGGAGCAATTGCAGCAAAGTGCAATTGGCGAGAGGGGAGATTGGGGTTGCGGTGCTGCCTTTGCAGAGGAGCAAATGGAGATTTTCGGGAGGACTGTGATGGGAACAGAGTCTGTGAGAATGTGGGTGGAGCGGAGCTGCCCAACCACCCAATCAAGTCCGAGTGCGAGGCTCTGCCTACAAATTCCGAGGCTTCCTTCACATTTCCCCCCCTTCCATGTTTGAGCCTCAGGAATGAGCCTGCCATGGAGGTGCGGGTGCCTGGCCTGTGGCCTGAGCGGTTCCAATCTCACAGCCCCTTGAAGGACATGCAAATGTGACCAACGGACTACTCTATGGAGTATTACATAAGTATTCTCTATACATGAAAAAGTGAACGGTACCTTCACTATCGTTCCAATAACATTGGGCCCCCTACCTCGCTTTCGAATCTATCCGGTTAGGATGGGTTCAGCGGAATCCAAACAGATTGATACCCGATTGCAAGCTTCGTCTTTAACCAAGGCACGGTTTCCGATGTCTTTCAATCTTTATTATAAGTCCATGAAGACTGGGCTGAAATTCGTCATCGGCGAACACAAGGATCAACCGTCTCATCTTGTATCTTATCCAGGAGGATATCACGGGGACGCGATACTCTACAGCGGCGCGGCAATAGACTCAGACCCGCTAGCCGCGGTTAGGTATGGAAACATGATGGACACATATGATACGGTCCGTCTACCGCCTGAAGCGCTCGGTGGAGAGATACGAAAGGAGGATATACGCTGGCGTGTGAACAAGATGAACGTTGCCTATTCTTTTGCCGTTGCAGTGGGCGAGACTGGGTACCCCGAGAAGTTCGAGTGGCGCAGTAGCAAGACGGATGAACTGAAGGAGCTGGATCAGATGTCTCGAGGTTGGAAACTAGTCCGTCTAAACAATGGCGAGGAGATCGTTGCGGTTTGGACATATGCTACATGGAGTATGACCAAGGTAGCAGCTTTTCGGTTCACGGGGATAGGTGCCTTTGGGGAGTTGGGGGCGGTGTTCACGACCATGGCGGTGATGTCTTTTATCAGGCATTATCAGAGAGAACTGCAGACCAAGTAACGGCGACGACGACAGTCGCCGTTACTTGGTCGTCGAGCAGGAAATCGTGGGTAGAAGGGGGACCGGAACCTACATGACTTATCCATATCCCACGGGGCCATTGTGTAGAGTCACCTGTCTCCGATGCTATCGTCGTCGTGAAAAGTGTCCATCACCATGAACGGAGTGGTCAGCAAAATATACCAATCGACCTTCACTCGACAGCCATCAAGGCAAAATAGAGCATAAGAAGGAACAATTTAGCACAACCCCTTGTTGGTCTACACAGCGCAATACTCCGCACAAGGCCGACACTGTGGGAGGGACTCCACGGACGTGCAACTGTCAGCAATGTAGACGGAGTTGGTGAGACCTACAATATTTTGTAGGCGGAGGCATGGCATCCTCTGCTACGCGATACAATGACAAGATGGGGCAGGGAACTGTTCCTTCTTCTTCGGAGATAGAGACGTCACATTTGGAGGCAGTCATTACGGAAGCCGGCATAGGCGCCGGTCGGTCTCTGAGGCCGTTGCTCGACTCTAATCTTAGTCGGCGGATGCAATAAAAGGCAGAGCAAATACATGACCGCATAATCCTTCGCCTCCCTTTTGAATATGTTCGCCATGACCATCTGTAAAAGACAAAGAACACCCTATTCTCCTAGCGTTCCGATCTATCGGACAATGCCATCGAATCTCTGCTTGAACCACTTGACAGTCTCTTCGCGCTTGATGCGGTGGCTGGCACCAATTTTGCTCTTCATGCGACGGCGGCGGCTGACACGCTCACCAGGTCGGGTCATGCAGCAGTAGAAGTCCATGCCGTAGATACCAATAGAAGGGTCGTACTTGATACCAAGATCGATGTGTTCGCTGATACCGAAGCCAAAGTTGCCAGTCTCGGAGAAGTTTTTCTTGCGCAGTTCGTACTCTTTGACCTTGAGACCACGCTCAAGAATTTCCTCGGCCTGGAGACCGCAATTAGCATGCCCGTCTGGCGCAAAACCCGACTCCAAAAAAAGAATATAATCAGTATTGCTCACCTTGGGACCACGGACGGTGACGTGAACAGCAATCTTTTCGTTACGTCGGATACCGAAGGTACGAACAGTGTAACGGGCCTTGCCTGTTGAAATCGAATTAGTTGCGGCTCATATCGAGTATCGATCTTGTTGGATTTTTTTTTTTTCGCATACTGTAGACAGGAGTCTGACCAGACAGCTGCTCGAGCACCTTGGCGGCACGGGTCAGTCTGTCACCAGACTCGCCGACGGAGATATTCAGAACGAGCTTCTGAATCTTGAGCTCCCGCATGGGGTTGTTAGCCTTGTCGGACGCCATGGCTGCTGTTGTCGTGGACGGATGTGATGCTTCGTCCAAGATCGAGATAAGTCAGAAGAGCGGGCAAAGAATTTTGTGAGCGCTGGAAAATTCAAGGGTTTGAGTGCCCTCAAGCGAAGCGGACGCAAAAGTGGGGTTGGCGATCACCGTAAGCGGCTTAGTGCACGCTGGGTACATCGCGGTTGTACCTCGCTTCAGTCTTTCTCTGTGAGGCTCCGCAAAATCTGGAGGTGAAATAACCATCCTCACTCTTGCGCGCTGAGCAGTGAGTGACAGTCGTGCGGTCGCAGAAGATCCGCGAACAGCTTCTAATTTTTTCAAACCCCGAGACGCTGCATCTGCAAAATCTCAAACTAACCGCTAAGATGTCGAACAAACAAGGAAAGATGGTATGCTCACCCTACTCGTGCTGTATATCTACAATTCTGCGTCCTCAGTTCTCGCGAGGCTAACCTTTGATATCTCCCTAGGCCGGTTACGTATGTTTTCTCCTCCCATGCTGAGCCCTTCCAGTGCACACTCGAGCATCCTATTCTAGAGAGGCAAGGACTAACTTTGCTCTCGATAGATCAATTGGCGCATGCGCGTGACCCTCAATGACGGACGCGCGATGACTGGTCAGATGCTTGCTTTCGACAAGGTTTGTTGGATTCAAATGTCGTTGTCTTTCCGAATACAGCATTCATTGACCATTGTTGTAGCATATGAATTTAGTGCTCGCCGACACCGAGGAATTCCGACGCGTGAAGCGAAAGGCCAACAAGCCGTCCGCCCCTGGCTCGTCGGCCCAGCTCGTCGAGACCGAAGAGAAGAGAACTCTTGGTCTGACCATCGTCCGTGGTGCTCACATCATTTCCCTCTCCGTCGAATCTCCTCCTCCGGCCGATCCCAGTGCTAGACTTGGAAAGAGTGCTCCTGGCGGCATACCATCTACGCTTGCTGCTGGTCCCGGTGTTGCTAAACCTGCTGGTCGTGGGGCCCCCCCTCCCTCCTTGGCTGTAAGTTTTGTCGTTTCTGCTCGATATAGGGTTTGCTTTCTGATGATATATAGGGACCTGCTGCCGGAGTTGGTACTGGCCCCCCCCCTCCGGGGTTCCCTGGATTCCCCGGCGCTCCTGGATTCCCAGGTGCTGGACGTGGCGGTAAGTCCAACCTTTTCCCCGGAAAGTTCCTACAACAATCTAATAGGCTTCAAGGCCCCCCCCCTGGATTTCCTGGCGGCTTTCCTCCTCCCCCTGGAGGATTCCCTGGAAACGCACAATTCCCTCCTCCTGGCTTCAACCCCCCCGGCGGCGGCCCCCCCGGTTTTAACCCCCCTCCACGAAGATAGAAGGACATTCATGGCGTTTGATGGTTTGGGATTTTTCCCATGTTTGATACACTTTACGACACACTCGGTTCTGGCGAGTTTATGGATATGCTGTAGATCAGGAAAAACCTCGACTAATGGAGAATGAGTTCTTATGAACTGAGACCCGCTCGGCTGACAAAATGTATGTGATCTCTCATGGCATCGATTCATTGCTTGACGGCTGTGTTGACACCGGGGTCGAGAGGGCATAATAATGAGATGGCAGCGTTACGAGCCAACAACGGCTACACGGTCAGCCGGATGCAATCACTGGGCACAGTGATACGTCTAGCTAATAAAAAAGGGCCGATGCCCACCTCATACGAGACCACCCATGAAATCCTCAGACCCTGCCCTCACAGACACTGTATTGCAATTTGCTAGCAGCAATCTCGTAATCGGCGCTTGTCACTCCAACGGGTTGGTGTTGCTCGCGTGAGCTTTCTGATTTGTAACGATGTCATTACACCACCTAAATATAGCAAAAAAGGCTCTTCCGCGAGCCGATATCATATACGGCTACAACGATCATGGACCAAAACCCTTCACAACAAGCCAGAGCCTCCGGTCTTCTCAAACCTCAAGAAGCACAGTCTCTAAATCCCTGTGACATGACTAAACACCCTCGAGGCAAGCTGGCTCAGCAACCTCGCACGATCGCCTTGTGGCAATTCCTAAATAAGATATGACAGAGCGCCAATTAGTCCAGACTTCTCGAATCTCGAATCGACATGTTCCACCACCAGGAGGAAAATAAGAAACCATACCTGAAATACCGCGTAGACACTCTTGCCCTTGGCATCTCTCACGGCACCAAGCCTATTGCCCGCCACCGCACCAGCAACCAAGCCCGGAACATTCGCAACAATGAAGCCCAGCGCGCCGCCGCTCACGCCGCCAACCATGCTCCAGAATTTGGTGGTCGGTCGATTCGTCCCGTCCTCTGCCATGCCCTCCTCCCGCATCATCTCCTCAAACACATCCCTGAACTGCGCATTCTCCGTCTGTTCACGGTTTCCAGCATTCCCACCGCTCTGGTTATTAAAGAAGTTCCATGCCCACGAGAAGGGACCCCCTCCAGGCTGGCGGGGGATCTCCTCATCCGCTTCCGCAAAGGGATCTGCCTTGGGAGTCGGGGGCGTGTGCAACTTGCGCTGGGCATCGTAGTCCCGTCGACGAGCAGCGTCGGAAAGAGTGTAGTAAGCGTCGTTGACGAGCTGGAACTTGCGCGTCCGGGAAGCTCGTTCTGAAGAAGAGCCGGCCGGCACGCGGTCCGGGTGGGTTTTCAGAGCGGCGCTGATGAAGGGAGGGCAAGGAAAGAAGGCGTCAGCTTTTTTTTTTTTTTTTTTTTCGCACAACACCGGCCGGGGTAGTCATGCGCAGAGTTGAGCCCAGGCAGTCTTTTTGCGTACCGTTTGTATGCATCTCGGATCTGCGCCGTTGTCGCCGCCTCGGAGATTTCGAGAATGGCATCTGGTGGTGGGCATCGTTGGTTGAGCGACTTCATGTGGAAGTGACGTGACGTTGGATTCTAACTTTGGATTCTAACTTTGGGGAGGGTGTGTGTGACTTACAGTAGTTTGGTGGAGAGCGTGTCGCCATGATTGCGAGTTGAGGGGTTTTTTTTTTTTTTTTTTTAAACTCGTCAAATGCGCTCTCTCTCACAGTCTCGCGAGAAGGGCTTTGAAGAGAAGGTGTGGTGTGTCTTGCTACTGATTTGCGCGGCTTCGCATCCTGGCGGGGTGGCGAGCGATGCCGTGTCTGGTGGTGTCTGGTCTTGTCTGGTCTTGTCTGCACGCTAATAATAATAAATCTCAAAAGTATAACGTCATTTGCGGCGGATCTGTGATGGCCCTTTCCCCCACCACGCCAAAGTTGCTGCGAATCCTGTACCGGGTAAAAGGGGTACCACGGTACCTACCCGTGTGGTTGAGCTGAAGAGTGGGATGTACGAGATGTGTGTGTACTGATGTATGCAATAACATCTGTATCAATAGAGTTAAATTCCATATGAGCTGTCTCATGATCAACAACTCGATATCATGCTGGAATGGTGATGAGAACACTTTGAAATTAGGATCATTCGAACCCTTGCGATTTCATGATTTCATTTACTCTATACAGTTACTCAACAACGTCTCGGCTCTGGAGATGGCATCTTGCACGATCTGATTCGCAACACTATCTCTTCCAGCCCTCTGGTAATGCCCTGCGAGCACCCACATGTCTCGAATGACTCGCAAATCGGAGCCAGTCCCATGAGCAGCCTCTCTCTTCTCAATCGCATGCTTCAGATTGCCCTCCGCTTGCGCCCAGTCGTGGCGGTGCTCCTGCAGCCGAGCGAGCATCTTGCAGGCATAAGCGTGGAATCTAGCGTCCGAGCGACTTTCTCCCGTCCCATGTTGTGTGTGTCTGAGCAATTCTAGAGCCAAGCCTTCTGCTTTCTCTCTATTCTCGAGATCCATCTGCGTATATTCGAGCATGAGTGCCATGATGCGTAATCTGTCCAAGCCAGACACGGTGGAATCCATGGCTTGCTGTAAATGGATATTGTACAATGCTGCCGTCATCGTTCCCTGTTTTCTTGCCAATTCACACCCCTTGCGTAAGCGTGTGCGGCCATCCCAGATCAGCTGCTCGTAGAGCCAGAGGTGTTTTGATGCTAGCGAGCCGACCTGGTCGCTGAGAATGTCCACGTTGCGCAGCCAAGCTGATCGTAGCAGATGGCAAACGTACTCTCTCCCCGGCTGGGTTCGATAATCGCACTTGAACAGCTCTTGAAGTATAGCCACCAAAGGGTGCTCAAGTGGTAGCCGAGCCGTCGCCAATACGCCAGCATGCTTCAGAAACATTCCCAGAAGTTGGATATGGCCCCGGTCGACCATGTCGTAGATCGTATCCAGTATGTGCCAGATTAGGTCTGGATGATCTTCCGTGAGGACGAACTCAAGAATGTAGAAGGCTTTCCTCGCAGCCATACCAGCTAATTCGCCCTTCCCATAGTGCCAGAGGTCGAACACCAACTCGAACGTGCGGTACATCGTGCGGCTATCCTGGATGGGTGGCTGTCCGGGGTTCGCGAGATATCTGGTCATAGCATCTGCTACCACATCTGGAGCCTCTAATTTACAGAGACTCCAGGAGCGAACACTGTCCAGCACCAGCTCAAGACCTGCGTACGGGGCTAGTCTCATCATCGTTGGAGCGACAACCACCGACGCCTGCTCCCTGTCCACCTCATCGCAAAGGGTTTCCACCACTGGCTCATCGGGACTGCCGGACCAGATGTCCTGCGGTGGCGTTGAAACCACCGGACTCTCTGAACTCTTGCGGTATGATCTTTTGCGGATGTTCCATTTCTTCAATCGCTTCTTGTACATTTGCTCCCTAGTACCGAAATCAGTTGCCGTTTCTCCTGGGCCCTAGCCTTTGTCCATGCCCGGTCGCCAGCAGACTTACGTTGCGCCAAACCCATGCTTTGCCGCCATGATGGCCATTGTGTCAACTAACCTCCGATTCTCATTGATGTAGAGGTGCTCAATGACATCCCGGTAGGACTCCCAATCCTCCTCTGTGTGCTCCTTGTTGACCGTTACAAGTGACGCCACCGACTGTTTGCGGGCAGGCTTCGGAGCTAATAACGGTAAAGGCGACATGATTGCTGTAGTGAGCTCAAGAGGGGTGCTTTTCATCACGTAAGAGGAGTGAGTGAGCGGTGGCTACCCCTTGGCCGATTTACGTCGTGGGAGAATCAGACCTGGGGCAACGCTGGCAAGATTTGATATTCATGATGATACTTGATAAGTGGGCCGCCACGCACACCAGTGATTCCTGATTCCGGATTCTCGAAGAAGTGACGATGGGCCTCGTGGTGATGAGAGGGGGAGAAGCTGAAGAACTGGTTGGCTCGTCGTCTTTAATGAAGCGGCGGCTATTTAACCCAGCCCTGCGGAGATGCAATAACCGCGATGGGGTTGTCCACGCTAATGTGAATTGCTTTGGGGTCCACTTCTTATGCGCTCACACCTGCTGCCAGTAAGAGGTCTCACGTAAAGTCATGCCACGAAAAGTCACGCCACGTAAAGTCACGCCACGCCTCTGACCCACGGGGACGTGAGTTCAGGGTACGAAATTGTACTCCGTAGCCTTACGGCCTTCAAAGAGATTTGCTGTGAGACTGCCCAATGACGGCGCTCAATGTTGACCATTTTCTGCTTGCCAAGTGTGTGCCGCGGATTGGACTCTCAAACGGAGTGCATACGTTCCTGGGGACGTCATGAGCACGCTATAAAGTTTACACTGACAATCCACCGAGATTCTCGTAAATCTAGCACACGAGAACCCCGCACTGGCCGTTGCTTGCAATCGAAGACAAACTGTGGGGTTTCTTAGAAATATTACATATGCAATGTAATCCGATAGTCCGTATGTTACATTGTAGTTCACCAGCCCCACATGCACCAAGGAGGGGAAAAAAAAAAAAAAAAAAAAAAAAAGATGACTCAGCATCTTCTCCCATGGACCACCCATAAAAATTTCGCCCGCCGCGCCGAGCTCTTGGTCTAATCCTTCTCTTTTCTTCCTCGTGCGGCTGGCATAACATGAAAATTTCACCCGTGTTGCTCGAATCCCTTCGTCAATGGATCTCAATCGAAGCGTCAGTTATGCCCCAGATAAATCATAATTGCAGGCCGGCCACTTTGTTATCTGGTCCATGTGTTTTGTTCACTGGATCGCCGACATGGAGGCTGGACAGATATTCGTCGTAAACTTGCGTCCTTGCTTCGGAACTCAGCTCAGTAGGACAACTGTCGCCACTGCAAGAATTTCGCTTGGCTGTCGTAGAATTCGTAATGCTTAGTCTCCAACATGTTGAAAGTCGGGTCTTGCGAGTCGAGAATGGACAATTTCTTAATACAATGTTGCAAATACGACGTGCTCTTTCTTTGTTCCACTCGGTAGGAAGGACCTCTAGGACCTCTCCTCCGTGGCTTGTTTCTTATGCTATAAATATCTACATCATTAGGAGAAGCCACTCCATGTCTGTCCACTATCACGAACCCAATACTCCGTCATTGTGGATTCATCCCTCATTTCCTATCTTCTGTAGCTTACCCATCTCCCGTTTCGTACCCGCATCGCCGATGAACCTAATCCTGTCCAGTCGGACCGCGTCAGCTCCATCAGTGCCTTTCTGGACATACAGAATGAGAGTGGTAGTCTTTTGGAACTTGACGAAGCGAAGATTGATGCTCGCCGTCCCTTGAGGATTCCAATCCCCCGGCTGTAGAGTGATAACCTGGGTCGGCTCCGTATCGTCTGCTTCGCTAAAATCCATGTTTTGGGGCCTGTTGATATACAAATGAACGACCTCGGGCCTTGAAATTTCGTCTTGGCCTTCTTCGGGAATGGATGTAATCTGCTCTGCAGTTAGTGGAAGCTCTTTTTGACGCCCAGAAAAGCATGAGAGCATGAAGCAACAATTCAACTGACCTGCAATGTGTGTAGTTTGACGGATCCCTCGAAAGGGACAAACAGCAGGAGCTGGTCATCAGCTCCGCTCTGCACAAAGTCCTTTGCTGGAACCTTCGCTTTGCTCAAAGATTCTGGCTTGCTGCTCTCGAAAAGCACCTTGACGGGACCCGCATCCTCTTCTGCATTCAGAAGCTCGCAGTTCCTGATTTCGACTTGATGTGTGATATCGCTGTAGCCCCGTGGAATCTCGGCGCCGACCCAAGGATCATCGCCACTACTTCCAGAGCTGGATCCTTCGCCGAGCGAATCGACCTCAGTGACCAGCTTTTTGATGATTCTGCGGAGCTCGACCGGGTCGGCGCCCTTCACCGTTTGCGTGGCCTTTCCATCCTGGAACAATATGAATGTAGGAAGAGCGGTGACTTGGTATTCCTCGGCCAAGGCCTTGTTCTTTTCGGTGTCGACCTTGACGAACGTGAGGACGTTGGCTCGTCCAAGTGTTTGGGCGAGTGCTTCGTAGACTGGCGCGATTTGCTGGCAAGGACCGCACCAGGTTGCGAAGACTACAGTCAGAGCAGGTGAGCAATAAGTCTAGCAGGGACACGGCTCTACCCCGTACTAGATGCGGAACTGTAGAGAACCGGACATGGGCACAGTGACCGGCGAATACCTATGAGCACCATCGGCGGGGTCGCGCTGACAACCTTGCAGGATTGTGAGGGACGGTAAGCACTCACAGTCTGCGACAACAATCTTTGAGGCTTCGAGAAGGGCGTCGAACTGCTCCTTGGAGCCTATGGTGACGAGTGACTGCGACATTGTTGTTTGTGGAAGCCTCGTGGCTTGAAATTGTTTGTACTGTCGACTCGGTAGACAAGCTTGCTGTTGTTGCGAGTTTCCCACCTGCAGGCAGCCAGAGAAGAGACGCGCCGTTGATCCAGGGTCGAAGAGGGAGGGGCATGTGGCGGTGCTGGCTCGAACCTACCTGAGCAAGTGAGTGAATATGGCGTCTGGACAAGTGGAGGAGGGGGGTGCCACCACCCACAGCGTCAGCCCATTAACAGGACAGGAATTTCATCAAGCATCCTACGGATTACATAGGCGCAGTATCATTGTTATGGTGGCCTTCCAATGCTTGCTTGTTGGTGACGTGACTTGGCCATCCGTGCAAGTTGGGATAATGGAGCATCTACCGAGTATGGAGTAATTGATTCCAAGAGTCGCAATGAGAACAAAAGTTTCCCCCTTTTGTTCTCCAGCCAGCGGTCATACTTCCGTTACCACCAGTCTAATGTACTCATGCTCTGCCAGATGATGTCCATATTTTGAAGCGCGCCCATCATGAATCGATGTAGGAGAGAACAAAATCAAAGAGTACAATAGACTCATAGAGGGCAAATCCCGAGATGACCCAATTAGCCCACCTCCACGTGTTCAAAGTATTCCAAAGTCCATTTGGTTGGGCAAAGGACTATACTATGGCTCCCAGGGTAAACAAGAACAAACGCACACTTCTTTCTCCCTTGTAAACCTGCTTTCATCTCACTTCCCGTTCACTTCAACGTCATGCATACACCCCGAGAGTCAGAATTTCTGTTAACTAATAACCAGGCATTCTTCCCTTAGAAAGGACCTGCTCTTTTGTTTCCAGGCGCAAACGACCAATGTTGATTCATGGGCACGAAGACAATGTACACTTGCATTCATGGGTTCGTGTTCACGTCCCAGAAGTAGCATTGATGAGCCTAAGACGCATAGAGCGACCCAGCTTTAGACTCGCCGTTTGGACAAGAATTTGAGTATACCTGCAGTTCATCAGGCTTTGTTATCGCCTTCCATACTTTTTCTTCGACAGTAATGGCGAGATCATCATCATGCGGAAGGAGCAGAGAGAAGCCGCCAAGAGAAACTTCACACGACAAAAACTGCCCCGTGAGGAAACACATGATACCATCAGTCGAGAATTTGAAGCCTGCGTCGCCACCGAAAACGAATCCGTGGACAACTAAACGGCCAGCGACTACTCTTTCTCCAGATTGGCCAAGCATTACCCCGGACTTCGCCAGCATCAATAGCCAAAGCGACAGAAGGGATGCCAGTACCGCCAAAAGAGGAGCATCAACTAAGCACGATACAACTGGCTCTTGTTCAACTGACGGCAAAGCACCAGAAACCTCTCCGCCATCGAGAAAAGCACTGCAAGCGGCTGCCCCCCGAGCTGGCAAGAGGTGCGTGTATGAGTGGACGCTGAAGAGGTACGGATTGTAGCAAGCGGCTAAACGATTCAATAGTCTATGGCTCCGGCCATTTGGCGCCGATGTTTTCGTTCGAGTTGGACCAGAGATATACGAAGTACATCGTAGCATTGTAGAGCCACAATCAACCTTTTTTCGACAACACCTTCCACCAAAAAAGGATTTGAAGGTATGGGCATGAACCACGGGTGAGTTGTAATTCGAGCATTGAATAATTACTGACTGGCGTCAGGAGTACATTCCGATTGACGTCCAACTGGAACTTTGTCCAAAAGCTGTCGGCAACACGCTCCGCTTCATGTATACTCAAAGTCGGTCGATGTGCCTACCCACCTTACCTCGAGGCTAACAAGAACCTTACTAGCACTCGAGATTTGCGAGTACGATCGAGAAAGTCCACGCGACTTGATTCATATACCTCGAAGTGTGCTGCTGTACATTGGGGCCACAGACCTCGGCGTTGATGCGATGAAGACCAAGATACTGCAGATACTCCAGCAGACGGCGAAAGATCTAGCTGCGTATTTACAAGCCAGGAAATTCGTTCAAGCCATGAGTCCACAGGAAGTGGTGGAGGGAGTGATCCATCTCCGCAATGCGCTGGAAGTCGCATATTCATCTGAGCACCTTACAGATATGCTGCCGTTACGTATTGCTTTATGCCAATTGCTGGACACTCTGCTTCCCTTTCTCATTCGACACCCTATAGTGATTGATTTGTTTTCTTCCAGTGTCTGGAAGAAGCATGCAGATGCCATCTCGACGGACTTACTAGCGGTCCGCAACCTAGAGCAAGAGCCTGCGCGTAATCTAGAAATGAGCGGTGGCTATCCCAGAGACGAGGGACCGAGCCATGAGAAAGCACTGTCTTCTTGTATCGAGAGCTATGCTTCCTAATTTGCGGTGTCGGACCTATTTGAAGTAGCCGTCACGAGTTCGCCAACGGCCGCCATCGTTGACGCGCATGGAGAAACCGAAAATGACGTGGAGCAAATGACTTCACACAAATCTGCTTGTAATTTCGGAGTGTGCAGATGGGAAGATATAATATTGAGTGTGGACTCGAGTTGGGTCGGAAGAGGGGTAGGCGATTTGGGAAGGAACGATTGTGGGAGTTTCCCGGTTCAGTACGGAGTAATCCGTACGGGGGGTTCTCTCATTTGACGGGAATGTTAATCAATAGTCAAACTGGTTCAAGGAAGGAGCTTTCCCCGTAGACGTCTAGAGCTTATTACTTGTGAATTGGCTGAGGAGCTCGAGCTACTAAGCTGCAGGAACCCTAACTACCCGAAATGGCCCTTTCTCTATAATATAGGAGCTTTTATTCTTTTATTTATATAATAGAAGATAGTGTTAGTTACACCAAGGAACGTTACACTAGTGCGAGGGGTTAAATTTAATAATAGTAATGAAGTTAATAATAATAGCTAAGAAGAAAGAGAAAGAAAGAAATCTAGCTAGGAGAGAAAGTAAGTAAAAAAGAGAGAAAAGTAAAGTAATAGTATAGAGCTACTATAAGTAGTATAAGGTTACCTATAATATAGCTAATTATATTATATATATCCCTTTAGTAAACTTACACTTTAGCTATAGCTAAACTAACTATTATCTAAGGGTTTAAAGAAAGCTATACTAGTAGTCTCTTTTTTCTTTAGAGCTAAAGAAGCCTAAAAATATAATAAAAATTAAATTAAAGAAAAGTATATATAAGTAAATCCCTTTATAGGAATCTATAGCTTTAATTAGCTATTATAGCCTTAGTTATTTTAATTAACTTAATTACTATAATTTATACCTATATACTTATTATATTAATTCTCCCCTTTACCTAACCTTATAGGTCTCTTAACCTAGCTTTTTATATAAATTATTAATTAATTTAAATTAATTAAGGTTAAAAGGGCTAAATTTAGTAATACCTTTATTATTATATTAGCTAGGTTATTATTACTATTAATTTACCTAACTTTATAAATCTCTTTTCTCTTATATAACTATTAGAGAGCTATAATATTAATTATAAGCTACTTCTCTTTTATTATACCTAGCTTTATAAGGTATTTATATAATAAAAAAGAGTTTATATAAAGAATTATTAGAATTTAAGGTATCTTTAATTAGTCTATAATCTAATAAAGAGTTATAAATATTATATATATATAATATTAGTGCCTTAAACTATACTATATAGCTTAGATATAAGTATACTATAGGTTATATACTTACTTTTTATAAAGCTATATATAATAATATTACCCTTTAAGGTAAAGGTATTATTTTCCTTTATTACCTTATTACTAATTATAATAATATATTTAATTTATAAACTAAGGTCTTTATTATTAGTAAGAGACTTATTTATAAATATAAAGAGCTTTATCTCTTTAAGAGTTAAGGGAATATACTATAATCCTTATTACTAATACTTAATTTATTACTTAAGGTATTTATTAAGTTATAAGATATTATTAGTAAAGGGTTCTTAGTATTATATAGTAATTAAAAGGTCATAAAATACTTCTAGTTAATAGATTATTATAATATAACTCCCTTAGGCTCTTTACTTAATATAATCTTACTTTACTATTAGTAATTATAAATTAATTTCCTTAATCTTTTAAGCTTAGCCCTTTTAGGTTAGAGTTAGTAAGTTATTAGTATTTTAAGTTAAGATATAGCTATTAAAAATAAAGGGATTTATAGTTATTAGGTATTATTTTTCTTTTACTAAGAACTTTACCCTTTAAAGCTCTTTTTCTTTTTTTTATAAAAAAACTTATTATTACTAAAGCCTAGGGTATTATTTATTTATATTCCTATAATCCTAAAGATATTCTTATTATTTAAGGCTATAATTAGTAAGTATAGGTTATATATTAAAGTTATTATACTAAGGTTATCTCTATAATAATAAAAGTAAGTTACTTACTAGCAGAGTATTGCACTAAAACGTGTAGTGTAGTGTAGTATTTGTAGTGTAGTGTAGTAACTACACTACAAACTACACTACACTACAAACTACACTACACTACAAACTACACTAACTACAAGGAAAAAAAAACTACAATACATTACACTACAAATTTTTTTTCCTAAACTACACTAACTACAAATACTACAAATGTAGTATTAGACTTTTTATTAGTTATTAGTATTATTAAGGTTAAAAGAAAGCTAGTTATATAAAAGCTTTTATTATTACCTATTTTATTAAATTAGTTATAGAATTTATAATATTATATTATTTTAATAATTTTATTATAACTAAGTAAGGTTATATATAGTATTATACTTTTTTTAATAATACTATTTAACTTAATGCTTTATTTCACTAATATAACTTAAAGAAAAACCTTCTTATTATATTATTTACTATTTCTATGAATTATTTTATATTTCTATAAATTATTATTCTTACTTATTTAAAAACACTTTAAAAAGAACTACTAGTAAACTTAATATAAGTAGCTTATTATACCTTATTATACCTTATTATACCTTATGATGACTTATAATACTAATATTACTAATATTACTAATATTACTAAGATTACTAAGATTACTAAGATTACTAAGATTACTAAGATTACTAAGATTACTTATAATATTATTAGTGTTAAAGTTTAATAAAAAATAAATACCTAATAAATAACTTAAATATAAATACTAGTAATTATAAGTAAATTACTATAGTAAAAGCTATAGTTTTTAATAACTTAGTATTTTAAGGTTTTTAAAAATATTAATATTATAAAAATGTTTTCTCTTTTATGTTTTTTTAAAATAATAATAAAAGTAAAATAATAGTAATTATAGTAATTATAGTAATTATAGTAATTATAGTAATTATAGTAATTATAGTAATTATAGTAATAATAGTAATTAAGGTTATAAAAGTTATTAAAGCTTTTATAATAAGTATAGTATATTATATAAAACTAAGTCCTAGTATTATTTTTAAAAACAAGTTAAACTTATTTTTTATTGCTTATTTAAGCTATATAGGGTAATTAAAATAATACTATTAGTTATCTATTAATAAATTATAAATATTAGTCTATTATATTCTTTCTTTATGTATTATTATAATAAGATATATAAAGTTACTATATATAACTTCTTAAAGCTTTAGAATTATAAAGCTTAAAGTAATATTTAATTAGTTTAAATAGTAAATAAATAGTTTAAGCTTTTTTAAAGTTCTTATTATATAACTAATAATATATTAATACTAAGTATATACTTTATTAACTTCTTATTATTTATTTAGATTTGTTAACTAATTATATTATATTAGTTTAAGGTATTTTTAATTAAAATAATAATAATAAATTATAGAAATAGTAAATAATTAGTAGTAATAGTAAATAAAAGAATAAGTTAGTTTTTCTTAAAGTTATATCAGTAAAATAAAGTAATAAATATAATAATATTATTAAAAAGTTATAATATTATAAATAACCCTAGTTATAGTATAATCCTTAAAAAAAGGTAAATTTTAGATATTATATATATTCTTTACGCTAGCTAGCTAACTATGTAGCTATTCCTAGTACTCTATTCGCTTAGTTAAGAGGGAAAACCCTTTACTAGGAAGAAAAACCCCCTTATGTCTGTAAACAGGCTAGCGCTAACTCTCTTCTAGGTCTACGCTATATTAGGTATAATTAATTATAGGTATTTAGTACTAGCTTATACTAGCCTTATCCTAAAGAAAATAAAAAAGAAAGGAAAAAGTATAGTAGTAATCCTAACTAGCTCCCTTTAGTGCTAGTTTAGTCTTACTTTAACCTAGCTTTATATCTCTTACTTTACCCTAGGGTATAGTAAATTTAGATTTATAATAATAATTTACTTTTTATTTACTTTACTTCTAACTCTTCTAGTGCCTTACTTTTTAGCTAAATCTAACCTAGTACTAGTCTAAATATCTTATAAAGTCTAAGTATATAGTTTTATTTAATTATAGTAAGGGGTAGGTAATTTAGGCCTAGTAGCTAGGTAGTTTTGCTCCTAGATTAATTACACACTATCTATATATTTACTTATCTTATACTTTATTTTCTAGCTAATATTATAGTTAGTCCCCCCCTTTCTCTCTCTTAAGTATAAAAGAGAGCTTTTTCTTTCTTAAGGTTTTAATCTTTTTTCTTTTCTTATAATAAATTTCCTATAGGTTCTTTTTCTTCCTATCTCTTTTAGAAGCTATTTAAGGCTTCTCTAGTCTAGTGCTAGTTTAAATACTAATATTTTATATAGAAAAATATATTATAATATTACTAAGCTCTATAAGTACCCTATTTTTAGTGCTATTCTAGCTTTAATTTACCTAGGAACTTATAACCTTAAATAAGTATTTAAGGAAGTCCTTAACCTAGAAGTAATTAGATTAAGTAAAGGCAAAAGGCCTAGAAGTAAGTCCTCTTTACCTCTATTTTGCCCTATTTCTAGGTCTAACCTAGGGTAGCTAGGTAAGCTATAAGAGATCTAGTGTATATCCTATAAGATATAATCTATTAAATATAAGGGCTATTAGTACTATAATATTATTAGTAAGTTAGTTTATTTCTAGTCTAGGGGTAAGGCTAATCTATATATAAAGGGGTAATATTTAATACTTATTTTAATTATTAGGTCTATAATTATAGATATATTAAGGTAATATTAACTCCTATACTTATTCTAAGCTTACTCTAGTGCTAATTTACTTATAGCTAAATATTACTAGCTAGTAAGGGGAATATTAGTAGTTAGTTAAGACTTAGGCTAGTATAGTTACTAGGAGTAATATAAGTGGTTTTACTCTAGCTTAGTAATAGCTTTATTCTATAGCTAACTTTAATTATCTAGGCCTTAGAGAACTATATAGCTTAGGTTAAGAAACTCTATACTAAAAACCACACTAAGAAGAAATAAGGTATTACTATAGTAAGCCTAGACCTAGCTAGGTCTAGGTTTATAGAGAAATAATATAATAAGGTTATCTTTTAGCTCTAGTGGCTTAATACCTAAGTAATAAAGATAAACTAGCTCCTAGCCACTAGCCTATTAGCTAAGGGTAAGAGCAAGGTAATAAAGAATATAATCCCTATTCCTAAGGAGAAATAGGGCTAATTCTAGGTTAGTAAAGGGGTAGTAGTAAGCTAGTATAAAATAATACCTATAGCTTTTTAACTTAAAATTAATCTAATAACTATTATAGACTTATAGTCTTCCTATTATAGTGTGATTCTGCCTTATATCTAGCTTACCTCTATAGCTATACTATTTTACCTAGTGCCTTTCTTTAGTTATCTATAGTATCTATTTATTAGTTAGTTTAGTTACCTCTAGGGTAGCCTAAATTCTCCTCTAGTTTATATTAACTAAAGGCTAGGTCTTATACTAATATATAGTATTAAAGTTTTCTTATACTAAGAAATTACTTTATAATATATCTTACCTTTAGGGAATTATCTAGGGCTAGCCTTACCTCCTATATATCTCTAGGCTATCTTATTTAAGGGCATCTATAGTTATAATTAGTATAGTTAATAATTATATAGTACTAATCTTTAACTATATAACTATAGCTATATAGGGGTAAAGCTACCCTAGGAACATGCCTTTAGAAAAGGAACTTATTAAGGCTAATCTTTCCTATATATAATTATACTATTATAAAGGAGATATACTTATTAAGCCTAGTATAAAATTTCTAGATTTTCTTTAGATTATAGGTAAGTAAGTAATTCTCTATTAGCTCTCTCCTATACCTATATTATCTCTATTACTTATTAAAATGCTAGTTTTCCTATCTTTTCTTTTACTTCTTATATAGTTATATATCTAGTTTATTATTAGTAAGTAAGGGTCTTCTTCTATATTATAGTACTATTTACACTAAGTTAGCTATAGCCTATATTTTATTTATTATTTTACTAAGTATAATCCTTTTCTTAAACTTTTACTTTATCTTATTTAAGTAAAGGTCTAGGGGGGGAATATAAGTTTTAACTTCTAGCTAAGTAATTAGTATAGCCTTAAATACTCTAGCTATAGTCTAAAGATAAGTTAATTAGTTTACTATAAAACTTCTAACTATTTCTTATAGTTTTCCTCCTTTCTTAGTTAGAGTATAGTAAGCGCTTACCCTATAGGTAAGAATAGGCTAGATTACTTATATATATATAAGCTAGGTATCTCTAAAGCTAATGCCTTATACTAACGCTACTAATATAAAGAGTGTAAGCTATTACTAAGCTAGTTTTCCCTTAAGAATATTCTTATAGGTACTTTAGTTAAGTTTTCTATTTACTTATACCCTAAGGAATTAGTATACCTTTATTAGCACTATCTCCTTTATACTAAGCTAGACCCTAGCCTATAGGGGCCTATAGGCCTTACTAAAGTATATAAGTTTAGTTTTTACTAGGTTAAACTTTACTCTTATTTCCTTTACTTATTCCTTATAGATCTTTTAAGTAACCTTAAGTTTTCTTTAAGTCTATACTATATTTTTACTAAATACTATAATATTTATATTATTAGTAAATCTAATTACTACTATACCTAGGATAGCCTAAAGGTATATATAAAGTTCTATAAAGTAAAGAAAAAAGAGAATTAGTAAAAGGGGAGATTCTTATAAGGTACTAGCCTTAATCTTAAAGGGTTTAAAGAGTTCTTTATTAAAGCTAAGCTAGCTTATTCTATTTACTAGGAAGCTTTATATTATAGCTATTAGCTAGTAAGGGATTCCTATTAGGATTAGTAAGTAAATTAGGTATAGGTAACTAACTTTATTAAAAGTAAATAAGATATTTATCTAGGTAAGTAAGGTAATTTTACCCTTACTCTAGGCCTCTCTTATACACTTTACTAAGACCTTAATTATAGTCTTTATTAACTTATTTATCCTATTCCCTATCTATAGCTTTAGGAGAAGTCCTTTTGCCTTAGTAAAGGCTATAAGTTACTTTATAATTATCACTTCTATGATTTTTCCTATAATATTTAGTAAGGAGATAGGCCTCTAAGTATTAGCCCTCCTTATCTCTTTTATTATCTTACTTAGTTTCCTAATTACTATTACTCTAGTAGTCTAAAATTAGGCTAGGAAATACCTTACTTTAAGGATAGTATTTAGGAGCTAGACTATAGCTTCTTTTACTAGCTTATTATAGGCCTTAATAAGGCTTACTAGAAGCTTATTATTACCTAGTGCTTTCTAGCTAGCTATATCTAATATAATATCTAATATCTTTTCTAATTTAAACTAGTTATTATCTAGGAATAGTATATTATTTAGCTTTAGGAAGGTAAGGTCTAGGATTTAGGAGAGGTTTACTATAGGCTTAGGGAAAAACCTTAGTGCTAGTATACTTACTTTATCCTTATGTATAGTAGCCAGAGTATTGCACTAAAACGTGTAGTGTAGTGTAGTATTTGTAGTGTAGTGTAGTAACTACACTACAAACTACACTACACTACAAACTACACTAACTACAAGGAAAAAAAAACTACATTACACTAACTACAAAAAAAAAAACTACAATACATTACACTACAAATTTTTTTTCCTAAACTACACTAACTACAAACACTACAAATGTAGTATTAGACTTTTTATTAGTTATTAGTATTTATAAGGTTAAAAGAAAGCTAGTTATATAAAAGCTTTTATTATTACCTATTTTATTAAATTAGTTATAGAATTTATAATATTATATTATTTTTATAATTTTATTATAACTAAGTAAGGTTATATATAATATTATACTTTTTTAATAATACTATTTAACTTAATACTTTATTTCCCTAATATAACTTAAAGAAAAACCTTCTTATTATATTATTTACTATTTCTATAAATTATTTTATATTTCTATAAATTATTATTATTACTTATTTTAAAAAAACTATAAAAAAAACTACTAGTAAACTTAATATAAGTAGCTTATTATATCTTATTATAGCTTATAATAGCTTATAATAGCTTATAAT
This sequence comes from Epichloe festucae Fl1, assembly GCA_003814445.1. Classification (NCBI taxonomy): domain Eukaryota; kingdom Fungi; phylum Ascomycota; class Sordariomycetes; order Hypocreales; family Clavicipitaceae; genus Epichloe; species Epichloe festucae. The sequence continues at coordinate 1,916,406 of CP031387.1, read as the reverse complement.
AGCTTATAATAGCTTATAATAGCTTATAATACTAATATTACTAATATTACTAGTATTACTAAGATTACTAAGATTACTAAGATTACTAAGATTACTAAGATTACTAAGATTACTTATAATATTATTAGTGTTAAAGTTTAATAATAAATAAATAATAAATAAATAACTTAAATATAAATACTAGTAATTATAAGTAAATTACTATAGTAAAAGCTATAGTTTTTAATAACTTAGTATTTTAAGGTTTTTAAAAATATTAATATTATAAAAATGTTTTCTCTTTTGTATTTTTTTAAAATAATAATAAATGTAAAATAATAGTAATTATAGTAATAATAGTAATTAAGGTTATAAAAGTTATTAAAGCTTTTATAATAAGTATAATATATTATATAAAACTAAGTCCTAGTATTATTTTTAAAAATAAGTTAAACTTATTTTTTATAGCTTATTTAAGCTATATAGGGTAATTAAAATAATACTATTAGTTATCTATTAATAAATTATAAATATTAGTCTATTATATTCTTTCTTTATATATTATTATAATAAGATATATAAAGTTACTATATATAACTTCTTAAAGCTTTAGAATTATAAAGCTTAAAGTAATATTTAATTAGTTTAAATAGTAAATAAATAGTTTAAGCTTTTTTTAAGTTCTTATTATATTAATAATAATATTAAAGTACTAAGTATATATTCTATTAACTTTTATATATTTATTTAGATTTCTAATTTCATTTAATTATATTAGTTTAGGGTATTTTTTAATTAAATTAATAATAAAAATATAAAATAATTAATAATAATAGTAAATAAAATAATTAGAAGGTTTTTCTTAAAGTTATATTAGTAAAATAAAGTAATAAGTATAATAGTATTATTAAAAAGGTATAATATTATAAATAACCCTAGTTATAGTAAAATTCTTAAAAAAAAGTAAATATTATAAATTCTATAACTAATTAAGTAAAATAGGTAATAATAAAAGCTTCTATATAACTAGCTTTCTTTTAATCCTTATAATAACATTATATAATAAAAAGGCCCACTTTTTTTTTACTAACACTACATTGTAGTTTTTGTAGTTAGTGTAGTTAGTAACTACACTAACTACACTACAATATAAGTAAAAAAAAACTACAATACACTACACTACAAAAAAAAAAAAACTACACTACACTAACTACAAAAAAAAAAAAACTACAATATATTAACTACAAGAAAAAAAAAACTACACTACAAATACAAATTTTTCCTAAAAACTACACTAACTACACTACAAACAATACTCTGATAGTAGCTAGGTTTAGGTTATTTTTAGTCCTTTCTAGCTCTAGTAGCCTAGGTAGTTCTAGGGGGGCCTAGCTTTAGAGCTAGGCCTATCTCTCTAGTCTTCACACTCCCCTGTCCTTTCTCCACGTATTAGCCTTTTGTAGGGCGTCTCTCCACGCGTTTCTTCTCTTGGTTCTAACGACTCGTTCTTGGTAGATATTATATAACTAATTAGGTAAAATAGGTAATAATAAAAGCTTTTATATAACTAGCCTTCTTTTAATCTATATAATAACCTTATATAATAAAAAGGCCCACTTTTTTTTTACTAACACTACATTTGTAGTTTTTGTAGTTAGTGTAGTTAGTAACTACACTAACTACACTACACTATAAGAGAAAAAAAACTACAATACACTACACTATAAAAAAAAAAAAACTACAATACACTAACTACAAGAAAAAAAAAACTACAATACAAATACAAATTTTTCCTAAAAACTACACTAACTACACTACAAACAATACTCTGCTTACTAGTAAGTTCTTACTTTTATAATCCTATATAAAGGCTTAATAACCTCTATTATTATACCTTTAGGAAAGAGATATACTATTTACTTTAGGATTCTTATAATAATTAGCTTATTTAGATTTATAAGTAATTAAATATAGGCTTATATAATATCTTATAGCTAAAGATAAATTTCTCTTTACCTTAATAATAAGGTAAGGGCTATAATAATTTATTAGCTTAATTACTATATTATTAGTAATTAGGTTAATATAGCTTTCTTTCCCTTATTATTATACCCTTATATAATAAGGTATGATTTCTTATATAGTAATTTAGTCCCTTTGCCTTTAATCTCTTAGACTATATAAGAATTAAAGATCCTTTAGTCTTTATACTTTATAGGGTTAAATATTATAAATCTAAATACCTTATAAGCTTATAAAGTATTAATTTTAGCTTAGTTAAATTACTTAAAAGGGCTACTTAAAGTTATAATCTTTCTTTCTTAGTAAAGTTAAAGGGTAAGCTTTTAGTTAGCTTTTTCTTTTACTATAAGGAATACTATACTTAATATTTCTTTAGCTATAAGCTCTTTAATTAAGGCTTTCTCTTAATCTTTATTAATAAATATATAATCTTTTACTTTAATTACCTTTACTTTTATAGCTTTATTAGCTTTTATAGTTATCTTTTCTTTTATACCTTTATTAAGGTAAAATTAAATAGTAAGGTTTTTTCTTAGCTTTCTTTACTTTCTTTTAAATAAGGGTATTTCTTTTTCTTTTACCTTTACCCTTATATCCTTTACTAGTAACTTATTTTTTTCTATTACTTAAGTCTTAATCTCTAAGATAAGGATACCTTTATTAAGCCCTTAGGGCTTTACTTCCTTACTCTCTTTATACTATAAGTTCTTATAGTAAGGCTTTATTACTATAAAGTAAAACTTAGCTAGGCTATAAGGTATCTTAACTATATAAGTCTCTTTATTAGTTATAAGTAACTTATAAGGGTTATATTACTTACCCTTTTCTTTTTATATATATATATTAGCCTATAGTAATAGGTAATATATTAGTATTATATTAGGGCTATTCTAGGTAATAAAGGTATCTTAAACTTACCTCTTAGCTAAGTAATAGTAAACTTTATTAGTTACCTTTTAAATTACTTTAGCTTATTAAATAATAAAGACACTTAGTAATAACTTATTTATTATTTATAAGTAAGCTTTAAAGACTAGTAATATAAGTATAAGGCTATTTAAGCTTATTAAGTTATTAATAGCTTTAATAGCTATTTAAAGGCATTATTTAAGTATAATCTTACTACTAATTAAGTCTATAATAATATTATAAGCCTAGTGTAAAGGTCTATAGTATTTCTTAACCTTTTTAATACTATTATAAGCTTTAATAAGTATCTTATTAATCTTAATTAATATTAGATAAGTATAATACTTAAATTTCACTAAAGTAAAGTTATTACTAGTATTATAAATAATTTAATTTAGAGAGCTTAAATAGGTATTTATTTAGCACTTTTTAATTATATTCTAAATATTATAAGCTTTTTACTTCTTTAGATTAAGGAATTAAGTTACTTAAAATAAGGTTACTAAATTAATAATATAAAGGACTAGTTAGCTATTAATTTATATAATATTAATAATAATCTTATAGTTAAAGTTATAGTTATCCTTAATTAAGAACTTAAATTAGCTAGGGGCCTTTTATTAGGAGCGCAGAGGTTAGAGATAGGATGTTTATCAAAGCGGGTCTTCGGAGAACCTTTAGGCCATGCAGATAACAAAGAGGCTAGCTAGCTATAAGATAGCCACGTGCTTATAAAGCAAGGTATTTATTAAAGACTACGTATATTATTAGTGCTAGGTTAGAGATTAAAACCTTTATATACCTACCCCTAGCTAGTATTTTCTAGTAGTAACTATAATAGTCTTAGCTATTACTTTATTTATAACCTTTTAGTATAAGCTATAATAAATTAATCTCTCTTAACCTTTTTAAGAATATAAACTATTAGCTAGATCATTATATAGCTAATACTTTAAAGATTTATAAGAAATATACTAGTACCTTATAATAATAAAGCTATAGATAATTAGGAAGTTAAAGAACCCCTATAATCTAGAACTATAAATAATAATAGGGTATAATAAATATTACTTAATCCTAATTTAAGTAAAGGTATAGATAATATAACTAAAGAAAAAAGGGTATTATAATAACACTATAAGGTTATATAAGCTAAGCTATATTACCTTTAGAGAAGATAAAAGGTCTTATAAATAGAGGTGTAAATTAAGAAGCTTAAGGTAAATCTAGGATTAGCTAGACCTTAAACTAGACCTATAATTACTCCTTAATCTAGACTTATAATTACTCCTAAAATATTAACTATAATTTTACCTTTAGTTTATAGTAACTTAGTAGTAGTTATATAGTAAGGTAGTCTTGTTAAAATATAAATAAAAATGCCTATATATAAAGGGGAAATATATAAAAGCCTATAGAATTTCTTAGTAAACTTAGATATATTATTTAAATTAAACTACTATACCTTTAAGGATAATATAACTAAGGTATATTCTTTACGCTAGCTAGCTAACTATGTAGCTGTTCCTAGTACTCCATTCGCTTAGTTAAGAGGGAAAACCCTTTACTAGGAAGAAAAACCCCCTTATGTCTGTAAATAAGCTAGCGCTAACCCTCTTCTAGGTGTACGCCACATTAGGTATGATTAATTATAGGTATTTAGTGCTAGCTTATACTAGCCTTATCCTAAAGAAAATAAAAAAGAAAGGGAAAAGTGTAGTAATAGTCCTAACTAGCTCCCTTTAGTGCTAGTCTAGTCTTACTTTAACCTAGCTCTATATCTCTTACTTTACCCTAGGGTATAGTAAATTTAGATTTATAATAATAATTTACTTTTTATTTACTTTACTTCTAACTCTTCTAGTGCCTTATTTTTTAGCTAAATCTAACCTAGTACTAGTCTAAATATCTTATAAAGTCTAAGTATATGGTTTTATTTAATTATAGTAAGGGGTAGGTAATTTAGGCCTAGTAGCTAGGTGGTTTTACTCCTAGATTAGTTACGCGCTATCTATATATTTACTTATCTTATACTTTATTTTCTAGCTAATATTATAGTTAGTCCCCCCCCCCTCTCTTAAGTATAAAAGAGGGCTTCTCCCCCCTTAAGGTTCTAATCTTTTTCCTCTTCTTATAATAAATTTTCTATAGGTTCTTTTCCTTCCTATTGTTATGGACTAGCCCCTAGGCGACTGCGATAGGGCGTTAATATAGTATTAAGAGACTTAAGGAGAAAGGAGGAAGGGTAAGAGGCTATCCCTAGTGGTGCCCCTTATACCCCTTAGGCTACTTATATAAGCCTCCTTTCCTTACCTTAACTACTTTTACCACTCCTCTCTCTAACTACTATATAGATAATGCTTAGGCAAAGCCTAAGCCCTTATATATGCCCTTACTTAGGTATATCTAATAAGTCCCCTTTTTATAATAGTCCTATAAATTATTCCATAGGTAATTAATCCTATTCCTTACTTATTATTATTAGATATATAACGCATCTACCTCACTAGCTATTATATAGTAATAGTAACTACCCTACTTCTATGCCTTAGTTTTGCAATGTGTGTAACACATTTACCTTACTAACCTATTATTTATTATAGTCTCTAGCCCTACCCCTACTAGTTTATTAATTACCTAATATAGATTTAAAACCATATATAAATATCTTACTTAGTTCCTTTTTTATATCTTACCTTCCCTTATATAACACTATCCCTTCACTATTATAATTCTATTATACCTTTCCCTTTATCCTATTAGAACCTCCTTCTTAAATAATTATTCTCCTATTAAAATATGCCTTATAATCTATCTAACCCTCCTTTACCCCTAGCTACTTTTACTATACCTTTAGCCTATTCTATTAGTAAGTTTCTTATAGAAAGTAACTTAGATAATAAATAATTTACTACTCCCTAATTAGTCTAGCGCCCTTATAGGCTATATATAAAATAGGCCCTTATTACTAGCATTCTAGAATATTATTTACCTAAGTCTAGAGAATTATACTCTTTATATTAAAAGTAATACCTTTCCTATGTGTAATATACTAGATTTTTATTTACTAACCCTTATCTCTATTATACACTAAAGGATATTAAGGCAGAGATTACTATAGGTATATATATTATTAAATCTAGAGTCCCTAAAACTTTAACTATAAAAAAGAAAATACTTATACTATTCTAAAGGTATTACTACCTTATTAGTTAGTAAAACTCCCTCCTTACCTAAGCTTAGTTTAATCTAGCTCCTATTTAGTTAGCCCTTAGGGCGTCCCTTACTACTAATACTACTATAATAAATATAACTAGTTTTAAAGTTACCCCTTTTATTAGCGCTAGCCCTTTAGCTAGCTATAGTATAGCTTATTCTATATAGTAAGCTATAAGTATTTTATTCTAATAGAACTAATAAGTTATTAGCAAACTAACTATAATATATAAAGAGATATATAAGCAGTTTACTACGCTTCTCTAAGCTTTAATGCCTTATTACTAGGATAAAATCTAGTAATATATTTAAATTACTAGGTTAAGTAATAAATCTCCTTCTTATTACTACTAGTAACTTTTACGCCTTCCCTTTATAATAGGTCTAACTTATAATTATATTCCTAGAGCCTTAGAAGCTAGTTATTCCCTAGCTAGAAATAATACTTCTCCCCCCCTTAGTTATCTCTCTCTTACTTATTGCTTACTTACTAAGTCTTCTATTATGCCCCCTCCTACGTATACTCCTTACACTAACCTTATTTATACTATCTAAGTCCTAGGTTATGCCTAAGGTAAATAAGGTAAATAACTTATTATACTATAACTATTACCTAGTAATAATAATACTATAGCTATAGTAGTAGTAGCATAACTCTAGATAGAGATAGCGCACCCCTATTTATCTTCTCCTAGTAATTTAGGTAATAACTTAATAGATAAATATCCTTATTAAGTAATAGTAGTAAAAAGTAGTGGTTTAGTACCTTAGGTGCTTATAGGAGTCCTTATAGATATATAAGTCTTTTAAAATTAATTTAGTCTATTATTATATTATATATCTCCTTATTTTACCTTAAACTTATTAAGGGCCTATATTTATACTATATTCTCTAATAGTTTCTATATAAGCTATATATAACCCACTTACTTAATAAGTATATTATATCTTTTACCCTAGCCTAGGGCATTCTAAGCTACTAGGATTCGCTTAACCTAATATTCCTTAATAAGTTTATTATTACCTTTTATAAGGACTTATTCTAGTCCTAGATAGAAGTCCTAGAGCTTCTAACTAGGGAGAGGGTTCTTTATAGCGCATTTAATAAGGTCTATGTAAAATACTAGGTAAATACCTCTTAGGATATTAAGCTATACTATAAGTAGTATTAGGACTTCTATAACTATATACTTTACTACTACCTAATTAGGTTTATATAAGGGGTAGTTAGTTTTAATGTTTTTAAGTAAAAGCTATACCTTATCTCTAACCTAAAACCATTTTACTAGCTAATATAAAGCAAATATAGTATCTTACTACCTTTATTATACGTAAGCTATTATAGCTTATACTAGATAAGTACCCTCCTAAAGGTGCTTAAGAAACTATACCACTTACCCCTTTAGTATTATTATAGAAGTAAACTTATCTAGTAGTAACTAGACTAGCTCTAGGTTATAGCTATATAGTAGCTTATTTAAGCTAACTCCTATTATAGATAATAGCCTATTATTAATTATAAGCTAGTAAGTAACTAGATATTCTAGCTAGTTAAACTATAAGAAAAAGACTATAATACATAGTATTACCTATACCTCTTAGTTCACTTACTCTATACTACTATTAGTCTATAGGTAATATAATATAGAAAGTAACTAATTAATCCTAACTAGGGAGCATAATATTATCTAGAATTTTCCTAACTAATCTAAACCGTGATCTATAATAATTAATTAAGGAAACCCCCTAAACCACTACTAGACTATTTTAAACCTCTTTATATATTCCTTAGCTCCTATAGAAGTTATAGCCTTAAGCTAAATAAATTTAAAGAGTTAATCTATAATAACCATTAGATATTATAGCTTTTCTAGGGATAGTGCTAGTAAGTTTATTATAAAGTTAATAGAGATTTATAACTAGAACTAGTTAGAAATAGGTAAAGGCTTTAGTAAGCCTTAGTATTATTAATAGCTCTTATAACTACTATAGTAGTAATAGTTATAAATAAACCTAGTGATATCTTATAATATCCTATCCTAATAAAACTACTATTATAAGATTTAGAACGTGGTATTATAGCCTAGGTGCCCTACTACTAGCAAATTATAGCATTACTATATTAGGGTTATTATAAGAGGCTCCTACACTAGGACCTAGGTATAGCCCTTAAACTAAAGCGCCCTATAAGCGCTTATAGAATAATTTACTACTTACTCTCTTATAAGTGCCTTAATAGGAAACCTCTAGGCCCCTTCCTAAATAGCCCTTAATTAGATACTATATATAAGGTTAGAGATAATAGCCTAGTCCTATAAGGTCTAAAGGTATTTAGTAGTAAAGAGAACCCTACTAGCTAGTAGTAGCACTATATTACTATTATCCCACTATTTATCTAGTATTAGTAAGAGCTATGTAATAGTAATAGGTTATAGAATATATTTTATCCTAGAGGTTACCCCTTTTTAGTCCTATTCCCTTTAAGAAAGAGCATTAGGCTATTATACCTATATACTAGGTTTATACTAGAGGTAGAAATTAAATAGTATAAGTATATTTACCTATTAAGCTTACTACTCTAATATTAACTAGGGAGTTATAAAGTACTCTAGGTTCTTATAGTCTATATAAATTATAAATAGACTAGAAACGCCCTATAGCTTAGCTAACTATGCCTTAAGGTATAAGATAATAGCTAATAATTCCTTATTATGAATTATATAGTTCTTTTATAAGGTTATAAGGCTAGTAAAGTAATAGGTAACTAGGTATATAATGCTATCCTAGCCTTACTAGGAAAGGTATTCTCTAATAGCTATTCCTAAATAATTAGCTTTTACTACTATAGGGAGATCTAGGTCCTATTATACTAGTACTAGGTACATAATAAAGGCATCTTTTAGCCTATTAAAGGCATTATTCTCCTTAGGTCCTTATTAAAAAGGGATATTCCTCTTAGTTAATTATATTAGCAGTGCTACTAGTTCTAAAAAGTTACTAATAAAGTTATAGTAAAAGTTAGTAAACCCTAGGAAGCTATAAACCCCCTAAAGTTTTATTAGGGCTACTTACTCCCTAATAGCTATAACCTTTACTAGGTCTAGATAGATAGAATAACCCGCTATAATAATATATCCTAGGTATTAAACCTCCTTTACTATAAACATAGACTTATTAAGGTCTAAGTACAAACCTATAGCCCTTAGGTAGCCTAATATTAACTAAACCTTAGCTATATAGTCTTTCCTTAATCCCTCTAAGTAAACTAAGATATTATCTAAGTATACTATAATAAAATCCCCTAATATATCCCCTAAGGACTTATTAATATAATATTAGAATATTACTAGTGCGCTAGCTAGGCTAAAGGGGTAAACTAGCTACTTAAATAGCCTAAACCTAGTTTAGAACGCTATAAGGTGCTCCTATCCCTTAGTAATTTATAGCTTATAAAACACTATATAAATATCTACCTTTATAAACTAGTATACCTAGGATAAGGAATAGAGTGTCTCCTTAATTAATAGAAGAGAATAGTAATTCTATGCTATTATCTTATTAAGAGCGTGGTAGTTTATATAAAAATACTAACCCCTATTAGCCTTTTTAATAAGGAAGACTAGAGCTATAGCTAATAATAAGCTAGTATAAATCTAACCCTTATCTATTAAGTTTATAATCTAGTGCCTAACCTCTAGAAGCTAGTCCCTTAGTATATTATATAGCGGTCCCTAAGGGAGTATTAGTTTAGACCTATCCTAATTCTTATGCAAGCATATATAGTAATTAAGGGACCCCTAATAAGGGGGTAAGCTATTAGCTCTAGCCTTATTAAAAAGGTCTATAAAGTTAGCTAACTCCTTAGGTAATATTAATGTGTCTAGGCTATTAGGCTTTGTCTTAGGCACTATAATCTATAGTACTATTATTATCTCCTTAAGGCTTATAGTAATAAACATTATAAAAGTGTCCTTCCTATAGTATACCTAGCGTGCTTCTATAGTATATAAGGACCTAATAATCCCCTATACTAGAGTCTTCACCCTACGCGTAGAGGCTTTAGAGATATATAAGCCCTTTACTACTCTAATAACTAATTACTGTTTTACTACGTAAATAACTATATTATAATATTCTAGCCATGGTATCCTAAGTATAATATCTTATATAAGGCCTAGGATAATATATAAATACACTAATAACTCCTAGCTATTAATGTCTATTCTAGTATATACTATATAAGTAATTAAGGAGGTGTCCTCCTATACTCTCTTTCCCCTTCTTTTTATTTTTACTATAGTCTAGACATGCCTTCTCTTTAGTAAATATATAAGCTCTAGGCTAAACTATTTTACTACTAACTTGCTTATAGCATTATAATAATTATAACTATAATTAATCTAGATATTAATATAATAATATATATTAAAGAGTATAGGAATTAAGAATAGTAGTTAGTCTATATATTATACTATATCCCGCTCTAACTTTATATAGCTTAAATAGTTATTCTATATTATAGTATATAGTTAGCTTACTTACCCTTACATAAGACTTTGCTTAGGGGTTACTTATTTTCTATAAGGGGAATGTTTACCTCCTTATCTATGCTTTTCTTATTTACTCTATATAAGTTAATACTAACCTATAGGTAATAGGGTAAGAGGAAGGTATACTCCTAAATATAGTAGTCCTTAGATCTATATTATAGGCAGTATCTCTCCTAATAGTATTTAGCTAACTTTGCTTCTAATACCTATTTAGCCTATTATATATTTATAGTAAGCTTTAGACCCCTCTCCTTCTTAACTAGCCTATTCTATTTTCCTAATTAAGTCCCTACTACACACACCCTAGTTATTAGTGTGTTACCCTTATAGTTAGTCTAAGGTGTAGGTTTAGCTAGCTATAGTCTACGTTAAGACTAGTACTTATTCTCTATAGTAAGGGCCTTAATATTAACTATAATCTTATAATACTATATAATAGCTATATGCTATATGCTCTAGCTAATACCCTAGCCTATGCTAATTTCTCTTAAATGCTTATTAAGCGCTTATTAAAGCTTTACTAGCTTTATATTATCCCCCTAATAATCCCCTCCTACTAATAAAAGCTTCTCTATAAAGTAAATAAAGAATATAAAAAATAGCTCCCTTAGGCCCTATTTTATCTAGTTAAGTTCTATAAGAGCTATCTCTTACCTATATAAATTAGAGAATATAGACCTAAGGTATTCTAGGAATTTAGCTAGGTTAAAATTATAAATACTACCCTATTTAAAGAAAGTAGCTACCTAGGACTAGACTTTAGAGAATAAATTCTAGTAAATAAATATTTACCTATCCTTATTAGTTCTAATAAAGTCCTTATTTACCTATAACTTATATTCTATTAAGAACCTTTATATAGTAAATAAGGCCTTATTACTATTATATAGGTTACCTATAGGGATAGGTTTTTATTTTACCCTAAGTATAGTTAAGACTAGGTTAAAGGTAGGAGGTAAAGTAAGGTTAACTATTAGGGTATTAGGCTAGGCTATAATAGGTAGTTAGGTTAAGGGTCCTATAGTATTTATAGCTACTTATTATTAGAGGTATATAAGCTCTACTATTTGCTTATTAAGTATAAGTTAGAGCGTTTTAAATTAGGCTTATTAAGCTACTAGTAATGCTATAGTATTAGATAGGGGAGTTATTATCCCCTAGCTAGGTTAGTCTTATAGTTAAAGCGTGTCTATTATATCTATTAATATATCTATTAGTATTTCTATTATATCTTTTAGTAGTTATTAAAAAGAACTAAAGGAAGTCTCTTAATTATTATAGACTAGCCCCTAGGTAACTATAATAAGGCATTAATATAGTATTAAGAGACTTAAGGAGAAAGGAGGAAGGGTAAGAGGCTATCCCTAGTGGTGCCCCTTATACCCCTTAGGCTACTTATATAAGCCTCCTTTCCTCACCCTAACTACTTCTGCCACTCCCCTCTCTAACTACTATACGGACAATGCTTAGGCAAAGCCTAAGCCCTTACACCTATCCCTTTTAGAAGCTATTTAAGGCTTCTCTAGTCTAGTGCTAGTTTAAATACTAATATTTTATATAGAAAAACGCGCTATAATGTTACTAAGCTCTATAAGTACCTTATTTTTAGTGCTATTCTAGCTCTAATTTGCCTAGGAACTTATAACCTTAGATAAGTATTTAAGGAAGTCCCTAACCTAGAAGTAATTAGATTAAGTAGAGGTAAAAGGCCTAGAAGTAAGTTCTCTTTACCTTTATTTCGCCCTGTTTCTAGGTCTAACCTAGGGTAGCTAGGTAAGCTATAAGAGATCTAATGTGTGTCCTACAAGCAGAGTATTGTTTGTAGTGTAGTTAGTGTAGTTTTTAGGAAAAATTTGTATTTGTAGTGTAGTTTTTTTTTTCTTGTAGTTAGTGTAGTGTATTTTTTTTTTTTTTATAGTGTAGTGTATTGTAGTTTTTTTTTGCTTATAGTGTAGTGTAATTAGTGTAGTTACTAACTACACTAACTATAAAAACTACAAATGTAGTGTTAGTAAAAAAAAAGTGGGCTTTTTTATTATATAAGGTTATTATAAGGATTAAAAGAAGGCTAGTTATATAGAAGCTTTTATTATTACCTATTTTACCTAATTAGTTATATAATTTATAAAATTTACCTTTTTTTAAGGATTTTACTATAACTAGGGTAATTTATAATATTATAACTTTTTAATAATACTATTATACCTAATACTTTATTTTACTAATATAACTTAAAGAAAAACCTTCTTATTATTTTATATTTTAAAATATTATTATTATTATTTTAAATAAAAAATACCCTAAACTAATCAGAGTATTGTTTGTAGTGTAGTTAGTGTAGTTTTTAGGAAAAATTTGTATTTATAGTGTAGTTTTTTTTTTCTTGTAGTTAATGTATTGTAGTTTTTTTTTTTTTATAGTTAGTATAGTGTAATTTTTTTTTTTTTGTAGTGTAGTGTATTGTAGTTTTTTTTTGCTTGTAGTGTAGTGTAGTTAGTGTAGTTACTAACTACACTAACTACAAAAACTACAAATGTAGTGTTAGTAAAAAAAAAAGTGGGCTTTTTTATTATATCAGGTTATTATAAGGATTAAAAGAAGGCTAGTTATATAGAAGCTTTTATTATTACCTATTTTACCTAATTAGTTATATAATTTATAAAATTTACCTTTTTTTAAGGATTTTACTATAACTAGGGTAATTTATAATATTATAACTTTTTAATAATACTATTATACCTAATACTTTATTTTACTAATATAACTTAAAGAAAAACCTTCTTATTATTTTATTTACTATTACTATTAATTATTTTATATTTTAAAATATTATTATTATTATTTTAAATAAAAAATACCCTAAACTAATAGAATAAAATTAATTAAGAAATCTAGATAAATTACTAGAAGTTAATAAAATATATACTTAGTACTTAAATCTTATTCTTAATATAATAAGAACTTAAAAAACGCTTAAACTATTTATTTAAGATTTAAACTAATTAAATATTACTTTTAGCTTTATAATTCTAAAGCCTTAAGAAGTTATATAGAGTAACTTTATATATCTTATTACTATAATATATAAATAAAGAATATAATAAACTAATATTTATAATCTATTAATAAAGAATTAATAGTATTATTTTAATTACCCTATATAGCTTAATTAAGCTATAAAAAATAAGTTTAACTTATTTTTTAAAATAAAACTAAGACTTACTTTTATATAATATACTATACTTATTATAAGAGCTTTAATAACTTTAATAACCTTAATTACTATTATTACTATTAATACTATTATTACTATTATTACTTAATTACTATTATTACTATTATTTTACTTTTATTATTATTTTAAAAAAATATAAAAGAGAAAACATTTTTATAATATTAATATTTTTAAAAACCTTAAAATACTAAGTTATTAAAAACTATAGCTTTTACTATAGTAATTTACTTATAATTACTAGTATTTATATTAAAGTTATTTATTTATTATTTATTATTTATTAAACTTTAACACTAATAATATTATAAGTAATCTTAGTAATCTTAGTAATACTAGTAATATTAGTATTATAAGCTATTATAAGCTATTATAAGCTATAATAAGATATAATAAGCTACTTATATTAAGTTTACTAGTAGTTCTTTTTATTGTTTTTTTAAAATAAGTAATAATAATAATTTATAGAAATATAAAATAATTTATAGAAATAGTAAATAATATAATAAGAAGGTTTTTCTTTAAGTTATATTAGGGAAATAAAGTATTAAGTTAAATAGTATTATTAAAAAAGTATAATATTATATATAACCTTACTTAGTTATAGTAAAATTACTAAAATAATATAATATTATAAATTCTATAACTAATTAAATAAAATAGGTAATAATAAAAGCTTTTATATAACTAGCATTCTTTTAATCCTTATAATACTAATAACTAATAAAAAGTCTAATACTACATTTGTAGTGTTTGTAGTTAGTGTAGTTTAGGAAAAAAAATTTGTAGTGTAATGTATTATAGTTTTTTTTTCCTTGTAATTAGTGTAGTTTGTAGTGTAGTGTAGTTTGTAGTGTAGTTACTACACTACACTACAAATACTACACTACACTACACGTTTTAGTGCAATACTCTGCCTACAAGACGCGATCCATTGACTATAAGGGCTATTAGTACTATAATGTTATTAGTAAGTTAGTTTGTTTCTAGTCTAGGGGCAAGGCTAATCTACATGTAAAGGGGTGACGTCTAACGCCTGTTTTGATTGTTAGGTCCGCAATTACGGATGTGTTAAGGTAATGTTAACTCCCGCGCCTGTTCCGAGCCTGCTCCGGTGCTAATCCGCTCGCAGCCGAACGTCGCTGGCCAGCGAGGGGAACATCGGTGAATATAACTAAGGTAGTGTATATAGGTAATTACTTAGCTAGTAATATAAAGTAATAGTAAATATATTATATAGCTATAAATAGGTATATAAATTATTTATTAATTACCTAGGTAAATTTCCTAGAATAGTTAAGAACTAAAATAATAAATTGTTATAGACTAGCCCCTAGGCGACTGCAATAGGGCGTTAATATAATATTAAGAGACTTAAGGAGGAAGGAGAAAGGGCAAGAGACTATCCCTAGTAATGCCTCTTATTGTCATGGTCTAGCCCTAAGGGCTAATCGCGGGTGCCTGCGCCACCATGTGGGTTTGACCCCAATTCCATTGCGCCATAGCAAAAGAATACGCATTGTACAAGTCATCATTTACTTGTACAATTGACACCTATATTACTAGGTCTAGGCAAAGCCTAGATCATCACATAGGCTCTTTCCCTAGGTGACCTCCCTCTTTAGCTAGCAATACCGCGCATCCCCCAGGGACCCTCTCTTCTATTGTCCCTGTAAGCCTAGGAAGAACCCCGTTGTGGCTGCCCTATAGTGCACCTTTTTTGTACACGCAGCCGGTTCGAACCTATGACCTTAGGTGACTTGTACAAATGTCATGGTCTAGCCCTAAGGGCTAATCGCGGGTGCCTGCGCCACCATGTGGGTTTGACCCCAATTCCATTGCGCCATAGCAAAAGAATACGCATTGTACAAGTCATCATTTACTTGTACAATTGACACCTATATTACTAGGTCTAGGCAAAGCCTAGATCATCACACTTATACCCCCTAGGTTACTTATATAAGCCTCCTTTTCCTTACCTTAATTACTTTTACTAATTCTCTCTTTAACTACTATATAAATAATACTTAAGTAAAGCCTAAGCTCTTATATATACCTTTACTTACTTATTACTAATAAACTTCTTTTTATAATATTCCTTAGTAATATATATAATACTTATATTATATATACTCTTAGTTATTATAATAAAAACTGTTAAAAATAAGACCTATTTTTAGCCCTTTCTAGTTAAAGGACCTTTCTATTACTAGCTTGCATTGCAAGCCTGACAGCTGCACTGCAGCTGTCAACGGTCGCGAAGGTGGCCGTCAATGGCTACGTCGCAGCTGTCAACAGCTGCGACCGACCGTGTGGATGACTAATTTAAATCAATTATCAATTGTGGATTATTCAATTACGTTGTGGCTGCAAGCGCAGCCACAACCGTAGCGCCACTAGTAATTAGGTAAGCTAGGGTGACATAAGCAGGTTACCCTATAGCTATCTTTGATAGCGATTTTCTCTTTAACTAGAGGTCGTACAAAAGTCTTACATATAGCAAATTAAAGCTAGAAGACAGGGCTTTTATTTTATGCAGGAATATTTTTGGGACTAAAATTTGGTGCATATGGGTTGCTAGTTTGTATGGTGGTGAGTCGATTTTTTGGATTTTACATACAAATGAATTTTGCGGAAAATCAAAAGTGGCCCTTAAGACCTCTCTGATGGCCCGGATCCACCGATACGGTCGGTGGGTATATGAGAGGAAGAAGATCTTTTCAATCTAGCTAGATAGCTAGGCCTCTCAATCCAACAGCCGCATTGCCCGTACAACATCACTAAAATCAATTCTATTGGTATATAAGATATCGTAAAAGTCATCTAGATTGAATTCAATTAGTTAATAACTGCTGAAACCTTCCGTTGCGTTGCGTTGAATATTCAACGTGGTGGCTCTATTGGTCCCTGACCGTAGAAGCTACACTTATACAGCTGTTGCCAGCTGGCAACTAGCTCCCTACATTTTAATAAAAACTATCCTTACTAATAGTTATTTATAAAGTATTTAATAAGTACTTACCTTATTACCTTATTATTTATTATAATAATAACCCCCTTTACTTCTAAGTATTATTTTATAGTATATATAATATATTTACCTTACTAATAAGTTATTTATTATAAATAACTACCTTACCCTTACTTATTTATAACTTACCTAGTATAAGTATAATATCTAGTATAAATATCTTACTTATACTTATACTATTTTACTTTTCTCTTTATATAATACTATTCCTTTATTATTATAATTTTATTAAGCCTTTTTCTTTATTTTATTAGTTTCTTTCTCTTAATTAGTTATTTTTTTTACTAAAAATACTACACTATTAAGCCCTTACTCTTACTCTTATAGCTACTTTTATAGCTACTTTTATAATACTTATATCTTATTTTATTAGTAAGTACTTTATAAAAGGAAACTCTAATAATAAATAGTATACTATACTTAAGTTAGTTTAGTATCCTTATAGTCCTTATATTAAATAAGCTTTTATTACTAGTATTTTAAACTATTATCCCTCTAGAAGTAAGGAATTATATTCTCCTTATTACTAATACTATATTACCTATATATAGTATACTAAGCTCTTATTTACTAACCTATAACTTTACTATACCCTTAAAGATCTTAAGGCTAAAATTACTATAAGTATATATATTATTAAACCTAAAGTCCTTAAGACTATAAATATAAAAAAGAAAATACTTATTTTATCTTAAAGATACTACTATTTTATTAATTACTAAAATACTCTTCTTAACTAAGTATAGTTTAACCTAGCTTTTATTTACTTAGCTTTTAAGGTATTTCTAGCTATAAATACCCTTATAATAAATATAACTAGCCTTAATATTATTCTCTTTATTAGTACTAGCTCTTTAGCTAGTTATAGTATAGTATAGTTTATATAATAAGTTACTAGTATTTTATTTTAATAAAACTAATAAGTTATTAGTAACTTAAATACTATATATAAAGAAATATATAAATAGTTTATTACTCTTATTTAAGTACTTATCCCTTATTACTATAGTAAGAACTATTACTATTACTAAATTACTAAGTTAAGTAATAACTCTCTTTTTTATTATTACTAGTAGCTTACTTATCTTTTCTTTAAGTTAAGGTTAATAGGTTTTTCTTTTAAATATACCCTTAAAAACCCTAAAGCTAGCTAGCCCCTAGCTAAAAATAATATTTCTTATCTTACTAAGATTACTATTCTTACTTACTATTCTCTTATTAATACTTCTATTATACCCTTACTTACTTATACTTTATATACTAACCTTACTTATACTATTTAAAACCTAGGTTATATCCTAGGTAAATAACTCTTTATATTATAACTATTACCTAGTAAGTATACTATAGCTATATTAGTAAAGTACTAACTTTAAATTAAGGTAATATATACTTATATAAGCTCTTTTATTAATTTAAATAAAGACTTAAAGAATAATTATTCCCTTTAAGTAATAGTAATAAACTATAATATATTAGTATCTTAAATATATATAAGAGTCTTTATAAGTAAATAAGTTTTCTAAAATTAATTTAGTTTATTATTATATTATATATTTCCTTATTTTACCTTAAACTTATTAAGGGCTTATATTTATACTATATTCTCTAATAGTTCTTATATAAGCTATATATAACTTACTTACTTAATAAGTATATTATATCTCTTACCCTAGCCTAAAGCATTTTAAGCTACTAGGATTTACTTAACTTAATATTTCTTAATAAGTTTATTATTACTCTCTATAAGGACTTATTCTAGTCCTAGATAAGAGTCCTAGAGCTTTTAACTAAGAAAAGGGTTCTCTATAGTATATTTAATAAGGTTTATATATATATTCTTTGCGCTAGATAGCTAATTAAGTAGCTAGTCCTAGTACTCTAACCGCTTAGTTAAGGGGAAAACCCTAAACTAAGAAGAAAAACCCCCTTATATTTATAAATAAGCTAGCGCTAACCCTCTTATAGGTTTACGCTACATTAGGTATAGCTAACTATAGGTATTTAGTGCTAGCTTATACTAGCCTTATCCTATAGAAAATAAAAGAAAAAGAAAAATATATAGTAATAATCCTAACTAACTCCCTTTAATACTAATCTAGCCTTATTTTAACCTTACTTTATATCTCTTACTTTATTTTATAGTATAGTAAATTTTAATTTATAATAGTAATTTACTTTTTATTTACTCTACTTTTAACTTCTCTAGTGCTTTACTTTTTAGCTAACTTTAGCTTAATACTAAACTAAATACCTTATAAAGTTTAAGTATATAGTTTTATTTACTTATAATCAGAGTATTGTTTGTAGTGTAGTTAGTGTAGTTTTTAGGAAAAACTTGTATTTATAGTGTAGTTTTTTTTTTCTTATAGTTAATATATTATAGTTTTTTTTTTTATAGTTAGTATATTATAGTTTTTTTTTTATAGTGTAGTGTATTGTAGTTTTTTTTTACTTATAGTGTAGTGTAGTTAGTGTAGTTACTAACTACACTAACTACAAAAACTACAATGTAGTGTTAGTAAAAAAAAAGTGGGCCTTTTTATTATATAATGTTATTATAAGGATTAAAAGAAAGCTAGTTATATAAAAGCTTTTATTATTACCTATTTTACTTAATTAGTTATAGAATTTATAATATTTACCTTTTTTTAAGAATTTTACTATAACTAGGGTTATTTATAATATTATACCTTTTTAATAATACTATTATACTTATTACTTTATTTTACTAATATAACTTTAAGAAAAACCTTCTAATTATTTTATTTACTATTATTATTAATTATTTTATATTTTTATTATTAATTTAATTATATTCTTTACACTAGCTAGCTAACTATGTAGCTGTTCCTAGTACTCCATTCGCTTAGTTAAGAGGGAAAACCCTTTACTAGGAAGAAAAACCCCCTTATGTCTATAAACAAGCTAGCGCTAACCCTCTTCTAGGTCTGCGCCGCATTAGGTATAATTAATTATGGGTGTTTAGTGCTAGCTTATGCTAGCCTTATCCTAAAGAAAATAAAAAAGAAAGGAAAAAGAAAAAAGTATAGTAGTAGTTTTAACTAGCTCCCTTTAGTGCTAGTCTAGTCTTACTCTAACCTAGCTCCGTGTCTCTTACTTTACCCTAGGGTATAGTAAATTTAGATTTATAATAATAATTTACTTTTTATTTGCTTTACTTCTAACTTTTCTAGTGCCTTACTTTTTAGCTAAATCTAACCTAGTACTAGTCTAGTTATCTTATAAAGTCTAAGTATATAGTTTTATTTAATTATAGTAAGGGGTAAGTAATTTAGGCCTAGTGGCTAGGCGGTTTCGCTCCTAGATTAGTTACGCGCTATCTATACGTTTACTTATCTTATACTTTGTTTTCTAGCTAATATTATAGTTAGTCCCCCCCCCCTCTCTCTTAAGTATAAAAAAGGGCTTCTTCTCCCTTAAGGTTTTAATCTTTTTCCTTTTCTTATAATAAATTTCCTATAGGTTCTTTTCCTTCCTATCCCTTTTAGGAGCTATTTAAGGCTTCTTTAGTCTAGTGCTAGTTTAAATACTAATATTTTATATAGAAAAACACGCTATAATATTACTAAGCTTTATAAGTACCTTGTTTTTAGTGCTATTCTAGCTCTAATTTGCCTAGGAACTTATAACCTTAGATAAGTATCTAAGGAAGTCCCTAACCTAGAAGTAATTAGATTAGGCAAAGGTAAAAGGCCTAAAAGTAAGTCCCTTTTACCTTTATTTTACCCTGTTTCTAGGTCTAACCTAGGGTAGCTAGGTAAGCTATAAGAGATCTAGTGTATATCCTATAAGATATAATCTATTAAATATAAGGGCTATTAGTGCTATAATATTATTAGTAAGTTAGTTTATTTCTAGTCTAGGGGTAGGGCTAATCTATATATAAAGGGGTAATATCTAATGCCTATTTTGATTATTAGGTCTATAATTATAGATATATTAAGGTAATATTAACTCCTATGCCTATTCTAAGCTTACTCTAGTGCTAATTTACTTATAGCTAAATATCACTAGCTAGTAAGGGGAATATTAGTAGTTAGTTAAGACCTAGGCTAGCATAGTTACTAGGAGTAATATAAGTGGTTTTACTCTAGCTTAGTAGTAGCTCTATTCTATAGCTAACTTTAATTATCTAGGCCTTAGAAGACTATATAGCTTAGGTTAAGAAACTCTATGCTAAAAACCACGCTAAGAAAAAATAGGGTGCCTTTATAGTAAGCCTAGACCTAGCTAGGTCTAGGTCTATAGAGGAATAATATAATAAGGTTATCTTTTAGCTCTAGTAGCTTAATACCTAAGTAGTAAAGATAAACTAGCTCCTAGCTACTAGCCTATTAGCTAAGGGTAAGAGTAAGGTAATAGAGGGTATAATCCCTATTTCTAAGGAGAAATAAGGCTAATTCTAGGTTAGTAAAGGGGTAGTAGTAGGCTAGTATAATATAATACCTATAGCTTTTTAACTTAAAATTAATCTAATAACTATTCTAGACTTATAGTCTTTCTATTATAGTGTAATTCTGCCTTATATCTAGCCTACCTCTGTGGCTATACTATTTTACCTAGTGCCTCTCTCTAGTTATTTATAGTATCCGTTTATTAGTTAGTTTAGTTGCCTCTAGGGTAGCCTAGATCCTCCCCTAGTTTATATTAACTAAAGGCTAGGTCTTATACTAATATATAGTATTAGAGTTTTCTTATACTAAGGAATCACTTTATAATATATCTTACCTTTAGGGGATTATCTAGGGCTAGCCTTACCTCCTATATATCTTTAGGCTATTTTATTTAAGGGTGTTTATAGTTATAGTTAGCGTAGTTAATAATTATATAGTACTAGTCTTTAACTATATAACTATAGCTATATAGGGGCAAAGCTACCCTAGGAATATACCTTTAGAAGAGGAACTTATTAAGGCTAATCTTTCCTATATATAATTATACTATTATAGAGGAGATATACTTATTAAGCCTAGTGTAGAATTTCTAGATTTCCTTTAGGTTATAGGTAAGTAAGTAGTCCTCTATTAGCTCTCTCCTATGCCTATATTATCTCTATTACCTATTAGAATACTAGTTTTCTTATCTTTTCTTTTACTTCTTATATAGTTATATATCTAGTTTATTATTAGTAAGTAAGGGTTTTCTTTTACATTATAGTACTATTTACACTAAGTTAGCTATAGCTTATATCTTATTTATTATTTCACTAAGTATAATCCTTTCCTTAAACTTCTGCTTTATTTTATTTAGGTAAAGGTCTAGGGGGGGGATATAGGTTTTAACTTCTAGCTAAGTAATTAGTATAGCCTTAAACACTCTAGCTATAGTCTAGAGATAGGTTAATTAGTTTACTATAAAACTTCTAACTATTCCTTATAGTTTTCCTCCCTTCTTAGTTAGAGTATAGTAAGCGCTTACCTTATAGGCAAGAATAGGCTAGACTACCTATGTGTATATAAGCTAGGTATCTCTAAAGCTAATACCCTATGCTAATACTACTAATATAAAGAGTGTAAGCCACTACTAGGCTAGTTTTCCCTTAAGGATATTCTTATAGGCACTTTAGTTAAGTTTCCTATTTACTTATACCCTAAGAAATTAGCATACCTTTATTAGTGCTATCTTCTCTATACTAAGCTAGACCCTAGCCTATAGGGGCCTATAGGCCTTACTAAAGTGTATAAGTTTAGTTTTTACTAGGTTAAACTTTACTCTTACCTCCTTTACCTATTCCTTATAGATTTTCTAAGTAGCCTTAAGTCTTCTCTAGGTTTACACTATGTTTTTACTAAATACTATAATATTTATATTATTAGTAAATCTAATTATTACTATACCTAGGATAGCCTAGAGGTATATATAAAGTTCTATAGAGTAAAGGAGAAAGAGAATTAGTAAAAGGGGAGATTCTTATAAGGTACTAGCCTTAATTATAAAGGGTCTAGAGAGTCCTTTATTAAAGCTAAGCTAGCTTATTCTATTTACTAGGAAGCTTTATATTATAGCTATTAGCTAGTAAGGGATTCCTATTAGGATTAGTAAGTAAATTAAGTATAAGTAGCTAACTCTATTAAAAGTAAATAAGATATCTATCTAGGTAAGTAAGGTAATTCTACCCTTACTCTAGGCCTCTCTTACACACTTTACTAAGACTCTAATTATAGTCTTTATTAACCTATTTATCCTATTCCTTATCTATAGCTCTAGGAGGAGTCCTTTTACCTTAGTAAAGGCTATAAGTCACTTTATAATTACTACTTCTATGATTTTTCCTATAATATTTAGTAAGGAGATAGGCCTCTAAGCGTTAGCCCTCCTTATCTCTTTTATTATCTTACCTAGTTTCCTAATTACTATTACTTTAGTAGTCTAGAATTAGGCTAGGAAATACCTTACTTTAAGGATAGCGTTTAGGAGCTAGACTATAGCTTCTTTTACTAGCTTATTATAGGCCTTAATAAGGCCTGCTAGGAGCTTATTATTACCTAGTGCTTTCTAGCTAGCTATATCTAATATAATATCTAATATCTCTTCTAATCTAAACTAGTTATTATCTAGGAATAGTGTGTTATCTAGCTTTAGGAAGGTAAGGTCTAGGATTTAGAAGAGGTTTACTATAAGCTTAGGGAAGAACCTTAGTGCTAGCATACTTGCTTTATCCTTATATATAATAGCTAGGTTTAGGTTATTTTTAGTCCTTTCTAGCTCTAGTAGCCTAGGTAGTTCTAGGGGGGCCTAGCTTTAAAGCTAGGCCTATCTCTCTAGTCTTTACACTCCCTTATCCTTTCTCTATATATTAGCCTTTTATAAGGTATCTCTTTATGTGTTTTTTCTCTTAGTTCTAATAACTTATTCTTAGTCCTTATTTACCTTAGTGTAAGCTTACTAGTTTACTTCTATTCTCTATTATCTCTATTATCTCTTTACTTATCTAGCTTTAGTAACTACCTCTTTAGCTATCCTTAACCACTATACCTCTAGGCTAGGGAGCCCCTAGGGCTTTTATAGGGCTACCTTATCCGCTATTTGTTAAAGGTTTATAATAAGCTAGGTAGCGTACGTGTCTATCCCTTCTTTATCTTATAGATCTAGGGCGTTTTTAGGTTAAAAGCATACTACTACCTCTGCCTTTACATATAGTTTATCTATTGTATTTTACGTGTATTTAAGGGCCCACGGGATATTATCTTATAGGCTAGTGAAGATGCTAATTAGCTATAGGATATAGTTAGATCTAGTAAGGTCTTTTACTTCTTTATAGTAAACTTAGATATCTAGGGTTACTTACGCTAGGTCTATAGTACTATCCCTATTATCCTTATATTATCTAGTTAGTTCCCCTTAGGGTATTACTAGTCTAAGCCTTCACTAGCTTATAAGTTCTAGTAGCTTATTTGCTTTATTAGTAGTTTTATCTAGCCTATCCTAGAGGGGATGCTTTTAGTTAAAATCTCCTATAAATACACTCTAGTTACATAGCGTCTCTATATTAATATCTTATATAGGGGTGTTCTAGTTATTACTATAACCTTCTAAATAAAGGGAATAAATATTAATCCTATAAATTTCCACTAGTAACTAGTTAGGCCCTCCCTAGGCTAACTATAACCTTATATTATGTTTCTTATTAATATATATAGTATTATACCTATTATAGTGTGCAAGTTAGAACTAGGTAAGGCCTAGTATAAGGGGCTATAGATGTTTTATATGTTCTTACTCTTAAATTACTATTATATCTATATTAGTTTAGTAATAGAGCATAATATATATTAGGCTATCCTTCTTATTTATATTCTAGAAAAGGACTTATAATATTACTATATTAATTAAGGGGGTAGTAGTAAGTCTTAGCTATTCTATGCTAGTTTTATTCTAGCCTTAAGTTATTTTATATAGTGCCTAATGCTCCTAGCTCTTAGCTATTTAGCGCTTTACTCTATATTTATAGGTTAACCCCTTTTTCTTCCTATTATTACTATAGGTTTTATAGCTATACTAGCTCTCTCTTAGGCTAGAGCTAGGTTCTTACTAAGGGAGCTAGAGGTAAAGTAAGATAGTTATTCTAGGTAACTAGCCTTTACTATGTTTTACTTCTCTTTTAGTACTAGGTAGTCTCTAGACTAGGCTAGGTATAGTCTAGAGTATAGGATATAGTTTTCCTTAATTTATCTATTTATTATTAGGTATAATACCTTACTATCTTTATACTAGCTAGCTTTATACTTACTATACCTTAGTATTACCTTATAAAACTTAGTAATATATCCTATTTAGAAGCAGTTATAGTACTATTTAGGTTATAAGGTCTTATTATATAGTTTAGTTTAGAATAGCTTTGCTTTAAAGACTATTCTATCTTAGCATATTTTATTAGTATCTTTAACTTTAGCTAGTCTAAGAATTAGGGTAGTTTACTAGGTATTCTTACCCTAGGGGTGTCTTATAGTTACCTTAATTATATTTACTTTATTTACTTTTCTAATTTCTATTACTAGGTTTTTAATAAATATATACTTTATTAGGAAACCCTTAATAATAACGCTAAGTATATAGTAGTAAATAGCTACCTCTAGGCTAAACACTTTAGTAATCTATTTTTAGTTTTCTTTATACTATATTATATTTCCTTTAAAGGTAATAATTATATCCTTACTAGGGAGTCTTCTAGCTACTATTACTAAGGCTTACCTAATAGCTTTATTTATAGCTATAACTATATCTTCCACGCCCCTAGACTAGAGCGATTCTTATATAGTGTTTCCTTTTATAAGTACTTCTCTATATTATTTTCTAGGGACTTAAAGAGAGGGGGGGTTAGTATTTAGTTATTTTAAGGCAGGCCTAGCTATAATACTAGCCTAGGTTAGGGAGTTATTATTTTTAGCTTTCTCCCTAATAGCCTTCTTAAGGGCTATTTTTAATACTTCTTTAGTAATATAGATATTACTATTATTAGTGTTTATAGTTCTTATTTTAGCTTAGGCATGGTTTACTACCTAGTTAGCTATAGTAAGTATAATACACTATACTTAGGTAACTTTATTACTTAGGATAAGGCTAGTAATCTTATTATAATATTTTATATCTTTAGGGTATATAAATTAGTTCTAGTCCGCTATTAGGTTATCTTTATTCCTTTAGATATTAAACTATCCTATTCCTATGTTTAAGTAGTAGTTACTTTAAGGTAGCCCCCCTAAGCCTATATTAATTACTATTAGTATCTTATTCACACTCCTACTACTAGCTTTATTACAGTGTAATATTATAGGGGGGGAGAAACAAAGGTAAGGATTTTAAATATTAATATAATTTGTATTTTAGAGGCAATTCCGAACCTTAGGGTCGGTGCGGAAAAGTATGCAAAGGTATTAATTTAATTAAAAAATACCCTAAACTAATATAATTAAATTAAATTAGAAATCTAAATAAATATATAAAAGTTAATAGAATATATACTTAGTACTTTAATATTATTATAAATATAATAAGAACTTAAAAAAAGCTTAAACTATTTACTTACTATTTAAACTAATTAAATATTACTTTAAGCTTTATAATTCTAAAGCTTTAAGAAGTTATATATAGTAACTTTATATATTATATAATTTATATTATAATAATATATAAAGAAAGAATATAATAGACTAATATTTATAATTTATTAATAGATAACTAATAGTATTATTTTAATTACCCTATATAGCTTAAATAAGCTATAAAAAATAAGTTTAACTTATTTTTAAAAATAATACTAGGACTTAGTTTTATATAATCAGAGTATTGCACTATAATTGATTTGTAGTGTATTTTTTATTTAACAAATAATATATATCTAATCTTAGAAAATATGTAAAGACATAAAACCTTATTTTTTAGATAGATAACTAAAAAACTACAATGTAGTTATATATAAAAGTGGGTCTAAAAGTGGACCCCTCGCCTATAAATTAGAAAAACTACATTTTACTACATTTTAGTACTAAGAATACACTACAAATGTAGTTTTTCTAATTTACAGGCGAGGGGCCCACTTTTAGACCCACTTTTATATATAGTATTTTTCTTAGGATTTATCTCTATAGGATTACGTGATTTATAGGATAATCTATTTAATTACAAGCTAGCTATAAAATTAAATGTAAAAACTACAAAACACACTACACTAACTATAAACAATACTCTGTATATAATATACTATACTTATTATAAAAGCTTTAATAACTTTTATAACCTTAATTACTATTATTACTATAATTACTATTATTACTATAATTACTATTATTACTATAATTACTATTATTACTATAATTACTATTATTACTATAATTACTATTATTACTATAATTACTATTATTACTATAATTACTATTATTACTATAATTACTATTATTACTATAATTACTATTATTACTATAATTACTATTATTACTATAATTACTATTATTACTATAATTACTATTATTACTATAATTACTATTATTACTATAATTACTATTATTACTATAATTACTATTATTACTATAATTACTATTATTACTATAATTACTATTATTACTATAATTACTATTATTTTACTTTTTTTATTATTATTTTAAAAAAACACAAAAGAGAAAACATTTTTATAATATTAATATTTTTAAAAACCTTAAAATACTAAGTTATTAAAAACTATAGCTTTTACTATAGTAATTTACTTATAATTACTAGTATTTATATTTAAGTTATTTATTTATTATTTATTTATTATTAAACTTTAACACTAATAATATTATAAGTAATCTTAGTAATCTTAGTTATCTTAGTAATACTAGTAATATTAGTAATATTAGTATTATAAGCTATTATAAGCTATTATAAGCTATTATAAGCTATTATAAGCTATTATAAGCTATTATAAGCTATTATAAGCTATTATAAGCTATTATAAGCTATTATAAGCTATCTTAAGCTATTATAAGCTATCTTAAGCTATCTTAAGCTATCTTAAGCAAAGCTTTGCATGTAGTGTAGTATTTGTAGTATTTTGACTTTTATTGTAGTATGTAGTGTAGTAGATTTTAGTGTAGTGTAGTATGTAGTGTAGTGTAGTATTTACTACACTACACTACAAATACTACAAATGTAGTATTAGTAAAAAAAAAAGTGGGGTATTATATAGTCTTATAATATTCCTTAGATTTTTCTTATTTAAGTTAATATAAGCTGTTTATTTTATTACAATTTAGTTATTTAGTTATAAATTTATAAACTTTTACCTTACTTAGAAAATTAGCTATAATTAAGGCTATAGGGTATCTATAGAATAAATTATAGAATATTTAGAATCTCTGATTTTTATTATATATATTAGATATTTCTATTATAAATATATTATTTTATCTAATATTAATATTCTATTATTTCTTAAATTTGCTTTTTTATTATAAAAGTACCCTATATATATCTTTAGAAATAGTACTAAATAATATATTAAAAATTAAAATAAATATATTAAAAGTTTATAAAGAATATTTTAGATAGCTAATGTATTTCTTTATAATATATAAAAGCCTTAGTATAATAGATAATTTATTAGAATTAATATATAATTTTTATAATTTCTTAATACTTTTTAAAAAATTATTACTTAAATACTAATAGTTTATTATAAGAGAATTTACTAAGTATTAATAATAAAGGAAAAAATACTTATATAAAGTTACTAATATAATTCTAAAAAATAGCTTTATATAATATAAAAGCTTTTAAATTAATAACTTATTATATAATATTATATTCTATTTTTAAATTTAGAATTTAAATATAATAAATTTATAACTTATTTTATATTATCTAATATAAGATAAATATAGTATAATTAGTATTATATAGTTATAAGATACTTATACTATTAAAAATTAATACTTTTTTAATAGAAGCTTATTTTTTATAAATTAAAATAAATTATTTCTAAGTAAAATTTCTAGAAAAAGTAATAAATTAGCTATATTTATGTAATATAAAAGCTATAGGTATACTATTCTTAATTTTTAAAGTAAATATAAAAAAGTGGGTCTAAAAGTGGGTCTTTTGTGGGCCCCTTTAGTTTGATTGGTTCAATTAGACTGTTTAGTCAATTGCGTCATTTATGACCCACTTACTTAGCTAAGCGAAAAAATTTTTAAGGAGGGGTATTCCCTCGCTTTCTCTTTTCTTTCTTTCTTTTCTCTTTTCTTTTTACCTTAGTAAATCAAAAAAAAACATCTAGAAAAACCTTTACATAGTTAAGCTAGCTATATTACTATTACTTGTATTTACCTTTCTTTTTACAATCTTTTTACTCTTTAAATAAGTTATAAAACCCCTAAAAAAACAAAAATCAGAAAAAATCAGAAAAAATCAGAAAATCAGAAAATCAGAAAAATCAGAAAAATCAGAAAAATCAGAAAAAAATCGGAAAAAATCGGGAAAAAATCAGGAAAATCAGAAAAATCGAAAAAATGTCGGAATTCAACCCAGACTCTTCCTCTTGCATCTTAGATAATAATTCTAAGTCTTCTAGCCAAGTTAAAGCTAGTAGACTTCTAGGATTATACGAAAAAGCCCCTAAAAATTAACCTAGCTATTAGTTTGCTTTAAAAGCATATATTTTCACTTATAATTTATTTAATTTTCAGTTATCTAAAATTAAATATAATAAAGAGAGAGAAGTTATATACTTTTGTACACAAGATAGCTACTCTTATAGCTTTAAATATAAAGCTAAGCAATTTTAAGCTTCTAATGGTGTTAGCCACTATAAAGCTAAATATCCTAAGGTTATAACTTCTAAATTAGAAGAAAAAAAACCTTTTAAGGTTACTTATAAGTATTTAATTCTATTTATTTACTATTATTTCCTTTTACTAACTATTTCTTAGTACCTGAAATCCAATAAGATTCACTACCTAATACACAAGCCTCTTTAACCTCTTATTTTTCTATAAAAAGGCCTTAAAATAATACAATTATTAAGGAATTTTCATCTAAAAAGGCTATTACTCTAGTTATTAAGTTTATACTAGAGAATAATATTCCTTTTACTATTATAAATAGTAAATCCTTTAAGGAATTACTAGAATATTATTCTAGGTAAGTATTCCTTTGATTTTATTAAGAGATAAAAGCTAATCTTAATACTAGGAATAATAATCTAGCTTCCTTACTAAACTATTGAACAATTACACATAGAATTAATTCTATGTATAATTCCTCTAAGCATTAGATTATTTAGCAAATCTAACATTAGTTACAATATTAAGGTCTTATATCTATTTAGTTAGATATTTAGACTTCTATAAATTCTAAGTCTTACTTAGGAGTTATAGCAAGTTAGATTAGCCTTACTTTTAAGCTTAAATATAAGCTTATAGGTAAGATTCCCCTTTTCTAATTAATTTTACTCTTATTTATTAATATTATAACTTATAGGCTTTAAATATCTATTAAATTCTTATACTAGGGCTTATATTTATCAATGCTTTAATAATCTTATTAGAGATTATAGTTTAGAGCCTAAGTATATCCTTAGGTAAGTTATTAGTTTTATATTAATATTCTATTAGGAATCTAAATAGTAGCTAACTTTTTATAGTTTTACTAGGGATAATGGCTCTAATGATAATACTTTTATAACTTCTTATATTAGTAAGAATTATAATAGTATTATTCATAAGCCATATAATATCCGATGTATTGCACATGTTTTTAACATTATTACAAAGGATATTATCACTAAATTCATAAAATCAACCTCTTCAAAGGAAGATCTAGAATCCTATAGAAATAGTGAATATCTTTACTATTTTACTAAGGATATCTCTTCTATTAAAGAGAAGGAAGATTTTAAGGAATTTAAATGCTTAGCAAATAGTAAGTAATTTATTATAATTCTTATAATAAGTTTTACTAATAATTTAATAGGTTTACTAGGCAAAGTTAAAAGACTTGCTATTCTTATTAAGAATAACCAAGGATTATATAAACTTTAGCTAAAATCTTTACAAAAGGCAAAAAAAGAAGGCTATATTGCTAAGAATTGTAATATTACAAGAATTCCTCTAGGTAAGTTATTCTTATTATATTATTTACTATATTAGACTTAATACTAATCCCTTTATATTTATAGCTAATAAAACAAGGTGGAATTTAACCTATAAGATAATTAATACTTCCTTATAGCTTAAGGAAGCTATTATTCTTCTTAATAGGGAAACTAATATAGCTACTATAAAAGATGCTATGCTTATGGCTTAAGAATAGGCAGATTTAGTAACTTTAAGTGCTATATTAGAGATTTTCTATGAACTTACTATTATACTTTAAAGCTAGAAGTATAATACTTTAGGTTTAGTCTTACTTTTTATTATTAGGATATATAAATATCTTATTAATATAAAAGAGGACTAAGAGGCTTATATTCGTCAGGTATTTACTCTTTAGTTCCCTTTTCCCCTTTATTTATTATATATTAACTAATTAGTATTATAGAAGGTTTATAATCCTTAAGGCAAGGTCTTTATAGCCTCTATAAATAAAGGCTTAGATAAACTAGGTAATTATTTTCCATAAGATATGGATAATAATTACTACTTTTATAAGCCTTATTTATATGCTATGCTACTAGATCCTAGGCTTAATCTTGTTACTATATAAGATAGGCTTAACTTATAAGCAAGGACTAGAATAAGGCTATTAGAAGACTTACAAAAAGAATATAATTTGTAAGTATTATTATTATTATTATTATTATTATTACTAATAGATTTACTAGGATTTTACCTACCTATAAAGAGAATCAGGCTAATCAAAGCCTAGGCTCTGAAAATTCAGAGTTAGAAAATACCCGATTTCAAGTGGAAATTAGAGGGCCTAGTCAGCCTAGGACTTTTAATAATCCAAGGCCTAAACTAGCTTCTAAGCTATATAAAGGTTTATTTATAAATAAGAGAGACAAATCAATTCAAAAAACTAGAAAAAATAAAATCTCTACCTTTACTAAGCTAGAAGCTAAAGAAGATAAGGTAAGCTAGACTTCCCTAATATTCTATTAATTTACTAACATTATTATAGGAAGATATCTTTAAATGGTTGGAAGATAACCTTAAATCTTTCCCTATTTTAAGTATAATTACTAGAAAGTATCTAGCTATTCCTACTACTTCTAGTGCTATTAAAAGTGCTTTTAATACTAGAGGGAATATTATTACAAAAAGAAGAACTTCCTTAAAGCATTCTACTATTAAGGAATTAATTCTTTTAAAGAATTAGCAAAAGGAGGATAATATTATGGTTAAGCAATATTCAGAGCTTTATGATTACTTTAGCTCTCTATTAGAGGAATCTTAACATTCCTCTGAGAATATCTCTTAAGATTCTTCTAATAAATCTTCAGAAGATATTTATTCTAACTCAGAATAAGTGTATAATAGGGGTTTTTTCCTAGTTTAGTCTAGTTTTCCCCTAATATACTTTTTTAAACATTATTACTATTATTACTATTATTACTATTATTACTATTATTACTATTATTACTATTATTACTATTATTACTATTATTACTATTATTACTATTATTACTATTATTACTATTATTACTATTATTACTATTATTACTATTATTACTATTATTACTATTATTACTATTATTACTATTATTACTATTATTACTATTATTACTATTATTACTATTATTACTATTATTTTACTTTTATTATTATTTTTAAAAATATAAAAGAGAAAACATTTTTATATTATTAATATTTTTAAAAACCTTAAAATACTAAGTTATTAAAAACTATAGCTTTTTCTATAGTAATTTCCTTATACTTACTTATATTTATATTTAAGTTATTTATTTACTATTTTATTTTTATTAAACTTTAACACTTATAATATTATAAAGTATTATTAGCTAGTATAAGCTATTATAAGCTATTATTAGCTAGTATAAGCTAGTATAAGCTATTAGAAGCTATTATAAGCTATTATAAGCTATTATATTACTAAATATAACAAAATACTACAAATACTACAAAATACTACAAATACTACATATAGTAGAAAAATCTCCTTGTAGTGTAGTATGTAGTGTAGTGTAGTACAAAGCTCTGATCTTAAGCTATCTTAAGCTATCTTAAGCTATCTTAAGCTAGTATAAGCTATCCTAAGCTATCCTAAGCTATCTTAAGCTATCTTAAGCTATCTTAAGCTATCCTAAGGTATCTTAAGCTATCTTAAGCTATCTTACGCTATTATA
Organism: Epichloe festucae Fl1; assembly: GCA_003814445.1. NCBI lineage: Eukaryota > Fungi > Ascomycota > Sordariomycetes > Hypocreales > Clavicipitaceae > Epichloe > Epichloe festucae. The sequence continues at coordinate 1,883,161 of CP031387.1, read as the reverse complement.
AGCTAGTATAAGCTAGTATAAGCTAGTATAAGCTAATATAAGTTATATTAGATCTTTAAGCACCTATATAATATTAGTAATAAATCTTAATAAGTAAATTACTTTATCCTAATTTAGATTATTTCTTTATTATATAAAAAAAAAAAAAACTAGGATTATCCTTTATTTAGATATTAGAAACTAAATTTAAGTGTTATTTTTATGGTTTAAGAACTAAGCCTTATATACCTAAGTAAACTCTCTTCTATAAATAATGAATCCTCCTATATACACTCCCTAGATGTGGTTAAGTGAGTTAAATTTGTGAAAAATGAAATTTAATTTTGAATAAGAGCTAAGGTATAAAAAGCCTATAGGTTTGAAACCTAGGGTTCGAAACCTAGATTTTAAACCCTAGAAGCAAGGCACCTTATAACCTTAGTGATTAGATAAAAATGCGGATTCGCTTTAATTTTTTAGCTATATATAAGTAAATAATACAGGCCCACTTTTAATTTCTTAATTTATAATTATAGTCTTATTATTATATATATTCGTTACTATATTAATTAAAAATATTTATAAAATACTAAAGTCTAGGGCCTACTTTTAATTAAAGAGCTATTAGTAAAGTTTTATTATAATAAATTAATAATTTATCTAAAAATAGAAGTTTTATATCTCTATATATTTTTCTAGATTAGATATATATTATTTGTTTAAAAAAATACACTATAAGTTAATTATAGTGTAATACTCTATATATTATTAATATAAATATAACTAGTTTTATTCTATACTTTTATAATAGCTAAATTCTATATTACTTTTACTTATATTTGTAATTTAGTAATAATAGAATTTTATAGTAATATTATAATAAAATCCTACTATTTATTTTACTAGGTTTAACCTATTTTCTTTTATAATAGTAATATTATAATAGAATCCTACTATTAAGATAACTAGGTTTAACTTGTTTTCTCCTATAATAGCAATATTATAGGTTACCTTTACTTGTATTAGTCTTAATAGAATTTAATAGTAATATTATAATAGAATCCTACTATTAAGATAACTAGGTTTAACTTGTTTTCTCATATAATAGCAATATTATAGGTTACTTTTACTTGTATTAGTATTAATAGAATTCTATAGTTATATTATAATAGAATCCTACTATTAATTTAACTAGGTTTAACCTATTATTTACTATAGTAGTAACATTATAGGTTACTTTTACTTATATTAGTATTATTAGAGTTCTATAGTAATAAGACCCCCTTACTTTATGTATAATATATTATATAATAGAAACTTTTCTTTATAAGTAAGCTCCCTTTCCCTTCCCTATTTCCTTTACACTTTATATCCTTATATCTTTTCTAATATTACACTTTAAGATATAAACTTTATACTATTATAAAGCTTAAAATTTACTCTTTACAATCCAAATCTTTAAATACCTTTATAAATCCAATAGCCTTACTAAAATAGCTAAATTAACTATCTCTTTAGTTTTTACCCCTTCTAATATTATTTCTTAAACCCAATCTAATAGCTCTTTTAATAAGAGTAATTCTAATAGGAAATTTAAGAATAATATTAAAAATTAACTAAGCTATAGTTTTAAAACTAGAGCTTATATTATTAATCATAACTTATTTAATTATTATCTTTCAGATATTAATTATAATAAGGAAAGATTAGTTATATATTATTATACTTAAGATAATTGCTTCTTTAGCTTTTCTTGTAAAGCTAAACGTTTTTAATTATCTAATGGTACTAGCCATTATAAAACAAGGCATTTTACTATTACTATATCTAAGAAAGAAGAAAGTACTAAGATTACTAGTAAGTTATTCCCTTATTTTTATTAATTAAGCTATATATAACACTACTAATATTATATCTAATTTAGTACCTCTTATAACCTAAAGTTCACTATCTTTACAATTAAGTCTTAGTACTTTTTTTATAAAAAAAAGGCCTAGGCCTCCCTTAAGTAAATTCTCACTAGATAATGTTATTAATCTAGCTATAAAATTTATGCTAGAAAATAACTTATCTTTTGCTACTATAACTAGTAATTCTTTTAAAGAATTACTAAGTTACTTTAAGTAAGTACTTATTCTTAATCCCTTATTATTTAGCTAATAATTATAGTTCTAATATTATATCTTCTTTTAATTATTAGAATATTTCTATAAATATCCATAATTTATATAATAAATCCTTCTAAGAGCTTATTATTAAGCTTAATAAGCACTTTTTAAATTTTGGCTATATGTCTTTATAACTAGATATATAGATATCTTTTAATTCAAAGTCTTATTTAGGAATTATTAGAAATTGGATAACTTCAGATTTTTAATTAGAATATAAGCTTCTTAGTATATACTTATATAACTATAATTACCTAGCTTTTATAATACTAATACTATTAACTAGGATTTAAAAACTTAAAAAGCACACATACTAGAATATATATAAATGATATATTCACCTAGCTTATGGCTTTATATAAGATATAACTACTATCTATTATAAGGTTAGTTATATTAATTCTTTATAAGTTTCTATACATACTAATTAACTATTAACCTCTTTTAGTCTTACTAGAGATAATGGTTCTAATAATAATACTTTTATGAGTGCTTTTATTAGTACTAATTATAATAGTATTAGTATTAAAGAACCTACAGATATCCGATATATTGCATATATTTTAAACATTATTACTAAAGATATAATTACTAGCTTTATAAAAGCTATAATAAGCGCAGAAGATATTAAGAAATATAAGAATAGTGAAATTCTATTCTATTTAATAGAATAATTTTCAAATTTAACAAAATCCAAAAGAGATTAATTTATAGGCCTTATCTAAGGTAAGCTATTATATCTTATTTTATAAATTTATTACTAATTTAAACTATAGGAATTATAGGAAAAGTTAAAAAGCTAGCTATTTTAATTAAGAATAATGCAAATCTTTATTAAGATTAGCTTATTACTTTAAAAGAGGCTAAATCTTAAGGAAAACTAGTAGTAAATTGCAATATAACTAAAATTCCACTAGGTAAGTTACTAACTATATACTATTAGGTATTAAGTACTAACTATTCTTTATAGCTAATAATACTAGGTGGAATTTAACTTATTTAATGATTAATACTACACTTCTATTAAAGGAAGCTATATTAATCTTTAATAAAAAAACCAATATATCTGCTTTTAAAGATGCCTGCCTAAAAAGTTAAGAATAGGTAGACTTAAGCACTTTAAGTGAGATTTTAGAGGTTTTCTATTATCTAACTATAGTATTATAAGGGCAAAAATATAATACATTAAGCCTTATGCCTTTATTTATAGTTAAGATATATATATATCTTACTACTATATTAAAGGATTAAAAAGCTTATGCAAAAGTGTATTATTATCTATAGTTTTATCTTACTATATTAAATACTAACACTTATAGGATCAAATAAGCTATAATTCACTTGCAAATACCTTTACTAATGTAATAAATATAGGCTTAAAAAAGTTAAATGCTTATTTTCCTAGAGATATAAATAAAAGCTTTTACTTTTATAAGCCTTATTTATTAGCATTTTTACTTAATCCTTAATTAAATCTATTAGCATTACGAAATCAGTTAAACCTAACTAAAGATATAATTAAGAAGATTTTAAACTCATTAAAAGCTGAATATAAGGAGTATGTATAACCCTAGTCTCTCCTAACCCTAACCTTTAAAATTAAATCCCTTTATAATTTATACTAATATTAAAGACTAGACATAAAAGCTTATATAAGGCTAGAAATGAATCTTTTAATAATTCTAGCTCTAATAATGAAAACAATGAAGCTTTTACTTTAGTTATTGATTTATCTAGAATTAAAAGACATCCTAGCCCATTTAGTAATCCTAGGCCTAAGAAACCTACTTTAGCCCTTTACTAAGGTTTATTTCTAAAAGAAAGAAATAAATCTATTAAAAAGGCTAGAAAAAATGAAATTTCTAGTTATATAAAGCTAGAATAACTACATAATAAGGTATATTATTACATACTAATAGTTACTTACTTTACTTATACTAATTACTATTTAGGATGATATATTTAATTGGTGGGCTAAAAATCAAGAAGCCTTTCTAATTTTATCTATTTTAGCTCGAAAATACCTTACAATCCCTGCAACATCTGCTGCTATTAAAGGTTAATTTAATTAAGGTGGAAATGTTCTTACAAAAAGAAGAACATTACTACTAAATTTAACCTTACGGGAATTATTATTATTAAAGAGTTAGGAAAAACAATCCCTAAAACCTTTAATTAAGGAATATCCTTCCTTTTTTAAATATAATACATTAGATTCAGAAGAATCTAATAATTCAGAAAATACTAATGATTTAGAAGATTCTAATGCCTCTAAATTTAAATCTTAGGTAAAGGGAAAAGGAAAGGAAAAAGCTAACCCTACTACTATTAGTAGTGAATCTAGCGAAGATTACTAGTCTTAGATTAGTAATCTTTAAGATTTTAGATCAAAAAGTAGTAATTTAGCTTATATTAATATATTAAGTTATTACTAATTAACTACTACTATTTCTATTGCTTTTACTCTTAGTCTTTAACTATTATTACTATTATTACTATTATTACTATTATTACTATTATTACTATTATTACTATTATTACTATTATTACTATTATTACTATTATTACTATTATTACTATTATTACTATTATTACTATTATTACTATTATTACTATTATTACTATTATTACTATTATTACTATTATTACTATTATTACTATTATTACTATTATTACTATTATTACTATTATTACTATTATTACTATTATTACTATTATTACTATTATTACTATTATTACTATTATTACTATTATTTTACTTTTATTATTATTTTTAAAAATATAAAAGAGAAAACATTTTTATAATATTAATATTTTTAAAAACCTTAAAATACTAAGTTATTAAAAACTATAGCTTTTACTATAGTAATTTACTTATAATTACTAGTATTTATATTTAAGTTATTTATTTATTATTTATTTTTTATTAAACTTTAACACTAATAATATTATAAGTAATCTTAGTAATCTTAGTAATATTAGTATTATAAGCTATAATAAGATATAATAAGCTACTTATATTAAGTTTACTAGTAGTTCTTTTTATAATTTTTTTAAAATAAGTAATAATAATAATTTATAGAAATATAAAATAATTTATAGAAATAGTAAATAATATAATAAGAAGGTTTTTCTTTAAGTTATATTAGGGAAATAAAGTATTAAGTTAAATAGTATTATTAAAAAAGTATAATATTATATATAACCTTACTTAGTTATAGTAAAATTACTAAAATAATATAATATTATAAATTCTATAACTAATTAAATAAAATAGGTAATAATAAAAGCTTTTATATAACTAGCATTCTTTTAATCCTTATAATACTAATAACTAATAAAAAGTCTAATACTACATTTATAGTGTTTGTGCCTAGGCTGCTCTCCACGGCGTACGAGTCGTTGCCTAGATCTTATAAAGAAAATATACTTATTAAGTTTAGTATAAAATTTCTAGATTTCCTTTAAGTTATAGGTAAGTAAATAGTTCTCTATTAGCTCTTTTCTATACCTATATTATCTTAGTTATTTATTAGTATACTAGTTTTCCTATTTTCTCTTTTACTTCTTATATAATTATATATCTAGTTTATTATTTATAAGGGGTTTTTTTTTCTATATTATAATACTATTTACACTAAGTTAGCTATAGCCTATATTTTATTTACTATTTTACTAAGTATAATCCTTTTTTTAAACTTTTATTTTATCTTATTTAGGTAAAGGTCTAGGGGGGATATAAGTCTTAACCTCTAGCTAAGTAACTAGTATAGCCTTAAACACTCTAGCTATAGTCTAGAGGTAAGTTAATTAGTTTACTATAAAGCTTTTAATTATTTCTCTTAGGTTTTCTCCTTTCTTAGTTAGAGTATAATAAGCACTTACTTTATAGGTAAAAATAGGCTAGATTACCTATATATATATAAGCTAGGTATTTCTAAAGCTAATGCCCTATACTAATATTACTAATATAAAGAGAGTAAGCTATTACTAGGCTAGCTTTCCCTTAAGAATATTCTTATAAGTGCTTTAGTTAAGTTTCCTATTTACTTATACTCTAAGGAATTAGTATACTTTTATTAGCACTATCTCTTTTATACTAAGCTAGACCCTTACTTATAAAGGCCTATAAGCCTTACTTGTTATGGACTGGCCCCTAGGCGACTGCGATAGGGCGTCAATATAGTATTAAGAGACTTAAGGAGGAAAAGGGAAAGGAGAAGAGGCTATCCCTAGTAGCGCCTCTTATACCCCCTTAGCTTCTTATGTAAGCTCCTCCTTACCTGTTCCTGCTTGCCCCTACCCTTCCTACTATCCGCAAAATGCTTGGGCAAAGCCTAAGCCCTTACATTACTAAAGTATATAAGTTTAGTTTTTACTAGGTTAAACTTTATACTTACTTTCTTTACTTAGTTCTTATAAATCTTTTATATAGCCTTAAGTTTTCTCTAGGTTTATACTATATTTTTACTAAATACTATAATATTTATATTCCGACCTAGAATCGGCCCTATTCCTCCTCAGGAACGGGGATTGCACTCTCCATCACCTTGCTCTTACCCTTAGCTAACAGGCTAGCGGCTAGGAGCTAGTTTATCTCCGCCGCTTAGGCGTTAAGCTACTAGAGCTAAAAGATAACCTTATTATATTATTCCTCTGTAAACCTAGACCTAGCTAGGTCTAGGCTTACTATAGTAGTGCCCTATTTTTTCTTATTATAGTTTTTAGCATAGAGTTTCTTAACCTAAGCTATATAGTCCTCTAGGGCCTAGATAATTAAAGTTAGCTATAGAATAGAGCTACTACTAAGCTAGAGTAAAACCACTTATATTACTCCTAGTAACTATACTAGCCTAGGTCTTAACTAACTACTAATATTCCCCTTACTAGCTAGTGATATTTAGCTATAAGTAAATTAGCACTAGAGTAAGCTTAGAATAGGTATAGGAGTTAATATTACCTTAATATATCTATAATTATAGACCTAATAATTAAAATAGGCATTAGATATTACCCCTTTATATATAGATTAGCCTTACCCTTAGACTAGAAATAAACTAACTTACTAATAATATTATAGCACTAATAGCCCTTATATTTAATAAATTATATCTTATAGGATATACACTAGATCTCTTATAGCTTACCTAGCTACCCTAGGTTAAACCTAGAAATAGGGCAAAATAAAAGTAAAGGGGACTTACTTCTAGGCCTTTTACCTTTACCTAATCTAATTACTTCTAGATTAGGGACTTCCTTAGATACTTATCTAAGGTTATAAGTTCCTAGGTAAATTAAAGCTAGAATAGCACTAAAAATAAGGTACTTATAAAGCTTAGTAATATTATAGTGTGTTTTTCTATATAAAATATTAGTATTTAAACTAGCACTAGACTAAAGAAGCCTTAAATAGCTCCTAAAAAAGATAAGAAGGAAAAGAACCTATAGGAAATTTATTATAAGAAAAGAAAAAAGATTAAAACCTTAAGGGAGAAGGAGCCCTTTTTTATACTTAAGAGAGAGAGAGAGGGGGACTAACTATAATATTAGCTAGAAAATAAAGCATAAGATAAGTAAACACATAGATAGCACATAACTAATCTAGGAGCAAAATTACCTAGCTACTAGGCCTAAATTACCTACCCCTTACTATAATTAAATAAAACTATATGCTTAGACTTTATAAGATATTTAAACTAATACTAGGTTAGATTTAGCTAAAAAGTAAGGCACTAGAAGAGTTAGAAGTAAAGTAAATAAAAAGTAAATTATTATTATAAATCTAAATTTACTATACCCTAGGGTAAAGTAAGAGATATAAAGCTAGGTTAAAGTAAGACTAAACTAGCACTAAAGGGAGCTAGTTAGGACTATTACTATACTTTTTCCTTTCTTTTTTATTTTCTTTAGGATAAGGCTAGTATAAGCTAGTACTAAATACCTATAATTAATCATACCTAATGTGGCATAGACCTAGAAGAGGGTTAGCGCTAGCTTGTTTATAAACGTAAGGGGGTTTTTCTTCCTAGTAAAGGGTTTTCCCTCTTAACTAAGCGGATAGAGTACTAGGAACAGCTACATAGTTAGCTAGCTAGCGTAAAGAATATATATATATAATATTTATATTATTAGTAAATTTAATAGTTACTATACCTAGGATAGCTTAAAGGTATATATAAAGTTTTACTAAGTAAATAAGAAAGAGAATTAGTAAGAGAGATAATTCTTATAAAGTGCTAGCTTTAATCCTAAAGAGTCTAGAGAGTTTGCTATTAAAGCTAAGCTAGCTTATTCTATTCGCTAGGAAGCTTTATATTATAGCTATTAGCTAGCGTAGGATTCTTATTTAGATTAGCAAGGCAATTAGGTATAGGTGGCTGACTCTGTTAAAGGCAGATGAAATATCCATCTAGGCTAGCGAAATAAGGTTTATATAAAATACTAGGTAAATACCTCTTAGGATATCTAGCTATACTATAAGTAATATTAGGACTTCTATAACTATATACTTTACTACTACCTAATTAAGTTTCTATAAAAGATAATTAGTTTTAATATTTTTAAGTAAAAGCTATACCTTATCTCTAACCTAAAACTATTTTACTAGCTAATATAAAGTAAATATAATATCTTACTACCTTTATTATATATAGGCTATTATAGCTTATACTAGATAAGTACTCTCCTAAAGGTGCTTAAGAAACTATATTACTTACCCCTTTAGTATTATTATAAAAGTAAACTTATTTAGTAATAACTAGACTAGCTTTAGATTATACCTATATAGTAGCTTATTTAAGCTAACTTCTATTATAGAAAATAGCCTATTATTAATTATAAGCTAGTAAGTAACTAAATATTCTAGCTAGTTAAACTATAAAAAAGAGACTATAATATATAGTATTACTTATATCTCTTAGTTTACTTACTTTATACTATTATTAGTTTATAGGTAATATAATATAAAAAGTAACTAATTAATCCTAACTAGGGAGTATAATATTATCTAAAATTTTCCTAACTAATTTAAATTATAATCTATAATAATTAATTAAGAAAACCCTCTAAACTACTACTAAACTATTTTAAATCTCTTTATATATTTCTTAGCTTTTATAAAAGTTATAGCCTTAAGCTAAATAAATTTAAAGAGTTAATTTATAATAACTATTAGATATTATAGCTTTTCTAAGAATAGTATTAGTAAGTTTATTATAAAATTAATAAAAATCTATAACTAAAACTAGTTAAAAATAAGTAAAGGCTTTAGTAAGCCCTAGTATTATTAATAGCTTTTATAATTACTATAACCTTTTCTAACTTTTCCGCACCGACCCCAAGGTCCGGAATCGCCTCTAAAATACAAATCACATTAATATTCAAAATCCTTACCTTTATTTCTCCCCCCCTATAATATTATACCACAATAAAGCTAGTAATAGGAGTGCGAATAAGATACTAATAGTAATTAATATAGGCTTAGGGGGGCTAGCTTAGAGTAACTACTACCTAAATATAGGAATAGGATAGTTTAATATCTAAAGGAGCGAAAATAACCTAATAATAGACTAGAACTAATTTATATACCCTAAAGACATAAAATATTATAATAAGATTACTAGCCTTATCCTAAGTAATAAAGTTACCTAAGTATAGTATATTATACTTACTATAGCTAACTAGGTAGTAAACCATGCCTAAGCTAAAATAAGAACTATAAACACTAATAATAGTAATATTTATATTACTAAAGAAGCATTAAAAATAGCCCTTAAGGAGGCTATTAGGGAGGAAGCTAAAGATAATAACTCCTTAACCTAGGCTAGTATTATAGCTAGGCCTACCCTAAAATAACTAAATACTAACCCCCTCTCTCTCTAAGTCCTTAGAAGATAATATAGAGAAGTACTTATAAAAGGAAACACTATATAAGAATTACTTTAGTCTAAGGGCGCGGAAGATATAGTTATAGCTATAAATAAAGCTATTAGGTAAGCCTTAGTAATAATAGCTAGAAGACTCCCTAGTAAGAATATAATTATTACCTTTAAAGAAAATATAGTATAGTATAAAGAAAACTAAAAATAGATTACTAAAGTATTTAGCCTAGAGGTAGCTATTTACTACTATATACTTAGTGTTATTATTAAGGGTTTCCTAATAAAGTATATATCTATTAAGAACCTAGTAATAGAAATTAGAAAAGTAAATAAAGTAAATATAATTAAGGTAACTATAAGATACCCCTAGGGTAAGAATACCTAGTAAACTACTATAATTCTTAGACTAGCTAAAGTTAAAGATACTAATAAGATATACTAAGATAAAATAGTCTTTAAAGCAAAGCTATTCTAAACTAAACTATATAATAAAACCTTATAACCTAGATAGTATTATAACTACTTTTAAATAGGATATATTACTAAGTTTTATAAGGTAATACTAAGGTATAGTAAGTGTAAAGCTAGCTAGTATAAAGATAGTAAGGCATTATACCTAATAATAAATAGATAACTTAAGGAAAACTATATCCTATGCTTTAGACTATACCTAGCCTAGTCTAGAGACTACCTAGTACTAAAAGAGAAGTAAAATATAGTAAAGGCTAGTTACCTAGAATAACTATCTTGCTTTACCTCTAGCTTCCCTAGTAAGAACCTAGCTCTAGCCTAAGAGAGAGCTAGTATAGCTATAGAACCTATAGTAATAATAGGAAGAAAGAGAGGTTAACCTATAAATATAGAGTAAAGCGCTAAATAGCTAAGAGCTAGGAGCATTAGGTACTATATAGAATAACTTAAGGCTAGAATAAAACTAGCATAGGATAGCTAAGACTTACTATTACCCCCCTAATTAATATAGTAATATTATAAGTTCTCTTCTAGAATATAAATAAGAAGGATAGCCTAATATATATTATACTTTATTACTAAACTAATATAGATATAATAGTAATCTAAGAGTAAGAACATATAAAATATCCATAGCCCCTTATACTAGGCCTTACCTAGTTTTAACTCACACACTATAATAGGTATAATGCTATATATATTAATAAGAAATATAATATAAGGTTATAGTTAGCCTAGGGAGGGCCTAACTAGTTACTAGTGGAAATTCATAGGATTAATATTTATTCCCTTTATTTAGAAGGTTATAGTAATAACTAGAACACCCCTATATAAGATATTAATATAAAGATACTATATAACTAAAGCGTATTTATAGGAGATTTTAACTAAAAGTATCCCCTCTAGGATAAGCTAGATAAAACTACTAATAGAGTAAATAAGCTACTAAAACTTATAAGCTAGTAAAGGCTTAGACTAGTAATGCCCTAAGGGGAACTAACTAAATAATATAAGGATAATAGGGATAGTACTATAGACTTAGTGTAAGTAACCCTAGATATCTAAGTTTACTATAAAGAAGTAAAAGACCTTACTAGATCTAACTATATCCTATAGCTAATTAGCATTTTCACTAGCCTATAAGATAATATCCTATAGGCCCTTAGACATACGTAAAATATAATAGATAAATTATACGTAAAGGTAAAGATAGTAGTATACTTTTAACCTAAAAACGCCTTAGATCTATAAGATAAAGAAGGGATAAATGCGTATACTACCTAGCTTATTATAAACCTTTAATAAATAGTAAATAAGGTAGCCTTATAGAAGCCCTAGGGGCTCCCTAGCCTAGAGGTATAGTGGTTAAGAATAGCTAAAGAGGTAGTTACTAGAGCTAGATAAGCAAAGAGATAATAGAGATAATAAAGAATAAAAGTAAACTAGTAAGCTTATACTAAGGTAAATAAGGACTAAGAATAAGTTATTAAAACTAAGAGAAAAAACATATAAAGAGATACCTTATAAAAGGCTAATATATAAAGAAAGAATAAGGGAGTGTAAAGACTAGAGAGATAGGCCTAGCTTTAAAGCTAGGCCCCCCTAGAACTACCTAGGTTACTAGAGCTAGAAAGGACTAAAAATAACCTAAACCTAGCTACTATATATAAGGATAAAGTAAGTATACTAGCACTAAGGTTCTTCCCTAAGCCTATAGTAAACCTTTCCTAAATCCTAGACCTTACCTTCCTAGAGCTAGATAATATACTATTCCTAGATAATAACTAGTTTAGATTAGAAGAGATATTAGATATTATATTAGATATAACTAGCTAGAAAGCACTAGGTAATAATAAGCTCCTAGTAAGCCTTATTAAGGCCTATAATAAGCTAGTAAAAGAAGCTATAGTCTAGCTCCTAAATACTATCCTTAAAGTAAGGTATTTCCTAGCCTAATTCTAGATTACTAGAGTAGTAGTAATTAGGAAACTAGGTAAGATAATAAAAGAGATAAAGAAGGCTAATGCTTAGAGGCTTATCTCCTTACTAAATATTATAGGAAAAATTATAGAAGTAGTAATTATAAAGTAACTTATAGCCTTTACTAAGGTAAAAGGACTTCTTCTAAAGCTATAGATAGGGAATAGGATAAATAGGTTAATAAAGACTATAATTAAGGTCTTAGTAAAGTGTATAAGAGAGGCCTAGAGTAAGGGTAAAATTACCTTACTTACCTAGATAAATATCTTATTTACTTTTAATAGAGTTAGCTATTTATACCTAATTTACTTACTAATCCTAATAGGAATCCCTTACTAGCTAATAGCTATAATATAAAGCTTTCTAGTAAATAGAATAAGCTAGCTTAGCTTTAATAAAGAACTCTCTAGACTTTTTAAGATTAAGGCTAGTACTTTATAAGAATCTTCCCTTTTACTAATTCTCTTTCTTTTTTACTTTATAAAACTTTATATATACCTTTAGGCTATCCTAGGTATAGTAGTAATTAGATTTACTAATAATATAAATATTATAGTATTTAGTAAAAATATAGTATAAACCTAGAGAAAACTTAAGGCTACTTAGAAAATTTATAAGAAATAAGTAAAGGAAGTAAAAGTAAAGTTTAACCTAGTAAAAACTAAACTTATATACTTTAGTAAGGCTTATAGGCCCCTATAGGCTAGGGTCTAGCTTAGTATAAAGGAAATAGTGCTAATAAAGGTATACTAATTCCTTAGGGTATAGGTAAATAAGAAACTTAACTAAAGTGCCTATAAGAATATCCTTAAGGGAAAACTAGCCTAGTAGTAGCTTACACTCTTTATATTAGTAGTATTAGCATAGGGTATTAGCTTTAGAGATACCTAGCTTATATATATATAGGTAGTCTAGCCTATTCTTACCTATAGGGTAAGTGCTTACTATACCTTAACTAAGAAAGGAGAAAAACTATAAGGAATAGTTAGAAGTTTTATAGTAAACTAATTAACCTATCTCTAGACTATAGCTAGAGTATTTAAGGCTATACTAATTACTTAGCTAGAAGTTAAAACTTATATTCTCTCCTTAGACCTTTACTTAAATAAGATAAAGCAAAAGTTTAAGAAAAGGATTATACTTAGTAAAATAATAAATAAGATATAGGCTATAGCTAACTTAGTATAAATAGTACTATAATATAGAAGAAGACCCTTACTTACTAATAATAAACTAGATATATAACTATATAAGAAGTAAAAGAAAAGATAGGAAAACTAGTATTTTAATAAGTAATAGAGATAATATAGGTATAGGAGAGAACTAATAAAGGACTACTTACTTACTTATAACCTAAAGGAAATCTAGAAATTCTATACTAGGCTTAATAAGTATATCTCCTTTATAATAATATAATTATATATAGGAAAGATTAGCCTTAATAAGTTTCTTTTCTAAAGGTATATTCCTAGGGTAGCTTTACCCTTATATAGCTATAGTTATATAGTTAAAGACTAGTACTATATAATTATTAACTATACTAATTATAACTATAGATACCCCTAAATAAGATAGCCTAAAGATATATAGGAGGTAAGCCTAGCCCTAGATAATCCCCTAAAGGTAAGATATATTATAAAGTAATTCCTTAGTATAAGAAGACTCTAATACTATATATTAGTATAAGACCTAGCCTTTAGTTAATATAAACTAGGGGAGGATCTAGGCTACCCTAGAGGTAACTAAACTAACTAATAAATAAATACTATAAATAACTAAAGAGAGGCACTAGGTAAAATAGTGTAGCTATAAAGGTAAGCTAGATATAAGGTAAAATTACACTATAATAGGAAGACTATAGGTTTAGAATAGTTATTAGATTAATTTTAAGTTAAAAAGCTATAGGTATTATTTTACACTAGCTTACTACTACCCCTTTACTAACCTAGAATTAGCCTTATTTCTCCTTAGAAATAGGGATTATATTCTCTATTACCTTACTCTTACCCTTAGCTAATAGGCTAGTAGCTAGGAGCTAGTTTATCTTTACTACTTAGGCATTAAGCTACTAAAGCTAAAAGATAACCTTATTATATTATTTCTCTATAGACCTAGACCTAGCTAAGTCTAGGCTTACTATAGTAATGCCTTATTTCTTCTTAGCGTAATTTTTAGTATAGAGTTTCTTAACCTAAGCTATATAGTTCTCTAGGGCTTAGATAATTAAAGTTAGCTATAGAATAAAGCTATTACTAAGCTAGAGTAAAACCACTTATATTACTTCTAGTAACTATACTAGCCTAGGTCTTAACTAACCACTAATATTCCCCTTACTAGCTAGTAATATTTAGCTATAAGTAAATTAGCACTAGAGTAAGCTTAGAATAGGCATAGGAGTTAATATTACCTTAATATATTTATAATTATAAACCTAATAATTAAAATAGGTATTAGATATTACCCCTTTATATATAAATTAGCCTTACCCCTAGACTAAAAATAAACTAACTTACTAATAATATTATAGTACTAATAGCCCTTATATTTAATAGATTATATCTTATAGGATATACACTAGATCTCTTATAGCTTACTTAGCTACCCTAGGTTAGACCTAGAAATAGAGTAAAATAAAGGTAAAGGGGACTTACTTCTAGGCCTTTTACCTTTACTTAATCTAATTACTTCTAGATTAAGGACTTCCTTAAATACTTATCTAAGGTTATAAGTTCCTAGGTAAATTAAAGCTAAAATAGCACTAAAAATAAGGTACTTATAGAGCTTAGTAATATTATAATATGTTTTTCTATGTAAAATATTAGTATTTAAACTAGTACTAGACTAGAGAAGCCTTAAATAGCTTCTAAAAGGAATAGAAAGAAAAAGAACTTATAGGAAATTTATTATAAGAAAAGAAAAAAGGTTAGAACCTTAAGGGAGAAAAAGCTCTTTTTTATACTTAAGAGAGAGAGAGAGAGGGACTAACTATAATATTAGCTAGAAAATAAAGTATAAGATAAGTAAATATATAAATAGCATATAACTAATCTAGGAGTAAAACCACCTAGCTACTAGGCCTAAATTACTTACCCCTTACTATAATTAAATAAAACTATATACTTAGACTTTATAAGATATCTAGACTAATACTAGGTTAGATTTAGCTAAAAAGTAAGGCACTAGAAGAGTTAGAAGTAAAGTAAATAAAAAGTAAATTATTATTATAAATCTAAATTTACTATACCCTAGGGTAAAGTAAGAGATATAAAGCTAGGTTAGAGTAAGACTAGACTAGCACTAAAGGGAGCTAGTTAGGACTATTACTATACTTTTTTCTTTCTTTTTTATTTTCTTTAGGATAAGGCTAGCATAAGCTAGCACTAAATACCTATAATTAATCACACCTAATATAGCGTAGACCTAGAAGAGGGTTAGCGCTAGCCTGTTTATAGATATAAGGGGGTTTTTCTTCCTAGTAAAGGGTTTTCTCTCTTAACTAAGCGAATGGAGTACTAGGAACAGCTACATAGTTAGCTAGCTAGCGTAAAGAATATATATTTATAATTACTATAGTAATAATAGTTATAAATAAACCTAGTAATATCTTATAATATTCTATTTTAGTAAAACTACTATTATAAGATTTAAAATATAGTATTATAGCCTAGGTACCTTATTACTAGTAAATTATAGTATTACTATCTTAGGGTTATTATAAGAGGCTTTTATACTAGGACTTAGGTATAGCCCCTAAACTAAAGCACCTTATAGGCACTTATAAAATAATTTACTACTTACTCTCTTATTAATACCTTAATAGAAAACCTCTAGGCCCTTTCTTAAATAGCCTTTAATTAAATACTATATATAAGGTTAAAGATAATAGCCTAGTCTTATAAGGTCTAAAGGTATTTAGTAGTAAAGAGAACCTTACTAGCTAGTAGTAGTACTATACTATTATTATCTTATTACTTATCTAGTAATAGTAAGAGTTATATAATAGTAATAGGTTATAGAATATATCCTATTCTAAAGGTAGCCTTTTCCTAGTCTTACTCCCTTTAAGAAAGAGTATTTAGCTATTATACTTATATACTAGGTTTATACTAAAGGTAAAAATTAAATAGTATAAGTATATTTACCTATTAAGCTTATTACTCTAATATTAACTAAGGGGTTATAAAGTACTCTAGGTTCTTATAGTTTATATAGATTATAAATAAATAGGAAATGCCTTATAGCTTAGCTAACTATACCTTAAGGTATAAGATAATAGCTAATAGTTTTTTATTATAAATTATATAGTTCTTTTATAAGAATATAAGGCTAGTAAAATAGTAAGTAACTAGGTATATAATACTATCCTAGCCTTACTAGGAAAGGTATTCTCTAATAGCTATTCCTAAATAATTAGCTTTTATTACTATAGGAAAATCTAGATTTTATTATACTAGGACTAGGTATATAATAAAGGTATTCTTTAGCTTATTAAAGGTATTATTCTCTTTAAGTCCTTATTAAAAAGGGGTATTTCTCTTAGTTAATTATATTAGTAATATTACTAGCTTTAAAAAGTTATTAATAAAGTTATAGTAAAAATTAGTAAACCTTAAGAAGCTATAAACCCCCTAAAGTTTTATAAGGGCTACTTACTCCTTTATAGCTATAACCTTTACTAAGTCTAAATAAATAAAATAACTTACTATAATAATATATTCTAGGTATTAGACCTCTTTTACTATAAATATAAACTTATTAAAATCTAAGTATAAACCTATAGCCCTTAAGTAGCCTAATATTAGCTAGACCTTAGCTATATAGTCTTTCCTTAATTCCCCTAAGTAAACTAAGATATTATCTAAGTATACTATAATAAAATCCCTTAATATATTCTCTAAGGATTTATTAATATAATATTAGAATATTACTAGTGCACTAGCTAGGCTAAAGGGGTAAACTAGCTACTTAAATAGCCTAAACCTAGTTTAAAATACTATAAGGTACTCCTAGCCCTTAGTAATCTATAGCTTATAAAATACTATATAAATATTTACCTTTATAAACTAGTATACCTAGGATAAGGAGTAAAGTGTTTCTTTAATTAATAGAAAAAGGTAATAATTTTATACTATTATCTTATTAAAAGTATAGTAGTTTATATAAAAACACTAACTTTTATTAGGTTTTTTAATAAGAAAGACTAGGGCTATAGCTAATAAAAAGCTAGTATAAATCTAACCCTTATTTATTAAATTTATAATCTAGTGCCTAACCTCTAGAAGCTAGTCCCTTAGTATATTATATAGTAATCCCTATAGGAGTATTAGTTTAAACTTATCTTAGTTCTAGTATAAGTATATATAGTAATTAAGAGACCTCTAATAAGGAGGTAAGCTATTAGCTTTAGCCTTATTAAAAAAGTCTATAAAGTTAGCTAATTCCCTAGGTAATATTAATATATCTAGATTATTAGGCTTTATCTTAGGCGCTATAATCTATAGTATTATTATTATTTTCCTAAGGCTTATAGTAATAAACTTTATAAAAGTGTTTTTCTTATAGTATACCTAGCACGCTTCTATAGCATATAAGGAACTAATAATCCCTTATACTAGTGTCTTTACCTTATGCTTAAAGGCCTTAGAGATATATAAGCCCTTTACTACTCTAATTGTAAGGGCTTAGGCTTTGCCTAAGCATTGTCTATATGGCAGTTAAAGAGGGGATTAGTAAAAGCAGTTAGAGTAAGGAAAAGGAGGCTTATATAAGTAGCCTAGAGGGTATAAGGGGCATTACTAGGGATAGCCTCTTACCTTTTCTCCTTTTTCCTTAAGTCTCTTTATACTATATTAATACCTTATTATAGTTACCTAAGGGCTAGTTTATAATAATTAAGAGACTTTCTTTAGTCCTTTATAATAACTACTAAAAGATATAATAGAAATACTAATAAATATATTAATAGATATAATAAGTATACTTTAACTATAGGACTAACCTAGCTAGGGGATAATAACCCCCTTATCTAATACTATAGTATTACTAGTAACTTAATAAGCTTAATTTAAGATACTTTAACTTATACTTAATAAGTAAATAGTAAAGCTTATATACTTTTAATAATAAGTAACTATAAATACTATAGGACCTTTAACCTAATTACTTATTATAGCTTAACCTAGTGCCTTAATAGTTAACCTTACTTTACCTTTTACCTTTAACTTAATTTTAACTATACTTAAGGTAAAATAAAAACCTATTTTAATAAGTAACTTATTTAATAGTAATAAGGCTTTATTTACTATATAAAGGTTTCTAATAGAATATAAGTTATAAGTAAATAAGGACTTTATTAAAACTAATAAAAATAAGTAAATATTTATTTACTAGAACTTATTCTCTAAAGTCTAGTCCTAGGTAATTACTTTCTTTAAATAAGGTAATACTTATAACTTTAATCTTATTAAATTCCTAGAATATCTTAGGTTTATATTCTTTAATTTATATAAATAGAAAATAGCTTTTATAAAGCTTAACTAAATAAAATAAGGCTTAAGAGAGCTATTTTTTATATTCTTTATTTACTTTATAAAGAAGCTTTTATTAGTAAAAGGGAAATATTAAAGGGATAATATAAAGCTAGTAAAGCTTTAATAAGTGCTTAATAAGTATTTAAAAGAGATTAATATAAGCTAAGGTATTAGCTAGAGTATATAGTATATAGCTATTATATAGTATTATAAGATTATAGTTAATATTAAGGCTTTTACTATAGAGAATAAGTACTAGTCTTAGTATAAACTATAGTAAGCTAAGCCTATACCTTAGACTAACTATAAGGGTAATATACTAATAACTAAGGTATATATAGCTAGGACTTAACTAAGGAAATAAAATAAGCCAGCTAAGAAAAAGAAAAGTCTAAAGCTTACTATAAATATATAATAGGCTAAATAAGTATTAGAAGTAAAGTTAGCTAAATACTATTAAAAGGGATATTACTTATAATATAAATCTAAGGGTTACTATATTTAAAAGTACACTTTCCTTTTACCCTATTATCTATAAGTTAGTATTAACTTATATAAAGTAAATAAGAAAAGCATAAATAAGAAAGTAAATATTTCCCTTATAGAAAATAAGTAGCCCCTAAGTAAAGTCTTATATAAGGGTAAATAAGCTAATTACTTACTATAATATAAAATAACTATTTAGGCTATATAGAGTTAAGGTAAGATATAGTATAATATATAAACTAACTACTATTTTTAATTCCTATACTCTTTAATATATATTATTATATTAATATTTAGATTAACTATAGTTATAATTAGGAACCTTTGCATACTTTTCCGCACTGACCCTAAGGTACGGAATCGCCTCTAAAATACAAATCACATTAATATTTAAAATCCTTACCTTCGTTTCTCCCCCCCTATAATATCACACTATAATAAAGCTAGTAATAGGAGTGTAAATAAGATACTAATAGTAATTAACATAGGCTTAGGGGGGCTAGCTTAGAGTAGCTACTACCTAAATATAGGAATAGGATAGTTTAATATTTTGTCAGGCGAAAACAACCACCCGAAAACGACGGATTTGACGGTCTCAATGACGAAGCTAATAATAACGATGAAAACGATGAGATTAATAATGCTAATGATACTAACGAATTCAATGATATTAATAACGGAACCTAGATAACGGGATCTAGGCCTGCGATATTTTTAATCCATCGCGAGGATCTAAGCCAAAAAAGAGGGTAATCTATTAATATCAAAGTCCTTGTATTATGATAGCGAAGGTTTGCGATCCACGCCTAGGATCTAAGCTAGGGGGTAAGGTCTCTTTCTAATATTAGGTTATCTTATTAATTAAACAATCTAAGCCAAAGGTAACAAAGGGAGAGTTAATTTTCTATAAAAGGGGAGGGAATCTAAGGATTTTATCTAGCTAGATAGTCACATAACTAGGGATCCGATTGATCTGGCGATGGCGATAGATCCGACAATGCCGAGGTCTAGAGGCCTGTGGTCTTGTGAGAGAGGTCTCGAGAGGTCTCAATCCTAGCCACACAATATCTAAAGGAGTAAGGATAACCTAATAGCAAACTAGAACTAATTTATATATCCTAAAGATATAAAATATTATAATAAGATTACTAGCCTTATCCTAAGTAATAAAGTTACTTAAGTATAGCGCATTACACTAGCTATAGCCCACTAGGTAGTGGACTGTGCCTAAGCTAAAGTAAGAACTATAAATACTAATAATAGCAATATTTATACTACTAAAGAAGCATTAAAAACAGCCCTTAAAGAGATTATTAAGGAGAAAGCTAAAGATAATAACTCCTTAACTTAGGTAAGTATTATAGCTAGGCTTATACTAAAATAACTAAATACTAACTCTCTCTCTCTTTAAATCCCTAGAAGATAATATAAAGAAGTACTTATAAGAGAAAACACTATAGAAGAATTACTCTAGTCTAGGAGTATAGAAGATATAGTTATAGCTATAAATAAAGCTATTAGGTAAGCCTTAGTAGTAGTAGCTAAAAGACTCCTTAGTAAGAATATAATTATTACCTTTAAAGGGAATATAATATAGTATAAGGAAAACTAGAAATAAATTACTAAAGTGTTTAGCCTAGAGGTAACTATTTACTACTATATACTTAGTGTTATTATTAAGGGGTTCTTAATAAAGTATATATCTATTAAGAACCTAGTAATAAAAATTAGAAAAGTAAATAAAGTAAATATAATTAAAGTAACTATAAGACACCCCTAAGGTAAAGGCACCTAGTAAACTACCTTAATACTTAGACTAGCTAAAGTTAAAGATACTAATAAAATATACTAAGATAAAATAGTCTTTAAAGTAAAGCTATTCTAAACTAAACTATATAATAAAACCCTATAACCAGAGCATTGCAATACAATACAATACAATACATGTATTATTTGTATTGTTTTGTATTTTTTTTTCTTTTTTTTAGTTTTAAGTTAGATTCCTTTATTATAAGGTATATATAGTTTATTTAATACCTTTTAATAGCTTATAATACTCTATAATAGCTTATAATAGCTTATAATAGCTTATAATAGCTTATAATAGCTTATAATAGCTTATAATAGCTTATAATAGCTTATAATAGCTTATAATACATTATAAATTATGATACATTATAATAGGTTCTAATAGCTTATATATATATTACTTATATTGCTTATATAACTCAAAATATTATTAGTGTTAAAGTTTAATTAAAATTAAATAGTAAATAAATAACTTATATATAAATATAAGTAAGTATAAGGAAATTACTATAAGAAAAGCTATACTTTTTAATTACTTAGTATTTTAAGGTTTTTAAAAATATTAATAAAATAAAATACTTTTCTTTTTTATGTTTTTTTAAAATAATAATAATAATAATAGTAATAATAATAGTAATAATAATAATAATAGTAATAATAATAGTAAAAATAATAGTAAAAATACTGTAAAACATAGGAAAACATTTGTAAATATAAAAAAATTTATTAAGGGAAAACTAGACTAAACTAGGAAAAAACCCTTATAATAACCTACTTAAAGGTCTGAATTAGAATAAATATCATCTTCAGAGGAAGATTTAATATTAGGTAAATCATTAGATTTACCTAAGTTAGAATCTTCCTTTGAAGAAGATATAGACTCTTTAGAATCAAAGCTATAATACTTATAAAGCTCTGAGTATTGCTTAGTAATAATATTTCCTTCCTTTTCCTAATTCTTTAATAAGATTAATTCCTTTAAAGTAGAATTCTTTAAAGAAGTTTGTCTCTTTATAAGAATATTACCTCTAGTATTAAAAGTGCTTTCTATAGCACTAGAGGTAGTAGGAATAGCTAGGTATTTCCTAGCAATAATACTTAAAATAGGGAAAGATTTAGTATTATCTTCCCACTATTTAAAGATATCCTCCTATAATAATATTAATATATTCATAAGATTATTAATATAAGAAAGGGATTTACTTACCTTATCTTCTTAAATATCTAGCTTAGTATAAGTAAAAATCTCATTTTTTCTATTCTTTTGAATAGACTTTTCCCTCTTATTAGGAAATAAACCTTTATAAAGGTTAGTTTTAGGCTTAGGCCTAGGATTTTCAAAAGTCCTAGGTTAACTAGGCCCTGCAAGATTAACTATAAATTGGGTATTTGCGTGTTAATCTTGCTTGCTAATATTGATATTAGCTTGGTTCTCTTTATAAAGAGGTAAAATCCTAATAACATTATATATTAGTATATTAAAACTATAATTAAGAAAGGATTATTATATAATACTTACGAATTATAATCCTTTTTAAGGTTTTTTATTAACCTTTCTAAGGTTTAATCTTCTAGCTTTAGCTTCTCCTTTATAGTAAGAAGGTTAAGCTAAGGGTCTAATAATATAGCATATAGATAAGGCTAATATAAGAAGTAATTATTTCCTATATCTTTAGGAAAATAATTAGCTAGCTTATTTAAGCTAATATCTATAAATACTATAAAGGCCTTGCCTTAAGGGCTATAAGCTTCCTATTATAAGTTAATATATAAAGGATATAATATAAGAAAGTAATATATATACCTAGCGAAGATAAGCCTTTTGGTTCTCTTTTATATTATTAAGATATTTATATATCCTAATAATGAAAAGTGGGACTAAACCTAAAGTATTATACTTCTGGCTTTAAAGTATAATAGTAGGTTTATAAAAAACCTCTAATATGCTGCTTAGGGTAGCTAAATCTGCCCATTCTTAGGTAGTTAGTATAGCATCCTTAAGAGCTATAATATTAGACTCCCTATTAAGAAGAATAATAGCTTCTTTAAGCTCTAAAGAAGTATTAATTATCTTATAGGTTAAATTCTACCTAGTTTCATTAGCTAAAGATATAATTAGTATTATAAATAAGATATATATAATAAAGATAACTTACCTAAAGGAATTCTTGTAATATTGCAATTTTTAGCAATATAGCCTTCATTTTTTGCCTTATGTAAAGATTTTAACTAAGTCTTATATAATCCTTGGTTATTCTTGATAATAATAGCAACCCTTTTAACTTTACTAAGGATTCCTATGAAAATATTAGTAATAATACTAATAATAATGATAATAAATTACTTACCATTTGCTAAGGATTTGAATTCCTTATAATCTTGTCTCTCTTTAATAGAAGAGATATCTTCTGTAAAATAATGTAAAAACTCACTATTCTTAAAAGCTTCTAAATCCTCTTTAGAAGACGTTGATTTAATAAAATTCGTTATAATATCCTTTGTAACAATGTTTAAAACATGTGCTATACATCGGATATTATAAGGTTCTTCTATAATAGTACTTTTATAGTTCTTATTAATATAAGAAGACATAAAAGTATTATTATTAGACCTGTTATCTCTAGTAAAACTAGTATTATTTTATTAGTAAAAGGTTATATAATATAAAAGATAATAGCTAACATACCTTGAGATTATCTTTGGCTTAAGCTGATATTCTTGAATCATTTTATTAAAGGATTCATAAATATAAGCTCTAGTGTGAGAATTTGATAGATATTCAAATCCTATAATATAAGATAATTAGTATAATAATTATAACTTACCTTATAACTTACCTTATAGTTATAATAGAATAATAGGATTTACTTACCTAAAAGCTTATATTTAAGTTTAAAGTTTAGGTCTAGCTAACTAGCTATAACACCTAAATAGGACTTAGAATTAATAGAAGTCTAGATATCTAACTGAATAGATATAGATCCTTAATTTTGAAGATTATATTGGATTTTCTGGATGATTTGCTGCTTAGAAATATTATATATAGTATGAATTCTATGTGCAATACTTCTATAACTTAGCAAAGAAGCTAAATTATTATTCCTAAGTTTAAGTTAGCTTATATATATATATATTATAGACTATAGTATAAGAAAAAATGCATTACTTACCTAGAATAATAATTTAGTAATTCTTTAAAGGAGTTACTATTAACAACAGCAAAAGCAATGTTATTTTCTAGTATAAATCTTATAACTAGATTAATTGCCTTTTCTAATGAAAATTCCTCTGAGGAAATTGTAGAATTTCGAGCCCTTTTAGTAGGAAAAAAGGATATTAAAGATAATTAGCCTAGCGATTGTGGCTGGATTTCTGGCACTATTATAATATTAGTAATAAGATATAGGATAGTTATTAGATAATATAACTTACTTATTATCTTACTAGGTTGTTTTTCTTCTAATTTAGAAGTAGCAATATCCTTATGCTTTAGCTTATAATAGGATATTCCATTAGAAGCTTAGAATCTCTTAGCCTTACTTTTAAAGGTAAAAGTATAATTAGGCTGTGAACAAAAACATATAATTACCCTTTCTTTATTTAAATTAATTTCAGATAACTAAAAATTAAATAAATTATAGGTAAATATATATGATTTTAAAGAGAATTCGTAACTAGCCTGATTTTCTAGGTCTTTTTCATGTAAACCTGGAAGATTACTAGGCTAGCTAGACCTAATAGGCTGAGAAGATTTATCAGAAGGATAAAAAGAGGAATCCATATTAAATAAGAGGTGTTTTTGCTGAATTTTGCTGAATTTTGCTGAATTTGTTTTTTTTCTTTTTTCCTTTTATTGTGTTTTTTTGTTGTTTATTTTGTATGATTTTCTGTGTTTTTTTTGGGGGTTTTTTGGGGGTTTTTTGTGAGGTTTTTTTGGGGTTTTTAGGGTTTTTGGGGGTTTTTGGGGGTTTTTTTGGGTTTTTTATAGCTAAAAGGAGATTTTAAAGAAACTTAAATCAGAAGAACAATAAGGGACAATAGTAAGAATAGTAGGTTAGCTTTTCCTATATGATTTGGATTTTTTACGATTTTTTACGATTTTTATAAGGGAAAAAGAAAAGAAAAGAAAAGAAAAGAAAAGAGAAAAAAAGAGAAGCAGGGTAATAGTATCACGTAAAAAATTTTGCCCCACTTAAATAACTAATTCAATTGATTTGCTATAAATTGCTTACATAACAAAGCGCCCCACTTTTCGGACCCACTTTTAGACTCACTTTTTTATTTATATTCTTTATTATAAGAGAATTATATCTTATATATAAATATATAGTAAATTATTTTTTTTTTATATTTAAAATACTATTTTCTTTTATTTAAAAAAAGCTAATTTTATTATATAAAATTATATAAAACTATATAAAATATATATATAACTAAGACTTTTATAAAGCTTTTTATTATATTTATATAAACTATTAAAAAGTCTAGTTATTAAATTAAAATAAGTATTTTTAATTAAGATAAGTATTAAGAAACTTTTTTATAGACTTTTTACTTATTCTTTTATTTAAAAAACCTATAAAGTTAAAAAAGTATATTATAAATCTAAAAAAAATTCTTTTAAACCTAGGAAAGTTTTATTTAAGATAAAATATTTTATTATATTTTTTAAAAAGTTTACTTATATTAGTATATTTTTCTTTAGATTTAATATCTTATTAATTAAGAATATTAAATAATTTCTTTAGGGTAATTATTATAATAAAAGCTAAAAAAGGTATAGAAATTAGTAGTAAATCTGTAAAAAATAATAGAATAGTGAAAAGACCTTTATAATATAGAAAACAAATTAAAGTATAAGCCTATATTCTAATATATAATATTTAGCTACCCTAAATATATAATAAGCTTACTTTACTAAATAAGCTAAAACTTTATAAAATTTTAAATAAATTTCTAAATTATTTATAAAAATAGGAATACTATATTTAAATTACCCTTAAAATCTAATATATTTAGGATATATATACTACCCTTAATATCATATAATACATTGTATTGTATTGTATTGTATTGTATTGTATTGTATTGTATTGTATTGTATTGTATTGTATTGTATTGTATTGTATTATATTGTATTTTTTTATATAATAAAAGTAATAGTAAATCCAAGAAAAAAGATATTAAGATAAAAGAACTTTTAAAAAGTATAAAAAAAATCATTCTATAAACTAAACTAAGAATTACTTTATTAAGGTATATAATATCTACAATAAGCTTACTTTTATAAATAAGCTAAAACTTTATAGATTTTTAAATAAATAACTAAATTATATATAAGAACAAGAATACTATAATTAAATTACTTAAAAAATCTACTATATAATGAATTTATATAATACTCCACTTTTTTTTTTCCCTAACAATACATTGTATTGTATGTATTGTATTATATTGTATTGTATTTTTAATACAATACAATACACAATACAATACATAGGGCAATACAATACAATACAATACATCGAAGGGCCAAAAAATACAATACAATACAATACAACAATGCTCTGCCTATAACTTAGATAGTGCTATAATTACTTTTAAATAAAATATATTACTAAGTTTTATAAGGTAGCACTAAGGTATAGTAAGTGTAGTGCTAGCTAGTATAAAGATAAAGAAGCATTATACCCTATAAGAAATAAATAACTTAAGGAAAATTATATTCTATACTTTAGACTATACTTAGCCTAGTTTAGAGACTACCTAGTATTAAAAGAGAAGTAAAATATAGTAAAGGTAAGATACCTAGAATAGCTATCCTACTTTACCTCTAGCTCCCTAAGTAAGAAGCTAGCCCTAGCCTAAGAGAGAGCTAGTATAGCTATAGAACCTATAGTAATAATAGGAAGAAAGAGAGGTTACCTAATAAATATAGAATAAAGCACTAAATAGCTAAGAGCTAGAAGCATTAGATATTATATAAAATAACTTAGAGCTAGAATAAAACTAGCATAGGATAGCTAAGACTTACTACTACCCCCCTAATTAATATAGTAATATTATAAGTTCTCTTCTAGAATATAAATAAGAAGGATAGCTTAATATTGTGTGGCTAGAATTGTGACCTCTCAAGACCTCTCTCACAAGACCACAGGCCTCTAGACCTCGGCATCATTGGATCTATCGGCATCGCCGGATCAATCGGATCCCTAGTCATGTGACTATCTAGCTAGATAAAATCCCTAGATTCCCTCCCCTTTCATAGAAAATTAACTCTCCCTTTGTGGCCTTTGGCTTAGATTGTTCAATAAATAAGATAACCTAGCATTGTGTTTAACCTGACAAGATGAATTTGACCTGATATTAAAAAGAGACCTCAGCAGCTTGGATCCTCGCGATGGATCGCAAATATCGCAGACCTAGATCCCGTTATCTAGGTTCCGGCTTTGATATCGTTGAATTCGTCAGTATCGTCAGTATTGTCAATATCGTCGTTTTTATTGCTATTACTATTATCGTCTTTTCCGTCGTTTTAGGGTGTTGTTTTTCCCATGACAAAACTAGTGGAGGAACGGGGAATAGTCCTGTTAGACCTTCTGCCGTTAAATTCGATAATCCCCTCCTAACATTGCCTCTCTTGTTATTTCCCCCTTTAGTTATCCCTTCGTACGATTATTATAATCATCAGCAGCTTCTTACCTCTTTTCCCTTTGATCCGGGTCGCTAGATCAAATCCCTTCAATCCGATCATTTGATCTAACATCGTCAAAATCGTCAGATCAGTTAGATTGATTGATCGGAACCGGCACGACCTTTTCCCTTCGATCCAGATTGATTAATTGGAACCGGCACGACCTTTTCCCCTTCGATCCGGGTTCAGCTAGATCGAATCCCTTCGTTCCGATCATTTGATCAAGGTCATCTGACTGATCTAACATCGTCAAAATCGTCAGATCAGTCAGATTGATTGATCGGAACTGGCATGACCTTTTCCCCTTTGATCCGGGTTTAGCTAGATTGAATCCCTTTATTCCGATCATTTGATCAAGGTCATCTGACTTGTCCGATATCATCAAAATCATCGGATTCGTCAAATCAAATGATCGCGACCGTTACGACCTTTTCCCTCTTGACCCGGGTTAGCTAGCTTTGACCTTCATTTCTAGCTTCGACCTTTTTTTTCCTGATTTTCGACCTTCCGACCTGCCTAGCTCGAACCGATTCAATACCCTAGTTTTGCTTAGCTATCCGTTAGGGAGGCAAGCAGCTAGACCTTCGACTTCGACCTTAATAAATCAGGTCTTTTATGATCAGACCTTTGACCTAACCTTCATTAGCTAGGTCTGTCGTTAAAGATTAATTGATCTGACCGTCTGACAAGGCCTCCGACCGTTGAAGACCTCTCTAACTGACGATTCCTCTGACTTTTAATAAGGAATCTGACTGTTAGAAGGTCTTCTAAAGAGGTCTCTGACCGCTGATAAGGCCCTCTGTCATGGATTGATTAGTTGATTAATCAGACCTACGGTTATTCTAGCTCTGACTATTAGGCTAGATTAATCACTAATAATCCCTCTGACTGTCTAACAAGACCTCTGACCGTTAAAGATCCCTCTGACTGATGATTTCTCTGACTTTTGAAGGGGAATCTAATGTACAGAAGGTCTTCTAAAGAGGCCTCTGCCGTTAACAAAAGCTTCCGTCATTAGACTAATTAATCCGACTGTCTGACGAGGCCTCTGACCGTTAAAGACCCCTCTAACTGACGATTTCTCTGACTTTTGAAGGGGAATCTGATGTACAGAAGGTCTTCTAAAGAGGCCTCTGCCGTTAATAAAAGCTTCCACTATCAGACTAATTGATCTGACCGTCTGATAAGACCTCTGACCGTTGAAGACCTCTTTAACCGACGATTCCTCCGACTTTTAAAGAGGAATCTAACCAATAGAAGGTCTTCTAATGAGGTCTCTGACCGCTAACGAAAGCTTCTGTTATTAGTCTAATTGATCTGACCGTCTGACGAGGCCTCCGACCGTTGAAGACCTCTCTAACCGATGATTTCTCTGACTTTTGAAGGGGAATCTAATGTATAGAAGGTCTTCTAAAGAGGCCTCTGCTATTAATAAAAGCTTCTGTTATTAGTCTAATTAATCCAACTGTCTAACGAGGCCTCTGACCGTTAAAGACCTCTCTAACCGATGATTTCTCTAATGATTGAAGAGGAATCTGACCGATAGAAGGTCTTCTAACGAGGTCTTTGCCCGCTGACAAAAGCTTCTGTTATTAGACTAATTAATCCGACTGTCTAACGAGGCCTCCGACCGTTAAAGATCCCTCTGATTAACGATTCCTCTGACTTTTAAAGGGGAATTTAATATATAGAAGGTCTTCTAATAAGGTCTCTAACCGCTAACGAAAGCTTCTATTGTTAGACTAATTAATCCGACTGTCTGACGAGGCCTCTGACCGTTAAAGACCTCTCTAACCGATGATTTCTCTGACAATTGAAGAGGAATCTGACCGATAGAAGGTCTTCTAATGAGGTCTTTGCCCGCTAACGAAAGCTTCTGTTATTAGACTAATTGATCTGACCGTCTGACAAGGCCTCTGACCGTTGAAGATCCCTCTGATTGACGATTCCTCTGACTTTTGAAGGGGAATTTAATGTACAGAAGGTCTTCTAATAAGGTCTCCGACCGCTGACGAAAGCTTCTATCATTAGACTAATTAATCCGACTGTCTAACGAGGCCTCCGACCGTTAAAGACCTCTCTAACCGATGATTTCTCTGATGATTAAAGAGGAATCTAACTAATAGAAGGTCTTCTGATGAGGTCTTTGCCCGCTAACGAAAGCTTCTGTTGTCAGACTAATTAATCTGACCGTCTGACGAGGCCTCCGACCGTTGAAGATCCCTCTAATTGACGATTCCTCTGACTTTTGAAGGGGAATTTAATGTACAGAAGGTCTTCTAATAAGGTCTCCGACCGCTGACGAAAGCTTCTGTCATTAGACCAATTAATCCAACCGTCTGACAAGGCCTCTGACCATTGAAGACCTCTCTGACCGATGATTTCTCTGACGATTAAAGAGGAATCTAACCAATAGAAGGTCTTCTGACGAGGTCTTTGCCCGCTGACGAAAGCTTCTGTTATTAGACTAATTGATCCGACTGTCTGACGAGGCCTCTGACCGTTGAAGATCCCTCTGATTGACGATTTCTCTGACTTTTGAAGGGGAATTTAATGTACAGAAGGTCTTCTAACGAGGTCTCTGACCGCTAACGAAAGCTTCTGTCATTAGACCAATTAATCCAACTGTCTAACGAGGCCTCTGACCGTTAAAGACCTCTTTAACCGATGATTCCTTTAACTTTTAAAGAGGAATCTAACTAATAGAAGGTCTTCTAAAGAGGTCTCTGCTATTAACAAAAGCTTCCGTCGTTAGACTAATTAATCCGACCGTCTGACGAGACCTCTGACCGTTGAAGACCCCTCTGACTGACGATTCCTCTGATGATTAAAGAGGTCTCTGACTATTAGAAAGGTCTTCTGCTACGAATCAATTAATCAGACTGTTAACAAGACCTCTAACGACCCCTTTAATGGATGACCCTTTTGATTGATGGATTGATGGGTAGGGGGGCCTGAAAATCACGAATTTTTTTTTATCTTATAATTATACTACTTCTTCCCCTTTTGTTGTTTTTTTTTTTATTACTGTTTTCCCTTTCCTAGGGGCTAGAAAAGGGAAAATAGTTAGGGAGGTGTTGTGTGGCTAGAATTGTGACCTCTTAAGACCTCTCTCACAAGACCACAGGCCTCTAGACCTTGGCATTATTGGATCTATCGGCATCGCCGGATCAATCGGATCCCTAGTCATGTGACTATCTAGCTAGATAAAATCCCTAGATTCCCTCCCCTTTTATAGAAAATCAACTCTCCCTTTGTGGCCTTTGGCTTAGATTGTTCAATAAATAAGATAACCTAGCATTGTGTTTAACCTAATAAGATGAATTTGACCTGATATTGAAAAGAGACCTCAGCAGCTTGGATCCTCGCGATGGATCGCAAATATCGCAGACCTAGATCCCGTTATCTAGGTTCCGGCTTCGATATCGTTGAATTCGTCAGTATCGTTAGTATCGTCAATATCGTCGTTTTTATTGCTATTACTATCATCGTCTTTTCCGTCGTTTTGGGGTGTTGTTTTTCCCATGACAAAATATATATTACGCTCTATTACTAAACTAATATAAATATAATAGTAATTTAAGAGTAAGAATATATAAAATATCTATAGCCCTTTATACTAGGCCTGTGATGATCTAGGCTTTGCCTAGACCTAGCAATATAGGTGACATTTGTACAAGTCACCTAAGGTCATAGGTTCGAACCGGCTGCGTGCGCAAGCACTATAGGGCAGCCACAACGGGGTTCTTCCTAGGCTTACAGGGACAATAGAAGAGAGGGTCCCTGGGGGATGCGCGGTGTTGCTAGCTTATAAGGGGTTAATAGGAAGAAGATCACCTAGGGAAAGGGCCTATGTGATGATCTAGGCTTTGCCTAGACCTAGCAATATAGGTGTCAATTGTACAAGTAAATGATGACTTGTACAATGCGTATTCTTTTATTGCCTTCTATGGCGCAACGGAATTGGGGTTAAACTCACATAGTCGCGCAGGCACCCGCGATTAGCCCTTAGGGCTAGACTATGACATTTGTACAAGTCTCCTAAGGTCATAGGTTTAAACCGGCTACGTGCGCAAGCACTATAGGGCAGCCACAACGGGGTTCTTCCTAGGCTTACAGGGATAGAGAGGGTCCCTAGGGGATGCGCGGTATTGCTAGCTAAAGAGGGAGGTTACCTAGGGAAAGAGCCTATGTAATAATCTAGGCTTTGCCTAGACCTAGTAATATAGGTGTCAATTATACAAGTAAATAATAACTTGTATAATGCGTATTCTTTTGTTGCCTTCTATGGCGCAACGGAATTGGGGTTAAACTCACATGGTCGCGCAGGCACCCGCGATTAGCCCTTAGGGCTAGACCATGACAAGGCCTTACCTAGTTTTAACTTACACACTATAATAGGCATAACACTATATATATAAACAAGAAATATAATATAAAGTTATAGTTAGCTTAAGGAGGGACTAATTAGTTACTAGTAAAAATATAAGGGGTTAATATTTTGTTAGGCGAAAACAACCACCCGAAAACGACGGATTTAACGGTCTCGATAACGAAGCTGATAATAACGATGAAAACGATGAGATTGACGATGCTAACGATGCTAACGAATTCAATGATATCAATGATAGAACCTAGATAACGGTATCTAGGCCTGCGATATTTTCGATCTATCGCGAGGATCCAAGCCAAAAGAGGTCTCTTTTTAATGTCAGGTTAAATTTATCTTATTAGGTTAAATATAATGCTAGGTTATCTTATCTATTAAACAATCTAAGCTAAAGGTAACAAAGGGAGAGTTAATTTTCTATAAAAGGGGAGGGAATCTAGGGATTTTATCTAGCTAGATAGTCACATGACTAGGGATCCGATTAATCCGGCGATGCCAATAGATCTAACGATGCTAAGGTCTAGAGACTGAAGGTCTTGTGACAGAGGTCTCAAGAGAGGTCTTAAGAGGTCTCAATCCTAGCCACACAACACCTCCCTAACTGTTTTCCCTTTTCTAGCCCCTAGGAAAGGGAAAACAGTAACAAAAAAAACAACAACAAAAGGGGAAGAAGTAGTATAATCATAAGATAAAAAAAAAATTCGTGATTTTCAGGCCCCCCTATCCATCAATCTATTAATTAAAAGGGTTATCTATCAAAGGGGTTATTAACGGTCAGAGAGGTCGTCAGCGATCAGAGGGGTCGTCAGCGGTCAGTCAAAGGCATTATTAGATAGTCTAATCAATTAATCCGTAATAGAAGACCTTTCTAATAGTCAGATTCCTCTTTAATTGTTAGAGGAATCGTTAGCCAGAGGGATCTTTAACGGCCAGAGAGGTTATTAGCAGGCGAAGACCTCGTTAGAAGACCTTCTGTTAGTTAGATTCCTCTTTAATTATCAGAGGAATCGTTAGTTAGAAGGTTCTTTAACGGTCGGAGGTTTTATTGGCCAGTTAGAGGGATTATTAGTGATTAATCTAGCCTAACGGTCAGAGCTAGAATAACCATAGGTCTAATTAATTAACTAATTAATCCATAACAGAGGGTTTGTTAACGGCAGAGACCCCTTTAGAAGACCCTCTATATATTAAATTCCTCTTTAAAAGTCAGAGGAATTGTCAGTCATAGAGGTCTTTAACGGTCGGAGGTCTCGTCAGACAGTCAGATCAATTAATCTATAATAGCGGACCTTTTTAATTAGCAGAGGCCTCTTTAAAAGACCCTTTGTACATCAGATTCCTCGTTAAAGTTAGAGGAATTGTCAGTTAGAGAGGTCTTTAACAGTTAGAGGTCTTGTCTAACTGTTAGATTAATTAGTCTAATAACGGAAGCTTTCGTTAATAGCAGAGGCCTCGTTAGAAGACCTTCTATTAGTTAGATTTCTCTTTAAAAGTCAGAGGAATTGTTAGTTAGAGAGGTCTTCAATAGTTAGAGGTCTCGTTAGACGGTTAGATCAATTGATTTGTGTTGGAAGCTTTTGTCATTGGTTAGAGGCCTTGTTAGAAGACCTTCTATTAGTTAGATTCCTCTTCAAAAGTTAGAGGAATCGTCAGTCAGAGAGGTCTTCAACGGTCGGAGGCCTTGTCAGACGGTCAGATCAATTAATTTGTGTCGGAAGCTTTTATTATTGGTTAGAGGCCTCGTCAGAAGACCTTCTATTAGTCAGATTCCTCTTCAAAAGTCAGAGGAATCGTCAGTCAGAGAGGTCTTTAACGGTCAGAGGCCTCGTTAGATAGTTAGATTAATTGGTCTGATAACAGAAGCCCTTGTCATCAGTTAGAGACCTCTTTAGAAGACCTTCTAACAGTCAGATTCCTTGTTAATCGTCAGATTCCTCGTCAATTGTCAGAGAAATCGTCAGTTAGAGGGATCTTTAACGGTTAGAGGTCTTGTCAGCCGGTCAGAGGCCTCTTTAGAAGACCTTCTGTACATCAAATTCCCCTTCAAAGGCCAGAGGAATCGTTAGTCAGAGAGGTCTTCAACAGTTGGAGGCCTTGTCAGACGGTCAGAGGGATTATTAGTGATTAATCTAGCCTAATGGTCAGAGGTAGAATAACCGTAGGTCTGATTAATTAACTAATTAATCCATGACAGAGGGCCTTATCAGCGGTCAGAGACCTCTTTAGAAGACCTTCTATATATTAAATTCCCCTTTAAAGGTCAGAGAAATTGTTAGTTAAAGAGGTCTTTAATGGTCAGAGGCCTCGTCAGACAGTTAGATTAATTAGTCTGTGATAACAGACCTAGCTGACAAAGGTTAGGTTAAAGGTCTAATCATAAAAGACCCGATTTATTAAAGGTTAAATTCGAAGGTCTAGTTGCTTGCCTCCCTAACGGATAGCTAAGCAAAAACTAGGGTATTGAATCGGTTTGAGCTAGGCAGGTTGGAAGGTTAAAAATTAGGAAAAGAAGGTTAAAGCTAGAAAAGGTTGAAGCTAGAAAGGAAGGTCAAAAGGTCAGAAAAGGTCAAAAGGTTAGAAAGGAAGGGTTTAACCTAGCTAACCTAGGTTAAGAGGGAAAAGGTTATAACGGTCGCGATCATTTGATTTGACTAATCCGATGATTTTGATGATATTGGACAAGTTAGATGACCTTGATCAAATGATCGGAATGAAGGGATTTGATCTAGCTGCCTAGATTAAGGGGAAAAAGGTTGTAACGGTTCTAATCAATTGATCTAACTAATCCGACGATTTTGACGATATTAGATTAGTCAGATGACCTAGATTAATTGATCGGAACAAAGGGATTTAATCTAGCTAACCTAGATCAAAAGGAAAAGAGGTAAAACGCTACTAATGATTATAATAATTATACGAAGGGATAACCAAAGGGGGAAATAACAAGAGAGGTAATGTTAGGAGGGGATTATCATTGAATTTAACGGTAGAAGGTCTGATAGGACTATTCCCCGTTTCTCCACTATTTTTATCAGGCGAAAATAACCACCTAAAAACGACGGATTTAACGGTCTTAATAACGAAGCTAATAATAACGATGAAAACAATGAGATTGACAATGCTAACGATGCTAACGAATTCAATGATATTAATGACGGAACCTAGATAACGGGATCTAGGCCTGCGATATTTTCAATCCATCGCGAGAATCCAAGCTAAAAGAGGTCTCTTTTTAATGTCAGGTTAAATTTATCTTATTAGGTTAAACATAATACTAGGTTATCTTATCTATTGAATAATCTAAGCTAAAGGCAACAAAGGGAGAGTTAATTTTCTATAAAAGAGGAGGGAATCTAGGGATTTTATCTAGCTAGATAGTCACATGACTAGGGATCCGATTGATCCGGCGATGCCAATAGATCTGACGATGCCGAGGTCTAGAGACCGAAGGTCTTGTGACAGAGGTCTCGAGAGAGGTCTTAAGAGGTCTCAATCCTAGCCACACAATATCTATTCCCTTTACTTAGAAGGTTATAGTAATAACTAAAACACCCTTATATAAGATATTAATATAAAGATACTATATAACTAAAGCGTATTTATAAGAGACTTTAACTAAAAGCACTCTCTCTAGGATAGGCTAGATAGAATAACTAATAAAGTAAAAGAACTATTAAAACTTATAAGCTAGTAAAGGCTTAGACTAGTAATACCCTAGGGGGAACTTACTAGATAATATAAGGATAATAAAAATAGTACTATTAACCTAGTGTAAGTAACCCTAGATATCTAAGTTTACTATAAAGGCATAAAAGACCTTACTAGATCTAACTATATCCTATAGCTAATTAGTATTTTCACTAACCTATAGGATAACACCTTATAAACCCTTAGGCACACATAGAATATAATAGATAAACTATATATAAAGGCAAAAGTAATAATATACTTTTAACCTAAAAACACCCTAAACCTATAAGATAAAGAAAGGATAAATATATATATTACTTAGCTTATTATAAACCTATAATAAATAGTAAATAAGGTAGCTTTATAGAAGCCCTAAGGGCTCCCTAGCCTAGAGGTATAGTAGTTAAGGATAGCTAAAGAGGTAATTACTAAAGCTAGGTAAGTAAAGAGATAATAAAGATAATAAAGAATAGAAGTAAACTAGTAAGCCTATACTAAGGTAAATAAGGACTAGGAATAAGTTATTAAAATAAAAAGGAAAAATATATAGAGAGAAGCCCTATAAAAAGCTAATATATAAAGAAAGGATAGGGGAGTATAAAGCCTTAAGAGATAGGCCTAGCTTTAAAGCTAGGCCCCCCTAGAATTACCTAGGCTACTAGAGCTAAAGAGAACTAAAAATAACCTAAACCTAGCTACTATATATAAGAATAAAGTAAGTATACTAGTATAAAGATTTTTCCTTAAGCTTATAGTAAACCTCTTCTATATTCTAGATCTTACCTTCCTAGAGCTAGATAACACACTATTCCTAGATAAAGAATAATTTAAACTAAAGAAAATATTAAATATCTTATTAAATATAGCTAGCTAGAAGGTAATAGGTAATAATAAACTCCTAGTAAGCCTTATTAAAGCCTATAATAAGCTAGTAAAAGAGGCTATAGCCTAACTCTTAAATACTATCCTTAAAGTAAAATACTTCCTAGCCTAATTCTAGACTACTAGAGTAATAGTAATTAGAAAACTAAGTAAGATAATAAAAGAGATAAGGAGAGCTAATATATAAAGGCCTATCTCCTTACTAAATATTATTAGGAAAATTATAGAAGTAATAATTATAAAATAACTTATAGCCTTTACTAAGGTAAAAGCACTTCTCCTAAAACTATAAATAGAAAATAGGATAAATAGGTTAATAAAGATAGTAATTAGGGTTTTAGTAAAATATATAAGAGAGGCCTAGGGTAAAGGTAAAATTACCTTACTAGCCTAGATAGATATTTTATTTACCTTTAATAGAGTTAGCTACCTATACCTAATTACCTTACTAATCTAAATAAGAATCTTATACTAGCTAATAGCTATAATATAAAGCTTCCTAGTAAATAAAATAAGCTAGCTTAGCTTTAATAGTAAACTCTCTAAACCCTTTAGAATTAAAGCTAGTACCTTATAAGAATTACCTCTTTTACTAATTCTCTTTTTCCTTTACTTAGTAAAACTTTATATATACCTTTAAGCTATCCTAGGTATAGTAGCTATTAGATTTACTAATAATATAAATATTATAGTATTTAGTAAGAATATAGTATAAACCTAGAGAAAACTTAAGGCTATATAAAAGATTTATAAGAACTAGGTAAAGAAAGTAAGTGTAAAGTTTAACCTAGTAAAAACTAAACTTATATACTTTAGTAAGGCTTATAAGCCTTTATAAGTAAGAGTCTAGCTTAGTATAGAAAAAATAGTACTAATAAAAGTATACTAATTTCTTAGAGTATAAGTAAATAGGAAACTTAACTAGAGTACTTATAAGAATATTCTTAAGGGAAAGCTAGCCTAGTAATAGCTTACTCTTTTTATATTAGTAGTATTAGTATAGGGTATTAGCTTTAGAGATACCTAGCTTATATATATATAAGTAATTTAGCTTATTCTTACTTATAAAGTAAGCGCTTATTATACCCTAACTAAGAAAGAAGGAAACCTAAGAGAAATAGTTAAAAGCTTTATAGTAAACTAATTAACTTACCTTTAGACTATAGCTAGAGTATTTAAGGCTATACTAGTTACTTAGCTAAAGGTTAAGACTTATATTTCTCTTCTAGACCTTTACTTAAATAAGATAAAATAAAAGTTTAAGAAAAGGATTATACTTAGTAAAATCGTAAGTAAAATATAGGCTATAGCTAACTTAGTGTAAATAGTATTATAATATAAAAGAAAACCTTCTCTTATAAATAATAAACTAGATATATAATTATATAAGGAGTAAAAGAGAAAATAAGAAAACTAGTATACTAATAGATAATGTAAGGGCTTGGGCTTTGCCTAAGCATATTACAGATAGAAGGAAGGGTAGGGGCAAGCAGGAATAGGTAAGGAGGAGCTTACATAAGAAGCTAAGGGGGTATAAGGGGCGCTACTAGGGATAGCCTCTTCTCCTTTCCCTTTTTCTTCTTAAGTCTCTTAATACTATATTAACGCCCTATTATAGTTACCTAGGGGCTAGTTTATAATAATTAAGAGACTTCCTTTAGTCCTTTATAATAACTACTAAAAGATATAATAGAAATACTAATAGATATATTAATAGATATAGCAAATACACTCTAACTATAAGACTAACCTAGCTAGGGGATAATAACCCCCCTATCTAACACTATAGCACTACTAGTAGCTTAATAGGCTTAATTTAAGACACTTTAACTTATACTTAATAAGTAAATAGTAGAGCTTATATGCCTCTAATAATAAGTAGCTATAAATACTATAAGACCTTTAACCTAACTACCTATTATAGCTTAACCTAGTGCCTTAATAGTTAACCTTACTTTACTTCCTATCTCTAACCTAGTCTTAACTATACCTAAGGTAAAATAAAAACCTATCCCTATAGGTAACTTATATAATAGTAATAAGGCCTTATTTACTATATAGAGGTTCCTAATAGAATATAAGCTATAGGTAAATAAGGACTTTATTAAAACTAATAAGAATAAGTAAATATTTATTTACTAGAATTTATTCTCTAAAGTCTAGTCCTAGGTAATTACTTTCTTTAAATAAGGTAGTACTTATAATTTTAACCTAGCTAAATTCCTAGAATACCTTAGGTCTATATTCTCTAATTTATATAGATAGAAGATAGCCCTTATAAAGCTTAACTAGATAGAATAAGGCCTAGGGAAGCTATTTTCTATATTCTTTATTTACTTTATAAAGAAGCTTTTATTAGTAAGAGAGAATTATTAAGGGGATAATATAAAGCTAGTAAAGCTTTAATAAGCGCTTAATAAGTATTTAAGAGAAATTAGCATAGGCTAGGGTATTAGCTAAAGTATATAGTATATAGCTATTATATAGTATTATAAGATTATAGTTAATATTAAGGCCCTTACTATAGAGAATAAGTACTAGTCCTAATATAAACTATAGCTAGCTAAACCTATACCTTAGATTAATTATAAGGGTAATATACTAATAACTAGGGTATATATAGTAAGGACTTAATTAGGAAAATAAAATAGGCTAGTTAAGAAGGAGAAGGGTCTAAAGCCTACTATAAATATATAATAGGCTAAATAGATATTAGAAGTAAAGTTAGCTAAATACTATTAGGAGGGATACTACCTATAATATAAATCTAAGGATTACTATATTTAGGAGTGTATATTTCTCTTACCTTACTACCTATAGGTTAGTATTAACTTATATAGAGTAAATAAGGAAAGTATAAATAAGGAGGTAAATATTTCCCTTATAGAAAATAAGTAGCCCTTAAGTAAAGTCTTATATAAGGGTAAGTAAGCTAACTATATACTATAATATAGGATAACTATTTAAGCTATATAGAGTTAGAGTAGGATATAGTATAATATATAGACTAATTACTATTCTTAATTCCTATACTCTTTAATATATATTATTATATTAATATCTAGATTAATTATAGTTATAATTATTATAGTGCTATAAGTAAGTTAGTAGTAAAATAGTTTAGCCTAGAGCTTATATATTTACTAAAGAAAAGGTATATTTAGACTATAGTAAAAATAAAAAAAAAGGGAAAAAGGGTATAGGAAAATACCTCCTTAATTACTTATATAGTACACACTAGAATAGATATTAATAGCTAGGAGTTATTAGTATATTTATATATTATCCTAGGCCTTATATAAGATATTATACTTAGGATACTATAGCTAGAATATTATAATATAGTTATTTATATAGTAAAATAGTAATTAGTTATTAGAGTAATAAAGGGCTTATATATCTCTAAAGCCTTTATATATAGGGTAAAGACTTTAGTATAGGGGATTATTAGGTCCTTATATACTATAGAAGCATGCTAGGTATACTATAGAAAAGACACTTCTATAATATTTATTACTATAAGCCTTAGGGAGATAATAATAGTACTATAGATTATAGTGCCTAGGATAAAGCCTAATAGCCTAGATATATTAATATTACCTAAGGAGTTAGCTAACTTTATAGACCTTTTTAATAAGGCTAGAGCTAATAGCCTACCCCCTTATTAGGGGTCCCTTAATTACTATATATACTTATATAAGAATTAAAATAAGTCTAAACTAATACTCCCTTAGGGACTGCTATATAATATGCTAAGGGACTAGCTTCTAGAGGTTAGGCACTAGATCATAGACTTAATAGATAAGGGTTAGATCTATGCTAGCTTATTATTAGCTATAGCTCTAGTCCTTCTTATTAAAAAGGCTAATAAGGGTTAGCGTTTTTATATAAACTATTACGCTCTTAATAAGATAATAGCATAGGATTACTATCCTTTCCTATTAATTAAGAAAATACTTTATTCCTTATCCTAGGTATACTAGTTTATAAAGGTAAATATTTATATAGTATTTTATAAGCTATAGATTACTAAGGGCTAGGAGCACCTTATAGCGTTTTAAACTAGGTTTAGGCTATTTAAGTAGCTAGTATACCCCTTTAGCCTAGCTAGCATACTAGTAATATTCTAATATTATATTAATAAGTCCTTAGGGGATATATTAGGGGATTTTATTATAGTGTACTTAGATAATATCTTAGTTTACTTAGGGGGATTAAGAAAAGACTATATAGCTAAGGTCTAGTTAATATTAGGCTACCTAAGGGCTATAGGTTTATACTTAGACTTTAATAAGTTTATATTTATAGTAAAGGAGGTTTAATACCTAGGATATATTATTATAGTAGGTTATTTTATTTATCTAGACCTAGTAAAGGTTATAGCTATTAGGGAGTAAGTAACCCTAATAAAACTTTAGGGGGTTTATAGCTTCCTAGGGTTTACTAACTTTTACTATAACTTTATTAGTAACTTTTTAGAACTAGTAATACTACTAATATAATTAACTAAGAGGAATATCCCTTTTTAATAAGGACCTAAAGAGAATAATGCCTTTAATAGGCTAAAAAACGCCTTTATTATATACCTAGTACTAGTATAATAGGACCTAGATCTCCCTATAGTAGTAAAAGCTAATTATTTAGGAATAGCTATTAGAGAATGCCTTTCCTAGTAAGGCTAGGATAGTGTTATATACCTAGTTACCTATTACTTCGCTAGCCTTATAACCTTATAAAAGAACTATATAATCTATAATAAGGAATTATTAGCTATTATCTTATACCTTAAGGTATAGTTAGCTAAGCTATAGGGTGTTTCTAGTCTATTTATAATCTATATAGACTATAAGAACCTAGAGTACTTTATAACTCCCTAGTTAATATTAGAGTAGTAAGCTTAATAGGTAAATATACTTATGCTATTTAATTTCTACCTCTAGTATAAACCTAGTATATAAGTATAGTAGCCTAATACTCTTTCTTAAAGGGAGTAAGACTAGGAAAGGGTAACCTCTAGAATAGGATATATTTTATAACTTATTACTATTATATAGCTCTTACTAACACTAGATAAATAGTAGGATAATAGTAATATAGTATTACTACTAGCTAGTAAGGTTCTCTTTACTACTAAATACCTTTAGACCTTATAAGACTAGGCTATTATCTTTAACCTTATATATAGTATTTAATTAAGGGCTATCTAGGAAAGGGCTTAGAGGTTTCTTATTAAGGTACTTATAAGAGAGTAAGTAATAAATTATTTTATAAGTACTTATAAGGTGCTTTAGTTTAGGGGCTATACTTAAGTCCTAGCGTAAGAGCCTCTTATAATAACCCTAATATAGTAATGCTATAATTTACTAGTAGTAAGGTACTTAGGCTATAATACTATATTCTAAATCTTATAATAGTAGTTTTACTAGGATAGGATATTATAAGATATTACTAGGTTTATTTATAACTATTATTACTATAGTAATTATAAGAGCTATTAATAACGCTAGGGCTTACTAAAGCCTTTACCTATCCCTAACTAGTTTTAGTTATAGATCTCTATTAACTTTATAATAAACTTACTAGTACTATCCCTAGAAAAGCTATAATACCTAATAGTTATTATAGATTAACTCTTTAAATTTATTTAGCTTAAGGCTATAACTTCTATAGGAGCTAAGGAATATATAAAGAGGTTTAAAATAGTTTAGTAGTAGTTTAGGGGGTTTCCCTAATTAATTATTATAGATTATAGTTTAGATTAGTTAGGAAAGTTTTAGATAATATTATACTCCTTAGTTAGGATTAATTAGTTACTTTTTATATTATATTACTTATAAACTAATAGTAGTATAAAGTAAGTAAACTAAGAGATATAGGTAATACTATATATTATAGTCTCTTTCTTATAGTTTAACTAGCTAGAATATCTAGCTACTTACTAGCTTATAATTAATAATAGGCTATCTTCTATAATAGGAGTTAGCTTAAATAAGCTACTATATAGCTATAACCTAGAGCTAGTCTAGTTACTACTAGATATATTTGCTTCTATAATAACACTAAAGGGGTAAGTAATGCGGTTTCTTAAGCACCTTTAGAAAGGTACTTATCTAGTATAAGCTATAATAGCCTATATATAATAAAGGTAGTAGGATACTATATTTACTTTATATTAGCTAGTAAAATAGTTTTAGGTTAGAGATAAGGTATAGCTTTTACTTAAAAATATTAAAACTAACTACCCCTTATAGAAACTTAATTAAGTAGTAGTAAAGTATATAGTTATAGAAGTCCTAATATGTCACGGCTTGCACTAAAAGGTTAAGAACGAAGTGATAGCTAAGACTATCGCAGTCGCTGCTAGATAGATGCTAGCTAGGGGCGGGTGCGTGAAGGTTTTAATCTCTAACCTAGCACTAATAATATGCGCTATCTTTAATAAATACCTTACTCTATAAGCATATAGCTATCTTATAGCTAGCTAGCCTCTTTATTATTTATATAGCCTAAAGGTTCTCTAAAGACTTACTTTAATAAATATCCTATCTTTAACCTCTACGCTCCTAATATAATACCCCCCCTATATATAATTAACCTTAATTATAAAATAAGCTACTTACTTAGGGTATAGTTACTATATTAGAGCTTTATAAGGAAAATAAGATAGGGTACCTTATATCTAGACGCGTAAGTAAATAAAAAGAAATAATAATAATAATACTACTAATTAAAAATAACCCTTTATTATGGTTAGTAATATTTAAATAGTAGCTTATATATAGCTTTACTATAACAAAATAAATATTATTGCCTATTATATAGCTAGAAAAAAAAACATAAATAACCTATATTAATTTTCATAATTAGTTAAATAAATAAGGTACCTAATGCTAGGGTTCTAAATAGTCTAACTAGAGGGCTTATATTATAGTTACTATAAGCTTATAGCTATTAGGTATATATGCGTTTAGTAGTGCTAATAGTTATTATTATGATTTATAAATTACCTATATATAGTGCATTAAATTACTTAAGGGGTCTAGGGTTAATATAAAAGAGACTAATTTTTCCTCTCTTTTATACTTTTCCTTTCTTTTATAATATCCCTTAACCTTATAAGTTACCCTTACTAGCTAGGTAGTAGCTCTCTTATTGCTATTACTTAGTAGTTACTAACCTCTTTTAGTCCCTAA
The DNA here is from genome assembly GCA_003814445.1 of Epichloe festucae Fl1. Taxonomy (NCBI): domain Eukaryota; kingdom Fungi; phylum Ascomycota; class Sordariomycetes; order Hypocreales; family Clavicipitaceae; genus Epichloe; species Epichloe festucae. The sequence goes on along the minus strand of CP031387.1, from coordinate 1,839,009 downwards.
TTATTATTATTATCTATCCTTATTTATCTTAGTTTCTTACCCTTATCTAGCTTAGAAGTTTACACTCTTATTAGCATAACTTCCTTATCTAGTCTATTATAGCTAACTTATAGCTAGTTTACTATATCTAAGTCTTATACTTAAACTCTGCCTTTATTAATACCTTAAGAAAATCTATTAACTAAAAAATCTCCTATAAAGTCTCCTATAAAGTCTTCTCTAAAGTAAACTTCTTCTAAAATCTTATTATAAGTTTATTATATCCTTATAGTGTCTTTATTACTAACTTACTATTAGTAAAATAACTTTAAAGAAGATTCTATATATACGCTATTATTAGTAAGTAATAATATAAAATATCCTCCTAAAAAATAGCACTTATAAGATTCTAGGATACCTTATTAATAAAAAAACCTTCCTAGCTAAATATAATAAATCTTTAAGTATAACTTCTTTACTTACTTACTACTTCTTTATAGCTAATATTTAATAGGCTATTTAATAAAATATACTTATTACTTCTAAAATAATAAAAACTATATTATAGTATATCTCTCTTAACTAAAATCTACTTACTTATTACTAATATACTACTAGACTTTAGCTTAAATTATATAGCTTTATAATAGGCTATTTGTTATGGACTGGCCCCTAGGCGACTGCGATAGGGCGTTAATATAGTATTAAGAGACTTGAGGAGAAAGGAGGAAGGGTGAGAGGCTATCCCTAGTGATGCCCCTTATACCCCTTAGGCTACTTATATAAGCCTTCTTTCCTCACCCTAATTACTTCTACCACTCCCCTCTCTAACTACTATATAGATAATGCTTAGGCAAAGCCTAAGCCCTTATATATGCCCTTACTTAGGTGTGTCTAATAAGTCCCCTTTTTATAATAGTCTTATAAATTATTCCATAGGTAATTAATCCTATTCCCTGCTTATTATTATTAGATATATAATATATTCGCCCCGCCAGCTATTATATAGTAATAGTAACCGCCTTACTTCTGTGCCTTGGTTTTATAGTATATGTAACACATTTACCTCGCTAACCTATTATTTATTATAGTCTCTAGCCTTACCCTTACTAGTTTATTAATTACCTAATATAGGTTTAAAACCATATATAAATATCTTACTTAGTTCCTTTTTTATATCTTACCTTCCCTTATATAACACTATCCCTTTACTATTATAATTCTATTATACCTTTCTCTTTATCCTATTAGAACCTCTTTCTTAAATAATTATTCTCCTATTAGAATATGCCTTATAATCCGTCCTACCCTCCTCCGCCCCTAGTTACTTTTACTATGCCTTTAGCCTATTTTATTAGTAAGTTTCTTATAGAGAGTAACTTAGATAATAAATAATTTACTACTCCTTAATTAGTCTAGTGCCCTTATAGGCTATATATAAAACAGGCCCTTACCACTAGCATTCTAGAATATTATCTACCTAAGTCTAAAGAATTATGCCCTTTATATTAGAAGTAATACCTTTTCTATGTGTAGTATACTAGGCTTTTATTTGCTAACCCTTATCTCTATTACACGCTAAAGGATATTAAGGCAGAGATTACTATAGGTACGTATATTATTAAACCTAGAGTCCCTAAAACTTTAACTATAAAAAAGAAAATACCTATACTATCCTAAAGGTATTACTACCTTATTAGTTAGTAAAACTCCCTCCTTACCTAGGCTTAGTTTAATCTAGCTCCTATTTAGTTAGCCCTTAGGGCATCCCCTATTACTAATACTACTATAATAAATATAACTAGTCTTAAAGTTACCTCTTTTATTAGCACTAGCCCTTTAGCTAGCTATAGTATAGCCTATTCTATATAGCAAGCTATAAGTATTTTATTCTAATAGAACTAATAAGTTATTAGCAGACTAACTACAATATATGAAGAGATATGTAAGTAGTTTACCACGCTTCTCTAAGCTTTAATGCCTTATTACTAGGATAAAATCTAGTAATATATTTAAATCACTAGGTTAAGTAATAAATCTCCTTCTTATTATCACTAGTAACTTTTATGCCTCCCCTTTATAATAGGTCTAACTTATAATTATATTCCTAAAGCCTTAGGAGCTAGTTATCCCCTAGCTAGAAATAATACTCCTCCCCCCCTTAGTTATCCTCCTCTTACTTATTACTTACTTACTAGGTTTCCTATTATACCCCCTCTTATATATACTCCCTATACTAACCCTATTTACACTATCTAAGTCCTAGGTTATGCCTAAGGTAAATAAGGTAAATAACTTATTATACTATAACTATTACCTAGTAATAATAATGCTATAGCTATAGTGGTAGTAGTATAACTCTAGATAAAGGTAGCATGCCCCTATCTATCTTCTCCTAGTAATTTAGGTAATAACTTAATAGATAAATATCCTTATTAAGTAGTAGTAGTAAAAAGTAGTAGTTTAGCGCCTTAGGTGCTTATAGGAGTCCTTATAGATATATAAGTCTTTTAAAATTAATTTAGTCTATTATTATATTATATATCTCCCTATTTTACCTTAAACTTATTAAGGGCCTATATCTATACTATGTTCTCTAATAGTTCCTATATAGGCTATATATAACCCACTTACTTAATAAGTATATTATATCTTTTGCCCTAGCCTAGGGCGTTCTAAGCCACTAGGATCCGCTTAACCTAATATTCCTTAATAAGTTTATTATTACCTTCTATAAGAACCTATTCTAGTCCTAGACAGGAGTCCTAGAGCTTCTAACTAAGGAGAGGGTTCTCTATAGCGTGTTTAATAAGGTTTATATAAAATACTAGGTAAATGCCTCTTAGGACATTAAGCCATACTATAAGTAGTATTAGGACTTCTATAACCATATACTTTACTACTACTTAATTAAGTTTACATAAGGGGTGGTTAGTTTTAATATTTTTAAGTAAAAGCTATACCTTATCTCTAACCTAAAACTATTTCACTAGCTAATATAAAGCAAATATAGTATCCTACTACCTTTATTATATGTAAGCTATTATAGCTTATACTAGATAAGTACCCTCCTAGAGGTGCTTAAGAAACTATATTACTTACCCCTTTAGTGTTATTATAGAAGTAAACTTATTTAGTAGTAACTAGACTAGCTCTAGGTTATAGCTATATAGTAGCTTATTTAGGCTAACTCCTATTATAGATAATAGCCTATTATTAATCATAAGCTAGCAAGTAGCTAGATATTCTAGCTAGTTAAACTACAAGAAGGAGACTATAACACGTAGTATTACTTACACCTCTTAGTTTACTTGCTTTATACTACTATTAGTCTATAGGTAGTATAATGTGAAAAGTAACTAATTAATCCTAACTAGGGAGCATAATATTATCTAGAATTTTCCTAACTAATCTAAACTGCAATCTATAATAATTAATTAAGGAAACCCCCTAAACCACCACTAGACTATTTTAAACCTCTCTGTATATTCCTTAGCTCCTATAGAAGTTATAGCCTTAAGCTAAATAAATTTAAAGAGTTAATCTATAATAACCATTAGATATTATAGCTTTTCTAGGGATAGTGCTAGTAAGTTTATTATAAAGTTAATAGAGATCTATAACTAGAACTAGTTAGGGATAGGTAAAGGCTTTAGTAAGCCCTAGTGTTATTAATAGCTCTTATAACTACTATAGTAGTAATAGTTACAAATAAACCTAGTAATATCTTATAATATCCTATCCTAATAAAACTGCTATTATAAGATTTAGAATGTGGTGTTATAGCCTAAGTACCTTACTACTAGCGAATTATGGCATTGCTATATTAGGGTTATTATAAGAGGCTCCTATGCTAGGACCTAGGTATAGCCCCTAAACTAAAGTGCCCTATAAGCGCTTATAGAATAATTTACTACTTACTCTCTTATAAGTGCCTTAATAGGAAACCTCTAGGCCCCTTCCTAGATAGCCCTTAATTAGATACTATACGTAAGGTTAGAGATAATAGCCTAGTCCTATAAGGTCTAAAGGTATTTAGTAGCAAAGAGAACCCTACTAGCTAGTGGTAGTGCTATGCTACTATTATCCTACTGTTTATCTAGCGCTAGTAAGAGCTATGTAATAGTAATAGGTTATAGGATATGTCCTATTCTAGAAGTTACCCCTTTCTAGTCCTATTCCCTTTAAGAAAGAGCATTAAGCTACTATACCTATATACTAGGTCTATACTAGAGGTGGAAATTAAATAGCGTAAGTGTGTCTGCCTATTAAGCCTACTGCTCTAATATTAACTAGGGAGTTATAAAGTACTCTAGGTTCTTATAGTCTATATAGATTATAAATAGACTAGAAATACCCTATAGCTTAGCTAACCATGCCTTAAGGCATAAGATAATAGCTAATAATTCCTTATTATGAATTATATAGTTCTTTTATAAGGTTATAAGGCTAGCGGAGTAGTAAGTAACTAGGTATATAACGCTATCCTAGCCTTACTAGGAAAGGCATTCTCTAATAGCTACTCCTAAATAATTAGCTTTTACTACTATAAGGAGATCTAGGTCCTATTATGCTAGTACTAGGTACGTAATAAAGGTGTCTTTTAGCTTATTAAAGGCATTATTCTCTTTAGGTCCCTATTAAAAGGGGACATTCCTCTTAGTTAATTATATTAGCGGTGCTGCTAGTTCTAAAAAGTTACTAATAAAGTTATAGTAAAAGTTAGCAAACCCTAGGAAGCTATAGACCCCCTAAAGTTTCATTAGGGCTACCTACTCCCTAATAGCTATAACCTTTACTAGGTCTAGATAGATAGAATAACCTACTATAATAATATATCCTAGGTATTAAACCTCCTTTACTACAAATATAGACTTATTAAGGTCTAAGTATAAACCTATAGCCCTTAGGTAGCCTAATATTAACTAGACCTTAGCTATATAGTCTTTCCTTAATCCCCCTAAGTAAACTAAGATATTATCTAAGTACACTATAATAAAATCCCCTAATATATCCCCTAAGGACTTATTAATATAACATTAGAACGTTACTAGTGCGCTAGCTAGGCTAAAGGGGCAAACTAGCCACTTAAATAGCCTAAACCTAGTTTAAAACGCTATAAGGTGCTCCTATCCCTTAGTAATCTATAGCTTATAAAATACTATATAAATATTTACCTTTATAAACTAGCGTGCCTAGGATAAGGAATAGAGTGTCTCCTTAATTAATAGGAGAGAATAGTAATCCTATGCTATTATCTTATTAAGAGCGCAGTAGTCTACGCAAAAACGCTAACCCCTATTAGCCTTTTTAATAAGGAGGACTAGAGCTATAGCTAATAATAAGCTAGCATAGATCTAACCCTTATCTATTAAGTCTGTAATCTAGTGCCTAACCTCTAGAAGCTAGTCCCTTAGCATATTATATAGTAGTCCCTAAGGAAGTATTAGTTTAGACCTGTCCTAATTCTTATATAAGCGTATATAGTAATTAAGGGACCCCTAATAAGGGGGTAAGCTATTAGCTCTAGCCTTATTAAAAAGGTCCGTGAAGTTAGCTAACTCCTTAGGTAATATTAACGTGTCTAGGCTATTAGGCTTTATCTTAGGCACTATAATCTATAGTACTATTATTATCTCCTTAAGGCTTATAGTAATAAACATTATAAAAGTGTCCTTCCTATAGTATGCCTAGCGTGCTTCCGCAGTATATAAGGACCTAATAATCCCCTATACTAGAGTCTTTACCCTACGCGCAGAGGCTTTAGAGACACATAAGCCCTTTACTACTCTAATAACTAATTACTATTTTACTATGTAAATAACTACATTATAATATTCTAGCTATGGTATCCTAAGTATAATATCTTATATAAGGCCTAGGATAATATATAAATACACTAATAACTCCTAGCTATTAATATCTATTCTAGTGCGTACTATATAGGTAATTAAGGAGGTGTTCTCCTATACTCTCTTTCCCCTCCTTTCCGTTTTTACTATAGTCTAGACATACCTTCTCTTTAGTAAATATATAAGCTCTAGGCTAAACTATTTCGCTACTAACTTACTTATAGCGCTATAATAATTATAACTATAATTAATCTAGATATTAATATAATAATATATATTAAAGAGTATAGGAATTAAGAATAGTAGTTAGTCTATATATTATACTATATCCTATTCTAACTCTATATAGCTTAAATAGTTATCCTATATTATAGTATATAGTTAGCTTACTTACCCTTACATAAGACTTTGCTTAGGGGCTACTTATTTTCTATAGGGGGAATATTTACCTCCTTATTTACGCTTTCCTTATTTACTCTATATAAGTTAATACTAACCTATAGGTAATAGGGCAGGAGGAAGGTATACTCCTAAATATAGTAGTCCTTAGATCTATATTATAGGCAGTATCTCTCCTAATAGCGTTTAGCTAACTCTGCTTCTAATACCTATTTAGCCTATTATGCGTTTATAGTAGGCTTTAGACCCCTCTCCTTCTTAACTAGCTTATTCTATTTTCCTAATTAAGTCCTTACCACACATACCCTAGTTATTAGTGTGTTACCCTTATAGTTAGTCTAAGGTGTGGGTTTAGCTAGCTATAGTTTATATTAGAACTAGTACTTATCCTCTATAGTAAGGGCCTTAATATTAACTATAATCTTATAATACTGCGTAATAGCTATGTGTCACACGCTCTAGCTAATACCCTAGCCTACGCTAATTTCTCTTAAACACTTATTAAGCGCTTATTAAAGCTTTACTAGCTTTATATTATCCCCCTAATAATCCCCTCCTACTAATAAGAGCTTCTCTATAAAATAGATAAAGAACGTAGAAAATAGCTCCCTTAGGCCTTATTCTATCTAGTTAAGTTCTATAAGGGCTATCTCTTACCTATATAAATTAGAGAATATAGACCTAAGGTATTCTAGGAATTTAGCTAGGTTAAAATTATAAATACTGCCCTATTTAAAGAAAGTAGCTACCTAGGACTAGACTTTAGAGGATAGGTTTTAGTAAATAAACATTTACCTATCCTTATTAGTTCTAATAAAGTCCCTATTTACCTATAACTTATATTTTATTAAGAACCTCTATATAGTAAATAAGGCCTTATTACTATTATATAGGTTACCTATAGGGATAGGTTTTTATTTTACCCTAGGTATAGTTAAGACTAGGTTAGAGGCAGGAGGCAAAGTAAGGTTAACTATTAGGGCATTAGGCTAGGCTATAATAGGCAGTTAGGTTAAGGGTCCTATAGTGTTTATAGCTACTTATTATTAGAGGCATATAAGCTCTGCTATTTGCTTATTAAGCATAAGTTAGAGCGTTTTAAATTAGGCTTATTAAGCTACTAGTAATGCTATAGCGTTAGATAGGGGAGTTATTATCCCCTAGCTAGGTTAGTCTTATAGTTAAAGCGTGTCTATTATATCTATTAATGCATCTATTAGTATTTCTATTATGTCTTTTAGTAGTTATTAAAAAGGACTAAAGGAAGTCTCTTAATTATTATAGACTAGCCCCTAGGTAACTATAATAGGGCATTAATATAGTATTAAGAGACTTAAGGAGAAAGGAGGAAGGGTAAGAGGCTATCCCTAGTAGTGCCCCTTATACCCCTTAGGCTACTTATATAAGCCTCCTTTCCTCACCCTAACTGCTTCTGCCACTCCTCTCTCTAACTGCTATACGGACAATGCTTAGGCAAAGCCCAAGCCCTTACACTATTTAAACTTATTAAAGCTACTCCTAAAGGTAGCTATTACTATTAAAATAAAGTAAGTATAATCCTATTACCTAGACACTAGATTACTACTAACTTACTACTAGCCTATTATAAAAGTAAAGAAAAAGCTATAGAATACTATCCTAGTTTATAAAAATTCTAATAAGTATAGTTATATTTACTATACTTAAATATTTACTAATATTACTTATAAGGTAAAATATAATAAATACACTATAATAGCGCTACTAAGTAATACTATAAATCTAGAGACTTAGATTAATATTTTAAACTATCTTTACTTTATAGCCTAGAATATCCTAAAGGTAAGCTTTCTTAGTATATATAGCTAATACTTAACTAACTTACTAGTAGTTTACACTAAATACTATTAATTTACCTAAATATATTAGTCTTATTAAGCTCCCTAGTGTACTTTAGGTTTATATATATAAAGAGAGAGATTCTAATAATAAAGATACTCCTAAGGCCTCTTTCTCTATAGCTCCTATAGCTATTACTAATAATAAGGGACTAGTAGTCTTAGGGGCTAACTTTATTATAAAGGGATAAGTACTTAGTAGCTATATAATAGATTATTTAAGTTATCTAAGTAAATTAACTTTATTTTCTAATATCTTTAGTATATTAAGTTATAAAATATAATTACCTTATATTAACTTTATTACTTAGCTATTACTTATAGTTATTAATAATTTCTCTAGTAATAAAATCCCTTTTTAATACCTAAGAATTCTCTAAAGTATTATAGCCTTTTTATTTAACTAGATATTTATAATACCTTCTATTATAGTAATGTAAAATAATTCTCTTAACTTTAAACTCTTATTTATTATCTTTAATAGTATCTTATAGTAAGAATATATTTTCTATATCTATTAAGTCCCCTTTAAAAGGTTTAAGACTAGTAATATTAAATATATTATATAATTAAGTCCTAGGTAGTAATTTTAATTAATATACTAATCTATAACTCCTAATTACCTTTTTAATTTTATAGGGGCCTAGATACTTTATAGCTAGCTTCTTACTAGGGTATCTTAGGTTAATGTTTTTTATTAATAATAAAATATAGTTACTAACTTTAAACCTTATTAGAATTCTCTTCTAGTTATAATATTTTTTATACTAAGTCTATAAGTTACTTAAAAGCTACTTAATTATAGTATACTTCTCTCTTAGTGCTAAAATCTTACTTTTAGCTTAATTATTTACTAAAGGGATATTTACTACTACTTACTATAGACCTCTAGGATTATAACCTTATAACGCCTTTACTAGTGTGTAGCTATGCGTTAAGTAATTGCTTATATTATACGTGAATTACGCTATTAATAGGTTATTCACCTAATTAGTCTATTTAGTATAAGTAAAAGCCCTTAAATAATGTTTTAAGACCTAGTTTAAATATTCTATTTAACTATTTATCTAGGGGTAAAAAGTGATACTAAGTAGCCACTTTATTATAAGAAGATAATAAAAAGTTATCTAGAAACCACTAGTAAATATAAAACCTTAGTTTATTATAATACCTTCTAGGGCTCTATAGTCTTTAAAAACATATTCTAAGAATATAGTTACTAGCCTATTGCTAGTTAGTTATGTTAAAATAGGGATGTAAATACTATATTTTATGAAATAGTTAATAATAACTAAAATTATGTTATAGGTTTAATTTAAATCTTTTACTAGTAAAAGTCTAGTAATAAAATCTATTAATAATTCTTAAAAAGGGCGATTAGGCACTAGTAATATAGCTAGCTTGCTATATAGTTTATAATGCCTTGGTTTTAAAGTCTAATAATTTATATAAGTACTAATATATACCTTTATATCTTTCTTTATTATTAGCTAATAATATTAGTTTATAATCTAATAAAGAGTTTTACTTACTCCTTAGTGCCTAGTAGTAAGGTTATTATAAGTTAGTAATAAAATTTCTTTCCTTATACCTAGAGGAATAAAAATATAATTCTTAAATATTAATAGCTTAGAGAGTCTAATTAACTATATCTAGGATATAGCTAGATTGCTGCTTTTAAGTAACTTTAATTAGGCTATAGTAAAGTTATTGCCTTACTATGCTTTATATAATAAGACTTAAATTAGGGGTTTTAATTCTAAGCTCTTTTCTAGAAAGTTAGAGTTAAACTTAGAAGAGATTCTCTAAATAGATTAGATCCTAGCTATAATATCTCTATAAGTAATTAGTTTAATAGATACTTTTAGTCTTATAGAGATATAGATAAGTAATGTTTTTAAGGGGCGCCCTTGCTACTTACTAGTAATAACCTATGCTAGTCTATCCCTATTAGAAATAGCTAGTCTAATAGGAAAATTAAAATAATTAAGCAATAAATAATATATACACTAAGTACTAATAGTATTACTATAGCTAGCTTATTACTTATTAATAGAAGTATAAAAAGTATTAAATAACCTTACTAATATAACTCTTCTAAGATTATCTAGATTATTAGGTTCTTTAGAAATATAGTTAAGTTATGATTTTTTAAAACCCTAGATATTAGCAGTATTATCGCAGCGTTATTATAACTAACTATTAGTTACATTAAGTGATATTTTTATAGAGCCTATGGCATTAATAATATTGCTATAGTGTTCCTATCTCTTAGTATTTATAAATTTAAATAAAAAGGTAGGAAGTTATATAGTTACTACTTTCTCTTTTCTTACCTTACTTATAAAATCTAGTTTTCTTAAAAGTGAGTTAGTAGGATTTAATTTCCCTATATAATATATAATCTTAAAATTAAAAGGATAAAGCTTATTAAGCGTAGTTACTTACTTACTAGTAAGCTTAGGCTTTATAGTAAGGTACTTATAGTTTAAATAATCTATAATAACTTTAATTATATAAGCTAAATAAGCAAGATAGTGTCTCTATATATAAAAAGCCTCTTAGATAGCTAATAATTCGCTATTAGGTGTTAAATATTATAATTTAGTATTAGTTATCTTCCTTAATATAAACGCAACTAGGTGCTAGTAACCTAGCACTAATATTATAAGTATAGCCCTAATCGCATATCTAGATATATCTGTCTTCACTCTAAGATATATAAGTGAGTTAAAATGCACTAAAATTAGCGCTTCCTAAAATCTTTATTAAAGCTCTCTAAACACTACTAGCTTATAGGGTTCTAGTTTAAATATCACTAGTTAATTCCCTCTAAGGCAATTTATTAATAGAATAATAACTTTACTATACTATTTAATAAAATAGTAGTAAAATCTAGTAAAACCAAGAAATAACTAAATATTAAAAACACTGCGTAGTATTAGCTAGGTTATAATTGCTTTAACTCTTACTAAGTCTATTATAATACCTTTCTCTAATATCTTAAAGCCTAAAAATTTAACTTTCTTAACTAAAAATTAACACTTCTTAAGGTTAATAAAAAGACCTACCTCTTTAAACCTATATAAAACTTATTTAATATATTCTATATAATCTTTAACCTTACTACTATATATTAGCGTATTATCTAGATAGATAATATAAGTCTTATTAATAAGTCCTTTAAGAGTATTATTAATATACTCCTAAAAAGTCACTAGTATATTAACTAGTCTAAATAGTATTACTAGATATTTAAAGTAGCTATATTAATAATAAAACGCTATTTTTTACTTATTACCTAAGTAAATACGTAGCTAGTAGTATATATCTTTTAAATCTAGGACTATAAAAATAACTATACTTACTAATTAATTAAGAATTTTAGTAATAAGGGGTAAAGGGGCCTTATTCTTAATTATAATCTTATTTAGGCCTCTATAATCTATATAAAGCCTTAATTTCCCTCCTTTCTTTAGAATAAATAAAATTAGGGCTTTAGCTAGGTTAACTAATCTTCTAATTTACCCTTTAAGCTATATACTTATAAGGTACTCTCTAAGAACCTCTAGCTCCCTCTTAGCTAAATTATATATAGGCCCCTAAGGTAGTGTTTTCCCTTCTTCTAATTTAATTATATAAGTATAACCTCTTAGTTTAGGAAGCTTACCTACTAACTCTTTAGAAAAAATATCTATAAACTCCCTATATTCTTCTAGGATTATTAGTATAGGGCACTTAGTGCTTTTATCCTAATTTAATATAGCTTCTTTACTACTTATATTTTCTAAAATTAGTATAACTATAATACCTTTGCTTTTTTACTATAAATAAGCATACTCTAGGATTTATATAGCTACTTTACTATTTATTTATATATCTATTACTACTAAGTTCTTTAATTAGCTTTTTCCTTTTCCTTTTTAATTTTTATTTTCTAGAATACTTAGCCTAATCTTTATTACTCCTAATAATAAAGTAACTACTACTATTTTTTTCTCTCTATATACTTACTACTTACTATAAGTAAAGGAGAGATATTCTATTATTACTAGATATCTCTAGTATTTATACTCCTAATATATAATTATAGGTAAATACTCTTTAATCTAGTCTATACCTAGAATTATCCCTTTTCCTATATTAGTAATAAAGTAGCTAACTTAGTAAACCTTTATAAATCCTATACTATCTTTTATCTTAACTAATTTTTTTAAAATTCCTTAATATAAAATCACTTTTTTACTTACACTCTCTAATATCCTATTTAATTAGATTATATTCTCCTAATCCTTTTTTAATAATAATTTTAGATAAATTATTAAAGACTATATACCTATATTAAATAATACTTATATAGCTAACTACTAGTTATCTTATTATAAAGATACCTATATTCTTATTTTATTATCTATAGGGTATTTTATAGTAAGATTATATTCCTAAGTCTATACTAATTAAACTAGTATTATATTAGGAGATATAGCTTTATTACTACTTTCCCTATACTTCTTAGTTATATACTTAGTACTTTTATAAGTAAAATAATCTAGTGCTTAATAAACTAGTAAAGCATGCCTAGGCTTTCTATATTTATAGTATACTAGGGATAATCTTTTCTCTTAGTCTTTACTCTATTACTATGCCTTATCTATAAGTAATGTAAAATAAGAGTATTACCTCTTTCTTTTAAAGTCCTAACCTTTTTTATTATTTTAGCCTAAACCTATTATAACCTTTGCTTTCTTACCCTAGCCTTATAGTTAGCTTTAGGTTATTAGAATCTCTTAACTAATTATTTACTTTCTTATAGTGTTATTTAAGCTATTTAAAAAGATTATAATTCTTAGATATATAGGGATTTCTTTAGGTAACTTAGCTTTTACCTTATCCTAGGCTTATATAAAGGATTAAAATAATTAGTTATTCTTTTACTTAAGATTTAGTAATAACCTTATTACTTCTAAGTGTCTTATACTTATATCTATTATTCTAGTTTTTAACTATTCTAGAAAATCTGCCTAAGTAATTAATAAATAATTTACATGCTTATTTACAGTTATATAATGCATTTACTATTGCTTTATATTACTAGCTAGGTAGTTACTTATATATACTACCTTAGTTATATTATTCTTAAAGGTATAGTAGTCTAATTTAAATAATATATCTAAGTTTACTAAGAAATTCTATAGGCTTTTATATATTTCCCCTTTATATATAGGCATTTTTATTTACATTTTAATAAGACTACCTCACTATATAATTACTACTATATTACTATAGACTATAGGTAAAATTATAGCTAATATTTAAGGGGTAATTATAGGTCTAGTTTAAGGTCTAGCTAATCCTAGATTTGCCTTAAGCTCTCTAATTTACACCTCTATCTATAAGACCTCTTATCTTCTCTAAAGGTAATATAGCTTAGATTATATAACCTTATAGCGTTACTATAATACCCTTTTTTCTTTAGTTATATTATCTATACCTTTACCTAAATTAGGATTAAGTAGCGTTTATTATACCCTATTATTATCTATAGTTTTAGATTATAAGGGTTCTTTATTTTCCTAATTATCTATAGCTTTATTATTATAAGATACTAGTGTGTTTCTTATAGATCTTTAAAGTATTAGCTATATAATAATCTAGCTAATAGTTTATATTCTTAAAAAGGTTAAGAGAGATTAATTTATTATAGCTTATACTAAAAGGTTAAGAATAAAGTAATAGCTAAGACTATTATAGTTACTACTAGATAGATACTAGCTAGGGGCAGGTGCGTAAAGGTTTTAATCTCTAACCTAGCACTAATAATATGCGCTATCTTTAATAAATACCCTGCTTTATAAGCACGTGGCTATCTTATAGCTAGCTAGCCTCTTTGTTATCCGCATGGCCCGAAGGTTCTCCGAAGACCCGCTTCAATGAACATCCTATCTTTGACCTCTGCGCTCCTAACATAATACTACTTATAATATAGCTTAATATCCTAAGAGGTATTTACCTAGTATTCTATATAAACCTTATTAAATACACTATAAAGGACCCTCTCCCTAGTTAGAAGCTCTAGGACTCCTATCTAGAACTAGAATAAGTCCCTATAAAGGGTAATAATAAACTTATTAAGGAATATTAGGTTAAGCGAATCCTAGTGGCTTAGAATGCCCTAGGCTAGGGTAAGAGATATAATATACTTATTAAGTAAGTAGGTTATATATAGCCTATATAGTTTGTCAGGGGAAATACAACACCCCAAAACGACGGAAAAGACGGTCTCGATGACGAAGCTAATAATAACGATAAAAACAATGATATTGACGATGCTAACGATACTAACAAATTCAATAATATCGAAGCCAGAACCTAGATAACGGGATCTAGGTCTGCGATATTTGCGATCTATCGCGAGGATCTAAGCTAAAAGAGGTCTCTTTTTAATGTCTAGTTATCTTATTAATTAAACAAACCCGGAGCATATACTGTAGTAACCGCACAAAAGGGGAGAGTTAATTTTCTATAAAAGGGGAGGGAATCTAGGGATTTTATCTAGCTAGATAGTCACATAACTAGGGATCCGATTGATCCGGCAATGCCAATAGATCCAACGATGCCGAGGTCTAGAGGCCTATGGTCTTATGAGAGAGGTCTTGAGAGGTCATAATTCTAGTCACACAACACCTCCCTAACTATTTTCCCTTTTCTAGCCCCTAGGAAAGGGAAAATAGTAATAAAAAAAACAATAAAAAGGGAAGAAGTAGTATAATCATAAGATAAAAAAAATTTCGTGATTTTCAGGCCCCCCTTACCTATTAATCCATTAATTAAAAGGGTCATCTATTAAAGGGGTTATTAGAGGTCTTGTTAATAGTCTAAGCAATTAATTCGTAGTAGAAGACCTTTCTAATAGTTAGAGACCTCTTTAATCATTAGAGGAATTATCAGTCAGAGGGATCTTTAACGGTCAGAGGCCTTGTTAGATAGTTAGAGACCTCTTTAGAAGACTTTCTAATAGTTAGATTCCTCGTTAATTATCAGAGGAATTATTAGTTAGAGGGGTCTTTAACAGTCAGAGAGGTTATTAGCGGGCAAAGACCTCGTTAGAAGACCTTCTATACATCAAATTCCCCTTTAAAGGTCGGAGGAATCATCTATTAGAGGGGTCTTTAACGGTTAGAGACCTCGTTAGAAGACCTTCTATTAGTTAGATTCCTCGTTAATTATCAGAGAAATCGTTAGTTAGAGAGGTCTTTAATGGTCAGAGGGGTCGTTAGCGGGCGAAGACCTTATTAGAAGACCTTCTGTACATTAGATTCCTTGTTAATCATTAGAGAAATCGTCAGTTAGAGAGGTCTTTAACGGTTAGAGGGGTCGTTAGCGGGCGAAGACCTTGTTAGAAGACCTTCTGTACATTAGATTCCTCTTTAAAGGTTAGAGGGATTGTTAGTTAGAGAGGTCTTTAATGGCCAAAGGCCTTGTTAGACAGTTAGATTAATTAGTCTAATAATAGAAGCCCTTGTTATTAGTTAGAGACCTCTTTAGAAGACCTTCTATACATTAAATTCCCCTTTAAAAGTCAGAGGAATCATTAGTTAAAGAGGTCTTTAAGGGTCAGAAGTCTTGTTAGACAGTTGGATTAATTAGTCTATGATAATAGAAGCCCTTATTAGCGGTTAAAGACCTCTTTAGAAGACCTTCTATTAGTCAGATTCCTCTTTAAAAGTCGGAGGAATCGTTAGTCAAAGAGGTCTTCAACGGTTAGAGGTCTTATCAGATAGTTAGAGGGATTATTAGTGATTAATCTAACCTAAGGTTAGAGGTCGAGTAACCGAGGGTCTGATTAATTAACTAATTAATCTATAACAGAGGGCCTTAT
Source organism: Epichloe festucae Fl1 (assembly GCA_003814445.1). Classification (NCBI taxonomy): domain Eukaryota; kingdom Fungi; phylum Ascomycota; class Sordariomycetes; order Hypocreales; family Clavicipitaceae; genus Epichloe; species Epichloe festucae. The sequence continues at coordinate 1,823,023 of CP031387.1, read as the reverse complement.
TAGCGGTTAGAGACCTCATTAGAAGACCTTCTATACATTAGATTCCTTGTTAATCATTAGAGAAATCGTTAGTTAGAGAGATCTTTAATGGTTAGAGGTCTCGTCAGACAGTTAGATTAATTAGTCTAATAACAGAAGCTTTTATTAACAGCAGAGGCCTCTTTAGAAGACCTTCTATACATTAGATTCCCCTTCAAAAGTTAGAGGAATTATTAGTTAGAGGGATCTTTAACAGTTAGAGGCCTTATTAGACAGTCGGATTAATTAGTCTAATAATAGAAGCTTTTGTTAGCGGTTAGAGACCTCTTTAGAAGACCTTCTATCGGTTAGATTCCTCTTTAATTATTAGAGAAATCATCGGTTAGAGAGGTCTTTAATAGTTAGAGGCCTTATTAGACAGTCGGATTAATTAGTCTAATGACAGAAGCTTTCGTCAGCGGTCGGAGACCTTATTAGAAGACCTTCTATACATTAAATTCCCCTTCAAAAGTCAGAGGAATTATCAATCAGAGGGATCTTCAACAGTCAGAGGTCTCGTTAGACAGTTAGAGGGATTATTAGTGATTAATCTAGCCTAACAGTTAGAGCTAGAATAACCATAGGTCTGATTGATCAACTAATCAATCCATGACAGAGAGCCTTATCAGCGGTCAGAGACCTCTTTAGAAGACCTTCTAATAGTTAGATTCCTTATCAAAAGTCAGAGGAATTATCAGTTAGAGAGGTCTTTAATAGTCAGAGGCCTTGTTAAATAGTCGGATTAATTAATCTTTAATAACAGACCTAGCTAATAAAGGTTAGGTTAAAGGTCTAATTATAAAAGACCTAATTTATTAAGGTTAAAGTTAAAGGTCTAGCTGCTTGCCTCCCTAACGGATAGCTAAGCAAAACTAGGGTATTGAATTGGTTCGAGCTAGGCAGGTTGGAAGGTTAAAAATCAGGAAAAGAAGGTTAAAGCTAGAAATAAAGGTCAAAGCCAAAAGAGGTTAAAGCCAGGTTAAGAGGGAAAAGGTCATAATGGTCGCGATCATTTGATTTAACGAATCCGATGATTTTGATAATATCGGACAAGTCCGATGACCTTGATTAAATGATCGGAATAAAGGGATTTAATCTAGCTACCCGGATTAAGGGGAAAAGGTTATGCTAGTCGCGATCATTTAATTTAACGAATCCGATGATTTTGATAATATTAGACAAGTCAGATAACCTTGATCAAATGATCGGAATGAAGGGATTTGATCTAGCAACCCGGATTAAAGGGAAAAGAGGTAAGAAGCTGCTAATAATTATAATAATTATACAAAGGGATAACTAAAGGGGGAAATAATAAGAGAGGTAATATTAGGAGGGGATTATTATTAAATTCAACGGCGGAAGGTCTGATAGGACTATTCCCCGTTTTTTCACTAGTTTTATTAGGGGAAATACAACACCCTAAAACAACGGAAAAGACAGTCTTAATAACGAAGCTAATAATAATGATAAAAACGATAATATTGACGATGCTAACGATACTAACGAATTTAACAATATCGAAGCCAGAACCTAGATAATGGGATCTAGGTCTACGATATTTGCGATCCATCGCGAGGATCTAAGCTAAAAGAGGTCTCTTTTTAATATCTAGTTATCTTATTAATTAAACAAACCTGGAGCATATACTGTAGTAACCGCATAAAAGGGGAGAGTTAATTTTCTATAAAAGGGGAGGGAATCTAGGGATTTTATCTAGCTAGATAGTCACATGACTAGGGATCCGATTGATCCGGCGATGCCAATAGATCCGACGATGCCGAGGTCTAGAGGCCTGTGGTCTTGTGAGAGAGGTCTTGAGAGGTCACAATTCTAGCCACACAATAGGAACTATTAGAGAATATAGTATAAATATAGGCTCTTAATAAGTTTAAGGCAAAATAGGGAGATATATAATATAATAATAGACTAAATTAATTTTAAAAGACTTATTTACCTATAAAGACTTTTATATATATCTAAGATACTAATATATTATAGTTTATTATTATTACTTAAAGAGAATAATTATTCTCTAAGTCTTTATTTAAATTAATAAAAGAGCTTATATAAGTATATATTACCTTTATTTAGAGTTAGTACTTTACTAATATAGCTATAGTATACTTACTAGGTAATTTGTTAAGCGGAAAACAACACCCCAAAAGACACGATACTAGCCCACGGTCGTAGGTAGCGGTGACGTCTGCTCACGTTAGAAGGGTTAATTAACTTAATAGTAGTAATCACAATAATAGCTAAATCTGTCTCTATAAATAGAGATAATTTAGATTAAATAGTCTATTAGATTAGAAGTGACTTTTTAGTTAAGTTAGGGAAATAATCTTATTAATTTATCTTATTAAGGTAAACATAATAGTAGCTATAGTAATGCTAGGTATTTAAGTTAAAAATCTAAAGTTAGGTATATATAAAGAACCTTAAAAGAATCTAGCTATAGGTAATCTCTTTATAGATTAAATAGTCCCCTTACCTAGATAACTAATATTATTATCCCTTATTATATTATTTATCCTTATAATCCCCTATATCCCTTATGCTTATTATCGCGATTATATGTGTTTATAAGCGCGTGTATTATAGTATATAACACCTCCCTAACTATTTTCCCTTCCTAGCCCTTAGGAAAGGGAAAATAGTAATAAAAAGGTAATAACTAAAGTATTCTTAAGTATAACTAATAGTGTAGTGCTATATTTTAAGGGAAGGTATTATTTAATCTAGTATATATAAGTCTAAAGCTTTTATAAGAAAAGAAAAGAAATAGAAAATAAAAAAAGAAAATAAAAAAGAAACCTCCCTAGCTAAAGACTAAGATTTTTTATCTTCTTAGAGAGCTTTAGTGTCTTTAGCGTTTATAGGTAAGTAGTAGGTAATATTAGTAATAGAGTATATAGCGTAGGTTACTTTAATTCTTACTAGCTTACTCTCTTTTCCTAATCCTTATATTAATTAATTAATCCTATAGTATGCTTTTTCTCTTACTAGTAAGCTTTAATAATCTATAGCTATATTCTATAGGAAACTAAGCTAGGTAGTATTACTAAAGTATATATAAATAATATTAGTAATAGTATAACTATTTTCCTTTAAGCTACTTATTCTAACTTAAGAAAAGGGAGAAGATTAATTATTATAGCTTATCCTATATCTCTAAGGGAGTGGCATATAGTATTCTTTTTTACTTATTTAACTAGAGTTTTATAGTTATATACTTAGTTCTCCTTAATAAGCCTATAGATTTACTATAACCTTAGCTAATTCTTAATATCTATCTAAAATAACTTATTAGTTACTACTTACTATTATTAAAGAGCTTAGTCTATAATATTATATACTTATCCTTACTTACCTTACTAGAGTGCCTTAAGTTTTATAGCTAGAGACTATAGTATATCTTTATATCTAGCTAAAGATAATAGTTCTAATAAGGACTCTTATAATACCTAGGAACTTACTCTTTTACTTAATCTTTACTCTTTAGTTTCCTATTAATACTTATTATCTATATTCTATTATATTTACCTTTTTTATTCCTATAATATTTCTTAGATACTAATATTAAAGACTTTAAGATCCTTAGTAAAGGTATATATAATAGGCTCCTAATAATCCTAGATATAAAGTCTACTACTTTAAGCTATCTTAGTATACTATTTAATTAATTAGTTCTTATTACTAACTTTATTCTCCTAGGCTATAATTACTATACTAATAGGTAAGCCTTTACTAATTATTTAGATTATAAGATAAGGTAGCTAGCGCTTTATTATATTATATATTAGGTATTAGAGGTTAAAGTCCTTCTAGTAAGATAACTCCCTAGGTAACTAGTCTTTAACTTCTAATTTATTAGTAGCTATATCTTATAGAACTCTTATAGTTCTTATAAGAGCCTTAGTATAACTATACCTTAGATCTAGGATATTATTAGTAATTATCTAGTCTCTTAAATAGAGCTTAAAGTAATAACTAATGCTTAAATCCTTACTAAATATATATAACTATTTATATTTAATATTATATTAGTTTAGTGTATTCTAGTCTTTAAAGAGTAAATTAAGTGCTTAGTGTCTAACTTAGTAATAAATTACTTATAATAGAAACCCTAGATAAGTATATTTACACTCCTAGTTCCCTTTTTATTTTATTACTAGAACTATAATTACTTTAAAATTATATAGGTAGTTTAATAGCTATATAATTTACCCTTATCTTACTATAAAATTAGTAAACCTCTTTACTTAGCCCTTCTTTATACTATTAAAGTAATAAAGCTACCTCTATTTTTAATTAAATAGAAAATATATCTAGTGGTTTATAAAGAATATAAATCCTATAATAAGGCGTTAATAGCTTATATCTAAGTAAAGGTTAATAGGGTTATACTTTAAACTATACTTAATATTAATAAGCTAGTAGTTAAAATAAAGTCTTCTAGCTTTTAAACTAATTAATTACTATAAAGTATTTAAGTTAAAATCTTCTATTAGTTTAATTATAAATATTTATAGTTATATAGCTACTATTACTTTAAGGCTATATATAATAATCTTACCTATAGTGGTTAGTTTAAACTAATTAAGCTAGTCTTTACTTAGTGTCTTATAGGCTTTTCTTAGGAATTTATAGATATCTATTAAATAATTTCGCTAGCTTAACTAGTCTTACCTTAGTCTAATTAGCATTACCTAGTTAAAGTTATTACTATCTTAATAAACCTTAAACCTAGTTAAGGGTTATAGCTAGCTTTATCTTAGATAAAATAGCAGAGGCTACTAACTATAGAGGTTAACTAGGTTAAGCTCTATAGTGCTTCCTTTTTCTTCTCTAAAGAAAGAACCCTTAGTTCTATAAATTAAAATATAGATATAGTATAATATAAGATATTTACTATAAGTAAAGTATATAATAGTGCTACTATTTATATTAGTGTAAGCGCTTTTATTAACTATATTTTCTTTATAATTAGCTATTTCTTAACTAGATTAAATAGTATAATTATTAATAGTGTATTTTTAAAAAGAGAAATAAAGAATAGTAGCTTACTTAATAAAGCTAGGTTAGAGTAATAAGAGAGGGGAAAAGAGATATAAATAGATAGTAAAGGGTAAGTGCTTTTAAGGTCTAAGTAGTATAATAATATAGAGATTAGTAAGATTAAATAGTTCCTATAGTCTTAGCCTTACTCTTATAGTCCTTATTAGCTATATAAATAGTTATTAGTAGCTATTTATAGGTACCCCTTAGAGGTTAGTAGGCTCCTATAATTCACACCTTTATGGTGTTATAAATTAGTTATTAGTAGCTATTACTTACTAGTTATTACTATCTATTAATAGGCAGCGTTTTCGCGGACCTAATACTTAGCTCTTTTTTTCTTTTCTCTTTCTCTCTCTTAAACCCTTATTTTTCCTTATAACTAATTAATTATAGTAAAATCTCTTAATCTAGCTTAGTAAAGACTCCCTAATATTACTACTATTATAAGGGTAAGTATTCTAAAGTATAAACTTTTATTAATAAAGACTCTTAATTAGTTTAATTATACTAAATTTTATCCTCCTTTTATTAGTAAAGATTATATAGGTTTAGGAGTTATTTAATCCTATAATTAATATTTTACTAATAATTATTATTACTATAGTATAAGTTTCTATTTATATTCTAGGTATATAGTAGGATTAATATTAGCTATAGTAATGTTCTAATATATATAGAGATCTCTCTTTATACTACTAATAATATTAATAATATCCCTAAGGGAGCTTCTCCTTACCTTATTATAACTATAAGAAAGATAAACCTTTTAAAGGAGTTTATAAGGAGCTATACTAAGGCTAATAGTGCTTTAGCCCTTACTATTAAAAATAGTTATTACTACTAGGTCCTTATTCCTATAAAAGTAGCCTATTCTAATAGGTATTTTCTATATGCTTTTTCTTAGTGTTCTAAGTATTATTAGGCCTTACTAGTATCTATATATAGAAAATTAAATAGTATTTTCTATTCTAACTATTTAAACTTATATATATAGTATATTATATTCTATAATAAATATATATACTTTTTATTTTATAGCTATATTTTAATTCCTAGGGTTAGTAAAGGCACCTATAGTAATTATATTTAGAATAGGTCTTATATAGTAAGCTATAAGTAGCGTTTTACTTCTAGGTATTATCCTTAGTTATTATAAGAGAGAGCTCTAGCTCCTTTCTTAGGTAAGGAATAGTCTATAAAGTTAGTAAGAACCCTTTTACTTAATTTAAACTCTATTAACTTTAAAAACTCTCCTTACCTAGTGTTATAGACTAGCCCCTAGGCGACTGCGATAGGGCGTCAATATAGTATTAAGAGACTTAAGGAGAAAGGAGGAAAGGTAAGAGACTATCCCTAGTGGTGCCCCTTATACCCCCTAGGCTACTTATATAAGCCTCCTTTCCTTACCTTAACTGCTTTTACCACTCCCCTCTCTAACTGCTATACGGACAATGCTTAGGCAAAGCCTAAGCCCTTACACCTAGTAATTAATATACCTCCCCCTTTTCTAAATAGCTTATAAATATAAGATAAAGGAAAGAAAATATAGTTAGTTATTAGGGAAAAAGGTAGTAAATAAAGGAAAATAAATAGTCTAGCTACTAGGCTATACCTTAATTACTTAATCTTTAGTATCTAAATTAATATTTATATATTTTAGAAATAAAACTAGGAAAGATAAAGAAAACGTTTTTTAATCTATATACTATTAGTATATAAGAGAGTACTTTATATACTCCTTATATTATTTATTTATTAGTTAAGGTAGCTATACCTTAATCCTATAGTATAAAGTTCTCTAAGGTAGGAGTTTAACTTCTTCTCTCTTAAGGATTATTACTTCCTAGTTAGATCTTTCTTACTTGCTTATTTACTAATTATTAACTATTTAATTAGATATATTATACTAAGCTACTAATAGTATAATAGCTAAGACTTCTTTATTATACTTATTAGGGGTTACTTTCTTTATCTAGCTACCTTAGGGAGTATATAGCTATCTATTTACTATAAATATTTACTAGCCTTCTAAGTCTAGGATAAACTTCTTAATATAATCTCCTAAGATTATTTTTAAGAGGTAAATCCTATCTAGTATTTATAAGTAATAGGCTCTAGAGATTAGCGCGCGTTTATAGATTTAAAATAGTCTATTTTACCTTATTATAAGTTTCTTTATAGTGGATATATTAATATTCCTTTAGATATTATATACTAGGATAAGATCCCTTAGTTTTAATTAATCTTTCCTAAGAGAAGTAGCTTAGTTCTTATTAGTTTAGTTTATAAGGCATTGCCTAAACTCTAATACTTTCTTCCTTACTTTCTTAATATCCTTAGCTTTCCTTTTAAGTACCTAAACCTATACCTTAGATAAGTCTTATTTAGAAGTAATTATATCCTAATTAATTAGTCTCTAGGTTAGGAATTTTACTTCTAGTAGTAGAATTAGCTTCTATCTATAGATTAAATAAAAGGCAGACTTCCTATGTAATTCTTAGATAGTAGTATAGTCTATAAGGAGGGCTTTATTAAGATACTTTAACTATTACCTATTTAATCCTCCTAGCTTTACTAAAGTAAATATAAAGGACTAATATCTAGCCTTAATAAGTAAGTTCGCTTTTAGGTTATACCTAGATATCTAAATCCCTATAATGCTAATATTTACTAGTGCTTCTTTAAGGTTTCCTTACATTTCTAGGCCTTTATTATAAACCATAAAGTGGAAAAGCCTAAATTTACTAATTAAGGAAGAAAGGAACTTCCTAATTACTAGTATTATTACATTCCTAACTAGCATAGCCTCTACCTATCTAGTTAGGTTATACCTAGCTTCTAAGAGATACTTATATCTATAATTAATTAGAAGATACTAAGTATTAATATAAATCTTACTTATTAGGTTCCTTAGCGTAACTAGCACTAAAAGTTCTTATAGTTACTAAGGTATGAATTTCTAATATATCTTATAGCATGCTAATATCTCTTAAGCTATATTCTAGAGCCCTTTTTACTAGTATTATTACTTTATTACTTAAAAAACCACTTTAACTTCTTTATAGCTAAGTTCCTTATAGATAGCTTTAATAATTACTTATTATTATTTAGGTATATTAATAACTAGTGCTAGTCCCTTTATAATTCCTATTAGTCTTTTCTAAAGATAACTATTCTCTAGGTAAAACTTCTTTGCTTTATTATATAGTTTTCTATAGTCCTTTATACTAAGATTAATTAGTCTTTAAAGGGTTATTAAGAATTTAATAACTTATTATATCTCTTTAAAGTAATTTTTCTTACTATTCTCCTTTATCTTAACGCTATTAAGATATAGGTTAATAAAATCCTTAATATCCCCTTTAATATCTTAATCTAATTAATCTAAAGCTCTAGGGCCTTTCCTAGATAAGGCATCTATAATACGGTTCTTTTTACCTAGAATATATTATATAAAGAAGTTAAAAAGTAAGATATAACTAATCTATTATGTAATAAGAGCTCTAGGTATATTATTAACTACGCTATTAAGCTAATATATAAGAACTTATGAATCTGTTTCTAATGTAAATAGGACTTTATAAAGGTAAATTTATAGTCTTCTTAATATATAAATAACCACTTAATATTCTCACTTAGTTATATTATACTTCACCTTAGTAATAGTTTAAGTACTACTTTTATATTAAACTAGATATTATTTACCATTAATAATTTATAATAATACAGCCTCTTATCTAAGTAAGCTTATATTAACTATTAGTATAATCTCTCTAAAGCCTAGTCTAAGATTAAGTAAAATAAGGATTAGGGCTATTATTATTGCTTTCTTTAGGATATCTATAGCTTCTTATTACTCCTATCCCTATTCCTAGTCCTTTATTTTCCTTAGTAAAATTACTAATGGTTTTGCTTTTTATATATAGTGTTTTACCTAAATATAGTAAACTCCTATTAATCTAATAAAGGATTATACTTCTAATTAATCTTAACAAACCTTCTAGTCTAAAATCTTTATAATCTTTACTTTAGTTAGCTTTTATCTATTTATCTTATATATAAATCCTATAATTTTTACTAACTTCTAGCAGAACTTTAACTTAGCTACTAAGGCTATGTAACTAGAGAGCTTAATATTAACTAAAACTTTATTAATATTAATTAAATACTCTATTATATATTTACATACTCCTAGTATAATTTCCTCCTTATTATATATTATTATTAGTCCCTTTACTATAATATTATCTAGGAAAGGCATATAAATATAAGGGATTAAGTTAAATAGGATTTATCTAATAATCCTAATAAACTAAGCTACTAAGTTAGTAGCTCCTTATAGTAAGTAATAGAGCTATAAAAGTCTAATCACAGTGGAAATCATTATTATATCCTTACTCTTTTTTACTAATACTACTTAATTATATCTAGATAATAAGTTAACTATTAATAAGATCTTATATATTATAAAGCTCTTACTAAATGCTTCTATGCCTTAAGGAATTAGCGTATCTTATATTATTACCTTATTATACTTTATAGTAAATAAAATTAGGTAAATCCCTCTATCTTTCTTTATAATAAGAAAATAAGGATTCCTATAGGAGCTATAACTCTCCTCTAAATATCTATACTTTAGCTTCTTCTTTAGAAGATTAACTAATCTCCCTTATAACCTAAGAGGTATTAGGATTAAGCTTACTTACTATACTTTATGTTTAATAACCTTTATAACTTATAGTAATATAACTAGTAAGTTAACTTTCCTACATTCTAATAAGTCCTAGGCTAGCGCTACTTCTTAGTTATAAAGAATTTCCTTAAAAATATTAACTTCTTCTTATATTAAATGCTCTTATACCTCTTTAACTATTTAATCTAAATATTCCTAGGTTATTCTAAAACCTTATAGGTTTATGTAAAATCTCCTAGTAATATATTTACTATACTTCCTAGATATATCTAGATATAACTTAGCCTTTTCCTATTTCTTTATCTTCTATTTTAGGTCCCCCTTTAGTGTTAATTTATTAGAGGGAATATTATCTTAGGGATATATCTTATTAGCCTTTTACTTATATATTATGTTTACTATAAGATTAGGTGGTTTTAGTTATTACTAAGGCTTAAAATCCTTTATAACCACTTTAAGTTATTAGGTATAGTTTACTATTATATCCTTAATTACCTCTTAGAAGATATTAGTTCCTTCCCTTATTATAAGAGAAACTAACTATTTATTATTATTTATTTCTATTTCTAACCCCTTATAAACTATTTAATCTTCCTTTATTTCTAGGTAACTAAATAAGATAATATTAATAGAAGATTACTAAGCTAGCTACTTATTAGTATACTACTATTAGATACTTCTTATAACTCTTAAGATAATAATAATATTACTAAAGTAATACTAGGTATAAAGCTCTTTGCTTCTTAAGTAATTAAACTATATCTAGGATAATCTAAAAAATAGTATTCTAAGAATTAGGCTAATATTAACTAAGTCTAGGCTAATATAGAAATTAGCGGGTATCTAGATATTTCCTAGATATAGTCTTATCTAAACCTCCCTAATTATCTTAATACTATATAATAAAAATAATATTATATTTATTATATCTATTAGGTAAATCCTTAGTCTAAGTTACCTAGCTATGCTTTCTATAATTATATTACCTTATAATCCTATGTTAATAAGTCTAGGGAGAAGCTTCTCTTCTAGGTTATCTAGCTAGACTTAGAGGTATAGTAAGTCTTATAGGTAATTAATAGTAGCCTATAGTTTTAAAATTATATTAAGTATAAAGTTTATTTAAATAGGATTAATTAAATTCTACTAGGGTTTATCCTATTCTAAGTAAGCTTCTAGTCTCTCCTAAATTTATTCTTATAAGGCTATATTAATCTCTAGTAAAGGCGTTATTAGTAAGCTATTCTTAGTTATAGCTTTATTTTTCTTATTTTCCTTAAGGGTCTCTTTTATTAATTAAAGGATTAAATTTATCTAGTTCCCTAGATTAATTAGTCTTAGATTTGGTTTTATACTAAATATTTTTAAAGAAGAAGCTAGCCCTAATATATCTCTATTATAGTAGTGGATATTCTTTATACCTTTTACTTATAAGAGATATTTATTACTAACTACCTTTACTAGTATTAGTATAATATAATATATATCCTAAAAGGGCACTCTAACCTTCTTCTAAAAGACCTTATTATATAATTAATTTAAAATCCTCTATTTAACTTTATTTAATAAATCTTTCTTACCCTTAGCTACTATAGGATTATCCTAGATAGGTTAAGTGTAAGGTTACTAGTCTTTTACCTTATCTTCTATAATATCTTTAATCCTTAGGCATTTTACTATCTATTTACTAATAGCTATAAACTTTATAATAATCTCTTTATTTTTCTCCTCTCTTATGCTTAGCTTCTTAAAGGTAATAGCAAATACTATGCCTAATATCTTACGCTTTAAGATAAACATTATATTAATCTCTCTTTTAAGTTAAAATTCCGCTAGATTAAACATACCCTTTATTTAATTAAATACATCCTATTTTTCTAGTGTTATTTCCTAGCTTAAACCTCTATAAGGGCTATATTCCTTAATTCGCGAAATTATATATATAATCTTATAGTCCTTAAAGTACTTAACCTAGAATATAGCTAGTTTATGCGTATAGTTACTAATAGAAATAAATCTTATAAGTAAGAATAAAGGCATAACTTAATATCTTATATTATCTCTAATTACTAAGATATAAACTACTAGGTTATATATAGCAAACTTTAATATCCTATTATATTTTAAAGTATTACACTTTATTATAATATGTGATTCTTTATTATAGTAGTAATAATAATTTAACTAGTGGCCTCTCCCTAATATTATATTTATTTTAAAATAACGCTCCTTATCTAAATTAAATAAACCTATATAATTTATCTAATAGGTTTACTATTAATATTAAGAATAGTTACTATACTTCTTCTTAAGTAGCTTTACTATATTAATTTCCTTTACTACCTAGGCTATAACTATGATTTTTAGCTTTACTAGTTGTTTTATTAGATCTTCTATTTAGTCTTAGTATTTAGCTAATCTAGGGCCCCCTTAATATCTTATATTAGTATTAAATAAGATAGTCTTCTTATCTTACTTATTTAAATTACTAAAGGCTAAGCAATTCTTTTAAGTAGCCTAATAACTATTAAAGGTAGCCTAATTAAATAGTATTTATATCTTAAAGCTAAAGTCCTTCTTACCTAAAGTATAATTTTCTATATTAATAAATTCTAAGTCCTTATTCTTAAGCTTTAGATATATATAAATATATATGTTAAGTGTAATCTAAAGTGATTTATACTATATAACTAAGATTTCTTTATAAGTAAACCCTTTTTAATTTATAAAGCTTAAGATTAAATATTCTAGTAAAGCCTTATAAATATAGTTAGACTAGGTTATTATAGTTTTCTATCCTATTAGGTTTACATTAGATATTAAAGTATAATACTTTTATAACTAGTAATAGGTTTCCTTAATAGTCTTTAGCTATATTAAATTTAGGTCTTTAAGTTATTCTCTAGTGTTTTCTATTTAATCCTAGCTAGTTATATTAAACTATAAGAGTATCTCTTCCTTAGACTCCTTCTAAGATTATAATATAGTTAGTATCTTAACCACTTATTAGAGCTTTAGGTTAATATTACGCTTAAGTATCTTATACTAATTTACCTTAGGAATGCCTATTGCTTTTATCTTTACCTTTAAGTTCTTAATAAAATTAGCTATATTTTCTCCTAAAAACTACTAAATATTATACTTATTTTATATAGTAATAAGAGAAGTTTAATATACTATTATTTCTCTAAGAAGCTTTATAAAGGTTTTTATATTAAGCCCTTTAAGAGATCTAGGTATTTTACCTTTATTATTAGGGTCTTTACCTAAATAGTTATTAAACTAAGTTTAAGCTAGGCTAATAACTATCTTAGGATTAAGTAATTCCTAACTAGTAACTAGGGTACTAGGTAATAGTAAGTCCTAAAGATCCTTTAAGTAACTTAAGTGCTTACTAAGTCTTACTTTACTTAGCTATTAAAAGTAAGATAATATAAGGTTAAATATAGGTTTAGTAAAAAGTACTTTTAATTAATCTTATAAAAGAGTAAATACTTAACTAAACATTATAATAGTAATAAGAATCTCTTAAAGAAAGACTTTTAATAAGGAAGTATTTATAGTAATAAGTAACCTATAAGTAAAGGCTACTAATATAATTATATAGCTTTTTATAATAAGCTATAAGACCCCTATATATAGCTAAATAATAGTAAAATTAGCTATAGGCCCTAAGATTAAATAGTCTATAATACTAGGTAATGCTTTTTATCCTAGTGCCTTATATTTAAAGACTTTTAGTAAAGGGTTAATAGTTTAGCTAGTGTTTATAGAGTATACCTCTAAACTATCTAGCCTCCTTTTCTACGCCTCTATATAATACTAGTTTATATTCTTAGCTTACCTTAGCTTAGTATACTTAGCTAGTCTTTCCTTTACGCTATAACTATTATAAAGGTTAGGTTAAGGCTTTAGATCTATATCTTAGTATAAGGAAGGTAAAATAAAGGGAGTCTTTATATAGGTTAGCTTAGTAATAGCTAAAAGCGTAATTATTAGCTTACTTCTAATTAATCTTAGTCTATAGTAAATTAACTAGAAAGCAAAAAGGTCCTAGGGGTTTAAAACCACGTTTCTTCACTAGTTTTATTAAGCAGAAAATAATACCCTAAAAGATATAATACTAGCCTATAGTTATAGGTAATAGTAATATTTACTTACATTAGAAGGGTTAATTAACTTAATAGTAGTGATTATAATAATAGCTAAATCTATCTTTATAGATAAAGATAATTTAGATTAAATAGTCTATTAGATTAGAAGTGACTTTTTAGTTAAGTTAGGGAAATAATCTTATTAATTTATCTTATTAAGGTAAACATAATAGTAGCTATAGTAACGCTAGGTATTTAAGTTAAAAATCTAAAGTTAGGCAAATATAAAGAACCTTAAAAGAATCTAGCTATAGGTAATCTCTTTATAGATTAAATAGTCCCCTTGCCTAGATAACTAATATTATTATCCCTTATTATATTGTTTATCCTTACAATCCCCTGTATCCCTTGTGCTTGTCATCGCGATTACGCGCGTTTATAGGCGCGCGTATCACGGCACACAGTAATAGTTATAATATAAAGAGTTATTTACCTAGGATATAACCTAGGTTTTAAATAGTATAAGTAAGGTTAGTATATAAAGTATAAGTAAGTAAAAGTATAATAAAAGTATTAGTAAGAAAATAGTAAGTAAAAAAAGTAATCTTAGTAAAATAAGGAATATTATTTCTAGCTAAGGGCTAGCTAGCTTTAGGGTTTCTAAGGGTATATTTAAAAGGAAAACCTATTAATTTTAACTTAAAAAGAAAATAAGTAAGCTACTAGTAATAATAAAAAGGGAAGTTATTACCTAACTTAGTAATTTAATAATAGTATTAGTTCTTACTATAGTAATAAGGGGTAAGCGCTTAAATAAGGGTAGTAAACTATTTATATATTTCTTTATATATAGTATTTAGGCTACTAATAATCTATTAGTTTTATTAGAATAAAACACTAGTAACTTACTATATAAACTATACTATACTATAACTAGCTAAAGGGCTAGTGCTAATAAAAGGGATAATATTAAGGCTAGTTATATTTATTATAAGGGTATTTATAAATAAAGATACCTTAAGAGCTAAGTAAATAAAAGCTAGGTTAAACTATACTTAGTTAAGAAGAGTGTTTTAGTAACTAATAAGATAGTAATATCTTTAGGATAAAATAAGTATTTTCTTTTTTATATTTATAGTCTTAGAGACTTTAAGTTTAATAATATATATACTTATAGTAATTTTAGCCTTAAGATCTTTAAGAGTATAGTAAAGTTATAGGTTAGTAAATAAGAGCCTAGTATGCTATATATAGGTAATATAGTATTACTAATAAGGAAAATATAATTCCTTACTTCTAAGTAAATAATAGTTTAAAATACTAATAGTAAGAGCTTATTTAATATAAGAACTATAAAAACACTAAACTAACTTAAGTATAGTATACTATTTATTATTAGAGTTTCCTTCTATAAGGTACTTACTAATAAAATAGAATATTAGTATTATAGAAGTAGCTATAGGAGTAGCTATAGGAGTAAGAGTAAGGGCTTAATAGTAAGGCATTTCTAGTAAGAAAATAACTAATTAAAAGAAAAAAGCTAGTAAAATAAAGAGAAAGGCTTAATAAAATTATTATAATAAAGAGATAATATTATATAAAGAGAAAAGTAAAATAGTATAAGTATAAGTAAGATATTTATACTAGATATTATACTTATACTAAGTAAGTTATAAATAGGTAAGAATAGGGTAGTTATTTATAATAAATAATCTATTAGTAAGGTAAATATATTATATATACTATAAAATAATACTTAGAAGTAAGGGGGGGGTTATTATAATAAATAATAAGGTAATAGGGTAAGTGCTTATTAAATACTTTATAAATAGCTATTAGTAAGGATAGTTTTTATTATAATAACTAAGGGTATATATAATATAAGTATTATATATATTACTAAGGGATATTATAAAGGGGAGTTTATTAGTAATAAGTAAGTAAGGGTATATATAAAGGCTTAGGCTTTACCTAAGTATTATCTATATAGTAATTAAAGAGAGAATTAGTAAAAGTAATTAAGGTAAGGAAAAGAAAGCTTATATAAGTAGCCTAGGGGGTATAAGAGGTATTACTAGGGATAGCCTCTTACCCTTTCTCCTTCCTCCTTAAGTCTCTTAATACTATATTAACGCCCTATTGCAGTCGCCTAGGGGCTAGTCTATAACACTAATAACTAATAACTATTTTACTATATAAATAACTATATTATAATATTCTAGCTATAGTATCCCTAGTATTATATCTTATATAAGACCTAGGATAATATATAAATACACTAATAACTCCTAGCTATTAATATTAATTCTAGTGCGTACTATATAGGTAATTAAGGAGGTATTTTCTATCTCTCTCTTTCCCCCCCTTTTTATTTTTATTATAGTTTAAATACACCTTTTTTTTAGTAAATATATAAGCTTTAAGCTAAATTATCTTATTACTAACTTACTTATAGCACTATAATAATTATAACTATAGTTAATCTAAATATTAATATAATAATATATATTAAAGAGTATAGGAATTAAGAATAGTAATTAGTCTATATATTATACTATATCTTACCTTAACTCTATATAGCCTAAATAGTTATTTTATATTATAGTAATTAGTTAGCTTATTTACCCTTATATAAGACTTTACTTAGGAGTTACTTATTTTCTATAAGGGAAATATTTACCTCCTTATTTATACTTTCCTTATTTACTTTATATAAGTTAATACTAACCTATAAATAATAAGGTAAGAGAAAAGTATACTCCTAGATATAGTAGTCCTTAGATTTATATTATAAGTAATATCCCTTTTTATAGTATTTAGCTAACTTTACTTCTAATACTTATTTAGCTTATTATATATTTATAGTAAGCTTTAAATCCTTCTCTTTCTTAGCTAGCTTATTTTATTTCCTTAATTTAGTTCTAGCTATATATACTCTAGTTATTAGTATATTACCCTTATAGTTAGTCTAAGGTATAAGCTTAGCTTACTATAGTTTACACTAAAACTAGTACTTATTCTCTATAGTAAAGGCCTTAATATTAACTATAATCTTATAATACTATATAATAGCTATATACTATATACTTTAGCTAATACCCTAGCTTATACTAATCTTTTTTAAATACTTATTAAGTGCTTATTAAAGCTTTACTAGCTTTATATTATTCCCTTAATATTTCTTTTTTATTAATAAAAGCTTCTTTATAAAGTAAATAAAGAATATAAAAAATAGCTTCCTTAGGCCTTATTTTATCTAGTTAAGCTTTATAAAGGCTATTTCCTATTTATATAAATTAAAAAATATAAACTTAAGGTATTCTAGGAATTTAGTAAGGTTAAAGTTATAAGTATTACCTTATTTAAAGAAAGTAATTACCTAGGACTAGACTTTAGAGAATAAGTTTTAGTAAATAAATATTTACTTATTTTTATTAGTTTTAATAAAGTTCTTATTTACTTATAACTTATATTTTATTAGGAACCTTTATATAGTAAATAAGGCCTTAGTATTATTATATAAGTTATCTATAAGAATAAGTTTATATTTTACCTTAAGTATAGTTAAGACTAAGTTAAAGGTAAGAGGTAAAGTAAGATTAATTACTAAGATACTAGGTTAAGCTATAATAAGTAATTAAGTTAAAGGTCTTATAGTATTTATAGCTACTTATTATTAAAGGTATATAAGCTTTACTATTTACTTATTAAGTATAAGTTAAAGTATCTTAAATTAAGCTTATTAAGCTACTAGTAATACTATAGTATTAGATAAGGGGGTTATTATTCCCTAGCTAAGTTAGTCTTATAGTTAAAGTATACCTATTATATTTATTAATATATTTATTAGTATTTTTATTATATCTTTTAGTAGTTATTATAAAAAACTAAAGGAAGTCTCTTAATTATTATAAACTAGCCCCTAGGTAACTATAATAAGGTATTAATATAGTATTAAAAGACTTAAGGAGAAAGAAAAAAGAGTAAGAGGCTATCCCTAGTAATACCCCTTATACCCCCTAGGCTACTTATATAAGCCTCCTTTTCCTTACCCTAACTACTTTTACTAATCCCCTCTCTAACTGCTATACAGACAATGCTTAGGCAAAGCCTAAGCCCTTATATAAATATAAGTATAAGACACTTAGAAGTAATAAGGTTATTACTAAATCTTAGGTAAAAGAATAACTAATTATTTTAATCCTTTATATAAGCCTAGGATAAGGTAAAAGCTAAGTTACCTAAAGAAATCCCTATATATCTAAGAATTATAATCTTTTTAAATAGCTTAAATAATACTATAAGGAAGTAAATAATTAGTTAAGAGATTTTAATAACCTAAAGCTAACTATAAGGCTAGGGTAAGAAAGTAAAGGTTATAATAAGCTTAGGCTAAAAGTAATAAAAAAAGTTAAGACTTTAAAAGAAAAAGATAATACTTTTATTTTATATTACTTATAGATAAGGTATAGTAATAAAGTAAAGATTAAGGGAAAAAATTATTCTTAGTATACTATAAATATAAAAAGCCTAGGTATATATTACTAGCTTATTAAGCACTAGATTATTTTACTTATAAAAGTACTAGGTATATAACTAAAAAGTATAGTAAAAGTAATAATAAAGCTATATTTCCTAACATAATACTAGTTTAATTAGCATAGACCTAGGAATATAATCTTACTATAGAGTACCCTATAGATAATAAAATAAGAATATAAGTATCTTTATAATAAGATAACTAGTAGTTAGCTATATAAGTACTATTTAATATAGGTATATAGTCTTTAATAATTTATTTAAAATTATTATTAAAAAAGGATTAGGAGAATATAATTTAATTAAATAAAATACTAAAGAGTATAGGTAAAAAAGTAATTTAATATTAAGAAATCTTAAAAAAATTAATAAAGATAATATAGGATTTATAAAGATTTACTAAGTTAGTTACTTTATTACTAATATAAGTAAAGGGATAATTCTAGGTATAAACTAAATTAAAGAGTATTTACCTATAATTATATATTAGGAGTATAAATACTAGAGATATTTAGTAATAAATAAAATATATTTTCTTTACTTATAGTAAGTTATAAGTATATAGGAAGAAAAAAATAATAGTAATTACTTTATTATTAGAAGTAATAAAGATTAGGCTAAGTATTCTAGAAAAAAAAAATTAAAAAAAAGGAAAAGGCTAATTAAAGAACCTAGTAATAATAAATATATAAATAAAGAGTAAAGTAGCTATATAAATCCTAGAGTATGCTTATTTATAGTAAAAAAGTAAAGGTATTATAGTTATACTAATTCTAGAAAATATAAGTAATAAAGATACTATATTAAATTAGGATAAAAGCACTAAATGCCTTATATTAATAATCCTAGAAAAATATAGGGAGTTTATAAATATCTTTTCTAAAGAGTTAGTAAGTAAGCTTCCTAAACTAAGAGGTTATACTTATACTATTAAATTAAAAAAAGGAAAATATTACCTTAAGGACTTAGATATAATTTAGCTAAGAGAGAGCTAGAGGTCCTTAGAGAGTACCTTATAAGTATATAGCTTAAAGGGTAAATTAGAAGATTAGTTAGCCTAGCTAAAGCCCTAATTTTATTTATTCTAAAGAAAGAAAGGAAATTAAGGCTTTATATAAATTATAAGGGCTTAAATAAGATTATAATTAAGAATAAGGCCCCTTTACCTCTTATTACTAAAATTCTTAATTAATTAGTAAGTATAGTTATTTTTATAGTCTTAGATTTAAAAAAATATATACTACTAGCTATATATTTACTTAAGTAATAAGTAAAAAATAGTGTTTTATTATTAATATAGTTACTTTAAATATCTAGTAATACTATTTAAACTAGTTAATATACTAATAACTTTTTAGGAGTATATTAATAATACTCTTAAAGGACTTATTAATAAGACTTATATTATTTATATAGATAATATACTAATATATAGTAATAAGGTTAAAGAGTATATAAAGTATATTAAATAAGTTTTATATAGGTTTAAAGAGATAAGCCTTTTTATTAACCTTAAGAAATATTAATTTTTAGTTAAGGAAGTTAAATTTTTAAGCTTTAAGATATTAAAGAAAAGTATTATAATAGACTTAGTAAGAGTTAAAGTAATTATATCCTAGCTAATACTATATAGTGTTTTTAATATTTAGTTATTTCTTAGTTTTACTAGATTTTACTACTATTTTATTAAATAGTATAGTAAAGTTATTATTTTATTAATAGATTATCTTAAAGGGAATTAACTAGTAATATTTAAACTAAAACCCTATAAGTTAGTAGTATTTAGAGAACTTTAATAAAGATTTTAGGAAGTGCTAATTCTAGTGTATTTTAACTTACTTATATATCTTAAAGTAAAGATAAATATATCTAGATATATAATTAAGGCTATACTTATAATATTAGTACTAGGTTACTAGCACCTAGTTATATTTATATTAAGGAAGATAACTAATATTAAATTATAATATTTAATACCTAAAAGTAAATTATTAGTTATCTAAGAGGCTTTTTATTGTGAGAACAATAGTAGCTAGGCAAGAGGTATGGGGGCTCTGGTATATTAACTAAAGCTTGCTAGGTCTAAATGTGTTATGCGTGCGAGTCGCTATCTTATAGCTAGTAGCTCGCTAGTGTCACGTGGACCTAGCCCTAGGGCCTTACTAGCCTGTGAGGTGCGTAAGTGCACCTATTATTATAAGTAAAGCCTTATAATTACCCTTTTACTTATAGCTAGGCTTCTAAATAGCTTTTACTAAGTACCCTATAGCTATTTACTAAGTATTAGCTAAATTAAAATAATAATAAACATAAATAGCGCTTACATATAAATTCATCTATAACTCCCTATTATATTATAAACTTTTTCCTCTAGTAAATATAGTTATCCTTAATTAACTTTATTTATACTTTATTTACCTTAACTCTTTAACTCTTAATTTATATTCTTTTACTATAAAGCTAGATATAATTTACTTTTATATTTACTTATATATATACTATCTTTAAACTAGGTGCTTAGACTTTAAGAAGTACTTACTAATTAAAATCCTTTTACTAGTAATTATATATAGTTTCCCTTATTCTTTAGTTAGTATAGTAGCTAAAGGAAAATAATTAAAATATTATATTTAGTGTAATAAATATAGTAATATATATAAGATAATAAGTTACTTAGTATTTTATTATCCTATAGCTATAAATTACTAACTATTCTATACTAGGCTATACTAACTTTAGCTAGTAATTTCTAGGACCTTTTAGTTATTTATAAATAGGTTTAGGCCCTTATAAATACTACTATTACCACTAAGGATAAGGAGAGTATCCTTATGTTTTTAGATATAACTTACTATAGCTTTACTATATATATCTTAAACTTAGTAATAGGTTTTAACTATACTAATACTATATATTATATTACCTTTAGGCTAACTAGTGCTATAAAGGTATATTAAGTGTGTTAAGTTACTTATTTTTTACCTATTTTTTACTAACCTTTTTATATAAGCTACCTTTATCTTATACTAGAACTATCTAGTTTTATAGTAATAGCTATAAGTTTCCTTAGTAGCTATAGCTTCCTTTTCCCCTTTTCTAGTTTATATATAGCTTTCCCTTATTCTTTTGCTTAGTCTTTACTAACTTTTCTATAGGAGAACCTTAAGAATACTATATTTATCTAGAAAGTAAGAATAGTCCTTTAGCTTTAGCCCTCTAACCCTAGGTATATAGCCTAGGTTATAGTAGTTTTCTATTTTTACTACACTATAGAGAAAGTAATTTAAGGCAATAAAAACTAGGTAAAGTATAGCTTTAATAGCTAGACTATAGTCTCCTATATAAGGGCTATAATAGAGGGTTTTCCTATTATTTTGCTTATGCTTTAGGTATGTTTTCCTTTATTATTTAGTAGTATAACCTAGGCCTTTAGGTAATAGTTTTTATAGTAACTAGTAAGGTTAGGC
Source organism: Epichloe festucae Fl1 (assembly GCA_003814445.1). NCBI lineage: Eukaryota > Fungi > Ascomycota > Sordariomycetes > Hypocreales > Clavicipitaceae > Epichloe > Epichloe festucae. The sequence continues at coordinate 1,801,151 of CP031387.1, read as the reverse complement.
CTTTTTTATAGTGTATTTATATTCCTTTATTAGTGCCTTAATCCTATATTACTATCTTTATTACTAGACTTACTTAGTAACTAGTAAGGTTAGGTCTTTTCTATAGTATATTTATGTTTTTTCATTAGTGCTTTAATCCTATATTACTACCTTTCTTACTAGACTTACTTTAGTAAAATACTTAAATTATATATTAAGTGCCTTTTATATTATTTACTAGAACCTATTAGTTATATTTGCTTAGCTAACCCTTCTATTTTACTAGGTATTTATTATCTTTATAGGTTTTCTTATAGTCCTTAACCTCCTTAACTTTATATTTATTTTCTTTATCCTTAAGATTTAGTATTAGTATTTCCCTATCCCTAGTGTCTTTATAGTAGTTCTATAGCTCTAGTAAGCTAATATAAAATATATTATATAGTTAGCTATACTTTTTAGGTAGTGTAAGTTAGTAAGCTTATTTTCCTATAGTATTAAGTACTTAAAATAGTTTAATAAATCTAGGGGTTAGCTTTTATTTTATATTCTTAAGCCTAATATTCTTTACTAATAATAATACTAGGTTATCTCTTTTTAGTATTAATAGCTAGTAATACTAGTTATAGTACTTTACTTAGGTCTTAGTAGCTTTTATCTAGTTTTACTTTAGCTACTCTTTAACTTTTATATAGCTTTATAATATATATATAGGCTTCTAGTACTTTCCTTTCTTTAGTTTTATCTCTAAGAGCTAGGTAAAACTTAGGTAAATAGCCTATAAGAGAGTAATTAGAAGAGTAACCTATAGTTTTATTTACTATATTATTATAGGTAAATTAAGCTATTAGGAGTAGCTTAGGCTATATCTATTAGTTATTAGCTATAAAGTATTAAAGGTAATACTTAAGCACTTAGTTTATTCTCTTTATTTACCTATTAGTTTAGGGGTAAAACACTATAAAAAGCCTTTACTTTATATATAATAAGTAGTATAAGTCTAACTAGAATTAGCTTATAAAGACTAATCCCCTATTAGATATAATGCCTTTTAATACCCTAAACCTTAGTTTAATCTCCTTATAGAAAAGCTTTACTAGTTTAGCTATATTAATTATTATAGTTATAAGTAAGAAAATAAAGTACTTAGTAAATTAGTTTATAATTACTAGGATTATATTAGTCTCTTATTTACTTACTTAGGTAATAGATAATCCTATAATAAAATCTATTAAGATTTTTACCTATAGTTACTATAGTATTAGTAAGGATTTAAGGTTTTTATATAGGTAATGCCTTCTAGCTATTACTTACTAGTAAACCCTATAGCTTATAATATAGTTAAATACTAACTTACTTATACTTAGCTACTAGAAGTAATACTTTAATAGCTTAAGAGTATATTTAATCCTAAAGTAACTTACTAGTAAATTATTATAGTATAGCTATAAAAGCTTTTATTATAAGATAAGCTCCTAGGGAATAATTACCTAGTCTTAGTATATTAGGAAACCCCTTATACTATATAACTATAAACTAGCTTTTCCCTTACCTTTTACTAAGGAATTATTAATCTTATTATTTTACCTTTATAAAACTAGATCTTAATCCTATACTTTTTATAGTAATTATACTAATAGTTTATTTAGCCTAGATTAGTAAGGATTTAGTAGTATAATAGTCTCCTATATCTCTTATACTATACTAATATCTTAGATATATACTACCTTCTCCTAGAAATTACCCTTATTTAGCTAATCTTTTACTAAATCTATAGTAGCTAATTAGCCTCTTAACTAAGCTACTCTAGCCTCTAAAGCTCTCTTTATAGTAGCTAGGGTATTTTCCTTTCTTAAAGGTATTTTACTAAGCCTTTTTACTAAGACTAAGGTATTTTTCTCCCTTAAAGGTATCTTACTATATTTTCTTTAATATATTATAACTAGGGTATTTTCCTTCCCTAAAGGTATCTTACTATATTTTCTCTTATATATTAGTATTTTTTCTTTTACTAGTTCTTTAGTAATTACTATTTTCTTTTAAAGCTTTAGTAAAAGTACCTTATTTATTAAGGATTTACCTTTATAATTAAACTTTCTTAATAGTATATTTACTAGGTTACTTTTCCTAGGTTTATACCTAATTATAAAGTAAAAGAGGTAAAGAAATATATACTATTTAGCTTACTTTCTATTTAGCTTTTACTACCTTATAAAAGTCTATAAGTTATAGTAATCTAATAAGACCTTTACTAGGGTTACTATATCTTTAATATAGTGTTACTAGTGTTTAAATAACTTTACTATAGTAAGTAACTTCTAATTTACTATACTATAATTATATTTAGTATTTATAAACTTCTTTAACTAAAATACTATAAAATACTATTAGCCCTTATTATCTTACTAAGATAGAATTCTTACTATTATAAAGACTAAAGTATTTATCTTAATATATACTAGCTAACTTAGGTTATAATAATAGAGAAAAAGTGCCTATTAAAAGGTATCTTTTAGCTAGTTAAATACTAGCTATTCTCTTTTCTTAAATATAAACTTCCTAGTCTAAATACTATTTTAATTACCTTTTATTAGTATATATAAGGGTACTATAATCCTAGAGTATTAGTAAATAAACCTTTAGTAAAAGTTATAAAATCCTAGAAAGAACTATATATCTTTAAAGCTTATAAGCTTCTTTTAGTCTTAGATTATATTAACTTTATATATATCTATTAAAATACTATTAACTAATAAAATAAACCCTAGGAATTTTACTAATTTCTAGTAAAATAAATACTTTAAGGGTTTTATATATAGCTTTACTAACCTTATATATTCTAAAACTTCCTTAATATATATAATATACTTCTCTTATATTTTTAAGAAAATAAGGATATTATCTAGATATACTATATAAATAGTATTTACTAGCTTATAAAGCGCTTTATAAATATAGCTTTAAAAAGTAGCTAGTATATTAGTTAGCCTAAAGGGTATTATAAGATATTTATAGTGTTTATAATAGCTATAAAATATAGTCTTTTACTTATTACTCTCTTTAATATAGATTTAATAGTAAGTATTCTTAATATTAATCTTTAAGAAGTAATAAGCTCCTTAGCACTAGTCTAAGATCTCTAAAATTAAGAAGAGAGTATAGTAATTTTTCTATATTACTTTATTAAGTCCTTAATAGTTTATATATAGTTAGAGTATTTTATCCTTCTTTAGTATAAATAGGATAAGTATACTTATAAGGCTTTTAAAGGGTTTTATCTAGCCTTTTTATAGGTTTTTATTAATATATTTATAAAGCTTCTTTAACTTACTTTAGGAGAGAGAGTAAATTAGTCTATATAGGGGCATAGCCTTAGGTATTAGGTTAATTATATAATTAGTCTCTTTTCTTAATAATAAACTACTTATCTTATTTACTATAAATATATCTTTAAACTTATATAATTCCTTAGGGATATCTTTAATAGTTTTATATACTTTTACTTCCTTATTATCTTTAAGGGTAATAAACTTATTTTCTATAACCCCTATAATAGTATATATAATAGCCTTATTATATATTACCTTTATAAACTTATAAGAAGTTATAGGTAAAAAGGCTATTTTCTTTTTCTTAAACTACTACTTTTATAAGTATAAATAAAGATATATATATTCCTTAGTAAGTATATATATTCCTATTAAGATAAGGCTTTCCCTTACTCTTAAGTCTTTATTTATAGCTATATATAATAACTTAAGGTTTTTTTCTTTCTCTCTTAAGTCTTTAATTATAATAGGTACCTTATAAATACTATATTAAGAGACTATAAGGGCCCTTATTACCTAGAGAATAAGTACTATAGCCTTAGCCTAATTAAGCTTATAATTTCTTATAAATTTAATACTAATAATATTAAGCTTAGTATAACTATTTAGATTTACTACTATTTTAATATCTTTATACTTATAAATAATAACTAGTATATAAAATTAATACCTAGTTAATACCTTAGTGTTTAAGGTAAAGGTAAGGGCTTTTACTTTTACCTTAAAAAGTTTCCCTAGCTATCTTAGGGGTCTTTCCTTAGCTTATTATACCTATTTATAAGGTAGCCTAAGCTATTATAGTTAAAATATTATCTCTTATCCCTAACTTTACTATTATTTAGGTATATAATTAAGCCCTTTTCTTAGTCTTTATTCTTTTAATCCCTATAAGGCCTATAACCTTAAGGTAAGTTATTTTTATAATATTAGGGATTCTTATATAGTCCTTTATCTCCTAAATACTTAGGCCTTTACTTACTCTTTAGTATAGCCTTCTAAAATTACTAAGTAAGTTATATAACCTTTTCTTATATTTTCCTAGTAATAAAGGTATATAAGTTAATATAGTCTTATAGCTTAGGGAGTAATTTTATAAAGAATATAAGGGTATAGGACTTTTTTAAGGCTTTTTCTAGGTATATCTCTAGTAAATCTAGGAAAATACTAAATTTAATAGGACTCTAGCCCTTATATTACTTTATATTCTTAAGCTATATAACTATTTAGGTATTATAGTTTATAAAGTCCCTAAGTAATATAAGTATCTAGGTCTAGAATTTATCCTAGTTATCCTTAAGATTATCCTAGCTATTAGCCTATTATTTATTAAGGTATCTATTCTATCTTACCCTATAGTTAGTATATATATAGTTAAGTGTAAAGAAAATCTTTTAGTAATTATATTAGTATTTTTTCTTTACCTTATTAAAGGTATAGTTTAGGTTATTTATCTATATCTTATACCTCTATAGGTTTATAAGGTATTAAAGCTTAGTAATATTCTTAACTCTAATCTCTTTGCTATTATTACTAAAGGAAGTACTAGCTTTTTACTTACTTTTCCCTTATACTTCCCTTAAGTTACTTTTAATAAGGTTAAGAAGCTTTTATTCTTACTTTTATAGTTTTTAGAGTTTTTCTAACTAAGTAATTTACTCTAGTATTACTATAGCTTTAGTATAAGGGGTAAAGGGTCTTATTATAAGCATAGTTTTAGTAATATATAGTATATCTTTACCTATAGTATTACTCTTATTTAATTAGGTATAACTCTTATCTATTAGGGTTAGGTTATTCTCTAATATTACTCTAGTAAATTAGGTGGTTTTTCCCTTTATATTACTCTTAGGTAACTAGTAAGAGAAGCTTTAGAATTATAAGAATAATAGTAGCTAAGTAAGAGGTATAAGGGCTCTAGTATATTAACTAAAGCTTACTAGGTCTAAATATATTATACATATAAGTCACTATCTTATAGCTAGTAGCTTACTAGTGTCACGTGGACCTAGCCCTAGGGCCTCGCTAGCCCATGGGGTGCGCAGGTGCACCTGTTGTTGTGAGTGGGGCCTCACATTTATATATAGAGATACTATCTTACTATAGATTTAGTTATTTAGTTAGTTTTCTTATAATAGATAATAAGATTAATAATTAACTAAATATTCTAAAGGCCTAAGAGTTAATAGATTAATCCCTTAGAAGTCTAATAAGCCTATAACTAGGATTTTAGTTTATTTTCCTTTAGTATACTTTATAATTATACCTCTTTACCTAAATAGCCTATATAAGTTAGCTTAAGAGGTAAGGGGCTATATTATTTATAGAAATATCTCTTTTATAATACCTAGCTTATTTATAGTTATAATTAACTACTAATTAGTATTAGTTATACTAAGGAATATTATACTAGTATAAAAGGTTAAATTTAATAATAGTAATAAAGTTAATAATAATAGCTAAGAAAAGAGAGAAGGAGAGAAATTTAGCTAGGAGAGAAAGTAAGTAAAAAAGGGGGAAAAGTAAGGTAGTAGTGTAAAGCCACTATAAGCGGTGTGGGGTTGCCTGTGATATAGCTAATTACATCATATGCATCCCTTTAGTGGACCTACACTTTGGCCACGGCCGGACTAACTATCGTCCGAGGGTCCGGAGGAAGCCACAGATAGCTTTAATTTAAAAATCCTTTTTTCTACCTTTATTATCCTGCTAGGGGATATCTTTTCCAAGTCACGTGCCCAGCGCACGATACCTTTCAGCCCCCCCTGGCAAGGGCTGAATATCCTTCTAGCAATATTAACACTTCGTACTCCGTATTATTGGCTTCGTGGTCTAGCTCACTCACCGGATCTCTCAACTCTTTTTTTTCGTGTGCCTAAATTGTCCCAACACGAAGTTCCCGAATGTCGATGCACTTTTTGGCACAATGCCCCGTTCTGCTGACTCACGAGTCACTAGAGTCTGATCGTCGTCAAAATGACGAGCTATGTATTTGAAGGCAGGTCTCGGCGACCCCGTGTGCACTTCGCCGAAACAGACGAGGAGTCTGATCATGTATGTTTCGCTTGTACAGGGAACTTACCGATGGAGGCTGACTGTTCGCTCGTTGACAGCCTGGTCGTGCCCAAGCATCCTGGAACAACGCGCCCCAGTCCTCGTCCAGACGTCGTCGATATCGCTCTTGTAACAATGATTGCTATGTCTCGGAATCGGAGTCGGGCCAACTTCCCTCGTTGCCTCGTTCGGAGCGGCCTCGTCTGGAGCACTTGAAACGCCGTGCGCCCCTGATTTACGAAGACCGCGGTTCTGATAAAGCTAGCAGTGCGTCTTTCCCTGGACGATATGGCGTAGAAGAAATCGTCGTGGATGATGGCCAGGACGATATGTACCTACGCCCACCGAGTCCCATCGGGCCGGATTTGGATGCATATGATGAATTTGATATCAAATTCCATCAACCGAATACCAAAGACGGAGAGCTATCTGAGCTAGACTCTAATACAGTGGATACGGACTCAGCGCACCCTGAAGATCGTGATACCCCAGGGACATCTACTGCCAAGAGACTATACGTGTCGCAATATACCGGCAACGCGGAACCTGGTGGCAACCATACTGTCAAATTGACAGATCTTGTTGATCCGAAAGGAAAGAAGCGTTCATTATTCAAGTGGCTGTGAGTTGGAAATTCTTGTTGAAATCAGACAATCTTCGTTAACCTCCATTCAGCCATATACAACAAGAAGTCATGAGATTTAACGAATTTTGGGTAATGGAATTCACACTCCATCACATTCCAAACGATTCACTGACATTTTTTAGTTAGAAGCATCACGACAACTTCATTTTTCGGAATTAGAAAGGACAGCCATTACAAAGCTAAGAGCAGACATACAGAAACACTGTATTAAGACTCGTCAAAACCCTGGAGGAGCCAAAGTTGGCTATATGGAACCGCGCTGTTTCGAGGTACCGTTTATGACTGTCTCCAACAAAATATCAGGTCAAGAGAAGCCAACAGGCTCTGCTCGATGGATCTGTCTTCCGTATTTCTCACTACAAAAGTACTCGGGCTTTCTTTCTGGCTCTACAGTGAACGACTTCCCGGCACAGACACTTCTTCAAGCACAATATTCCCGAACTACCGAGCAAAGAGACATGCAACAGGCTGTTTGTCGACTCAACACGACGAGAGAAAATAAGTGCTACCACATTGCCCAGCTATGGTGTCTCATTCTGGACAACTGTAAGATGATGTAAGCTCTGCCACTTGTGACTCTGGGTCTGACTGTGAACTAGCACTTCTAATCACATGTGGTGCGATATCAGAGGCCGACCTTTGCAGAGATTATATCGACCTCAAGTCTCAGCCAGCTCCTGAAACAGCCGCATCTAGGCTGTTTGGTCGAGTCATCGTCAAGTACGGCAACGCGGTGACTTGGAACCTTCCTGCAGCTGCCTGTCCCACATGGTTTGTAAGTCTATTCTATTCGCTTGCCTATGATATTCGTACGGCCGGACCTGTTGACCATGGGTAGAAATTTTTGTCCAACTTCAACGCATTTTGGCCAAGAAATTTGGAATTCAGATACAGCTCACAAGTCTTGGCGGCAAAACATTGGCCCAAGATTCTACAGTTCGCTTCCCGCCCTCAGGGTAGTGTCATGCTGAGCATGCAGATTGTGTGAGTTCCAGTGAATACAACAGCTTAGACCGCCCTCTGCCAAAGCTGACACATCATAAGACCGCGACCTTCCCCCCTTCGTGCATTGTTGGAGACCATAGACCCAGAAGTCCTGGAGCACAAGGCGCTGAAAGAATGTCCAAGGCATCAAGAATACTTCCATGTACTGACGCGTCAGCCGATCGAAATACGCCTCAAAACAGGGGACAAAGACGGTGCTTCTCTAGAAAACTTGAAAGAACAACTGGTCTTGGCTGAAATATTCTTGACTAATCAAGTGTCGTACGCTGATCAGCGCGCATACAGGAGTTGCGGAGATGCTACGAGAGAAGGCGTACACCATTATCTTGTCAAGCAAGCCTCTCAAGTACAAGAGAAAGCAAGCGACAGTATTCGGATCATGCATGAGGACCGGCTCGAAATCTTCAATGCTGCAACAAATATGTTCAGTCTATTCTTCCCTGCCGACTTCGATGGGCCAACCACCAGAAAGTTCTGGGGTGCCATCAAATTGTTAGTTCAGGTAGGATTGAGAAACAGGCCAAATAATGGACGAGAAGTTTCACTGATGGTGGTTCAACAGATTCCCCAACTTGACGAGGACTCTGCTCTAAACATAAACTCAACCGGCCAACGTGTTACGACAGAGGTTAAGTTGATCTTGAACGATGTTTCCCAATATATCCAACTATTTCAAAAAACCATGTCATATGCGAACGACCAGGACCGAGACAGTATTGATCCTCCACGTCAATTTGTAATAGCCTGGCTACACGTCGTCTCTGGCTTAATTAGTACCTTTGAGCATGGAGATACGTGGCTAGTACACATGTTGAAAGCCAAGACGCTGGTATTAGATGGTATGAGTCGCATTATGCAGGGAATCTCGAGTCGAAGTCTTCTTGACGACTCAGTTGTATTGCCGTTGGAAATTGTTTCGTTGTTCTCCCTGAACCTGCTACGCGATCAGGTGGGCAAGTCGGATGATATAATGGAGACTTATGCTCAATACCTGGCCTTACTTGTAAGAATACGTAAATGAGCAAAAGGCACGAGTGTACGTTGGCTGACTCGAGTAGGACGCAGAAATCACGAGTCAGCCCTCTGACCGAACATATCAGCACCGCCTCGACCTGGTTCAACAAGAAACGACGGTGATCAAGCGGACATTGGCAAAGCAGAGAACGATCTTGGCAAGTGTCAGAGCCAACATATCCGTCAGGGTAGTCACCAGTCTCTTCACGGGAGCCACCGACGATGGACCATGGAGACAACGACGCCAAAAAGAAGGCGCTTTTAGGCGTGATGACCCAACACATCTAGACTCTGGACCACGCCCTTACTATGGCCAGCCTTACGAACCAGCCCTCAAAAGACATGACGATGAGTATCTAGAAATGGATGACCAAGAGCCCACAAATCTCGAGGCAGCATCCAAGCTGTCGCCCATTGACGAGCTGGGGTTTCGCGGCCTGTTTCTCACCGACTGCATACAGCTGGTCGAACAGCGGGAGTTTGACCTCCGACGGCATACTGACTTTGCAGACGATTTGGAACGAGTGGTGGAATACAGCATAGATTGGACGAGGGACAGACAAGAGAATGCCGTTTATGCCTTCACCATTGTGACGGTGGTATTCCTACCACTCAGTGCCATCTCCAGTATATTTGGCATGAACTCGAGCGATGTGCGAGACATGGCATATGGCCAGTGGCTCTACTGGGCCATTGCCTTGCCAGTGACAGCACTCATTATCTTCCTCGGTCTATGGTGGATGGGAGAATTGGGAAACGTGGTGAAATGGGTTTCGGGCAGACAGACGAACCGCATCACCAATGCCGGCTACGTGCCTGGGGTGGCACCAAAAGCGCCGAAAAGCACGAAAAGCAGGACATATGTGGTAGAAGCCAAACCTGACGCGGAGCATCCAGAAGCACGGGTGTTGGAAGGGGCATCGCCGCGTCCGATAGAGTACGTTCCCGAGCGGAGCATCACGCGGAGGTCACGTAGGCGGTCTCGCTCGTGATTCAATACTAAGAGGACCATTCGTCACATCATACAAGGCAACATTCATGCCCATTATTTCCACGCCAACTCCATTCAAGTCGGAGTGTCATTCAGAGTCGTTGATACACTAGATTGGGTCTGCCAAAAACGTTTCTTTTCCAAAATATAAGAACTATAGCGTTCTCAAAAAGCTAGGGGAAAAAAAATAAAGTAAACAGAAACCTTGGAAACCCCCAAAAGCCGGACTACCGTGCCCAACATCAAGTGAACGGCAGTAAAACCCCGAATCATTGTCATCATCATAAGATTTGTCCAAAAAAGAAAAAAAAGAAAAAAGACGTGCCTCATCGCCGATAACAGTCATATATATCCCTCTCTCTATAGTCCCTACAATACCCCCCGGACCGCTCCCTGTCTTCGGTTCGGATATGAACATGAGTCGTCCCGTTCCTGTCCTCGATCCTTCTGGGCGGTGGAGACGGCGGCTCGATGTACCTCCTCGGAGCCTCGACGTAGCGAAATGTGTCGTGCTCGGGCTCGACGGGGACAGGAACAGGGACGGGGATGAAGCGGTCCCTCTCAATGTAGATTTCCTTTTCGCGGCGCGAGTGGGAATGGCCCCTGCTCCGGCTGCGGCTCGACTTGGACGACTTGGACGACTTGATGGAGGGTTCGACGTCGACGGCGATGACCTCGATCTGGGGTTCGGGCTCCGGCTCCGGCTCGGGGAGGGCAGGCGGGGGGCATGGCGGCGACGGCTCTTCTACCACGGGGCAGGGCTCCTCGATGGGCGGGGGAGGAGGACACGGTGGCGGGGAGGGCGTACGAGGGATGAAGCGCGTGATTTGGCGGCGGGTGGTGAGAAGGTCGGGCTCCGGGCGGGAGAGGTACAGGCGCTTTTTGGTGCCGTGTCGGGCTGGACGGGTGGTGATGGTTTCTGGTGTCAGTTCTAGTTTGGGTGAGTTGGTGAGAAGGGGCTTGCGTGTTGCGTACTCATGGGTGCTTTTATGCTCTGGCTCTGGCTCTGGTCTGCTCTGGCTCTGCTCTGCTCTCCGACGGAGGGCGTAGGATGCAATGTAGATGATGGGATGAATAAGTGAGGATGGCGAAGATGGGAATGGAGGGAGCGTGGTGTTATTGTGTGTGCTCTCAGCTTTTGGGAATGCCCCGTGCCATCCGTATTACATGGCTGATATCAGGTCCTGGTCCTGGTCCTGCGTATTATGACGTTGTGCTTGTTTTGGGGGGGGGGGGCGGTGCTGTGCGGGCAGCTACGGACCGTACATACGGATTACATACATGTTGTACATACTGGATGGCACCAACAAGAGCAACAGACCCGGGAACCAGGAAGATCAGAAGTCGTGCAGCTTTTTACATTACATCAGTGTACGGGATAGCGCCCACGCTCATCCTGGATATCCGAGCATGCATTGCTCGGTATCGGACATTTGGCTCGCGACAGCCGGACATTGATTGATGCTTGTCACGACTTTTTTGCGATGCTCACTTCGGACAGATGACAAAGGCTCAAAATTGGCAGACCAGCATTCAACTTGAAACAAGGGGGCCAGCGCTCCTCCGTCCCCTCTGCTTTTCCCCGGGGGTTTCCTCGGCTGATTAATAAATACACTGGCATTGGATAACGGGATGAACTTTGGCCAAAGTCGTCCACCGTCCGTTGCTGTATGTATGCCATATGGTATGTCTGCATGTCTGGAAAAGTTAGGAATCGTCTTCACTGAAAAGTCTGAGACCGGGGGCCGGGATAGGAAATCAGTCCCATGTCTTCTCTCATCTTCACCTTTTGATGGCATGGCGAGGCGCTGCTAATAGCATGCCCTTGATTTTCATTTTATAGTCTGACGCAGAGTCTTTTTTTTTTCCCAGCACGTTGTATGTACATACTTTGTTTAGTAAGCGCCATGCCCAAAAACCTCATCTGGTGATGATGCATGGTGCGATGTATGGCAGCCCAGCCCCCCCTGCATTTTTTTCAACTGGGCATGTCATGCACGGCTTCGGATACGTCGGAGTCGCCATGCAAGCGTGAGAACCGTCCGGCTCGTGGACCGACCGGGCTGCAAGGCAAGGTGATCAAGTTGACGCTTCATGTATGTATCCGTATTTTTAGAAATTCATGCCGGGGTGCTAGATGTGGCAAATACATAATTAAATGCCTTTGATCGGACGGGGCTGAGACGCTCAGCACCAACTTGGCTTGGCCTCGTGCACCGCTTATTAAAATAGCATGAGTTGCTATGTTTTATGTATGTACGGAGAACGGAGTACGGACCTAAGTACATATGTACTCTAATTTCAAGCAACGCGACCAGTGGGCAATCAAAGTTTGTCTTATTTCTGGCTGGGTAGCACTTGGCTAGTCAGGGACCAATTTTCCGTACATATGTAGGCGCCGGGTTCTTACGACTCTCAGAGATCTATCTCCCTGTTCTTGTCAGGTCATGATGACCAATGGCCGAACGGGCCTAGAAACGATGATGCGGCCAGAATAGAATGAGACGAGGAGAATATGTATGCGGAGTCCAGGGCCAAAGCAAAGGGGGGGGGAGCGAGACAAGGCGCCAGGGTTTTGATGTCCCTGAACGGAGGACGAGCCTCATATCATGGCCATACACCCACTGTACATACGGAGTACATGTTATCTGTCTTTCTCACATGAACATGAACATGAACATGACCGCTCGACGACTTCTCGAGTGGATTCATCGATTCATCCGCGGACGTCTTCCTTCCTCCCGCTGCTCGACCAGGGGCAGGGCCACTTGACTGACTTGACTGGCTGGCTTGAGAGCTGGCAGAGCATTGACCCCACCCGGCCCTTCTGGTCACGGCACGGTGTCACCACACCCACCCACGCCATCCTCCCTTCCCTCACTGAGTCACTGGGAGTCACTGAGTCACTGAGTCACTGATGATGCACTGATGCACTAATGACACACGCCTGGCGCTCGCTGGCTCGCCTGTCTCGTCTCTGCGTCTCTGCGTCTCTGCCCTGCCTGTCCTTTGAACCCTTCGGTCCCTGCCCCGGCTCTTGTTCCCTGACTTGTCTGTCCCAAGGGGTTCCGACACCCGTTGACCCTTGGACCCGCCGTCGTCCACCCCGAACCCCAAGATTTGCGGAGAGGAGTTGAGTTGGTGCCCATGGTCGCTGCGCGCTCTGCATAAACAGGCTTGGGAACGGGCGGCATGCGCCCCGGCGTAATCCGTAATGTACATACTCCGTACTCGAACCCAGACGTTGACGTTGCTGCTGACGCTGCTGACGCTGACGCTGCTGACGCTGACGCTGTGACGCTGACGCTGTATTATCCGGCATTCGCTGGGACTCGGCCCGGTCACTTGCATTTGCATTTGCATTTGCATATGCGTCTTCGTCCTCGTCTCCTCAATCTCAAATCTCAAATCTCAATCTCAACCCTCTGCTGGTGCCGGTAGTTAGCCTGCAAGCCCAACTGCCGGACGCTTGATCAACGTGCCTTCGCTGTCGTCTGTCGGCTCTTTGCCACATCCAGGACAAAGGTGAGTTTGTCGCGAGCCTCAGTTCATGGCTGGCTGTTCAATCAACGCCGTCTCTTTCACCCCCACTGCTTCCCTTTCTCTGCCGTGTTACGCGAAAGTTTGTGACTTCATAGGCATCGGAGAGATTACATGTCCCTAGATAACGAGTTTTGAGAACCCCCCAACGAGGTCCATGTGCTGCTGGTTGTTGGCCTGTTGCAATTCTCCCCAACCTTCTCTTCTCTACCTTGCGTTTCTCCCATTTCGTTGCCCAGTTTCAGATCACGACCCTGTGGCCACACCTGAAGCCAAACGTCCAATTTTTTTTTTCTTGAATCGACACTGACATGCCATTTGCTATTTTCCTCAACTTTTCAGATTCCCTCGACCCTCCGTACCCAGTCCATTATCTACCGCGAGCAACGTGGCGACGTCTCCATCGAGCACGAATCCTTTACAGCCTGCTGCTTCTGCCACACAGCAGGCATCTCAGCCTATTGGCTACGAAACGACCGACAACTCGTCAATAAGGGCACCTGTCGGGCAGGCGACCTTCTATAGCGACTCACCCAGTCCATCCAGTCCCAAGGACGAGAAGATCCCAAGGTGTGTTTTCTCTCACTTGCTCCCCCTGTGTTCTCCCCCCCTCTCCTCCTGAAGTAGACGCTCATATACGCGACCTTTCTGGGGCTCTCGATGGCTTTACGAGGCTATTGAGTGTGTATCAACATCAGCTCTGACATACAATCATTCGTAGATTCAATCTTCCCAGTCACCCGCATGACGCCCGAAGCGTCCCCGACCCTTTAGGATCGAAGGCTGCCTGCAGCCATTCCAAAATTCCAAAAATACCGGATCGACGATCATGGCAACCACAACGGCGTCCTCGTCGAGCACAAACAGTATCCGTCAGAAGCTGCCTCCGAGCCCTTCCATAGATGACACATCTCTGTCCACTGCGTCATCAAAACATGGCCCAAACAAAGCTGCTTTGCAAGAGGCCCAGGCTTCAACTGACACGGCGAGTATCATCAAAGCCGCTGGCAGTCCAGAAGCCGCAATACAGCATCTACTGAAAGAGAAGCACTCTCAGTCACAGCAAAACAGTCAATTATGGAGATTAGTTGATAAGCAGAGAGCCATGATCTTAGGATTGAACAAGGATCTCGAGGCAGCACTCAAAGACAAGGAGAAATACAGGAGAAAGCTTAAAGAAATAATGTCAAATCCTACAATTATGAGAGCCGCATCCGGAAAACAAGGAGGACTGACAAAGGAGATCGCTAAACGAGGCGCCAGGTCACCGCGAATCGAAGTACCAGAGTCGAGCGCTCTGGCTTCTCCTCATGGGCCAGATTCCCCTTCACTTGACTCGGATAGCCAGAAAAACTCACCCATCGACATCTCAATGGCTCCTTACCCGATCACTCCTCCGGCGGATAGGCAACATGTGTCACCCGACGCTGTCAGCGAGATGCCGGACCCCGAGCATGTTATGCCCAAACCACAAGAACATGATGCCATGGGCAACTTTAATCACGAGGCGCATGACCAAGCGGGTGATGGAGCGCGGAAAGAAGAGAGTGAGCAAAACGTGAGGGAGATGCCCTACAACCTATCACTGCCGCCCTCGCGAAGCCTCCCGAGTGACCCGCCGAAACTACCACCACCAAAGCTACCGACTGTTCCTCCGTCTTTGGCTGCTGAGCCATCCCCACAAGTAGACAAGGATCTTGGTCAATTTCCGTCTCCTCCCAGAAAAGCGCCTCCAGCGCCTCTGCGGTTGAACCAACAAAGTCGGCGGCACTTGGCTGTCTCTGCTGCCTCTGCCGAGGCAGATGACAGTGACTCAGACTACGATAATATCCTCGAAGTTGGTGACGTTGCGAACGAAAGTCGAGGTCGCCGCAAAACTAGAGACGATGACGATAGGGAACGTGAGGTCATTGCATTTAGAGAAGTCCACGGGCGTGCGCCTGCCCAGGTTCGATCAGAAACCCCGACTCGACAACCTCTTCATCAGCACGCCCCTTCTTCATCCTTGCCAACAGAACCCGAAGAGCACAAAAATGCATCCGTGGATGCCTTGCTTCTGGTCGAGGAGGGGCGAGATCGTGTTGTTACTGTACCACCTCTGCTTAGCCCAGGGTTACCGAGCTCACCCCGTCCTCTCGGCATCATTAAACACTCGGCCTCCGCTCCCCTATCTTCTCGACTTGGCTCTGCCGCTCCCTTATCTCCACGCCCACCTCGCCAGCCGATCGTGCTTCCCCCCGACAGGCCCGTGGTATCCTCTACGCCAACAGAATCACTCAACTCTTTGGCCATGGCACCATTGAAAGTCTCGAAACACCGTGGTGTTGAAGAAGGCCAACAGTCACCGACGGACCGCATAAAAATCTACAAAGGCTTAGCGACAGACGAATATCCCGATCTTCTCTTACCTCCAAACGCACTTCCGTCGATCGAAATCAAGGTCGCCTCGTCCCGGATGAAACCCTCACGCGCAAGCCTCATGTCTTTCACACAACTGGAAGAGGACCCAGTTTTCACGCTGGCTATTTTCTCGCGAGCAGATGACGGAGAACTCTGGCGGGTAGAGAAGGATATCGCGTCTCTGGGCAAATTGGACGCTCGGCTGAAAAATTGTGCCGCCTTTACTGCCAAGACTCCAGAGCGGTCTTTATTCAGTGGCCATGCGCCAGCGAAGCTTGATGCACGACGAGTAGCCTTGGAGCAGTACATGGAAGAGCTGCTGGACGCGCCTTTGGACACAGCCACGGCTGTCGAGCTTTGCAGATACCTCTCGACACATACACTCCCGCCAAACGCTGATGAAACGGGCTCCTATTTCAGGCCGACACCTGAAAACAGCGGACTCAAGGTCGGCGCTGATGGCCGTCACCTTCGAACCGGATACCTGACCAAGAAGGGGAAGAACTTTGGCGGCTGGAAAGCCAGATTCTTCGTCTTGGACGGGCCGCAGCTCAAGTACTACGAGACCCCCGGCGGAGCCCACCTCGGTACCATCAAGCTGCAGCATGCCCAAATAGGCAAGCAATCCCAAAACCAGAGCAACGAAAACCAATCACCCGCCCGGCAGAGCACTGGGGATGATCTGGACAATCAATACCGCCATGCATTCCTCGTTTTGGAGCCCAAAAAGAAAGACTCCAACGCTCATGTGAAGCATGTTCTGTGTGCCGAGAGCGACAAAGAGCGCGATCTCTGGGTGGATGCCCTGTTGCAGTGGATAGACTATCGAGACGCAGATGAGGTCGAACCATCTCAGAGTGCCAGGCCTGCTCACGAAAGACGGACCTCTGGGGCAGACACTCCGAGCGGCAATAGACCAAAGAAGAGGAGCAGTCAAGGTAGATTGCTCTACCAGCACGCGGATTCCGATGCGTTGATTGGGGTTCGATATGATTCCACGCACGCTGGCGAGGCACCACACAAGGGGGTCACGGCTTTATCGGAGCATCCCAGCTCACAGAACATTGCGAATGAGACGATGAGCTCGCAGGCCAACAAACTCATTTCCGGACCAAAGGACCCTCAGATCATCTCGGACTCGGCGGCCTGGGGGAACAAGACGGGCCTCAGCATTCCGTCGCTTGATGAGAAGAAGCAACGGAAGCGGAGCTTTTTCGGCTTCGGCCCCAAGACGCGCACATCTTCAGATGGGCAAGATTCATTGTTTGGCGGCAGTGACAATGGCTCGTCCAATGGACCGTCCGGACCGTCTCATCCCCAAGGCCACTCGGGACCTGTTCGGCAGGTGTTCGGGGCCCCTTTGGCGGAGGCTGTTCGCTACAATGCACCCGTGGATGTGGATGTGCCTTTGCCATCAGTCGTCTTTCGTTGCATTCAGTACCTTGACCACAAGAATGCCATCATCGAGGAGGGCATCTTCCGGCTTAGTGGATCGAACGTGGTCATCAAGCAACTTCGTGAGCGTTTCAATGTGGAAAGTGATATAAACCTCGTCACTGACGAGCAATACTACGACATACATGCAGTTGCGTCGCTTCTGAAGTTGTATCTTCGGGAACTGCCCACTACTATATTGACGAGAGACCTCCAGCTAGAATTCCTGTCGACGACTGAAATTCAAGACCGTCCGGAGAAGGTTGCCAAGTTGGCTGAACTTGCTCAGAGGCTGCCTCAAGCCAACGCAACCTTGTTGAGATATTTGATCGCTTTTCTGATCCGGATCATCAACAACTCAGACGTGAACAAGATGAATGTTCGCAATGTGGGCATTGTGTTCTCGCCGACCCTCAACATCCCTGCGCAGGTGTTTGCCATGTTCCTGCAGAACTACGAAGGCATCTTTGGAATTGACCCTGACGAGTACGAACTGCCCTCTCCGACCAGTGAATCCAACTTCCATGGGCACTCTGATACGCCACCACCACCACCACCACCACCACCACAACAGCAACAGCAACAACAACAACTACAACAACAACAACAACAACAACAACAACAACAACAACAACAACAACAACAACAACGATCTGAGCCGCCGCCGCGGCCGTCAACATCGTCAGGTGGTGATTCGCCGCATCGCCCGCCGCGCGTGGAAAATATGAGGCAACACTCGAGATCATCGCCAACGCCGCCTTTGCTATCGACCATTCAAGGTAGTCGAAGTACTCCGACGCCTCCCCTGGGGGCCCGTCCTGCGTACGAGAATAGCTATGGTATACCCACCAGTCACGATGGCCATGGCTACCACCCGGCGCAGAGGACTGCACCTGCTTATGATCGTCCCATCTATCAATCATCCAATGAAGACCACGGAGCTGCGGAATCGCAGATGAGTGTTCAAGCCAAGCGACGCGAGAGTTCAATATACATGGGAGGAACGACGAGCTTGCAGCAACAAGGACCGAAGAGTCGCCTCCGCGATTCACCTCGATCCTAGATTTTTTTTCGACTGGATGAGGATACCAGACAGCATATTTTGATCGTATTTCCGCTTTCCCTTTCTTTCTTTCTATTTCTTTTTACTTGGCGGTTTGCACACATACGTTGGCAGAGCAGAGCAGAGCACCACGATACCTCCGCTATTTATTTCTTCAATAAGAGATGCCGATATTGGACGAGGGGCGGCGGCCCTTGATACAGCCAATCCAGCTAGCGACCACAATTGCTTCAATTGACGGCCCCTTTTGCTTTGATAATGCAATACGCTTTAGCCATCATCCTATCATCACAGGTCAAGGCGGGGTCGATTTGCATGGTAATGGATCCCTCATTGATGAAAACAGTACATGACGAGGTGCTCTTCTGGGCGTTTCTGCTTCTCTATTCTGGTTTTGCAGTCGTTTTTTAATTTCTTTCAATGGGGTTGGAGGGGGGGCATAATTCGGCAGCTGTTTGCGCTTGTTTCTGGCGCAAATTCAGGTTTCTTCGATATTCCAGGGAGGACTTTGGAACGAGCTTCTGCTTCTGTTTCTTGTTGTTTGCTGTTTGTGGTTTTGACGGCGGGAGAGCGAAATGGGCAACGGACACGGCGATTGAATGAGAATGAAAATGATACCATGTTAATCTTAATAACGCAAGTAACGCAGCGTTCAGAGTATATACTAAGTTTCTGGATAAATTGAGCTTCCTCGACTTCTAGCAGCACAGTTCTTTGCTTGGTCTTTCGACAGAGCCAACAAGCGCACGAGGCAAAGCAAGAGCGGGCCCGTGAAAAGTCCACATCGGCGGTTCGGCGACAACAATTGCCGCTCTTTGCATCTGCAACCAAACCCCGACCGACCGACGTGAATGAAGAGGAGAACCATATATAATTCGTACACCAGCGCCCAATCATCAATACATATATGGACTTGGATCCACGCTTGCGGGCAAATTCTGCCGGTCAAGGTCCATCTTCCGCGGGCGCACGGCATGTCGATGCGTCATCGTCAACCTCTTCGCCGTCAAACCAGCTAGAAACGACTCGACCTCGAGCTGCCCCCCACTACGGCGCCGATGGCTCCGACAGTCCGTCGACAAGCCTCGACTCACCGAGGAGGCAGCAGCAGCAGCAGCAGCAGCGGCGGCAACAAAAACGGGGCGCCGACGACGATGCCTTGGCTTCCGATGCCAAAAAGTCGAGAGCCTGCGAGGCTTGTCGGAGCTTAAAGGTACGCTGCGAGCCGGACCCCAACGATGACAACGCGCCGTGCCAACGATGTGGGAAGGCTGGGAGGAGCTGCGTGGTGACGATGCCGACGAGGAAGAGGCAGAAGAAGACTGACAGCCGGGTGTCGGAATTGGAGAAGAAGATTGATGCGTTGACGGCGAGCTTGCTGGCGCGGGCGGCTGTGCCGACAACTGGGACAGCGATAGGAACAGCAACAGGAAGAGGAACAGGAACAGGAACGGGAACGGGAACGGGAACGGGGGCAGGAACGGGGTCTGCTGCTATTACTCCTGCCGGCCATGGGAAACAGAGGATGGCTTCGTGGGAAGGGCTCCCTGGCCTCTGGACCAACAATGATTCGGCGAGAATGACAGCAAGTCCTGGGCAACAGGGCCAAAATCCAAGGCCCCATCGTCCGTCTGTTGTGGTTGAGGCGGCGCCCGACGGCACGGCAGGTCAAGGACAGCGGTCCGATATCATTGATCGAGGCATCATCAGCGAGGAACGAGCGATTGAGCTGCTCCAGAGATACAAGGACCATATGCTGCGACATTTACCGGCCGTCGTGTTCCCACCGAGCATGCCCCTGATGGAGCTTCGCAGGTCGAAGCCCTACCTGTTCCTGGCCGTCATGGCGGCCGCGTCCTCGGAGACCCCGGGAGTCCAGCGCGTCCTGCAAAAGGAGCTGATGGAGCTCTTCGCCGAGAAGATTGTCATTGTCGGCGAGAAGAACTTCGAGCTCGTCCAAGCACTGCAAGTCGCCGTCATCTGGTACTGGCCCCCCGAGCACTTCGAGGAGCTCAAGTTCTACCAGCTCATCCACATGGCGGCCGTCATGGCCCTGGATATCGGGCTCGGCAAGAAGTCTGCAGCGAAAGGGGGCACGGCAGCAGGCTTCAGCTGGCGAGGGCAGCATCATCCCTCCAGACGCCAGCCCCAGCTGGACCCGACGAGTCTGGAGAGCAGGCGAGCATGGCTGACGTGCCATTTCCTGGCTGCCAGCACGGCCATGTCCCTGCACAGGCCGCACCTGATTCGATGGACGCCGTTTATGACGGAGAGTCTCGACATGCTGCGGTCTTCACCCGATGCGCTCCCCACGGACGAGTACTTTTGCCATTTGATCTGGACGCATCGCATGGCGGAAAGCATTGGTGTTGAGCTGTCGGTGAATGATGATGATGCGGCGGTGAACATCATGGACGCGAGGACGCAGTACACGCTTAGAGCATTGGAAAGGGACCTAGATCAGTATATTGCGACGGTGCCCAAGGAGATGATGCAGCGTACATACAACCAACCCCCCCTTTCTCTTTGCGCTGTTCTTTTCTAACACATCTTATTCCACCCCAGCCACGCTCAAGATTGCATTTTGCATCCTGGACTTATACATGCACGAGCCGGCTGTCCATTACAGAAGCAGCACGTGCCCATCCCGCTACTCGTTTGCCCCCGACGTCCAAGACGGCATGATCAACGAAAACGACAACGGCAACGGCAACAGAATCAGCGAGCCCCTCGGCGCAGCACACATCAACGCCCTATCACACTGTCTCGCCGCCATAGACGAGACATTGCAGACCTTTCTGGCCATGGACATCCTCGCGATCCGGTGCCTCCCCGTCTTCAACTTTGTCCGCGTAGCCTACGCCGTCATCATTCTCATGAAGATGCACTTTTCCGCGTCAAACCCCTCCTCGGAGCTCGGCAAGGTCATCAACAAGGACCACATGCGCGTAGCGTACTACCTCGAGGCCCTGCTCGACAAGTTCAGCGCCATCGCCGCCGATGAGACGTGCCGCCCCGCCTCCAAGTTCCTCCTCGCTCTCGTCATGCTGCGAACGTGGTTTCTCAAGCACGCCAAGTCCGAGTCCAGAGTCGAGCATCCCGGGCCCGAAACGCCCTCACAGCGTCCCCCGTCCTCCTCCTCGGCAAACACCCCCCTCCAGGTCCTCTCCGAAGTAGCCATGGGCCGGGAACCCACCCCCGGTGCCTTCTACAACCCCCTCCCGGGACCCCCCCAGCAACCCTATTACCATGACCAATCCTCCATGGCCGCCGACCCTCCCCAGCAGTGGATGAGCCAGCCTCCCATCCCGAGCCAGCCTCCCGCCCCGGACATGACGATCGGGTTCCCCGCCGGCTTCGACTTCGAGGCCCTGGGCGTTCCGCTCGACGGCAGCGGCGAAATGTACGGCGGGGGCGCAAACATGGTCCTCAACGATCCCTTGTTCAGTGGCATGTTTCACGGGTTGCCGGACCCAGACTTTTTCTCGCGTTGAGCGAATCCTGGGAAGAGATTATCTGATGGGGGGGGGGGGGGGCTGTTGAGGTGGAGAACGGCTTAGGTAATGGTTAACCCTAATTATATAGGGCGTAGCTAGAGTATAGACTAAAAGAATATAACTATTATTATCCCTATTATTTTTAGTAATATTTTATAGTAATAAGACTAGAACCTTATAATGCCCTTTAGTTAGGTTAAATTATTACTAAACTTAAATATCTAATACCTAAGAACACTTAATAAATAACTTCTAAGAGATTATTAAGTTAAATAATTAAAGAACTATAAACTAGACTAAAGGTAAAAGGAGTTATAAACTTTATTAGAGTATAACTATAGCTAGAAATAATATAGAAAAATAATAGAATATAGCTATAGTTATTACTATACTTAAGGAGATTATCTAACTATAGTTAGAAAACATTACTATTAGATAATATAAGAATATTAAGGACTATAGGACTTAATAAGATAGGCATAGAACTATAGGGCTATATAAAACTTATAAATAATTATAGGAGGGAGTTCTTAGAATACCTATAATAAGATAGCTAATAGTAGCTTAGGATAGGATAGATAATAAGGACTAGTTATTTTAAGAAGTAATATTATAATAAAGAATAAGAAAGCCTTATTATAGGAAATAAATAAGCTAGATACTTAAATAAGAAATAACCACTAGGGAATAAGTATAAAGAATAATTACTAAAACACTATAGCGCTAGTATAGTATAATACTAGTAGCCTAGATAGTAAATAATTATAACCTTAGTTAATTTAGGGGGTTATAAACTAGTAAATTAAATATAGGCTAGATACTAGTAAATAAGGCATTTAAACTTAGGAAATTAAGGAATACTATAAACTCTATTTAAGCCTAGGAATCTAACCCTAGGAAATAATATTTACATACTTAGTAAAATAGGCGCTATAATATAGTAAGTAAATAGAAGATAAATAATAGTAAATAGTAGTTATAACCTTAGAGAATTTTCTAACCTTAGAATTTAACCTAAACTATAGAACTTAGGCATAGGAATGCGTATTTATATACTTAGTAATATAGGAATTTTACCCTTAGTTAATAGAAAACTAGTATATATTATAATAGATATAATATAATATAGACCTTAAACTTATAACTTTAAGAAGCTTATAGGAAGTGCTATAAACTAGGAAAACTATTTATAGGATATACTATAAAACCCACTAGGAGTGTTTATTTACTAAAGTAGCTATACTAAGAAGTTATAATATTTATATAGTATTATAACTATAAATACTCTAGGGGATATGCTAGATATAGTGTAAACTAAAGACTAAACTTTATACTTTAAGGAACTAGCTATAGTAGCTCTTAACCTTAAAAATATTAGTTTATAGAAAGAATTATACTACTATAATTAGAGGTATAGTGTATAGATTATACCCTTACTTTTAACTTACTTTTAACCTTACTTAGTTACTTATCTAATCTTTTAATTAGATAGTATAGTATAAATAGAGTATTATATACTATATTTATAATAGGAGATTACTTAGATTAGGAAGGTTTAGACTTAGTAAGAAGGAGTTAAGAAAAGTAAGAATAAAAAGGTTTTATTTTTAGGGGGGACTAAAATAGTTTTCTCTTCTTTTTTTTTTAAGGCTAGGTAAACACTAAGTAATAAATTATATATAATAATTTAAGTTTAGCCTTAAATACTTTCCTATCTTCTTAAAAACTTTATTATAATAAAGTTTATAAGCTCTTTTAATAAAAACCCTAACTTTACTATTTAATCTTAGTTAAGAGATTAGATATATTATTAATAGAATTATCCTCTATTAATACTAATCTATCCTAGGAAACCATTAAACTCCTATTTCCTATCTTAATTACTTTATATAAGATTAGGCTTTAGCAAAGCTAAATACTAGGACTTATAAAGAATTAGACTTAAGTTTAAACTTAGAATAGGATAATAGAAAATCCTTAGAGTTTATTCCTAGCCTAATTAGCCCTATTTACCCTCTAAGACTACCTTATCTAGTAAATAAAATCTTATTACTTTTCCTTTTTCTATTACTTTAATCTAAAGAACCTATTAAAATTAAAGAAACTAGATAGATACTTAATATAAGTAGTCCTTTCTTCCCTATAAACCTAACTATAAGTAAGGGAATTATATTCTCTAGCTTACTAAGAGATAGGCTAGCTAAGGAATATATAAAATATTATAAAATAATAGCTATAATAGTATAAACTCTAAAGGAATATATTAATACCTTTACTTATTTAATATTTATTTAGGGCCTATAAGGAAAAGTAACTCTCTAGTATAAGGACTTAGAATATAAAGATAGGACTTAGGAATAAATAGCCTCTAAATTCCTAGCTAAGTTTAAAAACCCTAATTCCTTTATTAAAATTTTTACTTAGTAAGAGGTATATAGTTTTATATAAGAACTAGGTAAGACACTAAATACTTATATCTAATAAGCTAAGTATTTAGCTTCTAAGATAAAATCTAATATATAATAAGTTCTCTTTATAAACTTTATTACTTATCTAGTAAATAAAGAAGTAAATATATAACTATAAGAGAGAGTATTAGATTAGTTATTTACTTTAAATAAGTAAATAGATAGTATAGCTTTAAAGAACTTAATAATATCTAACCTAAAACTTATCCTATATAACTATTACTTATTTACCTCTAAAAAGATAATATAACTATCTAATAATAAAATCTTAATAGCTAGAATAGGACTACTATAGAAATAGATAGAAGAATAATAGTAAAGAGAGAAATAAGCTACTAACTAAATAGTAAACCTAGTAAGATAAATAGAAGTATTCTAGGCTTAAGCTACTAGGAATATATAATAAATAGCTAGATAGTATAATTAATTAAAATATAATTTAAATAATAAATCCTAATCTCTAGAAAGACCTTTAGGGAATAATATTAGTATATACCCTTAAGATAGACCCTAGAGGGACCTAGACTTTTTCTAGTATTTCTTATATAGTAAATAGGGATATATAGGTTATAACTATACTAAAAAGGATAAATACTTATCTAAAGACTTTAATAAACACTAGAACTAGTAAGCTTATAAAGGGCTATAAATAAAGAGAGATTACTAAAGAGAATTAGATAACTTAAACTAAACTAATTTTATTAGCGCTATAGAAATAGACTAACTAATCTTACCTAAAGGATATATTCTTAATTTAGAACTCTAATTATTTATAGTATTACTCCTAAATTACTATTCCTTAAGCTATATCTAGGAGAAAAATAAAGTAAGATAGGTTAATACTATAACACTACTAAAGGGAAAGGAGAAGGTAAGTAAGCTAGTATTTACTAGAGAACTAGCTAAGAGAATTATTAAATTAAGGACTAAACCTAAGAATATATTAGGAGAACTATTATAGTAATAAATTAAAGAAATTCTAGAATTAGATAAGACTATATAAGAGAGAAGTAATCTAAGTCTAAGTATATATTAATTACTCTAGGAGATAAGTACTAAGGAATTCTAATAAATACTTCCTATATTATAACTATATCTAGAGAAAACTATAGTAAACCCCTATAAACCTACTACTAGTCTTACTCTAAGAGAAGTAGTAATAGGTAATATTACTTTAAACCCCTAACCCTATTAAAGATTAGCTTTAAAGAATATCTAAGCTACTAAAGAATATAAAGTCCTACTATTTAACCTAGGGAAATAGTTAAGTAAAACTACTATATCTATTAGTATTCTATAACTTCTTTAAATAGCCTTAATTATCTAATAGTAACTAAGCTATTTAATATAATATTATTAAAAAATAAAAAGTAATAGGGTAAAGTTAATAGTTTCTAATCTTATAGAACTATATAAAGAAGTAGTATACCCTAATATACTAGTCTATAAGTCTTTAGGTTTAATAAATACTATAATCACATAGAATAATATTACTTAGCTAGATAGTAAGGTTCTAATAACCTTAGGATATATTATAGCCTATATTAAAGGTATCTAGTATAACTTAGCCTTACTTAATAGTAGCTTAAGTGTAAAATTAGTAAGTAAGAGCTACCTAAAAAGACATAGACTTCTAACTATTTAACTTTAAGAAAAACAGTCTATTTAGATAGTAAATAATAGAAATTAGCAGATTTCTTACTATACTTACCTCTAGATTATAGTAAGTAAAATCCTAGTATTATTAAAATATTATATTATACTAGCTTAGGATTAGGATATATTATTAGGAAAAGTTTAGCTATAAAAAGTAAATACTATTAAATATTATAGATAGGAAAAGATTATAATCACTAGAATAAAAGGGGAAACTTAAACTTTACTAATATATCCTTACCTAGACTTATTCTAAAGATCTAATATAAGAGCTTAGCTACTATAGAGAATAGATCTAGAGGAGATTATAGAGTTTATAGAAGATAACTAGGAAATTCTAGAGGAAGTTAAATAGCTCCTAAGAGAATTAAATAGCTAGATAATAGAAGAAGCTAGGAACTATGTGAGGCCCTACTCACAACATTGTGAGGCCCCACACTCATAACACAGGTACACTAGCGCACCTTATAGACAGGCCACGCCCTAGGGCTAAGCTCACGTAATGCTAGCAAGCCACTAGCTATAAGCTAGTAACTTATATATATAACACACTTAGACCTAGTAAGCTTTAGTTAATATACTAAAGCCTCTATACCTCTTACCTAGCTATTATTATTCTTATAATTCTAAAGCTTCTCTTACTAGTTACCTAAGAGTAATATAAGGGGAAGAACTACCTAATTTACTAGAGTAATATTAGATAATAACCTAACCCTAATAGATAAGAGTTATACCTAATTAAATAAGGGTAATACTATAGGTATAAATATATTATATACTACTAAAACTACGCTTATAATAAGACCCCTTACCCCTTATACTAAAGCTATAGTAATACTAGAGCGAATTACTTAGTTAAAAAAACTCTAAAAACTATAAAAGTAAGAATAAAAGCTTATTAACCTTATTAGGTATAGTTTAGGAGAAGTATAAGGGAAAACCTAGTAAAAAGCTAGTACCTTATTAAGTAATAGTAGCTAAGAAGTTAGAGTTAAGAATATTACTAAGCTCTAATACCTTATAAACCTATAGAGGTATAAGATATAAATAAATAACTTAAACTATGCCTTTAATAAGGTAAAGAAAAAATACTAATATAATTACTAAAAGATTCTCTTTATACTTAACTATATATATATTAACTATAGGGTAAGATAGGATAGATACCTTAATAAATAATAGGCTAATAGCTAGGATAATCTTAAGGATAACTAGGATATATTCTAGACCTAGATACTTATATTACTTAGGGACTCTATAAACTATAATACCTAAATAGCTATATAGCTTAAGAATATAAAGTAATATAAGGGCTAGAGCCTTATTAAATTTAGTATTTTCTTAGATTTACTAGAGATATACCTAGAAAAAGCCCTAGAAAAGTCCTATACTCTTATATTCTTTATAAAATTACTCCCTAAGCTATAGGACTATATTAACCTATATACCTTTATTACTAGGAAAATATAAGAGAAGGTTATATAACTTACCTAGTGATTTTAGGAGGCTATGCTAAAGAGTAAGTAAAAACCTAAGTATTTAGAAGATAAAGGCCTATATAAGAATCCCTAATATTATAGAAATAACTTACCCTAGGGTTATAGGCCTTATAAGGATTATAGGAATAAGGACTAGGAAAGGGGCTTAGTTACTTACTTAAATAATAGTAAAGTTAGGGATAAAAGATAATATTATAACTATAATAGCTTAGACTACCTTATAAATAAGTATAGTAAGCTAAGGAAAGAGCCCTAAGATAGCTAGGGAAACTTCCTAAGGTAAAAGTAAAGGCCCTTACCTTTACCTTAAATACTAAGGTACTAATTAAGTATTAATTTTATATACTAGCTACTATTTATAAGTATAAAGATATTAAAATAGTAGTAAATCTAAATAGCTATACTAAGCTTAACCTTATTAGTATTAATTTTATAAAGGATTATAAGCTTAATAAGGCTAAGGCTATAGTACTTATTCTCTAGGTAATAAGGGCCCTTATAGTCCCTTAATATAGTATCTATAAGGTACTTATTATAATTAAAGACTTAAGAGAGAAAGGGAAGTACCTTAAGCTACTATATATAGCTATAAATAAAGACCTAAGAGTAAGGGGAAGTCCTATCTTAATTAGAATATATATACTTACTAAAGAATATATATATCTTTATTTATACTTATAAAAGTAATAGTTTAAGAAAAAGAAAATAGCCTTTTTACTTATAACTCCTTATAAGTTTATAAAGGTAATATATAATAAGACTATTATATATACTATTATAGGAGTTATAGAAGATAAGTTTATTACCCTTAAAGATAAGGAAAAGGTAAAAGTATATAGAACTATTAAAGATATCCCTAAGAAACTATATAAGTTTAAAGATATATTTATAGTAAATAAGGTAAGTAGTTTACTATTAAGAAAGGAGACTAATTATATAATTAACCTAATACCTAGGGCTATACCCCTATATAAGCTAATTTACCCTCTCTCTTAAAGCAAGCTAAAGGAGCTCTATAAATATATTAATAAAAACCTATAGAAAGGCTAGATAAGACCCTCTAAGAGCCTTATAGGTATACCTATCCTATTTATACTAAAGAAAAATAGAATACTTTAACTATATATAAATTATTAAGGACTTAATAAAGTAATATAGAAGAATTACTATGCTTTTCCCTTAATTTTAGAGATCCTAGACTAGTGCTAAGGAGCTTACTATTTCTTAAAGATTAATATTAAGAATACTTACTATTAAATCTATATTAAAGAGAGTAATAAGTAAAAGACTATATTTTATACCTATTATAAACACTATAAATATCTTATAATACCCTTTAGGCTAACTAATACCCTAGCTACTTTTTAGAGCTATATTTATAAAGCGCTATATAGGCTAGTAAACACTATTTATATAGTATATCTAGATAATATCCTTATTTTCTTAAAAATATAAGAGAAGTATACTATATATATTAAGGAAGTCCTAGAATATATAAGATTAGTAAAGCTATATATAAAACCCTTAAAGTATTTATTTTACTAGAAATTAGTAAAATTCCTAGGGTTTATCCTATTAGTTAATAGCATTTTAATAGATATATATAGAGTTAATATAATCTAGGACTAGAAGGAGCCTATAAGCTTTAAAGATATATAGTCCTTCCTAGGATTCTATAACTTTTACTAAAGGTTTATTTACTAATACTCTAGGATTATAGTACCCTTATATATGCTAATAAAAGGTAGTTAAAATAGTATTTAGACTAGGAAGTTTATATTTAAAGAAAGGGAATAGCTAGTATTTAACTAGCTAAAGAATACCTTTTAATAGGCACCTCTTCTTTATTATTATAACCTAAGTTAGCTAGTGTATATTAAGATAAATACTTTAGTCTTTATAATAGTAAGAATCTTATCTTAATAGGATAATAAGGGCTAATAGTATTCTATAGTATTTTAGTTAAGGAAGTTTATAGATACTAAATATAATTATAGTATAGTAAATTAGAAGCTACTTACTATAGTAAAGTTATTTAAACACTAGTAATACTATATTAAAGGCATAGTAACCCTAGTAAAGGTCCTATTAGATTACTATAACTTATAGACTTTTATAAGGTAGTAAAAGCTAAATAGGAGGTAGGCTAGATAGTATATATTCCTCTGCCCCTTTTACTTTATAATTAGGCATAGACCTAGGAAGAGTAACCTAGTAAATACACTATTAAGATAGTTTAATTATAAAGGCAAACCCCTAATAAATAAGGCACTTTTACTAGAACTTTAGAAGAAGATAGTAGCTACTAAAGAACTAGTAGAAAAAGAGATACTAATATATAAGAGAAGATATAGTAAGACACCTTTAGGGGAGGAAAATACCCTAGTCTTAGTAAAGAGGCTTAGTAAGATGCCTTTAAGGGAGGAAAATGCCCTAGCCACTATCAGAGTATTGCACTAAAACGTGTAGTGTAGTGTAGTATTTGTAGTGTAGTGTAGTAACTACACTACAAACTACACTACACTACAAACTACACTAACTATAAGGAAAAAAAAACTATAATACATTACACTACAAATTTTTTTTCCTAAACTACACTAACTACAAACACTATAAATGTAGTATTAGACTTTTTATTAGTTATTAGTATTATAAGGATTAAAAGAATACTAGTTATATAAAAGCTTTTATTATTACCTATTTTATTTAATTAGTTATAGAATTTATAATATTATATTATTTTAGTAATTTTACTATAACTAAGTAAGGTTATATATAATATTATACTTTTTTAATAATACTATTTAACTTAATACTTTATTTCCCTAATATAACTTAAAGAAAAACCTTCTTATTATATTATTTACTATTTCTATAAATTATTTTATATTTCTATAAATTATTATTATTACTTATTTTAAAAAAACTATAAAAAGAACTACTAGTAAACTTAATATAAGTAGCTTATTATATCTTATTATAGCTTATAATAGCTTATAATAGCTTATAATACTAATATTACTAGTATTACTAAGATTACTAAGATTACTAAGATTACTAAGATTACTAAGATTACTAAGATTACTAAGATTACTTATAATATTATTAGTGTTAAAGTTTAATAAATAATAGATAATAAATAAATAACTTAAATATAAATACTAGTAATTATAAGTAAATTACTATAGTAAAAGCTATAGTTTTTAATAACTTAGTATTTTAAGGTTTTTAAAAATATTAATATTATAAAAATATTTTCTCTTTTATATTTTTTTAAAATAATAATAAAAGTAAAATAATAGTAATAATAGTAATTAAGTAATAATAGTAATAATAGTATTAATAGTAATAATAGTAATTAAGGTTATTAAAGTTATTAAAGCTCTTATAATAAGTATAGTATATTATATAAAAGTAAGTCTTAGTTTTATTTTAAAAAATAAGTTAAACTTATTTTTTATAGCTTAATTAAGCTATATAGGGTAATTAAAATAATACTATTAATTATTTATTAATAGATTATAAATATTAGTTTATTATATTCTTTATTTATATATTAT
This sequence comes from Epichloe festucae Fl1, assembly GCA_003814445.1. Lineage (NCBI taxonomy): Eukaryota > Fungi > Ascomycota > Sordariomycetes > Hypocreales > Clavicipitaceae > Epichloe > Epichloe festucae. Next base: position 1,770,019 of record CP031387.1, on the reverse strand, counting down.
AGTAATAAGATATATAAAGTTACTATATATAACTTCTTAAGGCTTTAGAATTATAAAGCTAAAAGTAATATTTAATTAGTTTAAATCTTAAATAAATAGTTTAAGCTTTTTTTAAGTTCTTATTATATTAAGAATAAGATTTAAGTACTAAGTATATATTTTATTAACTTCTAGTAATTTATCTAGATTTCTTAATTAATTTTATTCTATTAGTTTAGGGTATTTTTTATTTAAAATAATAATAATAATATTTTAAAATATAAAATAATTAATAGTAATAGTAAATAAAATAATAAGAAGGTTTTTCTTTAAGTTATATTAGTAAAATAAAGTATTAGGTATAATAGTATTATTAAAAAGTTATAATATTATAAATTACCCTAGTTATAGTAAAATCCTTAAAAAAAGGTAAATTTTATAAATTATATAACTAATTAGGTAAAATAGGTAATAATAAAAGCTTCTATATAACTAGCCTTCTTTTAATCCTTATAATAACCTTATATAATAAAAAGGCCCACTTTTTTTTTTACTAACACTATATTTATAGTTTTTATAGTTAGTGTAGTTAGTAACTACACTAACTACACTACACTATAAGCAAAAAAAAACTACACTACACTACACTATAAAAAAAAAAAAATACACTACACTAACTACAAGAAAAAAAAAACTACACTATAAATACAAATTTTTCCTAAAAACTACACTAACTACACTACAAACAATACTCTGGCCACTATAGAGAGAGCTCTAGAGGCTAGAGTAGCCTAGTTAAGAGGCTAGTTAGCCACTATAAATCTAGTAAAAGATTAGCTAAATAAGGGTGATTTCTAGGAGAAAGTAATGTATATCTAAGACATTAGCGTAGTATAAGAGATATAGGAGACTATTACGCCACTAAATCCTTACTAATTTAGGCTAAATAAACTATTAGTGTAATTACTATAGAAGGTATAGGATTAAGATCTAGATTTATAGAGGTAAAATAGTAAGATTAATAATTCCCTAGTAAGAGGTAAGGGAAAAGCTAGTCTATAGTTATATAGTATAAGGGGTCTCCTAATATACTAAGATAAGGTAGTTATTCCCTAGGAGCCTATCTTATAATAGGAGCTTCTATAGCTACACTATAATAATTTACTAGTAAGTTACTTTAGGACTAAATACACTCTTAAGCTATTAAAGTATTACTTCTAGTAGCTAGGCATAAGTAAGTTAGTATCTAACTATATTATAAGCTATAGGGTTTACTAGTAGGTAGTAGCTAGAAGGTATTACCTATATAGAAGCCTTAAATCCTTACTAATACTATAGTAACTATAGGTAAAAATCTTAATAGATTTTATTATAGGATTACTTACTACCTAAGTAAGTAAATAAGAAACTAATGTAATCCTAGTAATTATAGACTAATTTACTAAGTACTTTATCTTCTTACTTATAACTACTATAATTAATATAGTAAAACTAGTAAAGCTTTTTTATAGGGAGATTAAACTATAATTTAGGGCACTAGAGGGCATTATATCTAATAGGGGATTAGTTTTTATAAGCTAATTCTAGTTAGACTTATACTACCTATTATATATAAAGTAAAAGCTTTTTATAGCTTTTTACCCTTAAACTAATAGGTAAATAAAGAGAATAAACTAGGTGCTTAAGTATTATCTCTAATACTTTATAGCTAAGAACTAATAAATATAGCCTAAGCTACTCCTAATAGCCTAATTTACCTATAATAATATAGTAAATAAAACTATAAGCTACTCCCTTAATTACTCCCTTATAGGCTATTTACCTAAGTTTTACCTAGCTCTTAGGGATAAGACTAAAGAAAAGGAAGTACTAGAAGCCTATATATATATTATAAAGCTATATAAAGTTAAAGAGTAACTAAAGTAAAACTAGGTAAAAGCTACTAAGACCTAAGTAAAGTACTATAACTAGTATTACTAGCTATTAATACTAAAAAGAGGTAACCTAGTATTACTATTAGTAAAGAATATTAGGCTTAAGGATATAAAATAAAAGCTAACCCCTAGATTTATTAAACTATTTTAAGTACTTAATACTATAGGAAAATAAGTATATAGACTTATATTACCTAAAAAATATAGTTAACTATATAATATATTCTATATTAGCTTATTAGAGCTATAGAATTACTATAAAGACACTAGAGATAAGGAAATACTAATACTAGACTTAGAGAATAAGGATAATAAGTATAAAGTTAAGGAAGTTAAGGACTATAAGAAAAACTAAGAAGGTAATAAATACCTAGTAAAATAGAAGGGTTAGCTAAGTAAATATAATAAATAAGTCCTAGTAAAAGATATAGGGGGTGCTTAATATATAATTTAGACTTTTTATAGAAGTAAGTCTAGTAAGAAAAGTAGTAAGATATAAGTAAGTTATAGGTAAGAAGATATAATATTCTTATAGAAAAGGCCTAGCCTTATTAGCTACTATTATACTCTAATTAATAGTCTAGGAATTACTACTAAAAAACAAAAGAAAAAGGCCCTAAAGGTTAGGTAATACTAGGGGAAAACTCTCTATTATAGCGCTATTATAGCTTAATACCTTATTACCCTAGATAGCATATTTTATGCTATTCTTATCTATATTAATTACCTTCTCTATAGCGTAAAAAAGGTAGTAAATTACTATTACCTAGGCTATATAGCCTAGGTTAGCTAGCTAAAGCTAAAGAACTATATATACCTCCTAGATAGCTATAGCCTTATAATAGTCTTCCTATAGAAAAGTTAGTAAAAGCTTACTAAAAGTATAGTAAAAACTAAAGAAACTTATAATACTAGAGGTAAAAGTAATAGAAAATATAGCAACCTAGAGTTACTACTAAGAAATAATATATTACTAGTATATAATAGATATAGCTTATATAAAAATATAAGTAAAGACTAGGTAAAGAGATAGGGAATTACTAACCTAGTAGCCCTTAGTAATACTAGTTAAACTAAATATAATATAATAGGTAGTATTAGTATAGTTAAAGCTTATAATAAGGCTAATATAATACTTAGTAAGTTAGTAGTAAGTTACCTCTAAAAACATAGGGATAGGCTTATTAAACTCTCTATTTTCTATAATATCTAGAAGTAACTAGACCTAAACTAGAATTATTAATAAATTAGAAAAATCACTCTTTATAGTAAGTATAGCTTATAATAAAAAGTTAGTAATAAGAAGTAAAAAAGTAAGTAATAAAGAGATAAATTATAGTCTTATAGGTATTACCTCTTTTCTTACACTAAATATAGCACTTAGAGGCATAGGCCTTAGCTAGGTTAGATAATAAAGCCTAGGGGAAAAGACACTTAATCTTAGGTATCTTAGGCTTAATAAGAGGGTATTTCTTAAACTTAGTATATTCTATATATAAATAGTATATATAAAAGCATTTCTTTAAGTAAATAGTTATTATTTTAATAGTAAGATAGTAGTAACTAATAAAGGAAAAGTAATAGTATATAAAGGTTATAATATTTTATAAAGAATAGACTATAGTTATATAAGGATAAAATAAGTAAAGTAATAGAGAGTTATAGGTATATTTATAGTTAAGCGCTATATATTATTTATTATTATTTTAATATAGCTACTACTTAGTAAATAGCTATAAAATAGCTAGTAAAAGCTATTTAGAAGCCTAGCTATAAGTAAGGGGGTAATTATAAGGCCTTACTTATAATATTATAAGGCCTTACACTTATAATATAAGTACACTAGCGTACCTCGCAGATAGGCCATGCCCTAGGGCTAAGCCTACGTAACGCTAGCGAGCCACTAGCTATAAGCCAGCGACTCGCATGCATAACACACTTAGACCTAGCAAGCTTTAGTCAATATACTAGAGCCCCTATACCTCTTGCCTAGCTATCATTGTTCTCACAAACTAGGAGTTAAAAAACTAAGTATTATAAATAATAAAGTTAGTAATTATTTGCGTTTTCTTATTTAACTATAGCTAGTAAATAAGATTAGAATAATAAGCTTTAAGGGAACACTAGTAAAGAATACTTAGGGAATAAAGTATAAATAAAGAGTATATTAGGAAGATAGGAAGACTAAGGGGGATATTATTAGGAAGAATAATATTAATATAAGTAAAATAGGAATAGAGTTATATAGCTTATATAGTTTAGATTTAAATAACATAGTAAAAACAACTAGTAAATAAGTTCTTATTAGCAAACTAGAACTAAAGTCCACTACTATAGTTATGTGAAAACCACTATAAAACATTATTATAAATAGAATAGCTATTAAGTTAAGCTCTAAGATAGAAATTAAATTATTTACCTCTTATTATACTAGCGTCCCTTAGCTAAAACCTATATTAGCCTATTAGATAACTACTTAGAGTTAGATTAAATATTATAAAGTATTATAAGAAAGGGAATTATCCTTAAATATAAATTATAATTACTCTAAATAAGATATAGAAGAAGCATAGTATAGTAAGGAATTAGGATTATCCTAGGAAGACTTAGTAAGAGATAATTTAGAAGACTTAAATAAGGAGAAAATTAATAAGGGAAGAAATAAGAAATATATAAAGATTAATATAGGTAAAGAATAGGATTAAGATAGGAGAGATAATCTATTTAATATCCTAAGGGATACATATAGTACTATAATACACTAGGAAAAATATAAGGTAAACACTACTAGATATAGTAAGGTCTTAATTTATATAGGAAAATCAAAAATTAAGGGTACCCCCTTACTAAGTAAGAATCACTATATAAATAATAAAAATCAAGTCTTACCTAGAGAAGCTAGACATAGGTTATATAATACAGTAAACTTAGGCATTTTAAAGGTTTAAGATCTAGAGGTAAACACACTAGGATATAACTATAACTTAATTTATATAGGAAAACTAAAAATTAAGGTCTACCCCTTAAAGAATAAAAATCACTATATAAATATAATAATTAGGGGTTTAGTAAAAGAAATAGGGAATAGGAATTAGTATTTATATAGTTAGTAATATAAGTAAGAAAGGCTAGTTAGGAAAAAAGGATAGTATTACGCTATATACACTTCTATACACTACCTATACCTAATTTATATAGGAAAAGAGAAAATTAAGGCCTCCCCCTTAAAAATCAGAAATTACTATATAAATGCCTAGATTAAAGAATTAACTAATAAAACTAAGAATAGCAAGGACTATAGTATAGACTTAGTAATGTACTTAAATAGTGTAAGTTATGCGCTAGTTTGTAATATAAATAGGAAGAAAGTTATATAAGATAGTGTAAGACTAGGTAAATTAGAAATTTATATAGGAAATTAGGAAATTAAGGGGTACCCCTTAAGATTCTGGAATTTATATATAAATTAACTATTAGTAAACTTAGTGTCTAAAACTATAGTTTCTTAGTTTAATTAGTCTAATATTATACTTAGAGACTATATAAGGACCGCAAAATAATAGATAATAATTATAAGGCTATGTTATACATTTAAAGATTGCTTTATTAAGAAGCTTAAAGATATTCACATAACTAACCTATTATAATACTATATTCCCTTAGTTCTAAACACCTACCCTAGGAAAAGGAAGTAGTATTACTACTTAGGGATATATTATAAGTTTTTAAAGAAGGTATTTCTAGCTATAGAGAAAGTAAGCATTATTTACTATAGAGATTTAGAATAGGTAGCCCTAATAATATTTGCCCTAAAGCCTAGAAAGGATTTTTAAGTAGTTTATAATTACTATAATGTAAATAGTAACATAGTTAAATTAGCTTATCCTTACTATAATATAGAAGCTAATTTAGATTTAATTTATTGCAAAAGGTTAATAATAATCTTATAAGTAAATGCTTTAAATGGATTCTAGGTAATTAGAATTTATCTACCTAATAAACATAAGATAGCCTTCTTAGGCCCTAATAGAATATATTACTATAATAATATAGCATAAGGATTAACTAGGTTACTAGGAATATACACTAGATTTAAAGACACTACCTTTAGGCATTTATTCTTTAAAGATAGATCTAAAAGTAAATTAATATTAGGATATATAGAAGACATTAAGACCTTATTTTCTATTTACATAGATAATTATTACTTAGGGTTTAAAATATAGGAGAATTACTTTAACTTTCTATAGAAATACTACTTCCTAAGAATTACCTAGGTACTAATTAGACTAAGTAAACGTAAAATAACTCTCTTTATATTAAAGGTAAACTATATAGGATTTTCTATTAAAGATAGAAAGATTAGACTAGTAAGAAAACATTATAAAAGATTTACTAATCTAGTAAGATACTTCTAATAATAGCCTCTAAAAACTTAGAATAAAATCTTAGTTTTAATTTACCTAATACTCTTCTTAAGAAAGTTTATCCCTAGTAAATTAAATCTAGTATTAACTATTAAGAAAGTCTTTTTTTAAGAGGTTTAGAAAGTTATAAAATCTAGGAAGCTATTAGTCTAGAGGGTAAAAGTTCTAAAGGAGAAACCTAAATAAACACTAGAAGCTTAAAATACCTTACTTTAGATTTACTATAGTATTTAAGTAAATACTACTTTTAGGGCTTAGCTAGGGATATAGTTTTATTTAGTAATAGATGCTTTAAATATAGGAACTAGAGGAGTTTTATTTTAGCTAGAAAATATAAAACCTAGTATAAGCGCTATAGACTTAAATTTTATAAAGGTTTAAATTATTATATAGATATTATATAGATTAGGGGACGTGGAAAAACGCTATATAATACTAGAAAAAGAAATATTAGCTATTATTATTAGACTAAAAGAGATATAATAGCTAGTTAATAGTTTACCTTATTTATTAAAGGTATATATAGACTATAAAGGGATTATTAATTTAATAGTAAACCTCTCTAAGGTTTTGTCATAGTCTAGCCCTAAGGGCTAATCGCGGGTGCCTGCGCGACCATGTGGGCTTAACCCCAATTCCGTTGCGCCATAGATAGCCAAAAGAATACGCATTGTACAAGTCCCTGTAACTTATACAATTAACACCTATATTGCTAGGTCTAGGCAAAGCCTAGATCATTACATAGGCCCTTTCCCTAGGTGACCTTTCCATTAATGTTACGTGCAGGTTTGGCACGATGTAAGGCGAATCCGTTAGAGGGGCCAATGGATCTGCTATCGTAAAGTCATACTAAGTTCGCTATAAGAGCTACTATTAGGTATAAGGTAAGATATCTAAAGAAAGTTAATTCTTTTTATCTAGAGTCTAAATCTAGTCTTATATACACTTATATTTAGCTTTACTATATAATAAGTGCTAGGCATGCCTTAAAAGATAACTATCCTAGTTAGAGGTAGTTAGATTATAACTAGATTTATACTTTACCTAGCTAAGTAAATTAATAAAAAATTATCTATTAAAATCGCATAAAAGAAAAATTTAGAATAGCTATTACCATATATTATAATGACTTTTTAGCGCCCTATATCCCTTAATAAGCCCTCTAGAATTATTATATTAAATAATATATTTAACCTTTCTAAAATTAATTTTCTATTTACTACCTTCCTATTTTCTATTACTAATTTCCTATTATATAGTAAATTCTTAAGTTCTATTATACTAACTATTTCTATTCTAATTTAGTCTAAATTCATTCTCTTAGTCTAGTAAACTAGTAAATTTGTCTAGCTTTTAGTAAATTCTTAAATTCTATTATACTATCTATTCCTATCCTAATTTAGTCTAAATCTATCTTCTTAATCTAGTAAACTAGCGAATTTATCTATCTCTATTACTTTAATAATTAGTAAAGGCAAAGTTAGAGATACTATTTATCTTTATATTACTACTATCTTTAATTTATCTAATAATATAAGTAGCGTTTTATTTAGGCTAGGTAAGACTAGTATTACTAGCGCTCCCTATTATAAAACTATTTAGTTCTTTACTATTTTACTAGGTAGCTTAAGCTTCTTTATTAGTATTAGTAATAATACTATTTTCTCCTATAGATATTTATTACCTAATCTTAGTGTTTTTTAGTGTTCTTTATCTTATAGGGTATTAAATTTACTTAAAACTAGTGTTATTAAAGACTAATTCTTCTTACTTAGTATTAATAGTAAGCCTATTTTACCTTATAGTTACCTATTACCTAAATTTAGTATTACCTAAGCTAGTATTACTAGAGTTAGTATTACTAGAGTTAGTATTACTAAAGCTACTTTTACTTTCCTAGTATATTTTTTATATCTTTTTTACTCCTTTATTAGCTTATTAATAGTTACTACCTAATTCTATATCTTTTTTAATATCTTTATTATCGGCCGGAAAACGAAGCACAAGACAAGCAAACGCATAGATGGCGCGCGACCGATCTAGGAGCGGAACCGCCTAGCCACCGGGCCTAAATTACTTACCCCCCACTATAATTAAATAAAACCATGTGCTTAGACTTCGCAAGATATCTAGACTAGTGCTAGGTTAGATTTAGCTAAAAAGTAAGGCACTAGAAGAGTTAGAAGTAAAGCAAATAAAAAGTAAATTATTATTATAAATCTAAATTTACTATGCCCTAGGGCAAAGTAAGAGACACAGAGCTAGGTTAGAGTAAGACTAGACTAGCACTAAAGGGAGCTAGTTAGAATTACTACTATACTTTTTCCTTTCTTTTTTATTTTCTTTAGGATAAGGCTAGCGTAAGCTAGCACTAAATACCTATAATTAATCACACCTAATGTAGCGTAGACCTAGAAGAGGGTTAGCGCTAGCCTGTTTACAGATATAAGGGGGTTTTTCTTCCTAGTAAAGGGTTTTCCCTCTTAACTAAGCAAATGGAGTACTAGGAACAGCTACATAGTTAGCTAGCTAGCGTAAAGAATATATATAATATCTTTATTACTATATTAGCTAAAGCTATAATCTTTTTCTTATACTTATTCTTTTAAACTATACTTTATTTTAAAGTATTAATTTATTTATTAAATTTAATTAGTATTTTACCTATATTAAGTTTAGTAATTCTCTTTTTCTAGTTTTTTAATATATCTAATATCTTTAAAAACTTATTTTAGACTACTATTACTTCCTTTTATATTAAAGCTATTAGTTAGTAAACTTCTTTTACTAAATCCTTTACTATTATATATACTTTATTTACCTATCTTCTAGTGTCTTTAAATCCTTTCTTTACTTAGTTAACTTAATTAACTAGGTTATTAATCTTACTTTACTTATATTATTTACTCCTTTTCTTATCCTTCTATAATTCTAATAATTTCTATATTAACTCCTTCTTTATACTAATATAAAGTAAGTTTACTTATCTAATACTAGCTAAAGTGCCTATAATTATAGTATTTACTATACTATATTTATTAGTAAAATAAAGAGCTAAAAGATTTGCTTATAGTAGTAAAGATAATATACTATTATATATAGCTATTTACTATCTATATTTAATTATTATACTATTATAGAAAGCCATTACTACTATTTTTACCTAGCCCTTTACTTTTCTTATTACTTTATATTCTATTAGATTAATAGTAATCTAATATATAGGCTTTCCTACCTATCTTATTATAGCTTATTTTATAATTAATATAGCCTTTTATTCTTTAAATATAGTAAAGATTTATATAATTATGTTTTACTATAATATAAAATATATATCCTTTAAGTTAACTTCTAATCTATTAAATACTATTATAGTGCCTTTAAGGGTAAATTTATATATATAAGCCTATATTATATGTTTAATATCCTAATTAGTATTCTTATAACCTAATTTAGTATATCTAAACTTACTAAAACTAACTCCTTTAATACTCTTTTCTTTATATTTTATATTAAACTCTTCTATTACTCTTTTATACATTACTACCAGAGTATTGTTTGTAGTGTAGTTAGTGTAGTTTTTAGGAAAAATTTGTATTTGTAATGTAGTTTTTTTTTTCTTATAGTTAATGTATTGTAGTTTTTTTTTTTATAGTTAGTATAGTGTAGTTTTTTTTTTTTATAGTGTAGTGTATTATAGTTTTTTTTTACTTATATTATAGTGTAGTTAGTGTAGTTACTAACTACACTAACTACAAAAACTATAATGTAGTGTTAGTAAAAAAAAAGTGGGCCTTTTTATTATATAATGTTATTATAAGGATTAAAAGAAAGCTAGTTATATAGAAGCTTTTATTATTACCTATTTTACTTAATTAGTTATAGAATTTATAATATTTACTTTTTTTTAAGAATTTTACTATAACTAGGGTTATTTATAATATTATACCTTTTTAATAATACTATTATACTTATTACTTTATTTTACTAATATAACTTTAAGAAAAACCTTCTAATTATTTTATTTACTATTATTATTAATTATTTTATATTTTTATTATTAATTTAATTAAAAAATACCCTAAACTAATATAATTAAATGAAATTAGAAATCTAAATAAATATATAAAAGTTAATAGAATATATACTTAGTACTTTAATATTATTATTAATATAATAAGAACTTAAAAAAAGCTTAAACTATTTATTTACTATTTAAACTAATTAAATATTACTTTAAGCTTTATAATTCTAAAGCTTTAAGAAGTTATATATAGTAACTTTATATATCTTATTATAATAATACATAAAGAAAGAATATAATAGACTAATATTTATAATTTATTAATAGATAACTAATAGTATTATTTTAATTACCCTATATAGCTTAAATAAGCTATAAAAAATAAGTTTAACTTATTTTTAAAAATAATACTAGGACTTAGTTTTATATAATATATTATACTTATTATAAAAGCTTTAATAACTTTTATAACCTTAATTACTATTATTACTATAATTACTATTATTTTACATTTATTATTATTTTAAAAAAATACAAAAGAGAAAACATTTTTATAATATTAATATTTTTAAAAACCTTAAAATACTAAGTTATTAAAAACTATAGCTTTTACTATAGTAATTTACTTATAATTACTAGTATTTATATTTAAGTTATTTATTTATTATTTATTTATTATTAAACTTTAACACTAATAATATTATAAGTAATCTTAGTAATCTTAGTAATCTTAGTAATCTTAGTAATCTTAGTAATACTAGTAATATTAGTAATATTAGTATTATAAGCTATTATAAGCTATTATAAGCTATTATAAGCTATTATAAGCTATTATAAGCTATTATAAGCTATTATAAGCTATTATAAGCTATTATAAGCTATTATAAGCTATTATAAGCTATTATAAGCTATAATAAGATATAATAAGCTACTTATATTAAGTTTACTAGTAGTTTTTTTTATAGTTTTTTTAAAATAAGTAATAATAATAATTTATAGAAATATAAAATAATTTATAGAAATAGTAAATAATATAATAAAAAGGTTTTTCTTTAAGTTATATTAGGGAAATAAAGTATTAAGTTAAATAGTATTATTAAAAAAGTATAATATTATATATAACCTTACTTAGTTATAATAAAATTATAAAAATAATATAATATTATAAATTCTATAACTAATTTAATAAAATAGGTAATAATAAAAGCTTTTATATAACTAGCTTTCTTTTAACCTTATAAATACTAATAACTAATAAAAAGTCTAATACTACATTTGTAGTGTTTGTAGTTAGTGTAGTTTAGGAAAAAAAATTTGTAGTGTAATGTATTATAGTTTTTTTTTTTTGTAGTTAGTGTAATATAGTTTTTTTTTCCTTATAGTTAGTGTAGTTTGTAGTATAGTGTAGTTTGTAGTGTAGTTATTACACTACACTACAAATACTACACTACACTACACGTTTTAGTGCAATACTCTAATTACTACACTAATATTAGGCATTAGTATTTAAGCGTTAGTTCTAGATTTAGGCTTCCTAAATCTAAGGAATAATAGCTTAAAATTAAGGTTTGTAATTTATTTATAAACCTATAATAGTCTAATAATATACTTAGTAAGTATTTTACTAATATTATTATTTATCTTACTTTTTATATCCTTATATTTACCCTTAGCGCCCCTAGCTTTAGTTTTTTTATTACTTTTAGGTTTAGACTCTAGTTTAGGACTATTCTTAGTAAGGTTAAATCTTACCTTATTACTATTATTTTTATTTAATTTATTAGTAAAATCCCTATTCTTCTAATTTATTTTTGTTTTCTTTAGTTACTCTTATCTTATAACTCTTATATAATTATCCTTAATTAAATCTTCTATTACTTATTTATATTTCCATTACTTTATATCTAAATCTAACTTTATACTTATAAAGTTATTATTATTATTATTATTACCTTACTCCTTAGTATTAACTATATCTTAAATAACCTTTACTATATTAATGTTTTTATTATATCTCTTTATTAATTATAATAGTATATTTAATTTATCCTATCTTATTCTTAGTTTATTTAAATACTACTACTATTATAACTATGTAATTTATTATATAAGGTATAAATATATCTCTAGCTAATTCTAATGTTTTACCTAACTTAAATAGCGTTTAAAGAACTTCTTCTCTTTATAATAGGTTATAGTTTCTAGTTTTACTAAAAGCTTATCTATTTACCTAATGTATTTAGCTCTTTCCCTATTAGTAATAAATTACTACTATCCTAAATCTATAATTATAAGCTAACCTAATAGTTAATTCTATTATATTAAAGCTAGGATTTAAATATAAAGGTATTTTACTTATATTTACTTATAAAGTGTTTAATTATATATATTAACCTTATTATTAAAATAAATAAAATCTAGTATAGCTTTTAGGTTATAGTATAGATTTATATAATATCTATAAAGCTTATATTTAACTTCTAGTGTAATATTTTTGTGTTTTACTTAATATTTCTTATAGTTATTATAATTTTATATCTCCTATAGCTAAATTAATTCTATTTCTTATAGCTTTTAGAAAACTTTATAACCTATATTATTATCTTTAGGCTTATAGGCTATTAAGTAAAAATAAGACTAAGATAAATTTAACTATGCTTTTATTAGATTTAACTATATATAAGTAGTAGTAGTATTAGGGGATAATATAAAGTAAGAGTGTAGTAAGCTTCCTTTAGTTAGTGTAAAAGAGTAATATATATAAAAGGGTCTAGTGGCTTTAATTTATCTTATTAAATCTAGCTATTTACTATTAACTTTTTTCCTTTATTATTACTATTTTATAGGCAGATTAAGGCCTTTATTTATGTATTCTCTTTACTAATTAATTAGGTTTTTCTTAAGGTAGTTTTCCACTATCTTAGCTATATTAATTTATATTTTACTTTTATGCTATTTATTAATTATCATTAGCTATATATCCCTTCTATTTAATAAGGAATTTTACTCTTACTATTTTAGTCTATTTAAAAATCTTAACCTAATAACTATAGATTTATTAAATCTCCTAATAATTCACTTCCTCTAGATTATTAAATATAATTAGTAGTAAAGCTAGTTTTTCCCTATTAAATAAATTCTTTTCTTATACTAGTTTCTATATTTATATTACTAATACTACTAGATAGACTTAAGAGTCTAAAGGGAAATCTAATTAATATACTAATAGGTTTACCTTTTCTAGTACCTTATATAGCCTTACTCTCTATAGTAACTATTTTTTCTTAGGCTTACTAGGTAACTTATATCCCTTATATAATTATAGATATACTATATCTCCTGCGTTAATATTAACTAGTTTATAATAATTATTATACTAGATCTTAGTAAGGGTAGTAGCTATTATAATTACTAGCTAAGCCTTATACTAGTATAGCTTCTATAATACTACTATATTATTTATACTAGCCCTAGTGTTAGTTATGTTATTTAGAGAAAGAAGGTTAATAATACTTAGAGGGCAAAATCTATATAATAGCTTATTAGGAGCCTGCCCTATGCTTACTACTATAGTATTATTTAGTTAATACTATAGTGCTAGAAGTAGTAATATTTACGCTATATCTAGGTTTATTACTATATAATATTAGATTATAATTATTACTATTTAATTTTTCCTTTCCGCTATTCTATCTATTTAGGGATAGTATACTATGCCTATAAGAAGTTTAACTCTTATATATTTAAATATCTTTTTTTATATATTAGATATAAATTTTAGGTCTTTATTACTAATAATTTACCTTAGTAATCCCTAATTTATAATATATAGCATATAAAGGAGTAATTTTACCTAGATTTTTACTAGGTATATAGTATGCCCTAGTATTAGAAGAGTCCTTTTGCTAAATAGGTAATTTACTAGGTATAATGAATTATATATTATATATCCTTTTATTTACTATATTATATTTATAGCTAATACTTCTAGTATATCTATAATAAAATTAAGTAAAATTATGTAAAAAGGTATTAGTTTTAACTATAAAGGTTATAACTCTTCTAGTGGTTTTAAGCAATTAATTATATTCTCCTAATATACTATGTAATAAGCTATATAGTTATGAATTTATTAGCTTATTTATAGGAAATACACTAATTAAAGCTCTATTACTATCCTAGTAATTCTAAAATATTACTATTTATTATAAACTAGTTATAGTATAGATTTAACCTCTATTATTAGAATATAAAGGTAGAAAAACCTATCTTTACTATAATAGTATAATAAACTATCCTTATGTAATGTTATGGACTAGCCCCTAGGCGACTGCGATAGGGCGTCGATATAGTATTAAGAGACTTAAGGAGAAAGGAGGAAGGGTAAGAGGCTATCCCTAGTGGTGCCCCTTATACCCCCTTAGCTACTTATATAAGCCTCCTTTCCTTACCTTAATTACTTTTACTACTTCTCTCTTTAACTACTATATAAATAATACTTAGGCAAAGCCTAAGCCCTTATATATACCCTTACTTACCTATTACTAATAAACTCCCCTTTATAACATCCCCTAGTAATATGTGTAATACCTGTGTTATATATGCCCTTAGTTATTATAATAAAAACTATCCTTACTAATAGCTATCTATAAAGCGTCTAATAGGCGCCTGCCCTGCTACCTTATTATTTATTATAGTAACCCCCCCCTTACTTCTAAGTGTTATTTTATAGTATATATAACACATTTGCCTTACTAATAGGTTATTTATTATAAACAATTACCCTACCCTTACCTATTATATATAACATATTTGCCTTACTAATAGGTTATTTATTATAAATAATTACCCTACCCTTACCTATTTATAGTTTACCTAATATAGGTATAATATCTACTATAAATATCTTACTTATACTTATACTTATCTTACCTTTCCCTTTATATAATACTATCCCTTTATTATTATAATCCTATTAAGCCTTCCTTTTTTATTCTATTAGCTTCCTTCTCTTAATTAGTTATTCTCTTACTAGAAATACCTTACTATTAAGTCCTTACTCCTACCCTTATAGCTACTCCTATAGCCACTCTTATTACACTAATATTTTATTTTATTAGTAAGTACCTTATAAAGGGAAACTCTAATAATAAATAGTATACTATACTTATATTAGTCTAGTATTCTTATAGTCCTTATATTAAATAAGCCCTTACTACTAGTATCTTAAACTATTATCTACCCTAAAGTAAGGAGTTATATTCTCCTTATTAGTAGTATTATATTACTTATATATAGTATACTAGGCTTCTATTTACTAACCTATAACTCTAATATGCCCTTAAGGATCTTAAGGCTAAAATTACTATAGGTATATATATTATTAAGCCTAGTGTCCCTAAGACTATAACTATAAAGAAAAAGATACTTATTTTATTATAAAGATATTACTATCTTATTAGTTACTAGAATGCCCTCCTTAACTAGGCGTAATTTAACCTAGCTTCTATATACTTAGCTCTTAGGGTATCTCTTACTATAGATACCCCTATAATAAATATAACTAGCCTTAATATTATTCTCTTTATTAGCGCTAGCCCTTTAGCTAGTTATAGTATAGTATAGTTTATATAATAAGTTACTAGCATTTTATTCTAGTAAAACTAATAGGTTATTAGTAGCTTAAATACTATACGTAAAGAAATACATAAATAGTTTACTACCTTTATCTAGGCACTTACCCCCTATTATTATAGTAAAAACTAATACTATTATTAAATTACTAAGTTAGGTAATAACTCTCCTTTCTATTATTACTAGTAGCTTACTTATCTTCCCTTTAAGTTAAAGTTAGCTAGTTTTTCTCCTAAATATACCCCTAGAAACCCTAAAGCTAGCTAAACCCTAGCTAGAAATAATATTTCTTATCTTACTAAAATTACTATTCTTACTTACTATCCCCTTACTTATACTCCTATTATACCTTTACTTATATATACTCCTTATACTAACCTTACCTATACTATCTAAAACCTAGGTTATATCCTTAGTAAATAACTCTTTATACTATAACTATTACTAGGTAAATATACTATAGTTATATTAGTAAAGTACTAACTTTAAATAAAGGTAGTATATACTTATATAAGCTCTTTTATTAATTTAGATAAAGACTTAGAGAATAATTATTCTCTTTAAGTAATAGTAATAAACTATAATATATTAGTATCTTAGATATATATAAGAGTCTTTATAAGTAAATAAGTTTTCTAAAATTAATTTAGTTTATTATTATATTATATATCTCCCTATTTTACCTTAAATTTATTAAGGGCCTATATTTATACTATATTCTCTAGTAGTTCCTATATAGGCTATATATAACTTACTTACTTAATAAGTATATTATATCTCTTACCTTAGCCTAGGGCATTTTAAGCCACTAGGATTTACTTAACCTAATATTCCTTAATAAGTTTATTATTACCCTTTATAAGAACCTATTTTAGTCCTAGATAGAAGTCCTAGAGCTTTTAACTAGGAAAAGGGTTCTCTATAGCGTATTTAATAAGGTTTATATAGAATACTAGGTAAATACCTCTTAGGATATTAAGCTATACTATAAGTAATATTAGGACTTTTATAACTATATACTTTACTACTACCTAATTAAGTTTTTATAAGGGGTAGTTAGTTTTAATGTTTTTAAGTAAAAGCTATACCTTATCTCTAACCTAGAACTATTTTACTAGCTAATATAAAGTAAATATAGTATCCTACTACCTTTATTATATATAGGCTATTATAGCTTATACTAAATAAGTACCCTTCTAAAGGTGCTTAAGAAACTATATTACTTACCCCTTTAGTGTTATTATAAAAGCAAATATATCTAGTAGTAACTAGACTAGCTCTAGGTTATAGCTATATAGTAGCTTATTTAGGCTAACTCCTATTATAGATAATAGCCTATTATTAATTATAAGCTAGTAAGTAACTAGATATTCTAGCTAGTTAAACTATAAGAAAAAGACTATAATATATAGTATTACTTATACCTCTTAGTTCACTTACTCTATATTACTATTAGTCTATAGGTAATATAATATAAAAAGTAACTAATTAATCCTAACTAAGGAGCATAATATTATCTAGAATTTTCCTAACTAATCTAAACTATAATCTATAATAATTAATTAAGAAAACCCCTTAAACTACTACTAGACTATTTTAAACCTCTTTATATATTCCTTAGCTCCTATAGAAGTTATAGCCTTAAGCTAAATAAATTTAAAGAGTTAATTTATAATAACTATTAAATATTATAGCTTTTCTAGGGATAATACTAGTAAGTTTATTATAAAGTTAATAAAGATTTATAACTAAAACTAGTTAGGGATAGGTAAAGGCTTTAGTAAGCCCTAGTATTATTAATAGCTCTTATAATTACTATAGTAATAATAGTTATAAATAAACCTAGTAATATCTTATAATATCCTATTCTAGTAAAACTACTATTATAAGATTTAGAATATAGTATTATAGCCTAAGTGCCTTATTACTAGTAAATTATAGTATTACTATATTAGGGTTATTATAAGAGGCTCTTACACTAGGACCTAGGTATAGCCCCTAAACTAGAGCGCCCTATAAGTGCTTATAGAATAATTTACTACTTACTCTCTTATAAGTGCCTTAATAGGAAATCTCTAGGCCCCTTTCTAGATAGCCTTTAATTAAATACTATATATAGGGTTAGAGATAATAGCCTAGTCCTATAAGGTCTAAAGGTATTTAGTAGTAAAGAGAACCTTACTAGCTAGTAGTAATGCTATACTACTATTATCCTACTATTTATCTAGTGTTAGTAAGAGCTATATAATAGTAATAGGTTATAGGATATATCCTATTCTAAAGATTACCCCTTCCTAATCTTACTCCCTTTAAGATAAAGTATTAGGCTACTATACTTATATACTAAGTCTATACTAGAGGTAAAAATTAAATAGTATAAGTGTATTTGCCTATTAAGCCTACTACTCTAATATTAACTAAGGAGTTATAAAGTACTCTAGGTTCTTATAGTTTATATAGATTATAAATAGACTAGAAACACCCTATAGCTTAGCTAACTATACCTTAAGGTATAAGATAATAGCTAATAATTCCTTATTATAAATTATATAGTTCTTTTATAAGGTTATAAGGCTAGTGAAGTAGTAAGTAACTAGGTATATAATACTATCCTAGCCTTACTAGGAAAGGCATTCTCTAATAGCTATTCCTAAATAATTAGCTTTTACTACTATAGGGAGATCTAGGTTTTATTATACTAGTACTAGGTATATAATAAAGGTGTCTTTTAGCCTATTAAAGGCATTATTCTCTTTAGGTTCTTATTAAAAGGGGATATTTCTCTTAGTTAATTATATTAGTAGTGCTACTAGTTCTAAAAAGTTACTAATAAAGTTATAGTAAAAGTTAGTAAACCCTAGGAAGCTATAAACCCCCTAAAGTTTTATTAGGGCTACTTACTCTCTAATAGCTATAACCTTTACTAAGTCTAGATAAATAAAATAACCCGCTATAATAATATATCCTAGGTATTAAACCTCCTTTACTATAAATATAGACTTATTAAGGTCTAAGTATAAACCTATAGCCCTTAGGTAGCCTAATATTAACTAGACCTTAGCTATATAGTCTTTTCTTAATCCCCCTAAGTAAACTAAGATATTATCTAAGTATACTATAATAAAGTCCCCTAATATATTCCCTAAGGACTTATTAATATAATATTAGAATATTACTAGTGCACTAGCTAGGCTAAAGGGGTAAACTAGCTACTTAAATAGCCTAAACCTAGTTTAAAACGCTATAAGGTGCTCCTATCCCTTAGTAATCTATAGCTTATAAAACACTATATAAATATTTACCTTTATAAACTAGTGTACCTAAAATAAGGAATAGAGTGTCTCCTTAATTAATAAAAGAGAATAGTAATTCTATGCTATTATCTTATTAAGAGCATAGTAATCCATATAAAAACGCTAACCCTTATTAGCCTTTTTAATAAGAAAGACTAGAGCTATAGCTAATAATAAGCTAGTATAAATCTAACCCTTATCTATTAAGTCTATAATTTAGCGCCTAACCTCTAGAAGCTAGTCTCTTAGTATATTATATAGTAGTCCCTAAGGGAGCATTAGTTTAGACCTATCCTAATTCTTATATAAGCATATATAGTAATTAAGGGACCCCTAATAAGGGGGTAGGCTATTAGCTCTAGCCTTATTAAAAAGGTCTATAAAGTTAGCTAACTCCTTAGGTAATATTAATATATCTAGGCTATTAGGCTTTATCTTAGGCACTATAATCTATAGTACTATTATTATCTCCCTAAGGCTTATAGTAATAAACATTATAGAAGTGTCCTTATTATAGTGTACCTAGCGCGCTTCTATAGTATATAAGGACCTAATAATCCCCTATACTAGAGTCTTTACCCTATATATAAAGGCTTTAGAGATATATAAGCCCTTTACTACTCTAATAACTAATTACTATTTTGCTACGTAAATAACCACATTATAATATTCTAGCTATAGTATCCTAAGTATAATGTCTTATATAAGGCCTAGGATAATATATAAATACACTAATAACTCCTAGCTATTAATGTCTATTTTAGTACGTACTATATAGGTAATTAAGGAGGTATTCTCCTATACTCTCTTTCCCTTTCTTTCTATTTTTACTATAGTCTAGACATACCTTCTCTTTAGTAAATATATAAGCTCTAGGCTAAACTATTTTACTACTAACTTACTTATAGTACTATAATAATTATAACTATAATTAATCTAGATATTAATATAATAATATATATTAAAGAGTATAGGAATTAAGAATAGTAGTTAGTCTATATATTATACTATATCCTATTCTAACTCTATATAGCTTAAATAGTTATTTTATATTATAGTATATAGTTAGCCTACTTACCCCTATATAAGACTTTACTTAGAGGCTACTTATTTTCTATAGGGGGAATATTTACCTCCTTATTTACACTTTCCTTATTTACTCTATATAAGTTAATGCTAACCTATAGGTAATAAGGCAGGAGGAATATACACTCCTAAATATAGTAGTCCTTAAATTTATATTATAAGTAGTATCTCTCTTAATAGCATTTAGCTAACTTTACTTCTAATACCTATTTAGCCTATTATATATTTATAGCAGGCTTTAGACCCTTCTCCTTCTTAACTAGCTTATTTTATTTTCCTAATTAAGTCCTTACTATATATACCTTAGTTATTAGTATATTACCCTTATAATTAATCTAAGGTATAGGTTTAGCTAGCTATAGTCTGCGTTAGGACTAGTACTTATTCTCTATAGTAAGGGCCTTAATATTAACTATAATCTTATAATACTATATAATAGCTATATACTATATACTTTAGCTAATACCCTAGCCTATACTAATTTCTCTTAAATACTTATTAAGTACTTATTAAAGCTTTACTAGCTTTATATTATCCCCCTAATAATCCCCTTTTACTAATAAGAGCTTCTTTATAAAGTAAATAAAGAATATAGAAAATAGCTTCTCTAGGCCTTATTTTATCTAGTTAAGTTCTATAAGGGCTATCTCTTACCTATATAAATTAGAGAACATAGACTTAAGGTATTCTAGGAATTTAGCTAGGTTAAAATTATAAATACTACCTTATTTAAAAAAAGTAGCTACCTAGGACTAGACTTTAAAGGATAAGTTCTAGTAAATAAATATTTATCTATCTTTATTAGTTCTAATAAAGTCCTTATTTACCTATAACTTATATTCTATTAAGAACCTTTATATAGTAAATAAGGCCTTATTACTATTATATAGGTTACCTATAGGGATAGGTTTTTATTTTACCCTAGGTATAGTTAAGACTAGGTTAGAGGTAAGAGGTAAAGTAAGGTTAACTATTAGGGCATTAGGCTAGGCTATAATAGGTAGTTAGGTTAAGGGTCCTATAGTATTTATAGCTACTTATTATTAAAGGTATATAAGCTTTGCTATTTACTTATTAAGTATAAGTTAAAGCATTTTAAATTAGGCCTATTAAGCTACTAGTAGTGCTATAGTATTAGATAAGGGAGTTATTATCCCCTAGCTAGGTTAGTCTTATAGTTAAAGCGTATCTATTATATCTATTAATATATCTATTATTATTTCTATTATATCTTTTAGTAGTTATTAAAAAGGACTAAAGGAAGTCTCTTAATTATTATAGACTAGCCCCTAGGTAACTATAATAGGGCATTAATATAGTATTAAGAGACTTAAGGAGAAAGGAGGAAGGGTAAGAGGCTATCCCTAGTAATGCCCCTTATACCCCCTTAGCTACTTATATAAGCCTCCTTTCCTTACCCTAACTACTTCTACCACTCCCCTCTCTAACTGCTATACGAACAATGCTTAGGCAAAGCCTAAGCCCTTACATGTAAATCCTATTTATATAGGGGAATTTTTAGTCTAATCTAGGTATTTTTTACTACTTATCTCTCTTAGTACGCTCTTATAGCTATAATAATTTAGCTAAACTTTTAGTTAGATTAATACCCTTAGATAATTCTAGCCTTAAGGTTATTATTAATTATTATAGTTATAATATATTCCTTAGTGGCAAAATATACGCTTATATCTAGTTTATTATATTAACTTTTTTACATTACTTCCTTATAGGTTACCTTTACTAGTAACCTTAAAAGTGTATCTAGCACTATATTTAGCACTCCTAGTATATATATTACTTTTAAGTTAAATTATAATAGATAATTTATAACCTTAGCTAATTTTAGATTAGCCTTATCTAAATCTATTATTAATAAGGAAGTATATTTAATAATGCCTTTTACTAGAGAATAGTTAGTTAATATATTAACTACTATGTTATTAAATTAAACTATTTTTTAGAGCTTTCTAACACTCTATATAATTATAGCTACTTTTACTTTAGTTAAACTATATTATTTCTTAATACTTAATATTACCCTTAAAAAAAATAGGATTAGCTATATTTAGTTACTCTTAATATCCCTTCTAGGAATGCTTTAACTATCCTATTCTTTTTATAATTAAAACATATATAAACTAAATCCTTCCTTATAGGCATTAATTTTAAGGAAAAGTGGCTTCTTTAGATTATAATACTATAAGGTCTATTTCTTACTTAAGAATGTTTTAATGTCTTTAAAAGCCTTTTTCTTCTCCTTAGTTAGTAAAAATATCTTTTATTATATTAATCTTTTCTATACTAGCTTTAAGATACTAGTGATTTTCTTATCCTTATTATAAAACTCCTTTAATAATACTATTTTTTATTCCTATAATAGTTAGATTTATATATTAAACTACAGGATTCTATTATAGAGAAAACTAGCTATTCTAATAAAAGTTTTAAGACTTAATAAATTACTTAGAAAAATTATTTTTTAAAAGGCTTTAAGTCTATTATTAGTATTAATAATTATATTACTATTTATAATAAAACTAAGTAGTTAAATAGCTAGGTAACTAATAAAGGACTTTTTTATAGTAATTATTATCTTATTTTCCTTAAGGATTTTAAGTATAATATTAAGGTAAACTAAATACTCCTTAATACTATTTAAAAATATAATAATATTATTAATATATACTTATATAAAATGTTTATATTTTTAGAATAATTTATCTATAAATTATTAGGTAAAAGCAAGGGAATTCTTATATCCTATTAAAGCTATATTTAATGCCTTAAGGCCTTAATTTAATATAACTACTATATATACCTAGTAGTCTCTCCTAACTAGTAGCTAGTGAAAAAATCCTATTTTATTAAATAAAGAATAAACCTCCTTACTATAGGTATTATCTATAATATTACTTTAGTCTAGTAAAGGGTATATATCTAGTATTACTATATTATTAAGTGGTCTTATATTAATTATAACTTTTCCTTTCCTTTCCTAACTAGTTTCTTACTAGACTATAAATACTAGATATACTATAGCTACTAGCTTATCTAAATATATTATCTTCTCTTTTAGGTAAAGTTTATTATATACTTTATTAAGTTTACTTATATCTTAGCTACCTAATCTATAAGGTCTAATTAGCTTTATTTAATATTACTACCTATTAATAAGATTAATCCTTATTTTCTTATTCTTAGGTATAGGAATAATGCCTTTGTCCTAATAGATATTATATTTATTAGAAAGCTAGATAAATTTGCTTATAGCTTTATGGTTAATATTAGTAATTTATACTCTAAATTTATTAGTAGTATATAGAATCTCTTCTAGATATAAAATCCTATATAATAGCACTCCTATATTAACTTTCTTTAGGTTAAGCTTATTCTTTTCCTTATTAGATTTATTACTATCCTTATCCTTATTTTCTATTTTCTCTATAATATCTTTACTAAAATATCTTTACTAAAATAAGTATAATACATAAAAGGGTTATTAATCACGTAATTAGCATTAACTTTACTAGCTACTATTAGCTATATAACCTTTTTATACTTATAAATTATAATGGTTTTATTAGTTAGGTTATAGATAATTATTTGCCTTTAGCTAGTGTTACTAAATAAAGCATTAGGAAAATATTCTAAACATAACTACGCATAATATATGCTTATTTTCTAATTTCTTTATACTACTTTCTAACTAACTAGTATATATGCTAATGCTTTTAGTAAAATTAACACTGTCTATATAATAACTACCCTCTAATAAGGAACTTTAGTAGCTAGCCTAAAAATCTCTACTAGTATTATTATACTATAAACTAACTAAAAAACCACCCTAGGGCATATAAAATTAAGCTTTACTTTATACTTATAAAGGAAATTTATTCCTAGTAATAGTTTTAGTCCTAGATTTAGTATTATATTTACTATTACTATAAAATATCTAGTAATTTTAGTTTTATAAGCTATCCCTAGAATATAAAAATTAAATATAGCTTTTTTAGTTATAAAAAAGGAAGACCTTACTCTAAATATAGGCTTAGGTTCTTATATTACCTATTTTATATTTAATCTATTTTACTAGAGCTATACCTTATTTACTAAAATTAATAATATTCCTAAGTTAAGGCAAATCTAATAACTCTTACCCCTATTATTAAACTTAATATTAATCTTTAAATATATATTTACTTACTTCTTATTATATTTAACTTCTTATAGTTTTATAATAGCCTTAATTACTTATCCTAGAACTAGTTAGTTTAGCTTTATTAAATCTATCCTTATAGTGTTTTTATTTACCTCTTTTTTAATATTTTCTATAAAGTAAGTTTTAATAAAATTTAAGTTCTATACTTAGGTTTTTATATAGTTATTCTCTTTAACTTCCTTTTCTTTAGCTATATAATAACTATATTACTAAAGATAGGTCTTATGTTATTATATATTAGAATTATTATTATATACTATAATATAAGCATATTCCTTATCCTTAGTAAATAGTTTTTTCTAATATTAAAATTACCTAGGCTATTACTACTAGCTAAATACCTCTAATAGTCCTAGATCCTATAATTATTATTTATTATATTAGACTAGGGGGTTATCTTATTAATTCTAACTAAAACCTAGATACTTTTCTCTATTCTCCTATAGTCTATTTTACTATAGTCTCTAGTTTTATCCCTTAATTTACGTATTTTACTAGTATAGCCTTAGTTAGAAAAAACCTAAGGATCTTTAGATATTCTAATTATTCTATTTATAATATTAATTTCCTAGCTAAAATTATATATTTAATAGTTTATTCTAATTTACTTAAGCTTTATCCTTATTCTTTTCTAAGTTACTACTAGATATCTTAGTATTAAAATAAACTTTTAGCTTCCCTTTATCTTTTTTAACTATAGACTAATCTTTACTTTATAAGTAATTATATAGATCTTACCTTTTATTATTTACTATAGTAATATAAGCTAATCTTATATTTATTATTATTAGAACTAGATATATCTAGTGTAATCCTAGATAAAGTTTAAGATATAGGTATACTAAAAGCTAATAATCTATTATTTTGCTATTTACTCTAGTATACTAGAAAATTTTTAATATAAAATCACAAAAAGATATATTATTCTTAATGTTTTCTTTAGTATATTTTACTTTATTAAGCTATGCTATTATATCCTAGACTTAAATACTAAATTCCTTCTAAACTACCTTAAAGACTAATAGTATATTACTAAATATAGTGCTTTATTCTTCTAAATTAAGATATTATTAGTACTATATTATTATATCTCCTTAGAATAGTGTCTAGATCTTCTTTTAAATAATGTCTTATTAACTAGGGTTAGTATAATATAAGTAATCCTTAACTACCTAGACCTATAATTTAATATTATAAAAAATAGTTTACTTCCTATTATATATTATAAGGTCTTTACTAGCCTTTTCTAATTTATTATAAGGCTTAAAGTGTCTAATATCTATAATTTTCTATATTAAATCCATGTTTTATTCCGCGTTTTCTATCTATTAGTTATTCTAATTTTAATTAAATACTAGATCTATTCTTTTTCTAGGTTAGGAAGTTACATACTATTCTAGTCCTAGGGAATACGTAGTTTAATACTATATCTAGTATAAATTTACCTATTATTATATAAAATCCTATAGGTACTATAGTTACTAATACTATTAGTACTATAGGTATATTAGTTATACTAATAGTCTTGCTTTAGTATCTAGGTAGCTATTATACTAACCCTAGTTATTTAGTAAATATAATATTCCCTAGGTAGCATTTTACGCTAATAATGTTAATCTTACTAAGGTATTTACACTTTATAAGCTTCTAATTTTAGTTATTAGTTTTATTACTAGCTAGTTTATTCTTACTATTATTTTAGCTATTATCTCTTTTTACATAGCCTAATATTACTTTATTACCTCCTATAAAATCCTTATAGTATTAGATTTACTAATCTTAGTGTAAAACTCCCTTAGATCTTATAGGTTCCCTAAGGATTTTAACTAGAGGTTATAAAATTCCTCTAAATCTAGTAAGTTCCCTAAGAGTCCTAATTATAAGTTCTCTAGATATAACCCTATTAGCTAGTAAAGGGGTTTAGTATGCTAAATAGTAATGTTATTTTTAGGATAGTTTTTAATCCCCTTTTCTTTATTATTCTTATCCTTATTTATACTATTCTTAGTTCTAGTAGTTATAGTGCTATAAGTAAGGCTAATATCTTTAGATTATCCTTCTAATGCCTTACTGCCTTCTAATCTAGTAGATTTATTAAGAAAACCTATAGATTTAGCTTTATAAATACATAATTTAACTTCCTTTTACGTAAGATATATAGCTTATAAATCTATTAGATTCTAGTAAATAAGTGGTTCTTAATATATTAGGTTTTTATATCTTTTAAGTAGTTTATTATTAAATTTATATTTTATAAGTTTAATTAAATTTTCTTATTCCTTAGTTCTAATAAGTTATTATTCTTAGTACTTAAATATAGGGTTTGCTTTATTAAAAGCCTAAAACTAGTAAATAAGTTATAGTTTATTTTTAGTAACTAGGAAGTTAGACTAAATATCTATAAATTAATATTATAAATAATTAGATTTAGATATATAGTTTTTATTTCTAGGTTTCTAGAAGGGTATAATAAAAGAATCTCTAATTACTACTAAATATTATATATAGGTTTAGTATAATATAAGGCAAATCTATTAGAGAGGCTAATGGATTTACTATTATAAAGTTATACTAAGTTTACTATAAGAGCTACTATTAGGTATAAGGTAAGATGTCTAAAGAAGGTTAATTCTTTTTATCTAGAGTCTGAATCTAGTCTTATATGCGCTTGCATTTAGCTCCGCCACGTAACACCTTATTAGTTATAGAGGCAAGTTATAATATATTATATAGGTACCTTTGCTTTATAATTATAAGGTTATTATATTAGCATGTGTTTAGTTTAATAAGAACTCCTTCTTTAAGCTAGAAGAAGAGCTAGAATTAGTTTAATAGGAGAAGATATTAATAATTAAGTTACTTAAGGAGCTTAAAGCTAAAGATCTTAATAAAGAGATTAGTTAAGACCTTATTAGAATAAAGCTTAAAGAGGATAATCCTACCTCTTTACTATTAGCTATAGGCTAGGAAAATAAGTAGTTTAAAGTAGAAATACCTCCTTATATAATAGGGGATAAAGAGGACCTTTCTAGTGTACTTTTAACCCCTTCTAACTCCTCTTAGAAGGCGCTAGTTACTATAGAGAACTTAGAGCTTTAGGTATAAGGTAATAATGCGCTATTTTATGAGATTAATGAATTTATAAGTAAGGCAATAGCTAAATATATAGTAACTACTATAAAGACTAGTAAATTTACTATAAAAGGTAGTAAGGCTATAAAGAATTATAGTCCCTATAATAATAGTATTAATATAAATAATATTATTACTAGGAAACACTAGAGAAAGGAAATAAGGAAAGCTAGGTAAGTATAGTTTTCTTTTACTTTCTTAATAGCATTCTAAGGAACTTAATATAGTTTACGTATTAAAGATATACCTCTAGAACCTATGTATTATTATTAGGTAATAGCCTTAGCGTATTAAAACTACTAGAAGGAAGTGATTATAAAGGAGCTTTTAAAGCTTTAATCCTTAAACTACTAGGAGGATATACTAGATAAATTATTTAATCTTAAAGAGATTATTAACCTTAGATAGGTTTTTAAGTATAAAACTAATAAAAAAGGTATTATTATAGAGTTTAAGACTTAAATAGTAGTCTAAGGTAACTAATAACTAAAGGATAACCTTAATAACTACGCTACTACGCTTACTTTATAATCTCTACGCATACTACTTACTATTTACTACGCTAATAATCTTAACATATGTTAATATAACATTTAGAATGCCTTCCTATACATAGAACTTAAAGAACCTATCTTCTATAAGCTACTAGAGGGTATAAATATATAAGGTTATCTCTAGAAGATAACTAGAGCATTATATAGGCTATAGGAAACTCCTTAATAATGGTTTCTATACTTAATATAATTCCTGTTAAATCTAGGCTTTATCTAAGGAAAGGAAGACCTATATATTTTTATAAAAGGCAGATTTATCCTGTTTTTCTATGTAAATAATATTGTAGTACTGTTTCTAAATGGATTTAAAGTAGAATTTAAAGAGCTATATAAGTAGTTAATAAACAGTCTAAATATTAAAGACTAAGGTAATTTAAAGTGATTCCTAGGCATTAAAATCATTAGGAATTGTAATACTAAAGAGATATAGTTATTATAGGAATCGTATATTTAAAAGATAGCTTAGAAGTTTATCCCTAATATTATTAATAATGATTTAAAGAGCTTAATTATAATACCTTTAATAATAGCTATAATTATCCTAAATAATAGCAAGGCCACTAATAAAGAGATTAATTACTATAGAGTAGTTATTAGCTCTTTAGTCTATCTTTACATTATTAGAAGACCTAATATAGCCTTTATAGCTTTAAAGCTAGCCTCCTTTATAATAAACCCTTTAATAAAGCACATTAAGCTTGTAAAGGCTACTCTAATATACGCTTAGAACACGAGGAAGCTATGTATTTAATACTTAGGAGCGAATAGCTTTAACACGCTCTTCTCTAGCACTAATGCCTCTCTTGGCGACGACCCTAATACTTGGAAATTAATATAAGGCTATGTCTTTATTAATGTAAGGCTATGTCTTTATTATGCACGGAGCCGCGATCGATTAGAAGTCCGGAAGGTAGCATCGCGTAATAACTTTAAGCACGGAAGCAGAGCTCTTTACATTAAATTACAAAGCAAAAGAGCGCATATCTCTAGGTAGACTGCTTTGTGATATTAGCGTATAGGTCCCTCCTTTATTAATTATCTAGTGTAATAATAAGTAGATAATTTGCATTATAGAACACAAGGAAGGAAGGCTTTAAACTAGTCTAAAGCATCTTAATATAAATTAAATGTGGATTTAAGAGTAATATACCCTAGGTAATATTAAGGTAAATTAGTTAAAGACCTCTAAGATACCTGCTAATAGCTTTATAAAGCCTTTATTAGGGTAAATATATAAGGAATTCTATTACTAGATTAGCTTATAGGAAATTCCCACTTAATTATAACACTAGAAAATCATTATAACCTCTTCCTATGCTTATAATCTTTAGCTTTAATAGATATCTTAGCTAAGGGGGGTGTGTTAAGGAGAGCTCCCTTAAAGCATAGGTTATATAAGGGTAGCGCGTATTAATAAGGATAAAACGCAAGGTTAGATATTAGTGAATATAATGTATTAAAAGTACCTCTATAAACTAGTTATTACTATAGCGCACTGTGTACCTTTTAGGTACAAAAGTCAGGTGCTGTCTGCACCTCTAATTGACCAAATTAAACGCTTTTTATCATCTTTTTACACCCCTACCTGACACTATGACATTTGTACAAGTCACCTAAGGTTATAGGTTCGAACCGGCTGCGTGCGCAAGCACTATAGGGCAGCCACAACAGGGTTCTTCCTAGGCTTACAGGGATAGAAGAGAGGGTCCCTGGGGGATGCGCGGTATTGCTAGCTTATAAGGGGTTAAAAGGGGTTAATTGTTACGTGGCGGAGCTGAATGCAGGCGCATATAAGACTAGATTCAGACTCTAGATAAAAAGAATTAACCTTCTTTAGATATCTTACCTTATACCTAATAGTAGCTCTTATAGTAAACTTAGTATAACTTTATAATAGCAAATCCATTAGCCTCTCTAATAGATTTGCCTTATATTATACTAAACTTATATATAATATTTAGTAGTAATTAGAGATTCTTTTATTATACCCTTCTAGAAACCTAGAAATAAAAACTATATATCTAAATCTAATTATTTATAATATTAATTTATAGATATTTAGTCTAACTTCCTAGTTACTAAAAATAAACTATAACTTATCTACTAGTTTTAGGCTTTTAATAAAGTAAACCCTATATTTAAGTACTAAAAATAATAACTTATTAGAACTAAGAAATAAGAAGATTTAATTAAACTTACAAAATATAAATTTAATAATAAACTACTTAAAAGACATAAAAACCTAATATATTAAGAACTACTTATTTACTAGAATCTAATAGATTTATAAGCTATATATCTTATATAAAAGGAAGTTAAATTATATATTTATAAAGCTAAATCTATAGGTTTTCTTAATAAATCTACTAGATTAGAAGGTAATAAGGTATTAGAAGAATAATTTAAAGATATTAGCCTTACTTATAGCACTATAACCACTAGAACTAAGAATAGTATAGATAAGGATAAGAATAATAAAGAAAAGGGGATTAAAAACTATCCTAAAAATAACACTACTATTTAGTATACTAAACCCCCTAACTAGCTAATAGGGTTATATCTAAAGGACTTATAATTAGGACTCTTAGGGAACTTACTAGATTTAGAGGAATTTTATAACCTCTAGTTAGGATCCTTAGGGAACCTATAAGATCTAGGGGAGTTTTACACTAAGATTAGTAAATCTAATACTATAAGGATTTTATAAGAGATAATAAAGTAATATTAGGCTATATAAAAAGAGATAATAGCTAAAATAATAGTAAGAATAGACTAGCTAGTAATAAGACTAATAACTAAAATTAAAAGCTTATAAAGTATAAATACCTTAGTAAGATTAACACTATTAGTATAAAATACTACCTAGGGAATATTATATTTACTAAATAATTAGGGTTAGTATAATAGCTACCTAGATACTAAAGCAAGACTATTAGTATAACTAATATACCTATAGTACTAATAGTATTAGTAACTATAGTACCTATAGGATTTTATATAATAATAGGTAAATTTATACTAGATATAGTATTAAACTACGTATTCCCTAGGACTAGAATAGTATATAACTTCCTAACCTAGAAAAAGAATAGATCTAGTGTTTAATTAGAATTAGGATAACTAATAGATAGAAAACGCGGAATAAAACATGGATTTAACATAGAAAATTATAGATATTAGACACTTTAAGCCTTATAATAAATTAGAAAAGGCTAGTAAAGACCTTATAATATATAATAGGAAGTAAACTATTTTCTATAATATTAAATTATAGGTCTAGGTAGTTAAGGATTACTTATATTATACTAACCTTAGTTAATAAGATATTATTTAAAAGAAAATCTAGACACTATTCTAAGGAGATATAATAGTATAGTACTAATAATATCTTAATTTAGAAAAATAGAGTATTATATTTAGTAATATACTATTAGTCTTTAAGGTAATTTAGAAGGAATTTAGTATTTAAGTCTAGGATATAATAGCATAGCTTAATAAAGTAAAATACACTAAAGAAAATATTAAGAATAACATATCTTTTTGCGATTTTATATTAAAAATTTTCTAGTATACTAGAGTAAATAGTAAAATAATAGATTATTAGCTTCTAGTATGCTTATATCTTAAACTTTATCTAGGATTACACTAGATATATCTAGTTCTAATAATAATAGATATAAGATTAGCTTATATTACTATAGTAAATAATAAAAGGTAAGATCTATATAATTACTTATAAAGTAAAGATTAGTCTATAGTTAGAAAAGGTAAAGGGAAGCTAAAAGTTTATTTTAATACTAAGATATCTAGTAATAACTTAAAAGAGAATAAGGATAAAGCTTAAGTAAATTAAAATAGACTATTAAATATATAATTTTAGCTAGGAAATTAATATTATAGATAGAATAATTAGAATATCTAAAGATCCTTAGGTTTTTTCTAACTAAGGCTATACTAGTAAAATATATAAATTAAGGGATAAAACTAGAGATTATAGTAAAATAAACTATAGAAAAATAGAGAAAAGTATCTAGGTTTTGGTTAGAATTAATAAGATAACCCCCTAGTCTAATATAACAAATAATAATCATAGGATCTAGGACTATTAGAGGTATTTAGCTAGTAGTAATAGCCTAGGTAATTTTAATATTAAGAGAAACTATTTACTAGGGATAAGGAATATACTTATATTATAGTATATAATAATAATTCTAATATATAATAATATAAGACCTATCTTTAGGAATATAGTTATTATATAGCTAAAGAAAGGGAGGTTAAAGAGAATAACTATATAAAAACCTAGGTATAGGACTTAAATTTTATTAAAACTTACTTTATAAAAAATATTAAAAAGGAGGTAAATAAAAATACTATAAGGATAGATTTAATAAAGCTAAACTAACTAGTTTTAAAATAAGTAATTAAGGCTATTATAAGACTATAAGAAGTTAAATATAATAGGAAGTAAGTAAATATATATTTAAAGATTAATATTAAGTTTAATAATAAGGGTAAGAGTTATTAGATTTGCCTTAACTTAGGAATATTATTAATTTTAGTAAATAAGGTATAGCTTTAGTAAAATAGATTAAATATAAAATAGGTAATATAGGAACCTAAGCCTATATCTAGAGTAAGGTCTTCCTTTTTTATAACTAAAAAAGCTATATTTAATTTTTATATTCTAGGGATAGCTTATAGAACTAAAATTACTAGATATTTTATAGTAATAGTAAATATAATGCTAAATCTAGGACTAAAACTATTACTAGGAATAAATTTCCTTTATAAGTATAAAGTAAAGCTTAATTTTATATACCCTAGGGTGGTTTTTTAGTTAGTCTATAGTATAATAATACTAGTAGAGATTTTTAGGCTAGTTACTAAAGTTCCTTATTAGAGGGTAGTTACTATATAAATAGTATTAATTCCGCTAAAAGCATTAGTATATATACTAGTTAGTTAGAAAGTAATATAAAGAAATTAGGAAATAAGTATATATTATATATAGTTATGTTTAGAATATTTTCCTAATGCTTTATTTAGTAACACTAGCTAAAGGCAAATAATTACCTATAACCAGAGTATTGCACTAAAACGTGTAGTGTAGTGTAGTATTTGTAATGTAGTGTAGTAACTACACTACAAACTACACTACACTACAAACTACACTAACTATAAGGAAAAAAAAACTACACTATACTAACTATAAAAAAAAAAAACTATAATACATTACACTACAAATTTTTTTTCCTAAACTACACTAACTATAAATACTATAAATGTAGTATTAGACTTTTTATTAGTTATTAGTATTATAAGGATTAAAAGAATACTAGTTATATAAAAGCTTTTATTATTACCTATTTTATTTAATTAGTTATAGAATTTATAATATTATATTATTTTAGTAATTTTACTATAACTAAGTAAGGTTATATATAATATTATACTTTTTTAATAATACTATTTAACTTAATACTTTATTTCCCTAATATAACTTAAAGAAAAACCTTCTTATTATATTATTTACTATTTCTATAAATTATTTTATATTTCTATAAATTATTATTATTACTTATTTTAAAAAAACTATAAAAAGAACTACTAGTAAACTTAATATAAGTAGCTTATTATATCTTATTATAGCTTATAATAGCTTATAATAGCTTATAATACTAATATTACTAGTATTACTAAGATTACTAAGATTACTAAGATTACTAAGATTACTAAGATTACTAAGATTACTAAGATTACTTATAATATTATTAGTGTTAAAGTTTAATAAATAATAGATAATAAATAAATAACTTAAATATAAATACTAGTAATTATAAGTAAATTACTATAGTAAAAGCTATAGTTTTTAATAACTTAGTATTTTAAGGTTTTTAAAAATATTAATATTATAAAAATATTTTCTCTTTTATATTTTTTTAAAATAATAATAAAAGTAAAATAATAGTAATAATAGTAATTAAGTAATAATAGTAATAATAGTATTAATAGTAATAATAGTAATTAAGGTTATTAAAGTTATTAAAGCTCTTATAATAAGTATAGTATATTATATAAAAGTAAGTCTTAGTTTTATTTTAAAAAATAAGTTAAACTTATTTTTTATAGCTTAATTAAGCTATATAGGGTAATTAAAATAATACTATTAATTATTTATTAATAGATTATAAATATTAGTTTATTATATTCTTTATTTATATATTATAGTAATAAGATATATAAAGTTACTATATATAACTTCTTAAGGCTTTAGAATTATAAAGCTAAAAGTAATATTTAATTAGTTTAAATCTTAAATAAATAGTTTAAGCTTTTTTTAAGTTCTTATTATATTAAGAATAAGATTTAAGTACTAAGTATATATTTTATTAACTTCTAGTAATTTATCTAGATTTCTTAATTAATTTTATTCTATTAGTTTAGGGTATTTTTTATTTAAAATAATAATAATAATATTTTAAAATATAAAATAATTAATAGTAATAGTAAATAAAATAATAAGAAGGTTTTTCTTTAAGTTATATTAGTAAAATAAAGTATTAGGTATAATAGTATTATTAAAAAGTTATAATATTATAAATTACCCTAGTTATAGTAAAATCCTTAAAAAAAGGTAAATTTTATAAATTATATAACTAATTAGGTAAAATAGGTAATAATAAAAGCTTCTATATAACTAGCCTTCTTTTAATCCTTATAATAACCTTATATAATAAAAAAGCCCACTTTTTTTTTTACTAACACTATATTTGTAGTTTTTATAGTTAGTGTAGTTAGTAATTACACTAACTACACTACACTACAAGCAAAAAAAAACTACACTACACTACACTATAAAAAAAAAAAATACACTACACTAACTATAAAAAAAAAAAACTATAATACATTAACTACAAGAAAAAAAAAACTACACTACAAATACAAATTTTTCCTAAAAACTACACTAACTACACTACAAACAATACTCTGCCTATAACCTAACTAATAAAACTATTATAATCTATAAGCATAAAAAGGTTATATAGCTAATAGTAGCTAGCGAAGTTAATACTAACTATGTAATTAATAACCCTTTTATATATTATACTTATTTTAGTAAAGATATTATAGAGAAAATAGAAAATAAGAATAAGGATAGTAATAAATCTAATAAGGAAAAGGATAAGCTTAACCTAAAGAAAGTTAATATAGGAGTGCTATTATATAGGATTTTATATCTAGAAGAGATTTTATATACTACTAATAAATTTAGAGTGTAAATTGCTAATATTAACTATAAAGCTATAAGCAAATTTATCTAGCTTTCTAATAAATATAATATCTATTAAAATAAAGGCATTATTCCTATGCCTAAGGATAAGAAAATAAGGATTAATCTTGTTAATAAGTAGTAATATTAAATAAAGCTAATTAGACCTTATAGATTAGGTAGCTAAGATATAAGTAAACTTAATAAAGTATATAATAAACTTTACCTAAAAGGGAAGATAATATATCTAAATAAGCTAGTAGCTATAGTGTGTCTAGTGTTTATAGTCTAGTAAGAAACTAGTTAAAAAAGGAAAGGAAAAGTTATAATTAATATAAGACTACTTAATAATATAGTAATACTAGATATATACCCTTTACTAGACTAAAGTAATATTATAGATAATACCTATAGTAAGGAGGTTTATTCTTTATTTAATAAAATAGGATTTTTTCACTAGCTACTAGTTAGGAGAGACTACTAGGCACGTATAGTAGTTATATTAAATTAAGGCCTTAAGGCATTAAATATAGCTTTAATAGGATATAAGAATTCCCTTACTTTTACCTAATGATTTATAGATAAATTATTCTAAAAATATAAACATTTTATATAAGTATATATTAATAATATTATTATATTTTTAAATAGTATTAAGGAGCATTTAGTTTACCTTAATATTATACTTAAAATCCTTAAGGAAAATAGGATAATAATTACTATAAAAAAGTCCTTTATTAGTTACCTAGCTATTTAACTACTTAGTTTTATTATAAATAGTAATAGAATTATTAATACTAATAATAGACTTAAAGCCTTTTAAAAAATGATTTTTCTAAGTAATTTATTAAGTCTTAAAACTTTTATTAGAATAGCTAGTTTTCTTTATAATAGAATCCTATAGTTTAATATATAAATCTAACTATTATAGAAATAAAAAACAGTGTTATTAAAGGAGTTTTATAATAAGAATAAGAAAATTACTAGTATCTTAAAGCTAGTATAAAAAAGATTAATATAATAAAAGATATTAAATCTAACTATTATAGAAATAAAAAACAGTGTTATTAAAGGAGTTTTATAATAAGAATAAGAAAATTACTAGTATCTTAAAGCTAGTATAAAAAAGATTAATATAATAAAAGATATTTTTACTAACTAAGGAGAAGAAAAAGGCTTTTAAAGATATTAAAATATTCTTAAGTAAGAAATAGACTCTATAGTATTATAATCTAAAGAAGTTACTTTTCCTTAAAATTAATGCCTATAAGGAAGGATTTAGTTTATATATGTTTTAATTATAAAAAGAATAGGATAGTTAAAGTATTCCTAGAAGGGATATTAAGAGTAACTAAATATAGCTAATCCTATTTCTTTTAAGGGTAATATTAAGTATTAAGAAATAATATAGTTTAACTAAAGTAAAAGTAACTATAATTATATAGAGTATTAGGAAGCTCTAAAAAATAGTTTAATTTAATAATATAATGGTTAATATATTAACTAACTATTCTCTAGTAAAAGGTATTATTAAATATACCTCCTTATTAATAATAGATTTAGATAAGGCTAATCTAAAATTAGCTAAGGTTATAAATTATCTATTATAATTTAACTTAAAAGTAATATATATACTAGGAGTGCTAAATATAGTACTAGATATACTTTTAAGGTTACTAGTAAAGGTAACCTATAAGGAAGTAGTGTAAAAAAGTTAATATAATAAACTAGATATAAGCGTATATTTCGCTACTAAGGAATATATTATAACTATAATAATTAATAATAACCTTAAGGCTAGAATTATCTAAGGGTATTAATCTAACTAAAAGTTTAGCTAAATTATTATAGCTATAAGAGCGTACTAAGAGAGATAAGTAGTAAAGAATACCTAGATTAGACTAAAAATTCCCCTATATAAATAGGATTTATATAAGGATAGTTTATTATACTATTATAGTAAAGATAGGTTTTTCTGCCTTTATATTCTAATAATAGAGGTTAAATCTATACTATAACTAGTTTATAATAAATAGTAATATTTTAGAATTACTAGGATAGTAGTAGAGCTTTAATTAGTGTATTTCCTATAAATAAGCTAATAAATTCGTAACTATATAGCTTATTATATAGTATATTAGGAGAATGTAATTAATTACTTAAAACCACTAGGAGAGTTATAACCTTTATAGTTAAAACTAATGCCTTTTTATATAATTTTACTTAATTTTATTATAGATATACTAGAAGTATTAGCCATAAATATAATATAGTAAATAGAAGGATATATAATATATAATTTATTATACCTAGTAAATTACCTATTTAATAAAAGGACTTTTCTAATACTAGGGCATACTATATACCTAGTAGAAATCTAGGTAAAATTACTCCTTT
Organism: Epichloe festucae Fl1; assembly: GCA_003814445.1. Taxonomy (NCBI): domain Eukaryota; kingdom Fungi; phylum Ascomycota; class Sordariomycetes; order Hypocreales; family Clavicipitaceae; genus Epichloe; species Epichloe festucae. Next base: position 1,732,064 of record CP031387.1, on the reverse strand, counting down.
ATACGCTATATATTATAAATTAGGGATTACTAAGGTAAATTATTAGTAATAAAGACCTAAAATTTATATCTAATATATAGAAAAAGATATTTAGATATATAGGAGTTAAACTTCTTATAGGTATAGTATACTATCCCTAAATAAATAAAATAGTAAAAAGGAAAAATTAAATAGTAATAATTATAATTTAATATTATATAGTAATAGACCTAGATATAGTGTAAATATTACTACTTCTAGTGTTATAGTATTAACTAAATAACACTATAGTAGTAAGCATAGGGTAGGCTCCTAATAAGCTATTATATAGATTTTGCCCTTTAAGTATTATTAACTTTCTTTCTTTAAATAATATAACTAATACTAGGGCTAGCGTAAATAATATAGTAGTATTATAGAAGCTATACTAGTATAAGGCTTAGCTAGTAATTATAATAGCTACTACCCTTACTAAGATCTAGTATAATAATTATTATAAACTAGTTAATATTAATATAGGAGATATAGTATATTTATAATTATATAAGGGATATAAGTTACCTAGTAAGCCTAAGAAAAAATAGTTACTATAGAGAGTAAGGCTATATAAGGTACTAGAAAAGGTAAACCTATTAGCATATTAATTATATTTCCCTTTAGACTCTTAAGTTTATCTAGTAGTATTAGTAATATAAATATAGAAACTAGTATAAGGAAAGGATTTATTTAATAAGGAAGAACTAGCTTTACTACTAATTATATTTAATAATCTAGAGAAAGCGGATTATTAGGAGATTAAATAAATTTATAGTTATTAGGTTAAGATTTTTAAATAAACTAAAATAGTAAGAGTAAAATTCCTTATTAGATAGAAGGGATATATAGCTAAAGATAATTAATAGATAGCTAAAAGTAAAATACAAATTAATATAGCTAAGATAGTGAAAGACTACCTTAAGAAAAACCTAATTAATTAGCAAAGAGAATACGTAAAGAAAGGCCTTAATTTACCTATAGAATAGTAATAATAAAGGAAAAAAGTTAATAGTAAATAGCTAGATTTAATAGGATAAATTAAAGCCACTAGACCCTTTTATATATATTACTCTTTTACGCTAACTAAAGGAAGCTTACTATACTCTTACTTTATATTATCCCTTAATACTACTACTACTTATATATAGTTAAATCTAATAGAAATATAGTTAAATCTATCTTAGTCTTATTTTTACTTAATAGCCTATAAGCCTAAAGATAATAATATAGGTTATAAAGTTTTCTAAAAGCTATAAGAAATAGAATTAATTTAGCTATAGAAAATATAGAATTATAATAACTATAAGAAATATTAAGTAAAACATAAAAACATTACACTAGAAGTTAAATATAAGCTTTATAGATATTATATAAATCTATACTATAACCTAGAAGCTATACTAGATTTTATTTATTTTAATAATAAGGTTAATATATATAATTAAACACTTTATAAGTAAATATAAGTAGGATACCTTTGTATTTAAATCCTAGCTTTAATATAATAGAATTAACTATTAGGTTAGCTTATAGTTATAGATTTAGAATAGTAGTAATCTATTACTAATAAGGAAAGAGCTAAATATATTAGGTAAATAGATAAGCTTTTAGTAAAACTAGGAACTATAACCTATTATAAAGAGAAGAAGTTCTTTAAATACTATTTAAGTTAGGTAAAATATTAGAATTAGCTAGAGATATATTTATACCCTATATAATAAATTATATAGTTATAATAGTAGTAGTATTTAGATAAACTAAGAATAAGATAGGATAAATTAGATATACTATTATAATTAATAAAGGGATATAATAAAAATATTAATATAGTAAAGGTTATTTAAGATATAGTTAATACTAAGGAGTAAGGTAATAATAATAATAATAATAACTTTATAAGTATAAAGTTAGATTTAGATATAAAGCAGTGAAAATATAAATAAGTAATAGAAGATTTAATTAAGAATAATTACATAAGAGTTATAAGATAAGAGTAACTAAAGAAAATAGAAGTAAATTAGAAGAATAGGGATTTTACTAATAAATTAAACAAAAATAATAGTAATAAGGTAAGATTTAACCTTACTAAGGATAGTCCTAAACTAAAGTCTAAACCTAAAAGTAATAAGAAAACTAAAGCTAGGGGCACTAAGGGTAAATATAAGGATATAGAAAGTAAGATAGATAATAATATTAGTAAAATGCTTACTAAGTATATTATTAGACTATTATAAGTCTATAAATAAATTATAGACCTTAATTTTAAGCTATTATTCCTTAGATTTAGGAAGCCTAGATCTAGAACTAACACTTAAATACTAATACCTAATATTAGTATAGTAATATATAAAAGAGTAATAAAAGAGTTTAATATAGAATATAAAGAAAAGAGCATTAAAGGACTTAGTTTTAGTAAGTTTAAATACACTAAATTAGGTTATAAGAATAGTAATTAGGATATTAAATATATAATATAAGCCTATATATATAAATTCACCCTTAAAGGCACTATAATAGTATTTAATAGATTAGAAGTTAACTTAAAGGATATATATTTTATATTATAGTAAAACATAATTATATAGATCTTTACTATATTTAAAGAATAAAAGGCTATATTAATTATAAAATAAGCTATAGTAAGATAGGTAAGAAAGCCTATATATTAGATTACTATTAATTTAATAGAATATAGAGTAATAAGAAGAGTAAAGGGCTAGGTAAAAATAGTAATAGTAGCTTTCTATAATAGTGTAATAGTTAAATATAAATAGTAGATAGCTATATATAATAGTATATTATCTTTACTACTATAAGTAAATCTTTTAGCTCTTTATTTTACTAATAAATATAGCGTAGTAAATACTATAATTATAGGCGCTTTAGCTAGTATTAGATAAGTAAACTTACTTTATATTAGTATAAAGAAGGAGTTAATATAGAAATTATTAGAATTATAAAAGGATAAGGAAAGGAGTAAATAATATAAGTAAAGTAAGATTAATAACCTAGTTAATTAAGTTAACTAGGTAAAGAAAGGATTTAAAGACACTAGAAAATAGGTAAATAAAGTATATATAATAATAAAGGATTTAGTAAAAGAAGTTTACTAACTAATAGCTTTAATATAAAAGAAGGTAATAGTAGTCTAAGATAAGTTTTTAAAGATATTAAATATATTAAAAGACTAGAAAGAAAGAATTACTAAACTTAATATAGGTAAAACACTAATTAAATTTAATAAATAAATTAATACTTTAAAATAAAGTATAGTTTAAAAGGATAAGTATAAGGAAAAGATTATAGCTTTAGCTAATATAGTAATAGAGATATTAAAAAAGATATAGGATTAGGTAGTAACTATTAATAAGCTAATAAAGAAGTAAAAAAGATATAAAGAATATACTAGGAAAGTAAGAGTAGCTTTAGTAATACTAACTCTAGTAATGCTAACTCTAGTAATACTAGCTTAGGTAATACTAAATTTAGGTAATAGGTAACTATAAGGTAAGATAGGCTTACTATTAATACTAAGTAAGAAGAATTAGTCTTTAATAACACTAGTTTTAGGTAAATTTAATACCCTATAAGATAAAGAACGCTAAAAAACACTAAGATTAAGTAATAAATATCTATAGGAGAAAATAACACTATTACTAATACTAATAAAGAAGCTTAAGCTACCTAGTAAAATAGTAAAGAACTAAATAGTTTTATAATAGGAAGCGCTAGTAATACTAGTCTTACCTAGCCTAAATAAAACACTGCCTATATTATTAGATAAATTAAAGATAGTAGTAATATAGAGATAAATAGTATCTCTAACTTTACCCTTACTAATTATTAAAGTAATAGAGATAGATAAATTCGCTAGTTTACTAGATTAAGAAGATGGATTTAGACTGAATTAGGATAGGAATAGATAGTGTAATAGAACTTAAGAATTTGCTACATAATAGGAAATTAGCAATAGAAAATAGGAAGGTGGCAAATAGAAAATTGATTTTAGAAAGGTTAAATACATTATTTAACATAATAATTCCAGAGGGCCTATTAAGGGATATAGGGCGCTGAAAAGTTATTATAATACGTGGCAATAGCTATTCTAAATTTTTCTTTTATGCGATTTTAATAGATAATTTTTTATTAATTTACTTAGCTAGGTAAAGTATAAATCTAGTTATAATCTAACTACCTCTAACTAGGATAGTTATCTTTTAAGGCGTGCCTAGCACTTATTACATAGTAAAGCTAAATATAGGTGTATATAAGACTAGATTTAGACTCTAGATAGAAAGAATTAACCTTCTTTAGATATCTTACCTTATACCTAATAGTAACTCTTATAGCAAACTTAGTATAACTTTACGACAGTAAATCCATTAGCCCCTCTAATAGATTCGCCTTACATCGTGCCAAACCTGCACGTAACATAAGGTATCTAATATAAGCTTTCTACTCTAACTATAGTATTGCATTATGTGATTTAATATGCTCTAGAGCCTTTATTATTATTAGAAACGCCTTATATCTATAAGCTTATAGATATGTAATTAAAGGCTTTTAAACCTCTAATATCTATAAATAGGCTAGGACTGTTTTCTATGCCTAATTTCACTAGAGCTTATAAGGTATAACCTAATTCCTATAATGCTTAAAAGGTATTTTATTTAGTAGATAGACTACTATATTAAAGACTTTATTATTAAGTTCTAAAGAAAGGTAAGCTTTAAGGCTTAATATATAAGCCTTTTACTTAACTACCCCCCTAGATCTCTTTGCCTTTCTATTCTAACTAGGCATTAAGGGAGCTAAATTATAGACTATAATACTAGTAAAGGCTATCTTATCTCTTATACTCTCTATAAATAAAGCCTTTTTAATATTGCTATGTAAAAAGCATAGTTAAACCCTAAATTATATATATAGGAATGCTATTATTATATAGAAGCTATTATGAATTTTATCTTTAGTCTTAAATAAATAGAAGAAACGCATTAAGGTTATAAGGTATATAAAAGCATACTAATACCTATTACTATTCTAATAAGAAGAGTTATAATAGTCTAGATTAACTAAAAGGCTATATCTAGGTCCCTAAGGAAGCCCTTCTAGCGTAACCTATAATCTCTAGCGCTTAGCCTTACCTATAGCATAGATTTTATATTTTATAAGCTTAGGTCCTGTTAATTTAACACTAAGAGTAGCGTTTGTAATCTCTATAAAGGCCTTCTTACCTAGATAGCTATATTATTAATACTAAAGCTCTACATCTCCTTTTATAAGGGGCCTTAGAGCTTTGCTAGTTATAGTATAAGCCTCTTTTAGATTATTAGAGAGAATAAATAACATATAAAGCTTATTAATATTATAAAGCTTAGTAATAGGGCTCTTTCCTTAGAATAGGAAGCATTTCCTTTAATTCTAATAAATCCTTACTTTTATAAGAATTATTACTAATACTAGGTTAATATGAAATTCCGGAATTAGTAAAGCACTATGCAATATAATCCTTCTAGACCTTTATAATACTAGATCTATAACTAATATGTAAACTAGCCCTTAGCTAAGGGATAGATAGACTATGCCTCTAGCTCTAACTTCTATTATAATATTCCTATTAAATTTAGACTGTTTAAACTAATAAATATTATTAAAGATATAAACATTAGCCCTAGAATTATAGATAACTATATTCTAATTCCCCTCTAAGCTATCTATAGTATTTAAAGTTAAACTAATAATCTTCTTTAAAGGTTAAGAGCTTTATAAGTATATAAATAATAATATATTTGTAGTTTTCTTACCTAGAGTTACTATAAATAAGTTATTTATTAGAGCTTATAAAAGGATAATAATATTACTACTTTTCTCCCTTTTCTTAGGCTTCTAACTTATAGCTTTTAATCTCTCTTATAGGTTTTCCTTAAGGTATCTCTTAATATTATCTTTAGAGTTTTTCCTAACTTCCTAATCCTTAGGAGTAGCCTCTAGCTTATAGAGAGCTTTAAATAAATTATAGGATTCCTACTACTTTAATATATTATAAATATTATAACTAGAGTATCTAGGGCATTTCTTTTACTCTAATCTATTCTAACTATTTAATCTATTAGTAGTAATAGTATTATTAGCTAATTTTATTATTATTAAGCTCTAAGAAGCTTTATAATCTCTTTCAAACTTACTAACTACCTTAAGGAAGCTATAGCTCTTTTCTTTATTAAGTAAGTTATTCTATTTCTTCTAAAATACCTTAAATTTGCTTTAAAGAGAAATAATAAACTTATATAGTATTATCTCCTTAGTCTATTAAGTCTTAAGATCTAGATAATTCCTCTATAGTACCTCTATTATTATAGCTTACTTATACTAATTATAAGTACCTTTAGCTTATAAGTAATTATTAAGATAATTCTCTACTAGGATAAGTATCTTCTTAGTATTTAGCTTATATTAATCATAAAGAAGCTTAAGTATCCTATAGGTATAATATTAAACTAACTCCTTTTCCTTTACTTTAGTGTTAAAGTTAAGAGAGTCTTATATATTCTTTAAAAGGGTCTTATAAATATATTCCCTAATCTTTAGTATTTACTTTAATAGGTTTATATACTTTATAAGGTTAAATTAAAGCTCTTTATATTTAAAGTTAAATTAGTCCTTTATGTCTTTATAGGTAATCTTCTAATCTTTAAGAGCATTAGGGTTATTTAGCATAATCTCTAGTCTTAGGCCTCTCTAAGGGTATATAAGTATTATAGGTTCTTTAAGTAATTTAACCTTATTAGGGTTAATATACTCCTAAATACTATATAATTCTATGTAATTCTTAACTTAGGTAAACTATTTAATCTAATCCTTCTCTAATAATAATACTATATTTAGAGTTTCTTTAGATATCTTAAAGGGGAATATATTAGTTAATTAGAGCGTAAGATAAGGGTTTTAACTAATTAATATAATAAAAGGGTAATTATCTTGTGATATAGGCAAGTGTTAATTAATAATATTTAATAGAGCTTATATCTTTAATAATAATTAATAAAAATAGCAATTAAAGCCTCCTAGGCTTATAACTATTAGGTAGGGGTGTAAAAAGATAATAAAAAGCGTTTAATTTGGTTAATTAGAGGTGCAGATAGTACCTAACTTTTATACCTAAAAGGTACATAGTGTGCTATAGTAATAACTAGTTTACGGAGGTACTTCTAATACATTATATTCACTAATATCTAACCTCGCGTTTTATCCCTGTTAATGCGCGCTGCCCTCATACAACCTATGCTTCAAGGGAGCTCTCCCTGACACATAGTCTAGCCCTAAGGGCTAATCGCGGGTGCCTGCGCGACCATGTGGGTTTGACCCCAATTCCGTTACGCCATAGATAGCCAAAAGAATACGCATTATACAAGTCCCTGTAACTTGTACAATTGACACCTATATTGCTAGGTCTAGGCAAAGCCTAGATCATCACAGGTTTATAGGAAGGTTACTTAATAGGTAAATATTCTATAAGAGTTAAATATAGAATATATACACTATCCTAATATAATAAAAATCATAAAGATTATAAATAGGATATTATAACTACTAGAGAAACTTAGATTTAATTTATATAAAGTAAAGAGAAAAATAGGAGTTAATATATTCCTAGCTATAGGAGATTAACTAGTAATAATTTTAATAAATATAATAATTATACTAGAAGGAGAAAGATTAGATAATAAAACTTTAGAAATAGTTAGAACTAAGCTTTAGGAATAGCTAAACTCTAAATAGTATAGGGAAATTCTTACTTTAATTATTTATAGTTCTTATATAATCCTAACTAAATAATAGAAACTAGTTTAGTATTAAGCTTTAAAATATTAAATTATAGACTAAAAACTTTATTATTTAGAACTTAATAAATCCTTAGCTAAATATATAATCTTTAAAGAGGTTTTGCTAAAACTTTAATAAGCTTATAATATAGTAAGGTATTTTAGCCTAACTATTATAATATAAAAGCTTTATAAGATATATTTCTAGCTAGATAAAGCAAAAGATATTAAGTCTTACTATTAATCTTATCTTATTTACTAGTAAACTAAAACTAGGTTACTAAGATTAGCTCTAAAAACTATTATAATATTAGAACTATAGGTATTAGTTATAATAGATTACCTTAGACTTATTACTCCTAAGGCTTAAAATAAAGACTTATATATACTAATTACTATTAACTATATAATAAGGTTTATATTAGGTTAATCCTATAATAAAGCTACTAGAGATTTAGTTACCTAGATATAGGATAAAAACTAAAGCTTTATTTTTAGTTAGCTAAGAAGAATATTGTTGGTTACACCAAGGAACGTTGCACTAGTGCGAAGGGGTTGAATTCAATGAAGTTGATGATAATAGCTAATAACTAAGAGAGAAGAGAAGAGGGAGAAGGAGAGGAATCTAGCTAGAAGAGAAGGTGGGCGAAAAGGGGGAAAAGTGGGGCTGCAGTGCGGTGCCACTGCTGACGGAGCGGGGTAGCTCGCGATGCATCCAATCGCATCGCGTGCATCCCTTCGGTGGCTCCACTCTTTGGCCACGGTCGGACTATCTATCGTCCGAAGGTCCGAAGGAAGCCACAAATATACTATAATAATAAATCCTACTTTAAAAATCTAAACTTTAAATTAACTATAGGGAAATATAGTATAATAGTTACTTTTAGACCTATCTCTTATCTATTTTCTATAGGGCTTACTAAATAAAATATTTACCTAGTAAAATAATAATTAATAAAGTAAGTAATTAAAAGGGATAGAGTATTACTTAATTTATAAAACTAAGCTATTCTAAGTATTATAGTTATTCTAAATAATTAGTTTATATTAAGCATAGGGATAACTCTAGTAATATTAATATTAGGATTTAATCTATTTACTAAACACATAGGAGTTAGTAATAATTAAGATAGGATAGACTTATTAGAATTAGAAACTAATTCTATCTTAGTCTAAGAAATAAATCTATAGCACTTTAATTTAAGGGAGAAAAAAAAGGAATTAATTAGAACTTAAAAGGTAAATAATAAGGAGGATTTTTCTAAGTTACTATAATAGTTTAAAGTAAGTAATCTTATATAGAAGAAAATTAATAAGGAAAATAAGCTAAAAGGGAAGTTCTATAAGACTTAGGGAAAGCTTTTAATAATTAAAAGAAAGTTATTATTAGTATTATATAAGATTAAACCTCTAGGTAAAGGATAAGGTTAAAAGATTTATATTAATAATCTAAAGATATATATCTTATACTAGGAAAGACTATAACCTCTAAGACTAAATATATAGGATATAGCTAATTAAAATCTAGAGAAGGAAATATAAAATTAGTAAGGGATAAAGAATAATAATTAAGAAAGTAAATAGCTTATAGTGTTTTAGAAGAATTATAGTATTATAGTTAATACTATCTTAAAATAGGCTAGCCTATTAAGGTAGAGAATAGCTTAGGTAATAGTTAACCCTAATTATATAGGGCGTAGCTAGAGTATAGACTAAAAGAATACAACTATCATTATCCCTATCATTTTTGGTAATGTTTCAGGGCGTTGGTTGACCGTGCGATTAATCGATTGGATACATAAGGGGTCGCTGCTATCTGCTATCTTGTGCCATTTCTTGCCCCAGTGTGGCGTACATATTTTTCACTGTGGCGCGTAACCACTTGATGCTTCTTCATCAATAGTTGTGGCCAACGCGTCGCAATTTCTAGAAACTGATGAGATTCCCCCTCCCCCTCCCTCAGTAAGGCTGGCTATATCCACCCAGCCAGTATGACAATCGACATCCGTGTGTGAAGAAGCGTGTAAATACTACCCCTGAGGGACCTGATGATGTTGGAGTCTGGGAAGATTTACGAGCCTCTGAGAGCATCTTGCGTAACTTGGGATCGGATATGGAATACAACATTTGTGCCATGCCATGATTGGATCCACTGTTCGGAGCAAGCAACGCCATGTTTTTTTCATCTTGCATCTTGGGATTCGTAACACAGTCGGCCTTTCTTTTGTTCCTGTGCAAGTACCTGATTCAATCTGACTCAAAACTGTACATGAGCTCACAACTACCACGAGGCTCCAATCCCATGGCCAGCCAGCCTGTGTAGTCGAGAGCAAGCGCCCCCCGTCAGTGTCATTTGCGTAGCAGCCTGTGTGTTGTGTGTACATCCTGCAAAACGCGAAAACGCAAAAGAAAAGTGGTTGCTTTCCATCTTGTATATCCTCTTCACGTTGGTAGTCTTTCCTCATCGTGAAAGCCATCGACATGCTTCCCATCTGCTCAACAGCGTAGGTATTCCCACATCTCACACACACTAGATAGTACATGTATGCCAAACCGTTCGCGCCGTTTTTATCCCCGTTTGCATCAAAGAGAACCTCCTCCATTTCAGTTTCGGGAGGAGAAAAGCATATTTCACCAATGGACCAATTCCATCTACCGCTTTCACGCCAGAGGTGGTTCGTAGCGTTGCTGCCGGATTGTACATCCACGGAGCCATCCTTCAGCCAGTTATGCCCTCTCATAGCATCGCTCCGAGGTCTCAAACATGACCCCAAAATTTTTTCCATCCATCAAGGATTCATGCTATTCGCAATGCTTGTTGCAGTGACCATTCTTTGTCAAGATGCTTTCCCGAATATATGCATTGTTTCCATATAAAAGACGCCAAAGGTGTCGAGTTCCGTTCAAGCCAAAAAGACAAAAGAAAGTGAAAGAGAGAGAAAAGGGGCCCGGTGGTACAAACCGAGGCACAAGGGTTTGCCACCAACAGAAATTGCACAATTCCCTGCGTGCTGTCACTGCGACAACATCATGGGGTACATGGGCAAGGATCTCAAGCATGGTCCTGGATACTCATCCAGAGTGCCAGCTGACAAAATGACAAGGTATAGGAGGACAAAGATTTGGACAAAGACGATCAGTCCATGTAAAAATCACCTTTGAGGATCCTTTCCTGAAAGGCGTCTGGCTTGCGTGGCTCTTGCTTGGGTTGTAGCACTGTGGGCGTCTGAACAGGCGGTTGCATCATATCGGAGATGGATCTGGCCCGGTCGTGATTGGGCTCAGCTCTTGGAGGTGAAGAGGCTAGTGATAATGAAGGGCGGGCGCCGGTGACGGAGCTCTCGGCTCGGGACCGAAGTTGCTCCGACCAGTTGAAGCCCTGTTGGTCTGCACGAGAATTGGCATTGTCAGAAGGGGCTCTTGAAGGCATGGTGTTGCTTGCCTGTGAACCAGCGGATGAAGCCACCGCAGTACTGGCTCGACGGCCGGCTGCAGAAAGAGCAGCAGAAATCGCAGAGCCTTGGCTCAGCGAGGCTTTGCGTCCAAGAGACGATGGGGGAGAAGTTGGGTTATTACCATTGCCAGGACTGTTGCCGCCGGGGCGGTAGCCTCTAATAGTAGAGCCGCCGAAGCTCATACGACGGACAAACGGTGTGTTGGGAAGGGTCTTGGACATGCCAGGCATTTCCTCATCCTCGATGGCGCTCTCGTCAATGGAATCCGAGTTGGCGGACATGCTGCCGCGGCGAATATTAAAGCTGGGTGGGTTGGTAGGTGATGTGCCGGAGAGGCCAATCGTGGTGACCGACAGTCGCCTCCGCTGGGAATCAAAGGCGCCATTCGCCTGCCCGTTGCCGCCGTTAGGGATGGTGCTTGAGCCACGTTGGAAGAGTTGTGATAGAGCTGCTTGTGTGATGGAGCTGCGGCGGTGGCTCGTGCCGTTGGGAGACCCCTCAGAAGTCATTTTGGGCGGGTTGAGGAGCTGCGAAGGTACTGGGCTGCTAATATGCTGCTGCGTCCAATCGCCAATCCAGTCGGCCCCGGATCCCAGAGAGAAAAGGCGACGTTACTGAACTTGATAACCAGGCGTAGGCGTCCAGGTTTGTGGCGATAAGATGTGATTTTTTGGCGAGAAGAGTTTGTTGGGACAAAATCGTCGGGATCGGATGTTGTTGTTGTTCTGCAAAGGCGGGCGAGGTCGTCGAGAGGTCGAGAGAGGAGGGAGCGAATGTCAAGACGAAGGTTCAGTAAGTGGTAGAAGACGTGACGGACGGACGACAGATGGGATATATAGTTCTGGAGGTGGATGGCGGAGAGACGGTAGGTAGGGTGGTCGATGCGTAGAGGTGCGCGCCACTTCAGGACTAAGAATTGGGAAGGAGAGAGGAGCAGGCAGAGGTAGAAGGGGAAGGAGGTACGGGGATGGTGGCAGAGAGAACGAGGATGCGCGAGATTGAAGTGGTGTGTGTCCGTTGCACGGAAGTATTATTACGTTGCTGTGTGGGGCGCGGAGCGGAGGAACGGACGAGGTGGCTCGCCTCAACCCATGCAATGAAACTTGGAATTCAGGAGGTACATATGTATGTAAGGATAACGGTGAAGGAAAGTCAAGTGAAGACGAAAGGGGGGAGGCGCGCGGCCGATGGGTCAATCATTCTCTCATCAATGTGGATGGGCAGAGAAGAACGCGCTCATAAGACGATGGATGAGGATGAGGATGGGCTGATTGGACTTGGCGACGACTGCAACCCCCCGGGGGCACCGAGAGCGGAGGGGGGAGGGGGCAGGCATTCGTGTCGGGCTAGTCCGTACGGAGTACAACCCGACAAAACGACAAAACGACAAAACGAACCACCCACCCATGAGATGTGGATGGCAATGGCATGAGGGGGAAAGAAACATGGCACTGTGACGAAGCGATCGGCTGACTTGGCCAGTGGCCTGGGCCCTTGCTAAACGCGGGATTGGGCTGCTGGTCTGTTTCGAGGCCACACAACAAGCTTCGCCCCGGTAATATGCCAAGTTGAATCAAAGTCCCTTCTCTGGCGGCGAAACGGTGACGTCGAGTGGTCGAGTGCAAGTGGGTGCCATCGGTCTGGTGGGGCGGGGACTGGACAGCCAGCTGGCGGGCAGCCGGCAAGCCGACCAGTCAGTCAGTCTGACTAGTCAGTCAGTCAGTCAGTCAACTTGCCGACTGGAATCTCGACATGATGAACGGGTGGCAGGATTCTTTTCAATCCATATGCGATCAACTCTTCATCATTTTCATACGATAGTGATACGTTATTACACTAAGTATTGCATAATGGTGCCATGTGCGGGTGTGGCCAGCAGATGAGCTGGCTTTTATTTCCCTTCCCCTCCCTGTGCCTTCGGCCCTTGTGCACTTCTGCATTGCTCTGCCTGCTACGGACGTACATACAGTACACATACATAGACCGCTAGCCACTACCCTGACACTCCGGCACTTCTTGCCCAATGACACCACTTTGCGGGGTAAAGTAGGGTGTAGCATCCCTGCCCAAGACAAGAGAGCGACTTGAGCTAGCAGGAACCCCGCAAGACAGAAAAAAAAAAAAAGCTTCATGTTTCACATCAGATGAAGCTTTTCGGTGCGACTAACTAACTAGCTGGTTGAAAGTCTGAAAAAAAAAAAAAAGTGAAACGGCACAGTACTGAACCAGGTTTTTGCTTCATGCTTGGAATGTGATGTCCAGAGAGTGTTGGTAAATCACGTTACGCCAAAAACGCGTGGCTCGTCTGGGATTCCTCGCACCACTGATAACTCCATCTTGAGTATGTATGTATGCTGGTCGCAACATTCGAAAAAAAAAAAAGAAAAAAAAACCCCGCTTGTGTAACCATCATCACAACAATAGCCACGTTGTGACAGCTTTGCGAGGCTCGCAAAAAGTGAGCCTGTCGAGTGACTTTGTATCTTGGTCGAAACAAGTGCACATGCACATGAAGCCACTTCATCTCAGGCAGGTGACTAGTCATGATTCCTCGTGCAGATGCAGGTTGTATACACTCTTAATGACCAGTTACAATATGCATGTAGTTCCAAAGACCCATTCATTCCCCGTGCAAGCTGTCCCGAGTCCACATGTTCCGTGCTTCCAACCGCGTACATTTCGTCCATCCCGGCGGCCTCTGGTTCGATTACCATGGGTCAATGCCTCTTGGCAAAAGGTAGTCAGTCTACCACAACTACGGCCAATCTACACGTCTCGTCTCTGCCCGCAGAGACCGCACAAGCCGCAGTCGCCAGAATTCACATATCCATTATTCTTACAAGACGAGAGTGCGCAGCGCCATATGTCCGGTGTGATGGCCGGGTTCAGAACATTGGCGCACATGCTGCATGTAGCCGCGACTGTGTCATTTTCAAACGAGCACACGGAACAAGTTGACGTCGAAGGGGGCATCGTTCGCTCCATCAGGGCAGAGTTTGACGCTGGCTCAACCTCCTCTTTGACGGACGCGGGCTTCCATCGCTCGGGAGGTGCGAGGTGGATTTGTGGCAAGTCTTCGTCCGGCTCACGCTTGACAGGTATTGATGCGGTGGGCTTATCATAGCCCTCTGTCGGCTCGTCTTTGATGCGGACGCCATGTTGCAAAGTCGGCCCGCCATGGGACACTTCTCGCTTCACATGGCCTTGGAACATGTCCTGAAGCTGGGTGAGTTCGTTTCTCGCATCCGGATCATCTGCGTCTTCATCCTCGCACACCTTGACCATTCCTCTCCCTTTACCATCCACCAATCTTGTACCGTCTGCGTCAACGGCATCCAGGGGGCTCTCCTCATATTCGCCTCCAGACGCGCTTCCCGAATCCGTCTCGTCCTCGTCCTTGATACTTCCATCGTCTTCCTCCACGTCCACCTTCTGCTGTTCGAATCTCGCCAGTGCCGCCGCCGCACGTAGCTCCCGCCCTCTCGCGCTCCCTGCAACCCGAGGCTTCGCCTTGACTTTCTTTCCCTTCTCCAGCTTCACCTTTGCTTCTTCGTCTGCCCCCAGCGCCACGCCATTTTCTCCAAACTTCTTCAGGATCCTGCGCTGCTTTCGCTCCTGGTACGTCAAGGGAGGTTTCGCCCTGCGTTTTCTCCGCTGCGTGCGGTACGTCCCCCCGCACAGATGCTCCGGAAGCACCTCATCTGACTGCACCGTGTTGCCCTCCCACTCACCCGTGGCCAGATTCGCCCCGCGACCCCAGATCCCATCGCCCGTGTACCCTTCCCTCCACAGCTCGTACATCTGCGCGGCGTACTGGTTGCGCACCGCCCAGAACGCCCTCGAATGGTTCATCTGCTTGCAATGCGCCAGCTCGTGCATCATGACCATCTGGACGTACTTGAAGGGGAGCCAGCGTCCCGTCCGCCGCGACCGCAGCACAAGCTGCACCACCTCGCCGGCGTTGAAGTTGCGGCCGACAAATTCTCGGTTGGGCTCATATTCTTCGAGTGTCATGACTGAGATGTGGTTTTTGCGCATGACGGGGACTGAATAATCAAAAAGTCAGAAGAATATTGGCAATCCAAGCGTGAATTGCTGACCATTGCTACACCTCTTGTCTGTTTCAAAAAAACTTGTATTCCAAAACATACCAGAACTTGTATTAGAAATGGATAAGATTAATATGAATGGAAACTTACGACATTGTGCAGCAATCCTTTCAAGAAACTTCTGTGCAATATTCTCATGAGGCCCCGGGAGCGGCTTGATGAAGACAATGTTTGGATTCGGCTGTGATCTCTTGGCGTTGAGTCTCTGAATGCCGATGGGCATAGTGACTGGCAAAAATAACAGGGTTTGCACGGTGGCTTCCCTTGGCCGAGATGGTGGTTGGTGCGTCTTGTCGAGTTCGTGACGTTCAACAAGTGAGAATGGAGAATGCGTCAAAGGGCATCTGTGGCAAACTGGTAACTTAAGTGGTAAGCAAGTGAATCAGGTGACCCACTCCATCTCTGTTGACGCTGCTGAAACTGGCGACCATAAGTTTCCAAGCTGTTGTAGCCCCGAGGTGAAAATATAATCAACACAAGCGGTTATCATCGTTGAATTGCATTACGGGTCATCACTTGGAGAAATGTTGGTGACTGGCCGTTTTCAACAAGTTTCTCAGTTTTTGCGGGGGAATTACAACTGCCATCGCCACGACAAAAGACGAGTAAAACATTACGACCACAAAAGCACAACGCAGGAAAATATGAATGGTTAGCTGTATTTGAAGTTCCTTCTCGAAATATCCAAAACGTGTTCACCCAAATTCATCGTTATAAGCTATTATCGCTAAATATCAATCATGTCGAGTCCAATTCTTTGGCATCCTATGCATGTCATCACGAAGGCAGACCAGAAGTTCCAGCCTTGAATTCCTCCTTTGCTACCACATTCGCAATCGCACTCTGCACCGCACTCGTCAGGTCGACGTGGAACAGGGGCCTGTTTAACCCATGAACCACAGCTCCTCTGCGTCTCTGTGTTGCCATTCCAGCTTCCTCTGATTTCTCGTCACCGTCGCTTGGCTGATTGGACACGTCATCTGAGTTCGAGGCTTGTCCCATTTCCTCGTCGAGCTTGCTCATTCGAGACTGACTGGCCTGCAGCCCCGGTTCATTCGCCTTCACTTCAGCTACCGCAGCAGCTGAGTCTTTCCCGCCTATTTCAGCAACACTGAAGATGGATTTCCATCTGCGGTGCGAGCCATCCGAGGTTTTTGTCGGTATGCCAAATCCACCAGCAACAAGTGCCTGTTTTGTCCAGCGATTGTTGATGCATGCAACGTGCCAGTCAACGACATCAGGTGCAGTGTACAGGTCCAGTTGATTTCGAACGTCGATGAGACGCTGAACAGACGTGATGTCCACGTTGTTCACCGAGCTGAAATCAAGGATTATAGCCCGGAGCACAGGGACTATATTCACTTCTGGGTTCTCTCTAGACTTCGCCGATTTTCGGGGGCCGGGGTTGCTCCATGGCCGGTCGCCTGCTCGCTCAAATATCTCGGGGCTCGCGCGTCTTGTTTGCGAGACAATGAAGTTGGTGAGATAGTCCAGAGAAGAGTTGGCGTTTGGATAATGGAACCCTTCGGAGAAGCGGTAAATGAAGATACCAGGGTATGGACTCTCTAAATCGACCTCGGGATTGGTGCCGTCTCCGTGGTCCAGAGGAAGATAGATGTTTCTGGTTGCGTTTCCATCCGACTCCTTAAAAGTTCCGTATTTGCCAAACACTTGCTTGGGGTCTTCACCAATGACATGATCTCCGAGCACCGAGTGGACTCGCACTTTGCCAAGAAACTGGCCGCGGGCTTTCAAGATGCGGTACAGTAAGATGGCTGCCGAAATGGCAACCGTCGCGTACAGACCGTCTTCAATCTGCGCGAATACACTGACGAATACACCGACAAAGAAGACAAATAACTCTATTGGCGATACGAGCCAGAATTGGTAAACAGTGTCGGGAGGCGTGATGAGATCCCCAACTGCATGAATAATAACCGCCGCTAGAGTGGCGCTGGGGATGTAGAAGAACACGGCAGTCAACAGATATGTTGCCAGAAGCACGACGAGGCCTGTGATTATTCCTGCTGCTGGTGTTCGGACGCCCGCTTTGGATTGAATGGCTGTTCGGCTGAAAGATCCGGTGGAAGGATATCCGCCGAGAAACGGCCCCAAGATGTTCGCCATTCCAATAGCTACCATCTCTTGAGATGGATCAATAGTGTAGTTGTTGACTCGACCAAATGATTTCGAAATAGCGACATGCTCAACTAGCATCACAACAACGGTGGCTGGCAGATGTGGTCCGAAATGTGCAACTACGCTACTCGAGAGCTCGGGAACAGCCACATTGCGAAGCCCTGCGTCAGGGTAAGAGAATGACGTCGACATGATTATTCTATGAGCACTCACCCTTGGGTACAGTTCCAAGAACATGGAACATTGGATCATCTCTTCTATGCATATTGGCTAGCCAGCTGACCACGGTATAGAGTAAGATGACAAAGACCGTTCGCATTGTATTCATGAAGAATATAATGCGCTTGTGGGTAGGACATCGTTCCGCGGCCAAAGTGAGAACATATCGGATCAAATAAAGGAAGAAAAGAGCCGTCAGTCCCATAGCCGCGTCGAGCTTAGTCTCCGGAAGGTGTTTCAGAGTGTTTATGACGACCCTGTATGCTGGGTCTCTATTGGAGAAGCCAGTCAGGCCCATAAGAGACGGTAATTGGCTAGCTGCGATGGTGATGGCCGAGCCAGTCATAAAAGCTGACAGAGAAGTAATAGAGATCAAGTCGACGATCCATCCACAACGAAGTAGCCCAATGGCTAGGACGATGCATCCCGCAATGATGGACAAGGCCGAGGCAACGACGTGCGCTGGAACGTCTTTTGTATCCGGAGACGATGCCACATCTTCGACAACCGTACCTACAACTGTAGAAAGGACAGCAACAGGGCCGATCGAAATATCCTTCGAAGTACCAAATATCCAGTATATGATGACACCCATGAATGAAGAGTATAAACCAAACTGAGGCTCGAGCTTGGCCAACGAAGCATACGCCATGCCTTGAGGCACAACAACGGCGCCGATGGTGACGCCTGCAACTATATCACCAGCGAGCCATTGAAGATTGTAATGTCCCATCCACGAGAGAAAAGGAAACAATGACTTGACGTATGCGCCGGCCTCTTGTTGCGTGGGAATTTGATCATGGAGCCACTCCGAGGTTGTAGGTGGCCCTTCGACAAAACTGCCGTTTGTCTGCATGGAGAAAATTGACTCTCCTCGCGTGACCGCAACCGCGGTATCCTGATCTGAGTCTTGTAGTTTGATGCCAAGAGCCTTGGCCAAGCCATGGCCCGTCCTGGCAGCAAAGGATGGCATGCTTGCGGCAACTTGTTGACAAGATTCCGCCTCGCTTACACTGCAGAACTGAACAACCAACAAATAATAGCAAAGACAAACGCCGCCGTTGAATCGGCCTTTTTACTCATCCATGGTGTTTCTACCACGGCCAGCACATAACTTTCTGACGACGTTTTCTGAAGCTGCGTGTCCGAGGTGTGGCGCTGATACTGTGTGATTGAACAAGGCCAAGAAACGCAGATGATCCAAGCCCAGCACTGAAGAATACAAGAGGGAGCAAATGTTCGAGAGAGGAGATCAAGAACGCAGATATGAGAATAAGAGGAGACATGAACTATGGAGGATAGACGTAACTTTCTGGATCAGGGGAGGAGAGGCGCGGGAGCGCTGAATAAAAAAGATCTCACTGAGATGCGACACTAAGGAAACAGGACCGACATGCCGGTCGAGACACGAAAGTCGACGACACCCAACAGTAGCAAAGGCCTTGTTGTTTCTTCGTGCCCGAATGGCGACCGACTGGTAATGCCGCGCGATCAGCCAATCCTAGAGGCATGAGCCGCTTGAGAAAGAAGTGAGAGCTGAGATGTGCGACGGGTTAACGTAAAGGTATGCTGAAACAAACTTCTCGTCAACTTGACGATGATGGGAAGGCGGAAGCATTAAAGGGCCATGACGATGAGAGTAGCAAAGAAGGACCAAAGAAGGCATCTTTCCTGTCGCTATCCGGGGAAAAAAAAGTCCATGAATCTTTCAAGCAGCATCGTCTCGAAGCGGTTACCAGACGGAAAGAGCGATGAGGTGATGCATCAGGCTTGCCCCACCAACCAGTCGGGTTGCCGCTCCTAGCGTAGCGCAGCTGAGAGGAGGCAGTTGCAGACGGCGCAATGGCCTGGTCCGCATCCATCCAGCCCGCATCCAGCCACCACGCGATCGCATCGCGTGCCTCTTCGTACTGACAGAGCCAAATCTTGACATCGCCAGCCAAGCTCCTTGTCCAAATGCCATGCACAAGTCCGTCTTGAAGCCTCGCAGCCATGGCTAGTCCCCCTCAGACTCAGGAAGCAAATTCTGCCCCCTCTCTTCCTCCTCCTTCTTCCACCACCTCGTCACACCCCACCATCGCCCATATCGACCTCCAAGTACCTCCATCGCCGCGGACACATCGAGCTCTCCGTCGTCTTCAATCCGCTCACACGCTAGGCGCCGCTCGATCCGCGAACCAACCGTCCCTGCTTTCCCAACAGCGACGAGACTTTCAGCGCAATGCATCACCCACTCGCTCCCCGCAGCGAGGTCGCGCCAATAGTGATGCCGCGTCGGCCTTGATGCAGATGAGCGCTGTCGCGGGGACAAAGCGCACCGGTTTGAAGAAGCCCGTCTTTTCGCATGGTCACTTGTCGCTGCAGCAGATCTTTCGTGACGGACCGAGTGACGGAGACTACTTGGGGGCGTTGGAAAGCGCAAGGTGGAAGGTGATTGATGAGGGTATCAAGAGCGCTGACGATGGAATGGTATGGCACCTCTTCACCTTCTGTTAGCCTCTTGACGGATTATTGAGCGGGGCGGCGTTCAGTTCGAGAAAAGCAGTCGTCTTTTACTGACATTGGAGGGGTTTTCCCGGCTAGTCACCCTTGAGGATATACGTCTGGCTTGTCCTGCTAGACGCACCCATCATGTCCACGGACGAATACCTCTCCTTCATTCATCGCGGCGCCTCACCGGCCTACTCCAAGATCCGCAATGACACATTCAGAACTCTCACCACCGACCCTCTCTTTCGGCGGCGCGTCAGTGAGGCCAGCCTTATTCGGTTGCTCAACGCCACCGCTTGGAAGTTGCACGATGCCAAGGAGGAGCAGCGACAAAATGCCAGTCGGCCGAGCAGTAGTCATTCCAATGCGCCGAGGCAGAGTCTAGGAGGCAGCGTTTCCGGGCACTCCCAAGCCAGTACGTTTGTTTGTCCACATGAATCCGCCTTCATCAAAATCACCAACAGAAGAACACGCATCAACACTCCCGATCATGGACTTCCCCCCCCATCTCTATAAAACCCCAGTGCTAACACCAAAGAAAATAGAGTCCGGCACCGGCCCAGAACCAGGAACCTACGTACAAGGCATGAACGTCCTCGCCGCCCCCTTCTTATACGCGGCTCGTAGCGAGGCCGAAGCCTTCGTCGCATTCCATTCCCTCCTCACCAAGGAATGCCCCGCCTACATCCGCGGAGCCATGGACGGCGTCCATCGCGGCCTCGCCCTAGTCGACAAGGTCCTCGCCATCGTTGACCCGAAACTGAGCTTGTACCTCACCGCAAAGGGTCTTTCCGCCGAAATCTACGCTTTCCCCTCCGTCTTGACCCTCTGTGCGTGCACCCCCCCGCTACCCGAGGTTCTTCGCCTCTGGGACTTTCTATTTGCCTACGGCCCGCATCTAAATATTCTGTGTATCGTGGCCCAGCTCACCATCATGAGGTCGCAGATACTGCAATCCCCGAGGTACCCCCCCCCCCCCCCCATGTCGACAAAGCCCATCGCATCTCCTGTAACTAACTTGACCCCTTCTCTACCAAAGTCCAAACAAGGTCCTTCGATCTTTCCCCCCCTTGAACGCCGACTTGATCAAGAGCGTCACCATCGGGATCATCAAGAAAATTCCCGATGATGTGTACGCTGAGATTGTCACGCACGCCATGTAATCAGGTGGTTGAACTACAATATTAAGTGTCCTGACGGGGCGTCAGTTGGAGATGAGCATCCGCGGAAGAATTGGACGCGGGCGATACCGGCGATACATCCTACTAGCTATGATAATGAAGTTTATGAACGGCGGGAACAGAAACAGCCACGGTTTGGGTACGGGGAAACAGGGCAAATGATCAGGAAAGGATACAAAAGGGCGTTATTTGTGCTTCTCGTATGAGGATGTAGAATGTGTTGCGCGGTGTCATGTATTTCTTTCTTCCTCTTTTGTACGGTCTACGATGGCGCCTCAGACTCCTGCATTCATGAACAATGGACGAAGTGTGGTGGGGAGAGACAGTCTGAATCACTCACGGGTTTACTTTACATTGTCGCTGCAAATATGCTCATGGTTTGATGATGGCCCAATGCCACGTATATGAATATAGTCTAGTCTAGGACTCTTCTACATATTTCATTAATGCACACTAAGCGTGTCTGCAGCTGCCTTGCCGAAAAGCGAGGGAAAAAGAAAACGCCGGTAGATGCCCCTGGCTGTAAAAAAAATGAATAATAGCCAACTTTCGCTCCAACCCGACAGATAGTAAATGCTGTGCTAGAAGCACAAATCATGTTTTCTCGTCTTGACAGCATGCTCGTTTCTCCATTACACGTCTCTCATTCTCTCTCTCTCATCCTCATCATCATCCTCCGACTTCAAGATCATGGTAACGATATTGCGATACCATGCCGTGACTCACGGTGGCAAGACATGACGACTAGTACGCAGGACAGCCTCCCTCCGCGCGGTGGAAGGCGTTGGAAAAGAATGTCTGCATGGCCGTGTAGTGGAATAGAATGCCTCCCAGTACAGCGGCATGCCACAGGTTGTGGCTACCACCGATGTAGTCAAACATGCCAGGCCACCAGCGTTCAGGAATCTTGCTTGCGTACACGATTGCGCCGCCAAAGTAGACCAGAATGGATTTCAGGATGGGGGAGTAGAATGTGATGACGAAGTCGGGACCATGGGTCAGAGACAACTGCAGCATGGGCATGAATCCCGTCAGGGCAAGACCCACAAAGAATGCCACTCTCACCCAGGCCATATCCGGTCCATTAAACCTGGGATGCCAAGGCAGGATGACACCACCGAATCCCAGAGAGGCGGTAAGACACATGTAGATCCAGCGGCTCACGGGATCGCAGTAGAATGCGGTATATTCTGTGGTCATGATGGAGGCGGCAATTAGCAGGGAAATGCCCGTGTAGTCGACGCATGCGAAGATGGAAATTGCATCAACGTCGGCAACGGCATTCATGGTGTGCCATATGGTCGAGCAGACCAGTGTGAGACAAGCCATGACGAAGAAAACGGCAGCCACGAACACATCACTCTTGGAGCTGAGTGAGAAATTGGTGCTGGCGGGATAGAAATAAAAGGCAACTGCCAAGACGAGAAAGAGTCCAATGACATGAGACCAGATATTGATGAATTCGTTGGACATGTTGAAGGCCGATTGCACGCACTCAATCTTGGTCTCGGTGAAGCGGTAGCCTCTCTTTATGTGAGGATTGTTTCGCCAGGGGGTAGGCAGTTCGTGGTATTGAATCAGGCGTGTCTCTCTGGCCTTTGCCACTGCTTGTTGTATGTGCTCCTCTAGTGAGACCGCTGCTCGTCTTGCCCTTTCCAGACCTTCGTCCATGACACCCCTGGCCCTCTCAATACTTTCGTTGGCAACGCGGCGACCTTCACCCATGAAGGCCTCTGCGGCATTGGCCGCATTGGCAAGACCTTGCTCCCGTAGCTTGTATGTGCGTGCTTCAAACTCGGAGAGCATGCCCTCGAGAAGATCAACCCCCACGCGAGCCTTCTCGTGCAGCGACTCAGTAGCCGCAAGAGTTTCCTGGTAGCGCATCTCGAGTGTCTCGACCATGATCTGCAGGCGACGTCTGCCGGCGCCAATGACCTCCTCGGAGGCATGCGAGCATCTTGTTCTGACGGCCTGGAGCGTGCTAAAAGCGCGAGAAAAGCTGTAGTCCTTGCCGAGGTCGCCGTAATAACTTTCGAGGGAATCGAGGCGGCGCTCTAGTTCAGAGAGGAATAGGTCGACTTTCAGCAACAGGCCCTCTTCGCCTTCCATGATTGTTTCCACAATTGATCTTCTCCGAGGCAGTGAGAAGGAATGCCGTCGCCGCCGTCGGTTGGTAGGACGCTCGTTGTGCTTCGGCTCGGAGCCAGATGCTGCGGCTATATTTGTTGTATTATCATCGTCGCGAATCTTGTAGCCACAGGCCGAGGTGAGTGCAGTGGTCACGTCGCTCATGGTGGAAAGCAATTCTGACCAAATCGCGAAGCCTAGGTAACCACTAGTATCCCGATGTGAGAGAGAAGAAGAGAGGACGTCGGATGTCGTTTAAAGGAGGCACGGATGCGGATGCGGCGGGTGAGGGTGATGAGGGTGAGGGGGTGAGCCAAGGGCAGGCAGGCAGGCGCAACCAACCGACTGGAAACGAAACGGGACTTTTCGGATTGGAGTGGCGATGGGCGCTGGGCGCTGTTGGGGACTGATTGGCCCAAGGCGGAGCAGCCCAAGACGGAGCAGCCCAAGACGCACTGGATCTACATGTAGGGACCTGGTGGGTTTCACCAGAATTGTTGGTTATTAATGCCCGACACGGACCATGGACATGGCTGATGCGGCTCCTTGATTGTTCCCCAACAAACAACTACGGAGGAGGTCGGCTGATGGGCTCGGGATTGGAGAGGTAGCTCGCAGTGGGCACAGGAGCAGCTGTTTGAATGACGCTGATGGCGCTTCGGCCGTCGCACTATTGGTTGGCCTGGATGTGGCCACTACATGTACGGAGTAGTTTCAACAACGGAGATGCAGGCGGCTTGCACCGTCTACGCCAGGCAATCCTCAAGGTTGCTGTGCTTGAGAATGTTCAGCGAGCCAATGCCACACACACATGTCAGCACGTGTATCTTCTGTTCAGCAGGATTGCAGCCACTGCGGAGTACCTTCGCAGGCAATTAATATCGACTTCGGAATCAAGTCGGTGCAAACCGCCATCCTTTTGCTATAAACTTTACACATGCATTCCAAACAGCTTCTGCTTCGAGCACAGTGGGTACGCTTGCCACGGTCACAGTTAACGTTGCAGTGCAGGAGGGATCCACTTCCTCTAACCTCGCCGCGACTTTGTTGTTCTCGTACAACATAAGCACCAAGCTCTTCGATCGTAATTTTCATCTCAACGATTCTGAAGCCGCCACCGCAAATCGAGCTTGCCCCTGCGTCACCCTTCGGAATAATTGCAGTAATATCTCTCAAAGATCGTCGATTTTCCCCACGGTTCGATCTGCGGCCGCCGCAATGACCGTCGACAAAATTGTTTCGGAGCCCAGCCTCGTAGCAGTTCTGCAGATTTCCAACCAAGCACGCGACCAGGCGCACGCCCTCCTGCGCCTAACTGACGAGGCGAGCGATGTTTCTCCGTCTGCTGAGATGCTAGCGGAAATCGCTAAGCAGCAGAAGCATCTGTTAACAAGCATATCACATCTCCGTGGCTTGCATCGGAACGCCTGTATCTCAGCTCGCGAGACCAAAACTCAGACCGCAGAGGCACGTCAAGAAGTTGACCGGCTGCATCTCCAGCTGCAAAACCTCTACTACGAGCAGCGCCATCTTCAAGGCGAAATTGTTGCCTGTGAATCCTACGAGTATGTGCCATCGAGCCCTAACGGCGAGAACTTTGCACAAAATAGAATCTAATCATCACACTAGTCACAAATACCAGCAGCTGCCACTCATTCCCGTCGATGAATTTCTCGCTCAGCACCCCGATCATACCGGGGATG
This sequence comes from Epichloe festucae Fl1, assembly GCA_003814445.1. NCBI lineage: Eukaryota > Fungi > Ascomycota > Sordariomycetes > Hypocreales > Clavicipitaceae > Epichloe > Epichloe festucae. The sequence continues at coordinate 1,706,800 of CP031387.1, read as the reverse complement.
ACGACAACGAGCTTGTGATTGCAAGAATTGATCACGAACGCACTGAGAGAGAGGGTTTAGAGCAGCAACGTCAGGAACTTTTGAAGCGGAAACAGAAACTCATTGCTGAAAACAAAAGACGGAAGGACGACCTGGCAAATCTTGACCAAGACCTCGAAAAATTCATCGATGTGAGATTCCCTTTCAACGCTCCTGCCATCGTGGGTAGGACATGATTGTACTGACCAAATACACACGTACAGGCTGCGAAACCCATTTTGGAGCTTTTTGAAAAGGCTCCTTGATTACTCCCGAGCACAGGGCCTACTTCATTTGTCATAGAGGCGTCAATTATCCCAAAACATGGACCATCAGGATGAAATCACAGTCGGGCTCAAAACCAACAAAGGAATGCTCTGCCTCCGCCTTCGTTATCACTCTCCACAGACACTCGCAAATATACTTCGTCAGAGCCCCGAGTTGGATAATATCTTTCGCAGTGAAATGAAGCCGCCTTTCACGAAGACGTACATGTACAAGTACGTATCAGCCACTACCTCATAGCAATCGCGTAGTCTACAGACTTGTTTGAGCTGGAGCTGGAACCAATACTCAGTGACAACGGCGAGTACTCTTAATTATGAGTGTCCGACACGTCAGGCGAATCACTATACACATATGGTGAATCAAGCCTGGAACTGCAAAATATATAGCGACAACACCATGCGGCAGTCGAGCAATTTTTTTTTAAGGGAAGCCTCGTGGGATCACGAACTATCGCTGTTAAGGGTCCGAATTGTTCACCGTCAATCCGAGCACAAGATGGCCCACTCCTGCCCAAGGGGAAGTGAGGACAGGTCGACGCGGCCACTGACAGTTGTTAAAAGGTAAAGGTTGCCGGCCTGATTATCGGAATGGCGACTCGGCAAACGGGGCTTGAACACTTCCTAGAGCAACCCTTGGTCTCAGTATTGGACCATTGCCGACGGTTAGCTCAACTGATTCCCTGCGTCAAAGACATATTGGATTGTAAGCTTGCGCAAAGAAGAAACGGCTGTCATGCCCCTCAGCTTATAAACTGGAGAAGTGGGCAGCCTGGTAGGGTCACTTATGAAAGCCTAGTTCCAGCCTCGTGGCAGTGCTCCCGTGGGTTCTAAGGTTCAGGATGAAAATTCGACATTTCTCGTGGCACGTTTATGATTCCTAATTACAAAGAGGAAGTGGACACTTTGAAGGAGACTCTATAGAGGTTCTAGCCCCTCACTCGCAGGCCCGCTACAGGTACGACTTAAGTTAGCATTTCACTGCAGAGTGACTTAGGAAGCAAATGCCTTGGATGATGGCGCCAGAAGAGCATACCTGGATCCTACCCTCCTGAACAGATCTACCTCGGCATGGAACAACGTGAAGCTGAATCAGGATCAAAAGGCTCTCAGGCTTATTCAAGCAATCGTCAAGAAAGTCCGTTCCATTGACTTTGCCATGCGCCCAGCTGATATACCTGGAGAAGCAGTTGGCAAAGGTAGCAATTCGGCATGAGCGGCGAGAAAGCTCAGCGCGAAGCACTCCTTGGGCGTGCGTCACAATGTCGTAGTGACGGGCATTGATGGTAGGATTACCTATCTCATAAGAAAGTCCTTCTGATGTCTTGCCGGCTAACCAAATTCGTGTAGCCGACGTCATCTTTCGTCCGGTCACTTCACCAATATCACCAGCATGCACCATGCTCATGCAGAGACGGCATCAACGACGATGTATGCGGCGCTAATCATATCCGGCCGCAATGCCCACAGTGCTCCCGTAACTGTTCGTGTTGCGGATGTTCTTTGGTGTGCTGCCGGTACTTCTGGGCTCTATCAGGAGTCGACCATTGCTGGCCCGATTTCTGTGTTTTCTTTGCTGCTGACCTTGGTTGACCGCGTCGGTGTGTTAGACTGTGATGTCGAAGCCATTTTCGAAGATATACACATGAACATCGAGTGCTTCATTGCCTTGTACGGCAATCTGACTTGCCAGACAGTGCTCAGTCCCGTAAGCCAGAGCAACGCCACTGGTGGCGGGAAGGGGGACATTCGAGGCACGGCGCTGAATATTAAGGCTCGTTACAAGCAGGCTGTCCGACACGACACATGTGGGGTGCGTTGAATCCGGCTTTTCTATGCGCAAGGGAGTCGAGATTCGGCAGGACTGCAAGCGTACCACGGGATCTTTTCGACCACTGCATAGTCAAAGTAATGAACGAGTCGAGCTTGTACATCTCTGTCATTAAAATCACCAGCACCAAAGACACGCCCGATGAAAACTGCATCTTCTCCGACTTGATTGAAGGTAGTTCGACTGAACCTCACTGGGAGCACATCTTCTTTCTACCTCACTCATCGGTTGTTTGAGGCTCGGACGGGCGGACCGGAGTTGGGCATAGTGTAATGGGACTCGAAAATAAGTGCTGTAGCCGATATTGCGGGAACATTGAATAAATATCTGGGTTTCACAGATGTCATTTCTAGAGAAGCTTTATTTATGCATTGGTCACAAATGAAAATGTGGAAATAAAAGCTTTCCGGCATGTCGTGTCGCACGTCGTGAGTTCCAGTGATGAACTAGCTGAGCAACTGAGGTTTCAAAAACATGGTTCAAGTCAATGTGTGTGCGCATGGAGTTGTTGAACGGGAAGGAAGTAAAGTAAATAAATACCCTGTAGCTAGCTGGACCCTTTGTTTTCGTGTCCAACCAGGCAGCGGGGTCCCACCAATCCTTATTACGTATACATGAACAACTGTCGGTGCTGCCTCAGCAACGAGTACCACGCCGCGATAAGGTGGCTTATCGCGCTAATTCATTGGTCAGCCGTCCAAAGCGGAGTCCTGACAGCCTTTTTGGACCCAGAATTAACTTTGACGGTAAAGAAAAAAATTCGAAAAGCTCTTCGGCCCAGTCTACCTTCACCTCCAGCGCGAGACAGGCATTATTTTCTGGACCTGTCGACGTTCTCTCTTTGTTCCCTCTTCCCACCGCTGCCTGTTCTTCTGCACATCCCCAAAGCGAAGACTTCTGTTAGGCAACTTCAACCAGATTTTCTATCCCGTCTCCTCCCCGCCGACCACATCACTAGTTAAAACAAAATGTCTGCTATTCCAGGTCCCGTTTATGGCCTCGAGATCCCGCCTGGCGATGTCTTGATCCCGGCCTCCATGGATTTTCCAGCCTCCGTTAGTACCAATACTTCCCCTTTGCGCGACCAAAATCCATGTTGATTTGGCGTGAATTGCAAACGGCAATTGGCTCTTGTTTGCCTCGCGATTCGCTGGTACGCTAACATACACCACCTCCTAGTTCCGCATCACCATGGCTGCCTTGGACCCAACTGACAATCCCGAGCCTGACTACAACGGCGAAATTCCCGCCATTCCTCGCTCTACTCTGCGTCTGGTCAAGCGTGTCTTCCCAGCTCTTGACGACGATGAGGATGACGAGATTGACGACGAGTACATGAAGGCATTGCTTGCTGGCTCCGACGACGACGAGAACGAAGAATCCGACGAGGAGGCCAATGGTGGGCCTAGCAACCCTGCCAAGGTCAAGAAACAGAAACAGGCCGCTGCTATCAAGGCCCTCATGGACGCCACCGCCCAGGACGAAGATGAGGACATGGCCGATGCCAAGCCCAACGGCGTCAAGGGAAAAGGCAAGGGTAAGGGCAAGGCCGTCCAAGAGGTTGATAAAGATGAGGACGAAGAATCTGATGAGGATGAAGATGATGAGGATGATGACGACGAGAGCAGCGAAGGTGACGATCTCGAGAACTTTGTCGTTTGCACCCTTGACACTGAGAGAGTAAGCAGCTGGCCGCACATATCAACAAACACCACCTCCTTCCTTCCCCAGTGATTAACGATTCGATACAGAACTATCAGCAGCCTCTCGACATCACGGTAAACCACGGCGAGAAGGTTTTCTTTACTGTCAGTGGCACGCATACTGTCTATCTGACCGGAAACTACATCATGGACGATGATGAGATGGACAGCGAGGACGATGAGGATGATTACGATTTCGACCCCGAGGAGCTCGACTATGCCATTGGCGAGGATGCCACTGACGATGAGAGCGATGAGCTCGACGACACTGCGGATCCCCGCGTCACTGAGGTCGACTCTGATGAGGAGGAAGCCCCCAAGCTGGTCGATACTAAAAAAGGCAAGAACAAGCGCGCCGCAGCCGAGGCCGAGGGTCTTGACGATTTGATCACCAAGGCCTCCGACTCTAAGAAGCAGCAGAAGAAGCTCAAGAACAACAAGGGCGAAGCTGTTGCTGCTGAGGATGCCAAGAAGGACAAGAAGGTTCAATTTGCCAAGAACCTCGAGCAGGGCCCTACCGGCTCTGGCAAGCAGGCTGCTGGCAAGGCTACTACTACTGGCGTCAAAGTCGTCCAAGGAGTCACCATTGATGACAGAACCATTGGAAAGGGCCGAACTGTCAAGAGCGGTGATACCGTTGGTGTTCGATACATTGGCAAGCTGGCCAATGGCCAACAGTTTGACGGTGAGTGATTTATAATCTCTACTGACGTAACTCCGATATACCTGGACCTACCAGCTCATTTACTTTACAGCCAACAAGAAGGGCAAGCCTTTCTCTTTCAAGGCCGGTAAGGGACAGGTCATCAAGGGCTGGGATATCGGCATCATTGGCATGGCCATTGGTGGTGAGCGACGCCTGACCATTCCTGCTCACCTCGGATATGGCTCCCGCGGCATGCCTGGCATCCCCGCCAACAGCCAATTGACCTTCGATGTCAAGCTGCTTGAGATCAAGTAAGCTACCTCTAGGCATTCATGCCTTGATGTAGTGTCTACTTTTCTCCTCTTTTGTTGTGTGCCCTTTTCATTTGTGAAAAAAAAAAGAATATCCCGGCGGCCAATCTGATGTAGGGCTGGCAAGACCTGGGCAACGGCGTTTTGTCATTGTTTGAGCTTCCTTCTGAATCCCAGTGTGATGCTGAGGAGTCTTGGACCCAATATCCTCTTGTGTTGGAAGGATTTTTGTCATATCGGGGAGGACAAGACGAAGATCCGCATTTGCCTGTAATGGCGTGTACAAGAGCCATTGCGCAATCTTCAGGATAGACCGCCGCTGATCTGATGGGAGGTCAATCAGGCCTTGTTTGTAGAAATCTGGGCGTCTATAAATAAAAGCTTTGTTGTTCACATGAGGTGCTGTGCTTTTGAGCGACACTGCATTATCGAAATATTGGGAAATGTAACGCCGTTGCAGAAAGAGCGAACGAACCTGCATCCAGAATCATGGTGAGTTGCAACCTGGCGTGTTGTGACTTTTCTCAACCAAGGCAGGTGCCAAAACCAGCCGCCATCTCCAAGTGCGCGACGTGGTTCTGCCACCCCAGCATCGGCACCAGCATCCCCATTAGCATCAGCATCAGTGTCATGCTTCGGCTCTGACAAGCAGAATTTATATTTGCCCGGTATAAGGGCCGCCGAAGACAGCTAATGCCTTGTTGATGCCTTTGCGATATTTTTAGGGCATCAGTGTCTACAAGGTGGGCTGAGCCCGACGCGGTCTGATTAGCGAATAGTTGTACTGGGGGAAACATGGCACCAAAGCTGCTCAACAAGCGAAGCAGCTGCCCGGTGTTGGATCCGATGACCAGACAACCCGCCGTTTCACAGTCAAAGACAGATGAGAGGCGAGACGATGAACAAGCTGCGCCCAGCACGAGCAGGCCTCGGCCAGGTAGTACCAAGGTCCTTTCCGAGATACGAGGTGCCATTCGCGCCATCAAACGTACTCAATATAACTGTTTGTACCAATGTCTCCATCTCCCACGGACATGATCGATTGACGTTGACTGATGAAGTAAAAATACCAGGCTCCGATGGTTCGACTGTCTTTGAAGAGACTCGCAGACGCTCATCATCGGCAAATCTGGAGAGACAGCAACTCGGTCAAGACTTGCCTGCCGGGCCGGACCCAGTTCCGCTGCGCAGACACAAAGGCATGTCACCAAAAACTCTCGTGAAAAAGCTTGGGCTCGACAACCTTGGGACGTCTTCAAATGCCACGGTAGTTCTTCGTGGCTCTTTGCTGCGAAGCCGGACGTCGCTGCAAGCCCTACCCAGTTCCACTTCATCCTTTCCGCTTAGTGATGCTGTCAGTTCGATATCTTCTCTGGGCCCGGATAAATCGTCGGGCATCGGCAATAAGTCGACCGGAAAGACATCAGTGGATTCGCGATTGTCGGAATATACCCTCGCAAAAGTGAATCCCAAACGACGACGCAACCGGAGGCACCCATGGTCCAAGTCCAGCCCTGATGGAGGAGGAAATTTGCAAACCATCGTGGAAGGATTCCATCAGCCACAGCCGACAATTGACACTGTTGAGAAAGCAGCAGCAGCCAAGATCTTCATGGAAACGTGCTTCAATAACCTTCTCAACAAACCCAACCCGCGGATCGCTCGCTTGCAGTATCTGGAGTCGCAGCTCTACTACAGTCCACATTTAGACGCGGAAGAAAAAAATGCCATTAGGCAATCATTCTACTACCAAGAGACTTGCCATCTGAGAGAGGCTCGTGCGATCAAAACAAAGTCATTAATGTCGTTGATGCAGGAGAACTGCTCACAAGCAGATAGCTATGAACCGCTAAAGACTCTTGGCCGTGGAAGTTTTGGAGTCGTCAAGCTGGTGCGCGAAAGGCCGGACAAATCCCACGCATTTCCGCAGCAAGTTTTTGCAATGAAAGTCATACGAAAATCAGAAATGATTCGCAGCTGTCAAGAAGGGCATTTACGGGCCGAGAGAGACTTTCTGGTGGCGTCTGAAGGGTCCAATTGGTAACGAGACAAGAATAACTGTCGATTACTATTCGTTTTCATCTAGCTAACTGTTTCGTGTACAGGGTCGTCCCCCTGGTGGCCAGCTTCCAAGATTTGACAAGTTTGTATCTGGTCATGGAGTACATGCCAGGGGGGGACTTCCTCGGTCTCTTGGTTCGAGAAAATATTCTACATGAATCAGTCGCACGTTTCTACGTTGCTGAGATGATCTTGGCTGTCGAAGAGGTCCATCGCCTCAAGTTCATCCACAGGGATATCAAGCCTGATAACTTTCTTGTTTCAGCTTCCGGACACTTGAAGATATCAGATTTCGGCCTTGCTTTTGACGGACACTGGTGTCATGATGTATCTTACTACAAATGTCAACGATACTTGCTTCTTGGAAAGCTTGGTGTCCGCGTGGATGGAGACGAGCAAGACCAGAAGGAAAGCGCCAACATCAGCTCACAGATCCCTTGGTTGCAGGCCATGAAGAAGGTTTTGAGTCGACATGAGAGGAAAAGCGTGGGCGAAGAGAATGATTTACCTAGCCTGCTGGGTTAGAGGAACAGATGTGGCAACCGCGTGTCTGCAAATTCGGTTGTCGGAACAAGTCAGTACATGGCGCCAGAGGTGATAAAGGCGTGTAGAGGTTCAGAGTACGACGGAAGATGCGACTGGTAGAGCATCGGCATCATCCTGTATGAATGCCTCTACGGCCATACACCATTCTTTGCCGACGACGGTCGACAACAGACCAAGAGCAATATCTTGGTGAGTACGCCACTCTGATGAAACCTGGTCCCTGGGGAAAAAAAAAAGAATTCATGATATTGACCGTAATAAAAAGGACCACAAACAGATTTTCTCGTTTCCGCACCGACCTATGGTAAGCGACAAGTGCAAAGACCTGATCTTCAAATTAGTTCAGGACAAGGATATTCGGCTGTGCTCGAGACGATACCGCATGAAAGATCGCCGTCCAGCCTACGACAGAAGATACACTGACATTTTCGAGAGACACGTGTTTCCCGACGACGCAGAAGATATCAAAGCTCATCGCTGGTTCAAGAACTTTCCATGGGATCGCATACATGCCATAAGTCCGCCATTCATACCACGTATCACCAGCCTCGACGATACCCATTACTTTGACGAGTCTGATCACTTCACGGAGCTCATGGCGTCGTCGGAAACCGAACCAGCGGATCCCAAACCGGAAGACATCCGCTGGGTGCTTCGGGATTGTAGACCAGTCGTACAGAACTTGGCCATTGAGTTACTCGCCACACCTTATGACTCGGCCAGGCTGCGAAGCACGGATCGAAGAATCGACAGAACCTTTCACATAACTCCGGCAGAAAGGAAGACTTTGAAGGCCTTTCTTCGCATGCATAAAAGAAAGGAGCAAAAGCGCCCGAGGGACATACTATTGCGAGATCTGAGCACGAAAACGACTGCCATGAACGTACGAAAGAGGACAGCGTTTATGGGCTATACCTGGCGCCGAATGCGTCCGGGGGGGTATCTTACGCCGAGGGCAGCTCCCTATGAAGTCACCCAGCTTTGAAAGAATAGGCTTGATGACCAGACTGAAGAGTTGGAAAGGGGAAGAATATGGGGGGCGTACAAGTCCGGCCATCGGAACAAAACAAACGAGCAAGACTATCAAAATGGCTGTATTTTAGCCAGTAAAGCAAAGCAGCATTAGTAATATTCATATTATACAAATTGTGGATGACCCTTCCTTTTTTTTTTGGAAGAAACTCCAACAAGAAATCCAAGACTTTTGCAGCTGCGAAAGCTAGATATCTCCTTTCGAGACCACTGCCGCCCTAGCGTTTTGAATTTCCCACTCGAACTCCTTGAGACTGCGTATTTCTCTCGAGAAGAAAAGCAAAGCAAGAAGTCCATCTATGACGCCGGCAGTCAGCGTCAAGCTGGCCAAGAGCATAAGGAGGAAAGCCACAAAATTGCGAGGGCTGAACCACACGGCGACCAAACAACCGAGCCAGACGATGACTGAAGCATAGAAGTGAATGCCCCGCCAGTATCGCTGCCTCCTCTCTCGAGCGGCGTATTTGCGAGTCATGGCAAGCATTTCGTCATAGTCGGATAAAGTGAGGGCATTAGTGTGCTCCTGATTATAGCGCAATTGCTTGTCAAATGCCGTGGGCTGCGCGTCTGCACCAGGGGAAAGAGTGTGTCGTTGGAGAGTAGCTCTCACACCAAAATGATCGGAGAGAGAGCAATTCAACTCTGGATGACGACCTGTCATTTCCACGGATGCAGACTTGACGACCCAGCCAGACCCAGAGGAGACGTCGCCGGTGGAAGCAAATATGTAGTCAATGCGCTTGCCTTTGGGATCCTTGGCCTGTGGGTCAACAGGACGAGGGTGAGCCTTTAACATCTTCTGCTCCTCTTTTGACCATCGCCACGTGTTGTAGACGGTGTCACTGGCGGCTCCGTTGGCGGTAAGATTGAACTCGGCGGTGGGCACAGGAAGACCTCGCGCCTGCTCTTCAGCTTGGTCCGATGCGCCGATGGAGCTATCTGGATGCAAGATACGCCATGTGTCGCGTATGGGTGAGAGAGATGTTATGATGCGGTGGGGGAGTGATAGGGGAATCATGTTGAAGTCACCCAGGGCAACGACGAGGTGGCCTTTGGCCGTGGCGCTGCGGATGTGCTTGGCAATGTCCCATGCTTGGGCTGTGCGATGACAGAGATATGAATCATGAGGACCGCTCTCATACGGCGCATGTGTCTTTGCCAGCGGGAGTTGGTTAGACCTGCTTGCACCTGCTTGCTTGCTTGCTTGCTTTCAAACCCAGACTGAACATGACTTACATGAGTGTTGAGGACGTCAACGACGTCTCGCTGTCCAGGGCCGAATCTCAACCTCGCCGTCGCAACGCCTTTACCGACATACCAATCGCCTCTCCAGAACGCAGTCGGCCGTCCGTTCAGCGCGTAGGGAAACATGGAGCTCTCTTCGATGGGCCAGCGACTCAAGATGGCCAAGCCGCCGCCGAAAGAGCCGGCGTGGTAGAATTTCCCGTAGGGCAAGATGCCCTCGGTGGCTTCGCGGATGGCGAGGTAATCATCTTGAACCCAGCATTCTTGAAGACACACGATATGAGGGGTTGGATCGAGGAGGGCGATTTGCTTGCCAATCTCGAGAAGACGGGGGGTGCGGAGGGCAGAGATGTACAGGAGACCCCAGCAGTTGAGGGTCAGGAGGGTGATCTCCGAGGGAGGCGTGTTGCTGTCAGTGAGGGGGGGACGGAGATGCATGGCGTTCATGGCTGGCCATTGGAGCGGCACTCGGGTGGCGATTCGTCTTCCTGATGAATGAATGCATGCATGCGTGTTCTCCCGGGAGAGAGTTGAGCTGGCTGGCCGGCCCATTTGTCGTTTGTCGTTTGTCATTTGTCATTTGACATTTGACATTTGACACGTGATGAAGCGAAACGAGCTCCCAAATGGCAGGCGCGACGGGGTCAACTGCTACCCTGCTTTCCTGCTTTCATCTGCAGTTCTGTTTTCCGAGAACGCGAAACTCGATTGAAGATTCACGATCCTCTATTCTATGTAACGACGACGTTCCTCATTGACAAATCCCAGCACTCTGACGGAAGCTTTGCTCCATCCTGTCCTGGCTTGGATAAAAGCTTGTAATCCGTACCAACTTGACTACTCCGTACTCGGTGCCCCGTCTGATACATGATACATGCGCCGCCGGCAGCTCACCTGATCGGCATGGCACGACATGGCACGACATGGCATGGCAGCAAGTCAGTCTGTCAGTTCTCGATTGAGTTCATGCCACTTGCAGGGTGGCCCTGCACGACATTGAAGGACAGACATGGGAAAGAAAGCCCAGTGCAATGCCATGAAAGCACGCAGCGATATCGGGAGCGAGCAAGGCAGGGAGCGGGAGCCCGCGCCCGAGCCCAAGCCCGAGCCCCTGCATTGCATTGCATCCATCGCCCTCGCATTTTGGTCAGATAAGTGTGCTTCTCTGGCCTCCCCCAGAGGCTTGTCGACAGGGTCTACACGGTCTGCAGGCCGTGTCTTCAGATTGCCTGGGAACATGGCCGTGAGAATGGAGACTCGTGCCGCGGCCTCATGGTGTCGTCAGCCAGGGTCTGTTCTCCGTTTTATCAACATACTGATGATAATACACCAAAGATCCTGTTTGCTGATGCCGCAGCGCGTCCATCCGCTCCGTTGCCGGACCGACCACCTGGCATGGCACCGCGCTCGGAGGTTACATACACAGTAACATACACAGTACTCCGTACTCCGTGCGTACAGTCTGTGGCTGGCTAGATCGACGACACATTGCGATATGCATCTTATTACTTACGGATTAGTGTCTGTTGGTCAGCGGCCGTCGGCCCCATCTCTTCCTCGGCTCCTCTTTGCATGTCGATGCAGATGCGAAGAGTCTTCTCTCTCACTGTCAACGCACGCTGATACTATTAGATGTGATGACAGAAATCACGCCAGCGCGGCGGCCAAGCCATTCGAACATCCAGCCACGGTAGTGGCCGGGATCCTGGTTTCCGGCCTTGGACCATGGCATAGATGCATCATCCATCGTTGACTGTTTGTGGAACGGTAAAGCGCGGTCCTCGGTCCTCGTGTACTTGGAGCAAATGAAAAAACAAAAAAATCGAAACGCCTTTCTTGTGCCTTCGGGAACCGGTCTCACCAGTCTCCTCACCAAGTCCTGCTCGCCACTCACAGCAGACATGGTGGGTAAACGAGGACGGGCCTTTTTGCACTTTTATGCGTAACAAGCCTCGCCGAGAGCCTCCACGCTGCGCCGTCATGTCTCCATATCTCTCCTCCAGATCTGGGATTCTACAACCTACCTGGGTGCCCTCCTCCGATATCCGGGGTGGTGCTGGTGGCGCTGTGCACCGTGCAGCGTGCAGCGTGCACCGTGCAGCACTGGTTCCCTTTTGCTTCACGCTTGTTCCTTTTGTTAGTGTTCGTGTGTCCTGTGTACCCGTCCACCCGTCCACCCCCGTGTTTCCGTGTGGTTAAAGTTGAAGCTACTTGGTATGGCGTATTAGATGCAGGCTTGCCTCTTTCTTTGTTTCCAATTCTTCTCACTTTTACTTGTACCAACCGTGTCTTCTTCCATATTTCACCTCCCCCTATCGTTGGGTCGTTGCATCTGTCCGTCCGCTTGTTCGTCCGCCTGTCCGTCCGTCCGTCCGTCAACCTACCGGCTCCGACTCCGACTCCGACTCCGACTCCGGCTCCGACTCCGACTCTCCTTGGTGAAATCCGTAATATTGCTGTTGTACGGAGAAAAAGGGCCTTCTCGGAAAAGTGACGAACGATCGACGTTTGAATACAAGATGAATCATATTCTCAAACAAAAAACAATGTCGCAGGAGCTCATCCAAATCGCCATTTTCAAATTCAAGCCGTCGCTTCAGCAGGGAAGCGAGCTGCCGCTCTCATTCCGCGATGTCTGCCGCCAGCTCCAGGCCATGCCCGGTGTGGCCTCGAGCTACCTGGGCGAGCAACTCGAGCGCCCCGGCAAATGGACCTGGATCATCCGCTGGGCCTCGGCCGCCGCCCACGATGCCTTCCTCGCATCCCCCAGCTTCACCAACTGGATTGCCTCCTTCCGGGCCGTTGTGGAGACGTACATCTTCTGGAAGGCCCACGTCCGCGGCAGTCTGAGTGCTGCCCTCAACGCCCCCTGCACCGAGGTCTTCTCAGCCTACGGCACGGCCGACAACTGGCTCGAGATGCGCATGAAGCCCTTTGCGACAAACGTCGACGCCGCCAACCTCCCGGGCTACCACGGCTCCTTCTACGGCCAGTATGACGTCCTCATGCATGATTCGCCCAACCCCCCCGAGGGCAACACCGTCAGTATGATTCTCGGCTGGGACAGCAAAGAAGCCCACCTGGCAGAGAGAGGCGAGGGCAAAGGTGAGTCCGTCAGTCGGCTATTCACGTCGAGACGTTTCACAGCAGCACCACCACCACCGCCACCACAACTGGCAAGCGACTAACACTCTTCTGCGTTTCATAGAAATCGACAACAACATCCGACATGTTCGAGAGGAGCGGAAATCAACAGACATGGTTCGTTTACTTGCCCTTCCCCTTCCCCTTCCCCTGCCCCCATTCTCTGCTGCATGCAAGAAAAAAAAAAAAAAGGACGAGGAAAGTGAGTGGCACTGACACCCGTTTGCTACTACTCTAGTACCATGTCAACCTGAAAAGACTTTGATTGAATACGACGACCACCACATCAACTCCATCATGTCCCTTATGATTACGAGCACCGCTCTTTCGCTCCAACTTGGTTACCTTGTTGGACGGGAGCATCACTGGGTTTTAGCGTTGAAATTGAACGGACCACCAAGAGGGCTGGGCATGAACCATGTACGCATGTAGTAGGTAGACAGCTCCTCCCGTGTATTGGATATGCTGTGCTGCGCCGTCACCACTCGGCTTTAAAGGGGGGGGGGGGAGGAAGAAAAAAAGATTCACTTATAATATACTTTTTTTTTCCGGGACGGCCATATTAGGTCGCGCCTGTCGTCTTCGCTTTTAACCTTTAACTTTCCACTTCAACTACGACGACAACATCCCACCTTGCCATGCCATGCCTTGTCCTCGCCCGTAGATATGCCGCAACAAATGCAATGACACGTCATGATGGATGCAAACCCGATTAGAAATGCGCTCACTAATAACGAACTCGTTTTGTGCAGCCCATGATACTGCCCATAACTCCAATCTTTTCTTTTAATAACCCCCAATTCCCAATCCCCCATCATCAACAAGAACAACGACGACAACGACAACATTACCTGGCCCCTCAAGAACAATTTTCTTCCGCCGTCGCCCTACCTACCAATCTCACGCGGTGTGATCCACAGAACTAGAGTAGACCATGAATACGCCATCGATCCGTTTGCAGGGTTCACTTTGGCTACGGCCAGAAACATGAGAAGCCTCCTCGTTCCGACCTACCAGCCCTCCTCATCCGTGTAACAAAGACAAGAAATCACCCTGTTATGTATTTCATATGACGTGTTACAATCCATGGTTCAAACTCGGTGCTTCTCCGATTCTGTCAAGAAGAATATCCAGTTAGCTTCTTCTTCTTCTTCTTCTTCTTCTTCCTCTTCCTCCTTCAATCTCGGCAAAAGTAATTGATGAGAAGTGGATGGGGGGAAAAGAGTAGGGCAACAACAAGTGTCCTTACCAAGTCTGGAGTAGAGCATGTATAAAGCCATCCGGTTGCACTCCTCGGTACCGGTGATGGTGACCAATCGCTCGTTACTATTATCTTGGGGCTCATTGATCTTGATGACGCTCCCGCTCATCTGTCGGATTTCGTTGATCTTTTGACCGCCCTTGCCAATTATGGCGCCAACCATATCATTGGGGATGTAGATTTGCTGAGTCAAAGGACCGCCAGGCATTCCCGTGTGCATGGGCTGTCCTTGGGGGCCCCCGTGGGACTGAGGACCAACGTGAGGAGGCATGTGCTGCTGGGCGTGGGGAGCACCCCCGTACGCGGGTTGCTGCTGCCCGCCGTACTGCATAGGTACGGCTGGGTTGGGGGGAGCTGCTCCGTGCGGGTAGTGAGGCGGATACGCGGCGGGAGGCATGTGGTGAGCACGACGTTCTTGGTGACGACCATAATTTTCAGGTCGGCCATAGTTGCCAGACGCTGGCTGAGGAGAGTAGGGAACGACCTGCATGCCGCCAGGGATCGAACCAGCTGGCGCGCCGCTGCGAGTAGCGTATGCTGAAGCAGCCGGGCCGCCAAATCGTTCGTTCAGCTGCTCAAGAAGCGTGCTCCCGACGTAATACGTGGCGATATGAACAGCATCAGCAACACCCATGACGACAAGAGATCGCTCGCTAGACATGGGAAGGCAAGAATCAGACGCGTTGAGACGAGCGCCTGAAGCCTCCTGAATTTCCCTGATTCTGGCACCACCCTTACCAATGATGGAGCCGATGAGGATATGAGGAATGAGGAGACGAAGAGGGTATGTCTTGGACGAAGCAGTGGAGGCCTCGCCAAGAGGTTCGTTGTTCAAGGTGCGGATAATCAATCCAAAAGCCTATCAGATCATGTTAGCCACAGAAACACACGACAGGGGCCAATTGGCGTAGTAGGGGAGCAGTCCGACCTTGGCAACAGCATCCACTATACCGCTGACTGTCAAGATGCGCTCGACGGCACCCTTTTGATAATCGCTGACGGTGCATTTAGCGTTGGACATTTTCCTAATGTTAGAAACGTTCTCGCCACCCTTGCCAATGATGGTGGCGGCTTCAGGGCTGGAAATAACAGCACGAATGTGAATCCAGGACGTCTCATCATGGGCAGCGGCAGAGTTCACGGCCTCCTCGCTTGCTGCTGCCTGCGCTGCCGACATACCGGCAGTCTTGACTTCGCCAGCGGCATCTGTTACAGTGGCATCCGGGGCGTCCGACTTGGCGCCGTGCGCATCCTCGTCTCCATTCTTGTCGATAGCACCGAGGGTGGACTCGCTAGCTTCCGTCTCCTCTTCGAGCTTGAGAATTTTGTCGAGAGCTGGTCGCTTTGCGTCGGGTTGGTCCGTCGCACGTGAAGGCGACGAAGCCTCCTCAAGAGGACGCTTGGTCGAGGTCGACTGCGGTGGTGAGGCAGACATTTTTGATTCCTTGGTTGCTTCTTTTTAATATGCTTGAAGTAAGATGGTAATCACAAGCACTGATGATTCGAGCGGTGCTTTGGCTTTTTCAATTGGCAAAAAGTTATAATTTTTGGAGATGACCAGAATCTCTCTTTGTATATTGAACGTCTTTTAATCTACACTCAGGGGTTTTCAAAGGAAAACGTGCTGGTGTAGTGACGAGTTCGCTGGGATCGAGTGATGGATATTTGCAGTGCTCGTGATGTGACTGAATGATTTGATTTTGTGTCGCGAGGACGAGGAGCGAGGGCGCAGACCAAAGGTGTGAAGGCAGGATCAAGAAGTTCACAGAACCAAGTCTCAAACGAGGTTCGAGTCCTTTCGTCCTGCAGGCAATTGAGCTATTGGAGAAGAGGAGGGTGCCGAAACGCCAGGGCTGTCCGCGGTAGAACAACTTCTCCGTGATGGTGTATCAAGCAATGGAAGAAGAGGAAGGAAGTGCGATGATGAGATTGCTCGGCTGATAAATGGAGAGGAGGTGAAGCGATCGAATACTGGGATGGAGATTCTCGGGAGGAGAACAAGGAAGAGGCAAGCTTCAAGCTCAAACCAAACCTTCGGTAACGACACTTTTTCTTTTCTTTTTTCCCTTTTCAAAAAAAAAAAAAAAAAAAAAAAAAGTAATCGGAAAAGTGCACGTCGACAAATCGTCGCCGTTCGAGGCTAGATGAAAATTGTGCGAATGGAGCCGTAGGACGCAGGTGATCGAGGACCGAGGAAAAAAGAGATCCAGTAATCGCCAAGGGCGCAATTTGAGTCAACTGGGAGGGTCCGAGACGTGGCAGTGCGGGGAGCTGGTGCCTAGTACTGTGTAGATCGCAACAGTATGAGACTCAAGAAAAAAAACCTCGAGGGTCTTGCAATGATCGTCCGATACGGAAATCAGGCCGTTGCGATGATGAGCCTCTGTTTCGTGGCAGGAATTGATGGTCGCTTCGTCAGGAGTCGCGTCGCATGAGGAGCGGTCGGAGCGAAGAGCGAAGAGTCGATGGAGGGAAAATCGACGGTCCACTTTCGGATGGCAGCTGCAGCTTTGCTGTGCATAAGTCACGTGCAGCAAAAGAAGCAAGTCGACATTTGATTAGCTAAAGGAGGAACCTTGTGGAGAACGAGTCGCGATGCTGGTGTGTATGTACATAATAGTGATAGTGTCAACTGTCCAGACCTTTGAGTTATCATTTATTATTTATAATATATTAATTTACCTGCTATTTTGGCCGTCACCATCTTCGGAACCCTTTCCATCCACTCGCACCCACCCATTGAAGAAACCAAAGGCTGTTCCTCACAACAACAATACTTCATGCTCAGACGGCCCTCACGCTCTCATTCATGTTGGGTTCACGTATGAGCCACGACAAGGAACCGCCCAGTCTTTAACTTCCACCACACACAATGGACGACCGGTCGCGCAGTTCCGAGGCAGAAGTCTATTCAGCCAACCTAGACTTTACTCTGAAGGAGCTACAGAGCAAAGTGCGCGATCACCAGGCTGAGCTGGAAAGAGTAAGTTTCCCCCCGTCACGTCGCGCTCTTATTCCACATCACTCACCATTGTTCCAGCTACGCTCTGCTCATTATGACCTGCCGCTCCTCACGGCTGAAGACCAGGCAATCGTCATCAAGAATGCCCTCACTGACGTCAACGCGTCCGAGCCATTTCTGCCCTTTGCTGGCTCCGTTCTGCCCGCCATACTAGCCCTCCGGCGTGCTCACCAAACCATCTCCGAATCCAAAGCTTATTTGGAATCTCAAGCTGACTCGGCCGACTATGAGAGGAAGCAACTTGAATCAGACCGTGTCAATCTGAAAGACCACTACCTGCTCACCGAGGCACTCAACTCGAGGATATCCGCCCTCAAGGAAGAGCTACGGTCTAAAGCGGAAATGAGACCAGAGGACAGTGCTCGTGAGAAAATGGACGAGCTGAAGGCAAGACGGAAGGGTTACGTTGAGGAAACGAAGAGTCTCATGAAGGCATTGCTCGACTTCACTGACAACCAGCTCGCGCCCATGCTTGCGGCAGAGGAATTGGGCGGCCCTGTGGTGGGAGACATAATAGAGGTTGATCCGGACGAACTGGCCGCAGGGTTCAACGAACAGGGCAAGCCTATCAAGTCGAAAGGCGCCGATGGAGACAAGAGTCAGAGAAGGATAGACGAGATCTGGGGCACGCGAAACACCCGCCAACAGGACAGGACGGATGGAAACGAGGAGATAGCTACAGCGGGGAGGGAGATGCGCGACCTCATGGAAGAATTGTTGAACAGGTTGATGCAGGCAAAGGGAGACAACTCGGCGTCGTATGTCGTGTTGGAGAGGGAGTCGGCGGCAACGAGGTTTTTGGTTCGGTCAAAAGTTGCTCAGTTCCATCCCAAGGATGCAAATAGGTTGCGGCTGATTGATTTCGGGCGGGACTTGGAAAATTGACAAAATGTCCTTCTCCAAAAAAAAAAAAGACGCTTAATGTAAAGCCGTCGAATCCTCTCTGTATCTGGCAGCCGTGCCTGCATCGGCAAGTCCCTGGTCTATCATTCAATTTAAAACCAATGAGTGTACAACGTGTACGCGTGCTGCTATGTACGATACCAATGCCAATGCGTTCCCGAACAAAAACAAGAATACTGCCAGCCCCGTTATTTGCTTTATATACTTCTCACAATATCGCAGACCACCACCGGTCCTTCCGCCATGCCTCACCACAAATTAAACTCCTCGGTCTGACTCTGGCTCTGAGCCTGAGGCTCGGTTACGGAACTAGCTCCCTTGCTTTTGCTTTTGCTCTTACTCTCGCTCCTACTGGTACCAATGACCGGACTGTGATTATTGTCACTGCCGCTGGTACTGTTCCTCCTTTTTGCCCTACCATTCTTGCTGCTCGCCCACTCCTCAGATCGCCTCATCTCGTCGGGGCAATCCTGCAGACGAGAAAAGGCCAAGTCCAATCTCCTTTCCTGGGCGTGAAAGTTGTCCGGGATGTTGCCCAGTCCACTAAGCTCCCAGTATATGTAACAGTTTTCCCACCAGGCATCGTCGCGAACGAGATGCCTCATTTCGCAGCCTGGGCAATTTCTCATGACCAGCTTGGCGGGTTCATAGCTTTTCTTGGCTTTGGAGAAATGCCTGTCGCCCGGCAATGCCGATGCTGGGGCGCCGTTTGTGCCGCCCTTCTTGAACCTGTCAGCCCGAGGAGCATCATCATCCTTTTTGGAGTGGCCGAAGGTTTCGGAGCGGGGTGGACTGATTTCCTTCCTGGACGAGGCGACATCGTCTGCTGATGAGGATGCGTCCATGACGTCTCTCCTCTTGGGTTTGTTGGATTTTTCGACAGGCGGCAAGTCGTCTCCTCCTGTCTTGTTCGCTCTGCCAAATCGCTCCACTACTACCCCAGCACCATCGTGACCAGGCCCTTTCTTGCTCTTCTTGCCACTGGGCTTTGACGGCGCGTTGGAACCACTTTCAGAAAAGGTTGCGTGGCCGCTGTGGCTGCCGTTCACACTAGTCGACTTCGACACAGGCTCTTCTTCGACGGACTGCTGTTCCCTACGTGTCGTCACGCCCGTGACGCTATTGTCCCTCTGCTCCTCGCACGCGAGGCCCCCGTCGCCGTGCCGCCTCAGCCTGTACTTGAAATCTTCTACGATGTCTAATACGGTCTGCTTGCCCCCCTTTCTCGCCCAGGTCTCGGCGAAGCCCTCATCAAGAACTTGTAGCGACCTCAACAGGTCCTTGACCGCGGTGCCTTCATCGAAAGTGCCCCTTTGGAAACGGTGCAGCTCCACGGTCACCAAAGCAATCGCCTCGATGAACGCCTGCTTGTCATCTTCTGGCTGCACATTGACCTTGCTGTTATACGTTCGCAACGCTGCTGATGCTAGGTCTCTGTCGGAAGGAGGTTTGATCCTGTCGCGCAGCGATAAGATCATAGCTCGGGGATTTTTGGCCTCGTCGAGCTTGAGATAGGCTCGGTATCTGTCCGGGATACTTCTGTAAATGATTCGGTAGAGCTTCTGGAGCTGATCTTTGGACGAGGTGTACTCTGCTAGCTGGGCGAGATACTCAGCGGCGTCGATGCGGTACTGCTCGCAGAGGATATCGTACTCGCGCACAGAGAGAGCGTGAGCATGTCGTTCCTGTTCCACGCGCATGTCGAAGGTCTTGTCGGCCTCGAACTGCTCTCGTTTGACGACAGATTTCAGGACCGGCCGGCTTGGCATGGAGGGCTTGACGGGCTCGGAGACGTCATTTTGGGCATCTGGATCGACGTATTTCCAGACATTGAGGGCCTGGGCTATGGCGCTCACATCATCGTACCATGCTGGCCAGTCCATGCGGTCGCCGAGGAAGGCGATGGACTCGTAAGGTCCCTCAGGGGTCGGGATAGCAAGGCCCATGATTGACGACGGCAGCTTGCGGTTGGGCAGTACGAGTCTGGATGGGTTGGTTACACCAAAAAAAATTCAACCTCCTGGAACTTTCAATGCGCGTTTTGTGTGCAAGTCGTCAGCTGCGCCCGGAAATGTCCAAGGATGCTGCCGCGGAATCCCGATATAGTAATTCGCCTGTATGTACTTACTCCGTAGATGTGAGGTTTTTTTTTTTTTCCCCGTAT
This sequence comes from Epichloe festucae Fl1, assembly GCA_003814445.1. Classification (NCBI taxonomy): domain Eukaryota; kingdom Fungi; phylum Ascomycota; class Sordariomycetes; order Hypocreales; family Clavicipitaceae; genus Epichloe; species Epichloe festucae. Next base: position 1,686,629 of record CP031387.1, on the reverse strand, counting down.
AATGAACACTTGGCAAGTTGGCAAGATACTGTCGTCCAGGGGTCCCATCCAATCACGGGCCCTGCAGCTCCAAGGCCGCCGCCCATTGGCCAATTCCAAGGCCAGGGACATTGAGTCGCCCCGCCATTCCGCGTGTGCCAACCCCACATATGCAAGCTTGAAACAACCACATCGAACTGATATCACCAAGACCGTCCGTCATCTCTTCCTTCTTAATTACCTTTCGGCCCCTAACCAGTCCATCTTTCACATCGTCACCACCGTTGTGACCTCTCCATTCTTGGTCGTCCACGTTTCCCTCTTCCGAGCAAGACCATGTCCGAGGCCACGTCCACAGCTCCCCCCACCGAAGCAACCTCCCCACCAGCCAAGCGCGTCAAAACCGATCTTTCCACCATGGAAGCTCCTCCCGCCCTACAAGTCAAGAAGCTCTCTGACAAAGCCCGTCTGCCCACTCGCGGCAGCGCCTTCGCCGCCGGCTACGACGTCTACGCCGCCAAGGAAACCGTCGTGCCTGCAAGAGGCAAAGTCCTCGTCGACACGGACATTAGCATTGCTGTGCCCGCTGGAACATGTACGTTGACCCATAGCCCTCCCACGGGATTTCCCGGGTAACATTGCATTCGTTAAAATCAACCAAAAGACGGAATCGAGACAAAAAAGAATAAAATAAACCGAGAAACTGACATGATGCTCTCTCCCCTACAAGACGGCCGCATTGCTCCCCGCTCTGGTCTCGCAAGCAAACATTTCATCGATACTGGCGCGGGAGTCATTGACGCCGACTACCGCGGCCAAGTCAAGGTCCTGCTTTTCAACCATGCCGAGACCGACTTTGGGATCAAGGAGGGCGACAGAGTGGCGCAATTGATTATTGAACGTATCTACACGCCCGAGGTGGTGGAAGTACAGGAGCTGGAGGAGAGTGTGCGAGGAGCAGGTGGATTCGGGAGCACGGGTGGGTTTGCTACAAATGGTGCTTGAAAAGCCCTCGCATGGGATATTCAAATGGGAAAAAGATTGTTCTATCCTGATATGACTTTCAGGCCTGGATTGAGCGTGACATGATGAAACCTGCCCGGGTTGGCAACATTGAATAGACGGAGAGGCTACTTAATGACGAGCTTCACGAAATGAAAACGACAATAGATTACCCAATCGCGAAATGAGAATCTTGTTGATAGACAATGGATTGCAAAAAGAAAAAAAAAAAAAAAAAAAAAAAATTACGATGCGATTATGGTCAAGTTTTTCTTTCTTAACAAATGCAACGAGTCTACCGTCCAACGAGCCCTGTAGTTCCCCCTCTTCTGATGATACGCGACCTGAGCTTCATTTCATATTGGCCGTGCCTCAAACTTGACAGATGGACTTCGCAAACTCTCCAAGTTCTGCACGAGCCTCAGCTCCGAGGCCTTTGATTTAATCTGTTGCTCGCCCGTGCCGCTCGCCCGCTGCTCCTCCGTCAAATCTGCCTTTGTCCGCTCCACGACGCTCTGCATGCCGTCTCTTGTCTTGGCCAGCACCTCGTGCATGCTCGCGAGGACTTTCTCCGTAGCCCGCGCCAAGGGTAGATGGGCCGCAGTCACGGAATCATCACTCAGCCAGCTGGGGCGGTCGATCAGCCCGGGCACCGCCCGCACCGCCTCTCGCATGCGGGCCGTGACCAACGCGCCAAACATGTCTCCCGTGCCGCAGAAGTAGCAGTCGATGGATGGAAAGGTGATTTGGAAGAGCCGCGCCTTGCGAGCGGAGGCCATGCTGGTACCAACAACGGATAGGTGCGAGGGCGACTGGCCGGGCTGTGAGAAGTTGACGGATGTGATGATGACGTGGGGGATGCGATATTTGTCATGGAGGGCCTGGATGGCTGATTTCAAGCTTTCCATGTCAACGATCTTGACTTCTGAGAGGAGCCTGGAATCCAAATTAGCACGGTAACATCTCGTACATGTACAACAAGAAACAAGTCGTCCTGTGTGGCAAAACGGAAAAGGGGAGTCGGGGCATTCTCACTCGGCCTCAAACTGGTTCGGCAGAATCAAATCAGCATACGCAATCAGCCCCTTGTACGCAGGCACCACGTCCTCCGCCACGTAAATCTTGCCATTGTCCCCCATGACGGGATCCAGAACCCAAAAGAAATCGCTCGGCGCCCCCTTGTTCTTCTCCTTGAGCTCCCTCGCGATGTTGCCCACCGCCACGACGGCCTCCGCGCTGGGAATGTACCCCGAGAGCATCATGTCGAAGTCATCGAGATACGACTGGCACAGGCCGTTGTACAGGTCTGTGATTTCCTGGGCCGAGACCTTTGTGCCCGTCCATTGCCCATACCCCGTGTGATTGCCTTTTGGCCTTGTCAGAAGACCTTGCCTCGTGTTTATCGAAAAGAGAATTAGAAAAAAAAAAGGGAAACTTACTGAACTGCACGGTGTTTAGAGCAGCGACGTCATACCCTAGGGATTGTAGTGCAAATACTGCGATTTTATTGCCAACGTAGCTGTTCCCCCCCCCCCCCCCAAAACACCGTCAGCATGACAACTTGGTGTTTTTGATAAATCACTCAGTCTGCGCACCCAGAAACAACCTGTCGATGCATTAGTGAAACTCGACAGAGCTTAGTTTCTTGAAGAACTCGGGACATTTCATACATGGCTAGCCACAGCGAGCACCCTTGTCGGCCTGTCCGCCTCCATGACTACGAGTTCGTCTCTATCGAACGTACAGAAACGCGGTGCTCGTGCGCTGCTCCAAAGGCAGCCTCGTTTGCTGTCCCGCGCGGGCAGACAAGCTTTGCGATGCCCAGGAGATCCCTCAACGTGAATACAATAATGGGTAGGCTCCTTCTGAGGCGTGTGCGAAAAGACAAGAATGTAAATGATGGAAGAGAAAGTAAGCCAAATCTGCCAAAAGGCGCGGAAATGTCCCCCACCCCACTCCCAGAGCCAGGCGCTGGGGTGACTGGTGGACGGGGGTGGAGTCGAGATCTTACCACACCGGCTCATAATCGTCGGAGCCATCATCACAATTAGATGCCGCCCCAAGAAATTGCGGATGAGTCGAGAGCTTTGCCTCGCGGCGGGCATATCATTTTTTTTTTTGAAAATTCATTATCGTCAAGGTACATTCCTTCCTCCGTCTAGGTTTCCCGTCCAGGGCCCCAAGGTATACAGTGACCACGCACGCCGTACGCAACATCCTGAAAGCAATGCTCATGTCCAGCCTGATCATTCATATAAATCCAGTCCCCATCCTCTTATTTCCACCCCTCGTCTCTCAGCAAGTCCATTCAACAGCGCTGCATGCCTCGACTCGACACTGCGTGCTCTCTGTAAAACGACCTGCTCACAGAGTCATGTAAGACATCGCTTGATTGTGATTTTATGTTGCCGTGGAAGACTCCGCCTGGCGTCAAATTATCCTTTTCTTCTTCGTTATTACTCCTCGTCACCGATCTAGTCACTCCAAGTCAGTCAAAACGTCCAAGGCCACGGAAAATGGCGCTTGCCAATCCCAAATACTAAAGCCATGAGATGACATACCTTGGGGGCCAGGTAGAAGCGCAAGTAACTGCTACCGGACAAGTTGTACTCAACCAGTAGAGGAACCTCGCTTGACAAGCATATCTTGACCTGCGTCGATAGGGCTGCAGCCTTGCAGAAGTTGACCAGGTACTTGAGCGAGAAAGTCAAAGAAACGGGTTCAGTAAGCTCAATGTCCACGTTCAGCTCGGGCTTGTCAACATTAGTGTGGCTGCGCAGGGTGACAGAACCGTTTCCAATATCGCCGTTGCATGAAAACTTGACGCCATCCTTGGATGCCTCGATATTGACTATACAAGAGAGACAAAGTATACTGATGAGCACGTGCGCTTCATGTTGAGAAAAGCTTGGGTGTGGATCATACCTGATTCAGACATGGCAGCCAAATCGGTGCAGATTCTTCGGAATTCGACAGCGGGCATAGCAATGGTGGCAGCATACTCGGTCTGCGGAATACCCAAATGCTCCTGGTCAATATCCATAAGTTTCAGGTCGTATTCGCTGACTCTGTCATTCTCGCTGCTCTCGAACAACAGGTTCAGGACATCAGGAGCATCCTCGGCCTTGAGAGTGACTATGTCCTCGTTCTGAGCGGCGCGCAGTACTTTTGTCAGGGATGTCAAGTTGACTCCTAGAGCGATATTGCGATCGCATCGATAGGGGGAGAAGCCTTCGGCCTTGAGCATCATGGACACGAGAGCGACGTGAGAGTTGTCCATGGCCTGGAGAGCAATGCCGGAGTCATTGCAATCAAAGTTGCAGTCTTGAACCAGATCCTTGATAGCATCGACAACCTTTATTTTTTTGAAAGCAGAACTATGGTTAGATTGGAAATTGCCACTGTGCGTTGAATTGCAAAGTCGCGGGGGACGTACCTTCTTGAGGATGTTCGCCTGCTCAAGTCGTGCTTCCAACATCTCTGCTGCCAGTGTCAGTAACTGAAATCTTGGTCCATGTAGGATGAATCACCAGTTTGACAAGACGCACTGGCGGAAGTTTTTCTTAGTTCTGTGAAAGCGGGGGAGGGGTGGGATGAAGCTAGCGGTGAAAAATGAAGACGTTTGAATGTAGCACAGAGAGAGGCGAAGGCGATGGAACTTGCGAAATCACCGTGGCACACAAATGACTTCAAGAATGCAAACAGACGAGTTTGAAGAGAAAAGTCGAGAGAAGAGTGGTAGGTAAAAGGGAGCAAAACGAGGCGAAGGTGTGAGGTGTGTGAGTGGCAGAAAAGCACTTTACACGCGGGCGCGAAGCTGAGGGCAGGTCGAGACGTCGAGACGCGTCTCGGTGGGGCTGGGACCTCGACGCTCGGCCATTGACACTAACTTTACGCGCATGGCCGCTGCTCGTCAACCTGCACGTGTTCCATCACTTGATTCATGGCCCATGGGGGGGGGGTTCAAATTGGCTTACCTGATCTTGGTCTTGGGGTTACGAGAAACTATGGCAACTTATGCAATTGACGAGCAGTTTTGTACACGGATTATAAAAGCCCAGGCTCCTGAGAAAGTCTAGATCAACGGGGTCCTCCCTAGTCCCCTGATCCGTATTATGCAATTCAATGGCCACTCCAACACAAAAGAGAATAATGATGGCCACGCCGTAATGTGCCACTGGCCTCCCGTCTACAAACATATATGAAAATATTAGAGGTGAAGGCAATGTAACCCTGCGCCAAATTCGCCATCCAAAAATCATGTGAAACGAGACCACGCTCGCCCGGAGAACCCAGATTGCCGTAATGCGCCTGGCTGTGCTTTTTGTCGGAAATGTGCAACAAAGCGATGCAATTGTAGGAAGCAAAATAGAAAGACGGGCTGTGCATGAAGCCACCGCCGGTCGGTGTGGTGGTCCAGTTCACAACGACGCAATTCGTCCAGGCGGAGGAGCACTCTGACGTCCCCTGGGTCGTAGATTGATGACTGTCTCGAGCTCGCGCAACATGCCCTTGGTGGCATCCATCTGCTTGCGCGCCTGCGCTTTCTGTTCCCTATCTTCCTTCATCTTGATGATCCTCTCGTCTCTCGTCAGCGTGCTCTTTGGCCGTTGTCGTGGCTGCGCCACAGCCTCGAAAACCTCGGGAGTGTCAGGCTCGGCGGGCTCGACGGCTTCGTTCACATCTGAGCCGAGAGGTGACTCTCCCGTCAGAGCCTTGAGAGCATCTGCGGCGTTGCCGTCGTCAACGGTCGTCAGACCGCTGAGTGAGCTCCGTGGCGACAAGAGCGTGCTCATAGAAGACAATCTCTTTTCGTTTCTATCGATTCCGAGAGCGAGAGCCGCCTTGCCTTCCTCCCATGCAGTCATGAGCTCTTTGAGGTCCGCCCCAATGGATTCGTATTGTGACATCAGACCAGGTCCCAGTTCAGAAATGTCGTTCGAGTCATCTAGTGCTCGATCGGATTCTTCTCTTAATAGATGAAGCTTGGCCTGCAAGCCTCGAATACCGGTGGACAGTGAATTGAGCTTCCGTAACTGCGAGCGCCAGCGTTCTCTGCCGGGGGTTAGAGGAATTTTAGGGGTGGGCGGTGCTGGGAAAGCTGAAGATGCGTGATGGTCAGCGATGGACGAAAAGTGAGATGGAACCAGGTGCTGGAGACACCAGCAGCACACTGTCGGCGGACTTACACTCGGCTTCGCTCAAAATGGCCCGAAGCTGGTTGTACGCCCCCTCGGTGGATTCGTTGAGGCCTCGGAGCGCTTCCACGGCCGTAGTCCACCTGAGCAAATCGGGCCCCTCTCCGTTCGCGTCCAAGGCTAGAAAGGCACAGAGGAGCATTTTTCTTGTAGTGTGAAATCTCGCTGCCAGGATTTTCAGTGTTCGAAGCGACTCAGAATCCTCAAACTCGTTCTCGCTGAACCCTTGCAGAGCATCGGAAATGTCCAAGTCATTGATGTCGTACATATCATAGTACTTCTCCAGCTCTGTCTGTTCCGCAAACCCTTTGATTGGATTGGACATTTGCTTGTATGCGTCTAGAACATTGGCAAAGGAGTTCTTCAATGCCTTCCGTAAGCGGACACATTTGCGAGCCTGGTTACGATCTTCTAATCTACTGATGGGGGGCAATGGAGCGCTACTACAGTTCGCATTAGATAGATTTCATCAGAGAACACGGAGCACAGAAGAGCAGCTTGCTATGTCTTGAATGAAGATGGCACTTACATTCGGTACCCACGCGAGACAAGCTCTACTTCCTGCACGAGGGACAAGGTAGCTTCAGAGGCGCGGTCAAAGTCGTTTGAGTTGGAAACAAAGGTAGTTATCTCGGCTAGGGACTGTTCTCGTCTGCGTCTAAGCCACTGTCGACGCATGTATATTTGGCCCAAGAACGAGGCGGCGGCCATGAGCGCCACGATGAAGGCGAGTCGTTTCCGCGTAACATAAGAAGGAGGACCGTTACCCAGACTCCAGCTCAATAGGACCGCAATGGCAAGCGCGCCGAGTATGGTAGCGAGCATCCCTTCCGTAGTTAAAAATGATTGGTGCTTTGCGATGTTTTGCGCTGCGTGAGGAATGTTGGGGGCAGCTGGGCGGTGGCCCAAAATTGAAGTCCCGCTCAATAGCTGAGATGCGATGATTGTGTATCGGAATCGCTCGAGAAATTTGGAGTTATCAGCGCGGTCGATGCTTGCAACAACGGCGGCCTGTTGGCCCTCGCCAGAAGATTAGCATTTGTTGGTCTTGAAACAAAACACGGCCAATGCAGCAAACTATCATACCGAGCAATTCCTTCTGATGGCTTGTAGGGTCGTGGTCGCTCCAGGTTCATCTGTTCGCAACCTGGCCGGAGCTTTCGTCCGAAACCTATTTTTTACCATTGGGCGGCCGGTGGGAGCAAACGGCGAAGGACTTGGAGGCAACGAGGGGTCGGAATGTGACGACTGTGACGATGGTGGTCGCGCTGGTGAGCTGTCGACGGGTGCCCAGTCTGCTTCGGAGCCTCCACCGCCATCTTGAGCAACATGTTAGCACAGCCGGCGCGATCGAGGTCGTCTAGAGGTAGACAATAGGGCGCTCACCTTTGAGATAGTCGGCTAGAGGCGACTCCTCATACACAATGGGCTCCATGTAGCGACTTTTGTGTGATGTACGACGTCGCAGGAGATGGTAACATTCAGAGCCATGGGGCATGCGACGTGTGCAGGAGGTGCTGTGGGAAAATACGGCCAAAGAGAGAAATGCCAACAGAACAAAGCGGCGAGTATGTACGGAGTAATAGTAGAAGCAAAGCAAAAGAAGAGAGGGACTGGACTGGACGCATATGACTATGGTGTGCAGCGTGGTGTCGACGGACGGCGAAGACGATGGTCTGATGGTCTGATGGTCTGATGGTCTGACTGCTCGGCAATGTACATGCAGTGGAGTGGACCAAGGTAACGCTCAGGGGATGCTGAACGGGTAATCATAATCATGCACCGCTGGCTTCTTTCTCAGGCCGCCGCTGCGGGAGTTGGTCTGGTGTAGTCCGTAGCAGCCTGCGGAGCGCTTGGGTGGGGCCCTGCCCTGGAGAGTTACACCTGTCACTGTACAAGTTCCTACGGACTACAGTGGGTGTACAACCCATCGACCTCGACAATAAATTAGCAGGAACTATTAGCTAATGCATGTGTCAGTACTCCGTACCGTCCATCCATTGTGCCTCGGACCGTGCTCTGCCATTACAGTGCACCAACCCGTCCGGTCCAGAACAAAACAACAGCAAACATGGCGCCCAGGAATGATGTGTTGTGAAAAACCACTTGTGCGGAGTGCATAACATACATAGGTGTACTGCATATGTACAGATCAACTTGGGGTTTTTGCGGATTAATATGGGTCGAACAATCCGGAGAAACGTCCAGTGCGTCCACTATTAGTGGAGCTAGTCCAGAGTCGGTCTCATGTGTAGCAGCGTGGCTCTCTGACCCTTTTCGACCCTCTTTATTGCCTCGAGGCGCAAACTAGCGCGCCTGGTGCATTTCCATGCTCCGGATCAAGAATCGGGCGCGTTTGTTGTCTGTGAACATGTCTGCATCTTCATCGCACATATCACACATGGATGGGTGCCATACTTGGGCATCGGAGACATGCCCGCCTCCCTCGTTCGTCATCAACGTTGGCTCCGGGACAATGCTTCTGTTTGGTCTAAACCAGTCTCTGGTGTAAAGGTGTAACGGTGTAACCACTAATTCTGTGCCTTTCCTTCCTTCCTTCCCTACAACCATTCATCATCTCGCCATCCTCCCACCAACTTTCAAGATCAAAACTTAGGACGCCACCATTAGCCTGCGTTTCAGATCATTGGTAATCGAGGAGATGGCACCTCCAGCAGGACCAGTGCTCTTAGTCACCTGTCGACTTTGGGAAGCGTCCATCAAGCAATGAAGGTTTGTGTTGACCCAGTATTTCACATTGTTCTGCGCAATTCTCTTGTAGAGAGCCATATGCATTGCTTGTCGTTTGTCAGAAGTCATGCTAAGCGCCTCGTGAATCCTCTCAGCAACGCCAACCGTGTCCCACGGGTTAATGTGCATAGCTTCCTCGAGACTGCTGACCGTTCCGCTGAATTCGGAAATGATGGTGCAGCCATAGGTGTTCTGCTGGCACACCACGTATTCCAAACTCGTCGTGCTCATTCCGTCACGGATGCTTGAGAAAAGAGCAACATCTCCTGATCGCAGAAGTGCAAAATAGTCATCCGTAGAAAGCCTTTGAGGTTGTAGCTGAACGGGCATGTAGCCAAGTGACCCGTACTTGCAATTGATTGAGTTGACCAGTGCGCTGACGTTACTAGCATAGTGGGATTCTTCGCCGACATCTTCAATCGTAGCCTGGCCCACTAGTTGTAGGAGAACAACCCGCCCTTGCCACTCTGGGTACATTTCAAGAAACCGGTCAAAGGCCTGCAGCTTTTTGTCAACACCTCCCAGTCTGTCTAGAGGGTCACATGCCACGATAATCTTCATGCCGGCATGGAGCTTTCTCAGGCCTAGACACTTTTCAGTGACCGGCACCGACCACGCCAAGGAATGAATGTTGGAGACATTGATTCCTGCGGGAAGAATCGCAATGCGAACTCGTCTCGAGGGAGTGTAGACGCCTTTGTGATTCGCTTCCAAGTCGAGTATCCTTGAGCAGGAATTGGCAAAATGTTGACCATAGTGGAAGGATTGGAAAGCAACAACATCGGATCCGAGGAGGCCCGAAAGAATCTCGTTGCGGCGGACCAGGCAGCGAACCATTTCGCTGGAAGGGAATGGCGTATGCAGGAAGAAGCTGATGCGAATATCGGGATGTCGCTGGCGCAACAACGCCGGTAAAAGCATCAGGTGGTAGTCATGCACCAGTATGACATCCCCGGGATGATACACTTCACTTATCCTGTCCGCGAACGTTTGATTCATCCGGCAGTAGTCTGCCCATCGTTGGCCTTCCGTGAACCCACCCGCGGGTGGATGCTGCCTGTAATGGAGCACAGCACATAAATCATGTTCTGCGTAGCGTCTCCATCTATGTTGGTCTCGTAGCTTGATACCGGTTTCTGAAATATCGCCTTTATCTGCCAGCCACACCGGAACAGTCTTCAGGCTTTCATCAGCCAGCTGTTGCTCAAGACGCCTCTGGTCCTCGTTGGATATGCAGATATCTTTGAACTTGGGATTTGGTGCAGCATGTGACAGTGCTGCCAATTCAGTGTCTGGTACTGAATGCTCTTCTTCCGTCTCTGAAGGCTGTTGGATTTCGCCCGTCCACGCGACAATGGTGTGATCCCAGGGGCCAGTATCAGACAAGTAGTGCAATGAGTCCAATACGGCAGACCGGTGGCTACGCTGGCTCAGTTGCTAAAGGATTGTCAGCCAGTGCCGACTCAACAGCGAGAACAAACGACTGTTCGGAATCTATCTTTGTTACCCATTCAGATCCTTGGTGGTACTGCACGGCATGAGGTGTGGCAAATGTTGCTGAAATCACATTGCCCGTCAGAGTTGGCAATCTGTCGGCAACTCCATGTGGTTGTGACCCGGACGTCTCTTGTGCGGCACCGCCAAAATAGTCGCTTTCGTACGTTCCCAGGGCCACGCCCGGGGTGACCGGGACCCTGGTGACCGATTTGCGCTCATGGGGAGGCAAGTGAGTCTCATTTGGTGTTGGCGGCTCCTGCGTTGAATCAACAGTTAGACAAGGTAGGCGTTGTATGAAAGACGGGACCTTTCATAAGCAACTTACCATACCATAGAAAATCAAAAACTGCCCTGGATACTTGTTGCAAAGTCTTGGATGCGGAGGATTGGTAGGTATGGAAGCATGATGAGTGCGATGTGGTTTGGGGGTTTAAGTAAGAGTATTCCGTAATCCGTACCGTTTGGATGAAGGCAGCCAGCTCCATCATAATGTCACACTTGACGGAATATGCTAGAAATCGACCAAAAAAAGAACCTTGTTCGAATGCCTACCGTGTAACACCCGAAAGTGACAATTCCACGGCTGACGTAGGAATGAGCGCAGTAGAAGCTATTGTGGCGGACATAATCCTCCGATGAGGCAACGCACAGGTACCGCATAATATTATGGGGCAAAATCAAGACATTGAGCCTATTACGGAGTACCTCCTCCGTACAGTGTACCTATTGTAGATGCTCACCGTGCCCAGGTAGGTAAGCAGCCAGCCCGGCCCGTTGCAAATTCGGTGAGGCTGTTGAGCTTCCGCTCCGAAGGCACCCACATCATGAGATCGAAGTCTATTAACTACCTTATCAGGGAAAACTGAGCTTCGCCTGCGTTTTGCGTCATAGCAAGGCGAAGGCAAGAAAGAGGGTGAAGCGTAGCTTCCCGCTTTCCCTTTATTAAAATGAGGCCGTCCTGTGGAGACGTCTCTTCTGATTGGTCAAATCGTCAAATCAGTCAAAAAGTCAATTAAAAAGTGAGTCAAAAAGTCAGTCAAATCGTCATTCAGTCAAGTCAGTTAAGTTAAATCGTTGAATCAGTTAAATCGTCGGTTGTCGGGCAGCCGTAAGGATCTAATATAACAGTTAAGCAACGTCAAAAATATAAGACATACCACCTATTGTTAACTAGCTACGGAGGTCACACTTTAACAGATCGCATTTAGTTCCTTTTGTTGAGACTTGAGCCGACGTAGCAGGAGATAGGTAAGGAATTGCAAAAGTGAAGATCCTCAAGGCCAAAGAAGAATGTGATGATGGAAGAAATAGGCATCAACTTCACCTTCCTCGAGGTCCAACCCTTCTTTGCTTGTGTCGCTTCGATCGCATACGCTTCCGTCGTCGATCATTTGATCTGACGTGTCGTGTCGAGCCATCAAAGGTGCAATAAGTCTAGAGCAAAGCTGAAGGTGAAAAAAGAAAAAAAAACCCCAATTTTATTTATGTTTATACTCCACACGCCAACATTCGATCCCGCTCTACGACGGACAATTGGTGGCGTTGCGGACTAAACCTTTGCCGTCCACCGGCCAATGAGTGCGAGGCCCTTTTCACCACTCATTTCCAAGGCCTCTAAGGGCAAGAAAACAATCCGATCCAGCCAGCTCAGCCAGCTGGTTCGGCCGACGGCTACACCAGGCGCTTCCACGTTACTCTGCAATGTGACAGACAGGATCACTCGTTCCCGATGCATTTACGACTTTTTCATCAGGCCCTTTCGCACCCCAGGTCGTACCAATGCCTCCACGGTCGCCGGCCCTGCGCCGGCGAACCACGTCGAAGCGAGCCGCTGTTCATGTCTCCAACATTGGCATATGGATGACCGATGCCATGCTAATGCACGCCGTTGAAAAGTATCAGATTGCCATTGCAGCGACATGTCGCCGAATCAACTCGCACGCAGGGCCTCTGGAGAGTCGTCGAAGGGCCTCGAAACGACACATGACGGGGCTGATGCCAACCTCGCATACCTTCCCGCCCATCTGGCAGTTCGATGTTGGTCCCAGCTCGTTACAATGGGAAGCTCCAACAAGTCAAGAACACAGGAGGCAGAAGAGAGATCAAGTGAGTGTTTCCGGGCTCTTCAACACCATTGTTGGCTGGCTTGAGAACCAGGGCTCGACCGATAAAACCTTCATTCCCACTCCCGCTTCGCCGTCAGAAGCGGACTCTGGCGTTGTCCGTTCCGAAGCTCTAGCAGTCGATTCCACACATGTGTTCGTAACGATACCCGAACAGAAAATCCAAGAACCATTCTCTTCCGCAAACCTTCCCGAGGAAATTATGCTGCTGAGGTCCAGCATTCTCGATATGAACACGGTCGGCGACGATAAGCTCTTCAGCGAGCTGTGCAACAAAGCAAAAATCTGCAGACGATCGCTCCGTCGCAGAATTGAGCGCGGTCACCTATCTGTCGAGACCCTCTTGGCCGCATTGGAACCGCTAGACTCGGCGTCCAAGAGCCGTATTCCCACCGCCAAAATGGCGAACAAGATATCTGCCATGATTCGCCGTGGAATTCTATATGCCATGGCTGATGTCCACAGCCAGAACCCAGCGGCCATGACTCACGAACTCTGGTTAACGTTTGTTGACAAATTGTGTGCGACGAACGGCGATAACCACGATATACAACTGTTCCGGAGGCTAATGGACATTATGCCTGCATCGCTCAAGGACCAGTTTTCTCCTGAGCAAATCCGCAATCTGACATGCAGAGTCGTCACAGCACAAGCCCATCGGCATAACGTATTCGGTCATTGGTTAGCGTTGGCAGCAAGATTCAGTCAAGCGCTTCAAAAATTAACCGCTCAACAACAACGGGAGCTAGACCATGACATGACTACCTTTCTTTCGCAACGAGACTGCGTCTCAGATAACGCGAAGCGGTTGCGCTACGCATGGCTTGTCATCAAGGCGTACGACGCAAGTACGAGCACCCAGAAATTCATAGACGTATATCGCAACTGTCTGGGTCCAGAAACTAGACTCAATGGCATGCAGCGATGGCACGTCGTGTTTGCGCGACTAAGTGCCCTGCAGACATTTGACACAGAATCGCGCAAGCAGCTCATGCAAGGAGAGTACACGTCCAGCAATGAGCGATGGTCGACTTTGATAGCCCACATCATGCTGTCCAGCATCAAAGACAGTGCACTGCAAGAACTATTGGCCGTTCTAACCGGAATCGGAGAGTTCGCAACGACAGCTCGGGTACTGACCTTACCACCTCTTCATGGAATGCGTCGCGACATGATGGAAGCTATTGCCGTGGCATGCGCCAACCACAAACAAGCTCTCCTGCTACACGATTCCATCGACATGAAGCCTCGACGCCACCGAGACCAACCCATATGGTCATGGCTCACGTGGACCAAGTACGTGGAAGCCATCATCAAAGACCCAGATATTGACCCAGCGCGGATCTGGCAAGTCCTCAAGCTCACATACACGCCGCGAGGCATCTCCTCGAACAAAAAGCTCCTCGCGGAGGAAAACCAAGCCAAGTCCCAACTCCTCAATCAAATTGGCAAATGGTTCATCGAAGCGCAGCACCTCAACGACCGTCAAGTCCTGCGCAGCGTACAAAGATGCGTCAACATGCAGCGTGCGCTGACCAAGGGCGACGTGTCGTCCCAGATGCTCGCTCACGTAGTCGAGGTAATCAGCCGTGATCTGGAGAGGGGTCAACGCGGACGGACTTCCCGCATGCAGTGGCTCTTGAACATGGTTTCCGAGAAGCATGGTGCGCGGGAGGCCAAGAAGGCGGCTTTGGCGTGGACGGGTTGGCGATGGACTATTGACGGGACGCAAAAAATCGATGGTTATAAATACGGACAAAAGGACGGGAGGGGACAATAGAATGACTTGGTTTACATCAAGCTACCAAGGGCTCTTTTTCTCTCTCATCGCACGGTGCCAAGTACATGTATTCAAAAAAAGTTGCATCGGCTCGACTGCATACTTATCTATCCCGTCGCATTTGCTACATCCACGAGGTAATTTGCCAACTACTGCTACGTGAATTCGTTCTCAACTCCGTTGGCAAAGCCAGGCAGGCAGGCAGGCAGGCAGGCACTGCGCGCAGGATCGAGGAAAGAAAACCCCCCCATTTTTAAAAGGGAAAACGTACATTCGTCATTTTTACGCTGATGACAAAAGGGATATAGACTCGTAGCGGTGCGGAAATGCAGATATAATACAAACGCCTGTTTCGGAAGGCATACATATCGTCCGTGGCTGAGAACTTGAAAATCCAAAAAACGGAATTGAACAGATATGACCAGCAACACACTATTGAGATGCATCAAAAATGTGACAACCTAAAAAAAAAAAAAAAAAAAAGTGTACGAAAAGAACTCGCAGGATATCGTGTCCAAAGACGTGCGGAATTAAAGTGAGAAATAACGGAAATCATCGTGAATCCAAAGCGGCCTGTCCCTCGTGCCCGTCGCCTTTTATAACACATCCCAAATGTCCCCTGATCCAGTATCAAACACGGAGAGAAACCGGTTCATTTCCTGACGCACGAAAATAAAAAACAATATACACAACTAAATTCCACGCTTTTGCCATTTATGCAAGTCATGAACCATTGTAAAAAGTAAAATCGCCCCGTGGCCATGTCTTGTGTATCATGCAAATCCCTCATTACATGCCGCCCTCTAGATGATGGTGAGCCTCGGGCTGAACCATGGATTCTGTGACAAGACTGATGCGACTGGGTGCGCCAAGGGAGGCGCCGCCCGCTTCACTAGACGGAGTGAGGTGCCGTCTGTTTCTGTCATCGCGAACAATGAGAACTTGTGCGGGACAGACGACAACCTTGTCATCGCCGACGCCCTTGTCATCGCCCCTCTTGACGACCAGGGGAAAGAGCACGATTCGAACGACGGCCTTCTGAGCCTCGAGCTCCTCGTTCGTCACGCTGACATGGCCGCTTCGCTCATTCATCATGGCGGCATCGAATGTTACTTTCGCCGCCAATTCGCCTTCTGCGTCATATTCGGGCTGCAGAGGCGGGAGCATCATGTACTCGGCGCGTTGCGTGCGCATCTCAATGGACAAATCCACTGCCTCGCGCACGACTCTGCGCAGCTGTGATTGAATTTGGCTCTCCAAATCCGATGGCGGGGGCAAGATCTTGCACAACGTCTGGAAGATGGCCTGGACGACAGCTTCGGCGTCCAGATCGCGCTGATCCCTGAAGCTGGCTCTCTTGGAAAGCAGAGTCAACGTCACGGCTCGCCACTGGCGGACAGCTTGGGCAGGGCCAACATCCGTCAGCAACTTCTCCAGCGACTTGAGCTTCTGACGCTGCTCTCGGTCCATGCCGAACAGGTATCTGGTGAAGACGAATTCCCAAATCATGGACATCGTCATGGACATGAAAATGTCCCGACGCTTGACACGGTCCCTCAGATACGTGTCGACGTTGGATCCATCCAGAACGGAGTTGTCTAGACGGTCAATCGTCTTCTCGTCATTGATCTCACTACTGAGGCGACACGCACGCATGTCGGAGAATTTGGAGAAGCGCAACACCCACTGCTGCACATGCGAGCAGAGCTGTTGACAACGGTGGTCAAAGTAGTCCTCGTCTTTGAGGCTGAGGAAGTCGGAGTCACCAGCCTTGGAATCAAGGATTTTGCGCTGCATCTGGCGGATTTGCTCCTTGGCCTCCTCGAGCTGTGCGCGCAGATCCGCAATCTCGGCGTCCTTGTCTTGCAGAGATTGCGTAAAGGTAGTGTGAGCGCCGCGGGCCTCGTCCAGCTCGCGGGTCAGGTCGGCGTGGCGGCCGCTGTCTTTGCTGGCCAGCTCTGCATTGGCGCTGGCCAGGCCCTCGTTGACCTCTGTCAGGCGAGTGACCTCGTTTTGCAGAAACTGCAGCGATTGTCTGAGAGATTCAATTTCGGCATCGCGATCGGACAGGACACTTGCCGCCTTCTGGCTGACGCTTTGCTCGGCATGCAAGCGTGCCTCGGCCAGCAGACGATTCTCGGCGATGAGCTGCTCGACTTTGGATTCGAGCTCGAGGACTTGCATGCTCTGGCGACGGCGCATGCTGTGAGGGCGGGTGGGCGAGCGCGGAGAGCCAATGCGGCCCTCGCCGTAGCCATCGTAGATGTCGGCCATGTCTTTGTCGTCGCCCTTGGCGCGGACACGACTCTCGTTGGCGACGGGCTGCGTCGGCTGCGTCGGCTGCGTTGGCGTCGGCGTCGAGATGGAGCTGCTGCTGCTGCGTTGTTGACGAAGAGCTCGCAGGTCGCCGCTCATGCGCTTGTCGATGCGCCGAAGTGGGGGGGTTGGGGTGGACCGGTGCATGTGGATGCCTTGCACGCCAGTGATGCCTGGGCTCTCAGGCCGCAACTTGAGCGGCTCTGGCGTGCGCTGGCGGCTGAGGCTGCCGAGGCTGCTGTTGGACACGGACCGGGCGGACAGTCCTGATGCCACTCCGGCCGCCGTTCCTGACAACTCGGGTGCCGCTGCTGCCCGTTGCTCGTGTCCGTAGTCGAAGGGGCTGTCGCTCACGCTGCGGCGTCCAGCTGTCTCTGCAGCATCTCGACTCTTCGCCCCATTGTCTGCTGCTTTGCTCGCAAGTCCCGCAGCCGCTGCAGCGCCTCCCAGTGATGATGCCACTTCCCCGTAGCCCTTTGGCCGGGTTTTGGCCTTCTTTTCTGGTTCCGGTGTGACGACTGCGGCTACTGGTTCCCGCAAAACAGGAGTTGCGAATGGAGACCGCCGTGGTCCCTTCTCCGTCGTCACATCCGGTGTTTGCATCCTGCCTTCTCCATAGTCATCCGTATGGACGCCGCTATCTCTTTGCTGCCCATCTTCAAGTGTGAGGCCGCGACGCGCTTGCGGGTGTGGGCTTGGCGGTTCTGGCGCAAAGCCACTATCTCGGTTCATGCTAGGTGCAGGCCAGTTGCATTGCGCTGCAACTGCTTCGGCTTCGGGAACTTCTTGAACAGCAGGTAGGCTTATTGCCGGTGATCGCCTAAAGTCTGAATCAGAGCTCTTGTTTCGCAAAATTGGCTCTGCATCTTGCCTCTCCTTGAGCAATCCTCCCACGGGCTCTCCCATTCCAATCGATCGACGTAGAAGACCTGCCGGCTCTTGAGCTATCGTAGCCGTGGACTCTCCACGACCCAAGACGGGGCTTTCTGCAAGTTCATCCTCGAGGGGCACCCCTTGTTTTGCTGTCTCTTTCCATCCCCCGTCAGACTCTGTAAGACTTCCACTCGCGGGAGTGGGCGGAGCATCCTTGGCCTCCCGAAAATCTGTT
Organism: Epichloe festucae Fl1; assembly: GCA_003814445.1. NCBI lineage: Eukaryota > Fungi > Ascomycota > Sordariomycetes > Hypocreales > Clavicipitaceae > Epichloe > Epichloe festucae. The sequence goes on along the minus strand of CP031387.1, from coordinate 1,668,875 downwards.
GCTTCCGGGTTCACATCATGCTTGTATTCTCGTTTCTCCTCTTCCTTTTCTCCCCCTTTCTCTGCCTCACCTGATCCTCCCCGTAAACCTTCATCAAGATCCGCATCTTCCCCTTCATCTAACCCCTTCTTATCTGCTCCCTCCCAAAGGGCGGGATCGTCAAAGAGATCAGCCTCTTGCGGCTGCCTCTTGTCTATGATTTTCTTTTGCTTCCCCTTCCCCTTCTTCTTCTTACCGCCACCAAACTTCTCCGCTAAAAGGGCGACGCCTCCAGAAATAGCACCGGCTGCGGCTGCTGAGTTAGAAGCCGTCAGTGTACTCTTGTTCTTGTCCATGTTTGCTTCACTTGGGGCTTCAATGGCGTTCGTCTCAGTAACAGGCTCTGCCTGAGCTTCAGTTGCCTTCTTGGCTTTTGGTAAAGAAAAGTCATCACCTCGCTCGTCATTGGCAGCTTCTTCAAGTCGAGTGTTAGGAAGATGTGGCTCTGGCTCATTGTGCGCGGCCGACTCTTCACGCGGCGAGTCTAGGACAAGGACCTGGCTTGACTTTCGTTTCTTCTCCGTCTTGAGCTTCTTGCTTGCCGGGTTAGCACAAGTATCGTCCGGTTTCGCTTCAGTCTCCTGTTCTTTGACCGGTGATGTATCCGCTTCTGTTGTAGCAGAGTCCATGTCCATGGCGGAAATGTCTCCATCCTTACTCGGCTCAACTTCTGTCGTCGATGCCGGAATTGCTGGATCATCAAAAGCCGAAAGTGGCAAAGCTTGGGACTTCCCCTTGTCTTTCCTCTTCTTGACCGGAAGCGCCCACTGGTCATCTTCATTGATTGGTTCTGTAGATGTCACTGCCTCCACGGGGGAAGTTAGAGCTGCTTTGGCCGTTTCTTGGGCTTCCCCTAGCTCGGTAGTTGTCGATGGCGGCACTTCGTGAGCTATCTTGGTCTGCGATTCAAGTCGGGTCGTTGGCGTCATTGCAACGCTGCCAGCCTTGTTCTTCTTTCCCCTTTTGCCCTTCGTCTTGACGGAGAGGCCCCCTTCTTCATCATCGTTCTTGACTTCGACAATTGGAGAAGATTCTGCCATTTCTTCTTGTTCCTGGGCTTCTGTGGGCCGGGCAGGATCGTCAATTGGCTCTGGAGGACTCGATGCGATATCCGTATTCTCGAGCGTGTTTAGATTCCCGAATGACTTGGGCTCGTGGTCCCCGGGGATGGTAGTTCCGTCAACTGGAGTCATGACCCCGCTACCTTTTTTACTTTTCTTGCCCTTTTTGCCCTTCTTCTTGGAGGGGAGAGCCCATTCATCGTCAACATTGGCGAGGGTTAAATTTTCAGCCTCCTTTGGCATCGGCTCGGCCGCTGTTGACTCGGAAGATATTCCAACGGTCTCGGGGGATGCATCCTGCGTCTGTGATAAAGCCACGGAAGCATCCTCTTCAGGGGCAACAGACTTTTCGGTGGATGCAGAGGCTGACTCATTGACAGAATCGTTTGCTTCCTGTATCAACGTGGCTTCTGTTTCCGATGCAGGAAGGATTGATTCCGTCGAGGTCATTACTCCAGGACTCGACTTGCTTTCTTTGTCCTTTTTAATTTTCCTTTCCGTAGGCAAAGCTCGGTCATCTTCGACTTCGGTCGGCTCTACCACATTTGCATCAGTAGACGTAGGTGCAGCTTCCGCTGACTCAGTGAGCTCGGACACGGGCTCTTGAGTCAAATTAGGCAATGCTTCTGGTTCGGCGGCAGGTGAGTGTTCAGCAGGTGTAGTCCAAACACTGCTTGGCTTGGCTTTCTTTTCCCTTTTCCCTTTTGTCTTGACAGGCATGGCCCACTCATCATCGACGTCGACTGCTTTGGAGGTATCAGCCTCCACGGGCGGAAAGTCCGTCTCCGTTTGTGCGACACTTGTTTCCAAGGCCTTCTCTGTCTCCTGCGTGGGCTCAAGTGTCGAGGCTTCATTTGCAAGAGTTTGTTCTGCCGGCGTAGTCATTTCATTACTTTGCTTGTCCCTCTTCCCTTCTTTACCCTTCTTCTTCGTGGGTAAAGCCAATGCGTCGTCTGCCTCAACTCGTGGTGGAACCTCAGCAGGCGTTGTAATCACAGCATCCAAAGGCATGCATTCGGCTCCAGATTCAATTGTTCGAGTGGCTTCTGCGATGGTCTCTTGTGTGGCTTCAGTCGTCTGAGCGGTTTCTGCGGGCATCTCTCGTGCCGCTTCAACTGGCAAGGGTTCGACAGAAGTTGCTGATTCTGGTGCTAGGGTTTCGTCGACAAACGACTCTATAGACTTACTCTTCTTCCCCCTTTCAGACTCCCTTGAAACTGTGATACTAGGATCTCCGTCTCGCTGTAGATCCTTTGTCGTCATAGAGTCTGGTTCCGCGGGGGCTACAGGGTCTACATCTCCCATTTCGTCGGCCCAAGAGCTGCTGACTGTAGCCTCGGCAGGTTCATCCGCACCCTCAGATCGATGCTTCTCCTCATTAGAGGGGGCAATGGGGTCCATCACAGATACAGTGGTTGCAGTGGTTGCCAGAGCTGTAGCGGCCAAGGCGGATTTGGCAGCCTTTTTCTTGTCCTTCTTGGCTTTCTTGGTGGGCAGCCACTCCTCAGGCTCAGCGGATGTGTCGTCCGAGACTATTGGCTTCTCGCCGGACTCGACTGCAAGGGCAGCAGGGACATGCTCTTCTGCGATTACTTCCTTGGGTTCTTCCGTTTGTTCTTCCGTCACACTAGGCTGTTGCTTCTTTTTCTTCTTGTCCTTGGACAATGTCCTCTTTGGAGCGCCCTCCCATGCGCCATCCGCTAGATCATTTTGGGGCTGCTGAGTAGCAGGCTGCTCACCAGCTATGGTCTTTGGTTCAAGCGAGGAGGTGGTGGTCGCTGCCGGTGCGTCTTGAATCTCGAGGTTTTGCGTCCGGAGCGACTTCTGGGCTTCTGGAAGATCTGCGCTGGCACCAGTAGACACTCCTGATTCTTTGTCATCTGCATTGGTTTCTTCATCGAAAACCGCTATTGCTGCTGGAGCTATCGATGGAATTGAGTTGTTGGCTTGGACATTCTGATCCTCTGGGGGCTGCTCGGGCGTTGTAGGAACGGGCTCCTCCTGGGACAAGGAGTCAACTTGGCTCTTGCGGTTCTTCTTGCCCTTCTTGTCTTTTTTGCCGGTAGCTGGGGCTGACGGTACATCATCTGCTAGCTGATCCCTCGCCACTGGCACGTCAGCGTCGCCGCTTGGCTGGACAGATGAGTCTTGAACGATTTTGAAGTCTTCTATGGCGGACGGCGTAGAACTCTCTGCAAGGTCAGGCTGGTCCGTGGGTGCTTGCTTTTCTTCCACGGTGGCCTTGTCGGACACCACGTCTGGAGTAATTGTTTCTGGGAGTTTGGAAGTAACATCACGTTGTACCGCATCACTCACTTCAGTGTGCCCAATATTCTGCGCTGTTGTTGCAAGGTCCAGGGGGTCGGCTTTTTCGTCCTCTGGTCGAGCATCAGCGTGGTGGGGATCATTGGCGTCCTGAAAGAGTATGGGTTGCTCTGGGAAGTCATCGTACTGGGAGCCCTGCTTGGCCTTCTTGTTCTTCTTCTTCTTGTCCTTCTTTGACACTGTTTCGGACCATGAACCCCCAGTAAAATCCTCCACATTCGTAGTCTCAGGCTGCTGAGGCTCTGGCATCCCTTCAGCAGGCTTCGAGCTCACATCAGCCTCCGTTTCCAAAGCCTTTGCCTTTGTTTTCTTCTTCTTGTTCTTCTTGGAAAGCCTAGTCTCCCGTTCGTCGTCATCAGCTACAATCCTACCAGAATCCGACTCTTTCTCCTGGGCCAGTGTCTCTTCCTTGACAGCTTTCGGATCGCGGGCTTCGTGCGCTTTGGAAATCGCATCGCCAGTTGCAGCGCCATGCTTCGGCACGATCTCGTGGGACAAATCGACAGCGGTTCGATCAGCGGGGGTGGGTCCGGAGGTGTCTAAATTCTCATCTTTAGCATTATTCTTATTCTTGCCCTTCTTAGACTTCTTCAGGCTGAGCTCACCGCGCCCATCTTCTGTACTCCCTTCCGGAATCTCGGACTGCCCGGTTGTAGTTTCAATTGTGGTCGAGAGCTCATTTGAATCTCCCAGAGGAGGTGCGGCCTCGCCAGAAGAATCAAAGTCCTTTGTTTGTACCTCTGAAGTAGTAGGCTCTGGAATCGTGTCTGGCCGGGACTCATCTGGGGCTGCTTGTGTCTTCTTCTTTTTCTTGTCCCTTTTTGAGAGTTTCACAGGTGGGAAGGGGTCTGCGTCATCCGCAGGGGCCATCGCTTCTTTGACGGCCGAGTTTTGAGGAGCGTCAGATGAAATCTCGGTTTTTGACGGTCGAATGTCTGTGACCTTTGATGGGGCTGAATCATTTTCTTCCAACTTGTCCTGGTCATCGGGGTCGGCAGACACAGTGGGATCATTGACTGCAACAGATGAGTCATTGTGATCTCTTTGATTATGCTTATTCTCGATCGTGCCGTCTGCCAGCTTTGACTGCTCCGTATCCTGAGTCTCCAGATCCATCTCAATAGGTGCATCTGCAGCATCGGCCTCGCGGGCAATAGACTTCTTCTTCTTCTTGCCCTTTTTGCCCTTCTTGGGAACCTCGAATTCTGCTCCGGGATCGACTGTGAGGGGATTGGCATCTGCAGCAGGCTCAGCTGGGGTAGAAGTTTCAGTAGGGGGTTCTGTAGTCGTCTGCCCCTCCTCCATCGGCTTAGTTGTCAGACTCTGACGCTTCTTTGCCTCGTTCTTTTGCCCAGAACCCTGTGGCAACTCTTCTTCGACAGGTATTTCAATCGCGACAGAAGCGTCTGCTTCCATAGAACTTTGGGGATCTTCGGACATAGTAGGCTCTTCAGTTAATAAAACTGGTTCAGTTGTCTCTTTTTCAGTAAACTCAGTTGGCTCCAGCTCCGGAATTGAGGTTGACTGGCTACCCTTCTTCTTTTTCTTCGATTTCTTGTTTGTCGGAGGGATGCTCCATTCGTCCTCGGCTGGAGCCTCCAGAGACTTTTCGGTAGAGGCCATCGCCGGAGTTTGAAGGGAATCATTCAGGTTGACATCAGGAACAGCCTCGGGGGCTGGGTCTCCCTGTATTTCTGCGGTGGTGGCCTCTTTTGATAGCTGAGCATCTGCAGGTTTGGCTGCCAGATCGTCAACTGGCTTTTCTTCCAAAAGATCCCGCACATTGGCCTGGCTACTCTTCTTTTTGTTCCTCTTGCCCTTATTGTCAGACAAGGCAGGCTCGGTCCAAGAATCGGCTGCAGGTGCTTCATCGATGGTCTTGACCTCAATCTGCGTTGGCTCCACGCTTGTTGTCTCGTCTTCTGTTGGTTCAAGTGGAGCTTCGCCTTGAGAAAAGAGAGGCCCAGAGACCTCGGGCTCGAGCGATCGAGGTTTATTTTCGGGCTGTTCTTCATCGGGTTGATCACTTGTCGCTGGCTCTGTAGGCTTCACTTCATCTGACGCGTCGACGACCGGAGCAGGAGCACCAGTTGTCTCAGAATTAGGATCTGGCACCGAGTCTTCCCACTGCACAGACTTTCTCTTGTCCTTCTTCTTTTTCTTGCTCTTGGTAACAGGGGCAAAATCAGCCTCGGTAGGTTCAGTGGATTGGTCGAGGGCAGGAGTTTCTTCAGCGATCACGACTGGCGCTGCATCGGGTAGCAGATCAGTCTCGTTGTTTCGAGTCTCGGACTGGTTCTCTGACTTAGCAGCGGCCTGTGTCGCATCGATCGGGATATCCTCGTTGAGTTCAAGGCTCTTCTTCTTTTTCTTCTTGCCCTTTGAGGTCACTGGTGCAATGCCAGACTCTGTGGCTTCCAAGGGCTTTTGGATGATAGGGCTCGGCTCTTCGGCGAAAGGAAGCTCACTCTCAACAGCTTGATCTGATGAAGGGATCGCGACAGGCTGATCATCTGCAGCTACAGAAGTGTCGGTCTCCTTCTCGGAGTTCTGCTGTAAAGGGTCCTCTAATTGAGCGTCCTGCCTCTTCTTCTTTTTCTCGCCCCTCGAGACTGGGGCAATATCTTCCTCGGCAGCTTCCTGTGAGGCAGCAGATGGTTCATCGACAACAGTTGTTTCTGCGACAGGTTGCTCATCATCAACTTCAATGACGGCAGGCGCATCCAATTCTTTCTCTCCTGGAAAGGCATCGTCAAGCCGAGTACTATTTTGCTTTTGCTTCTTATTCTTACCCTTAGGCACTGCTGCGAAATCGGCGTCGCCAGCTTCAATGGTTTCTTGAGCTTCTTGAGAGCGTGGAGTAGATGACTCAGGCACAAGAGGTGGAGGTTCGGCCAATACAGAGATCTCAGGCGCTTGCCCAGTCATTTCTGGTTCCTCAAGCTGCTTGCCCTTTTTCTTTTTCTTCTTTTTCTTGGACGCGCCTGAAAACTCCGTTCCGGCTGCTTCTGCGGGCTCAGCGGTGGGCAAAACGGTATCTGCGCTGGCTGCGGGCTCCTCAGAACTGGATGGAACGTCTGTGATTGCGAGTCCCCCAGTAGCTGGCTTGCTGGTCTCAATCGCTGATTCTGGCTGATGCTCTTGTGTGATTGACCTTGACTCCTCTGTGGGAAAAGGTTCTTCGACCTGCGAATTCTTCTTCTTTTTTTTCTTGCCCTTCGAAGTGGTTGGGGCGCAGTCAGCTTTGACAGACTCAGCAACCTGCACCGGCTCGGGAATTCCCCTTGCTGTAGCCATGTCCACATCAGTTACTGCAACAAGATCGGTTGTTGTTTCTTTGGCTTCGCCTTTCTCGGGAAATGCCGCAGTCTCTGGCTCCTTGCCTATGGGTAAAAGCTCATCCGCTTGAAGACTCTTCTTCTTCTTCTTCTTCTCCTTCTTTGATAGAGGTGCAGACCACGTCTCCTCAGGATCGGCAGAAGCGGTCGGGTCAGCGGGAGGCATCACAGTGTCATGTGTTTCTTGGGTAGCATCCAAGTCAGCCGTTGCTGGTCCTCCAACTGAAGCATCTGGAGCAATCTTTTCGACTAAATTTTGCAGTTGCTCGACTGCGTCAATCGTGGGGTCCATGCCAACTCCAGCTTTAGGGGGTTCTTGGGCGATCAAGTAGGAGGTATCCTTGGATGTCTTTTTATTTTTCTTGCTCTTCTTGTCCGTTGTCTCCCATACGTCTGTGTTCAGCTCGGTTGAGACATTTTTCACAACGTTGCTTTGGGCAATTGCCACAGGCTCTGGTGGGGGCTCTTTGGCTGCTTTCTCGGTGGCCTGGTCTGCGAGGTCTTGTTGTAAATCCTTGTCATTTGTCTCCCCTTCCTCATCATCGGCGATCGGGGTCGTAGGAGCATCGACTTCTGGCGTCGACTTGCCAGCCTCGGCTTCGGCATTCGCAAGATCCTTGACTGACTTCGGAGTTTCGGCTGCATCATCAGCAGTGGATGGAAGATTTTGATCAGCGTTTGGCTCGGCTCTGGACGTATCCGCAACATCGTCTTCACGTAATAGAGACTTCTTCTTCCCCCCTTTTCCCTTCTTTTCTTTCTTTGGAAGCTCGAATTCGTCTGGAGCTTGTACAGATACAGCAGACTCTTCAGGCTGAGCTGCCGGCTCTTCTGTCATCATAGGAGTGATTACTGCAGTAGCAGCAGCAGCAGCGCCCGCAATCGACAAGTCTCTTACTTTACCTGCCTTCTTCGCCTTCTTCTTTTCCTTGGTAGACATACTCTTCCATTCCTCGGGCTCGAATGCTTCTGTATGGATGGGCACGGTAGGCTCTGGTGCTGGCGGTCCAGTAGCCTCAACATTCTGGACAGGCTCGACAGTTTGTTCGGGGGACCTGGGATTGTCGAACCAGTCATGAGCCTCCTCGAATGTGTCAGATTGTGTTCCTTCCAGTGCGTCGGAGAAGTGCTCATCCGCAGAGGTCAAGTCTTCCGTGATATCTGGAGCCGAGCTCTCCACGGCGAGATTCTTGGTTGCAGTAGAGCTGGGGGGGCTTTCCCAGGTGTCCACGCCGACCACACTTTTGACTGATTTTGTCGACGAAGGGGCAGAGCTCAGCAAGTATGAGCTTCTGTCTTTGGACATGGCGTCAACTGGTACGGGATCTCCCTCGGCGCTTGTCCAAACCTCGGAAGTTTCCTGAGCTGCTGGCAATGAGGGCAATGAGGGCTTGACGGTGGCCTTGGGCGTAGTCTCTTGTGATCCAGTAATGTCTTGGGATGACACGGCAGCAGCTAATTCTGTGTTGATGCGGAGACCAACATCAGCAAGATCGTCGAGATTGAGCCCTTTATTGACCACGTCACCAGATGAGTCCAATTCTGCGAAACCATGCCCGGGCGACGATTTGGACGGGGGCTCGCTGGGCTCGCTAGGGGTAAGGGCTGGCAGATCCACTTGAGGAATCGTCTCAGCAGAGCCCTGTCGGGAGTGTTCGAGAAGATAGAGAGGTTTGATTTCTCTACTGCTGTCCCAAGAGATGCGAGCTGCCCGACGAGTGGCTTCGGGTGTCACAACTGGCGATCCGCTGGGGGGTGATCGATAGTTGCCGGGCGAGCTGGGAGCAGCGCTGTGTCTTTGTCCAAGGCGCAGAGAGATCGGGATGGCGGTGCTGCTGGGAGATTTGGTTGGCGTTTCTTGTGCGCTCTTCCTTCGTCGATGGGAGAAGACGTCACGCTTGAGGCTTCGCTCCTCGGGAGGTGTATCCGGTCGGCTGTCCGGCAAGGCTGGCATGTCTGGCGTGTCTTCAGCTGCTGTCACTGGGCTGCCGGGTTCGCTTGGAGGCAGTGGTAGCAAATCGCCATACTGGGGATCGATGGCGGGTTTGATTGCGCGAGGAGCAATCTCTGGGTCAAAATCATCAAAGTTTCGCGATGGAACGGAGTCGGCTGTATCGCGAGCTTCGGACTCCTCCTTTTCGGAGGCATGGCCGGCATTGAGGCGAGAGTTGCTAGCAACGATAGCAGCTGTCGCCAAGCCGACACCCGCGCCAAGGGTGCCGGCATTATCTAAAAAAGACTCCTTATCCAATTTCCTGGCATCTTCTTTGCTGCTGCCTTTGAACAGTGTTGCAAACAGACCGCTAGATCTTTTCTCGCTCTTGTCGACCTCTTTGTCCTTGCCACGCCGAGGTGACCCCGCAACAGACGCAGAAGATTTGGCAAGTTCTTCGTTCCCGTATAGAGAGGATCGCTTGATCTTACGAGACGAGCCGGGCGCAGAAGCAACTGACTTGGCGTCGTCATCGTCGTATAACGATGATCGTTTGCTTCGTCTCTCCCGATGGCGCTCGTCGCTCCGGGGCTCGGAAACCACTGAGCTTACCTCTCGATCTTCCCAGGGGTCCCTTTTCCGATCGGGTGGGCCATCCCCATAATCGTCAAAGTCAGTACCGCTTCGACGCTTCGACTTGCTGCTGCGTTTGCTGGAGCTGTCCCTTTCGCCAACCTCAGACCCCGGCGCCGACTGGGACATGATCTCAGAACCAACAGAGTCTCTCTTGGACTTGGACTTGGATTTCCTGAGAGTGTCCCACTCCTCCTCCGGCTCCACCGTACGGATCGTCGACTTATCGTCGGCATAATCCGTACGAGCGGGCACACGCGAAGATGTGTCGTCGTCGAAGTCCCGGCTCTTTCGGTTCTTCTTGGACTTCTTCTTGCCAACATCTGCCAGGCCGGCATCGTCAGCCTCGCGCGGCTTTGAATCATCATCACGAGGCGGGTCCTCGTAAACTGTGACATTGCCCAGAGCCCTCTCTTCAGCTCTCCCTTCCTTGTCACGCTTGTAATGCTCCTTTTTACTTAGCTGGCTCTCGGGAGCATCTTCAAACTCGGGAGTCCGACATGATTCAACAGGCAAAGGGTCGGTAAGCTCGATTGACTGACGCTTGGCTTTCTCAAGCTTCTTTTTTTCCTTCTTGCTCAGTTGGCTCTCTCCAAAATCACCAAAGGTTGGTACAACGGATGATGGCTGTGAAACGAGAGGCTCATTGGCGTCCATAGACCGGCGTTTCCCTTCCTTTTCAATTTTCTTCTTCTCCTTTTTGCTCAACTTTTTGGACGCATCTTCCAAATCGTGTGTGGCAGCTGTCGACTCTTCCCTTGTCATATCGATAGGTTCGGAAAAGAAGCCAGGCTCGGAAATAGCCTTCTGCTTAGACGTAAGATCTGCCACTACATCGGAAAAGGACGAATGATTCCATCCATCCCCGTTAGGTTCACTAGAGTGGGGAGGAGAATCTCGACGACGGTAGGCAGGATCATCGATTACGATATTGGGGTCAAAACCGGTGTCTTTGAGGCCAGCGGCAAGGGTAGCCGCAAACTCAATGTCATCAGCGAAGCCACCGGGCATCTTCTCGGAAGTCGGGCTAACAGGCTTTGGGCCAGGTATAGGTGGCTCGGATTTGGCGTCATCGTTGAAATCGTCTCTATCCCTTCCGGGTCTATCGCGAAAGCCGATGCCGACATCAGAACTGGCTTCTTTCTTCTTCGATCGTGATCCCTTGACCTCGGGTTCGTTTGCGGGCTCAGATCTACTATCCGCGATGGCGGCTGCAATCATTCCCCACTGGCTGGCTTGGTCGAGGTGAGGCCGGCGGGGCTTATCGGCAGAATCAGCTTTGCTGCTTGCAGGTTCTGAGTCGCCTCCAGATTCGGGCCTCTCGACTTCGAATCTCTTTGTCGAATTCTCGCCCCATGTGACGGACTTTGCAGTGGAAGACACTGTGGAAGTAGCGGCGGATTTCATGAGATCACTTTTTGACCCAATGGCGTGGTCGTCGATCGAGTCGTCTTTAGAGATGGACTTCTTCTTTTTCTTCTTTTTCTTATCCTTGTCTTTACCTTTGTCGTTGCCATCGTCTCGATCCCTATCTCGGTCTCGGTCTCGGTCTCGATCCCGATTTCTGGCCCCTACCTCTGATTTATTGCCGACTTCATTTGCCACTCGCGATAAACTCGGTGTTGGCTGACGACTGGGTACGGGAGTAGGATAAACGAGGTTCAAAACTGGACGTTCACGCTCACAGGATGGATCGCGCGAGGTGAACAAGTTCGGCGACCGGCCTGTTGTCTGGAATTTGTGAAGCTCCTGAGGGTAAATCTTGTTGTCGATCTTGACGTCTGCGTCAGGGACAGCGAACAAAGTCTCCTTCGACTTGGCTTCTTCCATCTCCGGGGGTGTGACGATGGTGAAGGACGTTGGTGGAGAGGCACTGTCGTATTTGTTGATGATTGACTTGTCAGCTGCTGCACTGCGAGATCGTTGTTCGTCGGCTGCTATCTTATGGGCCGTTGTAAGCTCGCGGTAGTATCGGTCTGCCTCCTCCTGAATTGGGTCTCTAGCTGGCTTGGAGTAGTCCTCGTGTCGACGACGCTCTCGTGATCTGCCCATCTCAAGGACCACTGCGGACGCCACCGTCGCCGCGGCAATAGGGGCTGTCGAATGTTCTGCTTTCTCGAAAATGTTTCTTGTGTCATGACCCGGTTCTTCGTAGTAATCATGCCGTCGTGTATCAGAGTCCTGCGGTGCGTCACGAGTAGTTTTATTGTAGTCCTCCGCCATGCGCTCGATTTCAAACGAGTCCCTGCGGCTTAATCTGGTTTCAGAGTGTTCTAAGCGTGGTGGCTCATCATCGAAATCTGGCTCCCGATCAACCGTGACGACGGCCGGAGTCAGGGGACGTGCCGGAGCCGTTGCAGCCGAGACCAGCGAAGAGCCCAAGGCACTTTGAGCAACTTGGAATTGGAAAGGGTCAATTCCATGTTCTTTGGTACTAGGTCGGTATTTTTCAAGAGACTTGTCAGCCATCTGCTCGTCTTTGCGTCTTTCATCGCGATCCCCATACTTTCGACTCTCCCGTCTAGAGGATTTTGAAACCTCGCTCTTCGAGTCGCGATCACGATCTCGGTCTCGGTCTCGGTCTCGGTCGCCATCGCTGCGCTTGGACTTGCGAGAGGACTCCCCTTCAGTATAATGGTCTGCTTTTTTCTCACGGCGCTTTCGCGGGGTCTCATCTTCTTCGTGACGAGAGTGACGTTTATGGTCTCGTTCATCTGGGTGTTTAGAGGAATACGAGTCTCTCTTGGACTTGCGACTCAGTTCTGAATCGGCCTCTTTGTCGTGACGCCTCGAGTCTCGCTCGCGGTCTCGAGTCTCGTAGTATTCAATTCCGCTGCGTTTGCTTTCCTTTTCTCTACGCTCAACATCCCGCGAGTGAAGATCCTTAGTCTCGGGGAGGCCATCCTTGCGCTCCGCTCTGCGCTCTTCGCGGCGTGACTCCCTCTTTGATTTGCGGTCTGAAGCAAGAGCTACGGCAGCTGCAGCGGCCGCTGCAAGCCCCGTCAGCTTGGTTCCGGTGCCTAGGCCGGTCTCGTCGGAGCGTGTGTGTGTCTGTCTGGCTGCTTCAAGCTTGCTCTCCTCCTCCAACTTCTCTGTTTGATACACCTTTGAGGAGACCGGTGCCTTCGGGCTTGGCTGCTGGAGGGGAATAGGAGCCGGCCGGGATCGATAGGGAAGATCCCGTTGAGCAGCAGTCATGGCAGACACTACATCCACATCGAATGGGTTCGGTTCGGAGGTCGAAAAAGGGTGCACGTTTCGTGCAGGGCCTTTGTACATGGGTTCGGTCTCGGCGCGGCGCAGCTTCTTGAATTGTTGGTGATCAGCCACGGGTTGGCCCTCGCCGAAACCGCAGGGCGTATTGATCATTCCTCGAAGAGAGTTCTGGGGGCCAAAGAGCCGGGGGTCTACGACAGAACTCTTTCGGCTACTTCTAGCAGGGAGACTCTCTGCTGGTCGGGAGGACATGCCAGATCGGCCAGCCATTGATGACACACCCGCTCCCGCAGCGGCACCTGCGGCACCTGCGGCTGCAGACATGGCAGGGTCGACTGAAGGTCGAGTAGGTTTGATGGCGTATGAGATTACTGAGCCATAGGCCAGAGCCGATTCGGCGTCGCTGAAGCCGCCCTCTTCGTCAGAGGCATCTTCCCAGTCTGAATCATCACTGGAGTCCGAAGAGGCGCCGTGATAGGGCCTAGAGCTGTCATTGCCGCGCGTCCCTGTGTCTCGTCTTTTTTTTCGAACTTCACTCACGGCCGCGGCAGCCACTGCCAAGCCGGATGCTTTGATTCTGCCTGAAGTTCGCACATGGTGATCGTTCTGCTTCCTTGCAATCCCAGAGAGTTGACGACCAATGGCAAGAATCTCTTCATCGGTCTTGTCCCGTTTGGTGGAACCACTGGGTCGACTAGAGCCAGCTCCATTGCCCTTCTCATCATAGTCCTTTGTGTTTCTCCGGTCTTTGACTCCGGTCTCTTGCACTGGGTAGCTTCCAGAAGTGGCGCGATCCTTGTTGTTAAACTCTCGGCTTTTCTTGCGAGGAATATAGCCATTTCCATAGGCCAGGTCGGAGTTGACTGACGAGGATGACGAGTTGCCAAAGTATAGCACACGGCGGTTTTTGGCCCTGCCACTTCTTCGGCGACGGACCCGACGCTCTGAAGGTGCTCGCCAAAATGTCCCAAGCAGGCCTCCAAATCGAGTCTTGGCAGGGTAATGCCGGGAAATGTCGAGCAGTGAGGATGCGACCGAGCTCGAGGAGAATGAGCCTGAGCTATCCGATGCAGCTCTTTGTCTCACGGAGCGATCGCGTTCCTGATATCGCCGCCATTCTTGACCTCGATCCCGGTCCCGAATGCGATCTTGGTCTCGAGGTGTGCCTTTGTCTCTTTCTCTGTCTCTGTCTGAACCTTCACCACCACGAGTTCTTGTGGCCGCAGTCGCTATGGGTGTCGGTGTCGGATGGGAAGGATAGTATTCCGGGTAGTTTGTAGATGAGTGTATGTTCGGATTCGTCATGGCGTTCATGTTCATGTTCATGTTCATGTTTGAAACGGTGTTGATAGGTTGAGGCGGGATAAAGGAGAGGTCCTCGCGCGAATTTCGCCTCTGATCCCGCTTTCGCCTCCTAGAGCTCCCAGGGCTCCGGCGGCGGGAATCTCGCATCATCATGGCTGCCGCTCAGTCGGCCGGTGAGGGCGGCGATGCATCTGCCTGCTGCCTTGTTTTGATTTGGGTATTAGATTTATAGATGATGGCAGGTGGTTCAAACGACAAGGCAGGTCGAGACAAGATCATGTACGGAGTAGCAGATCACTACGGACGTACGGATTAGAAGAGAAGGGGAAAGGAGAAAAAGGCATGCAACCCTGGTAGCAGCCGTAGCAGCCGTAGCAGCCGTAGCAGCCTTGTTGCAGCCTGGTTGGACGGCAATGTTTTGATTTTGGGCTGAAGCTCAGGCCCCTCTTGGTTGGCCCCGGGCCGTTTCCATGAGTGGCATCGAGTGCAGAATGGCGGTGGCTGGGAGTCTGGGACAACAAGCGTCAACTGACTGGTAATAACTGGTACAGCGATACGTGTATGTACAGTGGGTGTAGAACCTGGACTCGATCAGTGAGTGGCCTGGGACAGCCCGAGCCCGGGCCAGCTGCCAAAGGTGGGGCTCCCAACCCGTTGACTGAACGAACTTGTTTCTTGCCGCGTGAGCCAATTATCACCACTGCATTCACATCACATCACCCGAGCCCATCATCATCGCCACGGAAAGACAACGCAATCATAGTCATCAATTCGTTACCATCCTCCCCCCCTCTCTTCACGAAAAAGAAAAAAAAATAAGAAAGAAAGAGAAGAAGAGGAGGAGGAAAAAAGACTCATTCCCTCAGAAACCGGGAACAGCCCTCGCTCTAACATGCAAACCCCCCTTTGGCCTAGCCGTCACCCCATACCGAACAACCAACTTGTTCCTGTCCATCATGTCCCGATCCCTCAGCTCAAACTCAAACCTGCCCGCCCACGCCGCCAACAGACACGCAAACTCCGACTTGGCGAAGCGCGCGCCAATGCAGCTCCTCGGCCCGTGCAAGAAGGTCAAGAAGGCATAATTGCTGCTCGCGCCACCACCGCCGGCCGCCCTCTTCGCATCCGTCTCCGCATCCACCAACCACCGCTCTGGCTTGAACTCCATGGCGTCGGTGCCCCAGAGGTTCGGGTCGACGTTTGTGCCCCAGGGGGAGAGCATGATGACGGTCCCCTTGGGGATGTGCTGGCCCTGAATGGTGGTATCCTCGATGGCCTCGCGCGAGGTTCGGGGCACGGGGGAGAAGACGCGGAGCACCTCGTTACACACGGCGTTGAGGTATGGTAAGCTGTCGATTTCGGCGCTCGTCATGTCGGCATCGTCGTCTAGGGGCGGGAGGTTGTCGCGGATCTCGTTGCGCAAGCGAGTCTGCACGGCAGGGTGGCACGACAGGAGGTACGTGGCCCACGTCAAGGCCGAGGCGGTGGTTTCGTGACCGGCCGCCAGGAACGTCATGAGCTGGTCGACGAGGTTGTCGTCGCTGAAGCAGCCGCTCTCCAGGGCGACGGAGAGGATGTCCACATCCGTGCGCTTCCTGTCGTCGGCCATCTTGCGCTTCTTGTCGCGTATGAGATGCCGGCATGTGCCCCTGATGACGCGGTTTGCGTTGTCGACCACACGGTTCCTCCTCACGGGCAACATTCCCACCAGCCATGTCGGGAACAGCAGATGCAGGAGGCTCAGGATTCGCGAACCCCCTTGCTCCGCCATGAGGGACTTGTACGTCACGGCCAAGGGGTTGCTCGGATCCTGGATGCTCCCGAAATCGACACCCAGCCCCGCCACGCCGATGATGTCCAGCGTGCATCTGTTGGCCCAATCCAGTGCGTCGAGCTGCGCTACGCCGTCGCTGTCCGCCTTGGACGTCATGGCCTGGACCACCTCCCGCGCCTTGTTCCAGAACACCGGGTACAGGTCCTTGACATGGCGGAACGCGAATGCCGGCATGAGATGCCGTCGCTGGGCCTTGTGGACGTCGCCCTCGGTAAGGAGGATGCCCACGCCCAGCACAGGCGCAAGCAGCTTGCGCACATAATCCGGCCGCTTGAACTGGTAGCTCTTGGTGACGAGGACCTCGGCGAGGCCCTTGTCGGACGACACCAGGACGCGCTCCATGTTGAAGAACCAAAAGTACCGAAGCAGGCCATCATGTGGAATCGTGGTGATCCTATGCGGAGCATTGCAACATGTCTGTATTAGCACCCACCAGTCTGGATATAAACCAAAATAGAACAAGAAAACAAGAAAACAAGAAAACAAGAAAACATGGCGGGACCATGTTCGTACCACTCCCTCGTTGGTTCCCCCTCGGCCCCCTCGGCCATCATCAACCTCTGTCCATGCCCAAACAACCAATGTGCGCCCCCAGCAGTCGGAAGCTTCCTCAGCGGCGACACGCAACGCGGATAGATCAACACAGACCAGATGGCCCATGCAAATGCGGCGACCGCCCACGCGCCGGCGAATGCCTCGGCGAGTACAAGTCGTGATTGCACCCCCGTCGCGAAGATGAGATAGATGCATGCCGTCAGCGAGAGGGCTGTGATTCCAAAGCCGGGGAAGCCCATGACACCTCGGATGTCTGCTCCTCTTTGCCTTGTTCTTCTGCCGCCCTTGCCCTTTTGATGTGGCACACACTGTCCGAGTGGGATAAAAATAAAATACAATCAAGCATAAAATAAAATCAACATCTCCTTGGCAAAGTGACGGGAAATCGGAATCCCGTTCCAAGGGGACGCCTCGTCCTTTTTAAACCTCGATGCAATCATACGGTATACCCTTCTCCCCCCAGCCCAGTCACCCGGTTGTCTCAATCCCATCCAGCCGGGAAATCGTTCGATTGGACAACTACATGTAGTTGCTAGGCAAAGCGGGCCGTCGATAAATCAAACGACCGGGCCCCGGGTCCAAGCCACCCCCGGGCTTGCTACGCGCTAACGCCGTAAACGTAATCGATTCGAACAAGACCGACCCCCCCCCGTGTTTTAAACCGTCATTCTCTGTAACCATTTTACATATGTACGCTTTGTTCGCCATCAAAATACCGACGAGGTGCTTGCCTGCGGATCACAATTTTTTAAGTGACAAATACTTGACAATGTTTTTTTTTTCTGTCAACCACACCATACTAAGGCAGGCCCAAGGGTTCCGCACGGAAAACATTACATTGGTGAAAATCAGCGCGTCGGTGGCGTCATCTTCAACAAGGGTCGTCTCAAAAACATGGGGGTGTCAACAGCTCCACGTCATAAAGCACAATTCCAGGGTTGTCCAACGACGTCCTGGGAGAGGGGAAAAAAAAAAAAAAAGGCGCCCCCAACCCAATAGCAAGCAGTTTCCGACTCACCGGACTTGCACAGCACAGCGCCGCTCGGATGCAAGTTCTGTCAGCGCGGAACTTTGGACCCATCGCGGTCAGAACCCGTGGCCCCCCCTGATGGACGCGGCGGCGGGGGTTCCGATGATTCCAGTAGACCACGATCGACTTTGCCGTGTTACGGCCCTCGCATCAACGAGCACGTAACGCAGCGTGAGGGCAAGCGCCGCGCGCATATCTAGAGGCGCTGGATCCCTTGGAGAAAAATCCTCAAAATCAATCGACGACGGCTCATCAATGGCGATGAGCAGGTGTTGTATTGTGGCCAGCAACCCGGCCCAAGTGATGGACGACTTGATTCCAGCAGTTGAGCCGCACGTAATGATGGATGACACCAATGCTATTGACTAAATTGAAACAAGTCGATTTCGCTGTGAAATGATGACCATCTCGAAAAGGTCAGGGTCTGCAACCTGTGTCTAATAAAGCTCTACTTCGTCCGCTTCTCCATAAAGAACCGACATGGCCGTCAAGTTGCTCTTCGAGCGCCCGACAAGTAGCAGTAGTAGTAGTAGTGGTAGTAGGAGGCTCCATGGCTAGCGTTCCCAACCCTCCTTTATTTCCTGGGGTCCTGCATCCTTGGTACTTGGTTGGCCCAAAAAACAACACCAGGATCCTAATCGCATCTTTGCCTAATAAGTGCAACTGATCTGTCCGTCCGACGCGTGTCCGGCCGCGATGATTTTGAACCCGAGTGTGTCCCAAGTAGCACCATGGAACTGAATTGTCATTGCTCCCACGGCTTTGAATCCGATGGCATGCGGATCCCAAGGTTTCATAGAGGTCCCGTCATCTTTACTCGAAGAACAAAACTTCCCATCACGTAAATCAAACTCGATGGACCATGTGTCTTTCAGACCCACTCTAGCAAGCATCTTGGCCATTGCAGGTTGATGTCCTCTATAAAGGTAACGAATCGGTTTCGTTTCCGACGTTTGGTTTGCCAAAATTGTTGCCCAATCAATGTAAGTCTTGTGTCTTATTTCCCTTCCCCTGGCTTCGTATCGGAGCACAGGAAGGTATAGATCTTCTGCAGACTGGTTTTCCAACGTGACGCTCAGCGTCTTAAAGTCAAGTTCCGGTGCTATTAGGCCAGAGACCGCTGCAGCAGCGGCCAAAACCGCCATCAGAGAGTAGTGCATGCTCAACAACGCTCACAATAGGTGAGTTGTGGCGCGTTCAACCTGTTGAATCATATCAGAAGGCCGCTTTGCCAGAGATGGTAGAGGACCCAAGGGGGGGGGGGGGGGGACTAACAGGAATCAGGTCGTCACGATGCTGTGTGAACGGATGAAAAAGTTGACATGTCTAACTAGGGGCTGGGTTTTACATAGAATGGCGAACTTTTACTCGAGCGTAGATGGGCACCCCTCTATAAGTAAGTGTTATGATCACGAACCGACCCTTTTTTTTTTTTTTTTTTTTCCGCTATGAGCAATTCCTCTGAGAAGAAGAATATGGAGCTAATAAACACCTTTTCGATACTTCCTGCATATCAGGGTCCAGATGAACCGGAATGGGTCGTCAAGTACATAGGAACAACCCAAGCCAAGAGGAGCTTCGCAGTCTACATACATAAAGCTGAAGCTCTGTGGATCTCTTTTTCGGAACAAGACAAGCGAGCGTTAAAATAACGCCATTAATACAGATGAAATATGTACGGATTACACACCTCCTAGTTCAGGCAGTTATAGGCCAGGATTTGACTGGGTGAGTGTTGGGCCTTCCCTTCCGAAGAGGAAGCTCGCCTACATTTGCCAAAGTCTTCACTCACTGGTCGGTTGATAGCTGGTGAGAGTGCAATCCGCCGCATCTGGTGCCAAGGCGAAATCTTCCCACGATAAGTACATACATGTACGTGATTACGCGATGGTCTTTCTTGCTGCCGGCAAGTGGTGGGAGCGGGCGCTGGGTACCCAGTTTGCCGATTATGAGTAGCCCCAATTTTTCATCTTGACCAAACCCTGAATGACTTTGCACGACTACATTGACTACATACGGATTACAAGCCCCACACCCCACATGATCTGATTACTAACAGCTGTTGTCAGCTTGTCGAGGGTGGGGTCTAGCCACGCAAAGTAATATCGGGAAGGCACATGATTAGCTTGATATTTCCCTGGTCTTGTTGTACATGTACATAAGCAAACGGCCCAGACTGGTCTCGTTCCACCTGGAGGATACATGCAATCAAGAAAAAAACGAACAATAGCAAGCACCAACGTTCTTGGCATAATCCGCCGATTTCAAGTCATACATTAACTTCCGCTGCCGAGTCTGCCAAACTCTGCATCCATCGCTGTGTCGTCTCTCCACTGCCTACGGCACTCGGAGAAATACATTTATACCATCTATGAGAAGGAGTAAAAGGTGGAACAAGATTGAGAAATCAAGTAAAGAACAAAGTTTGCCGACCAATCAAGCCATGCATATGCTATTCCTCCGCAAAACGCCATGCCATGCCATGCCAAACCATCATTTTAGCGTCATCCCATGCCCTTGAGCTCAGAAAAAAGGAAAGATAAGAAAAAAGCGGCCATCGGCACAACGACCTAGGCCGTGCAATGGAAGGGAGGCGGGGGGGGGGGCTGGATGTGGGGAAGCGAAAACCGGGGACTGAAAGTTCGTCACAGTTCGTCAGCTTTATACAGAGAGAGTCCACGGCCGCGGGGTTGGCGACTAAACAGAGCCAGTGTGCTAGAAAAACCTTGGATCACCACCAGGGCCGATTCCTGCTCGGCCGAAGGGCAGATAATTCTGTATCATCTGGCTGTCGTGTTGGGTTCTCCATAGTGGACAGAGATGATGCATGGATAGTTCCTGATAAAGTAGGCGTGGAAAGAACAGAGCGAGATTGAGTTTGTGATTGTAATGGATTCGGTATGCTCCGTTCTCGCAGCGACGAGCCATTGACAACTACCGGAGCCGTAGGATCAGTGGGCCGTGGTGTTCTAGATGACGCCGCCTGCCCGCGCCTCTCATTCATGCCGTTGAGCTGTGCATTCGTTCCACTCATGACGGGTCTGGGTTGCAGACGATGCTGGGGCGGCGGCGGTGCGGATCCTGCAACTGAAGTTTGGGCACCCCAAGAGCCTCCCTCCCGCGGCCTTGTAATGTCCTGGCTAGCAGGGGCGTCAGAAGCCGAGCGGGAGTGCATGGCTCCGACACCTGCAAATCGAGCCTCCGCAGGTACCGGACCACTGCGGCGTTGTCGGGTCCTGCGTTGATCCTGATGAGTGGCGGCATCATCCGGTGGTGGGCGGCGCTCCCTATTTCGATCCGCTCGATGAAACAGTTCCTGAAGTTCAGTTTCCGTTATTGGACCAGCGGCCAGCCTGGAAATCAGCTCATCGGAAAGCCTGATGATGAATCCAAATCAGTCTTCGCTTGGCAAATAACAGTAAGCTTTTCGCGACTCACCCAGCAGGCAACGGTAACCCTCGCATCCGCATCATGTTGATAAATGTTGTTGCTGATCCGTACGAATGCCTCGGTTCTGCCTGTAATTTTGCTCGACAATAGGGGCAGCTATCTGATTCGTCGAGCCATTTCCTTATACAGTGGTCCCCGAAGATATGCCTGCAAGGCGGTAGTCGCAGAGGCGCCTCGTTGATACCCTCTGGACTTTCAACGCCATAGTCGTTGTAACAAATGACACACGCTACCGATGAGCCATGAGTTTTCCATCGTTCCCAAAGCATTCGTACAATGATATTTCACACGACGTACCTTTTTCGTTCTCTGGCAAGGAAGAGATCTCCACACTTTCCAGAGATTGTACTGCGGCTCTGGATGCCACCAACTTGCTTGACATGGTGCCACGAAACATTTGAATTTGGCGTGCAACCATGTCATCGCTGACTCGGGGATGAGGCCTCGGCAATAATGGTGTTGGCATCTCGCCCGAGGGATCCTGACCCGCTTCATCCTGTGACCGAGACAGCCCAGGCCCGGATTGACGAGAACTCATAGATCGTCGAGATCGAGAGTAAGCCTGTCGGCGGCGGTCAGAGGCCGGGGATGCGAGGCTAGTGAAGTCTCTAACTTCGAAAAAGGCGACAGCTGTGGTCATAGTAATTGTATTAGTCGTCTTGAATCAAGGGAGAAGAGAGAGAGAGAGAGAGAGACAGAGAGAGAGAGAGAAAGGTATTGTGTTTTGGATCAACTGGTAGGCAAGCCCCGTGGTCAAAACCCAAACATGATGAAAACAAGAAGGAAAGCGCGAGCAAAGTATCATGATCATGAGGTATTTGACCACAGAATCGTTGGCAAATGTAAAATAAATTTTGCGGATGACGCGTTTGGCGTCAAGCATTACTACTTACATGACCGAGGCCGCTGGGTCCTTTGCGAGCTTGTTGGTGGTACCTGCGTTGAGTGGTGGGGTGAGATTGGGGAGAGCGGGTAAGAGAGCGTTGTACTTGATGACGAAGCACCCGCAGGTTCTGGGATGTTTGCTGGGCGCTCAGAAGACGGAAATAAAGGGGAAGTCGTTGGCAAAGAATCCAAGATCACCCCCGGTGATGCCCAATCAGCTGCAACAGGCGGCTGCAGAGTCAAACCTCGTGTGCTGAAATAATTGGTATTTCCCAGCTCACTCTCTGATATTGAAGAATGTGGAGTCGCATTCATGACAGAATTGATTCCTGGCACAGAATTCATTACGCCCGACATCGGCTGCAAATTCGAAGTCCAATAGGTCGAGGCTGCAGGAAGTCCGACAACCGAGTCTGGGTTCTGTAATGCGCGAAGGCTACGGTCTGGGTGAGGTAGAGCGCTATGCTGACCAATTTGTGTAGCTTGGGCAGGTCCCGGGTTTGTTGAGGCCTGTTGGAAAGTATGTTGATGAAAATACAAGGGTCCCAGCGGCAACGATTGAGCATGCCACGGCGACATGGGCGATGTGTGGGGATGAACCATCCAGGGACCTGGCGAGGCTTGTATCAATGGATCGTCGTTCGAGGGTAGTCTCCGAGGGTTATTCGGGAGGAGATTCGTTTGATCCATCTTGAGCCGGTGTTGTCGCTGGACCTCCCTTTCCGAGCAACGCTCTCGGTCGTCGACAAATGTTCAACGAGATCGAAAGTGGCGTGGACTCACGGCCACCAATATTGGCAGAGGCAGGATCGAGAGGAGAGCAGCCCACACGCTTTGTGATTGGAGAGCCAGGTGATTTCGAGGTGAAATGATCTAGTGATATCTGGACTAGCTGTGTTGAAAGAACAATGTTGATGCTTGTTTTTCTTGATCGCTGGCTTTGCTCGTCTTCTTCTTCGTCTTCTTCTTCGTCTTCTTCAGAGCAATCTGCTGACTTGTAACACTATCCGTGCTGTTCTGCTAGACTGATTTGAGAGCTTGGATGCGGCGTGGCAGGCATCAAGCCAGGCTAGCAATGATAGATACAAGAAGGAGCCAAAAGACAAGTCAAAAGACGAGCCAAAAAGACGGGACGATGAGAGCGGGGACTGACGGAATCGACGGCTAGGTGACGGCTAGGTGTCTGGTTTGCTATATGGCGATAGATGACGAGAAAGCGGGAAAGTCGGGGCTGCGACTTATGGGTAGCGAGAGAGCTTGGATGAGATCGAGAATGGTGTACGGAGGAGGCATACGATGAGGAGGATGGTTGAGAAGGACGCAGTATTCGAGACCCAAGGGGGTAGGCGCGATACGATGGATGTGACGAGGGACAGTGCTTTAATAAACCCGATAGTGAGAAGCCCAAAGCCGGAACGAGTTAATGGTTCAGGCTTGTCAGGGCTCAAACGTATGAGTGTGGGTTGTATCAACGACGGGCAGGAGCGTCCCATCCGTTATGCGATATCCGGTCGTTGTAATCGTAACGTTGGGTCAGGCGCTCGTCACGAATGCGAATGTTGGACTCGTACACCTCTGCTATGCGGGAGCTAGAACGAGAGCAGACTGGTCAGAGCAATCCACCAACGATGGTGATCTGTTCATCGGCCCGAGTTATGAGAGGGTGAACGAACGATGAGATCAACCAGATTGAAAGCCCACCTGAAAAGAGAGGAAGGGGCAGAAGGAAGACAACAGAGATGGGAGATGGGAGATGGGAGCTGGGAGCTGGGAGCTGGGGTTAAAGGACGAGGCCGAAGCTGTGAGTAGGCCCAGAAGCTTAACAATAGCCAACCACTTGTGGAGACGAGCCGGTCTCGTCGGATGATCATGGGGCACGAGCGAAGCAAGCAAGGGCAGGAGCTTTATTTGCCAGTACTACTCCGTAATCCGAAGCGTTTGACGGACGCGGGACACACATCAGAGTGAGACTAGAGAAGGCGAAAGAGGCGGCCTAATGCGGCTGGACATGCGGAGCTGCGCACCAAGTACAAACACCACAGCTCAAGCGACGGCACGGACACAGAGGTGCGAGAAGAAGTGAATCCCAACTTGTTGGAAAGAGAGGGAGGAAGGGCGGTGGCATCTGGAGCAACAGGGCCAAAATAGCAAAAGGACCTGATGGCGAAACCAAAGGCGGGAACGGTGATTCAGGCCCAGGCCGTCCATGTGGGCGGCGGAGCCAACTTGACAAAGGACCAAAGGAGGAGGAGGAGGAGAGGGCCAGGCATGAATGAAGCGGACGCCAGTGAGCGTCAGAAGATCAACAAGTAATATTGATGAGGCACCATCCATCCAGCTTCCCAGCTCGGCTGGATGGGCCGGCCACACACGAGAGTGACGGGGAGGCAAGGCCAGGAAGCTACCAAGACTGGCAGATAAGCAGACCAGGAGGAGGAGACAGAAGACATAATAATAACACTGCGGTATGTGCTGTGTGAGAGGAGGGGTGGGCACATTGGAGGAGGGGGCAAGGCGAGGCGGAGCAGCATGGATGCAATTGTGTCCGGTAGGTAGTAGGCCTGGCATCAAAATGCAAGAGCAAGAGCAAAAGCAAAAGCAAAAGCAAAAGCAAAAGCCACATGCACCAATGATTTGTGCACTCGAGTGTTGGCGGCCGTCTTTGATGAATCGACGAGCCGACGCTTGTTGACGATGGGCTGGCTGGCTCACTGGATGGCTCACTGGATGGCTCACTGGATGGCTCACTGGATGGCTCACTGGATGGCTCACTGGATGGCTCACTGGATGGCTCACTGGATGGCTCACTGGATGGCTCACTGGATGGCTCACTGGATGGCTCACTGGATGGCGCGCATTCGCAAACGGGTGGTGTGAATAAAACAAAACTATTTTGTGCTGTAGAGCTCCGTAATTAATACATACTCGTCATGCTCATGGACTCATGGACTTGCCTGACCTTGACCTGGCGTGGTCTGGCGTGGTCTGGCGTGGCCTGGTGTGGCCTGGCGTGGCCTGGCGTGGCCTGCTGGCGTGGTCTGGTTTGGCCCGGCGTCAAAGGTGGGAAAAGCAGGAAGGAGACACCTGAAGTCAATCACTTCCACCTTCCTCCCACAATAATAATAGTACGGTATTACTGATTGTCATACGATCTGACTGGCTTGTTCTCTGGGAGGCCGACGCGTGCCAGCACCTTGAGCCGATTTCGCTCAAATTTATTACACGTTACGGGTTACTTGGCTCGATGTTCCGTCTGTCAAGGTAAACCGCCTGGAAATCTTCATCCCGTGAGTAATACA
Source organism: Epichloe festucae Fl1 (assembly GCA_003814445.1). Taxonomy (NCBI): domain Eukaryota; kingdom Fungi; phylum Ascomycota; class Sordariomycetes; order Hypocreales; family Clavicipitaceae; genus Epichloe; species Epichloe festucae. Next base: position 1,643,972 of record CP031387.1, on the reverse strand, counting down.
TCCGTGCATGATCACGGAATGGAGCCTTCTGCGCCAAGTCGCAAGTGACCATGCAACAACACACTTATTAGCCGATACGATGGGGCGCTGCCTGGAGGGGCAGAGAGGGGAAAGAAAGAGAAGGGAAGGGAAGAGGGGGCAGGCATACCCATGGGCACGGATTGCATGGCTTGTTGGGATATTAACAAGTTTGCTTGATAAACACGCCCTAATAATCCTATACATGCTGGGTTTGTGCTCAAGCTCGGAGCTTGGACTTGTCTCTGACCATCACCGGGAAAGTGCGTGCAGTGTCAACAGGGTGTACAAATTAGGGGACTGGTAGACGACTGGCCCATGGCAAAACAGTCAGCATCGAGGCTGCATCCAAAGGCGGAGGGAGAATGGCCACCCCGACGAGAGACGGACGAGAGAACAGATTGACGTGCAAGGTGAGAGGCGATGAGGGCTTGTTTGAACGAGGAGCAAATGAACGCTTTGCTCACTGGGCATGAGCCGCACGGTAGGGTTTAGTTTTTCCCTGATCCATATTGACCAGAGTTAATTTCGCAAGTTAGCCGGGATGACATTTTGGAGTCATGACGCAGAGGGCATCAACGACGACGCATCAAAGAGGAGAGAAGGCGGGTCAAGCATCGATCAGATGTTACAAGGAAGTGCGGATGAGAGGACAATGAGAAACAGGCAAATTGGGTCTCGACAGCAATGGCGCCGACTGGCAGACGACGACCGAGCACAGGAGAAGATTTTTTTTTTTTTTTTTTTTTAAAAAAACACTTAACTAAGGGCAAAACCAATGCGAGAAGGGGAAACATGATGGGCAGACCAACACGGCGTGGCGTGGCATGGCACGGCATCAACCAGACATCATATCATGTCTCTGTGACCAAGACCACTGCAGCAACAGAAGGACAAGAGCGGCTGGAAACTGACTGGTTCGAATGAGCTGGCTTGGGCTCGTCCCAACTTGATAGGTATGTGGCATGTACTCTGTACTCACCTGAACATGAAAGTGCGACCCATCTTATCCAGTCCATCTTATCCAGTTCTGGCGACTGGCGCGGGTGAGAGTAATAAGGTTGCTTGTGACCTCATCGACATGTCAAGAGTCATGTTGCTGGTAGTGGTGGTTGCTGGTGGCCAGTGGTGGAATCTAATTCCGAGCAATGAGAAATGATGATTGTGAGTCGCACTGCATCGGAGTATAGCCGTGGCTCAGGACTGATGAAGCTCCGACCGAGTACGAAGCCACCACCATCCTTCATGACGGTTTCATTCGTCTTTTTGACTTTATTAAGACTGGCTGCGCCGTCCCCACATTGTCTGAGAACAGCCATGTAGGAGAACAGCAAGCACCCAAGGCCATTGCCCAGTTTTCTCAGAACCCAAACTAATAATAGTAAATCATGTTGCTTGCTGTGGTGAGAATATGGCGGGAAGTATCACAAGGGAAAGACAGCCGAGGGACTGAACACGAGAAACGTCGTGTGCATACCCACAAATTCATTACTCCGTACGGAGCAGTCGCCAGGGTATTATTATCGCACACGTTTTTTTTTTTTTTTTTTTTTTTGTCCATCATGCTCTCGACTTGTTCGACCGAAGCCCCCATCTCATGGCAAACAGGTCACCAACTCGCAATTTTGGCAAAATAGCCGTTGATGGCCCGTGGCCACCAGCGCCTTCGTCTTCATCTTCGGCTCATCTACATGTATTTGTCGGCTCATGTCAGACTTTATCACTTGACCCAACCCGCCCCCCCCAATTCGAACCACCTAAATCAGGCCCCGGCGGCTGGTTGTGGCTTTGAATGCCCATTGTGCATGGAAAAGTATCCTCTGGCCCGATGAGTTATCCAGGGGGGTCCGCAGGGCCGTCATCGCGAAAAGGGCCATGACGACGTGTTCAGAGGCCGAAAACATTACGTGAGTTGCCTCTCTGCGTAGGGGTTTTCCTTTTTATTTCCCCCCCCTTTTGTGATACTGTCTGTCGCCGTGTTGCTTTTGCGTCCAGGTGAGCGAGCCCCCCCCCCCTTCCCCTCCCCCCTGTTCGACCCCGTGTCACCAAAAAGTAGGTCGGCCCATGCTCGTGATGCGGTTCGTTCAAGGGAGCAGGGTAAGGGATGGAGGCTTTTCCGTGTAATACATGAAGCCGGCGGATGGGATGTGCTGTATCAATACGGGCTTTTCCGTACCGAGTAAATTGTTTGATATTCCACGGACCACGGACCCGTATCCAAATGCCGTCTCCGCTCTCCGTCGCTCTCACGTATTCCGTCTTGTCGACAGCGGACCCCAGTATGGCCATCTCCGGAAAATCCCTCCCGGTGTTGCATGAACATGAATGATATTCCGTCAAAGGTCGGCAAGTTGCCCGGTGTCGGCAGCTTTGGGTAATATAAAGCCTTCCCCCCCCCCCCGAAACTCAGTCCCCGCCATTCTCACGTCTACGGAGTAACTAACCCGTACTCACCACGTCGATGGGTTTTCGCTTCTGCTCGTTCATTTCCATACCTCACGAGTCAATTCACGTCCATCGATCATCCGCCCACGTAAATAGCAGGGTCCACCACCCAAAACATTATTCATTCGAATTAATTAAATCGTTCGTCAGTTCCCGTCCCCCCCCCCCCGCCCCCCAAAATTCACAACTCGGTATAAATTCGACACCGAGCACAGAAATCAGTCGCAGTCGCAGTTGCAGTTTGCACCAAACAAATAAACAGCCTTGGTACGCGGCTCCCACCTTTATTATCCAAGGGCTCGCAGAACGTTGGCCATCATCCACTCCTTTCCCTCACCCTCGCCCTCGCCCCTTTCCTTTTCCTTTTCCGTGATCCCATATCCCATTATAAAAAAAAAAAAAAAAAAAAAAAGCCCTGCTCCAAAGGTCACGCCAGCCGGCCTTTGTTCACATCTACAAGCCGGCCTACCTACCAGTTGGCCTTTACTGTTCGTCTCCGAACGGCACACAAAGCGACATGGCCGCTCCAGATGACGTGACGAAACGAACTAGTCACTGTCCAACGTGAGAATTGACTCCCTGTAAATATGCCATCTTCATCTGCACGTAAAGTAGCAAGAGTTAGTTCCCTCGGAATGCCCACGGCAAGTCGAACATGCATGTTCCATTGCATAGACGCGGGCTACACTACACCGAGGTTGTACTGTCGCGAATGACTCTATTCCATCATGCTCAGCTTGATAAGACAACGGGGAAAGCTCAATGCGCCATCGCTTAAAACCATGATACATGCATGTCCTCTGCGCCGCCTGTTTATTGACGTCCGGATTGACCAGACACGTCACGAAATATACTACTCAGCCCCGTGTGATTTACTTCTTTGGAAGCCTGTACTTCCCGCCCGAGAACTCCAGTTCCGCATCTGCCACCTTGTCTCCCAGGAACTCCTGTAGCTCCTCATTACTCCATGACGACAGATCCGGGAAAAGCGTCCTCATCGTCATGGCGATTTGACCCAGAGACATGGCTGGACTCGAGTTCGTCAGCATGGCCACGATGAATTGCCAATAGACTGCTCGTTGCTCCTGCTCCTTTGGATCAATCTTGGCCTTTCGTGGAGAAGAATGCGCCGGCGGTTCTGCGGCGCCAACAACCGAGGTCCCGTCTTGCCCGGCAGTCACCGCCCCATTCTCGTCACCCAGCCGCTCAAGAACCACATATGTCTGGTTCCCCGTGTCTCGAAGGACACGTCTTGACACCCAAAAGCGTAGGGCAGACTCCAGCATGTCCTCGTCAATCATGAGCATCTCCCATAGCTCGTTGAATGTGCGCCGCTGGGAATCAGAATGAGCACTGTCTTCGTCATTCTGGAAGGCATAGATGACGGCGGCCTCGTACGTCTTGCATTCGACTTCGATACTTCGATCCCTGAAGTCAAGCTGCACAGTTGCAGAGCCAATGTGATCTAGCCACCCCAGTTTTCGCGACGTCTTGAGCTGCTCGAAACCAGTCTCGTACTGGGCTTGAATCTCTGCTACGGGGGCCGGCACTTTAAAAGGCTCCTTTGGCAGACTCGGCCAAAAGAGGCGCGACAGGATCTTGGAACGATACGTCATGGAGTGTGACCGACGAGCATTACTTGCGCCGAGGGTCTTGCGAAGCACAGCGTCGACCCTTTTCGAGTCGTAGATATCTTTAACCATGACATCGCAGTTCTGGAGGGCGCTTTCCCCATACCTCTTCTTGAGTAAAGTGAGCACTTTGATTTCTTGCTGGAAGCTGGCTTGTTTCGACAGCAGTCGTTCGGCCATGACCATCTGGAACTCCTTGATGAAGATTTCCTGGGAACCCAGAGCACTGATGAGCGTGCCAACCACATCTTCATTCTTGGGCCGCTTATAGTTGGGGCCGGCGTCGACCGGATCTGGCACCCATGTCATGTCGTCCCAATCCAGATCTTCATCTTCAACGTGAACACGCTGTTGTTGAGACACCTCATTCATCAGGACGCCCAACTCGACGAGCCGCGTCTTCCCCTCGTCGTTTTTCATGCTGTCAGGGTTGGATAGTAGGCCAGTAACAACGATGCGAATGGCATCGTCTCTTTGGCACAAATACAATTGCAGGGCGTGAACGACTCGATCCAACAAGACCTTGGAAGAATCGAGTTGGTGGAACGTTCGAATCATGGAGATGTAGGTTTGTAGTATGTCCAATGTCGACCTACCGGGATGAAGTAGCCTCTTTTGTAGAGAAGCGGCAAAAGTGTCGGTGAGGTGTAGCCGACGTTGAGGTGTAGCTACGGCAGATCGAAGGTCTTCGAGGCCTCCTTTACTTTCGGGCCATTGCAATACGATGTCAAACAGCTCCTGCATTCGCAGAGATGCTAATCGCCCGATGGCAATGTCTCTCCATCTTTCAACATCGGCCCAAGCAACCTGACCACCAAGACGATTGAAGACCTGAACAGCTAGGCGACCGTAATGGTTCTCGGCCCAGTCGCATAAATGATCCATGCACCCAGACGACGCAGAAGGGTTGATGCTTCCATCTGCGTTCAACGCCGACCAGATCCCCGCGTAAGTCTGGTGTATAAAGTCGTTCATACACGAGTCCATAATCTTTGCAAATAAGACTTGGAATTTGTCCCCAGCCAAGCCAACATTGGCCAAGGAATCCAGCAAGTTCAAGAACTCCATCCGTGCAGCAGACACGCGGTTTTCGTCGTTCTCGCCAGTTCCTTCTGCCACCTTGTCTCGGTTTGGGCCAAGGATCACTGCCAAAAGCCGGAGCATCATACCATGGAGCGCTTCCGTAAGGCCCCTGGCCCATGAGTTGCCAACAATGGCATGTAACTCGCGTTTGAACTTGTCGACAGCGTGGCCCCTGGCAGCTTCATCTTTGATGCCCCGCACAATCATTGTCAGCACATGAAGGTACTGACGGTGAGCAGCCTCCAGAGTCTGCACACTGCTCAGCAACACCTGCGCGTGGTCACCCTGTACGGCACATGCAGCCAACAGCGGCAGGACGTGGTGCACGAAATGCTGACGGACTTGTTGCGTGTGCCATAGGAGGATGTCCTCAGTATGAGCGGCACGGGGTGCGGCTGTGGACGCGTTCAGGACCACGGCCAAGCTTTCGTAGAATGATGAGTCGCCGCCATCGCGGGATTCAGGGGCCACGATGCCAAATGAGTCCTCAACCGTCACAGAGGTTGGCAGCTGGACTCTTGACGTCACAGTGTGCCATGCTCTGTCCCAGCGGACTTGATCAGTGGCCGGGTGCAAGGACGAGACGTTGGCATGGCGGGCCGTGCTGGCTGGCCTGGCGGTGGCAGCGGCGGACGCGGCGGACGCGAGTGGACCACCAAATGCCTCACCGGAGACTGTGGTTGGGAGAGTAGGCGTTGGTTGAGACACGTCGGTTTCAAAGACTGAGCGCAAGACCTTGTTCTTGCGAGCGCGAACTCGCGAGGCCGTCATGGCTGCTTGGGTTCACGGGACGATGATGGTTGTTGCAGCATTCAGTCTGGACTGGGGCCGCACGCCTCGGGCCTCTCTGGCTTCTGGCACGACTGCCGGCAGCTGTTGAGCCTCTGAGAAAATCGGTCAAATGGAGAATGCTTTTGACTTGGTCGGCCCAGTTTCGGGGCAGTCGCTAGCAACACGCACCCGTCGCTCGATATCACTCACATACGGCACACGTTGGTGTTTGTTTTTGAGAACAAATGCTGACAAGCAAGTTCGTTGCAGTAACAAAAGTGGAGGCGTAAGCGCTGCTGCGGAGCTCGCTAAGCGCGTCTGCTTTATCGCCTCGAGGAGGGCTAATTAGTCCGTAATGCCTTCTGGGTAAAATCGGCCCGCTTTATTGCAATCACGCCCCCTCCCCCTCCCCCTCCCCGGAGGACGTGGAGGAGTGACAGGGGCTACAGGCTACGATTAACGATTATCAGTCTAGCGCGAATAAGGATGAAGGTACGGAGTAGTCCGTACTCCGTACTACCAATCTTCTTCAACGACCGAACTGAACGGGCCGCAGAAAGAAGACCACTTGGAAGTCCACGCTACCCACCCACGCCCCCCCCCTTTCTCACTTGGGTCGTTTCAGCAGACGGAGTACATACGGACTAGGTTTGAACACACAAAAAAGAGAAAAAAAAAAAGTGGTACAAAACTCGCCGACCCTTGCGTCGATCTGCTTGAGACCCCCATAACTCCACGGACCCATCTGAGGCTTCCAGGGAGTTATCAGTTATCAGGCTGCATTCATCATGTCAAGCGTGCGATTGATTAGCTCCAAAGCTGAGGCACAGAGACTCTGTCACAGAACTGTCATCCATTTTAAGAATTGATCTACAATCTCATTCCCCCGACTGTTACGCGCATGTTCTGCGCAGTAAACATCATTTGGCTTAGAAGAAGGACCTGCATGACGCCAACAAGCCTCCATCGCGAATGGTAATGCATTGCGTCAATTGCCGGGGCACACAAATGATGCTTTGTGCTCTCAAACACTCCAAGCCGAGTTCCGGCTTGGTGGAAATTACTCTGCCATCAGCGGATGCACAAAACCCAACCGAGCCGACATGTCGACTGATTCCTGGGTAGTAGTACCATAGTATCGGACCCGATATTACCAGGTCTGAGGTAGCACACGACGGCGGACCGCAGAACCAGTCATGGAAAATTGTCTTGTTGATGAGAGGGACGTGTGAATGCGGCAAGCCCTGTTGCTCTTCTTCACCTTGATGAATCGGCTCACGCAATGAATGGTCCAAGCCCGAATTGACTGAGATTGCGTGAATCCATACGGATTGCCGTCTCTCCAAAAGCCACAAAGCGAGTCGGCCACGTTTCGACGCAGCGAAGGGCCAAAAGGCGATGAAGATTCAATCAGAAACAAGAGACGGAAATACGATCGAATGTAACGATCGAATACGATCTTGTACGAGTGAACGACATGTCCGTGCGGATAGATACTTCAAGGTCATGATCGCGAATGCTCGGGGTTCGGCAAGATGGCTCTACAAGTTCTTCGTAAATTTGAAAGTGGAGGGGGGGGAGGAAGGAAGGCGGAGAAAAGCAAGCCAAAGAGGTCAACGTCGGCCCTGTCGCGTCGTCACCTGCTCGACGTGTTGCAGCGGCAGCCGAAGTGGGGTGTTTGGTTTGGTGGGTGGCGCCAGGCACAACAAACGAAGTAAAAGTACGGACGTAAACTTGCCACTTTGAACTGCCGCCGAAGAACAGTCGAAAACTTCTTGGACACGACCGACCCGGCCGACCCGGCCGACCCGACCCGGCCAGTGCCGTGAGAAAATATTCCGTCATCAAGCATGCGCAATTACATACGGAGTACTACGAAGCCAGTATAACGCAGACGAAGAAAACGGACGGATCAGGTCAAAGCTAGTCAGAGCTTGAGCGTTGGCGATGGCGATGGCGATGGCGATGGCGATGGCGTTGGACATGAATGGCTTCCCTTCCTTTCCGATGCTTATGTAAGGAGGAGGCATGGGTGAATCATGGATCATACCAGCAAGCCCGTGACTTCAGGAGCCAACCACACACATGCTATTACCACGTGCAGTTCATGGCAGGCTGCTCCATGGTTATGAACCAAGGGATCCGGCACAGCACAACCGATCCGGCAACTGAGAGACGAAGACCATGGAACAACTAACTGTTCATTGGACTTCCCGTGCCCAGTAAGAGGGGTTTGCTACTCCCTGTCTTATGGGTGTATGTATTGTGTATTATTCATGCACCTTGGCACCTTGGCACCTTGACACCTTGGCACCTTGGCCGCTTGTTGGCCTGTGGACTTGGGAAATGAAATGAACCAATGCACCAGCACCAGCACCAGCAACAGCTTACCTGGGTCTCTTGCCAGGTCTTGAGCACAACCGCATCCGCATCCACGCACTTGCAGGCAGCTCGGCTGATTGTTTATTATGTGCATAGATAATGGCTCGGTGCTCGGATCATCACTGTGCAACTTCGTTCTCAAGTTCAGTAACGTTACCCCGGTCGTCACCGCCAAAAATAAACCCAGTGCTGTCGTTCATTCGGATCCCTGTCGAGGCTAGGCTAGGGACTCCTGGCCGGCTGCACTCCCCTTCCCCCCGAGCACAGGGGGGGAAAGGGACAGCGACCGAAACCAGAAGAGAACGAATCGTGTTGGCTCTCTATCCTTCTTCTGTGCTTCTTGACGATGGGAGCACGTCACACGAGGGGCGTGTGTTCCCAACGCAGCCTTATTTCCGCCTTGCTTTGGTACGTACATGCATACATTACATACATTACATACATTACATACACGCGTACTGTAAGAACCCAGAAGGTGTGCTAGAATTCCCCAAGAGACAAAAAGATCCGTCAATGCTACCCGCTGCGAACATTGCACCTTTCAGTTAATTATAAGGCGTGTCCTGTCACCAAGGGCTCACTTCGTCGGCCTCATCTACAATGCCACACACATACACACATGCACATTTACACATATACACATATACACATATACACACCTATATACATAACATAGAGCTAGCTAGTGTAAATTATATATACACATATACATACATACATACGAAGTCTCCTCCCAACAGCCATTCAAGACGCGCAGACCAGCCACTATTATCACAGTTACACAGAGAACACAGGGTATTAAGCGCCATCAAAAAATTCAATTTTTATAAAAACTTCCTGTAACGTCAGGTACCCATTACTCCGCCCTCATTTTCTTCATTTCCTGCCGCCCTGCCGCCCTGCCGCCCTGCCGCCCTAATTCGCTTAATTCCGCCCATTACGTACGTCCGTATTAGGGGTGTCACTCGGCATACAGCAGAAAACGTCCGCCCACATTCCAAGCAAGGTTTGAATCCGAGATGGCTGCTACATGTGGGCGCGGCGACACATGTACGGATTAGAAAGGGTTACTAGGACCCCTGTGGGCCAGGGAGCCTCATCCGGCGTGAACCTCTGAGACGGACACGAATCTCTCGAGGTGAAGGTTTTCTTGTACATGGCGCAACTGCAACTGTGGGATGTCTGTCTCATCTAGTCATGGCAGATTGGTGGCTGCTTGTGTATAATTTAGAGTTACAAAATTGGCGTCGGCTGTGGTTGAGAGCGACAGCGACTAACACATTTTATTTTCGTTGCGTTGCGTTGCGTTGCATTGCGTTGCGTTGCGTTGCATTGCATTGCATTGCGCTGCTACTCTACGTCAACATGACATGACTTTACTTGCCCGTCGCTGGATGATCATTGTTTGGAATTTGTTTGCAACGCACCGAGTCAGTATCTATGTAAACATCTTTGCAACCAAAACCAGCCTCACAGCCACCGTGTGCTCGCGTGACCAATGTCCAAGACACGCATACGTTCTATTCTGCTCAGCAACAAATGCAGCAGAACTCGCCGTATCAGCAACACCTTCTCTTTCTTTTTCTTCTTCTTCTCAAAAGGTATATACCAAACGCTCCACCGCTGTTGATATCTTGTCAACCGCCACAACGCAGCAAGCATCATCTGAACCCCGCCGTCCTACCAAGCGATCAGACCATTCCCGTTAGCCGCCGGCGCAACGGACCCAATGATGTGCCATCTACCTCGTATTAGTGCCAGTGCCTGGACAGCCTGGTGTCATCTGTGGTTCGATCCCGCGTCATCCTCGTGGGTCCACCAACCCGGCAGTTAAGCTGCGTCGAACTCATCTCTCCGCTGAATAATATCGGGACCTTGCGCCTGGTTCCGCGAGAGACAAGAGATATGCTCATTTACCAAGATTAGTGAGGAAATTGCGGATTGTTCGGCAGCGCTAGGGGGTGACGGGCCGCAACATAGCGTCGACGGGTAGATTCGACGTCGCTTTGGCTGGAGAAAAAAAAATGGAAATGCCCCGATGATAAGTGCGCGTGGTGTCTCGGAACTTGTGTGTGTGGTGGTTTATGGGCGAGGAAGCGGTACCGAGCGGTGTCGTTCATTGTTCACTGCCTAGCTGTTTAATGGTCATCACCATGCGAAGATGCGGTCACGGAGAACCGGGGGGGGGAAGGGTCTCGCTCGTCATACCAGGTTCAACCATGGTTTCATACGGAGTACGTATAACGCGACCACTTATCAGTACGTGTTTTCAAATACAGCGGAAATTTCCTATTCGTAGCACGCACGACGTGCAAGAGATGAATGCCCTCTTTCCCCGCAGTGAACAGCGTCCAGTGCAGCCAGACAATACACCAACTTGGTCGCATCCGTGTCTGATGCTCAGGTCAGCTCGAATGAAGCCATAGATATATCCTCCCCGTTCCCTCGGTTCAACGCAAGTCTATTCTCTTTGAAAATACTTTCGAGGAAGAGGACATCATGAATGACACTGATGCGGAGGGTGGGTGGGTGTCCTTGCTTCGAGTTCCCAAATCCATTGGTTTGTTGAGTTGAATGTTTATTTCTGTCCAGTAATAGCCCAGCCCTCCATTATCATCACCCACTGAACGAACAGCACGTCAAACGCCGCGTTGCAGCAGTTGTCTGCGTTGCAGCAGTTGTCTGCGTTGCAGCAAGTGTGTCTGCGTTCCGAGATCGGCGCGTTTCGCAGGGAAACTGCATGGTTCCTCTTTATATCTCTCAGAAAGCAACTGCCGCGATGCAGTTGGGTTAGTGCAAGTGCGCCATTGCATGCCACGCGAATGCCCATGTCGACTGTTTGGGTTGTCGAGACTGGCAGGTGTACGGAGAATGCATTGTCGTCGTCGTTGTCGATGTGCCTGGCAGGGGCTGGATTCATTTTGCAACTGTCTGGTCCCCACCAATCAAGCACCCGGGGTCCCTGTGCCTCGTGCCTGCCGTTCCTTCTTTTCTTCTAGACTTGTTGGCAGGCACAACTTGCACAACTGGCCTCGCCTCGACCCCCTGGGGGGGCCTTGCCTTGCCTAACCTAGGCCCTCCCTTCGCTTCAACCTTGTGCCTCAGGGGATCATGGCTCATCGGCTACCCGGCAGGCAATTCGATCCCAGGCAGCCAGGCTCAATTGCGATTGGCACTTGGCGGATGCATTTGGCACTGGCAGATGCATGCCCTCGTCGTTCTTCGAACCATGAATCGTGCGCCCTCCCCGTCTCAACGCTGAATGTCAGCGATAAGCCGGTCTCTACTCCGTACTGGGTATGTATGTACATGTATGTATGTAAGAGGAGAGGGCGTCCCCCTGCCCCACCCAGACCTTGTCGTGCACGGTCCACCTCTCATTGTTCTTTTTTTTTTTTTCCAAGTCGTGACACGTTGGTTCACGCGTCTCTTTTCGTCTGCTTGCAAAATGCCAACGAGGTGTTATCCTCAGATCACAGCAAGTAACTTCAGCCCCGGGTGACCAAGGTTGACTGACGCTTGTTCTATTTCGCCCGCCTCAGAACCATTGCAAACAGGCATCAAAATTGTTGGGCCCGTGTGTGAGACGCTAGCGCCGTTGGGGTCCGTTGTCGGGTTCGTTTGCCGAACTATAAAAATGAGCGTGCTTGTCAGGAACCAGACCGACTTGCTTGGGGTTTGGGCTCGTAATATTACAGCTGGCTGCTAAATGGGGGGGGGAATAAGGAATTAAAAAAAAAAAACCCCCCCAAGAAAAATAAAAGAAATCGAGGGGAGAATAATAAATCATCCATTCTTGTAAGCGGATAATCATGGACAACAATATGTAAACCTGTTGCGTGCTGTTCCCATCGTCGGCGGCCCGTCGTCAACGTGCATCGTGTACTCCGTACGTGTCAGGAACTTTTGATGCGAACCAGACAACGCTTGCCTGTCAACCAGCCTTCACGGTTAATGTCACACACCTCCTCGGCCCGGAAGGGAAAGCTTTCCACCCAGACACTTCACCCACCTCCTGATCCTTGCCAACATGCGACGTCGAGGCAACCCTTTCTGGCTCTCGCTAAAATACCCCATCAGACCCTCCTCCCGCGCGGTCATGCCCCGCCGACCCTTGCCTTCAAGAATTCCGGGACATTGATCAAGATGATGAGGGAAATCGCAGTACGGAGTAATAACATTGATAATAGAAAACGCGGCTTCTATCCCTTGTCCCTACTCTTATTTACAGAGAACGTGTGCATCATCGTCGCCCATGGACTCCATAGTTCGCCTGTGACCGTTGAAACCTCCCAACTTCAAAGTCCTCTCCATCGTAAACAACACGTGGACGTGGCCCAGAAATATCAAATCGGTAATTCAAAACCCCTGCCCGCGGCACGTTTTCTCGTCGACAATGGAGGCACCCCATCGACCCCATCGAGAAACCCCATCACCCCATCACCCCCCCCCCCCTGGTAGGTTTGGTGGGGGCTGCACCACACCAAAGTATCCGCCGCCGCCGCAGCGCCCCCGTCCCTCCTCCCCTCTAGCAAGCAAGTCCAAACTTGAAATTAGATGTCAACTGCTAAGGCTACAATACAATAAAGGAGACCAGCGAACAACAACAAACACCTGACAATCATGGAAGTGCGGCATGAACCACACAAGAGTCATCACCATCTTTCTACTCGTACAAAATGGCCAGCGGTTGGCAAGGTCGATTCAAGCAGCCGACAGCCGAGTGGTTCGTGGCAGGTCCTGATATTAAGCAAGGCAGCAAGCTACCAGTCGAGGTCCTTTTGTCGTGGGTACGTAGCATCATCACCACATGGGGCAATGTATGGGTCTCAAGTCGCAAGGATCCGACACCGAGATCTTTCTGGTGGCTGTGCCTTGCCGAGTACTTGTTTGTTTTCTATTTTTTTTTTTTTTTGGCCGAGAGGAATGAGCACGCCCTCTATCTTCCTTTTCGTTGTTTGCACTTGTCGTGTAAAAGATGCCCATTTCTTGCCGTAGTTCGAGTGAATTCTGCTCCGCAGTTCGGGCAAGTGGCTTTCGCTGCTTGGCCTGATTTCTCGCGTTGATGTCGTAGCAGGTTGCTGAAAGTAGAAAACTGACGGCCATTGCAGCCATGGTCCCAGCAGCGAGGCTTCGGTCTGCTCTGTACAACTCTGACGTGGCCGCCGTCGTGGCTGCTTCCGCTGCTGCCAATCGTAGCAACCGATGAGACTGGAGCATAGGCGAGGCCGCTGTCATGCGACATGAGCAGTGGCGGGTTTCGCGCATTGCTGTGGGCGCTGTACGATGAAGCCGGAGCATTGCTTGAGCCTGCGTATCTGTAATCGCTCGGTCCAGAGTAAAGAGTAGAAAAGCTCATCGACATGCTGTACGATGGAGGTCTGGGGATTCATGTGTTAGCACCCCTGTTGCTGATACGGAGATTCAGACCTGTCAACTTACATTGACTGTGGGAATGGTGCCGAGGTAAACATCTGAGAAGTTTGTGATGTTTCCTGCATAGACGGATTGTAGGGAGGCATGTATGCCTGGCTTGGTAGGCCCTGGGCGGGTTCTGGCAGAAGACTCATGGAGGAGGAGCCTGTCGAGTAGAGTGGGAGCTGGATCGCACTGCAAGCATCGCTCAAACACATTGGGGGTGGCGAGGTGGTATATGATGCACTTTCGGCTCGTCTCGTCCTCGTTGCCATCTTGGATTCTCGTCGCGACCTGTCTCTGTATTGGTTCATTGCGTGCTGCTCGGGAGTCATGGAGCCACGCGGTGGGCTCGATGCCAGAGATCTTGCTTCACTAGGCGGTGGTGTCAAGCTTGCCTCTGAGCCGCCGCTCAAAAACGAGTTGATGTCTGTTCCAAGAACGCTGCTGTTTGATGATCTAGAGTCCAAGGGTCCTAATGCTTCGGTTAGAGGCGTTGTACTTGGAGAAATGGAGCAGCCTAGTGCGCATACCAGGCCATGTAAATGCCGATCTAGGTGCCATGGCAAAGACGGTGTCGAATTGAATCGCTATTGCACTATTGAAATCAATGAGCAGCAGTCCATACAAGAGTTAAGGGTCGAGGCTGTTTGTTACCTCATGCTGCAGTCGTCTGATCTGAGAAGATCTGAGATGATCAGACTCTGTTGTCAAGCGGTACGTTTCGGATTCTCTTGTAATTCAAGGTGGCTTCAAACTTGAAGTTGGTTCAAGCAAAGAGAAAAGAGAAAAGAGAAAAAAACAAAGTCTCTCTAGTAACTTCTCTCAAAAGGTTGAGGCATGTGGCTTTTAACACGCTGGAGATACTCGGGTCCGCTTACACCATCAGCTCGACTGAACTTGAAACCAGACGGGAAGTAGTTCCAACTATTGCCCGGGTCTATTTGAAGTCTTGATGAAGAAAAGGTTTGATATGATTTAACAGACAAAACAAGACAGGTGAGTAAATGGTATGAAGAGTAAGCCACGATCCGGATGATCTTGAGGTCGGGACGCCGGCCTATACTTAAGCTTGGAAAGAGGTACAAGTCTTGTATGTATGTGGAGTCTTTGCAATAAGTTCTCGCACGCCTCCTAGAATTGGGGTCACGAAAGAGCAGGGGGCTTAGTGCCATACTGACAAGAGATGATCTGTGTATCTACCTACCACTGGCAGAGGATGAGATAACCCCCAATCTCATGCTCAGGACATGGGCACGCAATATCTGTAAAAGAGTAAGTGCTCCATGCTCAAAGCAGAGCTAGTACGGCTTTAAGACACCAAGCAAGGTACACGCCAGACCCCTTCCTGTGGTGATGGGGGGGGGGGCGAAGAACGGTAGGCATCAGGGGGGCGTGTGAATGTTACTTGGCCGGACCGATGGGAGAAAAGTGCAGTGCTCCCCACGGGCATTTTTCGACGGGTAGGGACGAGGTGCAATGTCTTGAATCCATCGGTATGTTTATTTATTCGCGAAAACGACGCAGAGACTACATGGGTTAGTTAGTTAGTGAGCAGAGCAAAGACAAGAAACTTTATCGAGCCCGTTGTTGGCCCACGCCAGCTCTCTCTACTTGGCAGTGAAGATGAGCAGCAGCAGTCAGTTCTTCTGGGCCATGGATTGCCATTGAGTCTGTTGGCGGGGAAGCGGCCACATCAGAGGGCCTCCATCGGAATTGATTGGCCCCGCAGTCCCCCGTCACACCATCTCTGGAGTGCAAAGTTCCTGTCCCATCGGCCTGCCCACTAGGCACCCTGCTATTATGCGCTGAAGGCCAGAGAGTGGGCTCTGGCAGGCCTATTCTCTGGCAGGGCATGTACATATATATGTATGTGCTCATTCCGTCTGTTCGAACCTACATCTACATGTACGGACCACAACGGAGCGACTTGACGTGGGTGACGTGGGGTGGGGATATTGCAACTACATACATAGAGCCAGAAAGGTTCAAGGGGTAATTACTATCGGGGGCTCGTTGCGTGCGACTGCGAGACTTGTGAGACGGGAGCCGAGGGACTCTGTTGACATCAACTCAGACAAGCTTATTTTCGCCTTGTGATTGTCTTCTCCCTCGCAGTCCCTCGCAGTCCCTCGTAGTCCCTCGCAGTCGGCCAAGAAAGATTTTGTGTATTTCATGTCAGCTCGCCCTACAGCCGCCTCCAAAAAAGTCTTCCAGAGACGTCGATTCGCGCCGATCATCGGCCAAGCTTCACACCAATCATAATACCCGCAGGGTTTCGGCCAACCTGATCAATTTTGAGCTGTGTGTAGTCCGTATGGCATCTTTGGTAAGCAAAAGTCCAAAAAGAATGAAAATGTCTTTTTCATTGAGTCTGAGGCTCAGGGTAATATTTTCCTAGTTTCCTGACTTCCTTGCTCAATGGCGCGTTCGTCAAGAAACTACTGTATTTAAACAATGCTTAAAGAAGCATCTATCGGGTCTTCCCGTTGGAGAAGAAAAGCATTGTTTGTTCAAGGAGACTCGGATATGAGTCATATGACCGCGTAAGAAAATTGCAGTCGAGGGCGAAATTCCGTTGTGACGGCATCAATCAAGTTACTCGACTCATTTCAGTCGAAACTCTGCACCATATCTTGTGATGCCGAGGAGCTCAATGATGGATGATGCTTTTTGGCAATTTTCCCACTTGCAACTCTAAATCTGCCTGAGTGCTCAGCAAGAGAGGACGGCTTGTCTCATCTCGCCCCTGCCACCCGCGGATCAAGACTGACGTGACGACGTATGCATGTCATTTGGAAGGAAAGAACGCCTGCCTTGCCTTCCCCATAGAATGAAACGCAACCTTCTGCGTGCCTTCGTCTTTCCTGCGCAACACACAGCACACACAGCACACACAGCACACACAGCACACACAGCACACACAGCACACACAGCACACACAGGTGCACACAGGTGCGTTGTTCGTGGCTTTTCAGAGTTGCCGTGTTTTTTCGAACTCGTCCGATGGCTTCAGCTGGTCCAGTGGCCAGTGCTGCACAGTGCTACCCGAGTCATCCAAGCCATGGACCGATCACTCGACAAGATGAGATGTTCCCTTCACGCCCAAAACGGCCTGACGCCGACCAGCGTGCTGTAACCATTGGAAGTTGGTGCAATCATTTGAAAAAGTAGCCAACGGCGGAATGGCGTCTAACTGACCCAATGGCAACAAGAAGCCTTTCCCGATTCTCTTCAACTACGCTCCGAACTGCCATCCATCGCCATAGTTCAGATATTGATTGCCAGGGCCACCGGCTCGGATGTCGCTCAGCAAGCAGAAAATCATGGTCATGGTATCCTCTCTCAGAAGCCCCCCCCCCACCCCGTCCTGTTCATGGCTTCAATAGTGATACCCTGCCGTCTTTGTAATATAAAAGACGTGGCTTCTTCTGGAGCCACGCCTGTAATCGAATCCCTGCAATGTGAGGCGCCCTGCATCTGGCCCCCAGCCCACCAAGAGAAAGATGGGACATGATAATGCTTGCGCTTCGCTGACGTCGTATGTATTTCTGCTCCTTACTAGTACTTTGTTATTGACTACATTAGGTCTCTTTACTCCGGATAATAATAGGTTACGTTGCAGGGGAAAATTCGCTGCTGACACATCTCAGAACTGGTCAAGGAGGTTGACGAAGCGTATGTACTTTGGTGATGGTCTCACACATCCACTTCCAATTGGCATGACCTTGCAGGTATAAATGGTCGTATGAGTATTAGGCGGTGGCCTGCCTTGAGAGAGCGAAAGCTCTTCACTTAGCCCTCTTCTCCAAGTTGAAGGAGGCTCGGTAGCTAACGGGCAGTCATTCCTCTCAAACTAGTCGCCGCCTACGGACTACATAGCCCTATGGTTTTTTTCCGCGATAAGATGTTTCACGGCTCCATCTACGTCCGTATTATGGATCGCATAAGTCTAGATTAGGGAACAGCCGCTACGTTTGCCGGGTAAGACTGCTAGTTTGGTCCTCTCAATGACCCATGTTCAGCCTCATATTGCTGCTACTAGAGGCATGGGGCATGAGCGGCATGGGCGGCATGGGCGGCATGAGCGGCACGAGAAATTGTGGCTCCAGGAACGACTCGTGTGCGAAATCGAGGCCCCTTGGGATGTGCGATGATGCATGACCCCGTGTTCCGATGTTCATTCCAGATACAGTGGCAGAAGGATGAAACGTTCTTTTCTGAAACCTCTCCCCCGATATAGACTTCGAAGGGCTACCATGTCAATATCGTTGTTGCCACTTGGAGATTTAGGCTGATCAGAGCCCACATGCATCGTGCAGCGCTTCGCACAACCACTTAATACATGTTACAGGTAATATACCACAGTTCTATCTAAAGCATCATAGAGCTACTAGCTATTAGCCTTTCCACCAATTCGCAGAGACGGTAGAGCATGGCCCAAGTGTCATGGTGGCGTCAAAAATTGGTGGTTTCCCACAGTCTTCGACTTGATAGTCGGGGTCGTGTACGTGGCAAATCCCAATTTCCAAAGCTATGAGCACAGATTGTACAAGAGTGTCGAAACTCGCACCCACCCTTTTTGTGAGTGCGTACACCGGAACGCCAGGTATGTGGCGGCGAGGCCGATATTTGTGTGTCCTTCACTGAGCTGAGGCCATTGTCTGGGGATGATTTCGCGAACCGCGGCATGCCGTTTCGTGTACCCGTGGCTTTACAGCCAAGGCGCAACATCGCACCCTTCACACGAAGCCACTCGGCTGGCCTTTCGCATGTGGATTCCGTCCAACAAATACGAACTTCGAAAGCTTGGCTATCGAGATGAATGTTCTCGTCTTGTTGACCACGGGACAGATTTCTATTCGCCGGGCACGTCTTTTCATAAATGTTCCGAGTATAAGATACATTTTTAGTGCTTGAAAGACACTCATCTTGCTGGACATTACGCTATGACTTTGGTCCAATAACCATCTGAAAAGGACCAGAACTATTAATATCAGAAGATGCTGATTGATGTTACTACGTAGAAACCACTCGAACCGTTCTGGTTGGAAGTAACGAGGCTGGTCCAGCCAGCATGCCTCTTCACATATTGAGCTTGGCGCCCCAGGGCCTTCCAACGTTGTCATCTCCGTGCATTGAGACTGAATCGGGAACGACCGATGCAAAAGCACGTGCCTTGACGTTTGACGTTTGGGCCATGATTGAAAATAGGAGCACACTCATTCAGCCGTGCGCTCAACCACTGTCCTCCAAAGCTGCTTCTTAAAGCTTTTCACTTGTAATTTGCCGCAACCATATTATCAGTAACGTTGCCTTTCCGCGGTCACCTTGACGGGGGTCTTCATCCCATCTTTATCCCATGTTCTTCAACCGTCTGTTTGTATGTATACCGTCCAGAAATGATGAAGGGCCTCCAGAATTAGAACCCCCCCGGAAGGTTCAGAGTTGTCAAATTTGCATATTGCAGTCACGACTAGAATGATCGGGCCGATTGCGAGAAGCTCGGTGGATAATGCCAGAACCGGGGTCGTGGAAAGATTACATGTAGTTCCTGCAACAACATTTACTCCTCCTGGGCGATACGACCTGCCCTTGATGAGAGCGTTTGCTTATATTGCTGGTCGAACCGGGAATGACCTAGCCTAGACGACTTTAGCTGCCCCTGCGTCTGACATGAAGCCAAAAATCGAATGCAGCATAATAGTTCATGGAGTCTCCCACGCGAGTGCTACATCAATATTACCCATCTCGGTCGGAGACCCCACATGGTTGGTTGTACAAATTGAAAGCCATTGGTGATACGAAAGGACCATACGGATTACGAAAAGGACGTTCGGCAACGGCTGAGATGAACAAACCCCGGCCTCGTGATATTAACCAATACTCAATCAAGCCTTAAGCCTCATCAAGGCCAGCTACATTATGACAAGCCGACTTGGCTCCCATGGTCAGAAGAAAACTCCTTCCTCCCGTCTCCCAAGAAGGTTGCCTAATTGAATCAAGTTTTAGTTCATGATTGCCAAGACGGTACGGAGTACAACATCGAGAATCATGTTCCCCCATATATCCGTAAGAAGGGGGATATCCCGAAACCTGAGCGGCATATGTAGCACAAAGCAGGTACAAGCAAGCCACATCATGGCGCACACCTGGGCAGCGTACTTGGTCACGAGCGCGCATCATGGCATGCTATGTACTCCGGAGTCCGGCCGGACGGAGTCAGTCCGTACATGACGACGACTTCACGGTGAGATTGCCGAGAACGTCACAGGTAGACCGATCACGGCCGAGAATCACAGACGCAACATGGAGGGTAATGTGGAACCACTTCAGTATGGCTGCTGGTCTGCACACGTCCAGGCAGCCGAACAAAGGTCGGAGCAAAAGCTGCTCTTCGAAGAAGAAGACCCGGGCATAATAGCTCGCGTCCTTGTGTTCCGCAGAAAACCTCGGTATCGGCCATGCCGACGGCTCTTTTGCATCAGCAACAAGGTCGAAGACCCAAAAAGGTGTTGAAAGGCCACAAAAGGGATAACTGACGCGCGAACTAGTGGCCAGTTGGCTGCGCCGCTTTTCTTTCGTGCAATATGAGATAAGGATGAGGCTATATTGTGGACTTGCTGCTTGTTGGATTTTTTGCAGTAAATGGAACTCAAACTTGGCATGCAACGCCTTACCCTGGAGGATGTGTGGCGGTGATGTCATTGGCTATGTCACGGGTTTATCCTCGATTTTTATCCGTAAAAAAAAAAAAAAAAAAGAAACCCATTCCAGGCAGCCAGCCATTGCACACATGTCCCCCCATCTTCATGATGAAGCTCACTAGTTAAAAAAATTTAAAAAATTTAGCATAGCAAACCAGTTTCTGGTTCCATGCAAAAAAAGAATCCCGACCAAAATAAACTCAAGGGCCAATCGTCTCGGTTTTCCTTCTACAAACAACTTGTCGCTGCGTCACGAGATCCAACAAGTCCCGCTGCCTGACCTCACGCCATCAGGCACAAATCAATCTCCCTCCTTTTGCCTTTGCGCCTCACATCCCGTCGACGCTACCACCTACACAAGAAGCACATGTCCCGCTCGCACGCGTAAAACACACACTTTTTTTTTTAACCTTTTTCTTTCTTAAAAAAAAAAAAAATGTCGTCGTTCATGATCGATCTCTGGGAATCCATCTTCACGCCCGGCCCGACCCCGACCATCCTGATAGCCACCAACGTGTCCTTTGGGGCTCTCCAAATCGTCCTCTTGGCGCTCCTCCTCGCCACATCAAGCGTACACTTTGCGGTGCTGTCGGTGCTGTGCGCCGGTCTCTGGTGGGCAATCAATTGGTTCGCGCGCGAGTTGGCGATTGCGCAGGCGGCGGCGGCGGAGCAGGACTTGAGGAGGAGGAATCCGCCGCTGGCAGGGGAGGCACGAGGCGCGGCCAGCGCAGATGACGGCAGTGATGACACCGAGGTCGAGACGACGGGCAGGGAAGGGGATGAGGCGAGAAACGTTCGGCACAGGCCCGTCGTTCGCAGGCGTGACGATGGGACGGCTGCGCTGACGGCGGCGTCGCTGAGCCGGTCGAGCGTGAGCACCGAGGATGAGTGGGAGAAGGTCTCTGGGAGTGACAAGGACTCGGCGAATAAGGGCCAAGTAGGTGCTGGGGGAATGACGGGAGAAATGCAATTCTGATATTTGGGTATCGCATGTTAGGTTGATACGACGGGTATCTGAGATGTACCTGACGTGATGATTCTATACGAGTGTGAAAAAGCACTTGTCATGCTCATGCGTGCCGTCGTATCTTCCCAGAATCAAGGAAAAAAAAAAAAAGGTCTGGTATTCGACAATCTACCCCGTGTACTCCGTAAATACCATAAAATGCCCCCCCCCCCCCCCTCCCAACCAATAGCCAGTCCATCCTGGCAAAGACGCCCATCGTGCAGAGAAGAAAGAGTGTGGATGAACCGTCTCAGACCCTCTGCCTCTGTCAGTTTGAGATTATTCGTCCTGTCATGTAGCTCGTGGATCGGCAACAGTGACCGCTAGCTAATCCGGCTGGGGAATGATATCTCTCTGCAGGCGAATCTCTCCTTCTCAGCAAATCGCGCGCCTCGATATGACTCAATACGGCCATCAAGGTCGTGTTTAAAAGCTGTATTGAAGCGTATTTACTGCTGGACGAAAAGAACATAGAGCACATATTCAACGAACCCCCCCCCCGCCCCCCTTGGATCCAAACTCGGAAACTGATTTTGCATCCAGAGAAGCCCGTCATGTTGGTGGATATGTACACATGTGTTAGTTAGTGTGCCACTCGCCGAACAACCGCGTCTCCTTGGAACCACGCAGTCAGGCATGCCCGCAATCATAGATGCTTCAGTTTCCTCGTCGCAACACTTGCCACAAACGCACATACCGCTCCAATGAACAAACACACGGAAATGGCATTTGGTCCCTCCGTTTTCGGCACGCCTTGCTCGCCCGCCAACTCTTGGCTTTTGCCGGGCTCCAGTGCGGCGAAAACGACGGCGGCAATCAGAGAGCCGAGGAACTGGGGGACAGTGGTGTATATGTTGAGGATCCCAAAGTAAATGCCCGACAATTCACCGCCGGATGAGGAATCTGCACCATCGTTGCCCAAGAGGTTTGAGGTGCCGTTCAGGTCAGATAGTTCGACGTCGACGTCGTTGGACAGACGCTTGTAGCCCGGGGAGCTCATTTTGTTGACTTCCATACCGAGGAGGGCCGAGGGAGCCCAGCCGGCGATTGTCCATGGTCTGACGAGGACGAGCGTTGCATTAGTAGAATGAGCAAGGTCGGGAGTGCAGGAGAAGAGTGAGCATGGTACTTACATTCCACATAGACAGACCAGAACAGTAGCAAAGCGGAAGCTGGTCGCAAATGGCGCAAACACCATCGACCCTGCAAACATCAAATGGCCGATTATCCACATTGACAAGAGATCCGGCTTCATTTCCTGAAACGTCCTCAATAATCCCGCAACCGCCTGCGGTGGTCTCGTCGTATACTGTCCCTCGTCCGGAGACTTGACGAAAATGGGCAGCAAAAACGCTCCTAAGAATGTAATGGTCGAGTAGAACACGAGAGCGGTGCTTCCTATGCGTCCCACCTCCCCCAGCGCATCCTCGGACTGCTTCGCGTCCGCGGGGATATCGTACCTGAAGTACGTCTCGCCCACCCATGTCGTGCTGTAGAACATGAAGGGGAACCATCCGATCCATGACCAGAACTGAGCCCAGCAGATGGCCTGAATCCGCGGCGGGAGATGCCGCGTAGTCAAGTAGATTTGCCGCAGAACCCCGTAAGCGCTTCGGGACTTGGACCCTTTGCCCGAGACAAGCACGCTTTCGTTGACGGCCCAGCAGGTGACGCCTGTTGTGACGAGAAGGGCGGCCACGGCAATGACAGTGAGCTGCTGGAATTGGGTCGTGCCCAGCGTTGTACCAAGTAGCCGAGGGAGGTTCATCGCCGCGGAGCTATAACCGACGATGTGGCCTACCGCGCTCATTCTGCTGGCCCACGCCGCTCCAGCTTGCTGCTTCTCCAGCGGCAGCACATCGACTAGCAAACTCCTCGAGCACGACATGACGGCATTGATTGCAAAGTCCAACGCATAAATGGACAAGACAGCCAGTGCCATGGTGAGCCCCTCTGCCAACTTCCCATTCGGCACTACAAGCCCTACAATCTCCTTGGTGAATCCCAGGACGAGCAGGCAACATGCCACTATTAGAGCTCCTATCACCATGATGGGTCGTCTCCGTCCCCATTTAGATGTATTCTCGTCGGCGATGACTCCCACGATCGGTTGGACCAGAAGTCCGGACAGCGGGCCGGCGATCCAGATGAGTGACGTGTTGGATTTGGTGAGGCCAAGATCAAGTAGGTACGGAGTGCAGTCTGGAACGCGCGCATTAGACTTCTTTTTTTTTTTCTTTTTTTCCGCAATCCTACTGCCTTTAAAATTTTCCCCAACTTCTCGTTCATGGGGCCACACGTCATGGGGAGATTTACAAGTCAATTCGACAACCCAAGTGAAGCTATAAGAAGTTAACGACCTGAAGAAAGCCATCTGTAAGACGGGAATGGCAAAATGAAAGGGGAAAAAAAAGAAAAAAAAAAAAAAAAGTCAAAGCCAAGGACGTACGTGACACCAATAGCGCAGAAGTTCAAAAGAATCATGCGAACTCTCTCGGAGCTCCCTCTTATCGAGGGTTCGCCCATAAATTTTGGCTTCATGTTAGGTAGCTGCCGTTGAATGACACGACCGCAGGCACCTAGCCGTAGTATTAGTACGTTCGCATCCGAAATTCGCTCCTCAGTTGGAGACAGACGGCGATCCAGAAAGAAGTTGACTGAGCTTCTCAAAGCTTTGTGGAGCGTGTGTGACGTTTTGTGTTGGGCACTCACGGACTGGGGAGCTGCGGATCCGTAACATAAACAATGAAGCCAATCACTGCGCGCGCTATGCTCATTAGCCGCACCCGGAACGCCTTGGTCCCTCACATCTGCTCACATCTGGAGTGTCTGTACCCACAGTTCAGGGTCCCAAGCTCTAGCTCCACCCGGCAGCAGGTCAGCACCGTGCACATACAGTCTAGTTTTACTGTTTTACACGAGGTACATGACTAGGGGCAGCAGGCTAATAACAACCCTTTTTATCACACTTGTCACTAAGTGAGGTAAAAGATACCTTCAATACCTGGTCCTAATTAGGCCTGCTGGTTCGTAACCCAGTTGTCGTCTCATGACACGCAACAAAAAGGGTGGTTTTTTTTTTCCTGGACATGTATGTATGTATATTCGTACAGATCCTCTCGTTGGTATCTCCTAATGTAATTGCGTCGCATCTGCACCTCCTGCTGCCTTTCAGTGTATTCGCCAAACCAGCCTGCCTGCCCTGTACTGCCTGTCCTTCTTCCCCTTGGTACGAACAACCTATCGTTGACTGACGTTCTGTTTCCCAATCCTACTTTTGGTATGCTCCGCAAACGCCGGAAGCTCCCCGTATACGTCTCCACATGCTCACGCTTCCTGATAAATGAAAGGAATTCCACAAAAATAAAATAAAAGGTAAAAGAGCCCACAGTTTGCGTGAGAGGCTGTGGTCTTCAACTCGACAGTGTAGGAGTTGAGTCTTTTGGTAGCCATGAGGTATCGAAGTGAAAAAACGAAATCAACGCCAGGCTTCTCCTCAAGGGCTAAATAAGGAAGAGAGGGAAGAAGACAAAAAAAATAAATAAAAAAAGAAGAGTGGGGGAATCAATAACATAGAACATATGACCTGTATAAAAATAGAATCGGGTCTATCCGCTTGAGATGTTGGCTCTGTGACCATGCATGCTCACTCACAGCATGAACGCCCGAGAATGTATCATAGACTGGTTGTGTTTGACATTGAAGAAGTATTGCCATTCACGAGTCGGCCAATTTGGCAAAGTGCTTGGACCAGATCCAACCAACTTGATCTGTTAAATCATCCTGATTCTTTGCTAACCAGAGTTCGCCCTTTTCCGCTATGACATCGAATATCTGTTGTGCATAGTCATGTCAACACTCTTGCACTGTTTCTTCTTCTCCACATGGCATCAAGAGCTGATTGATAGAACATACCTCGCCGGCTTGATATGTTAGGTAAGGATATCCAGCCTCATGTTTTGTAGTGGCGATGTTGAATTCAAAGAGCGAAGCAGCCAACCACAACACGTTGTAACCGTCCGAAACCTGACTGCGCTCGCGGGATGACGCTCTTGATTGTCGCTGACTGCTACTCTCATCGCGTCCATCCGACATGGGCATGGCTGAGCGAAACATATTGGAGAAGCGATGATTGTCTCGTTGAATTTCGTGGGTGACAGAGTTCGAGTTGTACGTGGTGTTGGAGTCACGATGGCTTTGTGCAGCCGAATCTGAGCTTTGACGAGGAATTCCTGACTCAAAACTCCGGCCTGTGCTGGGAAATTCCGGAGATCGAGGAGAAGCTAGCCCTCCCTGACTGGAGGCGATGCCGGCGTAATAATCGCGGTAGTAGTATTGGTGTGGACTTGGTACATTTCCATTCGCAAAACCTGTGGCGCTATGACTTGGAGACATGGTGAAGGAGCCACTACGTCGTCCCCCGAAGTCCGGTGTAGGCAGGATTGGTGCAACATCTCCATTGATGGACTGGCCACAGCTTCGAGCTTCCAGATCTGACGGCCGGGCACGCGTTCGCAGTGATGCATCATCCATACTCGTGGACATCGAAAGTGAGCTTCTGCCCCAAGTGGCAGGGTTGAGGATACCTATATTAGCCAGTTGATCGTTGGCATAGGGGAAGTCGCGTTCAAAAGAATTGACCACTTCTTGAAGATCGGGCATGTCGGAGCAATCTGCCAACACCGCCTTCATCCTATCTTTCCAGATGGAGTACCATTTTGCTTGGATATTCACAAAGTTTCCCAAGCAGATGTTGCCGATTCTCTCCGTCAGGGCGGATAGTTGTGGGAGTTCTTTCTTCAGTGTATCATTCAGGGCCTCGTACTGTTCAACAAGTTCCTTCAACTTGGGATCGGGGCTTTTGCCACCTCGCCTGAGTTGCTCGAATCGCTCAAAATCCAAGCGGCGCTTGTTTCTCTTCTTCATGGCCAAGGACGGGTTGCCATATGCCCTGATAACTTGTTCAAAAGGTTCAATGACAAGCTTGCGAACTTGGGACAGATGCTCCTCCAGAGCCACTTTCTCAAGATCGCGGACCGAAATGTTGAACTGGACCCACTTACTTTCAAGTTCGGGATAGTTGCCAGGCTGCAGCCTCATGACCAATTCGACCGAAGACATATACTGCAAGAACTCATGGACGTAGGCTGAAACTTGCCTGGTGTAGAACTCGACGTCACGTAGGACAACTTGAAGCCGTAGGTAGTCGTCACCAAATTTCTCATTAAGTTTTGCGTAGTCTGCATCTTCTGCCGGCCGGTTGTTGGACGCTTGCAATTTGTCGACCCGTTTGCCAAAGGCTCGGGCGAAGCCAGCCTTGACATCCGACTCCTTCCTCTTCCTGCCCACAATTTGGCCCACGAGCTCAAAGTTCTTCTTCGTCTTGTTGATCTCGATAATGGCAGTTTCCAATGTGTCCTTGGCTTCCATCAGCGCTTCTCGATCGGGGTGGTCCTGTGGGGTATGATGCAGAAGTGTTATAATCAGGTTGGGATATTTTGTAATTCTCTGCATGGGTTTGATAAGGAGAGAATCCAAGTCCCAAGCAGCTGTCAAATCCTTGGCTACTTCGTTGCATTCGTTCAGCCATACCTGAACAGTAGGATCTTGTTGTATTAGTATGAGTCTCTTCGCTGCTTGATCGCTGGCGCGCAGAAAACCTTCATGCGCCAACTTCATCTGCTCGATGTTATTCTTGAATACGGGACCAAGACACGTAGAGCGGTCTTTCGCGTCATTGGGTCCGCCAGTCGTGCCAGAGTTCGGCGTGGATATGGAGGAGTCATCTCGTTGTGCAGTCCGTCCCCCTTTGGGTACATACACGTCCACGACGCCCTCTTTGATTTCCGACAGAAACGCCGTATGGAAAGCAATGATTTCGTCACTGTTCCGGAAGATCAACTTCACCGTTTTGCTGTCTAGTCTGGGACAAGCCTCTGCAGTCCCCTTGTAGATCTCTTCCACAATGTTCATGTCCCGAACAAACACAGCTTCCGTGTCGACTAGCTCCTTGATGACGTTTCTCCTCTGAACAAGACGGTGTCGTTCTTTGTCAGTGAGCTCCTCCCCATCCTGCGCCAACGACTTGCTATCGCTATCAGCCGGCGTCTGCGTGCTGACATATTGTTCCGTTGTCGCAAGAGACGCCGAGTCAATAGATCGAGATGTGTCGGCACGAGACATGTATTCGTCACTTCCCCGTTCAGAGTTCAATAAAGTGTTCTCGCACTGAGACTGCTCGTAGTAGGCACTCGATGCTCTTGAATTTATATCTGAGCCCGGAACAGACGGCGGTACTGGGGGAGGTTCGTGGCTCGGCGATGGAAGATATGGAGCTGGCTCGTTCGGCTCAGGCGAGAAACATGCAATGGAGAAACCGTCTCCCGTATCGACCTCCAAGAAATGCAGTGAGTTGTAATGGTTCGAAGGTGGTCTGGACGACTCTGATTCGCGAGGGTCCCGTCTATGAAGCTGTCCATCGTTGATCGAAGATTCCGTTTGAGAGCTGAAGATGGTTGCATGGCCAAATGCTGGTGATTCACGACTACTTGGCATGACTGATCGGTCAGTGCTATCAACCGAAAAATCTGTCCACGCTGACTGTCGGCTGAGTCTTTCATCGTGGTCTCTAGAAGCAGGCACTAGCAAATTGCCTGTCGATGGTACATCGTACTGCTGTTGATGTTGTTGCTCATAGCCTGATAATCGAGGGTCGTCATAAACTCCAGCGTCTGATGAAGCACACGTCGAATTTATGTAGGAGCGACCAGCGTCATCATAAGAGTCTCTTCTTTGTACTCCTCCTACCTCTTGCCCGTGATCGTCCGTCGCTTCTGTGCATGTGTCCGTGGCGGCATCGTCCTCTTGATGGCCCTGATGGCCTGCTAGCGAAACTTGACCCGGCTCTGACTGGCAGTCAGAATCGTACCGTGAATCCAGTCTGGGAAACGGTATCGTATCCTTGTCATCCTGACTTGATGGAACTGGACTCTCTGATGCGGAGATCAGAGTCTTTGCCACATCCTGTGAATGAGATGAACCGATGCCAAGCTCTTTCGATTCGAACTGCTCGGGATCGTCCACAAAAGAGCCCGGCAATGTCGGAGCTTGGCCAAGCTCAGGCTTCGCGAGTTCTTGACGATTCTTCTTGGGCGAGGCTCGAGCTGGGGAGTCGGGTTCGTCCTCAAACGGATATTGGTACTCAGTGTGCTGTTGCCTCTGGGAGGTGGCAGGTTTGACAATTGTCATAGGAATATCGATGGGAGACAAGGCTTGAACGGGGGGGTTAATTTGAGGTTCTGTGTCAAACTCGGTGGTATCAGATGTCGCCGAGACCGCAGATAGGGGTCGCTTGTCTCCAAATTTAGAGGGTGTCTGGTCGGGGAAACCTCCAGGCAAACCCAAGGTGGGTGAGTCTTGCCCAGCTGTAGTGACTTGTCTTTCAGTGACAATTTTTAATGGTGGTGTAGTCATGACTTCTGAGTGTGGTCCTGCAGCTTGCGGCGCAATTTGCTGAATTTGAACGCCATCGGGATCCGGCACGGACTGCTCAGTCTCATCCCGTGTGCACGTTAGTTCAGGAGGTGCTTGGGTAGCGAACGGGCTAGATTGTGGCTCATTTGATAAGTCGCTTGGCAATGGAGCAGGACCCTCTGATGTGTCATGAGGAACAGGTAGATTCTCCAGCT
The DNA here is from genome assembly GCA_003814445.1 of Epichloe festucae Fl1. Classification (NCBI taxonomy): domain Eukaryota; kingdom Fungi; phylum Ascomycota; class Sordariomycetes; order Hypocreales; family Clavicipitaceae; genus Epichloe; species Epichloe festucae. The sequence goes on along the minus strand of CP031387.1, from coordinate 1,614,826 downwards.
CATGGCGCGCCTTTTCGGCGTCGGCCTTATGCCTTGCTTCTAAAGCCTCACTTTCCCGGATGGATTTGGTGTACGCAAGCCTGATATGCTCTCTCCTTTGTTCGAAATCGATGGGACCGATTGATATTTTACGATGTCTGCTCGTTGACTCGCCTTTCCTTGTAGTTCGGGCTTTGTCGGTTTCCTTCATCCTCGAGCTAGACGTGGACGCTATTGATATAGGCTGTCTAGGCCGGGAGCTTCGCAATGTAGGTGAAAGTATTGGCGGAGGAGCGGCAACGAATGCCTGCAACCTCGGGGTGCTGTTGCTTGGCGTGACCGATTTGCGGATCTGGGTCGGTGTTTTGGCCCGATTAGCTCCCGGACTTGTCCTGGACGGTCTTCCGTTCGCTTGATATCGTTTTAGAGTAGAAGGGGAGCTTGAACGAGTAGGGGACGGGCTCGTTGAGTTGCTAGGAGTGCTCAACTTGCGAACGGAGACGGGTAATTTGGATGAATGCGGCGATGGTCTTGATGTTTGATGACGCGCAGCTCTTGATGATGGCGATGAGCTACCATCATCGCTATGAGCACGAGAGCGAGTTCGAGGACGAGATACCAATGCTGTGACTGCTCCCTCGGGATGGGATGAAGGGCTGCGATGATATGACGAAGGTGATGACCTTTCTATTTCCGGGCTATAGAGGTTGCGTTGGCGCGATGAAGCGATTGGTAGACTAGACTCAGATGTCCTTCGCGGGCGAATTTCGTCAATACCGTGCCCTAGAGAACTTGCATCAGGCCGATCGGGAGAAACCTCGCCAAACAAAAGACGAGGAGGTTGTGGATGACGGGAAGCAGGGTTTGTTGGTTGAGGAAGAGTTTGAGACTTTTTCTGTGCGGTTTTTGTAGAATTTAGTTCTCGATCGGTAGAGCTTCGGGGCTTGCCAACGCGACTTGCGAATGACTGCGTACTACCAGGAACCTGGTTGTCAGCCACAAACTTAAATTGTCGCAGCGACAATGACGAGGTTCCAACAGTACTACTGCGTCCACCAAGAGTCTCCTCAGAAGTCGTGTCTCGATGTGACGATGACCGAGAGGCACTGTTGTTGGTGTTTTTCAAGCCCGCTGTTGTGCGAGTAGGTGGAGGCGGTATGGTGGGAACTCCAACCGTGGCATTCTGATCAAAGCGCTTTTTGAGGTCTTTTACACTTTGCTTGCCGCCGGGCATCCTTGTGATGCTACCTGTAGATGATCTGCTATCCAGAGGACTCGAGACAGAGCGCAAGTTCGCTCGCGGCAGGTTGTGTTGAGCAGGAACTTTCGGGTGTCTGGGCGTGGTTCCATCACCGTTTGATCGAAGAGAAGGGCGTGAGGACGATGTTGCAGCCATGGGAAGTATATCCGGACCTGTACTTGCGCCAAGACCCCGATAGTTCTTGTAGAAGTCGTCGGGATCTATAGTTGGAGGAGACGCATTGTAAATTCCGTCCGAGGAGGGATCGTGATGCGATGTAGGATGTGGATCGGCGTCGTTCGCTAGGGCGGCGTCAGCAGCGAGATGGTCGTGGTGCGGCGAGTTGCTGTCGAAATTGCTTCGCACGTCGGAGCTCATGCATGCAAAAGAAAAGGAATGGGATTGTACTGTAGACGCTTCAGCGTGTTGGAGCTGTTGGAGGTTGTGTTGGAGGTTTTGGCGGCCCAAGGTGCCAAGGCGGGTGTCGACAGCATCGTCTCGAGGCTGGCCAGCATCCGGGGCCGGGTCCATGTTGGCCTGGGAAGTGGCCAGGAGCTGTGCATCCGGTCAGACTGGTCAAACGTTGTGCGTGGCTGGTCGGGAGACGAGAGCAGCATTGATACGCCGGTAGGGCGTGGGGGAAGGGATGACGATCGGGAGAGGATGGGATCGAGTCGTGAATGGTCTTGATTATGAGTGGATGGGTCGAAATGGGCCAAAGGCGGACATGTAGTCCGTACGGAGTATGTAGACTCTATTACATAGAGCAGCACAAGTCTCGATGCCAATTTGTACTTGACTGGGATTTGTCTGGATCAGCTTTGGAGAACAGACATGGTTCCTCCATGCAACTTTGAACTTTTTGCATTGGTGCACCTACGCTCCCGGTTGCCGTCTGGCGCCTGTATTACCAGCCGACCGATCAATCGATGGCAACCAGGGTCACGGCTCCACACTGGACCCAGACGTGATTTAGCGCCGACAAGGCCCAGACGGGGCCTGGAGTCCATGTCCGGATGTGTCAGGCAGGCGCTGAGCTCTGAGCCATGGCCACTTCAGCTTCAAATCCTCCTCATCGGCCATATCTTGCTGGGCCCTCTGTCTGGGTCGAATCGAATCTTACTTATTAGCATTGAGAGCTCGGACCAGAGACTCAAGATCGGCCCAAACATCTGTCTAGGCAATGATTGAATTGACTTCCAATACCTCGAATTACCCTTGGCCTGCTTTCGTGTCCGCTGCACAATTTCAGCTCACATCATGTCTGGGTCGACATCGTCCTTGACCTTTCAAATTTATCCTTGTCCATCCTCCCACCTTCCCGAGGTCTGTGGACCCGGATACGGCTGTCCAAATCCTCGTATTGCCAGCTGCATACGGAGTACGTAATATTAGGTCAAGGCTCGAGATTATCATGGACATACTCCGTACATATGGACATGATCCATTTTGTTTGTACAGTCAAGTATGATGGAGCGTACGGAGTACTCGGTACCCCATATTATTATGTGTGTTCTTTTCGAGACTCGATGCGTCTACATTATTTAGCAATGGTACCCCAGCTTGACAGTTTGTCCCCATGCTGCCACGTCTCCCTACACAAATCGTGACAAGCAGGGGTTTCTTTCCCCTTCGTAAAGAGTGATGCAAAACAAAATATGCGCTTTTAGAGCGCTATTTAACCAGCATTGATGCCCAAAATAATGGACCAGAAAAAGTCCGCATTGGTAATTTTGGGGGGTTGAATGGGAAACCTCAATAGAAGCAATTGTACTCCGTAAAAGCCTGGTTGCGTTCGACGGGGATTGGCGATGGCGACAGGACCCAACAGCCTGTGCGAATAAATATTCATTGCTTGCCCTGCTCGATGGAGTCTTCAACCAACCTCGAACCGCCGACAGGTATTACTGCACCAATGTCAATGACTCGAAAAGACCAGTCACTACCATTCCGCGAATCGTCTCCTTTGTTGGTTGGGCTGCCGACACATTGACACTCCGTCGTTCCGCGCCTATGCTTTTCGTCCTGCACCACCGGCTCAGTTCATTCCAGTGAAGCGCTGCAGGAGGCAACTCCGGAAACGAAATCGCCAATAAATCTTGAGCGTTGACGGACCCCGTGCCTCTTGCCGAGAATCTACATCATGCGCAGCTTGACGGACGACCTGCCGATTACAATCATGCCATCTTGTTCATGATGGTGCCACTCTGGCGTCGAGTTCAATGTAAGCTGGGGAAATTGGCCAACCAAAAAGCATCGTTTTGGACCCAGTCACCCAGTATGTATGTACATATGTATGTATTGCTGTCTGGCAAGGAAGGTCTCATCAATGCCCCCAACCGCCATGTAAGGTACCGCACCGCACCAACCCGAACAGTTTCAGGCCGTTGTTTTACCGTGGTGCAGTAGCGGATGGTGGTGGCACAAGATTCGTACGAAGTACAGAGTACGGAGCCATCGGTAATACACCCTCTTGTTGCGTAGGTCAAGGAAGCCAGGTCAGCCCCGGAAAATAACCCATCGCATCCTCGAACAGTCATCACATCGATCGTGTTATGAGTTGAGAATTTACTAAGCTCCAGAGTTGCAGGCTAGCGCACAGAATCGGGATGGCTTTTGCACGAAAAAAAGGCACTGAGCTGCCATTCGGGAAGTCCACTTGGCTGTTGGCTGATCCGGTTTTCTCAAGATTGGGTTCGCGATTCCAAGTCCTGAGCCCGAGGCCTGCAATGACGAGGCAGATGCTGTTTCATGTACCGATGTTGAATGGAGGATTGTTTTCCCCTGAATCGACTCTGCTGGGCGACGGACGAAACACGGAGCGATCGTATCTCTATTGACGGGTCCAGAGCTCCAGAGAATATTCTGACAGCCGGTCGATAGTTTTGTGGCGCTCTCAAACAATAGCTTGTTGCCGCACGGCCGTATTACATGACAATGCCGTGATTCCATTTTGAGTCGGAGGCATGAAGTTTTCTAAACAAACACAAAACTTGATGGGGCAGGTCAAGTCACGCTAGATAACCGGACTAATACGGAGTAATCGTTGGCTGCCGGTATCCATCCTGGTAGGCTGGGCTCATTCATTGGCCATGGCTTCATTCTCTGCCCCACCATCAATCGCCAGAGCTCAAGCCACAACCGCTCGAAAACATTCTGACAGCCACAACCAGGTCCACTACAAACCCAACAAGCGAGCTTATTACGGACACCATGACACCATCGCAAACGCGTGCAAGTTGACCAACGCGACACGCCTCCCATGCTCGCCCATCAAAGTCATGGTCGGATGCCTGAAACGAAAAAGGAGTGACCCAGAGACATATAGGCGGCCTGGAAAGACCAAAGTCCACGAGGGGGCTGTCAAGCGGCATCTTTTGACACAGTCGTATACGTCAGTTCTAACCCTACGCGAATATGCTTTGCTTAGACTTCCGAGAGGTTCAAGACTGCGTCGGAAAAAGATCAAATTTCTGGGACACGGGGATGAAACCACAGACATTGAGAAGCGAATCTCATGTTTCCTGGACTCGACATTGATTTGCAGTTGCAATGCCATCTCTCAGGATGACGATGCTACCTTTGAGCAATGGCTTTCCTTCTCCCAAAAAGGAGACGATTCCCACGTGACATTGTCTGGTGGCATACCCGATGCTGCAAATACGCAATCGGAGGTCTGTAGTTCAACTTGGTTCTCCCTGACTGAAGCGAATTAGCGAGCGCTGATAAGTACAATAGATCGTTGATTTCGTAGTCTGGTTACTTTTCAAAAGGGAGAAGCGCCCAGGGTCTTGGCCCAAGCATTTGCTTTGTGATGGCTTCCGTAGACGAGCAAAAGAAGGAGACCCCAGCGGGATTGCTATCCCAGGTATATACAGTCTGTATCCCAATCATCATGCAGCATCGCTTAAAAAGGAGCCATGGCCGCACCTGTTGGTTTTACTGGGACACTCGGGGCAGAAGATCATGCTTGATCTACTCACCGAACAGTCTGTTTTTGTAGTCGTTGACGCAGGACTTGGGAATTACTATCAATTGAGCGGTGAGCTGAATATCGATCATCTCCCTGCATTGAGCCGGCCCAGCGGTACTCATTGATGAAGCCTAGGTCTCCCACTGTCAGATCTGAACACTAGAAGCAACTCTCAGATACCCTGTGTGCCCCGTGGTCTGGCAGATATCCTCCTGGTCAGAAGCCGAATTTTCTACGGTAAACCGGCACTTACGGCCCAGGGCCGACTTCAGCATGGCTACAAGCATATCCGTAGGCCTCTCTTTTCTACCTACCTAGATGCCGACCCTAACTTTACGACAGATGTCCTCAACCGCTGTTCATGGAACACTCACGGCCAAGAAGAGTCTCAGACTGACAGAAACAGCGCCAATACTGCAAAACTTATGATGTATATGTTTCCCAGGCAATTTGGATTACATAACGTCTTTACCTCTGACGTAAATTCCTTGGAAACGGCACAAAGATTTCAAGATTACACTTTGCGCGAGGAAGAAGTTGCCAGGCTGCTCAAGATCCCGAGCAACGTTTCAGCAGATGGCACCCCGAAACTCCCCAAGCGCCTCCGAGGAACGGCTTGGGCGTTGGTGCAAAAACTACAAGTCCTTCATAGCCGTTGCTCATATACCGAGCTACTGAAGCACTACTGCCCTTCGAAGCTTGATTACGTCCACAAACCGTCGAATTCCAAACATAGGGAATTTGCATCACATAATCGGGTGTCTCAGCTGGCAAAGGGCGCTGTTGATGGCGCGATAAACCTCGAATCTGAAATGCTTGATGACAATACCGAAAGCCTATCCCAAAACGAAGCCTTCCAATTTGGATCTCTAGTGGAGTTGGCGACTTCCCGGTCTCAAGTGTCGTCGTTCTGTCAAGCCGTTTTTTCCAGGATCGTGCCGAACGACTTCTGGGGCGAGGGCCAGGCCATGCTTCACAACAAGACAGCGGTTCTTCGCCAAGTAGACCAATTCGTTAGACTGCGTCGATTTGAGTCTACTTCGTTGCACGAGATAACGCAGGGACTCAAGGTACGTTGAAGTGAGATAGACTGGCCTGGGGCACTGGGCTAACGATGTATAGATTGCCGACATACCCTGGCTTCAGCCACCAGGCTCACAAAATCAGAAGGCTAGCCAAACCGACATGAAGAAGCGACACGAGATTTTCCATGAACTGCTGTACTTTGTTTTTGATTCTTTATTAATACCCCTGATTAGAAGCAATTTCTATGTTACAGAAGCCAACACCCACCGTAACCAAATCTTTTACTTTCGCCATGACATTTGGAGACGCATAGCAGGTCCTGCATTGTCGATTCTGAAGAAGGACATGTTTGAGGAAATGAAATCTGCCCAAGCCAACACTATCCTAGACAATAGACGTCTAGGTTTCAGCCAGGTTCGGCTGCTTCCAAAGGGAAACAAGCTTCGACCGATTATGAATCTCCGGAGACGCCAAGTGAGCAGGGCGAACTCAAGGATTCTCGGACCCAGCATCAACTCTGTTCTCTCACCCATACATACGGCACTCAAATTTGAAAAAGAGGCCAGCCCTCACAAGTTGGGGTCCACGCTCTTTTCCGTCAATGACATGTACTTGCGACTCAAAGCATTCAAGCAAGCTATTGGGACGAACACAATGGCCAAGCTGTATTTTGCAAAGGTGGACGTCCAGTCAGCCTTCGATACCATTCCTCAAGAGGAACTTCTTCAGCTCATAAGATCCGTTCCTAGCCAAAACAAATACACCATCATTAAACACGCAGAAGTCCAGCCAGGAGAGCACACCATGCTTGGCGCACGAACAACAAGCAGCAAAGCCATCCGTCGATGGCGAGCCTCAGTTCTCGCACAGGACCAGGATGCCGCCTTCACAGCACGTCTACAGAACGGAATTGCCACCAAGAAGAGAGACATTGTCTTTATCGACGGAGTCGCGCAGAAAAGCCACGATACAAGTACTCTGTTGCATCTCATGGCCGACCACATACAAAGAAACCTGGTCAAGTTTGGCAAGAAGTACTACCGCCAGAAGCGAGGCATCCCTCAGGGCTCGGTTCTATCCTCGTTCCTATGCAATTACTTCTATGCAGATCTGGAAATGAAGCATTTGCAGTTTGTCTCTGGGCCAGACTGCCTCCTCATGAGGCTGATAGACGACTTCCTCCTCATCACCCTGGACGAGGAAAAGGCGGTCAAGTTCGTGGAGACGATGCACCGTGGCCTTCCTGAATATGGAGTCCAAGTGAGCCCCCACAAGACCGTAGTCAACTTCCCCATGTCTATACATGGTGAGCCTCTCCAAATGGCTGCTTCTGGTGCGTTTCCCTACTGCGGAACCTGCATCAATGATGCAACGCTAGAAATCACAAAGGATACTCAAATTGCTCAATCAACTGGTATGCCTCGCTCTCCTCTTTGCTGCCCATCTCGTATCATGTCAAACTAACGCAGCCAGCTATCGCCAACTCATTGACCGTCGAATTCAGCCGCTTGCCAGGCCAAAATTTCCAAAGAAAAATACTCAGTAAGTTGTGTCTTTGACGGGTCAGCCAGAACTCTCATCTTATCTCATTATGCCATTAGATGCCTTCAAGATTCAATCCCACCTCATGTTCTTCGATACTGCTCACAATACCACGAGTACCGTCCTCGAGTCTTTGCGCCACGCGTTTTGTGAGACGGCTCGCAAGATGGTGGCATACGTGCGATGTTTGTCCAAGATGCGTCGGCCGAGGGCAGGCCTTATCATTCGTGAGTTTCCTATTCGTTTTGGATCCCACCCCCCCCCCCCCAGCTATTCATCTTTCTTTCTGTCCTCTATGAAAACAAATACAAAGAGAGACGTTGCCGTTTCGCAACTTGTCATCATGGTGTTCTGACCCGTTTATAGAGACAATGTGTAAAGTAGCAGATGTTGCGTACTCAATCTTGTCAAGCAGATCTAGACGCCTGAGATATCCCGATTACGTGTGTACGATTCGCAGGGGACAAGTTACGAGGTAAGTCGTCTGCGCATAGATTTGAGCGGCCATTTGGTGCGGTACGTTCAGGCATGGCTAATACCCGTGCAGTGTAGCATATGCCGCGTTCTTGCAGGTGCTGAATAGGCACCAAGCCAATTATGGAGCGGTGATGGAGTGGTTGAGGAAACAAAGCAAGACGCTTGCAGTCATGTAGCATTCACAGTAAAGGAATAGTGTGAAGCTGGTACAGTTCTGCCAATGAGGGTGATTTGTCATGAAATAATGCCGTTCCGAGTCTATTATAACACTGTTCTGTGTTTGTCCGTAGTGCTTAAACATCCGTCTAGAGATTGATGGTGGGCAAGGAAAGAACTCATGTGTACCAGTCTACAACGCAACGCCAATTTCCCACCAATGCTTCCATGGATACACCTTTAGCCAATTGTCAGCATCCAACCGCCACCAGTGATCACCTGCAGGCCCGAAACCCAGAAATCGCAAAGGAGAGATGGGCACCGGCTCTATCAGCCAGAACCCCATGGAAGCCAGATCGTTGACAAACAAGGCGGCTGTAAAATACAGCCACACCAAGCAAAAGGCAAGATTTCCGCATCGTCTCATCGCCCGCGGAAGCTTTGAGACATGGTTCCGCAGAGACAGGGCCAGTCGCTGCTGAACGGCAATGCCAAGACCCTGGAGCAAGAAGAACAGTAGGGGTCGCCACGGCTTCGTCTGCGGAATCGTAGTAAAACTACCCGCCGCGTGCATCAAGCCAGACTGGAGGAATGTAACGAATAGACCAAACGCGTCGGCTGCTTGGGTCCCCTTTTTGATATATCCCGTCTTTAAGAGGTACGTAGACGGAGCTAGGAGCTCCAGCCGGAAAGTTTGATGCCACCATCCTCCCCACCACCCGGCGAGCCCACGATCAAGAACCTCGGAGAACTTTCCAAAGGTCGATGCGTGCTGCCAAAGGATCGCCCTGGATGGGAAAAAGTAGCTCAAGAAGTAGTACTGGACAACATCGCCTAGGGTGAAAACGGCTGTGATGGCGGCCCATACGGTGACCAGAGAGAACGCTTCTCTGTAGAGGAGGAGCATCCAGGGTGGTTTGCTAGCAAGGCCAGGGGGCAAGTCGTACCCGTTGTCGGGGCCTAGGACGAAGAAGGGATCTTTTATTATTTGAATGACGAGGGCGAGGAGGTCGAGAATGATGTAGGTGCATAGAACGTAAGCGAGACGGCTTCGGACGAGCTCGGTTTCTGTCATGGGACGGTTGTATCCGCTGGTGGTCTGGCGAGGAATGGAGCGGGTATCAACTTTGGCGTTCTGGTGGATGGTCTGGGGGATGACGGGGCGGGGGATGGAGGAGATGCTGTAGCTCCAGCCTTTCTTTTGAGTTAGCCACTGCTTAAGAAGAAGGGGAAGAAGGAAACCAAGAAAAAAACAAGCCATGTTACGAGCTTGGAAATGGAGCGATGGTTTCAAAGCACAGGACGTACCAGCACCTCGGAAACTCGACATCAAGTCCATGGCCCAACCTAGGCGCTCCGGGAACGATGCCTCTGCAGGAAACGTCTGCCACCTGTACTCGAAAACATGATCCGTCGTCGTCCCCGACGCGTGCGAGTCCTGTGGTGGTGTGCTTGAGTCCAACTTCCGGTGCCTGAGACCTTGATGCACCGAACTTGTGTGGCCGCTCGTGGTCACGACATTGTGTCCGCCCCCATCTTCGGATTCATCATCCTTGGCCTTGGCCTCGGCGGCCTTGGCGACTCGGATGACTCTCGCCGCCTCAAACTGCGGACGCTTCCAAATGAGGAGATTCATGGACAGAAGTATTCCCCAGGAGGCCATCAGGCCGGCTGCATAAGCCCACGCATAGTTGGTGCTCGAGCACACGCGCAGGATGTGGACATTGAACAAGACGACGAAGCCCATGACGGCCCATCGCGTTTGGTACAGCCACGGCCGAGAAGCGTGCGGAATGGCGAGCCACAGCGTGGGGACGATGAAGGACCCCAGAATGCTGTACGGGAGGAGGAGAGGCTTCGCACTGCCGTTGTGCAGAGCGTCGAGGAAGGTGGCGCGATGTGCAGCGCGATGTGCAGCGCGCAGTGCATCGTCCAGCCGCGGCATCGTGGAATCTTGAGCATGAGGTTTGCAGGCGCAGAAAAGGGCGCGGGTAACTCATAAAAAAGGGCGCGGATAATTATAAAAAGTTCCCCCACCTGTTGGACGGAGGCGTTTCGACTTGAAGAAATCGCTGCGCGGGACACGATGGTGTTGCACGAAAAAAGAGGCGCAGCTGACTGGCCAATATTATTTAATTCGTGCGTACATTAATTATCCCCGCTCTGGTCCGCCATTTCCTTGATCACAATCACCCATGCACCAATAATCATGGTGTCGTGTGTAATACAAAAGGCAGGCAATGTGCCGAAACGCCGCGCCTGTGATGAGTGCCGTAAGTTCCGTGCCTCCTCTTGTTTTTTTTGCTGCTCTCATCTCCGTGATTATCAAACAAGAAGCATCGGATGCCTCGGCGACATATCCCTGAGACTTTTGTATACTCATGCCACGCAGGAACCAGAAAATTAGCATGTACAAAGGACCCAGGCGGTTGTGAGAGATGCAGCCGAGAAGGTATCACATGCGTGTACTCGCCCCAAAAGCCCATGGGACGCCCCCGAAAGCGCCGTGCCGCCGACGATGCCGACGATGCCGACGATGCCGACGATGCCGACCGTGCCGACCATGCCGACCATGTTGTTGTTGTTGTCGACGATCATGCCCGGACAGATGCTTCGCGACCACCAGTAGTGACTCAGAGTAGATCAACGGGCTCTTTCTCTTCCGGCAATGAGTCGTCCTTCGCCCATGACTTCGACTTCTTACCACGGCTTGGCGACGGCGCCAATGCAAACTACCTGGATTTGCTGCCAAATAACTTTGAAGACATCGACAGCACCCCACTATACTCGCTTCCACAACCTTCATATCACCACCATGTTTTTGGGCCCTGCAATGACAGTCTCGGAGGCTCCTCCTTCCCGTTGGACGTGACTGGCACAGACACTGGCACAATGATTCTCCAGAGCATAGACTTCAACGAGTCGGAGCTCAGATCTTCATCAATGTCCAGGGATGTCGACCACTTCTGGCAACAACGTGTGTCAGACCAGGCCCTGCCGCCAGAGGAGACTCCCCCTTCCATGTCAAGTGGCATCTCTAGCACAGGCGAGCCCCCTGAGCCCCCGACATCTCAAACTACGCATAATAAGCTGCCATCTCTCCCGAGTGCCGTCTGCGGATGCCTCTCATCCTTATACCTGGCTCTCGAGTCGCTGAACCATCTACCTCCTGACATCCCCTCCGCGATGAGGGTAACACGAAGTGCCACCAAAGTTGCCCAAGACGTCCTTGATTGCCATCGCTGTTCCAACTGTTTCTTCCGAGACCCCCCACAGCCACCTCCCGTGCAGGCCCTCCAAAACATGATGTGCCTTGGCGCACTGGTCCCGTCTGCATGCAATGCCTACGCCACCATCCTTGAGATGATTGACTCGGAGACCGAGGCCGCCAAAAAGAACAACCGGCACATCTTCTTCTCGTCCAAGGACGTCGGGGGGCTGTGGGAACTCGTAACTGACGAAGGGGAGGGTGGGGGGTCGTGCTCTGCACTCGAAGCCAACGACAACAAAGCCCTTGACCCAGATATCTGGCGAACGACGATCCGGTCCATTCTCCAACTAGACGTGTACGGGCTGGGTGGCAGGACGGGCGAGTCAATCATGGGGAGGCATTCACAACGGGGGTTGAAAGACGTCATCAACCACTTGGGCCGGACAGCTCGAGTGCGGCACGAAATGATGGATGAGCTTGTGGCTGCGGGGAAAATGCCCAAGAAGAAGCAATCCAAGTACCTGCTGCATCATCATGCGTCGATTCCACCAGAACAGAGAAACTGCACCCGGCTCGTCGAGTCTGCGCGCCTGGCGTTGGACAGCCTCATTATTCAGTAATCAGAGGGGTAGGGCATGCTCTGCCATGGTTTTATTATTATTATCAAGACACACTGTCTTTACATTGAACACAGAGGAGGAAAAAAAAAAAATTCAAGAAAAATTGCCAGCTGTTGTGTACTAGTATCACTGGTGTGGGATAATAAAACCACATCGACCATCTTCATAAGCACAGAACTACGTGCAGCATTTGCCACGTAAAAGTATCTATTGTGACGTGTCTCTCATTAACCAAGAGTAGTACCATATGCCCCCGAAGAAATAACTCCAAATATGCGAGAAATATGCTCCACTATCCGCAATACAAGTCCTATCATAGATTACGATGCGCCATGCACCCATGGTGAAGAAGAATGGTTTCGGAGAAAAGCGCAAATGATTTCGCTCTACTAAGGCCCAAGGAAACGCTCACTCCCCCTCATCCATCATGCCCAATAGATCCAGCTCCGTCTTCACCAGCCTCTCGAACTCTTCGCGATCAATCCCGCTTGCTTTGGAGAGCATGTACAGGCTGCGAATGCTCCGAGAAACATGCTGCTTGACCCCAAACTCGTTCTGCTCCTGCTTGCCGGCGGATTCCTCGAGTTTGGCCACCGTGTTGGAGGCGTTGGACGAGGCGCTCGAGTCGGGGCGGGGGTGCTGCAGGGCGATTTCGGCATTGGAAGGGCCTGTTTTTAGGACCGCAGGGGGTTCGTTTGTATCATCTTTTTGGGGCGAGGGCGAGATGCTGCGCTGCCCGTAGGCCGAGGGGCCCAGGAGCTCTGTTGCCTGGGCTTCTTCGTCGGGGTCGTGGTTGTCCATGGCGGGCTGGACATGGGCGTATTGCGCAAAGTATTCGTCTTCGGCGGCGGAGCTGGTTCCGAATGGACCTTGGGGATGGGAACCGCCGTGGTTCATGGTTCCAGGTGCTGCTGGTGGAGCGGGAGAGCGGTTTACCGCTGGTGTTCTAGCGGGCGTCTTGTCGTAGAGGTCCCAGTAGTCGTCGTCGTCGTCATCTTCGTCGTCGGCTTGTTGCTGTTGCTGAGCAGCAGGATTACCATTGGCCTTTGAAGAGTCCCTATGGCTGCTGACGCCATCTTCGTACTGACGCTCGGCGTCGGCGATGGTCGACGCACCGCCAAATTGCGAAAAGGGCGAGGCCTGCTCTGCAACAGTAACTTCGCCGATCCGCCAGCCGTCGCCGTCGCCCTCCTTGTCGTTGATGCAGTATACTAGTTGGAAGGCGAGGCCGAGCGCGGGCAACGCGACGAGGGCCTGGAGAGTCTCTTGATCGAGACGGCGGTAGCGGGTTTCTGCATCGTAGCCCCAATCGACTTCAACCTCGCCTGATACGGGGTGCGGCTCGAGAGCAGGTCCTTGGGCAATCTCGGCTAGTCTGACAGCTTTGGCGGTGTCGTAGCAGAGAAGTCGTAGCCAGGGCTCCGTGCTGGAGTTTGAGAGGAGCTGGACCCGTTGGCGAAGGATTGGTGAAAGCAGGGGGAGGACCTGGGTCGCGGGCTGCGCTGATGCGGCGGCGGCTGGGAGAGCGGGCAGAATGGGAGCCAGGAGACCGGCTTGGTCTGGCGGGGAAATGACAACAGCCATGGTGAGGCTATTGATTATGGGAGGGTTTTAATTCCCTCGTTTCTCGAATTGATTCCTTTTTCCCTTCTCCTCAGTGAGAGTGGAAAGAGGGGGGGGTTCTTTTCTGAGAACTGGGGTTGAAAAGGCAAAGCGGAGAAGAGAAAGAAACGAGAATAGGGTTTGTTGGAATTCAGTTCTTCTTGAGTCGAACAGAGCGTCTGATCACATGCTGCTTGGTGCAATCTAATCGTCCTCGGAGGATTAATGGCCAACCAGGGTGTGTCTGTGGAGGCGCCCTTTCCGAGTGGTTTTCGAGTGGATGGCGGAGAAGTGACGATTGCGGAGATTCTGGGGAGTCAACAAAATCGAGCAGAAGTGAATTGTGCGTAGCAGACGAAGACATCTTTTTAGTCGGGAATGTCAATGAAACTCCAGAAATGCTAATGTTAATATTGACAGCCGCAACCCATGAGGTTCAGATGCATGCACGTGATAGTGGCTGGGCTGTCAAGAGATGAGTTAGGCTAGGCCTGGCCAATGGCGCTTCAGCCCAAGGCGATTGTGGGCCTCAGGGCGAAGGAAGCTAAAAAGCGGTCCTACTACGGACTAGTGAAGCTTACTAGGCGGTACGGAATGCGGAGAAGTTGTGACTGCAAGGACAACTCTTCCTTCACGTGATGTCAGCATCGGCATAGATATGAAGGGCAAAATAGATGCATACTCCGTGCACACACGCAGACGAGCCATTAGCCAAACATGGACTACTTATCAAGATGCCCGATTCCACCGTCGGACAACGCCGTCTCTCTGTCCATCATCGACACAACGTCGACAATTCTTGCACCGGCCAAGGAATTCGTAAAGCCTGTTCTAGAAAGCCACGACATTTGGACAGTTCCGGCGTACGCCTTCCTCATCCGCAACTTGTCGCAGAATCGTACCATCATCTTTGACTTGGGTGTTCGCAAGGACTTTGACAGTCTAGCACCGGGACTAGTTCAACGTATCAAGGCAAGTGGATTTGCCGTCAAAACTGAGAAGGGCGTACGTGACAGCTTGGACGAACATGACATTGACACATCGGGGGACAATATCGAGGCAATCATATGGAGTCATTGCCACTTTGACCACACTGGCAACCCTTCCTCCTTCGATGCCGCTACTGCGCTCGTCGTTGGGCCAGGCGTCAAGGCCAACCTGATGCCAGGATATCCGACCAATCCAGAAAGTAGTTTATTAGATTCTGACTGGGCGGGCCGTGAAGTCATAGAGATTTCCTTCGACAATACAGGCCTGAAGATCGGACAGTTCCACGCACACGATTACTTTGGCGACGGAAGCTTCTATCTTCTCGATGCCCCTGGCCATGCGATAGGACACATGTGTGCTCTCGCCCAGGTCACAAGCCATCCCCCTTCGTTTGTGTTCCTAGGCGCTGACTCGGCCCATCATGGCGCTGAGCTGCGCCCAAGTAAATGGATGACACTGCCCAGCCGGCTCTCTTGCTTCAACGGGCCCCAAGTCTCGTTCTGCCCTGGTGACTTGTTCGAAGAGCTGGTCCCGGGTGCTGACAAGACGAAGCCCATGTATCGACTCACTGACACGGGAAGTCACTTCAACGCGGCTGTTGCGGAAGAAACTATCGCCAAGATCCAGGAGCTAGATGCTTTGGACAATGTGTTTGTTGTACTCTCGCATGACAGTAGCTTACTAGATATCGTCGACTTTTTCCCCAAGACGAGCATTGATTTCATTGGGCGGGGTTGGAAAGAGCAGGCAAAGTGGGCATTTTTCAAAGATTTCAAACCAGAGAAACACGAGCCCACGAAGCAGGGGGACGGGACCGACTACAGTTGATGAATCCGAGTGCCTTGGGTCTACCACGTAGAGTCGCCTGCGGCACGCGGCAAATTCATCAGCGAAGCGCCACTGCAGAGGATTGGAGGGGTGTTGTACGGGTCCCCGGAAATGAATGTTGAAGAATGAAGGCGGAGGAAACATCGAAGCACTGAATGTCGATTTTGCGTCACTTTGAACACATGACATGGTACAAGTCTGGTGTTTCGTGATGAATGTTTTGGTTACGAAAGAAAGCCCGGAATTCGCGTGCGTGGGGATGCAAACCGACGATACGCTAGGACTGTCAGACAAGAAGTTCTCTTAACAAGGACGAGGTCCAGCTAGCTGGACCAACGTACTCCGGCGGAGGAACGAGGAGCGCGCCCTTTGTTCCTTTAGGCGAGGCTTTTCCTCGTCCTCCCGATGAGATAAGAAGTTGTTTGCTTTACATTCCGGAGGATAAAGCAAGAGGATGATGGCCTCGCCCTCCGGCGCCTCCGTACATCACGCCATGCCATAATGGCCCTCCGCTTCCCCCGCGTATAAGGGTCGCCTTTCGCGCCCCCTTGCGTTCCTCCGCGCCGGTGCTGGTGGGAGGAGTGCCCGTAGAAGGCGGCTCAGCTCCGAAGGGATTGGGAAGAGACCCACTTATCCTTGCACAGGCTCACAGGATGCGGGATATTGTTTTTCCTTTATCTGTTCTTAGACGCCTTTGTAGGCCCTTTTTTTTTCCTGTTTCTTTCTCTTCTATTAATTGCTTTCCCTTTCCTTTCTTTGGTTAATACTATGCATTAAAAGTCATATTAAAAAAAAGAGTTTCTAGTGTTAGAACAAGCATGATATTAATCGCGCTTCGCAGCTGCAAATGTCCGGCAAAAGATCAGCCTGCCCGCGTGGGGGCCCCACACGTAGACCTGCAATTTCGGCCCTGTGATAGGGCAGAACTGATAGTCACGTGACCCTCACGCGACTGTTTCCTTTCTCTTCGAACGCCTTCGCTTTTGACCTCTCTGTTCCTTCCTTTCTTTGGTAGCTTAGAATAGATGAACAACAACGATACTATTCTTCGGGATCACTACGTTACGACCCTGATATCAGGAATCCTGTGATACCAACAGTTTCTCACACAGATATTTATCGCCCGCCGTTGCCAGCCACCGCAGGTGCCAGCATCCACCCAAACAACAAGGCCCCGCTATTCAGTGGGAACTCGCCCCCACCTCCGCCAATGGGCGACGGGCCGCAAAACCAGGAACGTCACTTGCCTTTTTCGTTCGTCCATTCCACACCATGGACACGTCCAGATAACCAAGTCAGACACAACACAACACGGCCGCACATTCAAAGTTTGATTATGACAGCTTGACGACCTGCATAGACTATCGCATCCCAGCCATTACCTTTGCAAAAGAATAAACAAATAAAGCTGTCTACGACGTGAACAAAATCAGTCTCTTCACCTCACACTTCCAATCGTCTTCTAATTGAATACAAGCTCCTCGGGGATCGAGAAGGGTTTCGCGATAACCCGCTCCGGCGAGCAAAGACGACGACAAGATTGCCGGCCGCGTCACATACAGACGATTAGCGAATTCCTTCATCGTCCGAAGCTGCATATCCGCTCCTCGGGAACATCATCTTCCGCAGGGGGTCCTGGTATCCAGGCCTTCAGCCGACAAGCTGGCCACCTTGGCATGCGCAACCGAGGCCGCGCCTCGACGAGGCCGCGCGCCGAGCAGTACAGGGGCAAACCATCTGAAGGATGAAGGCACGAGGCTCCAGGTCGTTTCCGCGGGCGCCATAGCAGGACTAGTCTCTCGGTAAGAGTGAAACCCTCCATATCTAGCGTGTTTTCCGAGAAGCGGGAAGTGCAAAGTTCCCAAGTAGTTTCATGTAGGAGGGATGAAAAAAAAAAAAAAAGGCTGACATGCTCTTCTAAACCCCCCCCTCCACCCAGCTTCGTCGTCTCCCCCCTCGACGTAGTCAAGATCCGCCTCCAACTCCAACCACACTCGCCATCCGCGCCCGCCCCCCTCCGCGGAACCGTCGCGACGATAAAGCACATCCTCAAGCACGAGGGCCTCACGGCGCTGTGGAAGGGCAACGTGCCGGCCGAGCTCCTGTACGTCTGCTACGCCTCCATACAGTTCAGCGCGTACCGCGCCACGACGCTCTTCCTGCAGACGGGCTTGCCGACGCGGCTGCCCGACGCGGCGGAGAGCTTCCTCGCGGGCGCGTCTTCCGGGGCGCTCGCCACGACGATTACGTATCCGCTTGATCTGCTGAGGACGAGGTTCGCCGCGCAGGGCCGCACGAAGATCTACGCATCCCTGCGGCGCGCCGTCCTGGACATCAAGCGTGACGAGGGGCTTCGGGGCTTCTTTCGCGGCATCGGGCCCGGGCTGGCCCAGATCGTGCCCCTGATGGGGATATTCTTCGTCGCGTACGAGGGACTGAGGGTGCGGCTCGCGGGGCTAAACATGCCGTGGGGGGGCGGCGATGCCACGGCCGGTGTGGCAGGCAGCGTCATTGCCAAGACGATTGTGTTTCCTCTGGATCTCGTGCGGAAGCGAATCCAGGTGCAGGGTCCCACGAGAGGCAGATACGTGTACAACGATATACCCGAGTATTCGAGCACCCTGCGCGCCATCTCGACGATTGTGCGGGCGGAAGGGATCCGCGGCTTGTACAAGGGCCTGCCGATCAGTCTGATAAAATCAGCGCCGGCTGGCGCGGTCACGGTATGGACGTATGAGCGGAGCCTCAAGGTGCTGATGGGTTGGGATGCAAAAGAGGCGAGGTTGTGATGATGGGCATTGAGCACGGCTGTGCCGTGTGGATTATTCTCTTGGAATAACAACTTTTTTTTCATCTTTTTTTTTTGCACAGTTTAGTCAAACTGTCTAGGTCATATTGAGTAGCGAGCCCATGGCAGAGTTGTTTTCATTTTTTCATTTTTCTTTTTCGGGTCAGAAAATACCCCCTGGAGAGTGTTGTTTTAAACAAGCGGCCTCTTGATTCTTTTGTCAACTGTCAATTCTTCGAGGTTCATCATGGTAAATTGAGACTGAATTTTCTAAACTCTTTTTTTTTACCTGTTCAATTTCATCATTGACACTAGTTTACCAGTCTTCTTTCCCCCAACGCCTTGTTCCTCTCGTCTGCCCGAGTGATGCACTCCTCCATGACGCGCCAGAACTTGGCGACATCTATGCTCCGTGGTATCCGGACGCCTTCCTCCCCCGGCGGCAAGACAGTGGCCATGGTGCGACCAGTTTGTGCTTGTCCATTCTTGGCCTGTTCAAAGGTGCCCTCGGTGACGACGGTTACCTGGAAGCGCTCTTGGTGTTGGGGCGAGGCGCTCTTAGCCGAGTCCCATTCGTGGAACGGGATTTCGTCGCTTGTGCCGATGAGGACGGCTGCCACGGCGATGGGGTCATGCAACGGTGGACCGGCGGTGATGCCAAAGATGTCGCTGCGTGAATGAGTATTAGTCGGTAAGGGGGGACGAATTAGGTGCGTCAAGGGACAGAGGATTTATAAAAGAAAAAAAAAACATACGCATAGGTCTTGGCGAAAAAGTACAGCAGCTCGATGAGCATCCTCCTCAACGTCGTCTTCCCTTGTCCCTCTTGTATCCCGCCCTGGCCGTACAATAAGAGGTTGCGCACCTCGTCTGTCGCCAGGACCTGATGGCTCAGGTCGAGCGGCACGACGGTCGTCTTCCTGGCGACTTGTTTGTTGTGGAACACTTCGGCGGCGGCTTCGGGGTCGACGAGGATGTTGAACTCGGCCCAGGCGGTGATGTTCCCGATGCGCTCCTTGTTGTCCACCATGCCCATGACGGCGTCGGAGAAGCCGCCGCCAAAGGAGCCGCCCATGAGACTGATTCCCTTGATGTGGGCAGTCATGTCGGGGTACTGGCGCAGCACGGCACCCACGTTGGTGAGAGAGCCCGTGGCGACGACCCAGGCTGTGCCTGCGGGCTGAGCCATGATGGCCTCGTACATGGCCTCGATGGCCGGCTTGGCGAGAGCTTCGCATTGCGGCTGGGGGAGCAGGTCGGTGCCGTCGAGGCCGGATTCGCCGTGCACATCGGGAGCGTGGACGGCAGGACGTTCCAAGGCTTTGGGGGATCCGCGGTACAGCGGGATGTCGTTGTGCTTGCCGATGGCCGTCAGCACAGAGGCGGCATTGCGGGTTGTGTGGCTATTTTCTGTATATATCAGAATGCTTCTTTTTTCCCCTTGTACATTGTGTGAATGAATCGGGTTGATGATTTTTGCGGTGCCGTCTCACTCTAATGAGGCATTGCCAAAGACGGTAGAGACGCCGAGCAGCTTGATCCCAGGGTGATGGGCGGCCAAGAGCATAGCAAATGCATCCTGCAAAAGTAAATGTCAGATCGTAAACGCAACGCGGCAACGGACAGATGTAAGGTTACACCCACATCATGGCCCGGGTCACAGTCCAGCCAAACGGGCACGGGAGACGCATGTCCATTGACGCCGTTCATCTTGACCAAGACGAAAAGCTCGTCTTGCGGTCTGGGGTTTTGGGGCGTCAACATCTGGAGGTTGCGTCGCTTCGTTTTTCCCCACGCGGAGAAGGCGCGACCGGGGTGACATGTCAGCCAGGCTTGCCTTGACCCCGGCCTGGCGCGGGATCCTGATTTGTCGATCTTTATGGCGGACTTCGGATATTATGCTGGTTGCTACGTCCGTACAGAGTTACTTCGTACACCCACTGTACATGTACGGGTTACTGCCAGCTGTATCCAATAAATTTACTCGTAGAGAATGCACAAGGTCTGATTTCATGAAAGACTACATGTGTCATGACTTCTGTCGCTGCTCCATGACTCGCAACACGTCGGCTGCGTTATTCGCATCGCCCTTTCGCTTCTTGGGTCCCCTCTTCCTCTGCGGTTTCCCGCCTCGATCCCCTCCTTGGCCGCCCTCACCTCCCCACGATGCGAGCTTATGGTCTTCAAAGTCCTCCTCGTCCTCGAATCTGCTTGTACCAAAGCCCATGTCTAGGTCATCATCATCTCTCGCCGCCATTTGCAGCAGCCTGTCCCTCCGCTCCTCGGCCTCCTTGTCATTCCGCCGAGCTTCCTCATCGTCCTCGCTCTCAATGCGTCGCAATGTCGCTGCCTTCTTTATGGCGGCCATAATGGCAGGATCCGACATGGCCGGTCCGCGAGCTGCCTCTTCCGATAAAAGTCCTGTCTTTGATTCTTTAAAGTAGTTTCTCGAGCTGCCTTGTGGCTTTGGTGGCGGTGGCATATCCGTAGATGCGCTTGATTTGCCATTCGTCACCTCTTTGTCCGCTTGAGGCTTCTTCTCTGAATTGTCTTCTGAGTCTGACCCTGAATCGTCCAGGCCAGCCAAAGGGTCGTAATCATCTCCAACATCGCCGAAAATATCCACATCCCCATCTTCTTCTTCCACAGCGGGTTCTTCGACTTTCCTGAACTGCTCGGGAACCTCCATCCCCAACGGCTTGGCGTTCTTATCGGGCATCGGTAAATCATTCTTGGCCTCCTCCTCCTCCTCCTCCTCTCCCGGCTTGAGCTTTCTGACTTTCCGCTTCTCGTGTCCGTCTGCATCAACAATAATGAGCACCTCTCGGCCCTTCCTGTCCCTCTCAATACGTGTGCCGAGTTTTTGCGTCGTGCCAATTTTTCGAAATCGATCGCCCAAGGCGGGTTCGGCTGCTTCCTTGGCTGCCGCTCGGGCTGCCTTCAGATCTGCTAGGATTTGATCCCTCGTTCTCTTTTTTCCCGTCACGACTGTGGAGAGCTGGCCCTTTTTCTTCCGTGTCCCTTCCTTTCCCAGCGCTTGGACTTCCTTTGACTCCAGTTCGTCAAACTCGTCATCGACCTCCTCTGTGTCGGCTTGTTCCTCTGACGACTCCTTTGCTGCGTTGGCCAATTCCTTGCTGCGGACATCTTCGCCTCTCCGTATCCTCTCTAGAAGCTTGAAATCAAGCCCCTTGACCAAATGTGTGCTCTCCAGATCACCACCAGCAATCTGAAACCGTAAGCTTTCGTATGTGTCCTTGTCGATTTCTTCTTTTCTGTATGACTCCTCCAGTTCTTTCAATCTGTTCTCTCTCTCGTCCTCTTTAATCTCTTCGCGAGTTTGTGCTCGATCAACATAGCCTTCGCCCAGCCTGACGCCTTTGGGGGCGGAGGTTTTGAATCTCTTGGTCGGTCGACCCGACTGGTCGCGCTCAGCAAGTTGTCGAGCGAAATCGGTCTGTCCTCCCGCTACGGACCGCGGCGTCATGGGTATGCTCGATCGTTGTCGAGACCCAAGTGCGCTGCCGGTGACAGGCTTTGCGCTCGGGGGCGATGGGCCATCTTTGGATTTGGAGAATGCCGAATTAGCAAGCAACAGCTTGCGAAATTGCTCGTTGTTCATGATGGCGCTCGAAAGCAGCGTTCACTCAGCCCGATCATAAGGATGAACGGTTCCGCGCGGCTCTAGACGTCAAAATCGACAAGTGAAAAAGCTTCAGCCTTGGCTGTCAAAGGGCTGGCACGCGCAGACATGCACTTGCTCCAATACAGTAATAAGTAAATGTGGTGGGGAAACCAACAAAATGTCTGCAAGGGGTTTCACGCTGAGAAACCTGAGAATCTGAGAATCTAAAAGTCTGCGTGGAACCTCGGATGTCCAGCACTTTATCAGGCGATCAGTCACGGGATGACGTGTTAAGTGAAAAGACGCGTTCTTGTTCTCCACTTTACACTGTCTCTCGCACTCAGCGGTTCGTCTTAAAGTCACATCCGACCACGCCACTCTTCAGCATCGGGAGCAACGTTTGTTCACGGCCTTCTTCTTCTTCTTTTTTTTTTTTGGATAATAGCCCTGTCCACTATTTCTCCATGCATTCAAGCTGAGTCGCACAATATCATGTCGCACACTGCGGGTCTTGTCAGACCAGACCTGGCGTGTGCTTTGAGTGACATTATTTTGTTGCCTTCAACGACACACGACACTTGACGTGATCGCAACCTGAACATTCTTCGCGATGGGCAGTGTCCTAGACAAGAACTCGTCTCAAGTGCGAAAGAGAATCGAAGGCCACCAATTTGAAGATGAGGATGGTGAAGAGTACGAGGGTAGCGCCTTTGGCGGCTTCGGAGACTACTTCCGGCGCAAAAAGATCAAACTCCAGAACCTTGATGCCGGTATGCGTGCTGCTTCTGGCAAGCCTCAAATCTTCAAGGGCATAGTTGCTCATATTACTGGCTACACTCAGCCTCCGCTTCATGTGTAAGTTGCGTCCCAGAGTATTTCTGAAAAATTGGGAACTCACGATTAGCTCAGACTTCATCGCGAAATAGTGCAACATGGCGGTGGTTTCCTTCAATACCTGGATTCCAAAACAATGGCTACTCATATCATTGCTTCCACTCTACCACCAAAAAAATCCGTTGATTTTAATCGCTATCGTATCGTCAAACCGGCTTGGATCGTAGATTCGGTCGCAGCTGGCAAATTGCTTCCGTGGGGCGATTATCGTGTGCTGGATGAAGGGCCGAGGCAGAAAGTCTTGAAATTCAGCGGTGAAACGGGACTTTCGCAAGCTGTTGCCGAGCCCAAACGTGGGTATCAAGAGCAAACCGATAGTAGCTTTTATACCAGCCAGTTCAGGACAGGGAGCGCACTTCCCAGTCAGCAATGGTCTGAATTGGCAGAAAAGGCACAAACGCCGATTAAACCGCCGACTCAACAGCCGACTTTCCGCGGTGCGACCAGTCAACAGACTCAAACGAGCGTCACTTCGGTACCTGGCTCATCCGAGTCGAAAGAAGCTTCTCTTAGTCCACACTCGAGGGAGTCTGCTGATCGTGAGAAGGCGTCCAAAAACACGTCTTCACCCGAGCAACCAGTCGATTCCAATAGCACTCGTCCGCTCACGGAGCCTACCAGGAATGTAACGTCGGAGGAGCACAATGCTTGGCTCTTGTCAGACCCACGTTTACGAAAGTCGTCCACGGCCAACCCCGAATTTCTACAACAGTTCTATTCAGAAAGCCGGCTGCACCATCTTTCCACTTGGAAAGCAAACTTGAAGTCTTCGATGCAGCGCTTGGCAGCAGACAAGGGCTTGTCACAGAATAAACTTAGGAAGAAGCAAGGAGCGAGACGATACATCATGCATGTCGACTTTGACAGTTTCTTCTGCGCTGTTTCGCTGAAGCAAAACCCGCAGTACGTTGATAAGCCAACTGTTGTGGCGCATAGCGCCGGTCCTGGTTCAGAGATAGCAAGCTGCAACTATCCTGCTCGCGAATTTGGGGTTAAGAACGGGATGTGGATGAAACGGGCTATAGAGCTGTGTCCTGACTTGAAAGTTCTGCCATACGACTTTCCAGCCTACGAAGAGGCTAGTCGGTTGTTTTACGAGTCGATCTTGTCTGTGGAAGGAGTGGTTCAGAGTGTCAGTATTGACGAAGCATTGATCGATGCAACATCGATTATTCTTTCTGCTTCGGGCTCGCAAGGTGTCGGCATTGACGAAGGCAGTGTCCGGAGAGAGCAGCAAAAGGCCGACGATATCGCGTTTGGGCTCAGACATACCATCAAACTCAAGACGGGATGCGATGTGTCTGTGGGCATTGGTGGAAATGTTCTTCAAGCCAAAGTAGCACTTCGAAAAGCTAAGCCTGCTGGGCAATTTCAATTGAAACCAGAAGATGTGCTGGGTGTCATAGGCGACTTGACGGTTGAGCAGCTCCCTGGTGTTGCCCATAGCATAGGCGGCAAACTGGAGGAAATGGGTATCAAGTTTGTGAAAGATATCCGGGAAATTTCAAAGGAACAACTTGCCAACACACTTGGCCCCAAGACGGGCGAGAGATTGAGCGACTATGCTCGGGGCATCGATCGAGTTGAAGTTGGGGAGCAACCGCCGAGGAAATCTGTGTCCGCCGAAGTGAACTGGGGGATTCGCTTCATCAGCCAACCGGAGGCAGAAGAATTCGTATACAACCTCTGCAAAGAACTGGAAAAGCGACTTATCAACGAACAGGTTCGGGGCAACCACTTGACCATGAAAATCATGAGGCGGTCGCTAGATGCGCCGCTAGATCCAGCCAAACACCTAGGGCACGGTAAGTGTGATACTTTCAATAAGAGTGTCACATTTGGAGTAGCCACACACAACTACGAAACGATTGGAAAGGAAGCAGTATCGATATTACGGTCGTTCAAGTTTAGTCCCGGCGACCTGCGTGGTCTAGGCGTGCAAATGACCAAATTGGAGCCGATCAAGGCCAACCCCGGGCAACCTGAGGGCAGTCAGCGTACGTTGAGCTTTGGTCCGTTCGCAGGCCCTTCGTCGGCGAGGAAGTCGGTAGCGCGTATTGAGGCCATTGACGAGCTTGAAAGTCCCGAGAAGCCAAAGAAAGCAGGAAGTCGTGGTCTGAGTGACGACCCCATTGCTGAAGACCCTTTGACGCCTCGCAAAGCAAAGGTTCACCCAGCCATGGCACTGTCAAGGGCCAACCAAGACGATGTCAAAGCAAGGACACTTCTCAATGTGTCCGGAACCCAGTTTATCATGCCAAGCAACCCTGACCCAGCCGTGATTGCTGAATTGCCCAACGACATCAGGAGCAAGCTCATGGGCCAGCAGCGACCGCGCGCGAGTCCTGCCCATCCCTTGTCAAGACCTGGGAGCCCTACGCCAACGGAAGGGTTCCCTTCACAAATTGACCGCGAGGTATTCAACGCTTTGCCAGATGACGTGAAGGCCGAAGTCCTCGCATCCTATGGGCGACGGCCGGAACCGCCGCAGTCACCAAGAAGGGACCACCATCATCTTGCTCAACAGCAAAAGCAAACAACACCCACGAAAAGGGGTGGTATACGAGGCATGTTTGGCAGGGCCCAGCGTCAACGTGATGCCCATGCTGGCGTCGTACAGACCACGTTCAAGAGACGAGACGAGAGCCCCGCCGCCATGGAAGAAATCGAAGAGCTCGATGCCGAATTTCTAGCTGAGCTTCCCGAAGATGTGCGAAAAGAGGTGGTGGCGGACCACCGACGTCAAAGGATGGCACTTCGCTCAGGGCTGGATGCACCCAATCGCAGACAGCAGACTCCAGATGTCGATGGCAGAACGGCCGGCGTGGGTGGTCAGAGAAGAATACAATTTCCCGCGCCGCCTAGAAAAGTCGCCTTTTCCAGCTCGGGCGTGACTGCCACCCGCGAAATAAAAGACATGATTGATGCGTGGCACACGGAAACACAAGACGAAGGCCCGCACGACGGTGACCTCGCGGTTCTGAAAAAGTACTTGTCAAAGGTTGTCAAGGACGAGAGAGATCTAGAAAAGGTTGTCATCATCGTCAAGTGGCTGGATATCCTAGTAGAGCAGGACGGTCGGCCAGGACGCGGCCAGGATTCCTGGCGAGGAGCAGTACAGCGGGTGAAGCGGGCTGTGCAAAGTGCGGTCAAGGAGAGGGGTCTCGCACCGTTGGATATGTAATGTGTATGACCTGATGCCCAGATGCCTTTTTTTTTTTTTTTTTGCCGCCATTTGTCATTTGTCATATGTAAACGAGTATCTGTACACGGCGCCATAGACGTCGTCTATTTTGCCATCACAAGACCCTGTGTAGACAGACCCATTTTCTGTACATAATGTATAAGATCAAAGAAACGCTCGCCAGTCCCAAGAAATAAAACCCGCGACAAAATCAATGAGCAAGGTCACACTACATGGCTGACATGGCCGCCGCAGTCACCAGCGAGAGCAAGAGCAACGATGACGCCGACTCAGCACTCGCGCCAGAGAGCTTGTACACGCTTAGTTTCAGAGAGCCCCCGCACGCGAAGGTCTTGTTTCCCTCGCAGGGGAAATTGCATTCGGCGTCGTCCAATTTCTTGGAGATGCCGGCTATTTTCTGGGAACACCAGCATTCTCTGCGTGGGTCGTAGGTCGGTCAACTTCCGTTGTTTGTGTTCTATGGTTTACGAGATGAAAGATTTTTTTCTGTGCTTTCTACTTGAGACGGCAGAAGGAGAGGAAAGAAGGACGGGACGGGACGGGACGATATGCAAGGCATAAACAAGGGGGGGTGTTACTGTGGGAAGCAATATACACTTCAGAAAGGGGCATCGATCAAAAACTTGCCTCGACCACTCTAGTCCTGCGTACAGGTACTGCGTCCCGTCGTCCCCCTTGGCACAAAAGTCGAGACACGTGGGGACGGTCATTTCGCCCTTGCGAACGGTGTTGGCGCCGCCGGAGAGAGCGCGGCTGTGGTCGGAGCCGTCTATCTCGGTTGTCTCGTTGTAGCATCCGTGGTAGGAGTAGGTTCTGGACTGGGTGTAGACGGAGACGGAGTCGGTGGTGGTCTGGGCGAGGCCGCGGGGGAGGAGGACGGGCAGAAGGAGGATGCGGAGGAGGTGCATTGTGGGGTGTGGTGGTGGTGTGGTTGGTGGTTGGGAAGGTTTTCGATATTGATTGATGTGGGTGTGAGTGAGTGAGTGAGTGAGAGGTGAGGTGAGATTGCTTAGGCGAGTGAGTGCTTAACAACGGGAACAGTAGATAGAGTAGGCCCTTGCCGAGCAACAGCTCAAGTGACAGAGGTTTCATGCCAGCTACGCCCCCAAACGCTCACTTTCTGGATCCGAACAGTAATAGAATTCACGGGAACATCCTGGCAGTTCTGGCATCGCGCAATACACCATGGGCGGTTAGTGTCTAAGCTCATCTACAAGGACCGTGTTTCTTGGGGGCATTTGGGAGCAGTTGGTTGCTGTTGGTTGCTGTTTATGAAGGAGTCCAGCTTTACTAGATGGTCGAAATAATAGAGCGCAAATCGACCGGTTACTCTATGATCTTTCCGTGTGTATTTTTGTCGATAAGTGAACTGGTCTTGGACAACTGCCATCTCTTTGACCTCTTCGCCATCTGCATCCCAAGGCGCAGCGGATGGGAGTAGCATTCGGCGTCCCTTCGTGCATCAAACGAATGAATTCTCAGCGCAGGAAACGTATGTGACAGAATCCTGACAATCAGGGGGGTTCTTATCTTTCGCAGCACTTTGTTGCTCGAGATTCCATATCTTCTCTCAGTCGAGGAAAACTAGCTCCAGGTGCGTACCCTATATGAAGTATCTGAGCTGGACATTTCTGGGAGACTCAAATTAACAAGGACGTCCTCGAGAGTAAGAAGCGGCTTGTTTCCTGAGGCGTCTAGGATGCTGGGACATATGCTACTGCTCCGGTAATGTAGTCGCCGAAGATTGGGAAGGTTTTCTCTGATGATGACGCAAATATGCGTTCTGGAAGTATGGTTTTGGCCTACGAGATTTGTACCGGCCGTATCAATCTCTAGGCACGTAAGGCAGCTGATAGACAAGAGGCTAGCCAGAGGCGATGCCAGTAAGTAATCACGCCGTTGCATACCAACAAAGGGGTCAGCGTGCTCCGGTTCTCGCCTCAAGCTTGAGAAGGCGAAGACCTGTACATTTTTGGAGCATTCTGGCAAGAGCATCCATGCACTCATTCAACTCGACGGTCCATGATTCGATGACTCGGATGTTGAATCTGGATGACTCCGTGTCACCTTGCTTGGATTGCGTCAAATGCCACTTCTCGAGACCGTCAAGGCCAAGACTGACGGTCATGACGTGATTCCGCTTGGAACAAATCATTCCTTCCTCCGTGTCAGCGAGAACAAATCTTCGGAGTGATTGTGCAGAGAAGTCAAGGTCTTGAAGGAGCACCGGTCTGGCGTGCTGGAACGACCGCTTCGAGACGATGAGGCGACGGGCATCTTGGCGGAAGGAAGCTGAACCTAGCAAGCGGAGAGTGTAAAGTAGAATCTCGGGAGGAAGTCGGTGCAGCGGCATGATGGATGAAAAGGCGGTGGCGTTTGACTGGAGACTCGAGGTTGTTCATAAGTCAGCCCCCGCCATCGTGCAAACTCAGTTTGCTTGTTTCATCTATTGTGTTCACTGCCAATAAAATACAGACCGGCCAATTATTTTTGGGGACCCAAAAATTAACTATCCCAATAACTACCTCTATAACCTGCGATTGTTCTTCTGCAACTGCACGGAAGTGTATTGCAAAGAGACAAGTGTATGTGGTGTCAACTCTCCCAGAGTGGCTCTCCTCTCAGATCCGGTACCTCGTCGGTGATAAAAAAGGAGCGACATCTCCACGTCAGCCCTAACAAATGTATGTCTATAATCCACGGAGTGCGCACGCCTTGCAAGCAGCCAGGCTTGTCAGCTTCCTTCCCCCACGCAGCCACGCTGCAGCCTGCGGACCCCTCCACGTCAAGCTGTCCTCACACATCTTGTTAAAAATTCGCGACCGCCTCGCCTCGCACATCTCGGCTACCATCATTCGCGACGTCGCATTGACGCCTGTAAAGTACGCCTCGCCACTTGGGCGTATAGATATCACGCTCTGCAATACCACAACGCTCGATTTCCAATTTGCGCAAAAGACAAGATGGGCGGCTACATCGATTGGACAAAGACGACCAAGTCGTCAAACTACCATGGCTCGGGCTCCTTCTCGACCTTTATGATCATTGGACGTACGTTCTTTTGAGCACGGCATTCATTGACTAGCCCATCTCTAACCAAGCTTGGTTCTGGCGCTCAGCTTGCTAACCGTTCATGTATAGCCACATGTTTCTTCCTCGGAATACTCTTCGCGTCGTTTCCTTACGATTTCCCCTTGCTTTGGAGCAAAGAGCCTGTTCCGACCAGCTACTATGATCAACTCGAAACTCACCTAAAGTTCATTCACCAGTCGCCTCCTCTTATTGGCCGCATGCTCAACATAATCGTTAGTGTTGGATTCCTGGGCATGTTCATCAAGTTGTTCAAGCCTAGTGAGGCCAACTTCCTCTTTGATGGAGCCTCTCTGATTCTGTACACCATTGGTGTCGCCGTCTACATTTCCAACATCGTCAAGGGTCTGCGCACCGTGAGCTCCGGGTTCTGGGACAGCGAGGAATTCAAGAAAGCCGCCAATCTTGCCGAGGGGGAGATCATTCTTGACCGAGAGGATAGTCTGAGAGTCTTGTCTGCCAGCAATACCATTCTTGCTCTGGTCTTGATTGGTGTTCTGGTTCTCCAGGCTGGGCAGTGGTATGCAGAGAAGAGAGATCGAGACGATGAGGCTGCCCTCGCTGTCAAGGAGGCACCCGCTGGAAAATCAGCTACCAAGAAGAAGCAGTAAAACAAAACAAGGATTGGCGGGCTGTTGAAAACCCAAGTACGAAGGCTGCATTTTACACGATGGCAAGATCAAGGCTGTCCTTTTCTCACGTATCATACGAGCGCACGGAATGGTGTAGCGGGGATAGTTGTGTAGTGTGTGTACTAATAAGTAGGCGTACCAAAGTTGAACAATTGGATACTTTATTAACAAGAGGAGCCAAGTGCTCCACAAGGACCGAACACTATTCATTCGTGTGTGTGTTCATTCTAGGTTAGAAGCAAAGTCTGTCTGGTGCCAAAGCCCCTTCAACTTTCATGGACAAGTACGAATTACGGATCCTGGTTGCCAGCGCAGAGAGGCAGGATGGAGGGGCAGGGTCACTCTGGACAGTGATTCCGGCCAGGCCGCGAAGGTGCTTCCTTGTGCTGCATGTGCTGCATGCGCTGGCCGGTCTTACGGTCTGGCCTGGCTCGACCATTTGCGCCTCGCCTCGCTCCGCTCAGGAATTCACTAGTAGGTGACGTTGCACTTGAGGACAAAACACGCACCGGCCTGTGCATCGGCAACACGGCAAGTCAAGAATCTGTTTGCTTAATTAGGACTTGTAATAATAGAGGGCCGTGTTGGAGGGGTCCGTCTCAAGTGCTTTGCACGGCTTTGACTGAATCTGGGCATCGGCTCGGCGTTCGTGTGCCGAGCTGGCATCACATCGTCAAGCACAGACCTGCACCGCTGCACCGTTAGTTGCGGGCGTGCCATGCCAATATTTTTGGGTGACAGACAAACCGTGGCCGGTATGTTGGGCTGCGACGAAGACTTGGACAGAACAAAGTGCTGGCATTTGACAATAACATACTCTGTACGTACTCCGTACTCCTAAGGTTTATAGGCGGCCCATCCCACCAACACATGCACTCCGCAGCTAAGCAGCTCCATTGCGCAATTCCGGCCACTTCCCTCCTCTACTTGTTGATACCGGCCGATATAAACATCTCCCCGATCTCCCCGATCGCATTCTCATGACAAGGACCAGTAGTAATATGCGTGGGCTGCTGCCCCACGTCAAGATCGCTGCGTGACTCTGGTCGACGGACAGAAAGATAATTTTTGCTGGTCTCGAACCCTTTTTTTTCTTGCTTTCAACCTTGGCTTTGCCCACCAGACTTGACTACATACGTTACGGCATCAGCCCATCACACGTCGTGGAACGTTCTTTCCTCACGAGAGCTCCAGCCAGCCCTTCAACAGCTACAATCTTATCGCGAGCACTCCACTATTATATCAACAAAAATCTTGGGCCCGCCGCCCTCATCCCTTCAACATGGACCACGCCCAAATCGCTGTCCATCCCTCCTTCGCCATGCCCTCGGAGCTTGCGCTTCGGGGCAGCTCGGCGCTCATTGAAGCATTCGAGGGAGTCGCATACGGATCGGTAAGCAATATGGCCCTCGCTTGCGAATCAAACACTGCTACTGCATAAGAGAGATTGACTGTGTGACTGACGAATCCTCTCCCGTCGGCAGATTGCTGGTATCGTGGGCAAGTACATAGAGTATCCCTTCGACACCGTAAAAGTTCGACTGCAAAGCCAGCCCGACCATCTCCCACTGCGGTACACCGGCCCTCTTGACTGTTTCAGACAGTCTTTCAAAGCTGATGGGTTCCTGGGCTTGTACCGAGGCATCAGCGCTCCGCTTGTGGGAGCAGCTGCTGAGACAAGCAGCCTCTTCCTGTTTGAGAAAGTTGGACGGGAGGCCTTGTTCAACACAGGCCTGGCCACGCGGGAGAAGGGACTCTCTTTGCCAGCCTTGTGGGTGACTGGCGCATTCTCTGGTGTTTGCGCCTCGTTCGTCTTGACGCCCATTGAACTCGTCAAATGCAAGATACAGGTGCCGACGCACGTGGAAGGTGCCGCCGCCCCAGCCACGCGTCCTCTGGCTGTCGTGCGCGATGTATTTCACCATGAGGGCTTGAGGGGATTTTGGCGCGGCCAGATGGGGACGTTGATCAGAGAGGGCGGGGGGAGTGCGGCGTGGTTTGGAGCCAAGGAGACGGTGACATCCACGTTCTACAAGACGAATATACGACATGCCAAGTCCCGCACAGAGATGGAGAACATCAAGTCTCGGTCCCTGCCGCTGTGGCAACAAGCCGTCGCTGGCGCTTCCGCGGGTGTCTCCTACAACTTCCTATTCTTCCCCGCCGACACGATCAAGTCTCGCATGCAAACCATTGCTGTGGGCACGCTAGCACAAAAGCGCAGCTTCATGGAGGAAGGTGCCATGATCTGGCGACAGTACGGCCTGCGTGGCTTATATCGCGGCTGTGGTATTACCTGCCTGCGGTCTGCGCCAAGCTCAGCCTTCATCTTTATGGTTTATGATGGATTGAAGCAGCGATTCCCATTACAATAGCCCATTACAATAGCGTGGGGGCATCTGCACAAGGCCAAATTTGCATTTCACACTGATTCTAGTGAGAAGGCACGCGCTGAGCAAATGTTGTCTCCTTTTTTCTTTTTGTTTTCTTTTTGTTCACGACGGTTCATATGCATGGCGTTCAGGTACAATTGGTGTCTGAAATTACAGCATGGTCACAAGAGAGGTTCCGATTTTACAATGACGGTTTAATAAGATTTTAGACCAGATGACAATATTTACATGTGGATGCCCTACGTCGCATCTGACAACTGTAACACCACCCTCGGCGCCATCGCACCAATGTCCCAAAATCTACGCACTACACTTTCTGCCCAATAACCCCCTTGCTGATCTTACACTGTTTCCTGCATTGAGAGCATTTATTCCGTCTTGGCCTCCCTTGCTGAGAAATCCCACCCGTTCAAGTGCCCAGCCCCGACGCACAAGTACGTCGCAAAGCTCAACCACGCCAGGTACGGGATCTGCAACAGCCCTGCGGTGCGATCGATGGAGCCCCAAATATACGCCAAGTAGCCATTCAATCCGACCAGACCGAGAATATCAACGCTCGCCTCCACAGGACGCTTGGCCGCGAAGAACAAGGGCATCCATATCAGGTTCAGGCCCAGCTGGATCGAATACAGCGTCATGGACCGGCGCGTAAGAGCGACGGTTTCAGGGTCAGACAAGGGCGACAGGCCTGTTGTGAAGGCGCGATGGGCGGCGTATCCCATTACACTGTTTGGCGGGGGGGGGGGGGGGCAACCAGAAATTAGCCTCTCCTCTCGTCTAAATCTTGCAGATCGATTTGGCGGGCGAGACCAGACCATACCCGTACAGAACGGTCCAGACGGGACCAAACACCCATGGTGGGGGTCGCAGAGGGGGCTGCTTCAAGGACATGTACGTCTTTTGCGTGCCGGATGCTGTTCGCGACGCCGTGGGTTAGTTTGGGCGAGGGAAATTCTGGGGAGACGGGACGTACGGCGCGTCGCGAACCCGATGGCTGTGCCGAGCGCGATGGGGAGGAGGACGGATGAGGCGGGGTGCTCGAGTATGGCGGAGGGGATGGTGATGGAGGGCATGTAGGTCGTCATGGCGGCGGTTGTGCGAGGGTTTGCTGGACTTGGAAAAGGACTTTGCGATGATGGGGGCGTAGGGATGGCGGGTTTGTTGATGTATGGAGGCGATGCGGTTGCAGATATTGGTGCCGTCACGCAGCTAGGCGGCTTGACAGATTGTCGTACGTCATGGGTTCGGATTGTCGGTGCTGGTGCCTCACTGCCTGGGGAGGGGGACATGGGGTTGATTTGGGATGTAGGTAAAATACGGCAGAACTGTTGTGAAAGGGGAAATGTGATTGGTCCCTTTCGGGCACCCCTTTCCCCAGGGGTTTTTTTTTTTTTTGGCATCATTTCCAAGATGTGCTTGTTGATCCCCTTGATCAGGAAATGCAATGCTTTCCCTCTCAACAGAGCTCCTTCGTGCCAAGTGCCCCTTACACTGGCATCCAGACCCTGCCGAACCTCAAACAAAGTCATCGCTTGGAAATCACGCTGGACCCTCAATTACGCCATTTCGTACATGGCCTCAATCTCAAGATCGATCGCCTTCTTCACTGCTGGCTTCGCCCACGACATGTCCACGGCATTCCTCACTATCTGGACCATCTCGGCATCTGTGAACCCGCCCATCTTCTGGGCCAACAGCAAGTTGTGCGTCACCCAGCTCTCGTCCATGTATGCCGGGCTATCGCTTGATATGCACATCTTGATGCCGGCGTCGAACAAGAGACGAAGGCGCTCGGCGATGCTGTCATATGTTTCCCGTCGCAGGTAAGCCCAAGGGCAGATGGTCATGGGCACGCCCCGGCCTGCCACAAGCTCAAGTAGTTCGCGCTCATCTGCCACGTGTAAGCCGTGGTCCAGGCGATCCAGGCCGGTGCCGGCAATGGTCGAAGCTACTTGGCGGATGTCTTCGTGTGTGTCCTCGACACCGACGTCGCAAAGGGCTGTGATCCTGAAGCCATCTTTTCGGGCGAGTGTGTATACTTCCTCGAATAGATTGGGTGGTCTGTTGAGCTCGTTGGAGTCGAGACCTATGCCGATGATCATGTCTTTGTACCTCAGCGCTTCTTTGTAGTGATCCATGGCTGATTCGGGTGACTGGTCGCGAAGAATGCACATGATCCATGATGAGTGAACCTATGGCCTCATCAGCTCCATGGGGTTCCAAGGGCATGCATGAATGGCTAAGAGACAATTGAAGGCTTACATTGAGTTCATCCGACGCCCTCTCCTGCGCCTCCCTAAACCCCTCCATCATGTCTTCCCATGCAACGCCGCGGCTCGTATGCCCCTGAGGATCGAAGAACGGCTCACAATACCGCACATTCATGGTAGCCGCCAGCCGGAAGTAATTCATCGCGAGGTCAAAGAA
This sequence comes from Epichloe festucae Fl1, assembly GCA_003814445.1. Lineage (NCBI taxonomy): Eukaryota > Fungi > Ascomycota > Sordariomycetes > Hypocreales > Clavicipitaceae > Epichloe > Epichloe festucae. Next base: position 1,580,128 of record CP031387.1, on the reverse strand, counting down.
GTCGTTCTTCGTCTTCAGGTACGCGAACCCACTGTAGTAGGCCTGGGGAAAAGTTACCAGCGTTCTCGCCTGTTCAGGCGTCCGGACTTGAGCGCTGGACACGACGTTACCGTGGGCTTTTCTCAAATCTTGCACGGATTCGAAGTCGGCTTCTGTGCCACCGAATCGTAGCGGCACGCCATGTCGCTGTGCCAGCTTCCACCGCAGCTCTGGGGTCAAGGTTCCTTCAATGTGAACATGCAACTCGACCTTGGGGAGTCTGAGAATCAGGTCGCTGTTGTTGGATATGAGCTCGTCCTTGAGAGCCTCGCGGGCTTGCTGCGAGAGCTGGCCCGGGCGAAGGCTCATATTGCTCTTGTGGAAAGAATTTGGATGCTTTGTTCGGATCTATGAGTCGACTTTGGCCGTTGGTCTCAAGTCTGAAAAACGGCGATTGCGTCAACGGCGACCCGTGTGGGGGGGGGGGTTACTAATACTACTTACTTCCGCACTAGAGTAGAGTCCCAAACTGACGCCGTGCAGCTTGTCTTTTCGCTCTACGTCACACACGTTGCCTTTCCCATCGTCACGATGTTCCGTTCGTCTTGATGTTCATTCATCTACGCATGTGACGATGCATATTGCTAGATTCTCTGTGAGCACATATGGACGCTCTGCACAATATTGCAAGATTGGGCGCATACTAGTCCCCGGCCTGATTCAATGATTCTCTTGCACCTTTTTTTTTTAAACTCCATACTCCCCTTTGATTGGAGTTTCCAGCCGTGCAGTGAAGCCGCAGGGCTTTTTGAAGTTTCCTTGACGAGGTGACAAAGCAACGCCGCGTCACGTGGGGCGGAATCGATCGCGCACAGACCAAGAGCTTTGATGGATTTTGCGCGTCGGTCGCGTTTCGACGCGTTCTTACACGCTTCCCTGACTTCACGCCGCTTTGTGGCGCGCGGGTGCACGACTTGGCCAGGGCAGCTGAGACCGACAAGTGAGTGGACTTCTTAATTGCCCTGGCTACGCTACCGGCAACCATCAACCTTCCACTTCGACTTCCCATTTTCAATTCTCCCCAAAATTTCACGACTTTGGCAAGAGCAACTGCATCTCAACAACACGAAATCGTCGTTACTTGGGAAAGCACTCTCCAGCATCATGCCTCGCTCTGCTTTAGGAAAGAGGACTCGCAGCGATGGAGATGCCAGTAAGTTCAACACCGGATTTCATGCCGCCCCATGTCTCCCATTAGCTGATCACGGATTAGTCGTTGTCGAAACTCCCACAAAGAGAGTCCGTCACCACAACGCATATGCTGTCTATAAAAATGACGACGAGGAAAACCAAGATCCCCAAAGCACGCCGGATGCTCATGACACTATCCAGATTGATGTGGAAGTGGTGCAGGATGCTTTTCCAAAAAGACAAAGATCCGAATCACAGACGTTGATAAAGAAGAACCCGGTGACTCCTTCAACGCCTCGACACCGAGATGTATTGAGTGGCTACCCTACCACGCCTCGTCATGCTGTCATGTCGGCTGGAAAATTATTCAAACGATTAACTCCAAATTCTCCGCTATCACCGTCCACCATTCAAACCATTTATCACTCTGCTCGACAACTGTTTGCCCGTGGTGCAGAGCCAGGTCAGATTATTGGCAGAGAGTTGGAACGTGAACAGCTCGGCAAATTTCTTGCTCGCTGTACATCATCCACACCGAACGGCTGTTTGTATGTTAGCGGCGCACCAGGAACTGGCAAAAGCGCCATGATCACAGAGATGACTCGGGAATTCCCTCAACAAGACGGCATGAGCAACGCTTACATCAACTGCATGAGCATCAAGTCCTCCAAAGATTTGTACGTCACCTTGCTCACTGCCCTTGGCAAAGATGGCAATGTCACCGAGACTGAGGCTATTTCCATCCTCCAACAGTCATTCTGTCCCAAAACGCAGTCCCCGAAGGTCTATCTGATAACGCTCGACGAAATTGACCATATCTTGACTCTGGGGCTCGAGAGTTTGTACCGAGTATTTGAATGGTCGCTACAGAAAAATTCCTGCCTGGTTCTTATCGGTATTGCCAACGCTCTGGATCTGACGGATCGATTCCTCCCTCGACTCAAGTCGAAGAACATGAAGCCGGATTTGCTTCCATTTTTGCCATATACAGCTGCTCAAGTTAAAACCATTATTACGACTAGGCTCAAGTCTCTGATGCCGGAGGGTGGCAAGGAGGGATATGTCCCATTTATTCATCCTGCTGCTATTGAGCTATGCTCACGAAAAGTTTCGAGCCAGACGGGGGATCTTCGTAAGGCCTTTGAGATTTGCCGTCGTGCACTCGATCTGATTGAGTCCGAGATCAGATCGAAACATGAGCAGGAGGCGAGAGAAAAACTTCTGCAGATGACTCCATCCAAGAGACCATTGGGCGAGAATGTTAACGGTGCCGCACGGGCTGGATCAGCACGGAGTGTTCTGCAGATCATAGCTACCTCTCTCAAGAGCTTAACTGCAGAAACGGCCCCTCGAGCATCGATTGGTCACCTCAACAAGATTACTGCTGCTGCGTTCAGCAATGGGACCAATCAACGACTCAAGACACTCAACCTGCAGCAAAAGGTCGCTCTTTGTGCCCTGGTGGCATATGAGAAAAGAAGCAGAGCATCAGTCAAGTCCTCGAATACACCCGCTACTCCCTCGAAATCTCAGTCCTTGGCCCCGACTATTAAGATCTTGTTTGATGCCTACTGTCAGCTCTGTACACGAGACTCACTGCTACATCCGCTATCAAGTTCCGAGTTTCGAGAGGTCGTGGGCAGCTTGGAGACCCTTGGACTAGTCGCCGCTGTGGAGGGCAAGACAGGTAGTTTCGGCATGGCTCAAACGCCTAGCAAACGTGGTCGAAAAGCATCCGGTGGCACTGGGGACGAGAAGCGGGTTGCTAGTTGTGCGGGAGAGAAGGAGATTGAATCTGTGGCGGACGGTCCTGGTGCGGGAATATTAAGGAGCATTTTGTCTGGTGAAGCATTGGATTGAGAGAAGCAAGCGATGTAATTGTATTGAGGGATGACGGAACTGTTTGCATGACTGGCGCTTGGGTCTTCGTTTGATGTACTCGTTCTGGAGTTTGGGCATAACACTTGGCATGGACCGCAAAAGTTGATACAGCATTGTCGGAACAAGCATCATGATGAAGGCGTCATTGGATTGACTGTAGAAAGGACTTTTGTATCTTGATTAGTTGGCAAATGATGATACCCAACGGAATAGAGGTCTAAACATCTGAGATTTCTGCCCCTCTCATGCGATGCCAAGACCAAAGCATTACATGGTACAGATGAACTCAAGTGTTGGACCTGTTGGACTCCCAGGATCTTTGGCTGCTGTCATTGCGTAGAACGCATCACAATTGCAACATTATACATTACTCCAACACGGGCAGCACGGTCAGCACGGTCCAGAATGTACATTGTCAACAAACACGTTTCATTTACCCACAATGAGGCATTCTTCTCTATCTAAGTACCCGCAAGTCAAGTCACCGACAATGCTTCCAATCCCGATCTACCAGCCCCCTTTCCACATTTCGAGTCCAATCTCCAACTCCAATAACGAGACAAGAATTATATAGGAAATTCCTACATTATACGGAGGCACTATTCGCAAATAGGCCCGTAGAGCAACGAATCTGGTATCACGGATCGTCATTGTCAAAAGTCCCCACCTCTCCTCCCTCATTTTCTTCAATATGCCCATTTCATTGTCTAGACCAGCCTTCACTCTCATGTTCTGAGGTGTTGTCTGCTTTTCGAGATTGACAGACAAGTGGCTGCTAGAGTTCGGTATGTGTGAGTAGGTGTCTAGTCTCGGCCGCGACCTCGAGGTCCTCTAGACTTGGGCTTGTCAGGCACGACGTTCAGACCCCGGACCCCGCGCAAGCCCATTTTCCCGGCGGTGCTTTTCTGAATCGGTGGTGTCTCAGGAGTGCCGAGCCCGTTGCGAGCGTAAATGTTTGCTTGCTTGACGAGCTCTTCCTTGTCCCACTTGAGGCCTTTTAGATGGTTATTGTAGTATCCTAGCCATGCCTTGTATATTTGCGCCTTTTCTTCTTCGTCGATTGTATCCAAGATATGGTTGACCTCCTCGACGGAGGATAAATCGGCCTCTTGCGGGATGAATTTGATCTGCTTGAGAGTCCACTGAGGGAAGAATGACTCAGCTTCACAGATGAGGAAGATGCCTTTTCCTTGCGCATCAGCACGGGCCGTGCGACCAAGACGATGGATGTAGCTTTGTTTCTCTGAGGGAATACCGATCTGAAAGACAGTCGTGACACCAGGGAAGTCCATTCCTCGGGCGATGACATCAGTCGCAGTGAGAACCGCAGAGGACGCGTCGCGAAACTCGTTGGTAATTTTTGTGCGCTTGTTCTGGGTCATTCGGCTGTGAAGTGTAGACACAGGGGGCAGTCCAGGAATCATGGACAGAACTTGGCCGTAAAGCCCTGCCGCCGCCGCTGTCGGGGCAAAGACAATGGCTTTGAAGTTTATTTGCTTAGCAGCCTCTTCTCTGATTGCACCAACCATGCCTGCCGCAACGGACGAGAACGTGGGCACCTTGATGAGGAGTTGTGGTACGCGTTCGTGCGTGTTGGCTTCTCCTTCGGGAATGGTGGAGATGAACTCGTAACCTGGTGATAAAACTAGACCAACTACTTGGTTGACGTGTTGTGCGATTGTGGCAGAAAATAACATGCCCTGTCTGTTGACCTCTTTCCTGTTGGGTAGCTTGCCGACGATCTCTCGGAGGGAAGGCATGAAACCCATATCAAGGAGCCGGTCTGCTTCATCAAGGACAAGAGTGTCCAGCCTTCTGAGGGCATATAAGACATCTTCATTGGACATGTGGTCCATCAGTCGTCCAGGAGTGGCAATTAGTACATCACAGCCAGACAAGATTTGCTTCTCCTCTTTGTCCTTATTGGTTCCTCCAATGGCAGTGCGGACGCGATAGGCGGGCAGTCTTTGGAGTAGACTGGTAGCCTCCTGTGCAATCTGTAGTGCTAGCTCTCTTGTGGGAGAAATGACAAGTAGTGAGATGGTTGAACTGGCTTGTTGCTTTTGCGTAATCATTGTCTGAAGAGCTGGAAGAAGGAAAGCAACTGTTTTCCCCGTTCCAGTCCTGGCCTGAACCAGACAATCTTTTCTGTTCGGTGGAAGGAGCTCCCAGAGGGTGGCAGCCTGAACTGGCATCATGTGGTCGAATTTCAGGTCATCAGTAATGGCTTGGATGAGCGAGGGATGGAGGAGATTCTGGCCACCGAGATCAGCGAATCGCGGCGTATCGAGAGGAACATGTTCGGTGAGAGCAGGCTTTGAATCGTTTGCTGACGGCGCGTCATCTACATCCATTGCAGAAGACGAGTCTTCAGCAGGCGTAAATTGAGGTTTGCCTCTGGGGCCGGACCTTGGCCCACGGCGCCGTCGAACGCCATTGCGCTGGCCTCTTGGTTTGTCGCTCAGTTTGTCGCTCATGATGAGGAGTTTGGCACGGCAAAGGCCGGACGATTTGTTCCTGAGAAAGTTGCTGCTAGCTTGAAGTTGAGGTCAGGACTGGGACCAGAGTTGACTTTTCACCTTCTTGGGAAAGGCGATGTATGTATGTATTGTATGTACGTCCGTATGTATGTATGTATGTATGAATGGCCGTCGAGGGCGAGAAGTTTGACGACCCACTGAAAACAAAGCAGCTCACGTCTGTTTGGCATCCATGTTGCCGCGAGAACGCTTTGGCTTGGTAAGCAGCTGAGAAAAGTGCATTCATTCCAAAATTTGGCGAGTGAAATTTGTATTGGGCTCAAATTGCCCCGAGGTACATGGACACACAGAGGCTGTATGTATTTGTGACTGGGAAGGCCTTCAGTTGAAATGGGAAGACACTACGGATTACGATAGCTCGGCAGCAGCAGCAGTCGGTACAGTGACAGTGTACATTATGTCACTGTACATAACGGGGAAGGTGCGCGGGAAGGTGCGCGGGAAGGTGCCCAACTTGGTGGGTTGCACTTGCCGGTTTGCACTTGCCGGTTTGCACTTGCGGTTTGCACTTGCGGTTTGCACTTGCCGGTGTGGATTCCGTCCAGTCGACTGATGAGTGAGTCGGTCACATTTGGTACAAGTATGAAGCGATTGCGAAAAGAATCATGTTCCAACTCGGGACCGTGTCGGATCTGTCGAGAAACTGTTGCACATTTGAAAAGAGGTTGGCTGACGGACTAGTTAGAAAGCAAAAAAGCAAACCAAGCTTTCCTTGGCATCTGCGTTGCAGAATATATCGATGGATCGTCAGGTCTTGGCGTCAATTCGACGGCCCAACCATAAATTCCCCGTTCCCAGTCGTCCAAGCCACATACATCAGTCACAACAAAGCGATGGGCTTGATGGCACGAGATGGAATGGGATTCTGATGTATGAGACAGACTTCAGACTTCGCGGTACGAAAGCAAAGCCTGTAGACTCCAATCGGTCCAAAGCACTTCCTTGGTAACATCAGGATAACATTCGTAGTGGCTGTCTGGACGCCCTCCATGTAATCAACAAGCCGTGTAATCCGTAATCAAGCAATCAGCAATCAGGCAATCACGCCCCCACCCACTTCCTTCCATGATTCGATTTCCATCTTCAACAACCGCGACTGCGACTCTTGACGACCACCAGGCGCCTCCGCGTGCCGTCTCTTGACGGCCACGACGACAAGCCCATCGAGGGAAATCCACTCGCCTCAACTCAAGTGCTGTGCCTGCGACTGCGAGCCTTGCCTTTGCGCCTGGCCCGCAGCCCGCAGCCCGCAGCCCTCAGAGTGCCCGTCTCATGCCGCCAGATCTCACCGTCCACGACGCAGCCAGTGGCCAACTGTCAAGGTCGTCGTCGCCCTCTCCGTCGCTGCGCACTTCGGCCGCGGGAGGGACGACAGCTGTCAGTCCGGGCGTCACCCCAATTTCCGACGACGCCGCTGAGTCTGCTGCTGTCGCCGCACCTGCGAAGTCGTCGCCGGCTATTGCCACGCGGCCGAGCCTGTTGTCGCGACTGAGATTGCCCTTGCAGCTCCAACTGCCATTGCGAAGCAGAAACCGACACATCGCCGACTTTCATATACGTTGCGACGAACCACACAAGAAATATTCCGCTGGAGACTCGGTTCGTGGCGCCGTCGTTCTCGCCGTCGTCAAACCGCACCGCATAACCCACCTTGTCGTCGCTTTGCATGGCTACGTTCGCGTCCTCAAAGATCCCACGTCAGTCGCCAAGGCGCAGAGCGTCACAACATTACCTCGGCCGGGAAGCTCTCGCCGGCCACAGCATCAAGGAAATGGATTGACAAGTCTGTTCCAAGACGAGCAAGTGTTGAGCGGTGAGGGAAGAATGGAACCTGGCAAGTATGAGTTTGGGTTCGATCTGATATTCCCGGACAAATGCCTGCCCAGCAGCATTGATGTGGGTTTCCTTTTCTTGAACTGACACATTGACATGCGACCATTGGTTATATGGCGGTACGGCGAATGCTAACTCCAGAGGACACAGTTTGAGCGCGGAACCATCTCGTACACGATTACAGCCACGTTGACCAAGCCTACATCTATGGCGCCGACGTCGACCTGTGAAAGGAAGGTGACCCTTGTTCAACAGATAGACGTTGGACTACTCTCGCCACCTCGGCCGAGGACCATCTTTTTGGAACCAATATCAAAACGCGCGCGAAGAAAAAAGTCGACACTAAACGAAAAGGCATCTGGCCCTGTCGCGCAAGAGATCAATGACTTGACGTCTGAAGCTGAGTCTTCCGTCATCACCGAAGACTCGGCCCTAAATAGGGGTGAGACGAGCAATAATGCACAAAGTGAGGCCCGTGTATGTCCTGTTCCCCCGAGCGACATGCAGAGCGAAATCAGCGGAGAGAGTGGCCGTAGCGTGAGCACGACCAGCAGGGCCGAGTTTACACAGTTGTCGCATGTCAGTTCGACCCTAACGTCTGCGGCTAAGCAACAAGTCGTGGATGATAAGACCATCACAGCAACCATTGAACTTCTCAAGGGCGGTTGTCTCCCAGGAGAAGCAGTATCCGTGCGGGTGACGGTACAACACATCAAGAGGGTCAAGAGCATGACTGGCGTCATCGTGACCCTCTTTCGACAATCCAAAATTGATACGAACCCACCAGCAGCAATACCATACCAAGGGCCTCGATCGGCAAGGAGGCTGACCAAAGAGGACCCGTATCCAAGATCTCGGACAGGCATAGGAGGTCTCTCGTTGTCCTCCTCAAGCTCCACCAATGTTTTCCGCAAGGACTTGGACCAGAATGCAGCGCCGCTCATCATCGATCCAGCAACGCTGCAGGCTTCTGTTACAGTATCGGTGAGGGTCCCCGACGATGCCTTTCCCACAATAAAAGGCGTGCCTGGCGATATGATCAGCTTCAAGTACCAAGCCGAAGTCATCGTTGACCTTGGAGGCAGACTAACGACGCAGCTGAGCGGCGCATCTTCCATGTCCAGAATCGGCACGCCCGGTAGTAATAATGCCGAGCAAAATCAAAACCTCTTTGGGAACCAAAGAGGATCAAACATCGCCGATACTTCCCAAGTCAGACGGCAAAAAGGCGTCATATCAGTGTCTGTGGAAACTGTGGTCGGCACCATCGACAGCGCAAGGTTGCGCCAATCTACAAAACCTATTGCCGCTAGGCAACGAACGATTCGAATTCCCGAGGAGGAGGAGGAGGAGGAGGACATCATACGGCCTGAAGCCACACCACCTCGCAACAGAGACCCGGCCTATCATCATCTCTCACCGTCTAGCAGCGATCTCGACTATACTACACCTCCTCCGCATCCAGCTGATGCTCCACAACTCCCCTGGGCATCGACAGGAATATCAAGAAATTTCTCACAAACAAATGGCAATCCTCGTCCCCACGCCGCCCCCTCCTACGTACCATCGCCTGAAGTACCCAATGAGGCCAATATGACAGAGAAGGAAAGAATACGGCATGCCGAGACGAGGCTGCTTCCCAGCCAGCCTCCAGCGGGACCGTCAACTCAAGTAGACGAGAACGACATGGACGACGCTGAGGATGCTCCCAGGATACCGCGGAGCGGGCCAATGGTTCCTTTGTTGGACGAGGCCGAAGCCGGGCCATCAGCACCACCAGAAGATGTGGTGGATGCCGGCCGCCCGGCAGAAGACAAACAAGAGCTCGAGCGTCGAAGACTGCTGGAGGAAGCCAGCGCTCCGCCAGAGTTCCCAGAAGATATGCAGCAACAGCAGCAGCAGCAGCAGCGACGACGACGACGACTAGCCGCTTATGCGTCAGCCTCAGCTCCTCCAGACGAACCAACAGCACCTAATCTCGACGAGGAGGAGGCTGACAACTATCCGGGGTACGGCGCAGGAGCGGGTGCATCCAGAGCGGGCGGCGCAGAACAGCTGCCCGCATATCAGAGATGAGAGAAATATGGCAGCCTTGATTGATTCTCCTTTCAGCTCATCGCGTTGGATTCGACCATGCACAGGGTCTGTGGAGTCTCTTCATGTACAAGACGATGTAAAAGAAATTTCACGAATGTCTCGAGGAAACGACCTTGGGGGAGTTGGATTACACTCACACAATTGACGGCGTTGAGCGAATACTTGCAATTATTTGACCCTTTTCACTCTGTCAGCAGCTGGCACGGCCAAGGTCCGGATGCTTCATCATCTAGGGACACGTAGATGTACCTGCTGTAGAAGAGAAGAGCAAGATGACATGAGATAATTGCTAAATGTAGTCCATCAATGTTCGCCTTGTTTTATGCATCACGCCGCCTTGGAATAAATTCAGATCTTGTTTCCGTATCGTACACCACCACGCCCGGTTTTTTTTTTTTTTTTTTGCCCCTTTTCCACAGCTCTGTCCCTACAATTTCCAGTACAATACCCCCCAGTTCCAACGCAGACTAATGCTGCAACACAGCCCCCTTGGCTTGCTCCCAATCCCGGAGCGCCTCCCGAATATTCACCCAGTACCTCAGCCGCACAGCCTCCCTCTTGGCCAGGTCCACATTCTCCCCCCGAAAGGCCTCTCCGAGAAGTCTCTCGCTCGCCGCGATCCTCTCCTCGTTCTCGGCCGCCAAGCCCTCGAGGTCCGCCGGCGAGGCAGCATCGTCCATGGCCTCGTGCGCCTCGAGCACGACGGTGAGCAGCTCGGGCTCCTCGACCTTGAGCGTCTCGTCGGCGGCCACGTCGACGCCCCGCAGGGAGAGGAGGTACTGGGCGCGGAGGAGCGGGTTCGCGAGCGTCTTGTAGGCCTCGTTGATGGAGGCGGACGCGGCCTCGGCCTGGGTCTTGAGCCGCGCGGGGTGCTTGTCCGGGTGGTGCCGGGACTGGAGGCCGAGGAACTCGGTGCGGAGGCGGCGCGTGTCGATGGGGAAGGGGCCCTTCGGGGGGGGGCCGTCGGGGAGCGTGGACGGGAAGAAGGAGTAGAGGGTTTGGGGGGTCGAGATGGGGGCATCTCGTGGTTGTTGTTGTTGTTGTTGTTGTTTTTCTTCGGCGGCGGCGGCGGCGCGTTGGCCGGAGAGGAGGTGACGGGAGGATGGCATCGTGGTGAGAAGAATCGGCCGTGTCTGGATGCGACATCGTGGGCAGGGTCGCGCCCGCGTGGCGGCGGAGAGGACGCGCATGGCCCCGGATGTGAGGTGAGGTGAGGTGAGGTGAGGTGGGTTGATGATGTGATTTACAAATGTCTTGTTGGAGGGAGGGAGGGAAAAATAAAAAATAAAAGTGGTTGAGGCGGATGATGATGATTTGGCAGCGGGACAAGACAAAGGTATGAGGTCACTCGAGGGGGGAGGGCCGGTACTCGGAGAAACGAAACGGCAACGGCAATCAGCGTCAAACACCAGCAGCAGCCGCGCTGGACAATTTTTTCCACCCATCAACATCACAAGGCAGCGGATGACCACGGGCGGGCGCGCCAAATTACCGCGTTGGGCAAGCCTCGCCGCGCCCCCCCCCCCTCTCGAACGAACCAGAAATTGACGTCTCAAGTTGATTTAGACGGCGGTCCCTCGTCTGCCCCCGTAGCCTCGCTTTCTTCAAAATACAGCGCATGTCCTCTTTCGTCTCCCGGATCGAATGGTCCTTTTTTTTTTTTTTAATATTTTGAAAGCGCACGGATCCAAGGTCAGAACACACACACGCACACACAACAATGGCCAAGCTGTTTGACGCGGCCGAAGGTGAGTGCCATGTCGTCGGGCGATTTGTGTTCGAGATGAGACCGTGTTTCTTTCTGCTCACTGTTCACTGCTTCATCGCGTCGCAGTTGCAAAGCACAACACCCCCGAGAGCTGCTGGGTCATTCTCTACGGCCAAGTCTACGATGTCACCGACTTCCTGACCTCGCACCCCGGCGGCTCCAAGATCATCCTCAAGCTCGCCGGCAAAGATGCCACAGAGGACTACGACCCGGTCCACCCGCCGGGCACGCTCGAGGAGAACCTCGGCCCGGAAGCGAAGCTGGGCGACGTCGATCCCGAGACGCTCCCCAGACCAGAGTCCGCCGCCGCCGCCGCCGCCGAGACGGCATCCTCGGGCGACGACGACGACGACGACTACCGCCCTCCGCTCGAGTCGCTCCTCAACCTGGATGAGATTGAGGAAGAGGCCACTAAGCGGATGCCCAGGAAGGCCTGGGCGTACTACTTCTCCGCCAGCGACGACCTCGTCTCCAAAACACACAACAGCACCGTCTACCGCGACATGCTGCTCCGCCCCCGCGTCTTCGCCGACTGCACGCGGTGCGATACCTCGACGACACTGCTCGGCCACAAAGTCGGCGTGCCCTTCTTCGTCGCGCCCGCCGCCATGGCGAGACTGGCCCATCCGGACGGGGAGCGCGGCATCGCCAAGGCAGCCGCTCGGTTCGGCGCGCTGCAGATCATCTCCAACAATGCCTCCATGACGCCCGAGCAGATCGTCAAGGACAGCCCCGCCTCGCAAACGTTCGGGTGGCAGCTCTATGTTCAGAACCAGCGGGACAAGAGCGAGGCCATGCTCAAGCGCATCGGCGGCATGAGGGACCGCATCAAGTTTGTGGTCCTGACGCTGGACGCCCCCGTCCCGGGCAAGCGCGAGCTGGACGAGAAATCGAGCTTTGGCTCTGAGAAATCCCCCGGCATAGCGCAGGCTGCCGTGTCCAAGCCCGGCGGCGGCGGCAGCGGCGGCGTCGGTCAGCAGCTCTTCTTCGGCACAGCCTGCGATCTGACGTGGAAGACGACGCTGCCGTGGTTGGCACAGCACACGGATCTGCCCATCGTGCTCAAGGGTCTGCAGACGCACGAGGACGCCTACCTCGCCGCGCAGCATGCCCCTCAGGTAAAGGCCATCATCTTGTCCAACCACGGCGGCAGGGCCATGGACACGGCGCCCCCGGCCGTGCACACGCTGCTCGAGATCCGCAAGTACTGCCCCGAGGTGCTCAGCAAGGTCGAGGTATGGGTCGACGGGGGCATCAGGAGAGGCACCGACGTCGTCAAGGCGCTTTGTCTGGGGGCAAAGGGCGTGGGTCTCGGCCGAGCACCCCTGTTTGGTCTCGGTGCGGGGGGACAGGCGGGTGTTGAGAGAATGTTTGAAAGTAAGCTCCCCTTCATCTTGATCAAGTGCAATCATTCACGATAAAAACTTGGGGTACTAATGAATTGGTGAAACACAAGTCCTTGAGGCTGAGACGGCCACTTGCATGCGTCTTCTGGGGGTGGAGACGATATCGGAGCTCGGACCCCATTTGGTAAGTCTAAGTCTTTTGCGTGCACCGTGCACCGTGCACCGCGACTCTGAAATCCTGGCTAACCTGTGTCTTTGTCCTTTTTTTTTTCGCCTTTAGATCAACAGTCGGCGTGTGGAGAGGGACATTTACAATGGAGATGCGGGGTTGGACAAGCGGGGGTTGTGGACAAGGTCAAAATTGTGATGAAAAAAATAAAAATACAAATACAAATAAAACCACTTTGCCGCCCCCCCCTCCCCCCCGGTCATTTCGGAGTAGAGGAACGAACAACACCCTTGGGTTTTCCATAGTGCAAGGATAAAAAGGGGGAACCCGGGCCTTCTCATTCATTCCAGGAAGCATGCAGCATTGGCAGGGACATGAACATCGAGTCGTTTTTCCGCACGCTGGCCTGTGAAAGCGAGAAAGCGAGCGGTCCGACTGTCGTAGGCCGGCCGTTGCAAGTTGTAGAGACGAGAACCATAATATGCCCTCTCTCCAACTTTCTTGGCACGCCAATATGCTCCGTACCTTCGTACATTTTTTTTTTATATCGAACCACTTTGAATTTCTCCATGCAAAGATTTGCTCCAACAAGTGATGGGACCCCGGCGAGATGTACGGGATTGACCCGGAGCAACTAGTCTCTTTGTTGTTGAAAAAAAAAATAGGGTTTGAGCGGGGATGAAGCAAGCCTGTTGGATATTTTCCAGTCAGAGGTCCTACTAGTAGGCCGTCATGAACCCCGCGGTGGATTCAAGGTTTTCACGGCCAACTTCCCCGTCTCAAAAGATTGATGTACTCCCCCGATTCTCAGCTCCATCGCTGGGTAGGGCGAGAAAGAAGGGGGGGGGGAGGGAGGGAAATCGAATGACGGCTTGAAATTCTGTCAAATCATCGAAAACGTGGGGGGAATCGCAAGCAAATTAGCCAGATTGCGGCACACCACTAAAAAGTTCCCGCGCTTCCATTTGCTCGATGTAAACCCGCAGATTGGCGCCATGGCTTAAAAAAAAAACCACTGAACCTGCCACGACAGCAGCAGCAGCAAGTTGATGGAGGAAAGCAAATCTTCACGTGCTTTTCTTCTTCAACTACGGAACGTACGATATTCTTTCACGGCCAGCCGAGGGACATTGGAGCTAGCGGGCATCCATGCAAGCCTCTCTCGGTCTCGGTGTCCTTTGAAAGAGATGTTGGTCCGGTCCGGTCCGGTCCCATCACCTTTCTTCGTGACGAGCGCGCAAAAAAAAAAAAAAAAAATGAAGAGCCAAGGGCAGCCAGCCCCCCTCCCCCCCGCGCCCCAGCCGACGATCCGTGCGGTCGAGTCTGGCCCAATTTGGCTTTTGGAAATGTCGCCACCCCGGTCAAATGGCCCGAGAAAAGGCCAGCGGGGCTCAACAAGTCTGGGGGATGGCGTCGCTGGATTACATGTACAACATGGGCTGGTTGGGTGGGTGGGTAGGTGGGTGGCTCGGGCCAGCTGAGGTCCTTGGTGTCCGCACCGCCAGGATCCACTGCGCCAAGATCCGCTTGTTGTCATGGGCCTCATGGCTCGCATGCAGGGGTTTGTGCAGATTCAAAGGCTCAACTGGTGGTCCTGGACGCAGCTATGCCGTGCAGCCCATGCCGCGCCCGCTCATCTCTCCGGTCGTGCCAGCAGGCAGCCACATATATCTTCCTTCCACCCCGTCCAGAACACTTTTGACTAGTCTTTGCGGGCTGGAGTGGTGTCAATAATGCTTTCCCGCCGCGCCATGTTTTTTTTTTCTTTTTTTCTTTTCTTCTTCTTCCCTATTTTGGGTAGGGTCCGCAACTCTTGCGCGCGAAAACAGACTTCTACTCATTGACCCGTGGTGATTGATGGATGGATGCGAGAGAAACTCGAGCAAAACTCAACAAGCTGCGCACTCGCGTCACAGTAACAAAGCAGGAAAGTAGTAGAGAGCAAGAACACAATTGCTTGGAAATTGGATTCCGTACCGAATACATAGTAAGCCATCGTAGCGCATCGTAATTCGTAGCGCATCCATCGTAGCCCGTGTTGGTGCCGCAAGCAGCCAATCCCATCCTCGGATCCTTCAATGACAGCCCATCTTGGGTCCCAGGTCCGGCACTTGGTCCATGCCCTCTTCAGCTAGTCGTGCTCCACCCGCCGCACACACACCCCCCCCTGAGCATCAGAACCTTGGTGTCGTCGACAGCAGACAGACAGAAATGACCCCCCCAGCTCTTGCTCTCGAAAAGGTCTAGAGAGTCATGAGATCTGCTGGTTGCTGGTTGCTGGTTGCTGCGTCTCGGCCGGCCGCGCCCCCCATACACTTCCTCCGTAAGCGAACCTGACTTTAAATACTCGCGATATCCTTCTGCTCGATTAGATTTTCTAGTCCCCCCTCCCCCCCCCCTGTTGCCCTACATTCGTTGTCGTCGTCTGGTTTGCGAAAACCTTCCCTAGAGACTTGGACGATTCTCCCGGGAACTCCGTATTTCTTTCTCTCTTTCATTTTTTTTTATATCTCTTGCTGTGTATTCCTATCTCCCAGCCAGCCAAAATGTCCGACAAGCACGAGGTTACCCAGACCGAGAGGGGCCCCATTCGAGGCGGCAAGAAAGCTGCTTTGAAGAACCATTGCAAGCGCTTCTGGTGGTTGCACTTGATCATATTCCTGGTCGTTAGCGCTGCCGTCATCTGCATTGTGTGAGTCCTGTCCTGCGCACCATGTTGTCGATATATCTTGCACTTGGTTGTAATTTCCTTGGGCTGGAGCTTCTTCTTGACGGCACACTCCCTCCGTTCGTGATGCACGAGATCCATGATGCAATGCATTGGGATTTGTTGACTGACACACTTGCCTTGCAGCATCTTCGTTGGTGTCAAAAACATTGCTCAGGCCAAGATCAACTCGGCCGACCTCGACATTCAAGCGGTCAACATTCTCAACTCTGAGCCCAACAAGTTCCTCATGCAGATCAACTCCACCATCAGGACCGATGGCACCGTGAAAGCTGATATTGATCCCTTCGTCGGGAACCTGACCCTTCTCGATGCCCCCAACGCCAGACCTTTTGTCCAGCTCAACTTCCCCGCTACCAACGCCAACAAGTTCCAGACTGTCAACCTCAGCCAAGAAGTCGACGTCACTGATAGGGAAGCCTTCAACGAGTTCAACAGGTATTTCTTCCAGAACGAGACCCTGCGTGTCTCCATTCACGGCAAGACCAAGGTTCAGCCCGCCGGCCTTTCCAAGAAGTATGATGTCGACTTCTACAAGGAGGTCACATTCAAGGGCCTGAACAAGCTGAACGGCACCACCCTGACCGACATGAAAATCAAGATCGGTGATGCTGAGGGCGGTGTTCCCAACTTCAACGCCACTGCGACCATTATCAACCGCTCCTACTACACAATCGACCTCGGGAACGCAACCTTCGACAACTTCGCCGATGGTAAGCTCCTGGGCAACCTCACCATCCAGAACCTCATCCTTCAGCCCGGCCCCAATGTCGTCCCCGTATCAGCCATATTGGACCAGACTATTGTTATCAGCGCTGCCACCAAGAAGCCCTATTGTGAGGACGGCAAAATTCCCATTAAGCTGCTCGGCACACATGTCAAGCAGGGCTCTGAGACCATCCCTTGGCTCCTCTCTGCACTCGGCAGTGCCAACAAGACCGTTTATCTCAGCTTAGAAGACACTTTCAAGGCTGTTGGCATCAGTTTCCCCGGCTGCTCCTAAATTTCTGGGATGCTGCCAGGCTGAAGCCCCGTATGGGCAAAGGTCATATCTGCTTTGCCAGGGAAGCTGGAGTGTCGTCGTGTGTGGCTGTCGCATTTTCTCGGGTTGTGTTCTGTTCATATTGTGTTGCTTCGAACCCACTTGCTTCATTTTGCCCGCCGAGTTCCCCCCACAGAGTTCCTGCCCAGGTGGACAACACGCATCCAGAGAACACGCATGAGACCATGGTGGACGCGTCTGCTCGGGCTGAAACGTGTAGATTTCGCAGGTCGAGTGACTGACAACGAGACGTCAAGACTGCCAAGGACAACCGGGGGAGGCCGCGGATGTGATGAGAGAGGGAGCTGATGGGAGGCGCATATCTGAACCTGATTGATGATACCTCGATTGCGCTTGTTACAACAGAGGCTATGCTGGCCTAATCAAAAATTTAATTTTGAATACCCAGAAGAAAAAAATTCCCCGTCCGTGGATGTAATTTTCGATGCCCTCTTCACCCCGTGACCCCGTGTTGTGTCCTGCGGCACTTGAATTAAATCGTATCTCGATGCGCGTGAGTCAAATGGAGGTTACCTTTGTCTGACGAAGAGCCATGGAAAAGCCCATGCTAAAATGCCCCGGCGCGTATCACAAGGTGTAACACTATGCCTGTCCATATCATTTTCCTCCATTGAACACGTCGGACATTTCACTCCAAGATCGCAGCGAGCATCATCAATTCCATGCACTCTTCTTCTTCTCGGTCTTAAACAGTCCTCCTGCTGCTTGTCCGCCACCAACAGGCGTCGAATGACTCGAGGAGTTGACGAAGCCTATGCCCCTGGAAGCAACCTTCTCGCCCTGCCTCTCTTTCACCAGTGCCTCTCTGCTTTTCCGTAGTTCTTCCCTGTGCGCCCACTTCGGAAACCCGCTAGGGTCGTAAAGATCCAATGGCAAGGTCGTTTCGTACTGTGCCGGTCCTGTCAAGTCCACAAAGGAGAGCAGTTTATCGGTCAAGGACGGATTTCGAAGCGCGGTCGAGGATTCGAGTTTCGCATTGAAGTGGGTACCTTTTCGTTTGAGGTCGAGAAACTGTTGAAATTTCCTGTTGATCGCCGGCGGGGGGGAGCCGGGAGGCGAAGGCGGTATGGTGAGGTTCGGTATCGAAGGGAGGGTGAGGTCGTGGACGATGGCGCGCGTGGAGGAGTAGGGTGAAGATGGATGATTCGGGTCTGCTCCCTCTGGAGGGAAGAAATCTGGGGGCATTTCTGGCAGATCGGAGGCTGTTGGCGGGAGAGATGGTCCTAGTGGTACGGGGCCGATTGTAGATTGTGACGGCGGCTGGTGTTGTTGTGGAGGGTGCGGTGTTGCAGGTCCTGCTTGTGTAGAGGCGTGTCTGGGTAAGCAATGATGGCATTAACCGAGCAAGTGAAAATGGGTTATGGAAGAAGGGGAAGGGCGCGGGGGGGGGTTTCGTACCCTCATCTTGTATCTCGCTGGGTGCTGGTTCCAATTTGGTCTCTTGATATGTGGTGATGTGCTGCTGCATGTTAGTTTGAGTTTCCGCTTCGCGTGAGTCATCGTTGCCGCATGCCTTGGGAGAGATGATCTGCGAGGGAGTGTCGTCATCGTCATCGCTACTTGCGTAGCCTACCAGTCCAGCAGCCATCTTTTCAGGTCGCAATGGCTGGGAAATTGATTTGCGCGACTTCGGAGCTATGGACTAGGCAGGCCCTTTGGAAGGTATTAATGCGTTTCGGTGCCTTGACACGGCAAAACCACGGGCTGCGCCACACACATGTGCGAATATGTGCTTGCCAATTTCTCCTCAGCCACATGTAAGTCTGGACGCTAATGCATGGTGAGGCTGAGCACAAGTCAAGACGAAAAAGTTGCTGACTACTCCCCGCCCCAGATAAGGCAGACGTACTCCGTACTCTGTACATTATTATCATATGTCGGTCGACGTTGCCATTTCTCGGCCGCGCTTGACCCCATCTCTTCCGCTTTCGCGACGACTACAGCTATTTCTTGTTTGTGTATTTGGCGAACAGGTATCTACCAGGGAACAAAGGACAGGGTATTCTTCTCGATTTCAACAGCCCTAGGCCCTCTGCGCGGCCGTCATTGCACGCAAAATTACGTAGATTTTGGCGTTCGGAACTGGCCCCTCCAGAAAGCACAAGGGACATCAAACCAAAGAAAACAAAGTACTACTCACCAACCTAGATTTTTCCTGCGCTTGCGAGGCCGCCATGGCTCGGCCAAGAGACTCGCGCTCACCAAGTCCTGCAGGCAGTCAACACAGCTCACGTCGCCACCGAAGAGATGACGATCGGCGGGACAGAGATAGAGACCGTCGGGATGATGGCAGGGACTATCGCCGGCGATCGAGGTCGCGCAGCCCGGATGTGAGGACATTCATGCATAAAACGTTTGCCCACCATTGTTATGCTAACCTTTCCCCGTCGAAGCAGAATCGAAATCGTGGCCGAGGTGGTCGTGATCGCGACCGCGATTCTTATCGGCGCAGAGAACGGTCGATAGATCGAAGAGATGACGGCCATTACCGTGGAGTGCCTCGGGATCCACGTGATAGAGAAAGGCGCAGGTCGCGCGACCGGTATAATGAAAGACCTCGGTCCCCGGGTCGTAGGCGAAATCGCAGTCGTGACAGTGACAGAGACCATAGGAGGCGACCGGATTCCCGCGACGGCGGACGCGGCCAGCGCGAAGTCATCGCTGATTCCCATGCTCGCAGCGGTCGTGCTGATAGTCGAAGTCGAAAGACTCCCCTCGTGGACAGTGAGAGAACCGGCGCCGATCAAGTGAAGAGCAGGGCACCGGCGGCGCAGTCTGATGCTGACAAAAAGGCTGAGAGGCTTGCGAAGCTTGAGGCATGGAAGAAGAAGAAGGAAAGTGAAAGCCAGAAGCAGAAAGAGGTGAATCCAAGCCAGACAAGGAGTTTGTTGGCAGAGATGGAAATGAGAGCATCGGGGGTTCCACCCTCTGCTGGCTCTCCTGGCGTCGTCTCGTCCGTTGCCTCACCGGCAACGCTCAACGACTCTGGCAACGCATCTCCTGCGAATGCTTATGCTGGCAAGTTTGACCCCAAGACCATAGCCAAGAAGTCGGCTGCATCAAGAACGCAAGACACTTCCAAGCCTGTGTTGGGCTCACTTGCAGTCCAGCCAGAGAACTTAGCTGCCCCGATCCAACAAAAAACCATCGGTAAGTCTCATATCCCGATTGTGATAGCCAAGAATGTTACAGCTGACGGTGGGGGGAAAGCATCCGCATTGCCCGCCAATAGAACCAAGACGAGCGCTTTTGGCTTCGGCAAGTCATCGGCGGCGGATGACAAGTTGCCTTCCAAGCGCAAACTCGACCTCGACGAGGAAGACACGACCAAAATAAAACTCACAAAACTACCTGCCCTCCCGATTGAGACAGACGACACCCCATACGCCGATCAGGATGAGGATGATGATTCTGATGGGGACAACTTTGCGGAGACTGAAGAAGAGGCTGCCGCTGCGGCACGTGCTGCACACGAGAAACGATTGCAGGCAGAAGGCCAGACTGAATCCCAGCCAGGTGAGCCCATGGAGGAAGATCCAGAAGAGAGTAGTGTGCAAGTTGACCAAGATGTCAATGGGGCTCCTGCTACCAGTGGCGGTGGCGACGGCGACGGCAAGGCCGACGACAGGGGCAATAATGCTACGAGCGAATCGCACCCGGCAGTCCACCAGCAAATGGAAGTGGACGACGAGGGGGAAGACGCAGATCCTCTGGACACCTTCATGGCTGATCTGAAGCAAACGGAACCCAAGAAATTTACCAAGCCATCGAGCGGCGCGAAGAAGGCGCAAGAGCCGGAAGCATACTTCAGCGATGAAGAATACAATTTCGATGCGGAACGGAAAGGCGACGGTGATATTCTCGCCATGGCCAACAAACGCAAGAAGAAGGACATTCCCAGCGTTGACTACAGCAAGATCGACTTGTTGCCCGTTCGCAAGAACTTCTGGGTCGAACCGGCGGAGTTGAGTGCACTTACCGAGGAAGAGTTGGCAGACTTGCGTCTGGAGCTCGATGGTATCAAGGTGAACGGAAAAGACGTGCCGAAACCCGTTCAGAAATGGGCGCAGTGTGGTCTCACCCGGCAGACGTTGGATGTCATCGACAAGATGGGTTATGAAAAACCCACAACCATTCAAATGCAGGCTATTCCTGCCCTCATGTCTGGCCGAGATGTCGTCGGTGTAGCCAAGACTGGTTCCGGCAAGACGGTGGCATTTCTGCTCCCCATGTTCCGCCATATTATGGATCAACCACCCATCAAGGATACAGACGGTCCCATTGGCCTGATCATGACGCCAACTCGTGAGCTAGCCACTCAGATTCACAGAGATTGCAAACCGTTTGTCAAAAGCATGGGCCTTCGTGCTGTGTGCGCATACGGCGGTGCCCCAATCCGAGACCAAATCGCAGAGCTCAAGCGCGGCGCGGAGATTATCGTCTGCACACCTGGACGAATGATTGACTTGCTCGCGGCAAATCAGGGTCGAGTGACGAATTTGAGGCGGGTGACTTATGTCGTCCTGGACGAGGCAGACCGCATGTTTGACATGGGGTTCGAGCCACAGGTCATGAAGATTTTCGCAAGCATGCGTCCCGACAAGCAGACCATTTTGTTCTCGGCGACAATGCCGCGCATCATTGACTCGCTCACGAAAAAGGTCCTCAACAGCCCCGTCGAAATCACAGTGGGTGGTCGCAGCGTCGTTGCCAAGGAAATTCAGCAGATTGTGGAGGTTCGCGAAGAGAACACCAAGTTCCTTCGAGTGCTCGAGCTCCTGGGCGAATTATACGACGGGGACGAGGATGCTCGTGCGTTGATATTTGTCGAAAGACAAGAAAAAGCCGACGACCTCCTCAAGGAGCTGATGATCAAGGGCTATCCTTGCATGTCAATCCACGGAGGCAAAGATCAAGTCGACCGAGACTCAACCATTTCGGACTTTAAAAAGGGCGTGCTGCCGCTGCTTGTTGCTACGTCCGTTGCCGCACGAGGCCTGGATGTGAAGCAACTAAAGCTGGTGATCAACTACGATGCGCCTAATCACATGGAAGACTACGTGCACCGCGCCGGACGAACTGGTCGAGCAGGCAACACGGGAGTAGCAGTCACGTTTGTCACGCCAGAACAGGAGAATTGCGCGCCTGGAATTGCCAAGGCCCTCGAGCAGAGCGAACAGCCCGTGCCGGAGCGATTAAACGAGATGAGAAAAGCCCATCGCGACAAGGTCAAGTCAGGCAAAGCCAAGGACTCATCTGGCTTTGGTGGCAAAGGTCTGGATCGTCTCGACCAAGAGCGAGAGGCAGCCCGCCTCAGAGAGCGGCGGACGCACAAGGCAGAAGGGGAAGAAGAGGAGGAGAAGGAAGAAAAGGAGGAAGACAAACAGAAGAAGGCCGAAAGGGCTTTGGACGCTATCAAAGCAGCCGCTTCAGGCATCCAGTCTCGCGAAAGCGCCAAGGCGGCGGCGGCGGCGGCGGCAACGCCAACGACGTCAGCACCTGCAGACGGCCAAAAGGGCGGCGACACCCCGGCCGGCGCAGACAAGACCAAGGGCGCCCTGGACAAGGTCAGTTCCGCAGTCAGCGCCATCAACAGTCGTCTTGGAAAGGCTGGCCAGCTCCGGTCCGGCCAGCCCATCGACAACAAGGGTCCCGACGCCGGGGCGTTCCACGCGACGCTTGAAATCAACGACTTCCCGCAAAAGGCCAGATGGGCCGTCACCAACAGAACCAATGTGGCCAAGATTCTGGACTCTACCGGCACGTCCATCACAACCAAGGGCAGTTTCTACCCCGCCGGCAAGGAGGTGCCTCCGAATGCAGACCCCAAGCTGTACATTCTCATTGAGGGCGACACCGAGGTCTCTGTGGGAGCGGCGCTGCAAGAGATGACACGATTGCTGAGGGAGGGCACAATAGCGGCGGTTGATGCGGAAGGGAGAGCGCCGGCAAGTGGACGATACACTGTCAGTTAAAGGATATACGCTGGTCTCTGAAAATCTGGCAAGGAGCGAGGGAACCTGCATGGTATGTAGTTTTTTCTTTTCTTTTTTTTCTTTCTCTCCCCATGTTTGTGCATCTCCTAGTGGTCATATTCAAATCCGTGTTCAAAATGGACGAGTAAAGAGGGTTCCGACTCCGGTTAATGACGGGAACGCCTGACCACGCTGAGTAGTGGAAATACAACAGCGTTGTTTGTCCTTTTTCCAATAAAAAATATACATATAGTTAAAATATGGCAAAATACAAGAACCGCTTCTGGCAAGGGATATATAGAAACGCTCGACTGCTATTGAAATGGACCCCTCCTCTTCTTCATATCCATGGTACCGTACCGTTCGTTTGTACGTGCGTTCGCGCCTCGGTGCGTAGTTTAAACCCCCCTAGTCGTACGTCCTCGAGTCCTCATTCTGCGCAATCTCTCGCGCTCTCTGCTCCTCTGCACTAAGAGCCTTCAGGGTATCGTTCCGGGACTGTCTTTTCTGCGCGGACAGTTGCGTCTGTAGCTTCCCGCCCGGTTGATTGGATGCCTTTGCGCGGGCCTACAAAACCCTCCTGTCGTTAGTACCAGAACGTGACATGCATTTTGTCCCATTGGAGCTTCCCCCGCCTTCTGGTTCTCTGACGCATTGTGGCAGAGCTTTTGGCAGTCTTCTTACCTGCGCTGCCTCGGCGGCTTTGCTCCGCGCGTCGGCGGAGGCTTCGGCCGGTGCGCC
The DNA here is from genome assembly GCA_003814445.1 of Epichloe festucae Fl1. Classification (NCBI taxonomy): domain Eukaryota; kingdom Fungi; phylum Ascomycota; class Sordariomycetes; order Hypocreales; family Clavicipitaceae; genus Epichloe; species Epichloe festucae. The sequence continues at coordinate 1,556,817 of CP031387.1, read as the reverse complement.
GCCCAGCGTCCTCGGCGGGCCGCCGACCTTCCTGGGGGATGGGACGGAGGCCTTGCGCTGGGATGGCGGCGCGGAGCCGAGCACGCGGCTGGGCGTTTGGGTTTCCGACTCTTCTTTCCCGCAGATGTTGCCCATGTTTTTTTTTTGGTTGGGTTTTTATGTATATATAGTTTGCTTCGGTTGGAGAGGGGGCGGTTGGAGTGGTGAGCGCAGCGGCTGGGATGGGGGGCCCGATGTCGTGGGGGTTTGTTCAAGTCTCAGGGTCGATGGTGCGTTGGTTGTGTGGATGAGGTGTCGGAAGGGAGGAAGATGGGGGGGCATTTGTCGTGATGGTTGGTGGCGGTGTTTGCGGCTGTGTGGGTATTCGGTTGGTTTGTTTGTTTTCTTCACGTGATTTTGCATTGGGGTGGTTTTTCTCAATGAGATTTGCCTTTATTTCACGCTCGCCGTGCGGTTTGTTGTTGGCGAGTAAACAGAGGATTCAATCACATGCTTATTATACTAGGTCCAGATCCTTTTCTCCCTGGCCCTGGCCCCAGACTTGGGGTCTGTGGTGAGGGCTGTTGCGGCGGGAGGAGAGTTGCAATGTTGAACGACCTTGCTTGCTCGGTATGTGTTCACGCTTGTATCGTATCGTATCTGATGTTTCCTTTCCCCCTCTATTTCATTCCGTTCCACGGCAGCGAAGGTTGCTGTTCCTCTCCGGTCCCAACTTGATAATACCTACCCGGGACTCGGAAGCTCCTCATATTTTGGCCCGCGGCACCGTCTGCCTTGTCTCATTTTGCTTCCACTGTAGGTCATCAAACAAGCTCTTGAGCCTCGAGACAAACACCCCGGGTTGGGTTGATTATGGCAGTACGGTAGCTGCATTGCTCTTTGTAGTTCATTTCTCACGATAAATCAGTGCAGCGTGGGTCGTCCTCCGCAAAAGTGCTCGTGGCAGTCAAGGCTTTGCCTACTCCATGAACATACGGGATTTGGCAGAGCTGACATCTGGAGTCTTCGGCGGAGCATACAGAGTCTGGTGCTTCCAGGTCGAGGCTCCATGTGGCTGACCACAGTGGCTACGAGGCGCAGCAAATGATGGGCGAAAATGCAAACACGCATGTGATCCTGGGCAATTCGGGCAAAGGCCTTTTAAGGGGAGGGAAGGGGGATTGCTGGTGACGAATTAAATGTACGGATCTACGGAGAGTCACGTAGCCAGATTTGACAACGACATGTAAAAGTTTTGTGAACTTGACCAGTGCCAATTATTCACGCCTGGGCAATATCCAGATGAAGAGAGGCAGATAGTCGAACGGCTTTCGGATGTACGTCTCTGAAATACTGTTATGCTTGTTAGCCATCGTCTCTGGGCAAGCTTTTGAGGCAGTAAGGAAAAAGCAGGCAAAGGACTGTGATCAGAGATGCATAAATGCTTGTTGTTTCGTCAATCGACGGGTCTTGAGTCCGCCTCCGAAACACGGACCAGTGGTTCTCATCATGAAAGTCCTGGCTCACTACCAGAAGGGGGGGGGTAGAGACTCGTTTCACCAAATCAGAGCTGGACTTACGCTTCAAGGTTCATGGGCAGACATGAAGCTGTTGATCCCAGTGGGCATTAACTGAAAGGCCCGCGTCCAAGTTAAAGACGTATATTGCATGAAGCATGCATGGCGCTTCCTGCTCTCTGGCAGTGCTGTGCCGCAGAAATATTCTGGTGAGGAGGTGGTGTAGCAAGGGACGAAGAAGCAAGTTCAAATAAAGTGAAAATGGAAATGAAAATTTATATTCTGCGGCGCCCCAGCTAGAATTTAGCGGTGGATCCATCAAACCTGGGCAGATAATCGGAGAAGGGTCGGACCGGTGGACCTCTTTCGTCAACAGCTCGTCACGCCCCAAGCTCCATCTGCTCTCTTGTTTCATGTTTCACTGTCCACATCACAGCCGCTTTCCCACTACTGGCTGAACAGGAGTCCCTGTAGAAAACAAGCCAATATGCCTATCGCTCCCATAATTACTTTCAAGGCTGGTCAATGTGAAATCGGCGTAAGATATTGCTCCCAGGATCATACAGTGGCCTGCTTGGGTCTCGCTGGTCACTTTGCTCACGATGCTCACAATGTTCACAGGACGCCACCTCACGACCCCTCAAGGTCAAGCCTCAACCGCAGCCTGGCTACTTGTACCTGTACTCTGAAGATGGTATGTTCGATGATATTGGGAGGAACTGTCCCCCACCGAGTACTAACGAAACCAGATCTGATACATTTCTGCTGGCGCAAGCGTGACCAATCTCTGGATGATGCAGAACTTGACCTGGTCATGGTGCCAACCGACGGCAGCTTCGTCCCCTACGAACCTGACTCTTCACAGTCTAAAACGAAAACAAACGGTCGCATATTCGTTCTTAAGTTTGCGTCCTCGTCTCAGCGTTACTTCTTCTGGCTGCAGTCGAAACCCCAAAGCCGCAATGGAGACCCCAGTTGGTTTAGTCCTAGAGATCGCAAGATTGGCGAAGTGGTCAATAAGCTTCTTCAAGGTGAAGAAGTCAATGTTATGTCAGAGTTGGCTACAGTAAGAAACGCGGGTGACCGACACGACGACGATGACGACGACGAAACAATGGAAGACGTTGGAGGCCACCGAGGCTCGCATGCTCATGGGGGGAGTGGGAGTGGCGGGGCCGGTCCCGATGCCACGGGAGGAGACGTCAGAGAAGAGGGCGAAGGAGCGAGAGAGGGTGGTGCTGATGGTGCCAGAGCGTAGGTCATTCCCCATTGCGTGACGATATTCCCCGGAAAACACGGTGTCAAAATGAAATGAAATGGGCATTGGGAAGGCTTTTTTTCAATTTGGTTTTATGACTGTATTAGTATTAGATTCCGCATGTTTCGCGGATGAAGATTTAAGAAATGACACATCACATGCGCTGGTTTACCGGAATACATCGTGACCTGAAGCTGACTGGCCGATAGAGCTTCCTCATCAGCACCGGACGCTGCAGCAGCCGTGCGAAATCTCTTGGATTCATTGAGAGGTCACCAGGGACTTTCAGGAGCGCAACAGCAGCAACAACAAGCGGATGTACCATACCCTCACCTCAACCATCTCCTGCCGACATCGATTACGGTTCCAATGATTGACAGTGCGTCAGTCGAGTACCTCGACACCCTGCTAAGTTTCTTACCTCCGGCGGTCGTCGTGCTCTCCGCCAGTTCAGTAGTTGCGGAGGAGAGTCAAAAGGAACCATCTGCAGCAGCCATCGAGGCCGCCAAGGCCTCACTTTCAGTGGAGGCCAAACGAAGCTTGCTGAAAAAAGTCCTCCGCAGCCCACAGTTCAGTCAGGCGTTGGGGACGCTTACCATGGCCCTTCGCGACGGCGGCCTGCCTGGAGTTGCGGATGCATTGGGTATCAGAGTTGAGAATGGCGGCTACATGGTAGGTGGACAGATGCCATTGGGAGGCGGTCAGGCGGTCAAGGCTTTTGTTGATGGCGTCAAGAAGACTGTAAAGGAAAGTAATAAGTAGAGAAGTAGCTTTTCGGTACGATAGGTGACACTGGGCGCTCATGAATGGCATAATGAAAAATATGCTAATTCACCATGGATACGGATGGCCACTTTGAGCAGCCCCAGTCCGTTCTTGGATTGATTCCCCGATGACTAAGACCCATTCGGAGCCTATTTGTCAGGTTTACGTGTAGATTCTCAATCCTATCTACTTCTGCAAAGTAACTGCCAGTGACTTACCAGGGTAGGTCGAAATCATACAACATGCAACATACGGTGTACAGATAATCCGTAGATGTACGAAGTCACTCGGATTGCCCCGTGGGTTGTCCCTGTGCCGTTCCGTTGTTGCCCCTGTGCCGTTCCGTTGTTGCCCCTGTGCCGTTCCGTTGTTGCCCCTGTGCCGTTCCGTTGTTGCCCCTGTGCCGTTCCGTTGTTGCCCCTGTGCCGTTCCGTTGTTGCCCCTGTGCCGTTCCGTTGTTGCCCCACGCCAACCAGTCAGTCAAGCGTCAGTCATGCATACACATGTTATGCATGGATGGGGTCTGAACTTGTGGAAACAAAACATTTACTTTGTCGGCATCGCGCAGGCGCGTTGATTTGTTTTCTCGATCTCTCGATTTCTCGCGCACAACCACCGTCAGCTGCGCATGCGCAGGGAAATCACTGCGCACAAAACAATGGACCTGACGTTTCCCACCGACGTTCAAGAGTTCGACGCCGACGAGCGCATATCGTTCTCCCGACTCGACAACAAGTTCATCGCCGTCCATGATGACGGCACAGAGTACGAATTCGATACGGAGTGGAAGCGATGGGTTCTTGCCGAGGAGGAGCCTCTGGATGACGACATAGCGCAGCATGCGGAACCGGGACAAGAATTCTCTCATCGAGACTCCCAGGGCGGTGGCACAGGCGACGCGGAAAATGGAACAGAGGTGAGCAAAACTTATTAACCCCCCGGCTCGCAGGTTCAGGAAACGTCGTCGGACAACGGCACACGCATATGCGTTTCGAGAGCTAACAAACAAACAATCAAGTCATCAAGGCCTAGTAAGAAGAGAAAGGCACCACCACCCCCTCAGCCGAAGCAAAACACGGCCGTCTACGTGACGGGTCTACCTCCCGATGCAACAGTAGCCGAAGTCCACGACTTGTTTTCACGCAAGGCAGGTGTCGTTGCGGAAGAAATCGATAGCGGTGCACCGAGAATCAAGCTCTATTCAGATGAGTCCGGCAATTTCAAAGGCGACGCGCTCATCGTCTTCTTCAAGCCGCAGAGTGTCGAGATGGCCATCATGTTACTGGACGACACAGACTTTCGCTTGACTCCCAGTGGGACAAGTCAAGGCAGGATACGAGTACAAGTGGCAGACTCAAGTTACAAGAAGACGCAGTACGACAAGGATGGAGCCCCGGCCGCAGCCGCCGCTGCTCGAGGGAACAATGGCAACGGCCAGCAGAACGACAAGCGACAGAGGAATGACCGGGACCGACAAAAGGTTATCAGGAAGACGCAAAAGTTGGATGCGAAGCTTGCTGACTGGGACGACGACGGTCCGTATCCTGCCGTGGTGCAATCAAACTCCAAAAGGGACAAGACGGTTATCCTGCGGCACATGTTCACGTTGGAGGAGCTGGAAGAGGACCCGGCTGCTTTGCTGGAGATCAAGGAAGACATCCGAGACGAGTGCGCAAAGCTGGGTACGGTGACGAGCGTGGTTTTGTTCGACGAAGAGCCGGATGGTATCGTGTCTGTGAGGTTTAAAGACACCGAGTCGGCTGCAGCGTGCATACAACTCATGCATGGACGCAGCTTTGACGGACGAGTCGTACAGGCATCCCTCAAGACAGGGAAGGAAAAATTCAAAAAGTCCGATAAAGACATTGGTAATGATGTTGATTCAGATTAGTTGGAGTTCTACACAAGGGACTATAGATCATTATGAATCCAATGTACTAGCAGTACTATTGAGTGTCAGAATGAACAGATACAGTGAGTGCCCATAACACGTCGTAGCCTTCTGCCCGAACCACCATGCTTACCAACGCCGGCGTTGTAGGAAACAGAAAGCACAACAATGGCGATATACACCACAGGCCTACGAAAGCGAGACCTTTTCCTCAGATGTATACCAGATAGCGGCCTCGATGATTCTGTATACGATTTGCAGCTCTTGTTCATCTGTGGTGTCTTTGGTCAGAAAGTTAACCAGTGCGTGCAAACATGACAAAATCAACAAGAGAGAACCGGGGGGGGGGGGACGAGAAAAGATAACTTACATCGAGGAGCGTATATCATGACAAAGTCAGGCGAGACTGGCATCTGCAACACCCACCCGTTCCTGGCCAAAGGGTGCCTCTGACCCCATCCCTTGCTCAAAACCACTTTTATATCATCCGGGTGCAAGCACATGTGCATCGAGTGATCGGAATCGTGAACATGCACAATCTCGCCCTGGCAGTTTGTTCTCAGGGCATACTTCGCAAACAATGCCAGCCCGTGTTTCTCCACACAAGATCTCTCCGTGCCAAACCTGAGAGGACTCCTCGTCCCAAGCTTGACCATTGCCCGCCGCAGCATCTGATAGCTGTGTCTCGACCCATGCTGATCGAGCTGTCTCTGCGGCGCAATGCCTGCCACGATGGGCCTCGGACCTGATCTGTACGGCAGGCCCTGCTTCTGCAGGATCCCGCCGATCTGCGAGGACGAAAGCACCACAGGGGCAGTGAAGGGGTCGCGAAGAGCCCAGAGGCGCCACCAAGAGATCTGGAGATACCCGTAGACGGTGGACGGTGTGCCTCCCGGCCCGAGGTTGAGAAAGTTTTCGTAGTCATTACGCAGTAGGACGACCAGAGGGGCGACAAGAACGAGACATTCTGTGAGACGGGAGCCGAGATAGTGGATCGAGAGGAGGAGGGTGGCAGATACGGTGAATATGCTGGGGCCCGTGAGCGTGATGGATATCGACTTTTGAGGACGCAGGCCGCAGGGGAGCGAGGACGTGGGCGGTTGAAGGGGAGTCACTTCGTCGTCGTCGTGGTCGATGGGGGCGGGGGAGGGAAGGCGACTTGTGGTGGTGCTGTTGTTGGTGGTAGTCGATGCGAGTGTGACGGACATTATGGGAATAATCTTGAGAGTAAAGTAAGTAGTGGTGATTTTTGACGAGATACCTACGAGTCCCAATGGACGAGATGTACATGTCGAAAACCGAGAACCAAGATGCCGGGGGAAGACGACAAGATACAACGACTTGGTGAGTCGTGAGGTGCATCACCGTCTATCCCCCATTCATCATTCATGCGCTCTGAGCTTCTCCTCCGATAAAACGGCCTGGTCCCAGGACTCCCAGCCACGTACTCCGTCCTTGCCATGCTGACCCAACCAGCGCTGCATCTTTGCTTGACATGACTTGGCGAACAGCCACTCGGAAACATCGGGGTGGCGAGGGGGGAGAGCTGGAGGGTGCATCCAGTGTGTGGTGCGGTCGACCATTGGGATGATTTAGTAATACGCTTTCTTGTCCCTTCCCTCCACAAACCGATGGGCGCCAATCAATCTTCAATATCTGACGTGTTCAACGCTGATAGTAGGGAGCGGGAAGCCTCGGGTCGAGAATACAGGGAACAAAGAGACGGGTCCATTGTATCTTGCCCAAGTTGTTCCCAAGTTGTTCCCAAGTAGTTATTTCCGAGGCTTGTCACTGGCCGTTGCTGGGCAACCACATTTCCTCCCCTGCGAAAACACCATGACTTAATCGCTTATGCGAACCCAGACTAGACCAAATAGAACTGTTCATGAACTGCAATCTTCGAGACCCAACCCCATTCGTTTCGGACCTCATCTGCTGGACTGGACATTGTCGAGGTGAAGATTCCAACGTACGCATCCACAAGTGATCAAGACGGTAGCCGTCGGTCCATTCGCCTTCACCTGCCGCATACCTTGCGAGCCACTTGTCTGAATCGTTGAGACATTTCTTTATTCAACATCATAGACCACTCACAAGGTACGTACTCGAACATTGGGCCCCGAACATCTAACCCCTACCATGCTAACGATATCCACGAGTCACGACCACCTAACTGGAAAAGAAAGGATTCTGTTGTGTTCGAGCGCTCGCCACGATGGGGCTTCTTTCCAACCCCCTCCGGCCCCGCGAGCAGCGCCTCCCCTTATACCAAGCGCCAGTCAGCCCTACCAAGGAGAGATATTCAGACGACGAGTACGACTACTCAGATGACGAGTCCGAAGACTCATATCACTCAGAGTCCTCATCGCTGTATAGCTCAAGAAACGTATCTGGCTCTGCACCCAGCGGGTTACTACTCCTGCCGAAAAAAAAACCATCGCCAGAGCCGCCCGAGCACAAGAAATTTTCCAAAATCTATCCCTACAAATTACCGACAAGGGTCACCCGATATGTGGTCTTTGGCGTGGTTTGCGTCATCCTCCTCATGATCTTCAGCCTCGTACGCGCCAGTCAAGTGGAGAACTGGAAAGTAGCCAACGGCCAAGTCAAGACGACGGCGCCGCAGCCGCCCGTCTGGGAGAAGTTCCCCTTCTTGGACCGGTACTATGGTGGAATCAGAACGTTGAAGCCTTTTAATGAGAGCGAACCATCTTATCCCCATGAACCTGCTGCGCAGTCATCGTCTTCCGGAATCACAGCTCGGAGTGAAGCTTCTCAGACAAATACCCGATCCAGCTTGTCGTGGGAAAAGTATCCTGCTGCCAATGTGGAGTCGGATATCCAAGAATGTTTCATTGATGCTGCTGGGAAAGTCCAGGTGCCACCTCTGCGGTACTATAATGGTCGTACCCATGGGTTTCCCCAACACGTGTCTGGTTCATATGAATTGCTCAAGCTACCCGAGGAGATATGCTTTGAACGATACGGTCGATATGGCCCCTACGGATTCGGATACTCCAACAGAATGGGTGGCCTGAGCACCGGCGAGCACGGAGAGAACGAAGGCTTCGACTCTGTCTGGGAGACGACTCCCAGGGTAGATTATCGTCAGGTCGACTGGGCTGATGTGCAGCATCGATGCTTCAACGCGAATGCTGGCCGTTACAAGGCTTTGCCGTCGAGAGCACCGTCACCGCACGGGTTTTACATTGGCGAGTACAAATCAGAAAGCATCTTGACAAGAAGAGCAGACAGCACAAACAGCTCCAGTGGCTCTTCCTTCACCAAGAGCGCCAAGCCCGGCATTATCAGCCACGGCACTACAGCACGAACGGCTGTAGTGGTCAGGTGCTGGGACGAATACCTCTTCCGCGAGGATGACATTGCCAACATTCGCTCCATGATTGCGGAACTGTCCATGGCATCGGGAGGCCGATATGATATTCATCTTCTCGTTCAAGTCAAAGAGGACGGCAAGCACCCCATCTGGGCCGACCGTGAAGCCTACGAGAAGCGCATCAATGAGACCATGCCCAAGGAATTCCAGGGTCTTGTGACCCTCTGGACGGAGACGCAGATGCTGGCCTTGTACCAGGGCATGTATGATCGCTGGACTCGTGGTCCTGACCTGCCTATCCACGGCGTATACCGAGGCTTATCAATGGCCATGCAGCATTTCGCGTACCTACACCCAGAGTACGACTACTTTTGGCAATGGGAGATGGACATTCGCTATACAGGGCATTACTATGATTTCGTCACCAAGCTCGAGGAATGGTCCAAAGCACAGCCTAGAAAGGGTCTGTGGGAGCGAAACTCGCGCTTCTACTTCCCCAGCGTCCACGGCACCTGGGAAGACTTTTCCCAAATGTCTCGCGTGCAAAGCGAGATGGGCGCTGTCGGGGCAGACAATGTGTGGCAGAAGATGGCTGGTGCCGAAAAGACCCCCCACGCAGCAGGCTCCAAAGCCTCCAAGATGGTCTGGGGACCTGTCCGTCCCTCGGAGGAACAAGACTGGTTTGAAACTGAGGAGGACCCCGTTCCGCCCACCACCTACGAAGCAGACAGGTACAAATGGGGTGTCGGCGAAGAGGCAGACTACATTTCCCTGAACCCCATCTTCGACCCCGAGGGAACTACATGGATACTCAAGGACGACATCACGGGGTACAATCGCACGCAGCCCCTCCCTCCCCGCCGCGCCGCCATCATCACCACTTCCAGAATGTCCCGCCGTCTTCTCATGAAGATGCACAGAATGACGGCCCACAAGAAGCAATTCGCCTTTCCCGAAATGTGGCCGGCCACCGTCGCCCTCCAGCACGGCTACAAGGCCGTCTTCGCCCCTCACCCAGTCTACGTCGATCGCAGATGGCCCGTAGACTACATGGCGCAGATATACAATGCCGGCAAGGACGGTTCCAGCGGCGGCTCGCGCACGAGCATCTTTGGCGACAGGGAGCACAATCTCAAAGGTCTCTCGTGGTTCTACAACTCTGGCTTCGCACCCAACCTGTACAAGAGATGGGTCGGTCTCAGGGTGAACAACGACGGAGGAGAAGACTTTGAACAGAACGTGGACGAGAGCAAGAGCGGCGAAGGCGTAGGTGGTATGCGTGGCGGGGAAGGAAGAATGTGCATCCCGCCAATGCTGCTACACCCCGTCAAGGACGTGGAATTGCCTGTTGAGGCACCGCCGCCCCGAGAGGAAGACGGCCTGGTCGAGTCTGATCCGTCTGCGTAATCCCGGAAATCCAAATTGGCTGTTGTGGATGGTTTTTTTGCGAACAATATTCCGGCGTTGAAAAGGGTATGAATTTCTCAACATGAACATGGGGCTTGCGCTTGGATAATCGGTCATGTTACGGAGCATGAATTGCATGATTTTTGATCATGTTACGCTACGCGGTGATGGGCTTTATGATTCGGCTTTGCGTGGTGATGGAATATACGACCATCATATTGAGAATGAACAGGATGCCGATCGTATTTGTAAATGTCGGCACCCCATCTACTACGGCGAGGTTCTTGTCTACATCTCAACTTGCTGGAACTTTTCCTGCATCGCTCTTCATTTCAAGTTTCAAGCTTTGCCAAAGTCCTTCCCATTTACGCCATTATTTTGCCCACGATACCCAGCTTGATGCCAACGTGGATAGCATCCGTAGTAAAGACACTTACATGGCCCCTTGTGCAAATCGAAAAGAATCACATAACCAGTAAAATGTACGACGGGTCCGAAAAAAAAAAAAACCGGACAACTCCCTCGCTTGTCTTGCCATGCCACCCTCCCCCTGTCTGTTACCAGCGTGACCATCGAACAATGCGGGGGAAATGCTAGAGATTATACAACACGCTTGACTTCGAAGAAACGACGCAGCCACCAGACTTGGAACAGAGACTCGCCAAGAACAACACCAATGACGAACAAGTTCCACCACTTGACACGGGCGTTGGTGCTCTCAGCAGTGTTTCGGTGCGTTCGCTCACGCATGACGATGTACTGTTGCTCGTCCTTGACCTGGGCCATGAGTTCAGACAATTTGCGAACTGGATCGCGCCGTGGTTAGCATGTTGACGACATTGAGATAGAGAAAGGATCATGTTGCGACGCGGATCAGCCGCCAATCGTACCTTCGGCTTCAATGGGATCAGAAGGCAGTTCGGACTCGCTGACATAGACGACACCGTGGACGTTGAAGACTACCTCCTTGGAGTTGGCGACCCAGTGCTGATTGCTGAAGCAGTACGTGTATTTGCCGTCGCTGCGGGCTGTGAAGGAATGATCGCCGGTAGAGACGCCTCGCTCGTTGACTTCGTAGCCACCGCTGGGGTTCAGAATCTAGGGAGAAGAAGGAGCAGTGTTAGTGGATTGTGGTGTGGTGCCTTTGCCCAATGCCCCGAGAAGACAGAGAAGCCTTTGGCAAGGCCGATGCCGAGACATACCCAAAAGTCAATGTCCAGGTTGCCCGCGCTGCCAAACTCCCTGTCACCCGTCTGGAAGGTGACGACCATCTTGTCGTCGTGATGCAGGTTTTCGTGGAAGCATTCGCTCCCGTAGGCGGGCAAATCGATGATGTGCGCGCTGGCGGCCTGGAAGACCACCGTCGCTGCAACGAGCAGCGATCTCGCAGCCGTAGGCAGATGCATTTTGCCTGGCCTGTCGGGGGGGCGGTTCTGGGAGGTGTTTCCTTGGTGCTCGTCTGCCTGGAAAGCAGGCAGTGTCTATTCTTGAAGCCTTGGAGTGAGGGATAGGAGAGCTAGACACAGGTAGGTTCGCGAAGGTGACACCGTTTCGAGGTTCATGCTTTGCCAGACAGGGGGCCGCCATGTACGTCGACCAGAGAAGAAGGGTACGTATTACAGTTCGTTACAGTGGTATGTACACAGTGGTATACGGAGTATACACACGGTACGACTACCTGGCAGGTCCGTAAAAAGACAAGGGGGCAGATATTGAGGTTGCCTGCCTGCGAGGACCCCCACCCCCCCCCATATTCCGTAGGAGTAGGAGGAGAACATCAGTAGAACGAACTACTGAGCGATACTTTGTAACATTGGCCCGCGTGCCACTACGACTTGGCCGAAGAATGCTGGACCTGAGGCAGATGTGACGTGAATAATGCAAGATGCGTCAGTCAGGTGCAAAGAGGCCCGACGAGGCGAGGGCCGTTGTTCATCATTTTAGGCGCACCAGGCGCACCCACTTCTTATTTTTATGTAGTGCCACTGCCAGCCAGCAACAGAGGAGACCAGGGAAGACCAGTCAGTAATGATACTCGCCGCCACTGCCACCACTGCCACCACTGCCACCACTGCCACCACTGCCACCACTGCCACCACTGCCACCACTGCCACCACGCGCCGGCCCCTACATCGATCGACCTGCCCCGACCAAGAAAGACCAAGAAAATTAATCCAGTCCACGATAATAACTCTCTCCTCCCCTCCTCCTTTACCCACTCCTGCACGCCCACTCTCCCAAGCAACCCGCGATCCATCGAACAAACGAGTAAGTCAACGTCTTCCTGCGCCCTCGATCCTTGCCCGTCTCCCTGCCCGTCTCCCCGTGCACTTGAGCCGGATTGAAATGACTTGATGTGAACTGGCCTTGTGTATGCCGCTGCGTGTCAACTCGCAGTCACACACACGCACAGACAACAGGCCACGGCAAGCAACCAAAAAAAAAAAAAAAAAAAAAAGCGCCCAAAAAAAGCGCCCAACGAGGTCGCACACTTTCAAGTCCCGCCTCGGTGCCGCACACTGTGAACCCACCCGCTCGCTGAAATGCGGCAGCCTGCCTCGAGAATGTCCCTGGACATGTGTCCTCTGCCTGCGCACGAGTATATCAAGTCGCATCCCCAAAATATTCATCTTGACAAGACAAGACCAGACCCAGACAAGACCAGACCAGACCAGACCAGACCAGACCAGACCAGACCAGACCAGACCAGACCAGACCAGACCAGACCAGGCCAATAGGTTCACATTCACTTCTGCATCGGCTGTCTCTTTGTCGCTGCATCGAACTTTATCATCCTCATTCCCATCGCTCATCGTCATTGCCCGTGCCCACAACAAAAACCCCTCCTTGAACCGGACCGGCTTACTTATTACGCGTGCCAACTAGGACACAACATCTCTCTCGCTCGGTCGATCCCGTTTTCTTCTCCTTCACACACCTCGCTCCACCACCCTATTAGAATATCGATTTTCAGGCTCATCGCCGCCAGTCGCAGTCATGGGTCTCGCCTTCTCTAAGATTTTCGACAAGCTATGGGGGAAGAAGGAGATGCGAATTCTGATGGTCGGTCTTGATGCCGCCGGTAAAACCACCATTCTGTACAAGCTCAAGCTTGGTGAAATCGTCACCACCATCCCCACCATCGGTATGAAAATGAAATCCCGACCGCCGCTGAACTTGCACATCAAACCTACGCGTGCTCTGTGCTCTGTGCTGCTCGCACACCGCCTCCTCATTGACGAGCCGCTCCGGCCTGTCAATGTCCCTGTCCCTATGGCAGATGTCCTAACAATCATCACTCAATAGGCTTCAACGTCGAGACCGTCGAGTACAAGAACATTCAGTTCACCGTGTGGGACGTTGGTGGTCAGGACAAGATTCGTCCTCTGTGGAGACATTACTTCCAGAATACCCAGGGTATCATCTTCGTCGTCGACAGCAACGATCGTGACCGTATCGTTGAGGCCCGCGAGGAACTTCAGCGCATGCTCAACGAGGATGAGCTGCGTGAGGCTATTCTTCTGGTCTTTGCCAACAAGCAGGATCTTCCCGTAAGATGAAATCCTTCCATTCTCCGGTCTCGTTCCATTTATGCGAAAACATGTTCCTGACCTACATATTCTAGAACGCCATGAACGCCGCCGAGATTACCGACAAGCTCGGCCTGCACAGCTTGCGGCAACGCGCCTGGGTATGTCTACACGTGGTTTCATCATGTCAAATCAATCTCGCTAACCTCTGCCTCCAACAGTACATCCAGTCCACTTGCGCCACCTCTGGTGACGGTCTGTATGAGGGACTCGAGTGGCTCGCCACTACCCTCCGAAAGGCCGGTCACCAGTAGAAATCTCCCACGGAAAGCCTTTGACCAACCTCTGCTTTCTCACTCGCACTCCCTCATGTCACGTACTCTCTTTCAAGCCGGACTTCATCATAGTGAGGTTTCGGCTGTAAGTAATGTGAAAAGCTATCGATCAACCAATCGAGCAAAGATTTTAGTGTATCAGTTTATGTTGTGTCCATGTTTGACTTTTTTTTTTTCTGTTCTTCATAAGTCTTGTGAGGCACTGGTAGATATGACCACGCTAGAGCTCCCCATTTTTCCCCCTCCATGGAGGGCGCGTGCTTCACTGAACAAGACGACGTGGACGAAAAAAACCGACATGTTGAAAGATGAAATTGATGGAAGACGGTGGGCTTGGACGTATTGTTTGCGTGATCTGGGCTTGTGGTTCAATTCTTGACAAACATCGGATGATCTGAGTCTGTGATGGGCGAAACTGTCACATGTTGACTGTTGACTGCGGGAAAGAGTGCGTGGAGGTGGGTAGAACCAAGGGCAGAAGTTCGTGGTTTACGCTGTCATATGCTAAGTCTTTGACCTTGTTCCAATTTTTGTCTCTCTCCTTATCTCTTCATTGCGCTAGAATGGCGGAGTTGGGTTCGTTGCGCAGGACAGGCCTTCCGGCTCGAAAATGATCGTAGCGGAACGGAAAGGGATGGAGGAAAATAAAGGGGTGGGGGGGGGATGTTACTTTTTATATTTTATCTTGAAGAAAAAAAAATTGGTTCTCAGATTGGTCACTTTCATCTTTTGTTCGTTCCGTGAGGATTTGTATGCTCTGCTCTCTTGAACATTTTGACTGTCCGCTGGGAAATGAATGGATCGTCCAATGTACAATCCAAGGCATTGAAGAAAAGCCCAAAAGTGGTAGATGGTTTTAAGAGTTGGAAAATCTCACTTTGAGCCAGAATGATAAGTCGTGTTGTGATCCTTGTAGAAACAACATCATGCTTGGTATCGTCAATGTGAACTATTATATCATTGCGCTGCGTTACATTGCGGTGCTCTACATACGCGGGTATCAAATGTCACTGAGGGGAGAGCATCCTAATTACAAAAAAAATCTTGAAAAGCGGTCGATTGCTTGGAGACATCAGTCCTGTTTGATGTACAAACTCCATCCGTCCAGGGAGTGAGTGATACAGAAACGGGGTTGTAACCATGAATAGAGGTGGTGGTGTATTGGCGGCAGAAGAGAAAGATTGGTTCAGGAGTTGTTTTCAGAAGTATTCAAGACTTCCAAGCCAGTGTTGTCCTCTTTGATTTTCACACAAGCAGTCTGGCCCATTTTCAGCTGGCCGCGGATGATCTTGTCAGCAAGTCTGTTGCCGATCTCGTTCGTGATGAGCCTGTTGAGCGGCCGGGCGCCGAACCGGGGCTCGTAACCCCTCTCGGCGAGCCAGTCCTTGACGTCGTTTGGGACGGTGAGCTGAATGCGCTTGTCGTCCAGGCGGCGCTGGAGTTCGGCGAGACGTATGTCCACGATGTCGCGGATGGCAGAGTGCGCGAGACGCTTGAAGACGATGAAGGAGTCGATGCGGTTCAGGAACTCGGGGGGGTACGCTTGCGAGACGACGTCCATGACGGCCTTGCGCACAGAAGGGTCGATCTCTCCGTCGGGCGTCTCTCTGTAGGGATGGTGGGGGTTCTGGCCGACGAGGATGTCCGCGCCGAGGTTGGACGTCAATACGATGATGGTGTTTTTGAAATCCACCTTGTGGCCTTGTGCGTCGGTGAGGTAGCCCTCGTCGAGGACCTGGAGTAGCAGGGCGGAGATGTCACGGTGCGCCTTTTCGAACTCGTCAAAGAGCAAGACGGCATACGGTTTGCGGCGCACGGCCTCGGTGAGTTGGCCGGCGTCTTCGTAGCCGACGTAGCCAGACGGAGCGCCGATGAGGCGGGAGATGGTGTGCTTCTCTTGGAACTCGGACATGTCGAAGCGCACGACGGCTGATTCTGTGGAAAAGAGGAATCCGGCAAGTTTTTTACAGAGCTCCGTCTTGCCGACACCGGTGGGACCGAGGAAGAAGAATGATGCCAGAGGTTTGTTGTCGCCGCTGAGGCCGGCGCGCTGCAGGCGGACTGCATCGGAAACGGCCTTGATGGCATCGTCTTGGCCCTTGACGGCCTCGCGGAGCGTGTCTTCCATGTGGACGAGTTTTTCGATATGGCCCGACGTGAGCTTTGACACGGGAATACCGGTGATGCGGGATACGACGTTGGCAATATCATCTGAGGTGACTGAGTCGTGAACCAAGGAGTCGCCGGATTCCTGCTGCTGTCGGGCGTCCTTGTCTGAAGGCAGCTTCTGCTCGAGGGTGGGAATGACACCAAATCGGAGCTCGGACGCGCGAGCAAAATTGCCCTGCCGCTGTGCCTGCTCCAGATCAAACCTAGCCTTGTCGAGGTCCTCTTGAATTTTCTTGACGGATTCAATCTCGGACCTCTCCTTTTCCCAGCGTGCGTTTAGTTCCGCAATCTCATCTTGACATTTTTGGAGGTCCTTTTCCAGCTTTTCTCGGCGCTCTTGGCTGGCCACATCCTTTTCTTTGCGCAAACTTTCGAGTTCAATCTGGATGGTCATAATCTTGTGGTCAAGACGCATGATTTCCTCGGGCTTGGACTCGTGCTGAAGCTTCAAGTGGCTTGCCGCTTCATCCATTAGGTCAATCGCTTTGTCTGGGAGAAAGCGATCGGTGATGTAGCGGTTAGACAAGGCGGCCGCAGCTACGAGGGCGCCATCGGTGATGCGAACTCCATGATGTACTTCGTATTTGTCCTTGATGCCTCGCAGAATACTGATCGTGTCTTCGACCGAGGGCTCGCTGACAATGATGGGCTGGAATCGACGAGCCAGGGCGACGTCCTTTTCGATTTGGCGATATTCCGTAAGGGTCGTGGCACCGCAGCATTGCAGCTCACCGCGAGCCAAAGCCGGCTTTAACAAGTTGGATGCGTCAATGGATCCTTCGGCCTTGCCCAGGCCAAGTAAAGTGTGCAGCTCATCAATGAAGAGAATGACCTCGCCATTGGCCTTCTGAACTTCATCCAAGACCTTCTTCAACCGCTCTTCGAAATCACCTCTGAATTTCGCGCCAGCTATAAGAGAGCCGAGATCCAGGCTGATGACCCTTTTGTTTTTTATGCTCTCGGGGACATCGCCGCGAATGATACGCAATGCAAGACCTTCAAGGATGGCCGTCTTGCCAGTACCGGCATTGCCGATCAGGACAGGGTTGTTTTTCGTTCTTCGTGATAGAATTTGGATTGTCCGTTGAATTTCCGCATCTCGCCCAATGACTGGATCAAGCTTGCCGTCTCGAGCTCGAGCCGTTAGGTCAATGCCGAATTGCTCCAACGCTGGCTTTTCCTCCTCACCACCCATATTCATGCGGTGAGAACCGCCAGGTGGATACGAACGACCGCTTGCGTAACATCTAGTGGCGATTGTGGGAAGCAGCCGGAGTGATTTTGTTGTTGTACGTAGGCCTTGGGGGGCAGCAAGTCGCAACGCAGGCCGTGAGGATCGAGCAACGACACCAGCCGCACGTTGCGTTGAAGATAACAATTGGCGCCTAGCCTGCATTGTGGCAAAGCATGTAGACACAAAGTAGCAGAAAACGTTACAATCAGTGCAATCTGAAGGGTTTGAAGAAAGAAAAGAAAAGTGTGCAGTCCATTTGAAGACCGGGTTTCGAAATATCAAAGATCCAAAGCTCGCCCGGCGATCTTTCTAGACGCTTACAGCAGCTTCTAGGAGGTTCGGCTCTGTCCCGCGCACCCCCCCAAATAAGAGCGATGACCGCCAATGAACGCTCGTCCCCACAACTATTCGTCGTCACCGCCTATCTTATCATCACGTGCGCTCAGCCCCATGTTCCCACAAAAACCACAAGTTCGCAAGGAAAATACTGGCCTGGGTGGATTTCCGTAATGGGTTAAGCGCCTGAGGGTTCACATTTTGCTTCCCACAAACTCGCTAGCGACAAAGAAATCAACCATTTCGGGCGAGCATCACCAATCTTGTGTCCCTCCTTTCCCTCTCCACAGCCCAACAAAGACACAACCCGAGAGTCACAATGTCGGCCAAGCCCACGACCAAGAAGTTCGGGAAGTCAAGCCGGGAGGTTCCCGCCAACTCGGACAAGGCCCAGAAGTGGTACTCGGCCCAAGATGACAGCGCGCCCAAGCAGGTGAGTTGGCAGTGAGGGTGATCATGTCATATAGTGATGCGACACAATGAAACAGCCTCTGTCCTATGGGAAATGGGAAACATCAAGGAGGAATATAAGCGAGGTAGCGCGGCTCACGGGACTTTCACAACATGGACGGATCTTCAACAACGGACCACAAACATCGTATATTACAACAACGGATGTCGAATCATAATCATAATACACCGACAGCATTACGGATCAATGAACCTGCACTACTCAACTTTGCATAATCGATTCAGCTGAAATCCGACCTTTTTCCTCCTTCCGAAATACGACGAGAACCCCGACCAGGACACAGAGAGCTGATGGACTTGTGATATGCAGCATAAACAACTCCGGAAACACGGCGCAAAATAGCTAACGTCTCATTTTCCCCCTACATACAGGTCCGCAAGGCCATCCGCTCCTGGACTCCCCGTCAGTCCTTGCAGCCCGGTACAGTGCTGATTCTCCTCGCTGGCCGCTTCCGCGGCAAGCGCGTCGTCCTCCTCAAGGCCCTCGACCAGGGTGTCCTCCTCGTCACCGGTCCCTTCAAGATCAACGGTGTTCCCCTGCGACGAGTCAACTCCCGATACGTCATTGCCACCTCCCTCAAGGTCGATGTCTCCGGCCTTGATACCAAGAAGATCGAGGAGATTGCTCAGCCCAAGTACTTCACCGCCGAGAAGGCCAAGGAGAAGGCTGGCGAGGAGGCTTTCTTCAAGCAGGGAGAGAAGGCTGAGGTTCGTTTTCTTTTCTCTTTTCTGCATCGATTTTCCTTTCCTAACAACGAATGTGGGAAAACTAACCCTGACTCTCACCACATAGAAGAAGAAGGTCAACAGCAGCCGTGCTGCTGACCAGAAGGCTATCGACAAGGCCTTGATTGCCAACATCAAGAAGGTCGACATGCTCGCCAGCTACCTCGGAAGCTCCTTCAGCTTGCGAAGTGGTGACAAGCCCCACGAAATGGCCTGGTAAATGTGAACGAACAACTCCCTTTTGCTTCTCGACAAAAAGCCCCCATTTCTCCACGCTTGATTTTTTTGAAGACCAAAAAAAAAACAATTAGTAAGGGGATCAAGAACATTCACTCGAGATTCCAAGGGTGGGTGTTTACGTGCACCAGGATCAACGAAATGGGGAGGAAACAGACGGCTGAGGAATGCGCTTCTTGGTCTTGAGAAAGAAAGGGGGTCATTTCTTTTGGAGACGTGGGATCATGGAAGAAGAAGCGACAGAACTATGCGTGTGTAGTACCGAGTTTCAACCGGTACGAAAACGAGCGGTTTGGTGTAGAATCAGGGGGAAAATACTGGAGGAAGGAGGGCCTTTCTCCAGGACTTTTTATTAGGCTGGTTTGGCCAATTGCATTTGGAAGTTGACAGGGCATCGGTCACCATCTTGGCGTCTGTAATCAGGTTCTTACAGTCAAACAAATCAAACGAGCATAAATGAAACAAGTTCCTGCCAGGGATCATCTCTGGTGTGCTATGATGATGGTAGAAGCCTAATGTCCCATCACTCAACCACGGCACGACGCAGTTGTTTGTTGGAAAGAGGTGCGAATTTTGTGCCGTGACTAACCGCGGGGACGTCACTTCGATGGACAGTCATTGCTTAGCCGACCTGGTAGTACTTTGTATAATTTGTTCAATTGATCTTTTCTTTACAGCAACTTGCCAGACAGCCTTCTATTCTACAACGCCGCAATGAATATGCTGTGTGAATTTCGAATATTTTCTTTACCTTTCCTTCTCGCGCGTGTGACGCAAAATCATCCCAAACTCCACTTCTACGTTGCGCCCTCCCCCTTTTCACAGGTCTCTATCGACCCAGCTCTGGATAATGCCCACAAGACTGGGTTCATAGTGTTTGATGGACACCTTGCCAGTGGCTTCGTCCAGCGTCGTGTTCGCTTGAACAAAAACCTTTCGAGGTTGCTTCTTATCCAAGACAATCTTGCGAACCTTGGCTCCCCAGAAGTCAGAATCCACATGTGTCATCTCAGAATAGAACTTGACACCATTTTCTACATCAGCAGTGGCCTTGTAAACGTGGATCTTTTGAAGGTAGTCGGCGACAGCCTTGCGGCCCGAAGTAAGAATTTTGGATCGGTCAAGGTGGATGGTCAAATCAGAGAGATCGTCCTTGGTGTAGTGAAGTTTGCAAAAGTCATCATCGGCTTGCAAAAAGCACTTCAGGATGGAGAATCGAGCTTGACTGTGAGCCTGCCCCCATTTCTGACTTTTAGGATCCCACAGCTCAACAGCGGCAAGGCCAGCGCGAGCCATGGACAAATATGAGGCATACAAGACGTCACCAGCCTCACCATCCATATCTAAACTACCGTCTCCAAAGCCAAAGATTTTGAGGACGGGAAATTCGCAGGAGAGATGCATGGCGACAAGTTCAGCGCGGCACTCCTCATACGATGCGGCGATGCTGCCGAATACTGAGCCCCAGGTCTGACCGGGCTTGTACCAAGTGGTGATGGGTTTCCCAGTCACGGGACTCACAGGAGGGTTCTCCTTGTCGAAGTTGTACACTCCAGGGGATGTTTCTTGCAGAAGCTTGCCGCAACCGTGTCCTTCAGGAAAATAAATCAGTCTACCATGTGCAAACAAAAAGCTGAAAGCCATTGCAGAACTCACCTGTCAATTCATGAAGACCCACCTGAGCCTCAAAAGCGTCGTCACGGAACTTCTTGAAGATCTCTAGGTCTTCGTCGCGGATGAAGGGAATCTTCTCGTTTGGAGCCTTTGCGCTCATCACGTTGCCCAGTGAAACATTTTTGAATCCTTCATTTTGACGAATGTCATCATAGTTGGGAATGTTGATGCCGGCGGGAATACCCGATCCAGCAAAGGTCATGACCTCCAAAGACGTGAAATCAGGAGACAGGAATGTGTCTTTCTCGAAGTCCTTCTCCCAGGGGAGAAGAGGAATGAGAGTCGGTGCAGCGGATACGAGCTCGCCAAAGGCACGGGTACGCTCCAGATTGACCATAGAAGCAAAGCCTTCCCACTCGCCACGAATTCCAGCGGGATCGCGATACGTTTCGACAAAGCCAATGTTGCACTCCACCATGGGACCCTTGTCCTTGATCCAATCCCTCTGAGCATCTTTGTACGCCTCGAGGGAGCCGGTCTCAAAAGACTTGCTGTAGTTGGTGTGCATGGACCTCTGGGTCTCGTTTTCGGCGTTTTCGGCTGCCTGCTTCTCATATGCTGCAGCAGACTTCATCTCCTTGGCGTGATCTCCGTAAATAAGTCGAATAGTGTTGCCCTTCAGTGCCCCATCCTCGACGGTGAATTCAGTGTCCTTGCCAATATCACCACCATCGGCAGGAACGCTGGTCACGGCAGAGGCGATAAGAATATCGAACGACCCATCCGCGTTCTTGCGTAATCTGTTGTTCTCCGGCAGAAGGCCCTTCTTCTCCATCCATGCGGAAACACTCTCAATCTCATCCTTAGTGATAGATGGAGAATCGGGGTAGTACATGGTCATATGACCAGCATCGATGAAGCCAAAATGCAGCAAACCAGGCTTGTCATGGCTGAAGATGCCACCTTTGGTCGCCTCGTAAAGTTTGGCAGACTCGGGAGAAGTGGCCGCGAGGGCAGCGACAGACTTCTCGCTACATCTAGGAAGGAACTTGGAGTCACCAAAGCTTTTGTAGTTTCCATTGTTGCCAAGGAACATGGCGGCATACTCGAGGAAGCTGGTGAGCTCTGCCTCCCCGACTCCAGCCTTCTTAGCTAAGCCCTGCCAATCGCCATTGCAGTTCCTGTGCAGAGTAAGGATCAAATCGTAGATGGGCTCTGACTCTGGAGAGATTTGGCGAAGGACGATTCTTGTGCCAGCAAAGCAGGCTCTACATGGAGTCGGTTAGCGAATTGGGCTTCACAAAGCGTAACGAAATGCAGCATGCATGCAGCTTATGCGTATAGCCTACTTGCTAATAAAGTGAGCATAACGCTTCTGCTTGTCATTCAAAGCCTCGAAATGTTTCTCAATCTCCAGCCTGACCACAGACGGCGGCTGGTCGGCGAGGAAATGCTTCAGATCTGCGGAGTCCATGGTGGACGAGAATCGTTGTGCGACAAGGGGTCTGATGGAGAGGACAGTGGGAGCAGCACGGAGGGCGAGAGGTCGCAAGAAGGATAACCTTGGAAGGGCAGCGAAGGACGTGAGGCACATGAGGAGTCACTCCGAGGCAGGCGGCGCTGGCAGATGGCGGCTTGAAAAGAAGGGCAGTCTGGTGCTTCCTTCCCCAAGTCCTTGTCGTGTGCTCGAGTGGCTATCGTGGCTATCGTGGCTATCGCGGCAGCAAAAGTGCCTGCACCTACCTAACAATAAGCTGCCTTACTAATTACCTGCCTCATCAGGTCGCGCCGTCATTACTCCGTACTGGCCAATATTTGGCTGCTGCGGATTGGGGCTAGACTAGTCCGTATTATGTATGTACAGTAGTAGTGTATGGTGTATGTACTCCGTACACGGGTCACTAACTTAAATATGTACACCACTGTAACTAAGTACGGCGCACACCAGGGTCCTCTCCTCTGCTCAACCTCCACAAGCGGCACCTTCACAGCGGGTTGTGGCGGCGGGGATGCCATCAGATCTGGTGTTGAATGATCCGAAAGCTCTGATGATTCACCATTGCATACTTATCACTAGGATTACTTTGTTCCGCGTGCCCCTACCAAAGCTGGATTTTGTACGCTCTCACTGCTGAGTATTACGGGACGAAGCGTGGCAATCATCCACGATCAAATGAGCGTGTACCCCCAACAAGCTTCGACCTGTTGGTCGCATGCGATGAGTCCAACGGCGGCGGAAACGGCAAGAGAACCAACTTGCCAAAAGACTTGTTCGTCATCATGGGGAGAAGCCACTTCAATCTGTGTGACGACCTGGCCGAGTCCGGGCCAAAGCTGGTTGGTTGATTCTTACCAGAATGTGCTAAGCGGGTAAGACGACTGACCGTGCCGGTCGGATTTGACTCTGACAAGGCCCGAGTGTTGGAGTCGTGGCACGACTTTTAATTTAACTACGGATTAGCCGGCAGTTCTCCCCGTGTTTGCCATGGCCCATGGATGACCATTGAACAAGCCACCCCTCAGTCGTGCAGAATGACGGTGACGCCAGGAGACAGACAAGTGATGCCAATATTAATGGTAAAATAGCATTGCACCGGTGAGAGAAAATCCCCCACGTGGAGTCCTGTTTTCTCCACCTCTGTTATTTTATGCCCCCACCCCACGCAAAGCTCGTTTTCGGTGTTTGGCCAGATTGCCGATGGTTAATGGAAGGCGATGAAGTTTTTTTTTTTAGTTTTTTTTTTTTTTCGAAAACGTGCATCATTTTCTCTTTTCTGCGCAAACCAAGCATTCCATAGAGGAAAGCATGTTTATATTCGAGTTGTTAGTAACTATTAAAAGCTTTTCGATCCTTGGACAGCAAAATTGTCAGCCACTTGGCATTAGCCGATGATGAGTTGTCTCTTCCCCAACACAGTATCCGCCGCCGGGGTGCACCGTAGGCGTTTGCGCCACCAGACGCTTCCCCCCTGGCAGAGGCAAGTTCGCCGTTTTGCTTCTTTGTCACTTCGTCACGTAGGGCAAGGCGTATTAAACCCCCCACCCCCCGCCAGCCCGGGAAACATTCCGGGGACGAGTCCGCACTTTTTGACGCCAGCGATGCTATATCTTCTCATGGTCCTGTCCATTTCGTTAACGGTCCAGGGCTCCGCAAACGGGCCTAGGAGCCAATACGCGCCACTTCATGCCATACATAACTATGTACGGAGTACTGTCTCCGTACTCTGTAATAAGCCGGCCGTGGCTGAAAAAGCAAGACCCGACGCGCCGGCTGGCCCCTGTTTCATGCAGGCTGGATGATGTTCGACGTTTGCCCAGAGGGCCAGAGTACGGATTACTCGCCCCACTCCCTTCTCGTCGTCATGTGCCTATTCTTTACACAACGTTCGGCAGGTGTGCCCTTGCTGGGCCTTCCTTCTTTCCTTCTGGCCTTGTAATAAATAACAGTCTAAATGCAGTATTCCGTGCCCCCTCGAGTGACCGGAAAGTCGGTGTCGACAAGAAAAGATAGCCTTGGCAAGTTGAGCCTTGCCCCTTGCCCACGTTCCACTCGGGCCTCCATGGCGATTTTTTGGTGGTTTCGTCGTTGCTCACATTCGTTTGCCCCAAGCCAAGTGCAATCAGTGTTAAGCTTTGAGTTTTATAATTCATAAACTAGGCTTTTCCCCCCTCCTTTTCTCTCCTCTGTCACGACTTGTTGCACCAGACTCTTCTAGTGGTGACCTCCAGACAAGTCAAATTCATCGTCTCCATCGCTCCATCGCACTTGCTGTATTATAGGTCTGACCCCAGCGCAGCCACCGTCATCGTTAAAGTTTTTCTATCTGAAGACTTCCAACCCCCGACTCCCTGCTCTCGACTCTCGCCTCTCGCCGCTCACCTCTCACCTTCTTGCCCATCACTGCCCTTGAGCTCAAGATACTCCAGCTTTGGCTGATTTACTTGTCCTTTCCCCATTTCTCCCTCCTCTTGCCCTGATCTGTACCCACCTGTACCCACCTGTGCCCAACTGTATCCGGCGATAAGTGTCATTGTATTGATCGTCACCGACGCCGGAATTTTGTCCACTGTTCCAATATTCATAACGCACACGATCAGGCTCTCACCCAACATACTTCGAAATGTTGTCCTACGATAGCGCAATTCCCAACGGGCAAGACAAAGCTGCGTCAGTCCCGTTGCCCCCAGCTGGCGCCAGATCAATGTCATCGTCGGCATCTGCCGCTGCCCCAGTAAATGGTCAAGCCCGAGGTCAGCGCCAGCATCATCTGTGGTTGGTTACGGGCCCTGCAGGATGCGGCAAGACGACTGTGGCCGAGCACCTGGCCAACGCACTCGATATCCCCTATATCGAAGGCGACCTGGTATGTTCAAAACTGTCTGCATGCGTCTTACAATTCCCGCTGACACCATGGGCAGTACCATCCCCAAGCCAACATCGACAAAATGAGTGCCGGCATCCCCTTGACTGACTCGGACCGCTGGGACTGGCTCACAGAATTGCGCAAACAGTCCAACAGTCGGATCAACAATGGTGCAGATGGCGTGGTGGTGGCTTGTTCTGCTCTCAAGCTCAAGTATAGGGATGTCATCCGAGTCGCTGCCTATTACGACCGAACGATTCTGATTCATTTCATCTTTCTTCATGCTTCCCAAGAATTACTGTTGCAGCGCGTCGCTGAGCGAAAGGGTCACTACATGGGTGCGAACATGGTCAAAAGCCAGTTCGACATACTCGAACGCCCCAGAGAGGATGAGATTGACGTCATCACCATCGACGCCAGCCAGGGCGCTGAAGAGGTCAAGGACGATGCTCTCGCCAAGGTGAATGCCGTGCTCGCTGCCGATCCCTGAATAGAGGGACGACTTGGGGCAGACGGGCGTGGCGGCTTTGGCTGATGATTGATGAAACCGGCACGTTCCCCTAGTTCCTGTTCTCAAGTTGAAATAATGTCACTGCTGGGGAATATTTCGTCGCATAGGCACAGGGCTCTCCCCCCCCCCCCCTATTTTCTTCATAGTCCAGCGTTTGTTCTTATCGCCTTGCATTTTTTGGGTATATGATTCAGGTATCATGTGGCGTTCTTGAGTATGAGTCGTCGTTGTCTTCCTGGAGTGCTGACCGTTGATGGGTCACTCGACAGTTTTCGGCATCTCGCAAGTCTGCAACGATTGAGGGGTGTCTTTAAATTATTGTTTGGAAAAGATTTACAGTCTGCAAAGACCACAGTCTCAGTTAATCGATTTGATGAACCGACCTGGCTGGATGTCAAGGGTTAGATTTAGGTATCACACGCATAATGCCCGGGTATAGAACAAAACGCAAAAAAAAGGCCACATAAAGAAAGCTACGGGTTTCCTTAGATGACGTAATTGGATATATCTCATAACTTTCTGTTCGGCCCTGTGTGCTTCCGATGTGAGACAAGATGGCCCAATGATGATGTTTTGTTTGTCCCGTCACGACCACTCTCGCCGTCGTATTCTGCCACGTGCTCCTCCCGCCTGTGACGACTTGTGTGATTGGTTGCCAAGGGATAAACCTAGCCAACGGTTCATCTTGGCAGATAGTATAGGGCAGTCATACTCGAGGCGGTTAGGTTATCATATATGTCATATATAGTAGATATTTTCCAAGTGAATAGTTATATCAAAAGCTAGTCAGCTATTCATTTCAACGGATATAAAATTAGAGGTATCTGAATGTCATAACAAATTGTTCAGTGACACAAAGTGATTTACAAGTGATTATAGGTATCAAGAAGTAAATTTAATCACGATGGATTCAAAAGCACTAGTAACCCCGACTTTTGTTTACGTGACGATATATTCGTCGTGGCTGGCACTTGAATGTAATGAACGCCGGCCGCTCACATCAGCGGCTTGGTCGACGGAAAGAGCCAGCTGGATTCGATTCGGCATGAGGAGAACTTCTCCCATCCTTGTCGGATGTCCCTCGCGAAGGGCACGCCCTCGCGAACCCTCGAACTATTGAGACCGAATGCGCGTGGGGGTTCTCACCCCGAAATAGCATGCATCAAGGAGGCGTCATTTCCGAAATTGTCTCTCAAGTTATGTGATTGCGGTATGAACTTGTTTGATCTTCGTATAGGTTGGGCGGATGGGCGGATGCTAGATGACTGATTCTACATAGTTAAAGATGGAAATGAATCACATCGGGTTTACTCGAGCAGTCGTATAAACTATATTTCTTTTAAAAACCCAACTCTTGTCCTCCAGGAGCAAGACGAGAGCAAGACTTTCTCGCTACGAACTACCTCAGATGCATGATCATGATGTCCGGCTCCTCCACGACCCGCCTTACGACCTCGGCGGCCCTCGCCATCGTGGCGCCATCAACCACTCTGTGATCGGCGCTCCAACTGAAATTCGTAACATGCTTCTTGACCACGTTGTCGTTCTCATCAAATGCAGGCACGGTCCTCATGCGGCCGATGCCCAGAATGGAGACCTCCTTCTCTACAATGACGGGGCTGAGATAGGTGCCGCCGATATTGCCAATGTTGGACACGGTAATCGTCCCGCCGCTCATGTCATTGGGCGACAATTTGCCCTGGTGCGCTAGCTTCTGGAGGCGAACGAGCTCTGCGGCAATGGAGACTATGTTGCGGGAGCTGACGTCCTTGATGACGGGGACGAGGAGACCCTGGGGAGTGTCCATGGCTACGCCGATGTTGTGCTGGGATCGCATCACGACATGGGGCTTGTTGCTGGACGAGTCGATCTCGACGCGGGCATTAAGAATGGGGAACTGGTAGAGGGCCATGGAGACGGCCTTGATGATGAAGGGGAGGTAGGAGAGCTTGTCGGGCTGGCCTTCTTGCACGGTGGTTTGCGAGAGGACCTTGTTCAGGCGGGTACGGAGGGCGACAAGGTCGGTGAAGTTGATCTCGTCCGTGTACAGGAAGTGGGGGATGTTGAGGGACCGCGTCATGCTCTTGAACATCATCTGCTGGGTGTGCGAGAGAGGCGTCTTCGTCTCAGTCTGGACGCCAGGTGTTCCGGTGGGTAGCGGCGCAGCTGATGAAGCGGGCGATGTGCTCTCCGCGCTGCCTTCGTCTCTGCCCTTGACAAACCTGTAGATGTCCTCCTTGAGGACCCTGCCGTCCCTGCCGGTGCCGTCAATGTCGTTAATGTCGATATTGAACTCCTTGGAGAGATGTCGAACAGCAGGCGTGGCTAACGATGCCATTTTGCCCTTGGGTTTCGGCGCTTGCGCAGCATCATCGACGGACGCGCTGGTACTACTAGGGGGAGGAGCGGTGTTGTTCTGTGGTACCACGGGTGGTGATGATGATGATGACGATGATGGTGTTGATGGAGTCGACGCCGGCTGTTGCTCCTGGCTTGGCGCTGGGACCTCGGGCTCGGCGTCTCCCTCAATGTCAATGTCGACAAATGGTCTGCCGACCCTGGCCATCTCTCCCGCATCATAGTACAGCTTCTTAACGGTGCCTGTGAAGCGGCTGGTGATTTCCACGGACGCCTTATCGCTCTGCACCTCGCAGAGAGGGGAGAACTCCTCGACACGAGCGCCGGGCTCGACGAACCATTGTATGACCTCACACTCGACGATGCCTACATGGGTTCAAACAAACAGAGAAAACAGAGAGTGAGCATTGATTTCAAGATTCAACACTCGGCCTTTTTCTCCGTTTGTGTTGGGCCATGATTGACCCCACCACCACTCGCCGCCCTTGAGATTGGAACACCAACGCAAACAGGAACACGTACCTTCACCAATATCCGCTAATAACACGGGCTTCACGGCGCATAATCTCCTCGACTCAGAAAACCATCTGGGTGTCGTCGGACCAGTCACGGATGCTCTGCCGACGGCCATTTGGCCCATGACCTTGGAGGTCTGCAGCTGCCTCCGTAGCACTCTCGAGCCTCGTTGTAGAAACATGGCGTCTGCGCAATTATTAGGGCCTGCTCTTTCTATTCAAAAGCGAGAAATTGTGCTCACCAGGTTCTCACAGCATATAATGGCTAGGTGGAAGCAGAAGGATTCAAAAAAAAGGGAGAGTCAATGAAAGAGAGAAACGGTCCGCTTGGTGATTTTGTGAGGAACGCATCGCCGGTTGCAAGGCGGGATATAACATGGCTTCAGTCGGCATTGTTGGTGGGTGATTGAGCCGCCGCGAATAGCCGAAGTCTGGGGGAGATTTGACCAGGCTTGACCAGGCTTGACCAGGCTTGACCAGGCTTGACACGGCACGGCACAAGAAGTCACCGCCAGCCCCCGCCGCCAACAGACCAGACCGCCTGCCGCTGAAGGCTAGCCCAACTTTTAACAGTGAAACTGCCCTGATGAACCTCAAGTTTATGTATTGACATTGGCATCGCCAGCTCAAACAAGAAACCACACGCGCACCCTCTCCCACCAACCCCCCCCCCCTCCACACACGCAGTGCGTGCTGTGGACGGACATCTGGGCATGTCCTCACGCAAATTCAGTCTGGCCATCGCCGGCCTGACCTCACGACGTCCAGCATCCTCGGCACTCGCAATCTGCATCTACTGCCAATGCCGTCGAAACTTCGCCGCCACCGCTCTGCGCGGACGCACCGAGCCTCCTGCATCAGGCGCATCCATGGACCCCAAGACCCACGTTACGGGAACGCCAATTGAGGCGCCCCGCAGCTATGGAAAACGCGCAGACGAGAGCTTCGTCCCCAAGCCTCTCCCTCGACCGATCGGCATGCCTTTGCCCCCAAGAGCCGGCGAAAACACGGGCATCGACAATCGATCGCTGCGCCAACGGAGGGACGATTTCGGGGATTACGAGAAACACATGGCGAGAAGAAAAGAACTGTATGGGCGAGAGCCATTCCCCATCTTTGACATGGCTTGGACACTGAAGAGACAACCCAGATGTATACTAACACTGTGCGCTTCTCTAGAACAGCCAAGATGTCACGACCCTATTTCCGTGACTGGGGAAATCTGCAGTTCCACGAGGGCAAGTCCTTTATTGCGCCGCCACGGCTCTTCAAAGCCGAGCTATCCCTCTTCTTCCCCAATTTGTATGGCGAAACGCTTGTCAAGACAGACCGGGAGCCTCGTAACACGACCCCCATTTTGACGGGCAAAGCCTCTGTCGTATCCATCTTCAGTAGCCAGTGGGCCGAGCAGCAAGTGGCCACATTTGTTTCCAAAGAGTCCAATCCAGCTTTACAGGAAGTCATAGCCGGCAGCGGAGATGCCGCACAACTGGTCAATGTCAACTACGAAGATAACAAGGGCAAGGCATGGCTGATCAAGCTGTTCCGTGGATCGTTGCGAAAGAGATTTGCCGAGAAGGATTGGGACAAGTACTTTCTTGTGCAAAGAGGCATCACGGATGAGATTCGAGAGTCCATCGGTCTGCTGAACAGCAAAGTCGGCTATACATATCTCGTTGACCACCATTGCCGCATCCGATGGGCTGGCAGTGGATCTAGTCGCCCTGAGGAGAATGCCAGTTTGGCCAAGGGACTGGCCAGAATAGTGGAGGAGATCAAGAGGGATGCCGCGCGGCCAGCAACGGCGAGAGAACAGCTGCCTGGTAAGCCCCATCTCGACAAACGAAGCATCTGAGGACACTGGACAGAGAACAAGATAAACCATGGTGCCTGGCCAAACTGTAACATTAGGGGGCTGCGTGAAAACGGTAGCCCGCCCGTCATCCTGTACACTAGATGAAACATGGACAAAAACACCCATTTGATACCCTCGTAATGTCCTGCCTCGAACGCCCGCCTGTCATGCAAATTAATGGCTTTCAAGAATAACAATAACGAATACCGCAAGAAAGTGCCCAGTTACGAAAACCAGAAGAACACGAGGAAGCAAAACGCAATAAAACAACCCATGATGATGCCATCTCTCCGCTTCCTTGCCGATATCCGGTTGATCAGCGTATTGATCCCCGGTACTTTGCTCGCAGCCACGGTGATCCTCCTATTGATGCTAGCCAGCGTCTCACGCTGCAAGAGGAAGTTATCATTCACAGCGTACGCCTGGCTCAGCACACTGTCTGCCATGTTGTGACTGTTGTCGATGCGGTTCCGTTCATTCAGCATGTACTCCGCCTCTTGGGCCTCAGGGTTGTTTGCGCGGTACTCGTTTATATCGGAACGAACATTGGTCAGCAAGTTGGCTCTGTCACGAGCTTGTTGCAGAGTGCCGCGCAGCCGGTTGAGGTCGCGTCTGTGTGCGGAGAGCTTCTCGCGGAGAAGAGAGAGGTTGTTTTGTTTGAGGGCCGAGGATGTCAGTGTCGTTTCGGAATCGAGGAGGCGGGCTAGTTGAGAGATGGTCGAGTCGCGCTAGATGACGCCGGGAATTAGACAACTTTGAATTGTGATGAATCACATGTATAACTTTTCTGTCGATGCGATCGTCGTACCTTTTCTAATAGCTCTTCGATCTTGGCCTCGGTAGTGCGCTCTTCCTCCGTGGGTTTGGACGGAAGGTCGGCAGCCGACGAGAATTGGGAATACGTATGGAACAAGCTCTCCGTCTGTTCCGGTCAGCCAAGAGTTTCGTTTGGTCGTTTTTAATGCGCTGCCGCGTTGGTTTCCATCAAAACCAGTGACCATGGAACCAGCTTACCTGGCTCTCATATGTTCTGGCCTGTTGTCTGAGCTGTGCCCAGCCCGAACTCGCGGATGGTGCGGCCATGTTGCGAAGCTGGTGGCGTTGGCGTTGGTGTCGTCGTCGAGTCTTCCAATAAAAGGGTTGGTTCGGCCTCGGGAAGATGAAACTGTCTGTCTGTCACCTGCAGATACTAATACTAACCACCCTACGGACTACATCGCAACATCCAGGTCGCCTTCGTCACGCGGCCGGACCGGGCAGAATGTTCCATCTCCGTCACCGCCCTGCGAAGGAGCATGACCCGCTATTCCCTTCAAGACAAGGAAAACCACGAGATTAAGCACGTGATACTTCTCGGGATCCTCAATTCCCCCCAAGCAAGTGTGATTCCCACCAAATGACGAGTAACCAATGAAAAATCCACGGCCCCCTCTTTTCCTATGTACGTAGTGCGCACAACCAGAAACCCTAGGGCAATCCCCCCCCCTTCCCTCTCGGCAAACTTTGACCAAAATTCTTAGAGCCCATACCGATTGTTCGCGACACAGGAAGAGGTACGGTCGCAGGCTGACTTACTTTACGCACTCCGTCGACAACACTTCGCACATCACCCCCATCTAAGAACATTAAGATGGTGAGTCAACATTCATCGTCTTGTTCTTTCTAATTGAGAACGACAACATGTCTCCCAAGGACAGTATTTTGTATTCAACGGGTATCCGCTGTAATGGGGGGACGAATCTAGCGGTCGATTTACATCTTGTCTTTCGATATTCGATATTCGAGTTCAGAGAAGCATATGGATATGTCAACAGTACTGCGGACCGACTGTATCTCGACGACGACGCTCTCGACTACCAAGATTACCCCAGATTTCGATCAAGCCTTCGCCTTTTGATACCTGTTTTCTGAAATAAAAATACTGTCTCCGTTGGGAAACAATGGTCGTCTCGATGAAATTGCATGAAATTGACAGGAAATGGACACTGGCAAATAACAAGAATGAAGTACTGACGTAAGATGTAGTCGTCGGGCAAGGTTAAGACTGTCCAGCTTTGGGACAAGAGCAAGGATGATTTGACAAAGCAGCTCGGTGAGCTCAAGACCGAGCTCGGCCAGCTGCGCATCCACAAGGTCGTTTCTTCAAGCAGCAAGTTGAACAAGATGTGAGCACATTTCCGCCCCCTCTCGAATCGAAGACGGCCACGCCTCCATTCATATGATACCCATGCCCGCGTCATTCCCCGAATCACCTCAATTCCCCAATATACCGACCAAGAATCCCACATGATACGAAAATATAGCTAACCTCCGCATCTTCAGCCACGATCTGCGCAAGTCCATCGCTCGCGTCCTGACCGTCATCAACGCCAAGCAACGCTCCCAGCTGCGCCTCTTCTACAAGAACAAGAAGTACGCCCCTCTCGACCTCCGTGTCAAGCAAACCCGTGCCATCCGTCGCCGACTATCACCCGAGGACAAGGCCCGTGTTTTGGAGAAGACAAAGAAGCGCACCACTCACTTCCCTCAGCGCAAGTTTGCCATCAAGGTACGACCATTTCCCCCCAAATCTCCCCCCAAATCTCCCCCCGACGATTATCGTATTGGCACAATCTATGATTTAAAGAAATGCCCGCATTATGCTGACCATTTCTTTCCAAAATAGGCCTAAGTGCAAGAATGAAACTCGTACTGAGGAGTGATGGAGGGGAAATGAAAATGTTTTACGGTAGAACTGGGATTTTTCACACTGGAGGGCGTGGCGTGCTTAACAAAACGGCTTTCTGAAATCTTTGCATCGCATGGCTCACACGGCAAGGGGTCGAAACGAGATTCTTAGTGGATCTGACTGACTTTTGTAACTTATTTTCCGGTTTGAGACCTCGTTCTGGGACATAAAACCTACTGATTGTCGTCCATCATGGGGTGGTAGCTAGGTTCAGCAGCCCCGAAAAGAACAACAAAAAAATTAGAAAAAAACGAGGTCATGATCACACTTCTACACTCTTTATTCTCCTTGCCGGCGCCGTCATAGTATATACATTTGTGTTTTTGTCTTTTTTGCTCTCATCAACATTACTCGGAACCACTACTTGGCGTCCGGAATGAAGAAAAACGGGTGACCTTGTCTAACTACTACGACAAAGCGTTACGGGCAGGCACTGTTGACTTGACGTCTAGGTCATCTCCACACTGAAGTGGTTTGCATTCCGCGGGCTATATTAACCTTGAAAAATTCGTCCCAATACCTCTCAAAATGCATCTTTTTATATACACACAAATCTGGTCCAGCCGTGAAATTCCAACACGTATATCTCACCCTCGCAATCCTGACATGCAACCCGTCGCAACAGAACCAGGCTCTTCGCATGCGTGCCTGTGTGTAAACTTTTCATAATATGAGACCATCCCCGCTCGCGCTGGAAAGCAAATAGAACGAACATACTCCTTCCCAAACACTGTCCATCCGGACACCTTTCGCTCATCTTCAAGTTATGTTTCCCTCAAGATTGATGCGACGTTTGTACTTCGTCCATTATTTGTATCGTTGTATCAAGTCACGGTTGTATTGTGACGGCATGATTTGACTACTCAATCATGTCTATGCTGTCGTCGTCGTCGTCGTCGTTTTCCACATTCATGTCCAGAAATGCCTTGGCTTTGATTTTGCCATCACTTGCCTTGGACTTGGATTTCTTGAGCTTGGACACCTTGTGAGCCTTGATCCTACTCTTGGCTTGACTTAGAAGAGCATCCACCTCGGCAGGCCGGTCTTTGTGGTTTGTGCCCATGTGTCGGCGCAGCTGGTCTAGTCTGTGGAAGTCTTTTCCGCAGAGCTGACATTCATGCATACCCTTGACATTATGCGTTCGTCGGTGTTTGGATAGGTTTGACGACTCGCTGAAGCGCTTGCCGCATATTTCACACTCCAAAGGCTTATCACCTGTATGGGTTCGTTCATGCATTACTTGAAAACGTTTAGCATCTCGCAATTCAGAGTCGACGTATAATTAACTTACTCAGAGCACTCTGTTGCTTGAATGCACAGCCGCAGCCAGGGAACTTGCATACCCATGGCGTTTCGCCAGTATGAATTCGCATATGCTGATCCAGGGCTTGCTTCGCCGAGAGAGCAGCGCCACAGATACTACATTGTACGGG
This sequence comes from Epichloe festucae Fl1, assembly GCA_003814445.1. Taxonomy (NCBI): domain Eukaryota; kingdom Fungi; phylum Ascomycota; class Sordariomycetes; order Hypocreales; family Clavicipitaceae; genus Epichloe; species Epichloe festucae. The sequence continues at coordinate 1,522,247 of CP031387.1, read as the reverse complement.
TTTGTCTGGTTGAGGTCAGATACACTTGACTACATCATATAACCCAGTGGGAGGAAGAGGAAGAGGTGTGTAAATGTACGACTTACATCCTGTGTGAACTTGCATATGGCGCTCGACTTTGCTTCTTTGAGTGAAACAGGTATTACGAGTGCAATTGGCCCATCCACATCTGAAGCCACCGTTAAACTTCTTGAGTTGCTTCAAGTGATCGTGCTTGCAATGTTTCTGCAGCTGCTCATCAGTGTCAAAGCGCTGACCACAAACGGAGTTTCCGTGGCCTACAACCCAGCGACAGAGAAAATGATCCTCCTGAGCCATAACATGTGATTTACTATCAGTGGTAGGGCTAAGAGTCTGAGCCGTGGTAGTGGCATCCGTGAGAGAGGGTTCAGACTCCAAAGGAGAGGGTGTAGGTAAGGACACAGGGGTTGCTGACAGTGAAGGGCCCATTGACAGATTAGTCAATGGTGACATGGAAGGAGAAAAGTGTTTGGAGCTGGGTGTAGAGTTATAACTGAAGTAGGGACCAGGTCCGCCGTGATGGTGACTGTGAGCGGTGGAGTGAGGTTGCCCAGATAATCCATACTGATGAGCATGCATCATCAAGTTGGATCTGTGTTCCTGGAAAATATGATGAGCAAACTCATTTGGGTCCTGGATGGGGAAACCGCATTCGTGAGTCTGCACTTGAGGCAGGAAGGGATCGGTGTTTGCCAAGTCGTTCGGGTTGTACTTGGGCAGAGTACACTTGGTGATCAACTGACCGGGATCATTGGCAACGCATGATCCATGCTGGGCAAGTCCATGAGCAGGATCATGATATTGCATGATATGGCTGGCCAGAGCGAACTCAAAGGCCAACTGAAATGGTTGATTAGGAAAGGCTGGGGGCCCATCGAGGTTTGTAAGCATGGAATCCATGGAAAGACTACCACAAGGCAAACTATCAGGAAAGTTCATAAAGTCCAGGCTCCCATCTCTCGATGCGCTTGAGGAATATGGCAGACGCTGTTGCATATATGCACTTTGAAGCACATGAGAATGATTGTCGTTGAAAGATGCCAGTGCCGCAGCCGCAGCTTTATCGCCGTCTGACAAGACTGAAGAAGTTGGAATCTGTGGCGGCTGCGTGGTCGGGTCGACGATGCAATTTTCATCAGTACATGGCTGGCTTCCGGCCGGACAGTCCTCGCCTACACAAACTCGAGGGCTTCCACACGCATCGTCATCACAACAAACTGCGTGGCTGATCTCGCCGCATCGACTTGGGCAGGTGCCCTCACAGGCCGAGCTGCAAGACATGGACACACAGTCATCATCTTTACAATTATCAAGACCGCCGCTGTTCTGGAAATTGCAGCCAGCCAGGGCATTATCGTTGAAGATGTGATTCCATGAGTAGTCATGCGAGTGGACCAGGCTGGTTGGAACATCCATTTGACTCTTCCTCCTGCTGTGATCTCCCCGCTTCGTTTGGCTCAAGGTCCAGCCGAATGTTGAGGATGAGGTTGCTGGTGGCGTTTGGGCAAAGTTGTGGTTGAGCCTCTCTTGAGGCTTTTGAGACTGTGTGAAGTGTAGGCAAGAATCATCGTGGATGCAAGGCTCAAACGAGCCAAAGGCTGAATTCATGTGCTCCGCGGACAACAAGGTATCGAAGTCGAGATGTATGTTGGCCATGTCGTCGTTGGTATTACGGCTCGAACCGATCTGACCATCAAATATCATGTGCGAGTCGTCCATCATGCCGGTTAACTTCTCATAGAGATGAAGCACACAGAAAGGTTGGGAGGAGCCGAAGGTCGAAGCAGTTTTACGCAAAACTGATCCTGGTCATGAAGGGGGGGGGGGGGACTGGCCGAGAAGGGGAAGACGAGTCAAGTCGAACACCGGTTGGAAACAGCAAGGATAGACAGAACGAGGATTATAATATACCCTTGATCTACTTCAACTCATGCGGAGATGATAACCGACGAGAGCAGGTATATTGTATGCTGAGAGATGTGACCAGGACAAAGTCGTTAGTAACGTATACATGCGACATTCATTGTCTTCCAAGAAGAGATGTTGTCAAGGACCGGTTTGTGTTGCGCAAATGATGCAAGAAGTAGGCTGGGCAGCGCTTGCGCATTTCGCGCTTCTGCGCCTGCGCTCATGTGGGCTGAAGGTGGTGGTGGTTGGAGGGAATCCTGTTGGTTGAGCAGGTGAGAACCCGGATGGTCACTGACTGATTGTAGATGGAAAAAAAAAAAAGAGGGTCTATTGTGGCATTGGAGGGGCCTCGCGACAGCCAGCCTGTGGATCTCGTTCCGGTTAGTCTTACTGCCGGAAAGGGGAGCCGATCTTATCCTGCTGAGGCGCTTGCCTTTTTTTCTCAAGCTGGTTGCTTTATTGACTAGCCCTTGGTCATACACAGGTGTACGTACTCGTTCGGCTGCATGCCACAGTGGTGTAATATGGCGGGGCTCAGCAGGTTGGCGGGGCCTAGGGTAGGGCAACCACCTCTGCCAACCAGACGCGTCGTGCAACATCGTCGGTCGCGTGTGCATTTCTCTGTTCTATTCCTCAGTCCGCAAATTACCTTTCCCCCCTGTCGGCTACCTGCGCTGCTTACAAGTCGACAAGATGTACGGTGACATGGGAGTCAAGCTGGTACGGCTCCAGCCTTCTCTGCAAACCGCCAGCCGCCATCACTAACCATTGCCTAGGTTCAACACGCCAAGCGAACCCAGAACCTTGCGCACTTACCGCCATACCAAGCTGAACTTGTTCGCGCAGTAACCAGAGAAGTTCGAGATCTTGATAAAGATGTCAAAGAACTTCTTGAACCATTTCAAGGCTCTTTCGACCCGGCTGCGGACAAAGCTGTTGCCTGTACACTCCTCGTTAATCATTTATCCATGCGACGCAACAAACGCTGCTTACTAGCATACCATAGAACCCGGACAGATAAATTGGAGGAGCTAGTATGGAACGGATCCGACGTCGTTGATTTGTCTGGCCAGCAAGTTCGCGACTCAACGAGCGCAACCAACGGCATACCGCAGACGGGTGACGCCGCGACAAGCAGTCTCAGTCCCCAAGAAGAGGACTACGTACGACAATACAGCGACCTCTTAGCCGCATACAAAGGCCAATGGACTGATATTGACCTTACTGGGAGCTTGGAGCCACCGCACGATCTTTTCATTGACGTGCGAGTTCTCAAAGATGCTGGAGAAATCCAGACCGAATACGGGTATGTCTTCTCTCGGTTGCAGATCTTTGCACACAAGACTAACGAATCATTCAGCGCAATTACCCTGACCAAGAACAGCCAGTTCTACGTTCGGCAAGGCGATGTTGAGAGGCTGATCGCCCAGGGATATCTGCAGAAACTCAGTTGAAAACACTTCGGACTTGATCGATTTCGCGAATGAATGCGGTGAATGGCTCCTTTTGGACTCGCCAAAGAATAAGTGCACTTCATTTATTTATTACACGCACGGCTCAGAGCGACCAGGGAAAGCCAGCCGACAACCGTCCAGAAACGACACAAGCATGACCTCGGGACCCCGGCTGTGTTGCCTACGGCTTTATACATTAGTGCAATTGTGGTCGAGACGAATGCATCCGTGATCCATGGGGCTGGCGTCGCCACGTGGAATAATGTTTCTTGACGTTCTACGACACGGGAAAGGCGACTATCGGCATCTATGACTAGGTCAACGAGGCACATACCACGGTGGAACACCCACATATCAGGCCATCCACAGGCAGGCTCCGCCGCCAACTCAATCAGATAAGGCAGCATAATTATTGCTGGAAAGGCATGACGGAAGGACGAACGAAGAGTCGACGCACGAGTCACACCAGCGTGCTGCAAACATACGAAATGGCTCTCACCAAGAATAGACCAGTCTGATCGCTACAACAAGGGCGCTGAACATGTTGGCAGACTATTACACGCTAGAAGAGTTCTGAGATCGACCTTTTTGCCTATTTCGTACGGAGTTTGATTATGCTGTATTCTCCGGGCCTCGGCACCGTATCATTGGCCCTGACCCACGTTGCCGGTCCACCACCCAATTTTGGATTTTCTATGTACGTTGACGGGCCTGTTCTTGAGAATTTTGCCAGGCCCCAGATACGTAATCAACATCAGCGCGAAATTGTTGGGGCTCCGGGACTGTCGAAGCGGAGAGAGTCATGCTCCTCCTTCCGGGATGATTTGGATCTCTGCAGCCTTGACGCGGCGCGCCAGGCGCATCCACCAAACACCGGACACACACCGGACTATCAATGAGCATTGGAAAACGGCGTACGCTGAGCTCATGTTTAAAAAGACGGGAACCCTCAATATTGCTGGGATAGGGATAATAGAACACAAATGTACACGCAATCCAAACTCAATTGCTACAAGGCTTTTGAATCAGATGCGATTCGGCCGGACCGTCCCCACTTTCTCACTATCTCTTGACCTGCAACGTCTCACATCTAGACCCGGCTGTTCTTCATAAAGAATCAACCATGTCGGCCAAAATACCCAAATTCCCAGGGTGCACCGCCCACTTCAGACCAAGTCTTTACCCATCTGAGCGAAGTTCTAAAAAATGCAAAGCACATCCCTCGGGAGCACGAAAACGATCCCACCATGGTCCTCTTATACGGCTTGGGAGACGGTCTTCCCAATCATGTCACCAAGTACGCTGACAGGTTTCGCGAACTATATCCATACGCCACACAAGTTGTCGTTCTCTCACCCAGCTCCAAAGTCAAATCGGCAATTGCAGATTCCTTGTGCACATCATGTCCAACACCGGCGCCGTCAACTACGCGACCACTCTCAACGCCTACCAAGAAACCTTCGGCCACTACATGCCTCATCAACTTCTTTTATTATGGACTCCACACCCGGCAGCCCGGATCTCTCGAGGGGCAACGTCACGCGCTGGTCAAGGGCCAAGGTTCTCGGCGCAGCAGCTTGGTTTCCTTGGCCATTTGCCGTTACCCCAATCCATCTGCGGCGTGTTTCTGCTCCTAAACATCCTGTATAGCTAGCTGGATGGAAGGCTGACAGAGCGCAGGGGCATGGAGCATACGCGCCGTCAATCAAACACTTTACGAGACCAAAAAAATCCGGAGATTGTACCTTTATAGTAAAGAGGATAATCAGATGCATTGGCTATAACCAATGACGTAAAAAAAATTAAATTAAAAATCAATAGTAAAGAGGATGACTTGATCTTATGGGAGGACATTGAGCACCACGTGGCCGAAGTGAGGCCACTTGGATGGAAAGCTGACACGGCGATGTTCAGCGGGTGTGGCCACGTCAGACACATTGGGAAGCATCCGGCGCAATACTGGGGTGCAATTCAGAAGAGCTGGGAGAAGGTGATGCAATAAGGGGGGGAAAGAAGAAGAAGAAGAAAGCCGTGACATGATGACATAGAATCCGGCATTGGTAAATGTGTGTGGCTTGAGAAGCTCCCCCGGGGGGAGATGATGTAACAGTCATTCTGTAAGTGCTGCTGTTTCTCGTCATGGCCATGTGTACTGTGGACCACGCATGAATAACAACACCCCAGCACGCTGGACAGCTTGATGTTGCCCTAGTCAAGCTACAGCTCTGGTTTTTTTGACTGGTAGTCCTCACATCAAATGAAGATGTCTTACCTCCATGTGCTTTACAAAGGCCATCATCCAAAGCAAGCTCTGTCGAGATTTTGCTCCAAGGGTCACGGATTTCGTGTTTCGAGAAGCCACGACTTCAATCGCAGGCACGAGAATCGAAAGTTGGCGTGCAAGATCCTATATCTGCCCGAATTAAGCAGCATTCTGGACACAGGGAAAGTGTCCGTATCTGCCCAGGCTAATTGCTATCTAACTTGCTAATCATTTGACCAGGGGGATCTAAGATGCCTATGAATGAAAGTTATATAACTTATTATAGTAGACTGGATCTACTCAGTAGCCTGCCTTGCTGTTGTTTATTACAAGAAAGGGAATGTAGCCCCTTTCCCTAATTTCCCTAATTTCCCTAGGATACTTCGATCAGGGACTGCTCCTAATATTATGTATTGCAAAAAACTGGGCGTGCAACAGCTCCGCTTTCCCCGCCGACAGCCGAAAGCCGAAAGCCGACATGGGAATCCGATTTGTACAGGCGGCAGGGACACTTTGCGCAACACTTGGCGTGACACTTTCCGTGGAAGATGCCGTACATTCGTGGTCCGATGCTCTCGGCCGTATGCGTCTGTCCGTCTGTCCGTCTGTTGCCATTGATGTCTGCACGGGTGCGAGAACATTGTGTCGAATTATTGCGCTTTTGGTTGCCAGCTGCAGCCAGCTGCAGCCAAGTTGGCAAGCGTACAACATGAGCAGGGACCCAATGTCTGAGACGCCCCTGATTGGGCGAATAAGGTGTCAGCGCGTGCCAGATCGACGTCACTTGAACCTGGCATGGCCGCATGGGCTATTTGCAATCAGACCAGCCTGCGGACTCTTCTTCTCGTCGTTCAGCAAGTTTCAGCAACGGCTTGCTTGATTGCTTGGCCATCCCAGCGCCCGTGCCGGCCCGTGATGGTTGCGATGCGAAATTCCAGTTTCTGCGAGTTGTTTTTGAAGAGAAAACTGCCCCAGAATTTCTTCGCACCGCGCAGTCCACATTTGCCGTGCGTGCTCAAACTTTGTCTTGTCCTCAACACGACTGCACCCCCATGACCTGGGGTCTACGGGCTCTACCCACGCAGATGTGAGACGCCTGGTCGCTGGGTGGAGCTTTGACTTTGTTGCTGTTGACTTTTCACTTATTACAGTACGGAGTACGGAGTAGTAGCAGCACCACTTACTAATTATTATCAATTGGACCTTCACCGATTTAAGCTTGCCAACTCTCGCCCTTCACTTTGTCTCTCTTCTTGCTCTTGCTCTTTCCCTTTCCCTCTATTGCTCTATAAGCCTGTGTCCATGCAGATACTCGCGGGCCATCCCGACGTCCACCCTCGAACCACAATTCCCCGGGGGCGAAGGCGATACGCCGACGCGACCCGTCGCGGATAGCTGAGAATATCGACTGCTCCCAAGAAGGAGAGGCTGCCAGCACAACGTTGTATCGACCATGTCTTCCTCAATTCTCAGCTTCTCCTCATGGAGGAACAGGTCTTCCAGCTTCTCCTCTCAGCCCAACATGCAGCAACCCGTCCGCGACGATGCTCTTGATGCTGCCAGCTCACACGATGACTCTGCGCAGCGACTTTCAACCTCTGCAGAGTCTCCGAAAGCGTACCGAGAACCTATCCGATCGTACATACACGCCTCACTTCGAGGTCAATTAGGTACATAACTCGACATGTCTTGTCCTGCACTACCTCTGTACACTCTAACGTCAAAAAAGCTCCGGTTGATAGCGAGCAGAATGCCCGCACCGTTCGCGAAGACACTGCCGAACTTGCAAGCTATTTGCTTTCTGACGGCACAACACCCCGTCGTCCTTCGTTTTTGCAACGAAACAGAGGCTCTATCCAAGACTTGTTCGGCTCGGCTCAGGCCGGAACCGACCGCACCGATGATTGTAATGCCTCGCAAACTATCCTCGAAGTATCAGAGCCCGAATCCCCAGGGGAAGTTGATAGCGACGTCGTCGAGGAAGATATTGGCCCCTCAGTTCTCGCCAATCTTTTGCGAAAGTCGCCGCCACAGTCTGTGAAACCCGATGCTCCTATGTCGGCAGACGAATGTCCTGCCGAGCCGAAACGGAGACGACAGAGTTCGGAGTATGAGACAGTAAAGCCACGAGTGAGCGAACCGGTTGTTTCGGCTACTGAGCAGACACCGCTTTTGGGTCATGTTACAGATGAAGAAGACGATATCGGCGATGTCGAAGGCCAAAAGACGAGCCGGCCAAAACATTGGTATAGCGGAATTTTTGAGAGGTGTCAGAAGGTCGAGAGCCATGTAGCACACGCTGTCAAAGTAGCAGTCCATCCGGGTCGTTGGGACCGGAAAGCTTTGTGGGATAACGTTGTCGTGGAGCCGGTTTCTTGCCTGCCCGCGGTGGCCGTTGGATTAATGCTCAACATCTTGGACGCCTTGTCATACGGTAGGATACATGGTTCACGAATTGTAGCATTTCACTTCTAACACTCGTAGGAATGATCTTGTTTCCCCTCGGTAACCAACTATTCTCACATCTTGGCTCTGCAGGAATTTCCATCTACTATGTGAGCACAATTGTGGCACAAATCACATTTTCTTCTGGTAGTATCTTCCGGGGAGCGGTTGGGTCTGAGCTGGTACGTTTCTCATCATGTAGTGCATAGGTATTGCATTGTTACTAACTAACATTCTTGTTATCAAGATTGAAGTGGTTCCCTTCTTCCATAATATGGCCCAAAAGATCACGGACAATGTTGGTGAGGATAATCCGGATGCTGTAATTTCCACTACAATTGTCGCGTATGCCCTGAGCTCTGTCATGACGGGGCTTGTGTTCTATCTCATGGGCAAATTCAAGTTTGGGTACATGGTAGGCTTCATTCCCAGGCACATCCTGATCGGCTGCATCGGAGGTGTGGGCTGGTTCCTTGTCGCTACAGGATTCGAAGTATCGGCGCGTCTGGATGGCAGCCTGGAATACAATCTGGACACATTCAACAAGCTCATACAGGCGGATACGCTTCTCTTGTGGATCTTCCCGCTTGTACTAGCCATGATATTGTTTTATGGGCAGTCGACAATTCGGTCCAAGTATTTCCTTCCCTTGTACATTCTTGCTATTCCTCTGATATTCTACATCTTTGTTGTTTCCATCGACGCTCTGGACGCAGACGATTTACGAGACAAGGGATGGACATTCGAGGGCCCACCTCCCGGAGAACCTTGGTGGTATTTCTACACGTTGTATCGTGAGTTCTCAATTCCGAGCCCTGCTGGCCTACCTTTGTGGAGTTGTGTCGAAAGCTAATGAGGATGTACAGAGTTCAAACTTGTGCATTGGGATGCAATTGTCGAGGTCGTTCCAGCGATGATGGCCCTGACATTCTTCGGCATTCTTCATGTTCCCATCAATGTTCCTGCACTGGCCTTGAACACGGGCGAAGACAATGCTGATCTCGACAAAGAACTGAAGCTGCACGGTTACTCCAACATACTGTCCGGGTGCATGGGCAGCATCCAGAATTATCTCGTATATGCCAATACTGTCTTTTTCGTGCGGTCTGGTGGTGACAAAAGGCTTGCGGGCTACATCTTGGCCGTCTTCACATTTGGCGTTATGATAATCGGCCCAACCCTGATAGGCTTTATTCCAGTCATGATGGTCGGAACTCTGATATTCGATCTGGGATTTGAGCTTCTCTTGGAAGCCATCTGGCTCCCGCGCAAAAAACTCAAAGTGGCGGAATATTTGACCGTCATCGTCATCGTTCTTGTCATGGGGATGCACGACTTCGTCGTGGGCATCGGTGTGGGCATCATCCTGGCGTTTATATCCTTGATCATTCAGACATCCCGCGTCTCTCCTGTCCGAGGAAGCTACGACGGCGGTATTGTGAGCTCGACGGTGCGCCGCAATCCGTCACAACACCATTACCTCAAACAGGTTGGCCAGCAGATTCACATCATGAAACTAACCGGGTACCTCTTCTTCGGAACCGTTGTTAGCGTGGAAGCGAAGATCCGTGCGTTGCTGGACGATGGCGCATTCTCACGCAAGCCCATCAAGTTCCTTATTCTAGACCTGTGGCATGTCACTGGCCTGGACTACTCTGCAGGGGAGGCATTCAATACAATCAGCCGACTTCTCGCCAAGAAAGGCGTGCTGTTTGTTCTCAGCGGCGTCCACGCCGAAGGCCAGCTCGGGCGAAGTCTCCGAGCTGTTGGACTGGACAATGACAAGATTGAAGTCATGATTCTCCCCAATCTCAACTCAGCTCTGGAAAGCTGCGAAAACGAACTGCTCAAGACGCTCTATGCCAGACAGGAAGATTTCAACTCCACCAAAAGGGTCGCCACCCGTAGCGTCGACGTGCCAGCGGCAGCAAACGCTTCCTCATTCTCGTCTTTTGATCCACCCTTCAACTCTCCTAGACGAAGCCATCTTGCCGAAGCTGCAAGAGAGGCCCTCACTAGCGTCGAGGTCCCGCATCCCTCCAAGTGGCAGAGCTTCAACGAGCCTCTTCGGTTGATGCTCCAGATATTCCAAGGATTGAGCGGCAAGAATGAGGATTTCTGGTTCCAGGCCACTCCGTATTTCAAGCGCAAGGAGTACTCGGCTGGCACGACGCTGTTTCGCCGTGGCGAGCCGGCAACTGGATTCTACCTGGTTGAGCGTGGCATCGTACGCGCCGAGTACGACCTTCCTCAGGGCTGGCTTTGCGAAAGCATCGTAGCAGGGACAACTTGTGGCGAGCTGCCGTTCTTTTCAGAGACGGAACGGACGGCGACTGCACTTGTGGAGAGGGACTGCGTGGTCTGGTTAATGGACTGCGACTCGTGGGCGAGATTACAAAAGGAAGAGCCCGAGGTGGCGAGAGAGTTTTTGAGAATATCCTTGAAGTTGACCAGTGAGCGCATGAGCTCCATCACATCATATATCCTGACCACGGCGGGATAAGCATAATCCAGTCATGTTGCACTGTACACGGCGGTGTTTTTTGAGGTTATAATGTAACACGGTGGTCATTTGAGCGTCTGTATGTATGAAAACTAGAGTTTGCATGGCTTTGCAGAAGCACGTATATCGGAGTTGCTTCGCGAATAGTTGAAACTTGTTGGGGCGTTTGTTTACATTGCAGTTTGATTTCCCCCGGTGGTTTAATCCAATCTGACGCTTCCCAGTCGCAAACGACCACATTCCTGCTCATCAACAAGCGCAGGGTAGGCAGTCAGCCGAGGAAATATTCCATCCATTATCGAGGACTGCTTCAATGGATGAATTTATTCAAAGAGCTGAATCTCAGAGTCGCGGTTCGGAATCCACATTTCGTTACGATAACAGCATCTGTGAGTTAAACTCGACCGGATTCAAGTTTGACTGCGGTCCCGAACTGCGACTGTATCTTCTGCATTCGCAAAGCTTGCGCTAACGCAGCTAATTACTAGTATAAAAAGTACTAATATAAAAATAATTTAATTTAATTTTAAAATAATTTATAAGTTATAAAACCTTTAAAAAAATTACTAGTATAAAAAGTAAATTTTACTAAGAAATTACTAGTATAAAAAGTACTAGTATAAAAAGTAAATTTTACTAGTAAATTACTAGTATAAAAAGTACTAGTATAAAAAGTAAATTTTACTAGTAAATTACTAGTATAAAAAGTACTAGTATAAAAAGTAACTTTTACTAAGAAATTACTAGTATAAAAAGTACTAGTATAAAAAGTAACTTTTACTAGTAAAGTACTAGTATAAAAAGTACTAGTATAAAAAGTAAATTTTACTAGTAAATTACTAGTATAAAAAGTATTAGTATAAAAAGTAACTTTTACTAGTAAAGTATTAGTATAAAAAGTACTAATATAAAAATAATTTAATTTAATTTTAAAATAATTTATAAGTTATAAAACCTTTAAAAAAATTACTAGTATAAAAAGTAAATTTTACTAAGAAAGTACTAGTATAAAAAGTACTAGTATAAAAAGTAACTTTTACTAGTAAATTACTAGTATAAAAAGTATTAGTATAAAAAGTAACTTTTACTAGTAAAGTATTAGTATAAAAAGTACTAATATAAAAATAATTTAATTTAATTTTAAAATAATTTATAAGTTATAAAACCTTTAAAAAAATTACTAGTATAAAAAGTAAATTTTACTAAGAAATTACTAGTATAAAAAGTATTAGTATAAAAAGTAACTTTTACTAAGAGATTACTAGTATAAAAAGTACTAATATAAAAATAATTTAATTTAATTTTAAAATAATTTATAAGTTATAAAACCTTTAAAAAAAGTACTAGTATAAAAAGTAAATTTTACTAAGAAATTACTAGTATAAAAAGTACTAGTATAAAAAGTAAATTTTACTAAGAAAAAAGTTTATCGCAAACTTTGCTCTAACCTTGTAGCCCCCTGTATTTATAACCTAAAAGCGTATTCCTATATAGGGTTCTATCTACTACTATGGTCGCTATTACTTGTTTCTTAATTGTTGTACTGGCTGGGTATCGCCAGTAATTATCATGTGTCTCATCACAGATGCATTAGCCACAACCAATACGCCCAAAATAAAATAATAAAAATCAATCAATGATAACGGCATCAACGCTTCTCGCACAGCAACAAGTTACAGCAAACAGTCTCGGGCCGGCCACTAGTGCAGTCTTCTCCAGTCCCGCTTAGTTGAATTTGCCACCACTCACAGACTTGAGTCCTCTTCTCTTTCTCTGTCTCACAACATGTCTCACAACATGTTCCTTACCCAACGCACCCATCATCAGACACACGCAAAAAAAAAAAAAAAAAAACCGCAGACAATGCCCCAAAGCCTCCGCTCTATACTCGGCAACCCCCGCATAAACAAGCCAAAAGCTCGTTCTGCGCCCCCAACACCCCAAACACCCCAGGGATCTCCGCGAAAGACGTCCTCTCGACGGCGGTCCAAGCCACGAGATGAGGATATCCTGTTCCCCGATCTATTCACGGACCTAGGCAGTCTCTCTGTGCTAGAGGATGACGAATCGCTCGGGCTGAGAGATGTAGTGCAGGCGATGCGGTACATCCGCTCGCACATGTTCACTGCGGTTCCCGAAACGGGCCTCACGTCGACGAGGACAGCAGAGATGTTGAACTACAGGGCTTCTGTGCCGAGACTAGTCACGACGGGGCACGTGAATGCTGTCCTGAAGGGGACGCCGCCCTCGCGGGTGGAAAGAGAGGTGGCGGAGCTGGTGGGAAAGGGAATACTGCGCAAGGTCCGGGTCGAGAGGAGGGGGGCTGCGGGGGAGGCCCTGATCGAGATGGATGATTTGGAACGTCTGCTGAGGACGGGAGTTTCTGATGGCACGGCGACGGCTTTCCTCGACCATCTGCGAAGGGATGCCACTGCGCAGACCATACATGTAGGACCGGGGGATTGTACAAATTATAGTCGAGTGCGAGGCGAGGGAGGGCCACTTGCACCCGGCCAGGTGGATGAGCTCGTGAGGGCGGGTTTCCTGACGAGTTGCTCGACAGCCGTGCCGGGAAACACGCTGCATGTACGACCCGAGGACCGCACGACGCTGACGTCCATAGAGCACGTATCGCGGTTCGCGTCAGGCACGGTTTCGGCCGTCGGGGGACAAAACGCCATTCATCTCGCGGGCGGGGGCGGAGGCGGGGGCGGAGGCGCTGCGAACGGGCAGAGGCAGAGGCGTGATGCGGAGGTGTCGAGCTTCAGGATTGCTTTGCCGGGCCACGGGCGGTATCTGAAGCTGGCGGACGGGGCCGTTGACTGGGTGAGGGAGGCTCTGGGCAGGACAACATGGGGAGAAGGGCCCGAGTCGTGGCTGAGGGAGAGGTTCGAAGGGAACGGCTTGTACGGGACGAGATGGAAGGACTTTTGGGGCGTCGAGTGGGAATGGGTGCTCGGCCATGCGGCTGGGTTGGGCGTCGTCGAGGTCTTTGACACGGGGAGTGTAGGGAAGGGCGTACGGGCAACGGGGGCATGACCAGCTTTCAAAAGACTTGTTGATGCTGCAAAAAAGAGAGATGCGAAATGAAATGGGCTGGACGAAACGGAACGGAACGGAACGGAACGGAACGTGAGTGCTTGTTAATTCGCACGGACTTGTCGCTACTTTGACGCGAAAGTTGCAACGCACATGCACACGTCATGTTCCGTCATTGCAGGATTAATACGTTATCGAGGAAGGTGCATCCGGTTCCTGGCTAATCCGTATGTAGTACGGATTACATTATACATACATATATATGCATGTATGTAGTGGCAAGCTCGCCATGTTGGATGTTGGGCGTTTCTGCGCAAAGCAACAAGCAAGGGCCACCAAGGCCACAGCCACCACTTTGTTGGTCATGGCTCCCATCCGATGCCCGCCCGCAGCATTTCTTCCCGCTGTGGCGCAGGTCCACCAGCAGGGGGATTTCTGCGGAGTAACTCCGTCGTCGGTGCTCTCTTTGGAACAAATCCATCAACTGAAATACCAATCGTGACTGGCAGGAGCAAGTCCAGGTCGCGTGTCTGACCGGTATCGAGAATACTCCGTACGGAGTAATGAGAGACAGAAGCAAATCCAGGGCAGCATGTCACACATGCATGGCCAGGTTGTCGCGCCCACCACAGACAGAGAGAGACACAGAGTAACCACCACATTGCCACAGCACAGTTCACACAGCAGCACACAAGCACACAGCACACAAGCACACAGCCAAGTCGACAGGGATTGACGATGAGCCTCTTCCCCTCTTCCCCCGTTGTTGTGTGACTAGCTATTGGCGACGGTGCCTTGCCTTGCCAAGCTAATCAGAGCCGTTGCATGCTAGTATTACCTGGGTCCTGCACTAGTACACTAGTAGGGGCCCTTGGTTTATTGTAATTGCCGCAATTACAACAATTTCAGAACACAGTTGCACAGCAGGAGGACATGTCACAGTTGTGCTACTCCGTACACGCTCCGTACACGCTCCGTACGTATGTATGCATGTACTCGATTGTTTTGCAAACAACGCATTCTAACGGCCTGTGTCGGGTGCAGTGCCACCGCGAGTTTCACGGAAAGACGTGGTTGTTCTTTCGAGAGAACTGTCTGCTACAATGCAAATGCAAGCCATATATCCCAACAAGGAAAGGGAGTATCGAGGTAGTTGCAAGTGGCGCCGAGCTAATGCCCGTCCTTGCAAGTTGATAGGAACAAGACCGTCCACCTTTGGCTATCTATCGATTATTGTATCTCTGCGACGAAATGAGTTGGCCAAGTTGTCCTAATATTTGCACCTCTGCCCTGGCCCCTGGCCCCCCCTTTTTTGGCCTTCCCAAAGTGGCACCCCTGTCTTGGTAATTGAACCTTTTTCGCTGCCCATCAGACAACGTCCCCATTGCGAAGGGCGAGAAAAGGGACTCTGACCGAAGCACCCTTTCTTTGCAATTCACGGTCATCAGTCAGTCATAAACCATAAACCAACGGCTCAGTATATTACGGAGCGAATTGACCTTGTTCAGCCTGCACTCACACCCGTTCGCTCGTCCACCCCCCGGGTCGTCACCCCCTTTCCCCATCTCCCAACAAGGTTGGATGGAGACTGGGGGGCTGACACCACTGACCACTGGAAACGGGACGCTGGACCACGCTCCGTCCGCTGGCTGGCTGCTATCATCCCCTGCCTGTCTCTCTCGCTCCCACTCTCGCTCCCACTCTCGCTCCCACTCTCGCTCGACCAGGAGGCCGTCATCATCTCGACAACTTGTCCATTCCCTCCCCTGAACCACACAACCATTTCGTCGACGATAGTCCGTATTACCGACAAGAATCACAGCTGCCTCTAGAAGCACTGTGTGTTGCGCTGGTCCGCATTGCCAACGACAGCGGAGGAAAAAAAAAAAAAGAGTGACAACAACTGGAAAGACGCTGCTGAGAGCAAGCATCCGTCCCAGCCTCTCGGACAGCATCAGCCCCGCCAACCTGCTCAACCTTGACTCGAGACGAAAAAGAAACGTGCCTCATCAAGGACTTGCGTCACTAGTCCCTCCGAACGACAAGTCGATAATTCAGAAAAGACCACATCGACCCAGTTTTTTTTTCTTTCTAGTCTTTTCTTCAGATTGTTGTTCCAGCTTGTGCCTGGTTGTGTTCCGTTAGACCAGAGCTAGGTGATCTTTTACATTACCTGATACTTGTTGTATCTGGCCAAGAGATATTGGTATGATCCATGAGCTTCCCCTCGTCCTCCCTTTCTGGCCTTTCCCAATTTGCCATTATTTGGCGACATTGGAGGGCATTACCCTCGCTCGCTCTCCTGCTAGCTTCTCTCGATGCCGCGATGCCATGACCCGCTGACCCGCACACTGCTGGGATATTCCTACATACTGCCAGAGACTGCCAGAGACTGACAGAGACTGACCGCCTCCGTCTCCTAGGGTGAGCACCGAGTCGCCGACAAAGACACCACGATATTTGTCTAGAGCCCTGATTGTCAAAAAAAAAAATCGTGCGTCACGTTCTCCATCGGCAATCTATGCACCGGAACGAACACTTTCGATTTGCCGGGACTTTCGGGCGCCCGGAAGAAATTGTACTCCATAAAACAACACACCTCCTCTGAGCGCCTTGTTGTGGTTTCACGGCTTGTGAATGGCTACAACACAGAGACCAAGTTGATTACTTCTCTACCGGTCATCATTCCTGATCCGGTCATTTTACTCACGACTTTCAAATCGTCCCTCTGCTTGCCGCCGGGCTCTACTATGGCTACAACATTGCCACGGCCGTCGAGGTCTTCGAATCCTCCTCCCGATATGGCATTACCTGCATTACCCATGAACAAAACGCGAAAAAGTACAGGAAATACCCAAGGCCTAGGTTCAGCTCCTCCGAAAACTGACCCTTCCACACCGAGAAGCGGCCTGCGGGCACCATCTTCTGTTTTGGCTCCTCCAACTCCGGCACCAAACACGGCATTGCCCCAGCTCAAAGGATTCCAGAATGTAAACGCAGCTGGCAAGACACTTAGGAAGACGGTCAGCATCAGCTCATTCCCACATCCCCCGCGAGGCGACAGCCGATCCAGCAGCCTGCCTCCCAGTCCGCTGGCAAGCGAGAAGGCTCGATCACGGAAATCGAAAAGTCCCAAGGAACTTTCACACCTGACTTATTCACCCTCCACCCCGAGTTTATTGAACGGCAGCGGAGAGGGCAAATCGATTAGCAGTGCTCGCATGTCCGACGGACTGATAAGCATCTCGTCTCCACCGCAAAGTCGGAGCTCATCTGCCCAGGATTCTTACTCTACTTCTGCGACCACCTATGATGATCCTGCCGAAGGATCAGGTTCGAAACGTGACAGTGCCATTGCTGTGTCCAGCTCAATGTCCGATAAACGATCCTCCAAGTCCGATGGAAAGGGCAACGTGGTTGTAAGCGTTCGAGTGCGTCCAGACAACAATACGAGCCAATCAAATCCCGAAGGGGAATGGATGGTCGATGGACGAAAATCATTGATTGCATGCAAGGGCAAGGAGGGCGGCGACTACATCTATGGTATGTCTCGTGTGGGATGTCAAAAGCTGCAGTCGACCCTGTTTTTTTTTATCGTACTAACTAAAAGGATAGACAATGTCTTTACAACCCATGACAACAATTCGCGTGTGTACGATCACTGCGCAAAGCGCCTCGTTCGACGGGTCATGGAGGGATATCATGGAACGGTCTTCGCCTACGGTATGACCGGCACGGGCAAGACTTTTTCAATGCAGGGAACAGCCTCTTCGCCTGGTGTGATTCCACTGGCCATTACCGATATTTTCTCGTACATCCGTGAAACGCCTTCTCGAGAATTTCTGCTGCGGGTCAGTTACCTGGAAATCTACAATGAGAGAATTCATGACTTGTTGAACATGCCCGCGGGCAGTGGTCTCGGTGGTGCCGCTCAACAAGACGAAATCAAACTGCGGGAGGACAGCAAGCGTGGCGTTTATGCCACTCCTCTCAAGGAGGAGATTGTTCAGAGTCCCACGCAATTGCTGAGAGTAATCGCGCGAGGTGACCAAGCCAGACGGACCGCCAGTACACAGTTCAACGCGCGCAGTTCTCGAAGTCATGCCGTTGTCCAGATTGTCGTGGAAAGCCGGGAGCGCATGCCCGGTGGTGCTCTCGGAGGGACAGAGGCGAAACGATTGGCTATTCTGCCTGGTGGCGTTCGAGTCTCTACATTGAGTCTCATTGATTTGGCTGGCTCGGAAAAAGCGGCCGAGTCCAAGGAGCGAAGGCAGGAGGGCGCTCACATCAACAAGAGTCTGCTCACACTTGGTACCGTCATTGCGAGGCTTTCCGAGCGGAAGGACAAGGAAAGCAAAGGCACCGACAAGGAGGGCAAGCATCTTCCCTACCGCGACAGCAAACTGACTCGTCTTCTCCAAGGAGCCTTGTCCGGCGACTCCCTGGTGAGCATCCTTTGCACCATCCAAATCGGAGCCGCTGGAAGCGCTGCCGCGGCCAACAGTCACACCACCGAGACACTCAACACACTGAAATTCGCCTCCCGAGCCAAGAATAGCATAGTAAGCCACGCCAAGAGGGCAGAGGAGGCTCTCGGCGCTGGAGGTGACGGTGGCGCCAGAGTACTTTTGGAGCGATATCGAATGGAAATCCAGGATTTGAGGAAGCAACTAGAGTATCAGAAGAATGGAGCCGGAAAAAGAAACAGCAGCAGCAGCAGCAGCAGCAGCAGCACGGAACCAGAGAAGGAAAAAGACGAAGAGATGGAGAAGGTCAGAGAAAAAATTGATGCTGTGGAAAGGCATGAGGAGCAAATGCTGGAGATGCAACTCGCCAGAACGGCCCTCAAAGAGCGAATCGACCACCTCAATCGACTCATTCTCAGCTCCAAATCGATTGGGGTCAATTCCAACGGCTCGTTAAGTTCATTGGGCCAATATGCCAGGTTCTCACAGCTCTCCCTCACAGGATCCGTTAGGTCGTCGGTCGCCACATCAATAGGATCGAGGCCGCTCCTCGAGCGCACGGCTTCCATGACATCTGCCTCTTCGACGATTGGCCGCCGGTCAAGTGGGGGAGGCCAAAGATTGTCCGGCGAGGGTCAAGGCGAGGCTGTTGAAATGGACGAGGATGGTGTCGGGGAATTCGGAGATGGAACGGCCTCCCTAACGGCTCAGAACCGTGCGCTTCAGGCTGACTTGGTTGACAAGAACCGATACATTGCCACGTTGGAGAAGAGACTCTTACAGGCGAGACGGGCCAGTTCTTCACGAACTTCAGTCGGCTTTTCGGCCCCGAGTAAGAGCATCATGGTTGGAGAGGACCATAGTGTAGCAGCCGCATTAAAGGAGAAGGATGTTGAGATTGCCGACCTCCGTGCTAGGCTGGATGACAAGGATCGTATGCTTGCCGCCTTAAGGAGCGCAGCGCGATCGCGCGATACAGCAGACGCTTCTCTCGAGCCACGGTCACCACCGCCGCCGGTAGACCAAGCCACGGAGACGCCAACGACGCCCACATCAACTCAGGCGCAGAGACGAAGGACCAAGAGCATCGACGAGATGAATAGAATGCTCGAGGAGATGATTCAGGACCGTGTCGAAACGGGTCACATTATTCGTGGCTCAAGGGGCAGCGTGCGTCTGGCGGGAGGACAGAAGCTGGAATCCCTGGCTCAACCACCGCACAACTTGGAGCCTCTACGTCAAAGCCCAATACCGATGGACTCGCCGGAGCTGCCAGCAGCAGAGACTGCGTAGTGTGCCCGTTGTTTCGGGCTGATGAGGTGGACCGCTACAATAGAACGAAAATCTTCACGTTCTTCCCCATGTGAATTGTTGCGATATTGGGGGGGAGGGGGGGACCTTGGCTTATTGAGGTACTGGGAGTTTCGGGTCATGACGGTTCTACGGAAATGCTTTCTGCTCTCACTATTTTTCGTCCTTGTTTCCTCTCCCTATTTTTTCGCTTTGAATTTTATACCCTACGACGTGTGTCATGTTTTTTTCTTATCATTATTCTTATTACATGTCCTAACAAGGGCAACAACCGGGTAGCATCATGGATGACAAATTAGGGGACGTCGAGATGACGCTGGGCAGACATGCGAACACAAGGCGATTCTTGTTTTTTTTTTCATGCTGGAACCCCCCGGCCTGAGGCATTGCATTTTCTTCCCCCCCCTTCCTTTTGTCTCGAATTGGCCGTTCATGTAGGCTGGACGCTGGAGGAGGGAATGGTTTTTGATTTCTACCCTTGTCTTGTTGCAAAAGGGGGGGGGGCACACTCCTGGGGTCATTGTTTAGCGTACAGACCATGTTTGTCTGCGGCTCTGAAATGTATTACATCGATCCAGTCACTATTCAGATAGTCATGCGACTAATGGGAGATGCGAGATTGCGTTATGCTTGTCATTCGTCATGATGCATGTTGTGGAGTGTCGTCGAATGGAAGTTCCATTATTGCCGTTGCCTTTTATCACTCGGGTAAAATAATCGTGGCCATGATCCATTGACCTGCTGACACTGACCTAGGCAACTCATGAAGCTTGTGTGTGTGTGTGTGTGTCAAATCATGTCGAGAACCAAAGTCGCCCATGCCATATATACAAGGGGAGATCAGACAAGCAAGGCCTTTCACCGGGGTTCGCGCTTCTCACCTCTTTCCGGAATGCGGAATGCGGAATGCGGCCATCGGGCGACCTGAGATGCCCTCTACAGCACAACTCACCTCCAAGACCTACTTCACCTCGGCATACTTGTCCAGCGCATCATGCAGCCGCCCGAAGACAGCCCCGTGCCAAGCTCTCACCTCCTGCCACTCACTGGCCGGCAACGTCGCCCGCATCATCCGCAACCAGCCACCGACAATCAGATCCGCGTACGTGGCCTGCTGTCCCAGCAAGAACGGCCCGCTCGCATCTCTCCGAAACAAGGCGGCCAGGTCCCCCAGCATGTTCCGGAGGGACTGCATCATCTTCTCGCGCGCCTCACCGACCATTTCGAAGTCCTCCCACGATGAGACCCCCGCGCGCCGCACGAACTCGGCCTTGGTCACGTCCGCGGTGGCAGGATCCAAGGGAAGCCCGTGGACCATGACGCCGACGTGCGCGGTAAAGGCTGCGTCAACGTTGCTGTTGAAGCGGGCGTAGTCTGCGAGCTCCGAGGATGCGCGAACCTCGGACAGCGGGATGAGCAGCTGCATGTCCCTGCCGACGGCGTAGTCGAGCTTCTGAGGGGGGGGAAGGGGGGGGAAGAGGTGGCCAGCGCCGGAGGCGGGATAGGTGCGCTGCAGGTAGGCGGCGATGTCGAAGGAGTCGCCGATGAGGGAGCCGGTCGCGGGGTCGTGGATGATGGGCAGGGTGTTGAAGTCGGTGCCGTCGGCGAATTTGCGACACGCTGGCACGTTGAGGCTGGCGCGGACGCCGCTGATGTCTGGCATCTTGACCCAGGTGGTTGTGTAGGTGACGGCCTTGAAGTTGAGGGCCAGTCTGGTTTTCCAAGGGTTGACGGCGCAGCATGTTTCTGTGACGGGGGGCCGCTGGGCTATGTCGTAGAAGATGATTGGGGTGGAGGTGGAGGTGGAGGTGGAGGTGGCCATGATGGTGATCACGATGGGTTGATGGGTGGAATTTTGGGGGGGAAGACTGTTTTTTTCGTAGATGTTTGAATGTTTGATGAGAGATGATGATGGCCTTGTTGCTTCCATGTTCCCCCGCATTGGCGGAGGGGAAGGGTCTTGGGTCCGGCTGGCATGACAGTAAGCATGAGTGCGCGTGCACACGTGATGTGTACTATCTCTTGTTGTCACTCAGTGGCTCGTTTGTAGAATCATGGTTCCATGAACAGAAGGCCGTCCTATGGCTGGGGGCTGAGGAGGGATGGTTTGCGCAGGACCCTCCGGACCCTCCCTGCATACGCCCAGAAAAAAGAAAAAGTGCGCATTTGAAACGCTCTACTCCGTACGGACGTACATAAGCGGGGCGATGACAGTCGTACAAGGGGTGGATACATTACATCATTGTGCGATTGGCATACATGAGCTTTGACCAGCGGGTACCTGACGCGCAGGCACTGGAGGGAGGGGAGAAAGTGGCAATCTGCTTGATGGCCCGGGCCCACGGCCTGGTCAAAGGCTGAGAGAGCAGCACCGCAGGTTGTGTGAGACGAAATTCAGATCTTCGGCGCCAGTCAAAATCCGTAACCGCCGTCCACGACATACCTCACCTGTTGGGGGTTGCAAGAGGCATCGTTGCGCATTCATGCATGTGACCGAGTGACCGAGTGACCGAGTGTTGCCTCATTTGAGAAAAGGAACTTTTGTCAAGAACAGACGAGACCGGACTCGATGTTATTCATCATCAATCATCATCGGCTGGCTTCTTTTTCCGGGGTCCTGTGCCCTTCCCAGCTTGTCTGAACCGAAACGAGCATTAGTTGCGGGACATGGGACCAAGGTTCGGTATTTCCACTAGTAGGGGTAGAGCGACCGGGTGTGAAACATTGCATGCTGCATTTGGGTGAGCATGGGAGGACAGCATGAAGCCAATGGTGATCATCTTAGACGAAAAGTCACGGCTACAACGGCCGTGTGCGAGACGACTCAGACGAGACAAACGAGAAAGCAGATCGACATTCATCCGGTTGCTGGCTGCGCCGACTCTGAGCTTGGACAACAGCTGACGACAGCTGACAACAGCCAATAGCAGCCAACAGCAGCTGGCAACAGCTGGCAACAGCCCTGAATCCTTGGCCTGACAATGGCCTGTGCCCTCGACTCCTGCCCATCTTAGTTCATCACCCAGATTCACTTATTTCTTCTTCTTCTTCTTCTCCTCTCTTCTCCTTCTATTCTTCAATCAGAAGAATAAGAGTGATGAATAGCCTTGCCGGCCATTTGTATTCGCACTAATAACACAACCAGGCGGTGTGAGCGTGAGCCCGACGCCTCCTGAGTGAGGTAAGCGCTCAAGTGCCTGCAGGCCTGGCATTTCGGACCCAGCGAGCCTGCTGCCTGCATCATCGATCATCATCGCCGACCTACTCGACTTTGCCATCTTATTATTAGTGGAGAGTCGTTTATGAGGCGTCTTCCGCTGGCACGCAAGGGTTTAAACAAAGCAGCTCGCTCGCTTGCTCACTGGGCGGAGCGCCATTCTCTCCTTGGTCGACCCCATCTCCGCTGTGACTTTCGACTTACACGCCTTCTCCCATTGATATCGCAGGCGCCACTTTGCACGACCACGACGGTCCTTCTCCTTTCTTCTGACCTTCTATCATTGAAGCTTCTCCTATCATGTTAATTCGTTACACATCCAATTGGCGCCATTGTATTTACTCTTCTGCATCTCATGCGTTATTCCGAGCCTTGAGCGCCCAGGCTCTGCCGACTACATCAGCGACGTCATGGCCCCTCGACTCGATCTCTCACAGTCCACCCATGGCAGGGTCATGATTGCACCGTCACGTATCAACCTTCGAAGGACAGCTTCATATAACGATCGAAGTGCCGCAGGACTATCTTCGACGTCTTCTCGCCTGAATTTCAACCACCTTCTCTTCTCACCGCCTCCCTCACCAAGCCTTCCTGCTCTTGTGCCTCGACGCAAGAGGTCGGTTTCAGAATCGCTATTCGTACACCGACCGAGCCGAGTCATCCGGATCGTCTTCTATTTTTCTGCTTTAATTGGAGCATTTTACTTGTTTGCGTTCGCACTGCGACATCGTAATGCCATACAGATTTCTTTGCCCTTCTTCCGCGATCCCCAGTACGAAATGGTCGGACAGGACAGCTTCCCGGATTTCCCGACGCCAGTTGTCGTTTCTGATGCCAAGAAACAATGGAAATGGACAGTTTCGATTCCAAGAAATTATGAGTTTCCTCTGTCCACCGAAGAATACTCGGGGATGAGTGGTCTATGCCGAAAGGTATCCGCCCGGGTGAGAGACCTTCATCATAGGGCGCCATTAACCGACGAGACCATGTTCTCTACCAACCAACCCGACGACTATTTTGTTGATGTTCACGAGGCAGAGCAGGCGGGTCTTCTCTCCGTCGTTCCAAAAGGAGAACCGCCGAAGCATTCGGGCCATTTTGCTGGCTTTAGTTACGAGTCCCTGCCAGGCAAACCTTTCTGTAGCAGGTCACTGACGTATGTCCTGGAAAGTCCCAATGCTGGCCTTGGCGAGGCAATCATGGCAATCTGGACGTTATACTCTCTAGCCAAGGAGCAAGGACGAGCCTTCTTCATCGACGACTCTCGGTGGGCATACGGCTCCTATACAGATCTCTTTCTACCCCCGCCCTTTCCCTCATGTCGACCGCCGCCGCGACATCAGATGCTACCGTGCCCGGCACAAACTCGGCACTTGGTGATTTCTAGTGTGACTCTTGAGGATGTGTTGCCCGCTTTGCTCGCGAATCATCAGCGACTTGACCAGACCGACTTGGGCACCAAGGACCTCTTTGATCTTGCTCATGCTGGATACAAGTCACTGTTTCAGTTGACCGAGGAAGACCAAGTCTATGTCAACAAGCGAATTCGTGACACTAGAGCAAAAGCTCAATACACCAAGCTGCCGGTTGATGTACCCATCATCGGTTTTCACATTCGCCATGGAGATCGCCACCCGTATGAGTACCAATATCGTGAGACGTATATCCCGAGCGAGGTATTTGCGGGCTATGGCCAAAGTGAAGTAGAAGCTCACTACAACAGGACTAGCGTCAATCCGGAGGAACATCAGCTCATCAGACTGATCGCCTCTGACGATCCCATGGTGCACGAAGAGCCAGAGTTCTCTGATGCCTTGTTTGCGCAAGAACGCATTCGTTTAGCGACTAAAGAGGTGATTGAGGCTGCGATCACGGATCCCCACTACCTGCACCACTCTGTTGACGAAGCATTCGGCTGGGAGGGCGGTTTCTTCTCAGCCATGTTCTGGAATCTTGGCGGCAAGCCTAAGAACAATGCCGCAGAGGAAAGGCGCAGAGAAAGGCCGTCTGAAGATACGATGAGACTGCGAAATCTCGTAGGCCGGGCTTACATGATGGATTTGGCCGTCCTGGCCGGCGCGAGTGACAAGGTGATTTGCGCAGTGAGCGCCATGGGCTGTCGGCTTCTTGCCGTGATGATGGGCTGGGAACGAGCTATGGAGCATCAAAATTGGATCAATGTTGACGGGGGATACGGCTGGGCTGGACTTGACCAGCACGTCAGCAGCGAGCAGCCAAAAATATAAGCGGGTTGGAGGTTGTTGGAAGGTGTGCTTTGCATTTTGCAAGGGTGATTGATCAATCATGAGGGAAACTAACCCCAGCTTCAACCCCCCACCCCCAGCAGATTTCGATTTTCGATTTTCGATTTTGCATAATGTTTCCATTCTCGTAGCGTTTATACATGCATGATTTTTTTATTTATTTCTGCGACAAGATACCTCGACATTACTCTTTTCCATGAGCATCTGCGTCAAGGACACTCGTTCATTTACATAGAAGTATCAAATCTGCGGACTGGTTTCCGATTTCCGATTATGACCACATTGCCCATTTTTTAATTACACAGTTGATACACCCCCATAACAAGGATCAAAACCGTGCCCATGTAATACAAGACGACGTATTCAAAAGCAGGGTCAAGCTTTAAACCATGCACTACCACTTAAAAACCACGTCACTGTTCAAACTTTGTTTGTCAATAAGTCGAGATCCGGAACCCGAAACCCAACTAAACAACATCGAAACCTTGACCTAGACATACGTTATCTGACGAACGTGTTTCTTCTTTACTTCCTTCCTTCCATCTTTTACGGAGTACGGACTAGCACATTGTTTTTTTTGGGTTGCTTCATTTTGAAGCCCCACTCTGGCGCATGCTCCACGCGCCTATCGCTTATCGCTTATCGCCTATCGCCTTATCCAACTCCGACTCACTCTCTCCATCCCATCATCTTCACCGTCGGCGCCTACAACCACTAGCAAGCCGCAGTCATGTCGGCGACTGGTTCCCGCGGCCCGCCAATGGAAACACCCAAGCCGAAACTCAAGATCAACGTGAGCCGATCCTCGTCCTTTGTCGGCGATGCAGCATCATCGGCGACGCCAGCCGTCCCAGCGTCTGCAACACCGAGCGAAGGCGCTCGAAAAGTCAAGCTGAAATTGACCTCCTCACAACCTCCAGCCCCGGCTGTCGAGAAAGCCCCCGCCAAGACCAAAGCCGGTCGCCAAACAAAGCCGAGCCAGAAGCTCGTTGAGAGTAGAAAACGACCGCACGACGACGACGAGGAGGACCTAGCCCTTTCACAAATCGTCGGAGGCAGCCATGGTGCTTCCAGCTCAGCGTCTGCCACCGCCGCCGCAGCCGCCGCCGCCGCAGCAGCGACCAAGATCAAGATTCGCGCGGGCCTCAAGTCGGCTGGCATGCAGGTAGTGCTCAAGCCGCGAGGACGCCCGCCGCATCACCCACCCGGCGACGGGTACGATTCAGAAGCAAGTGACCGGGAGATTGATCCCGCCATCGAGGAGCAGTTTGTGTTGCGCATGCTGCCTGGCGAGCACTGCGACTACGTCCGCTGGTGTATGGAGAATGGAAAAATGGGCATCCCACGAGCGCAGGGCGGCGCAGACATCACCATGAAGTTCTTTGACGAGGAGTCTCGCCGGGCCGTCATGACCGTCAGGGGCCAGCCGTTTGCAGCAGTCATGGTTGACCTGCCGACAATTACGGAATCCATGAAGACATGGGATCGCAAATCCTTCATGAAGTCCGCCGACATATGCCAGATGCTCCTTGTTTTCCAACAGGTCAAGACCGAAGACGAAGCGAAGCGCGCACCGCTGCCGCCAATGATCGACAGCCACTTCCGCTGGCCACATGGTGTTACGCCCCCCATGCACGACTGCGTAAACCGACGGTTCGCCAAGACAATCAGTCGTAAGGAGATTGAGGACAAAGAAGCCGAGGTGGAGCGACTGCTGATGGAAGACGCCAAGGCTAGCTCTACTCGATGGGAATGGGTCGATGACCGGGCGGCGGTTGACGAAGAGGACGAGATGGGTGCGGACGAGGACGCAGAGGGAGAAATGGACGATTCCATGAGCTACTTTGACACTAGCAATGCTCCTGCCGCCGGCACGACCACGGCTCAGCAAGCTAGAGCCGCCAGCGACGGCGGCGGCATGTTCGGCGATGATGATGACCTGGAAGCTGATCTGGAAGCCGCCTTTGCAGACGACCTCATGGCCGAGACACCAGCCACGGGCATGGGAATGGCCACCCCCCTGACAACGCAGGTGGATAACCCTGCGCCCGTACTGCAAGAGAGCATCGAGAACGACGAGTCGGACGAGGATGAAGAGGAGGACGATGATGACGACGACGACGACGACGACGACGACGACGACGACGAAGACCTGGATGAGGATGAGCGTGCCCAGCGCGACGAAGAACAGGGCGTCAAGGATATTATCCACGACATGGAGAAGCAGCTGGCCAGGCGGGTTGCTGATTTAGAAAAGACGCAGAACAAGATTCTCAAATCCCGACTCGAGAATCAAATCAAGCAGTTGAAGTCGGAGATTGAGTTGAAGAAGGGGTCCATTGGTATCGAGGTGGATTAATGGGCTCAAGAAAGTTTGGGTTTGGCAAAGAAACTTGTTCGGTTCTTTTCACCCCCCCCCCCCCAAGAAAAGAAAGACGAGGTTTGGCAGTTTTATTTCATTTTCATGAACAAACACAGTATACGCAGTATTGGTGTCTTGTAATAAGGGCGTTGGTCAAGGCAGGTTCACAAATGCCGGCGCAAACAAATGGGAACGGAACAAGGCGTTTAGGAGGAGGACAGCAACCCCCCCCCCCCCCCTTATTTTTTTTTTTGATATCCATAGACAGTCTCAATCCACTCGTCATCATACTGAACTTGGACTGCAAATCGAACCCTCAACAGTCCCCACGCTGCATCACTGTGACATCTGACTCAACGATCCTACCGCACCATATACCCTTCGCACAAGCACATCTTCCACCGCGCCCTTGACATCATCCCAGCTTACGTGCTTGCAGAATTCCCCCAACGACCGCGGACGTCGAGAACCCATGTGTCCACCCCGAGCCTTGACCCTCTTCCGGATGGCCCTTTGCAGATAGACGGCCATGCCAGGATCCCTCTTCGACTGCTTCATCAAGTACTTTTTTATAAACTCTGCATCCGCCAACGTCGTCGTCTTATGGTCCATATGCCATCTCCGTGTGGACCTGATAGTCTCTTCGATCCGACCCCGTATATCGCTTCTCGTGCAATCTGCTTTCCATGTTAGTAGCCCTAGCTAGCCCTTGGCCCTGCGCCCCAGCATCTCATCATCAGGCCACCCTCTTGACATGGACTCACCAGTAGTCACGGCAGCTCGCGCCGCCTCGCAGGCCTCCCTCTGCGTCTTCACGGCCGCCAGTACGGCATTCGCTTCCGCCAACGTCGGCAGCGTGCCCACCTTGCTCGCTAGTTCCTCAACCAAGCTCTTCATCTTGCCCATCTCAACTTTCACTTGGGTTACTTCCCGCCTGTACTCTTTCGCGTCAAGCTTGTCTTCTTCCCGGAGCTGACTGCTCGATTCGGCCCGCGCGCGAGTGGCCAAAACCTCACACCATAGCTTCTCCATGCGATCTGTATGTTGTTGACGGAAAGCATTGTTGTCCTTTGTCTGGAGGGCCAGCTGTGCGAGGTCTCGTTCCAGATTGTCTGCTTTGCTAATAAGCTTGCGAAGTCTGAGTTCGTTTGTCATGCGGGCCATCTTCTCGGCCCGTTCGAATAGTTCGGGACTGATGGGCAAGGTTTTCGACCGAAGAACGGGCGATGAGGAATCAACGAGGGTAGTGTTAGATGAAGAGGGAACTGAAGTTGAAGCCGATGGCGGACGGTGGGATGCCGCAGGAACAGAGAGCTGACGTTTCGTCGTCATGATGGCTTATGAGTGGAAAATTGCATCGAGCTTGAACAGTGAATGAATGGCATGAGCTGTGTGGGCAATGGTCAAAACTTGAGATGAGAAGTTTGGGGGGAGAATGTCGTTAGAGAACATCAGTGAAGTTTCTAGTGGCTTGGTTTTCGCTTGTGAAATTTGGCAGGTGCGTATGACTGCCTACCCCCCCAAGCACCTGCCTCCAAGTGGGAAAGTGGGAAAGTGATCAACAAGAATGTCAAAGTATAAAGTATCAAGCGCTTGTGAAGTGACTATCTGGGTATATCTATCAAGGAGGCTGAGGCCACTTGAACAACAAAACAAAAAAAACAAAAATCCGCTGTGTGATCCTATAATAACAATAACATGCTACATGGGACCAGGGTCTTCGAAAGGTCGATCAATAAACCGTGAGCCACCACCTGGCTCGAGTCGACGATCCATGAGTTCAAGCATCCGAGTGATGGCCCTGGTGCTGTCCACAGATCGCCTATGTCTATCTGCATCGATTTGCGCGCTCCACTCCGAGAACCGACGAATGACTTGGTCCTACGCCAGCTGAGCTCGCGGTTGACCTGCTTGATCGCTGGCCCGGGCGGCCTGCGCCTGTGTCTGCTCTGCGCCTTGCTGGACCCGTGGCTCGATCACTTCCACGGGTTTCTCCCTCTCCACCGCAATCCAACTCAAGAACATGTCGACGTCCTTGGCAATCTGGCGGGGAATGGCCAACCGTTGAATCGCGGCCGGCAACATCCCTCTCGCATCAGACACAGCGCCCATGATCCATTCAACTCCATCTGCTGTCCTACGCAGCCTCTCCACACTTGTGTAGGCACCCAGAACCGCATTGTGCCGACCCGGTGCGTCTTCATCTCGCAGAGCAATCTGAACAACCACAAATTCAGCACCATCTACATGGTTCTCGTCGGACGCCGTGATCTGTAAGACGGGGAAAACACGATTCTTTAGTGGAAAGGGAAGTTTGTGAACCGATTCTTCCCATCTCATGGTGATGTTCGTCCAGGTGTGATCTCCCTGAACAATCTTCATATCCCTGCACTTCCAGCTCATCATTCGGCGAAAGCTCAAGACGGTGGGTGTAAAGTCCTTCTCCGCCTTGGCATGATCCTCTTTGAAGCATCGGTGCCATTCTTTCCAGCCAGCGGTGCCCGGTACCTCGGCATCCTCATGAACGCTGCGTCGTAGATTCCATGTCTCGGCGCAAACACTTTTTATCTTGATGCCCTTGACGTCGCTGTGGCTGTTGATAACAGCTTTGAGATCCCGTGCCGGCACGACGCGCTTGTACAGGTCGACAAGCGCAGTCGAGTTGGAAAACTTCTTGATTCCATCAGGACGCCAAGCCGAGCCGTTGGAGGAAGAAGCCGTAGTAGGCACGTCGTCAATAAATGGGACCGCTTCATGCAAGATGGCTGTGAGAAAGGGGACCAGTTCCTGATGGGGGGTGGCTGAAGGCGGGAGATCTGATGGATCTAGCCCCCATAGACGAACGAATCGTCCAGGACGGGGAGCAGAGGAGCTTCCATCCTGCTCGCAGAACTGCACCTGGGTTATCATGAGAGCGGCGATGGAAGTAAAAGGGGGTGATTTGAAGTTGGTCAGGGGAATAAATATCACGGATTGAGTATGCTGGGCGCGATGGATGGATAATCAAGTTGATGCAAAAGGTGAGATGCGAAAGCTCGTTGGAAGACGGTTGAGAGGGAGTGAGTGGCAGCCTGGCAGGCACTTGACAGCTTCGCAATGCCGGGAAGTCGTTGCCCAGGCGCTGGCTGTCGACCTGACTTTCCAAACGCCGTCTTTTTCTCCTGGTCTTGCCCCAATGTCTTGCCCCAATGTCTTGCCCCAATGTCTTGCCCCAATGTCTTGCCCCAATATGGACCGCAACACCATGTCGGGC
The DNA here is from genome assembly GCA_003814445.1 of Epichloe festucae Fl1. Classification (NCBI taxonomy): domain Eukaryota; kingdom Fungi; phylum Ascomycota; class Sordariomycetes; order Hypocreales; family Clavicipitaceae; genus Epichloe; species Epichloe festucae. The sequence continues at coordinate 1,491,741 of CP031387.1, read as the reverse complement.
CTGCACCAGCACCTCTCCAGGATCCAGCATTGCCAGCCCTTGACGGAATGCGGGACTTGCATTTCCAATTCAGTGGCCTGTAGTCCGCAGTCCATAAGTCCGTACTCAGTATCTCATGCTCTAATCAATCAAGCGTATTAGAAATTACTATCTTTATGCAATCCACGGACCCGTCCACCTCCAGACGTCAAACTCCAGCGAGCAGCTCGAATAGATTGTACAAAACAAATCACCATGCATGAACTTGCTACTAGTCTTTTCTATGCCATGCCATGCCATGCCATGCTGTGTATCACTTTTCCATTCATCTTCAGCGGCTTCCCCCCCCCCCCCCCTAGGCGCGTCGTTCCCAGCGAATTTTGGCGGGCTCCAGTGGCCGTGAAAATAAAGATGCGTAGTCGGTACCAATAATAGTGTTACCACCATCGACGTTGCTCAGCTTGAATAGACGGACAATCTCGGCGACAATCGTTTGCAGCTGCACGTTGGCAAAGTGCTCACCAATACATCGGTGGCGACCAGCACCAAAGGGCAGATAAGGTGATGCAACGCCCTTGCTGACAAGACCGTATCCGTAGTCGACCTTCTCCTCCTCTTCGACAACATTGCGAACAATGGTAGGGGCGTTCACAGAGTCAGACTGCCAGCGATGAGGGTCCCAAACTCCGGGGTTGGGGAAGTAGGATGGGTCACTGGCACTAACGCCGGGGGCGGCGAGCAGAGTATGAGTTGTAGGGATGACGTATTTGGTACCAGGAACTGGCATGGGCTGCTTGACGGCACGCATAATGGAGTGAATGGGGGCATGCAGGCGAAGAGTCTCCTTGACGACGGCCTGGTTCAGAGGCAGTTTGGCGAGGTCCTCGTACGCCAGAGGGGGGAGATCAGCGCCGAGTGCTTTGACTTGTTCCTGATACAGCTCCTCAACAATTCGAGGGTTCTGGGCAAGACGAAGCATAATCCAGGAGCCGGTGGAGGAAGACGAATGCTGTCCGGCCATGAGAAGAGCAATCATCATGTGGGCAACCTCATGGTCGGGCACGGGAGTACCATTCTTATATGAAGAATTCATCAGATGCTTCATAATGTCGAGTTCCTTGTCCGCGTCGCCCTTTGCACGACGCTCCTTGATGGTATCCATGTAGATTTTGGCGACGGTGCGCTGAGCATGATCCCGCTTGCGGTTCCACGGGAGAGGGGCCCAGTGCAACATGAAGTTGATGGGAGTGAAACCCATGTCCAAATCATGGTAGAGGGCGGCCAATGACTCGTCAAACTTGCGACGGATGGCACTGCCCTGAAGAGCGTGGGAAGCAGTAAAAATTGTAATCTCGGCCATTTTCTTGGGAATATCAACGATGCCGGACTTGCCCTTGAAGTCGGGATCTCTCTTGAAGTAGGATTGAACCTCACCAGCAATGATGGGGACGTAGGATCGGAATGCCTCGGTCGTTAGGGCAATCTTCATAAACTATAAACACATAACACTTGATTAGCAATCTCAACGCGGGGTAATGGCAAAGTCGAGACAATTCCCGTGCTCATGATGCGTGCGTACCTTCTTCTGCTCCATGAGCTTGGCATTGGGGCAGTCATAGACGACATCTCGACCGAAAACAGGCGTGGTCAAGACGGTGTAGATCTCTTCGGCATTGACATCCTTGAGCTTGCCATTCAGGATGAAGTCGTTTCCGGCGGGGCCGACAGCGACAGTGGTCTTCTTGCCAAGGAGGATGAAGGTGAAAACATCGCCAAACTACAATTACAACCAGAAGTCAGTGAGCTGCATGCATGTACATGCAAGGAACGTGGATCCAACGGGAAACACATGTATCTTCGTACCTTGGCGCGGTTTTCCTGGAAGAACTTGGGCGGGTCCATTCCGTAAGTGATGGTACTGCCGATAAAGGGGAACCAGTGGAAAACCATGGGAGGTTCATTGGGGTTTTTGAATAAAAGCTGCTTGGCGACATTGACGGCAACCGAGAGAGAAATGAAGCCGACAATGGCGATTGCTATCTGCGAACCCAGACCAAGAGTCTGGTACTGTTGCGCAAGCGGATGGCTCGCGACCTGTTGGAAGACACCCATCGTCGAAAACCGTCACCAAACACCACCAAACACCTGGCGAGGAGTTTTTGAATGCAGGTGATTCGCGATCTGGTGAAGGATCTCGTGGACAGAAGAATGGATGAGGTCGGAAGAGAAAACGGCAGCCGCTACCGTCTAGCGATGTCTTATTTAAATGTCCGAACAGAAGCAAAACGATGGACCAGGACACAAGAGGATGGTGAGCAAGAGGACGATCGAGGGGAACGCGCGGGCGGCGGCGCGTGATGCATCAACGGGGGGTGAACCAAAGCAGGCCGAATCTTTTTCTGCGGGCTAATAATAATAAGGGGGGGACCACAGGGTGCAATCCGAATCGTGTTGCCGTTGTGAAATCAGGGACTGCCCAATCAGCGACGTCGCTTATGAGGGCGCGGGGGGTCTCGTATTCGGGTTCTGCTTGCACCTCTTTGCGAAATGGGCACGGGTGACATCTGGTTCATGCCACGCCGCGTCGCGCGGAGGAGGCTGGCTACGAATGCGAACAATAAGAGGCACATGCGGATACTAGACGGGGTGATTTATCTATCGATATCTCTTAATATCTCTAAACAACTTGTAGCACTCCCTCAACATGCGAGGTATAGCCATCTTCCACCACGGCCGTCACAAATTCCAAGTCGGCAGCTTCTCTGGCCGTGCTCAGCACCGCGCCGCTTGAAACAAGCACGGGGGGGCGGAGGCCCCCGGGGATCTCTGAAGTGTCTGTAAAAGGGAACAACTAAGGAGGAGATTTGTTCGAGGCATAATTCGGTTTATGCTCTGCTTGCTGCAGGAACTGGCAGCAACATGCCCCACCATGGCTCTCAATCTTCTCACCAGTTCTGCGTCAACAGGCGCAGACAGAGAGGCAGCAGCTGAACAAGTTGATATGTATGCATCACACGCACAAGGGCGACCCGTTGGGCGCAGCTGACTGCTGCTGGTGGGTGGTGGTGCTCGTGGTGGTGCTCGTGGTGGTGCTCGTGTCTGGCCTGATCCGGCTGCGCGACCACCAAAGGATGGCAAATCAGCAGGACGTCCCGCAGAGGATGGAGGGGCGGGAGTGCTCACCGCCGCATGATGGCGAGGGTCTGCAGGATCTATGCACTGTACCAAGCAATATGATCAAGCGTGAAAGAACAGTCTACAAAGCCTACAAAGCATCCCCGCACTGTACAGCCACTACCTTCACTACCTTGCCTGCTCAACGACCCCCACCCATCTAACACCGTACGGAACGCAGCCTCCCTCCCCAGAGTGGCTCTCGTGCCCAATGCTCCATGCCCACCCGGCCCACCCCACAGCAGGCGGCGCGAACTGCATCTGGCTCAACTACCGACTACACCCACTGTACATACATACGGAGTACGCTCATGTCAAAGCCCACCAGTTCACCAGTCCCGACTTCGCTCTTATAATTATCTTTTTTTTTTCCATTTTTATCTTTGTCCCTCGCCTCCATCTCGCAAACTACACCCAATATTTACCTCTGGCAGCAGCTGCCTCTTGTTCCTGTTCGACGCGACCGGGACATCGCCCACGGGATCATCGTTAAGTGACATCTCGCGATAAGGCGGGGTTGGCCAGAAACGTTGGGGTGCGTGCCGTCATCGTAATCGCATCATCACCTCCCTCTCGTTGTCGAACCCGATCTTGTTTTTGATTACACACGAGTAAGACGTGTCGCTCTACGGCGGTTCTCTTAGAAAAAAAAACCCCCCAAAAAAATACTCGTCACATTCGTCTTCGTGATGGAGCAGAGAATGAGCCAGCCCAGCCCGCCGCCCGGTAGCCGATCGCAGCCCAGTCCCTCCAGATCCAGCCCCGGTACGTCTCATCCACGTCGATTCGAAGGTATGCATATATCCCTTCGTCGGCCAAGTCAGCCAAGTCAGCCTTCTAACCTTTCGCAGAATCCTGGGTCGAAGTTGCATCGCAGCCTTCTTCCTCGTCTCTCTCCAGCGTCGCTGATGAGATCGTCACGACTGGTCTCACCGTCGCAGGTCCGTCCCATCGCCGCCGTCGCCTGCAGAGCTCCGCCCGGTCCTCAAGATTGCCTCACCAACAGACCGCAATTCACGCTGCGGGCACCGGCAGCCAGGAGGAATATGATGAGAGCGAGAGCGACGACGATAGACTGCTGGCGAGCTCGGCGGAAAACATCCACACGTCGCCAGAAGTGGTAGAGGATGTCTCGGAGGCCGAGTCGGACTCGGACGGGGATGATGCCACTGCACTCGGTCGTGCATCCGATCGGCCTGTTTTCAGACCGCAACCAAATGCCTTTTCCCACCCGCCCGTGAACGGGCCGCAAAGAAGCCGCTCGGCGACCTCAAGCATGCCTCCTCATCCTCACAGCGGATTCACCAGGCCTTCGTTTTCCCAAAGATCACAGACCCGGGTCCATCGGGGAGGACCGCTCTTCATGTCACCATCCGTTCGCGAGGACAATGATGCAGCGTTGAGAGCATCCTTGACCACCCTCTTGTCGTGCGCTGCCGCTGCGCGTGGATTACCAAAATCCAAGGAGGAAGCCGAGGCTTGGCGAGCGAGCCGCAGCGGCGTAGCGCCCAGCGCCCAGCCCATGGAGTTGCGTTTTATGCCCGAGTCGGAGCTGATGCAGGAAGAGGCACAACGTCATCAGCCAGCGGCCAATGAAGCCAGACGAAGGAAGGGAAACTCGTCATCCAGATCACCAACCAGGGCGGGCACCACAACTGAAAAATCAAAGAGATCAGTGTCAGCTGGTCGCAGCCCCAGGGCAAGCAAAAAGAAGAAGGTCGCCGCGACTTCAGAAGACACTCTCATCTCACCCACCCTCTTTACATGGGTAGTCAGCGCCGGTGTCGTCGTCCTCGTCTCCGTCGTCGGCTTCGGAGCCGGATACGTCATCGGCCGTGAAGTCGGACGCCAAGAAGCACAAGACGCCCTATCGGCGAGTATGAGCGCCGCAAACGAGACTTCCCAGACCGGACGCGAAATGATCCGCAGCTCCAGTGGGCTTCGGAAACTAAGATGGGGAGCCGGCGCTGTGAGTCGAAGCATTGCTGCACAGGCTTGAGCCGAGTTTCTCCACCGAGAAAAGAAGAAAGAAGAAAGAGATTGGCAACTTGCAACTGGCTGTTGTACAAGACGTAAACTCTTGGATCTGAGTTTTCTTTTTGCTTGATTGAATCTGGATTTCGCATCATGAAATGGACTTGGTCCCGTAATAAGTGGGATATGACAGGAATGAACATTTGAAAGCAGGTACCCGGGGTGGGAGGATATGGGATAGGGGAGCAAAGCCTCGCTCGAAGCGGAAGAGAGCGAGCCGTTCTTTTTTTTTTTTGAATTTACGACTTGCAAGTCGGGGTTGGGAAAGTATTGGAAACCGTTCATGCAGTTTAGGAGCTAATAAATCAATCACCTTGCCACATATAACGAGTTGGTCAATTTGAACATCTTGGCATTGACAAGTGGTCCTGTCCCTGTACATGTGTACCTAGATGAACCCGTACGTGCGCTCCAAGTCTTTCGTAGCTTGCCAACAGCAAGTCATCTTCACAGTGAACACGACACATCAACTAATTGATAACAAAAGCATGTTGATGACTTTTCCTTGCCTTGACGCCAAGAGGTCCTATGGAATTCCATATGCAAAAGTGCAAGCACCTCGATAGTAGAATAGATTACTTACCTAGTACAATACACCAGAGGGAACTATTGCAAAAGTAAAACAAAAAAAGACAGAGGAAAGAAATGGTATCATTTACAAGCAAGCTTCGGGGTGGTTTTTTTCTTCAAGGCAGGATTTGCGCGACGTCATGTCACTCACAAGCTTCAAGTTGTTGCGATTGCAAGAGCCCCCAGGTGTCTCAGAAGTCTTTCGTGCAAAACCTTGCGGTTGAACTTGTCTCAGGGAACCCTCGAGAACAGCACAACACCTTTTTGCTTTCCTTTTCTTGCGAGAAGGTGAACAAAGGTTTCAAGGCAGGCATGTCAAATCCCTCAGAATCCCATTGGTAAATGCATGTCGTGTAAAACGACGCAAGTTTCTCGAACAGCCCACGTCAAAAAGCCATGGCAAAAAGAGCCATCCAGCGCCGTCGTCTTCGAAAAAGAAGAACCCTGTCGCCACGAGCCCACGGATCAAGTGTACCAACCCCCCCGAGGTCTATCGCCGCCTTGTCATGAATAGAAGAGACGACTTCTCAAAGCCCACAGGCATAACGTTGTATGAAACGCTGCCGCCAACTTGTTTTGAATAATGACAGCCCACAAAAGCCCACTGATGCAGAAAAGCCCGCTGAAGCCCTCATGTGCATGCCCTCTCTTTAATCAAAGGTCATCTTGGTGCCAGCAAAGCTTGAAGGAGTTCGGTTGGCACCAGTTCCAAATCCACCACGACCTCCTCCGGAGCCACCGCGTCCACCACGGCCACGGTCACCACCACGGCCTCGGCCACCTCCCCGTCCACCGAATCCGCCACCGCCGCCGCGGACACCACCACGGCCGCCACCAAAACCACCACCCTCACGAGGAGGACGAGAGCTGGCAAAGTCCAGACGGACGCTGCGAGTCATTCTGCCACTGCCAATGGCAGTGCCGTTCAACTGCTCAAGGGCGGTCTTGGCGTCTTCAACCGAGTTGAAATTAACGTAACCAAAGCCCTTCAAGTTTCCAGAATCACTAGTGGCATGATGATTAGTATTTAGAGTGGTTTCACAGGCAAGAAAACGTATATAAAAACGTACGGGTCTGTAGGCAAGCGAACACTGGTGACTTCGGCAACCTCGCTGAAGAATTGTCGAACGGAATCCTGATCGACATCGAAGGGCAAGTTGCCAACGAAGAGAGTGTCACTAGGGGGGCTGACAGTGTCGCCGTGCTTCTTGGCACGATCGGTCGCACGATCGCGAGGGTTGCCCTCGGCAGGACGAGCGTTTGCATAGTCCAAGTTCAGGGCACGGTTGTCAAGCTCAAAGCCCTGCATGGCGTCGTAGGCCTTGCTAGCATTGGCACCGCTGTCGAAGTCGACGTATCCGAATCCACGGCTGCGACCGCCCATCTTATCAGTGACAACACGAGCACTGACCAGGCCCTCAAATTTCTTGAAAGCCTCGTGGAGGGCGTTGTCGTCAATGTTCCAGCTCAAGTTACCAGCGAACAAGGTGGGAGCACCTTCCTCGTCAGTCTTGGCCTTCTTGGGAGTAGAGTCGATCTCGTGGTCGGCCTTGCGCTTCTTGGAAGCTGAAGCATCCTCAGACACGATCTTGGCTTCGTCAGACTCCTCGGAGTCGTCCTCAGAGTCATCTGAATCGTCCTCAGAATCATCTGAATCTTCCTCTGAATCAGCAGAGTCAGAGTCCTCCTAAATGGGTTGGTTAGGTCAGTAAACAAGATGGGTTCTTTCGGATTGCATGTATTGACCAACCTTGGCATCAGCCTTCTTTTCGTCACTCTCCTCATCAGAGTCGGAGGAGTCCGAAGAGTCTGAAGAGTCGGCAGTCTCAACCTTGGCCTTTCCGTTGGCCTTGGGTTTAGCAGTCTCCTCCTCGGACTCGCTGTCAGAGTCGGAGTCAGATCCGGACTCGGACTCAGATTCAGCCTTCTTGGCAGCCTGGGCCTTGCCCTTGGTGATGGGCTTCTTGGTCTCAGCCTCAGACTCACTGTCAGACTCAGAGTCAGACTCGGTCTCGGCCTTCTTAGTGGCTTTAACAGCCTTAGTCTTGTCATTGGCCGCGGCCTTCTTGACAGTCTTTTTCTCGACCTCAGACTCAGAGGAGTCGGAGTCGGAGCTAGCAGCGTCGCTCTCGCTCTCAGAGTCAGACGAAGGCTCAGGTTCAGGTTCAACGACCTTCTTCTTCTTCTTAGGGACCTCCTTCTCCTTGACTACTTTGTTGGCAGCAGCTTTGGCAATGTCCTTGGACTTGGTCTTGGAAGACTGGGAAGACTTGGAAACGCCAGCATTCTTGACAACGGAGACGGCATTAGCCTTCTTGCTCTCCTTGGTCTTTGACTTGGCCATTGTGAATGTGAATGATAATAAATCAATGGGATAAATGCAAGAAGAAGAAAATATGAGAAAAAAATGTCATAGGCAGGATGCAAAATTCCCAGAGATGAGTGTTGAGGGAAAAAGAAAATGGAGGGGGCAGCAGCTCGCCTTGTACTTTTTTTTTTCTTCCCGCCTGGCTGGAAGGTTTGCTCCCTTTGCGCGGTGTAGAGTTTTTTTTTTTTTTTCACATGGCAAAATGTGGGGCGCTCGCAGGCGGTGAGTTCGATAAAAGGTACGTACCTTTTTCAAAAGAACGCCTGACCATTGAGGCACTGATTTTCAACTCAGCGTGCAGCCGAATTGATCTTCTGTTGGTGGTCATACAATCAGCTCCAAATCAGCGATCTTGTCTTCCGCCCGTTCCACCAAGCAACGACGAAGACGACGCCCGGAATAACAGGAAGTTGCAAAAAAAAAAAAAAAAAAATACTCCGCACCTCCCGCCATGCCTACTCCCGAATCCGAGCTTTTCAAGAGCCAAAAGCCCCAGGTCGCGCCGACCTTTAACGGCATAGACTACGACGATACCAAGGCTTTCAAGGCGGCCGAGGACGCCATAATCCGAGAACAATGGGTCGGCGCCATGAAGACGCGAATCGTGGGAGAGGAATTGGGCAAATGTTATATGCGTGAGGGCGTCAATCACTTGGAGAACTGCGGCGAACTACGAGGTGAGCGCCAATATTGACTCATCAAGAAATGCCATGGGTCAGTCACATGCTGACAGATAGGAACTTTCAGAGAAATACCTGCAACTCCTTTCCACAAACAAGATCAAGGGCACCAAGTTCATCCAACAAAACTACCTTGAGCAGAAGGACCAGGAACTCGATATGGCGGCTCGAGTGCACACCACTGATAAGATTGCCAAGTTGAACCACGGCCGTTTCTCGTCATGAGAAGGTCACTGGAGTGGGATGGGACGGAATATCCGAGATTCGGAAAGAAGGCCAGCGATCGTAGCATGCTGGGTATTGTAGGACCCAAGTTGGGATTTGTGTTAACGTGTATCAGATTCAAGAGACTTGAACGATATGCCGCTAGTGGTCTTGAACAGAAGCCAACACTTGGATCCTGTCACGAGTGTGTATATAAGCAGGAACAAATATTCACCAACCAATGCTTTTTCTTCTTTTTTTTTTTCAAATCAGTCTTCTACTTTCCTATATCAATAATGCAGTGCTTGTTCTTGGAAGCTCGGCCCAGCTCTGCGGCAGTGGGGAAGTGAAGCTCGCAAGGCTGCGCGAGGTGTCGCGCCCACTTCTCCCCCCTTCCCCCCCCCATTGGCCCAATTCTCCACGTCCCTTCGCTTTCCTAAATGTTAGGCAGCGTCCGACAAGCCTTGTCTGCATGCACCCCTACAAAGCTGTCATTGCGAACCTCCTCAAACCACAGCACATCATGCTCTGCACAAGGTGCATCCGTGCCGGTGCCATAAGGCAACGGCTTCCACTGATCCGACAATTCCACGCATCAACGCACATTCGCTCGGCTGAAGCCAAACCCTCGTCGCCGGCGAACGACATCCCAGAATCATCAACTCAACGTTCGATCTGCACCGAGGGCACAGTTCTTTCTGGACTCAATTACTCCAAGGGGGGCCAAGACCCCGTGGCTAAGAAGGACGAAGAGTACCCCGAATGGCTGTGGTCATGTCTGGACGTCATGAAGAAGGCGGACGCTGCTGACGAAAACGCCGGAGACGAATTCTGTACGCCTTCACTCTTTGCTTTATTACCCTTTCTCCCCCCCCTTTCAAAGAACAATGGCTCTTTTTCCGTCCATACATGGTCTTTTTAGATGTTATGAAGACTAACGAAAGGTGTAGCCAAATCCAAGAAGCAACGAAAAATTGCTGCGAAGCGACAAAAGGCGCTCGAGGCCAAGCTTCTCGCCGAGGGTAACCTCGAAGCCTTGGCTCCCAAGATTCCCATTCAGCATCAGTCAATCAACCTTCCAGGCGACGAGGGCGGAAGTGTTGCGGATAACATCGCGGCTGCCGAGAAGCGAGAGGAGCTGAAGAAGGCTATGCGAAAGGAGAGAAAGGCTAAGATCAAGGAGGCCAATTACTTGAAGTCTATGTAAGGCATTGCGTCGGGGTGCCCAACTGTACAACATTGTTTGACAGCAAATATAACACGTCATATACTGCATATTTTGTAACTTGGTCAAATTCATCTCGCTACGTCGTCCCAAACCCACGTGGTTTTTGAGGTTCTCAACATCGAGGCATCTGCGCATGGCTACTCTCACAGCGACATGATATTTTGTCTATATGATAGTTCGTAGTCAAAAGCTTTTTTGGCCATTGGGGCACAAGGGGCCGCTAAAGGGGCCCTCATATGAAAAGTGGTAGATGAGCCGTTACACTACCTAACACAAATCAAATTGACTTCTGGTCATTTCTTGTCGTATGCAATCAAAGTGCATTAAGATCCAAGGGCACACTGCTACCTCTGCCAGCTCTGTACTTCTTCGGGCCTCCGATGAAATCTCTTGGCTTTGGCAACAAGCTGTCATCTTTAAACTGCCATCTTTGGTCATTCACAACTGTCCTTCCCCCGCTACTGGGGCTCGGCGAATGCGATGATTGTCGACTTTGACTCGAGTTGGCGCCATTGACAGACAGGGTGTATGAGCTGGGATCCAGAATGCTGTGAAGTAGGGAGGATCCCCTAGTCCGCGACTGAGGTGGAGGCGGTGGTGATTGCGATGTAGGCGCCAATGGGGCTGCACTCGGTGGAGGAGGGGGAGTGGCTAAGTTTGGTGACAGTGCAGATGCCGAGCTGGCTGGAGGTGGAGGAGGCGGCGGCGGCGGTTGAGCTCGAGAAGAAGGAGAGCCCGAGGGCAGAGGAGGTGCAGAGGCGGGTGGTGGAGGAGGAGGCGCAGCTGGGGTTGATGCTGAAGAAGTCGGAGCTTGTGGTGGTGGTGGTGGTGGTGGAGGAGGAGGAGGAGCGGATGGAGTCGGCGCTGCGCTTGACGGAGGCGGCGGCGGAGGTGCAGCGCCAGCTGGAGGAATGGCCTTTGACGATGGCTTTCGTGTTGTTGGCAAAGGCGGCGGTTTCTTGCCTATCGGTGGAGGAGGTGGTTTTGATCCTCCAAGCGGTGTCAATCTGCGTAGATTGCTGGCACCACGCGGAGGTGGTATATGGGGGCCACGGCCAGGCGTAGCAGAAGCCGCGCCTCCTGGTGGTAGAGGAGCACCTGAAGGTTTGGATGCTGACATCCTAGACTCCCCAGGATCGGACAAATATGAGGCACCTGAAGTTGCGCCGGTATCTACACCTCCTCCACGCTTCTTCAATTTGGGCATGCCGCCAGCGAACAGGCCACCGAGTTGAGGGGCAGGATCCAACGCAGGGGCTAATGCCTGACCAGCTCCTTGATCACTATTGCTTCGTGCTCGAGTTCCGGGTGCTGGAGGCACAAGACCACCGGGAATGGGAGGTGCACCGCCGACCGGAGGACCGCTTGACGATGTTATGTTGCCTACCATCGGAGCAGACCGATCATTGGTGGCAGCTTTTTTTAGGGATTTTCCCTTTTGAATATCAGACAGCAAGGCATTCTAAGAGAAACCGAAATGTCAGTCATTGGCTTGGTAAGTTGAACAATGAGTACTTACTTTATTGCCTGCACCAGGAGGAGGTCGTGCTGGAAACCCAGCTCCTCCAGGCGGTGGTGGTGGAGGAGGAGGGGGAGGTGCCGGCATTTTCGAGGTTCAAATAAGAAAGCTGAAGATAGCAGAGGCTGCCCAGGGGTCAGTCGCGAGGTCGGTCGCGAGGTCGGTCGCGAGGTCGAGGTACGGCGATAGATTTTAGGCAGCGGAGGCAAGGAAGCAGAGCAATTTGCTGCCTCACGGCCTCGCGACTTGGTAAAGGGAGAGAGTCACGATACTTTTGGCCGCTGATCGAGTTGTTCGACTGCTGTTCCGTAGCAAATCGATCAACCGGGTTGAGTTGGTAAGAGTTGGTAAGCCGGGTTGGATTGTCGAGATGGAAAGATGCAAGTTTATGATCATTGGTCGTTGGAGCTTGCGCCAGGTTTCGTCATCCGCTGTTCAGGGCCAGTGGCAGTGGCCGATGGCCGATGGCCGGTGCGGCGGCAGCCACTCTCCTCAGTTCTGTTGTCTGACCTGAACCACAACTTAATACAAGCCACACTGAGATGGCAAATGTGGAGACCAGACCCTTGTGACCTTGTCCAAAGAGCCTTTCCGGCAAGACGATTGAATTTGCGAATTGTCATAACCTCCAACGAACATCAGCACCAACCATTGCGCGAGGCGCAAGCTCAGCTTGCTACACTAAACATGAGGCGGGCATCACCGGCATCACCTCGAAGCCTCGGCTTCATCTGCGAGTCCTGCGCCTTGACGCCGACTCGAGCACGACGGTTCATCGGCCCCCGTCTTGCCTCTCCACGAAACACTAAGATCCCAAAGCTTCTCAACTGGACGACATCCGCACCGAGATGGGCATCCGTGGCTGCATTCTGCTCCGAAGGCGATCGCGAGTCCCCTACAGGCCAGACCACCCATCCCTCCGCCAAGACACCTGCTCCCATCACCGAACCCGCAGGCCTCGCACAAGTAGCCGAAGACAGCAACAAGAAGTTCCTCTCCGTGGAAGGCATCCCCGCGCCTCAGTTGACCAGTGCTGCTCTCCAATCGTGTCTCCGCGCCGCTGCCGCCCTGCATCCTCAGCTTAAACGCGCAGAGGCACAGACCAAAGCCTCGGCCTCGAAGCTCGTCACCCTCGGAGCCGAGCGAACCGGTGCGAGAATACCCATCGACGCCAAGATCCAAGACGCTGTCAACAGGATATCCCACGCCGCATACACAATCATGACGCATCCCAACGTCGAGATGACGCCTGAATCCCTGGAGCTCTACGTCCAGATCCAGGCACAGCTCGGGCGGCCAGAATCACTCCCCTCCATCCTGGAGCTCTACGCCACAAAGGCCAAGCCCGTCGTCAAGGACGGCCAAGTCACACTTGTCAAGCAGAACGCCAACGCGGCATCCCGAGCTATCGAAGAAGGTGTCGCTAGCACAGCGCTTCAAACGGCCATTGAAGCAAAGAACCTCGATGCCTCTCTTGGCATCATCGAGGCAGCGTATTGCGTGCCTGCATTCAAGCGCCAGAAGCTCATCCGACACGGCACAGCGCCGGCCATCGGCCTCGCCACTCTTCCCCTCGGTATATTTGGATTATCCACCGCCTACGCAGCCTACTGGCAGAACACGATGGATATCTCGACCGCCACGGGACTCGGCGTGGCCGGGATTTCGGGCTACTTGTTCGTCGTGGGGTCGCTTGGTGTCATCGCCAAGTTGAGCAACAAGGACCAGATGAAGCGAGTGACCTGGGCCCCTGGAACGCCTCTCCGCTATCGCTGGCTAAGGGAGGATGAGCGAGCCGCCCTTGATAAAGTCGCCTGCGCGTGGGGTTTCAAAGAGCCCTGGAGACACGGCGAGGAGACGGGTCCCGAGTGGGAAGGATTGAGAGAGTACATGGGGTACAGACAGATGTTGCTGGATCGCGTAGAGTTCATGGATGGCATGAGCTGAAAGCCCTGCTGTTGTTCAAGGGTTTTTTTTTTTATTTTTTTTACCCCGACTCACAACCCCCTTTTACTATCTGTACCAAATAGTGTTTGTCACTGTGAAGCAAAAATATCGCTCGTGTAAAAAAAAAAAAAATGAAAATGATGTATTCCCTCTGCCGCCCCGCCATACGTCGATTCCCGTTCCCATCCAGCCCACCTGTCCTGATAAAGGAAGTCATTGTTTTCCTCGCAGCCCAACCGTCTGACCGCCACCATTGAGACACTCACTCGGTATATATCGGAATACTTCTTGACCGAGCGCCGTACGAAAGAGTGTTCCGCACCTTTTGGCATTCACGCGCCGGAGAAGCAGGTCATAGCCCCAGCATGTCGCACCCGGGCGAAAGTTGGAAAAGGAACATCTTGAGAAAAAAGCCGAGGATAAGCTCCTCACAGGTTGTTTTTCTCGGTCCGTGCCGTGCCGAATGATCAAGTCGTTGGAAAGCCGGGGGGCTTTTGCGCAGCTAACGAGTAACATCGGGGGAAGCTAAGGGTGGTGGGCTCTCATGATGGGAGGGAGGTAGGTATTTGCAATACTATACGGCTCATGACGAGACTCTCTTGTCGATGTACTTGATTTTGTCATGATGTGAACGTGAAGGTAGGTAGGTATGTGCGAGACTGAGAGCACGTGAGAATCACTCGCAATCCTCCTAGGGCAAAGACGAGCATCAAAGGCTCTCTTTTCATTGACGGGCAATTCGCTCTTCCATACGGGGTTGCACTGCCTACATGACTCACCTCACTTGATACCTTTGATACATCCTTTATTCCAGCTTTGCCTTCTCTGGCCCATCCTGGGAGTTCAGGAGATTTCCCCCTTTTTTTTTTTTTTTTCCCTGAGACTTTGGATGGGACAAGATGTTAATTGAGAGCATGTATATACAGTAGAAAACATATGTTAGGCCTATGCTGAGAGAATTCTATAGTACAAGTGGCTACATGCATCATCGCATCATCATAAAACAGAGCGGCATCATCTCGAGCAGACCTTGCCTGGAACGAACAAATGAACAGGTTCTCTCATAATGCAGTAAACCCCGATCCGGCCATCCCCCCTCCTCCCTTCCTTCCTTTGTTAACACCACAGACGAAAAGCTCATGCAAAAGTGAAATATAAGACTGGGCTCGCTTAACGCGCGACGTATTTTGGACATGGCCAATCCAACTACGCGGCTACTCTTGATACCCACAGGGGCGTCGACTCGAATTCAGCGTCCTTGTACTGGCGCTTGCGGGCTCGGTACAGTTTGAGTCCCAGCTCATGCTCTTCTCTCTGAATATCGGCCAGTTCTTGTCGAAGATTGTCAACTTTCTGCTTCTCTTCTTCTCTTTTGCGCATGACTTGATGACTGGCCAACAAGCTGTCCTGCGGCATGAGTTCCGTCATCTGTTTGATGCTTTTCTCGATATTGACTCGAAGGTGGAAGAGACCACTTATTTGTGCATCAAGTCGGGAAACAAGATCGCCGCTCTTTCCCTGGTGAGGCGCGAGCGGAAGAGGCTTCGATGTAGAAAGAGAAGAGGACCGGCTGTCTGTCGATTCGGTATCACTGATGGATCGGGTTTGAGAGGCCTGGTTCCGGCGGTCGAAAAGGTCACGCTGCGATTCTTCCGTTGGCGTGTAAGAACTCGACATTTCAATGACTACCGGTTGTTCTGAGCCAGACGACCAGCTTCGTCCGCCTGCGATAGGTCTACTGCGAGCCATCACGCCGAGGACGGGTGGAAGGATGGGAAGCGGTGGTACGTCTTCTTCACTAGACACTCGGGGCGTCCCTGGATTCGAGGTTGCATAAGTCGTGATGCTGAAACGCGAAGGCGGCGGGACCCATGCAGCCTCAGAACGGGAGTCTGAGGGTAGGTGGGCGGCACGGTCCCCCGGAGTTTCAGCACTGCTTGATAGCTTGGTGTCCAAAAGTTTGGAATTCGATGCAGGGCTTAAATGTGATGAAGTGGGAGCGGGTTTCCTCTTTATGACATTGAGAGAAGGGCGGATCGAATCTGGTGGATGGGATCCGAGAGCCCAGGTCTTAAGATCAGGGGGGGGCGCATTGTAAGATATAGCTTCTTGAGTCAAAATGTCATTGTGCGGAGGGCTGGGGTATGCCTTCTCAGGTGTTGGAAGTTGTTGCTGCACGCTCGATTGAGCTGGCGGAGTTATTGATTTTTTGGGCTTGTTCTTGGAGCTGACTTGGAGCAGCCTTCGCATAGCATTTCCGCCAGTACTGGTAATCAGTGTTTCAGCTCCAAGGGGTACGGCTCCAGATTTTCCGGCATGGCCAGCCCCTTGATTATCTTTCGGAGGGAAATTCAACGGTGCAACATGTAAATCGTCCCCGACGGGTTGCATCATGGCGGATCGACCACTTGCACCGTTCCATCGAGGGCGACTGTCGATGGCAGTCGCTTTGGTCTTGCCGGCGAGCCGCAATCGCCGGCCTAAAGATGGAGGAGACGAAGCCTTGGTGCGGTCATTCCCTGTGGAGGTTATTGTCGTTTTAAACGCATACAGGTGTTCGGCCCTTGCGGATTCTTGCCACGCTTTGTCGTTTTCAGAATAGGTGATGGCCTGCCTCATGTGAGCCTGTTGATTCCGTACCCCTTCATCCGCGGGTGGCATAACCTGACGTCGTGGTTGCGGCACAGAATTATGCACTCGAGTCCCAGCCTGACTCAGTCTTGTACTACTGACTTGCCGCTGCTGAGATGGTAGATTGCATGTATCACGACGGCTTCCAGTTGATACTTTGCTTTGAACATTGTCCGAGTCGTTTTCTATGGGCGAAACGTCTCCCGCTTCTAGCCTGTACATGAGCCAAATTAGCATTTCCGCATTGCGGCTTGTCAGTCGCCCAGTGCCATTGGCAACCTTCTGGGCGAAATTTGTGGCACGTTGCAACTTACTCGTCTCCAACGACATGGATTTCTGGTGAGCTGGGAGGTGATATTTGTAGAGCGGCGGAGCCGCGAGTTTTGCTAGAGGAAGCCAGCTTGTACTGCGGCGTAGGGGGTGATAGTTCCCCGTCGCTATGACTATAAACTGAAGACGTTGGTCGCCAAGCAGTATTGTTTCTTCGTCGCTCTCTATGCTGTAGTCTGCGGGAACTTTGTCGTGGCGGAACTACATCAGGGCGTACTGATCCATAATCGTTTTGCGAAGGCAGCACACTGGTATCGAACAAAGCAAGATTAGTGTCAAGATTTCGGATGAAATGACGCGCGTGCAGACATTTTTTTTCCTGTTCGGTTCCAAACTTGGCCAGGTCCCTGGTCCCTGCAGAGAACCTATGCAGCTGGCCTCCAAAACCCAGTGAGGAGTCAGTCCCATCAACACCCCTTCCTTCACTTGAACAAACAAACAAACAACAGATGAACCATGGCGAATCAGCCTACGACATCGAAGCGACATCAAAACCAAGCCCGGCTTCTTGCTGGTCAAAATAGCCCAGCCCGCGGCAAAAAGAGTGGGTTCGGGATTGCGCGCCACAGTGAGACACTCTTGTGAGTTCTCGGCACTTGTTGACGCAATCAAATGGGGCAGAGAATTTTACTTACACGTCGGTATACTGGCGTCGAGGCACGACTCTGCCTCTTTGGAGTGCGTACAGCTTCGGGCCTTTGGTGTTTGAACTGGAGATGCCGAGAGCGTCAAGGGGTTGTAGAATATCGTCCTCATCGAGATGTGCCCAATATGCGCCGTCCGGTCTGACAACTCGCGTGTGCCTTGGAGTCACGGGCTGCTCAGGTGCACCGCCAGGACGATCATCATCATCATCATCATCATCAGCCCCGGATGGCCGGCCCAGGGTTGAGATGGCTGTGGGTGAATGAGTGGTAAAGCGACGGTCCCCCATGGTGGGTAGGTGGGTGGGCGGGTGCGTGGTTGGCTTCGAATGTGAGGCGACTGGTTGAAAGGACGGATCGAATTCGCTTGCAGTACGGAGACTCCGGACGAAGCTGCCACAAAAAAGCTTCGCTGTGCCTCTCAGGCTCTCACTATGTACCTCCTTGGTGCCTGAGTAGACAGACAGTACGGATTACTCCGTAGACAGACAAAGCTTGCTTGTCAACTTTATCCTCTGTTCGGCAGTACGGACTATGTCCGATGCCTGTGTTTCATCCAGGTTGTTTGTTGAGGCAATTGGTGATCAAATGGCACCACGCAACTCGGCACGCGGCGCGGCAAGAACCTGGCGGGCGGTGGTGCTTTCCCTCACTGCTTCAGATGCAAACATATGTGCACGTGCACAGCAAATCAATATTCCAGTGCCGGCTGTCGTGCAATTCGAAATCTCGCGTGCTCGTTCAAATGAAAAGAAGTTGGGACACGCAATCCTCCTGGCAGCTGCCGTTGTACGGATTAATATATCAATGTACTTATTTGATCCACGTTGAGCAGTATGATTAACAGGGGATGGACGACCCCCATGTCTTGGGCCTCTGGCCACCGTCCATCGACAAACAAAAGCCAACCTTGTTCTCGACCCATGCAGGACTCAGGGTCTTCTCAATTCACAGGCCAATTCCGCACTCACGACCGCTCGTGGCACAAATTTCATACTCGTCTCTCATCGCACAGACTGGCTCGTCTTGTCGTCTTGTCGTCTTGCCGAGTCTACGTACTACTAGTGTGAGACCAGCAGTGAGGGGTCCTCGGACCTCCGCACAGGCGCCTGGCTGGGGCTGGCTGGCTTCTTCGTTCACTGCTTCGTCTCCAACAAATTACCTGTGCCCACGGATGAGAGGGCATCGGATGGGCGATGAGAAGGAGCCAGATCAAACAACGGGTCGCCTAGACCAGGCCCCCCCCCCAGGGCCCCCTTCGGCCATCCACAACGGCTTTTTCGGGCGCTTCTGGGTACCGATGAGGCTCTACCCGTCACCGACTGACCGTCCAACTTCGTGGCAGTTGGTTACATCGTCATTTCAGGATCGCGGCCTGATGACGAGACTGACTGTGCTTTGGCGCCGATCGGCAAAGATGCGCTCTTAGCCAGGGCATATGACATAAGATTGCCACACGATGGTGGTAGGCATTCATGGTCAACAGCGCATTGCTTGTGGCCTGAAGCAACATACGATTGAAGCCGCAAGCTGATATCGTATTAACGACTCCGTGGTTGTAAAGCCAAAGCCAAAGCGCGGCTGATTCTCGAGTCGAGGGCTCGAGTTCTCGTGAAGAGCGTGTTATTAGGCTCGGCTCGGAACAAACCAGCAGATAACAATGACAGTCCGAAGACAAAGACAAGCGGGACCACTTCCTCACCGTCGATTGTCAGGGCTGGGGCCACAGCGGCTGTTTCAGGCTCAGGTGCACATCCTCCAATTAAATCTACTCTACGGAGTACATACATATAACTTGGTTACGGAGTAGAGGCACGCGATAACCAAAAGAAGTGGGGCGTGGCACGATTATTCTGCTGGTGCTCTTTGCTGTCAGATTATGGCCGCTTTGGTCTTTTCCGTGACTCCTTGTTGGTGGGCGGGAGAGGTCCTGCAACTACCGCTGTGTCAAGAGCCAGATACGAAAGATGCTTTCACGGCTGGGAAAAATCAGCCAAAAATACAACGTTAAATCATACTCCGTACAATTGCATTACATCATGGGTATGCTGTTACATGATGTCTCCCCCCTGCCGAGCTATCACGTCCATTCACTCAACACATAGCTCCACAGCTCCTTTCCTTTCGCGGCATCTTGGGAGGCTTTTGCTGTTCCGAGCTCATCCGTTCCGTTGAGATGCAATGCTTTCTCTTTACTTTAGAAACCCGCAGTCCATAATAGCAGAAGAGCACCCAGCACCAACCCCCAGCTCCAACAACAAATGCCACCCGAAGCGCTCGCAGCCCGTCCACCAGCAGCACCCCTGGCCCCCGAACCAGACCCGTCCGCGCTACCGTCGTGCTCGACCCTGAATTCCACCGTCAGCCCCGAGGGCGAGCATGTCGTGCCGGCGGCGCAGTTCATCGCCGGGCTCCAACGTCCGCTCGCGCAGCGCTGGAACCACGTCGTCATGCAGTTCCATTGTCCTTCCTGCGAGCAAGACGAACCCACTGCTTCCTCTCGTCTGGGTATCTTGTTTGTCCAGGTGCGCGGTTCAATCGACTGGGTATATGCGAGCGGTAAAGATGCAATTGCAAACAGAAAAGCGAAGAAGAGTGGCAAGGGCAGCATCCTCGGGGATATTTGTGCGCGAGACACCATTTCCCTACAGGGTAGGAGGTGGGTAGGTGGGTCTCTGGCAGTACGGATTACGGAGTAGATCCAACAAATCCTGGCTTTCCCGAATGGAGTTTCTTTCTTGGCTTGACGGTTGAAAAACACAGTATATCAAGTCTTGAGTGAAAGAGAAGGAAGAGAAAAAAAAAAAGTTGAATAACAAAGAACAGAAGCACATGTGTCCGGCACTTCTACAAACTGGTCGCAGCGTAGCTCCCATTTTAAACTGACCGCACAACCAGCGACAAAGGGCCTGGCGCAACAACAGACTTGCTGCCCAGCGTGGGGTTGGGGCAGTCCCATCAGACGACAAACTGTCTCAAGGCACATAATTATAGCAAAGGATAATGTATACGCACAAATTAGTGACCAGTCGGCTGCGCCTCTTTTTTTTCGTGCAACATAAACCGCAAGGAAGCGTTGCTTTTCGGATTGGGCAGAGAACCCACTCACGATGTTGGCAAAGTCCGCTGATGCCTGATGAGGAACCGGGGCGGGGGGGAGCCTTCCGAACGGGGCTGCTTGATGAGCGGTACCCGAGTTCTTCACGATAGCACAGCATTGATCATGGGAACTTGAAAACCCCTTTCTTTTTTTTTTTTTTTTTTTTGAAAAAGGGGAGGGGGGAGGGGGGAGGGCGAGTGTTTTTTTCAACACGGTAAACAAAAAATCGTGCCATCTCATTCCAACCCCCCCCCCCCCCGGCCATCAACAACACAAAAATAGAAAGAGCCAAGTCACTCCGCGAATCTACATAAACCAGCTAATAACCCTCGTGCTCCCTCGCGCAACAACAGGATAACTCACCACACCACTCACCCGCTCTCGACCTTGCCCCCAGCGGTGCCACCCCTTTTCCTCCTCGTCACCAGGAAAACCACCACGCCCACCAGGACCAAGAGAACAGCACAACTCAGAAGAAGTGTCGCCACAACAATGGCCTGCTTCTCCGCAGAAGGGGACGCCTGAATGGTAATCACGGCGCCGCTCGCGGTCGCCTGCAAGTCCGTGGGGATAAGCATTGCGCTTTTTCTTTTTTTTCTTTTCTTTAGCGGGGACACAATGGTGATGGATCTAGATACGGGGTTGGTCAGAATGCCATGCGATTAGGTGTGAGACTGATCTTACTTACTCTCCGTGAATAACCGTGATGAGAGTAGGCTTCTGATATTTGTGGTTACTGCTTGATGTTGCAGGTGGGTTTTGACTTTTGCATAAATTGGCTCAAGAGTTATGTGTGGTGTTGGGTTGCGAATATCGTAGGGTGCACTGCGAAATAAGAGAGAACTACGGAGTACAAGTACCCAATACCCTTTGATGGCCTCACAGTCGTTGAGAGGCATGACGTTGCGGCAGGGCTACCAAGTTGCATAATACTTGAGCATAGTATTGTCGCCGTGGTGCGCGGCTGAAAAGTCAAACGACTGCAAGCAAGGTGAAGCTGTTGGTGGGAGCAGGAACTGAGCTTCACTGGCATCACACATGGACCAACAGATTGCAGGTCGATCCCATCTTTGAGAGATTGGCAAATTACTTGTTTGTTTCTATATATAAAATCTTCATTATATAAACTGGTAACTCGCCCCAGCGCTTGGTGCGTGCTACCATGGGTCAGTCAGACCATTTGCATGCAATGAAATGATGCTGCGAGTGGTGAACTCCGGTGATGGATGGTATGCCGTCTTTGACCGATCATGTGGCTTCCAGCTCCCTATCAATCCATCTTCATGTTCTATATATATGTGCACCTTTTTTTCGGAAGTACGAGAACCCGTCGATGCAGTCTCTCATATTCTGCTCTCATATCCTCATTACGTCTTGGCAGTCATAATACAGGTATTGTACTTTGCGTGAAGCCATGGTCGCTTTAGCAAAAATGAATTCAACGACTTCGGAGCCCCTGGGGGGTCGTCGTGCCGTTCCATGACGGATAAGTAGTATGCCACTGTCCGTCATCATAAGTCTTGGTTGAGGTCGACGACGCAGGAGGACTGAAAATGGTGCTGAAAGTGGTGGGGACAACGGTCAACGCTGTGGTTGTATTCAATGTCACAGTGGATGACGCTTGACTGGCTCCAGAAGCGGTGGTTGTGTGTGAGATGGTCGAAGTTGGTCTGGTACAGTTCGTCGATGGTCGAATTATGCTGTTGAAAGTGGGAATAGACCAAATTTTTGACGAGAAAGGTGGTCGAAGTTTTGCCGAAGGTGTCGACTGCGTGGTCTCTAAAGATGACACATGCGTGAAAGCGGTTGATGCGGCCGACGAAGTGGTCGCGGAGCTGATGACTTGCATTGATGTTGGAGCAATTGACGTGGTCAATGTCGAGGTCGTTGAGCCACTAGCCTTGGATGAAGTCTCGACGCTCACTGAACATGGTTTAGACACAGCCGTTGAGGTAACCTGTGCGGTGACGGTCATCGTCGCGTTGTTATTGCCTTCAATGGGTATGATGAAAACGGTTGTAGGGACAGGTTTTGTGACTATGACGGGCGCCTCAGTTCTGATGACAGTCTGAGTGATTGGCTGTTCCGTCTTCAGAACCGTTTTCACGACGGTATGAGCACTGGAGGCATGATCTCCTTTGCCACTGTTACTCCCCTTACCCCCATTCCCGCCGTTGCCTCCTCTTTGGCTTGGATCGTCATCGCCTGGCTCGAGGGGAACCACCGAGTACTTTGGCTTTGACGTAGTATCAGCAGCACGAGGCAAACCCTCCGGCTGAGGAAGTGCAGCACCGGCAGTGATGAGCGTCGTGAGAACAGCGATGATGTAAACGGGCCCGCGCATCGCGGAAAAGATTGGCTCTCTGTCAATGGCGCTGTGGCCGTCGACGAGGATGTTGATTGGAAATGCTGACGAGTACGGAGGGAGGGATCGTGTAAGTGATTTGGGGAGGATGTACGGAGTAATGTCTAGTGCAAAAATGCAGATCAGGAGTGGAGGAATGCGGCTTCGGATGTGCCCAAGTTTCATTCAGAAATGGTCTTGGCCGAATTCTGCATGAACAGCAAGGGACACGAGAAAGAGATTTCGTTGGTGTGCGGGTGTGCAATGATTTTGATGTCCGCAAGTCCATGGGCGCATTGTGGGCTGGTGGCACGATGCGAGGATTTCCAGGTGGCTGGTGAAGGGTGAAAGGAAGGTGGTGGTTGGCAGTGGCACCTGCAGCTGCGGGAAAGACGCTAATATTAACGGCCGACCAGTCTGGTTCCTCTTCCAGCTGGAAACGGCAGGCACAAAGCTGCTATTGGCCCCTGCCGTATGTACAATGCTTCATTGCGGGGCGGGCTCAAGCTCAAAACAGGTTGGTCTGGGTCTGGTCTGGTCCGGTCGCTCGGCTCCTTCCTACACTTCCCTGCTGCCAAGTCCTTGAGCGCGTGAGCTGAACGAGACCACAGCTCTGCGCCTCGCCTAACACCAGCCACCAGTATTTTCTTTCGGAGTGCATGATACGGATAGCGTCAACAAGAAAAGGTCCCTCCTGAGCCCGCCATTTTAAAGGTCTACGGATGGTCTACGGATTACGGAGCACGGACGTACATTGTGTTCATTATGTCTCTGCGGGCAACGACATGTGGTGCCACTGGTTGAGACAGTCTCGCCAATTCGACTGTGGCAGACAATAGCAGGCGTTGACATTGAACTGGGCTGGTACCCCGTACCGAATACACTGAAGTGATTTGGCGTTGTGGTTGTTGTAAAACGCAAAACTTTCTCCAGACAAAGGTGTCTTTTCTCAGCTTCATGTCACGTTCGCGTGTATCATCTGATTGACCCAAGTATTCATCAATGCTCCACGAGGAACAGTATTATTATGTGCTACGCCACCTTTGTCCTGCCCCGGCTGCGGGGTTAATGCATGACGTTTTGGCGCGGGCATGCTTCCAAAGCTGGTACCAAGGTGCTGAGCCACCATGATGCATAATCCAGAGTCGCAACGAACACGCCCATTGTGGCGCATTCATCCGTGCTGACTATAGTGGGATAGTGGGTGTAGCGCTTGGCCGCGACTTTGGGTGCGCCTGTGACGATGCCTGCCTGAGAAAGATGACGACAGGACTCAACTGTGAAAGCAGGCTGCCAATACTTAAGCATTTCCCACCCTGCTTGCATCTTTCACTCCGCGCGTCATCTTCGTCCACCTAGCAGGATACCCTTCCATTCGCTCGATCTTGTCCGCTTGTTGGGCGTAGGAGTGACCCCGAACTACGGATTAAACGAGCACGGAATATCAGATCTAACCTCATATTATCGCTCCACGGAACATTATCCAACATGTCCTACTACGGCGGCTACGGTCAGCAGCAGCCCTACGGTCGTGAGTAACCTCGAAGTTTTCGCGGCGCCCACCTACGACGGCGACGACGGGGACGAATGTGTATACCAACTAAAGTCCCGTACTGATTTTGCCTTTTGATAGAGCCGCCGCCGCCGCCGCCACCACAGCAAGGCTATGGCCAATATCCCCCGCCGCAGCAAGGAGGATATTATCAGCAGCCGCCACCCCAAGGCCATTACCCTCCTGCTCCGGCTCACCAACAGCCATACGGCCAACCGCCCCCGCCTCAGCAATACGGAGTTCCTCAACCGCCACCATCGCCATATGGCCATCACTCGCCTGCACCGCCTCCAGGACAATATGGCGCCCCCTACGGTGCTCCTCCTCCTCAGCAGTATGGCCCCCCCGTGCCTCCGACGCCTCCCACTGTAGGATACGGCGCTCCTCAGATCATTCAATGGGACGCCAATCCGGATGCGCAAGCATTGCGCGGGGCCATGAAGGGCTTCGGCACTGACGAGAAGGCCTTGATCCGAATACTGTCCAGCAAAGACCCGCTGCAAATCGACATGATTCGGACGACGTTTGACCGTACCTTTAAGCGAAATTTGATTCGAGACTTGAAGGATGAAACCAGCGGTTGGTTTGAGAAGGGTCTGATCCAGCTGGCCTATGGTCCCATGCTGGCAGACGTGCACAATCTATACAGCGCGATGTCAGGTCCGGGAACCAAGGAAGTTGTTTTGAACGACATCTTGCTCGGCCGATCGAACGCCGACATCAGGGCAATCAAAGGCGCCTACTACCAGACATTCCACAAGAGTCTGGAAGAGACCGTCAAGGTCGATTTGAGCATGAAAACCGAACGACACTTCCTCATGGTTCTTGCTGCAAACCGAGCCGAGGATGCTGCCCCCGTCGTTCCCCAGCAGGTCGATGATGATGTTATGCAGATTTACAAGGCCACCGAGGGCAAGATGGGTACAGATGAGCTTCTTGTTTGCCATATCCTGAGTAGCAGGAACGATAACCAGATTCGTGCTATCTCGCATACATACAAACAAAAGTTCAACCGTGACTTGGAGAAGGTCATCAAATCTGTCAGTTTTACTCGCGCTCCAAGAGACTCAATGCATAAGGTAAAACAGCCATTAGAACTAAGTCTGACCGCCAGGAACAGGAATTCTCTGGTCACATGCAAGATGCCCTGCTGTTCCAGCTTCGTCACGCCGTCGACAAGTACATGCATGCCGCCGAACTCCTCGAAGATTCCATGGCGGGCATGGGAACCAAGGATCACTTGTTGGTTGCACGCGTTGTGCGCTTCCATTGGGACCATACCATGCTATCGAATGTCAAGGCTGCTTATCAGCAGCGCTTTGGCCGTAGTCTAGCCGCGCGCATCAAGGGCGAGACTTCTGGCGACTACCAGAGATTGATGCTAGCGTGTATTGGTGAGTGGCGCTGATTATCAAGTATGATTGGATAGAGTGGAAGCCGATGGCTTTGGGACTTCTCGAAAGTGTCTGGTGTGCGTGGTCAGGTTGGCATTTTGGTGCATTACTTCTCTGATAAGCCCTGCCGTGTCTTGTATTCATTAATTCATTGCGCGGGTACCTAGCTAGGCTTCACAACTATCTATTCGAAACGTTTGATCCCCTAGTCGTGTCCTCCGTGGCTTTCCCGTGCAACACATGACTCGAGCTCGATTCTCTCTGCATGCTAGTATACTGGCAGTACGCAGGGCTAGGAAGCCCTCGTGATAATTTGCCTTCTTGAATGGGGCAGTTCATGCCGAAAAGCTCCATTGCCTGCCTGCCTGCCTGCCTCTTGCCTGCCTGCCTCTTGCCTGCCTGCCTCTTGCCCAATGCCTGCCTGCCTCTTGCCTGCCTGCCTGCCTCTTGCCTGCCTGCCTGCTGCCTGCCTGCCTCCTGCCTGTGGCTGCGGAAGCTACCCCACTTGCATCGGACAGAACTTCTCCATTTGGTAGCGACTGCGGAGTATTTATTAATCCAATTTGTATGTAATCCGTACAGGGAGTACGGATTAGTGCTCCGTACGTTTTACATGTAATTTCAGCTGGTCCCCACAACCAAGCGCCCACGTTGCCAATGATCCAATGATCCAACCCTAGCGTAAATGACCTTAACCTTAGCGTAAATGACACAGTCCTTGGCGTAAATGACCTTGACTGAATTTGGACTCGACACCCCTCGCTGCCTGATTATCTAGGCAGAAAGTGGCAATCCTTTCGGTGACTTAGCTTAAAAATTTATTTTCCCAATTCATTTATCTCCAAGGCAGCCCCCCTCTCACTCACCAGAGTCACCTGAGTAAGTACTTCCTTGCTCATTTGTTATCATACCAGACAGACGGTCTATTTGACGCGTTTGACGAGTTTTCGCCACCCAGCCAGGGAAACTCTACTGGCTTTACCGCAGTGTCTGTGCCGAGTGCGTGGAGGGTTACATTTTCTTTGCGGGCGCGTTGCAAAGTTACAATCGCGCTTTTTTTTCTTTCTTCCCTCCTTCCTTCCGAGTCAAAACATCGGCTCAAAAGAAAAAGTTGTGCAAGTGGGGCATAATAGTCTGCACTCAACTTACACCAGTGAGTCGCCTCGTGATTTGCTAGAAGGGTGTTTGCGAACCTGCCCTCCCTCACTCAGATGAAGCTTGATTCGTTATGCTTCTTTCCCCCCGTTTTGATCTTCTCCCCTGTACCTTCCACGATAATGCAACGACGAATGTGCCTGCTTTTAAATAACTTGACTAATCTCGACATCAGGCTGCGATTCACGGGCCTGTCTCATTCCGTCTCGTGACCGACCTTGGGAGGTCTTTGTTGGGAGGTCTTTGAGGTGGCGGTCTTTTGTGGATTCATCATAGCTGCGACAAGTCAAGCACTTGTCTGAGGCGTCGCCTGCGCTCATCTGCTTTCGTGTTGCAACCAGTCGATCGCCGACGAGGCTTCTACCCTCTCTTTAGGAGCAAGTGGACAGGGTTCTGCTGCCGGAAAGATATCTCTCATGGCTTCGTCTGTGTCGGGTGGAGGAGTCTATGCGTCGGCGCCAACTTCTGCACCTGCTCTATCTGCCCCGGTACCAGCAGCTGCCAGCCTCTATCAGCATCATCATCATCACCTTCCTCCGCCAACGGGCTCTCAAACCTCGCAGTCACCAGCGCCCAACCCGCAAGCAAGTCGCTCTCCAAATCCTGAGGGACCACAGCATCAACCTCAGATGAGCCACGGACAGCACCCCACTAGGAATGTAAGCCCGTCGACGTTCTTATCACCAAGAGCTGGTGCCGCTTCTGTGACTGAGTCGACACCATATCAAACCCTCATCCATTTGTTCAAAACCACCGATCCCTGCATAGTTCGACAAGCAATTCGGGACATACATGAAGTGACGTTGCTGGGATCAGAATACCATTTCGCATTTTTGGTACGTTTCCGTGCAAGAAGCTTTATGCATCGTGAATGATCGGAATCTATGAACTAAATTGCTGTTGCAGCTGAACACAGTCTTTCATCAAGCTAGTCCGGCGATTTTGGACGAGAGCGTTCGAAAATTTGGCGCAAAACTTGTCAGTTCTTCATTCCGCAGTGCTCTCGGCCATGTGACCATGGAAACACTGGACAGGGTCTCAGATATACTTCTTCCCAAACTCAGCAATGACTTCTTGGATCAAGCGCTGGACAAACGGCTAAGTACAATCCGAGCGCGCTCGCTCGTCAACGCACTCGCAAAGGCAGACCGTCTTGGTTACGATGAGAGAGATACAGTGGAAGAAAGAAGAGACGGCACCGAGCATGTCATCCCACACCTGAAGCCCGATCTGGCGCAAACCCCAGCACAAAGAAACGGGTCTTCTCACCCGCCACAACAATTGTACACCAACCAGTTGAGGTCTTCTCACCCGCCACAGCAATTGTACACCAACCAGATGAGCTCCCACGCGCAATTCTCACCGGTGAACTCATCACGACAAAACAACAGGGCACATAACATCATGTGCTGTAGTACCTGTGCTCGCCCGTGTTCTGGGGCGCATGCACTCCGTCATGTAAGTCCGACGATACTTCTTCCGTCACTTCGCGAAGCCATGGCTCATTTTGTTCTTAGCACAGGATGAAGAAAGGGTGTGAAAATTTGGAAACCTTTGACCGGATCAACCGAGACATTTGTCCACACTGCGGAGCAACATTTGCCAACAGCGGTGGCTTGGCGTATCACATCAAGTTGCAAGTCTGTGGCCATTACACCAACGAAGATGTTGCCATGATTATTCCGGCACTTGCAGGATTTTATCGTGGCCTGGGAGCAAGGTCGATGCCAAGCCAGCAGATGGCATCAGCTCACACGAATACACCACCAAGTCAAAAGACGGGACGCGCTACATTTAGAGCAGTGAACGCCGGCAGTTTGCCACCGCCGAGCAGTGCATCATTGACGCCTCTGTCACAGTCAAACACGGCTGACGCTTACGCTCATCTCTCTCCGCGGGACAGGGGCTTTTTTGATGCTGCCATGAAGGAAGCTGAGGAAAAGTATAGCAACGAAATGAAGCGAGCCATGGCAAACGCGAGCTTCTCCCCCGCGGAGCGTGAGGTCGAGCTCGCCAAACTAAAGAATAGATTCAACACCAAACAGAGCCTAACGCGGAAAAAGTATGGCATCAGACTTCGGGAAAGGCGCCCCAAAGCTGAAATTGAAGCGGAGCGCAATCGGATGCTGTCGTCTTCGTTTGTCACCCCCAATTTCAATGCTTCGCAGGCCACGAGTGGAGAGCCAGCTAGCAAAAGGCAGAAAACGGATGTGGAGGGCGAACCGTCCGGGACGACGCCATCTGAGCGTTTGAACTCAGCTGTCATTTCGCCCATGAGGGTCGCCGTGGAAAAAATGGGCGGTTTGGCCAACTCCGCTGGTACAGCTGAACATGTCGACCCTACGACGTCGTCGGCGACGTCTCAGTCACATCAACCGACTGTTGCCCACCCACCTGACACAGCGGCAGCAGTGGCAACGGCGACGTCTCAGTCACATCAACCGACTGTTGCCCATCCACCTGACACAGAGATAGAAACAGCAACGGCGACGTCGACGTCTCAGTCACATCAACCGACTGTTGCCCAACCGCCCGACACAGCGGCAGAAACGGCAACGGCGACGGCACAGCCTAATCTTGCCAAGGTGTCGAATGCGTCCGGCGTGGGTGAGACGCCAAATGACCCGATGGACGTTGATGATGCATTTGACACTGACTCTGACAGCGACACGGAGGGAGGAGGCGATGACGATATTCCTTCCATCTTGCCGCAAAAAGCATAATGTTGGCGATGAGAGGTTACACTGGGCGTTCCATTGGGCGTCAGCTTCTTCTTGAGATTTTTGGCCCTTTTCCCTACTTTGTTTAACACGATTTGAAGGCGCCGCTGGTATCGTGCGCGGGTTGCTACGTTGTTTCGGAGAAATTATAGCGACTGAACGGGGCACGTCAGGACTCAGGATCATTTAGAATTTTGCAGAGGCTAAAACACGCGGTCATTGATCTGAAGCATATCAGCCAGCTACTGGCGTTTTGAAACGGCACCATAGGGGGCTAGCGGGATCACATCAGCAGCGTAAAACGGGCATCATGGGCCCCTGGGGGTGGGTGGGCACTGGGTATTAGTGGAGTCTGAGAGTGGTACGGATTAGGATGGACATTTATTTGAATGGTCTCTTCAACAGACTCACTCATTCTTCTTTTTAGTCCAAGAAGGCACGTAGGCGATGCATGCATGTACTCTGTACATGACGATGAAATCATGAAAATGGGGTTACCATGAGTTCCTGCTTGACTGGGTCGTGAAAATTTAAGTACTTGGTCGGCAATTCAGTCAATCGGATTTACCAAAACAAAATGCCGTTGGATTATCAATTATCAAAACGCCAGACATGGTCGTGACCAGTCTGGCCATGATGGTGGCTCGTATTATTTATTCATGGAAAAGAGGCGGCAACGAAGGGTGGGTGAATCGAGGAGCGGGGCGGGGACCAGCAGAATCCACCGACCAGTCAGGCAGGAGAGGAGAGAGAGGAGAGCTTTCTTCTGTTTCGGCCAACTTCAAAGCGCAGATCGGGTTTGCCTGTTTCGCTATTGCTTCGTCTGTTTGCCACTCATACCCTCTTCTCACGCACGCAGCCTGGCCTCGGAGATGGCAAACCGGGTTACTGGGTCTGGGACGTGAAACCCAACCTGACGTGTTCCCCGAATCCCGACACACAGAGGAGACCCTTGCCCGCAATGGGAAATCCTGATCGGGGCCATGACGAGAACATGGCACAATCTCCAAGTGTCCGTGAGATGTTTTGCACACTTTGTTGATCCCTGATCTGGTCAGTCACTAGAGTCTTGAACCTCGGCGCATCCTCCCGTCTTGGCTCCCACCACGGAGTAGACAGTCGACCTACTTGCTACCAGCTACTTTGTTCCCGATTTCATCTTTTGACCAAATCTCACTCCGATTCTGTACATGGAAAAGAAGAAGACGAGAACAAACAAAAAGAAAGACGCGTTCCCTTGCTAACGAGCCCGTCATTCAACTGTACCATGGTGCCCATCAACCGAATTGGATGGCGCATCTCGATGGCACCGACGAAACCGACGAAGCCGACGAAGCCGACGAAGCCGACGAAGCCGACGAAGCCGACGAAACCGACGAAACCGACGAAACCGACGAAACCGACACCACCAACATCGCCGCGACCTCAAGATGACATGGCAACGGTGCTCATCGGGCCCAAGCAACATCCCTTCAGTGTCAACAGAACGCTTCTATGCGAGGCGTCCGTCCCCCTTCTTCTCCGACCGCCTGCAAGATGATATCCAGACGACGCCCATTCATTCGCCTCTGGCTACCAAACGAATCGGCCATCATGTTTGCTCTCTTCATTCAATGGCTTCACTCGCCGCGCACATTCCGCCGCTTCCTCGACCACTCCATCGCCATGGACCACGACACGAGCCAACAAACTGCTCAGGACATGCACTGGGCCATGGTACGCCTCCACCTCTTCGCCTCCCATCTCGACCTCGGCAAGCTCCAGGATCTGGCCATGGGCGCCCTGCAGGACCTCTATCTCAACTTCGACTGGGACGTGCCGCCCACCCTGATCAGATATCTCTACATACACGCAATGCGAGGCCGTCCCCGGCGCGCGCGTCCGCCGCTGGGCCGTCGCCATGGTCGCCTTCTCCCTCACCGTCCCCGACAACCAGGCACTCAAGTTCCACCCGCAGGACGCCGCAACCTCGGACCCGGCTCGCTTCCAAGATCTTTTCGCGTCCCTCCCAGACTTTGCCTCGGACCGTGCCACGCACGTGGGCAACATGACATCGGCGGGACTGGATATTCGCTGCAAGAACCCGCAGCTGCGCATCTGGGCAAACAAGCTTCGCAATGAATGACCAGCGCCTGTCACTAACCTTGTGGAGTCACGTTAACAAAGTCCCGCATCCAATTCGATAAAAGTGGACAAGTGGTACATAATACATGGTGCCTTCTTAAAAGTTAATCAAGAGCGCAGCCTGCTTTTTTTTATATAAATCTCAGCCAATCGGTAGTTGTTAGAATTCATGCAGGGACCCACCACATTATGCCTAATCCTAGACCACACGTTAGTGGGCTGACTTTACATTTACTTATGCGTAAACAGGCTAATAATAAACGTACTACGGAGTACGGAGTAGTGATTCTAATTTAGTCAATTCCCCCTGTCATATATTTGTAAAATAACTCAGGTGGGGCATTGTACATAGCCTAAACATGTATATCATTATAGCCATAATTATAATAGCCGGCAGATCCTGAACAATGTCGCTGCCTCGCATGCAGTGCCTGGGCTCGATAGTTATCTATAAGTATCCTTCTCCTCCCGTCCACATAATTGTTATTATTCCTACATACATACTCACTAGCTCAGTCAAGTCAAACCAATCGCTTTAGGCAGCACACTTCTTCAACATTAATACTCTGACCTATCGATGCAATGTCAGCTACCTGCGAGCAACTGCCAATATGATATTCAACACATTCAACACATTGAACCTTGCCCTTGTCAGCCTCCTTAGCATAGGACTCACGGCTTTCGGTCAGCCTTTTGACTTTAAAGCCCCCGACAAACCCGGCTCTGCATTATCTTCGGATGCAGATACCTCTGCGTGGATTACATCCATCAACAAAGCAGAAGTCAAGACCCGAGATCTTCAAGCCCGAACTGTGAACTTTTGGTCTCCTCACATCCAGCCAACCTTCAAGGTTATATTATATTTTATTGACCGATATTATACCGTGACTTGGAAATTTGATATGTGGGTTGAAAATAAAAATGGTTGGGCAAGAGTAAAAGCCGGACGATCGATTCACACCGATATCGAAGATTTCACGAACGTGCACCTTTTATTGAGTAATTTTAAAATTGTCGAAACGGGAGACGACCATGTCCGTGGGACTGTTACGTTGCACCTGACGGGAATCATTGACAATTCAAACTTCGTGCTCGATCTTCAGGCACGCGTCGTGGCCTCAAAGGATTATACTATTGTGTTCCACGACCCTGATGATGCAGGTTCCACGGCCACGCTCGGGGGCAGGCAAATGTCGATTGAACAGTGGAATGTTGATCTACCGCCAAAATGATCCACTTCCCACGGCCAAGCTCGGGGGCAGGGAAATCTCGGTTCTAGGCTGGGAGGCTCATGCCTGAAAGACTCATTCCGTTCTCTAGTAGATTACGAAAACTTTTCATGTCCCTAGGGCTGTTCGGCTTCAGAGAGTGCTCTTTCCGCTCTCATCGCGCGGCGGTTGGGGGGGGGAGGGCGGGTGTCCGTATTACGGCGAGGGTCGCGGACGGGCGAGCAGCAGCAACTAACTATGTACCATGCTTTCAAGTCGACGTCCTCCATTGCGCCGACTCGAAGGCGTCGATGATGGTACATAATGTCCAATAAAATATGACGCCTTCGTCAGACTTTTCTTACTAGGGTCTTAATCAAAGGGCCTAATAGAAGTGAATCATCCACATCCACATCCTAAAAATCACCAGTCGTAACGATCATCACAGATATCAACACCTCAGTTGCGCCACAAGTTCACAAAGTACAGCACCGAGCGAGCCCAAATCAGAGAATAGTCAAAGTCATCTTTTCATCATTCATGACCTAAGCACCGGCACCGGCACCGGCACCAAGCGATGTGCTCTCCATTTATTCACACCCTCCCGTCCAGTCAAAGTCCGACCAAGCCTATATACATCATATCTCGCCACGAAATTTCAAACCAGCCTCGAACACACGAACATAAAGTACGAATGTACCAGGGACACGACGTTCCCCGAAAATATACACTGAACTGACGAGTAAGGCGTGATTACAGACGAGACGACTGAAAAAGGTCACGCGAGTGGTGCGTCAGATGGGAACATGAAGTAGATGAGTGGAAAAAAGGAGGAAGAAGGAAGAAAACAAGGCGCCGGAGGTGAGGTCTGTTGACCCTCATGGTTCTGTCGTTCAAGTCGTTCATTCAGTCGTTACAATGTACTACTGGATCGCATTGTTCAATTCGGGGGAATTGTCGGATGCCGACCCGGTTGGAGCACAGATGATGGGTTGTTTGTTTCTTGGTTCGTAAAAGTGTCGTTGACCCATTTTGGGACAATGGTGTGTTAACAAAGGGGGTGGGGTGGGGATGGGTTGCGCGTAGGGAGGGTTCATGTCTGAAAGGGTGATTTTGATCGACGGCTATTCTTATTGCCGCGGCGGCGAAAGTCCTTGAGGCGTTCATCAATGTACGCCAGGCGGTTGACGAGTGGCGTCTTGGTAGAGGTGGAGGAAGTGGGAGCGGCTCCGGCATGGTTGTTGGGCCTCCCCCCCCCTCCTCCTCCTCCTCCTCCTCCTCCTCCTCCTCCTCCTCCTGGTTGGTGCACGGTGGCGAATGGGCGGAAGATGGCCCCGATGTCGAGAGAGGAGACTCTGGAGTGTCGGTTCGGGAACGAGTGGCTCGTTGTTCTGGCGGCAAACGGGGACCCCAGTCTGGCGGGAACCGTCTGTGATGATGAGGCCAGGGCGGCGGCGGCGGTGGTGGTGGAGGTGGGGAAGCGCGCGGAGCCAGGCGGGCCGGATGTTGTGGGATTGGAAGACTCGAAGAGTTCCTGCAGGTTTGTCCGAGGTACGAACAGATTGTCGCGCAGGCTCGAGTCGGTTGAGCTGAATTCTGCGAGCGGAGAAGCGCACTCGGCCTCTTCGTTGACTGATGGATCGATCCAGAAGTCTGACCCGAGACTGGGCCGCTTGGTCCGCCGCGGCTCCGGGACGGATGACTGTCTCGACCTGCGCTTCTGTGTACTGGTTCGGCTTTGGTCCAGTCTCACGGGCGATGCCAGACCGCGGCGCGTGCCAACGGTGCGAGATTGTCGCTGGACCTCGGAACTCTCGCCGAGACTGCCGCCACCCGCCACCCCCCCGGAGGAGCTGGGTCCATAGCTTCTAGCCATGAATGGCGATCCGAGTCGAGGTGGCCGGGACTGCTGCAAGAAGTCACCGCCAAAAGTGAATGCGGTGGGTTCCGCTGGCGACGGCAACGGCAACGGCAACGGCAACGATACCGGCGGAGGCGGAGCAGCAGGCTCAAGCTGCGAGCTCGTCAACTGGGCTAGAGGCCCTTGAATCTGCATCGAGTCCGCCGTGCTGACAGTCAGGGACATTGCCATGTCAGAGGCGGAAAAGACCGAAGGCGATCGAGCCGGCGGCACTGATCGGCGGGTCCAGAAGCGATGGGCCGTCTTCTTGCCGAACGGGGTTGGGCTGTGGGACAGGTACTGAATGTGTCGTGCAGTCGACGCGCTGTGAGCTTTGCAGAGCTCCCTGAGATGGCCTCTTGTGGCTGCGCAAGTGTGCGGCCATTCGATATAGGGACCGGCGGATTCAGGCGTCGGCGCCGGCGTCGGCGTGGAGCTGCCGCTCTTGTTTCCTGGCTTGGCCTGGGGTCGCGAGCCCTTCCAGCTTCTCTTGGCTTCTCTCGCCACTCGCATGCACACTCCCGAGGGAGGGATGCCACTTTTGCCGACCCGGAAAGGAGTGACCTTGGGGTCTTGCAGATATGTCATATATGTTGACCACAGGTGTTGGCTCATGGGCTTGGTCCAAGGTGCTCTTCTAGACTGGGCGCATCTGGCAGGGCGTGTCGGCGGCTTGATGATGGTCTTGTAATCAGCGTCTCCCGGGGCAAGAAAACGACCGAACCGTTCATTTTGCTCGCTCTCGGGGCTGGCACACTGACTCAAATCGTCTGATGCCATGGAGTATCGACTGAACAGCGAAGAGCTTGTTTGTGTGGACCGCGCTGTGGAAGGTCGACTGCTTTCATACTCGGGACTGGATTCGAGGCTGCTCAAGGTACCGTCTATCGACCAATCGGGAAATTGCTTTGGTGATAACGAGGGTGCAAGACCGGGGCCCGGAGTCTTGGGTGGCGAAAAGGTCCGGCCCCGACTTGACTCTTCCGTCAAGAGAATGTCGTCGAATGGGTCAAGCTGAGGGAGAGCGGGATAAGCGATGCTGAGCATATCTTGGTCGTCATAGATTTGCGGCTCCTCGATGCTGGGGACGGGGACGTCGGCGGCAGCGACAGAAGCAAGAAACTGCGAAGTCGGGGCGTTGAGTTGCGAGGCGGTCCGCCTCCGCAAACGAAATCTCAGTCGTGGTGGCGAAGGAGGTTGTTGCGCTTGGCCTTCGCTTGTTGGTTCGGGGGTCTTGGGTGCTGGGGATTGGCGCAACCGCCTGGGGCGTGCGCGAAAGGGTTCAGATGGAGGCATTATGTGTATATAAATGTGCTGTGCTGGTATGCGATGAAGATTTTAGGGGGGGGGGGAGGGAGGCAAGGGGAGGAGGATATTTGTGTTGTCTTGACAAGGCGCACGGGAGTTTTGAGTTTGAGGCAAGGCGAACGAACAGCGCGGAAAAGAAGGGACTCGGAGTATTGCAAGTTCTTCCAAAAAAAGAATACGCGCCAAAGCTTCGAAATCCAACTGCAATGTCTCAAGTAGCCTCCAGCTATTTCTGTTTCTGGTCGTTTTGGGCAGGCTAGGCTGATGTGGTCGCGAGACTAGAGAAGCGCTGGTCGGGTTTGTTGGTTGCTGTCGCGACTGGATTGCGGAAGTCTCCGTCGCCGAGTCGGGCCGCGCGACAAGCTGTTGATTGAATGCGCTTCACGAACCCCTAGCGAAGAATCGCGGAAACGATTATTGTTGCTTCATAAGTCGTGCGCCAAGTTTGTGGGGAAAAGAAAAGGTAAATCGTCGCAAAGGGATGGCGCAAAAGGGGCGGTGATGATGGGGGTTTTCTTTGGTTCGGCGATTGTCGCAAGGTGTGTGCGTGCGTGCGATGAGCGTCGCGAGCGTCGGAACTGTCAAAATGGTAGCAACAAGATTTTTCTTTTTCTTTTCTTTTTCTAATCAGGAGCAGTTCTGCCCACTGGCGGATGCGCACAGATGGGGATTGCGACAGCAGAATGAGGGACTGGAATGAAGATGAAGGAGAGGAGTCGGCCCAGGGTGCCCGGGGGGGTGGAGGAGGATCAGAGTTTGTATGGTGGATGGGTGACTGGGGGGATGGAAGACGGACAGAACGGACAGAACGGACAGAACGGACAGAACGCACAGAACGCGAGCACGCAGACAACAAGGAGCAGCCAGAGACCACGACACTACGCATTACAGGGTGGATGGTGGATGCTGGTTCAGTAAACCAGTGCATTTCGCGGGAGCTCACGGGGGGGGCAGAGGCTAGCGAGAGGCTATTAGCGTAAAGACGCACCATGGTGGGCCGCGAAAGCAGGTCGACCCACCTCGAGTCCTACCTATCTATGTACATAACTGTACATACATACCGACTTGACAGGGGCTGGAGGACTCCCCTGGCGGTGATGGGCGGTGGGTGGCGGTGGAAAAAGCCCCGCTGCGTCTGCCGGAAGCTTCGTTGACAAGGTCCGTCCAGCAGCCCAGCAGCCCAGCAGTCCAGTACCACCACCCCCTGACTCTCTGCATGATTGATGATTTGTGCAGATTGGATAATGAAGAAAGCCCAAGTACGGAGTAGTCCGTACGGATCCGTACTCCGTAATAAGAGTGCCTGGCTGGCCTGGCATAGCCCTGAATTTATTGAGCTCATGAGGTTTGTGGAGGTCAATCCTGTCCCCTCATCTTGAACCCTAGTAATCCGCAAGGAGTAGTGCTCGTCAACCCTCACGAACCTGATGAGCGACAACGACACCCTAATGGTTCGACAGGGATCACGATAAGAGGGAAGAGGGAATGAACTGAATGGCCTCTCGCCAGCACAGCAGAACATGACAGTTTTTTGGCCGGCTTGTTGGGTACAAACATACATGCGCACACACGTGGGCCCACCCACGTTTCCTGTTCTCAACAGAAACAGAGAGAAACATTTCAACTGCCATGGACACAAACGGGCAGTGAGCAAAAATCTGTCTCTGTCTACCATTTCGACGTGAGCTTGCAACAAAGTGTCGGCCATGACTTGGAAGACATCGTCAAGGGAATCGAGCCATGCCTATGCCCAGGAGAATCGCCAAAACGCGGGCTAAGCTAATCATTGCGACAGAGAGGAGAAAGAAGGTATTTGATTTGATTTGATTCGGTCGTCTTTGTGCGTGCGTGTGCGTGCGTGGCGGACCCTAGCACATCAGAACGCGACGGACAAGTGAAGAAACTTTTGCAGTTGTCAGTCGCGTCGGGAACGCGTCGAGAGCGGGGAACCGCGTAGAGAGCCAGGTCAACTCGCTCCAAGTGACGGTTTGATATAGTACCATCCAACCAAAACGCCTTTGGCGCGCACATTTATTATCAGGTTGCACTTGTCACAAAGCGTCTGCAGGCTGGGTGATGCATCATCGTCTTCATGCAGGCGACCAAAAAGAAGCCACTCGTTGTGTCGTTCCGTGTCGTTCCGTGTCGTTCCGTGGCGTGGCGGCCACGATAATGCATCTGCGGTGGATCATGAAGCATGGAAGACGACGCGTGGCGTGTGCATCGTTTTTGACACGGGGAAATAACCCCGCCTGCCTAGCACGGGAATCGAGATGGACAGCAATGTACGGACCATGTACGGACGTACGGATATACGTATTAAGAACTGTACAGCAGCATTGGCCAATCTGTATGTATGCTCCGCCGCTTGTTGCCGTCACGATGCCGCGAGCCAACGACTTCCTGGCCCCGTTGCAAGTTGGCCTACTCCGTACATGTAATCCGTACTCCGTACACAAAGCGCGCTGGCGATCACATCATTGCCATCAGACCCCGGTCTGCAAGCTGCGATGAATGCCCAAAGTTTCGTTCCGTTGTCGTAGTGCATTGTGTCTCTTGACAGCGCTCAGTGACCCATCCATTGCCAATTGGAGTGTAATGTGAAGTGTTTCGGTTTGTGCTTTGTAAAGTCAGCTCAAAAAGTGATTCTTTCCCGCGACGGACCGACTAATAACTTTACGTGGGCATTGTCACAGGCTCACAGCACGCGGGAGTCTTCGAACATGTTCTCACGGAGTTGCATCAAGGTTCCTTCCTTCACCTTTCGTGACGAAGGCCTCCTCGTGATTTCTCGTCCCACCTCGACTCCAAACAGGCTTGCGTTTCGAAACGTAGCTTCTACGAATCAATCAGCCGCATCTGTCACCCGCAGGGCCAGAGAAAAACATATCGTGGAGGAGCGAAACATGCAGCGGGGTCGACTGCGGAGAAGAAGGAGGGGCTTGGTGTTGCAGGAACTTGAACTAGCCAGTAATGATACCGCTTCGAAACGACTTACTAAATTATGAAGCACCGACGAATGACCAACAAGCTTGATGATGGCCTTGATGGTGGCCTTGATGGCGGTGGGCAAGTAAGTTGCTTGGAATGATTCCGTTGTGACCACGTCGAACAACAGGTTTGTCCTGCTTTTGCTTTTGGTCTGGATAGTGCGCGGAACGGGACCTTCAGCCATTATCCGCGGCCACGAGTCACGACGGCTGCGTTTGCTGCGTTTGCTGTTCGCTGCTGCCCACTGATCATCAGTGAGACACGGCATCAAACGTCGTCCATGATGCGCCAACGTGTCCCCAACTTGCAGTTGGCCCTTGGACCATGGGATGGATGGTGCGAAGTGCGGCAATGCCTGGACGATTTGAAGGAAATGGCTAGTCCAAATCTAATCTTCATCTTCACCGCATGTCTCTCGCGAACAGCAAACTTTGAACGCATCTGCAACCCCCGGCATCTTTGCACGTCCCTCAGTCTCGTAAAAAAAGCGTCGTCACACTGCTCAATACCAATCAGACTCTTCTTGTCAGATGCCATACACACAATTCTTGTTCCATCCACGGGACTTATTTGTGTGACATGCATGCTGAACTTCCGCGCACTTTCCACCCCCACTCCCAAGGGCCACTTCTCCCAATCTTGGCCGGCCAACGTCACGTCAAACTTCTTGCCAATTTGTGTGTATCATGATATCCCCAGTCTTTGCGACGACCCCCTTTTCCCGCAGCTTTGTGACCTTCTTCTGCGTGTGCCATTCGCGTCATCGTGTCAATATAGTCAGTCGACTTGTTTGAATCCTTCTCGTTCGACATGTCTCCATCCAACGTCATCACATTGGAGACTCTGAATGAGCAACTGCCAATATGGCGACCCGACGATGAAAACCACCTCTACGCTATCGTCGATATGGGAAGGTTGGTCTGACTCTTTCTACGCTCAGCTCTCGGCAAGGTTCGATCCTGATGGCATTGCAGCAACGGTATTCGATTCTCGATTACATCAATGGAGCCACCCTCAACGAGGCTACTCGAACCCGTCTATTCCAGTCGGGCAGCTATATCTCTGTTCGACGCTCTAACCCCTTCGGCTGGTGGACCAGTGTTTCCATCCCAAACCATCAATGATGTTGCGTCTGCCTTGTCGGGATTTCGCCAGCTGGCCATTATGCACGGTGTGCCCCAGTCGCAGATCGTGGCTCTTGCCACGGAAGCAATGCGCCGTGCCACGAATGGGCATCAGATGCTCAAAGCCATTGCAGCTGCAACGAATGGTCTCGGTGTGCAGATCCTAGACCCTGCTGTTGAAACTCTTTTTGGTGCAGTCATGGGTTCGAGAAGCGGCTTGATCAATGTGCCCAACGGTGCTCTGTTTCTCGACCTAGGCGGAGGCAGCGTGCAAATGACATGGGTAGAAACTTCCGAGGATAATTATGAGACCGACGGCGCCAAAGCTGGCGAGAGTCTTCCGTTTGGTGCTGCGATACTCACAAAAGTTCTTCAGCAGCAATCTGCCGAGGCTCAGGCAACGGAGATAGGCACGCTGCAAGATGGGATTGCGCGCATTTATGCCAACCTCTGTGCCAGGTTCCCCAACCTCCGCGCAATCAAGGAGGCCCATGATAGGGGAGAAGATGCATCTATCGAAGTCTACATGTGCGGTGGTGGATTCCGCGGATACGGAAGCATGCTGATGCACAACGACCCAATCTCACCCTACCCGATCCCTTCGACCAACACATACTCGGTCCCGGGTCATCGATTCAAGCAGCCAACCAAGATGCGCCAAGTAAACGACGAGCATGACGGAAAGGTTCATGGCATGTCGAAAAGACGACGTCAGCAGTTCCCTGCCATTGCGACGGTAATTGAATCATTCATTGCAGCTGTGCCCAACATTCGCCGCGTCACCTTCTGTGGAGGTTCGAACAGGCAAGGTTATTTGATGATGAGGATGCCCAAAGAGATTCGGGAAAGCAATCCCCTCCAAGTTTTGGCAAATGTGAAGGAGCCCGAGAAGCCCATCTTCAACGCCATTTCCGGGCTGCTCTCTGCCTCTCTGCCATCATCCGAAACAAGAAGCCAAAACGTCCCATGCGTCCTGGTTCCTGGACTAGCCGCCTTGTTTATTCGCTTGATATGGACTCGCCCTGGCCATGGCACCAGCAGCAATAGCTCATTCGCCCTTCACGATGCCATTGTTCGCGACCCCGATTGCCCAGGTCTGACTCATCTTGCTCGCGCGTTGCTTGCCGTGACGCATTGTGCAAGATGGGGCAATGATATTGGCCCAGCGGATCAGCTGCTACACCAGGGCCTCTGGGGTATAATCGAAAGCCATCATGCGGATGCAACGTTTTGGGCTCTGTATATCGGTGCTGTGGCAAACATTGTTGCCACTGTGTTTCCCATCATGCCGACAGATCCGGACAGGTTCATCTCGACAATAAAGTAAGCCCTCCTTGTGAGAGTAGACGTCTCTGCCTGGCCCTTTTTTTTTTCTCTCTTTTTTTCCCTTTCTTTCTTACTTCACTTTTCATTCACTGACTAGATTCAACCAAAGATTCAGTGCGATGCTTTCCAAGAGCAAAACGAACAAAGACAAAATGGAATTAACCATTACGCTGTCAAACGACACCGCTGAAAGGGTCAATCTAGAAAAACTTGCCGACATAGTCAAGAACACCACCAAGTTCAAAGGAGACAAATCCAATTTCAAAGCTTCCGCTAAAATCATCATCATATCGCCATCGTCATCGTCATAATCATAAAGATAATCATTCATGCATGCATACATGCATGCATTCGTGAATGACTCTATCCCTTTGCCACCCCTTTCTCTCTCTCTCTCTCTCTCTCTCTCTTTTACCTCTTCTTCTCCTCTGCGCCCTCATGTCCCTTTTGTTCGATGCCAACATGAGTGGTCTCATTCCGCAGCTTCATTCATGGTCAAATTCGTCCTCCTCATGTCGCGACTTTTTTGATTTGGAGCTTGATCCTTTAGGATGTCGCTTTCGAGCATTAAGCTTCTTCAGCTCATGCTCCACAACAAACGTCCATAGCATATTGTCGACGTCATCTGTCTCTGCCGAGGATTCAACATAACTATCTACGAGTTTGTTAGTGGATTGATCATCGATGCGGAGCGGAACAAGTCGTCAGTCGAACTACGAAAACTTACACAAGTCTCGCCTTGACGCCAGCAATTTTTGTCCGAAATAACGAATCTGGCTTTTGTCTTCACGTGGAACATTCGACGATGATATGTTGTCGAGCCAATCAAAAGATAGCTCAATGCTCTTCTTGGTTCGAAACTGGTAATGGTAGAAGACGGCGAGAAGAGGGTAAAAATTGTCGATCAAGCGCCTGTACTGTTGCGTCTGGGAACTGACTATGACAAGATGGTTAGTACTGAAAGGGACGGGCCGAAACGTCGATCCGAGAATCGCTCACTGAATTCGTCGGGCGAGCTTGGGTCCTGAGTCATGTGGCCCAGGTGAGTCTTGTATGCAATCAAAAGCTCGCGATACATGAGCATGAGCTGCCATAAGCTGACCCAAATGGCAACCCGCTCCTCAGCTTTGGGAGAGCCTTGCTGGCTGAGACAATCATCTAGCATCTTCAAGACGTCATGCTCCAGCAGGTCAAGCGCCTTCCTGGCGATGCTTCTCAATTGGGCTTGAACAGATATCGGGAGCGGCACCAGCTTTTTGGAAGGGTCAATGCACATGAAAGAAGGCATCTTCCAGATTCGGAAGAAGCAGTTCATCTTGTGAACAGTCCGAACCAAGTCTTGCTGTACTTTGCGTCAGCAAATGTTCCAAGAATAACGACATCAACCAGTAGCTGGCGAGAGAGGTATTGCATACCTTGGGGAGCTTTCTCAAACCCTCCTTTGAGTAAACTCGCAAGAAGTTCTGCAACACTAGGCTAAACTCTGGGCCACTCTCTAGCTCCATCTGCTTTTCAACCCACCTCTCCAACCTTGAGTGGCTGGGGACCTTTTCGCGTGGAAAAGCAGCTGTTCTCGGGCTTCCAGTCTCTTCTCGATTGTTGGTGGCTCTATATGCTTGGACTGTAGCATGCAAGGATGGCGAATACTTGTCGCTACTGAAAAGGATGGAGATGTCTCGTGGACTTCCAGTGAAGAAGCGAGGACCAGAACACAGATAGTGTTCTTCCGCAGCGAAGCTGGACCAAAAGTCTGCCGAGCATGTCAGTCAAAGGGGGGGATCACCGACCACTCAACCCACGTTTTGCCGGAGCGCCAATGCGTCGTACCTGGTACCTTGGCCATCACTGGCCACGCCATTGCAGGTGTCATGCGAGTGCAAACCAGATGGGAGTGGTCTGGAAAGGCCTTCCTGCACGTGGGACAGACACCACTGTCTTGACACTAAAAGAACAGCAAGTGGTCAGTTACGGAACTGCTTGTGGAGAGATGCATGATAGTGTCTTACCCTGGTCTTGGTTACTCGACATGGCACACACGCCCCACTCTTCCGGACGTCTGCCGTCTGCACAGGGTCGACTAGCTGTCTGGGTCTCTTCTCGATGTCTTTGATGGACCGACGACGCTTTGTTCCAGCAGATTGTCCCGCCTGAAGGCCGGCGTACTCTCCTTGGACGAGAATATGAGCAGGATACCCGCGACGAGCAGCCTTGGCTGGATCAACAACAGTCTGCGGATAGGTCCATTCATCATCTTGGGCTTGCACTTCCTGAAGGGTAACATTAACAGGGATTGTACGCTCTTCAGTGTGGTCGAGAAAGACGGATCCGGAGTGATCCGAAGGTGAGGTGCTGCCTCCTCCCTGGACCAAGTCGGGAGGGGAGTGCCCCGAGTAGTCAGAGGTGGTGGCCGTGTCATCATCAGACCGCAAACGAGTTTTCATTCTGCCAAAGTCTGATTGCAGATCGTTGATGGCAAGACTGCCAAGGTCAAGAGATGTGGGAGAGAACTGGGTTTTGAGCTTGGAAAGGTGCTGCGGCGTGTGACGGCCGGGGAAGTGGGAAGGTTCTAGCTCCCGTGTGGACTCGCAGTAGAGCCCCCAATCGAATATCTCATCGAAAAGCTCCTCTTCGACGACCGGGGATGAAGAGTAACGGGGGACTTCCTGTCCAAGTCGGGAAAACGCCATGCTTGTGCTTGCATCCATGTTTGATGTTCCCCGTGTAAGTCACGGGGGATGTAGTGGGACCTTGGCTAGCTTCTGGGACGAATTGGACACGAAGGGGGGTGTTCCTGTCAGATGGCAATAAAGTGAAGATGCCCAATTGCTCCCAGGTAATCTGTGTAAGATTGTTCGGTTCAGGAGGTCTGCCTGTCACGAGAGAGATTATACTTTGGCGTTTGAGGAGGCTCTGCCGTTGACCATCGACTTACACCATCACCAAGACGGGCATTTTCGGTGGATGATGGGACTTTGATTGGCCA
The DNA here is from genome assembly GCA_003814445.1 of Epichloe festucae Fl1. Taxonomy (NCBI): domain Eukaryota; kingdom Fungi; phylum Ascomycota; class Sordariomycetes; order Hypocreales; family Clavicipitaceae; genus Epichloe; species Epichloe festucae. Next base: position 1,447,204 of record CP031387.1, on the reverse strand, counting down.
ATTCGACTCTCTGACCCACTACACTGGGCCAATGGAAACCATGTCCCACACCGATTTTGACCATGACAAGCTTGGACCCGCGATTTCGACGCAGTCAGGTGACATCCCGAAAGAGAACGCCATGAGAAGGGGCATCATCATGCAAGTTTTGACGATGGTGGTCATTTCGGTGAATGGTTCGTGCCCGCAGCTCTCTTTATCTTCCTGGATCTGGATTCCCCTGCTGCCGATTTCGAACTTTCGGCGGAGTCTGGAGGATAGGACTGGAGTCTGCCGTGGCGAGGTCTAGGTTGCTTGCTTGCTTGCCTGCCTGCTTGCATGCTGGCTGGCTGGCTGGCTGGCTGGCTGGCATATTTTACATTGACGTGCTGCCGTGACGTGTCTGAGCGCAAGAAGAAAAGGAAAAAAAGTTGCAGAGCCGCTTGGGTATCTTTTGAGCGGAAGGTAACTATCATATCGGGTGATGCTAGCAGGGTTCCATTGCGAGCAAGCCAATGAGAGAGTTGGACCGCCAACATTCGTTGCGGGTTGTGAGTCGTCGATTCGGACACTTCAGATCAAAGAAGCAACGCCATTGAAAGCTTTCACAGATAGCTCTCACTACGGCACGAGTCGCCTGTCCCGGGATGCAAAGAGGGAGGCAAGAAAGGGAAGAGAAAGCAGGAGAATATGAACAGGAAGAGAAAGAGAAATCAAGGAGATCCACGATAACGCCACGAGGCAGGAGTCGTTCAACTTTTTATACGGACCACATGGCACCATAAAACAACACTCATTTTAGCCCCTGCGCCGGTGATTCAAAAGAACAAGGGACAATGCGTGGGCAGAGGAGCAGCCAATGGGACCGAGATAAGGACTTGCCACTATATCACAACGAGTCTAGTGGTGATGTCTGAGTGCTCGGGGTGTGCGATTCTTCTTGAGGGCCTGGTTGGAAAGAGAGAAAAGACTGGAAACCCTCCCCGAAATTTACGGAAGAAAAGAAAGACAGAAAAAGCGGTAAGGCCTGATTAATGGTAAGCTAATAAATAGGGTTCGTCCCCGCCGCTTCGCCCCCCCTCTCCCCTGAGTCAGAACGAAGGCCGACGACTTGTGTGGGCGCAAGAGCGAAACCCCTGGTGTATCCTGGCCATCTGGAAGCAGGGGACAACGCAAGATCTGGCGCTACCACACGCTCGGTAACACGACCTTGGAGATGACGGGGGGAGCAAAAACGTCTTTGGAGAAGTTCACATGGGCATTTCTTTTTTTACCAGGGGACTCTGTCTTCGAAAAAAAAAAGGTATAGGAGTTGATCAACCTGGGGTTTGTTTTGTGGGAGAGCGACCCATGCATGGTAGGAAGTCAACCCCCTGTGCAAGCTTTGAATACTGGTGGCACGGTTCTCCGGTCATGGGGATATGAGAGTCCGTGCAAAGCATATGTACAACACACGACATGGCGAGTCAAGTATGGGTATATTTGTTCACTCCTGTTAGGTTGAGGGGTTTCCGAACAGCCCGGCTACAATGGCAATATTTACGCCGTTCCCCGTCTCAACCACGGCAACTCGAGCTCATCTGGGCAAGCGATATACTTTTACCGAGTCCACATCCAAACCATGCTCTTATAAGTTATCACAGACGAGGCATGTATGTGGTCTGTGGTCGATTGAATGGAAAATGTCAGTTGCCGCTGCATCTTGCGCAGCAGTGAGCACCATCCGGTCATTATCATTTAATTGCTGCATTTGTTCCTCTCCTTCTGCACCCCGGGCATCCTGTGCGACCCCGGGCATCCCAATTAGGCAAGTTGACATCACGTGGACGGTACGTGCTGTGGTAGGTTGCCGTTGCCCTCCCTGCAGGACAGAGAACAACGTTCTGGAATGTTGCCCGGAAAGGATGAGGTGGTTGGTTACTCGGTCCAATCTGGCGCCACGCGGGATGGGCCCCATCTCATCTTACTATTGTCACGGCATCGTTTGTCTGCACAGTGGTCATGTCTTGGGACGTGTCACGATGAAGTTGAAATTACTTGAAGTGCATGCGCTGTCGAGGGCTACGATCCGCCAAGAAAGTTGCTGTAGATGTAATAATTCTTCAATTTCTAAACTACATGTCTTGTGGTGTAGTCCGTAGAATGTGGGTCTCTATTCTCACTGGTGCAGGGAAGTAAGACAACGAAATTGTGGGACAAAGGCCTTTTTCTCACGTGCATTGATCGTTTGATTATGGAGATGAGATGGTAATAAGACTGAAATGGACTTGCTGGCGTGTGGTTCACGGAGTCGGAACGGCCTAGAAGAAGGAGATAGATTCGCGTCGCCTCTTGGCTGACGTCGCGAAAAGCATGTTGTATTACATGGGTTACACGAGGTACTCCTGCATACAGGGCCGAGACTTGGATGAGGAATATGCTCTGACCAACCTTGGGGCAATTTTCCTTCAACTCGCAGATTGGACTTTGGTCAGACTTGTTCAATTTATTATATTGGCAACGTGGGCATTATGAAGATGAAAATTGGGTGTGAGGACGAGTTCGCCGAGGTTTTGCCGCTTTGACCGACTCAGCAAGCAACGCTACTCGCAGTACTCCGTACTTTGGGCGAAAAGCGACGCAACATACGGATTAGTCGCGGCAAAAACAGCTATTGTCCATATTGTCCCACATGGAATTCTATACGCTTACATGTACTGTAGGGAATGGGACTGCAATGACTGCTTAATTGGTGGGATTAATTGGTGCCTGGACTCCTTCACCATCAACTCAGCAATCTCACCAACTGATGCAATTAATAACCTACCTGGTTAGCTGCCCGGCGCCTCTCAGCGCGATAAATGGTTGGCTGCGCCTGTTTTTTTTTTCGGGCAACAACGGCCCCAACACAACGTTCGTTTAAGAGATGAGAGATGAGAGATGCCCCGCTTGTTACACCCCAACCAGAAATTATAACCTTCCTCTCCTTGAATCATTTCTGGTCCATCTTCCAAAATCAAACTTCATACTCTGTTGCAATGCCTCCGATTACAAACTCCATGCTCAATGACCGACGTGAAAAAGACTGCTTCAGAATTACAACGGAGCGAAAGTACTACCATGTTGATGGTTCGCACGTCAAGCGCAGCCTGCGCCCCTCCGAGTGGCAGTATAGCCCTTTCGGCGAAGTCTCAAGTCTGAAGTTTGGGGCGGGCCCTCATGCCCCATACGGGCAGCATTTCTACAACGTACAAATTTCAGCTTGATCTGGATCGTGTACTTCGATTCGAGATTTGTGTCGATCATGTGCATCACTGCTATAGGGCTGATTTCTATTCATCCACGTACGTTGAGCTTCATGCTCTGGTAACCCTACGGTATAGCACTAATACAGGCAGCATCAGAGCGTGACCTCAAAGAGGTTCGTTGATGCAGACCCGCCAGCACCCTTGTGTACCAGTGACTGAGGGTGTTTTTCCTTGGTGAGCAGTCCCGAATGTGTCTGTCACATAAAATATATGTACATACACCACGAAAATAGTTGATGCGGTCTCGCTGTCCGGGCTCTTGAATACACTCGACGGCGTCGCATCCCAGGAAGGTCGTATTCTATGTAAATGCGAGGAAGACGGTTCCGCCTTATTAGTGCAGTCTGTGGCGCCTATCCCCTCTAGGGAAGGCAACAGAATGAGAAGGGGCGGGGCTATAAAGGTGTTCGACCGAAACAATCCTCGTGGTTAGGATTCACGTCGGTGTCTGCAAGAAGCATCCTCACCACCGACCGGTCGACCGACTCATGCCCGTCCTGTGATGCCACTTGACAAGGGCGTCTGACCAGCTAGGTTCACTGCCCTCTGCTTTAATTTTTTAAGTCATCTACGAGCTGCGTATCGAACAAGGTTCGCAGCAGACCAAAAAACGTCCAGGCTTGGAAGAGGGCCGTAATAAGGTCGTGCAGCCGGGCCCCTCTAGTTCTGTGCCTTTCCTGCACTTTCTATTGTATGTACATGGTTTGTTTGTGTACATATGGCTATTTACAGGGATCGATAACAGGGTGCACTGACGAGGGGCACTTAAATTTCGCTTGCGAGTTTTTTTAATAATGAGCAGGATTTAGTAGGGTGATTTGCACAGGAAAAAAAGACGGAGTTTGTCTTTGTCTGACAGTCTCTCTCAGCTCTGTGTCAGCTCTGTGGGGAGGCTCTGCTGCTGCTGGTCCGTGCGCCCATGACGGGTCCGGTCTGGTGCTACGCTACTCCGTACCCAGGGGCCAGCAGCATCCCTGAGCTGGAGCCTCGTGCTCTTGCATGAAATGAGCAAGCAGCTGTCACAAGGACGATTCACCTGCCGTCCGTCGGAGAAAAGGGCATCCTTGCTTGCCTGCAAGTATGTACGGAGTAATATGTAGTACCCCGCAGGTATGTATGTACACAATATTGCAGGCTGCTGAGCGGAACTGATCGATTTTTCGATTTGACGTGGACTGGACTGTGAAGCCTCAAGCCTCAGCAGACGCGTCCGCGTCGTCCTTGGAATTCATTACGCACAGCCGCATTCTCTCTCTCTCTTTCATCCTCTCATCGTTTTCTCCCTGCGCTGCCGGCTGCCGGCTGCCGGCTGCCAAGCTGCCAGCTGCCAACCAAGGCGACAACCCCTTTCCAGCAAAACGTCGACGTCATCGCGCAACTTGGCGTGTCCACTCCAAGACCAGCGCCCCCCGCCGTTCCTGTGTTCCGTCGCCCGAAAGCTTGAGTCTATTCTAAAATGGCGTTAGTCTGTAAATTGGCTGACGGCCTTTTGAGTAACCGTAATACATACATATTTACCTGCCCAGAGGTATGTACGTACCCAGTGCGTGCCCAGTACTACCCACAACACGTTCCTCGTATTCCATGTTTCGTCATGCACATGCATTGAGTACTGACTGCATAGCGCTCCTTGTCCTGGACTGTGCCCGGCTCTCCGCGGGAACATCATTCCTTGTCCTGTTGTCTCAAACTGGTCCAGTCAGTCAGTCAGTCAGTCAGTCAGTCAGTCAGTCAGTCAGTCGGTCAGGAATATGTACTGTAGTTGTAGTGTCTTTGCTTTCTTTGTCCGTGCCGGCCGACCTTTCCATTGAAACAAAAACCTCTTGACGATTCTGCGGCTGTTCAGAGCCTCGACCGTTCCTTCCTTCCTTCCTTCCTTCCTCCTTCTGCTCGTCGCATCGTGTTCGTGTTGCATGTCGCTGAACAGGGAAGACTCTACTTGCCTGCCGGCCGGACGGTCATATGCATGCGTGTACGGTGTTGCCCAATATGACGTCGAGTAAGTCTTTTCGAGCAACCATACTCCCTTCTTCGTTTTCTTTTCCTTCCTTCCGATCCAATGCCGGTTCAAATGCAAATGCAAATGCAAATGCAAATGCAAATGCAAATTCGAATTCGAATTCGAATGCGAATGCAGCCTCGTCCCCGGATCCCGTCAAACGGCCCAGGAACAGGAGCAACATGAAATCCCCATGGCAGAAGGCGAGCCGGCACTTGCCTCGGGGCAGGAAGGTGGTCAACCCCGTCCAACAAGAGGCGCCGCCTGCCGTGCCTGACAGTGACAACAAAGCTGCTGGGACGGCGAATAATAACACAGCCGTGTCGATCAAATCCACTTCCACCTCCACTTCCGCTTACGCCTCCAACTGCTGCTCCTACTCCTCCTGCTCCCACCAGGAAGAACGCGAGGCCTCGTCCAGGCCGACTTCACCTCTGCATCCTCGTCTCCAAAAGTCAAACACCTGGAACGCACGCGCATCATCCCTCATGCCCGCACTCACAACGGACACCGCAGATTCGTCCCCACCACAGCCGCCCGTTCAGCGGAAACCCGTTGGCGTCATGATGTCGCCGCCTCAGACGCCGCCACCACGGCCTTGCGCTGCGTCAGAAGTCGATGTCGATTTCAGCAGCCCAAGATCAGCAGCGCCCTTGACCTTGGACGACTTGCAGCACAACCTCCCTCTGATCCAAGAACAAGAACAGCAACGACAACGACAAGAACAAGAAGAAGAAGAAGAATCCCCTCGAGCACAATCAAGGGCTGACCCTCCTGTGTCGGTGTCCCAATCCGACGCCCAAGAACTTCCCGAATTCACCTTCTCCCTTTCCACACACCAGCCACCAGAAATCCTCACACCCGCTCCGCCGTCTCCAGAGACGCAACGTGCCAAGTTTTCCAAGCAGGAGCCTGCTGATGCCGACGCCGACATCGAGTCTACTCACAGACGCGGCAAGCTACACAAGGAACAGCGCCAATCCCGACCACGGACCAACTCATTGTCCCAACCCAGTCCTCTCGCTCTCCACCAACCGTCACCTGATCCCGATTCGAGAGGCCGTAGGAGTATTTCTGCCCAGGCATCATTGGCGCCGTCTGCATCAGTACCAAATGTCCGGTCTGCCTCTTCGCACAATGGAAGCCAAAGCCCCACAAGAGGCAGGTTGCGTCTCAGTTGGCTACCCGGTGGAGGACGGTCTCGCCCCAATTCAATGAATGTCGGCCAGGAAGGCAAATACGAGGCCTGGGTCATGTCGGACGATGCTCAACCAGAGTACAATCCGTCCTTGTTGAAGAATGCTGAAAAGGTGCAGTGGGGCTCGTCTCTCTTTTTTTTTTTTTTTTTTCACCCTCACTTCCCCTGCGAGTGACGCAATCACTAACGTTGATTGGACAAGGTCCCCGAACTGTGGAACGAAAATGGCAATATCCATGTCTACTTGTATCCACGCGGCACCGGGTGTGGACCCTCTTTTAAAGTCCCCGAATTCGTCGTCGGTACCTCGTATGTCTTCAACGAATTGATCCATAGTCACGCCGAGGAAGATGCAGCCTCGCAGGACCGAACCACGAGCTTCGGTGGCCGTGACAATCTGACTGTACAAGATGCTGCCCGGGTCGCTTCACCCTCCACGGGACATGCTGCGATGGAGGATCCAAGCGCCCTTCGTTTGTATCTTCCCGCCGCTCCACCAACAGCGTCGGCCCACCTGAGCGCACCTGGCGAAGGTGCTCAAGCAGAGCTCGACAGGCTCATTGCCATTCGGAATCTCTTCGCGTTCCTGACCGGACAGCCGCTTGTCGGAACCAAGCATCGCCCGACCATGTTCCACGCCTTTGTCGAGATTGCCGGGCTGCTGCAGGAATTCGGCTTCTCGAGTCCCGACGGCAGCAACTTTGGGGAAGCAGTGGAACTCAGCTTTGGCTTTTACTCGGAGCAGCTGGCTCTCTCGGATTGCCGACTCAGTCGCGAGAAAACCGTCGAGGCGCTCGTTCTGGGCGAGCGAATGCGATGCGCCGACTTGTACAACGAGGCGTTTGCTCACGCGGCGGGCAAGTACTCTGCCATTCTCGATCTGAACCTGCCGCTTTTTGAGCAAGTGTCGGCCGTCACTCGCCAAAGGTTGGAAAGGGCGCATTTGGACTTGGTCAACAGACAGCACAATGTGAACGAACACCTGGAGCAGTTTGAGTTCCCGTCTCTGTTTTCCGGCATCGCAAATTCCACGTCGATCCCGGAACTGAGGCAGGTGCACTTCAAGACGTGGCGAAACTCGTTTGGCAGGATGCGGCAATTCCTCCTAGGCTATTACAAGTCGACATTCGGAAGCTGGCCGCCGAAGGCTAGCAACAAGAAGAACCCATTTGCGGAAAGCGGGCTCAACAGACTCGTCCTCAAGATGCTGTACTCTGACATGTGCGCCTTGTACGATTTGCTGGTGGACCGCACCAACCTCACGTGTCGAGTCATGGACGAAGCCCCGTCCATCTCTGACGCTTCGAGCAAAATGACGACGTCTGCGCTTCGAAACATGCTTTCCGAGTTTGACCGATCGAAACCTCCTGTACTGCCTCCGATTCCGTTTGATCTTCCGCAGCTGCCATCGATGAAGGCAATCCACGAAACATTTGACAGCATGACAGTCAAGGACCAGAATCGAATGGAAAAGAAGATCAAAGAGCACGAACTGATTCTCATTTTGAACAAGGCTTACAACTACGACACGAATCGGATCAAGCTGCCGTTCTTGGACCAGTTCAAGGAGTTCGAGATTCGGGAAGGCCGAGGCAAGGTCACACAGGACCTGGTGGACCAACGTATCGGCTACTGGCTGTTCCTCTACGCCGTACTGCAGTCGCTTCCCATGTTGGTCGTGGATGCGCCGGGAGTCAAGTACACCGAAGGAGTCGAGTACTTCCTGTGCGAGCCTCCCATGGGTAACCTGCCCTGGGTCGAGGACAAACAAGTACGCAAGATGTGGTATGAGGTCACTGGCGGAGGTGGCCTCGTCGAGCTTTCGGCAGACGCTGTCATGTTCAGTGTCGAGGCTACATATCATCGCAGCCACTGCTGGCTTGCGGCGAAGCAGTGGGAAGGCCTTGATGGAGCAGAGGCTCCGCTCCCAGAAGAACCGCCCATGTCGCCATTGCAGCCTCCGACCCCCTTGTTTCCTGGAGAGGAGCCATCACTCGGCACACCGCCGGTGGGAGGTCCCGGCACACCATCACCGCCGCCGCCGGGCGGCCCGCAGCCAGCTCTGCGTCCGACTCCTCGCAATCTTTCGCCTGCCCAGCGGTCTCGGCAGTTCTCACGATCCAGCATCGCCATTGGCCTCGAGCCTGTCCCGCTGGAACCTCCCAATGTCTTTGCAAGCCACAACCGGAGCAGCTCAATTGGCCCGCGCCCGCCGAGCAGTCACGTTGGCTTCAGGAGCTCATCTGTAGGCAACCTCGTGGGCATGGCGCCTCCTCGTGTGAGCAGTCCTGCGCCCACGGCCAAACCAGCGGCTACGTCTGGGGCGACCTTTGATGACATTCTCGGCGAATCCTCCTCCCAGAAGAAGCCTGCCGCGACCAAGAAAAAGGGCCGGTTCTTCTAAGCCTTTTTCTTTCTCTGGGCGTACACACTAGCCAAGAACTTACGTGTGTCTCGGGCCGTTGCGACTTTTTTTCTTTTCTTTCCTCTTTGTTTTACTTTACTTTAATTTTATTTTGGGATCAAACAATGCATCTGGCGACGGAGTCAACATGCAAGATAGGATATTACTGCATCAAGAAAAGAACAAGTCATGAGACAATAGAGCATATAGTCGGTCATTTGTATGAGATTGCTGGCAGTTGTCACTGCGTAAATACCCAGGCATGGCTATAGTCCAACGGATTCTTGAACACAAGTTTTCCCCGTCCTGGACTTGCTGTTCAGCTGCATGTGAACGAGTCAATGATACTGGATGTCCTATTTAGGGGTGGGTGAATGGCTAACGGACAGAGATAATACCGAGTCTCTCGCATTCATCTGCTGAACAGGACCTACGTGGTCATTTGAACCTGGCAAGCTTCCTCGCGTTTGGATATTTGAACTCTACGTGGTTGATCTTTGTACGAGGCACTCACCCACCGCCTTTCAAATTTGTGTGTGTGTGTGTGTGTGTGTGTGTGTCCGATTCAGCTGGCTGGACTCGACAAGTACCGTAAAATCCTCTGACCGAAATCCCAAGAATCATCTGTACCGCACTGAGCCGGGCGAAACGCACAAAAAAGGAGTGAATACATGAGTAGTATCCTTTGCCGTCTACGGAGCACTCTAGCCACGATTTTTGGATTCATCAACGATTTGAAACACGGGATAGATTGATACGAGGCCCATGTGTCGTCGCACATGGGGCATTCAATTCAGACGTATATATACTTGTGTGACTTGATGGCTCTGTTCTCTGCAGAACCCAGAGTACAGAAACGGGATTGATTGATTGATTGATTGCAAAGCATCCATTCTTCCCTCCACAGCATGCTCACTGGGCAGGAGCCCGAGGAACAACAGACGGACAGACCCGAGGAAATGCAAGGCAAAAAAAAAAAAAAAAAAAAAAAAAAAATTTGTGGTCCGGGGTAAGATGACACCACTTGCTGCGTTGAGATTATTCACCTTGTTTGAGAAAAGAAAGAAAAATGGCAGTTGATGGAAAAAAGAGGCACGCATCATGTCGGTATAATTCTAGAGGTCAATTTTGCTCCATCGTCCCCTTTCAGTGTGCCACCATGGCTCCTTTTCCCTCTTGTCGGCCACGACGCCCTCTCGCCGGTTCCAGGACCCCGTGCAGCCCTCTCTCCCTAGGGCGAGAGATTCACCCGAATCGGCTCGCAGATCAGGCACGTCCACGAGACCGCCCTGCTCGTCATTCGACCCGTTGTCGGGCAAGAGGTGGTAGTCGATTCCGCTGCCCACGGTGCCAATGTATCCCGCCAGACCAAATGTTTCGACCACGTCACCCTGCTCATCCGTCACCTTGACTTGGAACAAGTGCGATTCCCGGGCGCGGTCGAGACGTGCCTGGGCTGCCAGGCGGGCTGCGGCGAGATTGGTATGCGAGCTGGCGGAGAGCATGGCCGGCAGCGAGCTCGTAGTAGGGGACTTGGCAAGGAATTTGGTCGGCGACGAGGGTGCGCTTCCGAATTCAGTGACGGACCTCCCCCGGAATCGAAATCGATCACTGGGCAGGGCGATGCTCTCGACGGGACGGCAAAGTTGCTGGAACACGCCTCCTGGATCGTTGGGCGCCCGGAGACTCCCGAGACAAGGAAATCCACCCGCAGCGATGCTCCGCGCGAGAATGTCGTCGGCGGCGTTGACGCTGTCTGGATGGCTGGTTATGTCCCAGTGTAGCTTGCTAACAGTGGCCGAGGCCAGGTACGGCATCATCCAGAGAACAAAGGAATCCGACTCGGGCATCAGCGGCGGGAAGGACTGGATCAAGGACAAGTGGGCGAGCGACCCCAAGTTGGACAGGATGCGTGCCAGGGCTGGCAACGACGTGAGTGGTGTGTGGCGGAGGACGAGTTTGCGGAGAGGCTGACTGTTGGCGCGAGTTGCGAAAGTGGAAAGACCGTTGGACGATATACCGGGGATGCTAGATAATGTCAAACTTTGTAGCGGAGGCAGGGAAAGGAGGTTGGAATCATTAAAGGCATTGGGCGGCAGGTTGTGGAGGTGAAGATGCTGCAGGGACGGGAGAACGGTCAAGGTTCTCGCGAGTAGCGTCTCTGGTGCGAGAACTGCGTCAGGCAGACACTGGACAGATAAGCTCGTCAGTTTGGTCCATCCCCTATGCTGCTCCAAAAAGGCAGTCTCTCGATGAGTCTGCAGTTCAGCGGCCTGGTTTGAGCCGAGGCCGCCGCTGTCCTTGGTGGAACTTGACGCGACTGGCTGTTGCAGCCCCGTTGATTCGATTAGCCAATCCATATCCCTGAGGTTGGATCTTGTCGAAAGGGCATGGAAAAGTCTCTTGAATGAGTGATTATAGCCGAATACTGGCCCCGACAGCCGCTCAAGATTCGGACATGCCATGACCACAGAAGCAACGTGGTTCTCATACTGCTCCAGCAAAGCCGAACCTTTGGTACTCGATGATGTCGCAGGGATTTCTGGAAGCGGAACCTTGAGCGAACGAACTATTGATGAAACGTCGGCGTTCGCCCTCAAGGTTCGTCGCAAAAGCGTCATGCGGCAGCCCTGGGTCATCTTGAACTTTTTCTTGTGGACTGCCGAGTCAGGCCCTATCAAGTGAATATCCTGGTATCTACCGCCGCCGAGTCAGTATTGATTGGTCGTGTATCTCACCGTCATCAAACAGGGTGGTAGAGTCTTACAGTGCCAACCGCGCCGCCTTGTACCATTTGCGCGAACATAGCGCCACGTTGGACACATCTCGCATCCAGCACGTCGCGCAGCTCTCACTTCCTCGTTCCAGGTGAAATTGTTTGAGCATTTCGAGAATCACCTCCAGCACCTCTCCTGGCAATGCGTCACACACGCCTCCGAGGCCGTTTTCCCATGACGGACTTGTTGTTCGTGGGCCGCTAGGCCCTTGCGCGCGACTTCCTGTCAGACCATGCTCGGATCTGGTGCCCGACAGTTTTCTGGGTCGGTTGAGTACTGTTGGGAGGGAGTCTGAAGATGGAGTGCGAACCATATTGGGTGTTTGCAGGCCCGGATATACGGGATATGCCGAAGTGTCTGCGCCGCCAGTCGATGGACGCGTTGGAGATGGAGGCTTTCTCCGGTCGAAGCCATGTTCGGGGATGGAGTACAGGTCGTACAGGTCAGGCATTCTTTCGAAGGCAGCAGCGGGTGATGGCCGCATTGTCATGGTTGGACTCATTGCGGCTGATGATGAAGAAGGGACAGAATCGGGATCCGATGGTAAGGTTATTCGGAGGGGAGGGGGAAGCAAACGGCTCAAAAGGCTGTCATTATGTTATGGTTGACAACGGGTCCAGCGGCTTTTGTTCTTTTTACAAGAGAAGGATAGCTTTTCGTCTGATTGCCCACAGAGTCGAGGGACCGTTGGTTCTAGAAGATGAATCGACAGGACCAGAATCGAGAAAGAAGTAGATTGCCATATGAAGCAAATGCAGAAAGATGCAGAACCCAGGAGCCGGGACCTACGCGAAAGGGGGCGGCAGCAATGGCATTCGATACCACAAAAACAAGTTCCAGCCAGGCACTTGCGGGAACTCAATACAGTAGTATCAAGCTCGGGACCGGCGCCGACGACTTTGGTCTCCACGATCCCTTGGAGCCCTTTGAGAAGCTTGACTCACCCCCATCTCATCTCATCCCATCTCGTGTAGTGCCGGCCGGGCATTTTCCCCCCCAACCGCTCGGTTTGCCGCTCAGGGGACGGGACTAGCTCTTCGAAGAGTGGACCATTAATCAAAGCCACCGGGAGACTTGTTGAACACAAAAAGGAAACGGTGCTTGCAGTAGGCACAAGTCGCTGCCAAGACAAAGGGCGGTTTTCGAGCACACTTACTCAGGGTTGAAGTTGACGTTCCCTTGCTCCAACTTGGCAACATCAGCCGCCAGCAATATCAGCCGCCAGCCAGATATTTTTCGAGCCTGGTGGTGCGTGCTGAGCTGTTCTGCAGACGGCCGTCCTCTTGACTCTCGACTTCTTGTTGAGACGAAATGGAGGAAATGGGGAAATGGAGGAAATCTGGCTGCCCCGCCCTTGCTGATCCTTCGGTCATGGACATTGGCCATGATTGGCCATCTTCACTCCCCATGCATGATGCAACAGCGACAGCGGCAGCGAAATGCGGCGAAATGCCGGCAAATGCCAGACCCCACCTAATTAGCTGCCCCCACCCCCCCCCCTGATCGGCAAGTGGGCCAGATTTCGCTTGTGATGAATAATCCGTGCGGATTGCCTCCTTTAGCCAGTGGCAATATGTGTTCAATTTGATTGTCACTCTTTTCAAGCACATCGGACAAAGAAAGGATCGAGCGAGACACGAGCAGCCTTGTTGGTCTGGTCTACGCTCTCCGCGCAGGGCAACGTGGCGGTCGACGACGAGGGAGGCCGACAAGACAATAGTCTGCGCCTCCATTCTTTGATCTTTTATCTGTTTCTGTCTCCCTCATCTTTTCTTCTTATTTCCAACTGTCGCGCGATGGCACTTTAGTCTTGTCTCTAGGAGCTGATGACGACGCCCACGTCCGTCTTGGTCATAGGAACAACCATGAGTCATCTTGGTTTCTCAATATTGGCCACAGAGATACGGCTTCTTGTAAATCTAAATGTCGACTCGAGCAAAATGCAGTGGCTTGCGCACAATCATCTGCATAATTCGTCAGTCGGTCATGTTCGCGCACGTTAATCAATCGAAATCACATTTTCCATTTCCCATGGCCATTATTCTTTGTCGTGCGACGTAAAAAGAATTCCATGGTCATTCATATATGAACAGTTGGACTGCGACCCCATAGGACATAGTCCTTGAAAGCCAACGCCATGATTGATTACTGACGAATGTCTTCTCTCGCCAAGTCACTGGGAGATGTTTGATAACCTCTTCGCAGACACCCAGAGGGAGGTAAACGAACGGCTGGCATGGTCTGAACTCAACCGCAGCATACCCAGGAAGACCGCCCATGACCTTTACAACTGCTTCTCCTTGCCTACTGCAGGCCAACCCTTTCCATACGCTCTTCGGTCTCGAGTCGGTGATGCCAAGGCTGGCATCGTAAGGTGAACTGAACCACCGACCTCTACTTCCAACGTCATGTTCGATGAGAAAGACTCTTTGCTAACTTCCCTTTCGCAGTTCGAAGGTGCCGACTTCGCCTATGGCCCTGTTTTGCTCAGAACCCCCATTAAAATAAGTGACCCGGGCTGCCCTAGCCAGATGCTTCCAATTTGAAGGCCAAATGACCTGCATCCGACAAGTTTAAGCGACTTGAGCTGATCCAGTAGTGCCCGACGACGATGATTCGGGGATTTCGCTGCGTGGACAAGGTCCAACGGGCCTGCCAGCTGAGATGCCGCATGCCATACTGCCATTAACTGAAAAGGCATTGCCAGGGGCTGTATTTGCCTCCTCCAGCCAATTTCAAGATCATACTTGGTGGCCCAAGTTCCGGGTACATGGCCGACATAAACCACTCGAGCTTGCCACGGTCCATCGGGCCTGTAACGTCTTCGACATCGTGGCGTCATAGTTTTCTGCTACACCTCGCTAAACGATGGCAGACAGCTGTTTGTCCGTAACATCACCACCCCCTCTGTTGCGAAGAGAGAGGCAAAGGGTCATCATGAGAGCTGGTGTTGTTCCTAAGAAAATGGCCGTTCGCCAGTCGGAAAAATGAATGCAGCGGAGTCTGCGGCAGCACAGTCGCTACGTTCCGATATATCAGGCCAGGATTGTTCAGGTATCACGGAGTCCATCTTGTAAGTTATCCAGTCGGGATGGCCAAGTCTGTTTAAATATTCCAGGTCCTTTCTTACTCACACATCCACGCAGAAATATAACTGGGCATTATAACAAGTCATCGATTATAATCGAATTCTGAGAGGAACCGAAGCTTTCTGGTCGGACGAACGGGGATTTCACACCCGTCTTGTGCCTCTGTGGACTGTATCCGAAAATCTTCGGACATGATCACAGGGCCGCGTGTGCGTTTCTTCGGAATCACTGACAGCTAGTTCTTGGGAAACAACGTCTTTGCTGGTTTCGCGGTGGTCGGTGAAATGGATGAGACAAGTCCGTCATCGGGGTGTTGCTCTGTGCCAAACCTCTCCCGAAGATTGGTATTGATGGACTGCAAGTCAACCATGTGCGAGGTAAAGCAATTAGTTATAGGGGCAATTCGAGAATTCGTCGAACTGTTGATCCAGTTATATATCGGCCTCACGTCAAGTATGGACTTGACTCGGCGGTGTTCGGCCTGTGCCATATGTTGTTCTCGTTCCAAGATCACTTCGTCAATGCTGTCTCTCAACACCAAAGTCTCGACTGAGACTGGTTTTCGCTAGCTAATACGACGGACTTAACCAATTGCCTGAGCTTCGACTTGAGGGTAAATAACCGGATTGTTAAAGTAGATCCTCGAGGCTTCACGCATATCTAGCCCAAAGGCAGCTTGCGAAAGATCCATCAGAAGAACCCTTACGAGAAGATATAGTAGGATTGGAGGAGGTTTCAGAGGCAACACCTACCGAAAAAAAACTTGGTTGTGATGGAACGTATTGACGTATTGTGCTTTTTGCTCGCTTATCAAAGTCTTGGCGTAGATCAGGTGTTGTACTTTTAGCTATGGTGCGTCAGAAATATCCTCACTCTACATCTTCATGTTTTACGTACCATGTCGAGCATGCTTGCCAGATACCACGCAACGTTTTTCGACTTCATAGAAAATGATTATCTTCTTTCTCTCTTGGCGGCGCAGAACACTGTCTATCAAATATGGAAGCTTTGCGGAGACCCTGGACACAAAATTTGTTTGTCCAAGACTCATCGGCAACATGTCCACAGGTAATCTCTCCGTAGGGTTGACGCCCATGACACGAGTGCGTGATTTTGAGCGTCGACTATTTCCATCGACCTGCCAAGACCACAGGTTTCCGTCCTTTCTTATCGGATTCTTTGTTTGAGTTCTGAGCTGACACAATCTTGTCTCTCTCCAATACCCTCTCCTTTTTTGTCCGTGAAGGAATGTCGTTGAAAACTTGTAAAAGAGTTGCATTATCCTCTTCAGCGCTGTTGTGTCGCGCGAAGGGGCACGAAATTGCCCGGAGAGACCACTTGGGAAAGAACCCACGTACCTGTCTCGTCAAAGGGGAACCAAGCAGTGCTATTCAACTATTTACTATCCGCTGCTTTCCCATCTATCTAAAAGGCCTACCTGCCACTCCTTGAAAGATCGCTCCGATCCGGGCAGAAGCTGGCTATTCAGCATGAGGGCCTCTCTCGATGAGTCAATAGTGGGTGTTGGAAGGTACAAGTCTTGGACATCCGAAACGATCGAATCAAGAATTTTGTTTCCCTCTTCCTGAGTCACCTCCCGAAACAGAACTTTCATCGCCGCTCTCTTGCCTTGAACAAATGAGGATGTGTACACGACGTTGGGATTCAAGACCCACACGTAGAGCATCTTCTCAGAACCTCGCCCTTTCTCGGATATGTGTGGAGAGATGAGTGACTTCGCGCAACCTGACCTGGAAATATTCGCGATGAGAGAAGCTGCTAAGCACTGCGGGCCGCTCGGAGCTCGACTTGTTGGCACGATAGTATTGCAAGAGACTTGCCATTTGAACAACGTCACAGAGCCAACCCTCATACTGAATAACCCAATTTCAGTGGTACATTTATTGCAAAATATGCGCAGAAATTTCCCGGGACTTGAATTTGTCACTGCCTTGGTGCTGCTGTTTGATGCCTCTGCAATAGCTGAAACAGAAAACTGGTGGTAGAGGTAAGCACATGTGAACATTAACGGTAGCACGAAGACAGGAGGTTGCAAGAATGATGCGTGTACCTCTAAAAATCTCCCAGTAATCCTGACTATGGATACTAGGATGAAATGGAAGAGGCTCGCCGTCAACTTGGCCATCCGAAACCGTTCTCAAAGAGGAGGTTTCTTGGATGGGAGTTGCCCTGGAACAGGGTTTGGCAGAACAATCACTATGCGGGAATTGTATCGATGACCAGACCACAGAGATGCTTTTGAAGCCGACTTGGCCACCTTCTATTTCCCGCTTTTCTTTAAAGCAAAACCATGTAACAATCAACTCGAGAAAGATATCAGAGGATACGCAATCCGCCAAGCAAACTTACCAGGAGGTTCTGACAGTCACGCTCGTCAAACATGAATGAAGTAATATCTGCAAAGCCAACACCAGGTTGAGCAGTAATTATGTTGTTGGCTCCGTATCCCTTGTTTGCGAGAATTTTGTTTTCCTGTTGATCGTGGTCATGTGGCTTGTGGCAATGCCAGAACTCCATCATCTCGGCCCAGTTTTCACTTGGCAAGTCTTTCCAGGCTTTGATCGTGCCTGGAAGTATGATGATGTTTCTGCATGCGCGACAGCTAATAGCAGAATCGTTTTCCAGATCCAAGGCTGCCCAAGGAACCGCTTGGTTCTCCGGAGAAAAGGGGAGGATCAATACTCCACCTGGAGATACAGGCAGTCGCCAGGTCAGATGGCGAGATGGACCTTGAGAAGGTCTCAGTAGGGTCTCGGCCACTGTCCCGGGTAGATCCAGAGTGTTTGTGAAGCCATCGTGTTCTAGACACAGCCGCCGACCATCTTCGGTGATTCTTGCCACTGTATCCGACTTGGGTGGTGATGGCAAGGTAACTGCGATAGATACTTGTCTGATATTTGAAAGTAGCTCTGCATAAAGAATACTACGACTCTCTTCATTCAAGATGGACATCGCGGCGCAGCTCGGTGCATCTGGAGATGAGGCCGTCGCGTCAACCGCCGCGTGAAGAGACTGGCGCAGGTTTTTGGTGTGTGGTGTGTGGTGTGCGGTGTCAGTGTGTGGAGTGTCGGTGGACTTGTCGGTGGAGTTGTTGGTGGACTCTTGGTGCGAGTCTGCGCAACCCCACTTGCACTTGCCCACCTGCCCGTGTTTGAACTTCAACGCCTTCAGCATCATGTTCCATGTACATGTATTGTGAACCAAGTACCTCAGCATCGAGGCGCCTGTCGTCACTTGGAGCAAACCGATAGCAACTCAGCCATGTCGGGGATTTTGTCATATGCGCTAGGTGGAGGACGCAAGACCCAGGCCATCGATTTGCCCTCGGTCGAGGTGCATCACATTGAGACTAACCCTGATCGCCGGGCTCGCTCCCTCAAACATCTGCTCAAGGCCAACCATGTAAACTACTCCGTCGTTTATAATCGGCTTCGCTTTGATAACCACAATGCTCATATCCTGAGCTCGGCCTACTTGCTTGGCGCCACGCCGACGCAGCTCCACGACATTTACGAGGACCAAATCAAAGAATTGGAGGCATGGACGTCCTCGCCAGCCGAGCTCATGGACAATGACTGGGTCGATTTCCTGGGAGATGGACAATACCAAAGGGCGTACGTCGACTTTTTTGAAGACAAGCTCGCCATGGAGTACGCCTATGACTGGAAAAGGGTGGTCGAGCACTATCTGTTTTCCTCTGAAATACCCTTGGTGCATGGGCTGATCTGTGGGCGTACGTGAAATAAACCTACAAACCTGCCAAATTCATCAAGAAAGCAGCTGACACCTCAATAGTCGGACACCCTCTCATCCAGCTGGGTTATGCGTATGAAGTAGATAGCAAGGAGGTTGCCATGGAGGCTCTTACACTGGCCTCTGTGCAGCACAACTTCCTGTACCGTTATACCAGCGACCCGACATATACCCGGCAGTCTTCTATCAGTGCTGACTCCGTCCTCGACCTGCTCATTAAGATGTCAAAAGACGAGGACCTCAGTAGCCTTCCTAAGAACATCGAGTTCGAAGACTTGGAAACCATCTTCAAGGAGAAAGAAGACATTTTGATGAGATATTGGAATGCCTGGGATATTTCTGACCCGCTGGAGGCCTTTAAGAGCTCGCAGAAAGCAGCAGTGGCATTGTTCGTCTCAGCTGTCGACCCGATCGCCAGGGATTACAACTTTTTCATCGTTCATTTGTTGACATCAAGTTATGCCGTCCGAGTCCTGCTGCCTTTCTTTCCGAAGCAGTATCACGTAAGCCTTGTCAGACAGTGGTGGCTGTTAGCTATTGCTGTGTTTATCGTTAAAGGGCGACCTTGTCCAAATCCCGAGACCGTGGAAAAGGATCTTGGTGGGCGCGATTGGAAGTATGTGCAGGATAAAGCTTTGAATTCATCATACTCAAACGATGCACATTATGTGAAAGGTGAGCTGAAAAGTCCGATTGGGCGAGGCAGGAGCCAGATAAGTAAGCTGACGAGAATCTAGCCGTTCGAGCAATGAGAGATCTGGCAAATACCTGGGGGGACGATGATGAGTACTATTTGCGGGCTGCTGCAACATTTGTGGACAACTTTCATGGGTGGACGTTTTGAGCACTCATGCGGACCATGTCGATGAAGAATGTAACAAAAGTATTCGCGGAGCTCTCTGTGAAGAAGCTCAGGGATTGTTTAATGCAATCAGGTCTCACACGTTGAGTTTCAGGGTACTCTGTTGATGCAAAGTGGTGATGTTTAAGAGTGGCGCGTGCGTGCGTATGTACGTCCCGTTGTGAGGATTACTGAATGATATGTACTGTAAAAGCCAGTGCCAGCCTGCCTGCCTCAGGCTGTGAGTCGATGTTGGTGGGACACCACCACCACCACCACCACCACCACACCACGCCTGTCTTTCCACGACACTGTGACGGATTCAATCCCAATCAAACAGATCGAGTACCCAGTCAAAAAACCTCAGCCCGCATGGAACTCATAATCTCCAGATGCTTCGATCGCTTCAGTCGTTTTAATGGCCCCGCCCGCCAAACGCCGCAGGCGAAACCCTCTCGAGGCCTCTGATGAAGACGAACAGCCCAAGGCCAATACTCTTTCCAACTTCCTGCTTTCTTCGCCCACCTCACCTTCCAAGGTCCGAGCTCCAAGTGCATCCCCAAGTGCATCTCCGAGTCCCCTCAAGCCGAGAGGGTTCGCTCTTCAAGCGGCCGCCAATGCATCTCCTACTAAGACGAGGCGCGGGAGCTCCCAAAAGAAAAGCGCCAATGCCGGTCCCAAGAAGCCGAGAGACAATGGCCGGGCAGAGGACAAGGGCAAAACGGCCGATCTGAAGACACTCTTCTCCAAACAGGCCCAACGGGCTACCAAACCCAGCTCTGGCAGCGAGAAGCGACTCTCGCCAATTGATGACCCAATCAGTGATCCGATTTCCGAAGATGACGAAATATCAGAACTTAAAGTAAGCTCGTCTAGCCTGGTCAGTCAGCATGCCCGAAAAAGGTTGAGGAAGGTTCATGATGCTGCACCAAGTAAATCGTCCAGCACCGGCACCGGCCTCAAATTCCTCAAACCTCCGAAACCTACGAATGCCGCCGGCGTGGATGACGAGCTACGTCCGTGGTCAGAACGGTTTGGCCCACGTAACCTCGATGAGTTGGCCGTGCACAAGAAGAAAGTTGCCGATGTTCGAAGATGGCTCGACGATGTCATGACTGGACGAATGCGACAGCGCGTCTTGATCCTGAAAGGCGCGGCTGGTTCAGGAAAAAGCACGACGATGCGTTTGCTAGCCAATGAAATGGGACTCGAGCTTCTCGAGTGGAAAAACCCCACAGCAGCCACGGGCACTGGATTCGTATCGTCGTCCGCTCAATTTGGCGAGTTTCTCGGCCGTGGTGGAAAATTCGGAACGCTCGATGTCGAAGGATCCACGGATTCTACACCAACCAGTTCAAGCGGAACGGGTCCGAGTCGAGCGAAACGAGTTATTCTTATCGAAGAATTTCCCAACACCTTCTCCAAGTCATCCTCGGCTCTGAGCTCGTTTCGCAGCACTATTCTTCATTATTTGGCAGCCCATGCACCCTCACTAGCCAATTTTAGCAAGACGTCACAGCAAAGGGATCCTATCAGTCCCATTGTGCTGGTCATAACGGAAACCTTGCTGACTACAACATCGGCTTCGGCAGACAGCCTGACAGCTCATCGCCTGCTTGGGCCCGAAATTCTCCGTCATCCGGGTGTAGGGGTGATTGAGTTCAACGCTATAGCCCCGTCAATTCTCGCAAAGGCCCTAGAGCTCGTGGTTCTCAAGGAGGCGAGGAAATCCGGGCGCAGAAAAACCCCAGGACCCCAAGTTCTTAAGAAGCTGGGCGAAATTGGAGACATTCGCAGCGCCATCTCATCTCTCGAATTTCTCTGTCTCAAGGGAGATGATGAAACGGATTGGGGGGCTAAAGTTGCCTTCACCAAACCGAAAAAGACCACGAGAGATTCTATCAGGCTGACTAAGGGCGAGTCAGAGAGTCTCGAGCTCATCTCGCAACGTGAAGCCAGCCTGGGCATCTTCCATGCCGTCGGCAAAGTTGTATACAACAAACGGGATGACGCGGCCCCTGCAGATGATACTTTAGAGCACCTACCTGCATACTTGTCACAATATTCTCGGCCTAAGAGGTCACAGGTCTCTGTCGATTCTTTGATTGACGAAACGGGCACAGATACGCACACATTCATATCCGCATTGCATGAGAATTACATATTGTCTTGCGAAAGCACGGGGCCAATGGATCTATCAACACCGATGGATTACGTCAACGAATGCATAGAATATCTTTCCGAGAGCGATCTACTCTGTTCGTCGCGGGATGTGTTCTTTGGAGGACGAGGCGGATTCAGCGCAAGAGACTCGGGCAGTCATATCCTCCGCCAAGATGAGATGACCTTCCAGGTGGCTGTTCGCGGCATGTTGTTTTCGTTACCGAACCCGGTCAAGCGCAGAACCACCACCATGGCAAAGGGCAGCGACTCTTTCAAAATGTTCTATCCCACAAGCTTGAAATTGTGGAGGGATAGGGAAGAGATTGAGGGCATGGTAGACCTGTGGTCGACCAAGCTCCTCAGGGGCGAATCACAACTTGCCACCAAGAATCTTACCGACGGCGCCTCGGCATTTTTGAAGACACAGTCGTCCGGGGATTCAATCTCGTGGATGCAGCGACAGCAACAAGCTCGCGCCGCCGCCGCCGCCGCCGCCGCCGCAGTAGCGGCAGCAGCTACGAAGCCCAATGACACAGCCGAAGAGAGCTCAGGATCATTGCCTCTACTCTCTCTCGGAAGTGCGGCTCAACGAGAGATGCTACTCGACCGTTTACCGTACATGGCTCACATTGCACGAAGTCGCAAGACCAGCCTTGGACTACGGGATCTCGAGAAGGTAGTGTCCTTCAACGGCGTATCAGCCACGGTAGACGACGAAAGCGATGCCGAGGATGATGACCTCCCTGGAGAAGCATGGGCGACAGATAGACCATCCGAAGAGGCTAGTCCGCGCAAGAAGAGCGCGGGCATCAAAGCCGGCGCCATGTCTGGCATGCTTGCGCAAAAACTAGTATTGAGCGATGATGACATTGAAGATTAAAAAGGGGTGCATATATCCACCATCCATTCTTGTACTGTACTGTACTGTGCAAGACAAACCAACAGCTTGGAACAGGGGATTTTAATTGCGAACAAAGCATGAGATAAAGGTTGATTGGCGTTTGACAGTTGCTGGACACGAGTTCTCCTGTACGACCTCACATCATGCGTTTCAAGATGTTCAGTAATTAAATCCATGTAGTTCGAGTAGTCTTTGCAATCAAGGTGATTGATGATTCAAGCGAGGACGAAACAGAAGAACCAACGCCGTTTCACAATCACGTATATACCCAATGTCGTTGACGAGCGAACATTGCATCTATGTGCTTCTCAATACCGTGGCTGCTGACAGCCGCCAGTGACCCAAAACTCCCTCCACCAAGATGAGATGGAAATGTGGATATAATCAATCACCCTTGCTGAAATGCCCCAAGGTCATCTTGACGTAAATTCTCTTAATCCTCGTTTTTGATCCTCACGAAGAGGATAAGATGGTATTTCTGCAACAAAAATTCCCGCCCCCACAAGAGACCATCTTCAGTGGTGGAACAGACGTGTGCTCTGCTGGACAAAGGTGATGCCTAGCTTTTCGGCGGTCTCGAAGACGGCGCTGTCGTTTTGACTGCCGCTCGGGGCGGCAATGTAGTTGACTCCTGAGCGGGAGGCGCGGAAGACGTTGTCGATGAAGGGGAACTTGATGCAGTGTTAGTGTCTTTTCATTCCGTTTTTTTTTTTTTTGGAGGATTTTTGTCGTCGAAGCTTTTGAAAAAGGAACAAAAGGGGGGCAGCGGGGTCAGGAACAGAAGGAGGGTCAACGTACAAAGGCGTCGCTGGAGACGCAGACATTCTTCAACTGCTTCATCCAGGCTTCTCTCTCCTCAACAGTAAAGGCAGCAGGGACTTCCTCAAAGACGGCCTCGAAGCCCTCACGCTCGGCACCAGACTTGGGCAACTCTCCACTGACGAGCAGATCGATGGCGTTGCTCTTGTCGGGGCGCTTGGTGCCCTTCTTCCACTTGATGTTGAGGACTCGCTCGTGGAAACGCATCCACCAGTTGTCGGCCTTGTCGCCTGCAAGACGCGTGCAGTGGATACGAGATTGCTGGCCGGCGCCGAGACCAACGACTTGGCCGTTGACGGCGTAGCACACAGAGTTGCTCTGGGTATACTTGAGGGTGATGGTGGCAATGGTCAGGTCGCGGGCGGCGTCTTCGGGCAGAGCGCCGGCATCCTTGGGGGTGACGATGGTTCCGAATGACTTGGGGGAAATCTCGACGTCGTTGCGGTGCTGCTGGAGAGTGACGCCGTAGACGGTTCGGGTTTCGGTGGGCGCTGGGTTGTACTCGGGGTCGATCTGCAGAACAAGGTACTTGCCGCCCTTTTTCTTCTTGAGCATCTCAAGAGCAGCGTCTTCGTAGCCGGGGGCAATGACACCGTCAGAAACCTCCTTGGAGATGATGCTGGCAGTGGGGACATCGACAACATCGCTGAGGGCAATGACATCGCCGAAGCTGCTCATGCGGTCAGCACCGCGGGCACGAGCATACGCCTGAGCAAGAGCGGAGGTCTCGATGCCCTCGATGTCATTGACAAAGTAGACTTTGCGCTCTTCAGGAGTCAGGGGAAGACCAATGGCGGCACCGGCGGGAGACACGTGCTTGAAGCTGGCAGCGGCAGGCTTGCCCAGAGCCTGCTTCAGCTCCTTGACCAGCGGCCAGGCATTCAGAGCGTCAAGGAAGTTGATGTAACCAGGAGAGCCGCAGAGAACCTTGAGCGGCAGCTTCCCCGAGACAGTGTAGGCCGCAGCAGGTTTCTGGTGGGGGTTGGCTCCGTATCGCAGGGCCATGTATTGTTCGCCATTGCCAGCGTATTCCTTGCGGAAGAAGCCCGATATGGCCGTGTCGTAATCGGCCGTGTGCTCGAATGCCTTGAGAGCGTATCGGTTTCGGCTCGCCTCGGTGATTTCGCCCTGCTCGAGCTCCTTCAGGAAGCCGGCATAGTCCTCGGGGTCGCTGAGAATAGTCACTCGGGAGTGGTTCTTGGCGGCGGCACGAATGAGGGTCACGCCACCAATGTCAATCTCCTCGACGGCTTCGGGAATGCTGACATTGATCTTGGCAACGGTGTCCTTGAAGGGGTACAGGTTGCAGATGACGTAGTCGACTTTGGCGATGCCTTGCTCCGCGAGATCGTTCTCGTCTGACTCGAGGTTGCGGGCGAGAATGCCGCCATGGACGGCGGGGTGCAGGGTCTTGACACGACCGCCCAGCATCTCGGGAGCCTTGGTGATGGCGCTGACGTCCCTTTTTGACATTGTTAGTGTGTTTTCTTGGTCGACAATATATATATATATATATATGTATATATATATATATATATATATGTATATTGGACAGAATGACGCCCGGTGGGTTGCTTATACATACTCGACAGGCATGCCAGCGTCGCGGATCATGCGAGAGGTGCCGCCAGAAGCAAGGATTCGGACATTCTGCTTGATCAAGCCCTTGGCCAAGTCCAGAAGGCCAGTCTTGTCGTAGACGGATAGAATGGCGAGCTTCTGGTTTCCAGGCATGGTGTATGAATTGGCACCGAGGTCCTCTGGGTTGATGAAGAAGACAAAAAACAACAACGCAGCAGCGAAAGGTTGAGACGGAGCGCTGCGCAACGTGAGGAAAAAAAAAAAAAAAAAAATTGGCGGGGTAGTGGATATTTCGTGGTGGGGTGTACGGGGCACGAGTTATCCGTAGTAGCCCCCAGTTATCCGGCCTACATAGGGGAGTACACCCCACTGTACAACCCCACTGTACATTATGATAATAGATAGGCACCTTCCCCCGGTGACAAACAGTGACAAAAACATCACCCACCACCAACCGCACCCAACCCGCACTCCATCTTCACCCAAGAGAAACACCAGTCAGTCACCGGTCAGTCGGCATTCCAGACTTGCCCCCCATGGCCGACGAAACGCTGAACATACTCTGCTTCGGTGACTCCCTCACCTCCGGCTACCACCACTACGGCACGAGCTCCCATCCATACTCGATAGCCTTCAAGGCAAAGCTACAGGCGGCGCTCCCGCACATGACCATCAACGTGTACCACAACGGGAAACCAGGAGACGTCGGCTCATGGCCCGCCTTCAACGAGAGGTTGAAAAACGAATGTATAGTAGAACCCCTCGAAGGCATTCATTATCCTCGACATAAATCAAGCCCCCCCCCCCTTCCAAGATATATAAGCCTCCCGCATCGACTCGGGGCAAATCATCACCACCACCAAGAACCATGTATGGATCAACGCATCTAACTCGTGCCTTCCAAACTCTAGGCGACAAGCGTAATTATGACTGGGTCATCATGCTAGCAGGCACAAAGTACTTCTTCTTCCCATTCCCACAAACCCACCCAGTCACGATACGCAAACTGACTTGACAACCATCTCACCCACCCCAGTGACCTAGCGTACCGACTTCCCACAGAAGACATGTACGACGCCTTCCAAGCAAACTGGGACGTGCCCCTCTGCAAGGGCAACAAAGTCCTTGCCCTGACGATTCCAGAATCCGAAGCCGGGCTTCGGTGGGTAGTCAACGACAGAGCCGAGGTGAACCGGCTGATATTGAATCACAGAGAAAGAAACTTGTGCGTTCCTGCGGCGCCGCCACCTCGATCTGAGTCTTCCGAAGCTGACACTTTTGATGCGTTGCCCAGCTTTGCGTTCGATCTTCATGCCAAGATACCATACCACTCACTATCGGAAGAGGACAGGGCAGAGTTTTGGGATGACGGGATTCATTTGACAGCCAGAGGATACGACTGGATGGGCGAACATATTGCCGAGGGATTCCTCGTGGCACTCTCCTCGGCAGAGCAGGCGCGGGCAACGGCGCCGAGTCAGTCGAGACGGCCAAGGAGGACGTCCGACAATGCAGTGTTTGAGGAAGAGAGTGGAAATCCGAGGAAACTGAGCGAGGGATACGTTGTGGTGCGCAAGAAGGACTTGTATTGAGGGAACCAAGGTGGCCTAAACCCGTGGCATCTCAAGTTGGTCGTCGAGTAACAAGTACATTTATAAACATGCTCCGTCCCCATACTCCGTCTCGTGTGCCATCCCCATACCTTGCAACGCCAGCCGGGATGCTCAGAAGAAAAGAAGAAAGACAGGATGCTAATTCATGTGGCGCTGATGAGCTTATACAACGAGATTGGCTGCGACAAAATCCTGTGCAGTGAAGAGTCAGCATCACATATCCCCGGATTACATGGGCTGTCAAATGCCGGGGAAAAAAAAAAAAAACAGACGAAGTAATGGACACGTTGAAAGGTTGCGAAGGGAAACAAGAAAAATGAACTCACAGGAAACTCCTTTTGTAGAGAGTTTGTCACGTTCTCAACCTCCTCGGCCAGACTCTCCACATTAGCATCCCATCTGCGCATCTCCTTGCCCGCGATAACTTCTGCCCTCCCACTGCCCTTCTCGCCAGAGGCCTCGCCCCCCTCAAACCACACAATGCCATCCAGCTGATCCATGCGACCGACCAGCCGTCCCTGCTCAATCATGCGGGCCGTCGTCTCCTCGGCCCTGTCGGCGTCGAGTCCCAACAGCGACCCCAGGGCCTCGAACCCAATGTTGCTGTACAGCCTCGACGCGCCCAGCAAGTTGTGCTCGACCACGGCCTTGGCCAGCACCGTCGACCCATCCGACGTCGTGGCCAGCTGATGCGGCTGCAGGCCCTCGGCGAAAGAGTCCACCTCGGCCTGAGACAGCAGTCTGTCGAGGAACATCTTCTCCAGGATCCCAAACTCGGCCAGCTGCACCGCCCGGTCGTCCTTGTAGAGCCTCCCCAGCATGCGGCTCCTCAGGGGCCCCGCGGGCGCCAGGATGGCACACTTGATGGCCATGGCCAGCGTGTGCAGGCGCTCATCCTCGGCAATCGCCGACGACAGACTGATCTCGTGGTACCGCTGCGCGGCGGACAAGAAGTCCCTCTTGGCGTCCTGGATGCGAGCCTGGGACAGCCGGAAGTGCAGCGTCAGGTCCTGATGGGCAATCATGTGCATGATGTTCTTGAGCTTGTTGACGTACGTCTCCGCGGCCGTCGAGTCATCCTCCTCGAGATAGTTGCGGACGATGCGGATCCACACCCTCGCCTTCTCCTCGTCCGTCACTTTCCGCTGGGAGCTATCGAGGGGGATCTCGGCGAGCATCTTGGCGGCGCAGAGGAAGTCCTCGTTGCTCTCGTGGGCCGCGGCAACGAGCTCGCAAAGCGTGGCCGCGGCGTCGAGGAACGACGAGGGCTGCGAGGCGAGGACCGAGAGTGTGCGCGTGCCGACCTCGATCCACGCCTCTTCGTTCTCGAGGGACTTGAGCGTCGTCACGAAGCTGCCGAGGACTGCTCGCGTCGACACCACGCCGAGGGATTGGCCGAAGAAGGAGTCGACGATGGCATTGAGGTCGTCGATGGCGCTGGGCGGCGAGGATAGGTTCTTGATGTTGGCGAGGAGAGCTTCGTACGCGGTGCCCTTTTCTCCCGGTGCTGATTCGGCTTGGGATAGAGCTTCGATGACTTTTGCACTGGGCGCCATGGCCTGCTTTTGTCGATGCCGCTTCCTTGTAATAAATTCTCTTCTTTTTCGGCGGCGGGGGGGGGGGGGGCTGTGACGTGGATTGTTTGAGACAACAGCTGGATAAGGTGTTTGTGCACGGAAATGGGAAAGTGGAATTGATCATCATCACAGTGAGGCATCTCGGCGGCGGGGTGGACATGGACTTAGCTACTGTGGTGGGGGCAGTGACCGACCTGCTCTTGTCAACCAGGGCCCTACATGGACAAATAGGTACGTACCTACGGTGGTGTTTCTTCATCGTAACTCATTAATATACGGATTATACATCCATATTTAGTCCGTACCTGTCTGAACATCCCATCGTCATGCTATGCCAAACAAGCCTTTGAATTATGGAGCCTACCCTCCCTCCCTCTGCAGCAGACAAATTTTGTATACATTGTCTTCCTATGATTTATTCCATCCTTCTGTTTCCCAAGCCCAAATTAGAGTGATTGCCCCTCCCACATGGCACCTTGCAAAAGAGCCGTCTATTCATCTATTTATTATGCCAAAGCAGCGTGCGCAACGAGTCCCACTCGTCACAGTCCTTGTAGATATACGTCATGCTACTGCGCAAACTCGACTGCAGGTCCTCGGGGTGCGTCTTGAACAGCAACATGACCATGCCCCAGGACAGGGATGCGAACGCCGGCCAGGCGTAGTAACTGATTCGTGAGGACAAGGGCTCTTCCGAAACGACGGCGAGGCCGTGTCCTGGCTTGACAGCAACGCGGGCGAGCGCCAGGGCAACACGCGCAAAGATGTAGATGACGATTTGCTGGCTGACGGACGAGATTTTGCCATTGCGCTTGGAGCGTTGGCCGAAGACGATGTAGCCGCCGAGTAAGCCGCCGATGAAGGAGTCGTAGGGACCTCAACAAGTGGCATTCACCCGTTAGTCTTTTCTCTTCAAAAGGACTTGCATCATAGATGATGGCCGCCCACGCCCAACAATTGAATGGCGGCGGTACTCACCCTCCTTGCCCTGGTTGGGACCATAGTACTTCAGCGCCAACGTCGTCAATTTATATATCGTCGCGAAGCGAGCCAGATTCGAAGCATGCTTCTTCGTAGCTCTCAACACAAGAGCAATCTTTTGTCGGAATCTGCGCAAAGTTCACATCGCCATCAGCAACAACGCATTCTCTTTTTTTTTTTTACGACAGGGAGGTCATTCGACATACGTTCCAGATCGAAAGAGGAAAATCATCCTGAGTAACGACATGAATAATTAGCCTCTTTTTTTTTTTTTTACACCTGTTCTCTCATTTGGAATCCAAGCGCATCACAAGCAAAACGTACACCAGCGCATGCGGAAACCGCACTTTCGATCCGTACACAGCGCCATTGCGAGCCGTCTTCAGCAGAGACAAGATATCGTGGTAGCGCGGGTCGAGAACGATGCGCTCCAGAGCGCCCTGCACAAGAAAAAGAAACACCGTTAGCCTTCAAAACCCCCTCTATTCCATCGACTTTGGCGTTGCTAATTCCCAAAATGTCTCGTTTCTAAACCCGTCGCTATCTCGTCCGCACCTTGAGGGCATCAAGCGACGTCGCCATGATCTTGGCAATATACGGATTATGTGCCTCGGTAAATAGTGGGTAAGAAGAAGTACTAAGGGTAAGTCGCTGGCGGACGCCGTTCGGAGACGCGGGCGCCTTGGTGCAGAAAGAGCGCGTCTGGAAAGGTACCAAGAATCACAGCACTCGGCGCATTCGGCGCATCGGGAGGGATTACCAGGGCACGATGAGAACGGAAGAAATCGGCTCGAGGGGTTGTGAGTCGTCGAGTTTGAGGGATAATAACAAGTCGAGACGGGCAGGCAGAGAGATCTGGCCCGTGAGGGAGAAAAAAAAAAAGGCTGGCCCGGACCTGGCGCAGTTGGTTCGGCATTAATCCGTATTTTAGAGCCTCGGAACGGGAGGAAGGCTTCTTCGGGCGCTGGCAGCTGGCAAATAATAGTGGGAACCCTGTGCGGTAACCTGCGCCCCGCGCCAGCAACCAGTGACGAGTCGTGCAGATGACGCACCAAAAAGTCTGGTCCCCCTCGCAAAGTTGTGACATGTGATTGACGGGCAAGCTGCAAGCACCCGACGTAAACTGGTGCATTGCACAATTGCAGTTTTTAATGCTGTTGCGATCCAATCCAGCACCGAGTGCAGATGTCGCCAAATAAACTACATCGCGACCCGCCCATCAATCAACCTTGGATGAATTCATCCTTCTTCAAGTCTGCTCAGCACCACCTCTCCCTCGGCTCGCGCCACTTAACCCCCAGAATCTCAAATATCCTCCTCTCGCATCTCCCCTCCACCAACTGCCCCATCGTCACCTTCTCCCTCGCCGCGCCCCTCAACACATTTATATACAAACCCCTCTGATTCAAGCGCATTCCCTTCTTCGACGCCAGCAGCCTCATGCTCCGATTGAAAATGTCGTTCCCCGTAAAGTAGATCAGCGCACCGCCCATTTCCGTCTCGGGGACCAGCAGAAAATCGATCCGTCGCCAGACCGGTCGATGGTCTCCATCGTTGATGCCCCTTGTGCGTGGGAGAACGCAGCATCCGTGGAATTTACTGCCGTCTGCGCGGGAGTGGAACGAGGCGAGACGGGCGGTGAGGAAGCCGTCGTCTGTCAGGACTCGGGTGAGCTCCGTGAGGAAGGGCCGCAGCTGCGAGACGGAGTCCGTGTTTGTCTTGGTCACGATGAGGTCGATGTCGTTGGAGCTGGGGGATCCTCTGCGATAACTTCCTCCGATGATCAACTTCACGAGGGGATCGACCTTGGCCGCGGCTTTCTCGACGTATGCCCCGAGAGCCTCCACTTCGCGACGGGGAATCCGGGTGTTCAGGTCGTCGAGATGGTCGACGCCAATTCGTTGGCTTGGGTTTAGCTTTGCCTTGGTCTTGACGTCGTCCAGCGTTCGGTAGCCCTTGGAGAGCCATTGCTGCGCCTGCTTGGTGCCCACGCCGTATATTTTGAGGAATAGCTGCAAGGCGCTGTCGGTGGGCTCTTCCTCGGCATACTTGAGTCGCCGCAGCTCGTTCGTCGTGACAATCTCTTCAATCTTTTGGGCGATCCTTCGCCCAATGTGCGGCAATTTGAAGGCCTCCTCCTCCGTGGTGATCTTACTGTCATGTCTTTTTAATGTGGTGATGGCTTTGCGATACCCCATCGTCCTCCAGTGGTCGCTGACTCGATCGTAGTAGTCGGCCATGCTTTGCAGGACCTCAATGGTCCTCGAGTTGGGGTTGTTCGCGCCCGCGTTTTGTGCACCTGCCTGGTTGCAGGCGAACCGGTCCTCGAAACGTGTGGCTTTGTTTTTAGGCCCAACTTGGTTCTTCTTCACGCCCTTGGGCGTCTCCTGCTCATCTTCGGATCTTGAGCCTTCTTCTTCGTCAGAGTGCTGTTCACCTTGGTCGGTCGCAGAAGATCGGGTGTCATCATCGTCTTCGTCATGATCCAGCGGGAGGTCCTTGAACTCTTGCATCATCGTAATGTACTGTGACAACTCGTCACCCCTGTGCTCCCTGTTCTTGCCAGTTGTATCCCCCGTTTCCGACGCGTCTCCCATGATCTCCAATGCCATGACTTCCAAGCTGAGGGGTTGCGAATCCACCGCCGCGGGCGCACTCTCGATGCCCTTCCCAACAGCACCTCCATCGTTCGATCCCTCATTGCTCCTCGACGGCGTGCCCGTGCCCAGCTCTGCGATATGGCCGCCCCATTTCCTGGCATTTCGATGCTGCGGCTTTACTTCCAGCGAGCTCGTCGATTCGTTCGAGCTCGTCGGCTGGCCGTCTATCGTAGCAGTGACTTCCTGTCCCTCTTCTGTTTCCTGAATTTCAAGCGGTTGACCAGGGACCCTGTACTTCTTCTGACTATAGTCGAGCACCGATCGAAACCGTATACAATCGACGGGGTACTCCTCATTCACAACTACTTTCGTGTTCGGTCCTCCTGCGCCAATAATCTTCTTGACATCGCTATACGCAATATCCTTCTCGACGATGATGTGCGTGGCCGTCATGGGGTCGCGAGTCCAGGAAGCCCCGAATTCGCGAGCCTTGTTGATCCGCAACCTCCGCGCGGGCGCAATATCATCATTAGGAATGTAGTAGAACTGGAGATCCTTGAACATCTGCTCCCTCTCGGGCCGAATGTTAAGACTCTCGCGTTTTCGCTTCTTCCCCTTGATTGCCTTCAGAGAGGGTGAGTCCATCGTCATGGCACTGTCCAAATGTCTGGGCAAAGGCAAGGGAGTCCTGACTTTTCGCTGCTGCGTTTTGCTCACCCGCGCTGTTTCCGGTATCACGGTCTCATCTCCTGTTGAATCCAGGAGTTCGTGTACGCGGGTGCGCGTGTGCTGCTGCTGCTGCTGCTGCTGCTGCGTGGCTTTGATGATTGGTGTCGTCGTGGTCCTCGCTTCCTCTCTTCGAACAGGGTGGTGGTGATGACGTCTGTCGTTTGCCACATCTTCTGCCGCCAATACGGTAGATCCAACAGGTGCGCTTTGACTGTTGAGAAAGAAGCTCATGCGGCGCTGTCGATCCAGCTGTTCTGCGGCAGCGAAGCCATCTCCATCGTCAGAGTCTCCAGATTCCTCAGACGACCTCTTCATGGAGTCAAAATGAGCGAGCTTGTCGCGTAATGAAGGTTGAGTGAGCGCCATTTCAGCGTGGGTTTCAGTGGTCAAGGGCTTCAAGATGGCGGCGAGTGCAGGTCGTCTTTGGATGACCATGGTCTTTGTTACAAAAAACTCATGAGCATGGCCCGGTTGTCTTGCTCAACTCGAACAACAGATGGAATACAGATTCTCTTTAAGCCTGTGCGTCGTTTTGAAATACCATGCGCGCGTTCACAGGTCAAGGCCAGATATGTCCATGGAAACGTGAAGTTATTGCATGAACCAACTGCGTTGAGCTTGTGGGGGTTCCCACATGGAGGTCCTCTTGATTCTTCTTCCCCACTCCTCCTTCCCGAGTCCCAAGGTGCTCGAATTCAGATTCACTAATCCGTACCTCAAACTTGATGAATAGAGCGAGCAAACTTCACTATAATCACGATCATCCTCTCTCTTCCCTGATTTGAATGTTCTTCTTATTGAGCCAATTACTTCCAAGTAAACATACACCGTGTAGCGGCCCCAATCTCCCATTCATACTTTATCAGTTAGATGTTACAAGAAAACATTATGTCCCAGAATGTATAATAATAATGTTATGCAAATGGCCTCGGTCGAATCTGTCGCCATACCAATTTGCGAAGCCGCCCAGAGTAATCTTTTCCTTCGACACCCGTCAACATATAACTCAGCAAGCCCACGTGTAGCATATATACTCAACTCTGATTCTTCGTGGTGTGTGTGCTAGTAACAATGACCCCGGTTTGCTCAAGGTTTTCGTGCCCACGATTTGTGTTTCGCACTTGAAAGGCTCAAATTATTTCGGCCCCCAGAAAATGACAAGGCCTACTTCCGTATGAATGCAGACAAAAGCAAACAACAAAAACTCCAATCGCTAGATGCATGACAATGAATCTCTCTCTCTCTCCCATGCCATGTTTGATCTTCCATGTCACGACGCCTGACGGGCTCTCGCAGCGTCTGCTGCTTGCGTAGCCCCGGTTGCATGGACACGAGCAGCCCTCACGCGCCAGACTAACCGATTAGGCACGTCCACCCGGAGGTGTCAGCTTGGCCGCTTCAAGCAACTTTTGCAACTTGCGCGTTTCGCGAGCGGCCAACTCCCGCTCTTCCTGGAGATTCATAACCTCGATCTGCGCCTCGCTCATCTTAGCAACGACTTGCTGGATCTCGTTGTCGGCATCTGCGAGAGCCTTCTCCAGCTCTGTGACACGGGCACGTAACGTCCTGATTTCGACCTCATCCTCAAAGCTCTTGGCTGAGATGCTCTGTCCAGAACCACGGAATATTGTGTTGGTGGAGGCTCCGGCATCCAGGAGGGGACCCTGGCGAGCAGAAACCCCGACGCCGCCACCGTTGTTGATGCGGCGAAGCTGTACGTTGTGCGCCTCTCGCAGCTGAGCGAGCTCCTCTTCGTGGCGGCCAACGCGATCCTCGGACGAAGTTTGAGCGGCGACGAGCTGCTCCTCGAGTACATGCAGACGCGCCTGCAGATCGGTGATGCGGTCCGAGTTGATTTTCCTGTCCGAGTCACCCCTGGCCACGGTTTCGGCGAGTCGCTTGCGCAGTTCGGCATTGGTCGAAAGCTGCTGTTGAACCTGAGATGCAAGTTGCTCAACTCGCTGTGCAGATTCGCTCAGCTGGTCTGCCAAAGCCGACTCCCTTTCAACATGCTGGGACTCGCTCGTCGACAATCCATCCACCTGTAATTTCATGCCATCTAGGTGCCGTCGGGCGGCGTCTCGTTCCGAGAATGCGGTGGAAAGAGATTGTTCCAGGCGCTCAATGGCAAGCCTAGTCTTCTCGTCGGATGCAGCGTCGCCAGTATCAAGCTCCAGTTTCTTAATGCGCTCCAAGGACTCGGTGTAGGCGCTTTGCAGATCCTGGTAAGCCGTTTGCAGTGATTCTGAGGTCACGGGAGTGCTCAAAGTGTCGTTTGCAGAGCTTGACCTGGCCAGGGCAGGTGGGATTAGAATGTCCTTCTCTTGGAGGAGAGAACGGAGAGAAGCGATTTCTTCCTCGGCCCTATCGAGGTCCATCTTCAGACCTCCCAGGCCCTTCTCGACTTGCCATTTTTGTTCCAGAGCGTCCTCCGCTCGACGACGCAGCACATTAATCTCGGTACGTAGGCTGGATATTTCCCTGTCGAAGCCTGCCTTGCGGGGTTCAAGAAGCAATCTCTGACGCTCGGCTTCGAGGATTTTGATCTTCTTCTCATTCTCGCGATTCTGGAACTCTTGCCTCTCGAGAAGGTTCTTGAGTGCACTGTGGAGAGCATCTCGCTGAGCCTCCACGTCCTTCAGTCGCTCCGCGAGAGCTTCTCTCGACTCGGACTGAGCGTTCTTGACGCTTGTCGATCGAGACAGGCCGCCGCCGAATGCGGGGGAGCCGCGGGCCTTGAACGAGTTGGCGGCCACGGAGTTCGATCGGGCCAAGGCCAGGTCTTCGGGGCCCATCGAGTTCCGGAGAGATGTGTTTTCCTGTTTCAGTGATTGAAGCTGGTGTTGCATTTTGGTTGACTCATAGGTCAGGTTGGCATATGAAGCTGCTTGGGCTTCGAGGCCTTCTACTCTAGCCCGCAGCTGAGGAACAACTTCTTCTCGGAGATTATCTCGCTCATTGCAGGCTTCTTGTAGTTCGCTCTTCAGTCCAGACAACAAATCCTCATAGTTGCTCTTGGACTCTCGTTCCTCTGCAAGACGTCGTCTAAGGTCTTGGCAAGACTTTTCAAGGTCCCTGACACGATCGTTGGCATCGAGGTTGTTCATATGAGCCAGGTCCATCTGAGAGGCTTTCTCGGCCAGATCTTTGATCTGCTGATCCAGAACTTTTCGCCGCGATCTCTCATCTTGTAATTTATTGCCGAGTTCTAGTCGAATTGACGCCTTTTCTTGCTCTGATCTCCTCTGAATTTTCTCAATTTCTTCACGACTTTGGTCATATTCGCTTACTTTGGCGGAGCTGTAGCCTGAGTCGGAAAAGTAGTCGCTGGACCGCTTGCTAGGAGCTTGTGGATTGCTGGCTTGCTCCTGAAGCCTGTCGACGAGGTCCTCCAGGTCCATCTCTCGTCGAATGGACGCGGCCAGCTCTGAGCTGATGGCCTTTAATTCGTCCTCCATCTCGTCGAGTTGGAGAGTCGAGGGGGCCGAGCCGGGCGGTGGTGTTGATAGGTATGATTCGCAATATCCAATTGGATTTGATGTTGCACCATTGGAGTTACTTGAGGAAGAGTTTGACCTGGTGATTCCCGAGATGTGATGCGCGTCATTTGCGTGTTTGGCTGAGGATAGAGGGGAAGGAATCGAGGAAAATTCAGTGACAGAAGGAGATATGTTGGGCCAGCCAAACAAGGTTGCAAATGGAGATGTCTGGCCTGGAGATCGGGGAAGGGTCTTGTTCAGTTGCGGAGATGCAGCGAGTTTGGCTGAATCTGGACTACCGGGTTCCTGGGTAGATGATGGCTCGATTTGAGAAGCTGATGTTTCGACAGTGTCGAGTTTCAGATGTGGCGGCGTTGGCTTTGGAGCCAACATGGGAAGAGTTGGTGTATGGTCCAAGTGGTCCGCGTAGAGAGACTCCAAGTCGTCGGAGCTATTATCCTCTATTGCAATTCCAGTCGTCGAGCTTTGAGCCAAGTCTTCATCTGGTATCGAAGAGTCAGTTCCCCGAGAGAGGAAGTCGTCGTATGTGGAAAGTACGTCTGACAGCTCAGCAGATTTGCTATGTCGCAGATGGCCTTGTGGAATGCTGCGTTCTTCAGACGTCGGCGCGTGGGTACTCGCCAAGTTGGTGACGGGAGATCTACCGAGTTGGATTCCAGTCAGCAAGGGTCTTGCTCAGGGAACCCCAGTCAAATGCCGCCCAGGTCTATGACGCGGCCGTTCGAGCAGTTCAGAGGGAAGACAGAATCAAATGTCGAGGAAAATGTTTTGCCGGAAACTTGTCATATAAAGGAAACACGCTAGAAACGTGTGGGAAACACCCCAGAGAAAGAGCAGTAAGAGTGGGAATAAGGGGTGAACTCAGGAAACAAGAACACGTCCATTACTGACGTAGTGTGGGAAGGGGGCTCTTTAGATGGGATGATGTGAAACTTACTTGCAGGAGGATTGGGAAATTCGGAGCGAGTGCGGATAGTCGTAAAAGGTCGGACTATCAATGGATGGTGACCTGGAGAACCTCTGATCGGGCTTGGGGAGAAGCTCAGGGTTCAAGGGAGGAGGAATAGCACCGGCGGAATCGCGTAGACTGAGAGATGCAGCCAAAGACGAAGCTGACGCCGACGAGGGCTTCCGCTTGATGGGACTTTTGAAGGGAGGAGGAAGAGGAGCAGTTGAGTCAGAACTGACGCCAGACGCAACAGGAGTCGAGATGGTAGATGTCAAGGAGCTGAGGCTATTGGCCGCGCTGTGTCGGCTGGGAAGAGGATGATGAAGCGTATCAGTGTCAGAGGTTGGCTGGTGTGTGATGTTCGCGTCGAGGTCCAATTCCGGAGGAGGTTGTTGCTGCTGTGGCTGCGGCTGCTCTTGGTCTTGGTCTTGCTGTTCTTGTTTGGAGAATTGGAACTGGTGGCTTGTCGAGGGGACGTCTTGGGGTTGGAGGGCATCAGACGAGACAGATGCTGTATCAGAGGTGGGCAAGATGGACGAGTCCAAGTGCCGCAGCGCCGACCCATGACCCGAAACTAGAGGCGCCATTTTGGGCAGGTCGGTTATGAGAGTGTGACCGAAATCACCAAGCAATAATGTCTTATCGCCGGGTGGTTAAATTGGCCATGAAAAGGTATGTAGTTCGTCTCGGCAAATGAACGAGAAGAGAAGAAAGAAGAGGCACAAATCCTGGGCGGACATTGGGGGCCGTCAACGGCGAGGGATGGATGAGCAAGACAAGAGACACGAAGAAGGAAGAAGGAAGAGACCAGGCCACCACTTGCAGGGTTTGTCAACTTGGCTTGGCCCCGTCGATGCTCGAAGCAGAAGCAGAAGCAGAAGCAGAAGCAGTCTTGACTGGCCCGTGGGGCCCGTGGGTGCTTCGTTGACGGGGGGGGTTACGGGGGGGGTTACGGGGGGCGTTACGGGGGATCCTCAGTACTGAGGCACGATTTGCTGCGTGGGCACCTGGTGGGCGCCTGGTGGGCAAGCAAGAGCGGCTTTTAGTGGCAGGTACCCGGCCGGGGAGGGGGCATTGCTGTCAAGTAAGTCAACTTACGGATTAAGTCGTGGCCAAAAAGGGGTCGACGGCAAATCGTTCTGGGCATGGCTAATTTGCAGCCGACAGGGATGGGGCACAGCGCGTGAAGGGAAAGGGAAAGTGCTGGATAAGACTCACAAACACTAGGATAATAGGATAACATTCCGTACTGGCAGTGGGATGGACTGATGTGTCCGACTCACGAGCATAACCTTATTCGCGGCGCAGCCGTCAGCTGTCGGGCGCGGTTCATCCCAGGTATTATCACCAGACAATATATATTTGCGGAATACATGTACATGCATCAAAACGGCTCCACGAAACAAAGACCAATGAACCCTCTCTGCCTCTTCCACAGCGTAGTCTCTCGAGTAAGTTTTCCTCGGCCTGGGTGGCAAAATGACCGTGATGATCCGAATAATCCGCGGGTACGGCTTATTACTATGCTATACATGGCAATTTAAGCAGGTGTGGAGACGCAAGTATTAGCGGGATATGCTCCGAGGACATGACATGACTTACTCGGGTTGGGAGAGCTGCTCATTTGCATTTGCATTCTGTAATGCCTATAATGAATGGCCATAGGACTGCGGCTATGTATAATCTCCTTTATTCAACACATTCACCGGCTTGGTCGATTCGTCGTTCGGACACCACACCCCGTGGGTTGACGGTGCCAGAGGCATTACCCAGGCACACCCAGGCACCCAGGCACCCAGGGGCATGAAAAAGGCGAGCGCCCAGGGGAAAAAGCCGAGCGCCCAGGGGGGCCACACACGCGCGGGGACCGACCTCGTCGTACCTGAACTAGTCCGTAGCGCCAGGAACTATTAACTCTAGCCTTACTAACTTAGGGCCGCCTGACTCCTCCCGGCGCCTTCCTGCACTCACTCAATGCAACCTGGCCGGCTGCAGAGTCGCAGTCGTTGGCTGACAGTGAGATTAGATTGGCCGCCGTGTCATGGCCCGCCAACAAGTGCGCGTCAAACGCAGAATCTATTTCCATCTCATCGTCGTACAAGGCAACTAACTGATGGCCCTGATCTGATGGGTGGCACAACCCGTCGTTCGCCCTTTTTGCATTGTGAAGTTGCTACTCCGTAATCCGTACTCCGTATGCTACACGTATGCTACGGCAACTTGCCTCCTCTCCTCCATCGCAGGCTGGTGACCTGTACATAGGAACCGGAGAACGACTTGGACTTGTTGGCCGACTTGGGTCGACGAATTATTCCGAGGTCACAGCGCCAAAATATCCGCGGTTTCGTCCGGAACTTGCCCGCCAGAAACCAAACAGAACCAGGGGGCTCAAACACACACTCGGACTTTTCCAGACCGTTTTTCGAGAGTGTACAAGAATTATAGGTAGAGATGAAATGGGTTTTGCCTATACGAGTGCATTGTTCCGTAGTAATACTTGATCCACCAGTCTTTCCTGGACGTCCACCATTCCAGCAACACCGCTGCGGTCAGACGAGGGCGCCCCTGCCAGCTGGGGGATCGCCATTGTACAGTGGGGTTGTATCAGCGGTCGTCAGGTGAAGAAGGTCTGGTCGGTCATCCCTGCCAGGCGCCTATGTATGTATGTCCTGTACATTTGTACAACTGTACGGACGTACATGCTGAAATCAATGGCCAGCGCGAGCGAGCGAATTGCGTCGTCTCCCCAACATCTCGCGGGGGCCTTTCACAGCCAGTCAGTCAGACGATGCATCCGATGGATGGCAACGCTTACTCTCTACTCTACGGATTACCCTACCCTATCATCGACCCTTTCATTCACACGAGGACGGCGCGTTGATCATACAACGTCATTCCTGCACATGTACTCCGTATTGCAAGTTGGCAGGCCATTGCCCAGTTGTCACCCCGTTCATGCATCATGAGCGCCAACAAATAACCGCTGCGCATCTTTCTTTTTTTCGACTCGCACCTACTCCGTACTAGACGTCAATCCATATCGGCCAAGGCCAAGCCATGAGAAAATGACCATATTATATCAAAGCAGGATGGCGATTGGCGATCCCGATTTCCCCACCAGCACATCACATCACAAGACGTTATTTCTTTTTGAAACCATCCCCGAGGGCATGCATCGCGGAAACCCCGCCCGAATGCACGATTGATTGCATCGCAAGAACCCCCTTCCCCTTCCCCTTCCCCTTCCCCCTTGCCTGGCCGTGTCCATCTCCCCCGTGCCGCCACACCACACCATCCAATCCCTTATCAAAGCGCACCCCAACTTGCTTCTTTTGTCGGCATGTATGTAACTTTGACAGCTCTTGGCTTGCGTTCCTAGTAAACTGTGGGTGGTCCATTGTCGCACATTGTGAAAATACATTTGACACGACGCACCAGAAATGACGACTTCATCGTAGTCAGCATCATGGAAAAATCATGGTGTTCACTAGACGTCGTTCCATCGCCAAGTCATGAATATCTCGCATCCTCCACTCTTCGAAAAGGTAATCTTTGGATGTCTGGGTGATGAAGAAACCCGAGAACCTGACTACGGGGAACGTACATCTCACCTGTTGCCGTTAGCAGTGGTGCCAAGTTCCGCGGGTGGCAGCACTCGTCGATGCGCCGCCGTACGTGAGACACGGTTTTTTTTTTTCGGGTCGGAATGCCGCGTCCAAAGGAACTGCGATGTGTGCTGTGTGGTGTTACACGGTGAGACGCGGCTCAGCCCTAGTTCTGGATCGGTTGCGATTGATCCCAAGACCAGAATTGTGTTTTTTACTGGCATTCGTACCCGGTTGGAGCGGTCCTACCAGGTTTGATTATGTCCTTTTGGTGGTTGTAGTATACTTGTTCTTTACCTATTCCATCGGCACGGAGTAATGATTTGGTAAACGTAATGCAAGGAAGCTGCGCTGCTATTGGTTGGCAGTAACATGAATATCTAGACCAAAAACTCGTAGTAGCATTCCGTAATCATTCAAATGCCATGTGACGAGTCAAATCATCAAATCACAAGCCCGCTTATCCGATACAACCTGAACGCCAAATACAAGTAGACGGAAGCATTTCCGTCACAAGATTAGCTTTCCCTTGGGAAGCAACGCCCAATAGCCTCCGCAGGAACACCTGCGTTGTTGCGCAAGTACAAACGCAAACCCCGGACGACTGCCAAACACATCTTCCATTACAGAGGTGCACCTTGCGCACCGTCTCCATCGGTTTCCTCCGCGTCCTCGTCGCAAGGCCACCCTCTTGAACAAGTCCACGTAGACGCCCCTGGCCTGCCTAGCGGCTAGGCTAGCCAGGTCATCCTGGACACCCAGTAGTTCGAAATCCGCAAAATATAGCTTTGCAGGATCTGTCGTCTTGCGGAAAGCAGGGAGGTCCATGGTGAAGAACTTCTTGATGACAGGGATGAAAGCAGGCGGCGGAGATCCGGACAGAAGCATGGATACCTCAAACTGGATTTGGGTCGTCTTGATTGCAACATCCAATTGCTTTCCCTGCGGCGCATTGGGCTGCTTCTTCACCCACTGGGGCAGATATATAGCATAAGCCTGTCTGACGTCTTGAGACAGGACGTTCAGTAGTTTTTCCAAGTCCGCCACCTTGATGATACTCGTTGACGTGGCCCTCTGCATCTTGTAATAGGCATGCTGCAACTGCGGGTTGAGAACCTTGCCACCACTGGGCACATCTCCTGACGCCTGTGTTTTGTAGAAATCCATGGCTTTGTTGCTGATGGCTTCAAGCAGCGCAACTCGGCGGCAGATCGCAGACAAAAAGCTTCGGCTTGAGGAAGAGAGAAGCAGGTGCAATGATACATCATTCCTCTTCAGTAAGAAGGAATTCAACTCGTTGAATCGTTGCTGAGCGCATCGTTGTCTGAACTCTTCATCATTCATGAGCTCAAACAGACTGTCCACAAGCCATGAGAGAAGGTCGACAGACCATTTGGCGCAGCCGGCCAAGGCATCCACAACCTCTAGTGTCTGAAATTCAGCTTCGTACACATTGTCAGAATCTATCAAATCAAATAATCTTACCATGTTCATCCAAAGGACTCATCTTTTCGCGAATGTTCAACGGGGTGTTGCTCGCAAGAGTGATGAGAATAACAACATTGCGCAAATTCAAATCAATCATGGCAAACTTGCTTTGGAAACTCCTTTTGAGCGATTCCCCTCTGAAACCCAGGCTGTTCATGATGCCAAGACAGAACTGAAGCGACAAGTTCCTCATAAGTGCGTCGTGGTGCGTCTCATCCGAGTAATCCACCTGAATCTTGAGGATGCGAATCAGTTCACTGACCCAATCAAGCACAAATTCTGACCGAAAATTAGCATGCATTGCAAAACGAATTTTCGGTGTAGGCGACTGACTCTTTTTATACGCAAGTGACTGAACAACAGCAAGAAGATCATCGTGATTATTCTGGTGCCACATAGCTGATGCAGCCGCGATAGATATGCTTGCGATGGTCGCCGAGTAATGCGCTACGCCATGTCAACAATGTCACGTTCTCATGTCTACTCATTTTGAACAGTTGCTCACCGTCTTGCGTCGTGTTCCCGATGTCCCCTATTGCATACTGAAGCTTGTTCCACCGAACTTTCCCATCATCTCCGATCTGTACCATTGAGCAGCCAGTCGGTGACACAGCAGCTTGATGACCTAAAGGTTTGTTAATGATAGTCTATTGTGATGCCACTTGAGAAATGCAGGCAGGGTAAACTTACAAGGCCCATCATCGGAAAATGACCATCCGGCTTGTCGCAGGGTCATTATCTTGGCGAGATCTTGCCCTGCGTACACCTCTTCGAATGTAAACCGATCTCGATATTCAAGGGAACCATCTGACATGGTCAACAGCAGGGTCTTCCCAAAGTGAATAATTTGCAGGCCAATGACGACCTTGTTGATGACAACCGGCTCCAACTTTTTAAGCTTCGTTATGCTCGGTGGTTCTGATGAAATGCTGTTCCTTCGATTGCCCAATTGTTCAAAAGCAGGATCTAGGCCCTGTTTGGATTCAGCAGCTTCCCACCTATCCAAAATGCTTTGGGCAGCTTGGAAGGTACCCTCGCCGGCGGCTCTCGATCTGACTGTCAGTATCATGTAAGGAACAGTACTCAACCCAGTGTTGTCCATGACAGTAGGCAATATTTGAACAAACGAAAGCTCTGCAATGGCAGCGTCTTGATCTGTGTCATTAGGACCAGTACAAAGCCAATTCACAGAAGCAACGTGTGTCTCAACCAGCGCCGGGTTCAAGCGAGCATTCTGCGGCATGGTGTTCTTTTCCGACGATGAACCTGGGCCAGCCCATTGGATCTCGATTTTGAGAAGTTTCAATTGGCTAGAAGACGTTGCAATGGCGGCAAGCAGATACTCTAGGGTCAGTCTGTCAACGAAGTTGGTCCATCAGGTTGAAATTGAAAGAGGATAGGCAACCTACTTTTATCTGAAGAGAAAGCAGCGTGTGTCACCAGCTCATCCGTCGTATTGACACTTTCCAGTTCCATTGTAGTCTCTTCCATGCGTCCGTTATTCTGAGACCAGTACATCTTCAGCATGCCATTCATGGTTATGCAGAAGAGAGCACTCTTGGCAGAGTGTGGGTGACATGGGCCGAGAGCATGTACAAAGGAGCTCTCGTACTGATACATATTTCCCTGCTTATTGGCGGGGCCATACATGACGTTGAAGGGTTTCTGGAGTTGTTAGCACCGGAATGAGACGTCTGTATGCATTGAAAAAAGAAGAAAAAAAGTGAAAATCACCTGTTGATTTGAGGGAGCAACTGGGAGCCAGTAGCAGCCCGAGACTCCATGGAAGTCATCGACGCTATCCGTATCCCACTTTCTCGTGGGGAAGGGATGATTTAGTGAGACGCCAAAGCTTACGACGGCAACTCTTCCAGCTGCATCCATGATAGCCAACTCTGGACTGTTTGTGGGGCCCCATTCTAGATGAACCAGTGGGATGACGGGCGTTCCCTTGATAAGATCGCAAGTTGTAGCCTCACCAAGGCCCCAGGTGC
Source organism: Epichloe festucae Fl1 (assembly GCA_003814445.1). Classification (NCBI taxonomy): domain Eukaryota; kingdom Fungi; phylum Ascomycota; class Sordariomycetes; order Hypocreales; family Clavicipitaceae; genus Epichloe; species Epichloe festucae. The sequence continues at coordinate 1,403,356 of CP031387.1, read as the reverse complement.
CATTTTTGGGGTGACATCTCAAGAACCGAAGCTCAAGATGTTGTCCGTCTGGTGTTATCGAAGCTATGGTGCCCGATTTTGACCATGCCAACGCCCTAGAAGACGGTTAGTGAGAGGCGCGAACAAGTAATTGGGTAAAGGTCGACAAGTCCATACTGGCAGCATCCGCGATTTCTGAGCTCATCCAGACGTTGTTGGAGCTGCTTTCCCTGTGATCTTCCGGGGAGCTGAAGAGGAACATCGTCCCCGAACAGATCATCGACATTGTTCATATCCACTGGCATAGCATTGTCCAGAATGAGAGGCATCTTCTCGGCAGTCATGGGGGCGGATTCGTGCCGCGAACACGATGGTGGTCCAAATCAGCCAGCAGAGCAGGTGTTGCGTGTTGTGGCTCACTGAATGTCTGAATGGGGTTAAATGGCGCCACCCAAGGTCTTGGGGGAGATTTCGCAAGGGTTTGAGGGTGGCAGTTGCTTAGTTGCTCCTACAGATGCAAGTGGGCCAAGAAAGCTTGCAACCGGACCGGGCACGGCAAAATATCGGCAGAAGTCCTCATTATTACAAGACGTGGTCCCGTGCTGCCATGAATGTATAAAACCTCAACCTGAAATGTGACCCAGTCCGTACAACTGTGAGCCACCCACGGGCCACCGCTGAAGGAGTACCAGATTCCCAAGCAAACTCATCCGGCAGGAACAGACCCCGCACATTTCCGACGCCTCTCCAGATTCAATCTATCCCAATCAAAATCATGGCCCATGATCGGTTGTGGCTGCCGTCAGGGCCAAGACATGAAACGACCCCAGGGTAGCACGCCGACATTCGGGCGGCATTGGCCCGGCTTCCACATCTCCAACGGTCAGAAATGCCAACACAAGGATATCAGGAGCTCTGGCTTATTCTTGCCGCTGGATCCTGGTCCTACTGCTCTCATCGGAGGCATGGTCTCAACCAATTGCAGTGGTACCAATGCAACTAGATACGGGGCCATGAAGGACTATGTCGTGAAACTGACGGTTGTGCTGGCAGATGGCTCCGTCATCAAAACGCACAACCGACCTCGCAAGACTTCCGCTGGATATAACCTGAATGGTCTCTTGACCGGTCGGGCTGGTTAGGTTTGATTCTGGATTCTTCGTCCGCCAAGCGAGTTTCATTACATTCGTCCTAACGAGCTGGGAAAAGAACCTTGAGGACAAGGAAACAAAACTCCCAGAAGCTCAATGACCCCCCTCTCTGCAGGATACCAAAAGCCGGCACGTCTACTTTTCTAGATTTCGTATGACCGAGCACTGCGTTACACGAGACATGATCAAGGTTATAAATCGGGTGGCACACTTTGTTGGTTCCTGAAGAGGCGCGATTCCTTCGTTGTTGCCGTGGAAGCATGGAACACCCAGTTGAGATCAGAGAAAAAAAAAAAGGGGAAAACTCTCGTTCTTTGTGCCATTTGGAACGTCGGCTGCAAGGACCGCCAAGTTTGCCCTTCGTTTTTATTTCATCTTACTTATCAACATGCTTCTCCGCGTCTTAGGACTTATAACATCGTATCGTATCTCGGCTAAAATCATTATGATAGGTACTACATGATATCGCTAGAGAGTTCGACTCAATCATTCTTTTTCTTCCTTTTCTACCGAGTAGAAGACCCTGGGTGCCTGGATTTATCACGATCTTGAAGGATACTGCGCGCATTGTGCACAAGCCGGGTTCTGTTCCGTGTGTATGGGATCCCGTACGTTCGTTTGGATGGCAGAACCAGGACGCCACAGTATTATTCGTCCATCCGTGTTGACTTGATGCATTGGGTCCATTGCCGCCTGACATGAAATGCTTTCGCAAAGGGACTCCTTTTGGCTCTTCGTAACTTCAACTTCCAGCGGGCTGAACATCATTCCCACGCCCGAGACTGCGCATGATCCGTCGTTATTGCGCCTCTCTCGCCAACTGGGTGATGGAGCGCAGTCAAAGGGGGAAAAAAGCAATCATATTCTCCACTTGCAGCCGTCTTTTTCGACGTCGCCCCTGTCAACTACACGAACGAACGGTCTGTTGTTATATTGGTGTACACCCACCGTACATCCCGACCCCTGGCTTCTGACGCCTTTTCAACTTGTCAGTGCCGACGTTGAAAAGCCTCATGGCGCTCAGAGCGAGCCGCGTGCGGGTCATGATGGTCGTGGTTGTGAAAAGAGCGCCAGACCTTTGTGTGCCAGCTCACAGTAACAGACAGGGCAGGACGTGCCATCCTGCCATCCTGCCATCCTACCATCCTGCCAGCCTGCTCAAGCAATTTAGAAATCTCGGGGCCGCTTGCTGGCCGCCTCGGTAATTTCTGCCGATCACTGAAGGGTCATGCCCGATCAGCTCATCACTACTCCTTCCGACGACGTCTTTCAGGCCCCTTTCCCTTTGGTTTCTTCGTGGCGTGGGGGAACTGACAAGTGGCAGGGCAAACAGCCTCGAGTGGTCATGATTTTGGAATAAGAACATCTCAAGAACATCTTCAGTTAGCGAAGCAACCGAGGTCACGACGGGTTATTAGGGCGTGCGAGACTGTTCCTGTTTTGTTCATCAAGACATTGATTGTGCTGTCTCGATGTGAATTATTTGGGCGGACTGCAACTGTGCCCCATGGCTTTTTCTCTATCCGTATCAAGTGAGGCTCAAGTACTCCCTCCGTATGTATGCATTCATCACTCACCACTCACGCTCAGGAGCTTGTGACGGGTTACACTCGGTAAACCTGATGCAGCCTCAATAATACAGCGTTTCGACTTGAGCTCGAGCGAGAATGCTGGGACGGGCTGCCAGTTAATTCAAAGTCATCATAATTTGATTCAAGATTGCGTGATGCCTGCTTGATGGATCGAAGCTGTCAAAAGAAAGCTGGTAAGATGATGGATTGGCACTATCGTCATCAATGCTATGCCTAAATCGGGTGGCCAAGCCTTTCTGGTAAGAGACATCCTGAAGGACGCCTCCTCTCATTTCTCGGCAATATCCAAACCGACCAAAAAGGATGGACACGATGTCGGTACTAACCGCCCCTCTGCTTCGGCTGAAGCTTCCCCAAAACACGAAAGGAGAAGCGAAGCGCAAATGCCACCATGCGCCGGGGCCGTGCGTGGTGAGTGGTAAGGATCTGCACGGTGTGATGGATGATGGACGGGCTGGTTGCACTGTTTTGTGGATATTGGATTCGGTGTATCAGCTTGGCGCAAGCCTCGCAGCTAGGCTAAACTATGTCTACAAGGGTACTTCGCTCATTCATTTTGCAGTACTCCGTATTCCGTACATTCACAGCATCTCGTACGGAGATGGCACAATGAATCATGACAGAAGATGAATTTTGACGGCGGAATTCGCGGCTGAAGTGCAAGAAAAAGTAGCTGCTGATCGGATAAAGGAACGTCTTTCAAGCAGAGCAAGACAGGTATCTCGTTCAAACGCCGTCAGCGTGGCTGTACAACTTTAAGCCATCCGATTCTAGTGACAGAAGTCATCATCGTACCCTTGTACTCGACAAGTTTGATGCCTCGGCGATAGTGATGGACCAGATTGTGCCCCTGCGGAGTACTCCGTGGAGCAATGGCGATGGCACGCGGTGAACGGGTCCAGGAGAAAATGGTAATGCTGGCTGGGTTTATATTTAGCTTCCCGCTATGTGGTCCTTGGTGTAGCCCCAGGGATCAGGACTTTGTATGTACTCCGCACTCTGCGTGTGATCGTACGGAGTATTACGGTTTATTAGAGAAGACCAGGGGGTCCTTCGGCAAGCGATTGGTCTCATACAATCCCGAAAATCCACAACTTCACAGGAAGCGAAATTGTGCTTCTCAGTCTATCACATTTGTACGTGCGCCTGGAACTTTCTTGACGAGTTCTGCGGCCGTTGGAGTCAGCCACGCCCATCTAGTCTAACAGCCGCCGTCTGCTGTCCTGTCTCATATAAACAAGGCGTTACGGCTCAAATTAGGACCAGACCACGCCGTGAGCATGCTCTCTTGCCCCCGCTTCAGCTCCCCGTCCGGTCCACCGTTGGGGACGTAATCCCGAGCGCCACAGCAATCCATTGAAGATCCTCTAGCCATGACTAGTTAGTTCTCGGCTCCCCTGAGCGTTTGGACCCGCGGCTCGTTGCCCCGTGTGCTTGTTGGGGGCCCATCGTCATCCATTGGCCGGTGGACGACTACTACTAGTTGCTCTCTCGTGGCTGGTCGAGATCCTTGTGTCCTTGGTGGGCCGTGGGCCGTGTAAGATCAGATGCGTTCACGGGTAATACTCCGTAGAGTAGCGAGGATCATGGGCCGGAGACTTGTTGAAATGTGAAACAGGACGGAAGACGCATTGGGTGGGTGGAAACGGGTGGAAACGTTGCCACATATTATGTACATACGGAGTAGAATAAAATAAGACAGCAAAGTATGTGTGTAAACGTATCACAAGCCGGGGAAGGCACGGCTTGGCGTTCTTGCACTCGTGCTTTGTGCTCCAAGCCAGGGATGTCCAGGGGAAAGCAATATTAACAATACGGAATACATCAAGAGGGCATCGCCCATGCGATCATCTTGGATGATTCACATGTGCTGTCGAACGTCTTGTCGAATCCAGTTGAAGCGACATGGATTCGTCGGCCGCCCTGCTGCTCTTCCCGGCCTCGTCGTTTTCTCCTTTGCTGCAACTCTCGCTCGGGTACGTACCTACCGCTCCTGCCACCTTCTTCCCCCCGTTACCTAGGCACGGGCGATTACCATCGAGACATCGTTGTGGTTCGTGGTTCTTGTTGTTATTCTACATATCTTGTTTGTTTTATTCAAGTCTTCTTATATCTGCGCTTCACATCCCCCGCCTCCCCCTATCGGGAGAGCCGAAAGAAGCCGTCCACCCACAGTCGGCTGGAAAAGCGAGCTGGGGTTGAGGAACAAGGCCTGCACGCAGGAACAAACCAGGTCCAGCAATTCACCCGCAACCCCCCGAGGAGGCCCCCCAACTCGCCAAGGTGGTTCAATCAACATCGTACTCCGCTCCGTACTCTGTACACTCTTTTGGGCTAGCCATGGCTCACAGGTGCAACCAGGGATGGCCATCCCATGAGGGTTCTCTCCCTCTCCGCATTGACTGTCCCGTTTCGCCCGGCCTAGGGCCGATGAGAAGCTTTCTCGACCTGGATTCTCCAACAGACAACACCTTTTCAGACTGTTGCGGCTCAAGCTTCCTGCTGTTATCATCAGCACCAAGCGTCGCGTCCGCTACGATGACCAACACGACCTCACCCGTCGACTTGGGCGAAAGCGCAATCATAGACAGCTCACCTGTTGGTGTCGGAGACGCCAATGACAGTGTAGTAGGAGGCAGTCCCTCTCTCAGCTTTGCCTCGTTCCCCAGCTCTGGAGCTACCTTCATAACATGCACTAGCTCGAGAAGCTCCACCAACAGCCAACACCGACACTCTCTTCTCCCAGCTGCCCTGCGTCGGTTTTCTCCACTCCGACAGCCAGAAAATATTGATGAGGGCATGGACCATATTGTTGGCTGCCAGCTACAAAGCCGACGGCATCGATGCCTCAGCGGTATGAGACTGCTCGATCGCAACATGTTCGAGCAAGCTCCGACATCGTCTCCCAAACCCCAACCGCGAAGCATCAATCAGAGCAACAGCCCCGTTCGAAGTGCCTCAAAATCATGGCGAAGCTCATCGGACAGAAGATGTACCTCGTTGGACGGATTTTCGCCCACCATGTCGATGACCAAAGAAGAATTCGAAGCATTGCCTCCCACTATACAACGCAAGGTAAGTCGCGAGTCCAATAGTACTATGAAAACCGCACGAGACAAGTGATGCGACTGAATGGCTCGCGAGCCAAATCAAAATGTTACACCACTGGGTGGCGTCGGCATTCGATACACATACACAAGCACGAACGGCTCTGCGGACGAAGTCGTCTTCTTCGAGTCACCATCACAAAACGTCTTGGGGAAACATGGGTCGCTGAAGCACCAAGGAAAGCTACGGCAAGTGCATGGCGTGCCCAGGGGAGCCAGAAAGCAAGATTTTATTCTTCTTTGGATCGACATGAAATAAGAAGGAAGAAGAAGAAACAAACAAACAAACAAACAATACGAGATGCAATTCCAGCGCGAGGATCTAGATCAGCCTTGCTGGACGGCGTTGCTTCTTGGCTCAGAATTTTGACCATTCTGGCACAAGCGTGGAGAACTGCTGATCATGTGACTGGTTCCTGCGGCGAAACCATGCACCGCGCAAGTCTCCAGAAAAGACGTCGCCATTGTCTTTGAGAGATGTATTCGTGTCTTTGTTGGCAGCGCCGGCCGCTTCCCCTTCCCTAGGTCGGACCAAATTTGACATGTCTTCATGTGCCGTCATGTGCTGTCTTGTACACTTTTGGGTGTTCCTGCCTATTTCCCGACCCCCTTGCTGCAATGCCAGTATGACCGGGTCTGGCGGTGAAGGATGAGACTTGTGCCAACGCGGACAGACGTTGCCAGCAGGTAGTCCGAGCTGGTTCTCCATGTGCGAGCTGTGGCCAGTTACTAGTCACACGCTTACACGCACACACGCACAAGTCGTCGAGTCGTCCATGCAGCCAGCCCCTGCTTGCTTTTGGTCCTGCATCGTCACCACCACCAGCACCGACATCATCATCTCCAGACAACCTGCTCGCTATTACCGTGGTCCGTCGGTTGCGCTGAAGCTGCCATGGAGCATGCTTCTTTATCTAGTGGTTCGAGCCACGAGAAATTGACCTCTCCCCCCTTCCCCTGCACCACGATACCACCACCAACAAGTACCGCAATGTACTCCGCTCCGTAACATGTTTCTTTCTTATTACCCGCCCGCCCGCTCCCCGCTCTTCCCACCAACGGATCGCCACCATCCCTTCCAAGTTGGTGGACACCACACGTCTCTCGTTCCTGCCTCGATCCTGCCTCGTTCCTGCCTCGAGACATGCCATTCCGCTTCCAGTGCAGCTGGCTGGCTGTCTCTGACGTGTACGGAGGGAGTAGCACACAGGGCACACAGGGCACACATGGCACATGGCAACCCCCAAGAACGACCCATGTTTTACATGGATACGGAGTACATACACCTCTTGTCCACTCTCCCTTCCCCTCGTAGAACGATCCGCCATCTACTCTCTCTCCTCCCTCTCCCTCCTCCTCTCCCTCGGCAGTGTTTTTCTCTCCCTCGATATTCAGAGTCCCTCCGTACTGACAATATCGTGTTTGTGTGCGAGCAGTATTTCTCCACACTGGAACGTCTGCGCATTGCTCGCAGCCTGGAATATAACGAGCTTGATTCGCCCGTTCAAGAGGAGCTTGACGGTCCCCTGGCTGCTCCATCTTTCGACGACGAAGACCAGCAACCAACACTAAAACTTGGATTCGGTCAAGACGAACTGGAGAACGCACCACATCGTCGCATTCAAGCCAAGAACAATCCATTACGGATATATGCCAGTTCCGAGAGGAACTTTGTCAAGCGCTATCATTCGAGCGGTGATATTCCGAGTGCTCAGCGTGTAAGACAGTGCGTGATATTGGATGCGACTGAGGATTCCATCCTCCGACTCGGAAACCGCCAGCCGCAGACACCTGAGCCGGAATATCCGCCAACCATAAGCTCCACGAACTCTAGACCCAAATTAGCCAAGATGGTGTCCTTCTCGCCTGACCATTCGTCTGCCACTGGGCCAACTGGGCCAGATCTGACCAAAAGCGCCGACTCGATGTTTGGTTCGTTTCGCTGGCTCGAAGAGAGCGGAGACCTGGATTTGAGGCTTGTTCTCGACGATGATCACATTGATCCTCGCAATCAAGACGCCCCGGCTCAAGCCAAACGGAACCCTTCATTCAGGAGACACCTTTCCATCTCCAAACTTCCCTTTGGAAACCGGACGTCTGTCTCAATGAGCCGACCAACAGCCAAGGATGCCTCTGCGACAACGTCGGTTGCTGCATCGCCCCAAGCATCTGTCCCTGGCTCGCCAGCTCAGGGTCATGCCCGGAGGAGATCCCGCGCTCTCTCGCTGATCACGCCCAACAAACAGCCCGTTCCTGATCCGTCATCTTTTGTGGACCAGGCAGCTGCCCATTATCAAGACCCTGACGCGAGAATGAAGCTCCGGGTGTACTTGGCTTCTCCACACAAGTTTGACGAAGCCGTTGAATTCGGATTTCCATCCATCGAAGAAGTTCAGAGCAAAGAAAATATCGGAAGTCACAAGAGGGTAGCTTCGCAGCAAGAGCGATCAAGCTCTCGACTCGGCAAATTGCAGCCCTTTACCGAGGACGATAGATCATCCATGTATAGTGACGAAGGTTCCGCGACGGAGCCCGAATCACCAAGGACACCAGAGACAATGGAAAAGCCCCTGCCCATCAGGCCGGCTCAGAAAAGTCAAGACGAGGAGAGTCCTGTTCCCAAGGCGGACTACGCCCAAGCACCGGCTGTGTCTCGCGAAATGACGCTGCGAATGACGCTGACACGCCCAGATCTTCGCGCCAATGAGGAGCAAATCTATGGGTGGCAAAAGACGTCCAACGGACGCAAACCATCACAAGCCAAAGACGAGCCAGAATCGCCCGAGTCATTCGCTCGAGAGGGTCATTCTAAAGAGAGCATCGAGCGGCAGTTCGCCGCCATGGATCTAGAAGACCTATTGACGAATGATGATGGCATGATGAAGCGATTCTGGAACCGTGTACGTCGAACTTGATTCATCATGTATGCCATCGACTTGGCTTGAAAGCCATTGGCGACGTCTCGCAACAACCACGGGTATTTCTTACCTGCCGATTGTTTTTTTCTTTCTTCTCTTCTACACGTCTTTTCATGATTGGGGACTTGTTCCCAACGACACGCATACGCATACGTTCTCATCTCCAACATCAGAACCACGAATGATAACTTTCCTCTCTTTTACCACTTTTATACCCATTCTCGCTTTTATTTCTCGGGTCGCGGCTGTGCTATTTGTTCTTTCTCAGTCATACCAAACATCTGGTGATTGAAACCGAATTATTGTTGATTACATGGAAGCGTCAGATCGCCGCTGTTTACAGTTGCGGCCAACTATATATCATTGGGCGGAGTTCCATGGCGCCTGCGCTACACTTGTCACTGGAAGCGAAAATTCTGCTGAATTTTTTTTTTTTACACGGTTGTCTTATTGGGTCATAATAACGTTGGAAGGGGCATGGTCTACTAATGGGGTGATAAGAAGAGGGCTGAAGGGGAAGCTTTGGTGGTAGGATAGAAGCTCGAATACCGCTTGTACTGGTAGCTTGAGACTTGGGTAGAAATCAGAAAGTGTTTACACTGATGGATGAGCACGCCGTAACTCGGCAGTCTTGGGTGTAAAGGGAGAGCTGCAACGGTGTGAACTGAGGGGGGGTGTCGACGGGAATGGACGGCTGTTTCAGCAGCACAGCCAACTGCCAAGTTTGGCATCAAATTGTCATCCAACAAGAATGGCTTGACTCGAGTTCTCCATCAACGTTCAATCTTGACAAGTACGGAATAGATGGCGAGAAAACATGCACGCCACGCCACGCCACGCCTTGACAAAACCGCCACAAAGAAGAAAGTCTGGGTGGAGCGAGGCCATCGTGTCTGTCATGCCCGTCCCCGTACGGATTACGGATTACAGGTGGCTTCTATTGTTCCTTATTCTTTCCGCATCTCGAGTCTGGCGGGGCAGGGAAGTACGTTGGCGGCGGTTTGAGTTCGTGCGAGGGAGGTGGCTTTTGTTTGTTGGTGGCAATAAACTACATGTAGTGAGTTGTAGTTAGTACTCCGTAGTTTCATGGGAACTTGCTAGATTGTCCGGAAAAGGGGGGGGGGGGTGCCCTTGATGGGGGTGGCTACGTGGTATTGTCGTCGATGGACTTTCTCTTTGGTCGTCATGTTCTTGTTGAACTTGCTTGTCCGCCTTTTTTTTTTATTCCTCCCGAGGGCTCATGATGGCACGACTTTCACATTGCGAAAAAAAAAGAAAGAAAAAAAAAAGAACCCCTTTCTTGCTCGCGCACATGTCCAAGATTCTTTTACTGAAACAACGCTAGATGAGACTCTTCATACACGCCCATCCCTACCACCCAACCTGCACTGCACTGCACTGCACGTCATTCTCATCACATGCATGGCCGCTGCTCCTACGCAATGACGCTCGTTTATTTTCATGCCTCCTCGTCACTATCCTCACCCAGTAGTTCGCCTTCGTCATCGTCAACAACGGCGTAGTCGCCGCGCCCGCGCGCAAAGCTATCTCTTGTTGTGAATGGCCTTGGCCCCCGAGAGAACCAGCTTCGCCCGCCACCGCCCCTAGAACCGGTCGCAGTTCGCCAGAGACCACCCACAAGCAGAGGCAATGTCACCACGACGGCTGCTACGGCAGATACCGCCACAACGGGGTACTTGACCCACGGTCGATCGCTGTCAAAGGTGGAAGAAGACTCGCCCAGGCGAATTTGTCCGAACTTGCCGTCCCAATTCCGGTACACGTACCATCCAATCGCGGCCGCCGCGGCAAAGGGAATCACCACGGCAAAGAAAATGGCCACTCCCGGCGTGCGATGCTTCTTCTCAAACTCCTCCTCGTGCCCTTCGCATGGATGCTCCGGCGCCGTCTTGTCCATCTCCTTGCCCCCTGAGCAGGTCGACAAGGGAATTCGACGGTATCCTGTTGGCTCGAACCATGATGTTGCGTTTGGATTCTTCGTACACCACTCTTTGCCCGACAGAGGATCTAGTCCTTGGACCAGAGTGCACTGTCCCGAACTGTCAATCTCAAAGTTGAAAGCGCTAAGTTTTGAGTTAGTCATCTCCGTCCAAGGTAGGCGCATCATGGCCCCTCGGTTTTCCTCCATCTTCGCTTCTCAAACTCACCATTCGAAGTCTTCCCGCTTGCATTCACAATTTTCATAATCGACCAAGCGCTTGAGATTCTGTTCATTGTAGCACTTGCGGTCCGTCTTCTTTCGAAGATACCTGGCCTTATGACCAAAGAGACAGTCGTCGCTTTGGAGCGGGTGCTTAGCTGTCCAAAGCAAGTAATCGGATTCTGCATCGGAATCCTTCTTGTACTGGCAAGGCTTGTCTGCGAGACCACTGAAGTCGAGATTGACGGCTATCATCCTCTGATCCCCATCCTTGCACCATATCAAGAAGTTGCGAGAAGTTCCGGATCTCAGCGTCGTAATGTCTAGAACAGTTACTTCCTCGTCGTAGAACTCCACGTCTTTCCAAGTCTTGCCTTCGTCGATCGAGTACGAGACGGTCTTGGTCTTGGCTGAATTCTTGGGTGTGGCCCGCTGCACAAGAACCATGATGGATCCCTGGTCACCATATTGCCAGGTCCAATGGCCCTTCTTGACATTTGTCCAAGTGATTCCGCCATCCGTTGTCATAAAAGTGTCGGCGTCTTTGATGTCGCCCAGGCTCGATCCTACGTTGCCCACTCCAAACATGAAGCCAACCGCAGTGTCTGCGGCAAAGGTTCGTCTCTTATCCTCACGTTCCGTGTAGTGATGAAGGTGCAGAGCACAGTCGTCATCTCCCCTGGAGCTGCTGCAAGAGTAAGACTTTCCTTCCACATCCTTGGCCGGAGGGGGCAGGTATCCCCACAGCGAACCGTCGTTGTGAGAGATCTTGGTCTGGAGAACTTTGCTCTTCTCTTTTTCGGCGGCATTGGAGACGACGTTGATCAGCACAACACCTTCGATGCCCGATACCTTCTCGAAGTCGACATACATGTTTTCGTCGCTATTCACGTTGGCGGCACTCAGGACATATGATGTGCCGTTGGAGTTGCTCTTGATGATGGAACCAAAGGAGCGGTCCTTGCCAGCCTCTGAGCGTACAAACAAGTTGACGGCGTGGGTGGAGCTGTCCAGCACGGTGTATTCGTCGTGGTGGCCTTCGTGGAAGTTGTGCGGATAGTGAGCAGGTTCGAAGTCTTTGCCATCTAGACTGGTCACTGCGCGCTCAGCACCAGTCTCGGGATCTTTGGTGTTGAGAATGATGAACTCGCTCATCGTTGCAAAGTTGATGACCTCTCGGTCGTACTTGAAGGCCTTCTCTCTGTCGGCGAAAAAGTCGTCGCTTGTCTTGATGGTCAGATTCGCGTCCAGCCGTTCTTCCGATTTGGCTAGACACACGACCTGCTTCTCGTTTCGGAAGTTGTATGCCGAGCTACCGGTAAACTCGCATTTCTCCGCGTAGGGAAGCATCTTGTCCCACTTATCGCCACGATTTGTTGACACCCAGACCTGATCGAAACACGTCTCTTGCTTGCCGACCTTGTCACACCGTGTTCCCATCCACAAAAGCCAGTCCTTCTTGTCCGGATGGAATCCGAACGGCATCACACCGGTCTTGGCTTTCCCGGGAGCCTCAAAACTGTGGAAAGTTTGCCCACGATCAACCGTGTAGATTACCTTGTGCTTTTTGTCATCGGTCGTGAAGTAGACGACATCGTTGAAGTGCAAGTGAGGGAAAATCCCACGGATCTCCTCTCCCTCGAGAATTCGTTTCCATTCTTTGCCGTGGTCGTGAGACATCCAAATTTGATTCTCCCGCTGCGCCCTGTCTCCCGCAGGCCAAACAATGACTGTTTCATCAGTAGAGGAGCTGGCATCACCCTTTTCGAGATAAATCTTCTCAAAGCCTTTGAGCTTGAAATCAAAGATTTTTTCCTTCCTGGATATTTCGCCCGTCGCAGGTGGTTGAGAAGGCTTGGTATCTCCTGCTTCGGAGCACTTCCGCTCTATTTTGTCATCTTTTTGCTTGCCCTTGATTCTCTTACACGTGTTTCCAGGTATCAATCTCCAGCCAGACGAGCCCTCAAAGGTACCATCGGGATGCTTCTTGCAATAATCATCTGGTGGTGATGGGATGGGACCGGCTTGCTTGCACTTCTTTTTGTCCGCTGGATCTCTTTGGAAATTGTAATCGCATTCAAAGTCGGCGTCGGTACATTCACAATCCTCTGTCTTGGGAACAGGATCCTTGAACTCCTGCTTAATAAAGCAATCTGCCGTTTTCTTGCGGCGGCGGTATGTCTGTTTGTGGCCCATGATGCACGTCGGGTTACCTTGTTTGTCGGGGCGTGCATGCCAGTCCTCCATGTCCTTGTCCTCGCAAGTTCGTTCCTTGATACCATCAAAATTGATGGCAATCATGTGAAAGGTGCGGTCTGTTTCACCCAAGAGCAAGAATTTAAGGCTGGTGGAGTCTTGCGTCGTCGTCAACAGGTCAGGCTTGATGCTGAGATCATCGGGCAAAGGGACCTTCTTCCAATTGTCACCGTGGTCGAGTGAGTAGGAGAACTCCTTGACATTTGCCGTACCAGAGTCTCCAATGGCAACCAGAATAGACCCAGAATCACCAAACTCGTACTTGTGGGGTCCATCTAGGGCCTTTTTCCACGTCGAACCAGCATCGTCCGATACGTATAGATTGGCTTCCTTGTAGTGTCCTAGGGAGCTGCCCGTGTTGCCGTTACCCATTACCAGGCCAGGAGCAGGGCTGGAGAAGACCCGACCAAGATTGTCCAGCTCTGTGACCGAGTGCAGGTGTAATCTGTCATCCCCGGCCTTTATTTCAGAGAAGGTTCTGCCATCGTCAAAGGTAATCTTGGTCACTCTAATCTTGTCCTTTCTCCTTCCCTTTGACCTTCCCTTTGAGAGTTCGACACCATTCTCGACAGTGTTGACGAGAAAAATACCCTGAATTCCCGAGATCTTCTCAAAATCGACATTGCCCCTAGCATTACGATTTGTGTAGGGAACGTTCTCAGTGAAGTACGTGCCATTTGAATTGCTGGTGAAAAGAACACCCATGGGCCGCGATGGGTGAGACGTCATGACATCAATCTGGATGCTATAATTGGTGCTTTCTAGCACGGTGTATGCGCCTTGGTTGATTCTATGGGAATGGTCGTGGTTGTCGTCCTTGGGAAACATGGCTCGATGCCACTTGAGCGTGTCGTCGGTAACGTAGAGAGACATCTCATCGCTGCGTGGGGATGAAACGGCCACCAGAATGTACTTCTTGACCACAGCCAGGATGAGGGATCCGGTAACACCTTTATTCAAGTCGACATTGGGCTCGAATTCTTGGATGTGCTTGTCTGCGACGGCAAAGAAGCTGTCCGACATGGTGAGCTTCTGTTCTTGCTTAAAGAAAGAAAACGATTCTCTGACGATGCAAAGCACTCGGGACTTGTCCTTCTCTGCTTCTCCCGTCGTAAACTCAGGGTTGGACTTGGCCCACCAGCAGCCCGCGGTGTTGACGCGGAGCGCTTTCGTGGTCTTGAAGCCATCAATGGTGTACTTTGCTTGCTCGTCGCAGAATATTCCATCACAGTTCATCGCATTGAAGATGATGCGGTCGGGTTCGCCCGCATGAAACGTCATGATCTCGGGCTGAAATTTGCTGGGCAAGGCGTCTGTGTCGAACTTGGTCCACGACTCGCCCCGGTCTTCGGTTCGAAATTGGGTCTTGCTGGGAGTCACAATATAAGCTCTTTTGCTATCAAAAGGATGCATGATGAGCTCGAGAGTGTGACCGTCCGCAATCGCATCTACACGCTTCCATGAGACGCCAGCGTCCGCGGATCGATACACGTTGTGTTCATGTTTGTCTTCGAAAACGATGACATCGCTATCTTCGAAGTAGTTGATGTTTCGCGGAGCATGTTGAAATTTTGTAACGGCTAATGATGGCTCATCTTTGGCAAAGACTACCGTCCACATGAGAGACGATAGCAGGATATGCCATGCGGCCGCTACCTTGCCACCCGGTCTCATCGTGGTGAAGAAGCGAACGTCGTCGGTGTCATGAAAAAGAGGTGACCGGCGAGCTACAAAAGAAATGAAGGAAGGGCGGTGGCGATGGCCAGAAGCGGCTCAAGAAAGAGGGAGAAGCAACACCTATAAATCGAGGTTGTCGGATTGTGGTATGGTGAAGACCCAAATGCACACTGCACTGTGGGTGGACCTGTCAAGAAGATGCGTCGTGGACATGTGGCGTTGCCGAATTGAACGAATTGAAGGTCGAGCTGAATGAAGCAAGAAGCTCCGACGTCAGCCACGCAGTTGTCAGTGTCCAAGCGTGTGGCGCGGGCTGTGGCTGGAGGGCGACGAGAACTGGAACCTGACAGTCCAGACGAGATACCCCGTGATATTACCCCGTAGCCTACGGATTAATAACTGGCAGTCATGAGTTGTGAGCCGAAAAGCAAAGCAAGCAACGACATGAAACCACCCGCCCCCTTTTTTTTTTTGTTCCGAGTACGGAGTACAGATAGTCGAGGCTGGCTTCACATCCCATCACAGCTTAGCTCAGTTCGTGGCTGCCCAGATGCCCCCTGCCTGCCCTGCCTGCCCTGCGCTTGCCTCTCCCACTTGCCTCCCACTTGCCTGGTCCCTGTCCCCTTGCCGCCCCAGGACCATCCTTTCATTTGGCGAACTCCTCACTTGGTTCAATATTCACCGGACAGACAGGCAAACAATGGCCAAGCGGTCTTAGTAGTCGTTTTCTATTTTTTGATCGTTTCTTTTTCCCTTTTGGCGGACCCCCCCTTCATCGTCCCGCTGACACGCTCTCTTCAACCAAATCTTGCTTCTTGGACTGCTCACGCTTAGTAGTCTTCCGACCTCTTTTGTGTTGAGCGTCTTTCCTTTCGCCTGAAGCACTCCGCAGCTGCCACTTAATTACTTGCTTGCTTACGGATCCGTACAAGCATTGACCGGACCGAAGCAAGTGGAAACAGACCCCAGCGCCCACCCCAGCGCCCACCCCAGCGCCCACCCCAGCCCATCTCTGCGGCTGCCCCTCGCTCGCCAGGCCAGCCAGACAACAAGACCAGATCAGACCAGATCAGACCAGACCAGAACAACAAACAAACAAAAGTCGGCTGCGCTCCTCCGCAGGCCCTGTTCGACTGTCCGCCTGTCCGCCTTTTCGCCTTTGCAACACCATTGACGAAAATCCTACCAGGTGTCTGTCTGTCTGCGCGACCAACACCATGGCTTCCGTGTACAAACAATTCCTGGCCTCGCCCAGCTCCTCGTTCCTGGCTGAGAAGGCATCCCTACACTATGTCACCACCACGACGTCCATCTATGGTCCCACCGAGATAATCAAGCATCTCAACACTCTCCAGAAGCAGGTCAAAACCAAGAAGCAAGAATTCTTGAACCTCGTCGATGGCCAGTCCGCCATTGCTGCCGAAATTGACACCGCCCTCGAGTTCCAGACCAGTGGTGGTACTTACCTGCCTGGTCTGGATGATAACTTCCTCTCTGATCGCGTCGCGTATCTGTCAATTGTGAGTGCTGCTGTGGTCTGCCAAGTCGGCCACCAACTAATCCAAATCGACACCGCTAGAGGCGTCACAGTGCTAATCAATCAATCACGCAGATTCACATGGTAACTTTCGACGAGGCAGGCAAGATTTTGCAGATTCGCCAGCAATGGGACCAGGGCTCTCTGCTCAAGCAATTGGACATCATTGGAAAGACTGGCCGTAACTGGCCCATCAGGGATAGCCGAGAGCAGCTCACGCTGATTCAATCTTGCCTCAAGTCCACCGGTGTACTCCACAGCAAATCCGAGAGTCACAACGATATTGTTGTCCGAACTCGCGGCAGCTCGAGCAATGCCATGCGCGATCCCCATGCTTCCCTTCAGCTATTCGGCAACCGAGAGGAGCTCGAGTCCGCTCAGAACGAAGCCGTTGTCTCGCCTTATGGAGGCAAACATCGTCGCGGAGAGCGCTCTTTTGCGGACGTGCTGGGTGACGATCCTTCCGGTGAACACTACGAGGGCGGACACAATCGTCACCGATCATCATCACCGAGCAAAGGTGGCCAGGGCAAGAACGTTCAGCCTATGCGCATCTTCGAGGGCCAGGAGCACGTCGAGGAAGACGAGGTGCCGAGGACGAAGAACAACTTCATTCGCCCTAACCCCCAAAAGTACAACCATTTCGACTTTGCTGATGGATCCGATCCTCAAGACAGGCCCAAACCAGGTGTAGCGTTTGAGAACCGACCGAAATCAAAGCATGATAGCCAGTGGGACTTCCAGGATTTCAGCACCCCCAGCAAGCCTTTGCCCACCAAGCACTACCGAGCTCAGGATGTTCGTCACTGGGATACCGAGGCAAGCAACATGGAGGAGGACTCGGACCCGACTCAGCATGCTCGCAAGGGCCGACGAGATGCGGAAACCCATTTTGAGCTCCAAGACGACGGCGAGCGGCTGCCGCATCAGGATCGTGCCAACACTCGCCCACGAGGATCCATGCAAAACGAGAATATGGGCCTGTACAAGAACAAACTGTTTGACCGCGAGCTTGCCGCTCCTGATTCTCAGCGTGCTCTTGGAAATATCACCAACCTGGGCGGTCGCGGCAAGGATTTTGACCCTCACTTCGCCATGGCTGACGAGTCGCCTGCTCCCACATCGTCGTACGTCGCCGAGGGCCGCATGAAGGCTGTTAGGCAGATGGATGCCAATTGGTCCTCCTACGATCAGTCACCAAAGAACCAGAAGGAGAACCAGAAGGAGAACCAGAAGGAGAACCAGAAGGAGAACCAACAGCACGGCGAAGCCAAATTCCTGGAGGACAACAAGATTAACATTGCTGGTGACGGTATGGGTGGGCGCAAGGGTACGAACCGCGACTGGCTATACGGTCCTACCGAGGATGAGTCCCCCAAGCCCACATCACGAAAGACGAACCCTTCCGCTGCTCAAAAGAGCTTTTGGGACTTTTGAAAAAAAAAAAAGGGAGATACCCGGCTGCCATCCGTGGACACGATTTGATAACATGTCAGATGCTTGAAACAGACGACAGGCACAGATGAGTTTTGGAATGGGTGATGGACCGAGATGATTAAACCTCTCGTTGCAAAGGTTGTGCGAGGGCTGTTGTGCAACCATTGACGACTTTGTATGCCTACACGGCTCATGATTCACGAGAGCTGTTTTTTTTACTACAACAGTGACCTTTTTTCTTCTATATTGTATTTATGCGCCACAAGGTTGGACGTGCTCAAGTCTGTAGCAAAGTGAGTCAATCGATATTTGTTGTTGGTCCTGTACATCTAATTTCAGGTGTCCCCTTGACGTGTACACGATATTCGTGATAGCCAGCTACGACGATGAGGACCAGCACTTTTTGCTTGTCATTTGATTGGCAGCGAGCACAACTGATACGACATTCCAGACTCTACCGAGGTCATAAAACCCTTTATACACTTTATCGTGATGGACACCTTGGCCATTTCAGCCATCAAAGCAGGGCTGCAACAAGGTAGCAGTCGCCGCGGTCAAAGGAAGCGTCAGACTGATTCACGGGCTGTTTTGAGATGTCGTTGAGAGTCCAGCGCCACAACATTGATTATCGGTTAAGTCTCTAATTTCAATCCACCCCAGAACAATTTGAAATTTAAAAATTTAAGAATAAACAAACATTGTGGTATATCGAAGAAATGAAAAGGAGGGGGGGGGGTGTCCCACTGAGCACATAGCATCATTGTTCTTGCAAGGTGTCGTCCATGAAACGATGTACATTGTGATTCTGTCGGTCATCAAGCTAAGGATACCGGACAGCATCCCGGGGCAAGGCTGCGCGGGACTCAAGTGATTTGTGAACGGATAGACGACGAGTCCGACGTCTAGGTCTGACGCAGAGGTTCGTCGGGTGGATGGCGCTTCTGCGGAAAATGGAGCTTGGGCTGGGGGGGTGGGGGGGGTAGAGCAGATTGGGCGCATTCTTGGATGCCTTGATGGAAATAGGCATTTGAACGATTGGCATGGCATGTTGTTCACGTACGTGGGAACTCGACGAGGCTCGTGTGGTGGTTGGGGGGGGGGAAACAGTCACCGCTTGGAGCAATCTGACCTTGAGAGACAAACGACAAAACAACGAACGTCAGAAGGGGGGAAAGAGAAAACCAAGTCGTCTATTTTATCTCTGAAAAAAATCTATAGTAGACGTGTCGTCAACACAGGAACTTGTAGAACCTCTTCCACCTGGGCCACGTCGCTCGCTCCTCCTCCTCCTGCGCCACCAAAATGGGGAGATTGAAATCTCTCCGGCCGGTATCGACGTCCATGTCGCGGATCTTGACGAAGCGCGTGCGGTAAAAGGCCTTGTGGCAGATGTAAAAGGCGAAGATGATGGGGACGCCCATGAATTTAAGGAAGAAGTTTTGCGTCACGCGAGACGGTTCCATTTGCTGCCATCCTATGGGGAAGGCGCCGACCCAGAACTGCGCCACGAGGATGAGGGTGTTGAGCGTGAGGCCGACGTAGGATCCCAGGACGCCAACTTGGCTGGTGTATGCCATTTTGTCGAGGCTCCGGCCACGGGCTGCCCAGGCGCGGCGGAAGCGAATGTGGCAGAGGCAGATGGATGTCCAGGTGAAGACTGTGGAGAGGCCGGATATGGCGAGCAGCCAGTCTAGGACGATGCCCTGCTCTTTGAGATCGGCGAGGAAGGAGAGGACGCCCAGCAGCGCGGCGACGAGGATGGCTATAAGGGGTCGGCCGCGTCTGTCCACGTAGCCCAGGAATTTGGGAGCTTGGCTGAGGTTGGCGAGGGCTGCCAGCGTTCGGGAGGATCCGAACACGGCCGAGTTGCCGACGGACAAGACGGCGATGAGGATGACGGCGTTCATGACGGATGGGAGGACCTCGATACCGGCTTCCTCGATGGCAATGACAAAGGGGGAGGCCTTGGCGTCGGATCTGTTTTCGCCATCAATGAGTCGGGGGTCGTCGTATGGAACTAGGAGCCCGACGAGGGTGAGAGCGACGATGTAGAAGAGGGTGATTCTCCAGAACACCTGCTTAATGGCGGTGGGTAAGGATTTGCGCGGGTTGGCCGTCTCCGCAGCCGCCAGGCCGACGAGCTCTGTGCCTGTGAAGGAGAAGGCTGCGGTGACGAATACACTGCAAAGGCCCCTGAAGCCGTTGTTAAAGGCGCCAGGGTCTGACCAGTATTCACCGCCGATGTACCCACGGTCTGGTGTTCCGCCACAGTTGAGTACAATGCCGAGCAGACTGCGAAGAGCTACATGTCAGCGTCCATGACTCATTTCACATGCATGGACAGAATCTTCAAGGGAAACGGGACGGGGAGATGATGAGGGAAGGAGCCAAACGTACATGAAACCGATAACGGCAATGACCTTGATGATGGAAAATGTAAATTCAGCTTCGCCGTAGGCCTTGACACCGAATAGGTTAATGAGAAGGATTATGCTGAGGAAGATGCTGACGAAGACGGCTTTGGGCAGCGTTTCTCCCCAGTAGCTAATTGTCAAAGATGCAGCAATGATCTCGAGGGGCAGGACTGTAAGCCATTGCAAGGCGTAGCTATGGGAGAGGGGAGCAGGCAAATTAGCACATTACTTATGGTCATGGTATGAGAATGAGAAAAGGAGGGAGAGGGAAGAGGGAAGGGGTGACACTCACTTCCATCCCATGGCAAATCCCCAAGACGGATCGAGAAACCGGGTCGCCCAGGACGAAAAAGATCCAGCGATTGGAAATAAGACGGCCAATTCGCCCAAGGCCTGACAGGTACAATACAACATGAGTCCAACAATGCTGAACGCGATGAGCAATGATGCCGGCCCTCCGGAGTGTAGAGCCTTTCCCGAGGCTACGAAAAGACCAGTGCCTGCAGACAGCACACGAGTCAGAATGAAGCCATCTTGTGCATCGACTTGTCCTGAAGCACAAGCGAGGGACGTACCTATCGAGCCGCCTATGGCAATCATTTGCAAGTGTCTCCCCTTCAGCTTCCGAGCCAGGCCGGTATTGGCAGACTCCAGCGCGGCCATGTGTAAGTCGTAGTAATGGGGTCCATGGCGTCGCTGGCTAGTGCGGCTGTTCACCTGGCTGAGATGATCGCTCGGGAAGAAAGACAAGTTCTCGTCCCGCTTGAAGCTGTCGATGAAGCGTTGTATGCGGCGCGGCGTCCGCTCGTCGTAGTAGTCGGGTTCCCGCATGCTGTAGGAACTGCCATGTGTGAAGGAATCTTCTTTGCCTTTGAAGTTGCTGAGCTCGACGTCTCGCGGCGACGCCATTTCTGAAGGGAAGGGCCAAGCTCAGATCAAGTGATGATCCGAGCCCAGAGGATGGCCTCCGGTCTGAAGACGAGCTGTCAGATATAGACAAACACGTACGTCACTACCGGACGGTCGAGCAAGATATATTTGGACGTAGGTGTGACGCTGCAAAAGAGACGGTCACTATCGAGGCTTGAGAGAAGTCAAGTCCCTAGTCTAGACTGTCTGTCACAAGCTAGGTTCCTGCTTCGGGTTCGACTCCGTGTCAATGAGGATGAGGCCAGGTGTGCTCGAAGACCATTCATTACACCTTGTTCGTCAAGTGGAAGGTAGGCAGCCTGGGTTCGATGCCGTGTAGAGCAACGCTGTACGTCGTGACCAGGACATCTACGTGCGAAGAATCGCAAATGCGGCGAACTTTTTATTTTAATTTATTTTTTTGTGCAAGCGATGGCCGTTGCAGATGCGATGTGTTGGCGGTGGTGTTTTTTTGAAGAAAGGCGGGCAGCCGACATGACCCGATTGATCCGTGCAGGCGCTTACATGTACATGGTTTGTTGGCGTCAACAAGGTCAACAGGCAGATATGGTAAAATCCGTATCGGCAAGGCATTATTAGCAATGTGCCAAGGCCCAAGAACCAGGATTGGATGAAAGTGTGTGTGTGTGTGGACCGACCAAACTCGCTCTCTCCGGGTCTTTCTGGTCTTTCTGGTCTTTCTGCAGATGAGATAGTCCAGATCGGTGGTCGGGATGCCACTCTGGACGCCAACGCCACTGGCGAACTAGTATTATTTATTACTGTCAGGTAGGGGTGTAAAAAGATAATAAAAAGCGTTCGATTTAGTTAATTAGAGGTGCAGATAGTACCTAACTTTTATACCTAAAAGGTACATAGTGCGCTATAGTAATAACTAGTTTATAGAGGTACTTCTAATATATTATATTTACTAATATCTAACCTTATGTTTTATCCTTATTAATACACACTACCCTTATATAACCTATGCTTTAAGGGAGCTCTTCCTAATACACCCCCCTTAGCTAAGATATCTATTAAAGCTAAAGATTATAAGCTTAGGAAGAGATTATAATAATTTTCTAGTATTATAATTAAGTAGGAATTTCCTATAAGCTAATCTAGTAATAGAATTCCTTATATATTTACCTTAATAAAGGCTTTATAAAGCTATTAGTAAGTATTTTAAAGGTCTTTAACTAATTTACCTTAATATTACCTAGGGTATATTACTCTTAAATTTATATTTAATTTATATTAAGATACTTTAGACTAGTTTAAAGCCTTTTTTCCTTATATTTTATAATATAAATTATTTACTTATTATTATACTAGATAATTAATAAAGAAAAGACTTATATACTAATATTATAAAGTAGTTTACTTAGAGATATACGCTCTTTTACTTTATAATTTAATATAAAGAGCTTTACTTCTATACTTAAGGTTATTATATAATACTATCTCCTAGACTTCTAATTAATTATAGCTTTATATATAATAAAGACATAGCTTTATATTAATTTCTAAGTATTAGGGTTATTACTAAGAGAGGCATTAGTACTAGAGAAAAGCATATTAAAGCTATTTACTTCTAAGTATTAAATATATAGCTTCCTTATATTCTAAGTGTATATTAGAGTAGCCTTTATAAGCTTAATATGCTTTATTAATAGGTTTATTATAAAGGAGGCTAGCTTTAAAGCTATAAAGGCTATATTAAGTCTTCTAATAATATAAAGATAGACTAAAGAGCTAATAACTACTCTATAGTAATTAATCTCTTTATTAGTAGCCTTACTATTATTTAGGATAATTATAGCTATTATTAAAGGTATTATAATTAAGCTCTTTAAATTATTATTAATAATATTAGGGATAAACTTCTAAGCTATCTTTTAAATATATAATTCCTATAATAACTATATCTCTTTAGTATTATAATTCCTAATAATTTTAATGCCTAGGAATTACTTTAAATTACCTTAGTCTTTAATATCTAGACTATTTATTAATTACTTATATAGCTCTTTAAATTCTGCTTTAAATCTATTTAGAAATAGCACTATAATATTATCTACGTAGAAAAATAAGATAAATCTGCCTTTTATAAAGATATATAGGTCTTCCTTTCCTTAGATAAAGCCTAGATTTAATAGGAATTATATTAGGTATAGAAACTATTATTAAGGAGCTTCCTATAGCCTATATAATACTTTAGTTATCTTCTAGAGATAACCTTATATATTTATACCCTCTAGTAGCTTATAGAAAATAGGTTCTTTAAGTTCTATATATAAGAAAGTATTCTAAATATTATATTAATATATATTAAGATTATTAGTATAGTAAATAGCTAGTAGTATACGTAAAGATTATAAAGTAAGCGTAGTAGTATAGTTATTAAGGTTATCCTTTAGTTATTAATTACCTTAAACTACTATTTAAGCCTTAAACTCTATAATAATACCTTTTTTATTAGTTTTATACTTAAAAACCTATCTAAGGTTAATAATCTCCTTAAGATTAAATAATTTATCTAGTATATTCTCCTAGTAGTTTAAGGATTAAAGCTTTAAAAGCTCCTTTATAATTACTTCCTTCTAGTAGTTATAATACACTAAGGCTATTACCTAATAATAATATATAGGTTCTAGAGGCATATCTTTAATATATAAACTATATTAAGTTCCTTAAAATACTATTAAGAAAGTAAAAGAAAACTATACTTACTTAGCTTTTCTTATTTCCTTTCTTTAATATTTCCTAGTAATAATATTATTTATATTAATACTATTATTATAAGGACTATAATTCTCTATAGCCTTACTACCTTTTATAGTAAATTTACTAGTCTTTATAGTAATTACTATATATTTAGCTATTACCTTACTTATAAATTTATTAATCTTATAAAATAGTATATTATTACCTTATACCTAAAGCTCTAAGTTCTCTATAGTAACTAGTACTTTCTAAGAGAAGTTAGGAGGGGTTAAAAGTACACTAGAAAGGTTCTCTTTATTCCCTATTATATAAGGAGGTATTTTTACTTTAAACTACTTATTTTCCTAGCCTATAGCTAATAGTAAAGAGATAGAATTATTCTCTTTAAGCTTTATTCTAATAAGGTCTTAACTAATCTCTTTATTAAGATCTTTAGCTTTAAGCTCCTTAAGTAACTTAATTATTAATATCTTCTTCTATTAAGCTAATTCTAGCTTTTCTTCTAGCTTAAAGAAGGAGTTCTTATTAAACTAAATATATACTAATATAATAACCTTATAATTATAAAGTAAAGGCACTTATATAATATATTATAACTTACCTCTATAACTAATAAGGTATCTAATATAAGCTTTTTACTCTAACTATAGTATTATATTATATAATTTAATATACTCTAAAGCCTTTGTTATTATTAGAAACGCCTTATATCCATAAGCTTATAGATATATAATTAAAGGCTTTTAAACCTCTAATATCTATAAATAGGCTAGGACTGTTTTCTATGCCTAATTTTACTAGAGCTTATAGGGTATAACCTAATTCCTATAATATTTAAAAGGTATTTTATTTAGTAAATAGACTACTATATTAAAGACTTTATTATTAAGTTTTAAAGGAAGGTAAGCTTTAAGGCTTAATATATAAGCCTTTTACTTAACTACCCCCTTAGATCTCTTTGCCTTTCTATTTTAACTAGGTATTAAGGGAGCTAAATTATAGACTATAATACTAGTAAAGGCTATCTTATCTCTTATACTCTCTATAAATAAAGCCTTTTTAATATTACTATATAAAAAGCATAGTTAAACCCTAAATTATATATATAGGAATGCTATTATTATATAAAAGCTATTATAAATTCTATCTTTAGTCTTAAATAAATAGAAAAAACATATTAAGGTTATAAGGTATGTAAAAGCATACTAATACCTATTACTATTTTAATAAGGAAAGTTATAATAGTCTAGATTAACTAAAAGGCTATATCCAGAGTATTGCACTAAAACGTGTAGTGTAGTGTAGTATTTGTAGTGTAGTGTAGTATTTGTAGTGTAGTGTAGTATTTGTAGTGTAGTGTAGTATTTGTAGTGTAGTGTAGTAACTACATTACAAACTACACTACACTATAAACTACACTAACTATAAGGAAAAAAAAACTACACTACACTAACTATAAAAAAAAAAAACTATAATACATTACACTACAAATTTTTTTTCCTAAACTACACTAACTACAAACACTACAAATGTAGTATTAGACTTTTTATTAGTTATTAGTATTTATAAGGTTAAAAGAAAGCTAGTTATATAAAAGCTTTTATTATTACCTATTTTATTAAATTAGTTATAGAATTTATAATATTATATTATTTTTATAATTTTATTATAACTAAGTAAGGTTATATATAATATTATACTTTTTTAATAATACTATTTAACTTAATACTTTATTTCCCTAATATAACTTAAAGAAAAACCTTCTTATTATATTATTTACTATTTCTATAAATTATTTTATATTTCTATAAATTATTATTATTACTTATTTTAAAAAAACTATAAAAAAACTACTAGTAAACTTAATATAAGTAGCTTATTATATCTTATTATAGCTTATAATAGCTTATAATAGCTTATAATAGCTTATAATAGCTTATAATAGCTTATAATAGCTTATAATACTAATATTACTAATATTACTAGTATTACTAAGATTACTAAGATTACTAAGATTACTAAGATTACTAAGATTACTAAGATTACTAAGATTACTAAGATTACTAAGATTACTAAGATTACTTATAATATTATTAGTGTTAAAGTTTAATAATAAATAAATAATAAATAAATAACTTAAATATAAATACTAGTAATTATAAGTAAATTACTATAGTAAAAGCTATAGTTTTTAATAACTTAGTATTTTAAGGTTTTTAAAAATATTAATATTATAAAAATGTTTTCTCTTTTGTGTTTTTTTAAAATAATAATAAATGTAAAATAATAGTAATTATAGTAATAATAGTAATTAAGGTTATAAAAGTTATTAAAGCTTTTATAATAAGTATAATATATTATATAAAACTAAGTCCTAGTATTATTTTTAAAAACAAGTTAAACTTATTTTTTATAGCTTATTTAAGCTATATAGGGTAATTAAAATAATACTATTAGTTATCTATTAATAAATTATAAATATTAGTCTATTATATTCTTTCTTTATGTATTATTATAATAAGATATATAAAGTTACTATATATAACTTCTTAAAGCTTTAGAATTATAAAGCTTAAAGTAATATTTAATTAGTTTAAATAGTAAATAAATAGTTTAAGCTTTTTTTAAGTTCTTATTATATTAATAATAATATTAAAGTACTAAGTATATATTCTATTAACTTTTATATATTTATTTAGATTTCTAATTTAATTTAATTATATTAGTTTAGGGTATTTTTTAATTAAATTAATAATAAAAATATAAAATAATTAATAATAATAGTAAATAAAATAATTAGAAGGTTTTTCTTAAAGTTATATTAGTAAAATAAAGTAATAAGTATAATAGTATTATTAAAAAGGTATAATATTATAAATAACCCTAGTTATAGTAAAATTCTTAAAAAAAAGTAAATATTATAAATTCTATAACTAATTAAGTAAAATAGGTAATAATAAAAGCTTCTATATAACTAGCTTTCTTTTAATCCTTATAATAACATTATATAATAAAAAGGCCCACTTTTTTTTTTACTAACACTACATTGTAGTTTTTGTAGTTAGTGTAGTTAGTAACTACACTAACTACACTACAATACAAGTAAAAAAAAACTACACTACACTAACTACAAAAAAAAAAAAACTACAATACACTACACTACAAAAAAAAAAAAACTACACTACACTAACTACAAGAAAAAAAAAACTACATTACAAATACAAATTTTTCCTAAAAACTACACTAACTACACTACAAACAATACTCTGGCTATATCTAAGTCCCTAAGGAAGCCCTTCTAGTGTAACCTATAATCTCTAGTACTTAGCTTTACCTATAGTATAAATCTTATACTCTATAAGCTTAGGTCCTATTAATTTAATACTAAGAGTAATATTTATAATCTCTATAAAGGCCTTCTTACCTAGATAATTATATTATTAATACTAAAGCTTTATATCTCCTTTTATAGGTAGCCTTAGTGCTTTACTAGTTATAGTATAGGCCTCTTTTAGGTTATCTAAGAGTATAGATAATATATAAAGCTTATTAATATTATAAAGCTTAGTAATAGAATACTTCCCTTAGAATAGAAAGCTCTTCCTTTAGTTCTAATAAATCCCTGCCTTTATTAGAATTATTACTAATACTAGGTTTACGTGGAATTCTAGAATTAGTAAAGCACTTTACACTATAATCCTTCTTAGCCTTTATAATACTAAATCTATAATGGATATATAAACTAGTCCTTATCCTAAGGATATATAGATTATGCCTCTAGCTTTAACCTCTATTATAATAGTTTTATTAAACTTAGACTATTTAAACTAATAAATATTATTAAAAATATAAACATTAGCTTTAGAATTATAAATAACTATATTTTAATTCCCTTTAGAGTTATCTATAGCGTTTAAAGTTAAATATATAACTTCCCTTAAAGGTTAAGAGCTCTATAAGTATATAAATAATAATATATTTATAGTCTTCTCTCCTAGAGTTACTATAAGTAAGTTATTTATTAGGTTCTATAAGGGGATAATAATATTACTACTTTTCTCCCTTTTCTCTAGTTTCTAACTTATAGCTTTTAATCTCTCTTATAGGTTTTCCTTAAGGTATCTCTTAATATTATCTTTAGAATTCTTCCTAACTTCCTAGTCCTTAGGAGTAGTCTTTAGCTTATAAAAAGCCTTAAATAAATTATAGGATTCCTACTACTTTAAGATATTATAAATATTATAACTAGAGTATCTAAGGCACTTCCTTTACTCTAATTTATTCTAACTATTTAATCTATTAGTAGTAATAGTATTATTAGCTAATTTTATTATTATTAAGCTCTAAGGAGCTTTATAATCTCTTTTAAACTCACTAACTACCTTAAGGAAGCTATAGCTCTCTTCTTTATTAAGTAAGTTATTCTATTTCTTCTAAAATACCTTAAATTTACTTTAAAAAGAGATAATAAACTTATATAGTATTATCTCCTTAGTTTATTAAGTCTTAAGATCTAGATAATTTCTCTATAGTATCTCTATTATTATAGCTTACTTATACTAATTATAAGTACCTTTAGCTTATAAGTAATTATTAAGGTAATTCTCTATAAGGATAAGTATTTTCTTAGTGTTTAGCTTATATTAATTATAAAGAAGCTTAAGTATCCTATAAGTATAATATTAAATTAACTCCTTTTCCTTTACTTTAGTATTAAAGTTAAGAGAGTCTTATATATTCTTTAAAAGGGTTTTTGTTACGTGTAGGTTTGGCACGATGTAAGGCGAATCCGTCAGAGGGGCTAATAGATCTGCTATTGTAAAGTCATACTAAGTTCGCTATGAGAGCTACTATTAGGTATAAGGTAAGATATCTAAAGAAGGTTAATTCTTTCTATCTAGAGTATAAATCTAGTCTTATATACGCCTATATCTAGCTCTGCTATGTAATAAGTGCTAGGCGCGCCTTAAAAGACAACTATCCTAGTTAGAGGTAGTTAGACTATGACTAGATTTGTACTTCACCTAGCTAAATAAATCAACGAAAAATTATCTATTAAAATCGCATAAAAGAAAAATTCAGAATAGCTATTACCATATATTATGATGCCTTTTTAACGCCCTGTATCCCTTAATAGGTCCTCTAGAATTATTATGTTAAATAATGTATTTAACCTTTCTAAAATTAATTTTCTATTTGCCACCTTCCTATTTTCTATTGCTAATTTCCTATTATATAGTAAATTCTTAAGTTCTATTACACTATCTATTTCTATTCTAATTTAGTCTAAATTCATCCTCTTAGTTTAGTAAACTAGTGAATTTATCTAGCTTTTAGTAAATTCTTAAATTCTATTATACTATCTATTTCTATCTTAATTTTAGTCTAAATCTATTTTCTTAATCTAGTAAACTAGTGAATTTATCTATCTCTATTACTTTAATAATTAGTAGGGGTAAAGTTAGAGATACTATTTGTCTTTACATTACTGCTATCTTTGATTTATCTAATAATATAGGTGGCGTTCTATTTAGGCTAGGTAAGACTAGTATTACTAGCGCTCCTTGTTACAAAACTGTTTAGTTTTTTGCTATTTTACTAGGTAGCTTAAGCTTCTTTATTAGCATTAGCAGTGGCGCTATTTCCTCCTATAGATATTTATTGCCTAATCTTAGTGTTATTTAGTGTTCTTTATCTTATAAGGTGTTAAATTTACCTAAAACTAGTGTTATTAAAGATTGATTTTTCTTGCTTAGTGTTAATAGTAGGCCTATCTTACCTTATAGTTACCTATTACCTAAATTTAGTGTTACCTAAGCTAGTGTTACTAGAGATAGTATTACTAGAGTTAGCGTTACTAAAGCTACTCTTACCTTCCTAGTATATTCTTTATATCTTTTTTGCTCCTTTATTAGCTTATTAATAGTTACTGCCTAATCCTATATCTTTCCTAATATCTCTGTTACTATATTACCTAAAGCTATAATCTTTACCTTATACTTATCCTTTTAAACCATGCTTTGTTTTAAAGTGTTAATTTATTTATTAAATTTAATTAGTATCTTACCTATATTAAGTTTAGTGATTCTCTCTTTCTAGTCTTTTAATATATCTAATATCTTTAAAAACTTATCTTAGACTACTATTACCTCCTTCTATGTTAAAGCTATTAGTTAGTAAACCTCTTTTACTAAATTCTTTACTATTATATACGCTTTATTTGCCTATCTTCTAGTGTCTTTAATTCCTTTCTTTACCTAGTTAACTTAATTAACTAGGTTATTAATCTTGCTTTGCTTATATTATCTACTCCTTTCCTTATCCTTCTATAATTCTAATGATTTCTATATTAACTCCTTCTCTATGCTAATGTAAAGTAAGTTTACTTATCTAATGCTAGCTAAAGCGCTTGTAATTATAGCATTTACCACGCTATATTTATTAGCAAAATAAAGAGCTAAAAGATCCGCTTATAGTAGTAAAGATAATGTGCTATTAGATATGGCTATTTGCTATCTATGTTTAACTATTACGCTATTATAGAAAGCCACTACTACTGTTTTTACCTAGCCCTTTGCTTTTCTTATTGCTTTACATTCTATTAGATTAATAGTAATCTAATTTATAGGCTTTCTAGCCTATCTTACTATAGCTTATTTTGCGATTAATATAGCCTTTTATTCTTTAAATATAGTGAAGATCTATATAATTATGTTTTACTATAATGTAAAATATATATCCTTTAAGTTAACTTCTAATCTATTAAACACTATTATAGTGCCTTTAAGGGCGAATTTATATGTGTAGGCCTATATTACATATTTAACGTCCTAATTGTTGTTCTTATAACCTAATTTAGTGTGTCTAAACTTACTAAAACTAACTCCTTTAATGCTCTTTCCTTTATATTTTATATTAAATTCTTCTATTACTCTTTTACGCGCTACTATACTAATATTAGGCATTAGCATTTAAGCGTTAGTTCTAGATCTAGGCTTCCTAAATCTAAGGAATAATAGCTTAAAATTAAGGTCTGTAATTTATTTGTGAACTTGCGATAGTCTAATAATATACTTAGCGGGCATTTCGCTAATATTATTATCTATCTTACTTTCTATGTCCTTGTATTTACCCTTAGCGCCCCTAGCTTTAGTCTCCTTATTGCTTTTAGGTTTAGACTCTAGTTTAGGACTGTCCTTAGTAAGGTTAAATCTAATCTTATTGCTATTGTTTTTGTTTAATTTATTAGTAAAATCCTTGTTCTTCTGATTTGCTTCTGTCTTTTTTAGTTACTCTTATTTTATAACTCTTATATAATTATCTATAATTAAATCTTCTATTACTTATCTGCGTTTCCGCTGCTCTATGTCTAAATCTAACTTTATACTCATAAAGTTATTATTATTATTATTACCTTACTCTTTAGTATTAACTATGTCTTAGATAGCCTTTACTATATTAACGTTTTTATTGTGTCTCTCTGTTAATTATGATAGTATGTCTAATTTGTCTTGTCTTATTCTTGGTTTATCTAAATACTGCTACTATTATAACTATATAATTTGTTATATAGGATATAAATATATCTTTAGCTAATTCTAATGTTTTACCTAACTTAAATGGCGTCTAAAGAACTTCTCCTCTTTATAATAGGTTATAGTTCCTAGTTCCGCTAAAAGCTTATCTATTTACCTAATATATTTAGCTCTTTCCCTATTAGTAGTGAATTACTACTATACTAAATTAGTAACTATAAGCTAACCTAATAGTTAATTCTATTGTATTAAAGCTAGGATCTAAATGTAAAGGTGTCCTGCCTATATTTGCTTGTAAAGTGTTTAATCACGTATGTTAACCTTATTATTAAAACAAATAAAATCTAGTATAGCTTCTAGGTTATAGTATAGATTTGTATAATGTCTATAAAGCTTATATTTAACTTCTAGTGTAATGTTTTTATGTTTTACTTAATGTTTCTTATAGTTATTATAATTCTATATTTCCTGTAGCTAAATTAATTCTATTTCTTATAGCTTTTAGAAAACTTTGTAACCTATGTTATTATCTTTAGGCTTATAGGCTATTAAGTAAAAATAAGACTAAGATAAATTTAACTACGCTTCTATTAGATTTAACTACGTATAGGTAGTGGTGGTGTTAGGGGATAATGTAAAGTGAGAGTGTGGTAAGCTTCCTCTAGTTAGCGTAAAAGAGTAATATATATAAAAGGGTTTAGTGGCTTTAATCCATCCTATTAAATCTAGCTATTTACTATTAACTCTTTTCCTTTATTATTACTATTCTATAGGCAAATTAAGGCCTTTCTTTACGTATTCTCTTTGCTAATTAATTAGGTTTTTCTTAAGGTAGTCTTTTACTATCTTAGCTATATTGATTTGCATTTTGTTTTTAGCTATCTATTAATTATCTTTAGCTATATATCCCTTCTATCTAATAAGGAATTTTACTCTTACTATTTTAGTCTATTTAAAAATCTTAACCTAATAACTATAGATTTATTTAATCTCCTAATAATCTGCTTCCTTTAGATTATTAAATATAATCAGTGGCGGAGCTAGTTCTTCCCTATTAAATAGATCCTTTTCTTATACTAGTTTCTATAACTATACTACTAATACTACTAGATAGACTTAAGAGTCTAGAGGGAAATCTAATTAATATACTAATAGGTTTACCTTTTCTAGCACCTTATATAGCCTTACTCTCTGTAGTAACTATTTTTTCTTAGGCTTACTAGGTAGCTTATATCCCTTATATAATCGTAAATACACTATATCCCCTGCGTTAATATTAACTAGTTTGTGATAATTATTATACTAAATCTTAGCAAGGGCAGTGGCTATTGTAATTACTAGCTAAGCCTTATGCTAGTATAGCTTCCGCAATACTACTATATTATTTGCGCTAGCCCTAGTGTTAGTTATGTTATTTAGAGAAAGAAGATTAATAATACTTAGAGGGTGAAATCTATATAATAGCTTATTAAGCGCTTACCCTATGCTTGCTATTATAGTGTTATTTAGTTAATGCTATAGCGCTAGAAGTAGTGATGTTTACGCTATATTTAGATTCGTTACTATATAATATCTAATTGTGATTATCACTATCTAATTCTTCCTTTTTGCTATTCTATCTATTTAGGGATAGTATGCTATGCCTATAAGAAGTCTAACTCCTATATATCTAAATATCTCTTTTTATATATTAGATATAAATTTTAGATCTCTATTGCTAATAATTTGCCTTAGTAATCCCTAATCTGCGATATATAGCGTATAAAGGAGTAATTCTGCCTATATTTCTGCTAGGTATATAGTGTGCCCTAGTATTAGAAGAGTCCTTTTGCTAAATAGGTAATTTACTAGGTATAACGAATTATATGTTATGTATCCTTCTATTTACTATATTATATTTGTGGCTAATACTTTTAGTATATCTATTATAAAGTTAAGTAAAATTATATAAAAAGGTATTAGTTTTAACTATAAAGGTTATAACTCTCTTAGTGGTTTTAAGCGATTAATTGCATTCTCCTAATATACTACGTAATAAGCTATATAGTTACGAATCTATTAGCTTATTTATAGAAAACACACTAATTAAAGCTCTACTACTATCCTAGTGATTCTAAAATATTACTATTTATTATAAACTAGTTATAGTATAGATTTAACCTCTGTTATTAGAATGTAAAGATAGAAAAACCTATCTCCACTGTGATAGTATAATAAACTATCCTTATGTAAATCCTATCTATATAGGGGAATTTTTAGTCTAATCTAGGCATTCTTTGCCGCTTATCTCTCTTAGTATGCTCTTATAGCTATAATGATTTGGCTAAACTTTTAGTTAGATTAATACCCTTAGATAATTCTAGCCTTAAGGTTATTATTAATTATTATAGTTACGATGTATTCCTTAGTGGCGAAATATACGCTTATGTCTAGTTTATTATATTAACTTTTTTGCGCTACTTCCTTGTAGGTTACCTTTACTAGTAACCTTAAAAGTGTATCTAGCACCACATTTAGCACTCCTAGTATATGTGTTACTTTTAAGTTAAATTATAATAGATAATTCGTAACCTTAGCTAATTTTAGATTAGCCTTATCTAAATCTATTGTTAATAAGGAGGTATGTTTAATAATGCCTTTTGCTAGAGAATAGTTAGTTAATATATTAACTACTATGTTATTAGATTAAACCATTTTTTAGAGCTTCCTAATACTCTATGTAATTATAGCTACTTCCGCTTTAGTTAAACTATATTGTTTCTTAACACTTAATATTGCCCTTAAAAGAAACAGGATTAGCTATATTTAGTTACTCTTAATATCCCTTCTAGGAATGCTTTAACTATCCTATTCCTTTTATAATTAAAACGCGTATAAACTGAATTCTTTCTTATAGGCATTGATTTTAAGGAAGAGCGGCTTCTTTAGATTGTGATACTATAGGGTCTGTTTCTCACTTAAGAATATTTTAATGTCTTTAAAGGCCTTTTTCTCCTCCTTAGTTAGTAAAAATGTCTTTTATTATATTAATCTTTTCTATACTAGCTTTAAGATACTAGTGATTTTCTTATCCTTATTACAAAACTCCTTTAATAACGCTGTTTTTTGTTCTTATAATGGTTAGATTTATATGTTAAACCATGGGATTCTATTACGGAGGAAACTAGCTATTCTAATAAAAGTTTTAAGACTTAATAAATCGCTTAGAAAGATCATTTTTTGAAAGGCTTTAAGTCTATTATTAGTGTTAATAATTCTATTACTATTTATAATAAAACTAAGTAGTTAAATAGCTAGGTAACTAATAAAAGACTTTTTTGTAATGATTATTATCCTGTTTTCCTTAAGGATTTTAAGCACGATATTAAGGTAAACTAAATGCTCCTTAATACTATCCGAAAATACAATAATATTGTTAATATATACTTATATAAAATGTTTATATTTTCGGAATAATTTGTCTATAAATCATTAGGTAAAAGCAGGGGAATTCTTATATCCTATTAAAGCCACATTTAATGCCTTAAGGCCTTGATTTAATATGACCACTATGCGTGCCTAGTGGTCTCTCCTAACTAGCAGCTAGTAGAAAAATCCTATTCTATTAAATAAAGAATAAACCTCCTTGCTATAGGTGTTATCTTGTGAGGCCCCACTCACAACATTGTGAGGCCCCACACTCACAACACAGGTACACCAGCGCACCTCGCAGACAGGCCACGCCCTAGGGCTAAGCCCACGTGACGCTGGCAAGCCACTAGCTATAAGCCAGCGACTCGCACGTATAACACACTTAGACCTAGTAAGCTTTAGTTAATATACTAGAGCCCCTATACCTCTTGCCTAGCTACTATTATTCTTATAATTCTAAAGCTTTACTTACTAGCTACCTAAGAGCAATATAGGGGGGAGAACCACCTAATCCACTAGAGTAATATTAGATAATAACCTAGCCCTAACGGACAAAAGTCACACCTAATTAAATAAGGGTAATACTATAGGCGTGGATACGCTATATACCACTGAAACTACGCTTATAATAAGACCCCCTACCCCTTATACTAAAGCTATAGTAATACTAGAGCAAATTACTTAGTTAGAAAAACTCTAAAAACTATAAGAGTAAGAATAAGAGCTTATTAACCTTATTAGGCATAGTTTAGGAGAAGCGCAAGGGAAAACCTAGTAAAGAGCTAGCACCTTATTAAGTAATAGTAGCTAAGAAGTTAGAGTTAAGAA
This sequence comes from Epichloe festucae Fl1, assembly GCA_003814445.1. NCBI lineage: Eukaryota > Fungi > Ascomycota > Sordariomycetes > Hypocreales > Clavicipitaceae > Epichloe > Epichloe festucae. The sequence goes on along the minus strand of CP031387.1, from coordinate 1,367,717 downwards.
TATTACTAAGCTCTAATACCCTATAAACCTATAGAGGCATAAGATATAGATAAATAACCTAAACTATACCTTTAATAGGGTAAAGAAAAAATACTAATGTAATTACTAAAAGATCCTCTTTACACTTAACCATATACACACTAACTACAGGGCAAGATAGGATAGATACCTTAATAAATAATAGGCTAATAGCTAGGATAATCTTAAGGATAACTAGGATGCATTCTAGACCTAGACACTTACATTACTTAGGGACTTTATAAACCGCAATGCTTAAATAGCTACATAGCTTAAGAACGCAAAGTAACGTAAGGGCTAGAGCCCTATTAAATTTAGTATCTTCCTAGATTTACTAGAGATACACCTAGAAAGAGCCCTAGAAAAGTCCTATGCCCTTATATTCTTTATAAAATTACTCCCTAAGCTATAGGACTACATTAACTTACATGCCTCTATCACTAGGAAAACACAAGAGAAAGTCGTATAACTTGCCTAGTGATTTTAGGAGGCTATGCTAAAGAGCAAGTGAAAACCTAAGTATTTAGAAGATAAAGGCCTGTATAAGAATCCCTAATGTTATAGAAATAACTTACCCTAGGGTTATAGGCCTTATAGGGACTATAGGAATAAGGACTAGGAAAGGGGCCTAATTACTTACCTAAATAATAGTGAAGTTAAGGATAAAAGATAATGTTATAACTATAATAGCCTAGACTACCTTATAAATAGGTATAATAAGCTAAGGAAAAAGCCCTAAGATAGCTAGGGAAACTTCCTAAGGTAAAAGTAAAGGCCCTTACCTCTGCCTTAAATACTAAGGTGCTAATTAGGCATTAATTTCACACACTAGCTACTATTCATAGGTATAAAGACATTAAAACAGCAGTAGATCTAGATAGCTACGCTAAGCTTAACCTTATTAGCGTTAATTTTACAAAGGATTATAAGCTTAATAGGGCTAAGGCTATAGCACCTATTCTCTAGGCAGTAAGGGCCCTTATAGTCCCTTAATATAGTGTCTATAAGGTGCCTATTATAATTAGAGATTTAAGAGGGGAAGGGAAGTACCTTAAGTTACTATATGTAGCTATAGATAGAGACCTAAGAGTAAGGGGAAGTCCTATTTTAATTAGAATACATACACTTACTAAAGAACGCATATATCTTTATTTATACTTATAAGAGTAGTGGTTTAAGAAAAAGAAAATAGCCTTTTTACTTATAACTCCCCGTAAGTTTACGAAGGTAATGCGTGACAAGACTATTATATATGCTATTATAGGAGTTATAGAAGATAAGTTTATTACCCTTAGAGACAAGGAGGAGGCAAAAGCATACAAAACCATTAAAGATATCCCTAAGGAACTATATAAGTTTAAAGACGTGTTTATAGCGGATAAGGTAAGCAGTTTACTATTAAGAAAGGAGACTAATCATGTGATTAACCTAATACCTAGGGCCACACCCCTGTATAGGCTAATTTACCCTCTCTCTTAAAGCAAGCTAAAGGAACTCCGCAAATATATTAATAAAAACCTATAGAAAGGCTAGATAAAACCCTCTAAGAGCCTTATAGGCACGCTTATCCTATTTATACTAAAGAAGGATAGAATGCTTTAACTATATATAGATTATTAGGGACTTAATAGAGTAATGTAGAAGAATCACTATGCTCTCCCCCTAATTTTAGAGATCCTAGACTAGTGCTAAGGAGCCTACTACTTCTTAAAGATTAATATTAAGGATGCTTACTATTAAATCTATATTAAAGAGGGTGATAAGTAAAAGACCGCGTTTTATACCTATTATAAATACTATGAATATCTTATAATACCCTTTAGGCTAACTAATGCCCTAGCTACTTTTTAGAGCTATATCTATAAAGCACTATATAGGCTAGTAAACACTATTTATGTGGTATATCTAGATAATATCCTTATTTTCTTAAAAACGCAAGAGAAGCACACTATATATATTAAGGAAGTCCTAGAATATATAAGGTTAGCAAAGCTATACGCGAAACCCTTAAAGTGTTTATTTTACTAGGAATTAGTGGAATTCCTAGGGTTTATCCTATTAGTTAATAGCATTTTAATAGATACGCGTAGAGTTAATATAATCTAGGACTAGAAGGAGCCTATAAGCTTTAAAGATATATAGTCCTTCCTAGGATTCTATAACTTTTACTAAAGGTTTATTTACTAATACTCTAGGATTATAGCATCCTTACATGCGCTAATAAAAGGCAGTTAAAATAGCATCTAGACTAGGAAGTTTATATTTAGGGAAAGGGAATAGCTAGTATTTAACTAGCTAAAGGATACCTTTTAATAGGCGCCTCTCCTCTATTATTATAACCTAAGTTAGCTAGTGCGCATTAAGATAGATACTTTAGTCTTCGTAATAGCAGGAATCTTATCTTAATAGGATAACAAGGGCTAATAGTATTCTATAGCATTTTAGTTAAGGAAGTTTATAGACGCTAAATATAATTATAGCATAGTAGATTAGGAGCTGCTTGCTATAGTAAAGTTATTTAAACACTAGTAATACTATGTTAAAGGCATAGTAACCCTAGTGGAGGTCCTATTAGATTACTATAACTTATAGACTTTTATAAGGTAGTAAAAGCTAAATAGGAGGTAGGCTAGATAGTATATATTCCTCTGCCCCTTTTACTTTATAATTAGGCATAGACCTAGGAAGAGTAACCTAGTAGATATACTATTAAGATAGTCTAATTATAAAGGTAAACCCCTAATAAATAAGGCACTTCTACTAGAACTTTAGAAGAAGATAGTAGCTACTAAAGAACTAGTAAAAGAAAAAATACTAATATATAAGAGAAAATATAGTAAGATACCTTTAGGGGAGGAAAATACCCTAGTCTTAATATATTAAAGAAAACATAGTAAGATGCCTTTAGGGGAGGAAAATGCCCTAGTCTTAGTAAAGAGGCTTAGCAAGATGCCTTTAGGGGAGGAAAATACCCTAGCTACTACAGAGAGAGCTCTAGAGGCTAGAGTAGCTTAGTTAAAGGGCTAGTTAGCCACTGTAAATCCGGTAAAAGATTAGCTAAACAAGGGTGATTTCTAGGAGAAGGTAGCGTGTGTCTAAGACATTAGCATAGCACAAGAGATATAGGAGACTATTACGCCACTAAATCCTTACTAATCTAGGCTAAATAAACTATTAGCGTAATTACTATAGAAGGCGTAGGATTAAGATCTAGATTTACAGAGGCAGAATAGTAAGATTAATAATTCCCTAGTAAGAGGCAAGGGAAAAGCTAGTCTATAGTTACATAGCATAAGGGGTCTCCTAATATACTAAGATAGGGTAGTTATTCCCTAGGAGCCTATCTTATAATAAAAGCTTCTATAGCTACACTATAATAATCCACTAGTAAGTTACTTTAGGACTAAACGCACTCTTAAGCTATTAAAGCATTACTTCTAGTGGCTAGGCATAAGCAAGTTAGTATCTAACTATATTATAAGCTATAGGGTCTGCTAGCGAGTAGTGGCTAGAAGGCATTGCCTATATAGAAGCCTTAAATCCCTGCTAATACCGCAGTAACTATAGGCAGAAATCTTAATAGATTTTGTCATAGGATTGCCCACTGCCTAAGTAAGTAAATAAGAAACTAACGTAATCCTAGTAATTATAGACTAATTTACTAAGTACTCTATCTTCTTACCTATAACTACTATAATTAATGTAGTAAAACTAGCAGAGCTTTTCTATAGAGAGATTAAACTATAATTTAGGGCACTAGAGGGCATTATATCTAATAGGGGATTGGTTTTTATAAGCTAATTCTAGTTAGACCTATACTACCTATTATACATAAAGCGAAGGCTTTTTATAGCTTTTCACCCCTAAACTAATAGGCAAATAGAGAGAACAAACTAGGTACTTAAGCATTACCTCTAATGCTTTATAGCTAAGAACTAATATATATAGCCTAAGCTACTCCTAATAGCCTAATTTACCTATAATAATATAGTAAATAGGACTATAGGCTACTCCCCTAATTACTCCCTTATAGGCTATTTGCCTAAGTTTTACCTAGCTCTTAGAGATAAGACTAAAGAAGGGGAGGTACTAGAAGCCTATACGCGTATTATAAAGCTATATAAAGTTAGAGAGTAACTAAAGCAAAACTAGGTAAAAGCTACTAAGACCTAAGCAAAGTACTATAACTAGCATTACTAGCTATTAATGCTAAAAAGAGGTAACCTAGTATTACTATTAGTAAAGAATATTAGGCTTAAGGACGCGAAATAAAAGCTAACCCCTAGATTTATTAGACTATTTTAAGTACTTAATGCTATAGGAAAACAAGCCTATAGACTTACATTACCTAAAAAATATAGTTAACTATATAACGTATTCTATGTTAGCCTATTAGAGCTATAGAATTGCTATGAAGACACTAGAGATAAGGAAATACTAATACTAGACTTAGAGAATAAGGATAATAAGTATAAGGTTAAGAAGGTTAAGGACTATAGAAAGAACTAAGAAAGTAATAAATACCTAGTAAAATAGAAGGGTTAGCTAAGTAAATATAACTAATAGGTCCTAGTAGAAGACATAGGGGGCGCTTAACATGTAATTTAGACTTTTTATAAAAGTAAGTCTAGTAAGAAAAGTAGTAAGATATAAGTAAGTTATAGGTAAGAAGATATAATATTCTCGTAGAAAAGGCCTAGCCTTATTAGCCACTATTACACTCTAATTAATAGTCTAGGAATTACTACTAAAAAACAAAAGAAAAGAGCCCTAAAGGTTAGGTAATACTAGGGGAAAACTCTCTATTATGGCGCTATTATAGGTTAGCACCTTATCGCCCTAGATAGTATATTCCGCGCTATTCTTATCCATATTAATCACCTCCTTTACGGCGTAAAAAAGGTAGTAAATTGCTATTGCCTAGGCTATATAGCCTAGGTTAGCTAGCTAAAGCTAAAGAACTATACGCGCCTCCTAGATAGCTATAGCCTTATAATAGTCTTCTTATAGAAAAGTTAGTAAAAGCTTACTAAAAGCATAGTAAAAACTAAGGGAACTTATAATACTAGGGGTAAGAGTAGCGGAAAACATAGTAACCTAGAGCTACTGCTAAGAAATAACGTATTACTAGTACGTAATAGACGTAGCCTACACGAAAACATGAGCGAAAACTAGGCAAAGAGGTAGGGAATTACTAACCTAGTAGCCCTTAGTAACGCTAGTTAAACTAAACGTAATGTAATAGGCAGTGTTAGTATAGTTAAAGCCTATAATAAGGCTAATATAACACTTAGTAAGTTAGTGGTAAGTTACCTCTAAAAATATAGGGATAGGCTTATTAGACTCTTTATCTTCTATGGCATCTAGAAGTAACTAGACCTAAGCTAGAATTATTAATAAATTAGAAAAATCGCCCTCTATAGTAGGCATAGCCTATAATAAAAGTTAGTAATAAGGAGTGAAAAAGCAAGTAATAAGGGGATAAATCATAGTCTTATAGGTATTACCTCTTTTCTTACACTAGATATAGCGCTTAGAGGCATAGGCCTTAGCTAGGTTAGATAATAAAGCCTAGGGGAAAAGACACTTAATCTTAGGTATCTTAGGCTTAATAGGAGGGTGTTTCTTAAACTTAGCGTATCCTATATATAAATAGTGCATATAGAAGCACTTCTTTAAGTAAATAGTTATTATTTTAATAGCAAGATAGCAGTAACTAATAAGGGAAGAGTAGTGGTATATAAAGGTTATAATGTTTTGTGAAGAATAAACTGTAGTTACGCAAGGATAAAACAGGCAAAGTAATAGAGAGTTATAGGCGTATTTATAGTTAAGCGCTATGTATTATTTATTATTATTTTAATGCGGCTATTACTTAGTAAATAGCTATAGAATAGCTAGCGAAAGCTATTTAGGAGCCTAGCTATAAGTGGGGGGGCAATTATAAGGCCCCACTCATAACATTATAAGGCCCCACACTCACAACACAGGTACACTAGCGCACCTCATAGACAGGCCACGCCCTAGGGCTAAGCCCACGTGACGCTAGTAAGCCACTAGCTATAAGCCAGCGACTTGCACGCATAACACACTTAGACCTAGCAAGCTTCAGTCAATATACCAGAGCCCCCATACCTCTTGCCTAGCTACCATTGTTCTCACATATCTATAATGTTACTTTAGTCTAGTAAAGGGTATATATCTAGCATTGCTATATTGTTAAGTGGTCTTATATTAATTATAACTCTTCCTTTCCTTTCCTAACTAGTTTCTTGCTAGACTATAAATACTAGATATACTATAGCTACTAGCTTATCTAGGTATATTATCTTCCCTTTTAGGTGAAGTTTATTATGTACTTTGTTAAGTTTACTCGTATCTTAGCTGCCTAATCTATAAGGTCTAATTAGCTTTATTTAATGTTACTACCTGTTAATAAGATTAATCCTTATTTTCTTATCCTTAGGCATAGGAATAATGCCTCTGTCCTAATAGATATTGTATTTATTAGAAAGCTAGATGAATTTGCTCATGGCTTTATAGTTAATATTAGTAATTTACACTCTAAATTTGTTAGTAGTATATAAAATCTCTTCTAGATATAAAATCCTATATAATAGCACTCCTATATTAACTTTCTTTAGGTTAAGCTTATCCTTTTCCTTATTGGATTTATTGCTATCCTTATCCTTATTTTCTATTTTCTTTATAATATCTTTGCTAAAATAAGCATAATATATAAAAGAGTTATTAATCACGTGGTTAGCATTAACTTCGCTAGCTGCTATTAGCCGTGTGACCTTTTTATACTTGTGGATTATAATGGTTTTATTAGTTAGGTTATAGGTAATTATTTGCCTTTAGCTAGTATTACTAAATAAAGCATTAGGAAAATATTCTAAACATAACTGCGTATAATACACACTTATTTCCTAATTTCTTTGTGTTACTTTCTAACTAACTAGTATATATACTAATGCTTTTAGGGGAATTAACACTGTCTACGTAGTAACCACCCTCTAATAAGGAACTTTAGTAGCTAGCCTAAAAATCTCTACTAGCACTATTATACTATAGACTAACTAAAAAACCACTCTAGGACGCATAAAATTAAGCTTTGCTCTATACTTATAAAGGAAATTTATTCCTAGTAATAGTTTTAGTCCTAGATTTAGCATTATATCTGCTATTACTATAAAATATCTAGTGATTTTAGTTTTATAAACTATCCCTAGAATATAAAAATTAAACGTGGCTTTTTTAGTTATAAAAAAGGAAGACCTTACTCTAGATATAGGCTTAGGTTCCTATATTGCTTATTTTATATTTAATCTATTTTACTAGAGCTATGCCTTATCCGCTAAAATTAATAATATTCCTAAGTTAAGGTAAATCTAATAACTCTTGCCCCTATTATTAAACTTAATATTAATCTTTAAATATATATTTGCTTACTTCCTATTATATTTAACTTCTTATAGTCTTACAATAGCCTTAATTACTTATCCTAGAACTAGTTAGTTTAGCTTTATTAAATCTATCCTTATAGTGTTTTTATTTACCTCTTTTTTAATATTTTTTATAAAGTGAGTTTTAATAAAATTTAAGTCCTATACCTAGGTTTCTATATAATTATTCTCTTTAACCTCCCCTTCTTTAGCTATATAATAACCGTATTCCTAAAGATAAGTCTTGTGTTATTATATATTAGAATTATTATTATATACTATAATATAAGCATATTCCTTATCCCTAGTAAACGGTTTCTCCTAATATTAAAATTACCTAGGCTACTACTACTAGCTAAATGCCTCTAATAGTCCTAGATCCTATGATTATTATTTATTATATTAGACTAGGGGGTTATCTTATTAATTCTAACTAAAACCTAGACACTTTCCTCTATTCTCCTATGGTTTATTTTACTATAGTCTTTGGTTTTATCCCTTAATCTGCGTGTTTTGCTAGTATAGCCTTAGTTAGAAAAAACCTAAGGATCTTTAGATATTCTAATTATTCTATTTATAATGTTAATTTCCTAGCTAAAATTGTGTGTTTAACGGTCTATTCTAATTTACTTAAGCTCTATCCTTATTCTCTTCTAAGTTACTACTAGATATCTTAGTGTTAAAATAAACTTTTAGCTTCCCTTTGCCTTTTCTAACTATAGACTAATCTTTACTTTATAAGTAATTATATAAATCCTACCTTTTATTATCCACTATAGTAACATAGGCTAATCTTATATCTATTATTATTAGAACCGGATATATCTAGCGTAATTCTAGATAAAGTTTAAGACATAGGCGCACTAGAAGCTAATAATCCGTTATTTTGCTATTTGCTCTAGTATACTGGAAAATTTTTAACGTAAAATTACGAAAAGATATGTTATTCTTAATGTCTTCTTTAGTGTATTTTACTTTATTAAGCTACGCTATTATATCCTAAACTTAAATACTAAATTCCTTCTAAACTACCTTAAAGACTAATAGTATATTACTAAATATAGTGCTTTGTTCTTCTAAATTAAGATATTATTAGTACTATACTATTACGTCTCCTTAGAATAGCGTCTAGATCTTCTTTTAAATAATGTCTTATTAACTAGGGTTAGTATAATATAAGTGATCCTTAACTGCCTAGACCTATAATTTAATATTATAGAAAATGGTTTACTTCCTATTATACATTATAAGGTCTCTGCTAGCCTCTTCTAATTTATTATAAGGTTTAAAGTGTCTAATATCTGTGATTTTCTATGTTAAATCCGCGTTTTATTCTGCGTTTTCTATCTATTAGTTATCCTAATTCTAATTAAACGCTAGATTTATTCTTTTTCTAGGTTAGGAAGTTACGTACTATTCTAGACCTAGGGAATGCGCAGTTTAATGCTATATCTAGTGTGAATTCGCCTATTGTTATGTGAAATCCTGTGAGTACTGTGGTTACTAATACTATTGGTACTATAGGTATATCTATTATGCCAATGGTCTTGCTTTAGTATCTAGGTAGCTATTATACTAACCTTAGTTATTTGGTAGATATAACATTCCCTAGGTGGCATTTCGCGCTAATAGCATTAATCTTACTAAGGTATTTACACTTTATAAGCTTCTGATTTTAGTTATTAGTCTTATTGCTAGCTAGTCTATTCCTACTGTTATTTTAGCTATTATCTCTTTCTATATAGCCTAATATTACTTTATTACCTCCTATAAAATCCTTATAGTGTTAGATTTACTAATCTTAGTGTAAAACTCCCCTAGATCTTATAGGTTCCCTAAGGATCCTAACTAGAGGTTATGAAATTCCTCTAAATCTAGTAGGTTCCCTAAGAGTCCTAATTATAGGTCCTCTAGATATAACCCTATTAGCTAGTTAGGGGGTTTAGTACGCTAAATAGTGGTGTTGTTTTTAGGATAGTTTTTAATCCCCTTTCCTTTATTATTCTTATCCTTATCTATGCTATTCTTAGTTCTAGTGGTTATAGTGCTATAAGTAAGGCTAATATCTTTAGATTATCCTTCTAATACCTTACTGCCTTCTAATCTAGTAGATTTATTAAGAAAACCTATAGATTTAGCTTTATAAATACATAATTTAACTTCCTTTTACGTAAGATATATAGCTTATAAATCTATTAGATTCTAGTAAATAGGTAGTTCTTAATATATTAGGTTTTCGTGTCTTTTAAGTAGTCTATTATTAAATTCGTATTTTATAAGTTTAATTAAATCTTCTTATTCCTTAGTTCTAATAAGTTATTGTTTTTAGTACTTAAATATAGGGTTTGCTTTATTAAAAGCCTAAAACTAGTAAATAAGTTATAGTTTATTTTTAGTAACTAGGAAGTTAGACTAAATATCTGTGAATTAATATTATAAATAATTAGATTTAGACATATGGTTTTTGTTTCTAGGTTTCTAGAAGGGTGTAACAAAAGAATCTCTAATTACTACTAAATATTACGTGTAGGTTTAGTATAATATAAGGCGAATCCATTAGAGGGGCTAACGGATCTGCTATTGTAAAGTCATACTAAGTTCGCTGTAAGAGCTACTGTTAGGTATAAGGTAAGATGTCTAAAGAAGGTTAATTCTTTCTATCTAGAGTACGAATCTAGTCTTATATACGCCTGCATCTAGCTCCGCCACGTAACAGTTTTATAAATATATTCCCTAATCTTTAGTATTTACTTTAATAGGTTTATAAACTTTATAAGGTTAAATTAAAGCTCTTTATATTTAAAGTTAAATTAGTCCTTTATATCTTTATAGGTAATCTTCTAATCTTTAAGAGTATTAAGGTTATCTAGTGTAATCTCTAGTCTTAGACCTCTCTAGGAGTATATAAGTATTATAAGTTCTTTAAGTAATTTAACCTTATTAGGGTTAATATACTCCTAAATACTATATAATTCTATGTAGTTCTTAACTTAGGTAAATCACTTAATCTAATCCTTCTCTAATAATAACACTATATTTAGAGTTTCTTTAAATATTATAAAGGGGAATATATTAGTTAACTAAAGTATAAGATAAGGGTTTTAACTAATTAATATAATAAAAAGGGTAATTATCTTATAATATAGGTAAGCATTAATTAATAATATTTAATAAAGCTTATATCTTTAATAATAATTAATAAAAATAGTAATTAAAGCCTCCTAGGCTTATAACTATTAGGTAAGGGTATAAAAAGATAATAAAAAGCGTTTAATTTAGTTAATTAAAGGTATAGATAGTACCTAACTTTTATACCTAAAAGGTATATAGTGCGCTATAGTAATAACTAGTTTATAGAGGTACTTCTAATACATTATATTCACTAATATCTAACCTCGCGTTTTATCCCTATTAATACGCGCTGCCCTTATACAACCTATGCTTCAAGGGAGCTCTCCCTGACAATTACATATTATAATCCGTATACTGTCTATGGTCATTGTTTTTTAGCGTTGATAAAGTCAAATCAACGGGCGATTTGCGGAACGGGCTGGTCCCGAGCGCAACACACAAAGTGGCCTTGCCATTGGACCAAAGCGGCCCCATGACATTGTTCTTGTTGTGGGACCTGTGGGACCTGTGGGACCTGTGGGACCCCAGTTCTTCCTCTAACAATAAAGTTCCTGCCCACGCCACTTCGCAACGGCCCCTACCTACATACGCCATGGATCGTACAATAGACGGCTTCGTGCTGGCATCAGAGTCTGAGCATCATGAGCCGTGAGAAACAACAAGAGTATCGGATCGTTCAGCATGCTGGCGCCATGTCTCGCCAGTGACGATTTCCTCTATCCATCATCTCCCTACACAAAAAACAAGACGACGCCGCATTGCAAGTGATCTGTACAGTACTAGAAAGACATGATCGAGATGGCATTTCTCTGACCGTTCAAAGTTCGTCTTGGACGCAAATTACCCCCCAATGCAGCCCTCCTCTTCATTCTATTTTTGACGTAGATGCAGCCACTGGTTCAGTCGCTCCCACGATATTCCCGAGCTCATCCCGAGGTTTTCGCTTCCAGCCCGTAGAAAACAGCTTGCCCAAGTCGAATCGCGGAAAGGGATGGGCCTCAGTATTGATAACGACTTTGTCTAGAGGCAGCAACTCATTCGGTGAAAATAAAAGGTACAGGTATTTCAAAGTTTCAGCCTATGTAGCCATTCAAGTTAGTCATCTCGCACGGCAACAAACAAAACAACGAGTTACTATCGTTGCTAGGAACTCACCAGCCAGAAGCTCTCCATGTTGTCCCTGAGAGATGGTGGAATCTTGTTGGCATTGCTGAGACTTGTAAACCCGCCTTCGTCCTCGACCGCTGTATAATTAACAAACGACTTGAACATGTCCCATCCCCATTCACGGTACTTGGAATCGCCAGTTATTCTCCACAAGTAAAAGAGACTCTCTACAGTCTCTGGTCGTTGCAGGTTGTGCACGTCGTTTGGTTGAACGTGGAAATCCTCGCGCCAGGTGGCATGCGGGTCTGGGTCGAACTGCTCTGGGGGGTGGTGGGAAGCAGACTCTGGATGAGGAGGATCTGCAATCTTGAAGTACGTGATCTCAGCTGCTAATCCAGTAGCCATGTACTTGTACATGCCCCAGCAAGTTTGCATCAACTCGCGTGCTAGCCTCATGTCCTTTTCCTTCTTTTCATTCCACGTAGGGAGTTTTCGCGCTTCCGCCTCGGTGAGACCGCCCGTGGCAGCCAACGCGATGGTTCCTGGCATAAAGCATACCAAGTGGTCCATCTTTGGCGAGAGGTAACCGTCCAACCCACTGGGCCGCTCTCCAATAATGGTGTAGCCTGAAGGCTCCGTGTACGTGATGAGATGCTTACGCACGCCTTCAAGAGACTCGTTCCACATTTGCTCATATATCGGCTCCTGCTGATTTGTCTGGAGGTACTGCTTGATGAGGTATTCATAATATGAATCACCTCGACTACCAAGGCGGATAGTCGAGCCTCGGAATTCTCCACTTGTGGCATAGATGTAAATGGGAACGAGACCGTCCTTGGGATTGTTGTCGTCCACCACTTGCATTACCTTTTCGACCTTTTCCCAAAAATTCGTTTCTCCCGTGAGCTTGGCGAGGTACTTGAACTCAAGCTGTAGTGACGTTGCTTCTGCCGTGGATGATGCTCCATTATCCGCATGAGATGGCAAACCTTCCATCTTACCCAGATTGACACTAGCATATGGAACGCCAGACTTGGACTCAAATGCTGCCAGTAGCCGGTCGGCCAAATCTTTGGCCTTTTCGAGGTATAGATCCTCGCCAGCTTTCCCAGCATCGTCATCTTTTAGCGGCGCGAGATGCGGGTATTCGTTAGACAAGTAATGGGCAGAAAGAAGACCTCCAAGCATGCGAATCGTCGTCTCGAACGTGTTCACATCTTGGTCTTGATCCCATGTCAGCGAGTTTGTTAGCCACTCGCGGGCATGCTGAACCCGGGAGGTCAAGTTCATAAGCATCATGGTATCCAGAGAGTCAATGATGATCCAGCCCAGTCCTTTGGGTGCCATGTTCTTCCCAGTTTTGGAAATCGGTCGATATTCATCATATCCTATCAAAAGACCAGACAATCAAATCAGTAAGGGTTTTGAGCAAAGCAAGGTAGTCGGTCGTATACGTACCCCAGGCGTACCGCGTGTAGGTGTCCCAACTCAGCTCGAACGCTTCGACAACACTCTTGCGCCTTTCATCCCAGTCCGCCGTGCTGCTAGCTTTAGACATGCCCAACCACGTCCATGTAGACTTGGACGTTGACGGACGCCTATTGCCACGGCCACCGATGAAGCCTGTCAGGTATAAGAATGTCAAAAGTCCCAGTGTCAGGGCGCTTATGAGTCGCTTTTTGCGCCACCATCTTCTTTTTGAGTATCCATACGGCTTGTCTTTGTACATTGGCAATTGATCGTCTTCGAAGTAGCCCGATATCTTGCCTCCCAGCATACCTCCTCCGGCTGCAACTTTGTTGCGAGCGACACTCGCCCACGCCTTGTCCTCTAGGTTTCGATGCGGCGCTGCGAAGTTGGGAACATTCATCGGGATGTTGAAGGACATGTCGAGGGCGGCTGCGCCAGCATGCGTCGCCGCGTTTTTGATGGTCTGGATCTTCTGAAACGCGGTAGCTTTGAGGGCGTTCTTCCGGTGGATATCGAACGGGTCGCGAATCATCGGGCCGGCAGCTGCATATCGCGAAACAGCACTATTGTCGATAATTCTTCAGCTCTGGCTGTGCAATGATGCCGTGCCCAAGGCAAAAAACGCACGTTCTAAATGAAGTTCGGTGATACCCCCTAATAGGAAAAGGACATGCATGGCGACTGGGCATGGCTGCTCTGGCGTGGGACATGACCGCCACCACTTGTTGCCACCACTTGTTGCCACCACTTAATATTGCAGACTATTACCCACCCGCCTCCCTGCCACCAACGGCAAACCAGCTCCACCCTTCTTCAATCAGACACAATCTCTGGTTTCAACAACTCTCTCTTTCATCATGTTTTGATGTTTTGATGTTTTGCTGTAAATCATTTTGTCCTCAAAGCAGCAATCATGCATTCTGAGCACATACGACTGTTACGGCTTTGAAATATATCTACATTGCATCACATGCAGAACGTCCGCTCTGCCTCCGCCAAGAAAACACGTATTTAGCGCAACTAAAGCATCATGGACTTTAAAAATTACCCATTTCTTGACCCGAATGAGTTTGCTGAAGTTTGTCATCATCTCGACAGCAAATACTGTCGTGCTACTCTGGGTCCTGTGAGGAAACACTGGAAACTCAGGGTTCGCACAGCGCTAGATGTATCATTTTCTGCGGATGGTGGGTGCTACTCTACGTATGTCCAGATCATTCGAACGCTGGAGACAAAAGAGGATCTGGACTTGGACTTGACCAGTTTTTCGATATCTGGGCGACAAACAGATGATTCCATTCCTCCTGAGGATGGCGAAATGGTTGATGCAGAAGAGTCAGACAGGGTACGAATCATGTGAGGTATTGTCCTATTTCAGAGTATCCTATTCTCACATGGCTTCTAGGCCGCCATCGTGACGCCTCAACCCCACGAGACGGGATTCGTGGCTTATGAAATTCATCTTCACCCCACTTACAGAGTTCCATGCCTTTGGTTCAGCATACATGGCCTCCCTCGAGATGAGCCAGCCTTCAATATAGACACGGTGTTTCGTCGTCTGGTTCCCGACGAGTACAAGGAAGGTCTCCGCGGAATGGGGGGAATTGGCGGAATCTCGGCAGATGTGAGTGTACCCACCTGCATTTTCTTGAACAAGTCGTACTCAAGGCATTGCTTGCAGCATCATCCCCTGACAGGACTGCCGTCGTTCTTCGTTCATCCTTGCCTGCTGGGAGACGCAATGACGGACTTCAGTTGCAGCCGCAAGGACTATTTGATGGCTTGGCTGGGTTTGGTAGGAGGATGTGTCGGCCTGTGGGTACCCAAAGAAATGGCAATTCAATGACGCCCTGGGTATCATGGTTGGAAAACGTCGCCGGGGTGCCAGAACACAACGATGTCGACCGATTTCAAATGGCGCTCATTCATCATCGCTGTCTTCTTCCATAGCCACATCGCCCTCGCTATCCTCATCTTCTTCCTCGTCCCGTGTTCGTTTCTGACCTCGGCTGTCGGGTGTACCTGCATCTTTCATAACCTGGTCGGCAGCTGTAGGTGGCTTGGATGGTGCAGTCCCTGAAGTTGGAGCGTTGAAAATGCTCTGCTGAAGTGATGTTTGTTCAACAATAGCAGCCCCCGAGGCGTTTGGCATCTTGAATGTTCCATCAAGTTTGGCGACGAAATGAGATTTTGACTTGGCATACTGTATTTTCTACGTGCGGAACATGCTCGTTAACAACAACAGGATATGTCAGTAGATGAACTGGCAAACACTCACGAGCTTTCGTCCCAGAAATTCTTGTCCATCCAGGGATCTCATAGCCTGCGTCGCTGTTTGTACGTCCCGATATACAACATGTGCCTGGCCGCGCATTTTCATGGTTTTCAGAGCGACGATATCCAAAACGGGTCCATATGTTGAAAAGAGCATGTACAGCGCCGTTCGGAGATCAGCCTTTTGGATTTTCGATGACGGGAGATTCGTGACATATAACCTGTTGGTGTCAGATAGTTTTTTCCCGGGTGTCAACAGGGCTGCTGCTTACGTTTGGTTCGGAGGAATTGGTTGAACTTTGGCGGGCAGCGAAGAATTAGGCGCAAGGCCGCGTGAGGGAACTACCGTTGTCATGGCGGTCAATCGATCCAACCGTATAAGAGGATATACTGCAATTTAGATATGGTATAACTATCAGTAGTGGCTCTCGCGGAACCGTCTGCGTGGGAGCGTTGGTCGGGCGAAGAGGTTTGTGGTTTGTGGGGAGCGGTACCAGCACAATTGGTGAATGGAGATTTTCGATAACCAGCCTCGCGATGTTGCGGTGGCATGCGAGCAGCTGCTTAAGGGGGTGGGGGGCTCCACCCATTGGAGCAATTTTGGAGTGGCGGAGCGGGTTCTCCGTATGTATGTACACATACATACGTGCCTAGAAACCCCCGCCATCCATCTTGCTGTGCCAACGGTAAGCATTCTACAATCCTCATTTCTTCCCAACCACTTGCGATAGTAGAGAGCTACTCCTATCGCCCAGACACGATTCCCATTACCATGGCTGCTCCCGAGGTTCACCACCTCTTCCACAAACCAATTGCCGACCATTCATTTTCGGCCGACCACAGCACCCTCGCTGTTGCTCGAGACTCGGCTATCGAGCTATACGGTAGAGTCGGCAATGACTTTAAGCTCAAGGACGAACTTAAAGGCCATGATAAGACTGTCACCAGTGTAGATATAGCTCCCAGTAGCGGTCGCATAGTCACCTGCTCCCAAGGTCTGTCCCGTACCATGTTCCCTTCAAGTCCGTATGGTCGTCCATCTGAACAGTGGAACAGACCGCAATGCTCTCGTATGGGAACCCTCCCCGACAGGCTACAAGCCAACCCTCGTGCTCCTCCGAATCAGCAGAGCCGCCACCTTTGTGCGTTGGTCTCCTTCCGAAACGAAGTTCGCCGTCGGCTCCGGTGACCGCGTCATTGCGGTCTGCTATTTCGAAGAAGAAAACGACTGGTGGGTGTCCAAGCATCTGAAGAAGCCTATTCGCAGCACCATCACCAGCGTGGCTTGGCACCCCAACTCTGTGCTTCTTGCCGCCGGCTCGACCGATGCCCACGCCCGAGTCTTCTCTAGCTTCATCAAGGGGGTGGACTCTAAGCCCGATCCTGGCGTCTGGGGAGAAAGACTGCCCTTCAACACCGTCTGCGGAGAGTTCCTGAATAACTCAGCCGGATGGGTTCACTCTGTTGCTTTCTCCCCCAGCGGTGATAGCTTAGCCTTTGCGGCGCACGACAGCAGCATCACTGTGGTTTATCCCACCGGCCCAGAGCAGCCCCCACGAGCCATTCTTACCGTCTCAACTCAGCTGCTCCCGTTTAAGAGCTTACTGTGGAGCAGTGAGGATGAGATTATCACGGCTGGATATGATTGCGAGGCTTTCCGCTTCAAGGGAAGCGAGTCGGGGTGGCAACTGGTTGGGCCGGTGGAGTTGAAGGGCCGTGATGCCGGCGTTCAGCGGGAAGAGTCTGCGCTGAACATGTTCAAACAAATGGACTTGAGGGGAAAGGCCAAGGACGATACGCAATTGAGGACGATTCACCAAAACACAATTTCGACAATTCGTCCGTTTGAGTCCTCTGGTGGCCGCGTTACCAAGTTTACCTGTGAGTTTTTATTTTATTTTAATCTGGGCTCCACATCATAGCTCACTGGTGACTAACAATGAGTGCAGCAAGCGGCGTTGACGGGCGTGTTGTTATTTGGACCTCTTAGATAGACATACAGAGAACTGTTCAATCTCTCGTGGGATATAAACTAGCTTCTCCTGCAAATGAAGTCTTTACATGGGCATGCAATGACCGTACAATATGGTGCTTCCGTTTCATTCTGATATTGACTAGAGTAGTCACTGAATCGAAGTTTGTGTCCGAGCACTGTTCAAGCCATCGAATTCTCGGTGCACGTCATCACCGGTCAATTATGAACATGAATAGGAGTTTGACTTGGCTTTTATTGGATCTAATTGCTGCCATCGTTCTTGAGTGGTCCTCTAAGGGAGGGCAATAGCCTCAATCTCGACATCGACATTCTTGGGAAGTGTCTTGACAGCAACACAGCTGCGAGCGGGCTTATGGGCGAACCATTTCTCATAGACGGAGTTCATCTCCTGTGTCATCGGTCAGCAATGAGATATTACCTAGAAAGATGTAAGGCAGAGGGCACGTACCGCGAAATGGGCCATGTCAGAGAGGAAAATGTTGCACTTGACAACCTTGGGAATGGAAGAGCCGGCCTCCTTCAAGACAGCCTCGAGGTTTTGGCAGCATTGCTTGGTCTTATCGGCGATGGAGCCCTCGACCATGGTGCCCTCAGCTGTGAGAGGGATCTGGCCGGAGCAATAGATGGCTGTGGGAGTTTTGACAGCCTGAGACTACATTGTGGGCAAGCAGTGTGGTTAGTCACAGACCTGGGTATCCTAACACCCTCCGCTTTCCAGTCATGGTATATCTCAAACTCACGTAAGGCCCGACAGCTAAGGCACGCATGTTATCAGTACAATCGGACATAAATCGGAGAAGGCATAAGCCATGGGTCAACACTTACGGAGAGGAGCATCCTTGGTGAAGATGATCTGCTGGTCCGCCATGGTGGATTTGGTGCGAAGATGAGCTGGGATCTGTGTGAACTTGCGTGGTCTTGCAACAATGGCTCTGCGAGCAGAAGTATTGATAATGCGTCCAAGAGAGGATCGCGGGGCAAGCTGAGCAGCAATCGAAGACATACCTGTGTAGTTGGGTGTGAGGTGTCAGAATCGGGAGGAACGAGCCCAGTTTGGTTAAGAAGCGGAAGAGTATCCTACAGAAGTGTGGAAATTGGGTGAGAGTGTTTTTTCGAGAAATCAAGCGATTCGAGATGTCGGCGTCTTGGGGGTTTAGAAGTATAGAAATCAAGGCAGGCGGCAGACAAAACAGAGCTCAGCAGACAAGGTAATATTAAGCTCCTGCTCGCTCCGGCAGCGGATTAATTGGGGTGATGGGTGGATGGGTGGATGGGTGGCCCACCATAATAAGGGTGCAATGTCCTAGGAACCTGGATGCCCCTCGCGTGCGTGCTCCGTGTTGTGGACGCACTGGACGTACAGTGTACTCCTGGGGTACGTTGGCTTTACTTGATACTTGATAATACGGCGAGGCCTTGGACACCGGGTCGACCTCCTCGACGAAGCTTAGAAGGCCTCTCTCTCCTCTGCTACTAGGCTGCTGTCCTTCTGCCCAGTCCTCCTCCATCAGCCTCCGTCTCACTCCTAGCTGGGGGATGCATTTAACGACGACATGATCGCTGTTCACGGATTGTATTCGAGGGGTTGAGGCCATGACCACGTATTCCTGTAATGGTCGTTATGGACTGCAGAAACATTAAAACGCATTTCGGTGCAATCATTGCCCATAGGCCATAGGCCATAATCATCCGCCCTGACGACTGCGGTTCGAGAGCACACGTACGCCGAGCGGCCTACATACGTTAATTGCGCACAATCCCCTGTAGTGACCTCCCCGAGGCCTCTTCGTTTCCGAAGAGATATTGAATGAGTAGCGCTCATCAGAGACCCGTAGGTACGGACCGTACGGACGTACACCCACTGTATTAACAATGGACCGTGTGGAAATATTTCCGTAATTCGTCGTACATCCAGGAGAACTCCAGAATCGTGGGTCCAGATGCTGTGATGTGGACCAATAGAGTTCCGAGCAACAGCTCCAATAACTAAGGTTTGAGTTCCCCCTGCGTCCAAGGAGATTCGCGTTTTTTGGCTGCTGGACACGCACCTCTGTCTTCTGTCAGCTTCATCCTTCTTTCGCGAGCACGAGGGAGCCATTCCTTTCGCATCTTCTTTTCGACCCATCAACACGCCTTTCTCATGTCTTGATCGGTCGGCCTTTTATAATTACCCTGAATGCTCCATTGTTCTTTTGTCTAATCTTTTACTTCTTTCAAATCTGGCCGAAGATCTCTTGTAATCATTCCATTTTGTGTGAGTAGCGAGATGCCATTCCCCAGTCTCCTTGTATACAAATACATTTGACGCGTGGCAGCTCTGCGGCATCAATTGCAGCAGGCACCATATCTCTTGGAGCCCTCATCAACTGACAGTACTTTCCGATTCAACAGAACCATGGTCCGGCCCCAAACGCCGCCGGGGAGCCTGCGGCAAAGGAACGTTGGTTCCAAAAAGGCAGACTCGCCCGAAGCCGCCATCGAAGTAGAGCTTGACAAGCTTGCAAAGGCTACAGCGCAGAAGAATGGCACAACCTGTGAGTGCGATCACTGGGTAGCTTTCTCTTTGACGACTGTCTTGGCCTTTGTCACACGATTTTGGGGCATCAGCCATCCTAATGAGGTCGTTTTCGACGAAGTCCACTTCGGCAAGGTAGGTTTGATAACAGGAGTAATGCGACCGTGGGATGTGACCTGACCTTTTTTTTTTATCTCGACACAGTTTGCATCATACTACCTAGAACGAACGTACTTCTTCGATGTTCATCCTCCTTTTGCGAAGCTTCTTTTTGCGTTCATGGGTTGGCTAGTCGGCTACAACGGTCACTTCCACTTCGAAAATATCGGCGATTCGTACATTGATAACAAGGTCCCCTATGTGGCATTCCGAGCTCTCCCCGCCATCCTCGGCGCCTTGACGGTATCCGTCTCGTACCTCATCATGTGGGAGTCGGGTTACAGTGTTCCGGCCTGCGTCCTTGCTGCTGGATTAGTTCTCTTCGACAATGCCCACATCGGCCAGACACGGTTGATCCTTCTTGACGCGACCCTTGTCCTGGCCATGGCTTGTAGTCTACTCTTCTACATCAAATTTTACAAGCTACGACACGAGCCGTTCAGCCGCAAGTGGTGGAAGTGGCTTATTCTGACCGGATTTGCCTTGTCCTGTGACATATCGACAAAGTATGTCGGTCTCTTCGCCTTTGTCACCATTGGCTCTGCTGTCATCTTTGACTTATGGGAATTGTTGGATATCAAGCGCCCTGGGGGTGTAATTAGCCTCCCCAGCTTCGGAAAGCACTTCGCCGCCCGAGCTGTCGGTCTCATTGTCCTCCCATTCTTGTTCTATCTGTTTTGGTTCCAGGTTCACTTTGCTGTCCTCTCTCGGTCAGGTCCAGGCGACGACTTCATGTCTCCCGAATTCCAGGAGACATTGAGCGACAATGCTATGCTAGCCAACGCTGTAGACATCCAGTACTACGACACTATCACAATCAAGCACAAGGAAACCAAAGCGTACCTGCACAGCCACCCAGACCGATATCCTCTGCGTTATGATGATGGACGTGTCTCTAGCCAGGGTCAGCAGGTTACGGGTTACCCTCACAACGATACGAACAACTACTGGCAGATTCTTCCGACAAGCGACGACAAGCAGATGGGCCGGGTCGTTAGAAATAATGAAGTCATCAGATTGAGACATGTTGGCACTGACTCTTTCCTTTTGTCGCACGATGTCGCCTCACCGTTCTATCCAACAAATCAGGAATTCACTACTGTTTCACAAGAGGAGGCCTATGGCAGTCGTGTCAATGACACGCTGTTCGAGATTCGCATCGAGAATGGCAAGGGAGATCAGGAGTTCAAGACGTTTGCCAGCTATTTCAAGCTCATTCACTACCCGAGCAAGGTCGCCATGTGGACACACACCACGCCGCTGCCTGACTGGGGTTCGCGCCAACAGGAGATCAATGGAAATAAGCAGATCGCCCCCAGCTCCAACATCTGGCTGGTGGAGGATATCACTACTTTGCCTGCCGATGATGCACGCCGTCAAAAGCCGGCACGCAAAGTCAAAACGTTGCCCTTCTTGCGAAAGTGGTTTGAGCTTCAGCGAGCCATGTTCTACCACAACAGCAAGCTGACAAGCAGTCATCCATATTCTAGCCATCCTTATCAATGGCCATTCTTGTTGCGCGGTGTCAGCTTCTGGACTCAGAGCGACACTCGCCAACAGATCTACTTCGTTGGAAACCCGATCGGCTGGTGGTTCGTAGCTAGTCTGATCGCTGTGTACGCCGGCATCGTCCTCGCCGACCAAATCTCGCTGCGACGCGGCATCGACGCCCTGGACCACCGTAAGTCTTGAACTCGCACGGATCCAATCTCGCCAAGTTTATCGAAGTCTAATATTTCTTCTAGGTACTCGCTCCCGGCTGTACAACTCTACCGGTTTCTTCTGGATTGCTTGGGCAACTCACTACTTCCCGTTCTACTTGATGGGTCGTCAACTCTTCTTGCATCATTATTTGCCAGCACATTTGGCCTCTTCTTTGGTTGCCGGCGCACTCATCGAGTTCATCTTCAACACTGAGCCGGTCGATGACCACCAGAGTTCCAAGAAGGGTCCTAAAAAGCACGTGACAGCTCGTGAGAGATTTGCCGGCCAGAGCATGGCAGGGGCATGGATTGCCACTTCAGTCGTTCTGACTATTGCAATTGCCGGATGGTGGTTCTTCCTGCCACTGACATATGGCTACCCTGGCCTGAGTGTTGAGCAGGTTGTTCGCCGAAAGTGGCTCGGCTACGATCTGCACTTTGCTAAATGAGCTACGACGTACAAAGGGCGAGGAAAGAGGGGATCTTTTCGTGCCAGGAAGTGCTACAAGACACTCTCCTGATTGAAGCAGAAGTTGATTCCGCACGAAATAGAGAGCTGATGTATTGGGGATATTGCGCTGTTTAATGTAGTAGTGGTAACGATTTCTGAAATGGTGATTCATGGTCTTTGTTGGTGTAAAAAAGAATCGGCAAGTGGTCACGAATTCAATAATCAAAGAGTAATGTCGGTTTCCTCGTAAAGCTTTTCTGTAAATGGATAAAGATTGGTTGTGCGTCGATTATTAATTGCCCTTGTTGTTATTACTACTCCGTACCCAGACGTACCCAGAGTACGGAGTAGACGCAGACTGCATGTCGTTACGTGTGCCGAGCGGGTCCCAAATGCTCACGGCACCCTGACACCCGTGCGCCGTCATCCTGCGAGACGCAATCGTGTAAAGTACTCATTTCGGCGAGGTGGCACGTCAGGACTCGGGACCTGATATTCACATCGACCCATTTCTGGCCTTGATCCGAGCATTGTGGCCCCGGCGCGATGATTGCTCACAACTACAGGTCTCTGCATCAGTAGAGAGCGTCGAACACGTCCACGACAAATCTGCCATGGTGCGTACTTGACACTTTGACGCACCACGCAACCAACCACACAGCCAGCCAGCACAATGCTTCTTTCTCCATCTAATTGGCTGTATGTTCGCCGGATCCTACGTCTGCGCGTCACCAGAACAGCGATTTTGCTGTTCTGCCTCTTCAATTTCCTCCAAGTCCTCCGCATACATCACAGTCTTGGACACAGCCATGTCCGCCGCGACAAAACCTACGCCGCGTCGCCATCAAGACGACGCGAACGAATTTACATCGCAAGCATGCACTTCAACAATGGCGAGATCTTGAAAAGCCATTGGAACAAGGCTGTCCTAGATCTGACCGAGACTTTCGGCCCGAAGAATGTTTTCGTGAGCGTGTTCGAAAGCGGGAGCTGGGACGACAGCAAGAAGGTTCTGCGGGAGCTAGACCGGGAGCTGGAGAAGAGGGGCGTCCCTCGGCGCGTTGAGGTCTCGGACGTGACGCATCAGGATGAGCTCGACAGTCCGAACAAGGGGGAGGGGTGGATAGAGACGCCGAGGCACAAGAGGGAACTGAGGCGGATTCCGTACCTGGCGAAATTGCGAAATAAGACGATCAGGGACCTGCTGGATCTGCACGAAAAGGGCGTGGAGTTTGACAAGGTTCTTTTCCTGAATGATGTGGTGTTCACGGTATGTCGACTTGCTGGAATCCTTGGGCAATGGGACTTTGTTCCAAATCGTGTTGGACCGAGCCGCCTTACTGATGGGTTCGCCAAAAAAAAAAAAACAGGTTGAAGATGTTTTGGAGTTGATGGACACGAATGGTGGTGAATACGGAGCTGCCTGCTCGTTGGACTTTTCAAATCCCCCTCTCTACTACGATACGTTTGCGCTGCGGGACATTGAAGGCCACGAGCATGTCATGCAGACGTGGCCGTATTTTAGAGCAAGAACTTCGAGGAACGCTCTCGTGCGCAACATGGATGCGGTGCCCGTCACGAGCTGCTGGAATGGTATCGGTACGTTTACACCCTGGGGATGCGATGACCACGGCGACATTTCTGAGAACCCCATCACGGGAAAACTAACAACGGCGTCTCTTTTTTTTTTTTTTTTTTCGTTTTGGCAGTCGTCATGCCGGCCGAGCCATTCGTCTCTTCCACAACGAGCCTCCGCTTCCGTGGCGTCCCAGACTCCCTAGCAGAGTACCACCTCGAAGGGTCCGAATGCTGCTTGATCCACGCCGACAACCCTTTATCCAGAACGAAAGGCGTCTATCTTAATCCAAGAGTACGGGTCGGCTACAATCCAGCAGCGTATGAAGCCACGCACCCCGCTGGTTCGTGGGTGTCCGCATGGGAAATTTTTACTGGGATTTGGAGGAATAGATTGAAGCGATGGACGTCTGTAAAACTGGAAGGCGTTGTTGTGCAATCTCGTATGAAGCGCTGGAAGAGGGACAAGAAGGGGAATCAGGAGCCTGGTGTGTTTTGTCTGATCAATGAGATGCAGGTTTTGGCTCATAATGGATGGGCGCATGTATAGATAGCTGTCAACGGTGGATACAGAATAGACAAAAGGACACATTGCAAGTTGAGCTGCATGGCTGAAGCACCGACTTGAGATGGTGGCTTTCAACGAAGGCGTGCATGCATGCATGCATGGTGGTGTTGTACGGGGAAAGCCACATTTGTGAGTTGACGGGATGGTTTGAAGGACAGATATGATATGATGATGGGTGGCTTTTCGCACTGGGCAAAGAGCCTTTTTGTTCACCAAGCAAGAATGAGCGAATATCTCACTTTCAGCCGCGCGAGGCTTGCCAAGCAAGCCTATTACGACGACTGACTGATGGAAACATCCTGCCAAAGTCAGGACTTTGCCATCTGCCCTTACTGTATTCGGCTGAGAGACAAGGAAAAGAAAACATGACTGACTGAAATGTCAATTGCCAGGTTCGTCTTCGTGAAATCGGAGCCTCAAACAGGCAAGCAGATCGCGTTAGGAAGATGGATGTCTGGTGCATCGTTAGGGCCGGGCTGGCGCGGGTACCCGCTTATGACGATGTGACGCAGCGGAATCAAATCAACACGAGGCCTTAGGACGTCATTCGTGAACATGAAATCTCCGTAGTTGTGAGGCTGCTACGAACCAGGACACGACAAAGCGGATTGTCCTGGGCGCCACCTCTTGATGCCTTCCTGGTGTGCGGATTGTCATATATACCATACATGGGCTGCTTGATTAAACTCATCGTCATTGGTCGTCTGTAAACAACAACAACAACAACAAATGCTTGGGTCCAGTGCGAGCCGACGTGGCCCGCGGAAAACGTTACTCTTCAAAATTGCAACGTGACCGAAATAGGAAACCTCCGAATGCGACACGAGGGGGACAGCGCGCCGTCGAAGCAGAAAGTTGAGACGACGGATCCCCTCAGCGAAGCATTTGAGTGGATGCTGGACAGGAACAGTTGTGACTCATCAGTTACTCTCCCCCTTTGACTGGGTAGCCCTCCCTTGTGTATAGTATGTCGGTAGACTCGGCGTCAAGTGGTTACAGCAAGTCGATCTGGCCAGACATTTTCTCTCATGGCACCTCCTGCCAATGCCAAACAGCTGACCAGCCGTATTCAGGGCCAGCAGCAACAAGTTCTCGTGCCGTCGTGCCCGGTTTGCACCGACCGCTGCGGCAGCGGTCATCATTTCCGTCTTGCAGCTGCTAGGGCATCTAGCATCCATAAAAATAGAGACTATGGACAGAGGGATCAGCACCGGGATGCACCGTAAGACTGTATCACAGTCGAAAGTGCCCTGTGTGTGTTGCATTGAAAGCACTCCTGTTGGCCTCGACATACATATGCATACTTTTAGAACCAACGGGTCCCAACAACCAGCGAACCGGCACTCGGACCAACCCACCCTTTCAACAGATAGTGCGACCAAGGCATTGTGACAGGCTGATGTCAATGAGGACAGCCGCAGCGGGTGTGGAAAGCCCTCGTCAATGTGTTTGCCATGTAGTAGAGGCGTTTGCCAAGCGATGAGACTCCATCCAAACGTCGAGTACGTACTCGGTACGCGGCTCTGTATAACCAGCATGGACGGAGTAGAGGCAATGGACGTCGTCATTGTTTCTTTTTTCTCGTCCTCTGACTTCCAGAATTCGTCTGCCTTCTGGTGCACATGGGGTTGTTGTTTGACAAAGTCGGGGGGAACTTGTTGGCGATGTAAATGATAGACGAGTTGTCGAGTCGGACTGGGTGACCAAACACAACCAAACACAACCAAACACAACCAAACACAGCCAAACACAACCAAACACAACCGCAGGACGGAACGCACGGGGCAGGGCTCACATGGCTTCTACTCCGTATTACGTGCTGCGCTATCTGCCCGGCAAGACTGACAAAGCGGCGTGGCGGTCGAGTTGTATGGGGATGAGGCTCTGCGCCCGCCAAATTGGCAGCTGTCGCCCACCTTTTTCCACTTCTCGCTCTCCTGGCTGTGCTAGACAACCAAGTCACTTGCTGCCCACTTGCTGCCCGCTTGCTGCTTTGTACAGTGGGGTGTACATACAGGTACATACAGGGCAGGGATGCCCATCAGCTTTGTGGAAAGCGCTAGTCTCTTTTCGGAAAAGTGGCTCTAGGCAGCAGCGTCCCCCGGGCTGAGACGCCCCTGCCAGGTGATTTTCTATCGAGAGTGCGGCATCCTCGTTATTACCAACAATCTCGGTCTCGCTCCTCGGTCTCGCTCCTTGTTGGCGACGTGCCTCGTCCCTCTCCACGTCGGTTGCCAGCCCGTTTGTGTCTTTTCCTGACGTCCGCCATCTGCCGGCGGTCACCCATCGTGGTATTGCTTTTCCTTCAGCGAGCCCCTCTTGCCCATCGACCCAGCAAGTTCCTCATATATCCGTTTTCCGCCACATCTCTTTGGACGACCAAATTTCTCCAATCCATTTGCTCGTCTGCTACCTTTCTTCGCTCTGAGTATTTACGGTTGCTTCATCACCAATTCGCCTTTCTCGCATCGAATCTAGGTGGCCTTGCTGCATCTTTGATCCTGTCGTCGCGTGCTTTCTTCGCTGACAGCCACCATTTATCGTACTCTCTGCTTTCTTTCGTTCCAAGAAGCCTCGGCCCGCACTTTGACAGCCCTCGCTAGTTGACGAGCGAATTGGGTAAGGGCGTAATTCCCATATTCAATTCTCTCGATTGCCGTTTTTCCCTCTGTCCTCCTGTCTGTCACCTCCGCCGTGTTGGTAGACAGACACTTGATCGTTTGCCGTCCTACGTGGAACTTCGATCGATCCAACCCGGGTTGGGAAGCGTGTATGGTGACTCACACCCTCGACCTTGCCTTTTCCTCTCCAACCTCGCCTGGCTTTGCTTGCGGCGAACACAATAAGGCTAACCCTCCTCTTGCTGCCGACACAGCCCTGTTGAGGACACCCGTGACATTATTTCATCAAGTTGACCC
This sequence comes from Epichloe festucae Fl1, assembly GCA_003814445.1. NCBI lineage: Eukaryota > Fungi > Ascomycota > Sordariomycetes > Hypocreales > Clavicipitaceae > Epichloe > Epichloe festucae. Next base: position 1,340,383 of record CP031387.1, on the reverse strand, counting down.
CCATCTCCATCAAGCCTTCACCATGTCCTTCGCCAACCCTCGTCGAAGGACTCCTTCGGTGACTCGTTCCGGAAAGGACAATGAGAGTGGTATGGCACTCAAGACCACCATGGCCCTCCGCAAGGGTGTTACCTTCCATTCTCTCCCGTCTCCTGTTTTTTCTTCAACATCGGACGACATTTTTGTCCCTCCTCGGCTTTCGCGAGCTCAGACTCATCTGGACGACGTCGTCGATGCCAATCGTCGTCGCATCGCTCTCACCTTGACCGACATCGACGAGGCTCTCGCCAAGACTAAAGCCCTCTCCCTGTACCCCCTTAAGCCCTCCGAGAAGAAGGCGCTCCGAGACAACAGTATTCCTGTTCCTCGGGGCTTCCTCGACCTTCCTGTGGTTGACCCAGCTACGGCCAACCCCGAGCCTGAGCGTCGGGTTTTGCGCCCGCGCTCAGTGCGTCGATCTCAACAGGCTTCAGACAGCGGTCTCGGCTCATCCATTGCCTCTACCAAGGAGAAATGGCGCGAGGCTGCTCAGACCACACAGAGCAGGAAAGACACAAGGACAAATTCAGTCGCTTCTGCCCTCACTGGTGCGTCCAGCGCCAAGCAAATGCTCCCTGCAATGAGCCGAAGAGCATTTAATCGTATTCACGAACACACTCTTCGTCCGCTTCTCGAAAAGCCATCACTCAAGGAATTCGAGACGATTGTCCTCGATGTTCCTCAGCGGATTCGGTCCAAGGAGATTATCTGCCTTCGTGATTTGGAAAAGACTCTGATCTTTATGGCACCGGTAAGTCAACTTCTGACTGGCAACGGAGTTTGGAGTGATTCTTACCGGAAATTACTATTCAAGGGGATGGCCAAGTCCGCAGCATTATATCTCGATTTCTGCCTTACTTCGATCCGATGCATTCAAGCAACTGTCGAATATCTTCCTGAACGCGAGCAAGTCCGACCTGACGACCGCCCTTACACTAACGGATACTTCATCGACCTGAAGGAGCAGATTTATCTGTACGGCAGACAACTCGCCGCCGCCAAGGATAAGAGCGGTGCCGCCGACGACATGGACGTCGACAAGTATGTACCGCGCTTCGTGCCACCTGACCATCCTACTGACAACTATTCAAGAGGTGATGAGATTAGACTCTACGGTGGCATTGCCGAGAATGGCCGCCCCGCTGAGCTCATTCGTGTCAGAAACGATGGTTCCGCCGTGTCCATTGCCACTGGCAAGCCCGTGGACTTGGAAGAGAATTCCCCTATCAAGTTCAAGCGCTCTCTTAGCGAGCAGCGCCAAGACGAGGAGGAGATTATGCGATCCATGGCTCGAAGAAAGAAGAATGCTACTGCCGAGGAGCTCGCACCCAAGAAGTGCCGTGAACCTGGTTGCAATAAAGAATTTAAGCGACCCTGTGACCTCACTAAGCACGAAAAGACACATTCTCGCCCGTGGAAATGTCCCTTCCCGACTTGCAGATACCACGAATTCGGTTGGCCCACTGAAAAAGAGATGGACCGCCACGTCAATGACAAGCATTCCGATACACCCGCCATGTACGAGTGCTTGTACAAGCCTTGCCCTTATAAGTCGAAGCGAGATTCAAACCGCAAGCAGCACATGGAGAAGGCACATGGCTGGACCTACATCCGAACCAAGACGAACGGGAAGAAAGGTCTCAGCAAGTCCGATAATCCTGTGCAGCACACGCCTGCCCCCGGCAGCATCTCTCCCCCTACTAGTACTCCTACCTACAGCGTCTCCACACCTCCGCAAGACCAGGACGCCATAATCTTCCCGACCTACCAGGCCGAGGGAGAATGGTTCGCTACGTATGGCGTCCAACCAGACTCTCTGGACGCAATGGATCTGTCTTTGGAGCACACCTCTCCATCTTCTTCCGCTACCTCGTATGAGCAGTATCCCCCATACCAGAATGGCGCCACGTTCATCGTCAACGACGAGGATATCTATGCTGCTCCCATGCATCTTCCCGCTCAGCCGTCTGCACATGCTCAGATCTTTCACAACAACAAGCTCATGTCTCATCACTTGCCGATCTATCAGGCTCCTGTGCCTTGCCCCGCACCTCAACTCGAGGCGGCGCCTCACTTTTCACCCGCTGGACGGGAAAACGCTATGCTATACACTCCCAACTCGCTTCGTGATGTTGATGAGGGCTTTGATGAATCGTTCCAGGGCGATGGACCGGACTTCCAGCTCTTCCCAGCCAGCGAAAGCAAGAGCAATGTCAATTACCCGCAGCAACCCCTATTTGGCGAGGTCCCCAGTGCAGGCCTGGGCTTTTCTCAGACATCGCAGTCGGACTTTTTCCAGCTAGCCTGGCCTGGCCTGGAATTGCATCCGTACCAGCAGGAATAAACATTGGCGCCTTGCAGTCATGGCGGCGCGGCTTTGCAGCCACTGCTCGGATTGCACAACATCACTGCGGGAGTTTGTTTGCAACCCGTGGCTCATGACATGATGATTTTTGAACGAAGTTGAAACAGCGAAGAAACATCGCCCATGTATTAAGATGGTTTTTTTGTATTTAGATTTTATTGCTCGAGACGTGCGAGACGAGACAAGTTGATGTCCTTGGTGGCGGATCAGACAAAAAAATGTCCTTTAGGATGCCGCGATTTGGAGGATGGTTAATTTGAGAGAAGACAATCACACGCATGGTTTTATGGTCGTTTTAGGCGGCCTAGACTTCAGCTTCTCTAAGCAGAATGGAATAGAAACATTGCCCACCACAACAACGGTGCTTCTTGCTAGTTTTAATGCACTTGAAGAATGAGTGACTGTACATGGTCTTTTACGTCGTTATTTTGTGCCGTCCCTAAGGAGTAAGCACTTCATGCCTAGATCACTGTAGCTACCCTAGAAGGCTTGACAATACCGCTGGTTCTTGCTGTTTGTTGTATTTGGGGCTGGTACTTCTATCACTTGATTCTGGCAATTGCCCTGAGAGTGGAATACATTTTCTCCATCAAACAACAGGTAAGTGGCAAGTGGCGCGACAACCGTAGGGCACTCACGGTCAGCGTTGTTAATCCATATCCTGTGAACTATATATAACCTTCCTTACACAGGATAGATGTGTTATCACAAGTTAGCGAGGAACACACCTAGGCCAAGACTCGGAGGATTTTCCCCTATTAAAATGCCAGTATTATCGGGTAGCTGCCTAATAAGCACCATATTCGGGTCATTTGTATATCGTGGATAAAAAAAAAAGGGGGGGAGTGTACACTAGAGACCCGTGAGGATGAGGCGTGTGCTAAAATAAAAAGAAAGAACGTGCGACTCCGGTACAGGGAATCGAACCCTGGGCTGCTCGGTGAGAGCGAGCGATGTTAGCCACTACACCATACCGGATTTGGGAATGGGAGAGCGGCCTCTATTTGCATTTAATCACCCGGGGTGAGTGAAATTGATCGATTGGTAGTTGGGCTTGTTGCGGAGGGTGGGTTGTCAAACGAACTGCTGCGAGGTGGTAACTTTGAAAGTACACATTACTACTTGTTTTTTATTAGAGTCCTGACATTGCTTCAATCTGACCCCGCTTGGAACAATAAAAATCAGGTCCGACTTTTTAACACGGACTAAAACTGAGCTACATGTTATATCCGTCGGTTTCACTGTACATTGATGGTCCATAATGGCGTGGTACGCGTGTACATTCAAATCTTGGGGACAGATCTGGGTGCCTGCAAGAATCCCTTGCTGGCAGCAGTCTGGATGCTACGGGACCAGATTTTGGCCATCTTGTCGTATCCAGCATCAGTAGGATGAGTGCCGTCAGGGCCGATGTCTCCTCTCTGGGGACCGTCGGAGCCGTGCATCTCGGCGAGGACGATTCTCTTGCCGGCGGCTGCCTCTTTGCTGACCAGGGCTCTGATCTGGTTGTTGACATCCTTGACGCGTGCCTCGGTGGCGCCGTTGAGGTTCATGACGAGGGTGGACAGGATGACGGTGGAGCCGGGAGATGCCTTCCACACGTACTCGAGCAAGTTGCTCATTCGCTGGCCAGCAGAGCTGATCTTGAAGTTTTGCACACAATCGTTGGTGCCGGCGTTGAGCGTGAAGAGGTTGGGCAGGCGACTCGGCACGGCGGCCTCGGCTTTGGCCTGGACTTGCTCGATTCGCAAGCCGGGCCAACCCTCGTTCTCGTTGTCCCTCATGGTGCCGTGCTTGCGAGATCCGACCATGTCCACGGTGTATCCGCTCCTGGTGAGGAGGTCGTACAGGTCCTTGCGGTAGCCATTGCCATCAGAGGAGCCCACGCCGTACGTGATGGATGCTCCGAGGGGCATGAGGCGGAGAGGGACCTTGGCTGCTGCGACGACGTCAGACTCGACGTCTCCCTGGGATGGAGTGGATGATGACTTGGCTGATTGATTCATGTCAGTGAAATGTTCCTTCACTTGGCCCCCTGGTGATCCTGGCTGCGTGGACTAACCGGTGGAGATCAGGGCCAAGCTGGCAACGGCCAGCTGGCTGAGCATTCGTAAAAGCGGTGCCATGGCGATGATTATTATTCTATTCAGAGGAAGAAAGAGGCAGAGACTTGTTGTTGTAGCAATGTTGGAGAAAGCTGTTCGGGACGGAGATACATGTCGGGGGGTTAAGGATTGGATGACCGTTTATATATTGTCTGATTATACCTGCCGTCCACGTCTACCTACCCTCCATGACGTGGACGTACACATATCAGGGATCACTTCGCTTTCCCTGACTTATCGTGGCATGGCTTACTACTACCGCGGCGCTGATCATGTACGGTCAGACGCTAGTACTCGATGCGGGCCAGCGTGGTCGGCACTGGCTCGGCAGTGACCCTACATCGAAGGTCATTATGACGCGAAGAATGGCCTCGTTGGCTTACTCGGAATCAACTTGTAGCTCCGCGCAGGATAATAATAATAATAAGCAACGGATCCAGATGGCACTAGCGCTTCCAAACTGCACGAGCCAACGCTGGGTGGGAATCTGTATGTAAGCTGACTTGACTCAACTTACTAATAATTAGCTGGGCCGGAGGAAAGAGAAAGGTGGGCCGCTGCTTCCCGAAATGTTCTGCAGCTGTTGCTGCCATCTTGGAGTCGACAACAACAGACGGCACAGGCACCAGCAGGCCGAAAAATGTGTGGCATCCATGCTGCAATCTATACAGCTGGAAAATGCCCCAAGTCTGCTGCTCTCCAACGTCGCCTGCGGAATCGCGGACCCGACCATCAGGGCACCGTCGCGACATGCTTGGCCGATGGCTATGCCACGACACTAGCCTTCACCTCCACGGTGCTGTCTCTCCGAGGAGACCATGTTGCGAAGCAGCCTCTTGTGGACGAACCCACTGAGTCTGTGCTCTGTTGGAACGGGGAGGCCTGGAAGATCCGGGGTCGCGAGGTCCAGGGCAACGACGGAGAAGCCATCCTGCCCCTGCTGAGAGAGGCCAGTAGCCACCCGTCGAAGGATGGCGGCGAAAGCGTGCTGGATGTTCTCCGAGAAATCGAGGGCCCCTTTGCCTTCATCTATTATGAGAAAGCTGCAAGGCGCCTTTACTACGGACGAGATCGGTTGGGAAGGCGCTCTTTGCTGGTCAAGCCTGGGAATCCATTTCTTCTGGCGAGCATTGCTGACTCCCCCCCCAGTGTAGGCTGGACCGAGGTTGAAGCCGACGGAATCTATGTTTTGCAATTGCCTGGTGCAGACATTGAGATGCAGCCAAGCGAGTATGTACCGATCAGGCATGAGTGGGTTGACGACGACTCGTTTGTAAGTTTGATTCGGATCACCATCACGACTACGTGTCAAGAGATTGTTAACCGCTTGCTTGCCTTTTGTGTCGCTGCATGGGTAGATTTCAGGGATTGGAGCGTTTAATTGCACAATGTTACTGCCACATTTTCACCTCACAAAGCAGTCTGACGTTATTCAGCAATTGCATCATCGCCTTGCTCAGTCATTGCGATTGCGAGTGCTGCAGGTGCCGGTACCTCCGGGTGCGACCACGGGTGACGCAAGAGTGGCCGTTTTGTTTTCTGGCGGGCTCGACTGTACGGTGCTGGCTCGTCTTGCAAGTGATTTACTGCCTGATGACCAGCCTATCGATTTACTCAATGTAGCTTTTGAGAACCCCAGGATTGCAGCGCAACACAAGGGCATGTCGCAGGATGCGCTGTATGAGTTATGTCCTGATCGCATCACGGGAAGGAAATCGTTGGCAGAGCTCGTGCAGGTCTGCCCGAAGCGCAGGTTTCGCCTGGTTACGGTATGCGTCATCGAGTCGGCTCTCATCCCTTTTGCCAAATGACCCACGCGCGGAGGACTTGTTCAGTCACTAACGAAGCTTGCAGGTCAATGTTCCGTTCTCTCTTGCTTGTGATCATCGGTCCGAGGTAGTCGAGCTGATGCACCCGCACAACACAGAGATGGATCTATCTATTGCATTTGCGCTGTATTTTGCAGCACGAGGGGATGGGCTTTGTCAGACCGTCACCGAGTTTCCACCTCAACCGTATAAAACGACAGCTCGAGTATTGCTCTCGGGCTTAGGTGCCGATGAGCTCTTCGGAGGATACATACGACACGCCACGGCCTTCAGCCGCCGTCCAAACTATGAGGGGCTGATTGAGGAGTTGAAGCTCGATGTAAGTCGTCTGGGCAAACGAAATCTCGGTCGTGACGATCGAGTCACGGCTCACTGGGAGAAGGAAGTTCGCTTCCCGTACCTCGACGAGGACTTTGTAAGATGGGCCATTGGGCTACCTGTATGGGAGAAGTGCGATTTCGCGAACCAAGAGGTCGAAGGTGAGGCATCAGAGCCGGGAAAACGAGTACTTCGTCTCCTTGCTCAAGAGCTGGGAATGACAGCGGTCGCGCAGGAGAAGAAACGTGCTGTGAGTAGTACCACGTCACCTCTGGCCCGCAAGGGCTGATGAGAGTGGCGACGTAAGACGGGAGCAAAAGGAGGGCACCAAAGACTAATGCAGGTGCACAGATTCAATTTGGTGCTAGAACAGCCAAGATGGAGAGCGGCAAGGTCAAGGGGACGGCGCTCATTTCACCCTGATGCCACCCACCACCCGCCGGCACCTTCACCACACCACTATTTGGACTACCTTCAGCGCAAGCACTGCCACCAGAGGCGACGGCAAGTGCCGGCCAGGCCGCAGTTGTTGGGACCACGCTAAATAAATATCAAAGCAAACAAGTTCAAGAACTGAAGGGAGAGAGATGCAGGAAGGGTCACACACACATGGCGGCAATGATGATGGCAAACAGATACTTCCGAGCCTTTGTGGTCCAAGATGGCTGGACACACACACCTTGTCGGAAGTAGACAAGATACTTGTGTGTTTTGCAGGCCGGCGCCTCAAGGTTGGCGCAGCATAACCCTTCTATTTTGGACTTCGATCGGGACTGGGTTCAGCCATTCCTGCAGACAATGGCAGTGACGTCGTTTAAAGGCAAGTCTGAGCCGTCTTTCTTCATACAATCTTCTGGAGGGGTCCATGACAGGGATCCTTCTTCTTGTTGTTGTTGGAGCAGAGACATGCCTTGCTCCGTACGGGGCAGATGTCCTCTTAAAGGAACCAGATGTAAGACATGGCAATGTAATTTGCGAGTGCAAGCGCGAGCCCAGCCGCAACCACCTGAACAAATGAAGGTGAGGGATATATGTACCTCGTGACATCGTGCCAGCGTGCGTGTATCCTGTCTTTGCGGCACAACTTGTTTGTGCGCAAGCCGACTATTGTAATGGGGGCAATGGGGGATTTGGGCCAAGGTGTATCGGATTGGAATACGGAGGAGGAGATAAGACGGCATAATAATAAAGACGCGGAAACTGGACATCCGAGGCAGCGTGGACCACCAGCTGACCACCAGTTGACGTTGGAGCAGCACATGCACTCGATGGATTGAGTCCAAGGTTCTCCAAAGAAGAATGGCCACGAGTTGATTGGGAACAAGTTGTACGGGCTCAGTGCCGCGCCCGTACCTCCTTTTTTTTGCTTATTACTTGCCTTTGGCGCTCAGAAATGGTCATGTCGAGTCTGGACTTGTCCCTGGTGCCGATGCCTTTCTCAATTCTTCTTGCTTTCCAACCTTGTCCTCTTTTATCTGTCCATGTCTCACCTGGGGCCATGGGAATGGATTCTGATGTGCAAGGTACAGCGCCACGCCACGGACTATTGTATGTATGTATGTGAGTGATGGGCAGACCGGGGCGCAACTCCGCGCGCAATCTTGTTGATGATCCGCGCTGCCGGGACTGGTCGGGATGGTCGGGAGAGTCAATGTCCATGGCAATCGCAATCGCAATCGCCACCGAGAACAAGCGATATTGGCCCATTACATTAAAATCAGTCCGTCCAAAACGGCCAACGGCCATGTCATCTATTGACGCCATATTTACATGATCAAATCGCCGAAATCCATCGCGCGAGTGCCAACGGCTCACACCACCCCACGCGCGCTGCGACCAAGGAGAAAAACATGCCCCTTTCGACTGAGACATGAGATGCATTAGAGACCCCCGAAAAGGAACCAAGGACAAGGAAAAAGGAAAGACAGGAGCCCGTGTCAACGTTCAAAACGCCCCCGCCGCCCCCGCCACACTCCCCCCCTCACGATTCCAAAAAGAAGCAAGCCAACGATGGTGAACCATGGCCCATAAGCGAGCGGCCTGAAACCAATCATCGAATTCTGGGCTATTTTGTACATACTCGTGCCAAGGCCCCCCCCCCATCTAGCTACAGTGACAGGCTGTAATCCTAATCCTAATCCGTACATGTATGTAGGTGGTGCTGAAATTCTCGACGTGCATTTCTCCGGGGGGCCGCATCAGCTGTAAATTAATATGTAATCAACCCGTCAGCTCAGCCCCCCTGCCCTGGCCCGTACGGTGCGGCGCGGACCTACATGTATGCGGCTTCCTTCGTCTATTACAGGGCAGGCCCGGCAGGCACAATTTGTTCATCTGCCGACCGACCCAGTCTAGCTTCAGTCAGCATCAGCATGCATCTGTCATGAGCACCGTTCGTGTCATCCATCACCGATCCGTAGACTCCGACCCCGTCCCCGTCGCCCCTGCTTTCCTTTCCTTTTCACCATATCATGTCAAATTTGCGCGCGCAAAGCGTGATTTTATTTTTAAGAACAGAAAAAAAAAAGAAAAAAGGGCACATCTCCGGTGGCGGATGTGCGTTGACCACCCGGGGCGGGGTCTTTTCAGTATGCACGTAAATTGGGAATGGATCGTGTGTTGGAGAAACAGTCTGAGTCTACCATGTAATCTGCTCTGCGCTGAACCGGGAAGCAAAAGCACGCCGTGTTCAAATCTCAAGACCGGGGGTCAGGAGTCGTTAGCTCGTCTGGTGAGGGAATAGTTCAGGGGATGCACGATACGTTACTCGGTTAGGGTCATTATTTTTTTTTTTTTTCCCTTTCTTCTTTGCCAATCTAGGAGGCATGGCATGGCATGGCGTGGCGTGGCGTGGCGTGGCGTGACGAGGTGATGGGATACAATGCAGGCAGGGTCAGGGGAAGGCAAAAGTCCCAGATGCGTTGTGAACGGATATGGTATATAAGTCGACGTGATAACCTCTCGTTGCTTTCCGATTCCCTTCCTCCCCATCCTCAAGACAATTTTTTTACAGCAGCATCTACCTTCGAACGCCTCCGGCTTCGTCATTCGCTCTTTTTCTGTTTTACAAACTCGCTCAGTCACTCGTTCAATTCTGACCCCTTCCCGCTGCTTGTCTTGCAGAGCATCATCATCATCACCCTTCCCGGACCTCTCTAATAATTAATTCCATCAACATGCGTTTCATTACTTCTGTCGCCGGCTTCGCCGCCATTGCCTCTGCCCACAGCCTCATTGGCCTCGGGGCCGACGTCGACGTCAATGCTGATGTCGAGGTTGCCGCCATCGCCCACGCAAAGGTCGATGTCAACGCCGATATCGACCTGAACCTGGCTCGCGAGAAGCACTCTGGCTACAAGTGCCCCAAGACCATGAGCTACTGCCCCTGGACCAAGTCTTGCGCTTGTGCCCCCGGCCAGACCCTCGACCTCGTTGCCAACATCTGTGTTGGTGACATCTTGACCGGTGCCTGGCCCGAGCCCGACGTCAGCGTCTTCGCTACCGTCGATGTCAAGCTCGGCACCTTCTGTGCTGCCTCCCCTACCAAGATCGTCAAGTACGACCCTCACCACGAGTACTGCCAGGCCAGCCTCGACACCGTCACCTTCTGTGCCTCTGCCGACATTGAGCTCGAGATTGCTGCCCAGGTCGAGATCGACCTCAACGCCAACATCAGCGCCGACCTCAAGAACGTCTGCGCCGGTCTGAACGGTCTCTACCTCGAGAGCCTCGTCGACGCCGTCATTGCCTTCAACACCGACATCCTCGGCCTTGCTACCATCTCTGCCGATGTCCAGGCCAACCTCTCTCTCGGCCTCCTCAAGATCGTCAACGGCCTCACCTGCAAGCTCGGCCTCGGAAGGTGCAACTTCGACTGTGTCGCCCACTGTGCCAAGGGATGCAAGAACTACATCGACGTCGATGCTGAGATCGGTGCCGAGATCAACGGCCTCGTCGGCCTCTGCATCCTTCCCAACGTTGTGCTGACCATCAACGCTGCCAAGCACGTCGTTGCCCACGTCATCGACGGCTTGCTCTGCCTCGTTGGCGGCATCGTCAAGTCCCTCCTGTCCACCTTCGACTGCCACTGCCACTAAGCGTCCTCCCGTAGGGCCGGAAATCCTAGTCGCGAAATATTTGTTAATGCCTGGCGGACGTCGCCAACGGTCTCACGGTGGAAGGGGTAAAGGTAAAAAAGGATGTGGTATAGAGGAGTCCATCTAGCGTTTGCATCCCACAGTATCTTTTGGCGTCGGTGATTTCGGCATGATGTAAATAATCAGTTTCCTTGCCTCTTCGACGAGGTTGCATATTAGCTAGCCACCACAAGTTCTGAAATCTACCGGCCATGTATAATACTTCTCTGTTACTAGCCTTTCGCATTGAGCCCGTGTCTGTTGAATGAAGCTTCAAGAGAACCTTCCACCTGTCCGTCAGGTTCGGACTTCCCCAAGGAGCTACTTGTGGAAGTGTTCCAAGTGATAGCTCATGGGATCCTCTAAAGTACAAACGATATGAGTGGGAGGCTAGTGGGTATGAATTCATGCACACGCCGATACGACAACTGGCTTTCCAAACCTGTCCACCATGAATTGGCTAAACGGTTCGTCGTCGTCGTCGTCTGCCAAGAACCTTCTGTCCTCCGTCTCTGGAGGCAATTTCGAGTACAGCCCCTTCCCAGCCTCTGGCCAAGAAGGAGGGAGAGAGTCTTCCTCAACTGCCCCCTCCTCATCCTCCCCTTCTTCTTCTCCATCTCTTTCTTCTTTTTTAATTGATGGCGCGTTGCCTTCGTTTTGGGCAAGTATCAGACGCCTGAGCACCCTTTTCGCATTCTTTTGCCGTTGGCGCGCCTTCGGGTTCACGATGGTGTGGCCATGTCTCGGCCTCCCCATTGGGCGAGGATCGCTCTTGACCGACTCTGTCTGCAAACCTAGCGAGTCATGGAGGGTTTTTTCCCAGTCTGGAGAGCCGAATATCGGCAAGTCAGGATGTCTTTTGGACACTGAAACCATGATATCGACCAAGAGCTGAGGGTGAAGTTGGTCGCAAAACGACAGAATATTCAATAGATCTGTGCGTTTCTTCTGCATAAAGTATTGCGTGCGCTTCAGATTGAACAGTTAGCCAGACAGCTACAAACATTGTCCGTTGAGCCATCACTCACTGCCAAATCCGACGCCTCGCCGGCGTAAAATCCCAGAAGTTCTGGTCTTGCGGGGACGATCCCATCTGCCATCGAGGACAATCTATGCTCTTGAGTGACATCTACTGTTCCTGGCACTGAGCAACTGCCACCTGGCATGGAAATTTGGACCTCGGGGACGGCTGGGTCCTTCAGTAGTGCTGGTGGCTGTAAAAAGGGTGTTGCAGCAGAGGTAGACGAAGCCTTCGCTGGAGGAAATGACATGGTGCTCTGGGTAAAGTCGGGCACATCGGACCTTGAGCTGCGCTTCCGCTTAAGTCTTGACGAAATTGCAGCAATGCGGTCTTGACAAACTTCTGTCGCACTGCAATTGCTCTGCGTCGCTGCGTTATTGGGTAGAGCGACTGTGGTTGAAGTATCCGAGCTGAACCGCTTGTCTTTCCGAGGACTGTTCCCCCTACTCGGAAAACTTCCATTCGGCGTGAACGACGTGCTGCTGCTGCCTGTGCTGCGAATGCGACTGAGAATATGCGCACTCGTCGCACTGAATTGTGGCACGTATGCCGGCTGGCTGCTGTCAGAATGTTTCGGAGCATTGGTTGATTGCATAGAGGGATGAGTATTGTTGTTCATGTTTGCTGGTAGAGAGGCCTGGTTGTGCTGAAGCCCTTGATGTATTTAGTAGCGATGATGATGCCTACTTAGGAGTAAGGACCGAATCAGCAATGAGCAATGGCCAAAGAAAAGGTGCTCTATTCTGCCTATCTGAGTTGCCTTTTTGATGGACGTTCGGGTTTCGATCAAATCAAGGTGAATTGGTGGATGGAATTATATTGTTTGCGCTTGTTACTCTGAGGTTACTATGGTTGGTGGTGTGAGACGAAATGAATGGAGTCGCACCTGCAAACGCAGCTGTCACGTGACGACAACTTGCTCCTACTATCGTCCTTTGTTATAATGAAGGCACCTTCATTTCACCAGCAAAAGCAGGATTACGGACCGTTATTGGAATTTTATCTGAGGCATCTAGTTCTAACGGACGACGCCTTGCTCTTTCAATGCTGAGATGTCGGATTTGCTGAGACCAAGATGCTCCTCCAGCACCTCATCGGTGTGCTGTCCCAACATCGGGGGCACAGAACGAATAGAGGGCTGGGTTTCGGAGAACTTGACTGGAGTATTCACCATCTTGATCGGACCGCAAGCTTCATGGTTCATTTCTACAACCATGTTCCGTGCCTTTGTGTGTTCATGGTTTAACGTGGCTTGCACATCGTTGACAGCTGCGTAAGGCAGGCCACTGCCCTCGAATTTCTGGAGCCACTCCTCTGTCGTCTTTTGCTGTGAAATGGCCTCAATCATAGCCTCGAGTTCATCACGATTTTCAACCCTGTCGGCATTTGTTCTGAATTTGGCGTCCTCCTTCCATTCCGGCCTGCCAAGACCGTCGGCCAACACTCCGAAGAGGCGATCATTACCGCCGCCCAAGAGAATATCGCCGTCCTTGGTCCTGAATGATTTATATGGGACAACAGAAGCTGCTCTTGAGTGAGCTGGATGAATGAGTGGAAAGGAAGGAGGATTTGATACGTACGGTGTGCTGTGCCCCATCTGCCCGAGTCTTTCTTGCCACTAATCAGACAACTGCTGGCGATATTAGCCAGCGTGGCTGTTTGACAGTCGCTCAACGCCACGTCAATGTGCTGGCCCTTGCCAGTCTTGGCTCTGCCCAGCAGCGCCGCCATGATACTATTACTGGTGTACAAGCCGGTCGTAAGATCCGTGACAGCAACGCCAACCTTGACGGGAGGACCGTCCCGCTGACCGGTGATGTGCATCAAGCCGAATTCGGCTTCCACCATGACATCATAGCCAGCACGGCTCGAGTACGGGCCCGTTTGGCCATACCCAGTGATTGATGCATAGATGAGACCAGGATTCATCTTGCGCAGCGTTTCGTAATCCATCGAGTACTTCTTCAGGGTGCCGGGGAGAAAATTCTCCACGAGGATATCGCACTTGGCAACAAGCCTGTGCAGAATATCAACACCTTCTTTGTGCTGGAAGGAGAGACCAAGAGACTTTTTGTTTCGGTTTGCCTGTGATTGTAGGTCAGACAACAGCAACATGTGGTACATGTACACTCTGACGGAAAAGACGGAGATGGGTTTGATGTACTCCAATAAAGTAGGCAGCCTCTCCCGGCCCTTCTACATTCGATTCTGACTTGTATGTGGCATAGGGAGGACCCCACGCTCTGGTATCATCACCACGAACTGGATGCTCAATCTTGATGATCTCGGCACTATTAGCAGCAAGAATGATGATGCTTTAGCATTTCTCCTATTTTTGGAAAAGAAGAAAAGAAGAAAAGAGAAAGAGAGAGAGAGAGAGAGAGAGAGAGAGAGAGAGAGAGAGAGAGAGAGAGAGAGAGAGAGATCATGGTGAATTCAACTCACCCCATGTCGCCCAAAAGCTGAGTGCAATAAGGCTGTGATGAAGAGTTAGCACGCACCGTTACCGTTATCTGCCTTGCTAGGGAGCAGGCGGAGCAAGCGTAATATCAAGCAATGCATGAATGCACTTACACCAGCCAGAACACGGGTCATGTCCAACACGCGATAGCCTTCCAGAGGTAAAGGACACTTGGCTGGCGTGGAGTATCGGCAGCGGCCATGATGATATGCGAGAGACGGCCGAGCCGGCCGAGCCGCGATTACGTGCCGAAGATACCGAGAAATGGTCGACATTGCCAGGAGCGTGTCACGAATACCAAAGACCAGCCAGCATCGAGCGCCGGGAATATGGAGGTGATGGTCGTGGACAATGGGTTTCCATTCCAGGAGGAGGACAAGGACGGGTTTGAGGCACTGGGCGCTGGGCACTGGGCGCTGGGCTCGGCAACTTCCCCACTGTGCCGGCTGGCCTACACCCACTGTATCTGCCCGTCTTGTTCTACTAGCGGTGTTGGTGGCTCTGGCGCTCAGCCTGGAGCGCCTGGAGCCGTCGGCGGAGATCTCAAGATGCTTCTCAGTGTCCCACTGTCCTGTGCAGCCAGCTGCGTCCTCCGGCTGTCCACGGCTGTGTCTCTTTTCTTCCGAGATGAGATGAGATGAGCTGAGATCGGGCCGGGGCAATTTAGCTGCGATGTCCAACTGTGGGAAACCAACGTGACACAACTCGAACCAGCAGATCGCCTTCCCTTCCTCGACCGAGTACTTCAGCAGGTCAAACAAATCAATCAATTGCTTCTTTTCGCTCTCACGCCTTTTCAGGACCTATAATAATAAATCTCCTTCGCTTCCGTATGTACATGAGGCTATGTATAATCGCGTGCTGACAAGGGTGTCCATCCAATACGACAAGCCAGTATGAGAGGTACTTCTTTTACCGAGCAAATTACACTACAATATAAGTACCGGCACGATTCGTGTTATAGTTGTGGGGCCAAGGTACCTGATTGTAGTAATCCGAATGTACGGAAGCGAAGGAGAAAGCAATACGAGGTTGGAGCTTTGTAGTCCGTAACCATCATCATGTTTGGCTCTCACATCAGTCTGCCACCCTCCTGCCACCCTCCTGCAACCATCCTGCCACCCTCCTGCCACCCTCCTGCCGCGTATCTGCCGGCTCGACAGCGGTTTGAAACCGAAACTTGTCGAGTACTACCCAGAAACGAAGCAGAAAGATATCAGAGATGGCTGTCGTAATAATTGCCGGCATCCTTGCACTCATGCTCTCGCCATGCTCTCGCCATGCGGGGAACCTGCTTGTGCCAGGTTGCCAATTATAGATGCCAGACTGTCACGAGGTTGATTGTTCAACGCCTTGTCACGCTCAGTCAGTGGGACAACAGACTGAAACATTGTACTTAATCTCATGGCCTGACCACCCGGTCCGCGTGGACAGAGCCTGTATCTGGTTAATACTCATCTGACTCGGTCCGGGCCGCAGAAGCTGCCTGCCATTACGAACTATAAGATGGCGTCTACAGCCTGGATACGACATCGAAGAGGTGTTGAGGCACAGTTGCCATATAATCCGAGGCAATGGATCGTGGTCGGCATCACTGCTTCAATATTGGTCTTGACTGGCATCACAATCGCGTTTACCATTCTTTACATCAAATGGGGCTGCTGCTGCCGCCGCCGCCGCAGGCCATACGAGGAGGTGAGCTCGAGAGAGTGGCCTCACCCAGAACTTGCAATACCAAGACACTACTCCGGACTGTCTAGGTGTGGGAGCCTCGACCCTAATCATGAGTACCAACGACTGTACATTATTCAAAAATCTTTAGCTGGCCGCGCAGCTTCTCACGACTCACATGCCGATAACTCAGACCACTCCAGAAACGATACCGCTCAGAAGCCAATCAACATGCAGAAATCCTCGTGTCAAGAGCGCAAAGTCGGTGTTTCTGGGTTGAACCAAGAGGGATGTACTGGCCAGCAAAGTAAACAGCCCGAAGCGCCTGCTCGCGGATGCGGCGCGAGAGCGTGAGATCCTTGAATCACCACCCGGGCGTTGAAACAGCCTCGGAGGACATTTCTTGCAAGGACGCCGAGAAGGAACACGATGAGAAGAAATGCACCCATGCTTGGAGCGGTCGTCGAAAAGACGAGCTTCAGATGATGAACAATGACTCATGGTGACTACAGGACTGATGCTAACATGGTACGTTGTACAATAAATCGTGGTCCATTCAACATGTATCTTGATGAAATGAAAAAAAAAAAAAAAAAAAAAAAAGGCCACTGCATTGATTGCACTGACACATGTGCCATTCATGACCCAATTTTGTTGGTGATTTCCACAAACGCTTGCCACTGTTTCCAAGCCTCACCACTCTTGATAGCCCACTTCGCTCTTCTATATCCTTCCTTCCAGCGTTGACCCGCGTGTCCACGCTCCAGAATGACCTTGCCATCGTCGCCGCGACCCATGTCGCTGGTATCTGCCTCGCAAACTCCGGCCACGACGAAGAGAGCAGCCGTATTGATGGCTATGAAGTCAATCAAAGGATCGTCTTCAGAGAATTCGCCACAAAGTATTCTTCGCAGGATCTCGGCATTCTCAGCCGGCTCCTTGCCCGGCGAAACCTCGCTCAAAGGGTGACGCGTGGCACCAAAGTCCTCGGGCGTAATGATGAAGTGCTCGATGAAAACCTCGCTACCGGGACTCTGCTCTCTGAGCAGCCAGCAGAGGGTGCCACCGGCACAACTCACTTCGTCGAGTTCTTCTTCTCCGCAGACAATCAAGGCTTTGCGACACCCAGCACCCTTCAGCGCTTCCGCAAACGCCGGGCCGAGATCACGTCTTCCGACTCCGATGACGCGGGCCTCCAACACGTCTTCGACGGGGTTGGCCAGGGGGCCTAGGTTGTTGAAGATGGTTCTAAAGGGCAGTTGTTTGCGAACGGGGGCAACGTAGCGCATGCCGGTGTGGAAGACGGGAGCAAACAGAAAACCGTAGTTGGTTTCTGAGTAGATTTTGACGAGGGAGTCGGGATTGACGGTGCTCAGCACGGGCGCCTTGGGCTTCATGCTGTTGATCATGTCGGCGCTGCCCGACTTTGACGTGCTGGCCCTGTTGCCATGCTTCGCGACCATGAGGAGAGAAGAAGCGAGGATGGATGCCGTTGTGCTGACGTTGAAAGTGTTGTGTGAGTCACCTCCGGTTCCCACAATGTCGCACTTGGTGTTGGGAACAGGTCAGCATGAGAATACACAGACTCACTCTCATATCTCACAATGTCGTGACACACGGGGGCTTGGTCTTCTTTCTTACCAAACCTCCGTTGTAAACCCCTTCTTTCCTCCCCCTCTTTGAGAGAACGGCATTGAGCTCATCCACAGGGATGTCCTCGGCAGCTTTCAGCATGACACGCACAGTCTTTTCTAGAACATCCGCACGCAAATCCATCTTTGTGAAATGTAGCGCCATGAGCAGCGCAGCAGTCTGAGCCTCGGTCACCTGGTTTGTGAAAAAGTGAGAGATTGCTTCTGCAATCTCTCCCGGAGTAACATCGTTGCTCAGCGGCCAGAGCTTGGTTAACAATGGCTTCAGATCGAATGGAGGCAGGCCGGGCTCGCCGGAGCGCTCCAGCTGGGGGGAGGCCATCATGGGAAACGAAGCAGGAAATTTGGCAACTGTTTGCAGACGGCAGAGTCGACGTGGATTTGCCAGTGTGTTATTTGCCAGTGTAGTCTGTTTGCTTGCTGGGAACAAAATGCTTGATATATGGCGGCGTCTTACTATTCCTGTGAACGAACATGAAAATGAACACCCAATAACTATATATAGTATTGTTTCATCATTGGCCGATCTCGGCTCCATGCGGTGGATCTGTAGTGCTGATGGAACAATCATTTTTCCGCTCGGGATTGCCGATTACTCAGCCCTGCGCCCCAGAACATTCACCAGCGCCAGACAAAGCTTGTTGGCTCGTCTGCCTTGGCTGGCCTCTCGCCTCCTCATCTTCTCCTCAACAACCTCCCTTCCAGTCATTCTCTTGCCATCAGAAGTCGGTCACCCTCGCTTTCACCTCGTAAAACGCGCTAAAATCATCGCATTCGAGCTCTTGCGGCAGCGACGACCACTTCGAGCCGACTATTCTTTGATCTGAGCTTCTCGCAATCTCAGACGCCTTCACTGGTTTCTGAACGGTCGGCTGGCAGAAGCTTTGAGTTTTTCCTTAGCGACCCCGCAACGCACCTGAGCTGTGTTTTCTGACACATGTCCTTGTCTCCGGGGTGCATAGCGGCTAAATAAACAGAGTTAAAGAAATTGAAAAAAAAAGGTCTAAAAAAGGCACGATAAGGGCGAGCACGAGACAATCTGCCAAAGCACGTCTCTGAAAATTTCGGCGTCTTGCTCCCTGTCAATCTTTCGTGAACTCTGCATCACAACTAGTTAGAATCAACGCTCGGAATCACACTCTCTTGCATTGTGCAATTTCTTGTTACGACGAGCCTCTTATCCTGTCTTGTCCGAGCGTTGCCTCTGGGTGACGTCAGGATTTCGAATCTTCGACGCACACTTTGAAATCGTCAAACTGCATTCACCACTTCTCGTCCGGCTTCTCAACGATCGCCTTTTCCTCCACGATCATAAAGACGACTCCAGTTCCTTAGCTCGACGAACAGTAGTGAAGAAACGGCAACAACTCTGGACGAGACGCCAGGCTGTCAAGCGAGCACGTAAAGTATTTGACCAAGTGAGCAGTATATATACTGCGAAACCGTACGAGCCCAAGATGATTCCACCTGGTGGAGATTCGAATGGGGGAGGGTTTCAGGAAGACCTGAACAACATATTGTGTTGTCCCGATTGCAAGGAGATCCCGCCAAACCTGATTGAAGAGTTTTCCAGCGGTGACATGGTCTGCCAAAGCTGCGGCGTTGTCGTTGGTACTCGTATCATTGACACCAGGTCAGAATGGCGCACGTTTGCCAACGATGATCATGGTGGTGACGATCCCAGCCGTGTTGGTGGACCACAAGACGAGTTCGTGGAGGGCGAGCAACTCGCCACAACCGTTGCGTTTTCCGAATCAAAGGCTCACAAGGCGCTCTCGCGCACGCAGAACAACGCCAACCAGGACAAGGCGCAAAGGGGACTGATGCAGGCGTACAAGGAGATTGTCTCCCTCTGTGAGGCAATCAACATGGGCCAGAATGTTTCCAACGCTGCAAAACACATCTTCAAGCTTGTGGACAAGCACAAGTTCATGAAGGGCAAACCCCAAGAAGCTGTCATTGCTGGGTGCATTTTCATCGCTTGCCGACAAAACAACGTGCCTCGAACATTCCGAGAAATCTTCAACCTTACTAGTGTCAGCAAGAAGGAGGTCGGCAGAGTATTCAAGCAGCTGCAGAAGTTCTTGCAGAAACTGCAAGACACCGAGGGCGAGGGCGCTACTGGTCTTAACACGGTGACCAATTACGAGAATACCTCTGTTGGTGCGGAAGATCTCTGCAGTCGATACGTGTCTCAGCTTGGCTTCAAGAACCAGCAAAAGATCTCCAAGATTTCACGAGACCTCGCCGAGAAAGCCAATGACATCTCTGCGCTTGCTGGCCGCTCTCCCCTTTCGGTGGCGGCCGCATGTATCTACATGGCTTGTCATTTGGTTGGCGAACCACGCTCATCGCTTCCTATTGCGAAGCAAGCTGGCGTCAGCGATGGCACAGTCAAGACGGCTTACAAGCATCTTTTTGCTGCTCGTGAACAGCTGATCAAGAAAGAGTGGCTCGACGACGGAGGCCACATGGATAATATACCGCAGGTACAAGCATGAGAAGTTTACTTTTTTTGTGATGCAAAGACGCTAATTTTGATCCATTGTGCGTTTGGCATTTGATTTGAGTGCAATGTTGCTTTCCTGTCTTGGGGTTCGGTTTTGCACAGCGATGCTGGATCAAAATGATATTTGCCGTGTTACAAATGCGTCGAAACGCAGAGCAAAATCATTCCCGGCGTTCCAAAGGGATTTGCATTTTTTTTAAACCGAAAAATTGCACGCCAACTAAACCATTCTATTTGAAGCAACTGGTTTATTTGATTGATACTGGCCGGGCACCAGATTTGCAGAGCTTAGCTTAGACTGAGATATTTGCACAGTTTGCACAGGCTCTAAGCGAAGAGTGGAGAAGAAGAAAATTGAAACACATGCCAGATTCAATCCATAATGGTGCTATCGTTGTGGAGTGAGAAGCGTGGGAGTTGACTGGATACCTTCCTTATAAGTAAAGTAGTCAATGGCCTTTGTACTTGAGAGTCTACGGAGTACTTGTTTGTTGGTCTATGGTTAAACAAATGTTCATTTATTGAGCTTGAAGACTGGCTTGCGCAATCGCTGGCTTCATATGGAAACAATTTTGCCCCAAAATAACGGGCCAAGGGCCCCCCAAGGGCCCCCACGTGGCTTGAGTCGTTGGCTAGGATGGCAGCAAGAACCCTCCTGCCTCATCAAGCCAGTGAGCCGTTCCGTCGTGAATGAAATATCGAAGCTCTTATTATGCAGTCCGGTGCGGTTTGTCAGATTTACTGTAACCCCGGTTTGTCCGTCCCCTGGTGATGCTCTCGGAGTCCGTGCGACCTCCGACTCGTCGAGGTAGCCATTGCGTCGCACCGCCCGTCCTTACTGGACCACTTTACTCCTCACCACTCCACATTACTCCACACTACTCCATAGCAAACCACGCCACGCCAACGCCACCGCTATGAACGGCGCCATCTACAGATCCCAACCCCTGCCTCTGACGTAAAGTTGTCCAAAGTTGTCCAAAAGTGTCCAAAAGTGTCCGGCTGCCTGGAACAGGAACAGGAACAGGCAGGCCCCTGCACCCTGGCAAGTCGATACGAGAGGCCTTTGACAACTCCTTCCTCCGACTTCTGCTCGTCGTCCTGACGGCACGATCAGACCAAACCGGAGGACTCTCTTGGAATTCCATAGCTTTGCTACGTTTGTTCGTTCGTTCCATCGTTCCATCGTTCTTTCTTTCGTTTTTTCGTTTTTTCGTTCTTTCTTTCTTTCTTTCTTTCCCCACACAACTCGGCATCGTATGAAACTGCGAATTGCACACGCGCGCCATGGCCGTGGCCGAGAGCGAAAGCACCAACACGGAGAAGCGCCAAATCCATCAAAATGTTCATGAATGCGATTCCACTCGACACAAGCCAGCGCCTGCATTCCGCATCCCCTGGGTCCAACAGGTGCAGACCATAATCAAAGATACGTCCAGCAAGATTTGCCAGTCGACTGTAGTCGAGCTCATCCTTCGCAAGAAGCATTTGGTCGCCTCTGAAGATGGAAGGCACATCCCGCTGGCCCTTGAGCACAACGAGCCCTTGAGAGACACAAGACGTGGTCACGCGTACATCTCAAACAATGTTCGGACCTCTCGCTACACCGTGTGGGATTTCATTCCCAAGCAATTGTTCTTCCAATTTACTCGCGTCGGGAATTTTTATTTTCTCTGTGTTGGCGTCCCGCAAATGGTAAGTCGGGAAACTGTTGTTGTTTGGAGCATTCCTCATGCCATGCCAGCCATACTAACCCTGTCCCGCTCTCTAGATACCCGGATTGTCTACGACTGGGTCGTTCACGACAATCCTGCCTCTGCTGTTCTTCATTCTTTTGACAATTGTCAAGGAGGGCTACGACGATTTTAGACGACATCGATTGGACAAGGTTGAAAACGCCAACTTTGCGACAGTCCTCGGTCGCGTAGACCACTTTACTGGCAAGATCAGGCCGCCGAATCTGCTAAATCGACTCAACCCATTCCACGTCAAGACCACTGCGGAGCCCCGGGTAGCTCCCAATGACGAGTTTCAAGGTGTTCGCTGGGTTCCAACTCGGTGGGGAAATATCAAGGTGGGAGATGTGGTGCGACTTTCCCGGGACGAAGCAATACCGGCCGATTTGGTTCTGTTGC
Organism: Epichloe festucae Fl1; assembly: GCA_003814445.1. Classification (NCBI taxonomy): domain Eukaryota; kingdom Fungi; phylum Ascomycota; class Sordariomycetes; order Hypocreales; family Clavicipitaceae; genus Epichloe; species Epichloe festucae. The sequence goes on along the minus strand of CP031387.1, from coordinate 1,318,142 downwards.
ATAGCGATGGGGAGAACGGTCTTGCTTACGTCGATACCATGGCGCTGGACGGCGAAACGAACCTAAAAACAAAACAAGTTTGCCATGCCCTTGAAGGCTGTGACTCCATCCAGGGAATCGCGAGCTGCAAGGCCGAGTTTGTCGTCGAGGACCCAAATCCGGAACTGTTCAAATTTGATGGGCGAGTCGCCGTGGATGGAAAAGCCGTGCCGTTGACATTGAACGAGGTCATCTATAGAGGCAGTGTTATGCGGAATACGACAGCTGCCCATGGCCTTGTCATCAATACCGGAGAGGATTGCAAAGTCCGCATGAACTCGAACCAGCATCCGAGTGCCAAGAAGCCAGCGTTGGAGAAGGTGGTAAACATGGTTGTCGTTACGCTTGCCACCTACGTTGTCATCTTATCCGTTGGCGTCTCCATGGGCTACGTGAAGTGGAAGGAGGACTATGAACAACATGCCTGGTACTTGGATCAGGCGACTGTCCCCTTCTACCAGATCATCATCGCGTTCATCATCATGTTTAACAACGTAGTTCCTTTGGCGCTCTACATTAGTCTTGAAATTGTCAAAATCGGCCAGCTGCTGCTGATGAACTCTGATATCGAAATGTATCACCAAGAGTCGGACACTCCTGCTCGTTGTAATACCAACACGATTCTGGAGAATCTTGGTCAAGTCGGGTACATATTCTCAGATAAAACGGGGACACTGACGGACAACATTATGAAATTCCGCAAGTTGAGTGTCGCTGGAACAGTCTGGCTACACGATACGGACCTGACACAAAACGAAGAGGCATCGACTCCCACCTCATCCGCCGAAGACGTGGGCTACTTCACCCGGAAATCCTCCGTGCATAAGACCGAAGCGATGTCGCCAGTCATTCACGAAGAGGGCGTGAACGACATGGAAACGCCCATCATGGCTCCTTCACGGGTGTCTGTCGCAGGTCGTCGCACATCATCTCAATGGCGCTCGACTGGCCGTCCAGATCACATCCAGCCTGACGTGAGCACCTCGAATTTGGTCGAGTACCTCAGACTTCGCCCCCATTCCGTCTTCTCCAGGAAGGCCAGGGACTGCCTGCTTGCAGTGGCCTTGTGCCACACTTGCCTACCTGAGATCAAGGACGGCAAGATAGATTTCCAGGCATCATCGCCTGATGAGTTGGCTCTCGTCCGGGCCGCCCGAGAGTTGGGGTATCAAGTCACGCAGCGAACAGTCAAATCAATCACCTTGCAGGTGCCTCGGCCCAGCGGAGGAGTGGAGAAGTTGACGTTTGATATTCTTGACATTATTGAGTTCAGTAGTGCTCGAAAGAGGATGTCGATAGTTGTTCGGTATCCAGATGGTCGAGTTTCCATCATATGCAAAGGCGCAGATTCAGCCATTCTGCCCCGTCTCAAGCTGGCGTCGTTGGCTATGCAGAAAGCTACTGAGGTGAGGAAAAGTGCTGATCTGGAACACGAACTATTGCGCCGCAGCCAGCAGCATGAGCCTCGCAACAGCTTCGGTGGTCGACCCAGCTTGACAGTGAGACGGACTCCCGGCGTGAACGGAGGGCGCAGCATCGATCAGCAGCGTCAGCAGTCAGTGCCTAGGAGGAGGTCTTTCGAGGTCAAAAAGCTCATGGGAGTCTCTGGCGACCGTCCATGTGGAGGCTCTCCAGCACCGCGTGGCGTATCACTGGACGTGTCTCGAAATCGAGCGTCTCTTCTGACCCCTTCGAACCATCACCCTCAGCTGCCCGTGCCAGAGCATCTCAGTTTCCTGGAAGATTCGACCATGTACGACGAGTCTGAGGTCTTCACGAAATGCTTCAAGCATTTGGACGACTTCGCCACAGAAGGCCTGAGAACGTTGCTCTATGCCCAGAGGTTCATTCCCGAGCAGGAGTATCGAGCGTGGAAGAAGGGCTACGACGATGCGTCCACCAGCCTGGTCAGCCGACAGGAACTTATTGAAGCCGCGGGGGAAAAGATCGAGCAGTCGTTTGATTTGGTCGGAGCAACTGCGATTGAAGACAAGCTGCAGCAAGGTGTTCCCGACACCATTGACCGACTCCGACGCGCCAACATCAAGATCTGGATGCTGACAGGCGACAAACGCGAAACGGCCATCAATATTGCACACTCGGCCCGGATCTGTCGGCCCGGATCTGATATGCATATCCTCGACGTAGCCAAGCAACGCCCCCTGGAGGCGCAACTCACGGCGCTGGCCGAGGAGGAGCTACACAACGGTTCAGGTTCAATTCACAGCGTCGTCGTGATTGATGGACAAACGCTGGCGGCAGTGGAAAAGTCCAAGGCCTTGTCGAAGCAGTTCTTCCCCATCATGATGCTTGTCGACTCTGTCATCTGCTGCCGCGCGTCCCCAGCACAGAAGGCACTTCTCGTAAGGACCGTTCGGTCGTTGTTGGGGAAGTCCAAGGGCAACCAACACTGCGGTTTGACCTTGGCTATTGGTGATGGGGCCAATGATCTGGCCATGATCCAAGCGAGCCACGTTGGCGTTGGCATATCAGGACAAGAGGGACTCCAGGCGGCTCGTGTTGCAGATTACGCCATTGCTCAGTTCCGCTACCTGCAGAGATTGCTCCTGGTACACGGTAGATGGAATTACGTTCGCACAGCCAAGTTTATCCTGTACACTTTCTGGAAAGAAATGTTCTTTTACCTCCCCACGGCTCAGTACCAGAGGTACAATGGATATACGGGGACATCCCTGTACCAGTCGACAAGCCTGACAGTCTTCAACACCCTCTTCACAAGCCTGTGCACCATCTGCCTCGGCATATGGGAACAGGACCTCGGCGCAGACACCCTGCTGGCCGTGCCGGAGCTGTACGTCTATGGCCAACGAAACATGGGCCTCAACACCTACAAGTACATTCGATGGATGTTGCTGGCTGCCGTGGAAGGAGTGATGGCCTGGTATGGCGTGTGGGCAGCCTACGGATGGATTTCGCCCGCCGCCCGCGACGAGGGCCTCTATGCTCTCGGCACCCTTGTGTTCACGGTGGGTATCTTATGGATCAACTGGAAGCTATTGTAAGTTGTTGTCCCCGGAGAGTGGAAGAAGCCAGAGAGGAGGAGATTAAAGAACTCGCGAGGCTCACGTGTACAAAAAGCATTCTCGAAACGCACCACAAGTCCACCATGGTCATGTGCTCCTTCTTCATCACAACATGGGGGTGGTTTGCATGGCTATCCTTCCTCGACGCCATCTACGCTCCCGGGCCAGACGGCCCGTACAACATCCGCCACACCTTTACTCGGCAGTTTGGGCGCGATGCCGTCTGGTGGTCCGCTGTTTTCGTTGTCCTCGCATTCATGGGGGTGCTGGAGCTGGCCGGCAAGACGGTCAAACGCAACATGCTGGTAGCAGGCGTGTGGCACTGGCCGCCGTGGAAAATGCACCGCCTGAGTGAAAATGTAGAGGAGTGGGATCTGCAGGTGTGGCAGGAGTTGGAGCGAGACCCCAAGGTGCGTGAGCGGCTGAGAAGGTTGGCGCATGATGAGGCGACTGTGCAGGACATGGAAGAGGAGGATGTCTTTGATCTAGAGGCTCGAATGGACGGATAGAATCGGGTGCGCGTGCATGGACGGAGCTTTTCTGTTTCTGTTTCGTCGTTTTCCGCTTGATTTGTTTTGTTTGTCAGCGACGCGCCATGATGATGATGATGATGATGATGATGGGCATCCGCGAATCCCATCCCTGGATACATGAAATAAGACATGGCAACACAAATCCTGTTGAAGCATGGAAAGGAAAGACATGGCATGTTTAGAGTGTATAGACATAGTACTTTTGGTTTGAAAAAAAAAAAAATCAAAGATAAAATCATGTACAAAGATGCATTCATTACATTTTATCCCAATGTGAGTTTACCAAAGTAAAGTTCAACTCGCTCCCCTAAAACTAGAAAGGGGCCCTCACGTCAGCCATGACGGCCGTGTGAATGGCCAAGCCGATGCAGCGACCAGATCGTCCGAGTGGTGCGCGGGAGAGACCTCTTTTACGAGACTTGACATGGGAAATCCGATCCAACATTGATAAAAGTCGTGCAAATGGCCAAAGCAGGGAACAAACATGCCCGACACGCACGACATCATCACTTTCAATCAAGAGCAGGAAATAAGTCGACTCATCCACAATGACATGCCGTGCAAATCCACGGCAACCTTTCCATTTATTTTCGCCCGTGCCACTCACTGCCCGCCCTGATTCTTCCGATTCTTTTTAAGGATACCCTCAGTAAAAAGACAAGGGGAGAAGAGAAGAAAAATAAAACCACAGTAAACAGTTTTGGGGTTGCAATCGTACATGAACGCCATGGGCCCTGGGTTTCAATTGAAAAAAAAAAAAGAAAAAAAAGAAAAGAAACCACAAGTTTCGTCCGGCCCCATTGCTGTCTTTGTTTCCTTTGCCTCTCTTCCACCATCAACGCGTTCCTGTTAAATGTCCATGTCCCCGCGTCCATTCGGAAATGCGGCGCGCACGCATGGTGGGCACTCATGTCTCCCCGTCCAATGCTTTCGATATAAAACAAACATAAAAACACCACTTCATGTCAAGGGTGAAGCGAGTCGAGGTCGAGATCTCTCATGATGCGTTCCTCGCGCTCCCTCGCTCGCATCAATTGATGGACGACACGGTCACGGTCTGGGCGAATCCTCCCGCGCCGTCTCCCATCGCAGTTCCTACCCCACTAATGGTAGTTGCCGCCCCAACCACCACGTTGCTGTTGGCCGCCTCCGTAGTAGCCACCGCTGCCGAAGCCCTGCTGGCCATAGTTTCCATAGGGGCTATTGCCGTGCTGGCTGGCTCCGGCACCGCCGCCCATTCCATAGCCGCTTCCGTGGACGTTGTGTCCCTGCAGATTGCTGGGGTAGCCGCCGTAACCTCCTCCTCCGCCCATCTGCGAGTTCTGAGGAGGGAGACCGCTTCCACCACTGGGCGTGTTGTTGGCGGCAGATCCAGGGCGAGGTCCACCACCACCACCACCACCAAGAGATGGAGATGGGCCAGAGGCGTTCGTCTTGGCATCGCCGAAGGGCTTCAGGTCATCAGTCGAGCCAGATGCGGGAGGCTGGTTCTGGCTGTTGAAGGACTGGCCCTGAGACTGGTAAGAAGAGGCACCGCGAGCGAAGCTGTCATGTGCTCCGCCGAAACTGCTACCTCCGAGACCAGGCTGGCTACCAGTCTGGCCAGAACCAGTGCGGCCATATTCGCCCAATCCGGAGCCAAGGCTGCTCTCGCGATGAAGGGAAGAGGGTCCGCCAAAAGTGCTGGGAGACGACGCGTGGTCATAGGGAGCATTGGGGGACATTCCATAAGGTTGGCCATACATGCCACCCTTGCCGCCATAAGGACCGAAGCCGCCCTGCCCGTAGCCCGAGTAGTACTGGTGATAGTAAGGGTTGCTGTAGTACGGGTGACTGTATCCGGGGTATTGTCCATGGGACTGAGGCTGCGAACCTGGCGCGCCCTGCTGAGGTTGCTGGGATTGCTGGCTCTGCTGCGCCTGCTGGCTCTGCTGGCTCTGCTGCCCCTGCTGTTGTGCCTGGGCGGCAGGGTTGGGCGTAGAGTGACCACTATTCTGGCTGTCGTTAGAGCCGCCGAATCGAGGCTGGTTGTGCAGAGAGCCGCTCTGCGGGTATTGACTGAGACTATCGGCAGCATTGTAGCTGGCGTACGGGCGCTGCTGGGAGATACCGTCGTGCAGGCCATGGGCACCCTGCTGGGCGCCGTACTGCTGCCCATATGTGTTGTAGGGGGTTCGCTCCTGCTGGTTGGCAGTGTAGTAGTTGGAGTACTCGCTGGGCGTCGAGGCAAAGGCAGCGCCGGGTTGCTGACCCTGAGGTTGGCTAGTCGGGGCGGAGTAGTTGTCGAATGGAGGCTGAGCTGATGCAGGGGTGGATTGCGCGACGTTGTTGAAAGGATCGAGTGGCTTCTGGGGGTGGGCGGCTGCAGCGTCTTGAGGTCCAAATCGGCCGTACTGCTGGACATTGGCTGCGGGACCGGTGGGAACTAAAACGGTGGCTTGTTAGTTTCTACATGTCTGATGATCTCCAACTTGTTGATGCTCATCAAAATCTTACCGGCTCCGGGAGCAGCAGGAGGAACGGCGCCAGCTTTTTGAGAGAACGCCTCGGGAACAGCAACAGGTTGGGACACGGGAGGAAGAGAAGCGCGTGGATGAGCCACGGGCGACTCGGCAGGTGGCTGGGTTCGGGTCTCTGGCTCCTCACGCTCGCCGTCGACATCCTCTTCTCCTTCATTCAAGTTGAAAGCTCCAAACTTGACGGCAGCTCGATCCACCTCGCGGTTGCCGGGCATACGGACAGCCTCTTCCTGGTCCAGCACTCGTCGCTGGAGGCTTGAGACGCGAATCGATCGTTCAGCGGTCGCCTTGATCGCAGAAGCAGCATATCCACTCGTGGCGGATCGCTGAGCTTGGTGCTGCTGGTGAGCAGCCGAAATGGGCGTGGCAGTGGAACTAACGGGGCTCTGTCGTGGATCCCAAGAGTCAGCAGCAGTGCTTCTGGCTGTACCGGTTGCGGGTGGGTTGGAGACGTCAACAACCTGTTCAAGATTTGTCTCGGTAAGCTCGTCGGGAGGGGGAAGGGCAGCTTCTGATTCAGTAGTGGCGGGAGCTTGGGCGGGGACTGCGCGTTGAGCCACCGGGGTGGTCTCTTCTTCTGCAGGTTCAGCGGGTTCGGGTTCGGGCTCGGACTGGACGACTTCTAGAGCAGGTTGAATCTCGACCTCGGCGGGTTTGGATACAGGGACTTCCTTGGGAGCGACAGGTGCAGGCTTGGGAACCGTTGTCTGTCGCAGCATGCTGGCCCACGTCTTGGCCGCGGGAGCTGCGGACGTGGACATCTCAGCAGGGGCAGACTTGTCGGCAGCGACAACCTTGGCCTCAGCTCTGACTGCCTTGGGCCTGGTGGTATCCCAAGCAGAAGATTCTTCAGTCGGGACGGACAGCTGCTGGTTTTCCTTCCGAGGGCCATTGGTGCTGGGTTGGGCAGGGCGGCCTCGACCAGCGCCGCCACGGACGCCTCTCTCAGAACCTCGACCTCGACCACGAGCACCTTCGGGGACAGCTCGGCCGCCACGAGTAGGACGCGGACCAGATGTGGAAGACTCATTATTGGTAGGTGCGGAGGAGGTATCTTTGGTCTTTGTGCGGGTAGTCTTCTTGGGCTTCGAGACTTCGCCCCACTGAGAAATTGTGCCTGTGGAGTGCGAATTGTCAGCTCAGTGAAGAGGATAAATTTTGAGAATCCCTTATCCAATCCATCTCAAAATTACAGGAGCAGATTGATAGGGGAAAAAAAAAAAAGACCCAGATTGTAGAGTAACACAAGAACGGTACACTCATGATGAATTGATTTCCAGGTGGCCATGTTTTTCGCCGCATGGCAGGGCTGAAGAAGAGAAAAATGACATGCAAAAACATGTACAGGACTGGAATTTTACGCACCTTCGGCAATGCGTGCGACAGCTTCGTTCTCGTCGCCGTTGGTCTCTTGAAGAGCAAAAAGAACATCGGCTTCGGACCAATCGGGGAACATTTCGCGGATTACCGACGTCTTGTTGCCATACTGCTTGCGAAGCTCAGCAAACTCGCCTTCGTCTTCGAATGCACCAAGGTTTTCGTCCTTGTGGTCTGATTTATCGCCGTTGGTTCTGGCGCGGCCGCCTCGACCGGCAAAACCTCCCCTACCGCCGCGGCCAGAGCCTCTGCCGCGCGAGGCGGACGGCCGTGATGCAACTTCGGACATGGAAGATGGTTTGTAGGTTGAGAGTAGAGAGGAAAGGTGTGGTGAGAGCCCGAGAAAAGCAGCGGCCGGATCAAATGGCCCTCTGCGAGAAAAGAGAAAGATGGCAGAAAAAGAGGGCAGGGATCGGAAAGGCGGCTAAGGGCCAAGTCCGCAATCGAGATAGTCCCGGGGGATGAGGACAGATCGGATGTGTTGGTGAGGCGATGAGCGTTGTGGGATGAGGAGGGTTTGAAGATGGTGGAAGTGTTAAAAGGGAGGCACGACGATTCGCCCGGAAGCAGAGAAGGGAGCTCTGCGGTCTGCACTGTCCCTGGTTCAGGCTACGAAGGAAGTCTACAGTGGGGTGTACCTTTGGCTGGCACCACTGATCTGGGCACTGGGGGGTGGGTGGTCACTGGTGGCCCAGTGGTGGGTGATTCAGGGACCGTGCCAGCAACCCAGCGCCCAACGCCCCCGCCTCTCTCAAGTTTCAAGGCCAATTGGCCAACTGGCGCACCCTCACAACTGGCAGCTGGCATCTGCAGCTATTGTGAATGCTCATTCACGACAAAGCCGCCGTAGCCGAAGCCGCCGGAGCCAAAGCTTCTTTGTTTCCCCGAGCAGCCATCTCCCGCCAAGGCCTTCGCCAAGGCGGCGGCTGTGCTCTTTGCTCTTTGAACCAGAACATGGTGGCAGCGATATTATTGGAAGCAAACATTGAACGAGCTCAGGCGTCCGTCAGCACCAAACGGAAGCCTGCATCTCATCTGTACATCTGTGGGGCCTGTGGGGCCCGCGACCGACTTCCACAGGCAGGGAGCAGCCAGCTGTTCAAAGCGAATTGGACTGCACCATTTGCCCCACCACGAGCTCTCGGATCGACGCTCCAGTCACGTGATGTCAAACTGGCTCTCATCAATGGGATCCATACATGCATGGCGAAAGAAAGGCGACCCCTCTCACGGGGTGAAGGATTGCTGATTGCCATCGAGACATTCCTACCATGGCGAAAGCAAGCTGCTGGCAGCACGTCTCTATGTGAGCTTGCCCACGGCAGAGCTATAACCTTCCCAAGCCAAAGCCACGGATATTGTGGCACATCCGCGTCATTCATTCATCAATCATGTTCTCCACCAAATCAGCCCAGTCGCTGCGAAACCTATTCGCCGGCTATCACGAACCGGCCGGGTTATCGACACAACAGTCCCAGAAACTTCTCGACGGTCTAAAGACTTCTTTTCGAAAGCAACTAGAACGTGAATATGGCCGTGGCTCCGAGCGCGCCGCCGCGCTAGCGAGGGTAACCGACGCAGACCATCAGATTCGACACTCGGCAGCCACGCAACATCTGAAGTCCATTCTCACCAACCCCCTCTTCAGCTGCAGCAAGCAAATCGGACCGGCCCCCCCATCAGTGCTACCGAGCACAAAAAGGGATCCCATGGATGTATTCGACCACGCCGTCGCCAAGGGCATGATGAACCTCAATGCCGCAACCGGATGCATGATGGCCAAGCGGCAGATGCTATCCCGTCCCGATTCACCGACAGACCTAGCCTCTTCCCAAACCGCACTGCGCGTGCTGCGATGGCTCAAGTCCACCGGTGCCGAAACAGCCTTGAAGTTCCTCGACAACCAGGCCTTCATCCGTGCCCTCACACCATTGCTCGTAGCAGAAGGTCTGGAAGGCGCAGCGTGGGAATGGGTCTCACGAACAGTCACAGAGACCAACGTCTCGTGGGATAACGACCTGCGCGTCAGGCGGGCGGCGTTCCTGCTCGCGCAAATGGTCCACACCAAGAGCCAGCCGCAACACGGCAACATGGACGCAGCCATCACGACCATCCTGGACGCCGAGCAACTCTACCGCAACCATCCGCTACTCCCCAGGCTCCTCGTCCTGCCGTGGCGATCCGTCTCGTGGCTCTCAACCGTCGAGTCCTACAGCCGCGCCGCTCCCTCGGAGAAGATGTTCGACGCACACATGGCCACGGCCCGTCTCCTCACCGGGACAGTCGACGTCGAAACAGCACATCTGCATCTCTACCACCCCACGCACCCTGACCATGCGCCCGCGCTGCGATTCTTTCACGACAAGGACAAACTGCACAGGCTGGTGCACAGGTTCGGTTCCAACACGCTCAGGCTAGCCAGGGCCACGGGCATGGGCATCCTCCCCTGGATAGCCTTCCTCGGCCGTGATACCGTCAACCATCTGACGCAGTCAGGGAGAAAGCGAGAGGCTGATTCTGTGACGGAACTGCTGCTGCGCGCCGAGTTGGCACACTTCTCCATCGCGTCACTCCATCCGACTTGAGCTCGGCAAAGCAACGTGGTTTACTTTCCGACAACTCCCATCCCAAACTTTCTCGCCGTCACTGCGTCACTACGTCGAGGGGCATGTTCCGTTCCACGGGGGGCCGTGTGATGTTTCATGACAAAAATGGTACGAAAAGGCGTGCAACTCGAAGCATTTCCTGCCGGTACATACGCCTGACTGCCCTGCTGGAAAGCCCGAAAAGGGGGGGATTGTCAATGAAGTACGGGGTATCAGAGGGCATTGAGCCTAGATACTTTAGGCCAAAGTAGGCCTTGCCTCACTAGGTATATATTTGGTAATTTAGATGAGTTATAGAACATAATTCATCTAAACTTATTACCTTATACCTAGTAAGGCAAGGCCTACTTTAGCTTTAAGTATCTAGGATCAATGCCTTCTAATACCCCGTACTTGCATTTTATTAATAACGCTATCCCCGCTAAGAAGGTGATAATTTATTATCCTATAGAATAGCGTAGACATCACTTCTGCGCAACCACTTCTAGTCGTGATGATCTAGGCTTTGCCTAGTCCTAGCAATATAGGTGTCAATTGCGCAAGTCAAAGGGACTCTTTCAATGCGTATTCTTTCGCCATCATGACCTGTGACGCACGCAATTGGAATCGGCCTCTAACCCGTACGTGTGGGCTGCACCGTAACACTAGACTAGGAAAAGGGAACCACGTGGTAAACCCATGGATAGTCTGTCTTGGTCATAATGCATATATGGCTGTGTCGCTGTTGGCATTTTATTGCCCCTGACTGATTGCGATTGGCGTTGGGATATGAGAACATTGCCTTAAACTGCCGCTGTCTTCTCTACGGAATCGCTCATGGCTAGTTCCAGTGGCTAGATTCTAAATTCATTTCTTCCCCTCCACCACGTATGTTCCCAACAAGTGAATGATCATGATACTTTCTTACGTAAAAACTGACTTTTCCCAAACGTCCACTCTTCTTACTTGAAACGCGTTTTTTTCTTCAGATATCAAGGCCCTCTCAATCCGACTCCGACTCATCTCCAGCTGGATCCGAAAACCCGTTGAATTCCTCCTCGTCGGACTCCTCCCCTGCTCCTTCAGCCTCATCACCGTCATCCAGATCCTCAATCTCGTACGTCCCCGAGATATCCCACCTGTCCCCCTTGGCCCTCCTGCTGACGTACTTTACGAATTTGAGAGCGCCGCTGTCGCGCAGCACAATCGTCAGCTTGTTCCACGACGCGGCTTGGAAGAATAACATGTTGTCGTCGTCGCCGCTGGGCTTGTAAATCGCTGCGTCGTCGTCGTCGTCATCGCCAGCCATGTAGACTTCCACGCCGCCCACTTCTTCGTCTTGATTGTCATCGCCCCCTTCTTCGCCGGGCTTCTTGGCGGTGGCGCCCTTGGCGGGTTCTTCAACAGCCTTGGCTTTGTCCTTGTCCTTGTCCTTGCCCTTGTTCTTGACTGCCGATTCTTCCTCCTCCTCGTTTTCTTCTTCTTCTTCTTCTTCTTCTTCTTCTTCCTCTCCTTCTTGCTCTCCTTCTTGCTCTTCGTCATCTCCCCAGCCGGGTGTGGGCGTTATGCCCAATCCGAGCTCAAGACGGGCCTTGCCATCGTGGCCCGTGGCAAGAGTGTAATCGCGGCCGCGGCGGAACCGACGCGCCATCACGTCGTGGCTCTCAATGGTGCATCCCGTGGCGGTCTGGAGCCACTGGCGGAATTGGCGGCTGGGGAGGAGGATGTCGAGCAGTTCGGTGATGGGAGATTCCTCCTGCGACGTGCGCAGCTGGTCTGGCTCGCTGGGGCGTTGATAAAGGTAGCGGTGCTTGTGAGGCGGTCTGGCGACCTTCCATGCGGATGATTTCTCGATGGCTGCGCTTTCCTCGGGGAGCGTCTCCTTTTCTTGCTCCTCGATGTGGTCTTTGAGTCGTTGGGCGAATTTCCTGGAAAGGACGTTTTCGAGGGTGATGCTGGAGGTCTCGCTGAAGTGCGCGGCGACTTGGTCCAGTGTGTCTGGTGTCAGGTATGTCGGTGAGAGGTACTTGAGCAGGAACTCCAAGTCGGCCTCCTCGAATTCTCCCCGACTGGAGCAAGGGTTGTCGACCCTGACGGGCTTGGCTTGCGGTGCATCATACTGCGCTGGGTTGCCCTGGAGCTGCATCCGGCTGCTGTTCTTTGCGTTCTTCTCCTCCTCGCCCTCGATGTAGCCCTCTTCGCCAATCTGAGGAATATGGAACCAGCCGCTGATGGCCATGCGAACTCGTCCGTTGTCTTGGTCAAGCTTCTCCTTGGTCTCGGCATGGTACACCTCCTCGACGTCGTGGAAGCTCTCGCCGGGCTGCACCGCAAAGAAGCTGAGCTGGTTCCAGGCCGGGGGGATGGCCTTGACGAAATCCGGCAGAGGGGTCTTGGCGACCTCGCCGTCGTCGTCGTTCCTGGTCTCTTGCACGGGGAACAGGCGCAGCGCACCGCCCCATTCCGGCTGCCATGGCTCATCGGGATCAGTCAAGTACAAGATGTAGCTGACCCTCCTGCTGCCAATCACATCGTCGTGGCAGAGGAGAAAACATCCAGGCGTGTATACGTTGATAGCCATGTCTGTTTTCCTGCCGCTCAGCGGACCGCAGCCTGTGATGCTGGAGACGTAGTTTCTGAATGTTTCCGAGTAGATTGCGTCTCGAAGCGCCAAAAGAGAAGGCAGCTTCGCCAGGGACTCATCATCTAGGCCGTCGAGGTTTGCCAGATCGCCAGACTGGTGGATCTTGTAGATGTCCGTCTCCTTGGGCGTGAATTGTACATTGTTGCGGACTTCGTCTCGGACTGATCGCAGAAGCTTGTCATCGACGAGCTCACGGATCACGGCATGCTTGTAAGGCGCCGAGGTGGCGTATTCCTGGGTGTAGGAATCCAGGACTGACTTGTCAAACAAGCCGTCCCGGAATCGTTTTCGCGCTTCGTCGGCTGCAAGAGCTACATGGCGGGGAAAACTCGAAAAAATTTCAAAATTCACAGTCAGCTTTTTTCGCTGCAAGGGGGGAAGTTGGGTTGTGGGATGTACAGATGGGACCGGAATGGTGCGACTGGCGGACAGGACTGGACGTACAGGGCTTGAATTTCTTGTTGCTAGCTTGACCAGAGCCATTGGCTTGGCTCTCTGCTTTTCTCTTCGTCATGGAGATACGAGAGGGTTGAAGGTGAAGTCGGGAACGAATTAGTGGGCGTGGCTCACGATTGGGAGGAAGCTGGCTTCGGGGGAAAAGTGAAGTGATTTTAAGGATTTCTGAGCGCCGAGGTGGGCCGATGCCATTATTATTGTGGTCTGGATTTTTTTTCGGGCCTCTCGAAGTCCCGGGTTTTTTTTTCCACCGGTATAATAATACGTAGCCAGAGTCAATCAGACAACTCGTCATCAATTAATTGATTAATTACCCACGGTCTTCCTTCCGACTTTGGGAACGCGACCCGCTCGACACAACCACGTTGCATTATTAGCCCGAGCGCTTTAGACGCCACGGAGGTATTGGTCGACTCCATCTCAGCTTGCGAGATTCATCATGCGCAGGGTCGCTTATCGCCTGCGCAATCCGTCATTGATAGGACATCCTTTATTCTTTCCTTTTTCTTAGCAACTTTGCAAGCGCCAGACGACTTCACCAACTTGATGTTGCCGCGTCGTAGCGCCGCCTTTGAAACAAGATTGGGACCGATTCCGTAGGTAGCTTATAGTGCGAGGTTCCAATATCAAGAGTCACTTCCGAAACATGGTCTTCGGAGCGGTATATACTTCCCAGTCCTTTGTAGAGCTTCTATGTCTATGTCTGGCCGCGTCAGTCACCCCGTCATTCGGAAAGCATGCGTCTGTTGTCTGTATCTATGTATAAGATACTATGACATTCTGACGCACGGCGCTCGGGGGATCAAGCAATTGAATTGAGGTCTAATTAATATAGGTGCCAATACTTCATGCTATAAAACGTACACGACGAGCAAACCCCAATAGCAACAGGGCGAGAAGCCCACTAGTAGTAACAATCAACCAGCACCAGCACCAGCACCGCCGACACTCCCGCTTGCTTGCTTGCTCGCTTGCTCGTTCGTTCCCTCCACCTCTTCCCCTCAAAGCCGACGCCAATGCAATTTAGAGGACAGCGGCAACGGCCAGGACAACACCGAGCACGCCGCCAGCGTTGACGTAGACGGGAGCAGCAGCGTTGGTCTTGGTCGCAGTAGCGGTCTGCGTGCTCGTGGTGGCGGTGGCGGTGCCAGTGCCAGTGCCAGAACCGTTCTGAGTCCGGGAAGCAGCAGTGCTCGTACTCGCACCCGACGAAGCCGCATTCTTGTTGCAGACGAGCTCAGTCGGCGTCTTGACGCCGCTGGCGTTGCAGATGCCAGAGGCGAACTTGATGGTGGACTGGATGTCATCCTTTTGGCAGTCCTTCTCGAGACAGCAGGATATGCTGCTGATGAAGTCCTTGTTGTTGCAGACGCAGGCAATGTCGGCGGGCTTGCAGCCAGCAATGTCGGTTCCGGTGATGTGGGAGGTGATGCAGGAGTACTGTTCAAGAAGAAGCGAATTGACGTGTTAGCGAACCTTTGAAAAAAAAGCTTGAAAATGTGTCATTTCTCTCTCGTGGGATTTCACGTTGGAGATGTGGGCTTCGAATGGGAGCTCATACAGCGCATTTGGGGATCTTGTCGAGCTGGTCGAGCTGGGCGGCGGCGAAGCCGGCGGCGAGTGCCATGGTGATGAATGTGGACTTCATGACGACGGTTTGTCTCTTGCAAATACGGCGCGCGAAAGATGGCAAGTTTAAAGATGCAATGTCCACTAAGGAAGACAAATAAAAAATACAGCCGTGTCGGTAGTATGTGGAAGCAAGACGTTATTAAAAGGAGGAATGCGATGAAGGAGCGCGATGAAGGAGCGAAACTGATGGCTACGAGCAAGTCGGCAAGAGATTAATATTACGCACTAATTTAGCCATCGACGGGCTGGTCGGACCGGACATCAGGAGCCAATGAGGACCGGAGTAATACGTAAATACTCAGCAAAAAATGTCAAATGAACCCCGGTGTGGTTTCGGTCAGCTCGGTACTTTTTGCCTTGGTCCATTGCGTGCGTTAAATGAACTAAATGAAATCAATTGACCGACGGCGTTGACGGAGGCGCAATCTGCGTCTTGCAACCCGTCGACATGGGGATTCCAAGATGGCATGCATCCACTTCTTTTCCTTGCCTTTGGCAACGCGGGATTTCATGTCGGTCAGCACTTGCTCAGCACTTGCTCACAAGGAGACAAGCGCTGATTGGTCGGTGGTTATGTCAATTGAGTGAAATGTGTGGTATCAACTTCGGCCCCCCAATGTATCTACCTCCCGGCGGGCATAGAGCTAGATACCTAACTGGGCCTAGGTATGCTGGTAGGCAATACGTATATAGTAGAGAACTCCCATGATTGGACAAGCAATACGATGAAACAGGGCTCCATCTCCATTTATTTCTTCCCAGTCACATGAACAAATCTTTTTCTTGGAAGGGTCCATCCCTCAACGAAGGCTCCGACTTGGATGCCTGACCATGTACTCCGTATGTACGTTGACGGGACTTGCTCCTAGTTCGTGGCCTGTCGTCCAGGCTGAAGAAATTGGCCGGCTAGATGCCGAGCAAGCTTGCGACCCAGGCTTTGGGTTGTTCGAGTATGCGCATTCAAGCTGACTTTGTTCATTGCCAATCCGTCCAAGAGCACCGTTCCAGCGTTATCACACCTTCTTCCCTAGCTTCAATAAATCCGAAACCTTGGGTGGCAAGACGAGCGCACTCCTATCGTTTCGCCTGTAAAAGTCACATAACGAGATGGCCGTTTGCTCCGGCATATCTTCGTGGATGAAATGGCCTGCTTCTGGAAACACTTGCAGCGCATATTTGCCTGGTTTTTGAAGCCGTGTCAGCAGTTTCGTGGTCTTGCCGATATCAGAATCAGAGAAGGGATGGGGGGGGGTGCATGGCTCGTGGTCCCTATTACCTTGCATTTGACCAATGGTCAATTCAGTATCCAGGCGGTCAGTTCCCGCCAGCAACAAGAGCTTCCCTCCCTTTGCCTCGAGGAATTTTTTGCTCAGTCCTACGAACCAGTCTTCCCAAAACGGTTGCGTCGCCCCGAGATTCGTCCGCCATCTCCATGGCCGAGAGGCATCGATGGTCTCGTCCCGTCTTAGCAGAGCCGGCACAGATGTTCTGGCGGACACTGAGTTCCGTATTGTGCGTGAGCGGACGTGCCAGTCAATGGCATTTTCGACGCTCGTGAACCCACCGGGTCTGGTGGAGAGATATGTCTGCATGCTTTGCAAAGCATCCATGGCCGAGCCCTCTACCACATCAAAGACAGCATAGCCTAGAAGGGACGTGCCTAGTCTCCCGCTATGAGCTAGATCCGTCACTACCGCACCTCCCAATGAGTGGCCGACCAACATGACGGGGGGGAGCTCCGCCCACCGCATCTGCTCTTTGGTGGATTGGATCACAAAGTATAAATCTCCAGACAGCGTCACGAGACGTAGATCCAACTCTGAGTTTTCCGGTGAAACCGTAGACCCATGGCCACGACAGTCGACAGCAAGAATACCAGCCGACGGGAGCCGCTTCCGTATCTCGGAACTGACAACCGCGAAGGAGAGTCCAGACGAGCCAGCCCCGTGGTGCATGACGAACAAGGGACCTTTCCCAGCGGGTGATGTCAAGTAAGCGTGAAGTCTCAGCCCTTTAGAATCGCCGTCAGATTCGAAAAAAAGCTCCCGCTCAAAGTACGTCGTCCAAGGTATTGGCTCGAGAGTTCTGCCCCGGGCAACCCTGGGAACAGGGTCAGCAGTGGGCACCGTCCATGGCATAGGGAATGCAGAGAGACTTGTCCAAACCACTGACAAGGAAAATAAAACAAAAGAAAACATACCCTTGGGGACGAGCGAATAACTTTTGGCTCGGCGTGGGGATGATTGTACCAGTTGATGATACGGATGAAGCCGAGGAAGAGTCGTCGTCGACATGCTCGGGCAATTCAGCCACTTGATCACCAATCTGCTCATCCTCTTCCTCCACTTGCGTAAAAGGCTCCGGCGCCAGTCCAAGCTTCGACTTGGCCCACGACCGCTGTAGATCGCTCATGGCAGCTGCCTTTGCCTGATTGATTGCCTTGAACATGTACCGAATGGTCGTGGCATGGACCTGGCTGGGTTGAAGATACGACCAATACAATAGGTCCGAGGATGCGCATCCATGTGTTTGTTTGATCGTGCCAGCAAAGACACAAAGGGTACTCAAAGACACCGAGGTTCCTCCTTTTCTGTAACTCCCAAACTTGTCGGGTCGCTATCATAATTTGATGGAGTTCAGATGACAAATGTTTGGACGTTCACCATCCGCTGCCAAAGCGGGGCAGGTATTTTCACTGTGTTGCGCGAAGATAACGCTGCGGCAAGCCACGGTGTTGGAAAAAAACGACGGGGCACTGTATGGAATGAACGCCTACCCTAGAATAAACAAGCCAGTCGAGTTTTCGAGTTTTCGAGTTCTCGTAACAGCCTCTGCAGGATTTGCTGAACCGCTTCCTCGCCCCCCATCGCTCACCCGATGAATGATGCCACGAACGTGCTGCCGAGTGATGGAGCATGCTTCGTCCGCGATATTCAATGATCAAATTACACCAAATCAAGTCCTCGGAGAGATGTCCGGTGCCACAAACAAAAACAGGAGCCCTCCATGGCAGCCTGCCGGCTACCGATCGGGAGATTTCAATTGACTTGCCGCTGCCCTCCCTGCCTTGCGATCCAGCTCTGGAATCCTTCCTTGGCCGAATGTACTGGACCCCTCATTGCTTGTTTTTCCTCCACCGGGAAGCCCACAAATACGTACGTCTCAAGATCACCAGACCAAGCTCTACTTTGCAAGAGTTATTACACATCTTATGTACATGTTGTAACCCGGCGCGTGTTGCCGAACATGGCAAAAAAGAATGCAAGAGAAGGAATTCAAAAGAAGAAAGAAAAAGAAAAAAAAAAAAAAGTCGACCAGAACGGCATGCCTCCGTCCCACTGCCTTGGAGCCGGCTCTATTAGCCACGGCCCTTGTCAAGAAGTCGACGTCGATGAGCACTGGCACCCCGACTAATAACGCACAGATGGGCAAAAAGAAAGCAAGGCAGGGGGGAATGGAGCGACAGGGAGATAAGGGGATGGGCAAAATGTGAAATTGCTATTATCACGTCCGTCTAGTATCGCCCGTTGGGCCAACTAGCATATGCGGGTGACTCAAGAAACTAACGGCCTTGTATTATCAATAAAACCAGACCGGAGGGTTTTGTCCAACCAGTGCCAGTTGTGTAAGAAGAATACGGAGTATGCCATGTCTCGAGCCTCTAGCACGATATACGTCGCGTAAACTAGTCGGATACTTGCCCATTTGGCCCCTCAATCAGTAAATGGATTGAGATTGCGGGAGATTGGATCTATGTATTGCCATAGATGGTTCATTCAAAAAGTGCGTCTGGTTTTGCATTTCGTCTCACAACAGACTGGGGAGCCTTACCAAAGTGGTCTGTCCAGTGAGGTAGAGACTGGAGCTGGCTGGTTGCCTGGGGTCGCAAGCGCGATGCTCCGCGGAGCTTTGCCTGGTTCCCATCGCTGATCCTAACTATTTTAGGAAAAAAAGGAAAAAAAAAACCCCCCAGGGCTCGGGAGTTATTAAATGCTTCGCACTCTCCCCAATGCTAACTATTTCCAGTTAAGCTTCAATGGGGAAGGAGGGATAATCACTGCGGTGACACGGGCTGGCGTGGTAGCAGGGAATGGCAAGGTGAGACATGGACTCCCCAATTTTTTTTAAAGGGAAAATGGAGAACAGGAAGGAGGGGAAAAGGGCAAATACTGCATGGCGTTATCGTGGCTCATCCAAACAGAGGAATGGCAGCGAATGCTTTCCCGAGACCCGAGATTCTGGATCCTGGCGTCCATAGGGCCTTGGTGTGGACGGCGAGACGCATGCCATTCATTGGTCAGTCTCGAGTCCCCACGAAGGCGTTTCAGTACATACATGTATGTCTCGTCTCGCGAAGCAAATGGCCAAGCCAGGCTGAAGTCTCAAAGACTAGCCTCATCTTTATCGAGAATAATGCAATTGTAGACACATGCAAAACTAGTATGTCTAGTAGATTTACGTTATTGTACGCACTACAGAGCAAATAAATGAACAAATACCTGCAGATGGTACGGGTACGGCACATGGACAGCGCAGTAAGCCTCTGGGCTTTCATGCTGCCAACAATGTCAGTAAGGAGGAAGTAGGCCGGTTGGACGATCGATGAATGCAGAACGAATTGCCCGCCTTCTCTGTGGGCTCTCGATATTGATGGTTTGATGGGAAGAAGACCAGGCACAAATCCCGAAAAACGATCCGCGGGTCAAGTCCTTCGAACACACAGACGAGGGGACGATTCCCCGTCAGAGTGGAGTCTGCCCGAAGTGGATCCGCAAGCCGGACAACTAAACGCGCATCCGTCAAAAATTCAATGTGCATCCGCCGTTAGTCCTAATCCGTCAGAGCGATCCACCCACACTATTCCAGTGTGGCTTATTATGTTTGTTTATAATTCTTCACACCTACATTTGAAGTTAATTATAATGCTTACAATAAGTGCCTTTTCTATGTCTCTGATAGTGTGCGTGTCTTTATTTATTGAAATCTAAGACTAGTCCTTATCTACAAAGCTTGATAAGAAGATGTATAAGTGGGTTCCAAAGACAAACTAGGGAAAGCGGCAGATGCACATGGAATTGTGAAAGGATGCGCGTTTACTGCGTAGTTGCCCGAGTATGCAAGTCGCCTAAAACGGTTAGGAGTTGTCGATTTGGATTAGTGCGTGGCCGTGGTGGAAGAAGGAGTAGCAGCAGCAGCACGAGCACACAAACGCAATCGCGTTATCGTCTATTGTCTCATGCTCCGTCCGTACAAGGGAAGCCGTGCACAAGTCTGTTGTCTGTACGGAGTACGTCTATTGTCTGACGTCTTCGATGGGTCGGCCCGCAATGAGGAGCAGGAAAAGTGCACGTCCATCGCTTCTGTGGGGAAACTTTAACCAGCAGCGAGCAGGACTATGTAATAAGCACAAGAGCCTCTCATCTCTCATTTCTCGTCCGGCGAACATTCAAACCGAGTAGCGCTGCACAACATCGACCAACATCAAAGGCTTCCGGTCACCCTGAAAAGGTCAGGACGGGGGGAGTCGTTGCAACGTGTTCCAGGGCCGGGTTCCCTTGCTGTTGGACGTTGGTTGGCAAGTTTGGCTTCTCGAAACATTTTCTCCCTTTCCTCCCTGAGTTTGAGAGCCAACACCGCAACGGTGCGCGGGTCGAGACTGGTGTTCCAGCGCGGCAAGAATGGCTTGAATGAATGGATCACAAGAGGTACGTATCTCCTTAGGGCCGGTAAGCCTGAACTGGGACTCCACACAGTCTCCCAAGGAGATGATCTGGCAACATTTTGTTCTAGGCCGATTGGCTCCTCTGCTGTTGAGGGGCCGGCAGGGATACAAGAAGCCCCTTCGGCAGCGATGATGTGCAGCTCGCATAATACCACCTAGGCATTCGTAAATCGGAATGTACCTACGGATTACTGTGCAATCCGTTGTCCGTCCGACTCTTCAGTGGACGGACTCATGGACTCATGGGCTAGTGGACTAGTGGACTAGTGCAAATATCTAAGCCTAGCCTCAGTCGAGAGGCACGGAAAGCTTCAGATCGAAGAATAGAGCGACCATCCCAGTTGAATGCTATCGTACCACCGGACGAAGCACCGGAAGCAGGTCAGCGTTAGTTTTGGGGTTTGATTGAGTCGGCGTCGTGTGAAACGAGCCTCTCTGATGGTGATAAGAACCTTGAGATGAGCTGCTCGCATAATTTCGAGGCACGGTAATGATCACCAGGCATCATAGACCAGCTCTTGAGGTGCGTGCTTCAACACTTCAGCGCGCTATCGGGCAAAAAGGCTATAGAGAACCCTCAATATTAACGGGGTTGAAAGGACGCAGGTTGAAGTGGACGTTGTGGGCGGGCACACATCCGGTATCAAACTGTGGATTTGATTGATGCAACTCGCTCGCCTACATACCTGGGTAGGCAGCCAGCCCCATCGTCGGAGATGTGTCCGCACATATGAAAGGTCGCCTTTTGGGGTTCTCGAGGTGGATCGACCGGTCTGAGAGCTCTTTGAGTTTTTTTTTTTTCTTTTCTCTCCCGCAACGTTCAAGTCGAGTCCTGGAACACCGTAATATGGGAATAGTAGCCTGTAACTTGGCGCGCGACCCGCGGGGGATTATTTTTTGCCCGTCTTTAGCCGAGCAGGCCCTTGGTTGGCAAGTTAGGCTCACTGTGGGCAGAAAGCCTGGCAAGATTCGAAAGGCTGATTGACGCTGATCCACCGGATATTAGCATGCCCTGCCATTAACAGACCAGGGGACGGGGTACATGATGGTATTAACGATGAATTGCAGAACTGACTGATGAATCGACTCTGCAGGGCGTAGCGTATCCGATCTTCTCAGCTCCGCAAAGAGCAGGGAATGCAGCATGCTTGCAGTCGTATCGAAGCAACCCCTGCCAACCGGTCAGCAAAGATGTTAGTTAAGAATCAGCCGAGAGAAAGCCTTTTTGCAGACTTGCCATCACTTGGCCGGGGAGTCCATAATACGTCATCATATCGGACCCAGGGCTTGATAGCTGCGTGAGAGAATGACAGAGTCCCTTGGGGAGTCCCTTGGAGACATGTTGATGTATCCATGATGGTTTGCCAGACCCGACCCGACCCGAGCGGAACGAGGTGGCCTGTTTTAGTGGCCGTGCTGCGGTGGCTGGCCTTGTAACCTTGTAACCTTGTGGCCTCGATCGCTCGCTGCCGCTCGCCCTCTTTGGCCTCTCCACATTGCAACCTTTCTCCAGAATCGCAAGCGCAACCAACGCCCAAGTCAGCGTTAGCGCAAGACGGATGCCCTCCCCTGGCCTTCCGTGCCTCCGTGTTTGGTTTGGAGTTTTTCGTCACAAGAACTTCTGTGCCTTTTTTGCGTGCATCTCCACGACAGACAAACGACAGACAAGCGACAGACAAGCGACAGACAAGCAGGCAGGCGAAGCTTGCGAGGCTCGGGGTCTCTGACTCTCTGAGCCGCTGGCAGGAGCCGTTGATCGGTTGTTGCAGGCCACTAATGGGTCGTTAATCATTCCTCTTGGCTTGATCCAAGTTCAAGATTGTATGCCTCGCTTATTGCTACCTGATCTCGGCCGAGGGGAACTGCTGTGTCCTACTGGACCCCGAATCGCACCTACATACACTTGCACCCTGCTGCTAAAATACCAGGGACCTGATAAGACTCGTGCAGTCGTTATCATTCCGTATTGTCAGATATTCGCCGGATCCATCATGGCCGCCTTACGTGTCATAAAGCCCGTACGTTGGAGGTATTACCCGAGCCATGAGCATTGGCAAAAGTGGAGGAAGAGGGGTCAAACTGCTGGGCTGTGTGTTTGTGAGAGAGAGAGAGAGAGAGAAACAAACGCGCGCGCAAGAGAGGTGATTCGCTCCTTGCTACGCAATCTTGTTGATGTTATTTTGACTTGGTAACGACTTACGACCTCACCCTGGAGTCTAGACGCAACTTGCCAGTCGGAAATCTGCTCTCCTCTCACACTCCCGCCTAGTTAACGGCGCCGTTTCAAACAGTGACAACTACTATGCAGGGCTGGGCAAGGCGAGGAGTGCCTTTTGGGAAGTCAGAAGGCCCAGACATCTCGGCGAATCCCATGCCAGGGGTCTGAAGGAGAAGAGGAGCTCGGATTGTCCAGTCGGTACCTTTTGCGATGCAGCATAATGTGGAGGACGGAGCACCACAACAAGCAAAACCTACCTATGTACCTGCTACTAATATTAACAGGCAACAGCCGAGCCATCCCCTCCCTCATTACGCTATCCTGGCGACCTGGCAATCTCTCTCTCTCTCTGTTCTGTCTCCTGCGCCGAACCTCTCTCAACATGGAATAATACGTTTGACCAAACCTTTCTTTCAATACCACCCTGAGCAGGGTTGGGCCATTGGCGCTAAACATCCACCTTGCAGCTGCAGCTTGTGGCCGTCCGTCAGAGCCAAAGTTAGTCTAAAAAAACCTCGCAGCTGGAGCGTCTGTGGCACTACGGATTACAGCAAACGACAACAGACATTGACAATTCAGCAAGCATGTCTCGCGGCGTATTCGCACACTTGAGGCGATGCCTGGCCCTTAATGGCCCTCACATGGCTCATTTTTTGAGGACCAACTTTGGTCTGGGCAGCCGCGCGGGCATTCTGTCCATTCTGTCTGGCACCTCGAATGCGAACACATAAGTTGTCTCGGAGCGACAAATGGCCGAGCCGGCGTGGATCTACAGCTACTCCCCATACGGTTAAGACGTGAATTCTTTCTTTTTTTGTGTACTTGTGTACCAGAAAAATGGGCAAAAAGATGGAGGACAAAGGGGCCTTGGAGCCCCCAGGCTGCTTCCGCGGCGCCGTGCTTGGACTCCCGCTAATAGCATCCACCCATTTCTACGGAGCACCATGCGAGAGATCTTGAGCAAACTGGAGACGAGCAAGCAAGCAACCGAGGGGTGAGGGGGATGTGGGGGAATACTCGGTACACAATGAGCTTTGACGAGCACAACTCTTGCACGTCTTGAGCTATTGGGACCATTGGGAGTACCTATGCAACTCACATTGAATGAAATCGTGTTCATATTCATGTAAGTCAGCGCCGCTTCCGCATCACTTTTATCGTTGGAGACCATGTTTGATAGAGAAGAGAGGAGACATTCTGCCCCATGCACCGGCTGAATTTGAAGTTGGAGTGGGGCAGTTTGCCGCTGCCAGATGCGACGGGTTTGGTCATTGACGATTCTGTGTTGTATTCTGTCCATTCCCCGCCCGCCCGCACGCCCGCACGCACGCCTGCCTACCTACTACTGTTCCTACCTGCCTAACTTTTACCTGACCTAATACCTAACCTACCTGACCTACCTAATACCTGCCTAATACCTGCCTACCTACCTGATGCCTACCTACCTGATGCCTACCTACCTGACCTACCTGACCTATTAATACCTAATAATACCTACCTACCTAATATCCAACCCACGCAATTACGTTGGAAATACATACATTATGCGCCGTATGTACATACAGGACAAGTCCCAGACTGGAACCCTATCCCCAGTTATGGAATGGAGTGGGCGTTGAAGCGAGAAAGAAATGGCCCACCAATGAATGAACAGGAATACCATTTGTATGTCAAACTCTTTCTTGTCAAGCACTTGCGTGCAGTGCAGGCAGGTTACGCAGCAGCATGGTAGTAGGCATGGGTGGGCATGGGTGGGCATCATCCTTGTCCAGCGCCGCCGCTCATGCACCCACGATTTCTCCCTCACCAATTCTCACGAACCACGGATTACTAGGGACGGAGACCGGAGGTGCCCCTGCTATTACTATTGAAATGGATACAACTCGAGTTGTGTTGAGCTGCGGATCCACCATCGCTGATCTGAGAGGCACCTCGTCAATCCCCACCGCGATACATGCGCCATCTTGCCATCTCGCCATCTCGCCATCTTGCCAGCTTAGAAGCAAGATATTATACATTGCGCGTATGTACGGAGGTTCCATGACTCCACGACCATGGCAAGCTCCAGTTATCGAAATGGGGGGAGGGCAGGATGAACCGAATGGACTTGCATCTTGACGTCGGTTCGATTCTTATCGCCCGTCACATGGTTGAGATGTCGTCTGCTGTTCCTCATTCCTATCAGGGGTCGGCCAATTGTTGCTTCAAATTAAACACATCTCTCGCCCCCGCCCATCAGAGTCCAGTTCCTTGAAAGAGTAAATATTCGCCGCCACCCGCAACCCCGATAGATCTGGTCGACCCAAGCTGGATCCAGGAACCAACATCCAGCCCTTCCCTCGACACCATCTTTTCTTATTCCCACCCGTCCCCCTCCCAATATCATCTATCTCTTGTTGGTGTCCTTGCATCCAGCTGTTTTTGTACATTGCGGTTTTGCATGGCCTGCCTTGCTTCCGAGTCGTCGTTTCCCCTTCAGCCTTCTGTGGACAAGATCCGTTGTCTCGTTGCTAGCAGTACCGGCCTGTGTCCGTGTCTGATGATCTGAGGATCCAACACCGTCAACTTGCTTGCCGTCCGGTCTGAGGGTCGATTACTTTACCACCCTGGTAGTTTACGCCGCGTCGTGCGAGTTCACGCGAGAAGAACGGGAAGACAACCAGAGAACGAACGTCCGATGAGAGACGTAGACTGACTGAACTTCCTCCTTCTGTTGGTTCACCACCAATCGTCATCCTGGCCCTTGATCAACTCTCTTTGTCCCGCGATTTCAAGACTGCTTTGGAGTGGCTCATTGATTGGCCCTGGCCCTTGTACAGCCCTTGAACAGCCTCCTAGACCGCGTACTCATCGAAGAACACGAGAAGCGATCAACAAGAATCTCAGGATATCTACCTACTCATCACCAATCTGTTGACTTCCCATACAAAGGCTCGACGTGCTACCGGCCGAGTCCCCGTTGCGACCCTCTCAAGCACCTCGTTTTGCGCTTTTACCGCATTGGCCAACGGAAATAGTCTCAACTGTACGACGAAACGAATCTCTCACCAACCCACAGGACTATTACCGCAGTCCTATATGCTACTATAGCGTGCTGTTACGTCGTAGCATAGAAACACCGAGGAGAATCACCCACACAAGACCAAAGCTAGACCGGGTTGCTGTCGACTCGACGCCCTGTCGTTTACATTTCAGGGTGTCGCCAGCGCAGTTGTCCGTCTCCAGTCATCTTTCACGCAGAAACCTGACGAGGGGATCTACGCCCCGCATAACTACGAGTCTGGCAGCATTTTTCAAAACACCCTCACCATTCGCACAAGATCAATGGCATATCACTTTGGTCAACGATCGCCACAGGTAGTAAGTGCCACACCGCCCAAGCGGTTCAGCGAATTTCCCCAAGCTCACAGTCTTTGCTTACACGTCGAACAGAAGTCGTCCTCGAAGAAAGGTCATCGCAAGGACAAGATGGGCTCTCCAAAGCATCCCAGAAGTCCTGATGCAGTGCTCAAGAGATCGTTCAGCACACCAGACACTGCTGAGCTAGAGAGAGATTCAACAGAAGAGGCCCAGTCCCAGCATACGGCGGCGGCGGAAAAGAAACGTAACAAGCTTGGATATCACAGAACGTCGATTGCGTGTAGTACGTTAAAACAGCATGACAAAATGAAAGTGGTGGTTGGGACTGACAAGGAGAAATGCAGGTCATTGTCGACGCAGGAAAATACGGTGCATTGCATCGCCTGATACCCCAAATCGATGTGTCAACTGCATCCGACTGAAGAAGGAATGCAGCTTCTATCCGGTTGATCAGCAAATGGGCCCGGAATCGCGACCCAAAGCCGCATCACGGCAAACGGGTGGTGGTGACCCCAGCGCATCATCAACCTCCTCTTCACCAGCAGTTGGTACGGGAAGTCCAGTAGATACACCCATCGCAACGGTGAATGGCATCATTCAAACGTCGGGCTCCCATCCAGGGTATGCTGAATATTTCTCAGATGCGAGTGGTATGAACAAGAACTCCAGCGAACAAGGGGCGCAGAGTTGTCAGCTAACATGTCATTTTACTCAGTATCACCCAATGGGGTATCTACAGGCAGCCAGTACACTTTTACAAACCCGCCCCCCGGCTGGGTACCGACAGAAATGAACGCGGTTGGCGTTGCGAAACCCGAAGAGATTTCAATGCCCTGGCATGCCTACCCAACAGGGCCGTCTATGAATGGACAGTTTTCTCCATACACCCAAACATCGTCCGCGTCTGTGGCTTGGACATCGGGAACATCCGAGGCTGGATCGCACGACGAGATGGCCTGGGGCGATTTTCCGACTTCAATAAGATCGCTTTCGTACAGCGGGGAAAGTACCGACGGCCATCCACAAGGTCCCTTCGTGTCTTTGCACCAAGCGCACCAGGTACAACCATACGAAAGACGACAATCCGGCTTGTCCGATGTATATCCTCCGTATCCAACGACAGTGGCTGGCATGCCGTCGCAGCAGTCAATGGCTGCCGTGAGCGGCGGCCCTACTCAAGTGATTCACGGAGCGCCTTTCACGTTAGGCGTGAATCCTTGGCAGCAGCAGCAGCAGCAGCAGCAGATGCTTGCTGCCCAAGTTCAACATGCGACGTGGCAATACGGAGGAGTACCTAATGGGAGCCAACCGATGTTGATGGATGAACAACGAATGTCAGGGGTAACACAAGCTCCATCCGGTGTCTACTACTCCACCTGACAGAACATCTTGCAAAAACCCCAACTTTCGACTCGCCGTGCAAGCAAGCATATATGGCGAATGAGGCACTGCACAGATGAAAACAAATGAAGTAAAGTGTTTAAACAAGGATGGGCTTTTCCATTTAATAATACCTCGTTGCACGAATTATTATGGGA
The DNA here is from genome assembly GCA_003814445.1 of Epichloe festucae Fl1. Lineage (NCBI taxonomy): Eukaryota > Fungi > Ascomycota > Sordariomycetes > Hypocreales > Clavicipitaceae > Epichloe > Epichloe festucae. Next base: position 1,290,475 of record CP031387.1, on the reverse strand, counting down.
GAAGATCTTTCAAACAACCAAGATATGAAGAAGAAGGTCTATCCAAGACAAAGGGGTAGGACAGACACGCACCGCATCTGCAATACGTGCACTCCGTGCAAGCGAGAGGTTTACTTTACACGACGGCTGACAATAATGTGAGTGATTTAATATTCAAGTGTTTTTACGGGGCGTTATTTATATATATATATACACAAAACAGGAAAGATGTATAGGCTAGAGCTTTCTTTGGTCAATGATTTAGGAGGCGTCTTGGTGGCTAATTTTGATTGTTTACGCACCTGTATAAAACTCATAGCACCACCCTTAATAGTTAGGAAGGCCGGAAAACATCATCCGCACCAACAGGAACAATGCCATTATGACACGATCGTGTCTCATGACCAAAGCAGTATTTCACTATTTCTCACTTTCAAGGGCGTTTTTTTCGGGTTTGGTCATGCATTGTTTTCGATGCTGCTAGGAAACTAACCGCCAAGTCAAGACCATGAGGGTGACATAGGCACCCAAACTCAGGGCCGCCATGAGCAGAACCGTATCCCCGCTCGTCTTGAATTTCTTCCGGACACCCCCATGGCCTGTTCCGGAGGTGAAGAACTGCCGGTTGCCCTGATACCGGCGGTACGCGGCCACGAGGAGCACCGCGGAGCCGTACACGGCGAACAGGGCGCCTATCGCGTAGAACTCCTCCGTGAAGATCTTCAAGATGACGAGGGCGAAGGAGAATTGGCCCAGGGCCGTTCGCATGTACGCGCCTTCAAAGGTTCGCTGGGCTGCGCGAACTTCAACGAGTCTGCGCATGTTAGCGGGGGAGTGGTTCTTTCTTCCCCCCCCCCCCTTGTTACCCTGCCTGGCCGCCGCAGCCTCTTGGGCAGTTTTGGGCGAAAACTCACTCTTGGGAGGTGAGCGCTACGGAACGCGCTCGATGAAGTCGCAGGTGCAGATGTTCTCCTGGATGCGGCTTGGGTTCGGAATCCAAAAACGTCAGCGAGTTGTTGCGTGCGTGGATTCTCATCCGGAGAAACATCGTGTTGCTGTTTGTCGGTTGGAGAGCCGTACCTGGAACATGGTGGATTTTATCGAGTCTGGCGACGCTGTGGCTGCGGTGCTTTTTTTTTTTTTTTTTTTTTTTTGCGAACGTTGATGCAACAGATGTGAAGGTTCTTCTTGGCTTTATTATCCATCCATGGTCCCGGACGAAGGGGACGACGCGGGGGGGGGGCCCTAGTTTGGCCAGGGTTATGTAGGCCTTGGCGCGGATTGATTGATTGACCGACCGTCGACCGACCCCCCCTTTGACAAGTTCATACATGTAAGCGCGGCTCTCGTTCCTGAACGGTGATGCGATATCACGTGGTACGTTGGCCGTGTTCCTGTTGCCGCTCACGACTCACTGCATCGAGGTTTTCTGTGACTTTTCTGAGAGGAGGGTAGGGAATTCAATCGTTCTTCTTTCTATACGGGGATCAGTAGACAAAACTCTAACCAACCCATCTTCAACCCGTTTTCCGCCTCGCCTATCGCAGCGCATCCCGATAGTGGGGCGATGCATTTGAATATCCGTGGAGGGCAGGAGCAATGCCCGCGCGCGCTTCCCTGTCGACAGCAAAAAGCTTTTATTACTCCGTACATTGTACTGATCCCTCGGCCACAAATCTGAGGGCTAAGCATGAAATAACGGACAGCTTGTTGATGCCAGCCGCGGCCAGACAAGATTGCCAAGCATTGCCCAATGCCGGCGAGGCTTTTTCTTCGAAGTGGTGCGTTGCATGGGCCCCACCATGAAATGACCTTGGTCAGCCGCAATTGCGATGCGTCCTGGCTAACCACGGCGCAGGATAGACGACGAGTTCGAAGCCCCCGTCCAAAGATGAAACACCGAGACAAAACGCCAGAACAAACGCTTGCATGAATATTACGAGGGACTCTGCAATTGATCTTTCTTTTGACAGAAATTACTGAACGCTCTGTCCTTGAAAGGAAGAATTACGACAGAACATATTGATGAAGAATCGCGGCAAGTGTCTCGGAAAAGATGCGCCGTCGTCTTCATACATATGCCCTTGCACTTGGGAGAAGGATCAGGAGGATCAACTGTTGGGGTATCCGAGAAGTACGATTCGAAAGATGTTTATGCCTTGTGGAATCGGAGAGAAACCACAAGAGCAAGCTTTCGATCTCTCTAGTGGGGGCTGGCTGGCTGGCTGGCTGGCTGGCCGAAAGAAAGACGATCCTCGTCTGTTTGGGACAGAGCAGTGCGTGTATGCAAGGGCAGCGAGACGGGCCGTGTGATTGAAGCCTTGTCTGTTCAAAGTCAGCAGCGTCATTGTGTGAGGCAGGCATTCTCAACGTCGCGCGAGGCGTATCGTATTACAACTGCTCCCAAAATTCAGCCCCACGGCCTTGACCTCGCGAGGCCCGCCCCAAGACTAGCTTCCTCCCCCCATCAAATAAGACTGGATGAAATAAATACAACTGGTCTCGATGTGAGAGCCAATTGCTTCTTCCATTGGTCTTCTCGACGTCAATCCTGGGCTGGGAAGAACCACGGACAGCTTGGCATCGCAGCTGCCTATTACCGACGAAGAATATTCTTCATCATATTGTCGTATGTATGTAACACGGCCCCGTCCGACTCGGGCGGACGGACGGGGCCTGATAAGGAAAGCTTACTGTGGGTTTGCTGTGGGTGGATACCCTTTCCAAACCAAACGGCCAAGCAAGGTTTATTAACATGATTAGCATCATCAGATGAATGAGCCAAGTTCGATGCGCTAGCCCTCGGCGGGCCGATGGTGGATGAGGCGGACGGACTGATGCACTTTGTTGTTTGCTGGGGCTCCGCACACGCACAGGCCAACCAACTTTCAGCCGCCTTCTCATCAATCATTATCCCTCTTTTTTTTTTTTTGCAGATTACAACACACCACGACGCTCTCCCTGCCTTTTTTTGCCTTTCGACTTGCCATCATCTCTTTCGAGCAACTGAGACGAGTGCCGTTGGCGCAGCCACGAACATGAGCCCCTGCCTGTGACTGACCACGGACTACCTACACACTGTACACACTGTACACACTGTACACCACTGTACCAACCACCCAAGGCTTCCTTCATCCCACCACTGACCCCATCGCGCTGCAATTCGACTGTCAGTCGGCAGGCCTGATCGATTCTGCCTTGCCATCATTTCGTATATATCGTCTTGCCTTCGTTTTCTGGGGCCCGTTTCCCCCCTTCCACCACGCCATCATGGCCTCGAGTCCTGTCCAAGCACCTGCATCTATGCAAAGCCAGGACTCTCAACCCCGCAATGCCCAATCTTCAGCCGCGAGCCACCACACATCGTCGTATACGGCTGGTGCCTTCAGCTTGTCGCGAGGCCAAAGTGAAGCCACTGACGCTCCAACTCCGCCTGTCGAGCATATCGCGACCCCGTCCGGTTCCAACGCAACTTTGAGTCACTACCAGTCTAGCGATTTTAGTGACCTTGACGACGACCCGTTCTTTGGCGCCGACTTCAACCACATTGACCCCGCCACTCCGTCGTTCCTGGATGACGCTACCTGGGGTCAAACAGCTTTCCCTTCCAACAATTTCTCCATATCCGATCCTCAGAATGAACCCATGGACACCCCCTCCCATCTTCTGACACCCGCACACACAGCATCCGTCCATACCACGTCACCGCCCAGACGTCATCACAAACATCTCGGCGCAATTGTGACTGCAGACAGACTCCCCGAATCAATCTCACCACAGCAGCTCGAGAAAACCTACACGCCCACTCCCGTGGTTGTCAACGCGTTTGCAATCGCGTCGAGCCTCAGCAGTAGCAATCGCACCAGTGAAGACAGCCTTGCGCCGGCTTTCGTGCCCATACATTCACAGAGCCCGATAGTGACCGTCTCAGTCTGGGACAAGGAGAACGATGCGCCGGTTCATACTGTCGAACGCACATTAGAAGACAGTCCTAGGAATGTTCGCGGCGGGGTTCATCCCGCAGGCGATCTCATCTCCGCGGCACACGATGACAGCATCATCTCAGCACATCGCAATTCCTTGGACCGGTACCAACAGGAACCCGGGTCGAGACGAGCGGGTGTAGACCCTGGAAATCGTCCGTCGGATGAAGTCAGAAGTATCAACGAAATTGTAGCACACCGGGCAACTGATGAAAGGAACCAAGACGTTGGCCGATGGCTATCACACAACTTGGATGATGCATCCGCCCCCGTTGAAAAGTCCCCAGAGGAGATACAAGCGATTGAAGGCCCTCGAGATGATGATGACGATATTCCACTCGGAAACGGCACAGAAAACCGATATGTACCGGGTCAGACATATTTTGAAGGTGCTGGGGGGGAGATTTCTGATATTGATCGAGAAATCATTGCTTCAAGTCGAAATTGGGCTGATCCACCAATAATTCCTGGAATTCAGATGAGCGAGTATGGCAGATACCAACCAGAGTCCTCCCAGGCCGCCATTGCACGATTCGAGAGAATGTGTCGAGACAATGATTCCATAATCTCGAGATCTGCAACGTGGGGCACTCGCCGACGAAGCTTCCCGAATATCATGGATTGGGAGGCCGAAGGGGTGACGAGTGGAAGCTTCCTGAAAAAGCTGTCCATTAGTCGTGGCAATGGAGAAAAGACGAGCAGGCCCGGCAGCTTTCTCAGAGATCTTCGAGGGCTTGTGAGACGGACCAGCGTCAATCAACTGCGTAAAAGATCACGGAGTCGCTCCGGCGGTCGCTCAGTGAATGGTCAAGATGAGGAGGCACTTTTCCAAGAAGAGACGGGGCAGAACATCAAACGCGAAAGCACACCACATCTTTCACCACCTCTGGGATCTACGAGCAGCGGCAAGAAGCCTGCGTCCAGCATCAACACAACGCTGGCATCCATGGGGCAGAACATCGCGTCTATGTGGACGAGCCACTCTCGCAGTGGGTCTGTCAGCGGTGTCTCGCCAATGGCTTCTCCTAGAGCTTCCCTTGGCAGCTTGAAGGTGAGGAGCTCCTTGCGCCGTCCGAGAAGCAAATCGGAGATACCCAAGCCCTCGACAAGAGTAGCAGAAACGGAGAGCACGTCGAGTCTTGTTGACATGTGGCGCAAGACTGGAGGCCCTCCGGTTGCCCCTGTGAGCAGAGTGAACCACTCGCACTCGCACACTGCTGATGATGAAGATGACGACGACGACGACGACGACGACGACGACGAATTGTGCGAGGGTAATGAAATGAGGATCAACCCCATCGTTATTGATGAGGTTACGCCCAACGTGGCCGGGTTTCAGCAGCACGTGGTGAAGCTCAACCCCGGTGTGGGGAAAACGCATGGATATTTGGTCGACAGAATTGCCCACCAGCAGATGGTCAGGTACAAACATCTTTTGAATGCCAAAGTCAAGCATCTCGGTCTGGGCGCCAACTGCGCCTGTGGCTCTTTATGTGTGGCACTCGGTGGATCAGCAAAATATCTCGACCAGAAGGAGGACCTCGGAGAGCTGGATCCTCTATCCAACGGGATAGAGTACGATGAGGGTATGCCGACGGAAGGCACAATCAACCAAGAAAGCTTCCCGCCGGACATTCCCATGCCTCCAGCTCAATACCTGCCTGCAGAGCTTGAGTGTCAGCTCTGCTATGAAAAGAAGAAGTTCCAAAAGCCGTCCGACTGGACAAAGCATGTACATGAGGACGTGCAGCCGTTCACCTGTACATGGGACAAGTGCCGAGATCCAAAAATATTCAAGCGTAAAGCTGACTGGGTCCGTCACGAAAACGAAGGTCACCGGCATCTGGAATGGTGGACGTGTGATGTGGACGATTGTCGACACACGTGCTACCGAAGGGACAATTTTCTGCAGCATCTGGTGCGCGAACACAAGTACCTGGAGCCCAAAGTCAAATACAAGGCTGCCATGAAGCGTGCTGGCGGAATGAATCCGACATGGCAAAAGGTTGAACAATGTCATGTTGAGACAACGGCCCGCCCTCAGGATGAGCCCTGCCGATTTTGCGGCAAAGTGTTTCCAACTTGGAAGAAGCTCACCGTACACCTGGCAAAGCATATGGAACAGATTTCACTCCCTGTACTGCGTCTTGTAGCTGCCAAAGCCAAGGAGTTGGCTGCCGACACCATTGTCAGCCCCATTCAGGATCCCCCACCACAACAGACGATTCCGCTTCCTCCCAATCCATCTGCATCGTCCACGCAGTTTCCTAGTGAGCAGCATGTGCAACCACCACAGCAACACCAGCAGGCACAGCAACAATTGCGAAACAGCTTTGACGGGCAGCAAGGCGCGAGCTTTCAGTCTCCCAATCAATTCATATATCCTGTAACGCCCCCCGGACCGTATCAGCAACACCGATTGCATCGTCATCCATTCGAGAACACGGAGCAGAGTCTCCGACAATCGAACCTGGGTGTGGGCACGCTCCATCCAGGAATCGACGCCAATCAGCGAGTGCCAGAGATGAGGTCGAGCCAGACGGACGGTTATATGTCCTGCAACAACAACAGCAACAACTTCACGAACATGCCAGAGACTAACGACGTGGAGCCATTTCCGCAACCCAGCATGAATGCCCTGGGACTGCACAATGTTGGGGATGTTCAGATGGGTGTTCAGCTCAGCGGTCACATGGGATACGATCCCATGATGGATCCCTCCAGCGTGTACGGCAGCCCCTTCAGTGGTCATGAGTCACTATCTACATACTCACACTCACCACGTTTGAATGGCTCAAGCTTCCATCTCGGCCAGCAGCAGCAGCAGCAAACGCCACCGCACCAACAGGGCACATGGCACGAACGATGTCTGTTTCTGCAATAAGAGCTACCCTATGCACCCCCTTTTCTTTTGCCGAAACACGGTCCGCAATAGAATAAATCATGGATGGATGAATATACATGCATCTCTTCTTTCGAGTTTCGTTTCCTATACTCTTTCGTTTCCGGATTGTTGAGCGCGGCATGCTTGGCAAGGCTTGGTTGGGTCTATTTGTTCACCTTTTTTTGGAAATTGTCGATCGAGCCATCGGCCATCCTAGCAGCTGGTTATGAAATATGCGAGAGGCCAGATAACCCCCTCACATGTTTGAAATACCGTGAACTTTGACGAACACCATTCGTCTTTCAAACTTCTCATACACCCCTTGTAGCGGAGAATTTTGTCTTTAGATAGGCAAGGATACGTCCTTGCGTGATACATCGGATGCAGTGGCGCATAGGCATAGATGTACATGTTTTAATGCGGTATAAATGAGCACAACGGAGTATGTATTGCGTACCCCTCCAGGGACCTCCAGGGTAATCCTTACTTTGCTTTGTAAGAAAAGAAGAAGCAAAGGTGGTCCAGCCAGCCAACCCAGCCAGCCCAGCCAACCCAGTATTAATTACAAACGAGGCCGTGCCAGTGTGGGCCATTGTTCTCGCTGTTCTCGCTGTTCGGCTGCTAACCTTGTCTCATGGCCCCTGATCCATGTGGAGCACAGTGTGGAGCAGATTCCATGGCCAGCCTTTGCCAGAACAGGCAAGACAGGGTCGGTCTGGTCCCAGAGCGCTGCGACCATGGATCGTGCTTGGTTTTTCTCTCTTTTGAATGAGGTTGGAGTAAAAGCAGGACGGAGGAGCAATGTAAATTTGGCATTCATCGTCCATCCCCCATCCCCTCTTGCACAGTTCCTTGCCCTGCCCCTTCCGCCCAGCGAATGACTTGACGACGACTGACGACTGACGACTGACGACTGACGACTTGACGATTTGACTCCATGTCTCAGCCTGAGAGCTGTGGCTGCCTCAGCCAGTCAAGAAGCGCCCCTGGTTTCTCTTTCTGGTTGGGTTGGCTCGAAATAACAACAAGGTTCATCATGCAGCCGCCCCTGTCGTTATGGACTCGTGTGGCGTGTGGGCGCCCCTCTGGAAAGAGCTCCTTGCTGGGTTGGGTTCAAATGAATGAATGAATGAATGAATGAATGAATGAATGAATGAATGAATGGATGAATGAATGGATGGATGGGACCTTCCGCGTCGTGTCTAATCCCTGTCACTGCAAACACTGGATTCCGCCTTCCTCGTCCACAACCCGACCGATCTTCCTCTCCTATCATCTTCATTCACTCACTCGACTACTTGCTGTTGACAATTTGCTTTCCTCGTCATTTCTTTGTATTTTTGCTTCTGCATTCTGCATTGCCACCCCTCTGCTCCTTGGGAGGCATTCTCCCTAGCTCGTCCCTTGCGTCGGGCATCCCCTCCTGCACCAATCGACTGCATGCGTTTCAGGCTCACCCCTTGTTCGATCTGCCGCCACCTCGACGACAACCACGCGACCGCACCAACACCACCACCATCATCATCGAATTCAATCCTTCTCGTCTTTTTGGTGAAAACTCCATCGCCACCTTTCGTTCCTTCTTTGAGGTCGCCTTATCAACGGCTGCAGAGCCCGTGAACAGGGCGCGAGAATTTCTCACTTCCCAAGACATTTGTGCTTCAATTATCTTCCTCTCATCTATTTGTTTACTTCACTTCTAACCGGGTTGATCCTTGGCTAAAAAACCATTCTTGATTATCGCTGGACGAGCTTTTAACGGTTGCACATTCATAAATAACACGTCCTTGATCAGAAATTCGCATACTCTCTCACTCATCTGCCTATTTTTGTCTCTACTCCCTCTCGGATTTGTCAAGAGATTACGATCCCGCCCCGGGCGCTGATATACATATTCTTGGTCCAAACTCGAACGCAAACCCCTCCAAGAACTCGACCATTATACGTCACTCGTCGAGCGCGTATTGGGAATTAGCGACCACACACTCGATGAAGTCTTGACTTACGTCCACCCTTTTCGAACCCTTGGCACATTCTCGCCGCATCATCACCAAAAATTGGGTCGTGTTGAGCAACAATGGCTCGCACCAACACACCATGGAGCTGGAGAACGACCGGCATGGCTTTGCTAGGCTTGATGACGACCCATGTCATGGGCGGCCAGATTCTCAAAACAAGCGGATTCAGCGACTGCGGATCCGACCCCAGCATCAAAGTTGACAAGATTAACATCAGCTACAACAACGAAAATAAGACTGTGAGCTTCGATGTAGCTGGTACCAGCACGAAAGAAAGAAATGTTACCGCTGTAATTGATGTTACCGCGTATGGCAACACAGTATACTCAAATAGCTTCAACCCCTGCGACAAGGCTACGTTCATCGATCGCCTGTGTCCTGTTCCTGTCGGGAACTTCGCTGCTCGTGGCAGTCAACAAATACCCTCCCAGTTCGCCAACATGGTACCCGGCATCGCCTTCCAAGTCCCCGACATTTCAGCACACGCGACATTGCGGCTTCTCAGTCTGGATGATGGGAAAGGGGTCGCCTGTGTCCAATCTGATATCTCTAATGGGAAGAGTACTGACGTTCCCGCCGTGTCTTACATCGCCGCTGGTATCGCAGGTGCAGCTTTGATTATGTCAGGAGTTTCTGCTCTTGGCGGTGCTTTGTCAGGAGGCAGTGCTGCTTTTGGAAGTGGTTCAGGAGCAGCAGCTGGACCCATGAGCCCTAGTTTCGGTGAGACCATCAGCTGGTTCCAAGGCATGGCTATGAACAGCATGCTATCGGTGAACTATCCTCCCATTTACCGAAGTTTCGCGAAAAACTTTGCCTTCTCAGCTGGCCTCATCCCCTGGTCCGGAATGCAGTCGACCATTGACGGCTTCCGATCGCAGACGGGAGGTAATTTGACACAGGACAACTTTTCCTACCTTCAAAATGCGACGTTGGTCTTTCCTGATGGCACGACTCGAAGTCCCAATCAAGGCCTTTTCAAGTTCAAGAGAGCCGTGGATGTCTTTGTAGACCTAGCCGCGCGTGAAATTGAAACGTCAATCAATTCAACTGACTCTACAGCCAACGGCGACGCAAATGATTTTCAACACAAAGTCAAAGGCATACAAGCATTTGCGGAGCAGCTTCTGGTGCCCAAGTCCAACATTTTCATGACCGCATTGCTCATTGTGGCTATCATCATCGCGAGCATCGTCCTCGGTATTCTTCTCGTCAAGGTCGTGCTAGAAACATGGGCTCTGTTTGGTAGCTTTCCCGAGAGTCTCAAGGGATTTCGAAAGCACTATTGGGGGTCCATTGCTCGAACCATCACATCCCTCATCATGCTTCTCTACGGTATCTGGGTGCTCTATTGTGTCTTTCAGTTTACAAGAGGCGATTCTGCGGTGGCCAAGGCTCTAGCAGGCGTTACTCTGGCCATCTTTACTGGCATTTTGGCCTTCTTCTCCTGGAAGATTTGGTCCGTTGTGCATCAGCTCAAGCAGAAAGAGGGCGACGCCAGCGCTATTTATGACGACAAGTCGATTTGGGTCAAATACTCTCTTTTCTACGAGTCTTACAAGAAGCAGTACTGGTGGCTATTCGTTCCCTTCATCTTCTACATGTTCGCCAAGGGCGTTGCTATTGCTGCAGGAGATGGGCACGGAATGGCCCAGACGGTTGCTCAGCTGGTGATTGAAGGCCTCATGCTTTGCTTGCTCCTCTGGAGTCGACCATTTGAACGACGTTCTGGCAACATCATTAACATTGTGATTCAGGTTGTACGCGTCTTGTCGATTGCGTGCATCCTGCTGTTCGTTCAAGAGTTTGGTATCAAGCAAACAACACAGACTGTTGCCGGCGTGGTGCTCATCGCTGTTCAGGCCACTTTGACAGCTGTTCTGGCAATACTCATTGCTTGGAACGCTGCTACTGCCTGCTGCACGATGAATCCCCACCGTAAGCGAAGAAAGGAAGCCGGTAAGACGAAGCCCCGTGACCTCCTATTCTGTGCTGCACTAACCAATCTCCTCTGATAGAGAAAATCAAGCGTGACATGGACACACTTACACCCCTAGATGCCCGCAATTCATTACTCCTCGATCGAACATCCATGCCAGAGAAGTCGATGTTCGCTGTCTCGGCCGACTTGAACGAAAAGGGCCACAACCATCGGGAATCAGCCGAGAGATACTATCCGATTGGCGGCGATCTTCGAGCACCCGTTGCACCCTCAGGCGGCCTCATATACCGGCCATTGACACCAACCTTGGCGAACGACGCACAGGGCCTTCTTGACGGAGCCGCGCCGATAGGATCAACGGACCAGCAGCCGACAGCCCTAGCCGTCGAGCAAGAATATCGTGGAACGTACGGCCCGTCATCTAACTTTGGACACGGTTACGGAAACGGGGCCCCCTATAGGCCCCCCCATAGGGGCGAATTTTAGTGCATGATCATGGCAGTGGAGGATACGCCTCGAATGACGACGCACTGGACGGATTGCGCACCATTGAGGTTGATGCGATCTTGTGTGCCAATATGTTCTCGGCTCATGCTCATGAATTCCGTCCTAATTCGGCTCGATCTACTGGATAATTCCTTCATGTAATTGACTTTGCTTTGTTATTTATTCTCTCCTTTGGTCCGACCCTCATCCGCTCCCTCATAATCTCACACCAAACACAACGCTATGTAGCGACAAGCGTATACAACCAAGAAACTGTCTAGATTGTGGAATATATATGGAGAAGTAGGGTACATGGGCCTGCATAGCACACATTTTCAATGCATTCGGAGCATCTCTTGGCAGGCTTTTGTAACTTGGGCTGCAGACCTACCTTGGCTTATATTCATATTTGGGTTTTCAGAGGTTTTTTTTTGAAAATACAGGCACCTTCTTTTGCACATGAATCGTGGCGAATCGTGGCCCCTGATTGTTCTGCACTGATGCGTTTTGTGTGAACGAATACCGTGGGACAATGGAGAGTAATGACTGAACCGGACGTGAACTGAATGTACAACATTGAAATCCCGACGAACAAACGACTGCCTGACGTATAAATATACCGATGTATATATATGCATATATAATATACATGCATCAATATAGTCAATCATGTAGGAGCACAAAGTCCATGCCCTCAAGTAGGAACACGCATCGCCAAGAGGGCTATGTAGCCATGCGCTTTTTTATATCGTTTCGGAGCATCATCTCGACACGGGCATTTATTGATTTGCTCTGCTCCTAGCCGCAATATAAGGAAAGCTGTAATTTTATGCGCCAGTAAGAGAGTAGTATCTCGTAGGCCCTTGTTCCCCCCTCTCCCCTTCTATGACGATAGCGCCAGACATGCATCGACTGCCAATCCCACCCTGGTAAAAGAGGCACATTTAGCACTCGGATATAACGCTTGACGAACAGGGCAAGATGTATAATAAGTTGGGAAATGGTTTCAACATACCGTCCTTGCTTCTGATAAACAACGTCGCTAATGATGTCTCTGTCGAGGTCTGGAAACATGCCTGCCAGGGTTTCCACCACGTTGGCGTGCTCGGCTCGATGCAATCTTTGGGCCTCTGCTGTCTCGGCGCTCGCTTGCCTAGCTGCGGCCTCTTCCGCTGGCAGGGCATGCCTTGCAAGTGCCTCTTGCTGCTGCTGAGGCGTCAGGTGGGAAGAAGGAGATATATCTCGATGATTGGGCTGTGGTAACCGTCGGTCTGGCAATCCTGGTGATCGGGGCGCACCCCCTGGACCGGACGTTGGCGACGTCGTCTCGTCTGAAAAGATTCGCCCAATAGTGCTAAGTGGTTTTTGAATGGTTCTCAACAACCCGCTGATGGCTGCGCCGTCTTGCGCCTCACCGTCATATGATGATGTTGATCGCCGAGGTGTCGAGCCCCCGGCGGCGTCCATGGAAGGGCGACTACTGGATCCTCCAGCGTGTAGCCCGGTCTTTTCATTGAAAGTAGTTTGCTGTAAGACAGGTGACGTGGCTTGATGCTTCTCGGCGATTGCTGACACGGCTGCTTCAACATTGTTCTCGAATTCGTCATCGGATATTGTCAGGGATGAGCGATCCATATTCTCAATGAACTGAATGGCTCCCATCTGCACAGGAACATGGCCAATATTAGTATGTGAGAGTCAAAAACCCTTGGGTTGCGAATTTTTTTTGGGGCACAAACCAGAGATGAGAGATAATACCCAGCTTCGCCACCAAGCTTTTCCTGATTTCTGAATCGCAGGATGTATTGTACGTTGGAAACAAGATGCTCAGGGTTGCACTGCAACACAACGTAAATGAGCAGCGGCATGAACGAGTCCGCAGACGAATCAGACTTGTTATGCTTCAACAATCCTAGCTTCAGTCAGTTACACTTGGCAGGCAAGGCCTATGAGGTGGGAGTGCAAAGATGGCTCACCGAAAATGACTTTGGAGCAGTTCAGGGCGCAGATGATCTTGTCACGGGGCGCCCTATAGGACTTGATCTTGAGGAGCTCTGCCAAACCATGATGAGCTTTCATTTTCAAATGCACCAGGTCCAGAATAGGAGCAAACATACCTTGCTGGGCAAGCTTTAGAAACCTGCGGCCGCTATCGCCAACGGCTGGAATATCAAGATGCTCCAACCTGACCCACCCGTAAATGTTGATTTTCTGTGTCAAAATCTCATCCCGTTCAATGTCCTCTTGGTGCTGCCCTCGACGGCCTGGTCCGAGGGATACATCGCCGCCTCTCTTTTTGGATTTGGCTCCCGGAATGGGCTTTGGAGGTGCGATGGCCGGCGAGAACGTCTGCGCATATAACCTATTCATGACCAACTTCTCCATTCCCTCGCGGGCGTTGTCGAACTCGGCATCTGAAACGCCCCTCCAAACATCACACACCATCATTTTGTTGGCAATAAATGCCAAAAAGTCGCTGATAATCTTGACCTGTTCGTGAACCATCCACTGCTTCTTCCCAAATTCGGACAGGAAAGACTTGAGATATTTCGCCACCGGGTCCGCCTTCTTGTTTCGCAGTTGCTCCAGGAACCTATGAAAGTCAAAGGGAAGGTCGGGTTCGGGCTCGGGCTCGGGCGGAGGTGGCCGATGCATGGATAGCTGAGGAGAGGTAGGCGATGTCATGATACTAGAAGGACGCCTGTCTTCCCTTGTTCTAGGAGGAGTTCCGAAAGCGCCATCTTTGGGTGGTACGGGAGGCCCTTGATCGTCCACGGCTTTCTCTGTGGACCGCTCGCCCGCGGGAGAAGAAGTGGATATCTGCAGACAACTGAAATCTTGTAGTTGGCTGGATATCGACTGCGAAAGAGGAGGCTCTAGACTGGATTTGCGGGGTGGATGTTGGGAGGAGGCGCCAAAGATAGGGGAGGTGAGCTCCAACCGGGGGCTCATGACTTCTTCAAGACCGGGACCACCTCCCTCCTCGCTGAATTGTTCCATGATGCTTTGAATCTCGGATCTTGAGCCGCCATCTTGCTCATCTTCACTCGTGTATCTCTTTTCTTCATCCGATCTTGAAGGCGAAGGGTCATCGGAACGATGCGACCTTGCGGTGGCAGATGGGCTTCGCGACGGAGGTTGGGAGGTCATGGGAGTAGCAGGCGTTGGGTCAACGTACAAAGGTTGCTCGGCAGTGAGATATTGGGTGGCGGCAGTAGTACTCTCTTTGTGTGATTGCTGTTTCGAAGGTTTGATGGTCGCGACGGGAGAAGCCATGACGTCTGGAGCACCAGGCTCAGCCAAGTTCAGCGGCGCAGGGACATGCTTCTCGTTGGAAGATGGCAAATGCTGATTAGCGTGCTCTTGGAGTTCTGCACTATTGGGTGCAGCTCGAGGGTCTTTTGCAGGTTCCTTTTCCTTGGTCATGGGAACTTTGGCCGTCTCGATCTCCGTCTCCGTCTTCGTGTTTGTGGATATAGGAGCTGGGCTTTCTTGAGAAGAACCGCCAGCTTCCTTGTCGACCCCGGGGCTTATCGACTCGACAGTTTGAGCCGATGATTCGGCGAGATGCGCGGCGTCTACATCTTGGTTGGATGGCGAGGTCTGCTTGACGTCAGGCTGGTCAGTAACCTCGTGGCGTCGAGACTGCTCCGGCGGTGACATGCACGGCGTGTTTTGATTTGTGCTGTCTGTAACTGTAATTGTCCTCGGTCGGTATGGAGGGGATGGAGGGGATGGAGGGGACGGAGGGGATGGAGGGGGACGGAGAGTGAGGATGGAGGTGATGACGCGGAGGCAGATGAGATGATGCTTCAGGCAGCAGTCAGCTCCGACGATGGCAAGCCCCTACGGAAAGCCTGGGAGGACATTCGAGGGCAGGAAAGAGGCGGAACAATGTATCCTGCAGTCTAATATATCCCAACACCGACATGGAATCGAGCTTTCGGGCAAAGGGGCAAAAGGGTGATTTGGGTCAAGGATGGAAAAGGAATAAGGCGGGGCCAAGCCCATGTCTGGACCAGTCAGTGCTGAGTGATGACTACTTGGGGCGGTGTCAGGGGGGCCCTAGGGGTCCGTTCCAGGGGCCCAGCGGCGTCTCAAACCAACAAGTGGTCATCATTCTGATCTTCAACCTCCGACTTTACATTGTACATCAACTTGGAATACCTCGTCTCCGAGCCAAGAGACGACGCAATGACATTGTCGTGCATTTGAAGAACCTCCTCCCGCTTTTCTCTCACCAGAACCCTCTCGAGATCATTCCCTGCAATTCTATGCCGCTCCTCATGCCATGTGGGAGATCTGGCTCGGACGCGGAGACCCAGCTTACTGGCAGTCTGCTTGATCTCGGGGTAGAAAACCACACCACCCGGCGGACGGGTTCTCTTGAAGTCACGAGGGACGAATATGCGCCGAAGCCCAGGTTGGGAAATCGTTGATTCTTGGGAGGCGGAACCTGTCAAGAGCATCACGGCCACTTCATCCGGAAGAACGGCGTTGTTCATCATGGACAGCTCCAGGAGATCCGGCCGTATCCTCACCATGTCCGAATCATTATCCCACGCTGTTCTCTGTAGGATGATCACTGGTGCCAGGGATGATGTCGAGTTGGCCAGCCTCATGTCGCAGTCCAAAAAGGCAAGGAAGATCGTATGTGACTTGTCTTTGGGGAACGGCGTCACGTAGAGATCCAAAGAGACTCCCCTGTTGGAGACTGGTACCGATCGGTTCGAGCCACGAGTGAGATATCTGGATTGCTGCGGAACCATGTCCACATGGTTGCCGGACGCGCGGGGACTATCTGCCAGTAAGCACCAGAAGTGTAGCTTCGTAGATGGACTTATCCCCCGTGGACCTGATAATATCGTATTGAGTCCGTCTGAGTGCCTTGGTGGCACCTTTGCCGTACAGAAGCGGCATGTTGATGTCAAAGATACCAAGCAGGCAATAGGCAGTACCTTCGGCCCGCGTCGTGGTTCGCGAGACAGCCCAGCTGCCTCAGAGAGCTCCGCGCTGCTAGATTTGCCGATGCAGCAGGTGTCGATCCCAATATAATCCAAGCCGCGAGAGGCTGCCACCTCGCAGCTTCTCTGGATCTTAGCCCATTGTTTCTTCTGGCGAGCACCATGTTCTCCCACAATATCCTGGTATGCGACTTCCTCGCTAGCCCATGTGTGAGAGAGAGTGGCTTACGGAGGTACGTCGCCGTCGGTGAAGAAACGCAATTCCAGTGGGGAGCAACGTAGGAGTCTCATGACGATCTTGTTGCCGGAGCAAATTGTTCTTATGAGCTTTCAATTGATCTTGTAGACAGATGATGTGAATGGCGAGTTACGGCGACCCGATTAGACAGAGCAGGCTGGCAGGTGGGTAAGCGCCATGGAGTCGCTCTGGGCTAATGGATCCAGCTAGAGTAGTTCTGCCCTTCATTCTACGCCGAACGTGCACTGCTGTCACGCGTGTACTCGTGAGAATTTGACCAGTTGAGAAGCTCTCTATTCATCAACGAAATATAGCCGATCAACGCTGGTTTTCGAGCAGCTTCTATCAACACAGTCATCGATGGCTTCTGAAGACGACACATCGCTTTTGCTGTTCTACAACACCCATATCGAAAGCTCTGAATACAAGTGGCCCTAGGAAAAGAAAAAAGAAAAGAAAAATTCACCCTCCAAGCAAAGTCTGATTGACCCGGAAACGCCGACGCCAATGTCCTGTGACAACTGATGGTCCGAATCGTTTTACAAGGCGATTGCGCCTCTTCGATTCTCTCGCACATGGAGCAATCCTTGAAGCCCGCAGAAGACAAGGAAGGCCTAGTAATGGTGTTAGAAATCGTTGATGACGAGCCTTGATGGCTTCTTTGCAGGATATATGTATAGATCGCATACCGCGTAGACGATGACTGCTGTGAAGATAGTTCCAGCGACAACCTTGCCCTCTGCAGGGCTAGGGTCTTTGATCCCACCGACAAGCTCTTCGTGGCCACTTCGGAATAGAATGGCAAGGATACTGAGAATAACGATTGCGAAGACGGAGATAACGGTGCTGGGATGCAAAGCTCCACGTTAGCATGGGTCGGAGGAAAGCGTTCGCGAGGGTGATGACGGCATGGGATGGGTTTCTCAGATGGAGGACATACCACGACCACGCGTGCATGGCACTGACGACAGGCTTCATGTTGAGCAGATGGTGGCGCGAGCCTGCGATATCGTCTGGATGAAGCAGGCAAGGAATGGACCGTGGTGTTGATGAGAGCAGTATTACGCACTTACGCCATGGGAAGGTTTCTTACCCGAGAAATGAGGCTGCCACTTGAGCCACATGTGTCTCTAACGCCACCAGCCACAGCCCTGGTGCCTGTCAGTTGCTGTGCCACAGTCACGTGTAGACTACGTGGTAAACCCACGGAATGCAATAGCCAAGCCATCTGTCATTGTCCAAATCCGTGTCTACGTTCATTCACTTGATTTTTGAATCTGCTGTCGTTGACAAGCCATCTAACTTTTATATGTATCTAGAACAGCTGTTGATCACGCCTCGTGTCTTCCAGCAGACTGCAAACCCCCGCCTCGCGGTTTCAGTTGAAGCAATGTTAGACTTGTGAGGCAAAAGTCAAGACTTTTTTTTAAGATTGTCACAGACAGCATTGTTGCATCATCTTCAGTGCCACATACAATTGAACTTGGCTCTGGTGAAGACGCGAGCACTGTACTATGAAGGAGAGAAGCACGATGGACGTGGCTGTGTGAAACGAATGAAGAATCAATTGGCCATCCGGCTGACTTGGCAGACGCACAGAAAAGGAAAGTCCTTGGAACGAGAGGAGAAGATTCGCCCGGCACAGACTCTGAGTGCTACAAGCTGCTGAAGAAAGGGGGACGCTCTTTCGTTTTATTTCTCGACTACTCAACATACGCTCAGATACACAGCCCAACGCATCCGTGCAGATTACGAAGCGCCACCCAACATTCAAGATGGATACCTCATCTGTCCAATCGACCCGCTCGAGGATTGTTTCGCCTCGGGAGGAAAGAATCTTATCCGTATCCTCCCTCATACGCTTTGATCTCCGATGAGCCCCTCTTCCCCCCGTGAGCCGGAAGCACGGCAGCCACGGATGCAGCCATCAACAAGAAGCGTCTCACCTAGCAATACTTGGCTCCCAATGCCTGCCGATTAGCCGCCATGAGCCACAGAAACGGATCGTACAGCAGAAATTGACTCGTTCAAAGACGGCCGGTGATGCTGCGAACTCGGGCTCTGCAAGACGCCGGATCTGCCGTAGCCGTCTCCAAACACAAGGCCCCTGGACTTCTTGTGCTGTTTTGGAAATATACTAGTTATTGTACAGAATCGTTTCCTCTATCATCTCTTGGCGCAAGATGACTGTCTCATTGGGAGCCAAGGAGCTGTTCCTCAAGTGGACTCTCTACTGGCCTACTTCTCCAGCCCTGAGCGAGTAGTAGATGAGGGCTGTGCGCGATCAAGCGTAATTCTCTGCCCCAGCTTATATTATAACTAGACTGGAACGCCTTACTTCCTTGCTTTTCCTACTTTTGTCTTTTTGCCATCTCTGTCCTGTTCAGTTGTCTTCTAGAAAAGCGATCTTCTCCCTTTGTGTCCTTGCGACTAATTTTCCAAAAGGGTAACATTTTAATAATCACTTGTACACGATCTACCGGCTCATATCATCTCGAATTCGATCCGATACTATTCCTTAACTGAAACAAGTCAACTGTTGTGATTTTTCCTGAGTCTGAGTATCTTTGGAAGGCTGCGTGGCGGTTTCCGGCTGATGAGCGAAAGTGATAACTCGGATTGACAAATCATCGTCACCCCGCGCATTCGCTAAGGAAAAAAAAAAAAAAGTCTGGATATACAAAACCTTACTATTTTTTCCATGATGCGCACATCAGCAGCGCTGTTAGCTGTTCTGGCGGCAGTTGATACATCCTACGCCGCGGAGAATGCTCCCGTCGTCACAAACAACCCCATTGATGTCATCTACACAGCTACTCTCCCCAGAGAACCCTTTTTCCAGGCGCCAGGACTCAGCGGGAACGTCAAAGGGTTTATTTCTGTCTCCGCACCCCCTGATGGAGTTGGAGTGCGCTTTACTGTCAGACTTGAGAACCTACCGAAGACGGGTGGCCCATTCCGTACGTAACAGGACGAAAACAACCCTTTCTCTCGACTGGGACGTCAATACATATCACAGCGAGCTAACCTGATCGCAGCTTACCATTTACACGTGAACAAAGCAGCCGGCGGTAACTGCGCTTCAGCGGGCGCTCATCTGGACCCTACCAACCGCGGCGAGCAGCCACCATGCGACGCTGGTAACGAACCAAGTTGCCAAGTGGGCGATCTGGCGGGGAAATACGGCAGAATAAACAGCGACCCGTTTACTGCTGAATATGTCGACAAATTTGTGTCATTGAAGGAGGGCGACCCGGCCTTCTTTGGAAATCGGTCTTTCGTCGTTCACCTCGCCAACACTACGCGCATCACTTGCGCCGATTTCGTCAAGGACGAGCCCAGCTTCCCCAACGATTCACCTACAGCAAGGAAAAGTACATCTACGTTATTGGGAAACACAAATTCGCCCACGTCGCTACCTGTCACCAGCGGAAGCCCCACGACTGCCACTGTCGTTACATCGACCTCGTCTAGTGTTCCGTCAGATGGTCGCGGCGACGACGACGACGACTGCAAATCTGGAAATGGCAACAATTCTACCTGTGTTTCTCGAACTGGAGCAGGCTTTCCAACTCCGAGCGGCCCCTTGGGCAACAACTCATTTCCCTGGCCGACGACTGTCGTGGCTGCTGCCGGTACTGTGACTCCCGGATCGCTGGCGGGCTGGATATGTATGACTGCGTTGATTCTTGGCGTCTTGTGATGAATTCAGCGATGCATGATACTTTTTCGAAAACTATATCCTGTGGACTTGTAATGTTTAACGAGAAGATTAGTCTAGTCAATAATTAGGGGAATGGGTGGGCGCACGCCAAACCGGCTAGCCAGGTGCAGGAGGCAAGTACACCGGATGTGCATGCGCATGCGACACATTCGCGAAGTCTTTGCAACAGTAATGCAGTAATGCAGTAATGCTTTCCCCGTCTCATTGTCCTTGCAGCAGTTTTGTAGACTCATGAAGTCGATGAAGGAAGGCGGTGGGCAAACTGAGGATAGCATCGCGCCGTGCATTTCTTACCTTCCAAACTCCTACACTGCACGTGATCCATAGTATGGCTAGAGCATCTTGGCACCTGCCTTCTCGACCAACGCGCAATTATCAATTCTCACTCAAAATACAACAAAAGACTTACTTTTTTGTGACTCTTGATTCTGAGTACCCATGGAAGCGAAATCGTCATTTTTCTGGTCATCATTACCAAGACACTATTCATAATTTCATCGTCCCGCACCCCCCTATGTCGCAAGCCACATAACAAAAGCGCTCACTCGCCACACTTTGATCCATCACGAGAAAATCGGCTTGGAATGATATATCTGAAAGATGGCCAAGGAAAAAGAAGATCGACGTCAGAAGACCAAGACGGTCAACAATGAGAACTTGATCGAGGCCACCAGCGAACAGCCTGCGTCCCCCGTGCCATCAACCTCAAAACCCACCAAATCCAAGAAAAATGTCTTCTCACCGGCCGCCTGCAACGCCTTGGTCATTTCTCGTAACAAGTACGTCGACACTGGGAGATGGGGTCCTTGTGCACGCTCATGTTACCAAACTCACCCGAGGTTGAATATATCGTGATGCTAACGTTTTTTTTTTTATTGTTATTTTTTTTCTGGCCCTTAGACATTGGCGCTTCATATCATCGTTTCATGGAGCATGGCTACAGTTGCCGGTTGAAATTATAGAGATTGTGGCCAACCTGAACTATACCACGCCACGCCCACGGCCCATGGACCCAGCAGTCGTCTTTGATCTCCTCAAGGTTCGCAAAAGCGTAGACGAGGCCACTGCGTTTGCCGTCGGGGCTGCCAACGACGTGGCGTCTTCGACGCTCCTCAACGTGAACAGCGGAGTTCCTCACCTGAACTCTCTCGGTCACGGGGCAAAGCTGAGCAAGGAAAGAAAGCAGCGCATGCGAGAGCTGGCTTGCCAGAAGCTCGCTCGTGCGTATCGACTCGACGAAATTGCATGCAGTGTGGTCACAATGCAAGGCACCTCTGCCCTGGAAGCCGTCGGGGGCCTGGTCCTACAGCGCAAACGGGACAACCTCGACGCCAAATACTGTCACTTCTTCTTTGAGAAAATCCCCTCGCGCCAGCTAGTGACTAGTACGAGCTTGGAACCACTGACGGAAATCATCGCCTCGGGCCACGGGCAGGTGGAAGCACTCCGGACCAGAGCCACGGTGAAAATCTTCCAGGAGGACTTTGATGGCGCCATCAAGGATCTCACCGAGGGTCTCAGGCTGGCTCGGTACCGCAAACTGCCTCACTCTTCCCCAGCCCCGAACGCTAGATTCAGGAACCCCAACACCGTGCTGTCCGAAGACGAGCAACCCACGGGCCTAGTAGAGCAGCTTCTGTTCCAACGAGCCACAGCCTACCTCACCAAGGCATGTCGATTCGTCGACAGCAGTTTCCCCCCTGCCGATACGGAAGATAGCGAGGAAATGTCCAACGCAAGACATGAATGCAGGAAGCATGTCAAACTGCTAGCGAGGCTGGCACTCAAGGACTACATGTCCTTTCTCTCACACTTTGACTATTCGCCAAACCTGCCAAACCTGTTCATGATTGAGTTCCACAGGGACATCGCAGTCGCCGCCAAACAGGCCAAGACGACAGGCAGCCACAACACTCTCAGCCACGGGCACACCGTCTACAATGTCACGGAACTCTTCGCCGCGATGCCTCCGCCCAACCTTCCAGAGTACCCTCCCGAAGCCGCAGTCTCCAACGACACCCAACCAGCCGGCGGCAAGACAACCACGGCGACAATGGAACTGGTCACGTACCATCCTCTTCTGACGGAAGCTCTCCACGCCACGCTCCTCTGCCACTGCCTCGTGCAAACATCCGTCAAGGAACTCCAACGCCACGCCAACATGGTGGCACGTCTCGTGCGCCTATGTAATGGAGATCCCATCTTCCGCGAGACCAGATCGTCTGCCCGCACAGACTGGACGGAAACGCTCCGCCGCACAGACAACTGGATACACCTCAGCGACACTTGGGAAGCCCTGTGTGCGGCCGAGTCCCCCTTCGACCAGCAACAACAGCCCGACCACTTCTCCGCCGCCGCCGCCTCCCTCCTACACGGTGACAAATCGTCCTCGCCATCAGCCGCCGGGGGTAAACCCCAGCAGACGGGGACAGCGTTGAAGCCGAATCATCTTCATCCCTTCGGAGGACCCGTCCCGTCCGGCACGCCAGAATCCAAAACCACGCACGATCCTCATGCGCCAGGCGGTCGTGTCCCTGACGAGAACAAAGATTATCCCTACATTACGGAACGAGCCGTTGCTACTTCTCGCTGGGTTCGCGACGCACCCATCGTGACTGGCATGTCGAAGCGCAGAAAGAGGACAAGGAGAGCTGGCGCCAAGGATGAGGGCGTAGTTGATGAGGGCTTAGTTGCTGCTATGGACAACCTGACGCTAAGCGAGGCTGTAGAAGAGGAGTAAAACATGGTTGGCTACTTGGGGGCATAGCGCATGGCTTCATCTGTATTACACCAATGAACTCTTCAGCGTAAATTCATTCATCCTTGTGCAGTCCACTTAGCTCAATATTATTAGTCACAATGGGATTCACTTCATTCTGGAGTGCGGCCAATCAGTTGATATCCCACACATGAAAAGGCGGGGGGTTTTTTTTTTTCTTTTTTTTTTTTGCGGGCGGGACGAGTCTTTGTGTGAATGATCATCTTCGCAAGTCAATTGCATTATATATGGAACATGGGCATCATCTTTGCATGATCTCTATCATTCGGGGGTATATGCACAAAGTCCTCCCTTATAGCCTGTCCCACGCCAACGCCACCTTGCCCCGAGACACGCGTCGCAGGGGAATGAATCACGGGCAGGGCCATTGAGAAAGAAGAGGAATCGACAAGTAAGAAGAAGCGCGCCCAGAGAATGAGGAAACGAGGTTGGTACCAAGTTAAGCCTGGCAGGGACACGGTTGCAAGACGCGGAATGCCCTCGCCTCGACGAGTCAAGGAGCCAACTGGGGAATGTCTAGTGTCTAGTACCACCGCACATCCGCCATGCTATTACCAGCGTTTAGCAAGGCATCGATGTCTCCGACACCCTCGGTTTCCAACGCATTCAGGAGTTCCACTTGCTGAGACTGGGAGAGGCTACCTTGTCTGCCGGGAAGAAATCCATATTGACCATGGGCGTCGAAACCAGCAGCCATGGTCTGCGGACCGCCCAAGTTCGCAGTGGGGGTCTCCGCAAAGTTGTTTGGCATGGCGTCATTGAAGAAGTTGGTGCTTAGGTGGCCAAAGTTGTAGGGCGAGATGAAGGGAGCAGGTGGAGAGAACCAATCAGCTGCAGACGAGGCAGCTGGAAGTGGCCGCTGAGGGACTGATGGCCTTGTCGCAGTGAAATTCGGCATCATATGGGTGGCCTGCGCTGCTTGAGGAGGCGGCGTGTCATCTTGCATAGGAACTACTCGAGGAGCAGATGATGCTCCTGACAGGGTAGCACCGTGCAGTGGCATATGAGGCGGCGACAAGGTTGTACTAGGGGTGGTGGCCGACATGGTGCCTGTTGGTATCGAGTCTGGAGGTGTTGGCATTTGTGTCGAGATCTGATTGACAGATGGGGTCGTGCTATGATCAGGGGCTGCTGCTGCTGCGACCCCAGCCGCCGCCGCCGCCGCCGCCGCCGCCGCCTGCTGCACCATATCCTCGGTCGCTCCCTCGGGTGGGAAGTAGGAGAATCTTCGCCCGCTCGAATCTGTCGCTGGGTTGCAAAAGATGGAGTTGCTTCTGAACGTTGGTTGAGGTGGTGGATAGTTTGGATCAAAGGTATAGGCGTTCATGGACTCGGGTGGTGAGTCGAAAACAAATCCAAACTGAGGAGGGTTCAGGTAGGAGAGCTGGTTTCCAGGGTGAGCATAACTCTCGGGTGATGATTGTGGCTCGGTAGCAGCTGAAGGACTGGCGAAGGAGAACATGGGCTGTTGGTTATCAGGGCTCCTCTCGTAGCTTTGTAGACACGCTCTAGATATGGCGGAATACAGCTGGGAGGTGTAACCTGTGCCTGGCCAGCGTTCAGCACATCTGTCCAAACATGACAAAGCCTTGTTGAGTAGCTCTTCCACTTCCTGTCTGGGATGAGCCTGTCGGACCTCTGCATAAGAGGTAGACCAAAGCAGCACATTCAAACTCGAGGAGAGCATGATGAGTAGTATCCAAGTCATGCTGAAGAAACTGCCATCCATTTGCCTCTGCATCGAATTGATCACATACTTTGAGCTTTCGAAACAGATGCTGGCCGCGTTGGTCGAAGGCTGCGGGACTTGTGGCGAAGGCCGGTACAAAACGACTCGCGTATGGTGATAGAAGCAGGCAAACCTCAACGAACGGGTTAGCCAAACGTCTCGCGACTTGCGGGTTTGGTTCTCTCAGAAGACATACCATAAAGGACTCCATTGTGGGTTTTGGGGCGCATTGTCCAACCACGCCTTCAATCTCTGTTCCATATTGCCATACCAAGGACTTGAGTCGTTGTTGGGCTCTGATCGCTTTTGCTCATACAGCGTTCGTCTGATTTCTTCTGAAAACTCTCTTGATTTGAATATGTGAATAGCGACGGCTTTTCCATCACTTTGGGGACCTGCCGCAATTCCATTTGGTGTAATGTATTCGTCGTCTACATCAGCAAAGAATGAAACATTGAGTCTATCGTTCCCTGCTGCGATACCACTGGGCCGGCCCAGATGATAAGAGAGGTCAGAGTCCATCGTAGCCACAATCCATACAAGACGTCTCCGCAAATCAATTGTCTGAGGATCTGTATTGTAGCCGGCGGCGATGTTTTTCTCGTCTGTCAGGCCTTCTTGTTGACAGATTCGAGTCGCGAGGCCGATCACATAGTACACAGGTGTCCTTGTAGGGGTGAGGAGAGAATAGTGGCCGATGAGGATGAGACACTGCAGAGTCTTCAGGTCTTTAGGTCGGATAACGGCTTCGGAGTACTGCATCGCGGACAAGTAATAGCCGTCCGCTAAGCCAGCGTACTGCAGGTCAAACTTTTGCAGGGCGATAGCAATTACCATGCGAACGACAAAATTCTTATATGAGTCCTTGTCGCCGCTGTAGACTGCTTCCAAGTCATCTCGAAAGTTTTTATCGTGCAAGGCCGGCCAAAATACTTGCGCTAGAAAACAGGAAGAAAAAAAAGCAAATGTTAGGCCATGACGGGATTGAAGCACTGATGTAAAATGAAATGCTATGGAATCTTACATTTCTGGGTGAACAGTTCAACGAGCTTTTCCATGGTGGCACGGGATGGCAAGCCTTCTGCAGGTCTCTCACTGAGTATAGGATAACTTTTTGTCTGACCGTTCGGCGGGCCAGTCATTTGGATAGACTGCATACGGGCCTGCCCTCTGGCCCTGACCTCCGGGATGAGGTCCGAAATGCGATTCGAGGCCGTATACCTCTTGGCTTCCTCCATCAGGAGCCGCGTCATGGCAATTCCACTGCTGGGCCCCAAATATCTGGAAGTTTCATCACTGGCTTTCAGCCTGATCATGCCCCCTGGTCGCACAATATCCTCGGTGGTACGAGGGTAGTCGCTATCGTCGTCCGTGTACTGAGCCAGCTCAGCTTCCAAGGCTCTAACCTTGTCCTGAAGTTTGACGACATAGTAGCGATTGATCTTCTTGCCTTTTGCCGTATCCAGATACTCACATGTTGAGCCAGATCTTTCGCATGGAAGACATCGAGGTAATGTCGGATCACAGCGAGTCTTACGCTAGTATAGAGTATCTTGTTAGTATGCTGATAGGACAGAGCGAGAAAACCAAGAGGTAGAATAGAACTATGCTTCTCAAGTTCTGCTGAACGTACCTGGCGACAGCGGCAGCACGCAGTTAGCGTGTGGGCAACGCGGGGGCCAGATCCGTCCTCGTCGGAGATATCGTCTTGATGTCTTGCAGGTTTCTGGTGTTGAGGGCTATATGACTGAGCCGGGCGAGGTGGCATAGATCCCAGACCCTGTCGGAATATGTGACCTGGATCCATCGTCCAAAGCTACGAATAATATCATGCGACTATGAGAAACCGTCTCGGACAGGCGCGCGATAATGATGTGGTGTGCGAGAGGCTCTTCAAAGCAGACGGCGCCAATTCAAAAGAAGAAAACAGCCCCCAAGGTTTGGTTGCACACAATGCTGCATTGATTGTCGACGGAAGTCTAGGTCCGATAGTTGGTCCAAACGGACTATTGGTCAGTTGGTCGGGGCAACGGAGTGACTCGACTCATATCAACAACATAGAAGCTTTGCCGTCATAAGGACTTCTCTCGTTCTCGCAATCGAGTTAATGACCAGGGTGGTGATGGTCCGCGATACCGAGGCGCGAGGGTGAAGACGCTGCGGGGAGCGGCAAGGTTTATCGTCGACGGTGCGGCGCAGGACTAGGGAACTTTTGACTTTGAAGCGAATTATTGTGCCCCGAGTATATGCTTCCGCTGGACGCGACGACCAAAGGGGTTGAGCGAAGGGAGTAGATGGAGGAATTGGAACAGGAGATTGCGTCGAGTTGCAGTGCATTCAAGTCAGCGCGCAGTTGGTGAAGTTGTGGTCGAGAATCGAGATACTCGGGTGTGGTTGATGGCAACAGCCTGTCGTAGTAGTATTATCACGTCGTAACACATGAAGTGGAGTGAACTGAACTGAACTGACCTCATGCTCTGTGGGCTCTGTGGGCTCTGTGGGCTCTGTGGGCTCTGTACGCAAGCCAAGCCGAAATTTAGAAATGGGTGGAAATGACTGCAGTGCAGTGCAGCTGTTCAACGTTGAAGTTTGAATGTTCTGGGCTGGCTGGCAACAGCCTAAACTAGCGCTATAGTGCTCCACCCAGAGCTGCCAAGTGCGACCATCTAAAAAGTACGGATTACAGGCGGGACAGGCGGGAACATCAAAACATCACATCCTGTCAGGTAGGGGTGTAAAAAGATGATAAAAAGCGTTCGATTTTGGTCAATCAGAGGTGCAGACGGCACTTAACTTTTGTACCTAAAAGGTATATAGTGCGCTATAGTAATAACTAGTCTATAGAGGTACTTCTAATATATTATATTTACTAATATCTAACCTTATGTTTTATCCTTATTAATACGCGCTACCCTTATATAACCTATGCTTTAAGGGAGCTCTCCTTAATATACCCCCCTTAGCTAAGATATTTATTAAAGCTAAAGATTATAAGCATAGAAAGAGATTATAATAATTTCCTAGTATTATAATTAAGTAGGAATTTCCTATAAGCTAATCTAGTAATAGAATTCCTTATATATTTACCCTAATAAAGGCTTTATAAAGCTATTAGTAAGTATCTTAGAGGTCTTTAACTAATTTACCTTAATATTACCTAGGGTATATTACTCTTAAATTTATATTTAATTTATATTAAGATACTTTAGACTAGTTTAAAGCCTTCTTTCCTTATATTTAGTAATATAAATTATTTACTTATTATTACACTAGATAATTAATAGAGAAAAGACTTATATACTAATATTATAAAGTAGTTTACCTAGAGATATATACTCTTTTACTCTATAATTTAATATAAAAAGCTTTACTTCTATGCTTAAAGTTATTATATAATACTACCTTCTAGACTTCTAATTAATTATAGCTTTATATATAATAAAGATATAGCCTTATATTAATTTCTAAGTATTAGGGTTATTACTAAGAGAGGTATTAGTGCTAGAGAAAAGCATATTAAAGCTATTCACTCCTAAGTATTAAATATATAGCTTCCTTATATTTTAAGTATATATTAGAGTAGCCTTTATAAGCTTAATATGCTTTATTAAAGGGTTTATTATAAAGGAGGCTAGCTTTAAAGCTATAAAGGCTATATTAGGTTTTCTAATAATATAAAGATAGACTAAAGAGCTAATAACTACTCTATAGTAATTAATCTCTTTATTAGTAGCTTACCTATTATTTAAGACTATTATAGCTATTATTAAAGGTATTATAATTAAGCTCTTTAAATTATTATTAATAATATTAGGAATAAACTTCTAAGCTATCTTTTAAATATATAATTCCTATAATAACTATATCTCTTTAGTATTATAATTCCTAATAATTTTAATACCTAGGAATTACTTTAAATTACCTTAGTCTTTAATATCTAGACTATTTATTAACTACTTATATAGCTCTTTAAATTTTACTTTAAATCTATTTAGAAATAGTACTATAATATTATCTATATAGAAAAATAAGATAAATCTACCTTTTATAAAGATATATAGGTTTTCCTTTCCTTAGATAAAGCCTATATTTAATAGGAATTATATTAGGTATAAAAACTATTATTAAGGAGCTTCCTATAGCCTATATAATACTCTAGTTATCTTCTAGAGATAACCTTATATATTTATACTCTCTAGTGGCTTATAGAAGATAGGTTCTTTAAGTTCTATATATAGGAAGGCATTCTAAATATTATATTAATATATATTAAGATTATTAGTATAGTAAATATTAAGTAG
Source organism: Epichloe festucae Fl1 (assembly GCA_003814445.1). Lineage (NCBI taxonomy): Eukaryota > Fungi > Ascomycota > Sordariomycetes > Hypocreales > Clavicipitaceae > Epichloe > Epichloe festucae. The sequence continues at coordinate 1,261,451 of CP031387.1, read as the reverse complement.
TATATATAAAGATTATAAAGTAAGTATAGTAGTGTAGTTATTAAGGTTATTCTTTAGTTATTAGTTACCTTATATTACTATTTAAGCCTTAAACTCTATAACTATACTCTTTTTATTAGTTTTATACTTAAAAACCTATCTAAGGTTAATAATCTCCTTAAGATTAAATACTTTATTTAGTATATTCTCCTAGTAGTTTAAGGATTAAAGCTTTAAAAGCTCCTTTATAATTACTTCCTTCTAGTAATTATAATACACTAAGGCTATTACCTAATAATAATATATAGGTTCTAGAGGTATATCTTTAATATATAAACTATATTAAGTTCCTTAAAATACTATTAAGAAAGTAAAAGAAAACTATACTTACCTAGCTTTCCTTATTTCCTTTCTCTAATATTTCCTAGTAATAATATTATTTATATTAATACTATTATTATAAGGACTATAATTCTCTATAGCCTTACTACCTTTTATAGTAAATTTACTAGTCTCTATAGTAATTACTATATATTTAGCTATTACCTTACTTATAAATTTATTAATCTTATAAAATAGCATATTATTACCTTATACCTAAAGCTCTAAGTTCTCTATAGTAACTAGTGCCTTCTAAGAGAAGTTAGAAGAGGTTAAAAGTGCACTAGAAAGGTTCTCTTTATCTCTTATTATATAAGGAGGTATTTTTACTTTAAACTGCTTATTTTCCTAGCCTATAGCTAATAGTAAAGAGGTAGGATTATTCTCTTTAAGCTCTATTTTAATAAGGTCTTAGCTAATCTCTTTATTAAGATCTTTAGCTTTAAGCTCCTTAAGTAACTTAATTATTAATATCTTCTTTTATTAAGCTAATTCTAGCTTTTCTTCTAGCTTAAAGAAGGAGTTCTTATTAAACTAAATATATACTAATATAATAACCTTATAATTATAAAGCAAAGGCACTTATATAATATATTATAACTTACCTCTATAGCTAATAAGGTATTTAATATAAGCTTTTTACTCTAACTATAGTATTATATTATATAATTTAATATGCTCTAAAGCCTTTATTATTATTAGAAATACCTTATATTTATAAGCTTATAGATATATAATTAAAGGCTTTTAAACCTCTAATATCTATAAATAAGCTAGGACTATTTTCTATACCTAATTTTACTAGAGCTTATAGGGTATAACCTAATTCCTATAATACTTAAAAGGTATTTTATTTAGTAAATAAACTACTATATTAAAGACTTTATTATTAAGTTCTAAAGAAAGGTAAGCTTTAAGGCTTAATATATAAGCCTTTTACTTAACTACCCCCTTAGATCTCTTTGCCTTTCTATTCTAACTAAGTATTAAGGGAGCTAAATTATAGACTATAATACTAGTAAAGGCTATCTTATCTTTTATACTCTCTATAAATAAAGCCTTTTTAATATTACTATATAAAAAGTATAGTTAAACCCTAAATTATATATATAAGAATGCTATTATTATATAAAAGCTATTATAAATTTTATCTTTAGTCTTAAATAAATAGAAGAAATATATTAAGGTTATAAGGTATATAAAAGTATACTAATACCTATTACTATTCTAATAAGGAGAGTTATAATACTCTAGATTAACTAAAAGACTATAACTAAGTCCCTAAGGAAGTCCTTCTAGTATAACCTATAATCTCTAGCACTTAGCTTTACCTATAGTATAGATCTTATACTTTATAAGCTTAGGTCCTATTAATTTAACGCTAAGAGTAGTATTTATAATCTTTATAAAGGCTTTCTTACCTAGATAACTATATTATTAATACTAAAGCTCTGTATCTCCTTTTATAAGTAGCCTTAGAGCTTTACTAGTTATAGTATAAGCCTCTTTTAGATTATTAAAGAGAATAGATAATATATAGAGCTTATTAATATTATAAAGCTTAGTAATAGGGCTCTTTCCTTAGAATAGGAAGTATTTTCTTTAATTCTAATAAATCCCTGCTTTTATAAGAATTATTACTAATACTAGGTTAATATAAAATTCTAGAATTAGTAAAGCACTATATAATATAATCCTTTTAGACCTTTATAATACTAGATCTATAACTAATATATAGACTAGCCCTTAGCTAAGGGATAGATAGACTATGCCTCTAGCTCTAACTTCTATTATAATATTCCTATTAAATTTAGACTATTTAAACTAATAAATATTATTAAAGATATAAATATTAGCCTTAGAATTATAGATAACTATATTCTAATTTCTCTCTAAGCTATTTATAGTATTTAAAGTTAAACTAATAATTTTCTTTAAAGGTTAAGAGCTCTATAAGTATATAAATAATAATATATTTATAGTTTTCTTACCTAGAGTTACTATAAGTAAGTTATTTATTAAAGCTTATAAAGGGATAATAATATTACTACTTTTCTTCCTTTTCTTAGGCTTCTAACTTATAGCTTTTAATCTCTCTTATAGGTTCTCCTTAAGGTATCTCTTAATATTATCTTTAGAGTTTTTTCTAACTTCCTAATCCTTAGGAGTAGCCTCTAGCTTATAAATAGCTTTAAATAAATTATAGGATTCTTACTACTTTAATATATTATAAATATTATAACTAGAGTATCTAGGGTATTTCTTTTACTTTAATCTATTCTAACTATTTAATCTATTAGTAATAATAGTATTATTAGCTAATTTTATTATTATTAAGCTCTAAGAAGCTTTATAATCTCTTTTAAACTTACTAATTACCTTAAGGAAGCTATAGCTCTTTTCTTTATTAAGTAAGTTATTTTATTTCTTCTAGAATACCTTAAATTTACTTTAAAGAGAAATAATAAACTTATATAGTATTATCTCCTTAGTTTATTAAGTCTTAAGATCTAGATAATTCCTCTATAGTACCTTTATTATTATAGCTTACTTATACTAATTATAAGTACCTTTAGCTTATAAGTAATTATTAAGGTAATTCTTTATAAGAATAAGTATTTTCTTTATATTTAGCTTATATTAATTATAAAGAAGCTTAAGTATTTTATAGGTATAATATTAAACTAACTCCTTTTTCTTTACTTTAGTGTTAAAGTTAAGAGAGTCTTATATATTTTTTAAAAGAGTTTTATAAATATATTCCTTAATCTTTAGTATTTACTTTAATAGGTTTATATACTTTATAAGGTTAAATTAAAGCTCTTTATATTTAAAGTTAAATTAGTCCTTTATATCTTTATAGGTAATCTTTTAATCTTTAAGAGTATTAGGGTTATTTAGTATAATCTCTAGTCTTAGGCCTCTTTAAGGGTATATAGGTATTATAGGTTCTTTAAGTAATTTAACCTTATTAGGGTTAATATACTCCTAAATACTATATAATTCTATATAGTTTTTAACTTAGGTAAACTATTTAATCTAATCCTTCTCTAATAATAATACTATATTTAGAGTTTCTTTAGATATCTTAAAGGGGAATATATTAGTTAATTAAAGCGTAAGATAAGGGTTTTAACTAATTAATATAATAAAAGGGCAATTATCTTATAATATAGGTAAGCGTTAATTAATAATATTTAATAAAGCTTATATCTTTAATAATAATTAATAAAAATAGTAATTAAAGCCTCCTAGGCTTATAACTATTAGGTAAGGGTATAAAAAGATAATAAAAAGTGTTTAATTTTAGTTAATTAAAGATATAGATAGTACTTAACTTTTATACCTAAAAGGTATATAGTGCGCTATAGTAATAACTAGTCTACAGAGGTACTTCTAATATATTGTATTCACTAATGTCTGACCTCGCGTTTTATCCCTGTCAATGCGCGCTGCCCTCATATAACCTATGCTTCAAGGGAGCTCTCCCTGACACATCCTGAAGGAAGGGTTTCAGCGCTACCAAGCAGCCCCAAGTACAGCGGGTGTATGTACCTACTACAGTTGTATTAGAGTTTGGCCAAGGGCATCCGTCCATTACGTAGTTGAGGTCCACTGGCTGGAAACAGGACTCACTGATCAGCAAGCATGGCTGGATTTGATTTGTTACAAGGCATCGGCATCCGTGGTCTCGTGTTGTGCCTTGCCAATTGATTTGACAGCTCCGCCTACTGGTCAGCTTTTGTTCGTTTACAATTATTCCGGGAATCGGGAATCTAGTCGTATTTCCCATTCCATCTATGTATTTGAGGTAGAGAGACCACCGGGGCAAGTCTTGTCTATGTAGGCCCGATTCTGACGCCCAAGGTTTAGACTTTCGCCGTCCATATATGTTCCGGGTTCGCGCTAGCTCGACGAAAGCGCTCTCTGAGCATCGAGACGCCAAGTCGTGTCTAGCAGGACCGCGAATCTCGCTGTCATATGATACAAGATTCCGGGAATTCTGTCGCTTTTCGTTTGAGGGAACCCAGCCAGGCAGGGTCCACATTCTCACGGGTCCGATCGGTGCTGGATTTCCGCTTGCTGGCTGCCAACCCCATCCGTTGAAGAGTAACTTATGAGGCAAAGGCGACAGCAACTTGCCACGAAAGATTTTGCTGTGCTCCTAGGAGCTTTATTAGCAATCGAGTCTTGATCGATCAGATTTGAATGTTTCAGATGTCGACGGAAGTGTCATTGAAACGGAGTGTGAAGGAGTTGTTTCAGGTTGACAGTTTCTGTCCTCATGAGTATGTACGTATGTATGTACATACTGTACTGAAGTGACCTGGGTAGGGGGCGTGTGCTCCTTCCTCAAGTTGCCAATTAATGAGTAATAATCGCCACCCGTCACCAGCTGCTTCCGTACAACTGAAGAAATACAATGGACCAAATGCGAGAAGAACAGGCAGATGGTTTACAAAGAATGACTTCTCTTGTTGACACGATGCCGAGCCCGAATCTTGCCAATTTGAGTTGCGCCACTGGCCAAATCCATGGTTTCAATTACACGTCGATGCTCGTTACATCCCTTGAAGTTGGGTCGATATCAGATCGTTCAAAGCGTCTCATGCAAGTCGGTCTGGTTCGCTGACAAGGCAATCGTTCCGTGCGGCCCGAAGATGCAGCACAGCGGTCAATTGATTCTCAATGTTGTCACGCCATTATGGATCTGTCTCTGTCTGCGTAACCATGTGCTGCATAACACAGACAGCGTGGTCCGTCAATATTGCTGCAGGATCTAGTAGCATCGGACCGGGCCAGACACACCAGACCAAGACATCTCCAGCAGCGACTACAGAGTACTGGGACTGGGATAGGATTCATAGGAACAGCCTCGACCGCTCTACGGTATCGTATTACTCTCCCCCCACCTCCCGCCTTCGCGCTGCCCCATTTAGTCCATTCAACTTGTCCGGTCTGGTGGCCGTCGTCACTGAAACTAATAAATGAAACTAAAGCTCCATCGTCACCCGTCGTCATTGTGTGCCTCATTCCATTTGCATCCGGCTCTTTGCTGGATACCTACCTACCTATGTAGATAGGTATTTATACCTAACTGCTTTTGCTTATTAGCTCACAACCCACCAACCCACCACCACGTTACCTCAGTTACCTCGTTGCGCGCAACTTTCGACTATCAACAAGCTTTGTCGATGACCCCCGTCCATATCGCAGGGCTTGTAGGGACGTATACAATCATTGCACTCACCAAACTGTTCTCCGAGGACTGCTCTTCATCGCCTACCACCAGACCACGCGCAATATTCCGACAGTTGCTGTCGCGAAGCCTTGCGCCATGCCCCGCAGCAGCTTTTCACGAAATCCCTTGCTGAGGGTGTCTCGGCCTGTATCCGCGTGCTCACGATGTTAGTTGAAGCTTGAAGATCTTGACAATCCCCTCCAACATCAATCTTGAGTGAGCCCAGGACGACTAATGCTTCAAGTCCGCAGGTCGCGCCGCCAAAGTCAAGGTAGAGAGCCCGCATCCCATCCCCCGCTGGATGACAACGGCATGAAAGCATTTTAGCTAATTTTGAGACCTTTCAAGTGCGACGGCAAATTACCGGCTTGCACAGCTTGTGAGAAGGCAGGGCGAGAGTCTGAGTGCTCCGCAGCCAATGATCAATTTGCTAGAGGCAAGGAGAGAAGGTACGTATGGCCAGTGATTCTCGACTTGGAAGGTTGCTGACTTTGAGTAATAGCTACGTTGCTGCTCTTGAGCTTCGCATTGAGAAGTTGGAGCGACGACTAGACTACGCGAAATCTCGCAAAGCATCCCTCGGACAGCATGAGGGTGACGGGACTATACACGCCATTTTCAATGAAGCCGATAGGAGAGACTCGCTTGCGGTCATACGTGCTGCCATTCACCGCAAGGCAGCTCGGAACCGGGAAACCTCCGATGTCAACGCGCTGGTGTCAGATTTTGGAATCTTGTATGAACCGCGCCGTCCCTTGCTTGTTATCTCACAGGCTCATCTCCAAGGTCTCCTAACAGTCAATGCTTATTATAGGTCTATTGATGCCACCACCCGAGACTTCGAGCCTTCACTCGGCAACATGACCTTTGCAAGGCTAGTCTTGGCCGCTGTCACCAAGGACCCATTGCATGGATCCTCACAATTCATGCTACCCTCGAGGCAAATTGCCACCAGCATTGTTCAATACTTCACGGCCAACATTTATCCTTTATTCCCCTGTCTTTCGGAAACCGCACTTCTGACTGTTCTAGACGACGTGTACCGTCAAGACGATCGCGTCGTTAAAGAGTCCGACTACTGGATGCTATATCTTGTACTTGCGATAGGTTCAACTGCACAAAGCCGTAGGATAAACGATGGACACTACAACAATGGGGCTGACTTCATCTGCAGGGCCATGGCGTATGCCGATCGAGCCCTCGCGCCTGGCTACGCAAGCCAGATTCAGTCACTATTGTTGCTGACACTTTACTCCATGTTGGACCCGGCGCACTTTGATACCTGGCACTTGATAGGTTTCACTGCGCGCGCAGTGGTCGACTTGGGACTTCACCAGGACCCCCCCATGAGTTTTGTGACGGACCCTTCAGCTCTTGACTTGCGTCGCAAGATTTTCTACTGTACCTATGCATTAGACCGGCAAGTCTTTCCGCGATGATCAATATGCAGCCACAATCCGCTAACTTTGGTTACTACAGGGCAGTCAGCATGGCTCATGCGCGGCCTTTCTCCTTCACAGATGATTCCATCAATGTAGCCTTTCCTCAAGCTTCTACTTTAGCCGAGAAACAGGCTGTGTCAGGGCCAATTTCAGGGCCACAGTCCGCAAATCCGGCTCTGCTTCTATTTCAACTTCGACGAGCACAGTCGTATTGGTACCAAGTATTGTACCAATCAGAGCCCACCCCCTTGCCGAATCCTACATCGTTTCTTTGGCAAATGTGCCTGGACATGAGAGAGTGGCAAGAGTCTCTGCCAGGCACCTTGCCTGTCGATACACGGCAGATGTTCGAGCAGGAACTACGATACAGCTACGTATATTGCCTGGCCCCATCAATCAGAGCCCCTCAGATCACCGACTACATTCGACTTCTGATATTCGAATTTTCTCTGGAATATCTCAGCAGCATGTATGAGATAGCCCACGGTGGCCTGCATGCTGCAATTTACACGTACCAAGATGCCCTCAAGGTTTACTTCATGGCGAATCAATTCCTGGCAGTGTTGCGGGACGCACAAGATCTTATATTGTCGGGAGCCCACGTTTCTCCACCCCCCAATCCGCCGGGCTCGGCACCACCTGCACCGATTCCCAGGCGCCATCTCAGACCAGGTATGCCGGTTGATAGCAATCTCGACAGAAGCCTAAGGTGCCTCGAGCGCACCCCAGAAACGTTGGAATTGTATGGCATGCGATGGGAGGACGCCATCATGCTGAAGCAGAGTTTCGAGCAACTATCAGGCGAGATGGTGGTACGATTGCGGAACATTCGTCATTCGTCCAACATGACTTTGGAACAATCCCAGAACCAGTACCACCAAAGTAGTCTACACTCCATGAGCCCTCCGACGACCACGCAAATATCTGGACAGCAGCCAGCAGCTGGCATTCGGTGGGTAGGGGTCGACGCGGCTCAGATGATGTACGGGGGGGCCCGACAATAATTGAGCGACTACGATGACGATGACGATGACGATGACGACGAGTTTTGATCTCCTCCTATGAGTTGTGTTTTCGCATTGCCGATGTTGATGGCCTGCATATCCTTTGCGGGTTTCTTTGGCTTATAGAGAGCGACATTTATCGAGTTGGGAAAGCTGGAGTAATCAAAATAAATGCCCGGACGCCCGGAATGTATTGGTTTTTAAAGCAACGCGATGAGCAGAAATTTCAACGACGATGCGTATATAAGAGTACAAAAACACCAACAGCTCAACTTTTGTTCGAGATATGCACGGTGCAAGGTTCTTATTCATGTACGACTATATATTCGTCCAGCTGGCCCTTTGATCCTCTTCTCTCCATCTTATTCTCTCCTTCTCCCTGCTGTACAGATATGTGCCGAGGACGGAGGTAGCATAAGATGTACGATGTACCCCGAAATGAAATAAAAAGGGAAACAAGATGCGACACCATCAAAACATATAAAGGAAATTTGAAGCAAAGCCACGACAAACTAACCCGGATTTGATTCTACTTGCCACCGAGAAAGCAGATCCGATCGGACCAAACTTGATGTTTGAAAAGACGACGGTCGAGTCGGGAACCTGACTTCTCGATGTCGGAGGGGATGTCAGACAAAGCAGAGCAGCTGCCGCGCGCTTGCTGCCGTGCTTGATGCTATCAGCTGGAAAGGTAGAATCAAGCCAGGACACGTTGGAACTGTGCTGGCAGGTTTTTTTTTTTTTTTTTTTTTTTTCTTTGGCTAGCAAGTCATTCTTTGACAAATGAAAATCCTCCCACTTGGATCAGCATGACTTACATCGTCCCAGAGACTCATGACCAATACCATCGGCTTGGAAACGGCAGCGCACATGCCCATCATGCCACCCTTGGTATTGAACGAGCCTGAGTCCCCAAAGACCTTCCTCTGCGCATCACAATAGCCCTGGGTAACCGAGTTCCCGGAAACGCCAGCAACGTCGCTCTTGGAGTTGGGGATAACCTTACCGTTTTTGGGACATAGAGTCTCTTAATCTTGCCGAGATTGCCGAGATTGCCGTCGCTGCCCTTGATGAACTGCGTAACGACGGATATCTTCTTGGTGGTGTCGATGGTGAAGTCTGATCCTGGGCCGTCCAAGGTAGTGTTGCCCTGGTGGTAGCTATTGAAATTTTCAACCGTCGGGATCGCAGTCCCCCGCGTACCGGTCCGAGGAGTAGGTGCCGGCACATTGGTCGCCAGTGCAAGAGCGGTAGGCACTGTTGACGCAGGGGTGAGGAGTGAAGTCCTCAGTGACTTGAGACGAAGCAAAAGAGGAAGAAAAAGGAAGAAGAAGCGTACCACTCCATCAATGAAACCCGAAGTCCTCCGGACATTGACTATCGCAATAGCCAGTCCCAAACTTAGCACCCGCCTTGTTGGACGGGAATCGGCTCATGCCACCGTCGTGGTCCATGGAGACGAAGTACAGGGGCGCCGTTCAAGCCACAGCTGATCTTGGACACATCGACATCGAAAGTGAACTTGTTGCCCAGAAAGGTGAGCATTTGGCACTTGGAGTCATCCTGCATGACGGTGACGGAGACCCCGGACGTTGGAGCAGCCGGACGAAGTACACTTTGACCAGGTTGTTGGGCCTTTGCGGCGGAAACGAGAGCCGAGAGGGTGGCGATGGAGCGATACATTGTCACGATGAATGGTAAAAAACGATGAAATGAATAGCTACAGAAATTCTCTCTCCTACATGACGCACCGTGTCCCGCGGAACATCATCCCGACACTCCCTGCACCCCGTTTCCCCGCAAATGAATCGCAGGACCAAGATGCTTTCTTTTAGAGTGGCGAAGGCTGATGGAAATGTGCGGGCCTGATTTCTGCCGGCCCCAAAAAGAGAGACCCAATGAGACCCAAACATGGCGCATACCTCATCTAACGCGTTCCCAAGTCCGAGACAAGTCTTGGGAAATTGTTTTCTGAAATAAGAACACAAGACAGCTCAGCTCAGCTTATGTGATAGACCTTGGTGCCAAGACCACGGGAGCTCAATGACAAAATATAAGGATGATATGAATCAAGACATGTGTCCTGTACGCCTCCCTCCCCTCCCATGAATTTGCGTGGTTTCCGTCCACTCCTGTTTGGAACAATCTTTGTTACCCCCTCCCCCCGTTCCGACTCAAGCCAGCCTGATTTGTACAGATATTATCAGCGCGAGCAGGACTTCATGAACCCGCCGTCCTTCTTTTTTTTTTTCTCTCTTTTTTCTTCTTCTTCAACTTTTCTTTTCCTTTTACTATCAAATTTCCCCTCAGTAAATGGATAGCTGCTTCGTATCTTTGGGGTTGATCAGCAGGCGTCCACGGCTAGAGAATCGCTGGGGCGGTGGAGCAGGCTGGCATTTCTGGGGAGAAGTTGCCCCCGTGCCCGTGGATGCATGAAGAAGATGCTGCCGTTGCTGGCCAGGGAGAGCGCTGTCGTCTTTCCCCTTGGCAGAAGAGGGCTCCTATGCCGCTCGATGGTCTGCCAGGTGGAGGTTCTTGGTCTGTCGAGGGAGCCGGCCATGACGCTCGTACAGATAGCCACAGTTTGCGCAGAGAGACTAGTTTTGGGTTGGTTCACGCATGTTAGTTGGGCTGAGTGCTTCGAAGGGGTTTTTTTTTGGCATGAGAGCTGGCGTGCGTGTGCGTACGTACCTTGGGTCCGGCAGGGCCGTCACGAACTGCCCAGACGCTGGTGCCCCAGACGCGGCAGTGCGTGCATCGCCACGTGCTTCTTTCGGCGTCTGTGAGGGCCCCCCCGCCCCCGTAGCCACCGACATCGGGCGTTCCGCGACCACCGGGCGTTCCGCTGCGGTTCAGGGGACTCAGGCTCCTGAACCGTCGCTTCTTCTTTGACCGCTCGCCCCGGCCCATTCTCTCTTCCTCCAGCTCCAGTGGCGCACCACCGCCGCCAAACGGCGCGCCGCCGAGCATGCCCGTGTTGGAGCTGAACCGTGCCGTTTCGCGGCGCAGTCGGCGTGCTTCTCGCTCGCGTTCGTTCTCGCGCTTCTCAATCTCCTCCTTGCTCAGAATCTCAATCTTGGGCTCCCACTCGTCGGCCAGGTGCTCCGGGTCGTATCTCCAGCCGGCCTCGGTGCCCAGAGCGGCGTCGTTGGGCAATTCCGCCTGCAGCCCGCCCCAGCCCGCCACCAGCCCGCCGGCCTCGCACGCTTCCTTCTTCAGCCGCAGGACCGCTTCGTAGATGGCGTGCGTCATGGCCGGGACCCATTCGCCAGCCAGGCCGAGATCGGCGCAGGTTGTCTTCGCAAACGCCTCTGCTGTGCCGGGCGGGTGCAGCAGTGACCATTCGAACTTGTCTGTATAGAGCATGGATGCCATGTTGAGACTCAGGTTGATGATGCAGCGATACGTATCGTCGGGGTTGTAATCGTCAGACTCGGGTCGGATGGGCGTTGCTTCAGCAGCAACATTTGGCACCACGGCCGGCACTGGAGTTGCTGGACCACCACCACCACCACCACCACCCGCTGGGGCCGGGGTATCTGATCGTGAAAGGCCTCTGGCAAAAGACGCTGGCGACTCCTCTCTGGATTTGAAACTCAGGTTTGGTCTTGGCGTTCCAACCGCGGCTCCGTTAGCACCAGTCGTGGTCGTGGTCGCTTGCGTAAAAGACGGTGCTGCTGCCGTGGCTGCCGGCGCATATTGTTCCGTGTGGAATAAGGGATGAAGTGCAACGCCGGCATATTCTTCCAGCTGCGTGCGGATCTGTTTGCTGATCTCGGCGACGACAAGGCCCTTGTTCGGCAGATCCAGGTCTTGAGCCAGCGTCTGCGCGAATTGATCCGTCGTCACGAGGGTCTCGTGCAGGTTCCAACAGAAGATGTCTCTGAGCTTGTAGGGAACCGTCATCTCTCCCGGCCGGTACTGAGGCAAGGTCATGTCGACTGAGGCTGTGTTGGGGGGCGGGAAGGCGGCCGCGGGAACGAAGGCGGGGATGTCGAGATCGATCCGCACGGGTATCAGAGTAAGCGGAAGACCTGCTTGCGCAGCATTCTGTTGGTCGCTCTTCATCGCCCGGTTCTTGCCCATCCAGTCGCGCCATATCCCCTGCACCTCGACGGGTTGCTTGGTGTCTTTGCCAGCCCTCTCGGCCAGATCTTGTCTGGATGCGAAATCCTCCTTGCGCAGACTCCTCAAGCCGGTCGGCCGCCGACGGGGATCGTCGCTTTCATCTTCCAGGTCCTCGTAGCCATCTTCGGCATAGTTGATGATGGTCGTGCCTCGCTTCGTCGTTCGGGAGACTGGTCCGGACGGCGCAGAGCTCGGCAGGACAGGGGTGAGAAGGGAGTTGTTGTAGATGCGCAATCGAGGCGCGTAGGACGATTGAAATGCTTGTGGTTTTGAGCGTTCCATTGTGTCGTCGTGTCGTTGGCCGGGTCGTCCCGCTCAGGTCATGGCTGTCGCGATGGTTTTCGTGCTCGGCAAAGGTAGTTAAGTTAGTTGGGTTAATTGAGCAGAAGACGAAGACGCGCGCGACGCAGGGGTCGATCCCCTTGTCTGCGATTGAAGGACTACAACAGCGACCGTGGCCGCAGGCTGTTGCGATGGCGACGACGTCAAGGGTCTGGGCGAGCGCGTAGATGGACGGGGGGGGGGGGGGTTGCGTGGATGAATGCGATGGCGGGTGAAGCTGTCAAGAGTCGCGACTTGTGCATGTTTGTCTCTTTAGCGCCTTGTGCACCGCGCGTTGTGGTCATGCCGAAACCCCGTTTGACAAAGCTTTGCGCTGTGGGTGGCCGTGTCTGTGGCGCCGACCAGCTAGTTCGGGCTTAGCTGCACTCGCCACGGATTCTCTCAGCCACCCACACCCCACACACGGCAGAACGGGGCCAGATGGGGGGGCAGAGTAATGCGCAGTTTTCGAGGACATTTGTTGTTGGAATGGGAATGAACAACATTGAATGACTTGCGCATAATAAAGTGCCATTTCCAGAGCCATCCAATGCCAATGGTCAAGAAGTTGAGTTGGAGTGTCAAGAATCAGGATCTCGTCTCGTCCAGCACCAGCCAGCCAGCCAGCCAAAAAAAAAAAAAAAAAAAAAAAAAAAACACTAAAACCACCCCGCCATTTCCATCTCCATCAGTGCCAAACCCCGCTGACATCAGAGACTCGCGGAGCTTTCCAGAGGAAGTCGAGGAAGCTTTCCCCTCATCATCTTCTGTTTCGGCTCTTCCACCTCCCCGAACCTCTTCACGCCACTGCTGATCCCACTCAAATCACGAGCGACATGGCACCACCAGCAATCATTGCCCCCTCAATCCTGTCGGCTGACTTTGCTCAGCTTGGCCACGACTGTGCTCGCACCATGGAACAAGGAGCCGATTGGCTCCATGTCGACATCATGTTTGTCATCATGTCCCAACTTCTTCAACTCGTCAACTCCAACCGGGTCCTAAAACTACCTCTACCTCTAGGGATGGTCACTTTGTCCCCAACATCACTTTCGGAGCTCCCGTCGTCGCCAAAATCAGAAAACATGTTGATACGCCGAGCGAGGCTCACGGCAGAGGCACGTTTGACTGCCACATGATGATTGCAGAGGTTAACTATTCCCCCCAAGAAGAGCAGTGGGTGGTGCGACCGAGAAAACAACCCCCCCCCTCCCCCCTTCCCCTTCTTTTGCGGAGAGCCCACCCATGATCGCGTAGTGCTTTGGCTGACCACCTTTCTCGCCACCAAAATAAAAATAAAATAGCCCAAGAAATGGGTCAAGGAATTCCACAAGGCTGGGTGTGACCTGTACTGCTTCCACTACGAAGCCGCCTTTTCGACCGCCGCCGAGAGCCCCGAGGAGACTTCGGACAAGAAGACGAGCCCCAGGGAGTTGATTCGATATATCCACGACCAAGGAATACTGGCCGGCATTGCCATTAAGCCGGACACGTCTGTTGATGTGCTGTGGGACATTTTGGAATCTGAGGACCCCAAGGAGAAGCCAGACGTAAGCTTTTCATAAGTCGCTGGGCGATCATCCTGTGTTTCTGCATGTAACATACTGACGAATTTTTTTATTTTTTATTCTTTATTTTTTTGGAAAAATTCAGATGGTCCTCGTCATGACAGTCTATCCTGGGTTCGGCGGACAAAGATTCATGGCCAGCGAGCTCCCCAAAGTAAAGGCCCTTCGAGCCAAGTATCCCGAGTTGAACATTGAGGTGGATGGTGGCCTGGGACCCGGAACTATCGATCAGGCTGCGGACGCTGGCGCCAATGTCATTGTTGCCGGCAGTGCCGTGTTTGGGGCCAAAGATCCTTCCGAGGTGATTTCGTTGCTGCGAAGGTCGGTGGAGTCGCGGTCAGGTAGGCTGTGAAATGGGACATGTAGAGAAGTAGACATCATCGGTTTGCTTGCACGTCGTTGGAGTGAGAGTGCCGCCAGACTAGGATTCGTGGATTTGCTGGGCTCTGTTCAAATCCACGAAGTCGAACATGGCGTGGTGCCATCACATGCACTCGACCTTGTCAGCACCCATACGTGTTTGGCCCCGATCACTTTAGTCTTGAGCCTTTGCGCCATAGTATAACGAACACTGCGAGGAATGAAGTCACTATTTCAATAGTATAAAGAATAAGGTACTTTTTTATCTCAGGCCTCTTGCCCTTCTTTTGCTTTGGGCAGTGCTTGCTTACATGTATAGGCGTTCTTCCTCTTCCGCAAGGTTTCTATAGTAGGGCTTCACAATAGTTCATACAAAGACCTTGGGGCTACAAGGGAGATTAATAGTGTAGTTCTCATTATTGGTTTCCGTTCGTCCCCAGGGGTTGTCCCTTTTACACTTGGATATCGCCATGCTAATGTACTCTCCACCCAGGCTCAGTAAAGCTTGCCCAATACCGCTCTCTTCGACTTGCGACGAATTGTCACCAACAAACTCTGACAGTGCTCGCTGTTTATCGCCTGGTTTTTCGGTACTACGCATTGTCAAAGACTTGATACCAGCGAGTTCAACCATAGATATGTACGTTAACCAGCCTAGTAATAATTCTGGTGAAAGAATCGCCCTCTCCTTTGTTGTGTGCATGTAAAAGAATCCTAGTCCCGGCGCGGAAGCTCTGGGACAGGACCGGCATCTTCTTCTTCGTGGTCTCAGTCTTAGCGACGCCGGGAATGACGATGTGCGTGCCCGTGGCGATTGCGGACTTGAGACCCTTGAGTGCACGTCGGAGCCTTGGGTCGGCGGACAGGAACCTGGTTAACTAAACGCAGGTTGCGTGATTCTATCGGTAAGGAGGGCAGGATTCCCCGCTTTCAGGGGGGCGACAGTCCAGGACGCCTGTGGTAAGGCATCGTTTGATACAGGGTCCGCAAGGGCGGAAAACCGCCTTGGGGGCGGCATATTGCTCATCGTCGGAGTCTCCTTCCACAAGGAACTCACCGATGGACCGAGCCGTGGGCGTTGCGGGTGTCCCCTAGGGTTTGAGGGGAACGATGATCCTCTCTATTTTAGAGGTACAGCCAAAGAAGGGAAAAAAAAAAACTTCAAAATTCTGGTTCGGGTTGTCGTTCGATCGAACGTAGCACCAGTCCAGGCAGCCTCCACTATTTCTTCCCGCATCACGCTCAGGATCTTGGTTATCTTAGTAAAGTTGTGCACGTTGAGGGCATATATTCGCCCGCACCCATCTAGAGATAGTCCCCTCACTGTAAGGCCGAATTCGTGAATGTGGTGTATGTTATTGCTTAGCTCCCGCAGGTGGAGAAGCCTGAATTCATAGTCTAGCCAGTTGTTTTCCGCCATGTCCTCCATGCCGCTTATGCCATCCATTTTTGCCTGTAGCTGTCAGCTGCTCGTCGTTGCCAGCGATCCAGGGTTAATTATTAACATACCGATCTAGTCCCTTAGCTGTGTATTCTCACGCACCCAGAGGATGTTAGGAGCCTGCGTTTGCCCTCAGAGAGACAGGGGGGCGGCGACCCTGGCGATGACGACGTGTATGCCCAGCTCGTCCATTTGATGTAGTTCCGCGCATCGACTGGACATCCTTGTGTGGCGTGATGCCCAGCGTGTTCGTGCTGTCCAGGGGCAACAGGGCGGGCATGCCCCCGTGGCCGCCCGTCACCATGGAGTACCGCTTGCCGAGGTTGTAGTGGTATCTGAAGCGGTATAAATTGTGCTTCTCCGATATCCTGTGCTCGATGGTTGGGTCCGTGGAGGCGGCACTCTCCACCTCCCTGTACAGCGCCACCTCGCACATCCATCGCATTAGCTTGCCTGATCTCGCCGCTCTAACGTTCTTCCTTATAGCATTTAGCAGGTACACCATGTTCCCCTCGTGGTCTCCGTTGCCCGGCATCTGGATCGGCTGCGGTGTGTCCTGCCTGGTGCAGAGCCATTTGGCCCCTCATGGCGATGACGACGCGTATGCCCAGCTCGTTCATTCGATGTAGTCCGGGCAGTCGGGGGGGGGCACGAAGGCGGCGTCGAACTGGAGAATCTCCTTTTCTGCCTGCGTCTGCGGTGTAAGAACCCAGAAGGTGTGCTGGAATTCCCCAATAGACCAAAAGATTCGTCAATGCTCAGCGGCTAGAGAAGCCGGTCGAAGTAAGCGATCGTATTCAAGTCGAACGAGTGTTGCGGTATTGTGACCACCGTGTAAAGTGGGAAAACGTAAGCAGTGTGTAGAGTGAGAAAGTAAAACCAAAGCATTGACGAATCTTTTGGTCTATTGGCGAATTCCAGCACACCTTCTGGCTCCTTACACCGCTGTTGGCCCAAGGCAGCTGTCTTCTTGGTTGGGAATCCCTCGAGGTAGATAGGAGCTATCGCACGAAAAAAGAGGCGCAGCCGACTGGCCACTAATTTGTGCGTGAATTATCCCCTATATGCCTTGCGACAGGAGCGGTAATTTCAAAATTACCTCTCAAGGTGGTAGAGACTGGACCCTGTTGCGGGGGCTAGTCTTTCGGATGCGTTTATCCATCAACGTTGATGACGCCGAAGCGACCTGGGTGGTGATTTCCGCATTAGAATTGCTCGCGTCTTCTGCATTGTCCGTGACATCGTTCCTGGCGCCGGTGTCTTCGTTCTGACAGGCCGCCCGAGTTTTTTCCAAAAGCTGGGCGGCGCGCATTGACCTCAACATGGCATCGTGGGTGAACACTTCATCCGGGGTGATCTCGGACAACTGCTGGGTGATCTTGAGGTCTGGATTGTAGTATCCGTCCCACTTTGACCAATCTGGCTGTTTGAGCTCAGTCTGGCTGCTTGAGGTCAGTCTTGCCTTACCAGGCGTCCTTGCTTCGTCGATGCATGTTGTAGTACAGGAGCGTGAGTTGTCGAGGATTTGTTTGTCGAGAGATCGCACCAGTTGGTTTGTAAGTCCAATGCGGTGCATCGTTCAAATTTCCTCGACGGTAAAGACGATCGCGCGAGGGGAGGTTTCTCCTGGTTCCTGAGCACCAAACGTTAGTTCTGTGAGGGACATCTCATCCGGGTCAGGTGTCTGGGACCACGAGAGCCTCTGCTTACCTCTATCCTCGGACGGGCCGTCGTCGTATCGGCATCTGGCTCTATGGGGAGCGGATGCTGAGGAGCAGAAACGAGGAGGAAGCCCAGTGGGAAGCAGCTGGGCTGGGCTGGGTGCTTAAGTACACTTTCTACATTCACACGCCGGGATTGTGGGGCCAACGACAAATGCTTTTCTGTGTGTTTTTTTTTCTGCGGATCAATGCTTCGTTTGCAGGGCAGTGGCCGCGTGACAGCTTTTTGTCCGTTTGCCTAGATGTGTCCAACATGGCAACATCCATCAATAGACACACACTCTTGCCACCTGATTCGTTGAGAAATTACTGCTTTCTGATTAGATCGCGCCACCTCGCGCCACCTCGGCAAGTACCAACACGGCTTGGGTGGCCCGAGGCTGTGAAAGAGGAACTCAACAAGGACGCAGATGCATGTGTTTGGTAAGAATCCTGCCCCCCCCCCCCCAAAGTTTCACAGAGTACATGTCAAAGACCATGAAACGCCCAATCTCACATGAACAAGGCTCCTGGCCGTGACGCCCACCAAGGCCAGAGCCCCCTTGGTCAGTGTAACCTTCTGTTGAGGTGGAAAACGTGGCTGCGCCGACGCTGGACTTTGCTGTGAATGGCTTTGACAACGATACAATCACGAATGAGGATTTGGTCAGGATTGGTCAAAGGGCCCGAGAAGAGCTGAAGCTGAAGTAGTAGTGAAAAAATTCAGGCCTCGATTCTGTTCCATTGAAATGTTTCCAATATGTAGTCGCAATAGTTGGGGGGTGAGGGGGGGGGGGGTATCTCAATTCTAAAATCTGTACTAAACGCCAATGTCATATATATCCATAATTGTTCTTCATCATGTCCGAACCACTAGGCCGCTCGCTTACTTGATGTGGACTTCAAGTGTGTCCATATCATCGATTTCCACTTCGTCCATGGTCATGTGCTCTTCTAGCCGGTCGCCGTCGAACCAGATGCCTACGTCTTTGCCTGATGCCGTCGGTTGTTTCGTTCGAAAGCCCGTAATCAATGTTTCTACTGTAGTCTCCGGGCGCACGGTGAGTTTAACGTCCTCGAGCCCTCGAGCTTTTAAAATGACGCGAAGCTTAATCTCCCTAGCTGGCGATTCAACTGTTGCGAGTCCTGGGCTGTTGACGTCATCCGACAGTTCACCCGCCTCCCTCTTGCGTTGAAGTTCCTCTTCACGTTCCATTTCTTGAAACAGTTCTTTCGTCCACACTTCCATGTGCACTTGGGTTCTGTTGTCGCCCAGACCCTTCGTGTTGTGTCCATCCACCACGGCTCGGCCATTGCCTTCCGGCCGAATGCCGAGATTCAATAACGTAGACGACGCGTATACCTTCTTCCTTCTCCACGTCAAAACAATTTCGTCCGTGTCGTCTACGTCTGTCAGGATTCCCTTCTGTTTCTGCAACGCGAGCCAAGTATCCCTCACCACCCGTAGCGGTCTACTGTAAAGGTATTTCACTTGGCAGGGCTTGCTGTTGGGCACGAGTGACGTGACCAGAATGTGAATCGATTCCTTTGCTGCATCACTGTTTCGGCTAGCCTCAGATAAGGCTTGGTCCCGCCGCTGCTCCTCTGCTTTGCGAATGTATTCAGCGAACTCGTCATCTTCGTCCGTGGCGGCGAAACTGCTACCCAAAGCCTCGACTTCGTCTTCATTCTTTCTTGGCGTAGGGGTCGGTGCATGATCGTCATTGTCGTCGTCGTCCGATTCACTGAGAATAATTGGTGCAGGCGTCGAGCTGAGCATATTCGCGCTGCTTTGGCTCGGGCTCCCTTGTGTGACAGCCGAGGCTATTCGACTCAAGAATGGGATGTGTATTACTGAGTCTGGCTCGCCAGAAGAGAAGCTGAGATTCTTTGGAGTCGAACTCAAGCGCGTGCGCTTTGAAGCTGGGGGTGTGACTAATTCGCTATCCATCAGTCAGTTCTGCACGATAATCAATTGCCATGAAAGACCAAGACACCGACCTTGCTTCCTCGCTAGTACCACCATGATACACGTTAACTGGCGTCATGCTTCGAATTACCGATGGCGACACTGGGGTAGTTAAGCTTGGAGCATTGTCGTTTTCAGCATAATCCTCCGACAACCGCTTCCCAGCAGTTGCAGCGGCTTTCCTACGCTCCTCTTCCAATTTCTGTTTCTTCTTCAGTCGTCTCTCTCGATCTGCCTCCATGATTGGCCGCATCTCCTTTGATCTGCGGAACAAATCAAGGCCATCGTCATCCTGTGCTTTGCCGTGGTTGACAGGAGCAACGAATTTAGATGCCGATCTTCGTAGGGCTGTTGGTTTGAACGGCAGTTTCTTTGCCTTGGGGGGCGCAGGCGTGGTCGGGATCTCGCTCATGTTGGGCCACGGGAAGGCATGTTAGAATGAAAGAGGATAAAAGTTCAAGAGCTTTGGACCTGTGCCAGCTCGAGTGCTGCGCATCACCGACTCGGGAAGAAGTTTGCGGTGAGGATGTTTGAGCCTTCTAAAACTGTGCGAGTTAGAGAGATGCGACAGGCGCGTGGTGGGGGTTTAGTTTATTATGCTTGCTTGGCCGTTACAAAAGCAGAGAGCAGGCACAGGCCCTCGCAGCGCCGCTCAGCAGTGAGCACCACAGTGCGAATCGCCATCTTCAGCCCCACTTCTTATTTTCAGGCTCCATCCACCGGCTGGCCTCACTATTCAATTCCTCATCACCAAACGACACACACACACACACCGTCATCCAGCCCACCATGTCAACCCAAGAAAACGGCGGCGCCTCACAAGGCGAGGGCAAAGATCCCTCCAGCTTTCTCAGCGATATCATCGGCAACCCCGTCATCGTTAAACTCAACTCAGGTGTCGTGTACAAGGGTGAGAAACAACACCTGTACCACCCGTCCATATCAACCATGAGCCTTAGCCGCGCAGGGCGATTCGCACCACATGTCAGACCCAGGGTTCATGTCAGCTAACATCTTGCGTCCATTACAGGCGAACTCCAGTCCGTGGATGGGTACATGAACATTGCACTGGAAAAGATGGAGGAATACGTGAATGGGACGAAGCGGAGGGAGTATGGAGATGCTTTCGTGCGAGGCAACAATGGTAAGTAGCTGAGGCTGTAATTGCGGCCGATGATGACTAATTTTTCCTGTGCGCAGTAATGTACATTTCGGCGGATTCGTAAGAGCTTTGTTCAATGAAGACTGTGATACCACTTCAAGACAGGCGTGATTTTGCCCTGGTGCGCCCCGACTCTGATTGCAAAGTCTCCCGCCGCTGCATGGACTTTCGACGACAAATTTTACAAAATAGCGACACCATTGTGCGGTCAAAATATGGAAACGCTACGAGCGTTCATCTTACATTCTGTCGATGGAATCATCTCTGTCGAAACGGTGCCGAAACTGTCAGCGCACCAGGAATTGGAAGAAACCGGTATCACGGAGTGGACGTTCTCATCGGCCTACAGCCCAGTCGTCTACCCATATATCGTGAATACATATGACAGTATCACGCAAATAAATTCATTGGCTTCGCCGACATACCTGAGCGGCGATGAAAGCATTCGCCCGGCAATTGGCTACATTGATTATTGTGGCTAACCTATGGCTAAATCCAATATCATCTAGCACCTTCCCCCGAGAGCTTCTCCCATCTCGGTACTGGTTTACGGTCGGGATCTCATATTGTCCCCCCCCTGGGCAGCTGGCTGCAAACCTGCCTAGCCGTCGGGCCAGTTGGATGATGTGTATTTTCGAGACAGTCTCGTACCAGTTCCACAACTCTCCCCGGTTCGCTGATCGAACTACGATGCCAGATCCCCGCGACATCAGGAGCAAAATTCGCCTTCCATACGATCGCCAGCTTCAGATTTATCGAGCCAGGTCCATCACCAGTATTAGGTGTGGTTGATTGTGTGTATTCATCATCGTTTATGTTGCTATATACATTCTATTCCGACTACGACCATCAACACTTGACATTCAAAAGATATATACCCTGACCGAGATCGAATGGTTCAAAAATTTAGACATTTGCTTCATGACAAGTCAAGTGATTTTGCTTTAGAAGTTTCGCCGGTTTCCTCGGCCGCTGGATCGTCGGTTCCGGTCCGCTTGTTGCAGAACTGGGACTTGACTTTGGGAACTCGAGGCGAGCACCAAGTGCGCCTGCTGGAAGAATCTCAAACCCAGAATTCATGCTTCGACGCTCCGTGTTGGCATAGACTTGCGCAGAACCGTAGGCACGCCCCACGAGGTAGGCTTGAGGCATGGTATTTAAACTTGACGATGATGCCCTTGTTCTGGTCCTGCTCGCAAAAGTGTTTGGTGGTGACAACGTTGGAACAGGAATCGGACCTTGGAGGGGGGATCGATCGGTATCTAAAGGATTATTTGTCCTCAAATCTCCATCTTCTTCTTGTACGGGCCGTATAGCCGTTTCATCAACATCATCGTCGTCAGGATGGCCGATCGAGCGACAGTCGTGGTATGTGGAAGAGGGCGCCGATGAATGCGTGACAGCCGAGCTCGACGAACGTACGGGAGTCTCCATGTCGTCTTGTAAATCAGAGTATATCATTGCTCCACGGGGTAGTATATGGTTGTTATCGTCAGTTCCAAGAGTTGGCGAAGATGCCACCTGGCTAGTGTCGCATACACCACGACTCGAGTTCCAGATGCCTTCCACTTCCTCCCCGTGTTCGATCGCACGTGCTCCAAATGGAATGCTCGTGTGGCTCAGATGACGAATGCCGCAGTAGTTCATCTCCGCTACCCTTGCGCGCCGTTCTTCGTCAATTACTTCGTGCTTCTGCATTTGCCGATTCGATAACCACAATTTGAACACGCCGATGAGGAACACAACGACAATGCTACACCCAAGAACCTTCAATATACCTTGTCAGAAACTGAACCACAAATTTTGGTCTCGACGAAGTAAGTTTGCTCACGAATGTCATTTTTTGCCATAACTGCCACTTCACAAAAAAAGAAATCATGATGTAGGCCTCTCCATAAACTTCAAGTCAATCGCAAGCGAGTGTGTGGTTGGACCAGTTGCGGCAAATGCCATGGAGAAGGAACATGGCTCAGGCTATCTCTTTTCCGGCCTCAAGAAAAGATGCAAAGAACGCGCAATTCAGAGTCAATGCTTGAACAGTCTGATGCGCATTCACAAAGTAGCGACTGCACAGCAAGAGCCAACCAGCAGTCCGTGGCAAGTGATATGCCGCTAAATACGAGGTTCAGTGCCAAACGTGTTCATCGGGACGTGCACGATGGCCTGGTCCATCTAATATGGGCGAGTTTCGGAAGTAGCGAGTCTGGTCTTGCCGTGAAACCGGTATTCATGTTGGCAAGGGAAAGGCGAGGGCACGAGTCTGGTGAATACACCCAGATGAGTTCAGTTCCACACGAAGCATCAGTCATCAGTCTGGCGATAAAGTGTCAATACTCTCGTGGCAAGCAAGTGGCAACTGTACCACACGCGCAGCCGGCTGGCACCAGTTGTCAGGACTCAATACTGAGCGAGGCACCAGGGTAACACTGGATTTCCCCGAGTCGCTGCAGGCCTTTCTCTCGTCAGATTGTTTGTCGTTATTCTCGAATCAACCATCGGCTCCTTCGACCATGCGACTCTCGACCCGGTGAAAGTCTCGTCGGGGGAATTTGATGCCTCCATCGTGACACATCTCATCGCATCAAATCACAAAGCTGGGATCGAAACGCCGGTGCTACTGGACTCTGCTTCGGGGGCAGTAGTCGTCGACTCGGGAGCTGGCTTGGCCAGGACAGTCAGACCTTTGGAACAGCACTTGCAATGGAAAGTTTCCATCAGAGAAGATAAGATGGCTTCGTCTTGTAGACCTCGGTCCCGGTGTACGCAGCACGACCCCCAGCTTGCTGTGCTCGCCCGGTGCTCGACCGCCGCCGCAGTCAAGAGGGTCACAAGTTTGGCCGTCATTCGGATCGTACCGGTGTGAGTTTTGCATCCAAAGGCAGCAGCCTTGGTTGCCAGCAGAAGGGTCAGAGCGCCCGAAAGGAGAAGCTTGACCATATTGACAATAAAGAGTGTGCTTCAGCGTATGTTATCAACGAGATGAATGGCAGACACACTTGATGGACCGGATGAAACAGGAGGAAGAAGACGGACAGTTCAGCGTGAGACGCTAAGAGGGCACATATTGATATGATGTTCTTGTCATTTCGCGACGAAGTTAACACTGACCAAATCTTGCATGGAATACAGAAGGGGAAAGTCCCGATTGATAACCCCTGTTGCGCGTCGACAAAACTGAGAACCCGTGGTCACAAATTGGACTTAGTGGACCGACTATTCCCACTCGATTGACTCTCTGCACATATTTTCAGGCACATCGAAGAGAACCAATCCCAAAATCAAAAAGTGATGGACGAATCTCGGGGTCTCCTTGCTCCACCGTCGTCACGCTTTATTTATGTACACGGGCAGATATCCAACCGGCAGCGGTAGTACAAATATATCCATGAAGCGACCTCTGCGTCCTCATTGATCCACCTGAGAACTTCAGCTCATCAATCCATCAATATCATCCCAAATCGGTAATTCTCACAGGATCGTATCTGTGAGACCTTTGGGGACGGTGGCATTCGCACTGTCTGATGTGCGGATATCGTGCCGTGGGATACAGTGTGCAGACTGTATGATGTCAAGGTCGGCTGTAGACTGCAGACCACTGCAGACCACTGCAGACCACTGGTACGGTCGCGTCATCGAGAAGATGACCAGCCAGGTTGATGACGGACGGACGGCAAGCGCCAGGGCCGAACGCACGATTGTGATGGCAAAAAAGTGGCTGCCCTACGGTCGGTACTACACCCCCTACTTTAACACAAGGACAAAACAAAGAAAGCACAGCGCGGCTCTGCTATTGACTACAGCGGGTGTAGTCGCCTGCCCCTTGTGGTCGCAACCGGCTCCGTGTTCCCACTGAAAACAGTCAGACGGAGAGTCAGAGAGTCAGTCGTCTTCAACTTGTGGGCCAGTCAGCCAAGTCGGCCACGGCAAGTCCGTCCCGCCCGTGCATCCCCCCACGACTTAACAATTTAACTCGGCGGCCGCATTGTATTATGTTGTTGTGTTGATGGCCATGGTTTCAGAGCGGCTTCCTCGGCCTCGTTCCCATGTTGTTCGCTCGCAGCGCCACCCAGCTCGTTCCGACATCCCACATTGTTCTATTCTGCGTCGTGCACTTTAGCACTCTACCGTTTTAGTCTCCATTGCTTACTGGATTCTGTTCATACTTTGCCCTTATCCTCATCCTTACATTTTCGCACTTCTTTTCACCCAAACGTCTGTATTGCCCGCCATGCCGATTCGAAACCCGTTCGCCCGACGATCTGGGCTGGTCGCACACGATGAGCTCCCGCAACCCGAGCACGTAAACCCTCATCTCGGCTTTGAGCGTGTTGATACCGTCGGGTCCAAGGCCTCATCATCGCTCAGCATTCGTAGCAACAAGAGCCATGATACTGGCGAGTACAAGATGAGTGGTGCGTGACCTGATTGATCTCTCTTGCCGTTGCACCCGCCCGCCATCTCAGCAATCCTGCCGCCTCCCGCCCCGCAGTCGCATCGCGCTCACCTTCGCAGTGCGTGGTGTTGGTGTTGGTGTTGGAGTTTTTGCCGCAATTTCACACGTTCTGCAGTTTTGATTAACTTGAAACGCTTCAACAGTCGTCAATGACAGTGGCGTATATCTTCCGGTACGACCATCCCCTGCCCGTTGCGCCGGCATGGGGACCTCTTTCACTAACGCTCGTCATCGCCCTTCAATAGCCTTCGCCAACAGAAGAGAAAGGGCAGTGGCCACCGCGGAGATACCTATCGTCGAGAGCGTCGACAGACACTAGAAGCAGCTTTGGTGATATAGAGCATTTCCCCATTTCGCGCGAGTCCTTTGACTCTTACCGCAGATCATTTGTACGTGCCTCTCTGATCCCATTGGATGAGACCATGTTCCCTCCTTTCTTTTTCATTTCTTGTCTAAGGATCAGTCTAATACATGGTACTTTTTTTTCTTCGGCTATTAGGATATCCAAGCGCGATCGCCAGTCGTTTCCAACGACAGCTTCGGGCGCCAGAGTCTAGATTCGGCTCGGTACCCACGTCTACCAAGAACGGCCATCAATCGCAAGTTTGAACATCAACCGCCGCCGACTGCCGAGGAAGGCTTCGAAGATGTCGGACTAGATGATCAAAAACAGCAACCCCGGAAGCGTGGTTTCTTCTCCAAGTTGACCGACTCGCAGGATGCATCTGGCCAACAGACTGTTTCTCGCTTCTTGATGCCTGGCCGCAAGAGAGGTCATAGTGGACAAGGCGCCGAGCTCAATTCCATCAGCCAGTCCAGGGACAGCTGAGAGAAGCTTGTTTTTTTTTGGGGGGGGGGGGTTTAAAAAAAAAACTCTTCCTTTCGCCCTGCATATTTTACTACACCTTCGCAGAACATAGATGTTGGGATTTTTTGTTTGTCATGAAATCACTTGGATTCGGACAAAGGCGTTTACAGTTACAGAGGCGGTGGTAATATCGTCGGATCCCGCGATAGACTTACAGAGCACTCGCTTACGGGGGTTTATCATGACGGAGCTAATTTTTATTAACGGGAAGAGTGTATCGTATGAGTTGCGGCAATGGCTTCGCCCATGCTGCCATGAATGATGAAACTTTGCTTCATTGCTTCATTGCTTCGTATTTATGATTGATGCCTACTACTCCGTACTCCCCGTACGGACTACACTAAAACAAGACACGGTTGAGGCAATGACGACCCGGCGCGCCTTCCACAATACATGGGCCCCGCTTGCAATGGGTCTCGCTCCCCCCGATGGCGAAACCTTCCCGGGCTCCTATCACCTAATCAATAACTCGTATCACAGACAGACTCAAGTGAGATACATCAGACGTCTTCTCCCACCTGATTAAGTACGGCTGATTCTAGAGAAGCCATCCCAAGACTCCAAATCTGTCATTTACGGCAACGAGCTGGGCTAGATCCCTCGCACGCCTTTCCTCCCGCCCTCTCCACCTTGGTGCGAACAATCATCCGAGTCATCGGCTTCCCATCTGCGTCAAGAGGCAAGACCCTCCCACCATGGCATCAGCGAACGGGGTACCGAGCGATGAGTTGGCTCGCCTGTCGCTGTCCTCGCGAACAGTCCATGCCGATGACTTCATCTCGGCTCATAGGGCGGTAGCACCAGCTATGCATGTGAGCACGACGTTTCGATATAGTGATGATCCGGATGAGTTGCAGAGCAGTGGGGATCCGAAAAAGCTGTTGGACTGGAACAATCGTGATGTAAGTAAGTCTTCACTTTTTTTTTTTGTATTATTCTCTTCTCCTTCGAAATTCCTGAAAGCCTACACTGGTCTTTTCTTATTCAAGGTCAACATCCATGATATGCTGTGGGCACTGACAATTCATAGCCCACCGCACCCCTCGACTCGCACGTTTACTCGCGAGACTCGAACCCGAACACGACCCGTTTGGAGGCCGTTCTCACGAGCATCCTTGGTGGTTCTTCCGTCACTTATGCATCTGGATTGGCTGCTTTTCACGCCATGCTTGTTCGCTTGAATCCCAACCGCATTGCTATCGGCGAGGGGTACCACGGGTGTCACGGCGTTATCCAGGTATTGTCACGGCTCACGGGACTACAGAAGCTTCCCCTCGACTGTGACCCTGCAGAGCTGGACCCCGGAGATGTCATCCATGTAGAAACACCACTGAATCCAACGGGCGAAGCAAGGAATCTTCAATACTATGCTGACAGAGCTCACAAGGCTGGTGCGTATTTGACCGTTGATGCTACCTTTGCGCCGCCCCCGCTCCAAGATCCCTTTGCCGTTGGCGCGGACGTCGTCATGCACAGTGGGACCAAGTATATCGGAGGACATTCCGACATGCTCTGTGGTGTGTTGACGGTTGCGCCAACTCACGACTGGGCGAAAGAACTGCGTCAAGAAAGACTGGTGCTCGGGTCTGTCATGGGCAGTCTGGAAGGCTGGTTGGGTCTTCGGTCCTTGCGAACTCTGGAACTGCGCGTCACGAGGCAGAGCCAAACAGCTACGGCGCTGGTGGCCTGGCTCAGCGCTCAGCTGAAGGATCCATCGACAGTCGTGGGACGGCTCGTGGAGAAGCTGCACCATGCTAGTTTGCAGCCCGAGGCAGCAGAGCAAGGAAGCTGGCTTCAAGATCAAATGAAGGGAGGTTTCGGGCCTGTCTTTGCCATTGTCATGAAAGACATGGATGTGGCGAAAAGGTTGCCCAGCAAGTTGAGATTATTCCATCACGCGACGAGCTTGGGAGGAATTGAGAGCTTGATCGAATGGCGGGCCATGACGGATCCGCGTGTCGATCAGAGATTACTGAGGGTAAGTGTTGGCGTAGAGAGCTTCGAGGATTTGAAAGCGGATGTTTCGCAGGCATTGGGTAGTTTGAGCAAGTGAGATGTTGCTTTTCAGATGCTGCATTCTCTGTGGATGATTTGAATTTGAGTATGTATTGGCCGCCAGCCTTGGCAGGCGGGAACTACCAACAAGCGAGCCTGAGCCTGGCTGGGTCTGTCCCCTGCCCCGCCGCCAATGAGATTTAGGTTGGCCTCGCATCTTCCTCCTCTCCTGATTTCGACAAGCAAGGAAGGGGAAATGGCATTCGCGGCGTGGAATTTTTCAGCCTTTGTAAAATGAAATAAAAATCGAAGTTGTCACAAACCACTCCGCATGCTTTTGCACCACGAAGAGAAAAGGAACCCCGATGCTCTGATATGCCACGCCTCGCCCTCTTCCGTCTGCCCACCAAGCTGCGGCGACGGGTTCGACGCAACAGAATGGCCACGATTACGATGCTCGCCGTCCTCGCCGTCCTCGTCATCTTCCCCATCTACTCGCTCTACTGCGTCTACAAACCACCCAAAGCCCTCATAGGGTACTTGCGCCGAAAGTACCCCGACGTACTATTCGAAGTCACCACCAACGACAAGATTGTCGCGCTGTCGCTGGACGATGCGCCGTCGGCGCATACGGGCGAGATCATGGACGTTCTCAAGGAGTTTGATGCCCACGCGACGTTCTTCGTGATAGGATCGCAGGTGGAAAATCGACAAGAGACGCTGCGGCAGCTGATTCGGGAGGGCCACGAGCTCGCGAACCACGGCATGCATGACGAGCCGGCGAATAAATTGAGCCCGGGCCAGCTGGAAAAGGAGGTCAGGGAGGTGAAGGAGAAGCTGGTCGAGGCGTACAAGGCGGAGAAGATGATGCTGCCGAATAATTACTATCGACCCGGCTCGGGCTTCTTCAACTACAAGATGCGGGACATGCTGGGGAATAGGGGCTTCCGCATCGTCCTGGGCAGCGTGTACCCTCACGACCCGCAGATTCCGTACCCGATGCGCAACGCGAAGCACATTCTGAGCATGGTGCATCCCGGCGCCATCATCATCTGTCATGATAGGAGGGAATGGACGGCCCCGATGCTGCGGCTCGTGCTGCCGGAGCTGAAACAGCAGGGGTACAAAGTCGTGGCCATCAGCGATTTAGTCAAGACTGCCGAGCCGCTTGGTGGGCGATGAAGGCTCTCTCTCTCTCTTTTTATCCGGGACATTTGTACAACAACATGGATTCATTTTGGTCCTTTTTTTTTTATGTCAACGGACGTTTTTCTCAACGGCGCATTTGGAGTTGCGAAAATGTATTCTTCATTGGGTCAGGGCCTTCCTATTCAAAACCCCCTTCGCAGAAGCCTTACACACTAATGGCATTCATTCTCGACGGCAAGGAGCCAGACATGTATTCTACGTATCCCGCTTCGTGTCCTCCATCGAAAAGGACACTACGGTCTTGGGAGGAGAGGCAGGAAAGTGGCACTGAACTGTTTTCAGGGGAACAGTCTCAGATGAGACCCGAGGTCGCAAAGGAGCTCCCGAAATTGTGTATAAGCGGGCACACTCACTCACTCACCCACCATTGTAATAATATCCAGCACATTCACATGCACGCGATGAGCAATACCAATGTTGCGCCCACTAGTCCGTAGTGCTCCTCAACAATGAACATAACCGACGTTGCCTGTTTCTTCGTCAGGGCACAGCCATGAACTGGCTGGGGTACTTTCTGAGAGTTAATTGCGGGGTTTCAACTAACGTTACCTTTGCCAATTGGGTTTATTGAAAAAGAAACACCACCCCCCCCCCGCGGCCCCGCCCATGTCGTGCGCGAACAAAGAAAGCGTTGCAGCAAACTTTAATCGCGACCTAGTCCTTGCTAACCCCCGAAATCAAATCCGAGTGCGCATGGCGTGCACGGGCACACACGGCGGCACTTTTAAGTTTTGATAGAGGGAGTTCTTTAATGCGTCGCAGCTAGATGGATGGGATGGGGCGCACGAATGTCAACAATGCGCATGCATCTCTGGCCGAGCCCTGCCTCACTCTCTCACTGGTTTGGCCAAGGTCCCATCTATTTCACACTCTGTTCACACTCTGAACTGTATTCCACCAAAGGTGCGCCACATTGTAAACAAGTAAAGAAAGAAAGATTCCATTCGTCTTCTGTGTCTTGAACGACATGAGGGCCGTGCGAAGCGCTCTTGGACAGCGTTGTGTACCGCTATTTGCAGCGCACGGCTCACTATATATCCACATCATCAAAAGCATACAAATCATCAGCCATGTCCCAGTCTCTTGTTGAGTATAAACGCCTTCTACCAAAGCAAGTATTTTCTCTCGAGGAAAGAAAAACAAGGAGCGAAAAAGCTCTCGCGTCCTTTTGACGCCAGTCGCTCTTGGAACCGGTATCGAGTCCCAAATCCGTCCAGACCACCTGGCATTTCCTATCGCCCCGCTTTGACAGAAGAAATAAAACGGTGAAAACAATTGTGCGCGTAGAGCGAAGGGCACCAGCCAGCCAGTTCGTTCATGTACTGTACTTGAAAAAAAAAATGTGTCTTGTAATATGTACAGCGAAAATGAGTGACAACATCTTGCCTGATGCCCACAAAGATTGGCATCAAATTACCTGGCCGCCTCTTAAATCCAGAGAGGAGCATGTGCAGCATGAGTTCGTTCGGGAAAGAACATGGCAGAAAGACCCTGAATAGCACTCAGGTAGTCATCCGGGCAAAACTTGTAAAGGCCGTGGTTGGCGAGATACTGCTGTTCTTCATCGATAACGTCTAGTCGGTTGTTGGTTTTGTACTCTTCGGCAAGCTCCGTCACTTGAGCCAACTCTTGTCCAAATGGATGCGTCTCCTTGTTGGCTTGGAGCTGTGTTGAAGCGGTGGACGACGCAGGAGGCAGAAGTGGGAGCATCTTCTGAGAAAGAACAGTCGACGCTGACGAAGCTCTCGTTGATGTTGAAGGGGCGCGAGAGAAGGTCGGACCGCCACGGGTAGAGCTTGACTGATCCGAGTCCCGTGACATGCGTGAAACAGATCGCTGGCGCGCCATGGCATCGTACGAGTTCTTCTTGGTGCGCGAGGGCGAGCGTTGGGGAATGGCTGGGGCTTCCGTGTCGCTGGGCGACGTCGTCGTGGACGGCGGCGATCCGGCGGCTTTGAAGTAGCAGGATAAATGGTTTGGCTCTGCTGTCGAAGCTACGTCGGGGCTGCTGGGAGGCGTCGAGTCCGCAGTCGACTGGGAGTCAGCATCGGATGATGACTTGCTGTTTGTCGAGCTGGCGCGCATCGAACGAGGGATATCAGGCGCATTGTATGAAAGCATGTTGGTCGTATGAAGGAGCTGCAAGGGCGCTGAGATCCTGTTGCGAATGTCTTGTGATCCCTTGGTCGTGTTGCTGCGCTGGGGCGTCTTGGCGCCATCAGTGAATTCGCTGCCTCCACGCAGCCGGCGAGTCGTAAAAGCGCGAGACAACGACATCTTGGGTGATGATTTGGCAAAAGAAGGTCGGGGACTCTTGGTCTTGTGTGCAAAATGCTCCCGAAGAAAAAAGGATAGGCAAAATGACCTGGTGACTCGGCTGGTGTCTGCAAAGAACCGGTTTCGTTGGAGGCGGGAGCGGTGACTGAGTGCAGCAGGTGATGCTCAGAAGCTCAGATGCTCAGATGGTCTGGTGAGTGCGGGTGCCGTCGTGGCGCCGTCGTGGTGTTTGACTGGAAATTCCGAGAGGATTCCGGATGCGACGAGTGGCTCAATTGGGAAGGTGGCTACTACGCGCGCAGCAGGGGCAGGAGCAGAGCAGGAAGTCGATGGCCGAGTGCGTATGATCTCTGAGTAAAATGAATGGTACAATGCAAAGAAAATAAAGACCATCAATCAAGAAGTCGTGTGAGGTACTGAACAGCAGTGTGATGCTGCGTCCTGTGAGGTGAGAGCCTATAGTAAGGCGAGTCCTAGTTTACTTATAAAGATGACTCTGTCAAGACGGAGAAGAAACGAAAAAGTATTCGATGAGTTGATGCCGATTGGCAGGCAGGAGGAGCACTGTGAATGGCAATAAAGAGCGATTCCGTCTCCTGCACTGAATGAGTAGCTGAGTGAGCTGAGTGAGCTGTGTGGCACGCACTGAAAATCCAGTCCCGGTGACGTGTACAGTTGGGTGGGCGTTCCCGAGGGGGGGGGGAGATGACGTCCAAAGTGAGAATAAAGTGATGAAGTGAAAGTGGGCTCGACTTAGTTGCGGAGAGACAGGCGATGATGCGACAAGACAATGCGACGAGGAATAAGTAATCGATATTCCGTTGTTTGCCAAGTTTCAAAAGGAACGGGTCCAACGTGCGTCCAAAATTGCGGGTTTTGGGGGGTTTTTTTTTCCGGAATTTGTGTTGCTGTATCAAGCGTATCAAGCGTGTCTTCGCAGTCTAACAAGAGAGTGAGAGCTAGCGAGGTGAATGAATGGGAAAAGTACCCAGGAATCAACGTGGGTTTCAGTGAAAGGAACGAAATAATGATTGCGGAATCGACCACGTCCGTCAGAAAGAGAGAGAGATGGGACGTGACCTGACGCACAAACGAAGAATCGAATAGAGTTGAAAGAAACGAGCCGGTCGACAGAGATGGCGATGTGGCGGAAGAATCGAGCAAGACATTGGGAACCCGGGGCGTACAATGTATACATATTACACCACGGGGGAGGCAAACAAACTTTTTTGAAATATTGCTCACCCCTCACCACACCAGGACACACCAGGACACACCAGGACACACCAGGTCCAAGGACTTTCGACGGAGTAGATCCATGGAATCCCCACCTCACCCCACCCTTGCAGCCAGCCAGTCAGTCAGCCAGTCCTTCCCATTCCATTCGGCTCGTTTCCCGGTTGAAATCCCTCTTCGATTTTAGGCCACAGCCGTGGTGGTGGACCGGTGGTGTTGTTGTTGTTGTTGCTGGCTGCGCCCGTCTTCAACTCTAGTCTCCACAGGACGGACCACAGGCTAGCGAGACTTCAGATGCTGGCCCCACCGACGTCCTCCTGCAGCGGCAGTGCAGCCGCCTGCAGCCAGGCGCCCGAAAACAGAATTGTGGATGCCGAGGCGGAGCGGGTGCCACCCATCGGCCAATAGGCATCTGCCTACGACCAGCTAGCCAGGGGCACGGCCTGTCCGTCCACCATCGCCAAGTAAGTAATATTTGAGGACGAAGTGTTATCGTTCGTTGACGTGATTGTGAGCAGTCATGAGAGATAAGAGCGAATGTTTGCCTCTGAATCTTTTTGTTTTTGTTTTTCGGCCTCCTTTGTCCGGTTATCACTGCCCACTGCTGTCTTGCGGCAGTCAGGATGAGGGAGAGGACTCGCTGCTGGAACTGCGACTATTATTTGATGATAAGGATTGGACGGTTGTGCAGAAAATTCGAGTCGAACCCACAACGCCGGCTGAAGGATGCAGTCCTGGCACTCCATGATCCTGGTTGCCCGGGCACCCTGGCCACATGCACATGCTCGATGTGCTGTTGAGCTGCACTACGCCGTATTAACTTTGTACTCCGTACGAATTACATACAAGTGCGACTCATGTGCTCCGTCCCTGCGCCATAATATTTGTCTGCCGCACAGTCAGTCTCTTTTGATGTTGCTTCAGGCATCAGGGAGTACCACGCTGGCAAGCTCGATCCACCCGCCGCGTGGCGTCTTGGTTTTGGTCCAGCAGAGTCTGAGAGAGCACGGCTCATCACGGCTCATCACGGCTCATCACGAACGTATGTACTAGTTCTGACTGGCAGGCAAATGCCGTCGTTGACACTGATTTTTCTACAAAGCATGGCGCAGCAGAAGAATTGTTTGAGCCAGCCCAGTGCCGTGTGTGTAATACCTTGTGCTCACCTCACTCGGGTGTCCTACCCATCACTACCCATCACTTACCCATCACTTTTACCCATCGTCATCTTATTCGATTCGCCTGAATCAAGCATGGCCGGGCGGCAGCTTTCCCCGCCATGTTCACCCATCGCGAACCCATAAAACTCGTTGCCGCGATGCTCAGCTCTCTCCCACGACCAGGCATTGTATCAAAAGATGGGCCAGCCCTGCCCGTCTTGTCAACTCGATTGAGCGCGGGCCTTCAAGCTTACTTAGCCAGCGTCGATGGCCATCCGCAAGTCGACGGGTGCATGCAAGCTCTTTGCCCGGTCCTGGTCGTTTGTCGCTCCTCCCATTCATTGGCTAAGAATGCCGATCGCACAGTTTCAGTTTTTTTGCTCGTGGCGCCGGCCGTGGTGCCTGCGTTGGGTCGAGGCTTGTCGTCCAATCCGCGCGTCCTGACCCCTGCGTCCTCCTCTTTCGCTTTTTCACTTGCACTGCACCTGCACTTTTGACCGACTTTTGACTGTCTGACTGGCAGCTGGCAGCTGGTAATTACGTTCATGCCCTCTGACCGGCATTTGCACTTCAATCCGCGATACGCCCCTTTTCATCTTGGCCATTCTTGTTTTCAATCTCTATTCTTCATTTCTTATTTCCAGGCGGTAATCGGGTCTGTTACATCTAACCATGAAGCAAAGCCACGCACTCAACTTTTGCGAGGGGGCTCCATGTTGCATTTAAACGTGGGGTTAATAAGGGCCAACCTGACTGGTCTGGTAACGCCTTGTCTTGGACCCCTGCGGAGTAATCCGTTACTACATATCATCCAATCCCACTTTCCACCAATGAATCCCCATCGATAGGTTGGTAACCTCTTACGGGGGGTAATATTTGGGAACATTTATGCTTTCATTGGAGACAGTGGCTGTAAAAGGGAGGAAGTCACGCCCAATGAGATATCACAGATGCAAACAGACTGGTGTCGACCCGACTTGTTCTCCTCTTCTCTTCCCTTATTGTTTCATGTGTATATTTTGTCGGGCGAAAACAACCACCCGAAAACGACGGAAAAGACAACGATAATAATAGCAACAAAAACGACGATATTGACGATACTGACGATACTGACGAATTCAACGATATCAAAGCCGGAACCTAGATAACGGGATCTAGGTCTGCGATATTTTCGATCCATCGCGAGGATCCAAGCTGCTAAGGTCTCTTTTCAATGTCTGGTCATCTTATCAATTGAACAAACCCGGAGCATATACCGTAGTAACCGCACAAAAGGGGAGAGTTGATTTTCTATGAAAGGGGAGGGAATCTAGGGATTTTATCTAGCTAGATAGTCACATGACTAGGGATCCGATGTGGCTAGATTGATCCGACGATGCCGATAGATCCGACGATGCCGAGGTCTAGAGGCCTGTGGTCTTGTGAGAGAGGTCTTGAGAGGTCACAATCCTAGCCACACAATATCTTCGTTTTCCATCGGCAGTTATTATCAGCATGTTATGTAATAGCTCCTTACTTTCACTCTATCATAATGTCCGTCAGACGTTTTGTCCGTTAGCACCAACCTTCTTTAGCCCCCTGTCATGTCCAGGGCCCCCGGTTGCCACGTTTCATGTCGTGTCAGGTTGATTGATGCTTGGTTGCTTCCCCCTTCCTCCATGAAGCTCCCATTTTCCCAAAACTCACAAGGTTCCCTTGCTCATTGAGCGTGATGCGAACGGGAAGAGCTCAGAAAAGGTCCTGTGGATGCTGCTCTGCTGTTTTGGGAATCCGACGTGAGTGACCCACGGCAAAGAGGGATATATGTATGTATTCTTTGAGTTTTGCACCACCCACTGATAGGATGAGGCCTTTTCACCGCTGCGACGTTATTCATGTCATCGACTCCTGAGAAGGAGTTTTTTTTATCGTACACATGAGGTTACGAGACTACCTGCAATTGTGGTCGGCAAGTGGATGGGTTATAGCTGATGGCCAAGGACTTGCTGGGGAAAGGGGGAAAGACGGTTTTTGATGTGATGGCCGCTTGGACGAACGTACAATTGGTAGGATTAGGTATCGTTTCCGATACATGATGTAGATTGGTGCCAGCGACTTGACTGGTAGTATCGCACTCGTCAACTTTTCCGCTGTTTTTTCTATCGAAAGAGAAACATCATGACATGATTCATGCAGCGCATTGTGTGGTTTTTTTTCTTTTTTTTTTTTTCTTAAAAAAAAAACAATTGTCTTACTTGAGCATTTTGAAATTGCCTTTTTCTCTTCGTCCTATTCGTCATTGATAGTTCCGCTTATATAGTCTTTAGTCCTCGTCCATTGACTCGCCGTCTTGGTCTTGCCCCTCACCGTCGCCTTCCTCCTCCGAAGAGCTGCTTTCATCGTCCTCAACCCCAATTAGACGATCCTCGACAACACCAGTCTTCAGATTGGGCACCTTTTGCGCAAAAACTTGGCGAACAGCGGCGTTGGTGCTGGTATCCCAGACTTGCATGTTTCCGTTGCTACCCGCTACAGCCAAGCGGAAGCCAACTTCCGCATCTGGTGCAAAGGTGGTGGCGAAGACCTTGCCGACATCTAGGTTGCGCGACACGACCATGGAAGGTCCCGTTGGCTGGATGTTCCATAGCTTGACGTTCCTGTCGGTTGACCCGGTAGCCATGAAGCCGGGGATGATTCTGTTGACGTCGAAGGAAGAGACGGACTCGTCGTGCGCTTGCAGTGTCCAGACGGACTTGGTCGCTGTGGGCGTAGAGGGTGCGTTTCGGACATCGTGGTAGTGAACGCAGCCGTTCTCGGTGGAAACAAAGAAGTAGTTCGAGTCGTGAGGATCCCAGTGGACGTTTTCGACGTCGCTTTCAACTCCCCATCGAGGCGCCTTCGCGTCGGGAGCTCTCATATCGGCCGCGACCACGGTGCGGTCGTAGCTCCCGCTCAACAGCACGGTGGCCTCCGTATTGTGCCACGCTAACGAGCAGACCTTGTCCGTGTGATACGAGTATGACTTGGCGCATTGCGCTGTGTTCAGGTCCCAGAGCTTGACCGTCTTGTCGGCCGAGGCCGAGGCCAGGAGATTGCGATGCTGTCTGTTTGCGGCTAGTGAGAGGACGGCATCAACGTGGTAGGCGTCGTTGGCCTTGGCCTTCTTCCCTTTCTTGCTCTTCTTCTTCTTCTTCTTCTTCTTCTCCTCTCCGGCTTCGGCATTGCCACCTTGACCTAGAATAGCGTTTGGGTACATGCAGTCCATGGTATCGAGATCCCAAATTTCAATGTCAGGGTCCATAGTTCCCACTGCCACAAAGTTACCTTTGGCATCTTTATCGGCACCAGAGTTGCTGACCGGCATGTCAAGCCACTCGAGAGCCAGGGGAATGGCGGGCAGCATGATATCGTGGTGTACGTAGAGGTTGTCGCCTTCGTCTTCAAAGACGTAAACCTCGAGATGAGCCAGTTCATCTTCTACCTTGGCAGATAGGATCAGGTTGTCGGTGGCGAGGATCTGCAGGTCTGCTTGCTCCTCGTCGTCGTCGTCGTCCTCATCTTTTAGGGTGACGTATGGGTCGTCCTTATTGGACTCGTGGTACGCCAGTGACTTGAGGTTGCCAAACAACCCCATTCCTGTCTCAGCTGCGGGGACGTCTTCGTCTTCGTCGTCATCGTAGTGCTCGAGGTCATATTCTTTTAAATCATCGTCGTCATACCTGCGGGAAGGAGGGTTAGTATAGTATACTGGCCATTTTTCAATACATGCAATGGATCAACGAACTTGAGTTCTGTGGTCTCCTTTTCGCCCTCGACCTCCATGCTTTTTTCCTTTGTTGATTTGGCAATTCTCTCTTCTCCGTCTTCTTGCGCCTCTTTCAGGTCTTCTTCGGCATCGTCCAATTGAAGTTTCGCGAGCTCAGCTATCCGCTCGAATTCGCTCTCATCAAGCGTGTATTTCTTGGGGAAAGGAGCTGCGAAGCCTCTTGGGACCCATTGCGCGGCCGTGATCATAGAAGACATGATGATCAGGAGGCTTTTTTTCTTCGTTCTTTTTTTTGGTCCTGTTTCCCACCGTGCAATCGTGCGATGTAAAATAAATATGTATCCGGGCCCAAGAGAGACAAATAGGCCGACTGATTGAAGCAGGCCTAAATTTTTTTGGTAGTGGGGTTTATCGATAAGAAAGCTTGTCAATGTGCGCTTTGATAGAGAGACCCGTCTGAGACATCCTTGCCCGCTCAAAATCATCTAGACGCCCTGCTTAGGGCTTAGGAGATTGTCACCCCAGCTCAGCTTCCTGTTCGCGACAAGACGCGCTGAGCGCATTCCTCCCCTCAAAGCAGCTGCACAGGCTGTCGAGGTATTCAATATGGCCGGCGACAGAGACTACGGCGGGTATAACCCCAAGAGAAGAAGATTGGACTCGTCGCGACCACCCAGCAGATTCCAGAATGGATCTCGCGGATCAACACCACGAGCTCAGTCGAGCTATGCTGCAACGCCTGCAAGAGAAGAGGACCATCAACAACCAGCCGAAGAAGACATGCTAGCTCTGGACCGAGACTGGTACGGGGGCGACGAGATGGGAGGGCACGCATTTGGAGACGACACCCATAACCCTTTTGCTTCCTACGAGGTATCCGCGTGGGAGGCTCAGCAACAAGAGTCCTCCAAGGCAGACAAGATGGCCAGTCGATACGACGCCAGACAAGAACAACGACGCAAAGAGAATGACGCGTGGGAGACCAACAGAATGCTGGTTTCCGGTGTTGCCCAACGACGCGACATGGCCTCGGATTTCGACGACGAAGAGGCGACTCGAGTACACTTACTGGTCCACGACCTTCGACCACCCTTCCTCGACGGGAGAACCATCTTTACCAAGCAGCTTGAACCAGTCCCTGCCGTCCGAGACTATCAAAGCGACATGGCCGTATTCAGCAGGAAAGGAAGCAAGGCCGTCAGGGAGGCCAGGCAACAAAGTGAACGCCGGAAGCAAGCCCAGCAAGCGACCAGCCTGGCAGGAACGGCACTGGGCAACATCATGGGCGCCAAAGACAACGACGAAGACAGCGCTCTGCCTGGGACTGGCGATGAGAATGGAAGGAATTCCGAGTCCAAGAGCAACAAGTTCAGCACTCACATGAATAAGTCGCATGGCGCCAGCGACTTTAGCAGGACCAAAACCCTCCGCGAACAGCGAGAGTACCTCCCTGCGTTTGCAGTTCGCGAAGATCTCCTCAGCGTCATCAGAGAGAACCAAGTCACGATTGTCATCGGCGAGACCGGTTCAGGAAAGACCACACAACTGACCCAATTTCTATACGAGGATGGTTATGGGCGCACCGGTATGATTGGGTGCACGCAACCTCGTCGTGTTGCCGCAATGAGTGTAGCAAAACGTGTTGCTGAGGAGATGGACGTGGAGCTAGGCACCATCTGTGGCTATGCGATTCGTTTCGAGGATCATACCAGCAAAGAAACCGTGATCAAGTACCTAACGGAGGGCATCCTTCTCAGAGAATCACTCAATGAGCCGGACTTGGATCGCTACTCGTGCATCATCATGGATGAGGCGCACGAGCGGGCTCTGAACACGGATATCTTGTTGGGTCTGTTCAAGAAGATTCTCCAGCGGCGTCGCGATCTGAAACTCATCGTCACTTCGGCGACCATGAACGCAAAGCGCTTCTCCGACTTTTTCGGAGGTGCCCCTGAGTTCACCATTCCAGGAAGAACCTTCCCCGTCGACGTCATGTTTCACCGGTCTCCCGTCGAAGACTATGTAGATCAGGCAGTTCAGCAGGTACTGGCAATCCATGTCTCCATGGATGCCGGCGATATTCTCGTGTTCATGACCGGACAGGAGGACATCGAAATCACTTGCGAATTGGTACAGAAACGACTCGACGCTCTAAACGACGCCCCCAAACTGAGTATTTTACCCATCTACAGTCAGATGCCAGCAGACCTCCAAGCAAAGATCTTTGACAGAGCCGCTCCGGGAGTACGCAAGTGCATCGTCGCTACCAACATTGCCGAGACGAGTCTCACGGTTGACGGCATCAAGTACGTTGTCGACGCTGGCTATTCCAAGATGAAGGTTTACAATCCCAAGATGGGCATGGACACGCTCCAGATCACGCCCATTTCACAAGCCAATGCCTCGCAGCGTTCCGGTCGGGCCGGCCGAACCGGGCCCGGAAAAGCATTCCGACTGTACACCGAGAAGGCATTCAAGGATGAGCTCTATCTGCAAACCATCCCGGAGGTGCAGCGGACGAATCTGTCCAACACAGTGTTGATGTTGAAGTCCCTCGGCGTCAAAGACCTCCTGGACTTCGACTTCATGGACCCCCCGCCCCAGGATACGATATCCACGTCCATGTTCGACCTGTGGGCGCTCGGCGCGCTCGACAACCTGGGTGAGCTGACAGAGCTAGGACGCAAGATGAGCGCGTTCCCCATGGATCCGTCGCTCGCCAAGCTGCTCATCACGGCTGAGGAATACGGCTGCAGCGAGGAGATGATCACCATAGTCTCCATGCTTTCCGTCCCCAACGTCTTCTACCGGCCCAAAGAGCGCCAAGATGAGGCAGACGCCCAGCGGGAAAAGTTCTGGGTCCACGAATCAGACCACCTGACCTATCTCCAAGTATATCAGGCCTGGAAGGCCCACGGCTTCTCCGACGGCTGGTGCATCAAACATTTCCTGCATTCCAAATCCCTCCGCCGCGCCAAGGAAGTCCGCGAGCAGATCGTCGACATCATCAAGTCGCAGAACATGGCCGTCAGCAGCTGCGGCATGGACTGGGACGTTATCCGCAAGTGCGTCTGCTCGGGCTACTACCACCAGGCGGCCAAGTACAAGGGATCGGGCGAGTACATCAACCTCCGCACCAATCTCGCCGTCCAGCTCCATCCCACGAGCGCCCTCTACGCAGGCCACCCGCCCGACTACGTAGTCTACCACGAGCTCATCCTCACGGCCAAAGTGTACGTGTCGACCGTCACGGCCGTCGACCCCCACTGGCTCGCCGACCTAGGCGGCGTCTTCTACTCCATCAAAGAAAAGGGCTACTCGATCCGGAACAAGCGCATCACGGAGACGGAATTCAATCGCAAGATGGAAATCGAGACCAAAATGGCAGAAGATAGGCGCAGAGACGAAGAGCGTAAGCAAGCCGACGAGGAGAGGGCCGTCAAGAAGGCCCCCGTGGATAGCAAGAAGTTTGTCACCCAGGGTGCGGTCAAGAAGCCTGTTATGAAGAGACGAGGAAGGGGGGGGTTCTGAGAACTTGCCCACCCCTCCTCCTCTCCCTATCCCTACTTTGTATAGATTTTGCATTGCATCGGCGGTCATGAGACGAGGATACACGATATTCAGCGAAACCCCAACCATTTTATATATATCATTGAATAACGATTCACAGATACCGTGGAAACCACGGGCAATTTGCATGCATCACCCTCTTTCATTCATCAATGGCGTATAGAAAAGCTAGTCTCCCCTTGCACCACCTCGCGATCCTCCCTGGTGAACTGCACGACTTTGGCATGGCGTGGCCCCTCGTCCACATCACTCAGGAACTTGGAGAGGGGCTCATCGTCGCCCTGCGCCTCCCCCTCGACCTTGGGGACACGACAACATGAGCATTGGGCAGTTTAGTTGGGCGTGACGATGGAAGTGGGAAAGGAAAAAAAGGTACCTTGTTATCAGGCGTGTTCCTGCACCACCCTGTTATGCCGTGCTCTTGGGCTTTGCCCCTCGTGAAGTATCTGATTTTGCGAGGCTCAACATGGGATAGATGCTCTCGTGGCCGAGGATAAGTCGATAAGTCGACGGGTGGGTGTCATGTTGCGTACCTGAATCCCACGCCTTGTTCACTGACGTCAGTGGGGGTGGGTGGGGCTTCTCATGTTGTGGAAAACGTACCTTGTACGGTGCCGCCGTGGGCAACGAAGTAAACCTGGTGGGTGTGAGTGTGGGTTATCTGTGGCTGAATGAGTGGGAATGGTACTGGTCTTACTCGCCGGGTCATATTGTATGGTGTGGGAGGATCGAGGTGAGCTGAGTTTGATGATGGAATGAGTTTTCAACGTGTTGAAACGCGGATTGACTTGGTCTGTCTTGGATGGGGGCAGCACGGGTCTCTACAACGTCTTCTCGCACATGATGCAATAAAGAAAGGATTCACGTGATGCAGTGGGAAAGAGCCCCCCTAGCTCCATGGTGCAAGAAAGAAGATAAATTGAGTCTGGTAATCTCTATATAAATAAAAGGTTATAAGCTTCCCTTTTATAGAGAGACTCTCTAGGGCAGCATCTTTAATGGGGAAAACGTGGTTAGAGAGAGTCTCTATAACAATAAGATATTATGTGTTTCTAGCTATTAGAGATGGCTTTAATTTAACTCTAATTTACGGTATTGTAAGCGCTATGTAAGCGCTAGGCGCTACGTGTAACTAATACATGTACATGGCCGCCCGCCAAAATCACATGGTTAGTGTGAGGCGCTGATGCATGGGGCCGACGAAGTGAGCCCTGTGACAGGCCTTATAATCAATTGTAAGGTGCAATGTTAGCACCGGCTAGCATTGACGGATCTTTTGGTCTATTAGGGAATTCAGCACACCTTCTGGGTTCTTACAGTTAGCTAGTAACGAGCCAACTGGCCTCCTAGCCACATGACGGCCTATGGGGTTGCTAAATAACAAAAGAGGGTTGCTTAATACCCACGCCCTATATATATTATACACTAGCTAGCTCTATGTAGGATTAGCTCTGGTACTCCTTCTAGTTAGTCAAAAGGGAAAACCCTTACATAGGAAGAAAACCCCCTTTGCGTTTGTGCGTGGTCCGGCACCGGTCCTGTTACGTGCTAGAATTGACAAGTGGCCTGTCAATGCCACAAGACCTCGGATGTGGCTGGCACGTGACCTAGAGCCCCTCCCTATATTACACGATAGCTCTGACCTCTAGCTAGTTGAATTGAACAACAACCTTCACACTCATTCATACCTTATTACATTCTATATCGTAACAAATCCTGTTACGTCCTAGAATTGACAAATGAGTGGCCTGTTAGTGCCACAAGACCTCGGATGTGGCCAGCACTTACGACCGTCGAATCCGTTGGCCCCTCTGACGGATTCGACCCCTCATCGTGCAGAGCCAGCACGTAACAAGCGGTAGCAATTACTCTTCGATCATTGCGCCCTTCCGGTGACCCGGATACAGAAGCTTCATGTCCAAAACTGACCGTTTACGACGTCAATACGGAGATTATCAGCGTAACTTCGCAGTTGCTGAAAATGAACTACGCCTTGTCCACCAGTTTTGGGCTTTTGACAACGCATACCCAGAATTCAAAGGCTTCTGTATTCGGGTCACCGGCGCAACGATCGGAGAATAATTGCTACCACTTGTTACGTGCTGGCTCTGCACGATAAGGGGTGTCACGTACTGGCCACATCCGAGGTCTTGTGGCACTAACAGGCCACTTGTCAATTCTAGCACGTAACAAATGCGGGCACCACGGATAAAAGAGATAGCTGTCCCAGCTATCTAAGATCTAACGAATTTGCAACAAGCTAGGAAGCGGGCTCTCGCAAGGGAATTCAGTCAGATAGATCGTCAGGTCCTGCGGTCATCAAATCGGTCATCGAATTGGTCATTAAATTGGTCCTCGAATTAGTCGTCAGGTTGATAACTTGACCTACGGGATCTGTAGCTATAGCGGTCGGATTGATCAGATTAATCAGGTT
Organism: Epichloe festucae Fl1; assembly: GCA_003814445.1. Taxonomy (NCBI): domain Eukaryota; kingdom Fungi; phylum Ascomycota; class Sordariomycetes; order Hypocreales; family Clavicipitaceae; genus Epichloe; species Epichloe festucae. The sequence continues at coordinate 1,217,807 of CP031387.1, read as the reverse complement.
GACGGTCAGGTTGACGGTTAGATTGATAGTTCGAGTCGCTATCATATTGATAGTCGTATAGATATTCATATTGATCAGGATGATAGATCTGATAATTAATAGCTTGGCTAGTCAACGCAGAGGGTCAGGCAACGAGCGTTGCAAAGGACCTAGAATTCGGTCAGGCTGTTGAATTGGCTGACGAATTTGCTGACAGGCTAGCTGCCTTTGAAGGTCATTGCGTTGTTCAAAGACTTCCTTGACGAGGTCTTCGAGCTGCTGGAAGTCATCCTCTTCTATCGCTAGCTTCTGTTAAAGGTCCTGTATCTGCTGTGCTGCCATTAAATTTGCTGCTGTAATTGCTGCTGCCATTAATATCAGGCCCTTAGGTCCTGAAGGTCCCGTTGGTGCTGTTCTTGCTGCCACTGGAACTGCTGCTGCAGTTGCTGTTAGACTTGCTAATCTAGCTGCTGTTGAAACTGTTGGAATTGCTGAATGGCTGGGCATAGGTCCTTGAGGTGTTTAAAGACCTGATTTGAAGGGAAGGTCTTCCTACAGATGCCACAGGTTCGGCGCTGATAATCTTGCTTATTGATTTTTGTATATATATTTTTTTGTGTCATTAGTTGTGGCCAATGCATCTGATTTATAAGAACACAATTATTGCTAGCAATACCTAGCTAGTATAATAATTAATAGATAAAAAATCATAACTATGGTAATAAATAAAACCTATAATAGGAACAAGCTCTACTACATATGTGGCTTCCTTCGGACCTTCGGACGATAGTCGGTCCGACCGTGGCCAAAGGGTGGAGCCACCGAAGGGATGCACGCGATTCGATTGGTCGCATCGCAGGCTACCCCGCACTGCAGCCCCACTCTTCTCACTTTTTCACCCACCTTCTCTCCTAGCTAGATTCCTCTCCTTCTCTCTCTCATTCTTAGCCATCATCATCAACCTCATTGAATTCAACCCTTTCGCACTAGTGCAACGTTCCTTGGTGTAACCAACACTCTAAGGTCACAAATATGGGGGGCTGTGAGGTTAGAGCAAAGTTTGCGATAAACTTTGTGGCTACGCTAGCGCAAATAATCTTGCTTATAAAGCTACTATAGCCACTAAGTTTATCGCAAACTTTGCTCTAACCTTACAGCCCCCCGTATTTGTGACCTTAGAGCTTGTTCCTATTATAGGTTTTTATTACTGCGGCTATAATGATTTGCATGTTAATCGTTTTACTAGCTAGGTATTGCTAGCAATAATTGTGCTTTATATATATTAGATGCATTAGCCACAACCAATGATGCAAAAAATATATAAAAATCAATTAATAAAGCTGCTATAATCGCTGTTGCTCGCACTGATCTAGCTGGTGCAAGAGAAGCATTATAGCGAGCTTTATCGGGTTTGTAAGGAAGTTGCCTAGGGGGGAGGCTAGCGATCGAAATTTACGAATTTGTCGGATTTGACGGTCGGGGTGAAGGTCGGGTTGAAGGTCAACGAACGGATCGAAGCAAATCAAAGGTCGAAGAATCGAAGGTCTTCAAATTAACGGATCGAAGGTCGAAGGTCTTCGGGTTAATCGAATTCGCACGATCAATTGATGCAAAGGTCTGAATCAACGGATCGAAGGTCTTCGAAAATCGAAGAATCTGACGATGGAAGCGATGCCTGAGGGAGCTATCAGGCCTAGTGAAAGGGATAGCTTGATCAATTGGTCAGATTGACGGTCGAATCGAAGGTCAACGAATCTAAAGGTCAGAGCAAAGGTCAACAAGATCTGACGGTCGGATTAAAGGAAGACTGTAAGTAATATATATAATGAACTAACCTAGCTCTAGAAGAATGTTACGCCGCGCTTAAAGATCTAATAAGGGTCTGATCCACGAGCCAGTGCGAACTTTGCCCTGACTTTGCATACATGTCAGGAGCATGGAGGCAGAGAGGGCAGAGGGTAGTTCTTCCCTCTGTTTCATTATATCATACTATTATATTAACCCGACCGAAGTCGTGACAAATTACAATAGACCAGACTGCACTAGTGTATTATCCCGTGGTGCTACTAACACCAAGGCTCGCAGGGTAGTTATCAACCGTCGACATCGAAGAGCATTGTCATGTTTATCCCACCGAGCGGCAGCGCCGTTCGTTCCATGAATTCTCTAGCATGTTTTTTTAGCAGCTTCCCAGCGCTATTATTTGCCCCTATTATAGAGTGCCATAGCCAGGTAATTCCATCTTCTGACACGTCGGTACCAGCGAGCTGCGGCTGAGGCCCGCTTGTGGTGAGCTCGTTGAAAGTCGGATCATAATCAGGATTGCTTGTGTAATTGCCCTTCTTGCACCGAGATGAGGGTGTGTGTAGGTACTTGAATCCATAGATATGCTTGTACATGGGTACATCGGGCTCGATATAGAACCACCCGATTACCTGACGCCATGTAATCACACCCATGGCAATCATCTCTTTCTCCTGGTTAACCATCTTCTCGTTTCCCTGGAGAGAAGCGACAACATCTATCATGTTTGGAGTAGCATGAATATGGTATACGTATCCGCCTCCATTCCCGTTTTTTGCGAAGCGTCTGGCGACACAGAACTCGGTCGTCGTCGATATATATATCGTTTGCCGAGTTCCATGTGCCTTTCCGTGCACGTGATTGTAGATGGAGTAGGCACCGAGTTCTGTCGGAGGTAGAGATGAATAAGGGAAAAAACCTCCCGTCGAGTTGATCAGCTGCGGGGATCTTTTGTCACCACGGAAAACGAACAATGTTTCATTAGCTCCAGTCGTCTCACGCTTCGAGAAAGAGAGGTCAACCGTTGCGGCCAGCGGAGAACAAACTACCGGCCAGAGGAAGGCCGATAGGGTAATCGTTCTGACCCAGAAATTGTAGAAACACGTCATTGCGAATTGAGAACATGGAACAATAATGCGATACAAACATTCATGGGATTTGCCTCCAAGGCAAGGGGACGGAACCGAGTTTTTAAAGCAGCGGATTCCAATGCGATGGCTGATATCAGCCAGAAGAAGTCCAGATAACACTTTGAAGGATGCGTTCACAACGCTCCTCCCTGAAATCTCTGATCTATGTGACGAGTGGCCGCGAGATTGATTTTTTTTTTTTCCCTTTCGTATTACTCAGAATACGGAGTAGAAGTAGTAGCTAGTTGGTTTCGGGAGCAAGGTTGACCCTGAAAAGTCACCCGCCCATATCATAGCAGATGACGATAGCGTGGAGAACCTGATTCCTACTACACTACAAAAACTGACCTCATCCCACGGAGGCGAAGATAGTACATATGTAGGGAATTTTGGTTGAACTCGTGAGGGGCTCCGAAGTGGGACCAATTTCAGTTGTTAATGCAGGACAGATGTGACGGTTGGAGCGATTCCCAGCAGACAAACCACAAGAGGGCCTATGTTGGCAGATACAACTAGACGTCATCTTTTGCTATGAGTATCGATTCGATGATGATAGACCAAAGGCCGCAACGAATTGATCAGCTTGGTTGATATAATGACCGTGTTGAAAGCTGTGTATTAGCTAGCCATCTTAGTCACAAGAAGTGTAATCGGAGGCGTCTTATATAGTACCTGGATCATGGGTATTCCTTCATGAAAACCGTGGATCTTTGGATCATTCAATGGCTTTTAGACCGGTACCTTGCCGAACTAAAGCCAATGCTAGCAGTAACGCCGAGCTGCTTGGATGATCCTAGTACCCAAGCGGGTACACCGTCCATAGCGCCATCGGTTAGCACAATAACATGATATCTGGCTGGATTCCATCGAAATTTCACAAACTTTACATATGTAGGCGTACCCATACGGCAAGTGCCGCTGCATCAGGGCATTTATGTATGGCCTCGTTGGTCGTAGGATACTATGACTCAGTGAGTTGCTCGGGTGTACCCTACCACGCCTTGGGCGGGCTCCAAATCGCTTAAAAATGTGATTCATAATCTGTAGTGTTTTCTTTGAAAGCGACTTTCAGGCCGGATTGTTTAGTTATTCTGGCTCTCTAGGCGCCTTAATTACCTATTCAGTTATATGTAAAGAATTTGCTAATTTTTATTGGAGCCTTTTACTATTTAGTAAAGCTACTATATATTTATACTACAAATATACTATAGGACATGGTGGCGGGCCCAGCAAAAAAATCACTGCGCCCCGAGGCAATTCACACGACTCATCCGCACACCAAGCGACGATCCTAAGCTGAAATCCGATGTTCTCGACTCCTGGCCTTTCCAACATGTACATATCGTTCTTGATAAGACCTTATGGGCCATAAAAAATTTTCATGATTCGGAGGAGGAGAAAGTCTCGTTCTGCTGTCTTAGCCTGCCTATATGCAAAGTGTCCCTCACGGCGCGAGCTGGGTCATCTCTATCAGCACTTTTGATACCTTCTGATACGCCTCATCCATCATCCGTACTCAACGATACCTCCCTAGCCCCTTCTTCATCAACACGATGAGAGTCCATCTTTTTCTGTCATCCTCCCTTGTCGGAATTGCGGCAGGGTCGGTTCTACCAAAAATTTGACGACCCAATTTTGAACCTCACCGAGATTGGCATTCCCATACCGCCAATATCGCTGGCATTGGAGACCAAACGCACTGCGTACGTCAGTCTAATCAATAACTCCAACTTCACCCTCACGAACGTCACTCTTTATCATAAATTCAGCGACGATTATAAAAGTATGAAAGTCTGGGATGTCATTCAGCCCGGTGAAGTCACTAAGGAAACATTGACTGTCAACTATGATACCGGAATGAATTTTGGAGGCGACTGGTGGAAGCTTGTTGGCGTTTCTGGGGCTGATGGCCAGGCGTCCGTCTACTACTCGGACCCCCAAAACTATCAAGCCATCATCCAGGCTCTCGAAAAGGCTGCTACAGTGGTATTTGCCCTTCCTGGATTCATTCTGGGAGGCGCTCTGGGTGGAAAAGCGGGACTGATGACCGGCGACCCGGCAGCAACGTTGTTCGGCGCGATCTTGGGAGCATCAAGTGGTTCAAGAGCAGGCCAAAGCGCTGCTGAGGCTGTCAACATCAACCTGGAGCGGACGTCGGATGAACTGTCGAATTATTGGAGGTTCGACTTGGAGACTGTCGACGATGGTCAGATCGTCTCAATTGCTCTTAACCCAAATATGACAATGGAGTTTGAGTCGAATCTGGTCATGAGAGTACTAGGCTTTCTAGCATCACAAACGAAGCCTTTGAGAAGGTAGCTTCGAAAGTCTACAAAGGCTATCATGAGGAATAGCACCTTATCGAGTCTTGATTCAAATCGAGTTACTGTTACGTGCTAGAATTGACAAGTGGCCTGTCAGTGTCATAGGACTTAGGATGTGGCCTGCACGTGACCAAGAACTCCCCCTCATATTACACGATAGCTCTGACCTCTAGCTAGTTGAATCCATCAGAACCTTCACACTCATTATATCATACATTTCGTATCGTAACAAGATCTACCTTTCAGACTTTCTCCGGTAGTATCATGGTCATCTATTCCTTGCAAACCATATCCTAATACCTGACCACAACCAAAGCATCATCTGAGCACTACAGACAAGCTCCCCAAACTGGTGCATCATCCTTCCGCCACTCTCATGTCCAAACTATCGCAAAATATGAAGAGCTGATTTCAAGTTCGAAATCTTCTTCATCAGCGCCTCCCGCTTTTTCACAATTCGACGCGGCTCTCCAGCAATAGATGCAAGGTTCTGTTCGTCCAGCTTGAGCACCCATTTCTCCGAAAACAGGCTCAGAGGGCTCATCGGCCCGGTCAGCAAACAGTGGTCAACAGCCTGGCGGAACACCGTGTCCACGATACGGTCGCGTGCCACCTTGTAGTAGGCCTTGAGGATGTCGTGAATGTTTTCACTGGCCTCCTGCCCGTTTGTCTTCCCTTGCATCACCTTTACAACCGTCTCCAGTTTGAAAAGCTTCCGATCCTCGGGGAAGCTTTCGTCGTGACAGTCCTTTCTCAACGGCTCCGTGATCCGGAGACCTCGCGCCCCCCGAAGCGTAGAGTTGAAGGAGGCGTTCAGCGTATATGGCTTGTTGTCTCTCTCGAGGCCGACCAAGAACACTGCTTCGTCCATTGCAGCTTGGTATCTGCTGAGAAGCTCGTTGTCCATGATGAACCTCAGTTCCCCGACGACCTTGGAGTCGGTACAAATCTTGCCAATGATGGTGACGATGAAGTGATGGATTACCACGACGACCTTGCTGAGGTATGATCTCACCATTGGCTCCCAATTCTGCGTCTGCTCTCGGAACGCGCTGGAAAGCAGACCGGATCCAAATGTACCCAGCTCGACACCGCGAGAGCGGTTGTACATTTGGCCAATCCATTCCATGATGCTTCCTCCGGAAACATACGTGCTGGACAAGTCCAAGTCAACAATGGGGTCCAGTTCTGGAAACTTGGAGGTACCGTTTTTCAATGATGTAGGCACCCTGATCATATGTTGGCCGTTCTCTTCACTGCAACATGGATCTTCTCCATTCTCAAAGTCATACACATTCGACCTGCTGATGAAATCGTGGTTGAATTGCTCCGTGAGATTGACAATGTCAGTGATGAGTCGGAGGTCGTCGCTCTCAAGCTCCGGATGAGACGAATAGCTCGCATCAAGTGCGCCGCGAACGATTCTCTGGAAATGTCCAGCAATCTCACTCAGATACATCTGCTGGTCCCGTTCTGTCCGTCTCGAGACGCCGAGATCGTCCAGAGACTTCTCGCAAGCAAGGAGCATCTTCCTTGCTTCAGCCCTGAGCTTAGGGAATGCCTTGTCTGTTATGTGGCCCAGGAGGTCTTGCAAACGCTCCCGGAGTGCGACCACGCCGACACGATCTGGAGGCAAGTGACACCAGGGCTCTTCCTGGAACATCTTCTCGCGGCCTTGGGTACTGCCCCCGTCGGCGGCCTGTTCGTCGGCGCCCCTGTTCCTCACTACATAGTAGCCAAGATTCAAGGGTCTTTTCTTCCCGTTGACCAAATCGCAGACGACGGTCTTGGTGCTTCTCTCCACGAGCAGATCTGGTTTTGTGAGGACACCCAAGGTGCGTTCTCCGGACTCGTCGTACTTCTCCGAGAGGTTGAGAATCTCCTGAGTCATGATATCCACCGTGCAGGGGAGAACGGCCAGGATAATGGTCCTCTCCTGTTCAATGTAGCTCTTGACCATGTCCAGGACCATGACTTTGTCCAACTCCGTCGTGACACCTTCTTCGGTATTCCGGAATATACCTGGGACGTCAATGACGGTCAAGTAATCTTCTTTCGGGCCACACTTTTCAATTCTGAGGACATCGCGACTAAACGTCTTGCTGCCAGTCGAGTTCTCATTCGTTCTGATCCCCATGTGAGCATTGACCTGTAGCAGCGAGTAGGAAAAAAAAAAGACGGGTCAGCACTCCGTGTTTCACCACGCTCAAGGCTTTGAAGAGAGAGCCTTAAACTTACTTCGCTCAGAATAGATTCAAATTGATTCTGCAACTCGGCAGTTGACTGCACCGTTCGACGATATGACGCCAGTCCCTGCTTCTCCTCATCCGTCGCATCCGGACCAGGAATGATGCTCACGACAACCTCTTGAACTGCGTCTCGACGATGCGTGATCTGCGTGGCATACCGGGTACAGAGGCCCTGTCCGTTGGGGAATGGAATCTCAGTGAGACTTTCAAGAAGCGAGGACTTGCCGGAGCTCTGGTCGCCGACAACGACGAGCTGGGGCAGCGGCATGTGAGTGCCGACATTGTTTTCACGAAGTTGATCGATCTTGTGAAGTCGATCTGGACTCGTGAGAGTCACTCCAGACTCGGCCATTTCGACGACTTCCAAACAGTGGTGGTAGGAAGGAGAAAGAGCAGCCTATTTTCAGCCAAGGTACGGACCAAGTAGAGAGGCCAAGATAGAAAGACCAATGGCACAAAGGAGGAAAATATGGAAATAGCTCAAAATCCGTTGATGATAAAGGTGACAGTTCAGAGGCAAGGAGAACAGGTCAGAGAGGTCAAGTATACAAAAGGTGTGTCAGAAAGGGGTCCGTGTTTGCCCCGTTTGTGAGAATGGACTTTGTCAAATCTCACTAATCGGCTGAGTGACTCCTCCGACTCACTTTGCACTTCCTCTTTGGTCAGTTCTTTGGTCAACCCACGAGGTAGATCCTTTTTTCCAACCATACAGCATTCAGTAAGACTGAATTCGTTTGCATTTCAGATAATATGCGGGTAGACGTGCAAATCTCCGTCTGTTCCCAACGACTTATTGTGCGGTTTGCCATGTCCCCATCCGTCAAATGAATCACGACGTCGTTTGTTGTGAGCACCCTGTGAGCACCCTGTGAGCACCCTACACAAACGCAAATTCTGGCAAAAAAGTTGAATTGTCTAAACTAGTTCGCCCTGCTTATTCCTACAAAGTATCATCAACATGAAGCACGACGCTGAACCCCAACTGCTACTCGATGCTGCGCCGGCGCCCCTCATTTTCTACAACCACCCCTCCCTCACAAGCGTATCCAGGACTTGTCTCCAGAGGCATCTTGAAAAATTTGGTGTCCCATTGTCAGACCTTGATAGTCAGAAGTGGTGACCGAGCTCATTCACAAGCTCCGTCCATGTCACCAGGCCTCAAGTATAGACAACCATGATGTCCTCATATCCTGTGATCATGTGATCATAGTACAACACAGATATGTACACCCAAGGGTATTGCATCGCATACTGGATTTGCTCCACGACCTCAAATGGTGGTTCGTCAGACTGCAAGAGAGAACGAGACCGCTTTAGTTGAAGTCGGCCGGTCCCTGGGCAGTTGCATTGGGCTCTGCGTGAACTTCGTAAAAGGCCAACAGTCTCGACTCTGCTTTTCGCTTGCTAGCATCGTCCAGCTCGACACCGGTAGCGCCATTTTCCTTGGCTCCGGTGGCTGACTTGGCAGCAGTTAATATTGAGACGGGACTACCAAACACGATTAGCGATTGAAATCTGGAGCCAATGCTGCCTTGCCTTCGCTTACCCAAACATTTCACGGTCCACCTCCAAGAAGATCTTCATAGCTTCCTTGCCGCCTCTTTGTACCAAATAGTTCATGTACTCTCGGGCAAGCTCCCGCTTGACAGCCATAGATAGACGGCTCTCTGTGCGGAAATCGTCAAACACTTTCTTAATGCGTTCGGCGGTATCTGTTTCTTGCTCGCCAGTCGTGGACTGCTCAAGCTCAAAGATGAACCATTTCTCCCAGAATATCAGGCTGTCGCCATACCACTGCGAATTCTTCAGGAAAACTGCTCGTGCTTCTTCAGCTGAGCCCTTTGCCTTCCACAACATCTGGGCCCATTCTGCCACTAGAGCAGCTTTGGTGTACAGGTCGACGGTCGGCGCATCAATCTGGTCTCTGTATACTTGGATCGCGGCGTCAGTATCCTTTTGGCGGCGTTGCAAGTGCGCCCATGAGACAATGACCTCAACACAGTCTGGCAGTTTCATAAGGATGGCGGCATGGATATCCAACGCAACGTCAATCCTTCCAGAGCCCTCTTCAAAGTATGCCCATTGCATTCGAATTCCAGGCCGGCTGACTGGCACAAAAATGGATGCTCGGATATATATGTTGCGCACTTCCTCGTCCTTGCCGTCTTGAGCGGCCATCCACCGAGCATATCGGAACCAGAGTTCATCGTAGAAGGCGCAAGTCACCATGCATCGTTCATAGAGTGACACGGTTCTTTGAAAGTCCCCCTCGGCTTCCTCAAAATCCAGATACTTGCGCCAGTTGTTCAGTTGCGAATGCTCCAGCTCGGTGACGTGAAAATAAGGTCGCTTAATCTCTGACTCATACGTCCACCTCTTGGACACTTCCTGCTGTGTGGATGTGAAAACCTCATAGTACATGGCGTCGATCTTGGCTCGTACATCGCGTTCTACTTCTAGTTCGGGACGCGCGCCACTGCCATAAGCGGCAGCCTCCGCGTCGACCTCGGCTTGGAACCGGCTGAGTGTATCGGCAGGTACCACTTCGCTCAAGGGCTGGGTGTGCGAGAGACTGCGGAAACGTTCGTAGTAGCGAGCATATTGGTGTAGAGGAATCCGGATGACGCGGGCGTGAATGGCATAGATACGATCCTGAGCCTCTTGTCGCTCTTCGTATTCGATGTACTTGTCCCAAAAAGGATGCGCCAAAAAGTCGAGGCCTACAAGGCTGGCTCCTCGCTCGAATAATCTGCATTACCATGTTAGACCTCTCTGTGACATTGTAAGGCGGGTATTGGTGGGATTGGTATGGGGGAGAGGAGAATAATACACAGGGGGCTATGACCACGAAAGCAACTAGTAAAAAAAACAGGAAACAGAGACTCCATTTCGAGGGTCATCGACGAGGGGGACTAGCGGCACCAAGGCGAATAGAGGGAAGCTGTGGATGAGAAGCAGGGCATCGACAAAGCCTGTCGTATAGTAGTGTGAGAGAGAGCATCCCGATTCAGTTGGACCATTGAAGGCAAATCTCACCAGCACATGCGTCGACGGCGACGTGCGAGGTTCTCAATGAGTCCGTAGCGCGAGTTCACGCACGACTTGGTAGGGATGCTGCGTTGATGGCTTTGTTAAAGGGAAGGAAACCACCGTGCAATACTTACTCTCGAACAATCTGCGGATCGTGGGTTGTCTCCATCTTGAAGGAGCAGTAATCGGTCCACAGGTCAACAGAGTTGGCGATGTTTGCACAGCCTCGCTCGTAAACCTAAATAAAGGGCAGTCGGTCAATAAGCCGATCGGCTACCTGGGCATGTATTGTACGAACCATCTCTGCCGACTCAGGGCCCGCGATATTGAACTCCATATCCGCATATTTCTTCCAGTATCCAAACAGGAGGGGAAACTTGTGAAGGAACCGATCGTATGCATCGCGGAACGTGGAAAGAGCCTGCGGGCTAGAATTTCGATTCAATCCACCGTCCAACGTCTCAGTGGACTTGATGTAATTTTCCCAGCTCTCGAAGCTATCGGGGTCGGCTTCCTATAGAAAGAGCTTTAGTCACATCCAAACCCGCAAGGATAGCTAGACGAGCATTGCAGGAAAGTGCCGGCTTACCACCTCAGCCTGGAACTTGCGTACCGCGGCGTACTCCTCGTCGGAGCCACCATAAGCAGCAAATTCACTCATTTTTGCGAGTCGCGTATCGCAGAGTACAACGATTCTGGATACGATTGATGACAAGAGAAAGCCTGGCGACGGCTGCTCGTAAATATGTTTGTCGGTGTTGCGCGTTGACAGAGTTGCATGCGGAAGAAAAGGCAAACGGGTTTCGCGCTGTAGGCCAGGTGAAATTTGTATCTGCAATGTCGGGTACTTGGAAGGAAGGTCGTGGAGAGCTCTGCTCAGGCCCAAGCTCGCTTGTCATACCCACACCTCGGGTACATATGCTCTTGGTACCTCTGATGTCGGCGCTAGCCGCGAGTTTGGACTCGGCTCGGGATCCCTTGTTGTCGACGTGCTTAGTCATTCGTGATGACTAAGCGTCATGCAACCCATAAGTTTTTGGCCTTGGGAAATTATCTACAGGAGATGTTCTTTCTCTCCAACATGAGCTAATGATGATTTACCAATACAAAACTTATGATAGGAAGAGACTGAACGCTCTCTCAAAGAGAGAGCATGATCTCAATTCGAATCTGAAGCTCTGCTTTTGTCTTTTACTTTTCATTCATCTTTTGCTTCTCTTTCATGCTCGGACGTTTTAGGAGTCGAAATGTCAGCGACGACGCTCAACAAGAGTCAAGACCGCTAGACGGCTTATTACCATCACGCACAAAGGCAGCAGGCGCATCTAGAACTGCCGGTCTTTGTTCGGGGGCCTGGCGCGCCAAAGACTCACCAATGAGTATCGCAATGGCATTGCGTGACAGAAATTGTATGAAGCCAGGCTCTCGGGTAGACACACCTTCATATTCTGTCGCTCGCACAAGCACAACATCTGGTCGCATCGAGCCGTATTAAGTCTGGATGATGTGAGCTCTCATGGTAGACATGAATTTCATTGGCATGACTTCTGATGTTGCAACAATCACCGTGCGTTGTAGTAGTGGTGAAAGTACGAGACGTAAATGTGATAATCTCTTTATTTCTTACCAAGTGTATGATTGTGAACTGTTGCTATCACGGACTGTGTATCACGACGGCGGCGACGTATTTGTACTGAATTACCATTTACCACTAAGAAGTTGCGACAACGAGTCGACATGTGCAATTCAACGTATTCTTTCCGCGGGTACGAACAGCTCTCTCGATACCCTCGGGAAGTACCTCCTGCAGCTTCTGAGGCACTATGGACTCTGTTTATTCAGCATTTTCAATATTGAAGCTCGAGGTTATGATTGCAATGCAAATATATCGCAATGTGAGGAAATTCACGTTGCCCGTTCGATGATACGTTTTGGCTCAGCCGCGGAAACTGGCGTGGGAATAAAAATTCAAAATTCAAAATCAAAATACATCGCGGGGCAGAGGCTGAGCTTGGACTGGCCTTCCGGCGGCGCGGCGGCTGCGCAACACAATCGACGTCATTTCTCCAACTTGGCTTGATACTCTAACTTCCGACAGCTCAGCCAATTCATACTTCATACCACCGCAGCACGTATCATGGGCCGTCTGCAGACATAAAGACCTCTCAGCTCCAAGCCCCCGTCCTCGCCTTCGATTGGTCGACCGCCAATGCCACCGCCTGCTCGATGGAATACCCTCAAGGCTCGTGGGCCGCGCAGGCTCCCGCCCCGGAGAAATCGAGCGAACTCTACATAAGAGACCATCCTCATCGCTCCATCGCCATTGTATCGTCCTCGCATGCTCTCATCCTCCGGTACAGCTCCGCGGCCAACAGCGATACCCCTCACAATGGATCCGTCACCTCTCTGCATTCTGTCAAGTCTCGCGGCGGCGCCGACTCGCAGTCAGCAAAGTGCATGGTTGAATTCTCCCCTATATCGAGACAGCTTCTCAAAGACTTTAGACCCTTGACGCTGCGGCCTGTGTACGGGACGCTGGGGCTCATGTCTGCGAACGGCGAAGTCTTCTTGTCTGTCATCACCCGAGCTGTTCGGGCAGCCACTATTCGACCTGGCGAGACGGTCGAGAAAATTTGCACCGTCGATTTTTACTGTCTGAGTAGCGCAGATTACGATGATGTTGTACCTCTGGAGTCCGTTGAGCCCGATGTATCGGAAGTCAATCCGACATGGAGCACTCAATCGGGATACGGGCAGAGCCTCGGTCGACGGGACGTGTCCATGGAGCACCCGTGCCACGAGCTGCGAAAGCTTCTCAGCAATGGGTCATTCTACTACAGTACCGACTTTGACTTGACCAACAGGTTGCAGGACCGGTCAGTTTCTGCATGTCATAACTCCTCAAAGTCCTGGCGTCGTGCTCATGTTCTACTATAGGTCCATCAACTCCAACTCGTTCGACATCGACAACTTTGATGATACGTATCTATGGAACTCCTTCATGATTCGTCCGCTGGTTGAGTTCCGATCTCGCCTCATGCCCCAAGAAAGAGAAGCACTAGACTCTTCCCGCATACTTACATCCGCCACGCGAGGGTTCTGCAAGACCATGACCATTCCCCAGAGCGCATCGCCCATTCGGCAGTCAAAGAACGGAATGCCCTCCTATCTCAGCCTGATATCGCGACTCTCGTGCCGCCGGGCAGGAACCCGGTTCAATTCTCGAGGCATTGATGACGATGGCCATGTCGCCAACTTTGTAGAGACGGAAACTATATTCTGCAGTCCAGCAGGCACCTTGTTCTCCTATGTGCAAGTCCGCGGCTCCGTCCCCGTCTTTTGGGAACAAGCTGCCGACCTACTTCCAGGCCGGCAGAAAATTACCATTACTCGATCCAAGGAAGGAACGCAACTCGCCTTCAACAAGCATATTGAGGATCTGGAGCAGATATACGGTGCCGTCCACGTCATCAACCTTCTCAGCGACACGAAACCCGCTGAAGTAGAGCTGAGCGACTTGTACCGCCATGCCATCCAGCGCTGTCCATACAGTCAATCCAGTAGCGGTTCCGCCGAGCATGCTTTGCTCCGAGCTACCCACTATGACTTTCACGCTGAGACGAAAGGTCCGGCCGGGTACGAGGCGGCCAAGGACATTCGACGATATATCGAAGGTTCTACAAATGGGTTTGCGTACTTTCTGGCCGAGGAGACCGACGACTCATCGGACATGGCTACTGGTACTGACCGCAAACGAATGGTTGTCGTCCTGCAGCAAGATGGTGTTTTCCGCACCAACTGCCTAGACTGCTTGGATCGAACGAACCTCATCCAGACACTTATTTCGCAAATGGCCGTCGAGACGTTCCTCGCTCACAGAAGCGACTATGCGGCGTCCGACTTCTGGATGAGGCATTCGAGTCTCTGGGCGGACAATGGCGATTCCTTATCCAAGATCTATGCCGGGACCGGCGCGCTCAAAACCTCCTTTACACGCCACGGGAAGATGTCGCTGGCGGGTGCCATGGCTGATATGCGAAAGTCAGTGCAGCGCATCTACCACAACAACTTTATCGATCCGTCCAGGCAGGTCACGATCGATATGCTACTTGGCAGACTGATCCAGCAGGCTCCGGTGCACCTGTTCGATCCCATCAGCGATTTTGTTTCCATGGAGCTGGCCAAACGGAGCGACGAGTACACATGCTCGGAAAAAATCACCATCTGGACCGGCACCTTCAACCTAAATGGCCGAACAGAAGGCATCGGCCACGACCTATCACCGTGGCTGTTCGGGCCTGCAGGCAGCCTGGAGCAACCGGACATCTACGTCGTCGCCTTCCAAGAAATCGTCGAACTGAGTCCGCAGCAGATTATGAATAGTGATCCTTCGAGGAAACACCTGTGGGAAGGGGCCGTGAAGCGGGCCCTCAATCAACGGCAAGCGAGCCTGGGCGGCGAGCGATACGTCCTCCTGCGGAGCGGGCAGCTCGTCGGCGCCGCCCTGTGCATCTTTGTCAAGACGTCACGACTAAACAAGATAAAAAACGTGGAAGGGAGCGCGAAGAAAACGGGTCTCTCAGGCATGGCTGGGAACAAGGGAGCCGTGGCTATTCGATTCGACTATGCAAACACACATATCTGCTTCGTGACGGCGCACTTGGCGGCGGGGTTTTCGAACTACGACGAAAGAAATAGGGACTACGCCACCATTCATCATGGGTTGCGGTTTCAGCGGAATAGAGGCATCGAAGATCACGGTAAGAACGGATATTCCCACAGTTTCCTGTTCAGCCACCCACGGGGCAGCCGGCAGCCACCCACGGGGCAAGAGGCCAACAACGTACTGACATTGGCAGATGCCGTTATATGGATGGGTGATTTCAACTACCGGATCGGGCTGGGCCTCGAAGAAGCCAGGGCGCTGGTTAAGAAGAGAGACCTGGCATCGCTTTATGAAAATGACCAGCTCAACTTGCAGATGGTTGCGGGTCTGGCGTTCCCATTCTACTCTGAAGCTCGGATAGGATTTATGCCTACTTATAAATTTGATGTGGGGACCGACAACTACGATAGCTCGTAAGTTTACTTTTGTCCCCTCAACATTGACTACGCACGATGCGATCTGTGATGTATTTTTTCATTTTTTTTTAAAAAGGAAGAGGGAAAAAAAAAAAAACAACAGCTCAGTGTTAGTTGACAAGGATGTCGCAGTGAAAAGGCAAGAATCCCAGCATGGACGGATCGCATCCTCAGAAAAGGTTCAAATTTACGACAATTATCGTACGACTCTGCGCCTCTCAAATTCTCGGATCATCGTCCAGTGTATGCCACTTTTGAGTGCAGAGTCAACATTGTCGATGAGGAGACGCGCGAGAATATCAGTCGAGAGCTGTACCGGCGACGCAAGGCAGACGTGGGAGATCAAACGGCCCATGTTGGCGAGGGCGAGGAATCAGACGATGAGGACTTGATTGGTTATGACTCGATAGAGCCCGGCCTGCCACCAGCCAGTTCTGACCGACAAAAATGGTGGCTCGATAACAGGCAGCCTGCGCGAGCACAGGTGATGGTGCCCAACGGGCGAGATGGTCTTCCAATGGGGTTGAATCCGCATCGGCCGTCAAACCCATTTGGCCAGACTGATGAGTCCGACTGGGTTTCAGTGCCGAGGTCATCGCCTGGGCCCTCGAGCTTGTCGAGCTCACCCTACGAGAAGGTGTCGCTTCCCACTGGGCTTGCTTCCGGGCAGGGCCAAGTTCAAGTTCCGAGAAGGCAGCTGCCGCCGGCCCACGATGCGTCTACACTGCCAGCCCAGGTAGGTGGGTTGAGAGTAGATGATGAAGACAGTATCAAGAGTCACTCGGATACACCACCACCTCCTCCTCCTCGAAGACAAACAAACAATTCCAGACCAAACACATCAGGGTCGTCGTCGTTTTCTGGGGCCGGTCTAGATCGAGCGCGAACCCTGCCGTCTCTACCAACGACGCCGCCACGGTCCACTGCAGGAGCCAAGTCTACTGCGTCACAGCTATCACAACTGTCGCAGCAGCTCACAAGTAAAAGTAGCAAATCGCCGCCTCCTGTGGGCAAGAAGCCAGCACACCTTGCTGCAGGATCACCACTCTCCAAGACAGCAACGGGACCGACGATGAGCAACTCCACGAGGGGTGATGATGCCACGTCACTGCCGCCTCTCGCTGTGCATTCGGCGTCGGGTGCATCTCAAGCGAGCGTTCACGCATCACTGGCCAGAAAAGCTGTTGCGGTTGCACAGCAGCAGCAGCAGCAGCAGCAGCAGCGGCAGCAGCAATCGTCGCCGTCGACGACGACTGACAAACATGGAACTTCTTCCAACAATGCTACCGGCGGCGGACAAAGCGGAGGTGCCAGGGCATCAGCGGTGTCGGCAAACGAGATTCATCGTCCACTTGCAGGCCGCCACAGCCAGGGTGGTGCTGGTGCTGCAGCCCCTGCCTCGTCGTCTGCATCCGTAGACCTGTTGTTGGACTCGCTCATCAATGACGGCGGTGAGGGCATGGGCGGGTGGGAAGCCCTGCAGCCCAGTTCACGAAGATGAGAGACGATTGGTTTTGATTTTCGGCATGCCGTGGCCAGCAGCTAGGTCTTTATGCCTCCAACATACATGAACCAACTCCTAATGGGGCATTCATTACCTTGACCACGAGTGACTCGGTGATCGGCTCAGCTGCAGATGTCTCCTACAAAATGTCTCTTACAAAAATAATCAGCATGGTGCATTAGATTTCACAAGCAATCCGTGCACGGCCGTGCATTTGCGCACGACGAAGTAAATCCTCTCGCCAGAGAACAAGGCGTTGTTTACGGAGTACGGACTACGGACTACTCCATGACGCTCCATGACCGGATCCGTACGGAGTACATGGATGGTTTTGGTTATTGACGGGTGGGGGCAGGTGCGAGGCACCTGGCCCACCCAGCACAAAAACCCCACCAGCAGATTTTTTGTCAGGGCTTCTCTCTCTCCCCGGATTATTATTATGAATTTAGTTCCTAAAGTTAAATAAAATTATTAAAACCTTATTTTCCTTTCTGTTTAAGTTCTTAGTAACCACGCTAGGAGATTAGTAATTAAAGCTTCCTTAAGCTACCTAAAGTTAAGTTATTATTTCTACATTATCCTTATTATTATTAGTTAGACTAGGGTGGTTTACCTACCTATATCTTCCTAATCCTTACTTAAAACTATTAAATCCTTACACTCTTAGTTATTATTATTATTAATCTAGAGTTATAAGAGTTAAAGTCCCTATAAAATCCGCAGATAGCGGAGGTATATCCCTATAACTTAGAATTAACTAAATCATTATTACTAGGAAGTGTTCTAGTAGGAGAAGAAAAATTCCCTCTTACTAGACTAGGAGACTAAGCTATAATCTAACTAGCCTGTTTTTTCTAGTAACTTACTACCTTATTAGAATTAAAGCTACTTATACTAGAAACTAAAAAAACTATATTTAAAATACTTACTTATTAGACTATAATAGAGCTATATAAGTTGCCCTTATCTTAAGACATTAGGACCTTTAATAGGTTTATATTAGTAGGATAATAGTTAAGTTATTTATAGTAAACTTTTAAGACTATTAATAAAGGTAAGGATATTAACCTAAATACCTTTATCTAAGCTATTAATATAGCCTTAGGTAGTAAGGTAATTACTTTTATTAATAGCTTAGAGTAATTAAGGCTTATAGTCTTAAGGGCTAAGAATAGTGTAGTAATTACTACTAATTTAGCTACTCTCTAATAGTTACTATAAGAGCAATACCCTTCTAATATTATTAATAAAGAAGTGAAAACTAGTACTAATATAGAACTTTAATAAGGTAAGAGTAAGGCCCTTACTACCTATTACTCTTATGTTTTAAATATGCTTTATTATACTAAAGAAAGGGATAAACTAATTACTTCTAACTATTCCCTTACTTTAATTAAGAGTTATACCCTCTATAACTTTATTTAGCGGTTTATTTAAGGATTATATAATAAATTACTAATATAGGAAGCTATTAGCTAGAATATATTAGCTACTAATAGCCTTAGAGAAGCCTAAGAATATATTAAGTAAGCTACTACTATTTTAGAGGCAAAGGCTAATCTTATAAAGATAACTATATAAGATATAAAGATTACCCTAATAGAGGAATTTATTAAACTTTAGAGCAAATACTTTACTAATAAAGTGTTATCTTAGGCATATAAATTACCCCTAGGGTTTATAGAAGTATTAGGAGAATAGAGATAATAGTTCACTTTAGTTAATACTCTAATTACCTAGCTTTAGCCTATAATATTATACCTAGGTCTATTAGGAATATATAGTTTTACTAACCCTTAGTAATTTAGTAGGTATTATCCTATACCTTAAGTAGTTAATTAAATACTAACTCTAGCTACTTACCCTTAGAATTATCCTTAGATATAAAATAGAAGTAATATTAACTTAGGGAATAGAGCTCTAGTAAACCTATAAGGTAGCGCTAACTAGTCTATCCCTAGAACTTAATAGGTAAGCTTTCCCCCTTAATATTAGAATAATAGGACTAGTGTATATTAACCCTTATAGAATATACCTATAATAACCTAAGGTACTAGTTAAAGAGAAAGAGCACTTAAACTAAGGCTAGTAACTAAATTAAAGAATTAGTATATTAATAGAACTACACTATTACCCTATAGGGGTGCTTACTTTAAGTATAAAGTTACTAGACACTATACTATAAACTATACTATAACTAGAAATAATTTATTATAATAATAGGAATCCTTATAGTTAAAATTAATAATACTTCCCCCCTATAATAACTAGTTATAAGTACCTAGATAAATCTATACTTAGTTAGCTTAGGTATACTTAAATAGTAATAAATATAAGGATATAGTAGTATCTAGAGTTATTAAAGAGGTTATAGGTGAATTATCTATTAGAGTTTAATATACTTTAATTAAACTAGGTACTATTAAAAACTTACCTAACCTTATAAAGGACCCCTAGCTTATTTAGCTTAAATAAAATCCTATAGCTACTATAAGCTTATAGAAAATTAGGGCTTGCTATGCTAATATAAAGGTATAAGTAAAGGATATTACTAATAAGGAGAAGGGTAAAGCTAGAGTTTTAAGACCCCTTATTAAGAGCCTTAAAAAAGCTAATATAAAAACCCTTAAGTCTATTGCTTAAGGTGCTCTATAGGTTATAATATTAGTGTTAGAAGCTATGTTACTATTAAAAAAATAAAAGGGAATGCCCCTTAGTAAGATATTAGAAAGTCTAACTCTAACTCCTAAAGCTACACTATTAGTAAGAGAAAAGGTAGTTAGGTAAAACATAAGGGCATTAAGTAAGATTTAGGGATATAAGGGTCTAGGTCCTATTAACTAGAAGGCCCTAGTAAGTTATATCTTAGTCCTAATTTTACTAATGGATTTATAGTAAATTAGCCCTAAAACATCTAAGTAGTTTTAAAAGCTATTATTAAGGGTAATAACCCTAAGGAAGTAAATAAAGAAAAAGGTAGCTTTCTTACTTAATATAAGCTTAGTTTAGGCTATGTCTAGTAAGGGTTAGAAGAGTCCTATAGCTAATAATTATAATACTAAGTTACTTTAAGAGTATTAATTAGGTGCTAAGCTATTTAGGATTACTATCTAAGCTTATATAGGATTTTAGAAGGAATAGGTATTTAATCTTAAACTAGGATAAGCAGTGGCTAATTAGGGAGCTAAGATTAATATTATATCTTAGGCGTTTATACTATAGGAAAACATACTAGTTTATGATTTAGGATCTATTAGTTTCTAAGGGCTATAAATAATTAATGCTAATAGGCAAGAGAATATAGTTACTTATTTTGTGTTAATAAAAGTGGTATACCACGGCATTATATGGTTAGTTTAGGCAGTGATTACCCTAGACTATTAGCCTAAGAACTAGACTATTTTAATTCTAGGTTTACCTTAGCTTTATAATATAGGTATAAGGTTTAATATTAGGAACTCTAAACTTATAATTAGAGTTAAGGAGCGTGAAGATAAAGTTATTTTTATTAAGGGACCTTTAGTGGCTTTATCTAATTAATAGAAAGTGATGCTCTATCTAGCTAAGCCTATAATCCTAGAGAAGTACATAGGTTAGGATAATATAGACTTATCCCTAGATAATGCCTTATTAGGATCTAAGGATAAGGAGGAGGATAATTTAGATAATTTAGAAAACTAAGTTACTTACTATAACTTAGTTAAGTTAAAAAACTAAATCTAATAGCCTAGAATAAATATAGGAGTAAGTAACTTTATAAGCTCCCTTTTATTTATTTCTAGGTTAAGCCCTTAGTGTGGTTTTCTAGCTATACGCCTTAGATTACTTGCCTTGTTTTAGTGCAAACAAATTTTTAGCTTATAAATTAACTTAGTCTCTATACATTCCTATTAGAAGTGAATTTGCTTAGAGGGAGAGAATATACTATAGAATTAAGGGTTAATAATAATAATAGGAAAACGTTTTAATAGATAAAGGATAATTAGCTAGGGCTAGTTACTTTAGATTCTTTATTATTCCTATTTCTAACTAAGCGGAGAGTGTGAAGGAGGGAAACTAACTAGGAAACCCTAATTAAAATAGTATTATTATAGTTTAAGGGTTATAAAGTAACCTTAAGCCCCCTTATCCTAAAGTCTATAGTGGAAGAAGTTATACGGATATTTTATATATATAGAGACCTAAATGCCTTATTAATTACTAATATCCCCGCTACTAACCTTTATATATATATACCTTAGCTAAAAGAAAATGTAAAGCCCTAGGTATAATCCCTAAAGCGAAGATAGTTAAAGCCTTAGAAGTATTAGCTAAATTAGTTAGTAACTAAAGGAATTAAGTTAGGGATATATAAGTATACTATAGCTGCTAATAGAAAGATATCTAATTAGTGTATAGAACCTATGCTAGTACTAAAGGATAAGTCTAACCTATAGGCTAAGCAATGACTTACTATTAATTATTCTTATGTTAAGGAGGACATACTAGGTAGCTAGTTACCCCTGCTAGCTAAAATCCATAATTAACTATTTGATCCTTAAATTAATTCCTACTATATGTTTAACCTTAAATATATATACTAGTTAATACCTGTGGCTTCTAAGTTAAGGTATGTGTTTACCTTTAATATCCCTAGGTTTAGTTAGTTATAACTATCTTATATACCCTAGGGTTCTTAATTAGCTAGGTTTATAATAACTAAAGTAATAAGGATTGCACTTAGTCTAATCCTATTACCTTACCCTAAACCCTCTCTTACTGCCCCTTAACTCTTAGGTAATCTAAGCGTATTAGCTATATATATAGATAATATCTTCTATAAATATGCCTTATTTAAGGAGTAGTGGTCTTTTATTAAGGACTATTTACTACTTAGGCTACTATAAACCTTACTAAAACTAAGTTTTAAAAAGGTTTCTCTTAGAATAAATTTAATTATTATAGTTAGTTAGGTTTATAAGGTAGGTGGGAAAATATATATTAAACCTAACTAAGCTACAAAGCTAAGGGATTAGCCTATACCTATAAGTTAGTCTAGTGTGCGGTTATTCTTAGGAGCTATTAGACCTTGCTAATAATAGATTAAGAACTATGCTAAGATTACTTAGCCTCTTAATTAACTTACTAGGGATATAAGCTAGTAATAGAGAGACTTAGAGGCTTTATCTTTCTCTATATTAAGGGAGAAAGCTACTACTATCCTAAGCATATATAAATATATGTTTAACTTACTAACTTAACTATACTCTAATACTAGCGGATTTAGTAAAGAGTATATAATATTATAAGTCTAAGATAAAGTCCTCTATTTTATTTTATATAATTTATTTCTTTTTACTAAGATATAATAGAACTATAGCACTTATAAATAGGAGCTTTATACTATTATTAAGTTCTATTAGAAGTATAAGCACTTTTTTAAGTTAAGAATAAGATTAACTATCTTTATAGATTATAAACCACTTATAATATTTATAACTACCACTAGTTATAAGGGTATTTATGCTAGATAGGTTACTAAGCTAAGGCTATTAAATATTAAGATTTATTTTATCTAAGGAAAACGGAATGCTATGGCTAATAGGTTATCTTACACTATATTTCTATTAGATAATTATATAGATAATTTAACTAAGTTTAGGTTAAGGGATATAGTCTAAAATTAGTGGATTTAGAAAGATAGAGTTAGGGGATATAAGGAGATATTAAAGACTCTAAAAGCTACTAAGATTTAGAAGGAATCTAATCTTAAGGGGTTAAGCTAGAATATAAGATAGCTAGAGGTATTACCTAGGGTTAAATTGCTATAGAGGAAATACCTAGAGAAGCTATAGTATAAAGAAATTATAAGGTTCCTTACTACTAGGAAGTATTATAAAGGAGATTATAACTATTATACTATTAGAAAAATAGTTATAAAAGTATAATAATATAAACTTAAGGATAGGGTTCTCTAGTTTAAAGGAAGATATAATAGATAATATTACCTAGTAAGAAAAGAAGTAGTAAGTGCCTTATAAGAGGCTTATAATAAGTCTAGGTATTTTAGAGCGGACCTAACCTAGTAATAGTTAATTTAATTAGTGTTTTAGCCTAGGATAGGTAGCGATATTATTAACTATATTTTAGGATATATACTATATGCCTAATATGCTACTTAAAAGAAGAAGACACTAAATTAACTAGTAGTAGTAAATAAACTATTTTAAGTAATAGGGATAGACTACATTAGACTATTTCTAGAATTAGAGCGAAAGATCTAGTATATACTTATTATAGTTAATTATTTTTCTTGATTTATGTGGCTATTCCCCTGCAGGTTAACTAGTGCTATAGAGGTAGTAAACTATCTATAGGCTTAGATAAATAGGTTATTACTTGCTCTAGAGGGTTTTTACACTAATCCTAGGCTAGTATTTAGGTTAGCGAAGTTATTAGTATTTTTAAAGAGAAAGGGAGTAAACTTAATAAATGCTTTAAGATAGTCCTATAGGAGTATTAGACTAGTAAAGGTGTTAAATTAAATCTTATAGAGCGTGTTAAATAAGATAATATCTAATATAAAGAACTAGAATCTCTAACTTCCTAATGTAGTAAAGATATTAAATTACT
Organism: Epichloe festucae Fl1; assembly: GCA_003814445.1. Classification (NCBI taxonomy): domain Eukaryota; kingdom Fungi; phylum Ascomycota; class Sordariomycetes; order Hypocreales; family Clavicipitaceae; genus Epichloe; species Epichloe festucae. The sequence continues at coordinate 1,194,094 of CP031387.1, read as the reverse complement.
AATATATTAAATCTATAGGGTATACTCCTATAGAGGTGCTATATGGATTAATATAGAACTTAGGGATAGGGCTAGGAGCCTTATTAACCTAAAGTTTAGCTAGTTAAGGTAATAATTTTTATAAGAATTTAGCATAGCTACTAGAGAAGTCCCTAGAAGGAGATATAGTAATATATTTTATAGGGAATATTAAATCTTATTATATAGTAGTAAAGGCTAATAGGAAGTTAAAGGCTATTGCTTATAAAGAATGCTATAAATAATAAAGAGTTAAACCTTTTAAACTAGGTAAGATAGTAATAGTAGTTACTAAGGGGAAGCCCCTAAAGCTATAATTATAGTAGTAAGGACTATTTTAAATTAAAACTTAGACTAGGTATGCTTCCTATTAACTTATTAACCTAGATAGATTAAGAGTAAGGGGAGGGTATAGCTTAGACTTCTATAAGAATACCTTAAAGGCCTATGTCCCTTAAACTAGTTATTTAAAGACTTTATAGGATTAACTATTATTAGGAAAAATAAAATTATAGAGATAAAATTAAGGGAGAACCTTAAGATATAGAGAAATATATGATTTATATAGTAAGAGTTAGAGGTTTAATAAAAAAAAAAAGAAAAGAGAGAGAAAGAAGGAATAAAAAGAGAGAGAGGGGAGGAAAAGGTAAAAAGGTATAGGTTAGTGGTTAATTAAGAGGTAGGAAAAGGTAAGCTAAAAGTAAGCTTAGAGTGAAAATTAGAGGAGACTATATACTTTCCCCCTCCTTCTCTTATATTCTAGCGCTTTTTTTTTTACCTTTCTCCTTAGTTATTAAGGTAAAACTAGTAATCCCTATTACTATTTTAAGTTTAACCCTAATAAAGTTTATTAGTTTTTATTTAAAGGTTAGAGACTTCCTCTCTCCTATGCTACTATAATTACACTATACTTACATATTCTTATCTAAAACTATTTACTATTAAATTTCCTCTTAGTATAGCTTCTATAACTATAAGTCTAGGAAGAGCTCCTAGTCTTACTAAATAGATAGTTACTTTACTAGTAGCTAGAGAAATACACTAAGTAAGTATTAAGTAAAAGGACTTAAACCTATTTAAAGACTTATATTTTATATAGGACTCTAAGGAGCTAGTATTTACTTATACTATTTAGAAAAAGGGAATATAAGGATAGAGAAGTAGTAAGGTAAAGGGGGTAACCCTTAAGCTAAATAGATAACTTCTAGTTATTAAGAATAAGGGTAAAGTGCTAGTAAAAATAGTAAATAAGTTATAAGAAGAAGACTTATTTAAGAATAGAAACCTTTAACCTAGGAAATAGTATATATTTAGCCTAGTAAATAGGTGCTTAAGGCTATATAAACTTAAGGAGATAGTAATAATTATAATGTTAACTATATATGATTTATTACTTATAGGAGTTAAAGGTAAAGGGGTAAATACTATAATTAAGAGCCCTAAATAAATCTTTATAGGATATTACTTAGATATAATATACCCTATAGCTATGTAAGCACTAGGTTAAAACTAGAGAAAGAACTTCCTTTAGGATAATAACTATATAATAGGAATATTCTTTAACCTAGTAAAGGGGAATTATATAAAGCTCTCTCTAGTAATCCTTTACTAAGAATTACTAGTAAAAGGGAATCTAAAAGTAATAAAAGGTTTACTCTTACTAGTAGCTAATTAGACTTTAAAGAATTAAATAACTAGAGAGTTAAGGAAATTAAAGTTTAGGTAAAAGTTACTTACTAAATAAGGAAACCTAACCTTTAATAACCTATTAACTTAGTGCGCTAAAATATATAATTAATTAAAGAGAGGTAATACTATTAAGCTATTATATACTTAAAAAATTCTAATAGTTAAGATAGTAAGCTATTCTAGATTAGTAAGAGGGGTTAGTAAGATAAACTAGCTTACCCCTTATACTAAAGTTACTCCTAGAGTTTACTTCTATACTTTCCCTTTTATATTTACTTTTAAGTTTCCTATATTTATTCTTAAGATAGTAAGAAGGTTTATTAAGGTATACTTAATAGATATTTTCTATACTACTAGCCTTCTTATAGTATTAGTAATATAAGGGGATTTAGTTAACTTAGTAATATATAGGACTAAAAACTATATCTATATTTCTAGGAAAAAAGGTAGGCTTATTATTCTAGATATTAAGCTTATTAGGGCTAAAAGATTTTACCTTTATTTCTAGTATTAGCTATAGCTAAGCTATAAACTAAAACTATTAAAATTCCCTTATTTATTTTAAGTTATACTATTACTCTTAGTAAGAGCTATTAAGCTATTTAGTAGTAATATAAGTATAAGAAATTAAGGGCGCTTAATTAATAATATAGTGTAATAGGAGTTAAGATAGGTAATATTAAGAGTTAGGGGATTATTACATTACTTTTAGCTACTAGTAATACTAATTTATCTATAAGATTATCTCTTTAGTATCCCCTATAATTTAGTAAGGTATAGAGGCTTAATAGATAATATACTAACTATACTTATCTAGGGTCTTTAAGCACTTAGGTTATTTTACTTAATAGGATTACTTATACCTAGAGACCTAGTTAAAGTCTAAACTATAATAATACTTAAAGACTTCTTACTATAGTATTATTTAACTAGGGCTATAGTAGGATATATAAGAACCTTATATTTATATAAGGGAAATAAAGAGAAAGTCCTAATAGGACTAGAAGATAAAAATAAGCTATTTTACTTATAGAGAGTAAAGTGGCTATTAAGAATAGGGGTGCCTAATAAAGTTATAAAGAGTAGTAATATCCTAATTATTATAAATAAAGAGAAGTATATTAGAAGTAATAAGGATTTATCTAAGCTACTTTCTAATTCTAGAGATAATAATGCTAAGGATAATGTATTTAAAGAAGGAATTACTAAGGGTAAGAAAACTAGAGGTAAAGCTAGTAAAAAGAAAGACCTAGAGGATAATAATCCTAAGGGTATAGGAGGTAGTAAAAGTAAGAAAACTAGAGGTAATAGTAATACTAGGAAAGGGAATAAAGATAGTAATAGAGAAAAAAGAGAAGATAGTAACCCTAAGGGTATAGATAATAATAAGGGTAAGAATAAAGAGCCTAATAAAGATAAAGATAAGACTAGTAAGGGTACTAGAGGAGGTAACCCTCCTATAACTAATAATAATAATACTAGAGCTTTACCTAGGAGGCTAGCTAGAAATAGTATTAATAAGGAAAGAAAGCAAAAGAGGGGTCTTACTAATATAGAGGGTTTATAACTACTACCTTTACCTCTATTACTACCTTTACTATAGCTATAAGGGAGAGCAAACCCCTTTATAAGCGGGTAGCTAACCCTTACCTTTGCCTTTATATAGGTAATATAGCTAGTTACTAATAAGAAGCTATAGTGAATTTAGAATATGTTTTTACTTAAGGATATTTATAACCCTAGGCTAAAACCTATTATATTAAACTTATTTACTATTTTATTAAACTATACTTTCTAAGTAAGTAATAAGGGCGTAACACTAGTTCTAACTTACCTTAGCGAAATAATAGGAGTTATAGCTAAATACTAACTAATTATGGATTTATAAGACTTAATAAAACTTACTAATAATTATAGAATTTATATTTCCTTAACTATATTTATCTTTAATAAGCATTATAACCTTTAGTTAAGGGGTGCCCCTTACTTATCTAAAGTCTAATATATAATAGTTAAGGAGTATAATAAGATAGTAAATAAATTTAAGTTAAGGGCTAAATAGAAAGCTTAACCCTTACTACTAAAATTACTTACTTTACTACTACTACTGCTAATTAAAGTGTTTAAAGATTAGTTAAGTGTCTTATTAGATCTTTACCCTTATAATTAGGCTATAGACTTACTAACTTAGTAGCCTTTAAAAATAAAAGCTTTAAGGTCTTAGCTTTATAAGAATTAATAGAAGTGTAGTAAGGGTAAAATTAAAGCACTTAAGGTACTAGCTATAATATCTAAGGCCTATTACCTAGTCTATACTGCTCTTATAGAACTTAATAAATTAATTAATTACTACTAGAAAAATATTAAAGCTACTAGACTTAAGGGGTTATGCCTATAAGATTTAAAAGAAGCTAGTGAATTTCTAATATTAGCATTAAATAAAAAGAAGGGAGTCCTTATTTTCTAAGAGAGTTTTAGGTCTTTGCCCCCTATGTAAAATAATAAATATATTAAAGGAATTATTAGCTAGCTAGGCTTATAGGCTAATGCCCTAGGAGGTGATTAGTCTGTAAATTCTCTATTCTCTAAAGCAGTAGCTAAGTGCCTATATAGAATTAAGGGAGGACTTTACCCTCTAAGAGTACTAGGAAGGCTAGATATTTTAATTAGGATTAGAGATTACCTAATATAGCTAGGTAACTTAATAAGGCATAATTATCTATTTAAAAAGGCTTTTACTATTTATAAAGAGTTATTTACTAATTTTAGAGGAGGAGCTAATAGACTATTAGCCCTATTAGATATAGAGATATTAGAAGTTATTATAATTATTAACTAACTATATTAGACTAAGATTAGAAGGGAAGAAATGCCTAATAGGTTAAGGGGCTAATAGCATAAGCTTATAAGCTAAGGGATAGGATGCCTATAGTGATATTTAATGTTTTTTTTTTAGGCTAATAGTTAGGGGCGACCACTAAGTGGTGGTGGACGTAACGGGTAGGGGCAGGTGTGAGGCACCTAGCCCACCTAGCATAAAAACCCCACTAGCAGATTTTTTGTTAGGGCTTCTCTCTCTCCCTAGATTATTATCACGAATTTAGTTCCTGAAGTCAAATAAAATCATCAAAACCTCATTTTCCTTTCCGTTCGAGTTCTTGTTATCGACCCCCTGTTTGCCCCCCCTCCCCCCCCGCCACCATCTGCATGTGTGCTTGCTTGTGGGTGGCTGCAGGAGGAGCGGAGCGACATCACTGCATCAGCCATCAGCCACCAAACCAGTCGGGCCTATCACGAGTCCGAACCAGTCCCGTCGTCGCAGCCACCCCCATTCCACCACCATTCCACCCATTCCCACCCATTCCCGCCAATCACGGCTCGCCCACCTTTTTGCTTTGCCGGAGCGAACGACAACGCGCTGGGGCGTTCCTCAACCAACTGCTTTTGAGCTCTGCAGCAGGCAGGCAGGCAAGACAAGGCAAGGCAAGGCAAGGCAAGGCAGGACAACGGCCGACCTTTAAAGTCGACGACGCCCACCCGGATGTCGCGACACCCGGATCGAGAACCATCGCGCTCTACTCCGTACCGTCTGAGAGGCGGAGCATTTCGACTCACTTACGGAGTACTCCCATCCACATTGGCGGCACTGCTCTACAGCATCTGGCACGACCGAACTAAGAATCCCCGAGAACGCTCGTGATCAAACTTGCGCGAGCGTTGGTCGATATCATTATATCCTGCTGCTGGGGGAGGGAGGGTGTGTGTGTGTGTGTGTGTGTGTGTGACGACCATAGAGCAACCTCTTTCGTTGGAACTTGCGCAGACCTCAAAAGGATGGCATCACAAAGTAACATGTCGGCCTCGACACAAAATCGCATCATGATCTGGCGGTCTGAAGTTGCCTCTGCCATGGACGACGCCGCTTCCTCGGCCGCCAGTTCCACCGGCAACACTTGCTCGCTCTCCGACTCACACTCGTCAGCCGAGTATTCTTGGTCCCAGGCTCGGAGCAGTGATGCCATGGCCCGTGGGCGGCGGTTCTGGCGACGCCTTGCCCGGCGCCTGTCCGGAGGCCGTTTCGGAGGCATGCAAGACGGAACGTTTCAGCGCGAACCAACTACGAGAACGGCCATGTATCGCGCGCCGCCGCCAGTCGATGCGCGAGGCGCAACTGCTGCTCACGAGCATGTTGTAGATCTGGAGGAAGACAGTAGCGACGGCAAGGCTGATCTTGCCCGCGGGGGCTTGAAAGAGAAGCAGGAGCGCCTGAAAAGGGCTGCTCGATTGCTGGACCAACAACAAGCTGCAACGGCGTGGGTTGGACAACGGGAAGAAATACCATGAACGATACGATACCCCCTTTGCTCGAACGAACAAACGAGTAGCGACGACCCCCTCATGGCGAGCAGGAGAGCCATGCGTATGCGATTTGAACAAGAACAGAAATAATTAGGTATGGATGGATGAAAGCGGAACGAACAGCATCTGACCTGACGTAAGGGCATTTTCTTACTTCATGTTATTTTTATATTCCATTATCGGCGTTGATCTATCCGGAGCATTTGGCCTGCTTTCTCGTCTATATACACCCCCACCCCCTTTCATATACATAATGTATACAATCTCACTTCCCACCCTACATATGAAGCATTATGAACACATCAAGGGCGTGACTCCGCAACTCGTCTTCAAATCGATTCCCACAGCACCCCAACCACATGTCCAATTCATCACGGTCACTGTTCACACACCGGCACGACAAAAGTCTTCTTTTCAAAAGCCATGTTCCACTATCCATGACCTAGAAAATTTCCACACAGCCAGGCCCAAGCACGAAACCCAGTACTAAGCTACTCGACGTGAATCCCGTCCGTCCCAAGGAACGATCGGACCGTCGCCATGAACCAGCGTCATCCTCACGTAGCTCCTCCCTATAGTCCATGTTCTGCTCTGAACGTGATGCCCAGAACGAGTAATCATGTCCACGAGGTGAATTCCATCTTCTTCTCCCAGTAGAAACGCGTGAAGAAAAGTAAAAAAGAGGGCAAGTAAAACCCCCTTTCACGTCTCAACTCATCATAGGTCATGGAGAACAAGTGCAAGGCGATTTTGTCAAGGATTTTGAAAAATTTTAGGAGGGGAAACGGGGGAAAGGAGGGGTGGAGGGTGATGCCAAGGCCCAAAAATTCCTCCTCTCCGGAGAGACGAAGCCAGTGATGAGGAAAATAGGGCCAGAGCAAGCCATCAGATTTGAGAGAGGAGCATTTGAGAAAAGGAGACCGCAAACGAACAACAGAGACAAGATGAGAGACATTAGCATGGCCCGATTGAGTGAAAATCGGGAGTCTCGGACAACCATGACAAAAAATATAATGTAAAAAGGTAAGAACACCAGGGCAAGACTATTTCTTGGTGGGAAGGGAGTCATTCGCCATAACAAGCTACCCGGTAAAGGCGAAGATGTTTGAAAAGTACCCGACTATCCTTTCTCCCTTTCCTTCAGAACAGGAGTGGGGGATAGAGGGCATTTTGCAAAACATCCAGCCTTTTGGCCCAAAACGTAGGGTATGACAGAACAAAAAGACGCATGCAACCAACTCGTGTGACATAGCAGTTTCCATTCTCCCTAGTCCATCAAAAGATGACCGCCATGACCCCTTCTCCCCGGTTGCCGTTACGATAATAAAAAGCGACAAAAACAGAGACTAAAAACCAACGCATCTGCGCACCGGCGCAATATCACCCGCCTGCCAGCCCTAAAAACACGATCCAGCTACTCGTGCGCATAGAGTATAGGAATTTTAACAAGCGCAAGGAGCGAGCCGGCCCAAACATCGCATTTCGGTACCAGTTCGCCGAAATGCTCATGATATCGGAGGATGTGGAAAAAAGATTTAGTTGGTGGCCTCAGCAGCGGGCTCTTCAGACTTGGCTTCCTCGGCGGGCTTATCGGCGGTGGAGGCGGCGGCCTCACCCTCCTCCTTTTTGGAATCGGCAGCGCCATCAGCGTCGGCGGTGTCGGATGAGGTCCACAGCGTCAGGTTGTCGCGAAGCAACTGCATGATGAGAGTGCTGTCACGGTAAGATTCCTCGGAGAGCGAGTCGAGCTCAGCAATGGCGTCGTCAAAAGCCTGTTTGGCAAGGTGGCAAGCACGATCGGGTGAGTTCAAAATCTCGTAGTAGAAGACAGAGAAGTTCAGAGCAAGACCCAGGCGGATGGGGTGGGTAGGGGTGAGGTCAGTCTGAGCAACATCGGTGGCATTCTAAAAAGGGGATGGGTATTAGTCTCCATGACAAAAAAAAAAAAAATTGGGCCGGAAAAGCTTGGAGAAGTTGCGTCGGCCGTGAGAGACAAGCCGTCTTATGACAATCCTTCTGATGTAACAATCTACTAACCTTGTAAGCCTCGTGGGCAGCGGTGGCGGCACCCTTGCGCTTCTCGCCAGACGCGAACTCGGCGAGATATCGGTGGTAGTCACCCTTCCTATAAAAATATGTCAGCCACTGATATCAGAATTGGGCAGGAATTTTGCCTTTTCGAAAGGGGGGTTCGACCCTGAACGCACATCTTGTGGTAGAAGACCTTGGACTCGCCGGAGGCAGCGTTGGGGATAAGAGACTCGTCAAGGACGTTCAAAACATCCTCGCAAACCTTCTCTAACTCGAGCTCGATTTTGGTTCGGTATTCTTTGATGGTGGAGACGTGCTTGTCGGAACCCTTGGACTCCTCCTTCTGCTCGATGGAGGAGATGATGCGCCAGGAGGCACGTCTAGTACCAACGACGTTCTTGTAGGCAACGCTGAGCAGGTTGCGCTCGTCGACGGTGAGTTCACCACCGATCTTGGCAACCTCCTTCATGTAAGTGACCATCTCATCGTATCGCTCAGCCTGCTCGCAAAGGCGGGCGAGGAAGGTCTTGCTATATTGTGCATCGAAAAAATGTCAGTTTTTTGAAAGACGTCGTGGTCTGACAGGTGGAAGAAAGAATCTCGAGGAGATGCTAAACCAAGTCGGAAAACGACGAACCTGTCACGCTACAGAGAGGATCATGATTAGCATCAGACGTATTTGTTGTCTTTTGAAGGAACCAAGTGGCGGCGCCAAAATGAGGGGGTTCGGGAGATGTCACCAGCGTCCAGGAGCAGAACGTGCGTGCTGCAAGTTCCTACTCCCTGACGAGGTGGACATGGCACCAGCACATAGACGCGGCTAGAGACTTGCGCAAGGGCCATTGCCGGCAGGTTGAGGCAATACACGATCTGCGGCGGCAACGGCGGAGGGTGCTGGGGAGGAGATAAAGGAGGGGGTTGCAGCGGGTTAGTGAGAGACATACCTCAGTGGTCATTTTGCGGATAGAGAGATGTGGATGATGAAAGTTTTCGAGGAGATTGAGAAAAAAAGGTCAAAAGAGATAATGTGAGAGAAGAGCGAGAGAAACGAGTTCGGGGGATCTGTAGATAAGGCGTTGAAGGGACGAGATGAGGGGGTGGGTGTTTATATTTTGATTGTGGATGCACGAGGATTTGGCAGGTTTTTGGCCGCTGGGCTGTTTGGGGGGGACCCTTTTGAGTCTGATCAACTGGCCGCCGGCGTGCGCTGCGCTGAGTCCTGCCTGCCTGATCCGTGTCCGGCGGACTGGCACTGGCACTGGCACTGGCACTGGCACTGGGGCGTTTGGGCGATGGCTCAAACGTCAACCGCGCGCTCCCTCACAACAACGCAACAGGAAGAGACTGACTTGAAAGTGGGGGGCTGGCTGTGCTTGTGGCTCAACAAGAGCGGCATCTGTGGCTTCGACGAACCAACCAGAGACCGCCATTTGATTCTTTACGGCCAGGCCAGACTACATAACAAAACAAACAAAAAGCAACTTGCAACAAGAGAGGTGAAAATTCTGTGGGATACCAAAGACAAACATGGCATGGGGCACGTCTTGCCGATGGTCATAACCGTGATATTAGTACTTCAGAGAATGGCCTCACGCTCTTTCGCGCTGTCTCACATCACCCCAGCCTTCTGCAATCAAAGACAGGAGCCAGCCAGCGAGCGGCCATGGAAAGAGGCAATTATTGTATTGATGAGGTGGACGGGCGCCAGCGGGCTGGGCCATCGGTGGAGCCGCGTGTGCGTCCGGTTCAGTGGCACGATGATGTCTGGTCTCAGTGGGTGGTCTGGCTGGTCCTTGTTTTTGTTTTGGGCGACAACAAAACGCGCGGGAGGAGGCCAGGCCAACTCGACAACTTCCTTCCTTCCTTCCGCCAATGTGCCTCTCAACCATTCACAGGAAGCTGCGGCCCAAACAGACTTCCACTCGTCATATCGTGGCTGGGCAGAAACCAATCCTGCTTGGTTGTTTGGCCATGTCTGAGTTGTAGCCTTTCAAAAAAAAAAAAAACACACACCGAAGCGTCACACGCACAAAGGACACGCCCGTAATCCGTACGGAGCCATGATTCATGCGTTGTTATTTACTTTTTGTCGTGCGCTGCGCTGCCTTTGTCCACGGTTATCAAGTAATACTCACATGCCTCCCTGTAAGCCTGCCCAGGAATCTTGGTTCACCTGCTATGCATTAATGATGTCGTGCGACAACTCGACAACAGCCAACACGCCGCGCTGACTGCCATTCATTTAATGCTACGGAGCAACTCTGCGGTATTTGATTTTCCACTCCATTCTATATCAAGAAAGCTAGCCAGTGCGCGCCAGGCATGATCGTGTTCCCACAAAGCACCACAGCAACCCCGGTTCCCTCAGCTCTTCGCCTCGCCGCCCCGCTAGGCAAAGCATCTTCTCATTTCATGCTGGCGAAATTGGGCGGGACTGTTATTATGAGCCTCATCTTGTTGTTGTAGCACCAGGTCTCCTGATCAAGCTTATCACCACTATGACGAAATGTGTGGAGTCCTTTGAAGAAATTTTTGTTCGATATGAATTCCACGGGCTGCTCAGACAGTCAGTCAGTTGAATAATACCACGCCACAGTGCCGGCTGTCACCGACTCACGAATGTTGTTCTCGAGGTGTTGTTTGTTGATTCCGGGCCAGACGCAAAGGCTTCAGTTGCCTGCATGAGACGGTCTGCAGCAACCTCCCATATTATTCCGTGATTTCATGTCGTCGTGCGGCTGTCCCATGCCCTTCATTGAATTGTCCCTGTCTGTATATGGTGACGCCAATACGTTGCCTGTGGAATTTGTATAGAGGGTATATACGCTTGTCCATGAAAAAAAGTGACGAAGAAAGGATACGAGTACAAAACTGATACAGCCCACTTTGGTAATAGCCAACCTAGACCCCAAACTCCCATCATAAAACGACACTTATAGCTCTCCAATATGTTCTGCTTCTTCAGTCCAGCCTCTTCCCCAATTCGCGGGGTCGCCGCCAGGAATACACAGTCCCAGCCTCCAAAAGTAGTCTCTGTGCGCGAACAACAGCTGCCAGAGCTTCAGGCGGGTAGGCAACGTTCTCGCAGCAAAGTACACGTCAAGAGACGCCGACGAGGAAGCAAAGTGCAGAAGACGCCGGACGTCCTGCAGCAGTGACGTTTCGGAGCCCGTGCTGCATTCAGGGTCGGCATCTCCAACACATGTCCGCACGTCTGCTTCCGAAGGCTGCAGTTCCTGCTTTGCTATGTAGATTTCTCCTGCGTGTGACCTGTATCCCCATTCTTCGAGGGGCAGCAGCGGGACCGGATCGTTTTCGTGAGTCACACGGCGGTACGAACTGTGTTCCAGATGGGACGTGCCGCCGAGGGAGAAGGCCATATCAATGTACCGCGCGAGTTGGCCATTGCCCACGCGTGGCTCGCCAAACGTGGTGACGAGTAGGTCATCCCAGCCGAGCGAGAGCTTAAGCTCCAGTGCTGCAAGACAGGCGACGGCACCCCCGAGACTATGTCCAACCAACTGGATCTGATAAGTAGGATACTTCTCCTTCAGGGCCTTTAATTCCGGCACGACCGTTTTTCTGGCCGATTGCCACGATTGCAGGAACCCCATGTGGACAGTGCAGTTGTCGCATCTCCGCCCATCAGTTCGTACACTGTGCTCGCCGTGCTGCTCATTGTCGCCGTCGTCGGGAGCCGGATACGGCACATATTTCTGCGGCACAGTGCTCAGATCGACAATCGTATTGGCAATGCTATATGTGCCTCTAAAGGCAACAAGGATAGCTCCCTTTGTCTTGTCACCACCGTGTCTTCCACTACCAGCGGGTTCGTTTCCATGATCCACGGCAATATATCCGCAGCTGTCGCCCATGAATAAGCCCGTGCTCCAAGTGGATTCCAAAGACAGCTCGGGAAATTCCTTGCATCGGGAGAGACACTCGAATGGTTTGCGCACGCCCGTGTTGCCAACGCAGTAGGATATATCAACCAGCCGTGCCAGGCGTTCGAGCTCTGCGAATAACGGCGTCGATATGCTGCTTGATTGTTGTGAAACGCTCACTCTCTCTGGGTCAAGTGCCTGTTGCTGAGCAGATTGCGACTTGCCCGTGCCGTGTTGGTAGAGGGAGGCCGCCTGGCAGGAGAGTAGGGCATGGGCCAAGATGCTGACGAGTGATGACCTCATCGTGATACCTGAAAACACAGCCAGAGTGTGAACAAAAAGTACAACAGAGGCCGCAAACTATGGACAGTTCGCCCAGAATCTATGGGCCTTTGGGAGCCAACGCTGTTGAGCCTCGGGCCGTGGTAGTCGCTGATATGAGTGAGCATTCAAGTCAGCTATTTCGTCGATTTTTTATGGCCAAAGCAGCCAATTCGACATGGTCAATCGCAGCGCATGGTTGACAGAAACGCGATCGCTCAGGTCGATGCGCCAAGCAGATGAGTTTTGATGAAAAGAAAGAAAAAAGGTAAGAATGCGTCAGACGAGCGACCGGAGTCGATGACCAGCCACCAGGCCAGGTGAGAGATGGGGCAATCCGAATGGCCGGAAATAGCCTCGTGACTCCGTCGTACCTTCAGGCCCACGATCTGGATCACACGGCGAGCGAGCTTGTGCACCGTGACCGTGACCGTGGTTCGCTCATGCGCGCCAATGAATCGGGAAATGTGGGGACAGCGAGAGGGGGCATCGGAGCTCTCGGCCAAGTTTTCGTCGGTGCTACCTGGAAGCGGCGCAAGGAACGGCGTCAGTGACATTTATTGTTTTCATTGTTGACAAGCTGGACCATTTCAAGGACGGGAACAGTGTTCGTTCATCGGTTGCGATCGACCTCTGACAGAGGCAGAATTTTGGGATTCGCTCAGCAGGTGCGATTAATTGGTGGCCAACAAGCGCGTCGAATGGAGCGCTGCGGTGAACGCAGAGGCGAGACAAAAGGCGCATTGAAAATTCACTGATCGGACCGGGGAAGGCCGTTGTTCTTCCTCCTGATCACTTTGAAACCACATGAGTGAGTAGTCGAGTTGAGCATGATACCGCGCCACACAAGCAAAGAAAAAAAGGAAAAAAAAAAGACACGTAGTCTAGTTTCACGGAACAGAGAGCCGGGTTGGAGGCGCAGGCGGCCCGGATCAGCACCGGGAGAGGCCAAGAAACAACCTTATAACACTAACAAGGGGATAAGGTTAGCGCTGCATGGCACAGGCCCGATCAAGGACCGGTGCCAACCAGAAAAAGAGGCAACGGGGTTTTTTCTCCTATTCCAAAGGGGTTTCCCTGTTAATAAACCAGAACGAGTACTAGAAATAGCCTTACGTAGAGCTAACTAGTGTATTCAATATATATATTTATATATATAGTCCATGAACGAGTGGTATGCGTCGTCCGTTCTCGAAAGCGCCTTTACCTAAATACTCCATTGAGATGCTATAACATTTAGTTGTAGCCATCAAAAGACCAAGCGATGCCGCGGTTTTGTTGTTTTCGAACGACATCGGCGGCACGAGCGACACTGGCGTTCCCAATGCAAGTTATGCTGGAGAAAATGCCCATGTAGTCGGAGGTCTTGTTGTGACACTCTCCTGAGGCACATGATACGGGGATGATGACGGATCCAGAGACTTCATATTGGAATACTCTATTGGACAGTTAGACACAAGCGTCCACAGTAATTGAGATTAACGCATGCTTGAGAGAGAGAGAGAGAGAGAGAGAAACATACACACGCACACACATGCATATATTATACATGTACATGTACATGTACATACAAAGGAGAGAATCAAGAGGGTGATATGGTGTGAGAGCAGGGAGAAAGACGAGGACTCGCTTAAATCACACTTACCCCTTTGTAGGACAAACTTTTTGAATCATGGTCATCTTGCTGTGGTCATGATCCCAGATGAAGCTGACGGCTTTGTTTTTGCAAGAGAATCGTGGAGCACCACCACGTTTGCCAGACCCTTCCGGGTGCTTTCGCTTCCGATAACTGCAACTCGTCGTACGATTCGTCGCATCGTTGACGTACAGAAACTTGTATGCTGTCATGGTACCATTTTTGGAACAATGAGGGTGAAAGTTCTTGATGTGGTAGCTGTGGGGAAGAATGCAGGTTTGAGGATGTTCCTTGGCCTCGGCCGCGAGCGCGGCAGGCGGCGTATAGGCCAGAGAAGCGGCCAATGTGGCCGGCAAGGAAGCCAGGAGGAGCACGCCGAACTTCATGGTGCTAGAATGTCGAGGATTAATTTGCTTCTCAATGTAAATACACGTATAGAATAGTAGCGTGATGGCAAGTTTCTATCTCCAGGACAGAAAATGGAAGGAGAGTAAAGGCGAGTAGAATATAAATGTCATCTACGGATTAGAAGAACGCGGAGGCGAGGCAGAAATCATGTATACAAAGAGATGACACCTAGGGAATAAGAGCACGGCATTTGCGCTTTGAACATTATATAGGGGAATAGAGAAGGATGAATTTTTCGTCTTGAGCAAGACATCCATGGACCTCATCCACCGGGGGAGTGGGAGTGGGAGTGGGAATGGGAATGATGAGCATGGGTAATATGTGTAGGAAAACCGGGAAAGAACTACGTGTAATATCTACTTTCTACTCCGTATGTACATGTACAAAGCCACCACATCACTTCCTGAAACGGAGACTTGAGACGGCAAGCCTGTCTGCAGAGTATCATGTATAGATAAGAAGGAAGGATAATTATCCGCAATGCTTGGACGGTGCATTTTTGCAATGTTCTCCCGGGGCCTTTGTTTCGTTTCCTTTGATGGACTTGCCCTCCGGATTCCTGCTGCCAACTTTTCCGTACATGTCTGGTGATTCTTGACATCCACCGCCCGCCCCCGCCGATTTTGACGCCTCTCGTTTCAATCGCAGCGAGAATGAGCTTGTCGGTATCCCCAGACTGAGCCCGCAGGCTGAATCACATGGGAGTCAAGATTTCCAGGCGACGTGCCATGTCGATCGTGCAACCCCATCTTGCCGTCTACAAGGGTCGTCGGCTAGGAAGGAACCCGCTTCGTCGAATCAACACGGAGAATCGAACGCGTGCCTTGATTGTATCATCTTTAGCGGGGTCAGGAGTGCTGGTCGCATGGATAAATGTATGTATGTAGACTACGATCCGTATCAAACTGCAACACAAACGGACGTACTCCTCAGACAGGCAGGTACATTTGTTCTCTGAGTGGATGATGGCACGGGTCCCTGAAGCGTAGATGGATTATCTTGCAAAAGATGACCTCATAGCGGTGATTGTACGCATTAGAATTGGAAATGCTCTGACGCGCCATTGCTAGGAATCACTTAGCCGCTTCATCAGGCTGATGAACCAGCCACGCAGCTATGGTGGATGATGGAGGGGAAATCGCACTCGTTTGTCACCTTCAGGGCACAGGGTATTGTGGATTGGCGAGAGGATCGACACAGCAGACGGACCGAGATGAAGGTACATACATACAATGTCCGAGACGTGGCCCCATGTGATCACATGGAAGGCGCAAAGAACGACTGAATGGGAAAAGTACTTGTTACAGTGCCAGAACCATTTCATCTGAACACGGATAAGGGATCGCTAGACGGCAAAAATCAACCGAGTCAGAGCGTCTGTGGACACACGTGACTCGAAGAGCAAGTACGATCGTGCAACGCTGTATGCAGTATTGTCACAGCCTTCAAAATTCTATGAATACATATTATCAGAACGCCCTCCCTCTCCACCCGCCCCAGAAATAAAATGTCGGCCCAACAAGTGGTAAATATATCCCGTCTCTTAGTGTACATGTCATCATCATCTCTTCAATATTTCATCACAGATTCCTCATATGCTCTACACCGACATCTTCATGGCGATAGTCTTGTGCGGGTCGTAGCCCTTGACCACGAAATCCTCTACTTTCCACCCGTCTATGCTGCAGCCCTTTTCTCGGGTGATTTCGAGCTCCGGAAAGCCACGAGGGTCTCGCTCCAGCTGCACAATGAGGGCATCTTCGTGATCTGCGTACACGTGCGCGTCGCCCATGACGTGGGTGAGGCTGCCGGGGACCAAATCGCACGCATGTGCGATCATGTGTGTCAGGAGTGCGTAGCTAGCGATGTTGAAGGGCACGCCCAGGCCAATGTCGCATGATCGTTGGTACAATTGACAGTTCAGATGGCCCTTTTGTTCTTGCGCCGTCCCCGAGCTCGCGCTACCACTATTACCGTGGACGGATTTGCCGTTCTGCCTCCGTCGCCCAGGGTACGACACGTAGAATTGGGCAAATACATGGCAGGGCGGCAAGGCCATGAGGTGTAGATCCCGTGCGTTCCACGCACTCATGATGATCCGCCGGTCGTACGGCTTGTTCTTGATCTTGTCAATCACGTCGGCGAGCTGGTCGACTCCCTTGCCGGTGTAGTCCGTCTTGGCATCGACGTACTCTGCGCCAAAGTGCCGCCATTGGAAGCCGTACACGGGTCCGAGATCGCCTACTTCACGGTGTGTGAGACCCAGATTGTCGAGGAACTCGCGGGATCCATTGCCGTCCCAAATTTTGACGCCGGCGTTGCTGAGGGCCAGTGAGGAGGTGTTGCCCTCGATGAACCATAGTAGTTCGGCGATGACGGCACGGAGAAACACGCGCTTTGTGGTGAGGAGCGGCAGAACGGGAACTCCGTCTCTGTTGAGGGAAAATTTGAGCGGCCTTGGTGCAAATATGCTAATCGTGCCGGTGCCGGTGCTGCAGAATATTGTTCAGTCAAAGTGGTGGTGGGAAAGAAAGGATGCTAGAAAACGATGTGTGAGTGAGTGGTTTGCCTTTTCTGACGTACCGATCAGGTCGAACTTCTCCTTCATCAAGTATCTCGCGAATCAAGTCTAGATATTGATACTCTTCATGTCGTTTGGCGGGCTGGGCAGTCCCGTTGGGAGTATTTGCATTCGGTTGGTTCGTCATAGTGATATCGTGTCTTGTCGTGTATAAGTTCAACCAGGCAAGAAGGGCGACGAGACGCGTTTGCCGTACCGGACGACGCGACTGGGAAAATGCCCCGCTACCGAATCTAACCAAGCCCCACTCCCTGCCTGATCTCCCCAGCCTTTAAGCTCGGAATATAATATCCCCGCCGGCCGCTCACACCAAAATCGAGAACATCACATCGCTTACCCTCAGGCACGTGACCCACAATATGTGATTTTTTTTTTTTCTGTTACTGCTGTGTGTGTGGGGTGTTCCATCCAGCCGCCTAGCGAAATTTACGAAACTGGTGATACGACTTCTCTGCTTTCTTCCCTTTCCGACCCTCCACCCAGCGCCGAAGTCGACAACCATCGCCAAATTTCGACAAAGATGGCCAAGGAAGCCCCCGCCAGAACCGGTCTGACCGTTGGTCTGAACCGCGGCCACGTACGTGTTGTCATGTTCACAGTCTCACCTCGTGGAGGATCTCTGCTCTGTCGCTCCCCTCCCCTCCTCCGCGAGGTGGTGCCTGTTGCCGAAGCAGACGATGGACGCTGACATGTTCTTGCGGCCCCCGCCCTTTTTTTTTCTTGGAAATTTTAGAAAACCACTCCCCGTGTTGTCAAGCCCCGTGTGTCCCGCACCAAGGGCCACCTGAGCAAGCGCACTGCTTTCGTCCGTGACGTCGTCAAGGAAGTTGCTGGGTAGGTTTTGCCCCCATTTCGACGATTCGACGATTGATGTGTGGAATGCGGGACAGGACGGCGATGAAAAAACCTGGCTGGGAAAGATGTCTGTTTCAAACAAATATCTCCTGCCTTGCGATTTCTTCTTGCTCGTCTTGTAACCAACTCCTCACACATCCGTCGAATCGAATTTGAATTGAAACAGAGATCTCCAAGTTAACAAGCATCACTAGCCTTGCCCCCTACGAGCGCCGAGTCATTGAATTGCTCCGCAACTCCAAGGACAAGCGTGCCCGTAAGCTCGCCAAGAAGAGAGTACGTGCCAACACCATCATATTATGAAAACTCAGCCCTCAAAACTGGCACTCAACGACTAACACCCCATCCAGCTCGGTACCTTTGGCCGTGCCAAGAAGAAGGTCGATGAGCTCCAGCGTGTCATCGCCGAGTCCCGTCGTGCCCACTAAAGAGCTTCATCTATCCAATTATGACGGGAAAATGGTGCAGACACAAAAATTACTTTGGTTTAAAGGGTAGGGAGACTTTGGACTTGAAAACCCGTCTTGCCTCTCGGGCATGTAAATCGGCGTGAAGGGAGTTTTTACGACATGAGAAAAGCTTTACTTTGTGCATGGTTGGACCTGGGGAGGGTAGCGGCCCGAGAAGGACTATTTTGTTCGATATTTCGAGAATAGAATAAGCTGCGATATCTTTCTTCTTTATCTGGGAAAATACCAACCCTTCCTTCTCATACTGATGCATCATGCTGGTCCGAGAATGTGATTCTTGCTTGGTTCAACTTGCAATGAAACATCGTTTTGCGCCTGTTGATTCAAGAAGCGCAGATAAAAAGCAAGTGAAGAAAATAAAACGCCAATCTATGCTCAAGCCATAAACATCATTACTACCCGTGCTTCATTTCTTCCCCAACTTCAACCATTTGGGTATCTTCTTAATCCCATCACCCGCCTTCTCCTTGTCCTCTTTAGTGTCCTGCTTGACAACAGTATCGCGCGATTCCTCCTGGGACTGCGGAAGATCAGGCACCTTCATTTCTTGTCCCTGCTCCACGACGTTGGCTTTTAAGAATGGTTGCTTCCGAATTGATGCGGGTACTGTATCTTCCCACACCAAGTTGACTAGCACCCTACCCGTAAGCTTGTAGACCTTTACTAGATTATGAGCTTGGCTGCTGTTGTCCTTGATGACAGTCTTGCTTCCCGACAGAACTAAATGGAACTTCTGGCGAGGATCTGCCATGACGCGTCGCACAGCTTCGTGTAAGAATGCTCCTGTTTCGCTTGGGCCGATTTGCCATTCGCTACTGGTATTGTCGGGGAATCGTATCTTGACGAGAACGGAACTTATAGACGCGATGCGGGCCTCTTCGGCGGCCGCCTTTTCTTGCAGTTCCTTGTCTGATGGGAGTCGTTTGTTCCTGGAACTTTCTAGTAATCGTGCTTGGTGAAGTTGTGCGTGGGCAACGGTTGGAGTGAAGTCCGACTCAGATGCGGGCACTAATGCTGCTGCTGGTGTAGCTCCCCTGGGAGCGAGGAAGACGTTGACAGGTCGATAAGGGTCCTGCGACGCGGAAGATGTCGTAGTGTCCACGGTATCTTCAACATTTTCGGGGTTTTCTAGGTTCGTTGGTGTTGTTGAGGCATCGTGTTGCGAAGTAGCTTCTGCTTCCGTTGGCTCCGATGCCTCGCGGCCCATGGTTGTATCTTGCCGCGGTCCATCCGTTGATAAGCTCTCTTGCCTTGTATTTTCAGCCTTCGGGTCTGCAATTTGGTCTGGCGACTCAGTCTCCTTGAACGACTGCGAAATCTGCTCCATCGCTTCAAATAATGTCTGCTCCGTCCTTTTAAATCCAAGTCGAATCAATACATTTCCCGAATTATGGCCAATCTGCGCCAACGTTTTCTGAAAATCGGCAAATGTCGAAAACTCCCTACCCATGATATTCAACACTGGTGTTTCGTAGTACAACTGCCCGCTTCCACTACTAGTGTTGGCGAAGCCCCTCGCCGTAATATTGATGTTCTTGCCAGCACTGGCTTCGCCGCTTTCAAATTGTCGCATGACCTTCCATAGTGTCAGGTCAGAGGGGAATTTCTTGATGAGGCGACCCCCAGGGATTTCCCTGGCTTCAGGTTGTGGTATTTGCAGAGCAATTTGAACGGCAGAAGGTGTGCTGGAGCGCTGGACAAGTTCGAGCTTGGCGCCGCCTGCGAGGCCAGATGTTCGAAAGGGAACGGACAGATCGACTTGTTTTTGCTTGTGCCTAGTTAAAGCTCAGTCATGGCTATCGCGATGTAAAGAGCAAGAGTGCCCGTTGAACGAGGGCCAGACGCAGGTTGTACTCACTTGACGAGATACTTGTCACTGGAGAGGTTGAGCTTCTTGCACGCCTGGTCTAGCACATCAGAAAGATAAGTGCCAGGAGTGACTCTCACGGTGGTCCGGCGCAAGTCAGTAGCTATGACGACGACGTGCGACGCCATGATGGTTGAATGGATGGACAGTCTGTATGAAAGCAGAAGCAACGAGAGGGAAGCGAATACTGGGAAAGGTCTACGGAGACGGCGAGGCCAAATCCTTAGAGAGAAGGAGAGAAGGCTCTCGAGGTGTGAGACTGACTCGAGAGTGGCAGTGATGCTATGGTGGGGTTGTTAATACGGAGTACACCGAGTGACACTCAGAAAGTGCTTCTCGAATGCTCCAACCTAAGAAGTATCTTGGCTATACAAACCACGCTGCAGAGATACATCAAAGGCACCTGCAGACAGGCTGAGGTAAACCCGCCTCATGGCTGTGGCCAATCAGAGAAGCCCCCAGTCGCACGCAGCTCCTAATAACCGGCCGCGCCAGTGTGTTTGCCTTGTCTGGGTGCACAGCGATGGGACTTTTTTGGGGGGGGGGGGTGGTGCTTTGCTGAGCTGCCAGACGACGACGACGACGACCAACCTGCGCAGGGACTCGGGGAGCTCCAAGAATACGCAACACATTCATCCATCTCCCACGACGCCATCCTCCCGCCACCACCATCGCCTGCGATCTACCGTCACTCGACCCTCGAAGCTCTACTCGATACAGAGCTCCATTGATCGATTGACAGCGCCTCTTCCCAGAATCATCCTGCACGCTCGACTGCGGATCCCAAGCGTCTTCGTTGTCAATCATCGTCCAAAGTCATGGTAAGCATCACCGCCAACAAACAAACGTCTCACCCGCTTCAGCCGATCGAGCCCTCTTCTCGCCACGCACCCACTAACTTCTTCCCTATAATAGTCTTCCCCATTCTCCATCAGTTCGTGACCAATCCGTCCTACCGGCCGATTCCTTGACCACCATCGCTAGAGCGTCATAACTAATAACTCACTACTACCAAATAGACGGAGGCGCCTGCGTCGCCATGGTCGGAAAGGACTGCGTCGCTATAGCCTGCGATCTCCGCCTCGGTCTCCAAGCCCTGACCGTATCTAACAACTTCCCCAAAATCTTTCAATACGGCGATGTCTTCCTTGGCCTGACCGGTCTGGCCACTGACGTTAGCACCGTCGCCGACCTCTTCCGCTACAAGGTTAACATGTACCGACTTCGTGAGGAGCGAACCATTGCTCCCCGGACGTTTGCCAATCTCGTCTCCTCGTCACTCTACGAGCGTCGCTTCGGTCCCTACTTTGTCTCACCCGTTGTGGCTGGCTTGGATCCCAAGACTGGCAAGCCCTTCATCTGTGGGTTTGACAGTATAGGATGTATCGACTTTGCAAAGGACTTTATTGTTTCCGGAACGGCTTCGGAACAGCTTTTCGGAATGTGCGAGGGGCTGTGGGAGCCAGATATGGTACGCTTAAGACCTTGCAACGTTGGACTTTCGGTGATTTCTAGGCGCTCCATTGTGAGCAGCCTATTCCATGTGCATCGACGCTGACTCTAGCACAATCCATATAGGGACCTGATGCTTTGTTCGAGACTGTCTCACAGGCCCTCTTGAACGCCGTTGACAGAGATGCCCTTTCCGGCTGGGGTGCCCACGTGTACATCATTGAGAAAGACAAGGTGACCAAGAGATTACTAAAGGGTAGACAAGACTAAGCAGGGAGTCCTGATCATTAAAAAGAGGATGGGGAACAGATGTAAAGCACTTCCATGGCCTTGTTTGGCGATGGAGAGTCTTGTTGGGTGGTAGGCGGGCCACGAATTGCTCTGTACGAATATTTAGAGGCTCGATGAATGTCGAGCTGCACAATAAGCCGAGGCTACAACTTGCCATACGCATCACTTGTCGCTCATGCTCCTTTCCTCTTGACTCTCAAAATGCACGTCTCGAGTGTCTCGTACTTGGCGAACTTTATACCGTCTCAACTAATACAAATGATGGTCGTTGTAAACTACAATGGAAATGCCCTCCCTCGGCGATAGCTGAATCGCGTTATAGTAAAAGATCTGTGTCTAACATGTACATACAGCCGGCCATCATGCGGTTTCTCTTCTTACTCCAAGGTCTCGCATTCAGTTCTTCAGTTCTTTTATTTTCCTATTCACCAATCCACAACCCTTCTTTACAGCTCCTTTTTGCCCTTGAGAGCCTTCTTTGACTCAATGAGCGTCGTTTGCATGAATAAGTTGCGCTCAACCAGCTTGAGAATCTCGTCAAGAAGTCTTCCAGAAATCCAATGTTAGCATCAATCTCATGGCACACAACGATATCTGGAATAAGAGAAAAAAAAAAAAAAAGCTTACACGACTGGGGCGCTGATAATGACGACAGCCTTCCACTCAGTGGCGTTGAGAGGGACAATGGCAAAAAGATTCTGCAGGACTGGAATGTACAAAAGGGCGCAGTGAAGAGCCATGGAAAGCGCAATAGCATAGACTAGCATCATGTTCTTCCACAGAGGCAGGGACAGCAATGACTCGCTGGACGAGAGCGCGTTCATGGCGTTGAACATCTCAATCACAACGAGAATAGACAAGGAAACGGTAGAGCCTGCCTTGGCCATGTCATTGGAGAACATGCCACAACCGATTTCTGGAAAGTCGGCGGTACAGTGATGGAAGCGAGAGAGCTGCTTGAAAGTAATCTGGGGACCTTCCGGGTTGTACATGAACCACCAGGCGTATCCAGCCACGGTGGCAAGGCCGACGTACGTTCCAATAATAAGATAGCGAAGGAAAAGCCAGCCACCAATGAGAGGCTCATCCCTCTTTCGGGGTTGGCGTCTCATGATATCATGATCTGGTGGATTGAAGGACAAGGCGGTGGCAGGGAGACCGTCGGTGACCAAGTTAACCCAGAGAAGTTGAACGGGGATTAGAGCCTCTGGCATTCCCAGGGCAGCTGTCAGGAAAATTGAGACAACTTCACCAATGTTTGATGAGATCAAGTATCGAATGAATTGTTGGGTGTTGTTGTAAATGGCACGGCCCTCTTCAATGGCAACCTCGATGGTGGCAAAGTTGCTGTCAGCGAGGACCATGTCGGCAGCCAATTTGGCCACATCAGTGCCGGAACCCATGGCCACACCAATATCGGCCTTCTTCAAAGCAGGGGCGTCATTCACGCCATCGCCAGTCATGGCCACGACTTCACCAAGTGACTGGAGAAGGTCGACCAACTTAGACTTGTGACCGGGCTCGACACGAGAGAACAGAGACGCTCTCTTGGCGGCCTCAAGTTGCTCACTGGGGCTCAAGTTATCGAATTCACGCCCTGTGTAGCTCTTGGAAGTGAGGTCCTCTTCCGCACCGAAAACGCCAATTTGACGGCAGATACTCTCTGCTGTGTTGCGGTTGTCTCCAGTGATGACGATGACACGAATGCCAGCTTCCTTGCACTTCTCGATGGAAGCAGGAACCTCCTCTCGGGGAGGATCCAACATGCCGACCAAGCCCAAAAGAGTCATATTTTGTTCGAGTTGGGCATACTGCTCCGTAGTCTTGGCTGAGAGCAGTGGGTTGTTGGAGACGTCATCGATGCTGGCCAATGCAATGACACGGAGACCGCGGTTACCATAGTCGACCACCTCCTTCATCAAGATATCAGACAACTTGCCGCTCAGAGCCACCTTCTTGCCGTTGGCGCCAATCAGAGCATGGGTGCAACGTTCGATGATTGACTCTGGAGCACCTTTGACGAGCAGCTTTTTTTGCTTTCCGTTTTGAACAACAACAGACATGCTTTTTCGGTCTCTAGAGAATTCGTATGTGACAAGGCGAGGAAGTTGCTTCTCATAGTAATGGCTGGCATGGTGAAGGCAGTCCTCTGGGTCAGTCCCATGAGAAGGACGGGGTCCAATTTTCTCGACCAAGGCGCGGAGGGCACCCTCCGTGGATTCACCGACATTGGAAAAGGTCGCAGAGCGGGAATCATATGCGAGGCGGGCGTCATTGCACACAGCGGCGACTTCGGTCATTTGGCGTACAGTGTCAGACGAGGACGCAATGTCCGCCACAGGTTTGCCATTGGCAAAGATGGAGCCTTTAGGAGCAAACGTGGTGCCTTCGACATCGAGTTCCGTCAAATCACTACCAGCCTCGTTGAGATAGACAATCTTGTTAACGCTCATCTGGTTGGTAGTCAAAGTACCAGTCTTGTCAGAGCAAATAACACTGCAGCTTCCCAATGTTTCCACGGAGGGCAGACTGCGGACAACGGCGTTTTTAGCAGCCATCTTTCGTGTTCCAAGTGCTAAGCAAGTAGTGATGACAACGGCAAGACCTTCAGGAATAGCAGCCACACCCAGCGATACGGCAATCTTGAGGTAATAAATGGCGCCTTTGGTCCAACTGCCATGGCTGGGGTCGTTGAAGTTGGGAATATTGATCAACCAGACGAGGATGCAAATGACTGTGATCACCTTGGCAAGGTTGTCGCCAAAGTCATTCAGCTTCTGCTTAAGAGGAGTCGGTTCCGAAATCTGAGCTGTGATACTCTCATGAATATCTCCGATGGCAGTGTTGGAACCCGTGAGAACGACAACAGCTCGGGCGCGACCAGTTACAACAGTAGTGCCGGAAAAGAGCATGTTGACCTGATCCTGTAGAACACAGCGCTCATCTTTGACAACAGCTTCGTCATCTTTGCCAACACTTTCGCTTTCTCCAGTCAAAATGGCTTGGTCGACGGCAAAGCTGTTGCTTTCAATGGAAATAACGCGGCAATCGGCGGGGATACGGTCTCCAACAGAAACAGTGACAATGTCACCAGGTACAAGATCCTCGGCCTTGACACGGGATACGTGACCGTTGTTGCGAACCACGTTGGACTCGTTGGCGGAATACTCTTGGAGAGCGGCAATCGCTTTCTCCGCGCTGCTTTCTTGGGAGACGCCGACGACAGAATTGAGAATCAAAATGGTCAAGATCTGATTACAAAGCGCACTGATTAGCCAGGGAAGCTCCCGTTGTACAGTGCCGACGAGTCTTTCCCATCTTATTATTACTTACGACTGCAGGATCGACAAAGGCGCTCCAACCGCCCTCGTCTTCGAAAAGAGCCAGTACGAAAGAGACGGCAGCGGAACCAAGAAGGATAATAACGAGTTGGTCTTTGAATTGCTCCAAGATCAGCTCCCATAGGGGAGTAGGAGGCTCTTCGGGAATAGCTATTCATGGTTTTCAGTTTGCAGTCTTCGTCGGCGTGGGGGTACATTGGCGGGGCAATGAGCCAGACGTTGGAAGCTATAGTGCTTGCAACCGAGGCAGAACAGCCGCAACAACCAGGTGTAGCGAGGAAAGAAAGGAAGTGTGGTATACCATTGCGGCCATATTTGTTTCGAAGCTCTTCGACCTTCTTATCGTCCAGACCGTTGTGCTCATCCACGCCGAAATGGGACAGCACAGTCGCGATGGGACGGGCAAATGCGGTTTCCATGTCGACCTGCTCGGTGACAAAATACCCGGGGGGTCGGCGAGAAGCTTGGAGGGATTGCGACGAACCTAGCACGAATCAAAAGAGGGCGTTGAGACTTGACGGGGGAGGATGGTATAGAGAGGAACAGAAGTGAGGAAAAGAATGTGAAGAAAAGCCAGATCAGCAGCGGGACATTGTCGATTTGTCAGAGCTAAAGCAGCCCTACGCCAAAGGACACTATGCGCGAGCGGGCGTCGAAAGTTCTACGTGTTCGTTCTGGAGGTGCTAGTCCGGAAGGCGGAAGAGTCCCATTCATTCTTGATTCTTGAGTGGGCCGCAAAGCAGGTGCTGCCGTCCGGCTGCAGGTGCGGCTCTCCACTACGGAGTACTAAACGACTAAACGACCAATGGCTCAGGGCGAGGCTGGCTGCTGCAGCCACTTCACGGTGCGCGGACGGACGGATTGTACTATAGATCTTGGAAGTACGAAGTGTTAATCACTCACCATCTACTCCGTACACAGTTGCACGATGCATATGACTTTGTTTGGACTCGAAGCAAATGTGGACAGGCGCGTGGGAGGCCGTGTCAAGCATGCCGTTGGCGGAAGTACCGCTAAACACTTTCCGGCGTCAACTGCGAGCACTAATTGTCAGGTAGGGGTGTAAAAAGATGATAAAAAGCGTTCGATTTGGTCAATCAGAGGTGCAGACAGCACCTGACTTTTGTACCTAAAAGGTACACAGTGTGCTATAGTAATAACTAGTCTACGGAGGTACTTCTAATATATTATATTTACTAATATCTAACCTTATGTTTTATCCCTATTAATACGCGCTACCCTTATATAACCTATGCTTTAAGGGAGCTCTCCTTAATATACCCCCCTTAGCTAAGATATTTATTAAAGCTAAAGATTATAAGTATAAGAAAAGGTTATAATGATTTTCTAGTATTATAATTAAGTAGGAATTTCCTATAAGCTAATCTAGTAATAGAATTCCTTATGTATTTACTTTAATAAAGGCTTTATAAAGCTATTAGTAAGTATCTTAGAGGTCTTTAACTAATTTACCTTAATATTACCTAGGGTATATTACTCTTAAATCCATATTTAATTTATATTAAGATACTTTAGACTAGTTTAAAGCCTTCCTTTCTTATATTCTATAATATAAATTATTTACTTATTATTACACTAGATAATTAATAGAGAAAGGACTTATATACTAATATTATAAAGTAATTTACCTAGAGATATATACTCTTTTACTCTATAATTTAATATAAAAAGCTTTACTTCTATACTTAAGGTTATTATATAATACTACCTTCTAGATTTCTAATTAATTATAGCTTTATATATAATAAAGATATAGCCTTATATTAATTTCTAAGTATTAGGGTTATTACTAAGAGAGGCATTAGTGCTAGAGAAAAGTATATTAAAGCTATTTACTTCTAAGTATTAAATATATAGCTTCCTTATATTCTAAGTGTATATTAGAGTAGCCTTTATAAGCTTAATATGCTTTATTAAAGGGTTTATTATAAAGAAAGCTAGCTTTAAAGCTATAAAGGCTATATTAGGTTTTCTAATAATATAAAGATAGACTAAAGAGCTAATAACTACTCTATAGTAATTAATCTCTTTATTAGTAGCTTACCTATTATTTAAGACTATTATAGCTATTATTAAAGGTATTATAATTAAGCTCTTTAAATTATTATTAATAATATTAGGAATAAACTTCTAAGCTATCTTTTAAATATATAATTCCTATAATAACTATATCTCTTTAGTATTATAATTCCTAATAATTTTAATGCCTAGGAATTACTTTAAATTACCTTAGTCTTTAATATCTAGACTATTTATTAACTACTTATATAGCTTTTTAAATTCTACTTTAAATCTATTTAGAAATAGTACTATAATATTATTTACATAGAAAAACAGGATAAATCTGCCTTTTATAAAGATATATAGGTTTTCCTTTCCTTAGATAAAGCCTAGATTTAATAGGAATTATATTAGGTATAGAAACTATTATTAAGGAGCTTCCTATAGCCTATATAATGCTTTAGTTATCTTCTAGAGATAACCTTATATATTTATACCCTCTAGTAGCTTATAGAAGATAAGTTCTTTAAGTTTTATATATAAGAAAGTATTCTAAATATTATATTAATATATATTAAGATTATTAGTATAGTAAATAGTAAGTAATATATATAAAGATTATAAAGTAAGTATAGTAGCGTAATTATTAAGGTTATCCTTTAGTTATTAGTTACCTTAGACTACTATTTAAGCCTTAAACTCTATAATAATACCTTTTTTATTAGTTTTATACTTAAAAACCTATCTAAGGTTAATAATCTCTTTAAGATTAAATAATTTATTTAGTATATTCTCCTAGTAGTTTAAGGATTAAAGCTTTAAAAGCTCCTTTATAATCGCTTCCTTTTAGTAGTTATAATACACTAAGGCTATTACCTAATAATAATATATAGGTTCTAGAGGTATATCTTTAATATATAAACTATATTAAGTTCCTTAAAATACTATTAAGAAAGCAAAAGAAAACTATACTTACTTAGCTTTCTTTATTTCCTTTCTCTAATATTTCCTAGTAATAATATTATTTATATTAATACTATTATTATAGGGACTATAATTCTCTATAGCCTTATTACCTTTTATAGTAAATTTACTAGTCTTTATAGTAGTTACTATATATTTAGCTATTACCTTACTTATAAATTTATTAATCTTATAAAATAGTGTATTATTACCTTATACCTAAAGCTCTAAGTTCTCTATAGTAACTAGTGCCTTCTAAGAGAAGTTAGAAGGGATTAAAAGTGCACTAGAAAGGTCCTCTTTATTCCCTATTATATAAGGAGGCGTTTTTACTTTAAACTACTTATTTTCCTAGCCTATAGCTAATAATAAAGAGATAGGATTATTCTCTTTAAGCTTTATTTTAATAAGGTCTTAACTAATCTCCTTATTAAGGTTTTTAGCTTTAAGCTTCTTAAGTAATTTAATTATTAATATCTTTTCTTATTAAGCTAATTCTAGCTTTTCTTCTAGCTTAAAGAAGGAGTTCTTATTAAACTAAACATATACTAATATAATAACCTTATAATTACAAAGTAAAGGCACCTATATAATATATTATAACTTACCTCTATAACTAATAAGGTATCTAATATAAGCTTTTTACTCTAACTATAGTATTATATTATATGATTTAATGTGCTTTAAAGCCTTTATTATTATTAGAAACACCTTATATCTATAAGCTTATAAATATATAATTAAAGGCTTTTAAACCTCTAATATCTATAAATAGGCTAGGACTATTTTCTATACCTAATTTTACTAGAGCTTATAAGGTATAACCTAATTCCTATAATACTTAAAAGGTATTTTATTTAGTAAATAGACTACTATATTAAAGACTTTATTATTAAGTTCTAAAGGAAGGTAAGCTTTAAGGCTTAATATATAAGCCTTTTACTTAACTACCCCCCTAGATCTCTTTACCTTTCTATTCTAACCAGAGCTTTGCACTACACTACACTACATACTACACTACAAGGAAATTTTTTCACTACACTACACTACATGTAGTATTTATAGTAAATAGCTTATAATAGCTTATAATAGCTTATAATAGCTTATAATAGCTTATAATAGCTTATAATAGCTTATAATAGCTTATAATAGCTTATAATAGCTTATAATAGCTTATAATAGCTTATAATAGCTTATAATAGCTTATAATAGCTTATAATAGCTTATAATAGCTTATAATAGCTTATAATAGCTTATAATAGCTTATAATACTTTATAATATTATAAGTGTTAAAGTTTAATAAAAAGAAAATAGTAAATAAATAACTTAAATATAAATATAAGTAAGTATAAGGAAATTACTATAGTAAAAGCTATACTTTTTAATTACTTAGTATTTTAAGGTTTTTAAAAATATTAATAAAATAAAATACTTTTCTCTTTAATATTTTATATTTCTTTAAAATAATATAAGTTATATTAGTTTATAATAAAATAGAAATTTATAATATTATTAGTATTTAAGTTTAATAAAAGTTAAATAGTAAATAAATAACTTAAATATATATATAAGTAAGTATAAGGAAATTACTATAGAAAAAGCTATAGTTTTTAATACCTTAGTATTTTAAGGTTTTTAAAAATATTAATATTATAAAAATGTTTTCTCTTTTAAGTTTTTTTAAAATAATAATAAAAGTAAAATAATAGTAATAATAGTAATAATAGTAATAATAGTAATAATAGTAATAATAGTAATAATAGTAATAATAGTAATAATAGTAATAAGAGTAATAAGAGTAATAAGAGTAATAAGAGTAATAAGAGTAATAAGAGTAATAAGAGTAATAAGAGTAATAAGAGTAATAAGAGTAATAAGAGTAATAAGAGTAATAAGAGTAATAAGAGTAATAAGAGTAATAATATAGAGAAATCATAGAGAATATAAATAATGTTAAAAAAAGTATATTAGGGGAAAACTAGACTAAACTAGGAAAAAACCCCTATTATACTCTTATTCCATATTAGAACAAATATCTTCTAAAGATTCATTAGATGAATCTTCAGAGATTTCCTTAGAGGAATCTTTAGATTCCTCTGAACAAGAGCTATAGTAATTATAAAGCTCTAAATACTGCTTAATCATAATATTATCCTCCTTTTGCCAATTCTTTAAAAGAATTAATTCCTTAATTGTAGAATGTTTTAAGGAAGTTCTTCTTTTTGTGATAATATTACCCCTAGTATTAAAGGAACTTTCAATAGCACCAGAAGTAGCAGGAATAGCTAGATATTTTCTAGCAATAATACTTAAAATAGGGAAAGACTTTAGGTTGTCTTCCCACCATTTAAAGATATCCTCCTATTATAATGTTAATAAATTAACATAATAATAATAGTAAGAAATTCTAACTTACCTTATCTTCTTTAGCTTCAAGCTTAGTAAAGGTAGAAATCTCGTTTTTTCTAGTTTTTTGAATAGATTTATCTCTCTCGTTTAGAAATAAACCTTTATAAAGCTTAGAGGCTGGCTTAGGCCTAGGATTATTAAAAGTCCTAGGCTGACTAGGCCCTCCAATTTCCACTTGAAATCGGGTACTTTCTGACTCTGAATTTTCAAAGCCTAGGCTTTGATTAGCCTGATTCTCTTTAAAAGTAGGTAAGATCCTAGTTAATCTATTAGTAATAATAATAATAATACTTACGAATCATATTCCTTTTGCAAGTCTTCTAGTAGCTTTGTACTAGTTCTTGCTGCTTATAGCTTAAGCCTATCTTGTATAGTAATAAGATTAAGCCTAGGATCTAGTAACATAGCATATAAATAAGGCTTATAAAAGTAATAATTATTATCCATATCTTGTGGAAAATAATTACTAAGTTTATCTAAGCCTTTATCTATAGAGGCTATAAAGAACTTGCCTTGAGGGTTATAAACCTTCTAAAATATTAAGTTAATTAACATATAATTAATAAAGGGGAAAAGAGAACTATAGAATAAATACCTGAGTAATATAGGCCTCTTGGTCCTCTTTTATATTATTAAGATATTTATATATCCTAATAATAAAAAGAGAGACTAAACCTAAAGTATTATACTTCTGACTTTAAAGTATAATAGTAGGTTCATAGAAAACCTCTAAAATGCTACTTAAAGTAGCTAAGTCAGCCTATTCTTAGGCAGTAGGCATAGCATCTTTTAATGCTGCAATATTAGACTCCCTATTAAGAAAAATAATAGCTTCTTTAAGCTCTAAAGAAGTATTAATCATCTTATAGGTCGAATTCCACCTAGTTTCATTGGCTATAAATATAGTTAGTATTAAATATAATATAAGAAGGAAAAAAAGACTTACCTAGAGGAATTTTCGTAATATTACAATTCTTAGCAATATAGCCCTCTTTTTTTGCTTTTCGTAAAGATTTTAACCAAAGTTTATATAATCCTTGGTTATTCTTAATAAGAATAGCAAGTCTTTTAACTTTGCCTAGTAAACCTATAGAAATATTAGTAATAATAGTTATAATAATTATTAAAAAATTACTTACCATCTGCTAAGGATTTGAATTCTTTAAAATCTTGTTTCTCTTTAATAGAAGAGATATCCTCAGTAAAATAGTAAAGATATTTACTATTTCTATAGGATTCTAAGTCTTCCTTAGGAGAAGTTGATTTTATAAATGTAGTTATAATATCCTTGGCAACAATGTTAAAAACATGAGCCACACATCGGATATTATACGGCTCATGAATAATACTATTATAATTCTTATTAATATAAGAAGTTATAAAAGTATTATTATTAGAACCATTATCCCTAGTAAAACTATAAAGAATTAGCTATAATTTCTAAATCCTAATATTATTAAGATAGATAACTTACCTAAGAATATACTTAGGGTCTAAGCCATAATCTTTAATAAGATTATCAAAGCATCGATGAATATAAGCCCTAGTATGAGCATTTGATAGATATTCAAAGCCTAGAAGTTATAGTGTTAATAATAATAGTAATAATAATTATCTTAGGAGAATAGGATACTTACCTATAAGCTTATACTCAAGCTTAAAATTCGGGCTAATCTAACTAGCTATAACTCCTAAGTAAGACTTAGAATTTATAGATGTCTAAATATCTAATTGAATAGATATTAAACCTTGATATTTTATCTGATGTTGGATTTGCTGAATAATCTGATGCTTTGATGAATTATACATAGAATTAATTCTATGTGTAATTATTCGATAGCTTAGTAAAGAAGCTAGATTATCATTTCTAAGGTTTAAATTAGCTTTTATTTCTTATAATAAGGAATACTTAGTACTTACCTAGAATAATAATCTAGTAATTCCTTAAAGGATTTACTATTAATAATAGTAAAAGGGATATTATTCTCTAGTATAAATTTAATAACTAGAGTAATAGCCTTTTTAGATGAAAATTCCTCTGTAATAGTATTATTACAAGGCCTTTTCATAGAGAAATAGGAGGTTAAAGAGGCTTGTGTATTAGGTGGTGAATCTTGTTAGATTTCTAGTACTAAGATATAGTTAGTAAAAGGAAATAATAGTAAATAAATAGAATTAAATACTTATAAGTAACCTTAAAAGGTTTTTTTTCATCTAATTTAGAAGTAGCAATCTCAGGATGCTTAGCTTTATAGTGCCTAACACCATTAGAAGCTTAAAATCGCTTAGCTTTACATTTAAAGCTAAAGGAGCATCCAGATTGCGTACAAAAGCATATAATTTCCCTTTCTTTATTATATTTAATATCAGATAACTGATAATTAAATAAATTGTGGGTAAAAACATATGCTTGTGAAGAAAATTGATAATCTTCTTGATTTTCAAGGGTTTTCTTGTATAATCCTTGAAGATTACTTCCTTGAGAAAGCTTTGATACTAGGCTAGTCTGGCTAGGCCTAGAAGGTAAGCTAGGCCTAGAAGAGCTAGGCATACTAGCATTAGAATCATTATCTGAGGGGCAGAAAGAGGAATCCATAGTAAAGTGGGTTTTTTTCTCTGATTTTTCTGATTTTTCCGATTTTCGCCGATTTTCGCCGATTTTTGCTGATTTTTACTGATTTTTCTGATTTTTCTGGTTTTCTGATTTTCAAAGGTTCAATTTTTCCGATTTTTTTTGACTCTTTTCCTAACTTTTCCTGATTTTTTTCTGATTTTTTCTGATTTTCTGATTTTCTGATTTTTTTTGGATTTTTCTGATTTTTGTTTTTTTAGGGGTTTTGTAACTTATTTAAGGAGTAAAAAGATTGTAAAAACAAGAGCAAAAATAGGTAATAGTAATATAGCTAGCTTAACTATATGAAGGTTTTTCTAGATGTTT
Organism: Epichloe festucae Fl1; assembly: GCA_003814445.1. Lineage (NCBI taxonomy): Eukaryota > Fungi > Ascomycota > Sordariomycetes > Hypocreales > Clavicipitaceae > Epichloe > Epichloe festucae. The sequence continues at coordinate 1,160,558 of CP031387.1, read as the reverse complement.
TTTTTTGATTTACTAAGGTAAAAAGAAAAGAGAAAAGAAAGAAAGAAAAGAGAAAGCAGGGGAATACCCCTCCTTAAAATTTTTTTCACTTAGCTAAGCAAGTGGGTCACAAATGACGCAATTGACTAAACAGTGTAATTGGACCAATCAAATGATAGAGGATCCACAAAAGACCCACTTTTGGACCCACTTTTTTATATATACTCTATAAATTATAAGAAATATTCCTATACCTTTGAAATATTATAAATCTAGTTAATTTATAGCTTTTTAACTAATTTTACAAAGAAATAATTAATTTTAATTAATTAAAAATTAATTTATATATATAAAAGTACTAGTTTATAATATATTTAGTAGTTAATAATTATCTTAAGCTAGTTATATTATATATTACTTAGATTATATAATATAAAGAAACTATAAATTATTTAGAATTAAAAATAATTTTTAAAATAAAAAATAATTTTATATAACTAGTATTATATTTATAAGTTATTATAAGAAATTTAGTGTTTTTTTAAAGTAATTTTACCTTTTTAATATTACTAATTTTATAATTTTATTCTTTTAAATATATTTTTTAACATTAAATTATTTACTTTTAGTCCTATATTTTATAAGAAAAAGGAAAAACTATTTTATAAAACCTAAATTAATTGTTATTAATTTAAATAAAATTTATATTAATTATATAAATTAGGTTATAAGTAATATATATTTTAGGCTAAATATATATAATATTAAAGCTATCTAGTAATTTTATTTAGATTTAAAAGCTATTATTTAAACTTATTTTAAAATTATATATAGGGTAAATTTTAAAAAAGAATTAAAAAAGATTAAATAATATAGTATTAATATAATCCTATTAGATAAGTTAGTAAAGAAATATCTTATTATATAGAGAAAAAAATAAGAAACTATTAAAAATTACTTATAAAACTATAATTACCCTATATTATAATCTATAGCTAATAATCTAAAACTAGGAAAGTTTAATAAATCTATAACTAAATAACTAAATTATAATAAAAATAAAGAGCTATATTAAGTTAATAGTAGAAAATTCAAAGAATATAATAAGATATTAATATACCCCACTTTTTTTTTTATTACTACACTACATGTAGTATTTGTAGTGTAGTGTAGTATTTACTACACTACACTACATACTACACTACACTACAATTCACTACACTACATACTACAAGGAAAGTCAAAATACTACATTTACTACACTACATGTAAAGCTCTGATTCTAACTAGGCATTAAGGGAGCTAAATTATAGACTATAATACTAGTAAAGGCTATCTTATCTCTTATACTCTTTATAAATAGAGCCTTTTTAATATTACTATATAAAAAGTATAGTTAAACCCTAAATTATATATATAAGAATACTATTATTATATAGAAGCTATTATAAATTTTATCTTTAGTCTTAAATAAATAAAAGAAATACATTAAGGTTATAAGGCATATAAAAGCATACTAATATTTATTACTATTTTAATAAGAAGAGTTATAATAATCTAGATTAACTAAAAGGCTATATCTAGGTCCCTAAGGAAGCCCTTCTAGTGTAATCTATAATCTCTAGCACTTAGCCTTACCTATAGTATAGATTTTATATTTTATAAGCTTAGGTCCTATTAATTTAATACTAAGAGTAGCGTTTATAATCTCTATAAAGGCCTTCTTACCTAGATAACTATATTATTAATACTAAAGCTTTATATCTCCTTTTATAGGGGGCCTTAGAGCTTTACTAGTTATAGTGTAAGCCTTTTTTAGATTATTAGAGAGAATAGATAATATATAGAGCTTATTAATATTATAAAGCTTAGTAATAAGGCTCTTTCCTTAGAATAGGAAGCATTTCCTTTAATTTTAATAGATCCTTACTTTTATAAGAATTATTACTAATACTAGGTTAATATAAAATTCTAGAATTAGTAAAGCACTATATAATATAATCCTTCTAGACCTTTATAATACTAGATCTATAATAGATATATAGACTAGCCCTTAGCTAAGGGATAGATAGACTATGCCTCTAGCTCTAATCTTTATTATAATATTTCTATTAAATTTAGACTATTTAAACTAATAAATATTATTAAAGATATAAATATTAGCCCTAGAATTATAGATAACTATATTCTAATTCCCCTTTAAGCTATCTATAGCATTTAAAGTTAAATTAATAATTTTCTTTAAAGGTTAAGAGCTTTATAAGTATATAAATAATAATATATTTATAGTTTTCTTACCTAGAGTTACTATAAGTAAGTTATTTATTAGAGCTTATAAAGGGATAATAATATTACTACTTTTCTCTCTTTTCTTAGGCTTTTAACTTATAGCTTTTAATCTCTCTTATAGGTTTTCCTTAAGATATCTCTTAATATTATCTTTAGAGTTTTTCCTAACTTCCTAATCCTTAGGAGTAGCCTCTAGCTTATAGAGAGCTTTAAATAAATTATAGGATTCCTATTACTTTAATATATTATAAATATTATAACTAGAGTATCTAGGGCACTTCTTTTACTCTAATCTATTCTAACTATTTAATCTATTAGTAGTAATAGTATTATTAGCTAATTTTATTATTATTAAGCTCTAAGGAGCTTTATAATCTCTTTTAAACTTACTAACTACCTTAAGAAAGCTATAGCTCTTTTCTTTATTAAGTAAGTTATTCTATTTCTTCTAAAATACCTTAAATTTACTTTAAAGAGAAATAATAAACTTATATAGTATTATCTCCTTAGTTTATTAAGTCTTAAAATCTAGATAATTTCTCTATAGTATCTCTATTATTATAGCTTACTTATACTAATTATAAGTACCTTTAGCTTATAAGTAATTATTAAGATAATTCTCTATAAGGATAAGTATCTTCTTAGTATTTAGCTTATATTAATTATAAAGAAGCTTAAGTATCCTATAAGTATAATATTAAACTAACTTCTTTTTCTTTACTTTAGTGTTAAAGTTAAGAGAGTCTTATATATTCTTTAAAAGGGTCTTATAAATATATTTCTTAATCTTTAGTATTTACTTTAATAGGTTTATATACTTTATAAGGTTAAATTAAAGCTCTTTATATTTAAAGTTAAATTAGTCCTTTATATCTTTATAGGTAATCTTTTAATCTTTAAGAGTATTAGGGTTATCTAGTGTAATCTCTAGTCTTAAGCCCCTCTAAGGGTATATAGGTATTATAGGTTCTTTAAGTAATTTAACCTTATTAGGGTTAATATACTCCTAAATACTATATAATTCTATATAGTTCTTAACTTAGGTAAACTATTTAATTTAATTCTTCTCTAATAATAACACTATATTTAGAGTTTCTTTAGATATCTTAAAGGGGAATATATTAGTTAATTAAAGCATAAGATAAGGGTTTTAACTAATTAATATAATAAAAGGGTAATTATCTTATAATATAGATAAGTATTAATTAATAATATTTAATAGAGCTTATATCTTTAATAATAATTAATAAAAATAGTAATTAAAGCCTCCTAGGCTTATAACTATTAGGTAAGGGTGTAAAAAAATAATAAAAAGCGTTTAATTTAGTTAATTAGAGGTATAAATAGCACCTAACTTTTATACCTAAAAGGTATATAGTGCGCTATAGTAATAACTAGTTTATGGAGGTACTTCTAATATATTATATTTACTAATATCTAACCTCGCGTTTTATCCCTGTCGATGCGCGCTGCCCTCATACAACCTATGCTTCAAGGGAGCTCTCCCTGACACTAATATTACCGCTGACTCCAGGTGATGGAGCAGCCCCGTTTTTCGTGCCCAGCACACGGCCACTCTGACCTTCGCAATAGCCTGCCCGTCCCTTTCGGCGCTCGCACAAGATCCACGAAATCTGGATTTTCTAATAAAGCACGCTCTCAACACTCCAGTCTGGTCCCTCGAACCATTCATTATGTCTCAACAATCTCAATAGTCTACAGAACATTTCGATGTTACTTGTGAGACCTTGAGGACCCAAAGAAGCTTTTGTCACCACGAATTTTGAGATGTCAACGCTGAAAGACGTGCAACATGATTGCTTCGCTGCATTGCACTGCTCTTATTTCACTTGAGGCAGGCCCAATTCTTCCCTAATTCTATTGGAAAGATAGTTGTTTCATGGCTTAAACTTAACTTTGTGGTCGATCACAATGCGCTGTCGTAACCGTCCGACCTCGTGGGTTTGTACCACCAACCTCCGTATTAATCAATCCATGCAATGCATCAGTTGAGCTACCACAATGCGCACCATTCATCTTTTCCCGATCTCGAATGATACTTCTGCGCCAAACAGCCATGGCGCCGGTCGGCGTTTTCGACAACCCCTGAAATGGATCGCTGCATACAATGCCTGCCATCACTTTCCGATGCTTTGGATCTGTCATCATGATTCATGGGGCCGTCTGCGGCATAGTTCCATATTATCACACCGCATCTTGCGTTCATTCGTAGGCCGGGACTTCCTATTGGCGGCAAGTCAGATGCACAACTGGGATGTTCAACAAGTTGGGAATCCCTGCATCTACGTGAAGATTGACCGAATACGAGAGCATATCTGCTAGTACCCTGATGATGTCAGTGATGCAGTGAGAAGAGAGGGATAGTAGTGACCCAAGAACGAGATGACGTCTCTGATCGAACATGGTCCGGGGTTGAACGAATAGACAAAGAATGCCGGCCGAGAAGAGTGCGAATGTTGGCTCAGTAGAGCATAAAATTGACAAAGCTAACCAGACTCCCGCATTTTCCCACTCTTAGATGGCGATTCAAGCATCGGGTTTGAGAAAAGATTCCCGGTTTACTGGAATCGCTGACTGCGGAAACAAGAACCCCACGGCCGGTTGCACCTTCCTTATGTGCACCTTCCTTATGTGCAGCTGCCTGTCCCTGTGTCTGCAGCTGCTCGCCTTCTAACCCAACTTCTGAAAATTTTGATGTCAATGGTTGTGATACTCTCCGTCTTGGATGTTGTCCAGGTATTATGATCCATGAGTCTTGAGTCTTCTTGGAAGCAATTTGTATCACTGTTTTGTTTTCGTTTTTTTGGACGTTTCATCCCGTTTCATCTACAAGTATGGCAGTTGCGGTTTCTGGATTTCATGCATCGCGCATCTCCCTAGATGATCAAAGATCTCCTCACCCGATTCCTCCAGCAACGTTCAACCAGAATTGCAGGTCTGCACTACCTCAATGGGTTGAGTATATGAGTCGAGGCTCTAGTGGGACTCGGTATAAGGGACACCACGTCAAACATTTGACAGCTAGCAGCTGTGCTAAAAGCTTTAAAGGCCACCAAGCCTCGCAGCTCGTCTCTTACGATCCAATTTACCAGAGTCCACCTACCAGTAATGCTGAGGGAAAAGTTTCAGACTCTGATGGCCGCAATGAGAGTAGCTCGCGATTTCCGTTCCAAAAATGGATGGGCTCACTTCAAAGACGAATAAATCAGCCATCGTTTGACGAAACAACGTCTGGAAATAGGGTGCTGTCTTGGGTTTGGGCTTTGGAGGAAGAGGCTTGCAACTCAAAGCCTGTTGGCTCAGCTCATATTAGATCTTCGTCCGCCTCGTCCTTTAGATACGTCTCTGCAACTCGAAGTGCGAGTACAAGTTTCGCAGGATCCAGGACAAACACAGCCTTATCTCAATGCCTGTCACAAGCCGATTTTGAGGCCGAATTAGCAAAAGTCCCGAGCCGGAGCTCAGATGATAATAAAATGGTCAGCGGTCTTCAACAAATGGATGGTGGATCGGTTGATCGGGCATTACAACGCCGGAAAATCCTGCATGAATTGATAAATACGGAGAGAAGCTACCTTGGCGACATACGTTTTCTTCTCAATGTATGTACTATCTTACCAGAACGAAATCATGAGCTGACGTTACGTCAAGGTTTACGTTACTATGTTGGCTTCGCTTCCTTCTTCGCATCTTGGACTCCGAAGATCCGTCAACCGAAACCTTTGTGATATTCTACAACTCCACGAGGAAATTCTGAACGAGGTCGGTCGCGCTGTGTTGCAGTCGGACGACATGGAAGTCAATCAATCTGGCAGCGCGGCGTTGACACGTGCTGGTCCGACGAAAGAAGGTCTAGAGAGCAGCCAAGTGGCCAGCTACGACGTTGACCGACCGGAACGAACTCAATATCCTCCAGGTGCGCTCGCAGGGCCTCAGGTTGTAGCCGAGGTCTCGCGAGTTTTCGAAAAGAAGGTATGAATCGCCGAAGTCGGTCCTGAAGAGCCCTCTCTGGGGGAAGTGCTCAGACGCTTACTCTTTTAGATGAGTCGCTTCTTTATATATGAGGAATATGGAGCAAAGTACGAAATGATCCTCCAAGATATTGCGTCAGTCGGTGAAATTCTACCTGGATGGGAGGGAAATCAGAAAGGGCTCGAAGCCTTGTCGACGCTGATTAGTTCATCCCACGTACCCGGCCGTGATTCAAGGAGAGCTTCTACACTGAAAGACCTCCTTGTTAAGGTGACTGAGTGTCTTTGGAATGCAAGAGGGTTCTGACGCTAACGCTCGAGTAGCCAATCCAGAGAATTTGCAAGTATCCTCTGCTATTTGGAGAACTACTCAAATACACACCTATATTCGACTGTCCAAACGCACACATGGCGGCAAGTAGTGTGCTGGCACGGTTTCGGGAGGCAAACTTTGAGATCAACAAAGTCACGAGTGATCCCCACATGATGGGCACACTTTCGCGCACATGGCTGTTGCAAGATCGTCTCGTATTTCCGAATAGGGTAAATTAATATCCAAGGATGTGTATGAATGATTGCAGTTCTAATTTGGCCCTAGAACTTCGACTCCGTATCCAAAGACCGCGTGAGATCCTTTGGACATATTCGACTATGTGGTACTCTTCACGTTTGTTGGCAGAATAGGAACCACGTCGACGGGCAATATCTCATATGTCTACTTTACCACGACGTCCTATGCCTAGCATACGCAGGCAAGGTGGATCCAATTTACGTCTTGAAGGCCTGCATAAACGTGCATGAGATCAAAGTAGAAGATGCCGATAACGGTCGAGGTAAGCGAGAAGTTCCTAGTCCAAGCAGCGACCTTTTCGACCTTTTTTGACACGAGGTCGTTGTAGGATTGCAGTGCCATTCTGCACCTTTCTCCTGGAAAGTTGTTTTTGAATCGAATCATCGGATATTTGAAATCATTATGACTGCCTGCAGCCCCAAAGAAGAACTAGAATGGCGCGCACGCCTGACTTCGCCTCTGACGGGGAAACAATCAGACGTGTCGCCTGCATATACTTTTCTAGACATGGACATCACGAGTTTGGGTGCGTTGACCTCCAAGTTGAGTAGGTAACTCTATCTGTCTGCTTTGACCTACCGTCACTGACAAAGGAATTTTAGGTACGATTAAGACACGACTTTCTGTTCGGAGAGCCACAACAAGCTGTCCTAAACCAGCCTTGTACCAAGTTATATTGAAGAATACGAGCGAAGTCATACAAAGCAACGTCGGCGATGCAACTGCGCTGAACATAAGCCGCTCACATTCACTTTTGTCTACGAGGACACGGCTGTCATTTCTATCACCTTGTAGAATGGAACGTGCACGGTTGGAGGCACTGCTGACAGATGTTTGGAGTCGCGAAATCCTGCCTTTTCCTGGAATTTCTACACGTCTTTCAAGCGACAAATCGGTCAGGGCATCAGCCTCAACCGTTATGAGGAAGCTCAGCGTAACGAGTATCGCGAACTCCCTCGCCAAAAGAACCGAAGGCTTGAGGCAGAGATTGTCTTTTGAGGACACTTATCGCCCACCCATGACAGAGATGGCATTGAAAAATAATTTGCAATCCAACTGGACCAGTCATGTGAGCGATAGCATCAATATCATTGACTCACAAGAAAGTCGGGCATCACCTACGCCAGCAACAAGGTCATCTTGGTCTCATGATAAGAGGGGATTTTGCACCGACAAGTTCCATGAGGCAACCATTGCAGCAAAGTCCTGGGGATCACTAAGCAGGAAATGCGACAGACCGAACCTTGGACTAACACGGGGGATTTTCAAGTAGGGATTTGTGCTCAATGGGGATTGATTAAATTATGACATACTGCATCTGTGTTTCTTCAAGTACTTCATACATATTGGCATACATTTAGTCGTCACAAGGCAGGAAAAAACACCAATTAAACGTGGAATATGCTTCTTGATGCAACGGGCTCATCGGGGTTTCCGCAGATAAAAGCGCAACTCTTGTTGGTCTTCGCCACGACAGAAATATTGAAGGCTAATAAGGTGGGGGGGATGAAAATGTAGAGAAACCCGACCTATGTAAAGCAGATGAACAGGGTTTATAACTCGAGAGGAAGGAATACTAAGGAGCAGAGGAAAATCAGTGTTCTCTCCCTCAAGTTATTGATTATGCATTTTTCTTCTCATTGGTTATGGCCAGTGCATCGAATTTGGGATAAGAACTATTGGATTTGTAATCATATTGGTATTCCTAGCGATATTACCCAGCCAGTGGGATAATTCACATTCGTGTAAAATAAAATAACCGCAGTGATATTAGATGGACTCCCGGTGTGTCGGCACTTGCGCCGTACAATTACTCTCCTGTGCCCCTGACTCCTGAGCTCCTGAGTCCTGACCCCGCAGCATGCATTCATTCGCGCCTGCTCTGTATGTACGGACCGTACGGATGAGACAAAATTAACAGTCACACAGAGGGAAAAAGAAATTCTTGGTGGCTGGGCATTCGAGTGCCTGGGTAATAACCCGTAGCCCGTAACGCGTACTCCGTAGACTCTTTTTCGTTTATTTCGGCGTCACGCGTCACATCCACCAACGAGTTCGTCTCATTGTACGAACTTGACGTCCGGCGGCTCATTTGTGTTTGGTGGGGCGGGCATCCATCCATCTGTGTGTGCTTCCATCTGTGTGTGGTGTGGTGCATGCAGCATGGCATCAACCGCGGTTGAGTTCCGTACACAGGATGGAAATGTGGCCGCAGTGCCACTCAAAGCGTCACAGCCTTTGATTCCTGCGCTTGTCAAATCCGCCGTCGACCAAACTGTCAAAGCAGTCACTACAGTTGTTCAAGCCGAGATCCGGGCCCTTCCCAAGCAGATTGTGGCCGCCGCAGTAGCACAAGCACAGCAAGCTGCGGAACCAGCCAAAGCCCCGACTCGACGAAGAGAGTCCTCGGATGACGAGGAGCAAGGTCCATCGAAATCGCAGCAGCTATGGAACGACGCCTACGACAGCCTGCAAGATGCCGGGGCCACCGCTGGCATTGTCAGATCGTACGCGGAGACGCTGACATTTGCCATTGCCGGCGAAGATGGGCAGGAATCTGCCACGAAAACGTCCAACTTGGCTGCTGATTTGAGAGATCCCGCAAAGCGCCAAGCTCATATGCGAGACCTCGTCATGAAGGGTCGTGACAAGTTTGCCAACGATTCAAAGATGGCCCAGACCGTGGGTGACGTTGCCAGTTTTGTTCTTCAAGCCAGAGGAGTCATTGATGTGGCTATAAGGAACGTCCCACAAGCGGCACTACCATGGGCTGGTGTGTGCGTTGGCTTACAGGTATGAACAAGTGCAAGTGACCGGTCTCTGAGCATTATTCCCAGATTGCTCGATTGCTCACCAGCAGATAGATTCTCACGAATCCAGCCAAAGTCTCCCGAGCTAATCTTGCAGGCATCACCCATGTTGTGTCCCGGATGGATTGGTACTGCTCCTTGGTTGACCACCTGCTGGACGAAAGGAGCATTGTCGAGGGTCAAGAGCCTGCGGTTATGGTCATGCAACGTCTCGAAACGCTCGTCCTGCATCTTTACAAGAGTCTGTTGCTGTATCAGATGAAGAGTGTCAGCTCCTATTACCGGAATTCTGGCCTGACATACCTCCGTGAACTTGCTTCGTGGGATAATTGGGATGCAGACCTCAAAGCTATTACGGCCGCAGAGGAAGCTCTGAGAGCTGCTTCTGTACAATACAATACCCAGAGTTCACTTCAACGGTTGTCCGAGCTCATGCAGCGCGGCGATAAAATGCAGTCGACTTTGGGAAATATCCATCAGGATCTTCAAGACTTCATTTCAGCCCAGAAGGAAAAGGTAACGGACGACAAGGACTCGGCGTGCCTCCGAGATTTGTTCTTTGTTGATCCAATGCGAGAACTGGACAGACTGGAGAGGAAGAAGGATAAGCTCATCGATGTTGCATTTTCTTGGGTCATGGGCACCAAAGAATTTGATTCCTTCTCCAACTGGCAAAAATACGACGCTCGTCGAATGCTGTGGATCAAGGGTGGTCCTGGCACCGGCAAGACGATGCTGTTGATCGGAATCGTGCGCGAGATCTCGACCCAATCGGCTGCATTTGCCCCCAGTGTGGCATATTACTTCTGCCAAGGCACAGCAGACCAGACGAGGAATAATGCAACAGCAATTCTCCGGGGCTTGCTCTGGATGCTTCTCGTGCAACAACCGCGCTTGATCCGGCATCTGCGTGCCAGACATCGTTATGCTGCATCTTCTCTTTTCACGGACTCGAACGCTTTCAGCGCCATGTCTGAAGCGCTGGAGAACATGCTCAAGGATGCTACCATGACACCGGCATATTTTGTTGTCGATGCCTTGGACGAATGTGATGGAAGCGCGGGCGACATGGTTCAACTCATTTTCAAATCTCTTCGCCTGTCAGACAAAGTCAGGTGGCTAGTTTCTAGCAGACCGGGGCTTGACTTGATGAAACCTGGTGTCGATGAGGCTTTCGTAGAGCTGGACGCCCAGAGGTTGGAAGGACCAGTGCATGCTTACATCACGTACAAACTCTCCGAGTTGAGCGAAGTGCCCGGCTATGAGGACATCTCTCTGTTGGTCGACCTGTCCAACGAAATCTGTGACCGAGCTTCCAATACCTTTCTGTGGGCTGCTCTTGCGCTCAAGGAGCTTCGAGGGGTCGAGGGCAAGGATGCGGTGGAGACCATGAAGAAATTGCCCTCGGGTCTTCCGGCTCTGTACGCCTACATGATGGCCAAGATGAATGGGTACGACAGTCGGCGGCAGAAGCGCTGCAGAAGCGCCATTGCAGCCGTGTATCTTGCTTACCGGCCACTCACACTACGAGAACTTGGGGTCATTGCAGGCTTAGGTTCCCCCATCAACCCTTTGGACATTGTCAAAGCTTGCGGTTCGCTGCTTGCCATGACTGGCAGGGTAGTTTCACTTGTTCACCAATCTGCCAGGGACTACTTGCGCGGGACGTATAGTGAAATGCTCGAGCGAGGCGATTTCGTCATGAGTCATCAGGATATCGCTCATCGTTCGATTGATGAGATGCAGCACACCCTCAAGCACAACATGTACTACTTGCCAGGAAACGGATACTTCCCAAGGCTTCTTGGTGACTCGATCAATGGGTCCGATAATGACCCTCTGGCTGGCATAGCCTATTCCAGCACATTCTGGATACATCATCTCTGTGATGCCAGTGGCACAAACACACCGGCACAGCTCGTCACGTCTAAAAGGGTTCTCTCGTTTTTCAAGAAGTATTTCCTCCGCTGGGTCGAAAGCCTGTCACTTCTTGGAAAACTGCCGGGGGCATTGGAATCCATGAGGATGCTTATCGCTCAGGTAAGGAATTTGAACGCCAACTGAATGGTATCTAGACTGCACAGTGCTGAGCAGCATGCTCACACACTTGTTTAGTCGCGCTTCCAATCCTCTCCTCCGCTTCAAGAATTCCTGCGGGATGCCGCAAGGTTTCTCATCACGCACAAGTCGACCATCAAGGCGGCAGCTCTGCAGACATACGGCACCGGCTTGCTATTCAGTCCAAATGATGGCTCCATTCGCAAGTTCGGATGGGATGAGCGTCTAGGTTTCATTCGTGGCATGATCACCACGCATCAAACTGGTGACTCCAACACGCGCACCCTCGACGGTCGGTACGGTTCTGTCACAGCTGTGGCCTTCTCCGAGGACGGCAAGTTCTTCTCCACGGGCACTGAAGGTTCCTTGACAATATGGAACACGGAAACATGGACTCCGGCCTGCACCGTCTTCCTTCCCGACTCTACTGGTATTGCGGAAGAGCTGAGCTTCTCTCCCGACTCGAAATCTATATTGGCTGTGTATGGCGATACGTTACATGTCTGTGATGTGGAAACCAAGACACAGACACGAACCATCACTCACCCAGAAAAGCACACGATTGCTTGTGCAAACTTTCATTCAGATAACAAGAGTGTTGTCTTGGTTCTCAATGATGCCACAGTGCATCTGTGGGACGTGGCAACGGAAAGTATGCACCCGATATTCGCAGCCAAGGGTGAGACCAAGAGTATCATTGCCTTGTCACCAGACAACAGGGTCTTGGCTGTGTCGTTGCTTGAAAATCTGATTGGGGTGTGGGATGTTGCTGCTGGCACGGGTCACAGTGCCCGCGTGCTCAAACGACACGACGAAGCTTTTAGAGACTTTACGTTTGCGGCTGATAGTAAGGCGCTTGCTTCGGTTTCGACCGATGGCACAATCTGCCTGTGGGATATCGAGAGTGGAACTTGTCAGCGAAGTTTCAGCCCAGGATGGAACAATTGGCCCACGATCGCATTATCGCCGGACCTCAAGACTGTCGCCATGGGTGGCTTAGAGGACACTACTCGTCTTCTGGACATGAAAGATTGGAGTCAGCAAGAAGAGGCGCGAAGCCATCGCAGCCGGATCGCAGATGTAGTGGTCTCTCCCGACAAGACAATGGCAGCCACAGCTTCTCATGACAGGGATATTCGGATTTGGGACATTGAACGAGGAGAATGCTTGCATCGGTTGGGTGGCCATCAGGACGCTGTACGTTCTGTCGCATTCTCCCCAGATGGTCAAACTCTGGCTTCCGGGTCTAGCGATAAGACTGTGCGACTGTGGAATATCCAGAGTGCCGAATGTCTCCAGATCTGGAAAGGTCATTCGTCGGCCGTCAGATGCATTGCATTTGCGCCAGACGGCAAGACGGTCGCCTCCTTCTCTTACGATAGGACCATCAGACTGTGGACGGTGGAATCTGGATCAAGCGTGCCCATCAAGGGGCAGAGCGAAACCCAATCCTGCATCGTCTTTTCCAACGACAGCAAGACTCTGGCGTCGGTGGATCAGACTGGCTGTGTTGTTCTGTGGGACACTACAAGTGGTGACCAGGCACACGTGTTTGAGAAGGAGAGTGCGGATGAGCCTGTTGCATTGGTCTTCACCCCGGATGACTCGGCTGTTATGATGGGGTCCAGCAATGGCTGTATATACGCCTTGGAGAAGGCATCAAACTCAAGGCGCAGGCTGGTCAATCAGCAAGAGTCGTTTTCGCACATGGCCTTTGCGGCGGACGGCGAAACCTTGGTGACGACGGCTGGTTCTGTAAACATGGGTGCTTCTGAGCAGTCGGCACTGAACAAGAAAGCACCAGACAACACTCTGTTCGTCTACAAACCAGTCGCTTTCCCTGGCATGGAGGCCGAGGCAAGGCTGGGCCATGTGTGGATAGAAGGGCGAGGCGTCCTGATGTTGCTGCCGACGAGCTATACATCAAATGTGCTGGCAGTGTGTGAGGATATTGTGATTTTGGGACACGCGTCCGGCAAAGTCACGTTCCTCTATTTTGACTTTCCTAAGCGTCCCGAAATGTATTCGGCATAACATCATTAGAGAGCTGCATTAAGTCGATGGGGTCGTGTCGTGCAAATGATACTGAGCGAGCGTATTTGAGGGTAGCTGGCGCCTTTTCGAGTAGCATGGCGGCAGCCTGCATTGGCACTGCACTGGCATAATTATACAAGTCATGATAATATTAATAATAGTACCGTTTCCGGGTACGAGAAGATCATTGATTGCTATCTAGCAACTAATGAGTGCGAGACATGTTGGACGCGGCCAAGCCTTGTGTGCCACGTCGACTGCGATCCATGTCTTCATTTTCGTAAAAGTACAAAAATTTCCGAATTGTCGGAAGTAGATATCTCATGCCTTACCAAAAAAAATCCATACCTCATCATCATCATCGCCTGACGTTCATAGCGGGGCGCTTTAGCGGGCCTTCATGGAGCTCATGCTGTCGTTCGTGACACCTTGTCGGGCAGGCATCTGCAGGCATCTTCATCAGAGACAGTTCTAACACGGGGGACGAGCGCAAGGGGGGGGGGGGGGGGGATATAGTAGTGCCACGTACCTCCATGGTATGGATGGAGCCCTCCTTGAGGATCTTCTTGATGACCTCGTCCTCATCCTCTGTGTCAAACTCTGCGGCCAAAATGTGCTTGGGAGCAGCATCGTACGTGCCCTGGTTGCCTTGCCTATGGTCCGTCCATTCGTCAGTGAGCTGCGCTTTCATCATGTGGTGTGTGTGTGCCAAGTCTTGGGACTTTCATCCGGTCTCTGGCCTCTTCGCCTAGCCTTCAACCCGAATTACGGCTTATGAAGGTCTCAAGGCTCTTTTGTTCGGAGATGGCTTCGTCATCGCATCGGCGGGGTGAATCATTGCCGTTGATCCATCGGACTTTGTAGATCGATCTCCCGACGTTCGTGCGATTGTCGTAGGGCCATGATGTCAGTCATCAATCGCTTCTTATTCGCTGTGCGAATTGCCTTGTGAAGCTAGGCATGACGAAACAGAAGCGACTGATGATTGATATCATGGCCCTACGATAATCGTACCAACGCCGGGAGATTTACGAAGGAACGGGTGATGAAGAAGAAGGAGGAGGAGGAGGAATGAAAACATACTTGTGGGTGTGGAAGATCTTGAAAGAAGAGACGAATTGAGCTAGGGGGATCGAGGTATCTCCCTTCAACCACTTCTTGTACACCTCTACGTCATCTACGAAGATGAGGAAATCGTCGTTGCGGCCTTGGAAATGGATCTTTGACTGTGTGGCTTCGCCGCGGGTCATCTTGAGCTGGATGCGGGGTATCGCGTGAGGGTTTTTTTTTTTTGAGAGGAGGGGGGGGAGGTTTGGTCCCGTTTGGAATTTGAGTGAGGGAGATGAAAGTTTGTGAGCTTCGTCAAGAGAAATCTCGTTTCTGGCTTCTCTGTTTCGGAATGCGTGAGGAAGATTGCTTGAATGTGTGGGAAGGGGGAGAGAAGGGAGGGTGGGGGAAGATGGAAGGGGCGAGAAATGGCCTTTAATAAGATGAAGCTTTGTGAGCTTTGGCTAGACTTTGGAGCTCGGTTGCGGGGTGCCTGGGGAGCTACGTCATTGGCGGTGGGGTGGGTACTTTGCTGTGACGGGTGAGTCGGTCGGCGGTGACGTTTTTGGCTTCACGGGAGGAGGGGAAGGGGGAGGAGCCCTTTGGTGGTTTTTCTTCTTCTTTTTTTTTTTTGGCGGGGGGTGGGGGAGATGACTCTGGTCAAATTGACGGGTGCGGTTAAGAATAAGATGCTCTTAGTTTAGAAATAGTAGTAGCAATTGGACATGTTGCTCAACATCAAGGACTAAAGAATCGCCTATTTTTTCCTTATTAGCAGACCTCACGTCCCATTGCCGTTCACGGTACCGTGCTTCGTGAAGAAGTGAATTGTTCAGAGTTCCTTTCACGTCGTGGCGCACCGGCCTTGCGTCAATCCGTTGTCATTGTGGAGGCAAACCGTGTCTGGACCGAACTGACGTAGTTTGTGCGTATATGCCCTCGATGCTTCAGATGGAGACGATGCCATTGTGCCTCTTTTTTTTTTTTTAGCCATGGACAAATCCATGTCACTAAATGCTAGCGTCCGTTGGATTGAAAGATGGTCCCCTTTGCTAGTCGGTCGCCGGAGATGGGGGCGGAACTCGACGATTGGATTCATCTCTGAAATATAATCTATACCTTCTTCTGCTCTTGCGCGATCGCAACATGAGTGAAAATGCTGCGGCACGCTCGCACAGACCTGTCTGTGCAAATATTCCCGCTGCCATCCAATTTCAATCTTGTTCTGTCCCGGCAATTGATCGTCTTGTTTTTTCTTCCCTTTTCGTCGTCTCGTCACTCTCGCTCAATAGACCTCCTGGTGGGATACTCCATAGTAAGGCTCATCTTGGCAACATTCCGTGTCTCACGTTCCCGAGACCAGACGAAGGCTGTAACGCTGGGCTGGCTCCTCCTGACTAGCCACAAGTGGACTCCATTACGGGGTCTGTCTGACACGGAGGTTTCGCCGCTGGCTTTATGCCGTCGTCACGGCCGAAAAGTCCTATTAACGGGTTGCGAGTAAGTTAGGCCTTCTGGCTTCCAAGAACATGCCGAAAGATGATGAGCGCGATTCATTGGATTCGACGTCAATTGTTCATATTCTCCTCCGGATATCTGGTGCCCCTGTCACCTTGAATCAAAGTATAGACGCTAACTATGATGTAGTAATGGTTGGTCGGAAAATCGACTTGATGCTGGCGCCAAGTCTGTATGCTTCCCACTTGTAATGTCGACGTGATAGCCTAATGCGTCTTCTCCTGGCCCAGTACAAGAAGTGAGTTGGCTCAAGAACGAGGTCAACATGGAACATGATGGCATTCCCCTGCATTTGCATCGCTCTGTGCCGTCTCTATCCTAGTTGCCCCCTGAATACCGACATGCAATCCCATCAGGGAATGAGAAAACAAAAAGAAAAAGAAATAAAAGAAGAAGAAAAAGTCGCCGCTATCCACAGACATGCTGAGTGCTTCCGTGAGGGTTAAAATCATGAATAGTACCACTATCACTCATAACGCCGCGCTAAATGCAAAACAAATAATCGGATGATCGGTAATGGAAATCGTGTCGAGAGCCAGAAACCAGAATGTCGGCCCTCGTAAATCTTGGACTTGGGGTGCGATGTCCAGTTGAGAAATATCATACTCTCGTGCCAGAACTCATCAATCCTCGTTGCGGTAATGTCCATGGTTTGGCGCATATTATCTGCGTCTGATTAGCATGAGGCGCAGGAGAGCCTGAGCATGCATGTTACATACCTCGCCTTCACTATAGGCCCAAAAGTACACGACCATGCCAATCACATAGTAGATGGCTGGATTGGTAGATTGATACATGAGAATCGAGGCAATTGCCGTCAGAGGCAGGATGGCAAGACGGAATTCGAGGGATCGATGAAGACTCGAGCCGGCAACAAAAACGAGCGGCCATTCCAGGGCGAGCATGCTGAGTCCGAATAGTAGGTTTATGGACTGCAAAATCGGAATAGGCTTGACCGCGGCATCAAGATTCTTTGTTAAGAAATCCCAGAAAACTTTGGGCCAGAAAAAGCCTTCGATAGCGGCAGCCACCTGATCTGTAACACTGGTTAGTATATCGGACCGGTTCTTGATTTGGGGTGATGTTGTTTTGTTAGGAGAAGGACGTACAAGTCGCCGCGGTCAGGATGATTAATCGACCCAAGTGGTTCTTGATCAGTCTACCCATTGCGCCAGGTATTGATCTTCTGCTCTGTTATTCACACACTTTCTTTCGCTTCCTTTTCTTTTGTTGCCAAATGTACCAAGCCTTTGCCTTGCGACGATGTCCTGGCAATGATAAATCTCCACACTTTGCTTCTCCGTTGTCTAGTTATTGGATGCCCGTGAGAAGTGCCCGGGAAGAAGCCGCATCAATGTAATATGCCGTCGGGGCGCTTGTGTTTTCTCTTGCGGGTGTATAGTACAAGTTGATTAAATTAAGGTGGGAGACTTGAAGAAATAGGTAGTGCGTGCTGGTAGCCAGACCAACACAATAGAAAAAAGATAATGAAGAAAAAGAAGAAAAAGAAGGCAAGTAAGTAAGTGAATAAATGAAAGGCGGGTTGGTATTAAGTGGCTTCCGGCAGACCCCAGCTGTTGGAGGTGGGGCAAAAAAAAAGAGACCGGATGAGATCTCGATGGAGACAAAGAGATGACTTATCTCCCAACAGAGGGAGGAATTCGGGTGACTCTGATATGGAAAGAGAAATGGGTCAAGAGCAAGGCTATACCCAGAAGACTGGGCCGTAGCCAGCAGGGGCGAGGCTAACTCAAGCCCTTGTATCAGACTCTGGCAGCTAGCGAGACGGACACAGTATCGGATGAAGTTGACGACTCGGTACCGAATGGCGAAATCGTGGTAGAATCAGTGGTGAATGATCAGCAGGCATCCGTACGGCATCACCCTCTTTTCACCGGGCCGGGGTGTAGTTGAATTGTCATAAATGTTCCTGAGACGGCAGAGCCTGTGGAGCTTGTCGAGTGTTTTCTCTTGCTGAATATTCTCCGCTACGGTGTTTTAGATGTGGGAGAGACGAGAAATGCCACCCGTCTGATCTGCGGCGTTGTGCGCTTTTGCGTGACGGGGATATCTCAGGTTCTTCTTTGTCTGGGCCCAGATATGGCTAGGTAGGAGGCACTAGCAGTTTCGTCTGAAGTCGTGACAGAATGAGGAGAGTTTCTCTATTCCTTGCATGAACGGGGGTGTTTTGAAGCTGCTGAGAATTAGACAAGACGGCGTCGGAGACGTGAATCTGGGAGTATATGGTTGCTGTAGGGGGGGAGGGGAAGGAAGGTCCAGGGAGGTTCTAACGTGGGCGGTAGCAGAAGGATAGCTGGATTTATTAAGAGACAATCGGATACAAAGCATACCTCGACTGCAACCGCCGGGGTAGGCGCCCGTCCCGAGCATGGACCCGGCGAACATGGACCAGATAGCTTGCGAGAAAGGCGTGAGCACTGAGGAGAACCCGGCCAAGGTGGAAATAGTACGTAGAAAGCCACCGGCGCCCCGCCTCGTAAGGAAAGCGGCGGGGACAACCATTGACGCCATTCAAGATGCAACAGCGCATGGGGGTCGGTTGGGGCGTCTTCGCCAGGACAGGTCCGAGGCCACAGAGGCAGAGGCAGAGGCAGAGGGAGGTTTGGGAGGTTTGTGAGGTTTGGCCGGTTTGGTCCAATGGAGCGGCCGCAGGTGGGTGGCATTATTCATTATTTCGAGAGTTTATTACTGTACGTCCGGACTGTGCGTGTATGTATCGAGGCGGGCAGCAGCACTCTGGAGTCTTGGCGTCTGGGACGACAAATCACCGTGTGGCTCGAGGTGATTGGAGAAGTTGTCGGCGGCGGTTACGGGCTCCCTCACGGCCAATCAGCACCCTTGCCGTCGGTCGCTAGCTAGGGGCGCCCCTGCCGTTTCTCACTCAACATGTGCCACATTGCATGCACATTGCATGCATGACCACGGTCCACACTGCATGACCACATTGTGAGTGGTCCATGTCACCGAGTCGCCACCTGCTTTCCCCAATTGGTTACAGCCACCGTCAGATCTAGTCGTTGCTGTCCTGCGTACGGACTAGTCACATTGTCACCCGTCAATCATCAGTATCAGCTGTCCATATTCTGCTTCATGATAGTCCTGGACAATTGCTTGTATCAATTCGCATCTTTCCGCCATCGTCGATTCTCGACCCATTCATTCGTCGCTCCTTTTCTGAGCCTCTGAATCGCCAATGCAATGGCACCAGAAGCAGCTCTTCTTTCTACATATGTGCATGTTGTATTCTCTCAGACGCAATGCAACGCCCTAATAATAATAATAAGCTCAACTAACTACGGAGTACGGACTACTCCGTCACCGTTCCTTCCGATCTGGCTCCCCACCCACTGACTATGAACATATGCGATGATGATAATTCCTTTTCTTTGTGTCCATGCTCGGCAACACCCAAGGTTCTCCCCAACGCTCGCGCGACCGAGGCGGGTTTCGAAAGATTCGTGTGATCCGTAGACTAACTAGTCCGTAGGGCCCCGTCATGATGCGATTCTCCCCGCCACACTGACTTGCTTTGGCCGCCAGACCCACGGGCACTGACTGACCTGCAACCACTTACTAATAACTTTTTATGTAATATGTACCCCCACTGTACATAGGGATTAGGGAGAGCTCCTCTATCAATCCAGCTCATCCCGGTTCCGGACCAACACACGCCACTTCGGCCTATTCTCCATGGAATACAACCCTACATACAACGGAGCACGCACGCACCACCAAGAAATAGTCAATGGTCCCCATGTACTCCGTACTCCGTACATGTACGCGAATCTGTCATCTGACGGGAAGCCACACTTACTAAAACTGTACCCATGCCACCCATGCCCCGGCCACTCCCGGCGGCTCTGCCAGTTCGTTGATTGGAGGTGGCTGCATCAGTGCCCACCCGGTGCACCGATGGTACAGCCAACCACGCCCGACATCACACTCAAATGTACGGATCCGTAGAACGTCTGCTTGTTGGCCGTTGTACGCCTGCAGTTCCTCTTTTTTCTTTTCTTCTTTTCCCTCAACTTTTCCGTGTGTGGGTGTGGTGGCGGTTTGATCATCATGCGATTGCAAATACAGATGCAAGCAATTCTTTCAACAGGGCTTATGGGTGCTGAGAGATGGGACAATCATCATGTCTCACATGCCTCACCTACTACGAGGTAAGTTAGCGCCGCCCGAGGTTCGATTCTTGGTCCCGGATTGATTCGACCGCCGCGGTCATCGGCCATATTTGTCCAACTCAGCCTTGTTGGTCCCAACGTCTGGCCCATCTGCGACGGTGGTTGTGTGAGAGAATGAATAAATCTGACGTGTGCTCTTGAAGAGCGTCATCAATCATGTCAAACCTCCAAATCGCTTCTCAGAACTGATGCCGGCCTTCGTTTAATCTTCCATGTTTGTGGGCCACGGACGGCGTTGCTACAATGTTTTGGGACCGTCTTGAAAGTATGAAATTAGTCGACGTCCGTCCTCTTCCCCCAACGCATTGCAAATTCGCAGCTGCCCTTCTTCTGTCTCCACGAGGGTAGCCAGATGTGACAATCCCGTGGTACGCGACATCAGGTTTGCTATTTTACAGTCTGCCAAAGGACGCCCACGAACACAATTTCGAACAATTTCCCTCCGCATCACCTGCTCGTCAGGCTCATCGCCATGGTTGGTCACTGAATTGCAATGGTTTCGTAGGTTTTCGATAGTTGTAATGAGTTGGTGAGCGCTCGAAAGTGGCATGAGCGAGATGTTGTTGTACCGAAGCATGCTATATATGCCAGCCATGTTGTAAGGACGTACACCGTCTGACGACTCATGCGGAAGGCCAACATACTGCATTTGAAGTCTCATCCACGGAGACATTGCGTCTTGACCTTGCAAGAGAAGCATGACTCCTTTCCTGGCACATTCTTGACCGGCAAGGTGTTCAATCCTCTGCTTCTCATCACTGTCAAGTGCTTGTGTGCTGGACATGAGCAAGATGCGAAAGACTTCTCTGCATCCGTTCGATGAGAATTGGAAATCGACATCGTGATCGGGAAGGTTTGATTCTTGCGCTGTCAGGAGCACGAAGCCGCTTTGTTTCTAAGCCTGCGGAGTACTGACCTTTCCATTTGGTGGGAGGTTTGAGGAAATCTGGAACAACTTGCGCCCATTCCTTCCTGCTGCGAAGACGTGAAGAAAACATGGGCCTGCTTCCTCTCTCTGTGAGGTGATCTGACGCACAGTGAAATGTAATTGGAATGAAGAGGGCGCTGTCAGTCAAGTTGCGTGGTATCTTGTGTTGTCATGAATGAGGCAGAGATTGCATCCTCATGAGGAATTTCAGAAGTATTGAGAGTGGAAAGAGCGCTCTCGCCTCCTGCCTTCCGGTCCTCGATCTATCCGATAACGATTGCCACCCCTTGCGGCGCCAGAGTGAGGTCATGCCATGCTAAAGATGCCTATCTATGTGTATTTTGTAATTTGCGATAAAGAAGAAGAAAAGTGAGTATTGTACAGATCTACATCTTCACATCTTCACATCTTCAAGATCACCAAAAAAAAAAAAAAAAAAACCCGCCTTGGGATTAAACATCGATGGCCTCGCGGCGCACTGCTCAAGCCAACCCACTTTTTCCTTCTTTTTTCGAATTCTTGTCCAATTTTACAGTGGCAGGGCTGCGTCCGTTCTTGGTCATTGTGCCTAAAGAATGAACAAGCTCATGGTTGCAGTGTTGGCAGCATAGGCAACTTCGTCTTCGGGTCCCTCAGCTCCCTAAGCGCACCTTCTAGCTCTTCAAGCCTCCGTCTTTGCTTCTCCTCTGCCTCGACCAGCTCCTCTTCTCTCCTTCTCATTGCTTCCACGCGCTCGCTTAGATCGTCTATCCTCTGCTTATTCACGTCAGGTTTCTGCAGGGCCTTCCACGATTCGTATATAATCAGACTGCAGGCCACTCCGAGAATGAAAGCATCGCCGATGACGTCTGCGAACAGGTCCACGGCTTTCCCTTCGGGCAAAGGTCGGAATTTACGCTTCCACACGTTTTGAAAATTTATTCGGGATGTTTTCGAGGATGAGGACGATGAGGACGATGACGATGACGAGGATGCAGAGCTATTTTTGGCCTTTTCTTTGGCAGCCTCGTCGCGCTTGTGTTGTTCTTCCGTCTTGACGGTGGGTGCCTCGGCGCGTTCTTTGGCTCGACGCTCGGCTTCGGGGTCGCGCAGCAGTGCGACTGAGAGGCGCATGTTCAGTTGATGGATGTGTTGGCCGTATTTGGCAGCGAATGCACGGAATCGGGGATGATCGTGAGCTTGGGCTTTGATTCGATTCTGATCGTGGCTTTAGCACGGGCTGGCTGTCTGTGGAGGGGGGGATGGGAGAGGGCTTACGGCGCCATATTTGGAGACGTGTCGCACAAATAGCGACGCGAGTTTGAATAGAGGTAGGGGTACCATGGTGAATCAATTGCTGTGGGGAGGCTGCTGCCTCTATGCGTAGCTGTGGTGGGATCGTCGTGAAAAGGATGTCTGGTTTTTCATGGAGAGGCGGCGGGGGTGATGACGACCAGGAGAAGGTGAGGAATATTGCGCAACGCAACCTTGAACAAGAAGAAATGAAATATATCGTTAATGCATCGCGAAATGTGGGAGTCGTAAGAGATAATGTCGGAGCTGCCGGCGCGCTCGGATCCAGGAAAGGAATGAACGGAAGCTTGCAGACCGATCGTCAGCCAAGCCGTGATCATGTTGAATTTGTCGAATACATGGATGTACACATGTATGTATGTATGTGGCTGTCACGGCAAAGAGTGGGTCTCGAAAATGTATTGAGTGGGCTCGTTGCGCCGGCAACCATCAGACACGCATTGAGCGCACAATGTACACAAACCGCGCACAAGCATTGGGAAATTGGGAAAGAGGCTCTCCTCTAGTTGGGGGACGGGCGGACGACTGGACAAGCAAGTAGCAAGCAACCAAGCAACCAAGCAACCAGCCGCCATTTGTCACTTCTCCTTGCATCCACATCCACATCGACATTCAGCATTGCTTAATGCTTTTCTCCCTCTACTTCTCTACTTCCTCCTCGGGAACCATTGCCAACACTTTCGCCCGACGGTTCGCAGTGGCTTTACGCTTCATCGCGAATGCCACACCGTGCTTGAATTGTAAGCTGTCGTCTTCCTTTTCACCCATAACCCATGCGTATGTGCATTCAGCCGCCATGCTATTATGTCTGTGGCTATAGCAAGCTTTTGGCCTTTGCATCCATATCATACCGGGCGGATGTCAACCGCAGCAAACGAACAACCTGCAACCCGATACAACAACAACAGCAACAGCCTACTTATTCTTTTGTCACTGCAGGCTATCCCTTCTCGATCCCCCCCCTTCACCGCGGCGACATAAACCGGACTCCTCCCCCCATATTCGGTCTTCACGGCCCATCGACATTTTGGCGCCCTACGCCAGCCGCCCACGCGTTCTCCAGTAGTCATGGCCCATCGACTCGCGGCGGCCAAAGGCAGCGTCGACCTCGAGGCTTTGTCCCCTAGAGATGCCAACGCCCAGCGAATGCCCAAAGCAACTGAGGTCAAGGCCAAGACTGCTGCTCAGCTTCGGTCCGCCAAGGATAAGGAGCATCCTCCTCCTCCTCCTCCCGAAGTGATTGAGCCGAGCAGCTCTGATCGCCCCGATGGCGCTTCCTATCAAGTGGGTAAGCTGTTGGGAAAGGGCGGTTTCGCCATTTGTTACAGCGGTCAGAATGTGGCCACCAAGCAAAAGTACGCGTTGAAGATTGTCAAGTGCAGAATGCCTCCGAAGATGGAGCAAAAGGTCAGTCTACTATCTTTAGATGTTGTGCAGGTGACGCCATGCTGATCTCATGCCTCGACGAGTTTAGTTTCAAACTGAGCTGCAAATTCACTCGAAGATGAAGCACAAGAACATTGTCCAGTTTTTCCGGGCATTTTCATTCAACAACTGCACCTATCTCGTTTTGGAACTTTGCAATAATGGATCTCTCATGGACATGGTCAAACGCCGCAAGGGCCTCACCGAGCCTGAAGTTCGATTCTATTCGGTTCAGATTGCGGGCGCCATCAAGTACATGCACGGCAAGGGCATCATTCACCGCGACTTGAAAATGGGCAACATCTTCCTAGACTCTCAAATGAATGCAAAGATTGGTGATTTCGGACTGGCGGCTCTGGTGGTCACTGGTAGGGACATGCAGACCATACGACGGACGACTCTTTGCGGCACTCCCAATTACATCGCGCCTGAAATTCTAGAGAAGGGCAAGAAAGGCCACGATCACATGGTCGATATCTGGAGTCTAGGCATCATCATGTACGGACTCTCTGCCCCATTCTCGCTTGACGGTTGGTTTCAATGTACTAATAAGAAGCCCAGGTTTGCTATGCTTACTTCAAAGCCTCCCTTTCAATCCTCGACAACCGATGAGATTTACCGCCGTGCCAGGGAGAGAGACTATGAGTGGCCAACGAGTGAAACATCACAGAAGTTCATTAGCCAGGACGCCAAGGACCTGGTTGCCGACATGTTGCAAGATGCAGACTGTCGCCCGGAGCCCGAAGAGATTATCCGACATCCCTTTTTCACATGTGGCTATATGCCCGCAGAGGCCGACATGACCTCTCGCCTGAGAGAAATACCGCCAGATCGCCAGGAGTTTTATGGAACACGAATGGGCAGTACTGTTCAAGCAACCTCACTCAAGAACTTGAAGGAAATGTGCCGCGAGTGCTGTATTGGCCCCTGGACTGATGCAAAGATCATACACTCGCAAATCTGGAAAGAAATGGCTCAAGAAGAGAAGGTGGGATTGACCCCGATGATCCCGCTTGTTGAAAATACGGTGTATCGGCCATTTGAGGATTGGCTCAAGGAAAACATGCCCCAGCGGAGCAAGTTCTCCCATTCTTTTGGACCAACGTCATCATCTTCCTCCTCCTCCTGTTCGTCTTCTTCTACAGGTACAACAAACGAGGAATCACAAACAAGCACACAGAGGACATCAGTCGGTCTTTTGAGACAGCCTCCGCAAAGCTTTGCAGCTCAACAACGTGCTCAAAACAGACCAGCGATGGTCTCTGCGGCCTCCACAACCAGTAAATCAAATTCCACCATCGACCCGGCCCTAACCACGAGCCAAAGTTTGCGAGTTCTTCCTCGACGAGAAGTTGTTCGCGGTGAATCTTTGTCCAAGGCTTCTTCGGAGACGGTCAGCAAAAGCGTGCGAGTCTCTGCTCGCACAGAGCTGCCATCCATTCGCTCTGCTCCAAGTTTACAGGTTGCTGAACGCGCTGCTACAATGACTTCCGCCCCTCTGCAGCCCCCGAAGAAGGCAAACTCGTCGTCTATTCGGCCTGCCACCCTCTTTTCGCCCTCGGAGAAACCAGAAAGCGTTGCCAGTTCGAAGCCTGATGTTATTCTCGATCGCCTGAGAAGGTTGCAAGCGGAGCTCGAAAGAGCGTTGAACTCTCGAACCATGGCCATCATCTCCTCCAAAACTGTATCTCCGCCTCACCCTCATGTGGTTGTGAAATGGGTGGACTACACCAACAAGTTCGGTCTCGGGTACATATTGAATGACGGAAGCGTCGGGTGCGTGCTGCGAGATATTCCCACAACAGAAGGCAGCAAGACTGCAATGCTTCCACCAGCAGGCGTCTTCATTCGCGGCGCTGAAAAACACATTCTTCGTCGACAAGATGAGTCGTATCTCGATAGGAACCAGCCCATCCCCATGACCGAGTCTATCAAGTTCTTTGAGAATAATGGCGAGAGCGGC
The DNA here is from genome assembly GCA_003814445.1 of Epichloe festucae Fl1. NCBI lineage: Eukaryota > Fungi > Ascomycota > Sordariomycetes > Hypocreales > Clavicipitaceae > Epichloe > Epichloe festucae. Next base: position 1,134,443 of record CP031387.1, on the reverse strand, counting down.
CTGTCAGAGGTAAACATTTCGCCCGAGCATTTCCGGGTGGCTGTCAACGAGGACGGTACGGCTGGCAAGATGAACCCAGGCAAAGACATTTATCAGCACCGAAAGAGGGAGAGAATCATCCTCTGGAAGAAATTCGCCAACTACATGATTGCTTATGGCAGAGATGAGAACCTACCGATCGAAGACCTTGATGGACAAGGTGTCATGTCACCCGGACATAAGGGCACCATGGCAGAGCTGGTCACCTTTTACCAACGATTTGGAGACGTGGGCTGCTGGGTATTTTGTGACGGACATCTCCAGGTAAGCCACTCCATGGGCAGGAGCAACTGCATTGAGTCACCTTTACTAATTTGGTTTACCTTTTTTTTTTTTTCTCCCTCTTCTCTAGTTCAATTTCCCCGATCATACCAAAATTGTTCTCGACGCCACTGGTACCTGGTGTCATTTCTGGCATCTTCCTCAAGAAGCCGCAGAGAGACTAGCTTCGACGGGCACAATTGGCGCAACGGCTCTCGATGATCGTGCGACTTTGTCGTTTCCACTGCAGACATTGCTCAACTTCCAATCCAAGTCCTCGACACGCTCAGCCAGCACGCGCAAACGACCAGAGATTGACCCCGAGCTCCAAGGCATACCCACTGCCAATGATTTCCGCCGCAAGATTGAGTTCATCAAGAACATCGTCAAGGAGTGGGTTAGCAATGGTGGTCTAGGGAACAGCTCAATGAGCAGAGAGACACGCCTACGATGGACTGGCTATCGCGAGCTCGTCAACACGACGATCCCACAGAAGCACGTGTGGGTTACGATTGGTGCTCGCTGGGGAGACCAGCGCTTGTCAACGCTTGTCGATCCGCGAACGCCATGGGAGCTGGGAGAAGAAGTCGACAGCTCAAACAAGTAAAGCGGTCTTGGTCGTTGGGTCAATTGCAGGAAAGAGAATGGACTTTGTGTATATGTGGGCGAGATATCAGGGCCAGCGGTACGAATCGGAGGCTACAAGGGACAAATCTTTTTCTGAAGCGATTCTTGGCACATTTTGTCGATGTTTATACCTGGCTTCTGCACTTGTAATGTTTTTTTTCTTTCCCTCTCTTTTTCGCTCCTTTTGGCTGTAGCGAGCTTGGCCGGCGTTGAAGGATCACTTTTGTCATGGCGTATGCGAGACATGAGACGATCGATAATGACCCTGTGCTTTGTGCGTGTGCTTTTTCTATTCGACTTTATTATATTTCTAATACACCATGTTTGTGTACGTTGGCTGTGGTGGTCAGTGATGATTGGTCTCTTGATGAGCAAGAGAAAGACGCAGAGAGATGGAGAAGAGCGTGATGACTACAGATTGGCGTGCTTCCGCCCAAGACATGTTGTATCCATGTATCTCAGTCAGTGCGATGCAAGTATCCTCATCATCCCCCTCGTGATTTCAACACAACAACGCGTTGTGTTGGAATGTCTCGTGCGCTCCAACATCAAGAGAAGCAGGCGGCGTGCTTGAATGCTCTTTCCGTCTTGCACTCTCTTCTCTCCAGGTGTGCGTGACGTTGTTTGTCCCGTCCTGCAAATCCCCGACCCCGACTACTTCATGCTTCGCATCATCACATTAGGCACAGGGCCATGGGGGCCATGGCAATCCATGTAATGTATTTCAAAAAGACACATCAAGTTATTATTTCGCTCGACTTGCCGCTTGGCGAGCGAGCGCACTCATACTCCACCCTACACCTACACCTCCTACTCAACTACCTAGGTCCCGGTCCGTCCCTACGTACTGCTCCGTGGCCTTGCCTGCCTGCCTGCCTCTCCCAGCAAAAGTTATAGACAAGTTGCGTTATGAATAAGTAGAGACGGGAAAGAAACAACAGGCAGAAGACAGAAGAACAAATTGTGGAAGAGGCGGACTTTTTCCCCCGGGGGGGGGGGGGCAGACGAAAAACGCCCCCGTGACACCAATGCGTGTATGCCGATCATGCTATGCAGTTGCATCTTCTTCCTCTTGGCACATAAATACAGCCCCCGTACCTGTACGCTGTGAAAAGCTCATGTGCTGTTGGTATGATGAGCAGACGCGAGCGCTTGGTCTGACCAGAGTGTGACAACCCTGATGTGCTAGGGACGATGCGTACAGATGTATGGAAAAAGGCGCGAAAAAAAAAGAAAAAATGTGTACAACCAACAAAGGGTGCCGGCCATCCAAACCCAACACTGTACGCCAGTAATACTCAACTCTTTCGGCACTGCGTGTGGAAATATGAGCGCCGATGTCGGTCGACCAACTTATGCATCAGAATAGTATCCATCATTTTGGGAATGGCCAGGCGGCAAAGCCCAGCTGCCAAGGCCGCCAACAACGTTTTCTCTTGACCCCAAGTAGACCGACTTGGAGCGCTTTTCACGCTCAAACTCGGCCCAGCGCTTCATGGTGATCTTGCTGCTGTCGAATTCTCCCTGGTACTCAATGCCAGCCTTCTTCACCTTGTCTCCCGCCGTCTTACGCGTGTCGCCCCATGAAAAGTCGTCAAACTTCCAAAAGGCATAAGTCGGTAGGATAAAGTTCCAAATCGGCAGGGAGATTAGATAAATGAGCATCCACACGACGTAGGACCATGAGTGAGCTGTGACTATGATTAAAAGACCAGGGAGGCCAAGAATGAGACCGAGCAGAACGAGAGGGATGATCTGCGGTGGTGAATGGACGATGGAGGTGATGACTGAGGGAAAAGCGTTGGTTAGTACTTGCTTCTCCATTTCTCCGCCATGTCATGTCCTTTTGGGCTCTACAATGTCGAGTGAGGAGGGGTGTTTCGACTTACCGACATAGAAGGTAAAGGTAATGGCTGCTGGCAACACGAGCGTACCGACGAGTTCGATAAAGACGACAAACTGCATGCTGAAGCAGAAAGTACCGCACAAGTCTCGGACGAGAACAAGCTCCATCAAGTTGTGGATAGTCGAGTTGATCCAGCGGCGACGCTGTGAGAGAAGAACCATGAATTTGTCGGGAACTGTCGTCTTACACACGGCTTGTGGAACAAAGACCTGCTTTCGCTTCGGAAATGTGCGCAGCATGAGGGTCGTCAAGTAACGATCCTCGCCGAGCAGATACAGGTTCTTTTCGTGCAACGTCTCGACTACATTTTCGGAGTAGTGCTCCACAACATCGGGATTGGCCAGGATGGGCACCCAGTAGTTTTGACCACCCTTGGGCGCCTTGATACGATACATGCAGAAGCAGCCGGGCAAACATGTGACACCACCGAAAACAGACTCGAACGACTTGGCGAGATGATGTGAGATGAAGTACTCAAAGACTTGGATGGCAGTCACCCAGCTGTCTCGCTTGTTGGCAATCTTGGTCTCACCACACAGTCCCATGATCTCGGGATCCTTGACCATGGCCGACACCATGTGCGTCAGACTGTCCGGGAATACTTTGGTATCGGCATCGACCATGAGTACGATCTCGTAGTAGTCGGGTGAGATGCCAGTGACCTTCCAAAGACCATTGAACATTTCGTATTCGAGTTCCGTCATTCGTTCATCGAACATGACCTTCTGGAGGAAAGACATGAGAATGATTTGACTGTCACGCTTGCCACGATTGCCGGGCTTGGATTTTTGGGCCTCGTCCGGGGTGCCGCACTTGACAATCAGCATCATGGGCACACGTTGCTGTCGTTCGTTCGGTATGCGGCTCTTGGTGCCATAGTCGTAGAATCCACAGTAGACCTTGGCCATGTTGTGGCGCTTGGAGCCGCTGGCAACAGCGACATAGGAGAAGGCCTCAACCAGTTCCGGAGGAGTGGAGTGGTCCTTCATCATGCCCAAGCAGACGTCGGGAGTAGAGACCGCTTCACCTTTGCCCTTGATGATACCGTCGCAAATAACGACGATGGCCTTGTGGCTGTTGGGATAGTCAGTTGTAGCTATGGAGTCGAGGGTGGTACGGATACCTTCCGCGCCTTCCGAGTACGCCGTGACCAAGCACATGGTGTGCGCCAAGGGAAACCCGAAAGGCATCCAGTCAGATGGAGGTTGCGGTACCACGGCGTCGTGAATGAACCCCGCAGGGCCAGGTCCATCAGAGGGGCTGGCAGTGCTGTTACAAGGGTCTGATCGCAGGAAGCTGGCACGGCTATCGTTGCCCTGTCTGTAGATGGAGTTGGTGTTGGGGTTTAGCAAGGCACTTCCAGGTGCCTGGCTGGACATGGTGGTAGGAACGGCGCGACGTCCTCCAACGGGACGGCTATCGGCTCCGTAGACGGCCGAAAATCGAGAGGTGGTGGGCAAGAAGGAGGACGTTCGCCTGCTCGTTCTATCAGACGATGCCATGGCGGAACTGCCAACATCGCCGGGCAGTCGGGGTGGGGCACGGTAAATGTCTTCGGACCAGTCCTCAATTTGCTTGGCTCGCTTTCGTCGATCAGAGGTCTGGGATGTCTTTGCCGCGGCATACTTGCGGCTGATGAACCACTGGAAGATCAAGGCCAGAACAAATCGAGTGCCGACGACAGACAGAATGAGGACGAGGGCGCAGTACAGCACAACCTGGGATGCTATGCAGCCGACAGTCTCAGTGTCAACAAAGCCCACTCGCGTCACTTCCTCGAGACACTGGGCAATCTGCTTGTCACCGGAGGACTGGAACATGCGAGTGACGTCGCGGCCACGGATGGCCCTGTTGACTGCGCTGTCTGGGTCTCGCAAGACCTTGAATCGGTTAGGCACATTGATTTCGGTTTCGTTGAACCAGTTGAGCAGGTTCAGATCGAGAACACTGCCAGAGTAGACAATGAGGTTGCGGGAGCTGTTGCGAACATCGTCCCAGGTAAAGTAGACGTCGGCAGCGCCAGTGAGATCGAGGTAAAAAGCATTGCGAGCATTGGAGCTAGTATGGCAAGCATAGCCAAGGTAGTAGGGATTGGTGAAGTTGGGCCGGCTGGATCCATCCTGGTTGAAGGTGGTGCAGGGAAAGTACCAAGCCAGGTCGTTGTTGGCGTTGGTTGGCACATCCGAGTTGGGCGCCTTGGTAATGATATCTTTGCAGTGGCCGTTGACGTTTTGGAAGAGAAAACTACCATCCTGGCCAGCATGCTTCTCAGGCAGATCGTACAAGACGTTGGCGCCAAGACGGTCCGCTCGAAGTGGGATGCCCTCGGCGGGAGGATGGTGAGAGCTGGACAGGTCGTAGGCGACACCGTGGAAGATCATGTAGCCGCCAGTCACCCTGTTCACTCGCAATCTCTCTGGAGGAGAACTGCACACCGTAGCCGTGAAACCAAAGGTGAGAAAACCTACAATGGCCATGATGACGAGGATAATGCTGATGAGGCCCATCTTTTCTCGCCATGCTCGACGCTGGGCTTTTGTGGGCTTGCCACAGCACCTCAACATGAAGTCAGGGCACCAAAAGGTCACTATGGCGCAGTAGACGTTCCAGGTGCTCGGAGGTCGTATTTGTTCGGGAATGGCAGCCTTGTTGCGAGACTTTTCTCTCTTTGTGCCTGATTTGCGTGATTTCCCAGACTTGCTGCGATGAGGCTGCGACTTGACACGGGCTGGCGTCTTTTCCTGGTCACCGCTAGTCTGACGACTTCGATTTTCGCGAGTATGGGCGCTCTCTGAGAAGCTGCCGTGGGCTTTCGAACCACCTGATGGCTCAGTCGATACATCGAATCCCTCCAGGACGGGATCATTGCCCGTGGAAGATGGCATGGTCTCCATGTTGGCAGCATGTTTGAGGTAGTGGTAGTTTCTGTGATCCTTTCCGATTCTGTTTCGCTCCGGTCGGATGAGGCTTCGCTTCCGAGGGAAGGGCTGATCCGGACTATGTGGTGGTGGGCTCATAGTGGGCTGCGTCGGTGACAGAGGATGCGCCTCTGTAGGGACGTTGGGGTTCGAAATGGTCTCGGCGAAGGAGGAGGCAGATTTCCCACGTTCATGTCCTGCTCTATGGACAGTTCGAAAGCCAATTTCAATGTCATCAGGCCGAGCGCGTCGAGAGTGCGAATTACGGTACGTGTTCCGCTGCTCGTAGACCGGGCTGCCACCCGGCCGGTCAGGATGAGACATGCTTTCTGATGATCCAGTGTCAGTTCAGTGGCACAAATTATTTTTTTTCCACTTCTGTCACAAATGGGTTGCATAACCGCCGAATACGCTCCAGAAGTAGCATTGGCGATGTGGTGCAAGAATATGAGGGCAGACTTACGCAGCTGAACCGGTGGCTGAGCTCAAGTGCTCTCGGTCCAAATGTTGGTCTCGTTCGGTTGGGCCAACACTGTAAAGATGACAAGTTTTGATGAAGATGATGGTTCCCGAGACGCAAGAAGTTTGTATTTCCACGGGTGATGCCAGGAGTAAAGCTTTCAGCAGCCTGGCTGCCACTGCGCGGTGGAGAAAGCCCGGAGTCGGTCGCCTTAGGAGGTGTCACGAAGGCGCGAACTCGTCGGAGCGGCGAGCCCCCTGCTGCATAAAATCGACGACGTTCCGACCGGGCAGGGAGTTTGACAACGGAGCGAATGGGCAAAAACCCGGTGAAATAGCAGTAAAAGAGAGTAATAAGAGCGCTGAGAAACGAAGTCGGAGCGATCGGGAAATATGTTTTGTATGTACGGAGTAACGATGCCCTGATCTCTAAACCCCCGTAATAATAGAAGAGAGTAATCCGTACATAATAAGGAGAATATAACAAGGAACACGGCGGGGGGGTTTCCGCGATGGTGGAGAGGGAGGAAGCAAGAGCCAAGCCAATCTGGGATTCTGGCTGGCAGGCAAGGGGCAATGGGTTGACGGGGGGGTTGGGGGCAGGTACCTGATGATTGGCACATTGGCACACACGCACACACACACACCACACACACACCACACACACACACCACACACCACACACACACGCACGTGACACGCACACACAACTTGACGGCAGGAGCTCAGTCCACCAAGCCAGGCGCTCTACTCCGATATGTACGGAGTGTGCGGCTCGCGGTTCCACTCTTTGACAATAAATGCAACACAGTTTTCAGAATGGCGGGTTATTATACGAGGGCAACGGGCCGGCCGCGCCTTGCCCAGGCGTCGGAAGATGCAAGAGCATAATAATAGTATTCCGTGTTTCCGTGCGGACGGCACACAGAGTACGAAGTACATACGGAACATGGACTTAGAAAAGGCATCGATGTCCTTGAGGACCGTAAGACTACACTTGCATACTAATTCACTTATTATTTCGCCTGGTTTAAACCTATCACATTGAATAGTACTTTCTATGCACTACTAAGCTATATAATAATATTTATAGCTTAGATAATTACTAGTATAAGTATTGTTATATAATTTAGTAATGTAAAGCAAGTACTCTTTATATTATGATTCTTATTAGGTGAAATATTAAGTGAATTAGTACGCAAGCGTAGTCTTACGGTCCTCAAGGAGGTACATACACAACCAGACCGACCCCTCCTGTTGCCCGGTCGACCCGGTCGCCTTTGCATCCAAGAATAGCCTCAACGCTTTTTTGGGTGGGCGGCTGCTGGGCGGCTGCTGGGGCACGATTAGAGTTCAGACTCCAGAGCGCGGAGTATCACTTAAGCAAGCGGGCCTCCCAATACCCTGGATGAAGTTTGTTCCTCGATAACCATGTTCCCTGTCGTATGCAATATATTGTTGATATGCTTCGTACTCCGTAACAGGTGAGACAAAGACGCTGTATCATTATCATCGGAACTCGACACTCAGCCCTACCAGTCGGCGACAACTTCCGAGTGATTCGAAGGAAAGATTCGAAGGAAACTTGTCAGGCTTTGCAGGGTACAGGCTATGACGGTCTCGCGAAGAAAGAGTATGGATTGGTTTATCGGCACCTACGATGCAGCCAGCACATGCTTCCTTCCTCCCTGTTATCGAAACCATATGCTCCGTAGCCCCGTCTCAAAGCACCAAGCGCAAACTTGACGGTAGTACATTATTACATGTAGTATCTGCCTGAACAACACCCGCCGAAAAAAAGAACGCGACCCTTTTCTCTTGTCTCTTGTCGCTGCGCACGGCCTCTGACCTGGCCAAACGAATGTGACCTGAAGGTGCCACTGCCGCAAATTTGTAAAGGGGGGGGGGATCATCAGTGGAGCATCTCTCACACGGATCCGAGCAACCACCCCTACTTAACGTGTTGGAGGACCAGATGCAATTAACGTCGGACGAGGACAGTATCCACTGCCTCGGGTCATATACGTGAAATGAACGTGTGAGCATCAAGAGCGTCAAGCCTGTCAAGTTTTGCCAGTTATGTCAATACCAAACAAATGAATGTGACACAACGTCTAGTACGGACTATTGTCCGCTGAATGACACAATATTCTCACACGTCTTCCCGATTCAATGATTGCGGTCGCTCAACAAATCACATCCAGTAACTGTCGGTATGTGCCTTGAACTGGACTTCTGCCGACCTCTTGCTCACACACGTCAACAATCTCTCCCTTCGCCTGTGGGCTTGATTCGTCAAACGGCCAAAGTGCCGGGATAGCCGCCAAGGACGCCACATGGTGGGCGGCAAGACACAGATGTAGTTCTGATCTGAAGCTCCACAACACACATCCAACGTCGGAAAATTTGACAAGACACGAGGATCCTGCTGGGCCGTGACTATTTAGGGAACAAACAGAATGCCCCAAGACATCTTCGACATATTCAACGTGCGCGAAGAGGCGCCTGCTGTCGCATCAAGTTGAATCGCTGCGTGGCATCACACCGGCTGGTACCAACTGTTGGGTAATAAATTGATTGAGAGTGGAGGCTTCGACCAGTCAGAGAACTCCAGCCATCCCGAATCGAGGTCTGATAATATTAGACAACGGTTCAAGTATCTATGTAAACTGTTAGCTCGAATGTATCGAAACGTCATTTCCTCCCGATACGGTGGACCCGCCTGTACACGCCTGCGCTATTATTAATTGTAGAGGTCGCCAAGAGGTCGCCAGAGGGAGGGGCATGGCTTGCCGGCGGCTAGCACAAGGCGAGAAAGCCATATTGCCTGCCATGTATGAGTATTGGCTGCTCGAGTCAGGGTCTCACTTAAACCCCCTTGCTGCGCATTGGCATGAACTTTACTTGAATACTGGGCCTTGCTTTGCCCTGCCTTGCCCTGCCTTGTCCTGTCCAGCGAGGGCAGACTCGAGATTCGCGATGGTACATACGGATCATTCTCGTGAACGACAGTTGGAACTTGTTGAATGGTCAGACGGTTTCCCCCACCACTTTGCTCACTGAGCCTAAACAGGGGTGACAGGTCACCAGCCGGTCCCGACAACAAGGGCGAAGCTAGTGTTACGCTGCTTCTGCTTCTGCTTCTGCTTCTGCTTCTGCTTCTGCTTCTGCTTCTGCATAAGCCTGCGGTCCCTTCCTTCGTCGTGATCGGATCCCAATGCATCCGGGGCGGGCTGGTTGGCTCATTGTAGTGAAAACTGATTGTAGTGAAAAGTCGTCATTACTGTAGTCAGATAGTGTGCACAGACCGGAGTTTTGGTGTGGTTTTGGTTTCGGCTGGTTATTTGTTATTTTCGGGTTGTTCCTGCCCTCTCTGTCTGGCACCAATGCTCCGCCGCGGCTGGGTCCTCCTCTCCCACCAACTAACTCCAACTAGAGGACGACCGGGCCGAGCGAAAAGCTCGTGTTCCCCAAAGGCCGTGTCCGTGTCGTCTTGGCTTTGACGAGCTAGCTGATGCTTGCTGATGCTTGCTGATGCTCGCTTCGTTGCCGTCCTGCGTCCTGTTCGTGCGAGTCGTTGCTGACGATGTCATCATATCACACGTGCTGCCTCTCGTTCCCGTATCGTGTCCTTGGCGCCCCCACGACTTTATTGGGACGGGCTGGGCGTGAGCTGGGCGTGCCCCACCACAAGTCGCTCACTTCGGAGTACGGAGTACGGAGTACATGTAATAATTACTCAAAAAAAAAAAATATCCACCTTCAACATGCATGACTGGCTGGACTGGGGTTCCCTGGACTCGCAGGGGGTCCCGTAATATGTACAACGGAGCATTGTACGGACGTAGGAACAAACTCTTTCCCTGCCAGATCAACTTGATGGTGGATCTCATCAGCCTCACCCACAAGGAAGCCACTTGATGATGGCCGCCGCCGTTGTCATGTAATACGCATCCACTCACTGCATTGGTGGTATTGGTGGGCACCTGAAGGGTTCGCCATCTTGAGGACTGAGGACTGAGGCTTGGTCTGCGACGTGTTTCGTAAGGCGAGAAAATTGGCCCTGGACCACTCAAAATTGTCAACTTGTGAGAGAACGCCCAGCCACTCTCGCTCTTGCTCTCGCTCTTGCGACAACTCTGCGTCCGGTCCGTTGAAAAGTCCGTTGAAAAGCCCGTTGAAAAGCTCAGCTGCAGCCTGCAGGGCCGTTTGACGTCCAGCCTGGTCCGGCGCCCCTAGACGGCGCCCCCCCCCCCCCAAAGCAGTCTCAAGCAGTCAGTTCACAGGCGTCAGTTCACAGGCAGCTGAGATCAGGGGTGCAAGTACGTGGTTCTGACCGTTCTGACCTCACTCACTCCCGTCATTTCACTTGGATTGCGGACTTTCCCTCCCCTTTGACGGACGTCGTCACCTTTTCCCCTCCCTCCGCGGTTTGCAGGGCCATGGCCTAATTGTCTTGGTTTTTCTTATCTTGTCATTTTCTATTCCTTCCCACCCCCCCCTTCACCCTCTCACCACCGCCCTCTCACAACCGCCCTCTCACCACCGCCTCTCCCCCATCCAACTGAGTCGAGGCGGGTTGAGGTGTTCATCATCAAGAACATACCTCCGTCCGTCACCAACCCCCGACCCCCAACCCCCACCCCAAGCCTGGTGCTGGCTGGCTGCAGTGTTACAACTTACGACCACAAGACCCTTGGATCGCGCTATCCCGACCACCGGACGTTTTCCATCCCGCGGCTCAGGACTCGAAAGACGCCCTCAGCAACCAAGTTGGCTATACTACGGAAGGGTTTGTTCCGACGACGAATCACGACACGACTCTCTCCCGCTGCATATTCCTACGACAACTTTGTATTCAAGGTACTGGAATCAACCGCGGCCTTTTTTTTTTGGGCAGCTCGCCAGTTATGGCTGCGGCCAGCACATCTCCTCCGCCCATGTCGACCTCCCAGGGTATCGATAGTCGCAAGCACATGTCCATGCTTGGTTATTCGTCTCCGGGGTCAACAGGGCAAGCTGTGCCTCGAAAACCATTGAATCCCTCTTCGCTCGAGGCTGGAAGCGCACGCTTGCGAGATGGACCCGTGTCTCCCGTGCGAGTCAACCTTCACGACGAGGGCTTGCCAGAGCCATCGAACGCCGATATCGAGCATGCCGTGCCTCCTCGACCAGCACAACTCGGAGCTGTTGCCCAAACCCAATCTGCTCGGGCCCCGTTATCGCATTCGCAGCCGCCGCAGACATCGACCATTGAACCAGTGCCCTCAGACATTGATGAACTGGCCGCACCGGTCATGAGCCCCAAGGCCCGCGTACGACATCAAGAGGTGGATCGCAACAGTCGCGAATCTGATGAGACGGCCAGCACCTCTCAGCAGCAAGTCTCTGGGCAGTCTTCGGCGGCAACAAGCGCGAGCTCTGTCTCCGGTACCAATGATTGCTCGGAGTATCCGAGCAGCGGCCACTCGCCGGGAAGCTCCATCTTGGAGGGCCATGGGCCCAAGAATGCCTCTGTTCCGCAGTTCCAGTATCATCACCAACATCAGGAGTACCCGCCTCGTCGAGTCTCCAGCGGCGGAGCTGGCCACTTCGCACGATCGCCATCCTCGGATGTTTTGGAAAATGGAGGCAACATCAGACGCCATCTTACCCCTACGTCCGCGTACATTCAAAGAACCTCGCTTACTCGCCCGCACTCGTCGTATTCCACCCTCTCCGATTATAGTTCCCGAGGCAGATCACCCAACCTCATGCCTGGTGGTTCGCACATGCGGGCCCCTTCCGTTCAATCTCGGAATTCCCCCGATGTCAGGCTCTCGACCTACGCCGAGCTGCTTAATGTGCCATACCCTCAACAGGCTCCAGCGCCGCTGTCACTCGACAACTCGAACCTGCGGACCGTCGTTGGAAACAACGCCTCCCTTCTTAGCACGCAAAAGACGCTCGACATGTATCGACAAAATGTCAAGAAGACGACGGACTTTTCTATTCAGTATTCGTTCGCAGTGTTCCTGATTTCGACGGCCCAGGAGCAGGGGCTTGATCTTTCCAACCCCAAATCAACAAAGAAGCCGACTCCACAGCCCTTGAGAGACCTTGAAAGCCCTGTCGTGGAAGAGAATGCCTCCAGCCCTTACGACTTGGTCCGAGAGGCTCGCCAAATACTACAACGACTGGCAAACGGTGGCTATCCGTTTGCGCAGTATTACCTCGCCGACGGCTTCGCATCTGGGCTCTTCAGCAAGGGCAAGGAGGATTATAACTCGGCCTTCCCGCTGTTTGTCCTCGCCGCTAAGCACGGCCATGCCGAGTCTGCGTATCGAACCGCTCTTTGCTACGAGTTTGGATGGGGCTGCCGTAAGGATCCTGCCAAGGCTGTTCAGTTCCTCCGAAGTGCTGCCTCGAAACGACACCCGGGGGCCATGACACGTCTGGGCAAGGCCTGCCTGTCTGGTGACCTTGGCGAGAAGCGATACCGGGAGGGCCTGAAATGGTTGAAACTCGCCACCGAGGCGGCCGACTCGCAATACAATGCTGCCCCATACCAGCTGGGCTGTCTTTATGAGACGGGATATGGTGACGACGTTTTCGCCGATGAATACTATGCTGCCGAACTGTTCACACAAGCGGCGGACCTGGGTCATCCGGAGGCCAACTACCGAATGGGAGATGCCTACGAACATGGCCGGCTGAATTGCCCCCGTGATCCTGCTCTGAGCGTGCATTTTTACACGGGCGCCGCAGAACGGGGCCATTCAGCTGCCATGATGGGTCTCTGTGCGTGGTACATGGTTGGTGCGCCTCCCATCCTGGAGAAGGATGAGGAAGAAGCTTATGAATGGGCACGGCGATCGGCCGAACTGGGTAAGTTGGAGATCCAACGAGTTGTACCACACAATTATAGAGAACATTGTTTGTTTCGCATCATGGTGTGAAGTGGAGCAAAGACTAAGCGAGATATCTTTAGGTTTCGTCAAGGCACAATATGCAGTCGGGTACTTCACTGAGATGGGCATCGGCTGTCGGCGCGACATACTCGAGGCCAACGTGTGGTACGTGAAAGCCGCCGACGCAGGCGACGAACGGGCCAAACAGCGCATTGCTGTCATCCAAGCCGCCGTCAGTGGCCAAGGCACACCCATGGACGTTGCCGCGCCTCGCGGTAAGAAAGGGGACAAGGACGACAAGGACGACAAGGAATGCGTCGTCATGTAGGGACCGTATAAAACGCCTTGTCCCCTTCAGTTTTGGTGGACAGAATTTATGTACTGGCATTCATGCGACCCCCTGACCATGCGTATATTCCTCAACGAAACTCGCACCCAGAAAGTGGAAATACCCCAGCGCCGTTTATTCAAGACGGTAGTTGGTGTGCAACAATCGAGTTGGCACTGATAACAGCTGGGGATGTCTCTCTCTCACTCACTCTCTCTCACTCACTCTCTCACACACACTCTCTCTCTCTCTCTCTCTCTCTCTTCACCCCTCGATTAGCATGAGCGATTTCCATTTCCATTTCTATTTCCATCATCATCCTCTGCCTTGATTTCGGCCTGTTTCGCAAAAAAAAAAAACCCCCATGTTGGTATTTATGTCCTTAAAAGTAACCAGCGCCTGCATGTTCCACCTAATACTGCTAGCACGTGGACGACAACATTTTACCCCTTCGATAGACAGGCATCAATGGCGGAGTGAGGGCTCGTTGACACTAGTCCACGACAAACGTCGAGGCGAAGAAGACGGTAGGATTCAACATGGAGTAGACGACGCAAAGGGAGAATCGGAGCTTGGAGCAAGATGCCCCTTACGACGAAAGCATATTGAGAATATCTGTGCAATTTCTTCCCTCTTTTCAGTTCTATATGGTTACATTTCGATAATATCGGATTCAGGACAATCCTATTCTTACAGGGAGGTGGTTTAGATGAAGGACGAAAGGATGTAAATTATGGGGTGGCAAGCACGTTATTGTGACAATTGGCTGCAAATTAAGGAGAAGCTCGTTTGGCATTATCATAGATTGATTTTGAATTTTCACGGGGACCTTGATTATTATTTTGTTGTCCTCGAAAGGGTGCTGGGGGAGTTGATTCGTGTGTCGTTTATCCAGTAGTCAATACACCCAGTCGAAGTCGAAGTCGAAGTCGTGATGTGATGGTACAACAAACATGCAGCACTCGAAGATGATCGAACCAACTTTTCCACCTCGGGTAGCCAGGAAATGACGTCGGTCTGATTGACATACAAGGCATCAAGTGAGGGATTGAAAGGGCGTGAGAAGAGCCACACTGAACATTGTCGCTTAACAAGTCGGTCCGGAAATTGAAGCCCAGGTTGAGTTCGCCATTGCCAGCAATGTGTCCGTATACTCGGGGCGTGGTCTGGTCTGAGTATGCGGGAAGGGGAAGTAGATGACGTCTACGGAGTATCTGCACATGTATTTGTATATTTGTACGGACTAGTGAAGAAAGACATACAGGTTGGTGGGGGTGATGACTAAGATGGAAATGTATCCCAAGTCTGGATTAGGTTTCCAGCAGTTGGTTACACAGCTATTATTTTCGGGGCAAGTCATGGGGTGCTTGGGCATTACAATGTCTGTCATCGTTCCAGGACTTGCTGTGTTGCCATGGCAGGCAGGGACGCGTTTGTACTCTTTACATTCTGTATGTCAACTCATTGACAGGACACCTCAATCAGCTTTGCAAGGATTGAGCGTACTTTTGACTCTTTTTTTGGGAGGTTCAAATACGGATCCGGCCCTCTCTTCTCTGATTGTGTAAAGTTCCACTCATACCCGTCTCTGCTTATGCAATAGGCATGGTTTTGCTTTCCGGTCCGTACATATCTCCTTAGAGGTCATAGCGCGTCGACCCGCGTCTTCGTCGCTCCATCGACGATGAGAATCCCAACTGCGAGAAATGCACAGCAGCCACGCTTCGGAACTGGAATGACTGCTTCTTTTTTTAGATGCACGTCGCGCGGCTACCTCGCGTGTCTCGAGCATCCCAAGCTCCGATGGCAAGAATGCGTTCCATCACGGCCGCACCTCAGCACATTCTAGTCGTCAATGTGAATATGTGTGTCGGGGCCCAGTGTTGGGGCGCATCGTGATCACGCGGCAAGTAGATGTGATGGATGGTGCTTGGTGATGAGGCTGGAGAGCTATGAAAAAAAAAAGAAAAAAAAATTGAACGACTGCTGGAACTCGGACAAAGCAGCAAATCTGTAGCCAAGGGGACAAAGAAAAACAAACAAGACCGGTCATTTGGCGACGTGCAGACCAAGGGAGACGTGGCAAGCGTCACCCACGTTACGATGCCAAGGGAGAATCATCAGAACAATATTAGCTTCTGGACATCCTCCCTTTTTTGGAAAGGGAGTGAAACGCCCCCTTTGCTCCATCAGTCAGTCTGTAAGTTTTGCTCGCTAGCGAAGCGCTGAGCAGTTGGTTAGTTTCCTCGGGAACGATTGATCCCTTGAGTGGGAGCTATTTCAAAACAGGGAGAGTCGACGGGACGGGATGGCGGGGAGAAGGGGGAGGGGGGAGGCAGCAGCGATCCCCCTCGTGAAA
This sequence comes from Epichloe festucae Fl1, assembly GCA_003814445.1. Classification (NCBI taxonomy): domain Eukaryota; kingdom Fungi; phylum Ascomycota; class Sordariomycetes; order Hypocreales; family Clavicipitaceae; genus Epichloe; species Epichloe festucae. The sequence continues at coordinate 1,118,656 of CP031387.1, read as the reverse complement.
TGTTGATCAGGGTGGGACAAGTTTCAGTGTTGATAGAAGCGATAAAGCGATGGGTGAAGCGTGCGCCTCTCAATTCCTTCCATTTGCTTTGCATCTGAGACGGAGGTGGGGTGATGATGACTGACGATGGTCTCGATGGTCTCGATGGTCCGTCCCATGTCCATCCGGGGGCGGGCAGAAGCGAGCTGCACAGCATAATAGCACGCAGTATCAGGCATTTCTGTCCAAGCACAGGGCCATTGGTTCGGTGCGGCATCGAGTCGTGCAGATGGACTCGTTGTCGCTGCGCATGCACGGCCAAGCACTACGCCATTGATGATGGCTACTCCGTACTCCAGGCACGATAATGCGACTCGGGTCACCCATCACCATCAGCTTCGATTGGCCCGCGGGCCTGTAACCCAATGCACTGTACTCCGTAAGGGACAAGAAATGTACGGAGATGGGGCCATGTATGGCGTGACATTCATGGAGCATACAGGACAGGACACAGAGCTCGTCCGTCACAAACCCCGTTGTTGTGTTCATCTGATTAAAGTGACAGAGATCTAATCCGTAGATTGGCAGGGATGACTGTTGAGACGAACGTGTTGCGTGTGTGTGAGTCTTGGTTGCTTTTCCGTCTTCTCGTTGTATTTATCAGCTGCGTATTGTCAGCAGCGTAATTTCTTTTTCTTGACCGGCATCATCTCATCATCGGATTTACGCCTTGCTGGATGAGAGAGATGGAGGGGAAGCTTTCTTCTCCCTTCGACAGCGAATACATGTGTACCAGTCTCGGGACGCGTTGCAGCTCGTAATCCGTACGACATGATCCGTACAGCACAATGCGCATGTGTTGGTCGTAAATTGTGAATTGCAGGCGCGTAATTTCTTGCACGGCCGCGTCGGCTGCTGGCCTGCCGCCTGCGATGATGAGAGGGTTTCCGAGCGGCTGCGCTAAAGACAAGACACGGCCAGTTTTTGACGCAGGAACAGGAGCTTCTCCTCCTCACGGGCATGGAACCAAAAAAACTGACTGATGATGCAAGCGCCCAAAAGAAACAAGTAATCCGCAAATGATCAAGGGAGAGGAAGGCTTGCAACCCCGACTCAACTGATGTGAGATGTGGTTTCGGGAGGCAGCGCTCCAAGACAGATGGCATGTTGCTAATAGCAGGGCATGGCATGTCATGGCATGGCATGGCATGGCATCAAAGAACGGAACCCGATGGGCTGGCAATTGGGGCAATTTGGGGCAATTGGGTGCCTGGGGAATGCGGGCTGCTGTGCCTGACGAGCGACGAGCGACGAGCGATGCGGGGATGCGGGTGGTGTGGTTGGTTCCTTCCAGTTTCCAAAGTTCATCATGCCATCGTGTGTCATCGTGCCATCATGCCCATCATGCACATTGCACACCACCACACACCACCACACACCACCACACACCACCATACCACACCAACTCTTGCCCTTTGCCCTTGCCCACAGAGGTAGCACCATGTACAATGTAGGAACCAACCAGGTGAGACGGCTGGTGGGCCACAGTGACACACTGCACATCCATACGCTCCACACTCTCCACACACACCCCTTTCCGTTTCCGCTTCCGCTGCCATGGTGGGATCGTACATAGGCCCATGCATCCTTGCATCCTCGCACCCCTCGCACCCTCTTTAACCTCTTTAACTCGTGCCGGCCCCTCAGTCCCTCCTCAGTACGGATACCTGGACTAGTACGGATTACGGAGTAGATAGAGCCTGCCACCCGCCGCCGCTTTCTCAACAAGAAGCATTTCTCTCGCAACCAAATCCGCCCGCCCGCCCGTCCATCCCCATCCACCATCCACCACCATCACTTTTAGCAACCTGTCGTCAACCCATCCATCTGTTTTTGGGATCGCCATTTAAAAAAAAAAAAAAACCACATCTCACCGTGCTATTATATCCAGCTCTTAAAAAAAAAAAACCGCGTCTGCGTCTGTTCCCCCCTCGGGCGCATCCGGGCGCATTTCCGCCATCAGCCCGCGCGCCTCGGCTTTTGCTCTATAGCAAATCAACAACAACACCCCAACCGCGCTATACCGCCATCATCACAATGCTTCTCCCTTCGGCTCTTTCTTGCGATGCGACGCAGCCGTCGCGGCCTGCGCAGCACCTCACCAGCTACTTCTCTCCGCCATCCAGCCCCCCTACTCTTTCGTCCGCCACGGCTCTCAGCAACATCATGACGACCTGCCGATCATTACAGTCGCTCATTGCGACACCCGCGTACTCGTCACATCTAGCCAATGCCGCCTCATCGTCGGCGAGGGCGCAACTCCCGACACCGCCCATGGCCCATGCGTCGCTGCCCATGAAGCTGCGTCTGCGAGCCCGCGCCGGCCGCTCGGGTCCAAGCACAACCGACCACGCGACCGACCACGCGACCGACCATGGCTTGTACACCCGCCGGAGGATATCCAAGCGACCAGCGCCCCCGCGCGGCAGCAAAAAGCGTCGCCGCGACGACGGGGACGACATGGGCCGGGAGGACCTGTCGTCAGAGGAAGAGGATGACAGCGACGCAGAGACTCGGGCCGAGCGCCATCAGTCCCAGTCTTCACAAGAAGAACAGCAAGCGCCAGAGCTTCCTGCCTGCCCTTCAACACCGAAGCGAGCCCGCATAGCACCAGAGCAACTGCCCCTCGGTCTGGAGCGATCTGATTTCCACGACGTGCACAGCATCATCGAGGAAGCCGGCAGTGAGGATAGCACAAGGGGCACGGATGTCGAGGTCGAGGCCGACGGCGACGAGTGGAGTGCCGAGGATGATCGCGTTCTCGTCGAACTGGTGTTGGAGAAGCTGAGACTGTCCAAGTCGGAGTGGCAAGACTGCGCTCGCAACCTAGGCAAAGACAGACACAGCGTGAGCCGGAGGTGGAAGAGCTTGATGATCAAGGGCGAAGTCGGTCTCAAGACGCGGTCCAGCAGTCGCCGCACCCGACTTCATTCTACGTGGAGATGACGGGAATTCACACACGCACACACGCACACACGCGAAGAGCCTGGCTTCTTTGGACAGGAATCAGGCCACACTTGTCCTGCATTCAATTTTCCCTTCACATCCCCTTTATACGCGGGGTATGTATGCCTCGTCACGATTTCTTTCATCATTGCACCGCTGTCTAGGGTTTTTTTTATGTTTTTTTATGTTTTTTTTTTCTCAGGTCACGATGACGCGGCGTTCATGGGAGATGGAGAAAAAGCATAGCTCATCTGGAGCCTTGTCGGAAGAGAGACGGAGAGCGATCTATTTTTGTTCCATCTGGGCACGGCTTTGCTCTAGATTGTAATTTTTATTTTCATCTTTTTTACACCCTCAGTGAGGGCTGGTCTTTGTTATGCTATGCCTTGGGGATGGAAGAATGGAGTTGCCTAGTTAGTGGTGTACGTACATGACTGACCATTACGGGATATGGAGTATGTACAACGGACTAGTTACTCCATGGATACTTATTGCAGAAATTTGTGTACATATATAAAAAATTTGCTCATCCAGGGGCGGCCCGGTCTGTGAATGTGCGTCCCCTCCTGGACCCCTGAAACGGAAGAAGTGGCCACGGCAACGATGGAGAAGGTCTACTGTAGGATAAAGGGGGGTGCGTGAATGAAGAAAGAACGCGACGCGCATCAATCCAACATGGGCCGGACCGGTCTCTTGTTCCCTCCCTCGTGGGGCCGTGGGGCTGTCCCCCCCGTTTCCGTTTCCGTTCCATCAGGGTCCCATTTTCGCAAGGGGGTCTACAAGTTCCATCTGCTTCTCTGCTCCACATGCTCCCTGCCCGTGTATGTACATACACACGCGCATCACCTTCTCGAAACGCCTCGAACAGCAATGCTTCTGGCTGCGGAGACAGGACCCAGGTCACCCGCTGGACATTAATGAGAAAAGGGAGCCGAGCCAAAGTTTTGAAACGGGCGGGCCAACAAGTCGGGTCGGGTTGTTGATTGAAATCAGCATCGCATCACTTTGCACTTTAGTTACAAACTTTCATATATCTAGCCTCTTGTCCGCGTCGACTGACCAACGCCCCGGCCGCAATGCAGCAGCAGGCAGCATCCATCTCAATATGTACAAATGCAACACAACACAACACAACACAACACAACACAATACAAATACAAATACAAATACAAATACAAATACGCTCGCTGCAGTCCTCGCTAATCATGACAAACAGAGTCGCCATACTCGTTGCTTCTAGCCCTATACTAACTATACCCTGCCATCCAAACAAAACACCCTTCCAAATCGCATAACTCGTGAAATCTTTCCCCGACGCCGTCATACCAAAAGCAAAGCAAAGCAAAGCAAAGCAAAGCAAAGCGAAGCGAAACATGTTCCGTGCTATACCCATCTCTAGGCGTACCACGCGTCAAAAATTGTCGTCATTCCGACGCAACCAACCGTCCTACGGCGGCGTCATTTTTCCCCCTTTAAGCATCATCTTGCGCACTTCTTGCTCCATCTTTTGTTCCGTGTCGTCTTGGCTCTCCTCCATTGCACCCGTTACTTTATTCGCCAGCTCAATCTTCTTCTGGCACGCCTTGTAGATGAGTTCTTCTACTGTCTGTGAAGCAATCAGCCGAACGACCTCGACGTCCCGTTTTTGTCCTAGTCGATGCGCTCGGTTCTCCGCCTGGATGTCGTCTTGTGGATTGTCGGATTGGTCAAAGATGATGACCTTGTTGGCTGCCGTGAGGTTGATGCCCGTGCCGCCTGCGCCCGTCGTCAACAGGAAGACGGGAATGGCGGCATTGTCGTTGAACTCGTCAATCAGGCTCTGTCGCTCCGAGACGTTGGTGTTGCCCATCAACACCCTGTGGTCAATCTTCTGCAGGGCGAGGACCTCTTGCAACAGCTCGATCAAGCGCGAAAATTTGCTAAACACGAGCACGCGGTCGCCATTCTCCTGGTACTGCTGGATGAGCTCCAGCAGCTTCTTCACTTTGCCGCTGTCCAGCTCCGCCGCCGACGGAATGTCGAATTGCCTGAGCAGTCGGGGGTAGTCTCGGCACCACAGATGCAGCTCAAAGTCGGACGAGTTCTTGAGCTCTTGCACCAGGTGCTTGATGTCAGGTTGATGAAGCTCGCTTTGCGGGATCCTATCCATGAGAATCCTGCCCATCTCTTCCACCCTCCGCTCGGTAAAGTGGCGCCGGAACAGCAAAGGATGCAAGGCTGCTTTTCGAAGCTGCATCCATACGTTGTTCTGGTCGTTTTGTCGACCTTTGGCCTTGGCCGCTCGCAGCGACGGTTCCAGCTTGAAGAGCTCTTCGTACTCAGCATACGTTTCCTTCTGCGCATCCGTCATATCGCAGTGGACCACAGTGCATATCTTTTGCGGCATATCCGACAAGACTTGGTCTTTGCGACGTTGCAAAATAAAGGGTTCCAATATCGTCCGAGCTCGTCTAACACGCTCGGCATACAAAAAAGCGCCATTGGATACATCTCGAACCGTCACCTTTTGACTGAAAATATACTGAATGTCGTCCATGTATCCATCGAACATCTTGGGGTCGATAAAGTTGAGTAGGGCCGTCATTTCCAGGAGATTGTTTTGCACTGGGGTGCCTGATTCACGTTAGTCCTTCATTCATTCATCGATTGTCCTTGGACCAATGTAAAAATTAAGCCACCCAGAGAGAGAGGCATCCAACAAGTGTGAGGTGAGAAAGGGGGGGGGGGGGGAAAGTAGAGAGAGAATTGCCATACCGGTTAGAAGCATCTTCCATGATGCAGGAATCCGCTGCAAGTCCTTGTAAATCTTCGTCCCCGGATTCTTCATCTTGTGGCCCTCATCAAACACAGCCGCGTTGAGATCAAACGATTTCATGGCATCGATATCCGCCTCGGTTGTGATTTGCGAATATGTTGCCAAAACAACGTGGTATGCCTCAGGTTCTTGTTCAATCCCGTAAGCAATTTCAGCACGCTCAGTCTGCGATCCCCGATAGCCAACCACTGACAAGTCCGGGGCGAACCTCTCGAATTCCTGCAGCCAGTTTTTGTACGTGCTGGGTGGCACCACAATCAAATTTGGCCACGGTCGGGTCCCCTTGGGTTCTCGTTCATGTTGTTCAACTAGGTGGCACATGAACGAAATGACCTGGCACGTCTTGCCAAGCCCCATTTCATCTGCCAGGATGCATCCAATATCGTAGCTGTACAGCAATGACATCCAGTTCAAGCCGAAGAGCTGAAATGGCTTCATCTGACAATGTCCGTCCATGAACTGGGGTTGTTGGGGGATCAATGGTCGAGTGTACTTGGAGCTTAAGCTCGTTGGTGTGGGTGGCATGTCGCCGTCTGGAGAGGCACGATTGCTTCGTTTGTTGTGTCCAAAAGTGTCGACATCCCAGAGATCCATGACACTCTTGACAGCCTGTCCCTTGACCTCGCATTTAGCCACCACCTCATCAATGCCCTGCACTGCGTTCAGGAAGATTTCAACGGCGTCTACTGCGGACTCTCCTATGCTGACGCGAGGAGACTTGCGGGCGCCCGCTTTTTTCGTTGCGCTGACCCGCCTCGCTTGTGAGAGATCGCCGAATGGTCTTTTGTCTATCAGAGGTTCCAGAAGTGCCTCCTTCATGCCCGTTATGGCCGCAAGCTCCTTCAAGGTACTTGTGTTGAGGCAGTTCAGTACTCTGCCATCATCTTCTGCGGAGGGGGCGGGGGATGGTTCCGCTTTGTAGGCATCTTCCTCATCGTTGTCAACCAGGCTGATGACCACAGACTCCTCTTTCGAGGGCGGTTTCTGCGGCGACGAATCATCCCTACGCTTTAGGCCTTGAACCAGCCGGCGCTTTTGAGGTTGCTTCGGCTGGACCTTTTTGGGGGGACTTGATGTGATGATGGGCGACGAATCTCGAGAAAACGTCATCTTTCTTCCTGATTGAACTTGCATAGAGGCCTTGGATATCAATCGGCGACCGTTCGGCTTGGCAGAACCTTGTGAGTTGCTCTTCTCTCTTTTCGCAGGCTCAGTCTCCAGCCATATAATGGCGTCGTCAAGGTCATTGCGGCATGCCTTCAGAGCATCCCTGACTCTATCAGAGGGGTACTTATCCCCAAAGACGTCATATATCTGGCGCAACTTGGTCTTGATTTCTCTCTCCTCGGCAGCGGGATTATATGTAAACTCCGCCATCTTTGCCTTGAATGTCGTCGGAAGGATATCACCACGAGGCGGTGTTGGATCCTCCTCGTCATCGCTAACGAGGCAGATTGGCTCTGCTGCACGTCGTTTGGACTTCGTAGCGGGAGGCGGTGGTCTCGGTGGTGGACGAAAGAGGGTGCCTCTGGGAGCGAGAAGAGAGCCCGATCTCGAGGGTTCCTTTTGCTGTTGAAAGGGTGACGATGCGGGAACTTCAATGACGCTTGCCGGAGACGAGGAACGATGCATCAGTCCTGATCCCGGCTTGCTTAGAATTTGAGTCGGTTGTGTCACAGTCGGCTCTAGGGATCGGTCTCTCAGGAAAGCAGAAGGCGAGCATGGAATAGTCTCTCCCGCTAGTTCGTCCATTTCGTCGAGCGAGATTCTTGTCCGAGCAATAGAAGGTGTCTGAGGCGCAGCATGAGATTGCCGTGCGGGTAACGGCGAGGAGCCATGTGCCATGGTGAAGCAACGAGAGATGCGTCAAAGAATGGTATACGATTGCCCGACTCAGACGGCGTAAAGAAAAAAGAAAGAGTGAAACGAAAGATGAACAGGGCTACACAAATACCAGGAGCTTTTCATTAAATCAATTTTTTTTTGTTCCAATTGGCAAAGGAGTGAAATCAAAACGCCGGCTCACTCCCTTCGTTGAAGAAGGATAAATATCTGGTTGTTTTGGAGGGTGTGAGGAGGAAGCGGGAAACATGCGAGGGCACAAAGCACAGACTCACTCCTCACTTCTCTTTCTCACCCGTAAAGTGGGTTTGGGCGTCGCGCCGCGCTTCTGGCTCTTTGCCACGGAACGCGAAGTCACGTGTGTGCACTTAACGCCTTGAACTGAACTGACTTGTACTCCGAACGGGTCTCGTTTGATGGCAGAAGTTCCTGGGTTCTGATTGCGCGAGGCTTGTTTTCTTCTTTTGCTAGTAGACTAATAGATTTGTGTGTGCTCTGCAGGAACGGAAACAGTCGTTTGGTCGGGTTGAACGAGCGCCAAAGCCTGGCAAGAAAGAGTGCGGATTTTATTTGGTTGCTCGATGGCTCCTGGCCTGGTGGACTCCTGGTGGACTCCTGGTGGACCACCACCTCGTCTTCACCTTGCATCTCTCACCTTCATCGACGTCACCCGTCGACTTACAACATTGCTCTAAATCCATCGAGCTCATACACGCACAAACATTCAACCCCCCTTCCCTTCAGCCATGGCTACCCGTCGCATCATTGGCTCTGAAAAAACTATCCTCGAAAAGGACGACCAGCCCGAGGAGAGATCCGATATTGCCCCTGCTGTTCCCAAGTACGTCTCGTGGAATTCCCCTTCATGGGCCTGAAAGCAGCAATTTCAGCATCCCCACTCGCTAACACATGCCTACCTATCTACTGTTCTTCTCAATAGACATGTCATTTTCAAGCTGTTGGGCTTCACTTTCGCCATGGTTGTTGTGCCAATTGGATCGTATTTTCTCACCGTGCACACCATCTTCAAAGGTAAACAATCATGATGCTCATCCGCTCAAGCAAGTCCCTCTGCTGATGACTCTACTAGGAAACTCTTCGCTTGCAGGAGGGCTCGCTGCTCTGTTGGCAAACGTGGTTCTCATAAGTTACGTGATAGTTGCCATGAAAGAGGATGGTTCAGAGCGGCAGGGTAGTCCAACAAAGCTAGATTCTAAAAAGGATCAATAAGGGGTAGTTATTCCAATACATTGCAACGTGTCCAAATATTTCATTCCCACATCGCAAGCAAGAAAAATTGAAAAAAATTGCAGGTTTGAGTAAAGACGTCGAAATCTATACCATCAAACGGCCAAGCCAACATTATTGGTCATGTCATATTCTCCTGCCAAATTTCATACATTTGTACTTTTGCTCGTCATATTTACAAAGCCTGTTGAATTGGCAGAAAAGCAATCAAACTGCCATGGCAGTAGCCACTTTGCTGAGCGTAACATGGTGTCAGTCGATAAGCCATAATTATGATTCCTGACGGCACATTTCAAGCCACTTCTCTTCATCCGTCATTCGTGTTCCCCATTAAGCCTTTCCGATTCGTTTGGACCAGGCAGTAAGCCAGTAAAAAAGAACCACACATCTGCTCAACGCCTGGTACAGTCTCTCGTGTGCAACTGTGCCAACTTCGACCACAAACCGCATCATTTCCTCCAAACCCCTCCCCCCCCCCCCCCCACACACACACACACAAACAGAGAGAGAGAAAAAGAACCTCTGCTCGTCCCAAAATGTGAGCATCGAGAAGTCTGGAAAGCATACTGTATGCAACATGAGAAGAAAATGTCGTCAAAGCAAACGCAGCCCTTCATAACGAGGAAGATGAACGCTGTATCCGACATCGCCCAGAAAAAAATACAAAGACCGAATAAAACAACCGAATCCATCATTCTAGGCATATAAACAGAATCAAGTGTGCTTATTATAAAACGCAATACATTGAGACGTCAAGGCATAGAACTAGCCACTCTTGCTAAAGCGACGGCCAAACCAGCTCTTTCTTTTATCACCGCTATTGCTGCTATTGTCTTGTGTTGAAAGACGTTGCAGAACTGATCCTTTCCGCGAAACAGCCAGAGGAGCGCTGGCCTGGGTATTGTTGTGTGGAGGCGGCGGTGGAGGCAGGGGGTGGTTTTGGGCTGGGTTGCTGACAGTGAAGCTTGGTGCCTCGTATCCTTGAGGCTGACTGAAGCCGATGCCATAGTCATTGACGGGCTCATTGCGTTTTGCTGGCGATATTCTGTCAATGGAGCTGTTATCGCTGGACGTAGGATCCGTCTGATAGCCGGCAGGGTCTGAGTGACCACTAGGTGCAGCAGACGTTACAGTCTCATATGACCTGTCCTTGTGAGGCGATGGATAAACACCTTGCTCGCGCCCAAATACCTGGTAGTGTGGATCCGACATCATTCGCGGTGCACGATCTCGAGACATTCGCCTGTTGCCATAACTCTGCGTGTCATGATAACTGATCCTTGCAGCCCCCGGCGCAGGCAGAGCAGGTTGACTGTCAGCTCGGTATGACACGGGCCGACCGCCAAAATAACTATCTTGTGGCAATCTTGGCTGATTTAGCGGATTGTAACTGCTTCGTCTGTTCCAATTTGCCATCGAGTCGGTGTCTTTTCGATGGGTTAGTCTTCCCGTGGATCACTTCAACACACAAGGTTCAGCTTCGTTCGGAAGCAGCTGCCACAACTGACCTGCTCGACATAGCGATTTGCGCTGATATCCACCATCGATGGCGGCCTCGAAGCTTCGAATTGTCTCAAGTGGTCGCTCCCAGCGATTCCTGGTTGGGTTGGATTTGTCCGGGTCCGCTGCGTTCCGCCGTTAGTAAGTCAGGTCGACTATGCAAGAAAACTTGGCAGACAGCCACTCAACGTACCAATGGGGTTACCCCAGGGATCCTTATGCTGCATCGATCGAAGTGGGATTTTCCCTGTGTCGGACTGCATTGCAGCGACCATGGCTAATTCAGAATGAGTAAGTGGTGACGGTTGGCAAAATGAACCTGTTCTGAAAGGGCAAGGATGCAGAGCGTACATGGTTCGGCTTCGTTCATGGCCAAAGTAGGATCTGCTTTGCTGTGAATGCGCTTCGCTTCCTTCTCTTCGTGAGTTTCGTGGAAGTCCTGTTTGCTTCCACTACTTCGATGCGTCTTCTGCGAGTGTATGCTGTAGCTACGCGGCTTCGCTTGACCGTTGTATTGCTGCTCTGCGGTCGGTTGCGAGTACTGCAGCGGTGCTTGTTGCGGCCTCTGCAATAGCTGATGATGTTGCTGGTGATAGTGTTGTGCTTGAGACGCCATGGTGAAGTTTTGGGGTGTGCGCTCGTTGTTTTATTGAGTTGGTTCGGCTCGCCGGGGGTCAGGTTAAACTACAACTTCGGCAGAGACGAAGGATCGGGGGCGATTCGAGGTTGTCGGCTGGCGGGTATGATGTTCTCGTATCAGCAAGGACCCACGACTAAAGCATCCACTATCTAGGACGTGAAATTGCAAGATGCTGCGCAAGGTCTATGGAGTCGACTAAGCAGAGGAAAATGTCCTTAGATCAGAATGTGAAGATGAGGATCTCTCAGGTAGTGGGGATGGACACGGGAGGATGATGGAGATGAAAGCAAGAGGGCGGCTGGGGTGAGCTCTCAAAAATGCCTGCGGTATCACGGTTCAGAGGGTGGGTGGGGCCCGACGGGCAGCAAAGACCCAAGTGGACCTCAGGTGCTTGGCAACTTGGCAGTGCAGCAGTGCAGCAGTGCAGCAGTGCAGCAGGGTATTTTCGGCCGCGCTACTCCGTTGTAGACCTGGGCACTGTACTGGTCTAGACAAGAAACTTCCGTGTCTCCGATCAGGGCGATCCCAACTTGGGGCTACACGCCGGTCCAGCGCTTGCGTTTCCAGGCCAATACCTGGCGGTGTGAGGAGGACAAGGGCCTTTCTGGTGGGAATGGATGGATGAGTGAGTGAGTGCCTCAACTGGAGAAGCTCTCATCTGTTAGACGCGCGGTGAGTCGAACTTGCCTTGATTCAAGCTTCTGTAAATCGTAGGCCAGAAATGTGGTTACGTTGCACAGGCTTTGCGCGCTTGTTGATGGTGCGTCGTAACTCTCGACAGGTTGGCGCTCGTAGTACTGTAATAGTGCTATTGACTCCGTAATTGCCGACAGTGTGAGTGTCTCAGAAGGCGTCATGAATAGCGAGGATCACGTAGCTGAGATTACAGTACGGGGGAGGCCGGGTACCTGGTCCTGAATGTCCTTGATAACCACGGGGCGACCGGAATGAAGTTCGCTGATTGAGGGCCGATTGTTCAGATACGGCAACTACGGATTATGTAGATTACAGATGCTGCGGTATGCAGTGCTGTTTCTTCGTGCCACGAGTTGACAGTTTGGTTTGCTGCGGGTCAAAGATGACTTGACCAAGGTTGGCTTGACCAGGTTGCCCGGGCTTTCTTTGTTCGGTGAACACCGTCAACGGCGTCAACGGGCGGATTAGACGAGGAAGTACGGATCCGTATGTTGAACAGGATATCTTGTTGATGGAAGTTTCTGGTGCCGCCCCGGAAACTCAAGGTTGGATAATCAACCCGAGATACAAATACCAAATGCAGGGTATCGTTGTATGTAGTAGTGGTTGCGGATCAGGCAGGTATTATGTGGTTGATAGCAGCTTGCTTTGTTTGAAAATGCACTGGCAGTGGTTTGGAGCACCGTTGTATAATGTGCTCGATCCTCACGGCCTTGTGAGCTTTTGACATCCAATAATCCGACTGTTGTTGTGCTCCGTAGTCCGTAGTCCGTACATGCATGCATGTGCTGTGCTGTGCACCAACGTGGCTGGGGCTGCTCTCTGCCCCTCGCTCGATCTCGACGCCGTGCTCTTGCAACCAGATGCGGTAATAAGTGGAAATCAGAGGCAATGAGAATGTCACGCTGGGGGGGCTGTGCGCTGCGTGGCGAATTGTCTGCAGCGGCTGTGACTGGTGAGAGAAATGTCTGGTTCGCACAACGCGAGCTGAACAGAGAGAAAGAATACGAGATGGGAGAGATGGGAGAGGTGGGAGAGGTGGGAGAGGTGGGAGAGATGGGAGGCGATGGGAGGCGATGGGAGGCGATGGGAGGCGATGGATTATTTCAGTTTGTTTGATTATTCGACCCAACGAACTCCGGTCTGGTCTGGTCGGCTCAACGATGGCGTGGTCTCTTTAGCTGTGAATTTTGTCCATCTCAGGAAGTTGCCGGTGGCTCCTTTCTTTCCACTTGTCTCGAGTCTGGAGTCTAGTAGTGCATCAAAGCGGCAGGAGCAGGAGCAGTTTGAATTCCGTGTAGTCCGTAGTCCGTAGTCCGTAGTCCGTACGCCTGCGGTATTATGCCTGCGGTATTACGCCTGCACCCATCTCTTCGCAGTCTCCCATATTATCTGGGCCGGACTCTTCGCACTCTCCTACTGTAGTTATTGCCCATGGATGAAACACGCAATACGTTACCCAGCCTGGGCCAGCCACGTACGGCATCTGCACATCTGCAAAAAATCCTCAACATCCAGCTCAGGCATGAATGGAGACTGGTAGAAAGAACACACAGTCTCCGCCCCGGAACGCCCCGGAATGCAGAGTCTTCCTAGCCCAATCGGCAAATGTTCAATCAAGGCGGCTTGTGGTTGGTTTCCAAGGCGGCGGCAACTGTGATGCTGGCAAAACCTTGAACACCGAAATCCATCTCCAAAGCGGGTGATTGGCTTTCTCTGCCCAAAAATAGTCTTTCACGACCCCAAGCCGACTTGTATTCGACAAACCTTCGGCATCGAGTTTCATCAGTGCCTCTATTCAAGCAAGCTAGTCTCCAATACTAACTTGTCCTCCGATTCTTCCGTGTTTCCCGTCTTCAGGTTAGGCTGTTTGCAAAATACCTGGCCGAGACCTTCTAAAACTTGACTCGAACGCTCTAATCCAAGTAATATTATCGGGCACACCTTTTTCGCTTTCCTGGCACCGGGAAGCTCGTGTTCGCTGAAAGATGTGGTGTCTGCACAGTGCACACTACTTTCGGCCGATTGATGAGCCACGACGATTGATGATGAGGCATATTCGGCGTTGACGTGCAGGGAATTTCGTCCGGGCCATGCCCGAAGAGGTTCCTGACCAGCACACCAATATTAATGCGCTTACGCACTTTGTTCCGCACTTCCTAAGGGAGGAGGACCTTCCACTCCATACAAAATTACATGACCATCTCGACGCAATTTTTCGAAGCGAAAATCGCAGTCGTGGGATCTTTGCGCGTCAGCAAGATCGCGCATGTGCCCGATAGCACGGTGTGCGAAACCATGCAGTTTCCCATGACGCGGCCATGGCAGAGACCCGCCAGATTACCATGGCACGCAGGCACGCCACGCAATCGGGTACAATCAATACGGACTACGAACTACGGACTACGGACTACGGATTACTCAAACTCTTGTTGATCTGCACGCGATCGGGCCTCGATTATGAGACCATTCTGCCCCTGGTACGGAGTAGTTTCTTCAACGCTGTTTGTGAAGCTCAGCATTGCATGCTCCCAGGGAGTCAATGACTTGTTCCCTTGCCTTCTATTTGATATCATGTCGACGTATCCCCCAAAAGTAGACACTGTACGCGACTTGGCTGAATTGTCCTGGTCGTCCAACAGTTGCTCTGACACATACAGGCAGAGAGAGTAGTCCGTACTTTCCGACGCTTCCGATTCAGTCAATGTTAGTATGCTTCGCTGACATCATCCCCACGGACTGGATCGAAACTGAGCTGTGACTTGCGGCTTCAATAAGCTGGGTTCATTGACAGTGGTAGTTCCCACAATGATTGACTACATATATTTCGCATGATATGGTATAGCGACGCTGTTGATTGAAGACCATAATCTTTTTTAGACAAGCCCTTCCTTCTCTTTCAATTTATATCATTTACTCATCATCCCGTGAATTCGGTGCAACCTGTCTGTTCTGTAGAATAGCAATTCGCGATTGTGTAGTTCATGTCCAAATCGCCGAGCTTAACTAGAGGTGAGCTGGCTTCGGGTCGAGATACGAAGGAACAGCCGACTGATTCTCTTTGGACTTTCTTTGTCCGATGTCCGAACACACGATGAATGCATCGTGACACCGAGAAGTATGAGAGCACCGCGAGATCGGATGTTAATTCGGGGAGGATATCTCCGGAGATGGACGCGAATGCAGTCGCTTAGGTAGGCTAGAGAGGATCAACTTCGACCACGCAAGCACGTACTGTAGTTGGTCAGGCTAAGGTATGGCTGTGTCGACATGGGAGACAAAGAGACGAGGCACAGGAGATGAGATCACTACAGGTACCATGCTTTACGGTTCACATGTGGCAGACAACGGATAGACAACGGATAGACAACGGATAGATAACGGATAGACAACGGATAGACAACGGATAGACAACGGATAGACAACGGATAGACAACGGACAGGCTCAGAAGGGCCTGGATACATGATGAACTCCAGTTTCCGACGCGTAGAGCTTGCTGAGATTATCTATAAAGAACACATGACTTGGTACATTTCCTCGGTGAAAGAAAAAAAAGGTCATTGTGCTCCTTGGACAGAGCCCAATTACCATTTCAAACGCCGCCCGAGCCAATAACGAGAAGCCCCTAGGTTTCCATTCACCAAAACATACTCGAGTTCGATGACACGGAACCACCAAGGGGTTTTGACAAAGGGCCACCACAGCGCACAGACAAAGACGGCTTTGACGCGGCAAAATTCGTCGGGAGGTGTTCGCGGCCAATTGCTGATTGTAGCGGGTAGGTAGAAATCCGAGGTCCGATGGTGCTTTGTTTCACGTCACGCACATACAAGGTGGTTTCCCCATTGCTGAACGATGGAAGGGGAAAAAGAACACCATCCGGATATTCGTTTCGTTTTGTTAAGGTTTTGACGTCTTTTTTAATTGATTGCCTCAAACCAAGGCGAACATGCTCTTTATCCTTGCCTCGACCAATGCAGCCCAATATAAATCGTCCTCACTACCAACTCCAACCGGAAACCTCGCAATTATATCGAGGAGGGGTACAGCATGACACGAACCGAAGCACCGAAAGACTTAGTGGGAAGGGGGGAGGTAAATCGTGCGCGGACGACTCCAGAGTTGCCTGAAGGAGAACTGGTGTTAGTCTAGGTCGTGCTTAGCGCTCCCTTGCAGCAGATGCAACGGGGATTGAATGGAGGGGGAAGAGCGGATTTACCGTGTGGCCGGGTGACCTTGCCCCAGATGACGCGGATCTTAGATCCACGGATCTCCTTCTGAGCGCGGTAGACGTAGGCAATCTTCTTGCCCAAGTAGAAGCTGTTGGACGCCAAAAGAGTCAGTATGCGAATTTGGAAGCGGATTCTCGAGCATCGAATTGGGACATGACCTACTTGGCAGCAGAAGTGTCGTCGACGCCCTCAATCTTGATCAGACTGGTGCTGGGGCGAGTGACGTGACGGGATCGCTGGTAGCTCAAGTGACGTCCCCTATTTAACAGATCCGTCAGCAAACTTGCACTTTTGACGATGTTCGTCTCCCCCAATTCTGCGAAATGAACGCTATGCGAAGTGGAAACGAGAAACCCCGACGTTGGTGCTGGATCGACAAAGTGAATTCGTTCGTTCGACCCCGTCGTGTGATTTGTGCTCGTCCCTCGTTTCCAGTCGACAGCAAAGACTTTTGGGTTTCGGATTCGAAATGATTGTCCTGTCATCGGGATGTACTCACTTGACGTATACTGCGGACGGAAGAGTTAGTACTTTTTCAAACTTATGATGCTGAAGGATCCCGCTCCGTTGCCACATTCGGCAACGAATTCAACATGATGGTTGATAAAAACTTACGTCTGTGACCGCTCTCGGAAGGCATGTTGACTGGTTTGATTTGATATCACCCTCAAAGACAAGGAGAGAGTAGAAGGAAACTGTCTTATCTAAAAGACCTTTCCCTGGTTGCTGGTGCACGTCGTTGTGTCGTGATGTCGGCTGAGTATGGGTGGATGCGATAATCGTGTGTGGTGTCACTAGCACGAAAAATTGTGCCCTCGAAATCACGTGTGGCTTTAGGGCATTTATTCTTTCATTTGTTGTGGCGGCTGGTCAGTTGGTCTGGTGTGGCCCGCACACCGCCTCATGTGGCTTGGTGATGGATCAACGAGGAAGCTTCCAGTGTTACTCACGATATTGCGTAAACACGGGCCTTGGTGGAACAGCTGCGGCGCAGGACATTTCGCAAAAAGCGCTCGTAGTGATTCTCGCGTCGGCAACACTGCGCGCTGCTAACCAACAATGATCGGTGATGAGTGACAGCAGTGTTCCGATCGTCGCTCGTAGGCCGAGATTCCAGCCCTGTGGACGAAGGCACACAACACCCACACCAACGGCGGGATCTTAGTCATCTGAGTGATGATGTGCTTCTTGATGAATAATATAGCTCGCTGTGAGCTCACGAGTTCCACTCGTTTGTTAACAGCATCCAAGCAGAGCTTGTCCCACGATAGTGTGCGAGCAGCTTCATGAAATTGCCGCATGCCTAGATACATTCATGATGCATTTTGGGTTTCTATTGAGTTAAGGGCGACGCTCCGTAAGCCAAAAAGACGTATAATCTTCTGGCATATTATATGATCCTTTTTTTTTTTTTTTTTGAAAAAAAATTTGGTCACAGCTCACAGAATGAATCACAGCACGAACAGAAACAACGGCTGACTGCAACCTGCAATATAAATCACATTGGGTAAGTCAGAAGAGATTATACATACGGACTACATGTATACATACATACATGGAATGGAGCGGGATCGTCGGATGGGTATTGGTGCGGCAAAAATTGCGCATAGATGATTCTCTCCTCACTCTATTACGGAGTACGGATTATCACGGTGAGATCGCAAGGCGTGGGCAGGGTGGGCCTCAGGTGAAGCTTGTTGACCAAAACGGTTGAGGGGACCGGAGACGTTGAAAATGGTGCGACAGGCTCAGTGAACGATGCAGAGCGCACGCACCTGTTCTTGATGCACGACAGCCAGAACTAGGGCAGCAGCAACTAGGTCGGCAAAACAAGTCTGGTCCATGCTTGTCATCAAAAAGGGAAACTGAGACTTGTTTCTGAGACTTTGCTTGGACGGTCTCGTCATATTACATACATAAGGCACGGAAGGGTCTCGTCATGGCAACCCCCCAAGCTTCACCCGTCGTGCCTGCAGTCGCCCCGCCTTTGGCTTAACGTGGGCGTCGATGGGTCATTGACCTGTAATTGACCTGTAAGCCAGCGAATTGCTCAGTCTGGTTCAAGACAAGTGGACTCAAGTGCTGCCCCTCCTGGCCCTGCTCGAAGCATTTTTAGTGCTGCTGCTGCTGCTGCTGCTGCTGGGGCTACCCACCGAGACGCTTCCGTTCTGAGGTCATTATTACAGTAACTCCGCCGTCCCAGCTTATCCGGAACCAGTGTCCGCTGCCCAACATCTTCTTTCGTCGACACGTCTCGCGCCTGTCTATCTACCTCCTCACTCATAGCACCCCTCCCATTGAACGCCAGGCAACATCTAGAACGCCTCTCGCACAGTTGCTCGTCCCAAATCATCTTCTCAAGAAGTCGACGTTGATCGCCTGGAGCGGTTTGCCAAAGCACCATGGACCACAGCCAGTCCGCGTACGTACAGCACCCAATAATCAACACCTAACCCCACCATGGATGCTGGAAAGCCGGGATTTCTAGGTGCGGGCTTAGGACAAGTTCTCTCTCGTCATCTTCGAGCTTCTCAATCCTTGATGGATGGCCTGTTTTCCTTCCAAATCGCGACGCACTGACACCGTGGTTCAATCGCAGGCAAACCATGGAGCTGAAGGAGAACACTTCCATCGTTGTGCTGGGCGCCTCTGGTGACCTGGCCAAGAAGAAGACCGTACGAGTTCAACCAGTCTTCCACATTTTTTGCACCAGGATCTGCGCTAACAAATGCAGTACCCCGCGCTTTTTGGATTGGTGAGCAATTGAATCCGACATAGCTACATTTATGGTCCCGAGTGAACCAGCATTTATCAGCTCAAAGTGCTGACAGCCCAGTAGTTCCGAAACCAATTTCTGCCCAAAGACGTCAAAATTGTCGGATATGCTCGTACCAAGATGGATCACGAGGAGTACCTCAAGCGCATAAAGTCATGTATCAAGACTCCAACAAAGGAAATTGAACAACAACTTGAGAACTTCTTGGGCCTGTGCACATATATCTCTGGCCAGTACGATAAGGATGAGTCGTTTGAGAACCTGAACAAGCACTTGACAGAGCTGGAGAAGGGTCGCTCTGAAACTCATCGATTGTTCTACATGGCCCTGCCTCCAAGTGTCTTCACCATAGTCTCTCAGCACTTGAAGAAGTGCTGCTATCCTGAGAAGGGTATTGCAAGAGTTATTGTATGCCGAACGTTTCAGCTCCTTTTTGTTGCCTTTTTTTTGGAGGTCGGTCGGCATAGTCAATTCTGACACGATGTACTTAGGTCGAGAAACCCTTCGGCAAGGATCTGGCGAGCTCTCGCGAGCTGCAAAAATCTCTCGAGCCCGACTGGAACGAGGCGGAACTGTTCCGTATCGACCACTACCTCGGTAAAGAGATGGTCAAGAACATTCTGATTCTTAGATTCGGCAACTCATTCCTCGGCGCTACGTGGAATCGACACCACATCGACAATGTCCAAATTACATTCAAGGAGCCTTTCGGTACAGAGGGTCGCGGTGGATACTTTGACGAATTCGGCATCATTCGCGACGTCATGCAGAACCACTTGTTGCAGGTACTGACGCTGCTCGCAATGGAGCGACCCATCTCATTCGACTCTGAAGATATCCGAGATGAGAAGGTCCGAGTTCTGCGCGCCATTCCCGCCATTGAGCCCAAGAATGTTATTATTGGACAATACGGCAAGTCACTCGACGGCAGCAAGCCATCATACAAGGAGGATGACACCGTTCCCGAGGACTCAAGATGTCCTACTTTCTGCGCGTTGGTTGCCTACATCAAAAATGAACGGTGGGACGGTGTTCCCTTCATCATGAAGGCTGGCAAGGCTCTCAACGAGCAAAAGACGGAGATTCGAATTCAATTCAAGGATGTCACTTCTGGAATCTTCAAGGACATCCCCCGAAACGAACTCGTCATGCGTATTCAGCCCAACGAGAGCGTGTACATCAAGATGAACTCTAAGCTGCCGGGATTGAGCATGCAGACCGTAGTCACCGAGCTTGACCTTACGTACCGACGACGATTCTCCGACCTGAAGATTCCCGAAGCCTACGAGTCACTAGTCCTCGACTGCCTCAAGGGTGACCACTCCAACTTCGTCCGTGATGATGAGCTCGATGCCAGTTGGCGCATCTTTACACCCCTGCTGCACTATCTCGATGATAACAAAGAAATTATTCCCATGGAGTATCCATATGGTAAAGTTACTCTCTTCTTCCTTAATCTCAAGACGCAATCGTCACACTAACGTTGGATATTTCTAGGCTCTCGTGGCCCCGCGGTGCTTGATGATTTCACTGCTTCATATGGTTACAAATTCAGTGACGCTACTGGATACCAGTGGCCTACGACGGCGGCTTCTGCTCCCAACAAGTTGTAAGTGGTTGCTGTAAATACTCATCGTGTTTGTACTATTTTCGCATGCCGATTCACCTAGTAACGGTACTAACACGTTTGCAGCTAAGTTTGACTACCCGTTCACAAGACACCCCAGAACTAAGTGGGAAAGAAAGTGTTGGAAAATCATTCTATGAGATACGAAACAATTTATGTATCCAGGCTCGTCGTTCATAACGGTGATAAAAAAAGGATCACAGTACCATGATGCCATGCGAGGTGACGAGTTCCGTCAAACGTAAAAATGGAACATAGACTCTCGAGAAAGTGTGTTATGAAAGTTCATCGTGGGAGACCCAAAAACCAATGCACCACGATTTGTTGACATTTGGTGACCCTCTCGTCCACAGTCAAACAACTGTTCACATTGAACTCAAACTGAACTCAATGACATATAGCCTGCAGATTTAGCTCTTGTGAAGGATACTGCTACGTACATAGGTGCCTAGTAGGTATTACTCCGTAGATGTCAAGCGCCATTTTCCATGTAACCTTGCTTATATAAGGTGGCCCACAAATGGCACATCATTGGTCTGTGCACCCAGCCTCACATGACCGAGCCAATGTTCGAGGCGGCATCGAATGGTGAGGGAGCAGCTGCATCGCAACAGCAGTGACTTCATCAGAGTCTTCTGAATTGCGCCGTGCATCATCCTACTACCGGGGCGCATTCTTTGAAAGACGGCATAAAGATTCAAATGACTCGACAATTTCTCATCGTTACATTTGTATTCTCACCGTTGTCCAGCTGCCCTGCTCACGTCACGTCGCTCCTCCCTCCGCCACGCTTCGGCATCTTCGAGACAGCATCTTAATTTCGTGACTAGGGCCTCGGAACGCAATCACGATCAGAACCACTTTCGAAAACCCGCATAGAAGCGGAATTTTTTTCAATCATAACTCTCTGGGAAGAGTTCTCTTTTGGTTCCATGCTGCGTCGTCGCGCATTATAGACGTTACTGGATCTGGTCGACAACGTCCAGGGATCATGCGCCTCTTGCGCTGAACACTGGAATCTCGACTGGAAGCTCCTATGGTCGACAAAACTGCTCAAAATTAATCTCCGGCGCCTTCTCGCCTTGTCGAAGATTGCAACGGTAATCGCTGTGCCGCTGGTGGTGGCTAAATGCCCGGGGTGATCACAATGGAGCCAGGCGGCCAGAACGGCACGCGCACCGACCACGATAGGGATTTCGGCACGAACGGTGTGAACGGTGTCGATGCCACAGATTCGCGGCATGGAGGCCTTTCCAGGGAGAAGGCTGTTGCTGCTCCAACGCCTACAGACGATACTTCGACTGCTAAGGACGCATCACGGCGGCTCGAATCGGATGCCAACGGTGTCAAGGCCGAACAAAGTCGGAACCGAATGAATGATCTTCCCGACGAAATTGTTCACATCACACAAGGATTTGTTCCTCTATCTCTACTTTTAACTCGCCTAGCTCAGACAACGCATAATGCGCTTGAAGACAAAATCGCAGAACTGGCCAAGATGCCAGTGCCTGCAACGACCATGAATGGTACTTCTTCATCATATTCTTCCAGTGGACCAGACGACACGTCTGCAGAAAACTTGAGAAAGAAGGGAGCTCTTCTCCATTTCGCTCAAGAGTGGCACGGCAAATGGCTGAAGGCATTGGTCATTGCGGAATGGAGCAGGCAATCGCCTCAGGTCAGCAAACTCATTGACCTGAAGTATCACATCGACCAGCAAAGGATGCTCTTTGACGCTGCGCTCGACAACATTGTCAATGTCAAGCGAGACTTGACATTTGCTCGAATGCCGAGCCCCGACTTGAAGACTGCCTTGCAAGTACTGTCAACAGGGAGTGCACCATGGATGCCCGACGTGAGTTCTTCTGTCCGATCTAGAACTTGGCGATATGTCGACGTGTTGTAACTAATCATTTCTCTGCAGCTTCATTACATCGAGCCACCTGCCTTAACGGCAGAGGAGCAGCTGAAGTGGATGGGCGATCTGAACACATTACTCTCTCTACGACTCAATTTGGATGATTTCGATAAAATCCCCCCTCAGTTTCGCGACTACGAAATTGGATCTGGACGAGTCACCTTCAAAGTCGACGGCGAGTTCGAAGTAGATCTTACCATCGCCGATGAAGACTTTGAGAAGCAATTCTGGTTCATTGATTTCAGATATGCCTTCAAGCCTGCAGCCTCAAGGCTTCCCAACTCGTTGCGCTCCTATTTGGAGGCAGGTGTCAATGACTCTCTAGGGAGGGAGGGCTTGCAGGGCTGTTATCAATTCCTGCATGGATTTGTCCTCACTACAAAGATTCACGAGCTCAGGCGTCAAGCCTTGCAGCTGAGCCGAAGCTCATGGACAGGAACGTTGAACGTGGAGCCGCTAAACCGAGCCCTTGCTATACAGTACTGGACGTCGAGATCCAACACAACCGGCTCGAAGAGCTGGGTTCTTGTTGCAGTCAATAGCAACCGCAAGCCGAATGGAAAACACAACGTCAACGCATCAAGCCAACTTGTTGCCAAGTGGTATCGAGATGGCAAGGAGGTCAATGAGGTTCCCATTGACTTCAACGTGGATGAGCTGTCGACGGAGTCGCTACTGACAAATGTCATCGCTCGGCACGTCGAGTACATTCTCAGCAATATCCATAGCAAGCTTCTGATGGCGGCACGATTTCAAAGGCAGGAGGCAGGAATAGTCCTTCGGATTTCCAAGACGGATCCCGCTTCTTCCGTCTTGACTACGCAGGTGGGCTGCAGCGGAAAAGTTTCATTGCTTATTGAGCCAATGACGGGCGTATTTGCAGTGAAGCCACAGTCTAAATTCACAATCCAACCTGAACGCCAGCTCAACGATGGCAAAATCCCTGCAGATGATGGTGTCAACTGCCTAGAGCATGTTCGCTGCGCCATCATGGAGGAGGAAGTACACCGCCGCGGCACGTCGATGGGATGGAATGTGCGAAAGGCAGCAATGACGATGGAGGAGTTGAGATTGGTCGTGAAGATGCGAGACTGGACTCGTGCGATCTGGTTGCAGAAGGATGGCTGGGGCTCCAGCTGGTTCGTGGTGGTAGTCTTGAGCTTAAGCGGTGATGAATGGTGGCTGCTTGAATCGTGAGTCTTGTGGTCTTTGCCGCGCAGGAGGAGAAACCCTTTGGAGAGCTAAGGAAAATATTGTTCAAAGGAAGCTAACGACAGGCCCAGGAAACGAAACGATGGAAGCAGAACACCGCGGCTGCAAACGAAGATGCCGCTCAACAACGGCTACCCCGAGTTGACGGACACATTTTGGAATAACTTGGCGTTTCTCACTACTGGGCTCATCGCGCAATCAATTGACATGAGGGAACTGCATCGACAGAGGATTAAGAGCGAATCAAACTACAAACCCTCGTCGTCGGCCTCACTACTCGTGCAATTGCCGTCAATCGACATTGCACTTTCCGATCTGTTCCCTGCCATGGCCTTCCATACAGACGACGCCAAGTCGCATACATCAGTGTCAAATGATTCAGTGTCGGAGGACGATGAAGACTATGAGAAGACGGATATGTTATCTCTCATCCAGCAGGCGTCGGGGATCACCGTGCCTATACCTAAGAAAGCGTGGGCAGAGAACATTGTCAACATCAGCTTCAAGGGGATTCAATCACTTGCGCCAACCGGCGCGACGAACGGGGACGGTTCGCAAGAGACAGAACTCATCTGCGTCTCGGAAGCCATCATTCAAGTTAGGAATCTTTCAAAATTCTCTTCCTTATCCGATCTAGCAGATCGCGACGTTTCATACGACCCACAGCGAGGTCAGTTCTCGCTTCGATTCCAACGCGCGGTAGGCAAGCCGGTGCTCGACACGCTCAAGTCACGAATCATGGCTATTGATCGATTCGTCAACTTTTTGGAAGTCATGGACAGCGCCAAGGGCACCATTACGACGGAGTCGGTGACGCTGCGTCAAAGCACATTTTACTACGGCGGAAGCGTGGCTCGTGGTCAACAAGATGACGAGGTTCAGGAGATGCAGAGTCAGAAACAGAGCCAAGAAGCGAAGACGACCAAGCGCTGGCGCGTGGTCTTGGACCTGTCCAGGGGAGACATTGACATTGAAATAGAAAAGGGTAATCCCCATCTACAAGTCGTCGATCTCATGAGACAGCTTGTCAATAGTGATGGCGGCATCAGCGGTCTCATGTCCTGGCTGGTTATATCGCTGCAGGCGCTGCAGGCCATCGGCAAGATGGACAGCCAGTGGGAGCCTCTCAGGGCAGCGGGACTGGGAGGCTTTGAGTTTTCCATGAAGACGATTGCGTGGATGAACATTGACTACTGGATCAGCACTGGGCCCAACGAACAAAGCCGCAAGACTGTGTCGTTGGACGTTAAGATGAGGCCTCGCCGCAGCCAAGCATGGTGGCATGTGTGGCGATCCGACGCCGACGCCGACGCCGAATCGCAAGACGCCGTATCCAGAGCTCTACAGCCAGTCTGGGACGGCAAAGGCGAAGGCTGGCTTGGCCTGGCCACTGGCGCAGCGGGCCTGCCTGAAGGCGGCGTCGTGGCCATGCTACTGGCTGTCGACGAAGCGATTCGCACCTCTGTCACCGACGGTTCAGCCGACAACAGCAGCAGCAGCAGCAGCGGCAGCAACAACAACAAGGATGTAGTCGTATTAGACTAGCCAGCCATCCCTCTGTTTTTTTTTTTTTTTCCTCACATAATAGTCCCATATAAAGAAGAGAAATTCCACGGGACAAACAGCAACCCTTTTTGCTGCCGCCCCTCCCCCTCAAAAAACCACCTAGGCAGTTCTAGTATCTAATTCCCCCCCTTCCATCCCTTCCGTCCCTTTCTCATATTCATATTCATCTTTTTTTTTTTTTCCTATTCGTTCTCGTGTAATGCTACGCAAATAATGATACACAATGCAATACCGGAGGCAGGTATGCCGTGCAGCGGAGTTGGATTCATCTACCTAGGAGTAGCATCGGCCCTACGGCCCAAGTAGGGGGACTCTTTGTGATTTTGATCGTTTTGTCCTTTTTCTTTTTCTTTCAGTTCGTTACGAGAACCAGGCTAGCGGGCCAGATGCTGTTTTCTCACTCTTCGTAATTGTTCCCCCCCCCCCTTTTTTTTTTTCTGGAAAAATTTAAAATGGCATGGGTTTAGATTAGAACGGGGTGGGTGGGTGGATGGGAAGCGAGTGCGGTTAGTCCTGAGTGGGACCAAGTAATCGTGCCACGCCCCACTTCTTTTGGTTAGAGCCCGGCGATAACCAAAAGAAGTGGGGCGTGGCACGATTAGGGCAAGCGTACGGAGTACATGTTGTTCATTGTACTTATCCTGTGAGAGTTTTTAGAGAAATTGAAGGACCTCCCCCCCCCTGTCCCTGATGGTATTTTCTATTCTCTATCCGTTTTGAAATATTACTCTCTTGCCCGAGCCCCCATCCTTCATCACCTCTGTGCTCCCGCAGCCTGCCTCTCGAGATGCTTGAACCTCCGCACGGGAATCTTGGAAACGGGCACGCCGACAAAGGGCTCGGGAAACTCCAACGACTCCAAGCCAGTGGTGTGCCAGCCGTTGGGATCCCCCGCGGTCTGCCTGGCGATGTCGTAGCCGGCGCGGATGGCGCCCATGGCGCCAATCTTGGAGTACGAGCCCCCCGCGACGGCGAGCCTGCCTGAGAAATGGTCGCGCAGCTCCTGGTCGGCCTGCATCATGCGGTCGTTGTGGCCCACAAAGTGCTGGGGGATGCACTCCTTTGCGAAGCGCGAGAGCGCAAAGCACGGCGCGTCGGCGGGTATGCCGAGATGCCGCTCCAGGAGGGACTTGGCCTGCTCGATGGCATCGGCCTCGGAGGGCGGGGGCGCGCCAGAGTCGTAGTAGTGGCCTCCCATGAGGACGAAGAGCTTCGTGCCGGGCGGTTCGTCGGGGCTCGTGGCGGCGCTGACGTCCGAGTCGTAGAAGACGCCGAGGGCGCGCTCCGCGTTGTGCTCGCGGCTGACGGACCGGGGGATCAGGTACCCGAACCCGGGCGGCTTGAGCTTCTCCTGGGGATACCACATGTTGACCGTCATGATGGACACCGAGTGCGTTTCGGCCAGGCTGGGCAGCTTCTCGGCCGTGACGCGCGCGAGGTCCTGGCTGGTGAGGGTCGAGATGACGCGGTCGTACGAGCACTGCTGCTGCTGCTGCTGCTGCTGTGTATGCTGTGTATGCTGCTTCTGCTGTGTATGCTGTGTATGCTGTGTATGCTGTGTATCCTCCCAGCTCCCCGTTGTGATGCTGACCTTGTCCGTCTCCTTGTCGTAGCTAATGTCCCTCACCGGCCGGCCCTTTTTGATCTCCACGTTTGCCGTCTTGCTCAGCACGTCCTCGAGCGCTTTGGGCAAGCTTTCCATGCCCTGCGCGCCAAAATGCAGCAGCGACCCCTTTGCCTTGAGCGCCATTCGTCGAATCTCGGCATCCTGCGACAGCTCGCTCATGAGCACCTGCTCCCTCATGGTCATCTGCTTCACGTTTGCCCCCAGATTGGGCAGATAGTACGCCCAGTAGACGCGATCGAAGACGCTCCGCGCGCTCAGCTTGTCAATGTCGCCCCCGTAGATGCCGTGGATCATGGCCGACGCAAAGTTCTCGGCGACGCTGCGGCTCCCGCTCACCTCGTACAGCCACTCCGATATGGACATGTCCTTGAGGGGCACGGCGCGGCTGCGCAGGCGGCGCAGGAAGAAGCCTGGCCCTGCGAAGAGGGACTGCAGGAAGAGCGGCTCGCGGACGAATTCGGCGATGCTGGCGGCGGGGGGCAGCGTGACGAGATGGTCCGGGTAGTAGATGTACCGGGGCTGGTCGCGTGGTGTGAAGACCTTGAGGCCGAGATCAAGAGCCTGTTTGTTTTGTATCGGGCGGTCGGATGGTCAGCCCAGCTATCTCTTCATCATGTCGAACAGAAGAGGAAGAAGAAGAAGAAGGAGAAGAAGAAGAAAGTCTTGCTCGCTTACCAGGTCGTAGAGGATGAGATCGTCAAATCTCCAGGTACTCGTGTGCAACGACGACAGGGTCCGGGGTCCCCTCTCGAAACTGACCGTCCCCTTGACGCCATCCACGTCGACCGACACTCGATCGGTCCGGATCCATCCCCCCAGACTGTCGCTGCCCTCGTAGAGAGTGATTTTGGCCGTCGACGGCAGCTGCTTCGCGAGATAGTACGCTGTCGTGAGGCCCGTCAATCCTCCTCCCACGACAGCAATGTGCCCGTTTTCACTGAGCGTCGCATATCTCCGTCGATTGATCCATGCGGCTGGCTGCCGCTGCTGCTGCTGCTGCTGCCGTTGGCATCTCCGCCGGCTGGAACATGCGATTGACGGCGACGCGGAGTAATTGGCGGCGGTACTCGGAGGACGCCATGGGCTGCTTCGAAAGAGTTGAACTCTGGTCCGGCTGGCGGATGCCAGTGTTGATAGGGTCATGGCAGCGTCTCCTGCCCGTTTGCGACCCATGGCACCATGGCATGGCATGGGCGTGTCGTGTTGTGGTGTGCGACTTCGATCAATTTCATCCATGGGCCATGGGCCGTGGGCCATGGGATGGGGGTCAAGTTCAAGTCGGAAAGGAGAGTGGGTCCGAGGCCACCCGCTGGCGAATCGACTTCCAACATTGGCATAATACTAAACAACTTGATCTACAATGTAATAGAGCTATGCACGCTTCACAATGCCTTCGTGGCACTTGCGTGGAAAAAAAAAACCCCCCACGGTCAACATCTTTTCATCAGAGTAGATTGTGCAGGGCTCGAGGGTATTATACTCTACATGGACATCATTTTACGTTCCTCAACCATGCCGCGGCGCTCAACACTGCGCATCCGTATTTTTTTTTTATTTGAGGCTATCCACCACCGTCTTCATCAGATTGGTACAATCCTTCACTTGTTATCCCCTCTGTTCCTTGCGCTCATCGCTCTCTTCGGAATGGGGAGACAAGACGTCGACGTTTCCCACCGCCAAAACATTTAACGCCTCCCATGCCCTTTCATCGTGACAGCAAATACATCCATCGAAAATGTACATGACCCTACATTCGGGGCAGAAACAATGACGTAGCCCCAACCAAGCCTGAACCAAGCCTGATGCTCATCAAACTGACCACATTCTGCCGCGTGCTTCTTCCCTTCAGAGGCAACCGTCCACTACTACTACTACTACTACTACTGATGACGATCCAGGCTGCAGAAGACGTCCTCTCAACTAGGAAAAAAATCACATGTTCCATCATCGGGAAACATCTACCCAATGACCTCAGCGTCCTGCGCCGCTTGGTCCGTCATGTCATCCCCATCAGGTTTGACAAGTTCTTCGGCAGCATCCTCATCAACAAACTTCCTCTCACTGACATGCTCGTTGGCCGAGTCGGCGGTCCAGACCTTATCCTTGAACCCTCCTTGCTGGCCCACGTCGTGCGCAAAGTTGCAGCTGGGGTTCAGGCACGGGTTGAACCTGCACTTGGTCGTGACGTGGGTGAACTTGCAGTTTTCTGTTGTGCAACCAGCACCATTCCGACACAGAGGCATCGAGGGGTGCTTGAACGGACACCTCGGGTTCTGGCAGTTGGGGAAGAACTTGCACTCCTGTTCACTTTGGTGCGCAAGCTTGGTCGCGGGGGAGGGATGACGGCCGACACATTTCCTGTTCTTGCAGGCAGCTCCAAAGCTACAGACGTCGCTGGTGTCGACCGACGCGCCTGGGGGAGCGGCTGGCGATTGATGTGCAAATTTGCACTCCTTGTTGGTGCAGTGTAGGTTGTATTTGCAGACGGTGTCTTCGGGACTCGGGAGCTCACGCTTCTCACCGGACATGTCGACATCTACTGCTCCTTCATCGGTGTCTTTCTTGGGGCCGTCGACGCTGGCTTGGTGGGTGTGGTTGCCCCTCCTCTTGTTGGGGTCTTGCACTCGATCAAATAGTGACTTGCCCCGGCGCTGATTTCCAAAACCTCCGTTGTTGCTGTTGTTGCCTCCGTTCATTAGCTGCTGTGACAGTTGATACATCATCTGGTTCTGTTGCTCGAGCATAGCCATGAGCTCCATCTGGTTGGGTTGCTGGCCGGTCATCATCCACGCAGCGCCTTGGGGTCCTGCCGCCAGCCCGGCTTGTACGTTCGTAGCACGAACGTTCCTTTGCATGCGCCCTTGCGCATTTCGGGGCCCGGATGGTGGGTTGCGGCCGTGTGCATTGATCCTTTCGTTACCATTACCGCGCACACGATGGAGAGCATTGTCCGCCGTTCGATCCATGGCTTTCGACATGTGACCGAGCATTCGTTTGTCTCGACCACCTCTAAACACGTTGCTATTTCGCATCGATTTCGGACCGGTAGGGCTAGTTATGTTCATGTTAAATCAATGTGCATTGGGGTTTTGAACAGGGAGAAGTACAGTTTTACTTACGGATTCAGTTCCGAGGCTTCATTCACATTCATATCTGTGTCCATTTCTCCTCCTGGCAGCTGGTCTTGGGAAGATGCCTCCACGGCGTCCCCACCCGCAGGCTGGCCGCCGTTCAACTGGGCATTTAGCAGGTCGATCTGCTCAAACAGCCATCTTGAAAAGTTGTGGACACTGGGGTCGTCGGCAGGCAAGCCGAGCAGATCGTCCGATAATTCTGCAGCGATTTGATCTTGGGTCTTGCCGTTCGCCAGCATCAGGATTATGTACTCGGCAAGCCCCGATTCATCAGCGCTGGATCCCCATCCCACTTCGATAAGCTTGGGTTGGATCGCAGTGCTAAGCGCATCCGCCAGGGGCGTATTGATAGCGACCTCGACAGGCATGATGTGCAAGTTGGTATGCCGAGAAAGATTTCGCAGGAGGTTTTGGGGATGTGAGGGAAGGGGAGGAGGTGAAGGAGGTGGAGAGTTGTTGCGATACGCCGGGGGCGTCGTCCACGAAGTACGATCGACTTGTCTCGACGCGTCGACCGAGAATTTTTAGCCGAGTAGCTTCGCTGCGTGGAAAGGTTGCGCTGTCTGCGCTGTCTGCGCTGTCTGACTGATTGTGCAGGAATCAGTCGTGATTCGGAACCTGTTCGCGGGTTTACTCTGTTATCGCGGACGAGGGAATGGCAAAGCGACGGAAGTGCAGTGGAAGTGATGATGATATCAATTCGAGCGCAGGTGTCTGAAAGACTCGAGCCATTGTCAAACTCCCAGAGCCCGTGACCAGTCACGTGGGTCTTGTGGGTATTGACATTGCACCACTGGGTCACTCGCTACCCTATAGAAACATTGCCATACGGATGTAGTGCTGGTTTTGGCATGAAGTTTGGTTGTTATGCAACGCCTTTTGAAAAAAAAAAAAAAATCCTTTGGATGATCCATTGGCGCTACAATGGCAGTGGCGACGACGTTGGTCTCGAGCC
The DNA here is from genome assembly GCA_003814445.1 of Epichloe festucae Fl1. Classification (NCBI taxonomy): domain Eukaryota; kingdom Fungi; phylum Ascomycota; class Sordariomycetes; order Hypocreales; family Clavicipitaceae; genus Epichloe; species Epichloe festucae. The sequence goes on along the minus strand of CP031387.1, from coordinate 1,087,882 downwards.
AATGCGCCTTGATTTCTGGTCACTTCAAGTAATGACCATGAACCATTCGAACCATTCTCCCGGCGCAGGATACGGACTACTCCAAAGAAACTCGTGTGCCGTATAGAGTAATCCGTACATAGAGACTCTATCCATCAACAAGTGATATTATGCCTGCATGCCTGCTCACATGACACTTGCCGATGCAACACAGGGACCTCAGGTTGCAGGGGGTCATCGTCATCAACTCAGGGGCGCGATCGGGCTTTATTTGACAAACCCCTTTTCTCCATTGGCCTCGTGTTGCAAGGCACATTGTTATATAGTCCGTATAGTCCGTAAAGGCATGATAAACGCATAAATTAGTAGCCTGTCGGCTGCGCCCCTTTTTTCGTTCCACACCTCGGCTGGCACGTCAACCCCGCTTCGATTACCCTTCGTACCTCGGCAATCAGTCAAATAGCAATTTGATAACCAAGACAGCCCGAACTGAAGACTCGGCAAGAGCACCTTGATCGAGCCCACAAGGTTGCGTTCCACAAGAAAAAGAAAATACATGTACATGCGGAGTACATGCATATAAATATAGTTAGCGGGTCTGCCACTCGATGCGTCCCGTTTCCGTGCCCGTCTCTCAATCCCAACCCCCAACCCCCAACCCATAACCCATACCCATCCTGGCTGAGCTTCACCGACAACATACATACATACGTTGATCAAACTAAAGACATTCCCCTGCCTTGCTTGAACAAGCAAATACCTACTCTTCCCCAGAGCCAGCAGTCGTCACCCTGCAAACATGGGCTTTGTAGAAACCATCACGGAGCATCTCTCCGTGAAGTTGACCATCTCATTCCTCCTCTTTGCCCTGATCCTCCGCGGCGTCGTGGCCAGAATAGATGAGAATCGCCGCCTCAAACGTCTGGGAAACCGTGGCACCGACATGACCTCATGGTTTGTTCCCTTCGGTAAGGCCATATATGCCGTCCATATCCATTGTCCATCAACTTCAATATCGACATATATTCCCCCACCCTCCCACCACCTCGAACTGCTGTACTCACGCAGAAACCAGGCCTGGACATCATGTACAAAAGTATGCTCGCCGTCAAGACCAACGAAACCATGGAAGTCTGGCGCGATCTCTTCTTCAATCGCCACAACTCCAACACCGTGGAGACGCGCATCGCCGGTGAGCGAGTCATCTTCACGGTTGACGCGGACAACATCAAGGCCATCCTGGCCACCCAGTTCTCCGACTACGGCAAGGGCGAGTCGTTCCATGACGAGTGGAAGGAGTTCCTGGGCGACAGTATCTTTGCTACTGACGGCGCCCTGTGGCAGAACAGCCGGCAGATGCTTCGGCCGCAGTTCACAAAGGATCGCGTCAGTGACCTCGAGTGCTTCGAGTCGCACATGGAGACGCTCTTCAAGGCCATTGCCAACGGGGGCGCTCTGCAGGGGGAGAACCAGCCTGTTGACATGGGCAGGGTGAATGGGCAAGTCATGGACATTGCGGACTTGTTCTATCGGTACACCCTGGATGTGGCCACGGATTTCCTCCTCGGTGCCGACGTCAAGTCCATGAGGTATGTTATCAACGAGCTTGAGAGAGCATCTACCAATCACTACTGCCTTTTTTTTTTCCAACCAACACCATGGAAGATAACCCTCCCCGATACACACACAGTAAACGCAAAGCTAACACCAAACCCCCCCCCCTTTCCAGCACACCCAAGCAAGAATTCGCAGAAGCCTTCAACTCGGTCCAGCGCTTTCACAACATCTCCTCCCGAGCCAACAACCTCCGCCACCTCATCCCCAGGTTCCAGTACCGCTCCGATTTGCGCGTCATCAACGACTTCGTAGGCCGTTTCATCGACATGACACTGCGCATGACTCCCGAGGAGCTGGAATCCAAGAGCAAGACCGACAAGGGCTACACCTTCCTCCATCAGCTGGCCCTCTTCACGCGCGACCCGAAAATCATCAGAGACCAGATCGTCGCCGTCCTGCTCGCCGGCCGCGACACCACCGCCGGCACCCTCTCCTGGGCCGTCTACGAACTCGCCCGCCACCCAGAGTGCCTGGCCAAGCTGCGCCGCGAGATCCTCGACATTGTCGGTCCCACCAGACCCCCCACGTACGAGCACCTCAAGAACATGCCCTACCTCAAGGCCATCATCAACGAGACGCTCCGTCTGTACCCCTCCGTCCCCTTCAACGTCCGCGTCGCCCTCAAGGACTGCACCCTCCCCCGCGGCGGCGGCGCAGATGGCTCCGAGCCCTTGCCCGTCCTCAAAAACACAAAGATTGGCTGGTCCACCCTCGTCATGCAGCGCCGGCCGGACATCTACCCCCCCGTCTCAGACACCTTTGCCGATCCAGCAGTCTTTAGTCCCGAGCGCTGGGCACACTGGCACCCTAAACCCCACGAATATATCCCCTTTAATTCTGGTCCCCGTATCTGTATTGGGCAGCAGTTTGCTCTCACGGAAATGAGCTACGTTCTCGTGAGAATGTTCCAGCGCTACAGCCGTCTGGAGAGCCACATGTTTGACCTGGATGGCGATAAACCTGTTCTCCGGACGGATGTGGTCTTGTCGCCTGGAAAGGGTGTCCATGTTGCATTTTGGGAAACTGAAAAAGTGTAATGGGCTCTTCTCCTTCCTTGTTCCTTCCTTCTTCTCTTCCTGCACAGAATGGGTTGGAGTATGTTTATAATGAGAGCCGCTATGACATGATATTTGACACATTGCCAGAATAAATCGAATGTCACTTGTGTTGTGAATGTGTAATTTTGCGAGGCAAAGCAAACAGTGAATAATTAACGAGTGCCCTTATTTTAATGCTATATAAAAAAGAAGAAGGAGAAGAAGAAGAAGAAGAAGAAGAAGGAGAAGAAAGAATAGTAGCATTAGAAGGAACATTCTCCGTTATTCACAACTCCGCTTCACTCTCCGACCATAGTCAAAAAGTCTTCTACTTTTCAGGGACTCATTATGTCTTCTTCGTGTTCCTAAAATGGTCTGTTACTTATCTACGTAGGTATGTTCAAATTTTCACCGCCGTCTGCTCATTTCTTGCCGAAACTCTCTCGCACAGCCTGGCCGAAGCGCCGAATTGCCTCGTTCATGTTTTCTGCACTGGCAGCAGCGTACGTAGCTCGGAAAAATAGCCCAGGCATGGGCTTCTCCTTCTCGGCCAGAAACCACGAGCCACGAGCGACGAGAACGCCGCCGTCGATGCAAGAGTCAAAGATCTCCTGCTCTACTTCTGCAAGAGTCTTGGTGCTGGCGTGAGGGTGCTTGGAGTAGTCTACCTTGAGCCACAACTGTGGATTTCCATCAATGTTAGCGGCCTTTGTTTAGTGTCCATTTTCCAAATTTGATCTCTATGCGGGGAGAAGAGGGCAGAGGGCAGAAGGAGGAGCCGCAGCTTACAAACATGCCGGCAGCTGGTGGTGTCCAGGCCACAATATCCTGAGGCAGGTGGTCTTCGCAGGCGGCCAGAAGGGCATCTCTTCTTCTCGTGTATTGCATGCGAAGATTCATTAGCCATTGCAGATAGCCTTCATGGCCCCATGTCTCATCCAGCAACTTGTACAGGATGACCTGAGAGAAGCCGCTGGGCCCTTGACTGGCGACCTCGGCATGGCGTTGGTATCGCTCAATGATTTGTTCGGAACCAACGACCCAACCGAGTCGCGAGCCGGGAACCAAGACCTTGGATACCGAGTCCATGCGCAAAACACGGCCATCCACATCCATGCTGACAAAGGTTGGTATCAGTGACGACACAAAGTCTTCGACACTTGCAGGCGGAGGCACGTCGAGCTGACCCCGGCCGGTATAGGGTTGCATCTGGAGGAAGTAGTACGGTTCATCTTCAATAATGAAGACATCGTGCTTCTGAGCAATAGCGTAGATGGCCTTTCGGCGCTCATAACCCTGCGTAGCTCCCGTGGGGTTCTGACCCGAAGGAACAGTGTAAAGAATATGAGGCTTCCTGGCTCCGCGAGACGCTGCGTCCCAGTTGGTGAGGATCTGGTCCATGGCCTCGGGCACCAATCCTTCGTCGTCAATGGGAGAGCCAAAGACGTTAATACCGAGAGGATGAATTGTCTCTAGAGCTGTGGAGAAGCTGAAGTCTTCGGTTAGGACCGAATCGTTGCGGTCCTTGTCGCAGAACATTCGCAATGCTTGCTCCAAGGCCCCTGTGCTGCCGATCGTCTGACAAATTTGCCAGTCCGCATATGGAGGATTACAGACGATCTCGGTATGCTCAGTCAAGAAACGCACCATTTGGGCTGAACCGGTAGACTGGCCGTAGTTGAGGGCAATGGACAAGTCGTAGACAGCCTCGTGGTCGCGGACATCGTATTTGCCGATGGTCACAGTCTGCCCTTTCTCCAGAGTCTCCTGTTCCGAGAAGTGAGGAGCTACAGGTACCTTCATGGCGATTTCAGCGAAGGGGAACGTCTCACTAGATGGAAGTCCGCCTCCAAGAGAAATGAGACCAGGCTTCTTGAGGTGTCTTGCTGCTTGCTTGAGAGTGCATGGTTTTCTTTCCAAAACTTCCCTGGACAAATGGCCTGGACGCAAATTGGTTCAGTCTCATGAAGCGAGGCACGCAAGGTGATAATTTTGAACAACTTACTGTCCCATTTTCTTGCTTTTGGTTTTCCCACGGTCTTCAGCGCGGTCAGTGCGCCGTTTTCTCCCTCTCATTAAGAAAGAGAAAAAAAAACCCCCCCGCCATGGCTGTTTGAACAACTTACAGAGCCTTTGAACATATCACTATCTGAGGCGGCAGCAATTCCAGCGACGAGTCTGCCGGCCGTGGCTCTCCTAGCCAGGATTTCTTGGATGATGGATGAGCCGGAAGTCACACCATTGTTAGTGCCGTTGATTCCCTCGGACTTGGCGTGAAAGGTTTGCGCATTGCCGTTTGCAAGTTGTCCGGCAATGGTGGAGGGAGTGGCAAGCGGCATCTCAGAGGTTGGCGCAAGAGCCGGGAGTTGAGTGTGGGTTTGAAACTGTGGCAGCGTCGTCTAAGCGGGTGATTCAAACTTGTTGGATGCGGAAAATGGAAGACAACAATGGTTGGGTGCAGGAAAGAAGTTGAGGAGACGTTTGGTGACTGATGGACATCTAAGGAGCACAGTATGGAGTACAGTACGGAGTACAGTACGGAGCAATTGGCAGCCAGCCGCCGGCCGTGGGTGTACGGTGGGTGGGTGGGTCAGGCGGCGTCAGATTCTCCGTCGAGTTGCTGTTTTAGTGCAGTCCGTCATGCAGTGCAATCGGACCCGGCATCCGAAGAGGAGCCAAGGATGAATACAAAGCAGAGGTTATTCATTCGCCGACTTTGTCAGGACTGATTGCTCCATGCTGTGAAACTTGACGCCGGCCAAGAAACACTTTCCGATAACAGACTGTCAATCCGTCTTGCCATACATATCTGATACGGCATCACATCCATATTTATCTCATCTGTTTATCAAGCCTATCAAGCCGCGTCCTGCCCATTGACCAGGACCCCGCCAGTCCGCTAAACAAACTCCCCCACAGGGCGGCCCCACACAGTCATCAAAAAGTCACCCGACTGACTCTGAGTGGGCAGGGCCAACCGCCAACTGCGTGCCAGCTGCCAACAACAAACGTACTAATTGCTGCACCACCACCTGTCGTCAACGAACTGCGCCTCCGCCATCATCATCATCATCATCATCATCATCAGTCTTGAAAGCTGCGAGGGGACTAGTCGGCATCTAGTCGGCATTTTCTAATCCTCTTCTCTACCGTCCACCACCATTTCCCCGTATGCCGACCATACAGTACAATCAATGAGGCCGGAAACCACCTTGCTCACGGGCCTCAATGCACGGAGATGACTCGGAGGATGCACTTGTCCAGTCTCTCATCCCTCAAACGCTGAAAGCTGAACGCTACACATAATAGCTGATCGCAGGGGAGCTTGCGGCCATCATGTATTGGCCCATCGGCACTCCGCGCATCTATGCTACGAGCAGCGGTCGCACCCCCGAGCTCAACCTATTCGTGTCATACGACGGCTTACAACAACCCGACAGCTCAAGCTCATCATCGTCTCTTGCTCAAGATGGCCAAACTCGTGCCGCTGCTGCGACGGACCACGATGATGATGATGTTGACCCTCTGCCCCCGATCACGCCCATCACGCCCATCACGCCCGCGACGCCCGCAACGCCAGCCGTCCAGTCAATCGAGCACGACGATTTCATCACCTCAACAAAGAATCTATCGCTGTCCAACGACCCAAGTAATAAGAATGCTGTTCCATTGAAGGCACCCGTGCTCGCATTGTGCGTCGCCCGCACTGGCCACATCTTCGGTACCGCCACGGCCACAAGCATCACGCTATGGCAAACCAAGGTGAGCAGCCTTCCATCTTCGTAGAGTTTGCAATTCTTGTGAATGATTTTGTTTGACGGTATGTCAAGAAGCACGCACTGAATTGCCATCATAGCCTACTGTCATACTTGCCGTCGTCGTACGATCCGAATCTTCCATCCGATCCTATGGCAACAATGTCGACCTCTTGCTACGCGGAGACTCAGCTATTTTGGTAGTGCACACCTCCAAGGGCTACCTCATAACCTATTCAATAGCTACAGATGGAGAGTCTTGCGTGTACAAACCACAATTTCCCAACTACCATAACGTTCAACGACGAAAGCAGAGTCTCATTGGTTCTCAAACAGGGCTACGGGGAGACCAGATTCTTTGGGGCCCAGGGGAGGGCTCGGGGGTCCGTGATGTTAGTGTTCGTTTTCGGATGGTGATCAAGATTGATGCTGGGATTGAAAGTGCTTTGGCGCTCGACGACGAGTTAGTGGTAGCGACAAGAAGGCCAGCAGCAGTACAGTGTATACGATGGACCCCCGACAGCACCGGTAACCAAACGAGAACCGAACTTATAAGCAAGATGGGCTGGGTTGAAAAAAAGTCATCGATTGCGGAAATGACATACGATAGACCCATGAACTTGGCCACTTGGATCACGAGTGACGGAAGGGCATATGCCGTACAGCGCCAACAACTACGAGCCGACGCCGATGCTGAAAATGCAGATGTCAAGCGACTATTCAAGGGCCACTGTTTCCACAGCCCCGATTGCGCAAAGAACTTTGCCGTCACGGCGGTAATCAACGCTAAATTTTCATTGATTGCCGTTGGTTGTGCAGATGGTACCGTCCATGTCTATTCGGTTCGAGACTATGCGGGCAACATCGTGTTGTCGCATAAACAAGGCATACCCGTTTCAAGCACGGCTGCAGGGCCCTTCAAAACGCTGTCCTATTCTCCAGATGGATATTGTCTATTCGCAGGTTTCGAAAGGGGGTGGTCGACATGGAGCATGTTTGGCAAGCTGGGAAGCAATAGTTTTGGGGCTGATGCTGGCATCTCGAACGGTAACGAGGAGCAGTGGTTGGCCGGAACTCGCTCTGCTGCTTGGATTGGAGGTGGCTCGGAGATTCTACTCGCGGGGCCTAGCCATGAGGCCATCTGGAGTCTTGAAATGGCAAAAAACGCGGTGACGGGCTGTTATCACGAGGCAAATGTCTTCCGAACAGTCCTCCAGACACCGTCGGCGGTCATGATATACCGAGGATACGACCTTCCCGACATGACAAGTATTTCGGCCGAGCCTTTCTTGTGGCACACTGCCAGAATCCCCCCTACATATCTTTTGAACCAGTGGCCCATTCGCCAGACAGTCATCTCCTCGGACGGTCGGTATGTTGCGGTGGCGGGGCGCCGTGGGCTCGCACATTACAGCGTCAACAGCGGACGATGGAAAACGTTTGCCACAGAAGAGATGGAGAATGAATTTCAGGTTCGCGGTGGCATGTGCTGGTATCAGCACATTCTCATTGCTGCGGTGGAGAGCAACAAAAACTACGAACTGCGTCTGTTTTCCCGAGAGACGGCACTCGACATGTCTCAGGTATTATTTCGACAACAAATACCTGCACCAGTCGTCCTGGTGACCACCTCAGGAGAGGATTCGCTTCTTGTGTATACGTACGAAAATTTGCTCTATCATTTCATTCTTACTCCCTGGTCCGACTCTGTCCGCTTGGTTCAGGTTGGGCAGATTGCATTCCACGGCATCGTGCGATCCCCCGCAAGAGTCCGTGGCCTGAGCTGGATCTTACCACAGAGCCAGCTTGTAGATGGGGACCCATCTCAGGATGTAGCCGTGGCATCTGTCATCTTCTTGGTAGACGGAAAGTTGGTGCTGCTCAGCCCCTCGCTCAACGAAGAGGGCCAACTAAAATACGACATGCGAATCATTGCACAGAACGTCGAGTATCATGCCAGCATGAGAGACCATCCGTTGCTCAACGTGGCCCACTTGTCCGGTGACCCGTCTCTACGACAAGGGCCACCAGCTCTGAAACATTCTCTTTGGCTATTTGACGGAATGGAGATCAAGGCTTGGCCGAACATTGATGAAGTACTCGGCGCAGCATCAGTCGACAATGGCAAGGATTTACCCCCTTCAGTCTCGGTCCCCGTCGATTTCTATCCGCTTTCTTTGCTTCTGGAGAAGGGCATCATCCTGGGGGTCGAGTCTGACTTGGTCCAACGGCGAGACGTTACCTTTTCATTCTTTCATTTCGCCATCAGGGTAAGTGCGCCGCCGAAAAAAACTTGGCTGTGTATTTTGAACATGATGCTAACTTGAGTGCTCCTTGGCTCAACAGACACATTTGTTTCTGCCCGACATCTTACGGTTCTACTTGCGACAGAGCAGGACAATCGAAGCTGGAGAACTGTGTGAACAGTATCAGAAGCTGGAATACCTGTCACACGGGCTGGAAATCCTCCTGCACCGTGTATTGGACGAGGAGGCCGACACGTGCCCTAAGCCAGAAGAGGCAGTTCTACCTCGAGTGCTGTCGCTGTTGTCGTCATCAAAGGAGTATCTCGACGTCGTGCTGCAGTGCACCCGAAAGACCGAGGCACGACAGTGGAAGACGTTGTTCGCTTACCTACCACCAGCGACGGAGCTATTCGAAGAATCACTGCAACGGGGATCCCTGAAAACAGCGGGAGGATACCTGATAGTGCTGCACACCCTGGAGGAATTGGAGTCATCCACAGACCAGTCGGTGCGCGTTCTATCCCGGGCCATTCAGGAGGGAGATTGGGAGTTGTGCAAAGAACTGGCACGTTTTCTAGCAGCCATGGATGAGACAGGTGAGGTGCTCAAGGAAGTCATGCAAATGGTGAAGATGGGGCAAAATCATGAAGCGGGACGCGATGAGATGAGAAGCCGCTTGGAGATTCCTGGCCCCAAAGTTGCCAATGGCAGCGGCAGAGGCAGCGGCAGAGGCAGGAGAGGTAGCAGGGAGCGGCAAGAGGCTGTTGATGAGGCAGAGTCTGATCTGCCATCGGCAAGCGATGTTTCTAGTGTTGAGTCCGTGGCCAGCCCCTTCAATGAGTCTCGGTGGTCGCCCTAGCAGGCAGACTTGATGGTTCTTGGGCGTTGAACCGTTTGTGTATGGATGTATAAATGGTTCGAGGGATTCGAGTAATTAGGCACGATGGGGGATACTTGGATAGGATACTTGGACGGGCCGACATTGGGAGCCAACGTAATATACCAATTTTGTTCTCGTTCTTTTTAAATCTCAGAATTCAATCATAATATTTGGTTGCGACTGGGGTGGAGCTGCACCCAGGTATTACAGTGGGGTGTACGGATTAGGTCCATCTGCTGCCCCTGCCTTCAGCACGTCACGTTATCGAGCACGCCCCCCCCCCTTCCCCAAGCGACCCCTCCGAAGTCCCCCCCAGACATCACCACCAACCACCACCACCACCACCACCGCCACCACAAACACTTGCATCATCAACAACCACCCCCAGCGCCGGCCACGGTCGGCATCCTCACCAACTTCCTCGATCAGCACGCAACGTGCTCGAAAATATTCGTATTACTGCCCAACATGATGGAGGATTTTGTTAACGAGTCTGATAGCGACTATGCGAGCTATTGGCGAGACTGGGTACGTTTTTCGCGCAAACGAAAACGAAAAGCTTGACTGGCACTACTGACCCCTCCCCCCCCCCCCTCCTCTTTCTCCTCTTTACTTTCCAATGTAGAATGTGGTTTGGCTAACTTTGGTCATTGTGCGCCAGTTCATCTCGTCCCGAGGCAACGAGTACTTTTGCGAAATCGACGAGGACTACCTCACTGACCGGTTCAACCTGACGGGCTTGAACACGGAAGTCCAATACTATCAGTATGCGCTGGACTTGGTGACGGATGTGTTTGATCTGGATTGCGACGACGAGATGAGGGAGACGATTGAGAAGTCGGCTAGGCATTTGTATGGGCTGGTGCATGCACGATATATTGTCACGACGAGAGGGTTGACCAAGATGGTATGTTTGCTCTCCTGCTTTGCTTCATTCTGTTTCCCGTGCTTTTGGGTGAGACGAAGCCTCCATCCGTAACGAATGAAACTGACGCGGCGAGAGCAGCTCGACAAGTACAAAAAGTCGGAGTTCGGCAAATGCCCCCGCGTCAACTGCCACTCGCACCCGCTTCTCCCCATGGGCCTGAGCGACGTGCCCAACGTGAAGCCCGTCAAGCTGTACTGCGCGCGGTGCGAAGACACGTACAACCCCAAATCGTCGCGGCACGCCACTATCGACGGGGCCTACTTCGGCACATCCTTCCACAACATCATCTTCCAAGTATACCCCGCGCTGATCCCGTCCAAGAGCGTGGAGCGGTACGTGCCGCGCGTGTACGGATTCAAGGTGCACTCCACGGCGGCGCTGGTCCGGTGGCAGAACGTCAAGAGAGATGATATGAGGAGGAGGCTGAGGAAGCTGGGGATTGATACGGGGTTCCGCGAGGAGGCCGGCGACGAGGAGGAAGAGGAAGATGAGGATTTGGAGTTTGAGGCGGTGGATGCGAGGGCCGGGCTCATTCCTGTTTGAGAGGACGGGCGGAAAGGGAACAGACGGAGGGGAGGGGGGGTTTATTTGTGCATCTACTTTGAGGAGTTTTTTTTTTTTTTGGTATCCCGACCAGTCGCCGTCTTGTTCTGGCCTCATTCGAATCGTTCCTAGTCGTTTCTAGATGGAGATCCTCTTTTCTTTTCCTCCACAACACTACCACTACCAGGAAAACATTCTCGTCTGCGCGAGTCCTCTTATTTGTTTTTGCATCTGGCGTTGGGGGATGGAATGGGAATTGACAGATATGGAATGACAAGGAGGTAACAAAGGGGGAAGTACGTGGTTCTAACATGGGTATCTTGGCCGTAAGTTTAATGGGAGCGTTTATACGGAGTAGATGGGCTTCATCCATGCTTTGTTCCAAGCGGTGACTGCACCGTGTTACCAGCCGTCCAGTTTGGCTCAGCTCAGCAGGGTATTCATCACGTAGACTAGATCTTTGCACGGCTCGCAGCCATACGAGGCTTCATCACGGCATTCAGACAAGACGTGGCGGGGGCAACGAAACGAAAGACAAGAATTTTTTGTATTTTCATAGTCCGTACATGGTATATTGTAGCTTGAAATCTCACGCTTACCCCGAAAAATGAGGCCTACTTAAGATGCTGAAAATAAAGAAACCCCGGTCCCGGGGCAGTCACCATGGGAGCACAAAAATGTTGCCCCTTTTGTTCCTTGCTCTTACTGATGCAGGGTTTGTACTCTGTCCTTTTTTTTTTTTTTTCCCTATATTTTGCCGTTTCCACATGATCTTCGTTTAGTATAGTTGGGGATGAAGAAAAGGGTTGGTTTTACCTCTTCTCTTTGTAGTGTGCTTTTTCGTTCTTTCATTATTATCCCCCCCCGTCCCCCCTCGGGGAAAATTCCTTTTATTTTTTAATCTTTTTTTTAAATCGGCGCACAGACAAGACTGTCTCCCCTACTGAGCTTGTCCATAGCCAGGCGCTGCGGCGGAATGTCCCTTGTCCATCCTGTCGAGCTCGACATCCTGGAACTGGAACCCCTGGCTGTTGTTGTTGCTGGCACGAAGCGTGGCGCCCGCACCAGCACCAGAGGAACCGCCTCGGTCCACGTCGCCAGACTCGCCGAGGTCGGCGCGATGCTCGCGTGAGCGCTGACGGGGGAGCTCGTCCGAGTTGTCGCCCGCGTAGCCCAGACGGCCGACGCCGGCCCAAAAGGCGCGATCATCGCTGCGAGGACCCCACGCCCAGCCTGCGCCGGCCATGATGGGGAGGTGATAGTATCGGAAGCTGTAGATGGCGGTGACGATGCCGATGAGGAACCCGAAGAGGATGTCGAAGCCGTGATGGCGGAAGTCGAACCAGCGGGAGGCGGCGATGAAGATGGCCAGGCAAAAGGGGACGATGGTCATGGCGAGCAGGTAGATGGGAGGAGCGGCAGCCTGGCGGCGGACAGAGAGAAGGCGAGAGTTGTACTGCTTGGCGCCGCCATCGCGATTGGCAAAGGCCGACTTGTTCGACGAGTAGACGCCGCCTCCCATTCCATTATCGCGGCGGCCCTCCTCGCCCTCGTACGCATCACCGTTGGCGGCTACAGCGTTGACGCCCATGCGCGACGGGAACGCCACGTGCATGGAGTCGTCCAGGGGCCCATTGGCAGAGGGCACGACGAAGGGCAGGGTGACGGAGAACTTGCTCGCCAGGAACAAGGACAGGTAGAGGAGGCCGGCGGCCGAGGCAGCCGAGTGACCGCTCGGGTAGCTGCGGAACCCATCGTCGAGCTTGTGCGAGTCGGCCTGCTGGCAGATGTCGCCCGAGTACAGGCGCGTTCCGTTCAGTCCGCCGACAATGTACTGGGCCGCGTTGGCGAGGTCGGGCTGGCATCGCGACAGCAGATCGGGCCGCGGCTTGCCGCACATGTTCTTGATGCCGCTGACGAAGAAGAAGGAGGAGCCGACGGCCATGAGGAGCCCCAGCCAGCCGACGTGGAGCTCCCATAGCTTGCGCTTCCAGATGTACGCCTGCGAGGTGCTCTTGGGCACGGTGCTGCCAGGCACGAGAGCCAGGGAGACGATGAAGATGACGATGACGGGGCAGAGGGCGCATAGAACGACAAGAAGCCACGATGGGACCGTCTCTTTTTCGGTGAACGGAAAGCTGTTTTATTATGGGTTGGGTGGGAAACCTGTCAGCTTTCCTGTTCTCTCTCTCTCCCTCTCTCTCTCTCTTTTTTTTTTGGGGGCATCATCACACGCGACAACTCCACGTTTCGACGTGCGTAAAGACACAAGTGTTTGCACTCACGAAATATTGGGATCATCCAGCGCAAAAGGACGCTTGTTGGGCTCGATGCGGCCGAGGAAGCCGCCGACGACGGTGATGACAATGAGGACAATCCAGTCGAATGTGTACGAGGCCAACAGCTTGACGGAGAAGCTGCGGGCCGATGAGGGGGCCCCGGAGTGGGCCATTTTGTAGTATTCTGACATTCGTCCCTCACCCGCCTCGACTGGATGAAGTTGCAGAGGGGGGAAAGGGGAGGGATGTGTGCAGGTGAGGGTGAGGGTGAGAGTGAGAGTGAGAGAGTGAGAGTGAGAGTGAGAGTGAGAGTGAGAGTGAGAGAGTGAGAGTGAGAGAGTGAGAGTGAGAGCGAGAGCGAGAGCGAGAGCAAGAGAGAGTAAGATGACTTGTTGGTGGCTAAGACACTTCCTTTCCTAGTTGGCTGCGAGCCAGCTAGCTCGTTTGCAACTCCGTACTATATTCACAATGAGGAATTAGGATGCGTCAGAGGACAAAAGGGGGAGAAGCGGGTCGGAAATTTGGAAATGGGCAAAGCTCTCGGGGGAAGAAACACAGACAGACCAGTGCCTCGAGACATATTTATTATGCCTACTCGGTAGGAGTTGATATCCGTGCGGATTACGGACGTACTCCGTAATAACTCAGTACACTTAAAATTGCCCGACTGACCTCAGCTCAGCACAGCCGAACAGAGGCAGAGCAAAAAAGCATGTCATGTCACCAATGTCTTCTTGTTCAGTTCCCCTGTCGCCTGGAGGAAGGCGCAGATCCCGGCAGGCAGCGCTCTCTGATCGTCCCTTGGTTTGATTCGCCGGACCGCAGTGGACACCGCACCGAGGGCTGCGCGCGGAAGTTGGCCGAGACCGGGCGTGGGCGCTTGCTTATGCATGCACAGCACGCAGTAATCCATACATACATGTGTGTATAGTCCGTACATATTTTCCATATCTCAAACTCTAGAGTTCGGTCCGTGAACCCTTCAAGGAGGTCAGGCAGGATACAACGTCATGCTCGGGAACTGAGCGAACCAATCACGCTATCACCCCGCCTTGATACGCATTTACTCCGCACAAGTGTTGAGGGCATGAGTCTGTTAGTGCACCATGACTTCAACCTGCAGGCGCATGTCATCAGTACACTGTTCTCTTCGCTTTGGCTTCATCCATTTGCTCATAGTGTACAATATAGTGATGACTCGTACTATACACGGCTTCTCCGCATGCTTTTTCTTCTTGTCGAGAAGCTTCAAATGTCGCGCACGCATCGACATGTGCATTCTTCCTAGGCCAAGCCCGTACCTCGTACCTCAAGCCAGCCCGCTCCTCATCCGCATCTTCCGTCAGATATGCTGTGCCGTTCTATTCCTTGGAAGATCGCTTGTCTCGTCGCTTGCCGTGGTTGCGAGGTCTAGGCGTGACAACCCACTTGTTGACGTTGTGCGTGCGACGAGTTTTGTAACCGCTCTTGGTCTGCAAAGAGAGTTAGTAACATAAAATCAATGGCTGATTTCATGGAAAAAAAAACGTACAGGTCTGCCCCAGGGCGTGACAGGGTTTCGGCCACTCTTCGACTTTCCACGACCACCGCCGTGAGGATGATCAACTGTAACGAAAACGGTTAGCCATCTTCCACCATGAAACGACTTCTTCACTATGCGACCTCACTTACCCTTGTTCATGGCCACACCACGCACCGTGGGTCGAATGTTCAACCAACGGCTTCGCCCAGCCTTTCCTAGCTGACGATAATGGTGGTGCACGTTGCTCGCAACGCCGATGGTTGCGCACGCATTCTTGCTGACCCTGCGGACTTCACCGCTCTGCAGACGGACCTCCACGTACTTGCCCGTCATGATCTTGGTCCCATCATCCCTCGTCTCCTCATTCTTGTTCACCACCATGGCAGACGTGCCGGCACTGCGGCAAAAGACGGCGCCGCGGTTGGCAGCAGAGCCCACGGCAAAGACCTGTGTTCCCACCGGAATCATGTGCATTGGCAGACAGTTGCCGCGGAAGGCCGTTCTGGCAGCAAGGATGCCGGCATCAACGATACCACCCATGCTGTCTAGAAGATCTTGTGGGATGCCTGCTCGATAGCTGTGAACAATGTCACCGGCTCGCAGCCCTTCGGCAGCAAGAATGTACGATTTTTTGCCCGTAGCTTGCTCTGTCACCAGTGCAATATGTGCACTTCGTCCGGGGTCATATTCAATTCGGTCCACCAGATGGGATCCTGGCCTTCGTCGCTCAAAGTCGACTGTGCGTATTCTTCTCTTGGCACCACCTCCCCGGTGCCGTACGGTGATGCGCCCATGTACATTTCGTCCACCTTTGCCCTGACCCTTTTTGGGGTTAGTCAGTGGCAGAAAGGGTCGGCCTTTCCACAAGTGATCGTTGATGGGGCGTCTCAAATGTCGCACACCCGGTGTTCGGGGCTTGTATGTCCGCAACACGAGCGATTGTGAGCCGCGAGTCTCAGTAGTATCATTCATGAGCATGTCGGCGGAAAGCCCATTGCCCTCGGCACCGGATTTGGGCTTGGCTGTCGCATAGCTGCGTAGTGTTGGTTGACTAAAGGTGAGGCGCTGTAAGCTCCTTGTGACCGCGGATAGCGGCAGTCTTTGAGGAAGCATGGTGATGTAAGTTCCGGGATGGGTCCCAGCACGGTTATCTGGCGAGGGAGGTTGTGGAAGTTGTGGTGGGAGGTTAATAGGTAAAAAGCAGGCCGTGGTCCGAGGTCGCTGCCAGGCGCGTCCAAGAAAAAAAAAAGAAAAAAAAAAAGGGGAGCTATGGGATGTGATATTTTCCAGTTCAGTTGTTCTCGAGCTTATGATCCAGCACCGGATTGCATCGTCAGGAAAAGAAAAGAGAGTCCTCCTCAGCGCCTCAAATTGGCAAGAAACATTGTTGCCGAACGGTTCACTTCGTATGAACAACGGATGCGCAGTCCGCAGTACATATGTACATACATCGAAATTTCCATCGGCAAATTGGAAAACGTTTCGCCGAAAGGAGAACTCTCCACCAAGCCATAACCTTTGGTTCTCCGGGAAGCGAAGCCACAGCCTTCAGCCACAACACACAGGAAGAGCGGGTCTGCCGCGTCTTTGCAAGCTTGCGCGACCAGCCACATGGCTAGAGATTTCAAGTCGCCGGGTGGATGGCGTGGATGGCCAATCAGCGGGCGGTTGCCCCGCGGTTGCCACTGTTGATACCAGGATGCGGATCGCCCAGGTACGTTCCGCTGGCTCCAGGTCTCGCGAAAAGCTCCAAGTCGTCGCGTTGTGAGTCGCTGACTGGCTGCTCAGCTTCCTTCATTGACGACGACGCTATGAATCTGACGGAGTAAGAGGCGGGTTGCCGGCGCTTTCTTTTTTCCCTCATTCAGATGCGTGGCTGTTATGAGGATGAGCATGAGGATGAGCTTGATGCATGGCCATCAGTTGCCGTGACAGCATCGCGAATCTCTGTGACACTCATCAATCAATGGTGTCTGCTGCACCTCGGGTGTCCCCTGCGACTCGCCGTGATGCAATAAACAATTCGACTCTGGTCATTCGTCCATCATCAGATCAGCCGTGTCTCCTGCTCCCTTGGAATTGCACAAGACGTAATCCGTACGGAGCACAATGTAAGCCTGTAGCTAAAATTTGAAAGCGCACCCATCGCCCGCGCAACGGTGGGACAAACACGGTCTTGTCTGGCGTATCACAGGGCAGGAAACGGTCAAAGGGCAAGCAGAAGGAGGGAATTTTAGGCCGTCAAGTCAAGCCTTGTCTCCTTTGGTCCTTTGTCACTCACTTCACTCAGCCTGGCAACCGACCGACGCATGTCCAGCCAGCCTGGTCGTCCCAGCCCCAAGGTCCCAGTTCCCAAGTCCCCAGTCCAAACTCGCGACTTGGAGCCGCGACGCACCCAACGCCCAACCAGGTACGTACCTTCTATCCGCGACTGCTCCACCTCACGTCTCTGCCTCCCCTGCTGCTCCGCTCCTCAAAACACTTCTCGTCTGCCCTCACAACCGTCTTCTTTAACATAAACACCTTTGTTGCTGCTCGGGTCGTCCTCTCGTCTTCGGTTCCCTTATAACCTCTTTACACGTTACTCACCACAATTTCCATCGTCCGGCAGCTCTTCCTAATACGTTTATCCGCGTTGGGACCACATCTATCCTTCCAAAACATTCCAATCGCGCTGTTGTGCCGGACATAATTTGTCTCTGATCCAGAGAGGTAGGGAACCGAATTCCTCTCCCGTTCAAAAATTGTCTCAGTCGGAACATACTTTACTACCTCGCTCTCCGACCTCTTTCAACTCTTCTTCTTCTTCATATTGACGCGTTGAAGACTGACAATCTCTGTTCTTGGGCAGCTCCAGCTCGGCCTCTTGGCTCATATCATATAAGATCTAGTATACACTAACTAGACTATAATATGCCTCCTGGTGTAAGTGGCCACTGAGCGTGTTTTCCCACTCTACTCTGTCTTCCTCTCTTCCTCCTCTCTTTCCAAACACCGAGCCTCCTCTTTTTCGTCTCGCTGCAACGGGCCCAGACCTTGCTGACACGGATATTTGTTTGTTGCGCTTTTACAGACCCGTGCTGCACGTCAACGTGTCGAGAACGACGAGAACTCGACGCGTCCCCATACACGCGCAGCCAAGGCCGCTGCTCTCAACGTGGACGAACTCGCCATGCCTGCAAAGGGTGCCCTGCAGCCGAAGAAGTCGGCCGCCAATCTTGGCAATGCCGGCGTTCAAAGGAAGCGTAACGTCCTCGGGGACATGAGCAATGTCAACAAATCAGAGGCCAACGAGGGAAAGAAGGTAGCTGGTGCCAAGGTTGGACTCATCTCCAAGGCTCATCCTGTTGGTGTACAGAAGGCCTCCGCACGCCCTGCTCGTAGCGCTCCTCTTGCTACCAAGGAATCAAACAAGATGCCCGCTAGACGAACTGGCCCTGGCTCTGTCGCCGCGCCCAAGAGAAAGGTCTCCTCCAACGCCAGCAAGGAGCCAGAGTATGCCGTTGTCGAAGAAAGCCAGCCTGCCCGTAAGAAGGCCCACAAGGAGAAGTCGGAAGACGTCGTTCGTGACGAGAACCGCCGCGTCGTCTCGACAGGCTTGGATGAGAAGCCAGCTGTCGGTGAAAGCACAACTGACAGCGCCGTGCCTCCCGAGGGCGTTGCTGAGATTGAGGCCGATGACTGGGATGACCCTCTCATGGTGGCCGAGTACGCTACCGAGATCTTTGAATACTTGCGCGACCTCGAATGCCGCTCCATCCCCAACCCCCAATACATGTCACACCAAGATGACCTCGAGTGGAAGACGCGTGGTATTCTCATTGACTGGCTCATTGAAGTCCACACAAGATTCCATCTTCTTCCCGAGACATTGTTCCTTGCTGTCAACATCATTGATCGTTTCTTGTCGGAGAAGGTGGTCCAGCTTGACCGCCTCCAGCTTGTTGGCATCACTGCCATGTTCATCGCCTCCAAGTACGAGGAGGTCCTGTCACCACATGTTGAGAACTTCAAGCGCATTACCGACAATGGCTTCAGTGAGGCTGAGATTCTGAGTGCGGAGCGTTTTTTGCTCAGCACTCTCAGCTATGACCTGAGCTATCCCAATCCCATGAACTTTCTTCGTCGTGTGTCGAAGGCGGACAACTATGACATCCAGTCTCGCACTATTGGCAAGTACTTGATGGAGATTAGCCTTCTCGACCACCGCTTCATGGCTTATCGGCCGAGCCACTGTGCTGCTGCTTCCATGTATCTGGCGCGCATGATGTTGGACCGCGGCCCATGGGTAAGTCTCGTCACCTCTGCGAGTACAAATTGGATCATGACGACCTTGATACTAACGACATTTTGTCCTCCCACAATAGGACGAGATTCTGGCATACTACGCTGGATATGACAAGCAAGAGGTTCAACCTGTCGTCGACTTGATGATTGACTACCTCGCTCGTCCCGTCGTCCACGAGGCCTTCTTCAAGAAGTACGCTAGTAAAAAGTTTTTGAAAGGTAAAGACACATGATACTGGTTGCTTGAAATGAAACCCAGAAAAATGGAGAAGTTTAGGACTAACTCGTGATCCCTTCGCAGCTTCCATTCTTGCTCGATCATGGGCCAAGAAGAACGCTGCCCTTTTCGGAATCACAGACACGGAGCTATCTCTAGATCAAATATCATGAGAGTGACACCAAACTTGATACGCGTCAACATACATCTGTCTTTTCGATTGCACATCTTTTTTATTAGATATGAGCTTTACAAAGTCAGGATACCATCACACGGGGCTGGATTACGCTCACGACATAACTTCTTTTTGACGACTCTAATACACATCACCGCCACCGCCACCACTATATTTGGGAGAGAAGCTTGATGGCTCAGACATGGACCATGTTGTCGTCTACTCTTGATGACGAGGAGGCTGGCTCGCAACCGTACCGGCGTGTCCATTTTTGTTTTTAGCAAGTATTTCAGCATGCAATTTTGTTCAGCTGTTTGTGTTTTTACATGGCGCTTGGAGTCACCGGCGAACTTGGCAAGGATTGTTTGGATTGACAGGTTGGAGATGGCTGCAGCGGCCGGCTTGGTTGGGCGCGATGCACTGGGAGAGGCGTACTGCGGTACTGTGAAACGAGGCCTCTGACTTCTAGTTGGGTGGGAAGCTGTGCTTGTCACGAGGCGGCGAGGTTGTGATGGAGCTTGTACATATATCTTGTTTGGTTTACAGGCAGGGATCGGGAACAGGAATGAGAATTGCATCGCATGAATGACAGACAATAACGAGCCATGGTGACACTACGGACGAACAGCGGTGGGAGGGCACCAGAAGTGACATCAGACGAACGGCATGATGAGCTGCCGGCTCGCTGGCTGTTTGTTGTGATCTCATTGCGGTCTAGCCGACGTCGAACAGGTGGACCCACCAATGTCGAGTATCCCGATTGGGGGGGGGGGGGGCGACCCAAGTGACCCAAGTGATATTGAAAAAGACTAGCCAATCATGTTCTTCCAATCTTCTCTCCAACAAACGACCACCAAGTCTGTCTACTCCTCCTCACTTGCACCAACGACAGCCATATCAGGTTCCAATCCCCCTCTCAATTTTAATACTCGTTTTTTTGGTTTCAAGTTCGCCATTGTAGACTTTTTATTGACCAAGGGAACCTGTCATCACGATCGAGTCAGCCAGCAACAACAGAACCTGCCATCCCTCCCTCAATCTTATCTTGCAGATACCAGGTGCTCGCACTCATCCCACGAGCCGCTCACTCAGGCTCAGGCTCAGGCTCAGGCCGCAATAGAGTCTCAAAACTCCTGTGCCATTCATCCAAGTAAAGATAGAAGACTCCCAAGCCTCATTCTTGCCATAGCGGATCCGAAACCAAATCCGATCGGAGTCCACTCCAAACCATGGCTCCTGTCCTACGGGCCAGGCAGAGCCTTTCGAAGGATCGATTCTCGTCGTACTTTAGCAGTCTGCGAAGTCAGCCGTATAACGATCCCAATTCTACGAGGGGAGGGTCGCATTCGTGGGTTTTCTCATCCTTATGGACCGCGCTTTGATGGAGGAAGGACTGACTTGGGCAGGTTGAGGGCTATTGCGTGGAATCCGTTGGGGAATTTGATTGCGACGGGGTCGATGGATAAGACGTTGAGAGTTTGTGAGTTTCTAATCTTCACATGAAACGCGGAAAACGCATTTGTAACCATCCTCATAGGGAACCCCGAGAAACCACACGTCAAGTTCTCGACAGAACTAAAAGGCCACACCGCATCCGTCGAGAAGGTCGCCTTTAATCCCACCAAGGACGCGGAGCTATGCAGCGTGAGCACGGATGGGGTTGTCAAGTTCTGGGACGTGAGGACCAAGGCTTGCTTCAATGAGGTGAGGGGGTTGGGTGACGCGTTGAGCTTGGCTTGGGCGCCGGATGGGGAGACGTTGATTGTGGGAAACAAGGTGTGTTTTTGATGCCCCGTTTCCGTGTGCCCCCTTTTCATTTCATTCTTTTCCTGCTGTTCTTCACCATCAAAGGTACTGACAATGGAACTCTGTATAGTCCGACACCATATTTGTTCTGTCCCCCAGGCAATCCACGCCCCTTGCCACGCACCAGCAGGATATGCAGACCAACCAAATTGCCTTTTGCTACAGCGGCACCAAAATCTTCGTCACGACCTCGGAAGGTCGCATTCGCATCTTGTCGTATCCGGACTTCCAGCCCGTCTTGACTATGCGTGGTGGGGACGAGGAGCAGCAACGGCGTGAGTTCATGCTCAATGGGCATACGTCGTCGTGCCTGACGGCAGAGGTGCAGCCCACGGCGAGGTATCTTGCTACGGGGGGGTCTGATTCCATTATTGCGCTGTGGGATACGACGGACTGGATTTGTCAGAGGACGTTGACGAAGATGACGGGGGCGGTGAGGAGTATCAGTATGTTTTACTTCTTCTTCTTCTTCTTCTTCTCCCTCACCTTCCTATTCGCCGTTTCCCTTGTTGTTTCATTTTCATTTTTGATACTTGCCATGTGTTATAGCACCTACCGTGTCTTCACCGTGTATAGCATTATAGCATGACATGACTAACTAAGTAGGCTTCACTTTCGACGGGAGTTATATTGTCGGAGGCAGCGACGAAGGTAAAACCCCCCCTTCCTTATGCCTTACTCCCCTTTAAAACTCTTATACTCACAATTCCTACTTTCTTTTCACAAATTCACAGGAAACGGCCTCGAAGTATCTCACGTTGAAACAGGTGAACATGTACACACGTTCAAGACGGCAGGTTCGTGCCCCGTAATGGCGTGGGCCCCGACTAGGTACTGCTTGGCGTATAGTGATCTGGGGATATTACGAATCGTGGGGGTAGACATTGATAGGAAGTAGTTTGGTGGGCAGGGAGATGATCGACATTTGATCATGACCTTCCTTGGTTGGGTTTCTGTGCGAGCATATCGGATTGCACGGAGGAAACTTTGCTCTGGATATCGTCTGCACGCCAGTTTCACGGGGCTGATTCGACGTTCAGGGCTGACAGTTTTGACAGTTTCCATGGTATTTGACATGGACCTCAAGCTTCATCTTGCCACTCGAAATGAAGCGATGCCAAAGACGTGTGTACCCGTCAGCGCGGGTGAGCTCGATACCGTTTCGAGACCAACCAGGGAGCAGGGAGGGAAGGAGTGTATAGAATGTGGTCATGCCTACTCCGTAATCCGTAACACTACCGCGGGTTTTCTACGGAGTACTCATCTTACTCATCTCGTCTCGTCGCTTTTTTTTTTTTTTTTTTCACTTTGGCTGACACTCATTGGAAGCCTCTGTAGCAAATGCAGGGGGTTTTTGTCTTTGGCTTGTCTCAGGTTGTCTCGCCTTCTGCAGCAAAGCTCTTTGTAGCTGCTCGTCGCTGGGGATGCTTGCTGGCCTTCTGGAAGGCCCCACAGAGCCAGCCTCCTCAGCCCTCCTCCTCTGCGCTCCTCCCCAGTTCGTTAATTTGTTACTACCCATCGTGCCATCGAGCCATCGAGCCATCGAGCGCCATCGTCCCAGCATCCATACCATCGTCGAATCGTCGAAGGTGTGGGCTTCGAGCGGGCTCCGCTTTTGCAAGTTGGATGGGCGTTTGTAACGACAATTTGACCTCCGTCCATCACACCTGTTGGCCTCTTCCATCCTTTGCGAACCTCGCCGACTCCAAGCCCGTCGAACTATCTGTGTTAATTCTTCCTACTACTAGCCTCCTCGCCGCAACCCCACGCCCGGCAACTGCCTGAAAGTCAGCCCACCTTGCAAGACTTGACTTGTCCTGTCCGCCGCTCTGACCGCCCGTCGAGTCGACCCCCCCCCCCCCCTTCGTGCCAGGAGCACAACGGTAAATTAAAGTCCGTGCGACATCGCGCTCCATCATGGCCGGCTCATCAGACGACAATGGCTCGTCGAGTAATGACAACAATAACCAACATGAAAGTCCCCCGGCGGCCGAAAACAATGTTACCATGCGAGACCACGTTCCTGACAATGCAAGCGTTCCAAAACCGAAGCGACTAGCATGCATGATTTGCAGGAAGCGCAAGCTCAAATGCGATGGTGTCCGTCCAAGTTGCAGTACATGCTCACGCCTGGGCCATTCCTGCGCCTACGATGAGCAACGGAGGAAGAGTGGCCCAAAGAGAGGATATGTCAAGGCCCTTGAAGAGCGACTAAGTGAGTGCAAATCTATGCGAGCGTATGGGCTCTTTTGTTGCGCTTTTCTGTCGGCACACACACCTCAGAAGCAGCTGGCAAAGCATAAAGACGGCTGCTGGTCTGGTTGATTCTTGCTTGGCTGACCTGATACCTCTCCCCGCCGCAGAGCAGGTCGAGACTTTGTTAAAAACGCAAGATCCCGTGCCGCCAACTCCGAGCTCGACAGCGAAATCAATGAATCTGCCCATGTCCGGCGTACACAACGTCCCATCGGCTTCACAGAGCCTTGGTGTTGCCAACCCAGCTATGGGGATGGGTGGAGATGGCGATGTGAGCCGGTGGCAGCATTACAGTGGCGAATCTCCCCAAGGTGGCACCGTGGACGATTTCGATTTCAATTCTACCATGGGAATGCCAATGAACAACGTTAGCGAAGGAAACTTTACCTGGGAGATGATCGGTTTGGGACTCGAAGAACCCCTGCCGCCTCAAGAAACAATCGACGAGCTCCATCAAGTCTACTTTGAAAAGGTTCATCCGTCAATGCCCATGATTCACAGGTACCGATACCTCGCTGCCATGAACTTGTAAGTCTTATGTGTGTGATCATGGTGAACGATTGGTCCACACCAAAAAAAGGAGAGTCGGGAGAATCTTAACTGACAAGACATTCAAACAGGGCCCCAAATCAGCGCCCACCAGTGTGCCTGCGATATGCCATGTGGACCTTGGCATGTTCTATAACCGACAAGTATGCTGATTTGAAGGATTTGTTTTACCAGAGGGCTCGCAGATACGTCGAGGCCGATTACGTGAAGGGCTATGGCGAACACATGATTTCCGTGGCGCATTGCCAAACGCACATCCTGCTGGCCGCCTATGAGATGAAGATGATGTACTTTTCGCGAGCGTGGATTAACACCGGCTCAGCTGTTCGTCTGGCTCAAATGTGTGTAAAGCTCGGTCGGGCCTTTGTTTGTATCATGATTATCACAACATGCCAGACTGACTTTCTCCCTCTAGGATTGGACTGCATCGAATGGATGGCACTGGGTTGGACGTGAAACAGTGCGTCCCACCTCCCAAGGACTGGACCGAACGCGAAGAGCGCCGTCGAACATTTTGGATGGCTTTTTGCGAGGATCGTTATGCAAGCATTGGAACTGGATGGCCCATGACGATTGATGAGAGGGATATCATGACCAGGATGCCCTCGTCAGAGGAGGCGTATGATATGAGCCGCCCCGAGCAGACGCAAACGATTGCGGAATGTACTGCTCCGTCCGGTGCCGCCAAGTTGTCCTCGTTCGGTGGCGTTGTATTGATGGCTTGCCTGTTCGGCCGCAATCTGATCCACCTTCATCGTCCTGAAGATGACGATCTTGACCATGACCTGAATGGCCCCTTCTGGAAGCGACACAGGCAAATGAACGGCATTTTGCTCAACACTTCTCTTGGTCTCCCGGCCCACCTCAAACTTCCCTCGGGGCTGTCGAATCCCAACGTCATCTTCACCAACATGAGTATCCACACAACAACCATTTGCTTGCACCAGGTCGCCATTTTCAAGGCCGATAAGAACAAACTAGCCTCGTCGGTCAGCTCAGAAAGCAAAGTTCGTTGCATCACTGCTGCAAACGAGATTGCAAGCATTATGAGAACAATTTTTCACATGGACCTAGCAGCGGTAAGGGTTTTTTATTTGTTTTTTATCGAAATCGAAATGTCGAGGTAAAGTGTTTATGTACTGAATTGTTATCCAGATGCATCCCTTCATCTCTTTTTGTCTCTACGTTGCGGCTCGAGTTTTTGTTCAGTATCTCAAAAGTCGCCCTGATGATGCTCAAACTGCAGACTCGTTACGATTTCTCCTGTCGGCAATGGATGCTCTGAAACGAAGGAACCCCTTGACGGAGTCGTTTCTGGTGCAACTTGACGTCGATTTTGAAGCATTAGCTGTCCGCATCCCCAAGCTGAGAAGCGCGTTTTCTCGACAAGGTGACAGCGTATGTAGAAACCCGACCCCCTCAAAATGACCCCACTGATGCTGACTCATTGTCAACTTGTCGTAATGCTAAAAAATAAAGAAAACAGCCCCGATTTGGAAGCAAGACCGGACACGCCGGTCCGCTATGCAGCGATCGTGAAGGCCTCCAAGGGATTCTAGCGTACAGAGAGTGCGATTTCATGCAGGCTGCAGCCGAAGACGGAAACCCAGTAAATGGTCCAGATCTGGTTGAAGGCCAGGGAGACACCGCGGCAGGAAGAGCATCCATGTCAAGCATTGGTGGCTTCGGAGGGCAGCCATGGATGTCAGCGGATCAGGGCTCGATACCGGGTTTGACACCTACCGCAGGGACCATATTCAAGAAGAACGGTCCGACAGGAGGCCGTGTTCCAGGCTTTGGCGAGGTCAATAGTGAAGGTCACGACAGGCAAGGATCATCAGAAGCTAGTCAGTCCAACGGCCCGAAACCAAACTCCAGCGGCGCCGGCTCGGACGCCAAGGCCCGTCTAGCCCCAGGTATGGGCGGCACACGACGGGACGCTGCCTTCCAACCCAGTCCAATCTCTCCTCATGAAAATATTTTGAACCCCAACGGGCCAATAAGTGCCGGCAATGGCAATCACCAGGGCTTTTATGCTGGGCCATCTGCATACGCCATGGGCCATGGTATGGCTGGCCAACAAAATAGAGGATTCCCCATGCCGTCAAGCGGGTGGTCGCATGTGAGCAGCCAAAACCAAGGCCCCCCCAACATGACTCCTGTCGGCGAGGGAGTTCTTCGAGCGCTCATGAAAATGGGGCCGATGGATGCCATGGATCTCTCGTCTTGGGATCCGGGGCAGGACAGTGTAATGAGGGGCTGAAGAAGAACCAGATCCTGCAGCTGGCGTAAGAGGAGACGGGAGATTCAGACGTAGGCGATGCAAAAAGGTGGCGAGGCACTTGTAATAACTATTTTTTTTTTTGGGGGGGGGGGTTCATGGAGTTCATGTGGTGGTTTTTCCTCCCTTCTTTTCCCTCTTTCTTTGGGAATGATAGGCACAGGCGTTCTGGAACGGCATCAGGACAAAGCGATTCGGGCGCGCCTTTTCTCTGTCTGGGAGCATCGGTGTTTGTTTTGGTTGTACATTGCGATCGCCCTCCCCCCCCCCTTCTCTCTTCGGAGGAGCTGTGCCATATTTCACTCTTGCGACAGGTTTATGCGGACATTTTCTGTACACAGATTACACAGATCTGCTGCGAAATGACCATTCAGAACAATCCCATATTACCCACCCGTCTATGCACAAAACTCAAAACGTGTTATGCATAATTCCGATTTTATCCACCCACACAGATCATCGCATGGCCCGTGCGTGCATTGCCGCTCTCTTTTGTCGACGTCGACTTGACAAGGCACGTTCAACTTCCCAGCCCCCGATGTAAAAGCGGCACCACACCAGCGACCGACAAAATCGGTTTGTGCTCGACGCGCACCATCTCTTCGTCCAGCCATGACCGCTGCTCCCGGCTCTTTCTCCGGGTCGGGAGCGGGGCTTCCGGGCGTGGGGCAGTTCCGTCTCGACATCGGCGTCGGTCTAGACGAATATCCTGGCCTCGAGAACGCCTTCCGGATCCCGCTGCAGAATCAGCATCAGCATCAGCATCAGCATCAGCATCAGCATCAGCATCAGCAAGAGCATCAGCACCAGCAAGAGCAAGAGCGACAGGGTCGTTCGCACGGCTCGCCGACGCACCGGAATGGCGGCGGCGGCGGCCAGTTTGGCATCCTCGCCCCGGCAACGATGCCCGACGGCGTGTTGGACTACTCACATCTCGACCGGACTCGGCACACCCAAGTCCGAGGACCTGTCCAAGAAGAAGCGGAAGCGGAATGCTCGAGAGCGCCATCTGTGCGACGTCAAGATCCGCATCACCGAGTACTTCGGCGAGCGCTTCTGGACCGTCCAGCCCGTGAACGGGAACGGGGGCAACGGGAAAGGAGACGGGGTTGCCGGTCCGCACAGGCACACCCTGGAGAGGAGCGATGAGATCAAGAAGAATAGCGTGCAGAGATATCTGGCACAGCAGGAGTGGGAGGCCAAGAAGACGCAGGTATTGTCATGAAACTTCCCCCCCCCCCCCCCCCCCCGACCCCCCCGACCCCAAGTTGGAAACAAAGACCACTTTCCCTTATTGAACAACTTCCGCACACAAGCAGAAGGTACCTACGCGGAAAACCAAAGACACTGGAGAAGCGGCGGCAACTATAAAGAGGCACTTGAACGAGCACGAGCTCAAGTTCTTCTCTGCTTGCCACTGGTCCGTCACATGTCCATATGACCCCAAACTCATCACAAATCGCACTGACCAGCCCGCCGCGCAGCCCATTCTCCCAAGGGGTATTATGGATCGCCCTCGAAGCCAAGGGCCTGCCGTACCAGTACTGCGAAATCGAGCCTTCCGAGCCCTCGCCCCCACCATCAATCATTCACGGCATCGAGCCCAAGGGGGACCGTCCCCGCTGTTCGTCAAGGGCGAATGGGGCTGCTCCGAGAGTGCCGTCATCCTCGAATACGTGCGGTGATTTCCCCATCCAAAGTCAATGTAGACATGTTTTTTTCTTCTTCTTCTTTCTAAAATCACAAGATAGTTCGAGGATATGGATATCACACGGTCCGTCTGCTCCCAATTGACCCGAAATACAAAGCCAAATGCCGTTTGTGGATCGACCACGTAAGTCCGTCCGTCCGTCCGTCCCACTTACCTACCCGTGAACATGAGTGACACCCCCAAGATCAACGCGCGCATTGTCCCCTGTCCCCGCCTTCTACGCGCTCTCGTCCGCCCAACGGCCCTCTTCCCGGGGCGAATCTACAAACCGTCTGCAAGCCCACATCACCAGCCTTGTGCTCGCCGCTGACGAGGAGGGACCCTTCTTCACTGGGTCGAGCTTGAGTCTCGTGGATCTTCACTTCGTCCCCTTCGCGTTGCGGCTGTCGAGGATATTGCTGGCCCATGAGGGGCTGGACGGACCCTGTGCCGGGGACGAGATGGAACCGCTGGTTGGATGCGCTGGAGAGCAATCTTCATGTGAGGAAGACGACTAGTTCTCACGAGTTGTATCTTGACACGGTGGATTTGCTGGCTCGGGGAGCTGGTGATTCATGATTCATGGAACGGGTCTTGCTTGCCCGTCCTGCTTCATTGACTGACCACTTTCATCCTACACAATGTGGTTGGTTCATTCCATATGAGAGGGGCCTAATCCAGAAAGGAAATTGAAAAGTGTCTACTTTCGACGACCGGATAGAGTCTTCAACGAGGCCAAAAGAATGACGAAAGAAGTTTTCTGCCTTGTTGAACATTATACCATGTACATAATCTACAACCAAGAGTGTAAGTAAATCACAAAATCAAGAAGACGACGACGACTCATTGCGCCGGTAAGACCCTGCTCTTCTGTTCCTCAAACTCTGCCACCTCTCCTGGAATGTGACAATTTCGCCATCATGTCGTGCTCTTCGACGTCCCCCGCCCAGTTCTTCCAGATCTTTTGTTTCCAGAAACCGCCTCCCATTGTCTTCCATGACGCGCTGCAAATCGGGCAGGTAGAGCCAGGAGAATAAGGCCCCGACGGCCGCCACGGAGCCAAACAGTAGGAAAATGAGGCCTTGTCTTGTGTCGCTCTTGTATGCCGCCGAGTTGATGCCGTACACGACTAGCACGGCAACGATACTTCCGAGTTTACCTGCTGCCGCGGAGATCCCATGGCAGGTACATCTGTAGCAGGTTGGGAAAATCTCCGCCGGGATGATAAAGGTCAGTGTGTTTGCACCTGGAGGGAGAATACATGTTGGTCAGCGAGCAGCTTTGTAATTAGGCCCCTGTTTTTGTTTTGTGGGCTTCAAAAGTTGCGCTCATGGTACGAACCAAAGTTGAACACGAAATGATTCACGGCCACAAACACGACAGTGGCCGGAGCGGCAGCTGTTCGACGTACCGCGTAATAAACTCCACCTGTGGTGGCCAGAAACACCGCCAGTATGAGAAACGACGCAGTAAGCCAGTGTCGGCGGGGCAGTCGGTTCGCAAAGAAGATGAAGCAGACGCTTCCGGCGATGGACGCAATCGATACTGTCAGTAGATACTGTTTTGTTTGCTCAATCAAGACGTCGTATATCGTGGCACAGGGGTGCAGGACATCTGTCTGCCAGACAGGGATGCCTGACTTTCGCCACTGCGGAACCGTGGAGTTGCCCCCAGTTATGGATGATTTCCAGCATTCAAGGCGCTCGTCTATGGGCACAGGAGATTGTGTTGCCCACATGTCGGATAGTGTTCTTCTGTTATCCAACGAGAGACCGTAGAAGCTTACATCAAGAAAGAACCAGGTCATTGCTGTGCCGAACAAGTAATGCCAGTTGCCGTCCCTTATGAAGTAAGTGTATAGGTCCTCTTTTGAGAACTGAATGGGCATGGCTCTGGGCTCCGAGACCTCTGGTTGGATGGAATTCTGATTCTGCATCTGAAAGGTGTTGCCAATGCCACCCCCCGAGGGTGCTCCGTACACTCTCTGCGTGTTCATAATGGCGATGGCGGGCTTATTCCGAACCTCGAGACTGTACAGGCCGCAATCAAAGAGAAAGAATCTAAATATGATTGCGAGCAGAGCGGGTATTGCCCCCGAACCGATGACGATACGCCAGATGCCATCAACAGCTTTTCTACATTCATCTTGGTGGGCCGTGTTCAGACCACACTGCATGGCCTGCAGATTGTTGGTGCTGTTGAAGCTCAAGAGCACCCAGAGTCCTACCAGCTGCGCAAGAGCTTGTCCGATTGGCTGCATCAGAAAAACGCTCGCAAGCATCGTGGCTCGAGATTGCGTGCTAGACCACTCTGAAGTGATGACTGCGCTGAGGGGGTATTCGGCGCCAATGCCTGTGACCAGGATACATCGGTCAGATATACGTGTACGTGTGAGCTCTTGAGCTGGCAGGTTGCGACATACCGATTCCCATGACAAATCGCCACCATATGAAAAGGCCCAGGAACGACAGGTCGCCAACTCCACGACTGCTGGTAGCAACTCCAATCGTTGATACAATGACTAGCACCAACTCGATTCCATATAATCGGGTTCGACCGAAGTAATCGGCAAGGAAGCCGAAGAGTACTTGACCCAAAACGGAGCCAAGCAAGGTAAAGAGATTGATGAGTAGGCTGGGCCACTGCCCACCATCAGGATAATATACGAAAGCGACTGATGCCAGGATAACGTTGGTGGAAAAGAGATTGTATCTATGGTGGAATCAAGAGGCCAATGTTAGTGCGCGGGCAATTTCATCATGCTTCGTTGTCTAGCAACAAGTTAGAAGTCACGTACGAATCGGTGAGGAACCCCGACGCCGCAACTCCCCAGATTCTGAAGTTCCATGAATTCAGGTCCAGTTCGTAACGCAGCTGATTTCGGTCCTATATAAGGAGAGTAAGATTGTTGGTTAGGGACCATCTGCCATGTTATTTCCGGGCACCAGGGAGTGTTGATTTTCCGAACCTGTTCATCTTGTGCAGGCAATGCTGAGCTGTCAGAGCCGAGAAAGCCTCTGTTTTTGCGCCGCGACGGTACCAAATCTGAAGGCATAGTATGGTGTCGAGAGTTTCGAGCTCTCTCAATTTGCTGGTTTGAACCTTGTCTCAAGAGATGGTGCGCTGGAGGAAGCGCCAGGGAGATTGAGAGTACATTCGGTTTTGGCTGCCTATACTCATTTTTTTAATTTTTTTTTTAATTTTTATTGGCTTCTTCCGTGTCAGGTAACAAATTCGTCGCCAAGGAAAACTTGACAGGACGGATCATAGACCTCCATACAGATAGGCCGTGCTAGTACATTGATTGTACTGAGGCAGACATAGAGATTCTACGGAGTACTCCGTAAGCGTAAGGGTGGACCAGGATTATTATGCAGCGGTCAAGAAAAGCAATGGGGCCGTCATCTGGGGTCCCGGGCCCAACCTGAAACTGTGCTGCATCATGGTAAGCGATCCAACAACCAGCTAGCTCGGCCTGTCTTCCAGTGGTATTATACTGGCTTGGCCCGCAGCCTGCGGCTGAAGAGCCAGTCGATGGGGTTGACGCTCAGCTTTTGCAGTTTGATATTAGCCCTTCCGGATCGTCAGCCCGTGACGAGCATCAATGAGACATGGACAGCATCCAGGCGGTATGAAATCTTTTACTCGAGCATCGGCACGAGCACGTGGAGAATGGACCCCGGCCTTGTCCACAGGCACAAAGCAAAGTAATATGTAGCATGGCTTCCGTTATATTTCGCTGTGGCTGCCTCTCATCTTCCGAGATGTTCTACTCTGAGCGCGGTCGACGAGTAGGAAGGAGGTGGGATGATGAGGAAACACACATCGTGGCGTCTCCGTCGCAAGCAGCAAGCAGCAAGTAGGACCGCCATGGCTCAATCGCAAAGTGCTCAACATGAATATCGGAAGTGACTCAAGTTGCATGTTGTTGCACAGAACTTGCACTCTCGGGCGAGCGTACTTTGTTTGGGCGTTGGAAGAAAAGCGAACGGTCTCCAGGTGCTCTCGATCATCTCAATTTGATCCTCTGTGCCTCTGTGAGAATCGGTTCGATGGTAGAATCAGGCGGTGTCCAGCCTACTGTATACAAATGAGCTTGCTGACACAGCCTGACAGACTGACTGACGGACTGACAGACTGACAGACACGGCATTCGCAGCATTTGACAAAGGTGGTCATTGAACGTTGGCACTCGACCAGGACCACGTACCGAGCCATTGCACACTAGTGTCGCCAGTGGTGTGTGGTGGTGTGTGGTGGTGTGTGGTGGTGTGTGGTGGTGTGTGATGGTGTGTGGTGGTGTGTGGTGGTGTGTGATGGTGTGTGATGCGTGTCTCCGTCCTGCGGTCGGAGAGTGAGAGTCGGATTGTCGGACTGTCGGATTTGTTCCAACCTTCCAACCCATCACGAGGTTGCGTTGAGCCTCGTGGGCGGCTCTCCCGCGTCTGTTAGTGTATTTGGTGGAACGGGCACGGCAGCCTGGAGCCTCCGAATGCCTCCGAATGCCCGCCAAAATACGACTCCACCAGCCAGCTGTTCCTGTCCATTGGCAGCTGCGAACACAGGCAAGGCAGCAAGGACGACCGACCATCATGGCCTTCGTACAGTGGTGTACTGTACTGTCTGTACCTTTGCTCCTGCCTGTGCTTGAATGACGGAGAAACTCGTCAGCCGACAGGTGTCAGGTGTCAGCCTGTCTGTCTGTCGTGCTGCATTTTTAGTCCATCATGGAGTAGACGTAATAATAGCAGACGGAAGATTCAGCCATCAGCGGTAAGTTGGTGCTGGTGCAACTCGCAGTATCTCTTATTACTCCGTACCGAGTAATACAATGCAACTGACGCACGGCTTTTCCGGACTTTTTCTCACCATCTGCAAAGCGCCAAAGCTGTGCAACTTCAACCTCAATAATTGCCTGCAACGCATTGCATGCCTTCACAGCCCGATTCGCCCACCAACGCCTCACGAAAGCTCACGAAATCTCACGAAAGCCCACGAAAGCCCACGAAATCTCTGGGAAACCTCTGGGAAACCTCTGCGAAACCTCTGCGACACCCAAACCAGGAGCCATCACAGCCCGTGGCCGGATGGGGATGGGTCGATGTCGTGTTGCCGTTGACGCAATTGCTTGTGTGGATCCCGCACCGAGGCCCGAACCCGCGACTCATCCGATGCGCCGCACAAGGTTTTTTACATAGGAGCTGTCTCTGCTCAATCTTAGCAAGGCGCAATGCTCAAGCGCTTCTGCCATTCTGCCACGAGCCATCTGCGCTGACCCAACCCAACTGGTTGGTTGCTTATGTCCTGTCCGTTCGGACTAGGGAGACCCGGATGCTGGATGCTTGCGCTTGTTGGACCATGGATAATAGCTCATGAAGGAGGCGGTCCGTTCCGTTCCAAAAGTGACCAACCCTTGCTATCGTTGGAGTTGGAGTTGCCCCCCCCCCCCTTTTCACCATCGAGGACATCTGTCCATCGCGGATCCATCGCGACTTTTTTTTTTCCTTCGGTTTTTTTCTCCTTCTATTTTGGTGATGATCTGTTTCAACTAGCGCGGCCTTGCTCAGAATTGTGCTGATTACCTGGCATTGTTGTGATCATCGTCTGCTCCCGGCTCGTCGCAGGCATGGCCGCTGCCTCGTCGTCCTCTGGCTCATCATTTACATCCTCATCCCTCGGGCGTCCTCCCACCTACAGCCGCTCATATGCCAGCCCAGTGAACTCGGCGTGGACCCCGACGTCGGGTGTTTCGACGCTGTCTGTGCCATCTACAGGAAGTGCAGTCGCGCCCCAGACAGCCCTTAGGCCACTGGATCTGGGGCCGCCTGGATATCAAGCCACCATGTAAGCATAAACTCGTCTTTTCCTTTTGGTAAACTGTCTCTGTGCTCGGTGACCTCTGAATCTGATCGCCTTGTCCAATTTGAACTCGAAATAGGACTCTTTTCCCCGACACTCCAGACGAACGCACCGTATATCTAGGACCATGGGAGGTCATTGGTTCTGAACGACGCCGTGTGCTGTGGCAGTGCAGCTATCAAAACGAGCTACTCGAGCATTATCGTGCGTGGTTCACAGTAATGATATCAAGCACAAGTCACCCGTTAGAGTGCTAAAACTTATTCTTGAGTAGTCCCATCCGACATCCCTTCCGAGATCCATCCTCATACGCTCCACTCCCGTCATCGGCAGTATCACGACCCTTCGGATATGGAACGATATGTCACGTTTCCCGAACCTCATCGTATTCGATACATCACCGACGAAGGCGTGTGCATTCATGACCAGTATATCCAAGTCCGGTACGAATTCACCAGCGTCGACGGCTCCACCCAATTTCAAGGAGATTTGCGTCGAAGGGACATGATGGACTTTTACGATGTTGATGTGGTATGGACCAATTCCCACGGACGAACAGATGGCTTCGGAACAGTCAAGGGCATCGGAGCAATACAACGTCTCAAAATGTGGCGCGATCGACATACCACCTTGCACTCTCTCAGTGTCCTGGCCAACAAGACTGACGGTCAATATCGTGAATACGATGTTCACGCCTTTGACGGACAACTGCGCAATCGAGATGACAGAGCCAAGCAGTTGCGATTGAACGTTCTCGGTCGGCGTGGAAGCGCCTCGGATGAATCGCCGCAACGCCGATTCTCGTTTGCTAGGGGAGCGCGGCCGCGTGTGCGATCAACCGGGCATGCTGGTCACAGCAGCTCAGAATCAAATCCTTCCTCACAGAGCTCCATCGACATTCGCTACTTGTCCATTCAATTCAGTAGCCGTCACGGTAGGTTCTACACGGTATTTGGTTCAAAAAAAAAAAATTCTCTAACAGGCAAGTGAAGATTATCAACGATTCCTTGACATGTGGATATGTGCTCACAGCACTGATCGGAACTTTCAAGGCGTTCCCTTTCCCCCGAATCATTTCGAGTTACCTTCTCCTCAGATGCTGCCAGGTCAGGCTACAGAGCTAGAATCGCCTGATTGGCAGCGCACTTTGGAACCAGTAGGCGAGCCAACAGACTTTGGGGAGAGGGGATGAGATCCTACAGGAGAAGATGGAAGGCAATTGACAGAGGTGAGGTTCCGAAACCTGGTCTGAAGAACGATGATGGCTAGGAGACGGGGCTAAAACCAAAAGCTACCACCACCCGAGGAACGGACGAGGAACGGACGAACCAGCTTGCGTCCGGCATCCAATCATCAAATACAAACAACATTGTGTGTATGATGCTGGTTCTTTCCCGACCAGTCGAGCGAAGTTGCAGGCCAACTCTAAGCCATTGGCGACACAGGAGGGAGGACTTGTTGTTCTTCTCGGAAAAGGCCGGGAAGACGGTCCCGTCGTAATTGTGCGAAAACTGCGAGGAAACAAAGTCTGATTGATGCCCCTCCATTTGCGCCATCAACCAACCCAGCCACTTTTTATTGGACCCCCGCACCAAAACGCACGATTGCGGCGACTTGTGCGTGGCATACATATGCACTACATCATCATCCCACATGATCGGATCATGCTGCCTCTGGCTGCCGATGGGCAGGCCGCAACATCATGCCACCATGTTGCTTTTTTTAGATTCTTCACTTCGATTTGAGCCATTAAGTACTCTGAACCCCCGGACAAGAAAACCTATACCAAAAACGTGTGCGTGTGGTTTTCCCCGCGCGAATGATTAGACGATCAACCATGAAAGTTGTTCTCTCCATCAATGCTGGATCCAGCTCTGTGAAGATATCGGCCTACACAGCCGACAAAGCCACGAGCCCGCAGCAGATAGCCGAGGCTCAGATCAGCGGGCTGACGGCACCACCGGCGAAGCTCAAATACTCGCGATACGGCAAATCAATGGCCAAAGACGAGCAAGTTGGCAAAAAGGTCCATGTCCAAGACGCTGCCTTTTCTCTTCTGCTGGATACACTCATCGACGACGGCGAGCTACGGGAGATTGGATCCAAGAAAGACATCTTGATAGCATGTCATAGAATTGTCCACGGCGGCGACTACACAGATTCCCGCATCATCACAAAAGACACATATCATCACTTGGAGCAACTGAGTGATTTGGCACCGCTACACAATGGCGCAGCGCTGGGCATCGTCGACTCGTGCATGAAGCAACTCCCAGACGCGACCAACATTGCATGTTTCGATTCGCAATTCCATGCAACCATTCCTGCTCACATCGCCACGTATCCAATCAACCCCGGCATTGCCAAGAACAGTCGATTGCGCAAATATGGGTTTCACGGTCTGAGCTATGCATTCATCGCCCGGTCGGTGGGCGAGTTTCTCAACAAGGACATGGGCAAGCTGAATATCATTGCGCTTCATCTGGGCAGCGGAGCAAGCGCTTGCGCCATCAAGGGAGGCAAGAGCTGGGACACAAGCATGGGATTGACGCCTCTGGCAGGTCTCCCCGGAGCAACTCGCAGTGGCAGCATCGACCCCAGGTAGGTCTTTGTGTTTTGACATTCCCGGTAGTTGCGAAGAAAGCATACGACTAACCCTGAACTCCTCCCTCTCTTTTTTTTTTTTTTTTTTTTTTAAAAAAAACAGTTTGGTTTTCCACTACGCAAGTGATGTCGGCAAGCTTTCGCCTGCTTCCACCAAACACCTTCATATTTCCAGAGCTGAGGAAATTCTCAACAAGCAAAGCGGATGGAAGGCGCTCACAGGCACGACAGACTTTGGGGTGATTGCTAGCTCAGACGAGCCCCAGCACAAGCTGGCCTTTGACATATTCGTGGATCGCGTCTGCGGCTTTGTCGGGAGTTATTACGTGGCTCTCGAGGGCCAGGTCGATGCACTCGTGTTCGCAGGCGGCATTGGTGAAAAGAGCAGCCGTTTTCGAGATGAAGTCGTGCGCCGCACGCAATGCCTTGGGTTTTCGATCGACGAGGGTCGCAATTCGGGGCGCCTTGATCAAGTAATTGAGGATATAGGCTCATATGATGCCCGACACCGCGTACTGGTTTGTCAAACAGATGAGCAGTTTGAGATGGCCAGAGCAGCTACCGAGAAGAGCGAGGTCTGGAAGTGAGGCATCATGAAAGAGGTCATCCTTCTCAACGGCCCTTTTCAGCGGACCAGGTGCTCCGTGTGTTCAAAACAGTCCGGTAGTTGAAGCAATCAAGCATGAATGGTGGTGTCTAAAGGCAAGCCATGATATTCCCATCTAGCAGATATCACTTGAAACTCTTGGGCCAGGATGACGAGCGAAGCCAGTTACCAGGCTCGAGCGACGGAATATAAGAAGAAAGAAAATAAGAAAGACGCGTAAGCTCGTCTCTTCCTATGCGCGCAAGTGGCCCCCAACCCAAGCACAGACAATGCGGTTCCAGTCCATGCGGCTGGAAATCGTCGTTGTCGTCGTCATCATCATCATCATCGTCATTCCGTTGACAGAAATGGGGCTGCCGTGGGTTCAGTAGTTCAATATGTTACGACGTAGCACGATGAGCACGGGCGGTGGACCGGAGCAGGCGGCTAGTAATCCGTAGAGCATACGAATAATTATTACGGACTACATCGTAAGCAACTCACAGTGGAATATTAGCACAGCACGGGTTTCACCCCGACCCGGCATCTCTGACAAATAACAGACGGGGTGGGGACGAGGGGGCGCAGAAGAGAGGAATGAATGCGGCTGACAGACGCTACATGTTTGCATGTCAAGCTAGTTAGTCTCATTTGCATGTGTCTCAGCCCTTTTTTTTTTTTTTTTTTTTTTTTTTCTTCAACTTGTGTTGATTCTGCGAAGCCGAATTGCCGTTTTGTCGGTGAGCATGCCGCAGGGTAGAACGGGTTGAGGACAGGTCCTTTGGCGGCAATGAAAGAAACATGGGAGGCCTGATTCGCGCTGAAGGCCCCCCTGCGTGCCAGCCCCCCGTGCCAGCCCCCCGTGCCAGCCCTCGTGCCAAGCATTCACAACACCAGATGCATAAGTGATGCATAAGTGCGGAGGACTTTGTGGCGCGCCATGAGGCGACGAGGCGACGAGGCGATGAGGACGACCGCGACTGGTGTTGGTCCTGGCGCTGGCTCCTTCCCCTTGCCAATTGGGCGCATGGGCCAGCAGTGACGGCAGTGACGGCATTGAATGCAATCAACGGCAAGCCGCGAATGCAACCCCTTTAAACCCCTTTAAACCCTTCAAGGACACTACTTCCAGTGGGCCACCCTCTCGTTGACCTCTCGGAGCACATCCAGCGTAAGATCCGTTCCAACTTGGGTCCAGTCGCCCGCTGTCTCAGTCTCCAGTTCTGCGATGTGATCTAGATAATATTAGATGAAATGCCAAGTCAAAGCGACTCGACTCGGCCACTCAGCCCCCCTGGCCTTCCGTCACCCTTTTTCATCCCCACGTAACCCACACAGCCCACACAGCCCAACCCACACAACATCATCGTCCAACTTGGAGTACTACTTAATATTGGCCATCTTCGTCACCTCACGGCAGGCATGAGATTCAAGTCCGACGATCCCTCCGTCCTTCCGTCCCTTCGTCTCTCTACTCTCCACCATCCGGCAGCATCTCCGCAGCAAATAAACCACGTCGAAACGAGTTAGCGAGAGTGTGGCGTTCCTTTGTGCAGCCAACAAGGAAATCAGGTTGCTTTTTTTTTTTGCCTTGCCCTCCCGCAGGTCCGATCGCGTATCACGGCGTCGTGCATATATAAATGGTCATTCAGAGTGGCAGCTAAAGCTCCACTGCCGTCCCATTACCAACTCCCTCCTACCAAGGGAAGGGAGCGAACCCACGACACGACACCAACAATTCGTCCAGAACAATGTATCCATCAACACTATTGTCGGTTTTGACGCTGGCATTTGCTGCGTCGCCATCAAGGGCAGCTGACGCAGCCCGGCCTCGAGCATTGGTCTACCGTGGACCTGCAGCATGCAAAGGCTGTGGCGAAGCGGTAGCCAAACTCCTCGAGACCTCGTCCCAAAACTTTGTCATCACGTATGTGGGACCAAAGGAGGATGACCAACTCAGCGCCGAGTTGCTGAGGCAGGCCGCCGTGTACGCGCAGCCAGGTGGTCCAGGTACGTTTTTGTTTTTGCTTCCCGACGGAGCACAGAAGGGCAAGAAGACTCTTTCACCCCCGGCTGGTCATGTCATGGTAACTCTTTGTGTGCATAGATCTGAGCTCTGCCTACAAAGAGCTGAAGCCACATCAGTCTGAGCTTCGGGATTTTGTCAAAAACGGTGGTCGCTACCTCGGTTTCTGTCTCGGTGCCTTTCTCGCCGGCGACAGCCCTGGATTCGGACTCCTCCCCTCTGGTGCCAATGCCACGGCCGAGAGAAAGTCGGACGGTGCGCAAGTCACTGGCACGGAAGACACCATAATTCAGGTCGATTGGACGTTTCGATCCAAAGTCAGTAGCTTCAGCCAAGGACAGACTGCCAAGAGCCAGTGGGTGTACTTCCAAGACGGTGCCGTCATCAACGGTCTCCCCAAAGACGACAACAGCACCGTGCTAGGACGATACTCGAGCAACGGTAACGTCGCCGCTTCGTTGACGCCCCTCGGCAAAGGATACGTCGCGCTTGTTGGACCTCATCCTGAGGCCACTCCTGATTGGTGTAAGTCACGGCTATATGAACATGACATTGCTCTATTTTCAGAATGACAACATCTCGGACAGCGTCCCATCAACTGACATGGCGTGTGCGACAGACTCTGCCTACCGCCTTGACAACCCAGACGGTATCAAGTTCGACATTGGCTACGACTTTGTCAACGCCGCCATGGACGCTGGGCCCCTCCCCACCGGCACGAGCAGCACCAGCGGAGCGCCCAAGCCCACGTCTTCCGAGGAAAGCGGCTGGACTTCATTGGGACGAGGACGTGGCAGAATGACGTTGGACAACCCCCTTGGTTTTGTTATACAAACCCTGAAAAACCTGTGGTAATCTATGTTAAGCGCCTTTTTATCGCCGGGCTATTTTAAAATGACGTTTTTGTCTTGGACCGAAAAAATACTTGATTTTGTTCCGTTTCTCTCTCTCTCTTTTTTTTTTTTTTTTTTTTTCTCCCTATAGACTTTACACATGGGCGGAGTTGGAATATACACGGGCATCATGATACATGGCACGCGGAAAAATCAGGAGAGTAAAACACCACCCAGCACGGGTGTAGTAGACATGGATTAGACAAGCATGCAATACGTATAGCATAAGCGGAATACACTAGTTATGAGCACAACGTTGCTCGGTATAGAGAACGTCTGTAGTACACGACTGTATGAGCAATGAAGACGTCAAGTTCGCAAGGAATTCCATATCACCCGCATCATCACATCACAAGCAGGCGATGTCCGGTGAAAGGGGGGCGAAGGGGGGCCATGAGCCTATCTGCTAGCTTGAGGACGGACCTCTACCCCCCTGCGGATTGATTTGATGAATGAATCGAATGAATCGAATCGAGTATTATGAAATCGGCTGTTTGATAACAAGACAAACAAGGTATCCGATATATCACAACGTTGCTTGCCTATACGGATGGATTGCTTGACTAGTACTCCGTAGTGTAGGCAAACAATGCAGACAGGTCACAGATGCGCCCCCAGGTCATCCATCGTGCGTGGTTAACAGACGAAGCGGTGTTACGGTACATTCCATCACTCACGTGTGCGAAGCTCACACTACTTCACCAGTCACCAGTCAGTGGCAGTCATATGAATTGTTGAAAACAAAAAAAGTGGTATCGTTGACTACCCAAGTCTTCCTCCCTACTAGATAGAGAGCGAGCACCTTCGGTCCAATGGACCGTGCAACGTGCTTCCCATGCCCGTGGCACCCCAGCTCTCTGGGTTGAAATACCCGGTTTTCATTTCCATTCCATTCCATTCCATTCCATTCCGTTCTCGTAAGAGACACGAACCTTGTCCCTGTGCTTGTTCCCTTGCCCGATTCTCTTGGTCTGTCTGGACCGAGAATGTATCTAGATAACCCCTCCAACAAGAAGAAATATGAACAAGAAATAACTCTCGTGCACCATGACTGGGATTGGTCTTGACAAGGCGTACCTTTGCCCAACAACCCCCAATGGGGAGTTGACCGATAATGCATTTCATGAGGGTGCATACAATCGTGTAGAAGCCCTCCCGAATATGTATAGAACCCCAATCATTCCCAATGTGTGATTACAGATGAGCTGCATCGACACAAGATAGCGCCGTTGTGTAAGTAAAGAAAAAAATAAATAAAGCAGGGATTAGCAATGCAGAACCGCGCCTGAGAATAACATGAATAAACGCCGCATTGAACGATGCCATGTGTGAGTAAAAACGGTCGGTGGTGGTGATGAGAAAATAGATAAATCAAAAGCCAGGTGATGATTTATTCCCAACTTCTCTTCCCAAATTTTGGTGAAGCGGCGGGAAGAGCGGTTAGTTGGTGTTGAAACGAGTTGTGCAGGTTCTGCTGCGCAACATGACAGTGTCAAGCGCACGATTAAGCATTACCGAACAGATCCGTTCTTTTTTTTTGTAATATGGGCACATGTGAAGTGTTTGGCAAGAGACGTCTTCAAGCCCGCGAGGTGCCTTCTTGACAAGCTACAGCCATGGCAAGGGCGTCGAGGCCGCTACTTGGTGATCTCACCGCCGCAGGTCGGTTCAGAATGGGAAGGTTGCTGGTGCGCATGTCCCAGGAGCTAGCAGCTGCCGGTGAGGGTAGTGAGGGTCGGCTTGAGGCAGCATATACATCCGACTCCCATTGCATGGCATCGCGATTGCTGCCAACACTGCTCGTCGTGGTGGTGGATGTGGTGGATGTGGAGGAGCGGCTGCGACGAGGTGGTGAGTGTCGACGAGCATCAGCCAGAGCGGCCTTTTGAGCGCGCTGGCTGGCCGATGACCGGCTCTTATCCTTGTAGTGCGTCTCCAGGTGTTGTTTCATATTGTCGGCTCGGGTGAACTTCTTCTGGCAGCCAGGATACGTACATTGGACTGCCTTTTCGGCGGTGTGAATCTTGGAGTGCCGCGAGGCGTGGCCGGATGTGGTAAACGTCTTTTCGCAGCCATGCGTGTCTCTGTAGCGGCAAGGGTATCGCTTGGCGGGACGGTCAGAGGTACTAGATGCAGCGGCGGCGGGCGTATCGTCATCATACGATGTTGCTCGACTGCTGTCAACGTAGGCGGGGCGCTTGGGAGGAAGCTCGGTGCCGTAGAGAACTCCTCGTGGGTAGGCGTAATCGACTGAAGGAGTCAGGGGAGAAACGGCGTCGTTGCTCATTTGAGAATCATAAGAATCCGACCGCAAGAGCTCGGGGGTGATTGGGGACGAGCTGCTGCTGCGCGGGCTGGGATAGGGGCGAGAGAGGACGTGGCCGGTGGCGGTTGGAAAGCCGAGTGGGAGCTGCTGTTGGTGGTGGTGCATGTGAGACTTTTCTTGGCTGACGCTGTCATCGTTGAGAAGCGAGACGCGGCGACCCGCGGCATTTCTGGCTTCCATTGCGCTTGTTTGTGTTGTGTGTGTGAATTGGTTGAGGAGGGCGGTGGCAAGGCAAAACGGCGTCGAGTGCAAGGCGCGTTGAGCTATGAGGCGAGCGGTTTCAAGAAGCGAATGGGGCGGAGATTGGTTGGTTGGACTGCGGGTGGCGGTGATCGTCTTGAGCTCAGGGCCGGCCGTTGCAATGTGAGCAGGCAAAAGTGTTGTTATCGGGAGTGAAGCGAGTTCAAGGGCGAGAGAGGTGCTTTGGGCAGACAGCAGGGACGGAGACAAGAGCTGAGGGCGTGTGCCTTTTTGTCATGGACGAGGACTGTGTTTTGATTGGACCTGGACTTGGTCTGTCAAGGTCAAGGTCAAGGTGTAGCTGGCGGCTGGCTGCTGGCTGATGAAATGGAAATGGAAATTTGAAAGTGAGGTTGTGAAAGTGCCAGAGATTGGGTGGTATACCAGGATTCAGGTAGTTTTTCTCTTCGGGCGGGAAGGCAGGAGAAAAGAAAGATAGGCAGCGTCGAACACGGGCAACACAAATGGATGGGAGGGAGGGATCGAGTTTTGAGCAATCCGGACGTGTTGCGCATGAAACCCCATTGCACTCGAGCAACCCAGCCAGATCGAGGTGATCGAAGAATGACGGCGAGGAACCTGTCCAGTGTCAGTGTCTGTCAGTGTCTGTCTGGGAGTGTCTGGGAGTGTCTGGGAGCTAGCTGAGCTGCATGCGAAGAACCCTGCCATCTGCCATCTGCCATGGCCTAGCGCTGCTTCCAGGGCCCCAGTAGCTTCAATGCTCAGCAGGGCCCAAGCAGCCGCTACCCTCGCTGCCCTTTCTGCCTCCTGCCCTGCTGCCCTGCTGCCCTGCTGCCCCTCTGCCCCTCCTGCCCCTCCCGCTTAGCGACTCATATTAACGGGGAGGAGGAGGGAGGGCGGGAGGGGGTGTGAGAAAATGAGGGTGAGAAAATGAGGGTGAGAAAATGAGGGACAGTACGGAGTACATACAGTGAGTTTGAGTCAGTGAGTAACCCGGCTGGCTGGCTCCATTCTGCATCCCACCCCTCCTCCCCGACCCTCCCAAAAGGAGCTGCTGTCTCTCTCTTCACTCTCTTCACCCCTCTCAAGCCAAGCCGAAGCCAAAGAGAGCTGTTCTACGGATCCGTACTTACTATCGTCTCCATCGAAAACTTTTTTTTTCCGACCAGTCACCTCCTGATTCTATGTAAATCACGACAGGCACAAGCAGCAGGGCGCACAAGCGGGTGCACCACCCGTTGGAAACCCCATAGCAATATCCCCATGAATCAACAACATCCCCATCTGCCATGCCAATGCAGCGAGCCACGGTGCTTTGCGAGCGGCAGTCGTACCACCATCACCCTTGGGTGCCCCCCCCCCCGGCGGTTTGTTTCGCACGATGTACGTATCTCCGCGTGGGCATATGTATTGTCGAAGTCTACGGACGTAGCGGGAGAGACGAACAAGTTTGATAGACAACTCCAACCATCTCTTCCGTATGGGCAGCAAGCACCCGTTTGATCGC
Organism: Epichloe festucae Fl1; assembly: GCA_003814445.1. Taxonomy (NCBI): domain Eukaryota; kingdom Fungi; phylum Ascomycota; class Sordariomycetes; order Hypocreales; family Clavicipitaceae; genus Epichloe; species Epichloe festucae. Next base: position 1,043,833 of record CP031387.1, on the reverse strand, counting down.
AGTGCCGACCCATATGAGTGAGTGCCAAGATGCGTCTTTCTCACGTTGGCGTGCACATATTCGTGTAATAACTGTCCCTTCGAAGTTCGCGTTATCATGTCATATGACTAATAATGAAAACAGAGGTCGGAGAGAACACAGTCTCTGCAGCCGCCCCACCCGGCCATCCGCTCCCAATGGTATTTAATGCTATTGGTGATAGATGGATGATGAGATATAGACTTTAACCAACCTTTTCTTCCTACTCAAACTCAAAACGCTGTACCCCGCAGGCAGTTTAATGTTTTGACCATATCGTGCTCTGTGCAGAGTCTACATAGAGTTAGATGGAAGATGGATAATCGGTGCCAAACGACCAAATATGAGCAAAGGAATGGAGTTGTACATGTATTGCGGTACAAAGGGCTCGCGCACGCGATTGGTTGGTCAATCAGGCCTGTCGCTCGTCAACGGCGGCTCGTTTTGGCCAGTATAATCAGACACGCCATTGTTTATTGACGAGCATTTCTCCCCTTTGTAATATATTATTTGGTTCTTTGGTGTCTTCTTCCAGTCTTCTTCAGCGAAACGAAGGACAAGGGACGGACGGCTGGTGGGGCTGGGATCGGGGGGGGGGGTGCTTGTCTTGCCTTTGGCGTTTGGCCCATCGACAGCCCCTTGACAGACAGAGCAGGCAGACGGACCCACACCACACACGCACCCCCCTTTCCACTGACAGCGAAAAGCTTCGGACCTTGGCTTCATGTATGTATGATCTCACCACCAAAATCTCGATCGCAGCCATTGTTTCTTCAGACAGAGGCGTGCAGTCGCCCTGACCCTGCGGGCGATAGAGCGAAACCTAGGAGACACGACCCTCAAACCGCCCCCAGAAGTCCCTTTTGGCCAGGTCCGATCCGTGACGTAATAATTCACTGCCTTGGCCTGGCTGTTCGGAGTCGAGCCCGCGACCACTCAAAGCCAGCATTGGCCCCGCAACGCCCCCACTCTGCTCAAAGTGCACGGAAGGGCCAAGAGAGCTCGCTTGGGTTGGGGAATTGGTCCAATCGTGATGCCAGCACATCCAGTTGTAAACCACTTTCATGGCGAGCAATAGCAATGATGCTCTCGACATGCCATCGACATTGGAAAAGAAACCCTTGCGATGTTCATCGACTTCCCCGACTTTGCGCCAGCGGACGAGCTTGCTGTCGACAACCACGGTGACACGCTGACACTTGAAGAAATGAATTGGCTCGCCCCTCTGTGGATTACATATGCTGTGACCGACTGCCGGCGCGGCGTCGTAATCACCTCAGTGGAACGTAGAATACACGTACATATCATATGTACGGACGTATGATATAATATACGTACGTACGTACTATGTTGGTGGGCGCGACGCGGAATCGCCGAAAGAGAATTTTCGTCAGGACAGGCAGGGAACGGGAGCAGCGGACGACGGTCAGAGGGGAGAAATCCAGGGTCGTGCCAGGGTCCAGGGTCGGTTAGAAAGCATCGTCCAATAATCGGACAGATCGAAAAACCTTGCCGGCTGGGGGCGCTCTCTTCGGGGTACTTGGTCCGTCCTAAACTTTTGCCCACACCTGCCCACACCTGCCCACACCTGCTCACATCCGCCCACACCACCTTCCCACTTCGGGTTTGCTTCGTCAGCCCTGCAGTGCATCCATCCTACACAACTTCTACGGACGTACTACATGTACATTGTACATAGCGTCCAAGATGCAAATTGCACAAAGACCATGTTATCCAACATGCGTTTGTTTTCTTCCCCGCTTCTCGACCACATCGATTGCACAAAATGCAAAATGGCTCTTCTACATGTATTCTTTCTTTCGAGCAGACTCCGTTTTCGACTGTCGGACAGCAAGCCGGAGCTTTTGGGGCGCTGGCAGGGTTATCGCATGCACATTACGCAATTATGAGGTATTGGTGATTTCTCGACGTGTGAACCGAACCATGGTAGACGTCATGGCCGGCCCCGCCACGCCTGGTGCCCTAGTACATGTTACAAAGCACGATACAACACACTACAACACAGAAATACGTGTTGCGTGCATGCATAACTGCTGGTTCTTTGCACTGGGGAAGTGAGAGTAGAATATTTCCCGTGGCCAGGGTCGACCGCCGGCATGGGCGTCGCAGAACCTGCAACATCATACTGATACATATGTAGAGGAAGGACTGACTTGATCAAGCGCCAGGATCGACGGTTTGCTGTGTCATCGATGAAGCTCTCTACCCTGGATCCACTTACCCTGGAGGGCTGGTGGGCTGGAGGGCCGGAGATTTCAGATTTCTCTCAGCCCCCCACATCGGCGAGCTCCACCCCAAACCAACTGCCTCAATTCTCACACGCGCCGCCTGCTTTTGGAACGTTGGATGCGGAGTGCGGAGTGCTCTCCATTCTCCGTGCGGACTCCCCGGATGCATGTGCGTGTGCGCTTGCCATGTGGATGTGGACGGCATCATTCATCAAGAAAGGCATGGGATATGATGATTACATGCCATGGAATTCCAGGGTACTCTGCGATTCGAAACACGAACACGACAGGGCGCGAGACAAGACAGTTCACCCCAACAACACAGACTACTGCCACGCATGTTTCCTACGCATTATTATTAGCCAGCAACATCGCATCAACTTGATTAGATCCGAAAGCTGTCAGATTCAGAACGACGTCATCAGTTTCTGCCATGCTCTTTCGGGACAAGCATGGGGAATGGACACCGACCGTGTCGACATCCCCCCCCCCCTCGGAGGCGACTTCTGACGACTTCTTCTAATAACCGGTGCCCTGGCCTGGCCTGGAAAGAGATAATTTTACTCAATTCTTCTATAGGGGTGGTTGGACTGCTTGCTGGCCCTGTCATGCCCCTGTCACGCCCCTGTCACGATGCAGAAAAAGAAAAGAAGACCAGAAAGGCTGAGAGGTCCCGGCAATTCGGTTGCGAAATGGATGCTGATGCTAGCCAAGAGCAACTATTCCCACTTTCGATGTCATTTTCCTCGGATGGTTTCCTAAAAGTGGGACGAAATACATGAGAAGATGCGTGTTTTATGATGCGTGTTTTATTAGAGATGGAATACAACAAATCCGAGCTTAATAATCATATGTGCTCTCACATACTATGTGTGCGTGCACCATGGGCTCATGGACTCACCGGCTGTTCGCCTGTTCGCATGTTCGCCTGTTTTAGGTATAATAGGAGGTATATGAGATTGCCCACCTTCTTAGTCGCTTCCGTCACACTGGAATGCCTACATACACATCTACGGGGTGCTGCGGACATTTACAAGATCCAAGGCTGACAAGTGCAACCAAGGATGAGGCATGAGGCATGAGGCATGAGGCATGAGCGACCCTGACGATCTGAATAGCAAGGGTCCAGGGCGAACAATGTCCATGTTGCAATTTCAGTGTTCACACAAACAGCGAGTAGGGCGGCGTGGAAATGACGAACAAGCGCATGATGGATGATGGATGATATTGCTGGACAAAGTTCGATGGACTTGGCATGTTGGGACCACACACACACCCCCCTGTCTCTCCTCTCTGTCAATGACATCAGAGCGAGTCCTTCTTCCCCTGTCTCTGTTCGCTTGCCTCGTTCGGTTTTTTTTTTTTTTTTTTTTTTTTTGGCAGCAACCTCATTCCGAGAGCCTTGGGCCCTTGACAAAGCAGACAACAGACAACAAACAGCGCGCCGTCGTCGGCCAGCGTCAGCAGAGCAACCGCCAGGCCGGGGCCGGGGTCGGGGTGTGAGGTAAGGTCATCCATCCTTCCACATTCGCTAGCTCGCCAGAGAGGCAGATATCGATCTCGATGTGGTGAGACTGTGTTGTCTCCATTTTGGGTAATCACCTCACGGGAGGAGCGGTCAAGTGGGCAAAGAACAAGCAAGGAGGTTAGCATCATGCAGTGTGCGCGTCCTGTGAGTAGCCGCCGCGACATGAATTCGTCGTGCCAGGGAGTCGGGGACTCTATTTCCAAAGATTGGACGTACATGCATGCTCCTAGCTAGTAGGCGTCTCACACGTCTCACACACGACACGGTTAGCCATTGCGGGAAAGGGGAGAGGGTAACTACGATAGGGTCTGACAGTGACAGCATATGAACCAGTAAAGCAATTCCTTTTCCTTTTTTTTTTTTTTTTTTTTCTTCTTCTCAAGAAAACCATTATACTCGATCAACCAAGAAGAGCACATGTTGTTCATGTCTTCTTCAGGAGAACAAAACCTACCGCAACACATCTGACGCCCGATTTACCACGAGCACAAAACAAAGAAGGGGTCTGATTTCGGTAATAATAATAAAAATTAGCATGAACCCCCGGACCAACTGCTAGACAAGGTAGAAAAGAAGTAGCGCCGGCTCCCCCCCTCATCGCGATCAACCGCTTAATCCACGATTGAGCACCCTGATCTGCAAACACACGACTTAGCACACCTCGGGCCCCCTGGCATCTGACCAAAGTCGCGCGCAAACTCATCGGAAACAGAGCGCACTAACAAAGAAAAGGGAGGGGGGGGGACGGAAAGCAAGAAAAAGAAGAAAGAAACGTGGAGGATCGAGATCTGCCCCCCCAGCACTGGAATGTCAACACGTACCTGCAACAAAACAGCGCCGCTAGGAAAGTCACCCTGGGGGGAAGGGGGGGAGGGGGGGAGGGGGGGGCAGGTTAAAGAAGGGTTGAAAAGAAATTCTAGTCGGTTTGGCAACCCGTGAGTGTTATTCGTTTGTTTGCAATGTCCTTTTGGCACGCACAGGCGCAGATGGGAAAGAAAAAAAGCAAGCAAGCGCACTTGCATTTTTTTGTTTGGGAGCCATCCATGATGGACAGGCAAGGTACCCGTCGCCAATCGTAGATAAACATCGTAGTACGCATGGATGAAAGTTGATTCACGTGCTTTGGAATCCACGATCCTCCGCCCTTCTTTTCTGGGGAAATTTTCTTACCCTTTTTTTTTAAAAAAACTTCTCCCAGTAACCAAAGATGGTCAGGTCAGTCCGTGCCACCACACTCCCTGGGAATCTTGAGTTCATCGAGATGGGGGATTTAATCAAAGTACATGGCAGGAACAGGAAACGCAGCTTAGCCATCTGTACGACGGGATTGACAGACGGGGTATTGAGCAGATAGCCATGCCGGCGGACACGCTGTATTGCATGGGCCCCCAAACATTGCCATTGCGCTGGGCCTTTTACTTAAATACCATTTGTGCCGTCCTAGCACGCAATGGCATTGTGAAATTTCGCCATGAACATTTGTTTGTTGTACCCGATAGACCACATACATTACAGCACGTGTACTTCGTGCGCTGCGTGCTATGAACTGAACTAATTGCTGAACCCATTTGTAACAATTCATCGGACCAAAACGCCATTGGTTCTCCCATCCTTGCCTCCAATTCCCGCCCTCTCCGGGTTTCTCATCATGCGCCATCTTGCTGCAGGCGCTGTGCTGATTGATAATTTACATGTTTGGTGCCGGGTAGGCGCCTGTAGGGTAGGTTGAGAAGGGGGGGGGGGGCTCTGCATCTTGGAAGCCGTGGTGGCGGCGCCATGGTCGAGGTAGGTAGTAATTTGTGTCCTTGACTCTTTGTAGAAGCAAATCTTGTCATGTGAAGGAACTCGGAAGGCATACATACTACTTGGTCGCGTCCCTTTCTTTCAAACATGTTGTTGCTTCTTCCCCAAAGATGCCAACTTTGGCCGCCTTGATCATCTGTGATTCTGCCATTCCTGTGAGCCTTGTATTGAATGAAAGCATTGCCTGTCGCTTCGTGTGTTTTCATCATTTGCGCGGCCGCGGCCGCGGCCGCGGCGGAGGAGCCATCTTGGTAGACCCTGTGTCAACCCTCTTCGCTGCCGGCAAATCAGGCACCTTGAAGCCACCATTGGTAGATGATGACCCCCCAACCTGAGTAAAGGTGCCGCCCTTGAACCATCGATCTTCTTCCGCCTCGCGCTTCTTACTGAGTTCCGCCTGGACCTTTGGGTCGACGAGTTCCAGGCCTTGAACAGGTGTAAAGGCCAGTGATGAGGCCGTGCCGGCGCCCGTGGCAGGCCCAAGGGTGCTTCCGACACCAGACGCCCGGAGCCCTTTTCCGCGAAGATCGATACTGCCTGGTGTTTGGCCGAACCCCCCGATGGACGAGGCAGCGCCGCCGCCGACAGAACTGGCTCCTCCCCAGCCTTTGCTCTTGGCGCTGAGCTTTGCTCGTGTGCGCTGGTCGATCTGGACGTTTCGGATGCGGCCGTCGTTTTGCTGTCCGACCATGCCCATGCCGATGGTGCCTTCGCCTGTCCCGTATCCTACTTCTTTCTCTTCTTTGCCAAATGCCATTCTGTTCTGGGCCTTGCGTAGTTCCGTCATGGCTACAGCTTCCTTGGCTTTCCTGGCACGGCGACCTCCCCGCTTCCGGGACGGCTTGTCGCCGGGGACTGGGAGAGCCCGTTGGCCCTTGTTGGGCGGTGGCTCAGTGAGCTTCTCCAGTCGTTCTAGACATTGCGACTTGAGCTGGTCGCCTGTGGTACCGTCGGGCGTGGAGTGTATGCGATCTACTCGTGCGGCCAGGACTAGCTTGGCGGCGACGATTCTCATGGCTTGTTTCTTCAAGTCGTTGGGAATGCCGCGAATCATCTCCGAGTTGTAAATATATCCCTGTTGCCGAACGCCAATGTTGGTTGCTAAACCAGCCTGCCTCTTCTTCGATCCCCATGAGGGAATGTTGCAGGCCGGCGTCTTTGATAATCCAGTTAAGCCGCCAGCCGCGTTCAACAGCTGGGCGGCTGTCAGAGATCCAATCAGTGCCGTCAGGTTTGGCGCAAAGATGTTCATGCGTGACTGGACGTATTCTGCCAAGGTTTGCTTGGCCTTGTGCAACGACACCATCATGGCACATGCCTGGCGCACTGTGCCGAGAGCCTCTGCGCCGAGTTCATGGCCCTTTGATGTTGTTGCTTCCACTGTGACGACCATGAGTGATGGCCCATCCAAGACGGCCTTGAGGCCCATGCTCATCGGGTTATTTGTGGATGTCTGCAGAGCCTTGATGCTTTCCGAGTCCATCGGTCCGTTGCCAATGATGGACACCACCTTGGCGTATTCCAGCGGCGTTGTGACAAGTCGCTCGAGTTCGGGAAATCGCGTCGAGTAGTGGTCGCGGATAAACTTGTGTACCAAGGCGACTTCTCCGTCAATCATGGTCGACAGACTGTTGGACTGTGTCAGGAGGTGATATTCAGGGTGGTCTTCGATGTTGCCGACATTGCTCGTCTGCGTAGATGCTTGGGATCGGTAGTGCGCAATTTTCTATATTCGGAGGGTCCGTATTGTCAGGGCTCTGTGTGCTCTTATCTTGTATTCGAATGTAAACGAATCGTCTTTTATTGGAAACATGATGATACTGACGTCGCTTCCGCTTTCACGGGGGGAAAAGAGGGGGGGTGAGAGGGAGGAACCAACCTCCAATACTGGCTCCAATGTTGCCATCAAGCTGGCCACGCTGCGGACATCTTTAACTGCGCCGAGCTGCATCTTCTCGACTTTTGCCTTGGTCGCCTCCGTGTCCTCTGCATCCTTCATTTCACCACCTTCGGCAGCATCATCGAGCTCGTCGGTCTCACCGTCAACGTCCATAGCGTCGCGGTCTCCGTTCTGATGCGTTTCATCGTGTATTAAGCCATCATTCTCGTTCTCCTCCGCCTCGTCCCCTGAGCTTCCAAAGTCGTTGAGCAGCTCGTCCGCGACTGTAGACATGGTGGCAACTGGAGACTGGAGGTGAGCAACGCGACCCGGTCTGTTATCGTGTTGGGAGAAGCGGCTGGAAAAGGGCGTGTGGCGTGTGGCGTACGAAGGTGGGAAAACTTGATGGTCCAAATATTTTTTTCTTAGAGGCTGCGAGGCTGTGAGGCTGAGAAGTGAGAAGTGAGAGGTGATGTCGATGTCGTGTGGTCCGTGCGCGCTCTGCTCAAATCCCAAGCAGAGAACAAACTTGTGTCCACCAAAAACTTGAGAGCCTCGTCCCGTCGTCCCGTCGTCCCTTTGTCTGATTTCTCGCAGTCTTTGCAGAGGCATTTAGGGACGCGAACACAGTTCCCTCAATCTTCAGCATGGAGTCGTCGAGAGGGCCCCCGAGGGTCAAGAACAAGGCCGCCGCGCCTGTTCAAATCAGCGCGGAACAACTGCTTCGTGAGGCAGTCGACCATCAGGAAGTTGGCATCCAGGCGCCAACTCAGAAATTCTCCGATCTCGAGGAACTTCACGAGTACCAGGGCAGGAAGCGCAGGGGTTTCGAGGACTATGTGCGCCGCAATCGCGTCAACCTGAAGAACTGGACTCAGTATGCGCAATGGGAGCTGGAACAAAAGGAGTTTGCTCGCGCTAGATCAGTTTTTGAGCGTGCCCTCGACGCTCTTCCTCACAATGTCGTCCTATGGATTCGGTACATCGAGGCGGAGATGAAGTCGAGGAACATCAACCATGCGCGAAATTTGCTGGATCGAGCCGTCACCATCCTACCCCGAGTCGACAAACTATGGTACAAATACGTGTACATGGAGGAGATGCTGGGCAACATCCCCGGAACCCGACAAGTCTTTGACCGATGGATGCAGTGGCAGCCCGACGAAGCGGCTTGGAGTGCATATATCAAGTTGGAGAAGAGATACGGCGAATTCGACAGAGCTCGAGCCATTTTCCAGAACTTCATCATTGTTCACCCAGAACCCCGCAACTGGATCAAGTGGGCCAAGTTTGAAGAGGAATACGGCACGAGCGAGCTGGTCCGCGACGTGTTTGGCGGTGCTGTCGAGGCTTTGGGTGACGAGTTTGTGGACGAGAGGCTCTTTATCGCCTATGCGCGGTTCGAGTCCAAGCTGAAGGAATACGAGCGAGCACGCGCCATCTACAAGTATGCCTTGGATCGACTACCGCGATCAAAGTCGATGCTGCTACACAAGGCCTACACGACGTTCGAGAAACAGTTTGGTGACAAGGACGGGGTTGAGGATGTTGTTCTTTCAAAGCGGAGAAGGTATTATGAAGAACAAGTCAAGGAGAATCCGAAAAACTACGACGCCTGGTTCGACTATGCCGGACTAGAGGAGTCCAGCAGAGACGTGGATCGAATTCGAGACATTTACGAGAGAGCCGTTGCTCAGGTACCCCCGACGCAAGAAAAACGGCACTGGCGACGGTACATCTATCTCTGGGTTTTCTACGCCATTTGGGAGGAGCTTGAGGGTCAGGATATCGAGCGAGCACGGCAAATATACAGCACTTGCTTGGGCCTGATACCGCACAAGAAGTTTACTTTTGCCAAAATATGGCTATTAGCTGCTCAGTTCGAGGTTCGCCAAGGCCAGCTCACCGCAGGACGAAAGTTGTTGGGACGAGCCCTGGGCATGTGTCCCAAGGACAAGATCTTCAACGGTTACGTCGATCTGGAGCGCAAGTTGTTCGAGTTTGTGCGATGCCGCACCCTCTATGAGAAGCACGTTGAATACAACCCAGCCAACTGCCAGACCTGGATAAAATTCGCCGAGCTGGAGCGCGGCCTAGACGATCTGGACCGTGCCCGGGCCATCTTCGAGTTGGCCGTCAACCAGCCGCAGCTGGATATGCCCGAACTCCTGTGGAAAGCGTACATTGACTTCGAGGAAGAAGAGGGCGAGTACGACAGGACGCGCGAGCTGTACGAGCGACTGCTCGAGAAGACGGATCACGTCAAAGTCTGGATCAGCTACGCGCACTTCGAAATCAACATCCCCGAGGACGAGGAAGATGAGGAAGAAGGCGCAAAGGAGCAACCTGTCAGCGAAGAAGCCAAAGCCCGCGCACGCAAGATATTCGAGCGGGCGCACAAGAGCATGCGCGACAAGCATCTCAAAGAAGAGCGGGTATCCCTGCTCAATGCCTGGCTGTCCTTTGAGCGCGAGCACGGATCAGAGGAGGACGTCGACAATGTGCAGAAGCAGATGCCGCGGCGGACCAAGAAGAGACGACTGCTGGAGGACGACTCCTACGAGGAGTACTTTGATTACGTCTTCCCCGCGGATGACCAGCAGGCCAAGAATCTGTCCAACATCATGGCCATGGCGCAGAAGTGGAAGCAGACGGGGGGAGATGTGGCAGGTTCATAGGGGTGGCGCATCCCATAGCATTAGGTGTTTGTGACCGATGTGACCGATGTGTATGAAATGTATTGATAACTTGTCAAATATGACTTGACACCTGATGGTGCTCTACATGTCTTCTTTCGTCTAGGTGAGGGAAATGAATACAGCGACTAACCTAAACTTGTGTGCTTCGCGCGTGTACCTGGCCAATGGTGACAACACTCTGTTTATAAAATTGGTTACTTGATGAGAGAAAGAAAAGTACTTGAATATAATTGATTTCAAAGGTACTAAATGTGCGCATTAATGTCGTGTGAATGACCGAGAGTGGCATGTTGTGAAACAGTGCATCATGGTTCAATTCAATGCTTCAAGATACGTGCGGAGGAGGAGGGGTGCGTTTTGCAGCGACATGCAGAGAATGGATAAGGGTATAAGATAAAACAACGGGTGTCGTCTTCAACAACCACAGGCCTTGTGGCTCAATGGCAGAGCGTCTGACTACGACTGATCTCCTGAGAGGGAATTCATTAGCGTCATCAGAAGGTCGCAGGTTCGACCCCTGTCTAGGTCATTCATCTTTTGCCAATTTCGCCAACGACGTTGGCATTGGCTTTTTTGGGTCTTGTTCAGATGGCGGGTTGTATTTTTACTGTACTTACTGCTCGCTTTTGCGCAATTCGGTGTCTGGCTGTATATATAACATGGTCAGGAGGGGTCCAACATGACAGCAGAGCAACTTTTCGTGAAGGATCAGAACAAAATCAACGTCAGCTGCGGCTCGAGATTGATGACGGCCAACACTGTTTGTTTGCCTAGACTTCCATTACCATCTATCTATATTTCTTTTCCCCACGGGTGATCAGATAATGGCAGGAAACAAGGCAAGTTGACTCGGTTCTTCCATCCGTACTTGGCTTGCTGTTGCACCCGAGAACAATATTTGAGGACGAGGTAGGTAGGTAATGACATCATCCCTTGTCGTTCGTACAACTGTGCCGCTCGCTGGTCTGGCTGGCACTGCTTCTCATTCGCTGGCTACGCACATGCCATTTACTCGTACTCCTGTTCATCATCCATTCGTTCTTTATTCTTCTCATTCGTACGGCTCTATGTGATTTTTGGGGGGCGCGCGGACATGTCCGAGAAAAAGAAGGGCAAACTCCGCCCCCCCCCCAAAAAAAAAGTTCAATCGGTCCTCCAAGGAAAAAAAAAACCAATGGGAAAGCAAAATATAGCTCAAACTTGACTTGCACAATGAAAAATACCGGCCACGATAAACCCACGGACAACCAGCGGCCCACTCACATTCTGCCAACACAGCGGAACGGAACAGACTTCTGTGTTTCCTTCATCCTGCGACTTTCAATGGCTCTCGCCTGGCCTCCCCGGCTCCCCGCAGAGCCACGTCTTTTCCGTGTGCCACGCGGAATGGTCCATGTGAAACCTCCCAACAACGGGCTTTTACCGCCACCGATCAAGGAAACGCACAAACCATCCATCGATGCGCAATCCTCGCTCGCTTGTGCGTTTTGTTGGCCGGCCACGATTTTAGTAACGACGATCTGTCACAAATGCAATTGTCATTAGTCAAATTCTGCTTATGATGCGAGATAAAATAGATGCAAGAAAAAAAACAAAATCACAAAAAAAATCGGGTTGTTGAAGAAGGAAGCGTTGAAGAGAGACAAGTCATCATCAGCCTGGCTAAGCGTGAGAGTTCAGGAACTGGGATGGTGGCAGCATGCCGTCAGATCCGTGGATGAGGCGGCAGTCTGCCGTGCTTGACTTGTACTGCACTGCACACCCACGTTTCTTTCCGATGAAATGCAGCCTCTCCCTAGTAGTCCATCTGAAACTGCGCCGTGGAATAGCTAGCCCCTTGGTGTTTTCTTCATCTTTTCCCCCGTGAACTCTTTGCAGCCACCATAGATGGATCGATCGTCCTCTTCTCAGCATCGCGTAGCATTGTTTATTGAAATTCAAAAAACGCCAGATTGCAAGGGGGATGTATATCTATACGTCGCTGAATGATGCACAGTTTCGTTTCTTTCATGGCCATAGGCATCTTGTGGTGGCCCCCCTTCTTTCTTTTGGGAGGACAAGCTAACGCGAGGCCTAACGCGAGGCAAAGAAGATTGAAACGCTTAGCCGTGAAACCAAGACCAACTCCATTCATTGGCCGTAGCCCATGGGAGGAGGAGCAGGGAGCCTTCCAGAACTATACGGGTTGTCATCGTAGTATCGTGGCCCATAATCGTCCCTGTCATGGCCGTCAAAGTCTCCATGTCGAGACGGCGCCCAGCTTTCGGCTCTTCGATGTTTGTCCCCTGGTTCTTGACACATTTTCCGCCGCTGCTCGCGCTTTTCGTGACGCATGGCTTTTTCTTCTTGGAAGGCTTTGCATTCATGCGTCATTTCTTTGGCTTCCTTCAATTCCTCAAAGGCGCCTCTGATACCCATGGCGGCAATGCCAACGGATGCAGCGTCCTTCATGAAGGCCTTTGTTTTGAGCTTCTTGGCATCAGCGGCACTGAGACGGCCCTCTTTGACGGCCTTCTGACGCGCTGTCCTCTTCTCCATGCTTTGATAGACGCCATGTGCTGCGTGGATGGTTGCGACTGTAGCGAGACCCGTAGTGATTATTTGCTTACCTCTCATCTTTTTCGCCTTTCTCTCGTCCTCATCCGAGTCACCCAAGTCTGACGCGGATCCGTAACCGCGGCTTCCGCCTCCTCGTCGAGACTCGTCCCGTCGACCGCCTCCACGGTGCGAGCTCTCGTACTCGTAGTCTCCTCCTCGGCTGCGTGAGCCACCATCATATCGAGAGTCGTCATCGTATTCGTCATAGTATCTTCGGGATCTCCGTGAAGATGCTCCGTCGTCAAAATCATCCTGGTCACGGCGGCGGTGATCATCTGCCGCCGCCGCCGCAGCTCCGCCTCCGCCCCCAATGCCGAGCTTGGCCAAGCTGTTGCGGGCCTTGTCGACCACACTGCGGCTACGACTGCGGCGGTGTCTGTCGGGAGACCCATCTCTCGAATCGTAGCTCCGGTCCCGGCTCCGGTCCCGGCTCCCGGCACGACTTCGAGATCGTGGACGGTGATCGAGCGCCGCCTTGGCACCTAGCGCACCTAAGCCAGCCGTAGCCAGCGCTGCAAGACCAGTTGGGCCGCCACCACCACCTCTGGCCGCCTGCGAAGGAGCTCGAGAGCGAGAGCGAGAGCGGCTGCGCCCAGTCGCCCTATCTTCTTCGATCTCCCTCTTGGAGCCGTTGATGAGGCGGTTGCCGACCAGACCACCGATGACTGACTCAGCGAGACCCAGTTTGCCCTGGGTATCACCTCTGGCAGCATCAACTGTGGCAGCACCAGCGGCAGCAGTGAGAATTCGCTTCGTCTTCTCACCCTTCCAACCGCCGGGCTCCTTGGCCACGCGGAAGGCCTCGGTGGCGCCGGCCAGAAGCGATGCAATGGCGGCCTGCTGAATCTTGTTGGCGCCTGAACCACCGCCGGCGTGGGACCTGGCGGGGCTTCCGCCGCGGCTGCGGTCATCACCATGTCTTTCGTCGTCCCTCCCTCCGCCAGTGAGGGTCTTGACAGCAGCACCAAGGCCGGTAGCTGCCAATGCGTTTTCGAGGAAGTTTTTGTGACCCCTTTTGTGCCTCGAGTCATGCTCCTCCTCCTCGTCGTCGTCGGAGTAGTACTCTGTTACTTGACCATGGCGACCACGATGAAGAATATACTGTGCCTTCTGATCTTTCCTGGCCTGCTGCTTACTGTAAAATTCTGCGCCCTGGTATCCAGCCAAGGCACCGAATCCCGCGAGCGCGACCGAAGAAAGAGGATTGCGATTCACCTCCAGACCATCTTGCTTGGCCTCGTAACGATCGTAGATCTCCTTGCCGCCTGCAAGAAGGGCGGCTCCTGCTACAGCAGCGATAATCTTTTCTTGCTTGGACATGCCCTTCTGCTTGGATCGGCGTTCCTCTTCCTCGTAGTAGGAACCTCCTCGGCGAAGGCCGCGGTCATGATCGCGGTCGCGAGACGGCTCATAGCGACGGTCGTGACGATAGTCGTAGGCTTCTTCGTAGTAACGATCATGCTCGGCGGAGCGGGCTCTGCGAATGTCCCGTCCAGAAGGTGGAGGGAAATCCCGGCGGATCTCCTCCACTGAAAGGTCACTCTCCTCTCTAGCACGAGGGACTAACTCTCTCGAAGGCAGTGGTCTTCCATAATCACGGGAATCGAAGTATCGAGCGTCTCTTTCCTCTCGGCGCTCTTCTCGGACGTATCGACGGGGAGGCTCCCGATCGTACGGATCGTAGCTGGCCATTCCAGGGAAAAAAAAAAAAAAAAAAAAAAAAAAAAAAGCTCAAGACGTAGTGATGAACTGTGATGCGCCTTGTCAGAAACTAGAGAAGACCAGGGGCGAGGCTTCGAGAGTGTTTTTGCGAGACGAAATGGACGAATATGAAAGGAGGAGAGGATGAATCAAGACCATCTTCAAGGTGAAGCAACGGAAAGGCGGTTGACGACATCAGGTGGGGCGGGGAGGGGCCGCCGGGACAATGAATTCTCCACGCCGGCTCTTCTCCCTGATTGGCCTGCGTCCAACCACCAACCACTAACTACCAGACGGTGAGAAAGATGGCGTCTCGGCCTCTCATTCGTTCGCGGTCCAACCACAAAGCCTGATTCTCCAGTCTGCCAGCCCCCACTCCGTATCACTCCGTATCACTCCGTGTCACCAAACCACACCGAACCCCGCAGATGACAATGCCCGAAAGCTCACTCACTCATCTATCTCATCAGTCGTCACCTCGCCGTCCCGACATATAAATAAATGCACCACGCCTCGCCAACCATGATTCCCCCTCGCCATGCCCCCCACAAACCAAACACGGAAAACACTGAAAACCACCGAAACCCACCATGAAGACCATCAAGTACGCCCTCATCCCCATCGTCGGCCTCGCTGCCCTCGCCACAGCCGACGACATCCGTCGCCAAGAGTAAATAAAGCCCCCCCCCCCCCCAAGTAACTGATCTGAAGACCACAACCTCACCATGTTCAGCACCCGGCTCTTCTCCATCCCCCCTCAGCCCACGGCCCCCGATACCACGCCCGGTAGACTCTCCATCCTTCCCGTCTCTTTACCCTCTGCCTCCGCGTCTGCCTCCCCGGCCCCCACCACGATCGGACACATCACCGGGTCGGCGCCTCCTCCCAATGGTACCATCGTGTATGTTGCAATGTGTCTGATATGTGCCAAGAGAGAGAAAAGATGGCTGACTCGAGCAGCACCGTAACGACCCCCACCAGCGGCGCTTCCCAAACAACAACCTCTGGCTCTGGCTCTGGCTCTGGCTCGGCATCAGCTTCTTCCTCAACCACCACCTCTGGATCCAAGGCGGGGCCCAGCACTGGCACGCAGAGCCAGACTTCAAACCCTGCTGCTGCGCCGACCGTCGCAAACTACGTGGCTGGCCTGGCTGCTCTGGTTGGCCTTGCTGTTGCCATGTAGACAAGTCATCTCAGATCTGCCATGGTTGGATGAGGTTGTCTGTCCCTCACATCTATACATAGTACAGATCAGGAATATTTTAGAGCTGCCATGCTCGCTTCGAGCCCTTTACGTGAATCTCACTTCCCTGCTCATACAACCAATAATCGGTGCTTGCGAAATTCAATTGTGCCCATTTTTGATTATTTTGATTATTTTTGATCCTATCGTACAATACACCAATGCTACATACCAGCATCCTAGCATCAAATGTGATGCCCGACAACGGAACCTGTCAAGAAAAAACAGAAGGGACATTTGGAAGGGGTGAAGGCGGAGAAAATAGACACCAGAACAAGCGGCCTGTGAGAAGTGCCAATTGCATGGGTAAAAACCAATCCATCGCCCCGGCTCTGATATCGAGATACCAGGCCCGAATCTTTTTGTCTTTTCTCGAAAACAAAACTCCAGATTTCCGCTCACTTTCTGGTGTGGACTCCAATAAGAGGAGACTGAAGCAACGTGTTGATAGATTACCATCGAAATAAAAATGACCATCAAAGATATGCATAGAAGAAGCAAGCAATGGATGAATTTTCTCGGCTCATATGCCATTGTTCCTAGTCCGCAGAAAACAAAACAAGAAAAAAAAAAGGATAAAAGAGGAATTTCCATGTGCTTTTCGTATGTATGCCCTCTTTTTGTATCATTCTTTGGCCTCCCCATGCTCCTTTTTGTCACAGTAGCGTGCCATTCTTTTTCCTCTCTTGTTATCTCGTCCCCGCATAGAGGTGTTCAGCGTTGAGTTGGACTGACGACCCTGTTCGGGCTCTAACGCATGAAAGCCAAGGGACTCGTTGGGCGAGGGAGCCGCGTCCGTTTGCCCTAATCGAAAAGGTGAGAGCAAGTTCTCATTTGCGCCAGTACGATGGCCAGAAGAAATGAAAATATTATGTTTTCTCATGATCCACAAGATCCCCCCGGGGTGAGATGGCGATTCAAGGCTTCGAGATTGCTGCGATCAGAAGTCTCAAGAGGAGAAACCGATTGCTCATTGGTGCCGTGAGTCTTGCCAACGTAATTTGCCAAAAATAAAATAAACGAATACCTCCGCGACCAACACCAGTAATCGAGTTGCATGTGGCTTGTGGGTACAACCTCGTCAACGATGAACAAGGAAACAACAAATTGAGAAAGAACCCCCATAACGCTACCTTGAAAAAAAAAAAAAAAAAAAAAAAAAAAAAAAAAAAAAAAACTGACAAGCCAACGAAAGATCGAGCCCGTATCAGTCTGCGGCTGTGTTCCCCGCATAGAAACTCAACGACAACAAATACCATCTCTTGACCAAGATTCCAATCCGAAAGTGTGTCAGATCAATGTCATACGATTCCGTGAAGATTGTCAGCATTGGCGAACTCAGATTTTCGTTGCCCCATTTTCATGCTTTCTTCGATTCCCAAGAGAATCAAGATAGGTCAACTGCGAGGCCATCGACACGATGCTCGAGAGAACGGGTATATCGTGAAGGTCCCCCCCTAGCCTTCATGATCTGTGAGCCGCAAAGAAGCAAAGAACCCATACCAAGGAGATCCAAGGGGGAAAATAGCCACGCACTCATGCAAGACAAAAGAAAAGTGCCAAGAAAAAATGCACCATGATACCAGACCAGCCATGGGCCAACTGAGCTCTGCGGCGGAGCCATCCGGAATCCGTCGCAACATACACCTTCATCTAACCCTATCATGGACCGAGATTTGAGAGCAATCATCTGGCTTGCAACTGAAAAAAAATAAAACTCTGCCTCCGTCCCCTGCCCCTATCGGTTATCCCCACAACTGCTTGTCAACTTTTGGTTCAGCTTTTCCTCTTTTTTATATGAGGAATGTTTACTCGGCGTGAACCCCGTTGGCCAAAGCAGTTCCGTTGGTGTTATTGGGTGTGTGTGTGTGGGCAGAGTCCTGACCTAGGGCTCCCAGAGCAGCCGACCCTGAAGGTGAGAAGTCGGGGACGTCAGCGGACAGCTGAGTGCTGCTGTGCCCATTGACGAAACCATTTACGGGTTGACCAAATGAAGACGTGCCTTCAGGGAAGTGGTGAAATTGGACATCGCCTTGTGGCGAAAAGCCCATTTGAGGCACGCCGAAAGCCATGGGGAGAGCTCCGTTGATGTGAGGGCCATAGTTGAAGGGGCGGTTCTTGAACGTCAGCTGCGATGGGCCGTTGTTGCGAGCAAAGTCGTCACGATCCTCCATGGGCAGGATGAAGCTCTGCCATCCGTTACGGCGACGGAGGCGCTCAATATCGTCCTCCCCGACCACAAAGTCAATCTCGGTGGAGGTCTCACAAACAGCCCGGATCATAGCCATATCTTGGGTCAGTTCTCTAATGCGCTTGAAAGCGGCGACGAAGTGCAAGTTGACGAAGCCTTGAGAATCCATACGCTTCCGAAGATACATGTCTTTGCACAAGTTTTCAATCGAGAAGTAGTATTCGATTTGGTTCTTGAGAACACCGATGACCATGTTGTCCCAGTATTGCGGGGGTTGCTGGAATGGAACAGCTGACATGGGATGCATGGGATATTCGTAGGAGCCGCCGAAGGTAGCCTGGATAGGTGGCAGACGGGTGGCGCCGTTTGGCAAAGACATGCGGTGGAAGTTGTTGCCAGCTCCGTTTCGGCCCCGTCCACCTCTCTGCGGAGGAGGGACAAAGCCTTGGCTGTGAGGACCTTGTCGTGGAGGTGGGCTGTACGGGCCTTGGGATCTTCCGGAAGTTGACACGTTGTTAGAGAAATTAGCACCGTTGTGTTGGTGAGAGTGAGCGTTGACAGAATGGTGAGCCCCGCGGCCTCTGTAGCCACCTCGTCCTCTCTCAGTTCGACCCTCAGAGCGAGTATTGTTTGTATGCTGATGTTGCTGCTGTAGATTTTACAAAAAAAAAAAGAAGTTAGCCTGTTGCTGTGCAACGACACACAATGAAGTGTCTCGTCCTACGTTGTGTGCGATTTGTTCCAAAATGTCCAGGGTCAAGGGAGCAACTAATGGAGATAACTTACAGATGATGGGGTCGAGGTGGCATCCTTGGTCTTGTCGCTCCCAGTCAGGGCGCCCTTCTTCTGCTCTTTGGTAGCGTTGCTTGCATCCATTGATGCTCGCTTGGAGGCAGGAGGAAGAGAGTTCGTCCTGTTAGAACCAGTACTGCTCTCCTTGGTGCGTTCCTTAGATTCGTTAGGCTTGCTGGCGTTTGAATTTGCATTGGCATTTGCATTGGCACTGGCGGCAGCAGTCTTCTCGCTCGGCTGGTTGCTAGTAGGGGCGGTCCTACCGCTGTTGGCACCACGGGCGCCACCACGAGGTTTAGAGTTGCGCATCTGAGGCAGCTGGGTCTCAAAACTGACCGAGGGCACATAGTCATATGTCACCCACTTCTCCTTCTGCTTCTTGCCCTGCGACCCGTCATCCTGGCTCTCCTTCTCTTGCGCAACGACAGGCTTGGTTACCAGGGGCTTCTTTTGGTCCTCCTTAATGGCAATCTCAGGGGTAGGCCATGAGGCAGCATCCTCAACGGAAGGAGGCAGTTCCGATTTGCTGTCCTTGTCCGCTAATCGAGAGCCTCGGCTACCATTTCGATCTGATCGTCCAGAATCACCGGTCTTGCGATTTGACTTGACACCATTTGCGGGTGCATTCTCTTTTGAGGCAGTGGGGGGAGGCGCAGAAGACTCCTTGGTTGGCTTCTTTGCCTCGTTGTCGTGAGCGGTGACACCGTTGGTAGTGACGGGGGTGACCTTTGCCTGCTGCTCCTTGCGCTGGAGCCAGATATTGACAGACGGGATGGGGGCTTCGGACAGCTCCACCTTGGGAGTCTCCTGGGCCACCTCTTTGGTCTTTTCAGCTCCCAATGGCTGATCGTTTGACTTGTCTGACGATCCCTTGGACTTCTTGCCCTTGCGGGGTCTCCTCGACTCCTGTTCATCGACCGAACGTGTGGCAGTGCTCGAGGATCTCGTGCCCTTGTCTGTCCGCCTCCACGGGCGATCTAATCTTCCACCATCATCATCTCGCCTCGATTCGGAACGTCTATCGTGGGTGGTCTCGGAGCGCAGATCGCTCTCAGAGCCGATGTTGCTGTCAACGTCTTGTTTCTCAGACGCTGGTTGAGGGCGAGATTCGTTCCCTAGAGGGCCTTCCGACAACTTGACCGGAGTCTCGGGGACCACAGGAGAGGCAGTACCTTGAGGGTTCGATGCAGGATTCGGTGATGTGATGGATGGGGACGCGCCCTGTCCTTTTGCGGCTTGCGCGTAGGAGAATGTCGAAGCAGCCGCCATCTCGTTGGAGTTGGAATTCACTGCAGAAACCATGTCAATATTGACAGAAGAAAGTCTTGGCCGCAACACGAGGTTTCTCGTATTGCACTTGGTTTGTTTATCTTGTTTTGGCAGTTTGCCCACACTCCCCAACCGGGGTGAAGCGAAATTGACTTCGGCAAAAATTTGTGAACAAAGTCGTCTGACGACCAGAGAAATGTGCCACTCTGTACAGCAGCCGGAGGGTAAACTATTCCACGAGCGAGTGCGATGGAAAGTCCTTGTTGTTTCAAAAAGGGGTCTCCGGTGCCAAGTATGTCGTTGATCGATGATCTCCTGACAGGCGGTATTGGTCAGTTTTGGACAAAAAGAAAGCGTCTTTCGGATTCTCGAGATTTTTTTTTTTTAAGTTTTGGAACCCCGTTCCGGAGGTCGGAGTTCTTGTCCCAGAGCCTTGACGTCGGGGCGGGCGGCAAGAGGACTCGAAGAGAAAGGCGAGTGGGTTCAGAGAAATACGCACAATTCGAAAGTTTTTTTTTTAAAAAAATAGACCCCGTGGCCAAAAGGCAAACGACGCTAAGACCAGAGTCGATTGACAGAGCCGACGTTCAGACGAGGCAGCAACGATGACAACGCCGGATTATCGCTCTGATTCCGATTGGGTTGAGAGAGAGAAGTGGTGCGGACCGTCAGCAACGGCAGCAAAAGGGAGCGTACAAAAGTTACCCGAAGGGGGGACGCAGTTTTGTAGCACTTGAGGGGACTCGGCTTTGCAGAAGCAGAGGCAGACAAGGCGAGGAGGCAAGTGAGGCAAAAAATGGCGACCGGACAAGAGAGGGTTGCTTTGTCAGTAACACTATTTGCGGGCGTGACTTGTGGCAGGGGAAAGGAAAAGCCTGCGCCGGGTGCTCGAAGAGTCGGAGCGTCTTTACCCGTGTGCGGTTGGCTGGAGGGACAGGGAGTCTCGAAGGGGAAAAAAAAGAGGCAAACGAAGTGATTGCCTTTTTGGCAGGTGACGACAAGACTTGCCAGAGCAGTCAGACTTTTGCGAAAGTGCGAAAGTGCGGAAGTGCGAAAGTGCGAAAGTGCAGAGGGCAAGAGGCAAGAAGAACCTCGATGAGAAGAAGAGAACGAGGGCAGGAATAGAATACGGCCACGACGCAGTAGCAACGGCAACTGGTCAGCCAACTGCAACGTCAGATCCCGAGGAATTGGCCAGCGCAGGATAAATTGTTGCGGTAGTTTTTTGGAATGGGAAAAAAAAACACACACTCTCTCGCACACGCACAAGCACGCACACCAAAGAGAGAGAGGGTCCAGGGCAAAATGGATGTCGGAGGTTATATTTTGCGTGTTGTGATTTTGGTGTGAACAAATAAATTTTTTTTGGCCCGTCGGCCCAGCAGACCGGACCACTTTAAATGGTAATACCACTCACTGATCAGCACGAGCTCAATGTACCCAGGCCATCCCAGGATCCCAGGCACCCCAGGCACCCTGCCGACTGGGAGCCTGGAGGGACCAGGCGGACCAGACTTGGCGACGAAGACTGAAGGTGGCCTTTCTTGTTGCTTCCTCCTCCTTTTGTGCCACCAGTCGTTTGTACGGACTACGGAACAGTATTAACGTACCGGACCAGGCCACACGTCCTGCCTTGTCCGGTCCGTTTTCCTCATCCTTGAGGCCCACGCTCTTCACGCTCTTGTGAATGTTGGGGAACCAGGCTGCACCTGCGAGATTGGCTGGCCAGGTGCTTGGTTGGGGCGCTTTATTGGCATTCTACGGCGGGGAGCCCGACAAACAGCAGGCACCGAGGGGTCCTGTTGCCGTCTGATGATCGAACCAGACTACGGAGTACATGTCACTCACTGTACATGATAGAGAACAGGTTCTGTTTTTTGGCATGCGCGCAGCCTGCAGCCCCCTGGTTGGTCGGATCAGGCAGTGGCCGGCCATAGCGGGCCAGGCACCTCGCGGCCACGCACAGTTCTTTTTTATATCGACAAACGGCATTACGAAGAAGTATCGGGGCATACCGAGGCAATCCTTGTGCCATATCGCAAACAGGCTTGATCGAGCTCCAGCTTCCTTGGCGTGATACCAGGAGGGTTTGTCCTGTCATGTCTGTGTTCTTCTGTGTCCCCAGTGAAGTGGAAGGAGCAACGAATGGGACCAGTTCGACAAGGGCAGGAGGGCAGGAGGGCAGGAGGGCAGGAGGGCAGGAGGGCAGGACGGAGCGGCATGTCCAGCTGCCAGCTGCCGGCTGCCTGTCTGGCCAAACACTTGAGGAGATTTATTGGACTCGGTGCATGCATAATTCATAATGTGAGGAGTAATTATCATCATACAGACGTAATCCGTACGGACGTAATACTCAGTCTCACTCAGACCGTGCTGCCTGAAGGCTGACACTGCATTGTATTAGTAATGGCAGGACGCCCGAATTGTAGCTGACATTCCGGTTCGCGGCTGGCCGTGGTCGTGGCCTGGGTGACTGCTCGTCCGACACCACACGTTTGAACACACAGTTTTAATCCTCATTTTTTCTTCTTCATGCCGGGCAGCACGGACAGCGTGCTTTATATTAACGGATAGAACATGATTGATGATATTGATAGACAAGACCCGCGAGCAACGACCAGAGACGACGATGGCCAAGCGGCTGGCCGGCCTCATGTACCGACTTTATTGATAATTGGCAATTATTAATAAATTATTACCTGCTGCGTTATTACCTCTTTGCCCTGGAATGGAGCCTCCAGTGGGGGCGCAAAAACTAGCCTGTTTCTGTCTCTACATGTCTGCAACAGATGCCACTCGAAAATACCATCGAGTCGCAATGGCACATGCAGCCTCTTCTCGCAAGTATAGCTTCCCCGCCAGCCAGTACGGAGTATGCTCACACCAAAACGCAGTGGTTCCGTGGGGAGTCGGTCTGGTTTGTGCATCTCTCCAAAAGAGTCCAGCGTGGTCTGATGCGGCCCCCTCTCTCCTCTCATGACTCATCTTTCGCGACAGAAAAGGAATATTCACTCATCATTATGGCCACGGCCTTTGCACTTATCGCTCCCTGCCTGGGCCGTTTGGGAAGACGACGCTATCAATTTCCAATACGTGAAACATGCAGTTCTTACGTTTTTGATCAATTTCTAGAAAAACTCGAGTTGACTGACCCAAAATTAGATGCGTTTTACCATTTTTCTATTTTTATGCGACCAGACGACGGGCCAACAAGCCTTGTCTTGGACAATTCCGGCTAATATTAAGCCGTATTACGGATTACTTTGCTTTGTAGTTTCGCGCCCTTTCATTCCAGGGTCCGCCGGGTCATTCGACCTCCTGAGTTCTTTGGCAATTCGTGGGTATGAGTGAATGATGGGGAGTCGAATGGACATGTGAATTCCATTCGCCCCAAGGGCATTCATTCATCATCATTCTCACTCACCTATTGCACTACGGCACTCGATCAGTGACTCTGTTTCGGGGTGACTCACATGGCGCGACAATCGTGCATCTCGTAAAGTTGGTTCTCATCTTCACCTAGCTAGATAGGTTGATATCTCTAATGTACAAAGAATACTTTTGCATCAAGAGTCCAACGTGTTCATAGCAACCATTGAGAAACTCGCAAAAATCAATTCATGCACTTCGAGTATTCTTAGCAGCTCGCGCCTAGGTAGACGTGGGTTTTTTGGGGTTTTTTCTCACCGAAGATGGACAACAGCAGCCAATATCATGCTGTTCTTGTCGGCCTGGCTAGTGATTAGTTCCTCCTACGGATAACATCCAGCATTACTTGCGACACGAACCTCGCAGCAACTCCAAAGCACAGACAAGATACGACAATCAACCCACCGACGGCAAAAGCGACTTCACGCACCTCTCGGCCGAAGCTACCGGACTACAACGCTGATAGCCTGCCTGCCCGGTCGGACACACGCCTGCCAGACAGAAAACAACGTGTGACCCAAGTGCCCTCCGTTTCCCGTTTGTGTCGTTGCAACTCACTCGGACGCCATGGCCATGCACTTCTTGTCTTGTCCCCATCTTCGACGCGAGGATGCAGCGATACCAAGTGCCGCTGACGTTGCACATCGTACGCAAATGCAAAACCCCCCAAGTACGAAAGTACTCCCCCCACAAGCCGCGCCGCCCAACTCGCGCTAAGCAAGCAAGCAACTCGTCATTGTTGAGGTAACCCGCATAATACGGCCTGGCGCCCAGCCGTCAACCTTGGCTCAAGGATGGCACGGCAAGTGCAAGTGGCTTGTCACGCAGGCTTGCCGGGAAAAAGGTCAGATGATAGGCCACCCGTTGGCCTGACACAACACGAGCTTGAGCATCGAAACAAGAGGGCTGCTGCAGGGGGCTGCGGAGCGGAGGTAGGAAATTATATGCGTGACACAGCTTACGGCTTTGATGGCTGGCTCGGTAGGGCCTATTCGTACAATTGTCATGTAGGTACAGTACATGCTGCAAACAAAGTTGCTCTGCAGAAGCCCATCGTAACGGGATGACATCGTCTTGTCTTGTCTCCTCCCTTCACTTCTCTGGTCTCGACTTCTCTCCATCGGCCTGTGCAAACTCGCTTCTCTCCGTGAGATACTTCTTCATAACTCACCCCCCCAAGTTTTTCAACCCTCCTTTTTTATAAAGCAATTACACTTCTTGTTCTTCCTATTGGCCACCCATCACATCCATGAAGCTGCTTGCCTGGCGCCAAATGAAGCTGCCAGGCGAAGACCCGTGGACCCCATGGGAAAATAGCTGATCAAATACCAGATTAGGCATGCCAGCTGCACGATGGACGAAAAGAGGGTCAATATGGTGCTATGAAGCTACAAGCATGTTAGTTCACGACATCATATATCAAGCGGTCGCAGGCAATCATCTAAGCTCCATTTTGAGACGTTACCACACACCTTGAGAGCAAACACTAATGTTAATATGATGGAGCCCAAGTAAGCTGCCGTGAAAGGCAGTCTCGGTGCAGAGAATAGGTGATAAACGTAATTCAGAGGTCCCATGACCGCCGCAAAGGAGGCTAGGAACAAAATAGACCCGACAGTCCATCTAAGTTTTGAAGAAAAGGTAAGATATCAAGTTAATCACGATGTTATTCGCATACTTTGAGATGGCATTAACCAAGGCCGACGGGGCAGCAAGGCGAAGTTGAAGAACAACATGTCTGCCACCTCCTCAATCAGGGCAAATAGAACAAAGAGACCTGAGGTGCGTCATGATTCACATCTAGGTCCGTATTGTCTTGCGACTGAGGGTGAACGTAGGTGTGTAGGTGTGTGTGCGTGTGTGTGTGTACAAAGGAAGAGTTCACAAACTATCCAATAGACAGACAGACAGACAGTGTGCTTTTTTTTTGGGGGGGGGGGGGCGCTGCTACTCGGCAGAGGCAACATGAAGAAGAGCAAGGAGGGCGGCACTGAGAGTCATGGCAAACGTGAAATAGCATGAGACATAAAAATCCACTTACAAGATGACAAATTTGCGAGGCCGTATAGATAATACGGGGAACAAGGTGAAGCAGATGACGAAGCAGGCCAGAGCAGCCAGGTTGCAGGCTGCAAAGATCAGCAACCTATCCCATCGGCTAACTGTAAACGAGGTTAGCCTCGACACCAAGCAGGCGCAACATCTGCGTCACATGCGGAATCTAAGGGCACAAGTTTGGGGCAAACGCAAATGCGCGTGTCCCGCTGCAGGGGTGCCGCATCTTCCCCCGAGATGCTCGAGGACGTCGAGGAATGGAGAGCGAATGCCGCCTTGTGTGAAATGTGTCTTTGACTCACGGGCAAACCAGCCTTCCTCCTCCTCTCGCCGAGTTGGAGCCGGCAGAGGAGCACCAGGCCCAGATTCTGACGTAGGAAGCCGCACATAACTGCGGTCTTGGAACGGGTTGAAATTTCTGATAGAGGCCATTAAACCCGTCTCTGGAGTTGTGCTGACCGGTTCTTCATCCTGCCTTCTGCTCCAGCCCAACGAGCCTATGGAGTCACGAAAGGAAGCCGAAGCCATGATGAGCGAAAAGCGGTAAGCGGTCAGTGGTTCGCGTACGAACCACAGAGAGAAGTATGACCGGTGGGTGAGTCGACCAGTGGCTATTCGTTCGGCTGTGGGTGGCGACCACGAACCCAACTTTGGTGGTGCAGGTTCGCCGCGGCAGCTATTTCCGGACTATGTCCGGAGATGGTCGTCGGGATTTGCGACGGGTGAGGCAGACGAACGGATACAATCGGGTTGGTGTGTAGGCAATCGGCCGGTAGGAAGGGTTCGGAGCCAGGTAACAAAGTCAAGTAAAACCTGTATGCGAGTCCACCGCGCTGCTGCAACGGTGAGCCATGGTCAGTCGTAGTCCACTTGAATAGATATAGGAGATGGTGTGTGTGAGGTTGCCTTGCGATGGCAAAGAGAGTGTAGAGTGAAAAGGGCACACGGTGTGTGTGGGTGTGAATGTGAGCGCGTGCGTGCGCATGAGAGGCATCAATGATATAAGAGTGACAGAAGGCAAGGGAGCCTACCGGGCAGGGCTGCTTGAGTTCGCCACGCCGCAAACCGCAAGCCGCAAACCGAGAGCTTCTCCAACAAGTCGTCGACGTTTATGGATCGCGGCCGACTGCGAGGCAAGACCACGCGTACCGCTCACAAACAAACGGTAACCCCAGACAGGGGGAAAGGGTACAAGTAACAACGGTGAGGGGGGAGGGGTGTGTGAGAGAGAGGTTGGCCGCTTCGATAGAATGGATGCAAGATGGGAATCTGGCAGGGCAGAAGAGACAAAAGTCGATGGCAAACGCGCAGTGTGGGATGGAGGATGGAGGAACAGCCGGACGAGATTTGCGAGATGTCAGGTCTGGCTGCCACTGGCTGGACGTCGGGAAGTTTGTCATCGGCTCCCTCGCTGGGGTCGGATTGGATTAGAATTTACATCAGGGGTGTGTGGGATGTGTGTGGGATGCTGCTAATCGATGCGTGCAATGGCAGGCCACATGATTGGCAGGCCGAGGGGGGCGGGTGCCAAGTGCTACTACGGTGAGTGGCTTGTGGGTGGCTTGTGTGAGCCCAGGGCCCTTCTTGATTGGCTGATGCTGCTAATGCTCGCCCTCGCGCCCGTCTGAGTGGTGGCCTTGGGAACGCAGCCGTGCAGCACGGCTACCGGGGTCAATGGGTCAATCAATCAATGGGTCAATCAATGGGTGAGCACTGAGGGCCGATGCGGGCGCCCCGCTGCGGCAGCGCGTCCGGGCAACGCAGCACGTCCTGGGGCTGCTGGGTTGGGTTGGATCTGGGTCAGATCATGACCCAGACAGGAAAGGCTGACACTTTCCAAATCGCTATACCAGATATTCTTGTCTCTTCAGTGTCGCAAAAAAAAAAAAGAAAAAAAAAGGAACAAGAGAACAGGCCAATGAGGGCTGCCGATGCGAGCTCGTCGGGCATATCCCCGGCCGTCACCCCGGCCATTTCTTGCTTCTTCCAAGACGCTGTGAGTCTGCCGTGGCGGCATGACGTGCGTCATCTAGCCAATAGACTGTATCAATAGAATAGTAGTTTGCTAAGGCGGATGATCCATCTGCATGGGCGCCTCCCCATGTATATGTATCATGTATGTATCACCGGCATACGGATTACAACCACCATTGCATGCAAGATGGCCCGTCATGTTTCCCTGCCTGCTTTAAGCCCATTCTGGTCTGGCTTCCAACGATGAGGGGCCCCATGGACGATGCAATGGATGCCCTGACCATACTGACCATGAACATGGGTGGGCGGCAGATGTACGCCCAGTACCTACATACGGCATATGGAAACTTGCATGCGGAGGAGCATTTCATGTCTGAAATGGCATGCCGTGCGTAAACTTGGGGAACACCAGACAGAATATCCCGAAGGGTGCCGTGTTAAAATTATGAGTCCCGTAGCGGATATCCCATTACGGACAGACTGCTAATTTCAGAAAGAATGACTCTCGGAGCATCTGCAGGAATAGTCCAGGGCGTGCATGCGTACCTGGGGCCATATCCAAGGCTCGATGAACATGACCATGGCGAGAGCACGGTGGCATGCACCGTTTCTACATCTGCCAAGGCATCGTCACAACTCAAATCGGACGGGCTAACAACGGGTACGCAGGAACAGACGAACCAAGGATTCGGTCACGAAGGAGATTGGGGATGATGAATTGCCATGAAAGCATTGGAATCGGATGGGAGGCTGACCCTTCTCCCGGAGCAGTGCCTTACATGACCTCGTGGTCAGGGCCGGAAAAAAATGGTCTCAAGACTACACTTGTAACGCATGATCGAGAGAAGGACTCCGATTCCAAGATGTACGTCGATGATAAGGCCCATGTCGAGCGTCGAGGTTGTGGCCTGGTGTCTAATGTCTAGAGTCACGCTCAACCTGGGACGCACCCCTCCGTCCGTCCCCCCAACCGTCCCGTTGCTTTCTCTGCAAAGAGGTTGATGGAATGCGCGAGCCTTGGAACACGGCCACTTCCCCGGACGGGTGGCCAAGGGGAGTCAGACGACGAACTGGCGGGACGAACCTCATCATGCCGTACCGTGAGGGCGCCCACCTTGCCTCTACCGTCACTCTGCCGTCCAGGAATTAGTGCAGGGGGCTGTATTTTTAGTCTGCTCAAGAGGGGGGTATCGAGATGGGTGGTATGGATGGGTGGGTGTGTGCGCAGACGGAGACTTTGCATCGTCAAGATGGGCATGAGCTCGGCCGCAACGTGAAGAAGCAAGATGGCGACATGAAGTAATCTGTCTCCCATGATCTCTCGAGGAGGGGAAGGCTATAAGATGACACAGCCCCCGGCACGCAACCTTGGTTTATTGTTGTCCTCTCTTTTTCTCTTGTTCTCCTTCTTTGGCTGAAGGAAATCCAAATCAAAGCCAGACGACTAACAAGACAAGAAAAAAAGAAAAGAGAAAAAAAAAGACAGGGGCTTTACTGTCGAAAACAACATACCAGACATCTCTCGGCATCCTTCGACACATCCCCAAGCTGGAGGCATTCGCTCGGAATAAATCCCCTGGCGAATCGATATTGAACGACCCGACGACCGCTTCCCTCTCACAGGTCTCAGCCCTTTGGAAACTTTGACCCCGAAGACAAAGACAAAGACAAAGACAAAGCAGGGTCTCCTTGTCCCTTGTCACGTATGTACTGACTTGTACTGTCCGTATCCGCCTGATTGGTCCCTCTCCCGTGAAGGACGGGAACGCGAGCTCGCATCCGTGTGCGACGAACGAACTGCCTGCACTGCACGGGCGCTCACACTTATGCATGCGCATCGTTCGCTTGTCATCGAGCACCCAGCCCAGCTTCATTCAGCCCGCCTGAAGTTGCAGCCTGCAAGTGCTTGAGTCTTGAGTCTTGAGTCTTGAGTCTTGACCCAAGGTAAGAAGAACTCCAGTGCCCAATGCCGCCCCGGACTCTTGCAGCCAATCATCTTCTCCCCCACCCCCGTCCCGTCCCCCCCCTAATATTACCACCTTCAGCCTCGCCTCACGGGGCCCTCCACGCCCCACCCCCCTTCTGTCCTTCTCTGCATTTGGCTGGTGAATGACCGGAAACTTGTCTCCGACTGACCTGACAGTCCGCTAACATGTTAGCTCTACAGTATAGCTCTACAGTGACTCCAGTGAGTGACCTGCTCAGCTGTCACCGACCTCTACATAGCCCGTACACCAAGTATTAATTGCGGTCGACCCACCACGCACGCAGCCTTGTTGCCCTCCTCCTCTTCTTTTCGTTCCCCTCTTGTGTCACCTCGGCATATTCGCGCATCTCATCGTTGCCGCCGCCGCGAAACATTCTAGCCTGGTAGGTGAGCACAGTGCTCTCTCTCTCTCTTTCTCTGTCCGCTAGCTCCCCCTCGCCGCTGCCTCTGTCTGCGATCGTAGACTGACGGGGCCTCCTACTATTACCTGCCTGCTTCATGTTCCCGGTGCCTCCTTCCCCTCCTGTTAGCGCCCAGCCGCCGTTGCCCAGGCCCCTCCTTCCTCCAAAGGATCCAAAGGACGGACCCTCGATCGTGACTTAATTAGTCCCTCTCAGCACTTGGCACCGTCTTTCGACCCCTCCCCCGTTTTCTCGTAGTGCATTTTCTTCTCACTAGGGCGCATAGCTTGACTTCACCGCAAATAAATGTTCCAGCTAACAATGTCCTGCAGTTCCACGCCTCTTTGCATCTAGGGACTGCGTCTACTCAAAATAAGCAAGCAAGCAATCGTCCGTCGGCCGCCTGTCACCGCCTGGACCCTTGTCCCACAGACTAAGCAGAATCAAGGCGGTTGCGTCCTCGTCTGTCCACCGCCCTGCCATTCGCGGCCAAGCCAAGCCACTGGTTGCTGGTTCAAAAGCAAACACCTGGCGACAAATTCCGCTGACGTCGCATTCCCTCCCCTCTTGTATCAATTCCCTTGATCTTGTGCCCTCAGCGGCTTATCGCCCTCTTCAACACCAACCTCACTCCGATTCCTCCGATTTGTTGCGACGCTCTCGGTTTAGATGCCCTCGGGATAGCATCCGTCACCAGTTCCCACAGACAGCGCCCATCTGCAGCTTATGTGAGTTCACCTCTCTGCCTATACCACTTCTCATCACTTCATATTCTCTGCTTGGTGCGCATCAAGAGCTGGGACGTCGCCCTTCTCCAACGTATAGTATAATCAATTCATTCACTCCGCCACCTCGGGAGGGGAAGCGTTGTCTTGGTTCTTCGCAGCACCAACTAACTACCTCGCCCCTCCCTTTCCTCGAAGAGCATTTCTCATTTCTCATCGACGCCGCTTTCCTCCATGCTTTCGCTGCCGGTACACAAAAACTGACATGTCTATTGCTTCTCTACCTCTGACAGTGTGCAATTTGTATCTGAGCGGTGCGCATCCGCTTCTTCTCGCCCCGAGAATTCACACCAATTTTCCTACGCCATTGGCGACCACGCAATCGAGTCGCCCCCGGCCTACCCGAAACGAACTTTGTCTTTGACGGTGCCGTCAACTCCTCCTTCACAAACCGCAAAACTGGCATCTCTAACATCAGTGGAGCTCCAGAAGCTCAACATATACACAATGGCGCAGCACGGCTTCGGCCATTTCGCTACCGCCCCTACTAGTGGAAACATCGACCCTAATGACCTTGCCATGAACGGCGGATACTCCCCTTCTTTCAGCAACGCAAACAACTTCAACTCTTCATCTGGGAACGCCCCGAACGGATATTCTAGTGGCAACGCCGTCTTTGGCGACGACGAGTTGTTGGACGGCCTGGCCTCACCCCCTGAAGGTCAGTCGGGTCTCCATGGCCAAGGCCAAGATTACGGCATGAACATGGGTTTCAACCAAGGTGCCTTTCAGTCACACCGAGGTTCTGCGTTGCAGATCGATCCGGCTCAAATGAACGGCTTCTCCCAGACTCCAGATGGCGATCCTATTCAAAGCCCCTATGCCGCTGGCTTCACCGCCCAGTTTCGTCAGATGCAGAACAACCACTCCCTTGGTGGCTCATTGCATTCTCCCATGTCATATTCGAATTCTCCGTTGGCTGCAGGCGACATGGGCGCTGACGGCAGTGACCCCAACTATCTCAAAGCTAGAGCGCGCGTGTCCCAGCAGATGCAGCGCAAGGCCTCCAATAATCGCAGCCCGATGACGCCCAAGACCAATGGCATCCACGGCATCCCCATCGGCTCCCAGGACTCGCCTGGATTTGGACCGCAAGCCATGCGACCATCGGGCAGCCACGAGAAGTCTCCATCCGGGCAGTGGGTCAATACTCCGGGCGGAAGCATCCCAGCGTCTTACAACTCTGGTTTCTCCTCACCAATACAGCAGGGCATGGTGCCCATCGATGAGGTCATGCTGAAGGGCGGTACCTCCATGCCCACCAAACTGGGCGTAGCACCTGGGGGTGTCTCCTCCCAGGAAATGAAGCGCAAGCGACGTCGTGAATCGCACAATCTTGTGGAACGCCGCCGCCGTGACAACATCAACGAGAGAATCCAAGACCTCAGCAAATTGGTTCCTGCTCATCGTTTGGAAGACGAAAAGATCCGCAAATTGATCCAAAATGGCACGCCACTTTCCCCAACACTCACTGGCATGTCCAACCCTTCTCAGGCCACATCTGGCCTGGCCGGGCCTGGAGCCCGCCGAGCTGCTGGGGGCAGTGTCGGGAACATCACCACCGGCCTTCCCATTGAGGACAAGGACAAAGGTCCCAACAAGGGTGACATCCTCAACGGTTCAGTGAGCTGGACCCGCGATTTGATGTGGATGCTCCACCTCAAGCTTCAACAACAAGAGGAGTTGATGAATACAATCGCCGAGCTCGGCGGGCACTTCCCTTTTGAGCTCACCGATGATGAGCGACGTATGCAGTCGGAGCTTATGGAAGCCATTTCGCGTTGCGACTCTGGAACCTTCTCCTATTCAAGGACTGCTGGCTCGGGTCTTCGTGTGCCTACTCATACCGACTTTCGCGGCGATCCCGTGAATGGCTTAGCCGCCAACCTCGATGCCATCGGCCTCACGCCCGAGGAGAGTGGCAGCAATGTTGGCATGTCAGGAGACGTCAACGACACTGCGCAATTCTGGAACGACCCCGATGATGATGGCAGCGGCCACGCCTCCCTCGACTTCAAGGAAGAGGACGAATATGACATGGACCTGAATTAGGTGTCATACGCTCGGCAACGACAGCTTTTACGTGCATATAAATTGGCGTTTGCGTTTGTTCTCAGCTCGCAACTTTGTTTTGGGCTGCTTTCAGTAGCTTTGCATCGAGGTCTACCCGGTGTTACGTGATGAGAAGCACATGGGTTTGGCACATTCAGGGATGGCTTTCGTTCTCACCAGCCTGCTCCCAATTTGAGGCGTTGAGGGTCATATGCATAACACACACACATGCACACAACGGTTGGGAGGCCTGACCGGTTTGACTTGATTTAAGTTGCAATGTTCCCTTTGAAACTGGGACTGGTGGGTTTAGACATTGGGGGTACCTTTTGAACTTGCATTATACAGTGGCGGACAGATTTGCTTACCGTGGCTTCTTGTTTCACTTTTACAATTTGCACTTCTTCCGTCAATTTCTTTTCTCGACGAACTCTAGCCTTTGCTTTATTCAGTTTTCTCCCCACGCAATGTGGTTCTCTTTCTCGAGACTTGTTTTATTTCAATTGTTCCTGCTGCTGCCGCCACATGCGTGCGTCTTATCAGATACGCGTGTTTTGCTATTGCGATACCTCGGCTGGCTCTCTGTAATCAAGGCCGGCCTCGCTTTTTTTTTTTTTCTTTTTCTTTTTTTCGACTGTCCAACTTGTCGCCTTTGAATGCCTTGTTTGCTTTTCGGAGGGATGGTGTTTTATTCTTGTAATGTTTTGGGACCATGGGCCCGTGGTTTCTTACGCTTGGGGCACTTTCTACTCTATATTTTATTTGGTCCCTTCAAGCAGGCTGGCTTGCTCGTTTGGGCCTGGCAAGTCTATGAACGTTTCATCGCAAGCTATAGTTGTGTCTGCTTGTCGCTAATATACTGGCTACTTATTCACAGTACTTGTGCCGTTTGCAATGTGCCCCTGCTCAGTGCTGTCCCTTTGGATCCATCCATATTAGTCTTGTTTCTCCAGATAGCTGCCATGTGAGGGAGGGCCTGGGGTACGCGCTTCCACTTGGTCGTTGGTCGGGAACAAAAGACAATTTCTCACATGATGCATTGATTTTCCATTTGTCGTCAGTGGTCACTCTTCCTCCAGCGTGACTTTCGATTTGATTTGCAGCAAGTAGTCGCCGAGTCCGTCCATTGTCGAGTTTGTCGACATTTTGTCTGCTCAACCGCCCCCCTCACCTCACCTCACCAATGCCTCGTACAAAGCAAATACTCGCTCATGGCCGTCAAAAGAGTCCAAGCCTCCTTACGCTTCATCTCCTCCTGTAGGGCTATCCTCTCGAGAGCATTCCTCCCGTCAAAGTACTTGCACATGAGCTGCCACGCCCCGCGGACCTTGTCGTCTTTGAGCCTGCGCGCAATGGCGGACAGGTATCGTGATTCCCTGCCCGTCGCCTTCTTGGCGTCGACGATGATGTGGGGTGTCAGGCCGGCGAGATGGGGCGCGTCGTTGACGGACGGGTGGGCGGTGGCGATGGGAATGACTTTGCGTGCGTGGGCGGTGGCCTTGTCGGCTGCTTCGCGGGAGGCCTTGAGAGCGATGCGTTCGAGGCGAGCCATTTCCGCGACGTGCTCTGCCGTGAGGGGGGGCTGGCGTGGTTGATGTGGCATGATGGTTTTCGGACTGGGTTCGTCGCCTGCGCCGGGGCCGGGGCCGGGGCCCAGGGGGGAGGGGGTTTCTGAGGATTCTTGGGTTTGGGGCGTCTCAATTGTTGTGGTTATCGTTGATGGTTGTGGTTGTGAAGTAGCAGCAACAGCAGCAGTAGTTGCCGTTGCCGTTGCCGTTGCTGTTGCTGCATCTTGCAATGATGGCCCAGCAATTGTTGTTCCCGATGATAAAGGACCATCGTGTTGTCTGCTCCGCGCTTCTTCTTCCGCGGCAGCCAGCTCCTCTGCTTCCATCTCATGGGCTACCTCGTAGAGAATCTCGGGCCAGACGACGACGTAGGCGAATGTGCAGAGTTGAGTGACCCAGCCGCCTCGGAGGAGCCAGGCCAGCATGCGGAGGTACAGCGGTCGATGGGGCTTGCTGGGACAAAAGGTCTTGAAGGGGCGAGGCGCGTAGGACAGCTCCGAGAGGAAGTTGGGCAGCGGGGGCGCCAGGGGAAAGGCTCGGTGCCACTCGACTGCGTCTTGGGGCAGGCGGGTGAGGTCGCAGTTGGGGGAGATGATGTAGACGTCTCGGGCGTGCAGGGGCGGGACGGCAATCGCACGGCGCCAGAAGATGAAGTGCTGGGCGTATTTGCGGACTTGGCTGGACGTGAGGATGTTGCTCTGGCAGACCTGGTAGAAGGACATGGTGGGCTTGGCGAGCCTCGCAAACTCAATCATGGACACGGTCGTGGGATCCCGATCTGCTTGAAGCTCGGCTATGATCTTCTTCTCGTCCTCCAGGAGGAGTAGCGCAAAGTTCTTGTCGAGGAACTCGGGGTCATCGAGCTGCTCGTGGCTCAGGAACGAGTTGGCTGTTGTGAGCCACAGGCCGTGCTGGCTGCCATGGTGCTCGCTGGGGATGTCGGAGACGAAGAAGGGAGCTGGGATCTGGACCGACGGCGTCAGCACACCGGCGGGCGTGTCGAGATGAAGCGTCGCTATCTTGTTGCGGGACACGGCCTCATACATGTCATGCACGGATGCTGCTAGGGAGAATGTCTGGAGGAGTTCTTTCCACAGCACACTCATGGTCTTCTCTACACGACATCGAGTCAGCAAGTGAGTTTGCAAGGTTGAAGGGGGTGAGGTGCATATGTGAGGATGGCCTACTCTCTTCTCGAGCTCGATCCTTGGCGAGCAATATCCGCTTCGACTCTTTCCACACAAATTCGCAGTGTTGCTGGCTGTACTTGTACGCCTTGTTCACCTTTTTGACCACGTTGTGGTACAGCGCGTCCACGAGCTCTTTATCCTCGCTCTTCTTGGGGTTGAGGATAAAGACGAGGTTGAACATTGTCATGGAGCTGCGCTTCTCCTCATCCGCCTCATCCTTTTTCCCACCATCTTTATCCTTGGCAGCCTCAGACGAGACGACGGCGACGGACGGCATGGGCGGCTCCATCTCATGGGGGGGGACAAGCTGGTCCTCGGAATGACGCCGAGGTTTGTTGGTCTTGTTGGACTTTTTGTTTCGCTTCCATTTCCCGTCCTCTGGGACGTGGATTGGGCATGAGATGCAGTGCATCGGGTCCAGGGACAGCTGGAAGAGCTTCTTGTGGTAGGACCGGGCTGGCGTGAGGATGCTGGCTAGATCCCGCGTGGGAAAGCCCGCGACTCGCTCCCACGGCACGACCCGAGAGCCCGTATCTGTCATGAGATGGTCATCGTGGTGGTGGTGGTGATTTTCGATGGCGGCGCCGTCGGTTGCAGTCATGTCGCGGCCGCTGGGCTGGCCGAGTCGCTCAAGAAGGATGTCCTCATCCGCACCGCTTGTATCGGCGGGACGCTCTGGCTGATTCGTGACAGGTTGCACCTCGGGCGGATAGTGGAAAACGAAGGCTGGTCCATCCCGCGACCGGTTGATGACGAGAGCGACGGCCAGGAAGTTCTCACTGGTGATTGAAGACATGGCAGATGCGAACCCCACCTGAAGCTGAAGCTGAAGCTCAAGCTCATGTCGCAAGTGGAAGTGGAAGCGGCATGTTGCATCACATGACCTGAGTATGTAAAAGTCGAAGCCACCAGTGTCCATCGCATCACAATGTTCGTTTCCTTCAGGTCTACGGAAAAAGTGAGTTTTTTCTTTACCCCCATCGGCCACTGATCACCAACTCTGAAGTCCTCAGGGCAGGCATCAGTTGTATCAGTCGGATCCAGAACAACCTCCTTGTAACTCGTGACCCATGCCCGTCCAGAGATGTTTGGAACAATGAAATTGGTCCCAATCACACTACGATGCTGGAAACCCTCCCCAACGT
Organism: Epichloe festucae Fl1; assembly: GCA_003814445.1. NCBI lineage: Eukaryota > Fungi > Ascomycota > Sordariomycetes > Hypocreales > Clavicipitaceae > Epichloe > Epichloe festucae. The sequence continues at coordinate 1,007,277 of CP031387.1, read as the reverse complement.
CCAAAAGTCCAGGAGCGTGCAAGACGGCCATCCTCGCAGGCGTGCCCGTACCACAGGGAATTCGGTCACACCGACTCGGCGGCCTGATTCTCGCGAGACGGGTTCCGTTATGGACACGGTGCAGACGCCTGCCATGTCTGTCTTGTCCGGGTGCACTGGCGTGAACTGGTCTTGAATCGCCTTGGTCACTCGATCGCGGAGCTCGATGAGCCAAGACGGTCCCGATCCCTGGTACATCTACCGGTATGTCCAGCTTGGCCATAAACGCTGGGACGTTGTCAAACGCCACCGACTTGCACTTCCCCGCGCTGCATTGTGCCGTGGCAGTGACCAGGCCGGCGGCCGTATCGAGAATGAGTTTGACATCTCCCGCTTCTCCTTCGGCGTGGCAGCCGACGACGGGAAATATTTGGCTGTTGATTTATTTGTAGTTCGTCTTCTTCTCTCTGTCTTCTAATCTAGTCCTCTCCTTCTGCTTTGTTTGGAACAGTCCTCCGCGTTTCTCGTGACTGTCGTGTCCTGCATCCCACTCGCCAGGGTGACGGGAATATAATCGCTTTATAAGGTACATGGACGTTCGATACAACCAAGGCAGCAGGATTCCTAATGCGAGCTGTCAGACAATTGCTCGATGTGCTCAGAATCGTTCCTGATTGGGAATCTACTGCATGATGTTCAACGGGTGCGCGACGCAACAGCCACCAAGGATGACAACGGAGCCTTTGCCATCCGAAACCCCCTTTCCGATCGCACCAACAAATTCCAATCGTATTACCGACAGGCAGTGCGTTTTAGATTTGCCACTACTCTCTGCTCCGTACACTCTCTGAATTTAGCACAACTCGACAACATGAACTCCCCAAGTGTTCAAGAGTATGGTGAGGCTCTCAGTCCAAAGTGACGGACGAGTCAGGCCGAATAGAAACTCCAGCCATTAGTTCATGCGCAGGCAATGTTCGTTGCCTCTCTTTTTAGCGATCTGTACGGAGTACGCACTCCTATAAAAATCACTCAGTGACAGTTTTGAACTCTGTATTCACTTCACACCCAACTCTCAGGTACTGAGTTCCGTCAGAGCACTCTCTTGTGTTGGACGCATCTGTCTCAAACAGCGACCAGTTTCGATACCGTCTCGCGGCTTCTTGACGTCTTGCAATGCCGGCAGCCTTGGGCCGGTCATGAGACCAAGTCACAATCGGGATGCCTAGTGCTGTCGGCGGCATGCATCCTCGTGGCACATGGGATGATTGGAAGCACACATCTCTGCCACAAACCAGTCTAGATGGTCGCAATTTTTTTTTTTTTTTTTTTTTTCAAAAAATCATCATACACCAAGCTGCAAGCTCACGAGTGGATCGACAGGTTGGAAGCTTTCGACACAAACCGCGATTCGATCGTCACTGAAAGATGGAGGGGATCTGACGCAACTAAGAACGCTGGTTTCTCCAGCGTGCCGTCAAGTCCTTCTCAGTCTGCCCAGACAGGTCGATGCTTGACTTCGTCTTCTTTCTTCTTCTTTCTCGGTAGGACAGCCCTGATGCAGAACCACCTCGCTGCTTGCATGCTTGCATGCTTTGCACCCGAGTTCAATTCTCTTCTGTGCAACGATGCTGGTGAAGGATTTCGTCATCGTACTTTATTGAAGCTCCGGACGGTTCTGCACTAAAGCGAGAACGTGAACTCAAGTGCAACGGATTTCGACGTTTTGGAGTTTGGCATTAGATGAAACAAGGCGCAAGGCGGGGTCACAGGCAGGAACTTATCATTTATAATATCCCTCAGTCCCTATCCGCCTCTGCATCTCTACTAGCTAGGTAAGCCAAGATTTGAACAGGACATGGTAGTCACAGGGAATCGATCGCTCATCAACAAAAATCGGATGCAAAGGAGTTTTGATGCAAGCCATGCCATGCCGTGGCAGATGGCTTGTGGGCTTGTGTGCTGTGGTGGCGAAACTCACTTTCCACCGTCCACAAGGCAGTTACGGTTACACGCGCGAGAGTTGGGGGACCCGCTATTATTATTGCTCAGAGCTCTTATGTAGGCCCAGGGCAGGGACTTTGGCCCTTTTCCCAACCTTCCAAATTTGGGCCCTTTCAAGGGTTTTCTCTGGGTTTTTCTGGTCTGGTCTGGTTTGGTTTGGTTTGGCTTGGCTTGGCCAAAACGTCACCGCCACGGCTTTCACAAGGCCAAAACGCTTCCTTCTGGCCCACACAAATCGCAAGACGCTTTGGCAGGTGCTTGTCCTGGACTCCTTCCTGGCCACCTTCTGTCTGCTCTTAACTACAACCACTTCTTGGAGGGGCAATAGGTCGTGTGAGCTACTCCAACTTCATGTCTTCTCCTCCCCTTGCCTCCAACTTCTTTGCGACGACGCTCACCTACCATCCATCATCCGTCGTCTCTGCACCATAACATCTGTCCTCAACGGCCGCCCTGAAGTGGTGCTCGTATATATATCTCTTTGTGCTTTTCACCACTCCCCTGCCCTCGAGTGCCTCTTCGTCATCATGTCGCCTGCTGCCGCTGCTGCTGCCGCTACTACCGCTGTTACCCATGGCGAGCATGGCCATGTTCGCTTCATTCCTCTGCGCTACGACAACAGTGACTCGCACAATTCGGCCATGAAGCTTATCTTGACGCTGTTCCCTCACTGGGCCGCGGACGAAGCTCACATCGATTTTGTTCGTTTCACTGATGGCATCACCAACACCCTGCTCAAGGCTGTAAACCGTCGTCCTGGTCTCAGCAAAGCTGACGAGGACCGAGATGCCGTCCTTTTGCGTGCCTATGGAAATGGCACAGATGTCTTGATCGATCGTGAACGCGAGGCGGCAAACCACGAGCTTCTTATGAAATATAACCTAGCTCCCCCGCTCCTAGCTCGCTTTGGCAATGGCATGCTGTATCGCTTCATCCCAGGTGCAGTTGCTCAGCCTAAAGATCTCGCCGATCCGCCCATCTTGAGAGCAATCGCTCGAAGACTAGCTCAATGGCACGCGACCGTCCCTTGCATCCCCGACTCTTCTCTTCGACGAGACAGCTCTAGCAACGGTGACAGCAACAACAATTCCATCATTGCCAAAGCCGCGGCTGGCAAGCCTATTCCCAATGTTTGGACCACGATGCAGAAGTGGATATTGGCCTTGCCTACAGACACGGAGCCGCGTCGCGAGAGAAAGTCACTGCTTCAAAAAGAGCTAGAAGAAATGATTCAACGACTTGGCCAGCGTCCCGGCTTGGGCCACGACGGGGTATGTTAGCTGAGACAACTTGAACCCATACCTTTTTTTTTTCTTTCTAATAAACGGACCTCATCTGGATCACAAGTCACTGACTGGTTTTCGAACCTAAACAGCTGGTATTTGCTCATTGTGACCTACTTTGCGCCAACGTCATCATCAACCGTGATGCTGATGCAGAACCCTCAGTAAGTTTCATCGACTATGAGTACGGAACGCCGTCGCCTGTGGCCTTTGACATTGCCAACCACTTTGCCGAATGGGTTGGGTACAGCTGCGATTACTCAGCCATTCCTACCCGCTCCCAGCGCTTGGCTTTCATCCGCGAGTATATTGGCACGTATGCCAAGCTGGTGGGCCAGACAATGAACCAAGAAGAAGAAACCCAAAAATTGATGGATGAAGTGGATCTCTTCAGAGGTGTTCCAGGCTTCTTCTGGGGTATTTGGTCATTGATTCAAGCGACTATTTCTCACATTGATTTCGACTATTCCTCGTACGCCGAGGAGCGATTGGGCGAGTATTGGGCACACAAGAACGAAGCCGATGGAAGCCGTGCAGCATCTGGAAAGGAACTGCCGCTGCGAGAACAGCGATGGGCCAGCAGCGAATAGAATTATTCTTCAATGCGGAAAAGAGAGTAAAGAGATGGATGGATGCGGCCGCGGAGTGACTGGACGAAGGAGTCCAAGAATGATTCGTGAATGGCTAGCTGTCCCCCGCAGCTGAAAGCTGATACGAACGGCACACCATCTGGGACACGCACCGCATCGGTTTTAGGTAAAGCGCAAATATTGCCTCGACTGAAAGACAAGATACACGGCAATGAGAAAGCAGGATAATATGGGGCTTTCGAGAACATACCTGGTGGAAAATATTTCCTTGGTAGGGACAAGCGCGGCATTTGGTGTTTAAGTAAAGGCATCCAAGGGGTCGGTTGAGACAAAGGAGAGACAAATCAAACGTGTACTAAATCATGCATAGATCAGGACTTTGGCCATACATACATGGTGGTAAAGACTGATAGTCCATTCAACATGACATAACAGATTGCTTCGCAAGCAAGCGCGTCATCAAAATCATGATAAATACTGTTGTTACTGTCTCTCGGTTGGCGTTTTATCGATTGACAGAGTAGCTCTAAGGAAACCAAACTGGAGTTGTTCATCAGACATGCGTCAAAGAATAGTTTCAACTAGGAATCGAGGTGTTGTGATGATGAGTGCGAGACAAAAGTTCCTCGGGATGGATATGGCGGCATGGCCTCTTTGATATCTGAGCCCGAACCTTCACCTACAACCCACTGTAGCAGTTACGAAGATGTCGTTCTCGGTGACCTCGGGCCCGCAGCGCTTGTACTTGGCTGGTCAACGGCAGACCCTCCGAGACGTCGTCTCGATGGGGGAACTTGTGACACACAGCATTGGCACGGGGATTTTTCCTTTTTATACTCCGTATTTCGCTGGTCGGAACGGAGCACTCACAAGTCACACACCACTCAAGGCACAACGGGGAAAACCGTGTCATCTCGCGCTACGGATCCGTATCGCTGCTGAAGGTCAGAGTTGAGGAATGTGCAGGGTTCACGGACAGCCAATGAGGTGCGAGGGACGATGCGGTCAGAAACATGGTTGATGCCACTCCTCATATGTATATACTCATATACTTGTGGGCGTTGGGATCATTCGTATCCTGAATGACTCGTTCCATCTTTCCTTGTGTACGGGTGCGTTTCATGCTCCTCTGGTAATGTGGTGAGCGATATTTCAGCCAGCTCATGTGCTCCGTAGTGGGGGACATGTGTGTGCTCCGTTTGGTGTAGTGCGGCGACGCAAAGCCTTGTCAGCTCCTTGTTCTTGTGTGATGAACCTGCGGCTTGCAGCCGAAGCCCGTGGCAAGGCGTGAGGCGATCTTCACTGTCAGGTCAGGCTTTTATTAATAGGCTTGTCGGGCTTGTTCCACGTTGACAGTGGGTGCGTGAGTGGCGTGAGTGGCGTGAGTGGCGTGAGGTTGGATGGAGCTGGAGCAGATATTACCCACTTACTCGCACCTTCCCTGCCGGGTCCTCCCGGTGGCTGAAATGTTAAGGACAGAATCCTCCCTTCCCTTCCCCCCACACCCGCCGTCACTTCTACAAGTCGAGAGCTCATAATTTTAAGCATGTTGTGTGCATCCATGTTCATCCATGTTCATCCATGTCCATCCATGTCCATCACGTCAATCCACGGCAAGGCTCTGCACACAAGTCTACAGCACTATGCTTCTTCGCACACCACGGAGTACATACGGACTACGGAGTAATACATAAGCCCTCTCTCTTTGGCTCGGTCAGGCATCTCAGGTCCGTCCCTGGTTCCCTCCCAGGATCGCAGCTGCCCCCTCCCCCCCATGCTTGGACCGTCGCCCACAACCCCGGGTTAAATGAGAAAGGTTGAGAAAGCAACAAGCGAGCGAGTGACAAGCACGGATCAACCTGCAGGGCTGCAGTTTTTTCAAACAGCCAGCAAGAATGGCTACAGGTGCCGAGCACGGAGCGGGCACATGTGGCCCGGTGGGTTGCTTGCTTGCTTGCTTGCTCGCTTGCTGCTCACGCACCATTCCCTGCTTCCTACGCACCAGACATGTGCAGACAGACCGGGTTGAAGATTGTAAAACGGGACGAGACTCGAGACTAGACTCTTTCTTGCAGACTGCGCGCTGCAGACACTGCACACTGCACACTGCACACTGCAGATTACAGACCGCAGATGTCCAACCAGTCAGCGATTTCCGAACACAAACTTCTCGTCCGCGCAGAGACATACCCACTGCTGAGAAGGGAAAAGAGAGACACAGACTCGCTCACACTTGCCGCTTCCAACATAATACATCCATCCTGCCCGCCGCTCCGTACTCACTTTGAACCTGTCGCGACGAGTGGCGATGCTCGGCACCAGAGCATGTAATATGAGAAAGACAACAAGCACTTTGTTTTGTTTTCCGCCCATTTCCGCTGCAATCTTGAGCCAGAGCCATGGAACAAAGCACACGTCACTGGTGCCTCAGTCCTGTTCCTGAACGTTGAAAACAACCTTCTCTTTTGGTTTTTCTCCGTCCTTGCCTAAAAGTGTCCCATCAACAGCAAGTGTTTCGACACCCCGGTCCGAATTTTTTTTTTTTTTTAACGACGACATCCGAGGGGAACACGCTCCGAACTCCCAAGCCTCGTTGCATCATTCTCCCCCAGGGTGACTATGTCTGCGTGATATGCTTTGGGGGATGAAGCAGTCAACATGTCCGGCACAGATGTAGAATATGCGCCCGGCATCGATGTCGCGATACGTCAGTTGCTCGATCAGCAAGCCCATATTGAGTCCAGGCTTTCAACGTTGCTATATGCTCAACACGGCCTGGATTTGCCGGTTGAGCTCGATATGCTGCGCCACAAGGTGCAAATTCTCGAAAACCTTGTTGTTCATCACGGTAAGTTGATTGACCAACTTTCCCTCCTCGAGCGACATCTTGTCTATTCTTTGAGGGCCTGGTCAAAACTGTTCTCTTATTTCAGAATCCGGGTTCGTAGGAGTAATACTCCCAGATTAAACAGCTAATCTAAACCCTTTCTTCTTCTCCCTGCTTCTGTGTTGGATCGTACTTGTTGCTGACACAAAGCTACCACTTGTTTTGACATGAAAAGACCTGACTGCGAAAATCCCTCTTCTGTCCGGCGCCGAAGAAGCCCGAGCGCTTCAGTATCGTTGCGAATGTCTTGAGTCCGTATGTATTCAGCACGGTAGGTCCTCGCAAACATGGGAGCATGTGTTTATATCCTCGCCCATTTCGCTAACATTCAATACAGATGTGGACGTGATCGAGCCCTTGAGGAAATCGGCACCGTCGGCGCCACTGGATTTTGCTTCTTGGTTCGAGAAGCATCTCGATTTTCACGACCCTAGACTACGCTTCCATCGTGCCTCACTCGATGAAACGGCCACGTCAACACCGCGCCCCATGCCGTCTATCAAGTGTTGGGACGAGCGATGCGCTCATTATGTTTACGGAATAGCCACTCAACAAGAACACGACGCTCACGGCCGTCTTCACCAGAGGCTTGCCAAACGAGACTCGGCGTCTTCTACTGAAACTTCTCCAACAACTGTAGCGGATTCACAGTCATTCCGACTTACCGACCACCCACAGTCGCTGCGCCATTATTTGCCATCGATACGAACCGGTGGCTTCGCTGGGCCACCCCAGCTGCCAGCCATCAGCCCCCAAAGTACACCAAAAGAAAACAATGACATATCAACGAACTATACGTTTTGCGGAACGACAGCCCCCAAAGGTCTGCGCAGGAATTCAAATGATGCCGAGGTAGAGCCCTTGCTACCTCCCCTGAAAAGATCTAAGCTCACTCAACCTCGGCTCGAATCCATTGGCGAGCTTCAACTTTTTCGCCAGACAAACCCTTGTCTTCGATGCAAGATAGAGAAAAAAAAGGTGCACATCCCCGGTTATGACGAGCGCGATGTCTTCACCGTCAAGCTAATAAAGCACATTTTGCTATAGTGCGATAACGATGACAGCAAAACATGCTTCAACTGTGCCGACGCGCCGCCGGCAGCTAGGTATGAACACTGGGGCGTGATCGGTTGTTTTCGCAATCCTCTTGCATCTTTCGCTGAAATGATACTGCCAGGTAAAGAAGACTTCTCCCCGTCACCAATGAGTTTGGAAAAAAGCTGTTGTTGACCATCTAGCCAGGCTCTTCGTCCCCAAAACAGATCCGGATACCTGAGATATCCCCGCTCTCGCAGCGCCGAGGCATAAATGAATATTTGCAAACCGACTGCTCTTTCCCCGAACATTTTACGGTTATCGTCGAGGCTAATCTTGATTTCCCCGATGCTTTCTGGTGGTCAGCGCACCTTGATTCGAAGAGCAGTTCAAACGATGGGACTTCCGGTTATAATCGTGAAATGTCCAACCAGCCTCCTCCATCGCTCTCCGCCATCGCCAGCAGCTGGCATGCTCAAGACACGGCGTTTGATCTTTTCCAACTCATTCGAGTCAGCGGATCACTATGCACCTCCAGGGAAAACGAGGAGGCGTTCTACCCCGCATTATATAATGCGAAGCTGCTCCTTCGGGAAACAATTTTCTACGGAATCTTGCACCCAGACCCGATCCTTCGAATCGGCGCAACGTTCAATGTTCAGAGCCCGCCAGAGGGCGCCGACCTGGAGGAATATACGCGGCTACTTGAGGAATGTCTTGTACGGTTTCTCCAGTCTTTCGAGTCCATGTGCTCTTCCAAGTCGAGTCATCGGCCGCGAGACACGCTAGCAGACTTCCTCTCCATTTGTATCTTCAGCGCAACACGGACGCTCCTACTCGACATGATACCATCGGCACCATCAAACTCTAGTCTCCAAAAGTCGCTGCGGGCCACGTCAGGAAACACAAGCCAATTGATACATGGCATGTATCGGAGCCTTGTGCAACTATTTTGCTCATCTGGTCCTTCGCTTGGTAACGGGTGGGAGGAAAACATGACACATGAAGAAATATCACTCCACTACAGTATCAATCGCCTCATCCGAACAGAAATTTGGGCCTCAGAAGGCATAGAATCAAGCGCCGATTATCTGATCAGACTCGGCGATGGGTACATAGAAAGCCTTGGCTTCAATGGATTCCTTCGACAGCGCAAACCAAACAATGTGATACGTCAGCCATCTGTATCAGCACCACTGCTGCGCGGTGTCCAGGCCCAGGAACCACGCCGGCCAGAATCGTCTGTCATAACATCATCTGGTCCTCAAAGCTGGCGGCCGAGCTTTCAGGACGATGTTGGGCTTCTAGAACGTCGAACATCCGAGTTGGGGCCTTTCCTTGGTCCAGAAGTTGAAAGAAGCAGAAGACATACAGTCGGGGAAGCTTCCTCGGCGTCAAGGCAGCTCGAATCAGCTTGGAAAGTGCCAGATTCTCCCACGCGATTCCGGGTTTCGTACCAACGAGCTCCCTTGCGGCGTGTGTACTGCGAGAAATGCAATGAATATCCCGAAGGCTTCCGAGGAGAGCACGAGCTGAGGCGACACACAGATGCAAAACACTCTGCTCTTGTGCGCCGCTGGGTCTGCTGCGAGCCGGAAAATGTCAGGAGAGATTCTTCTCTCCGACCTGTTGTATCACTTTCCAGCTGCAAGGCGTGTATGGCTCAGAAGCAGTATGGTGCGTACTACAACGCTGCAGCACACTTGCGAAGAGCTCATTTCAGTCCGCATCGTGGTGGCAAGGCCAGTGGTGACTGGCCACCCATGTCAGTCCTGAAGGACTGGATGCGAGAGGTCCGGCAGCCGATGGACCCCTCGCAGGCTGACTACTTGAGTGGAGGTGAGGACGAAGGTGACAATCCCGCTCTGGAACCGTCAACATCCACAGTCAGAATGATACCCGAGCCAACGGCGTCACGAGCTTGTATGGTGTTGCCAGTCGATGATCCCTGGCGGCGCGGTACCTCGACGCAATCCAATCAGTCTGGGAATCGGCCAGCCGACAACCGCAGCCGATGCCCTCACCCAGATTGCGGCAGGACTGTCAAGGATCTGGCGGCACACATGCTGACGCATCAGGAAGAACGTCCAGAGAAATGTCCCATTGTCGCATGTGAATATCACACAAAAGGCTTTGCTCGGAAATACGACAAGAATCGCCACGCACTCACACATTATAGAGGCACCATGGTCTGCCCATTCTGCCCCGGGGTTGGATCGCCGTACGAGAAGGTCTTTGGTCGGGCCGATGTGTTCAAACGTCACCTAGCCACAGCACACAATGTTGATCAGACACCAACAAACAATCGAAGTGGCAGCTTAGCTCATTTGCTTGACGACCATTCTTCTTCCGGTCTCCATCATTTCGGTGCCCCTTGTTCCATCTGTGGCGGCCGCTTCACCACTGCCCAGGACTTCTACGAGCACTTGGATGAGTGCATTCTTCGAGTCATTGTGCCAGCATCAATGCCGAATTCGGATACTATTCAGCCACAGCACTCTGAGATGGGTAGTGACTCTATAAGTCCACTTCAAACAGAAGATTTAAACAGAATCTACTAAGATGGGGGCTTAATTTCTGTCCCGAGCGCATGTTCGCTTCTCCATAAATATACGCACACGCCCACACACACATGCATATATCTTGTTTTTTTTTTGGGGGGGGGGGGGTATTTTTCTGTCTCTTTTTGCGGGGCCACTGAAATCTTTCATCTGCATACACAAATGCGACATGACATCAGCTCATCCCTCCTAGAAAGAAGAGCCAAGCCATCGGCTGCATTGTTTTCACTCCGCGTAAGGCACCCGCAATAGCTTATTTTGAATGGTTTGCCTTTGTAAGTTTTTGTTCAAAGGAAAATGTAGGAACATGTTGGGAATCTATAGAGCGTAAATTACGTCAAGAATAGTATCACATACGATTGAACTTGATTAAGAGTGGAATGTCGAACAAGAATCAGTTCAATTCCAGTTCCATTCACGAGTTTCGCGTGTTTGTCTTTTCTTCAACGTCGTTCCTTTGGAGTATAGTTTATTAGTCGAAAACCATTGAACCACCTTTGGTGGTCCATAGTTGAGATCTTGTAGCAACAACTTTGATTTGTCAAGTTCTTTTTTTCCACTGTTGAACTTGGAATTGACTAGAAATCTAGAATCTACCTGGCTGTAGCCACTACTCTTCGTGACCGTCTAGTCCACCACCGCGTTACCCAACTCCGAGCTCGTCCCAAGCAAGATGCGAATGCCTTCATAGGAAAATAATGCATCAAGTCGAATACTGACATGAACAATAAACAAGCTGTGTGTATGTTGACAATCCACACGCAAGAATAAACAAAAGCATCCACGATGCTCCGCTAGGAGAAAAAAAAAAAAAAGAGGGTTTGCCATGTACCCAGTAGAAACAGGAAGAAAAATGCATAGGCAAACCATGAGAGATTTCGCCAACCCTTTTTGGACACCGAAAAGAAACAGAGAAAAAAACACACAATTGAGATGAAATGGAACGTGTGCTGTCAGCCATGATCGCTGGTAGAGTAATCCCCATCATTTTGTTTATTTCGCATCATTATCCGTGATTTTCTCGCTAAGGACACCACGTGAAGCCGATGGGTTTTTGGGGCTGGAGCGCTTGAAGTAAGCATGAATCTCGGGAGAGAACTCGCCATCATCGGGCATTCCGTGGTCGTGGTCGCCTTCAGTTTCCTTGGGCCCGCGGCCAGCCTGGACAAGCTCCCACTCAGTGCGCATATCAGCAACCTTGGCTTTCCAGTCTGCCTCGGGGTCGTAAGTCTTGTGCAGCCCCTGGATACGTTCCCACAAACTTAAGTGCTGGGGGTGAACGGCGATACCGTGGTACTCATGGGCCTTGCCATCGCGGATATATCTCCAGCGACGCTCCTGCTCCTTCAGATCCAGGCCAGTGGTGTCGGGCAGGAAGAGCCAGGTAAGGAACATGCCAGCGAGACCGAACCAAGGAACGATGTAAAACTTGGTCTGATCATCTATGTAGTTGTACAGCACGGAGGCCAGCAGAGCACCGGCCTTGCCCATACAAGCAGAGAAACCGTGAGCACTGGCACGGATAGGAGTTGGGAAAACCTCGCCCGCGATGAGGAAGGTAACAGAGTTGGGACCAAACTGATTGAAAAAGGATGACAAGAAGTACATGGCTTGGAAGGAGTGGATACCTTGGGGGCCCGTGTAGTACTTGTAGCGGAAGGCGGGAATGACAAACATGAGAAAACACATGAAGAAGCCAACCTGCTGCATCATCTTACGGCCGTAAAGTTTGTTGTCGATGAGCACAGAGGCGAGGTAGTAACCAGCCAGAGAGACAGTGATGTTGACCAAGTTCCAGGTCCAATTTGTCATGAGAGAGCCGGGGTCGTTGGAGATGACTTTGATGAACTGGCCTTGAAAAAGCTTGTTGCCATAGAAAAAGACATCGTTGCAGAACCAAGTGCCGGCAGTTGCGAGCAAACGGCCACCGAAATTGCTGAAGCAGAATCGCAGAGCAGTCACATCGTAACCGGTGACCTTGGTTCGATTTTTGGCCTGCGCCAACTGCTTGGAGGCATTTGGCATCTTCCAGGTTCTGTAGTAGACCAGCCACAGAGTACCGATGGCAGGGAAAGCGAAGGAGAGGCGGAACGCATACTGAGCAGCGGAGGTGCTGTATGGTGGAGCACCAGTTCCCTTGTTGAAGATGACGAGCAGAACGATGAGAAGAACTTGGTTGACGAACTGGCCCCAGCCCTGCATCAGAAACGCCATGGTGACGCGGCGGCCTCGGTGCAAACGATCTTCCTTGGTAGACAGCTTACCGGCGGTAGAGGCGTTCTCGAGTGAAGACGTGGCGGTGATGGGGTACTCGCCGCCAACACCCAAAGAATAGAAGAAGAGAGACCAGGCATAGCAAATGACCCAGCCCTGGAGGGTTAAGCCCCAACTGGCAGTCAACATGAGAAGACCAATAAGCATGATGATGGCGTCCTGGATGAGACCCCATCGACGACCAACCCAGTCACCAATGACCTACGTGAGAGCAAGAACAGATGAGCAACTGGCAAGAGAACGGGGAACAAGGGCGAAAAACAAAAGAGACTTGACTTACACCAACAAAGACCTGACCAACCATGATGCCAATGATCTCGAGATAGGTCACGCTGGCGATCCAGTTCTTGCTGCAAACTCGGTGCTCGTCCCAGCATTCAGGCCACACCTTTTTGAAAAGTGGTTCCAAGTTTCCAATGGAGAAGAGAACGTAACCCTCGAGACCGAGACCGGCACCAGGAATAACAGCATGCCGGACATACCAGGAGAGGGGGGAGAGGGGATCTTTCTTCATCATGGAACCTATGGTGCTGAGTTCTTTGGAAGCGGCCTCACGGTCTACCTGAGAGACAAACTTGACACGCTGCATCCAGGGCAAGTCAGCCCAGTATACACCGTCCGAGGTATACGAGTCGTCTGGGCGTGTGACATGGCTGAAGATTCGCTGTTCGGTTGTCGTGGCATGTTGGAGATTGAACTCGTCGCTGTCGTGGTCACCGGGCGGGCCATGCGGAATCGGAATCACACCCGGGAGGATAGCAGGATGATGGCCGTGGTTGCGCGCCCCCAAATCGGACTCGGATGAATCGAAATCTGCCATTGGATTCGGATCGCGACGTGCAGGCGGGTTGTTGTGAGCGGCCCGAACAGCGAACAGACGTGATGCTTGCTTTTTGACGTGCGATCGATCGTCGACCGTCGAGACCGAGACCGAGGAAGGCGCGATGCTTTGAGTGTGAGTGAGTGGTGCGTGGGGGACGGGTTGGGTTACGAGCCACAACACGAGGCAGGAACCACAACACGAGGCAGGAACCACGGAAATGAATGGGGTCAAGAATCAATCAGTGGCAGAGAAAGGAGGAAGGAGCAAGAAGTAACGTGAGGAGGCACAATTCTTTTAACAACACAAGACTCGCTCTCGCGATCCGCTTTTGATGCACCGAGAACAATGACGACTTGTTGGCATCGAATATCTGGACCAGTTAAAAGCGCCGATTGGGCACCGTGTTCGAGTCTTTTGTCTCTGAGCGAGCCGGGCGGAGACTGGGCGGAGACTGGGCGGAGACCAAATGCAGGTCAGGCCCTATAAAACAACGTGCCGCTGGTTTGCGAAGACAATTGCCGGTTGAAAAGGCCGGCCGGCCGACACAAGAACACAAGAACACAAGGGCAGAGGTGAAAAGCTTGTTCGTCCACGGAGCTGCATTCATCAGACCCAATGCAGCATGTGTGACGTCTGGTTGGCCAGGATCAAGGGGATCAAGGGGGGGGGGCCTGCAACCTGCAACGAGGGGTGGGACCTCTTGCCTCCGCAAACCCACCCACAGACCCACCCACAGACCAGGGGGGGCCAGAAATCTGGGGACAGCAAGTCACAGCACTGGAGTCTGGCAGGCGGCCGGCCTCGTTGCGCGCGCGCACTTTTTTTTGTCTTCTTTGTCTTGTCTCTGCTTTCGGCTCAGCCGGCAACTCAACCACCTCAACCACGCCCCCAACGCGCAGATCGGCCAAGCCCCAGCCAATCCCGTCATTTCACTCATTTGTGAAATTTGGAGCCTTGTTCTTATCCGTCACCGACCGCCGGCCGCCCTCGACTCGACGGCCACATGCAGTATGTATATACAATTTATATTTGACCTGCGGCAAGTCCTCTCTGCATGCTGCCTGCCTGGCCCGAGGTTGAAGCTGTGAGCTGTGAGCTGTGAGCTGTCAGCTGTCAGCTGTCAGCTGTCAGCTTGTGAGCTGTGTGTGCGACCGCCGACAACGCCTCCAAATTCCTTGACCGAAAGGGCAGTTGGTCGCGTGCGTGAGTTGTAACTTGTTGAAGAAAGCCCTTGCCCCGTTTGCCCCCCCATCCACTTGCAGCCGAGCCACGGCAAAAGCCAAGACGGCCCCGAACGCCCCCGAACGCCCAGCCGATAAACCCCGTGCCACCCACCGTGCCACCCACCGTGAAAAGCCCACCTCGTGCCGCCGCGTTATATCCGTTTCCTCTGACCGCCTTCCCCGAATAACAACAACTCAAGCGCCTCGTGCCCAAAATTCCCCCGTCCTCGTTAGTATTAGTGCGCAGGTGCACGAGTCCAAGCCAGTCCAGACCCCCGTGCATCGTAGCATCATCTACGGAGGGAGTACTCTGTTTCGGGAATTGATGCCAGGGTGAAGGTCCTGACGGTATGCAGTCGAACAGGTTCGCTACTTCGCATCACCATTATATTACTAATGCTGCGTGACCGGGGTGCGGAACAGCTCGTACCGAGCGAAGACCTTGTATCTGGTGATGGAGTGCGGGCGGACCGGTTATCGAGCACATGTACTCCGACTGACATGTGCACATCTTCGTTAATATCTTTTACACCATGCATCACCTGGTCTCGACTCGAAGCAACGGGACCACGATAGTAACAAGTAACGAAAATGAAAATGTAATGTATAGACCGAATGAATAAACAGGGCGTAAAACGAAACTAGTAAATCTGGATTCTGCTTCAATCATTCCACTCACGTCTTCAGTTCCCACGTAATTTTGTGGCCGGTTCCTCGATCCATCCTTCAACCGTAACAGGCGGCAGTTGCCCCAAAACAGTAGACCATTCTTGGGAAGACGAAGAGAGCAATATACAATCCAGGCCGCATCGTGAGCGCCTCCATTTGCGCTTTATGTCTTTTTCTTTAGCGTGTTTTGCACGCATAGCCTTTGCGCAGTTCTCCCTGCTATGCCAGTCCCGCTGTCATGTGTACGTTTGTTTGCAAACCAAGCTCGCTCATCCCACTTAACGCCGCGCTGCTGCCTTTGATACAAATGAAAAGAGAAAAAGTAAAGGGGGGGGGGGCAATATTGGGGAAAGACGTGTCAATCAAGCACTATCTGGGTATTGGACTTCAAATAGCTTTGAACAATAGCAAGCCACGCGAGCAAGTGTCTTGGTTGATAGGTATGCTTGTTCAGTATATGACACTTTTTTTTTTCAGTCTCGGTGTGCCATATTCCTTATTTAAAAGCCGGGCGCGGCGTAGCCTCCTCATCACCAGCCTCATCCTTGCCCGTTGATTTGTCCGGCATGTCTGAAAAGGCTGGTGGTCGTGGTGTCACGTCTGCACCTTCCAACGTCCCAGCCGGGTTGTCCAGTTTAAGCTTATTCTCTGCATCCTGCGGAGGAGTAGCTCCTGCCTCATCGGCTAATGCAAGAATTGGCGCGCCCAACTCCTGGGACGGTGTCGTCGCGACTTGTGTCACTGCCTCGGAAGTACTCTCCGATCCAAAATTCATGCTGTCGTGGCTATCAGCACGCATCATCTCGATGCCTAGCTTGGAACTGGGAAGCACTGATTTGCCTTGCAGTGGCTTGCTGCCACGGCGTCGGTGCCTTCCTTTCGTACCGCCAGCCTCTTCGTCCTCGTCATCTGCAGAGTCTGTGCCCTCCAGGCCTTTTTTGTCGCCGCCGCTTTCACTTCTCGGCCTCGATCGATCCCCAGAGCGAACGTTCTCTATCTGAGCAGGAGCAGATTGTTGCGTCAGGAGCGTCGGAGTGGGGTTGGGTGATTCGCGGGCGCCCGAAAGAATGTCGCCTTCAGCAATACCGAGACCGCCTTCTTCCCAGTCGCCCGTTTCTTTCCGACCGACCACGACCGGGACGTCATCTGTGGTAACGGACTCTGAGTCTCCGAACATGCTGGACGTGATGGAATCTTCGCGGCTGGACATCATGGCAGACGAGTGGCGTCCGGGAAAAGCGGAAAGGCTCGATGATGGGCTGTCGTCTGAGCGCGGATTCGTCTTCTTGAGACCAGTGGGCAACGGGCATGGCAATGGTCCTGACATTGTTCGACTGGGGGATGAAGGTCGCCATTGACAAAGACTTCGCAGAACCTCGGTCAACTTGGACGAGCTGATGGGCTTCTCGATCAATGAGTCGAAATAGTGCGGCGCTTGCAGCTCCTTAAGATATGCAGTTATTGCCACGATTGGAGTGTGTGAATTGGCATTTTTTGTTTCTCGAATCATTCGTGCCACATCTGCTCCACTGATCTGTGGCAGCTTGTACTCTAGGAAAATGACGTCGAACTGGATCTCGCTCATCGAGTATCGGACGGCCTCGGAGCCATTCGCCACAGAAATGGTCCTGCATCGCAGCTTTTCGAGGAGCTTTTCCATCACCATCCTCGAAACAGGATGATCCTCGCAAATCAACACATCAAGAGGCCTGAAAGTTGGGCCGTTGTCGAATGCGATTTGGGAAAGCCGACGTGAACTTTGCCTGCGGCGTTGTACTCGTAGCAGTGCGTTGTGCTTGTCTCCTTCATTGTCAGATGACGATGGGGACATGTCAAAAACTTGACTCCTCCGATTGCGATGGTGTTGAAGCACGTCGGATGCTACAGGGCTGGCCTCATTGGACCCAACTGTCAGGGATCGTGAACGTGTTGTTGAGCCACTGCCATGTCGTGGAGTTGACATGAACTTCTGAGGTGAAAGAGCCAAGGGGGCCGGTGTCGTGCCACGACCTTTGATGGGCGATGATGCAACTGTCGTGGCGGCTTTGGTAAGGCTGGGTGGTACTTTAGGCACATCTAATCCGGATGAAGGATGCAGCGCTGCGCCTGATTGATGCGAAAGACTTGATGAGTTACTTGACGCTTTTCTTCGACCCTCGGCTCCCTGCCCAGCCACGAACGATACCAGCAAAGGTGACGAGGGCTGAGACATGCGACTGGGAGACGAGTTTGAGTGACTGTATCCCGAAGGAGATTGGGGGCGGTTGTTTGCTTTGGCATTAGAAACAGAACGGTGCAGATGAGTAGACAAAACAGGGCTTCCGTCAAGTGAAGGTGCTGGAGACGAAATATTTGCCGGCGCTCCAGGGCTGATGGAAGAATGTTTACTTTGAGCAGCTAGAGCGTCAGCCCGTAATTTCTGGATCACATCCTTGTTCGCTTTTTCAAGAACTGGCAGATTCTTGAAAGTGAATGAACCAAAGTCGTCGTTGCCAATTGTTTCGCTTAATCTTCTCGACTTCAAATCTCGAACATGAGGCGGGATATGAAGTGGCATCAGCTTGCGGTTCAAGGAGTTGACTTGAGATCGCACTCGTGACAGAGCATCGTGAGGCCGATCGGCATATTCTGTTCCGCCTCCGGAGGATTGAGGAGACATCTGGTCCTCCATCTCCTCGGCAAAAGATTGCAAAACAGCACCTCTAGCATCAAAATATTCAGTGTCCTCGGGATTTTCTGGCTGAGGAACAAATTGAGCCTCATCCTCGAGCAAAGTTTGCCAGTTGATTCCTTCGAACCAAGGATGACTTCGAACCTCTTCTCCACCAGAAGCGAACTTTTCATCTTTGTTTGATCCCAGGCGCTCCTTTGGATTCATACACAAAAGCTTGTTGATAAGGTCTTTCGCTTCGGCCGATATAGGTTCACATTCCGCTTCGTCTGGCCATTGAATTCTGCGAGCCAATATGTTCTCAAATACTTGCTCAGCTTCATCTGCATGAAACGGCGGAATGCCATATAGAAACTCGAACATGATGCAGCCCACTGACCACCAATCACTCGTTTCGTCTTGCTTGTCTCCCTTGATAGTTTCCGGTGCCAGATAGTCCGGAGTGCCAACAAAGCGGCGATTTGTATTTTCAGGATCGAAGAGTGCCATCGGGGGCGGCATCATGTTGGATGGGGGAAGTGAATGTCGGACATGCCCGTCCACGCTAGCTCGAACGCTGGATTGACTAGCAGCCATGTCGGGTGAGCCTTGAAACACGGCTTCTTCGTCTACATGTATTTTGGCACCGAGAGGTTGAGATCCCGGGTCAGAACCACCCAAGGAGAAGGAGTTCAGCAAGTGAGTCAGAGAGTCGCTACCTCCGCTGTCGCTTCGACGACTACTCGAGACCCGGCGATTTTCTGAAGGCATCGAAGAAAGACTGAAATAAGAGGGCTGGCTTGTGCTACCCATCTCTGGTGTCACTACTGGTGTTCCGGTAGGGGAATGATGGTGACCATGCAGGTCAAGCGATGTTGATCGAGAGGAAGCCATAGATGTAGACCTAGCGAAAGGGCCATTTTTGAGCAAATCAGGCGTCGTGTCTGTGGTTTCACTGTTAAGTGCACGCTTCTGTCTGCCGACAAGTCCCATTCGCGATAGGCCGAAGTCCGTCAGCTTCAGGTGGCCTTTTTGATCAATGAGCAAGTTGTCTGGTTTGAGGTCACGATGAATGACGTCCCTTTCATGGAGGTGTTCAACTCCAAGGACGACTTCGCCGAGGTATTTCTTGACCCATTCTTCTGGAAGTCCGCCGAGTACCTTGATCAGAGACGCACAATCGCCACCGTTGAGATATTCCATAACAAGATAGAGGTAGTCTTTACTGGAAAAAGTCCAGTAAAGCTTTGCGACAAACTCGCTCTGGCCTTGCCACATCATAATGGCTCGCTCTGCCTTGACATTGCCAACCTGGTTTTTCGCAACCATGTCCGCTTTTTTCAAAACCTTGATGGCAAAATATTCGCCTGTGGACTTCTTCTTTGAAAGATACACACTACCAAATGCGCCTTTGCTGATTGGCTTGATAATTTCGAAATCCTTAATAGACGGTTGTGCGGCGCGGGCTTGGTGAGGTGCTTGGCCAGCGCCTAGTCGCGGCGATGATGGCGCCCGCATAGCATATTCTGATATTGCCGCCGAAGATTGTCTTCTGTGATGGCGCACTGGATGAGAAACGGGCGAGCTGAATTCGCTGGTTGGGAACATTGGCGAAGCTTCTGGAGAAGTTACGCCCTCTGGACAAGGAATAACACGCGGTTTGATTCGAAGCGGGGAGGCCGGCTGAGTTGAACGAGAAGGCGAGTCCTGTCTTCGTGGGGACGATGTTCCCGGTAGGACGAGACTTCGTCGATGATGCTGTCTAGTGCTTGCCGCACGCCGCAAATCGCCAAACTCGGAGATGGGGGATTCTGTCCTGGGTGCATTCCGTGAAGTCACAGAGGACGAGCGGAAGCTTCCATCGCCGTCAGCAACCTCCGTCTCATACAGAAGGGATGATCCTCTTCTAGTGTGACGAGATTGGCCAGCGGAAACGGAACCACTGTCAACAGTTGACCGTGGCGTAGGCAACTCCTTTGGACTACTGGACCGAGTTGACGCAATAAAAGACGTGGGCCGCGAGGGATTCGACCCGCCAGCAAGATCCATTTGACGCAGGGCCGCTGCCAAGGCAGATGGGCTTGAGATGGATTGTTTGGGTACGTCATCAGCGGAGCGACCACGAGGCTCTTCATTCATTTCGACGACTGCCTCACTCTCTGGGAGACACTCTTGAGGGGCTTCATCGGTTTCATCTTCGGTGGAATCACTTAGTCTGCCAGCGGCAATCCTCGCCGCCTTTCTCATTGCTTCATCTATGCAATCCTGCACAAGAACAGCCATTTCGATGCGGATTCGCTCCGCATATTCGATGATCTTGCGGTGTCGTAAAACAGCGTCAACTTTGGCTCGTGCCACTTTTTCAGTGTCGGAACACAGCAGAGCCAAACCCTGTTCTTGTTCCAATGTATTGGTGCTTGGTGACTGCCATTGTAGGACCTGGAATATCCTAGACTCGGACTGCGGAGACTGAGTGCGAAATTCCTCATCGTCTTGTTGAGATGTTTCTTTCAAAGCTGGAGTGCTGATCTCAATGGCAGTATCACAGAGGTCCATGAGCAACTCCACGATGCGGGCTTGCGGTCTACGAATTGCGAATGATCGAGCTCTAGAGTGACCGAATCCACTAGTGCGCTCGCGGGATCGTGCTAAAGATGCGCCAGGAGATGATTGAGCAGACGGTGGCGGCCCAATGGGCATGCCTTTGTATTCTGACATTGGGCTGGACTGCGGCTCCCCGATCATGGAGCGACTCTTTCTGGCCTCAAGTTCGTCGAGTACCTTGACAATCGAATGCCGATGTTCAGTCAAGTTCTCCTGGGCCATTTGGACGTCCATTTCTGCACGGTGTTCTTGTAAACATAGATCCGTGTGCTTTTCGAACCACCAAGGAGGAATGTCTCGTTCGCAAATACGACATAAAACGGAAGCGGGTGGATCACGCGTCTGCGCCTCGTCCGCACCAGAATCAGCGAGCTGCGTAAGATAGCTGGCTAATAATTCAGCGCCAGACCCCAACGAATCGACGATGAGATCTGGGAGATCGATTTGGATTTCCTGCGGCGCAGTCCATGGGCGAAGCATCCACATCGTCTATCCCTGTCAGTACTCCATTCTTTTGAATCTGTTTTTACGAACTGAGAGGTGATGTGTAGCTTACATGACTCTCTCCTCCGGATGCACCATCGTACACCATGATGCCTTGAGCTTCGAGATGAGCAATACGAGAGTCCAGGCCGTGAACTGAATGGTCGTCTCCTGCTAGTTCACTCATGTTCCGCAACTTTGACAAAGGTCCTAGTTGAACGGAGAATCGAATTCTATAGCTCTTTGAATCATCTTTCTTCATCGTAACCACCATGTCGGTGAAGACATTTTTGTTCTCACTGACGATAAGATCTGATATATGTTTGCCATGTATGTCATCGATAGGCGTGCCGACAACGTCCGACCAAGATGGGCTGACCCATTTCACAGTGCCATCGAGATTCAGGTCGACAATTGCATTCAAGGTTGATTCTGCCGCCTCACGGAGTTCCTCACGCTCGTTGCGGATATCCTGGCTCATAGTTCGTTCCATAGGAATGGCTTGTTGAACTCGCAATGACGATACGGCCGGCACGGCCAGTGGGGTGGAGGGTTGTTCCATGATGAGCCGAAATTATTCTGACTCATCCACTGTTCTTTTGAATCTGTGCAGATCGATCTTCTGAGCCAACAGAGGGGGAATCGACACTCGAGTAACGCTCGAGACGGGGGTCTTCGAAGGGTGCCGTTGTCTCAGGGAAGACCTGCGAGTCTGGCAGAGGCGCCAGAACTATGCCACCGCGGGACTCGGAAACATGACTGGCAGTCGGTAACGTCGTGATTTCTTGCAACTTGTGGGAGTAATTCGACGGTTCGGGTGGCTCAGGAACACACAGGAGCACGTGGGATCACTCCCAGGACAGCAACAGGCACGACAGGGCCCTGCGGGGAGCAAACGGGCAACGGAGCGGCAGGAACCGCTCGGCTGCTCGGAGGCTGTGACTTCGTGGTCGATGGGCGAATTTGGATGCAAATACCTGGCTCTTCGTCAATGGGGAGGAAAAGACGACACGGCCGGCGGTATGGGGCTCGAGAAAGCAAGAGGACCGATGCCTCTTGTTCACGGTCGTTGCTGGCAGAACTTCCCAGATGCCGTGTGGTCGCGTATCCTTTCATGACACATTAAGCGGGGAAAGCCTCCTCTCAGCCAATCACGGCACACCACCTCATGCTTTCAAGGGGATCAAGGGGACCCCTCGCTGACTTTTCTGGCTACAAGTTCCCCACT
Organism: Epichloe festucae Fl1; assembly: GCA_003814445.1. Taxonomy (NCBI): domain Eukaryota; kingdom Fungi; phylum Ascomycota; class Sordariomycetes; order Hypocreales; family Clavicipitaceae; genus Epichloe; species Epichloe festucae. The sequence goes on along the minus strand of CP031387.1, from coordinate 984,984 downwards.
TCTGCAAATACCGAACAAACTGCAACGCTGCCGAAGCCACCACCACCTTATTATGTATGCATGCGAGTCAATCCGTCTGAATAAAATACCACACAACTATTACGGAGTGGCGACTTGTTTCTGTGGTAGACTGCATTCTTATTGAGCTCAGCCTATGCTCCGTACTCCGCACTCAAATCCGAATAGTCCAAACTGGCCGAATTTGGCTGTCTTATGCGCATCCTGTCTCACGGAGGCATTCGAGCTGCCATCAGGTTGGATGCTGGTTTTTGCCAATTGTAGTTCGTAGGAAGAAACATATCGGGGCGTTGATCCACGCTCTTCGATGCCTCACGAGCCATCTTGCCTTGCCTTGAGTTCTGAGTGTGGCCACTGACAAGGGACTTACATCCTCATACTAACTAACATTCCAGGACACCGAAGGAGACGGGAGGACCTGGATGTGGAACATGTTCGGAGGAGGCTCACCAGAGGACCAACATGGTCTACTTTATGCAGCACAAAATGCTAGCCAGAAGCCACTCATTTGCGCAATCAAATCGCACAAGCCCGAGCACCCCGTGACCATACCATAGGATAGCCTCTGCATCACACCCTTAATTTGAATAATTGAAGCGCTTGCACTCGGTTCCCTGCAAGCATGAAAAAAATCATGACGAGGCGGTGACGGCCCATGCTTGTTTATGGGACTCTAGCCAGTCGCCCTTTTCAACCCACCTCTTCTCTAGCCACCGCGCCAAATGCTCGTCAGATTCTGGCAAAGACTCAAGAGGGAAACGCCTTGCATGAATATGGAACTTGAACTTGGAGTTGCTGCTCAACTCCGGCTTGCTTAACGTCTCCCACATCGAGGGTGCTTCGTGAAAGACACCGTCACATTGATACGCAATGGTGAAATCGTACACAGCTTTGACATGCGGGGCCCTTCGAAGATGCTGAACAGTAGCGACGAAGCCTCTCGTACGAGGGTAGAGCAGATTTTTCGGCTGCGGTTTGTCAGATTTCTTGCACCAAACCTGTGACTCCTCAAACTTCTCAGTTGTAAAACGAGTTGCTTCGCTGAAGCTGATTAGCCCTGGGAATAAGTTAGACTAGGTACCAAAGTGAGAATAGAAACCAAAAGAGGAAAATTTCAGTTGGAAACGGACGGAGCGAGCGCTAATAAGCATCACGATGGCTTCAAAACAAGACAGGACTGACAGGTAGGGAATTCATCGTCGACAATGCCTGAAAAGACACGATCGAGTTCGGATTTGTCCTTGAGCCAATTCCGACTAACCAGAGGCATGCCCATTGCCCAAAGGCCCCAGCCTAGAAAAGGTACAGCCTTGAGCTGGCTCTTGGCAAAATACCGACAGTAACCCAGCATCCCAGAGCGTTGGGCCAGCGCCTGAATCATGTAGAAGTCGGACCATGCGACATGGTTGGCAACCACAATTGCTGATTCTCCCTTGGGCAGGGGATCTCCGGATGTTTCAATGCGAGCTCCATTGAAGGACTCGAAAATAAGCTGGATCCATGCCCACACAGACAATGCTATCAGAGATGACGCATCGTAGACGGACCTCGGAGCAAAGAGTGCCAGAGGCAGAAGCAGCGACAGCAGGATGTCAGCCAGTAGCAAATACAAGACCCATGGCAGTGTGATCAAGATTCCCCTCGAATGGGCCCATGCAGGAGTGTGGCGAGCCATTGAAGCGGTTGGGGGTGTTGGGGGGTGTTGGGGTTGTTGGGGTTTTTGGGGTGGTGGCTGTCGTGTTGTGATAGCGGTGGGAAACAAACACACCCAGGGGCTGCGGCAAGTTCGAAAGTGGTGCGTGAAGAGTGGTGGATGGGCTTGGTTTTGGGTCGACGTTCCTGGAAGCAACATTCATAATAATAAATGGACGGATCACGGATTGCAGCAGGTCATCTGGCTGGTCGTGCGAGCCCGTTGGTAGTCCTCTGATTGAACTCGATGATAATAGACATTTTCAAGCTCACCCACTCAGAAGCGTCAATCAAGTCAATCAAGGCGGGCGGCGCACGCAGGGCACATTCATTCGATGGGGTCGGCCGGAATTACATATTGATGTCATCTACGGAGTATTCTAGCGACTTGCTGCGAGTACCGAGACACGCAAGACAGGGGAGTGACGACATGAAGCATCCGCTCTGCTCCGCGCGGAGCTCAGATTCAATCGAGCCTTGATTTGGATTTCAACACGGCACAACATGGGACGACTGATACGCACCATGTATTCGAGTTGCATGCATCAAACACAATGTGATACGAGACTGGCCACCCGCCGATTGTTGGAAACGAACTTATTTCGATGAGCTTGGCATGGTGCTTATTCAAGCTGACGTCTTCCTGGCCAGTTATGTAGTTCTGCCAGCTGTAATCCGTACGTAATAAGTCAGCCGGGCTGTTCGTGAACCCCGCCCGCTGTGACCCTGTGACTGGCCCGTTGTCATCGCACCAACAAGACCACACTAGCTCCCCCGAGGGCACCACAACCAGCCATGATCAAAATGGCGACTCGCCGCTCAATCTTGGATTTCTCCAAGTCATTGGCGGAGGGGAAGACTACCCGAGGTATGCGTTCATGGACTTGAATATCTGCGACGGATATCTGCGACAATGATGTTGTCGGCTGATAGTGCTTTGTAAGAGGGCAATCCGCCTAACAGACGAGGACCGAAGCCTGATAGCAAGCCTGCTCTCACCCGCAGGCAAGAACTGAATCGTCAGGCACAGAGGTGCGCATGTTTGCTCCATGATCTGAGATGTAGAATTGGGCTGACAATTAACAGATAGAACTCATCGTGAACGCAAGGAGCTTTACATCAAGGCTCTAGAAGACGAAGTGCTGAGGCTGAAGGAGCTTTCAAGTAATACGTCGCAGAGCAAAGAAAGACTTGTCACTGAACACAAGTATCTGAAGATACTGTTGACCCAACGTGGCATCCCGTTTCCACCATCTGGCGACCATGACGACGGACCCAGTCCTGGTGCTGCTGGCGCCAGTTCAAACAACAGTGCCGCCCCAGCATCTTATGCTTCATTCTCTCCTGGATCACAATCCGGCGCATTAACTGGGCAGTCTGCGAACTTCCAATCCATGTCTGGCCAGCAGATGCGCGGCGCATCGCAGCAGCCCTCAAAGAAAGGCGTTGATTTCGAACAAGCCGGCATTGATTTTGTTTTAACGTACGATAACTCCGCTTCCTCATGGGCCTACCTCCCGCCTCCTCCAGGGTGACAAAATGTATTGTTCTGGGAAGAGGATCCCGTTTTTGGCCACGTTGGAGAGTGTGTGGAGGATAGTTTACTAACGGTGTCGGCGTTGACCGATGAATCCAATAGACTCGAGAAGCCTTGTATGCAACACCTACCATTTCTCACCACCAGGTCCGAAGGTGGCGACCCCTGCGGGCACGCACTAATGAAAACATTTCCACCAGCGCCGTTCAGTAAACTATCATCACAGACTCCGTTCGGACACAGCCATACACGCGATTACGGAGATAAGACCAATCCCGGACAGGGGACGTGGGAGATTAGCATAGCTGATTTGTCAACGTTGCTCGACCTAAGCCATAAGCTTGACCTCGACGGCGAAATAACTCCTGTCATGGCATGGGGGATGATTCTCAACCATCCACGGTTCGGGGACCTCAAGGCGGAGAGGACTTTGCTACAATTGCTGTGGAACTGGAATGCAAAGTTAGGTGTTATGGGTGAGTTCCGAGTGTTTCCCCCTCTCCTCTTCTTTTGTTCCCATAGAAACTGCAACAACCTTTTGCTCCAATACTTATGCGCTCATACAGGTTTGGTGCTGTTGTGGAGGGATTTGAGCTTCGGGATGCTTTTGAGAGCGTCTTGCCTTGCAGTCTTGGCCCACTGACACACCTTCGAGCGGACCGGCGTAATTTTGTGTACACTTCATCGGCAGCGTTCATGTCTGAGGCGAGTATCTGACTTCTTTTCAGCGATGGCGTTTGGGGTCTTTGAATAATCTTTTTTTTCGTTCTGTAAATTTTTGAAAAGCCATGAACCGACTGCCACGGTATCACACACCCCCACCCAACACCACAGTTGTCACAGAATGTAGTTGCAGGTAGTAATTTGGATAGACGCTGTCTTGCTTCCAATCTTGGGCGTGTCTGTGCAATGTTCGTATCAACATTTCAAGTACCTATGCATCGATCGCCATGTTGCCGTGCTCTCGATGGGAGTGCAGAACTGGAAATGTGGGATTGTGGGCGCCAGCTGCCAGCAGCTGGTGACGCGGGGCAACAAGTTTTCGGCACCGTGCCCCACACCCCACCACAATTTCGTTCAACTTCGAGAGTCCAAATTCCCTGCCATCGCGAACCCGTCCAGATAATAGCCCACGTTGCTCTCTGCCATCCACACCTCCACGCGCCTGTGCTCGGAGTAGACGAACATCCAACCTGCAAGGATGGCTGACTCCCTCGACTACGTGCAGATCTGCGAAAGTTGCCCCGCGGGGGATGGCTGGGGTCCTCCAGTGACTACAGAAACCACCTTGAACGGAGTCCCCTACGCGCCTTTCTCCAAGGGCGACAAGCTCGGCCGTATGGCCGACTGGACCACTGAGGGCAAGGACCGTGACCGCGGTCGAAATCAGTACAACCGAAACTACAGAGGTAAGATTTTGATGCCTTGCAAGATGTACGATGTGTCGAACGATTCCGCTCGCCCCGCTGACATGTCACGCACTTTGGCAGATCAACAAGCATATGGTGCCAGCCATGCTGTCACCTTCAACGCCCCTCCCGCCGAAGACGAGTCGAGCTTTTCTATCGTCAGCAACACCAGAGATTCTACGAAGTCACGTTACGGCCGAGGAGCCGTCTTCACCAGAGGAGGTCGCGGCCAGCGTGGCGGTCGTGGTGATTCCCGCGGTGGCCGGGGAGGTCAGTTCCAACGAACTGGCGGCGCTCGACAAGGAGGCTACGACCGCGGTGGCCGAACCAATGCCGGCGCCCGAGGTGGACGCCGCTTCGGCTGGAAGGATTACGACAAGCCTACTCGTAACCGCGACGCGAGTGTTAACATCAAGGCCGACTGGGAATTGCTGGAAGAGATTGATTTCAACCGTCTGGCTAAGCTGAACTTGGACACGGACGAGGGCGAGGATCTGGACGACTACGGCTTTTTGTACTACTACGACCGCTCGTTCGATAAGCAACCCGTCAAGGGCGCCGAGAAGAAGCTCACCGCCATCGACCGCGCTGCTTACAACGTGACCACTTCGTCTGACCCCATCATTCAGGAGCTCGCCGAAAAGGACGAAGCCACCATTTTTGCCACCGACAGCATCTTGTCCATGCTCATGTGCTCCCCTCGCTCCGTTTACCCCTGGGATATTGTCATTGTGCGCCAGGGCAACAAACTCTTCCTCGACAAGCGTGACAACGCCAATCTGGACATGGTCACAGTCAATGAGAACGCCGCCGATGCCCCTCTCGATGCTGCTGACGGTGGCAAGGAGGCCATCAACCAGCCTCCAGCCCTCGCCGAGGAAGCAACCTACATCAACCACAACTTTGCCAACCAGGTTGTGAGCGAGAGCGAGACCTCCAAGGTGGAGATGAGCCACGCCAACCCCTTCTACAACTCGTCCGAGGACACCGACCCCCCCGCCAGCAAGGCATACAAGTACAGAAGATTCGATCTGTCGACCAACGACGAGGAGGCCGTGTACCTGGTTGTCCGTACCGAGGTGGATGCGGTCCAGAAGGGCAGTGCTGGCGGCGAGGACCAGCACGTCACTATCCGCGCCCTCAACGAGTTTGACAGCAAGGCCCAAGGTAGCGGCGGCGCTCTTGACTGGAGAAGCAAGCTGGTTACCCAGCGTGGTGCTGTTGTTGCCACCGAGATGAAGAACAACAGCTGCAAGCTAGCCAGATGGACTGTCCAGAGCATTCTATCCAAGTCTGATATCATGAAGCTCGGGTACGATTCCCCCCCTCCCCCCTTTTTGTAACAAGTTTTTCGCCCTCATTTCAAATCAAATCAAAGCAAACCGTTGCTACTACTTCTCCTTGACTAATACACACTGTCTCACAGTTTCGTTTCTCGTGTCAACCCCCGCTCCAACGACAAGCACGTCATTCTCGGCGTCATTGGCTGGAAGCCCCGCGACTTCGCTAACCAGATGAACTTGTCCCTCTCGAATGGCTGGGGTATTGTCCGAACCATTGCCGACATGTGTCTCAAGCGCGAGGAGGGCAAGTTCGTCCTCGTCAAGGACCCCAACAAGTCCATCCTTCGTTTGTACGAGGTTCCTGCCGGCAGCTTCGAAGACGAGTACGAGCACGAGGAGGAGCCCGAGGGCGAGGAAGAGGGCGATGGCAATGAGTAGACGGAAGAATGACGTGGGTTTTATTTATTAATTTATTTTGTCCGTTGAATGTCACTTTGTTGGTGTCCCTTTTCTTTCTTTTCCTCTGCCTTTGTCTGGGTCCATTCGTTGCCATGGGTTTGAGATTTGAGCATTTTGGTCACAGGTTGTGTGCATCCATCCAGGGGTGTAATGAGGGAAGGATGAAGGACAAGGAATGAAATGGGGAAACCCAAAGATATGGGCTCAGGATTGGATTCCCACATCCCCATTGAAGCCCACGTCATGAACAAGAAAAAAAAAAGTTACTTTTTGTTGCGTACGTACGCGTGTACCGATTGCAAGGCTGTGTTTGAGATACGGGCGCAGAGCAGAGGTATACTGATGATGTTATATTTTTTTTGCACGTCGAATTGCCGTTTGCACTCGGTATATGGGGGGGGGGGAAGTCTTGGTGTCGTGTCATGTGCTGCTTCAGTCAGCCAGCCACGTCTGTTGTAAAGGGTATGTATGATATGAGGGCCTATTATCCATCTCAGTCGGTTTATGGAAACCCGCATGCCCTTGCTCCGTATTGCCTTTCCCAAATATCGATCGAACCCTTCATGATCATGTTGCGCAGTCCATACTATGGCATCTCAACCCCGCCCGCCAAAGCGCTTGTTGCAGCAGGACCAAGGACCCTACGTCGACTTTCTCGCCGTGTTTTCAACACCCTCCTCTACCGCTGCCTTTATAAACGCCGCGTTCATGGATATATCGTACATGTCCTCTGTCCAGATCGCAACGGGCCCCGTCGTACACTTTGCTCTTGCTCTTTCACCGCGACTTGTTCGGGACAACTCGTCCACTTGTCCACCGGGGGTATTTCTCACGCAAGCACTCGATCTCGTCGACTGTTGCTTCGGAGGTATGAGCCAGCCATTCTTGGCGGTGTTCTGCTGGAATCCTCTGTGGGAGTTGGATGTGCTACAGTATTGGGGGCTTTACTGTGCGTACCCTTTTTCTTTCGTTTTTGTTCTTTGGGCCGGGAGGCGCGTTTCGTTTTCTTGACATGTGTGTAGTTTGTCCAAGGCTGTGACTTGCGGCGCTATTTCCCAGGGCTTGAGGGTGTGCTTTTCTTGGGAAGAGCTGTGCGCTGTGCGTCTTCTTGCTGTGATGAAGGTGATGATACTGGTGCTGCGGGTTTGTGCCGTCATGGTCATGTTTTGTCTGTTGCGCGTGGTTTCCCGGTGAATTCCCTTCCCATTTTCCAAGAGTCTCATATGTGTGGTGGTCGTTGGTATAGTAGCCCGGACCATGACGCGGGATTCTTGGTCCTTGTCCCTCCCAAGCAGAAGCAGTACCCGGGTCGTCTTGAAGACCAAGATCAAGGGGCTTCTTGTTGCAGAACACAGCTGCGGAGGTGGGCATCCCGGCCAGTATATGAGCAGCATCTTCCTCGTCGGGGCAGTGAGCACCACCATCGATGATTCCGTCCAACGAAGCCCTGATATGCCCATCTGGACACCACGACCAGGGAGTCTGCGTCGCCTTCTCGCACCGCCATCCGCCCTGAACGGAGAACCAAGGAGATGTTTCTACGTGGCCATGAATGACGGGGGCCACTTCACCGTTCCCGGACACCGGCGCAACATGATCGTCCTGTGATCCCTTCAACCGTGTGTCTGCCCTCCTCACAGCTCGTTTGAGCCCAGCAACAACATTCTTGTCCCAAGAAACAGCATCATGGTCCAGCCTGTGATTTCTGTTCTCTCGCAAGGCGCCAGACTGGCTGCATTGGCAACAGATGGACAGCCCGCACTTGAGACATTTCTGCACAACGCCACGACTCTGCTTGCCACAGAAGTCACAGAGGGCGGTGCCTATACAGATGGTTTCCCATCCCTCGTGTAGCTTTCCGCGCAGGCGTTGCTCTCGGCTGTGATGAGTTGTGGTGCTCGCTAGGTGACCTGGGGACTCTATACCGTGAGGGTTGCATGGGGTCGTCATAGCTGTGGATGAAGAGCAATCACATTGATAATCGATGAGGAATGGTTGATGGGCCAGATACATAAAGTTGGGTTGTTGTGGTGTAATGGAAGGGTTCCAGAGGGGGAGATTTGGAAAACAACCGGCCAGGCACTTCGTTTAAATGACAGACAAGTGTCAATACAGTAATCACTGTGAATCTGGGCCGTCAATGTGAGGTGAATGGAGAAGAAGACGGTTCAACGTGATTCGATATTCATTCGATCTAACAGGCAGCTGTCTCACCAAACTTGGGATGAAGTCGTGAATTTATTTGTAAGCGCGGACAGCGCAACAATCAGTTTTCATTACATCTTCGCGAAGTCATGAAGCATTCCTGGTGTCGTGGCAGCGATAGATGATGCAAGGACAATGACAGACATCTGGGGCATCCTGGTGGTCGCTTTTTGTCTCTCTCTTTTTTTTTTTTTTTTTTTTTTTTTTTTTTTCCCAATTCGAAATGGGAATTCATTTCCGTTTTTTCCCCAATTCCTGCAGTATTAGCAGCAGCAAGGACACTAATGCAACACGTTCTGACTTACTCGGTACTAATGAGCCACATCACAGCCCCAACCCGGAAGCTCGGCATCTCAGCCCCCAGATAGATCCGAGCAGCGATCAGATCCTTGCCTGAAGTGGTTTGGGGGATCTTTGTCGTCTGAAGTGGCTGACGATGACATGCTGTCGCACCTCATCAGTTGTGTGACTCAAGGAAGCAGGGCTGTGCATTGTGACCATGGGGACGAACCGCTGGTGGAAAGAGGGAAAGAGAGTGACTGATGGCTGGGAGGCGCAATACGGAAGGCGCGTTTGGCGAACAAGTTCCAGCAAGTTCCAACAAGCTCCCAACACTGCCGCATTCTCCATTTGACAGACGCTCCTTCCCTCCATCCGCCCGTCCATGCCACGTCCAGACTATACACGGGCTACACGGGCCCGGCCTTGTGAAGTGCCTCAGAGGACACGTCTTGGCGAAGCCAGAGCTTGTAGCAAGTAGTAAGTACTCCGTACACCCCACTTTACACACGCCGTAACTCGATGGCTTGCTCGGGGTGGTTCCGCTGTTTCTGAACCGAACCAGCCCGCCCACAGACAGCGCCCACAGACAGCCCCTGGAACATTGAAGCTTCTACAAAGTAACCTTTTGCCCCCCCCCCAATTGGCAAGCTTTCCTTATTGCTTTCATTCCACGACAATCCGTAATCCTCTCCATCTCGCGCGCATCCTTTGCCACCTTTGCCATCGCCGCGACGAGACAAACAGCTTCTTGATACAATGTCTAGCCAGGAATACTACCAGGGTCAGCATGGCGGTTATCCTCAGCACCCTCAACCCGTAAGCCAGAGCTGCCCGCTCCCAGAGGCCATGTCCATGCCCCCCCCCTTCGCACCGTCGCCATGGTCGAGAAGAAGTCGCATCCTCCGTTTGCGCGAACGCAGAGCTAACACGCAATCGTCAAGAGCTATGGTCCTCCCCAGGGACAGTATCCTCCTCCCCAGGGTCAATACTACGGTCCTCCTCAGGGCCAGCAGCCCATGCAGTACCAGCAGGCTCCTCCTCCCGCCGAAACTCGCGGTAAGAAGGGCGGCAGCAACAACTGCCTGATTGCCTGTCTTGCCGCCATCTGCTGCTGCTGTGCTGTCGAAGAAGGATGCGAGTGCTGGTACGTCTTTTCCCTCGACTTGATTTCCTACCCAAGCCCACACATCCCATCCATCGCCCATGGCAAAGAGTCGCCCGTCCGACCAAGTCCATGCTTAATACCAAGCGGCCACCTCATCTCGTTGGTCGGAATTTGGAAGATCCAAGCTTGGCTCCCAAGACTTTCATGGCGGCCAAGCTGTCCCCAGTGAACCTCGGTTGGCTAACGTAGTGCGAATAGCATCGACTGCTGCGAGTGCCTCCTGTAAACGCGCATTTATCTCCAGATACCCCCGATGTATCTGGCCTCCAAAGACGCATCAGGGCTTCGATGCCACCTCTAATCGAAAACACCCAAATACTGCCGAAGCCAGTCAACATGATGATGACGTCGTCTTGCACACGGGTCCTTATTCCCCACAGATGAGAAGAAAACGATGCAGTGAAGGAAAGAAGAATGTTTTTTTTTCCGGCAATATATTCATATATCCCATTTATTACACAGAGATCCTTCCACACAAGCACCACATGCGCTTCCACAACGGTAGCTAGCAGCATAACAGCTTTGAAACGGGTCACCCACATGAGAGCCATGTCACTTTTCCGTCTGGCGTTTTCCCTTTGTGTATCATGCTTCTTTTGCGAGCTCGGGCTGCATTGGTTCCCGAGCAGGTTATGATGCGCTGTGAGGACGGTCGTGTTACTTCTAGGATCAGGCTTTGGCAATAGAAGGTGATTTATTGTTGTGAATGCCATGTTTGCGGGTGCCTGTGCGGTGACGATTGTGTAGAATTGTGATGCATTGTTCGAAGGAGTTTGGAGAAGCGTTCAACATGTCAATCTACTCTACGGAAGGACGTGGAACGTCTGGCGCGTGTTCCATCTGATTGCATGCATGGTTATCTATTAATTCTCTCCCCCATTCATGGTTGTGGCCAACGCGTCGGATTTCTCTAGTAATGTGTGGTAGGTGACTCCATAAACAGGCCGGCGCTTTCAGTTCATTTCAGGAAGAATTCGTCTCCCTTTTGGGGATGAAATGTAGAGCTTATAAGACTACTGGACAACACATGACGTGTAGTCCGGGTTGACTCTCTTCGTTAAAACATCAATTGGTTTGCTTTTGTTGCCGTCCCACCCCTGGCTTGCAGCTGTAGTAGCAACGTGAGACGTTGGTAAAATCAAGTGCCGAGACTGCTTCTGATGAAAACACCCCCAATGAGAGCCCATGTGCCAACACAACAACAATCCGTTCACTTGTGAAGAGCCGCCTACACTTGGCTAATGAATGCATTTCAAGAATCCAGCTGCACATAGTTGGACGGGAAGAGACCCGCCTTTCCGTTGAAATGTCCGAACCACCAATCTTCATCTGGGAATTCCAGGTTTGTAATCTGAGCATCCTCGGGGAATGACAGTTCTAGGTAAATCTCATTGTTAGTGACTTGCTCTGGTGTCATGAGAGGTCCTTCGATATGTGTCCCGTGTCCACTTACCATTGTCTTCGGCCGCCTCATAGTCGTACAAGGCTGTGGCGGTTGGCCCTGCTGCTGCTGGCGCCGCTGGCGCCGCTGGCGCTGCCGGCGCAGGGGCACTGGGAACGCTGCGTACAGCGGGTTCGGGGGCTGATGGTAAAGCTGCAGAACTTGAAATTGCGTGCTCCTCTTCAACAACCTCGACGTAGTTACTGGGGAATAGACCACTCTCGCCCAGGTGGTTCGTGCCCATCCACCAGTCCTCGTCCACCATCTCAATGTTCGTGATATATTGGCCTTCAATCAGGTCAATCTCATTGCCCTCCGCCTTTTCGTAGTCGTACACCACTACGGCTTGGTGACCACCACCTAGGGCATGCCCGGGAGCTTCGTGTTCAGGCTCGCGTTCTGGCTCCGGTTCAGGGGCCTTGGCGGCAGCGGCCACCGGTGGCTCTGGTTCTTGGGCAGGAAGCTGGGGCGGTAGGTTCCGTCGAACTGGCTGAGGCTCGGGTTCGGGCTCAGGAGAACGGGGTACAGGAGCGGCTACGCGTATGGGTGAGGGGTCTCGTTGTTCAGCGGCTGTTTCATAAGCAGATCGACCTGCCTCTTCTTCCTCCGACTCGTCAGCTGGAGGGGGCCTGCTTGGAAGACCTGGGAGAGCCAAGCCGCCAGATGAACGAGAGTTGTCGGGAACGGGAGGAGGAGGAGGAGCTGAATCATCATCATGGTATCTTCCAGCAGCAGACGTTGATGGTGCTGAACCGATGAGAGAGGCGTCCTTGAATCGATCTCGAAGAGAAGACACTCCCCCAGCACCGTCATCGGAGTTTTCTGCAGCTCCCCCTGAGGCATCGCCGGTATTCTGCTGCGACTGAGCATCTGCAGGAGAGTCGCGAGAAAAGCCCGGGGCTTGCACAGGTGCCCATGACTTTCCAGAGTAACCGCTCTTCCAGCCCTCTCCTCCACTCTTCTGGGCTGTGACCCGCGCGGCAGTTCCAGAGGGGGATGTATTTCCGACGCTTGAGCCTCTTTCACGAGCCTTCTTCTCAGCCCAAAGCTGCGCAGGAGTCTTGCCTCCTTGGTCTGCGAAAGTCCGGCTGGCGGCACCGACTGGAGGAGCCACTGGTGCGGCTGGACCGCCAAAGCCTAAACCACCAGGTGTTGGGGCTTTTGTGCCAGTAAATGTCGAGGCACCACCAAATTTGTTGCCGACTTTCGGTTTGGGCATGGCCGTGATCCGCTCTAACTGGGACTTCGGTTGAGAAAAAGCCGCAGCTCGCTCGGCGAGAGGCTTGGGATCTGAAGGATCCTCCTCTTCCCTCGGCTCGGTTGGCTTATGGGCTCTGGCCTTGATGGCGGCGATGTCAACCTTTCCCACCGGTTCATAAGCTCCCTTAACAGGTGCAGGGCGATCGTCTCCCTTTTTCTGTGCAGCAGCACGAATTGCAGCAATGTCTACCTTGCCCACCGGTTGGTAACCACCACGCACGACATCGGTGGCCCCGTCCGCCTGATGATTTCCAACATCGAATTGAGAAGGCTCTGATTTTTTCTTCGTGAGCTCTGCCATGTTGACTCTTGTCGGCTTGTATGCGGATTCCACCTTCTCGATCTGCGTTCTGGTAACAGGCGGCGCATCAGTCCCCCATCCATCGTTGTCCAACGTGTCATCTCTTCGTGATCGGGCAGCGACGAGAGGGTCAAATGCTCTTCCAGCGCTGGATGATGTAGGAGTAAACACTGGCTTCGACTTGACAGGAGGAGGCGCTGCGCGTGTCACACCTTCGGGGCCTCCAGCAGAATATTTGGCTCCCGAGGCATCAGATACTTTTTGCATAATGGTTTCTGGCGCAAGGTCGCTGTCTGATCGGGCGGTAATTTGGACGTGATAACCGTGTAGAACTTTGGCTACAGTGGCGGTATGACTGGTGAAGTAACCCTTTGTGCGCTCGGGAACACCGCCACCACACCACGCAATGAGAACATTCTTGGGTAATGCAGTATTTGGATCCTTCACTTTCACGAATGCAAATTGGATTCGGCCCTCGTTGAAGTCCTCAATCAAATCAGCCAGTTCACCGTCTGCATTAGTTTTGTCTCGTTAGTACTCGCCGCATGCGAAGAAGCAAGGATGAAGCTGTGAGGCATTCTTCGTACCTCCGGTGCTCTCGACTTTGAGAATGCTCTCCTTGGAACCTCCGTCTTGGAAAGCGTTCATCAACGGGGCCTGCACTGAGAAAAGCGCCCACTGCGCACACGTGGCCGAAGCAGAGGATGGAGGTGGGCCGTTGACAACACCATTGTAGCTGCTCTTTATAGAAGGCCCATTGATGGACAAGTTCAACGAGGCCATGGTTTTGGAGTACGGCGGAGGTTGAGGCAAATATGGCGATTGTTGAAGACGGGGTGAGAGACAATGACGTCGCTGAAGGTCGAAATTAGACAGCGAAGCTCCTGACTCTCTCGGATGCGGGTGCGGGGGACAATTCCAGTCAGTAATATCTCGCAGAAAGCTCGCCTGGGAGTCGGAGAAGGCGACAGCTGTTGCAGCCGCCAGCGAGGAAAATCTCGCGCGAAATCTGCGAGATGTATGCGGCGGAAGGGAGGAGGACGCGAGGATAAGGGAACCCAACGGAGCTGGTGTTGCAGAGGTTTGTTAGCTGGTATGGGAAGCTGAGCTCGGGGTTGGCGACGTTGACGTTGACGTTGACGTTGCTGCTTGACTCGTCGGGTGGGGCGGGCAAATGTTGGGACCTGACAAGGAGACTGACTGACTGACTGACTGTGCGGAAACAAGCTGACGCACGCACTTGCGCTTCCCCTCTAGCTAGTAACGAGACACCAGGACGATGAATGAGAGGAGGCTGTGCAGGCAGGGCTCGGCGGATCGTGTTGCCGTTTTTGCTCGCAATCCATTGGGCTTTTTTGCGATTCCACTGGGTTGGCTTGCCAGAGGCTGCCGTGCGTGCTCGGCATGCGCATTTCCTGTAATCTATCACATCTTTCCACACCAGAAGGCCTATGAGGGCCTATGAGGGCCTATGAGGGCCTATGAGGATGAGTCGATGGTCTAACTGGTCTAACCAAGTTGCCTCTGCCTCACTTGCTTCCTTCCATGCTTTCTTCCGTGGCTACGGATCCGTACGTAGCAACAAACAGCAAACAAGAGGCCCGCTGGGTTCCGGCCGCACCTGCCCTATCAACTTTGGAGCTTTGGCCTGGCTGACCAATGCGAACCACTTAAAATGACGCAAGGCTGCCTGTCCAACCATGGACAATGAGTCTGCCCCTCCCAACGCTTCTCGTCGACCAGATTTCTCTTTTCGTCCCTGAAATTCGGGTCTTCTCAGGCCCGTCCGTTTCCATTGCACAACGATCCCAACTTTGCCGCACCTTTACCGCTCTTGCGTTTTGATCTTCTGCGCTTGGCCATTCTGTTTGACTGTGACTGTTCATTATGTCGACCATCACCGAGATCACAGCGTCCACGCAATGGGAGGAGACTCTGGGTTCTCTTCCACCCTCAACCCTGCTCGTCGTGTCGTTTCATGCTCCTTGGGCAGCGCCATGCGCCCAGATGGCTACCGTTCTCTCAACTTTGGCCTCAGAATACCCCGTCACAGAACCTCTAAGCACGAAATGGGTATCAATAAATGCCGAAGAATTGAGCGACGTCAGCGAAACCTACGACGTCACTGCAGTTCCCTTCCTCGTCCTTATTCGAAACCGCCATGTCATCGAGACAGTCAGCGGCAGCAGCGCTGTGAAAGTCAGAAATGCCATCGAAACGCATGCCCAGAAAGACGGTTCCGTCGCCGCCGCCGCCGCCACCGCTAACGGCACCGAGCAAACCAATGCGCCTGCTAATGCCGACGGGGCCAATGCTGACCCCGAGAAACAGAAAGAGGAACTATTCAAGCGTCTCGGTGATCTTGTTAAGGCAGCCCCAGTCATGTTATTCATGAAGGGAACGCCTAGCTCCCCACAGTGCGGATTCTCAAGACAACTGGTGGGACTTCTTCGAGAGAATTCGGTCAAATATGGCTTCTTTAATATTTTGGCAGATGACGAAGTCCGCCAGGGTTTGAAGGAGTTCGCAGATTGGCCAACTTATCCGCAGTTGTGGATGGACGGTGAACTTGTTGGCGGATTAGATATCGTATGTCATTCCCCGGCCCCCCTGTAGTCAGCTTCGTCTATCTGCTCACTCTCGATTTTCCACTAACACCGGATTTAGATCAAGGAGGAACTCGGAAACGACGAAAACTTCTTCAAGGCACACAGTGTAAGCGGAGGTGCCGATGCCGCAGCTTGAAGAGATGAAGAAAATATACCACATGTGCAATTCAGTTTAGAAACTAATACGGATTAACTGCATCGAAATGCATCACGAGTACGGAGTAGTACAGCCATCTCTGTGACTTGTGGAACTCAGGCGACTGGTTTCAATTCCATGGGCTTCGTTACAGAGTCTCTTTCCTTCCGCAATGGATGGTTTAGGAGACGAGACATGCATCGGGGACCGATGACAAGGGCAGTTCGAGTTGGGCATGAGTTGAGAGTCACGTGAACACTCATTCGATCAAGCAACAGAGCAGAAAGGAGAGTAACAAATCAAAAAATGCACATACTAGTAATTCATGGCTAGTCAATAAAATAATCAACGTACGGAATCATGCTACGCTCTGAGAAGCTGATATTTTCCTCTTTTCTTGTTCCGGACATGGCACAACACTAGCCAGCAACGGCTGACAAATGACTGTAGCATTCTTGTGAAGAAGTCCGGGAGTACATACTTCGTTGTTGAGTGGCAGGGCTGCCGCTGGTGGCGCTGGGCTAAAGCCTAGGACAGTGAGCAATCAGCTGCTGTCAGCCTGTCAATGGGTGTCATCCCGATAAGGTCTGGTCAAGCTGACATCTTCTCATCCAAGCCCTCGATGCTTATTCCACACCCCCCTCCTTTCTGTTTCCTTTTGATCCCGACTAAAGATACTACAGCTTGCCAGGGGTTTCAAAGTCCTAAGTGACGTTGACGTTGAGACCATCTTACTTCATTCAGCACCGTCTCTGCTCAACATACCTGCAATCATGACCCCGACACCTCCTTCAACGAACTCCTCTACCGGGGGCCGATCACCAGAGGAGCAATTTCGCGTTGTTCGCAAGCGCAACCGCGTTCCATTGAGCTGTTATCCATGCAGGACAAGAAAGTAAGTAGCATGTAAGCTCTGGAGCTCATTAAAATCGGAATCCGGCTGACAATCTTTTCTAGGCTGTAAGTCCGTCCTGTGCGTTTCATATCAATCAACCAACTCATCGCGCTGTGCTAACCCGTCTTACCAGAAAATGCGATCGAAATCACCCTTGTAGTAACTGCACCAAGCGCGAGGGTATGGGCACGACCGCTTGTTCCTACGCAGCCCCAGCTTCACGGAAAAGGAGCCAAACCCAGGGTGAATCCAGCCCCGACGACATGCAAAACAGGATAGACCGACTCGAGGGACTCGTTCTATCTTTGATGCATAATGGGGCCAACGTTGACACAGGCCCTCCTCGAAATAGCACATCTACTTC
Organism: Epichloe festucae Fl1; assembly: GCA_003814445.1. Lineage (NCBI taxonomy): Eukaryota > Fungi > Ascomycota > Sordariomycetes > Hypocreales > Clavicipitaceae > Epichloe > Epichloe festucae. The sequence goes on along the minus strand of CP031387.1, from coordinate 967,928 downwards.
GCAATCCGTCACGGACAGCGGCTCCTCTGCGGCTAGACAGCCCGGCGAGAAGGAGGCGGTCATGGCTGATGATGAGAGCGATGTGGATGATTGCCTTGCCAAATCAATCGGCATTCTGAAGGTTGATGCTGACAAGGGTAAATCAATGTACCTTGGTCAGGAACATTGGCATTTGATTCTGTCCGACATTGCCGAAGTCAAGAATTTCTTCACAAGTCACAAGAAAGAGCTTGAAACTAGTTACGAAAGAGTGCGATCATCCAAGCCCGCCACGGCTAGGGAAGGCCCGACGCTGCTGCTAGGAGCATCACCTGCTTCCGAGGCAGAACTCAGATCAGAACTGCCGCACAAGTCTAGTGTGCTCGCGTTGTGCAGTCGATACTTTAACTCCATGGAAAATGCAGTCAGTATTATCCATCGGCCGACGTTCTTGCAACAACTTCGCGACCACTGGCAGGATCCGTCGAAAACACCCATCATGTGGTTGGGCTTACTATACTCGGTACTCTGCCTCGCCATGCTGAGCTACCACAAGATAGGAGATGAGCCCTCGGAATGGCGAGGTCGAACTTCGGAGCTGGCGGCAGAGTACCGGCTGCGCACCGTCCAGTGCCTAATGAAGGCCGACTACACCAAGCCGGTGGAATACACAGTAGAAGCCATGTTGCTCTACGTTTTCGGCGAGTACTCGTCAAGGTGGGACGCAGATCTTGGGCTGTGGATGATTGTGTCCTTGATCATTCGAATAGCTTTCCGCATGGGCTATCACAGAGATGCAAAATGGTTCCCATCTCTGACGCCATTTCAAGCGGTACGTATGAGACTGAAGCTTGTAAAGATGAAGAAAGAAAAAAAAATTTTAAAAAAAAAATCCCAACGTGGATCTAATTTGCTCAAGGATCTAACATTCTGCGCAGGAAATGAGGCGACGCACGTGGGCTGTAGTTCAAATGGCAGATGTCGTATTTTCTCACCAGGTGTCACTGCCGAACATGATCTATGACCATGACTGTGATACGCAGCTGCCCAATAATATTTACGATGACGAGTTTAACCCCAGCACCAAGGAACTACCGCCCTCGCGGCCTGTGACGGAAGCAGCCCCGGTTTCGTACATGATCGCCAAGGCACGGCTCTGTATTGAGCTGGGCAATATACTCCAAGCAACCAACCGAGTGGACAAAGGGGTGCCGTACGATGAAATCATTCGCTCCGATGCCAAGGTTCGACAAATCATGCACGAGCTGCCACCGCATCTTAAGCTCGGCTCTTTGGCCGGTTCTCGGGACCCGGTCACGCTCATCATAGCCAGGTTCAGTATTGAAATCCTATCAAAGAAGATCATGTGTCTTTTGCATCGGAAATACTTGTACAGAGCGCGTCAGAATCCAAGATATGCTCACTCGAGAAGGAGGGCTATCGAGGCGTCCCTGCAAGCCATGGACCACTTGCAGACCCTCCATCGCGAATCTCAGAGTAATGGTCGGCTGCGGACTGTCAGTTGGTACGTGAAGTCTATTGCGACAAAAGAATTCATCCTTCCAGCCATGCTTATCGTGTTGGATCTCCACTATGATAACATCGCGAGCCAGTCTGGGTTGCCTGAGGCTTCGGAGGGAGCGTTTCGCTGGTCACCTGAGGAGCGATCTAGAATGATAAGCTCGCTGGAAGACGCAGCAGTCATCTGGAAGAGCCTCGCAGAAGGATCAATGGATGCATACAAGGGTGCCAAGACAGTTGAGATTATGCTACAAAAGCTCAAAGAACCAACGGAGACGTCGGCAGGCTTGGCTACGTCCCAACCCGAGGTGCCCTCGTCACTTGCAGACAGCACAGCGTTGGATCCAATGCTGCTGCCTGCATTAGGACCAGCAACTACATCATCAGACGGATTACCCGATTTCGGCGCCGGTGTGAGCTCGTTCACCAATACCAATGGCAGCAGCGCCTTTATGGGAATGGAATTCAGCCTTCCCGCACCAACTCTCGGCGACTTCCCCATATTAGACGGTGGAACGAACCCCTTTGGGCCGCAGTCGCCGTTGTCCATGTTTACTAATATCGGCGGTGTGCCTGCGTCTGGGCCTGACTTGACCAGCAATCTCGACTGGGTATGTTGTCATCGGCCTATGAACTTCCGTGCCACTTTTTCGCCTTGACTAATATCAAACGTATAGGGTGCTTTCGAGAATTACGCACAGATGGCCAACTGGGGCGCAGACCAAAGCTTTCAGGTCTATGGAGGGGGAGATGCAAACGACCAGGAGAACAGCATGATGAATACGCAATAGAGCCGTCTATGGTTTCTGTGATGAAGTGGCTGCGCGACTGTTTCTTTACTAAAGCATGGCTAGCAAAAAAAAAAAAAAAAACCCCAGACTTCCGTTCTCTTTCCAAACCCCGCGTCCTTGCTTTTAAAATAAAACACCCCCTCTGTTGCGAGGAGAAAATCCCGGTGTCGGCCTCAACAGCAAATGCAATTTGCGCACAAGCAAGAGACCATATTATGTACGCAGCCTTTCAATGTGGTCACGGACCTGGTTCCGGAATCTAGTTTCGACTCCCGGGCATCATTTCCCCCTTCTGGCTGTGCTTCGCTGACATGGCTCTCGGTCGACCTCTTGCCGAGCAGGGTGATGGGCTCACCGTTCAAAGGACGGAGGAACCAAGCCATGAAGCGACATTGGCCAACCCAGTCAGCCAAATAAATGGCAACGCGCGAATGGCCTGCAATCTGCTCGGCCCTGTGGTCTGGACTGCCCCTTTACAAAGGAGTAAAACATGGTATATATTAATAGATATCATTTTGACTTTCCATCCAAGTAGCATAAGATTTTGTGATTCATGTGGAGAGAAAACGTCGCCGCATCGAGTCGAGAGAAATTCTGTAAATACACCAAAAGAGGCAAGTAGACTTGTTCCCTTACGTTCCTGCCTCCTTACTGTCCCCTCCCCTCCGGCCCCAACCAAGATTTTGAGTGTCATGGCATAGCATGCACGGCTGTGGGATAATCACGGTTTGCCTGGTATCCTGTTCCTGTCTTTCTCTTCCCCACTCCACGCTCGGCAAATGCAAAATCTTTTCCCTCGCCATCCTCCAGCGTAATGGTATATAAGTGATAAAACAGTTTACAAAGATATCGAGGCAGTCGACGATGTCCCAGCTTCGTACATCACGCGTACAAGTCATTCGTCGTCGTCGTCCTTCTTTACGCGTCATAGCCACCCTTCTTTACTCGCCTTCTATCTCTATGCGCTTAGTTCACAGGGAGCACAGAACGAGAAGCTCTCAAGGGTTTAGAAGCAAAATTGCCTCCCTCGTCATGTGGAATCTCCATTCTTCTCCTCATGCTTTGCGTGGGTGACAAATGCAAATCGCAGAGAGGAAGCGAACGGCGTTGTAGACCCAGAGCAATGACATCGGAGTTGGTCTTTTGCTTACAAAACTTCGCCAATGATTTTGGCGGCTTCCCTGTATGTTCGAAGAAGATTCTCGCACTTCTCGCGCTCCTTCTTAACACCGTCGTCTTCGTACAACAGCTCCTCAAACAAGCTCTCTTTGTACAGTTCGGTGACGAGTCGGTTTTGCACGACATCCTTTGAGTGGTTGACGAGAAGGTGCATGATGGCTTTGGGAACTTGATCGGCAATGGATTCTCGGACAATGTTGAAGTAGGAAGAGATCAAGGCTCGGATAAGCTCCGTCTCCATAGCTTCACGATCAGTCATGGCCGGTTCATTAGACTCTCCCTGGCGCAAACATGTTAGTGACGTAATGGCTCGTGATCAGGTCTGTCTTCAGGTGCTTACAAGATGTGATGCCAATCCATAACTTCGCGAGGTGGGGTCGTATTCATCAGTGTGAGCTGGTACTGGCCGTGGCGCGATCCTCTCTTCTCGTCGAATGGATTGTGATATGCTTGGCTCAGAAGACTGGCTGATGTGTCTGCCAGCGTTTGCTGCGGGGCCTCCGGGCAAGGTATTAAGGGCAATGCCATCTTTGCCGAAGAAATAGTTGAGAAAGGTATCCCGGGCGCCGCCAAGGCCCTGGCCATTGAGACGTGAAGGAGAGTTTGACCGAACACCGTTGACCGCTGCGGCCAAACTGCCATGGGCGTTTTCATGAACAGCAGGTGATAAGCTGCGGCCTGGTTTTGAGGAGGGATGCTTGCGGCCATTTTCTTTGTCTGCAGCAGCGTTATCTTCACCATCCTCGGTCGGCTCGACACCATTGGGGCCTAGCTCCTTGAGACGACGCTTCTCGCGACGATCACGCTCCTCTTGAATTAAACGTTTCCGCTCACGCTCCTGCTTCGCGCTGACAACGTGGCTCATCGCGGCGGCGGCCCCGAGGAAGTTGGGATGGTTTGTGTTGATGTATGCGCGTTGAATAGATATAAGAGACTCGACGTACGAGGAAGCAGGTCCTAGGCGCTCACGAAGCAGATCCGATACCGTCTCGATAAGCTTAGCCTGGAGTCTTGGGTATCGGGAAAGTTCAGTGGATCCGCAAGTGTGGCAGATCTTGATAAGTTCCTCGTAGACGAGCTCTACACAACGTTGACTAGGAATTTCCAGGAGCTTTATCTGAGGCTTGACCAACAGATCAAAGGCCATCTCGGGGACGAACAGACTGGGCCGAGGGCCTGTAGAGTTTCGAATCGCGGTGCGTATGTCGAGAGCTGAGAGATTCGAGGTGGGATCGATGGTTTCAAGCGAGCTTCCAAAGACTGAGTTGAAGATGTAGTAAATACGGGCGCCGCCGCACAACTCCTTAGTCGAGATTTCGGAGGAAGTGCCGTCAATGGAGGAAATGAAGGAGGTTGCAAAACGTGTCATTGACTGCAGGATGAGGGACCCTCTGTGCTCCTTGCCACTGAAATGCATATCACCGTAGCTTGCAAGCTCCTGCTGAGTCTGGCCCATAAGCGTATTCAGGCGAGCTTTGATGTCGGGCAAGCGTTCTCGAATGTGTGACATGAGCGTGGTATTCAACGTCTTGGCCAAGAACTGGGTGCCGCATCGGGTTGACATGTTCCGGTAAGCGGGATGGTGCTTGAAAAAGTCCATCTCTGCCTGGAGAGCCTCATCCATGGGCTTGTTGCCCTGAATATCCTGCTGTGACCGATTGACGACGCCAATAAAGCCAAGTTTGAGAGGATAAACACGGCCAGATAAGATGTCAAGCGCATTCGTGCCGTGATCCATGAGATCCAATTTAGTAAGAACACCGATGGTTCTTCTTCCAAGAGGATCCACATGTCGAGCAAGCTTCAAGGCCTCCGAGTTGACGATGTCGACATTGGCAGGCGAAACGGCCAAAATCAGACTGTTCGGCTTGGCGATGTATTCGGAGATGAGGTTTCTCGTCTGCTTCTCGATATCGGTGGGCTGGTCGCCAATAGGGACCTGGGGGTAAAGGTCAGATTTCCATCTTGTCATGTCTTCATTCGAATAGACATTGCTCTCCGGATGCAATATTCGTGTAATGGACCTACCTTGGTCAGGCCAGGCAAATCAACCAAGGTCAAATTGAGGACATGAGGAGAGTAAATCTTGAGATTTATGGGCTGCCTGTTGATACCCTTGTTGCTGCCAGCGACTCGAGCCGTTTCATTCTCAATTTCTCGCTTGACATCGGAAAAATCAGTGAAGCGACGGTTTGGAATATGGTGGTACTCGGCCCATTCGGATCGACGAGCAGCAGCGGGGGACCTGTAGGGATCAAGGGTAGGATCGGGTGCGTTGTCATCGTCGGGGACATTGATGAGCTGAAGAATCAGGGGCCGACGGGTGACGATGCCGCTTCCTCGGGGAAGGAAGTCTCGGCCCACTATGTTTTCTAGGACAGACGATTTACCGGCCGACTGTGAACCGACAACCACCTAAGGGGGGGAGGTGTTAGTATTGCGATCGCGGGAATTCGAAATTCTGATGTTCATACAATCTGTGGTAAATCCAGAGAGTCGCTGCCGATGGTGTTGAACACCAGGTCTTGCAGCTTGTTGACGGTGGTGAGCAAATCCTCGCCCAGAGCAGCCATGGCGACGGATTATGCAGTCAAGACTGCGGCAGTAGCCGGTAGACTGGTGAGGATTGCAAGAATCTAAGAGACGTGGAAGAGGGAACGCGCGGTGATCAAATGGCCGCAGGCCTGGAGAGGGAGTTGCAAGCAGGGACAGGGTGGAAAACTGCACTGCGCGTCGACATGAATTTGCTCTTTCCAAATGCTTCAGAATCAAGGAACCGCAATGGAGCGCGGCGGCGTTGGTGGACCTTGTCCGGCTTCACGTGTGGGTCACATTCACCTTGTTGCGTCGAACTGTGGCGCGGCGCCGGAGAGTGTGCTGCTGGGTGCTGCTGGGTGTACAGACCCACTGTAATATTATTACGGCGCCGCGCGCGTCATTCATCAGCGCGGTGCTGTCTGCTTGGCGTGCACCATGTGTATGAGTCAAGCTGATGTGGCGCACGGCCAGTCCGCCACACCTTTGGAACCGGGTCACTCTTCTTGTCTTCCTCGTTGATGCGACGACGATGGCCAACCAACATTGATTGACTGACTGATTTGAGTGCGTGCACCGGTGCGACAAGTGACGATCCGATCGCATCGGAATCGGATACTGGTTTTTGAAACCATGAGCACGTTCGGTAGCCCAGGAAAGCTGCCGTCTACGAGACCCAATCCGTAAGTCCCCCCGTTCGGCCCCCGTCCCGTCGAAGACGAGAAGGTTCTGACAGGCTCGACACCATCAGCCCACAACGAGGGAGCTTTCCACTTGACCACGATGGTAAGCGAAACTAAAGGGACAAGGAGCCGCGTCTCAATCTCTGGCAACGATCAAAGCAACAATTTTTCTGACAGGTTGTCATCAGGCGAGTGCAAGCATGTCATGACCAACTATCTTGCTTGTATGAAGAAGGTTCGTGGTCTCAATGACGATGAGTGCAGGAACCTCGCCAAAGCTTATCTGTCTTGCAGGATGGATCGGTAAGTCACTATGCATTTGAACCAATTTGTGAGATCAAAACTGATATCAGCATCTCGCTGCCTTGTCAGAAACTTAATGGCGAGAGACGAGTTGAAGAACCTGGGGTTCGCAGAACCGACCAAGTCAGACGTTTCTCAACAGTCAACAAAGCCGCAGTCAGAGCCGGAAAAAGGTGAAAAGGGAGAGCTGCGATGGTAGCTCGAATACGCTGGTCAGTGGTCACGATCTTGACAGAGTCTCGATCAATGTAATATTATCTGTATTGTTATTTGTAAATTTGTATAATGTGGTCGTCTGCCACCCGCTAATACCCACCCCAGTTGGGGGCCCAAGCTCTGCGTTGCCCAGTCAACCCCGCTATTGTACTTGTGCCGGCAGTGACCGGCGTACAAAATAGTGCATACATACAGTTTTTTCCACGCCTGGAGGTGCCCAACTCCATCGTGTTCAGAATCAACAACTCTGTACTCCTTCCTCGCCCCAATCCCATTCTTCTTGACCCTTTGTTATCACGATATTAATGCTCCAGTGATTCACGTTGTTTGCCTTGTTTGTGCATCCGTTTGTTATCGACTACTCTTCACCATGAGGAAGTCCAGTGGGACAAAGACACGGAAGGTGACTCCGCCGTCGCCGACCTACATGTCCAACGATCAATTCGGTACGTAGGCCGCTGTTTTTTTTACTAAGCCTCATACTGACAGACTTGATCTTCACAGCAAATTATCTCTCCGATCTACGCTCCAACCGTACTGCACGCCCTGGAGGCGCTCGCCCTCTTCCGCCAACCAGTGGCCGTTCTACCCCAATCTCACGTCCAAACCTCGGCCGAAACAGTGTTGTTGATCCTCTGCCTCAGTCTGTCAATCAGCCTGATCAACAACGGACGTATTCACAGGCCCCAAGCATCGGCGCTGCCAGTGTGTCTTCCCGTTGTTCCACTATCAGTGCACAAGGCCGTGACTACTATCCAGCCACTCCATCCGTACCCCTGAAACCATCAGACATTGTCCCAACCACGACTTACATGGAACGGGGTCAAAGATGGATGGAGAAGGAGGAGGTCTGCTCTTTGCGTGATGCAATGGAAGAAATGGATGTACGAGGCGGCTCTCAGAATGCCTCAGACGACGAGTCAAGGATCTACAAGGCTGCTCTGGACGAAGCTGCGGAATTGGTTTGGCAACACCAGAGTGGATCCAAACCGCCGCCGCCGGAAGGGCCATATCGCTACCGACCGCATCTTAGGAAGAACAGTTATGCACATGCCCGAACCGCCAGTGTTGGTACTTATGGAGGCGGCATCGCTCCAAACGGGCTGCGTCGTGATCCTGCGCCCCGATCTGTATCGGGTAGCTCAACTGATAGCTCTGGGTCGCTTCCCGGGAAACGAGGGTCCTCAGAATCCGCCCGTTCAAACACGACATCCGATAGGAAGTCCAAGCCATATGGAAGCGTTGGGAATGCGTCTGGGCGACGCCGCAGTAGTCTTAAGAGAAACATCAGCGGTGAAGTCCAACGTCCTTTCTCAGGCGACCAGATCTGGGAGGAACCTGAGGCTGCCGTGACTACCGTAGCTTCGGGCATGGGACGAGCTTCACCAGATAAACTGAACTGCAAGCCTCAGAACCCCCTCAACAGAGGCCTAGCCGGGCAGCTTAACCATCCTGTTCCGGGTATCAAACCCCTGAATCGCATTGAGATCTATCGGAACCCTCCATCGCAGTCCCGCAATCCGAATTACACAATCAATGCCAATTCCCCCAGGACTGAAGCAGAGCCTGAGGTGGAGCGCAAGAACGGAGTGGAGATACGCAGTGACGATATTCGTGCTGCCACGAGCAGAAGGCTGAAAGATCGCAGCACCAAGTTGCCGGAACCAACTGCCGTCAGCGACAGCCCAGGGCGGCCGATTGTAAGCTTTGATACTAATTGGAAAGCGCCCGATGAGTCCACTGATATCAGTCCAGACCGGCCCTCCAAGACTGCGCCGTGTAACATCAAAGGCCAGTTTCCGCAGCAGCAGCAGCAGCAGCAGCAGCAGAAGCAACAGGAGCCGCCCAGGCCTATGGCTATCCCTTGTATCAATGTTGCTGAGGTCGACCAGCCGCGGCCGCAGTCGACGCCATCTACAAGTATTCCATCCATTTCCGTAACTGGAAGCGATGATCCCCTGAAGAGCATTCCGGCAATCAACGTTCCGGTAATTTCTGTAGACGATGGATCACGACCTGAGACTGCCCCTTCCATCATGACGCCAGGAAACAAACTCACGGGCAGCTCACGACCTTTACCCTCGCCTTCGCCCTCCAGAACGCAGCCGCGTAGGGTTCAGATGCCGCGGGGCCACTGGTCTCCAGCTGCTGGCAGCATTGGGCGGCCAACAACAACATGCCACGAGTGCGGTTTCCCCATCGAAGGGAGGTTTGTTGCATTGGCTGGCACCCAGGAGCGATTCCATCCGCAGTGCTTCAGCTGCTTCTGCTGTGGTACAAGTCTAGAGGCCATGGAAATCAGTCCGGAGCCCGATTTGATGCGAAAAGCACGCCTTGACCGGATCCGACGTCGAGCTGCTGGGGAAGTGCTGGACGAGCTGCCAGGCATGGCGGCGGCAGATGATGGCGACGACAGGCTCCGCTTCTACTGCCATCTGGACTGGCACGAACTTTTTGCGCCACGCTGCAAGCATTGCAAGACACCGATCATAGGCGAGCATATTGTTGCCCTTGGAGATCATTGGCACTATGGGCACTTCTTTTGTGCCGAGTGTGGTGATCCCTTTGAACACGGCATGACTCACATTGAGAAAGATGGCTACGCGTGGTGTGTCAAATGCCAGACAAAGCGAACAGAGAGAAGAGCACCCAAGTGCAAGATGTGCAAAACTGCCGTGATCGGGCAGTACATTGAAGCTCTAGGTGGTGAGTGGCATGAGCACTGCTTCCGTTGCGCGGATTGCGATGGAGGCTTCGATGACGGCCAGATATTCACAAAGGAGGTGAAGGGGGTCATGGTCGTGCTCTGTACAGATTGTCGTGCACGGGACCTCAAACAGTGAGGTACAACGTTTTGGTTTTTATGAGTTTTGGACATGGATGATGTTTCATGTCCCTTTTTTTCTTGATGATAATGGAATAAGCCTGCATTTGAATTGGATCTTACGAAGCATTTTTTCCAGGAACCGGCGATGGGTCAGGTAATGGGGAGTTCACATGGGAAGGATTGGGATGACACAATGGCGTCTCTATAATGATTGCTACAGAATAGACGTTGCGAAATTTTGCCTTGAATGGAAGAAATATGCGGTGGTTTTTTTTTTCGGAGGGGCGGGGGGGACATTTTCATCATTATATTCATCCGTGTTGAAAATAGAGTTCATGGTCCTTGAAGGACGACTTTGTGTAAACCCCGTTTCCATGACTAGCAAGGCAAGTAAATGTGCCAAAAAAAAAACCCGAAACGGCCATTGTCGACCGACCTCGTCCGCTCTTTTATTCCTCGCTCCACATCTTCATACGAAGATTTACATATTCGTCGTTTGTTTCGTCTAGTTGCCGCCGCCAACTTGTTCCTGGTGCACTTCGAGGGTGTCACCGTCTGTCATTTCGAGCTGAAAAGGAAATGGGAAGATCATCTGTCAGTACAGTGGCGACTTTCCCAGGATACATACAGTCAAGGCAAAACGCTGAAGAGGCAAAGGGGCTAGCTATATGTGGAGTGGGAAAAAAAAAAAGAGAGAAGAACATACAGCATCAGGCGTATCAGTAGGCTGCACGCGCGTACCGTCAAAAAGGAAGCGCACCGAGCTGATGGACTTGCCCTGGCGTTCGCAAAACGCATTCATCAACTTCTCCAACTTGGTGCTACGCTTGATCTTGAAGAAGACCTCGTTGTTATTATCTGTGACTTTGATGTTCAGATGTTCTGAGCTGGCGGGCGCCTCGTTGCGCTCCTGCGACGTGCGTCCGTCTTCGTTTGACATGATGATGGCGGGGGATGGGTGCTCGTGATATTTTTTTTTTTCCTTCGTTCTCGTCGTTGGTTTTGCGCGCAGGTTGTTTTTTGTGCCTTTCTTCTTCCTCTTTTGTATGTGTGGGTTGTGGCTCGTTTGTGTTTTTCGGTCTTCTCGTTGGCAACGGGATTGCGAGAGGAACGGAACAAAGAAAAGAGAAGAGGAAGAATGGTGGAAATAGAGGTTGGTGGTATCTGTAACGGGAGAGTCGACGTTTCGGTTTGGTGGTGGTTGGTAGTAGTAGTATGTATTAACTGGTTGTATGCTGTCGGGGCAGGTGGGGAGAGGTGAAGTTGATTGGACGGCTGACGCAGCCGTCACCCACTGAGAGAGAATGCGCACCCCAGATGTGTGTTGCACTAACAGCGGGTCATGACTGACTTCCAGAAGCAGACCAGCACCCCTTTTCTAGTGCTTGCAGCGTCCAGCCGCAATAAACAGAAGGCAATGACATCAGCCACGGGTGATTACTAGCGCTCTTCTGGTCAGCAAGCACGCCTCGATCGCCTGCCCTTGCATCAACAAACAGTCAAACGATTGGCTGCCTCTTTGAAGTCCTCCTCTAAGCAATCTAAGCAATCTAAGCAATCATGGTTGGTACTTTACATTTCCCATTCAAATTGAATGCAACTCACCAGACAACTTTCCGCTTCTGCGAGAGAACTGATGAGACGCGATGGTGTTGTAGGGCTCTCCGAAGAACGACATTGACGCCAAACCGCCATGCCACCCACGTGCAGTGAGCTTACGTGCTGCGTCGCCCCCGGGGGAAAAAAGGGCTTGTTTCCAAAGGAGCTGACAGTTCTCTCTGCATCCAGTGCGCGATCCAAGGTATGAATAGAAAGGCTGCTACTTACGATGCCAGAGTGAAAAGGCTTTCGAAACTGAACTGACGGATGGTTGCAAGATTGTCTGACCCGGAACAACTACAACGACGCAAAATGTCAAGACGTTGTCAAGGCCCTGTATGAGTGCTGCGATGCCTTCTATCAGAAATACGGAGAAGACGCAACTAGTCCAAGCTGTCCGAAGCCCGATTTGCTGCGCTTGAAAGCACAACAACTCAAGCATGGAAATTAGACGGCGAAATTCGGGCACGAAAGACAGCATAACAGTGGGATCATCATCATCCTCGGGCCTTCGTATAGGTGCAGGTGTGTCGTATCACAGAGCAAAGTTAGTATCAGAATTATGGCATGTGACGCTCATCGTAACTTATGTCCGCCAGCATGAAAACTATGGCAACTGTTGTGAGGAGCGCCGGCTATTATCTGGGCGATCATTGAGCGCGCAAGAGATCCATAGATCTGAACAAGCATTGAGGTCCTGTTCCGAGACTCTAATATGAATGCCGATGACATTATGTAGAGAAGAAGGGAAAAGGGAAGGAGAGAGAGGACGACGAGGAGAAAATTGTGCACTAATGCTACCGATGCTGGGCGGGCCACGGAGGGGATTTCGCTTTGCTGCATAAGTATCGCACTAGCGGTGCGCTCTTTGTACTCTTCGTGGTGGCCTGAGGTACCACGCTGGGGGAGCTCCAGTCTGGACTTGGAAGTACCTGCCTGCACTGCACTGCACTAGTCCGTACTACACGCACTTGTCGCGGCTATCTTCCCTGCACGTCGCTCTGGCGCCCAGCTTTTTTCCGTGGACGTCCTTGCATTGATCAAGCTCGAGCGCGACCAACTCTCGAAGGGGGGGTTATCACGATCCAACGAACCATTGGCTCGATTCTTTACACGGCAAAAAGACCGCACACTTTGACTGATTCCTTGGGCCCTCATCTGCTGTTTCTTTCCAAAGCTGCCAATTACCTCTGAGGCGATAGGTTGTGGGATCATGCCGATGCCAGCCTGAAAGCTACCCATCAAAGACACGGACGGGTAGCATTTTGGTGGAAAGGCAGGCAACAACGTCACCTCTGAAGATTTCAATCCCCCAGGCTTACGCTTACATCCTCTGCAATCCGCCTCTTATCGCCTTCTCTTGCAGCAGGTCTATCTCGGGGTGCCGGAAAAAAACATGGCCGCCAGCAGACAGCAACAATTGATGGGCAATGTCACTCCTGGGCCAGAAGTGGAGGAATTCGCCAATGCACTGGATACTTGCCTAGCTCCAGGGCTGAGTGTATCTGAGAAGAGGGCCCGAATCCTTGACCTTCCTCGAAAATATCACGAGAATGCGATTCGACGACTGGCGCATAAGCGACCAAAGCGAATGCGCGGTGGCGCCGACGACGTGGACATGGATGTGGACGACCACTACCACAACAGCGGACGTTTCGAGAAAGCCGACGGATTGCAGCAGTTGGAGAAGGAGGTTGAGACATGGGATCTATTCAGACGCCTTCTTCCCCTGCGATATTCCGGTTCGGGCGCAGAACCGAAGCGGTTTGCGTCTCCATTCTCTGCTTCGAAACCAACAAATCGCGATCACGTCAGCGATTTTTTAGAGACTGATAGTCTTGCCTCGGAACGTCGCGCTGTCCTCCAGTGGCTGCAAACGAATGCAGCAGCTGGGCCAGACATCGACGAGCTTGCCCGTGAGCTTCAGCAAAATGCCGACAGAGGCGACATCATTGCGCACGGCTGGCTTCATACCCGATCGAAAATAAAGCTCAGGAAGAGTATCACCGCGTGGCCTCACTTGTTGGATCGTCAGTCACCTAGCGTGACCGCAACACACGTCAACTCGGACGGCGCGCCGTTGGTCACCCATCTGGACCCGGATGCTTCAACGAGACAAGGTCGCAAGCTTGAACCTCAGGATGATTACTTCGAGCGTGCCATTTGGCTTGGATGCTTCGAGCATCTCAGAAGAGGCAGCCAGTTTGAGGACGTACGTGAGTGGTGTCAAGAGCGAACGGAGATGTGGAGAGCTATATCCATGTCTGCCATGCCTCTTTCCGTGGACGTCAAGCAGGACCCAGAGACGGGAGCTGACCCTGCGTCCCTGGCCTTGTGGCGACGGATGTGCTTCACTTTGGCCCGACAAGGTGGTTCAGATGACTTTGAGCGAGCCGTGTACGGCATCCTGTCCGGAGACATTGTCACTGTGGAAAAAGTGGCAAAAACCTGGGACGACTACCTCTTTGCAAACTATAACGCGCTTCTACGGTCACAAATCGACACGTACATGATGTCAAAGTGCCCACCCGAAGTAGTGTCAACATTGAAGCAGTCTTTCTCCGCTTTTGACGCAGTTCAGTTCCATGGAGACGACAATGATGTTGAAAAGCGCCTCGTACAAGCCATCGGACTCAACCCTAGTGTAGAGGCTGAGACAAACGAGCCAAATAAGGCTCTGCAGGCGTCATTTATCGCGAAGGAACTGGACAGGCATCTGTACGAACAAGGTCTTGTAATGACGGCTTCTGCGAATGAGTTCTCGAAATCTCGCCTGGTCCGCCGGGGATTAGAGGGGGAACCAGTTGTTTCAAAGCAGAGATACTTCGACTTGGCACAGCAAGACGGACTGCGAATTGCCGCCCACGTGTTTGTGCTTGTGTCTTTGTTAAATCGCTTCGAGTTGCAGGAGTCAAACTCGTTTGAAAACGGAACGCCTGCAGATTGGCGATTCTCTCAGGAGAATATTCTTGCTGGCTACACCGACTACCTCCGAAGATGCAAACTGCAAGAGCTCATTCCGCTGTACTGCTCGGTTCTAAACGTGCCGCGATGCTACGAAGTTCTGAGCTATAACGTCATTGAAGACCCCGATCCTAAAAACCGCATAACTCAGCTCAAGCTCATCAGACGAGCCGGCATCGATGTGCTGACGTTTGTCGAAATGCAAGCAAACCTCTTATTCAACGAATTAGACCAAGATCCCAACCTCAGTGTCACCAACGACTCCTTCCGGATTCTGGAGGCAGGTCCGCCAACATCTCGAATTGGCAGACCAATCAAAGCCGACTTTTTCGGGGAGGAAGAGGACGTTGTTGACGCAAAGGATGTCCATGTGATCCGGGCACTAGAATGGCTACTGACTGTTGACGAGACCTGGCCCAAGGTGTTTTCCATTGGCACAAAGGTTTACAAGTTCTTCTTGCGTAAGTTACAGAGCATTTGTTCCCCTGGCATGCTGACATTTGTGGCAGCTGCTCTCATGAAGAAACATGAATAAGAACTGACTTTCTTGATGGGGGACGAAGGCACTGGTCGACTCAATGCTGCGCGAAGACTATTGCAAAAGGTTGCATTCGCAGAAATCATGCAACACATGACAGACCACGACGAGCCAGACCTTGCTTTGTACGACGATGTCGACTTCTGGGCTCAGCAGCTGGAGCAAAGCGGGATCCGCAATTTGCGACCAGAGCAGGTCATGTCAGACGCGCGCAACTACAGGGAGCTTGAGGCTCTAGTCAAAGTCCTGGATAGTCTTGAGACTATAGCATCTCTAGTGGTTATCTCTGCTGAGTACGTCATCTCAGTTCCTGCTAGATACTCCTCATTATCTTTGAAAGCTAACAGACAGACAGTCAAGACAGACAGCACGACATGTCTGGCGCGGCGAATAGAGACTTCTGGAACGGAGTCGGTGACGAAATCAAGAGGGCCAAAGATAACATGCAGCCGTTACTGAAGAGCTGGCTTCTTTCGGGAATTGAAAGTAAGTGGCAGCCGTGTCGATGAAGCAAACGTTCCCTCTCGAAGCTAAGCTAACTTTTTTTTTTTTTTTTTTTTTTTTTCCTTTTCTTTGTCAAGGTGGTGACAACGAGCTTCAGCAGCTACGCCAAGCTTACTTACCTGAGACGATTCTGGCATATGTCAGTGCCTTGCACTTTGCCGGAACAGGTCTCTCGCGGGACAACCTACTTGAATGCATGGAGCTGGCTTCCGTCATCGCGGAAAGGAACTCGGACGTTGCGACCACGTTTATCAACGCAGGGCGGATGACGGAGCTCGTGGAGTCTTTCACGGCATGTAGCAAGGCTTTGGCCATTGCAACAGGAGAAAAGAGAGCTACTGGCTCTAGTAGCAAAAAGCTACGCGAAATGGGATGGTCGAGGGACTTGTGGGCTGTCAAGCACTAGATGTGGAAGCGGCAGTAACTGGCCAGGCTCGTTGTTCACGTCTATTCGAGCTGTTTTTCTCTATTTGTGTTCGTGGCCGAAAAGATAGCCGCGCGCTGGGGTCACGAAGCCGAAATTCATGTACAGATAGATGCCATTGTCTTGGAGTTGTGGGCACATACATACATACTTACATGTAGGTTTATCATAGGAATTGGGATCAGTCGGTCTATGTAAATTCAGGAAAAAACGTCGCTGGGCCTGAGCGATGTCACGCAAACATCTTTCCCTGATGAAATGAATTCAGTTAAAATATCGGCAACCTCCAGTCACGTCACATGTGCATATGTACAGAACTCGACTTTTGTGGGTCCCACATGTCCAAGCTTTGTTAAGTTAAAATGCTTCCAGAAACACACACAAGCTACAACAACGACGACGACGCCGCGCCCAATCTTCGCATGCCCGCAACCCGCGACCATCGCGGCGAGCCAAGATCGGTTTCATCATGTCGAGCTTCCCAGCCGGGCAGCCATCCGGGCCTCCCAGCTCCACACCACCGGCACCACCTCCCAAAGGCGGCTCCCGCGACGTAAGCAGCAGCAGCATCAGCATCAGCATCAGCACCCCCCCAGCGACAGCATCGTCACCTCCGCCGCCGCCATTGATCCCACGACGTCTGCCCAGCGAGGGCAACGGACAAGACAACTCTGCTGCTGCTGCTGCGTCAACAACGCCGCCACCGCCCACGTTCCCCATGTCCGATGATCCCGATGCCGATCCCGATCCCGGAGAAGACTGGCTACCAGACTCGCTGAGAGATAAAGCGTGCGTTTTTTTTTTTTTTTTTTTTTTAAATCCCCCCCCCCCCCAACGGGAATGCATTCATTCCACTCACGCGGCCGGGCCGGCAGAACAATCGACCTGGCAGCCCTCGCAGCCGACGCGGCGCTCGTCAACGCGCTCGCCCACGCGCCCACATCGTCGCACTCAAGCACGCGCTCCTTCCACGCCAGCCTCATGTCCGCCCTCGACCACAACAGCCTTCTGGCGACGGACCTCGCCGGCGCGGCGTCGCGGCTCTCGCGCCAGCGGTCCGCGACGCAGGCGCAGCTGCTGTCGGCGCACGCGCTCGAGCGCCAGTGGCGCCAGAAGCAGTCGGACATGGACCACGCGCTGGCCCCCTTCTCGCCGGCGTCTCTGTACCAGCGGCTCGCGCGGGCCGTGCAGGAGCAGGCGCAGGTGTGTCAGGCCATGGAGGAGAGCTTCCTTGAGGGCCGTGGCGACGGCGGCGGCGGCGGCGGCGTCTTCGAGGAGAGGGAGGTGGCGGAGTGGGTTCGGAGGTACAGAGAGGCGAGGACGCTTTACTATCTGAGGTCGGAGAGGAGGGAGAGGTGGGATGAGGGGAGGGTGGGAGGGTGGAGGTGATTGATTCATCTGTCTGTTTGTTGGAATAATTGGAGAAAGAATCAGAAGGGGGGGGGGGGGGGGAGAAGATGGGATGTGATTGATGATGAAGGAATAAAGGATACCATGGTGTGAGAGGTCTGTGAACAACAGGCTGGGCCGGCGATTGGAGTTTGGGAATACAAGGGTTTTATTTTTCATCTTTATTTTTATTTTCCCCTCTCTCTTTTTTTCCTCCCCTCGGGATTCTTTGTACATACTGATGCTTGGTACCGTTGAATATACGACGAGAGCGGCGCGTTGCTGGTTTCGTTTATGCTTTGAATTGGGACGACACAAGGCATGATACTACTCTAGTCTCATGGGCGCTTTTGAGAGGGCTGCAACTCCCAGGGATGTCATGGCAATTATACGCGTCTCAAGGTGCGGCACTGAATAGTCTACAAACACTTTCACCAGCGTGAATCATGAGAAACTTGATTCTGTAGTTACACTATGCACGACTGAGACATTCCGATA
This sequence comes from Epichloe festucae Fl1, assembly GCA_003814445.1. Lineage (NCBI taxonomy): Eukaryota > Fungi > Ascomycota > Sordariomycetes > Hypocreales > Clavicipitaceae > Epichloe > Epichloe festucae. The sequence goes on along the minus strand of CP031387.1, from coordinate 949,978 downwards.
AACGCTGTTCACAAGTTGCAGAATTCCATTTACAATTCATGGGTATCAAGTAGCAAGTCAAAGGCCCCCTCCCGTAAAAAAAAAAAAAACTCACACAAAACAAAATGCACAGAAAGCCCACCAGGGACAAGCCACATGAGAAGTTGACGATGACTCCTATGGCGAAGAAGACGCCAAGGCGTGTGTTTTAACCACCCACTAACGAACGATGACTTGCCCTTCAGAGGACGCTGAACGAGCCCCTCTTCATATCAGGACTTCGCGGACTCAGTGGCAGGGCAAATAGGTCGTCTTCACCATCGCGAGAACTGACATTGGCAGGTACCGGCTTGCCCTTGATAGCTGCATTGAGAGACATGGGCTGTGCGTACCCGTTGCCGCGGGGGAAGGAGGAGAAGGAAGAGACGGCAACGTCACCACCTTGTGGAGACAGAGTTTGCGACGGAATGTCCGTACCGGTGAACGTATTCGCTGTCACGGGAGGCAGTCAGCGGTCAGTGATTGCAAGAGAGGAGGAGCAAAGGAGGAAAACTATGCACAGTTTGGCGGATGACGCATGGCGTATACAATAATGGAACGAACAACCCTTACCTGTAGGACTGGGTGTCAGATCGGCTGGAGACGTGGCCAGCCGCAAGCCCTTGAGCTTGTCTCCCACTCGCCCGGGGATAGGAGACCGCGGTGACATGGGCACAGGGGCATTCGACGACGGTGACGCGAGGAAGTTCTCAACGATCCATTGCTTCTCCGTCATTGCCATTTCCAGACCGACGCTCTCGGCATTGGCTCGCATCTCGGCTTCCATCTCCCGTTGGAGCTCGGAGAGCCGTTTCTTGGCCCATAGTGTGTGCAGTACACCGCGAGTCCCCGCCTCGACGTCGAAAGCTGGTGGGAAGATGGCCGGCAAGGGCTTGACGAGGATATTTGGTCTTCCTGGGGGAGTGATGGTCACTTCCGCGGGAATAGGTGCTTCTGGCGGCAGTAGGAAGTAAACGCGGCGCCGAGGCCCTGCCTCATGGTGATCCGTCTCCCTGGCAGGAAGAAAAGTAGACTTTCCAGGCCATGAAACCTCCCACGCGGCAGCTGATAATAGCCCCATGGGATGGACGCCTCGGGCGGCGGTGTCGGCAGCATCGGCAGCATTGGCCATGTCGGCAGTGGCGGCTGTGCCGGTGCCGGTGCCGGTGGTGGTGGTGGACGAGGAGGGGCCCGGATGCCACTCTACCATCAGAATCTTGGTCCCCAAATCGCTAAACTCAAATCTTGCCATGTTTGCGGTGGCAGTGGATGTGGAGGGGGGGTCCGGGGGGGGAGTGTCAGATGCGGCCGACAGTGAGGCAGGCAGTGAGGCAAACGAAGGCGCAGAACCCACGGTCGCCGACCGAGGAGACTCCGGCCACGGTTCCATCGAGGCTGGGCGTGGGCGTGGGCGTGGGCGTCGTGCTCTGTCGTGCTCTGTCGTGCTCTTTTTAATCGTGCTCTGTCGTCGTGCTCCTCTGTCGTGCTTCTCTGTCGCTCCTCTGTCGTGCTCCTCTGTCGTGCTCCTCTGTCGTGCTCCTCTGTCGTGCTCCTCTGTCGGTCGTGCTCTCGGCAGTAAAGTCGGGCGGATTCCTGGTCAGAGGCGAGGTGGCACAGACATGGCGCCCGTATGGCGGGTAGGCAGGCAGGACACAACAGAATAAGAAGGGACAACGGACCACGGACCACGGACCACGGGCAATGGACAGCGGACAATGGACAATGAACAATAGATAAAAGACAGTGGATATTAATGGATAAGAGTACTGGATTAGAAGGGGAGGGGAGGAGAACGGAGCAACGTGCTCAGGTGGCGGGAAGTGGTGACATGCGCAGGGGAAGCGGTTGAATACACAATTATTACGTGGTGGTGCCTGGTGGTGCCTGGTGGTGCCTGGCGGTGCCTGGCGGTGCCTGGGAGCTCGTCATCGTCAAAGATTACGGACCACGGACTACGGACTATTACACATGTTGCGGCTCCGTCGACGGACGTGATTAGGCAAGTGCCACTGTTGGTGGTGGATCCGGCGGAATTCCAAAAGGGCAGCTGGACCGTCAAAGACAGAGAGAGAGACAGAGGGGTGAGCTGAGCTTGCCGGGCCGTTCGAGATTGCCTTGGACCCGTTTGCTCACCCTATAGCCCCCCCAACGCGGCTTCCCCCATCACCGCGCACGACGCACTCGGGCAAGCAACCGGACCGACTCGACTCACCAGCAGGTGGAGATGACTTTTAATCCGTATTATCGGACAATGATGTCGACGATTCACATGCATGCACGAAATACAAGTCACCAGGGTGCATCGACAACCCTTCCATTGTCCATTTGTCCATTTGTCCATTGGTCAATGAGACAACAAGATGCGATGCGTGACACGTGATACTCCGTGTTAATACATACAGTCCAACCTATCCTGTGGCTTCCTTCGGACCTTCGGACGATAGATAGTCCGACCGTGGCCAAAGAGTGGAGCCACCGAAGGGATGCACGCGATGCGATTAGATACATTATAAGCTACCCCGCTCCGTTAGCAGTGGCACCACACTATAGCCTTACTTTTCCCCCTTTTTGCTTACCTTCTCTTCTAGCTAGATTTCTCTCCTTCTCCCTTTTCTCTTCTCTCTTAGTTATTAGCTATTATTATTAACTTTATTAAATTTAACCCCTTTACACTAGTATAACGTTCCTTAGTGTAACTAACACTAATTAGTGGTTAACTATAACTATAGATAAGTTAAGTATTATAAGAAAAGACATTTCTATAAATAATATAGCCCCTTACCTCTTAAGCTAACCTAGATAGGCTATTTAGGTAAAGAGGCATAACTATAGAGTGTGCTAAAGGAAAATAGACTAAAATCCTAGTTATAGGCTTATTAGACTTCTAAGGGATTAATCTATTAACCCTTAGGCTTATAGGATATAACCTTATTATATCTATCCGGGATATTTAGTTAATTATTAATCTTATTATCTATTATAAGAAAACTAACTAAATAACTAAATCTATTACTATAAGGTATTTTATTTAAACCTAATATTAAAAATAACCCTTAGCTAAGCTAGCTAACCTATATAACCTCCCTTTACACTCTCTTTATAACCTCTCTTCTCTCTTTATGGCTTTTTATACCTTAGTGTTCTAAATATTAAGTTACTTCTGCTTTTACGCTATCTTTATAGCTTACTTTTCTCTCTTTTTACTATTTTTCCTTCTTTTATACTTTTTCTATTGTTTTTTATTATTTCCCTTTGTTTATCCTATTAATCCTATTAATCCTATTTATCCTATTTATCCTATTCTGTTTATCTAGTTTATTTCGCCCTATTTACCCTATTTATCCTATTTATCCTATTTACCCTGTTTTTCCTGTTTTTCCTATTTTACTTATTTTTTAGATTTACCTAGTCTATCCCTCTTAATAAGCATAGAAATTACACTATTATTATACTACTATTTACTTTATTTAAATTATTTAAGAAAACTAAACCCTTCTTAAGAAAGGGATAGAATTAAATATTAGACTATTAATAAGATAAACTCCTTACCTTACTTCCCCTAATAATAAGATATCCTAAAAGCCTTTAGAAATAGCTTTTAAAAGACTAGAAAAAAATAGTTTACTAAGGTAACTATAGCTATATTTATTTATACTTATAAGAGACTAGGAAAAGCTTACCTAACTAAACCTAGAGATTACTATATAGCCTAAACTTAATAATTAAATTATAAGGTTTATTTATACTAGTAAGTATTAAAATTAGTAAGGAGAAAACCTTTAAGAGAACTTTAAAGAAGATTTTAAAGGTTAAATAAAAGATATATTTAGGAGAGCTTTTAATAAGCTTATAAGAGAGCTATAAAACTCCTTATAAGATAATAATGTTTATATTAGCTAAGAAGTAAGCCTTCCTATTCTAATAGACCTTAAATATATACTTTAAGAGATAATAATAACCCTATAGTTAGGAAATAAGTTATAATCTCCTAAACTACCTTATATATAACCCTTATAAGCTACTGCCCTAAAGACTTTTCTTAATATTCCTTACTCTTAAAAGGAATAATCTTTATATTCTCTATAAGAACCCTTATAATAATCTTAATTATATTAGAAGTTTAACCCTTAATAGCTTACTCTCTTTCCTTATTCCTTCCCTTTAGATAAATAAATTATAAAGAAAATATCTAAGCTTATAAAGATATATAAGGATAGTAATTACTATAGTAAGAAGCTATATAACTTTCTCTTACTAAAACTTACACTCTTTAAGAGTAAGTATAACTAGATTAACCTCCTTAAGTTATATTTTAGTAAAGCATTTCCTATTATATTAATAGGAAATACTAAATAGCACTTTCTTAATTACCTTACTAGTAAGAATCTCTCTTATAAAGAGATAATTATAAATATCTATTAATAATTTAAAATAAAAAGTAATTAATAGTTTTATTACTATAAGTAAAGTAATATAACCCTTAAAAATATTATTATATAGAACCCTAATAAAAGTAAGCTTAAGTACCTTAAGATTCTATTAACTACCTTAAAGAGAGTCTATAAAGAGCTATATCCCTTTAATATAGTAAATATAAAGCTCTATAAGTAAACCTTAAATATAGTCTTTAGTATCCCTAAATATTAGGTAATAGAGTATATATATATACTAGGCTTTAAGAACCTTACTAGTAATCTCTATAAATTAATTATAATTATAAAGAGTAATATAAGGAGTAACTAATATTACTAGTATTAAGATAAAGACCTATTAGAGGTAATATTTATAAACTACTAATATAGCTAATAGAATTAAAGAGACTAAGGAAAAAAAGGTTATTATAGTAACTCTAAATAACCTAAGTAATACTTTATTTATAGTAAGAGTAGCTACTAGTTATTAAACTATACTAATACTAAATATTAGAAAGAGAAAGAGAGGTAGTAAGCTAGTAAAAACTATTATTTACCTTTTATAAAGAAGAAGTTTTAGGTATTTCTTACTTTATTTAAAGGAAATAATAGTAATAAGGAAGAGGAAATAAAAAACTAGGAAATATAGCTTAAGGCCTTTACTTAGGACTAAGATAATAGTAATAATAATATTAAGAAAAAGCTATTATTAAAGGCATAACTTAGTATTATATAATTCTTTTACATAGGATTATAAATAATAGATAATATTAATATCCTTATAATACTTAAGAATTAAGCTTTTTAACATACCTTACTTAAGTAAGAGCTATACCTTAAAGAGGCTTTTAATAAAGATAATTTAATCTATTATACCTCTAAAGAATGCTATTTTAAAGAGATCTTTAAAGGAATTATACTAAATATAGGAGCCTTAGGCTAATTAACTACTAGTCTAGCATAAGCTAAAGCCTTACTAAGATTAATGCTATTATTAATAATTAAACCCTATAACCTAGAAGTTATTTACTTTAATACTAGATTAGTAATAACATATAGTGTTATCTATATACTTATAAAGCTTAGCTAAATTAACTTCTATATCCTTAATACTACTATACCCTTTCTCTTTTCCCTTACTAATATAGATAAAATAAAGGTTAAGATTAATAACCTTACTAATATATTAATTTAAAATAATAAGACTATACCTATTATATATAAATAGGGCTACCCTTAGTGGCTTCTAAAGGCAAGAGAAACCACTACTTTTTACCTATTAGAAGGAGAGATTTATTAACTTTACTAAAGGTTTAGTTATCCCTTAATTTAATAGCTTATAAAGATTCTTTAATAAGCTAGTTATAATATTAAATATTATATAATTAAGAAGCTAACTAAAGTCTATTACTATTATTAGATAAATAGAAAAGCCCTTAGCTAGTTTAAATTCTCCCTTAAAGATAACTATAACTTTAACTATAAGATTATTATTAATATTATGTAAATTAATAGCTAACTAGTTCTTTATATTATTAATTTAGTAACCTTATTTTAAGTAGCCTAATTCCTTAACCCTAAGAAGTAAAAAGCTTATAATATCTAGGATATAATTAAAGAGTACTAGATTAATATATATCTAGGCCCTCTAGACTAGATTATTTATAATACTAGTAATAACTTTACTTTAGCTAAATTTAGGTATTATGCTTACTTAATATTAATTAATATTAATAAAATACTTATTAAAGCCTATAATAGTATTAGAAAGGTTAAAAGATATTATAGACCTCTTTACTAGGCTTATAATATTATTATAGATTTAATTAGTAAAGAGATTACTCCTAAGTAATAACTCTAGATAGCTATTAAAGCTATTAATAACTTAGTAAGCCCTAATAGCCTTATACTAACCTTACTAGTCTTTAGAGCTTACCTATAGATAATAAATAAGTTATTACTAAGTATCTCTATTATTTAATAAGCTAAAGTAATTTAGAAGGTAACTAATAAAGTCCACTATTACCTAGCTAAGAGATAGGTTTATAAGGCCCTTAGTGCCTAGAATAGCCTTAATATATTACTAATATATTAGCTACTACTATAAGCTAATATATATATATAAAGAGAAAAAGGTAAATAGTATAGCCTTTATAAGCTATTAGCTACTAATAGGGAGACCTATATAGTTAAGATACCCTATAGCCTAGCTAAGTTTCGCTCTATAGTAGTAAAGCTATACTATAAGGACCTATAGTATATAGGGGCTAATAAGCAAAGCCTTTAGGATATTAAGAAATATAACCTAGGCCTAGAGGTCCTTACTTATAATATAGCCCTTTCCTACGCTATAGCCCCCTCTAATACTATAGTCCTATTATAAGAAAGGGCTAAGGGGGCTAGAGGGAATAAGCTACCTATAAAGGGTAGTAAAGTAAGGGAAAAAAAGGAAGAGATACTAGTAAAGAGAAAGTAAGAGAGGCTAAGGAAAAACCTTATAGTTTAATTCTTTATTAATAAGGGTATAGAGAAGCCTATAGAGGCTATTAAGGCTAAAGGTAATCCTATAGGAAGCTATAGAGTTAAAGAACTTATAGTAAGCCTTAAGGTAGCTAAAGCTACCCCTATAGGAAGCTATAAAGCTAGTAGTCCTAAGGAAGTAAAAGCAAAGGTAATTAAGGCCTAGGTTTATAATCCTAAGGAGCTTATTAAACCTATAAAGCCCCTTATATTTATTAATAAAGACTAAGAGAAAGTATTAATTAAGGAGATTATAGCTAGAGAAGTGCTAAATATAGTATTCCTTATAGTAAAAGAAAAGGCTAACTAAAACCTTACCCTTTAACTTTACTAAGAGGGAAAGATTATAACCCTAGGGAGCCCCTTTAAATAATCTAATTAAGCTAAGATTAATATATTATAAGCTTATAATATATTTAGATTTATAATGTTTAATCTAGTAAAGCATAGAGGCCACTAGATCTTTAATTCTTATATAGTCTAAGAGATTAAAGGTAAAGGCACTAAATTACTACATAAGAAGTCACGCCTTATTATATAAGGGCATAATAACAGAGGAAAAGAGGCTATCTTAACCTAATTACTAATAATATAGTGATTAAGCTAATAGATTATTATAGCCCTCACTCTATTATTAAAGTAAAAGGGAATTTACCTTTAGCTATAAGATATTATATAAGCTTACGTTTAATCCTAAATAACCCTAAATAGGCTAATTATTATAAAGTTACTAAAGCAAATTATATACCTCTTTCTAAAAGGCATAATAATAGAGGTAATTAAGCCTCTCTACAGGATCGCAAAGGCTAGAACCCACTAGTAGGTAACATATTTTCGCCACTATAGGGATAATCTTAACATAATAACCTTAATATACAATCCCTGCTTACTAATTATAGCCCTAAATAATAAAAACCTCTTTAGTATTATAGGAATATAAACGGATAACACGCTAGGCCTTAGTAATAATAACTTCTTTAAGAAAGAAAAAAAAGAGCTCTAAAAGGCAAAGTTTATAGCTAAAGAAAAACAATACCTAATAACTATAAATCCCCTTATCTTTAATAGCTATATTTTAACTTAAAATAATGATAATTTGCTAACCTTAAACTAAAAAGGCTAAAGTTAGAAGATTAAGGAGATTAACCTATAATTACTAATAGCAAGGCAGGATTACATAGAGTAAAGAGCCTAAGGGAGCTATATTATAATAGTCTGTTAACTAGAAGCATTATATAATCTGTTAATTACTATATAACACTAAGAACCCTTTACTAATAACATCTTATAACTTAATAAACGCCTTAAGTGGCAAATTAAGAATTAGTAGTAAGGGCTATAGTATATCCCCTTAACTCTTAAGGAAGCAAAGCTCTTTATATTTGTAAATAAGTCCCTTACTAATAATAAAGATCTGAGTTCATAAATCAGATATATTATTATAATTAGTAACAAAGTAATAAAGGAGAATAATACCTTTATCTTAAAAGGGAATATTATTACATATAGCTTTACAAAAAGCAAGCGTGTGACCTATAGTCAGAGTATTGTTTGTAGTGTAGTTAGTGTAGTTTTTAGGAAAAATTTGTATTTGTAGTGTAGTTTTTTTTTTCTTATAGTTAATGTATTGTAGTTTTTTTTTTTATAGTTAGTATAGTGTAGTTTTTTTTTTTTATAGTGTAGTGTATTGTAGTTTTTTTTTGCTTATAGTGTAGTGTAGTTAGTGTAGTTACTAACTACACTAACTACAAAAACTACAAATGTAGTGTTAGTAAAAAAAAAAGTAGGCCTTTTTATTATATAATGTTATTATAAGGATTAAAAGAAGGCTAGTTATATAGAAGCTTTTATTATTACCTATTTTACTTAATTAGTTATAGAATTTATAATATTTACCTTTTTTTAAGGATTTTACTATAACTAGGGTTATTTATAATATTATACCTTTTTAATAATACTATTATACTTATTACTTTATTTTACTAATATAACTTTAAGAAAAACCTTCTAATTATTTTATTTACTATTATTATTAATTATTTTATATTTTTATTATTAATTTAATTAAAAAATACCCTAAACTAATATAATTAAATTAAATTAGAAATCTAAATAAATATATAAAAGTTAATAGAATATATACTTAGTACTTTAATATTATTATTAATATAATAAGAACTTAAAAAAAGCTTAAACTATTTATTTACTATTTAAACTAATTAAATATTACTTTAAGCTTTATAATTCTAAAGCTTTAAGAAGTTATATATAGTAACTTTATATATATTATTACTATAATATATAAAGAAAGAATATAATAAACTAATATTTATAGTATATTAATAAATAACTAATAGTATTATTTTAATTACCTTATATAGCTTAATTAAGCTATAAAAAATAATTTTAACTTATTTTTAAAAATAATACTAGGACTTAGTTTTATATAATATACTATACTTATTATAAAAGGTAGTTAAAGTACTAGGACTAGCTATATAATTAGCTATTTAGTGAAAAGAATATATATATACTTATTATAAAAGCTTTAATAACCTTAATTACTATTATTTTACTTTTATTATTATTTTAAAAAAATATAAAAGAGAAAACATTTTTATAATATTAATATTTTTAAAAACCTTAAAATACTAAGTTATTAAAAACAATAACTTTTACTATAGTAATTTACTTATAATTACTAGTATTTATATTTAAGTTATTTATTAGTTATTTATTTATTTATTAAACTTTAACACTAATAATATTATAAGTAATCTTAGTAATATAAGTAATATTAGTAATCTTAGTAATACTAGTAATATTAGTAATATTAGTATTATAAGCTATTATAAGCTATTATAAGCTATTATAAGCTATTATAAGCTATTATAAGCTATTATAAGCTATTATAAGCTATTATAAGCTATTATAAGCTATTATAAGCTATTATAAGCTATTATAAGCTATTATAAGCTATTATAAGCTATTATAAGCTAGTATAAGCTAGTATAAGCTAGTATAAGCTAGTATAAGCTATTATAAGCTATTATAAGCTATTATAAGCTATTATAAGCTATTATAAGCTAGTATAAGCTAGTATAAGCTATTATAAGCTATCTTTAGCTATCTTAAGCTATCTTAAGCTATTATAAGCTATCTTAAGCTAGTATAAGCTAGTATAAGCTATCTTAAGCTATCTTAAGCTATTATATACTATTATAAGCTAGTATAAGCTATTATAAGCTATTATAAGCTAGTATAAGCTAGTATAAGCTATCTTTAGCTATCTTAAGCTATCTTAAGCTATTATAAGCTATCTTAAGCTAGTATAAGCTATCTTAAGCTATCTTAAGCTATCTTAAGCTATCTTAAGCTATCTTAAGCTATTATAAGCTATCTTAAGCTATCTTAAGCTATCTTAAGCTATTATAAGCTATTATAAGCTATCTTAAGCTAGTATAAGCTATTATAAGCTATTATAAGCTATAATAAGATATAATAAGCTACTTATATTAAGTTTACTAGTAGTTCTTTTTATAGTTTTTTTAAAATAAGTAATAATAATAATTTATAGAAATAGTAAATAATATAATAAGAAGGTTTTTCTTTAAGTTATATTAGGGAAATAAAGTATTAAGTTAAATAGTATTATTAAAAAAGTATAATATTATATATAACCTTACTTAGTTATAATAAAATTATAAAAATAATATAATATTATAAATTCTATAACTAATTTAATAAAATAGGTAATAATAAAAGCTTTTATATAACTAGCTTTCTTTTAACCTTATAAATACTAATAACTAATAAAAAGTCTAATACTATATTTATAGTATTTGTAGTTAGTGTAGTTTAGGAAAAAAAATTTGTAGTGTAATATATTATAGTTTTTTTTTTTTTATAGTTAGTGTAGTGTAGTTTTTTTTTCCTTATAGTTAGTGTAGTTTATAGTATAGTGTAGTTTGTAGTGTAGTTACTACACTACACTACAAATACTACACTACACTACACGTTTTAGTGCAATACTCTGCCTATAGTGCACTTGCATCTAAGCTATACAGCATGGTTTAAGGTGCTAATATCGTGTACGCGATATTTACAACCCTTTATATGATCACAGACTGATTAAAGATACCTTAAATCCTAATAATTCTCTATATAGACTCTTTCTTATTGTACAAATGCCTTATAAAGCTAGGCATAATAAAAGAGAAGTAGCTAATAATTAATATTATAGCCCTTTAGTAGTTATATAAGAGGAGGGAAGTCTACGAAGTTAGATAGATTAATAGCGGCAATAATCTAGCTAATATAATAACAAAGGCATTGCTAAATTTAGCCCTTTTAACCTTAATTAATTTAAACGAATTAACGATTTATATAAAAGGATAGGTTAAGAGACCTATAAGGTTAGGCAGAGGGGAGAATTAATATAATAGGCATGTAAGTATAGACTGTAATAACTAGGTTAATTAGAATAACTAAAGCTATAATAGCTAATAAGAACCGTGAATTCCTATTAAGGGATTTACTTATATATACTTTCCTTTAATCTGATTTTTATTATGTTTTTAGGCTCCTTTAGCTATAAAGAAAAGAGAGATTACTAGTATAGCTTCCTTTAGACCTTTAGATAATAGATAGTCTAACTATAGCTAAAGAGTAAAGCTACTAAAGGGATGCACATAATGTAATTAGATATATCGCAAGCTACCCCGCTCTATTAGTAGTGGCACTACACTATAGCCTTACTTTTCCCCCTTTTTACCTACCTTCTCTTCTAGCTAGATTCCTCTCCTTCTCCCTCTTCTCTTCTCTCTTAGTTATTAGCTATTATCATTAACTTCATTAAATTTAACCCCTTCGCACTAGTGCAACGTTCCTTGGTGTAACCAACATATCCCCCCAACTCCGTCGCCTATTAGGGGAAAAGAATGGCTGACGTAATCAGACGTCGTATTATTATGGGGAATACAACATGACTTGACACCCCCCCCCTTTTGATCACTGACCACTGGGCCCGCACCAAACTAGTCCACTACCCTTTGAACACCTTGAACCCCCCTTCTTGTTCTTCGATTGAACAGTTACCTTTGTGGACTGGTGGAAAAGAGAATTTTGTTCTTCAGCACACTAGAGCGCAGTTAGTATTCAGACTACTAAAAGGACAGGAATAATATGCGTCACTACGGATTATTATCTTACGCAATAAGCTTGTTGCCCATTTTCTGCGCAACCGCCATCGTTGTTCTTAGTTCCGCCGGGGATGCAGTACTTAAGGGTGTGATCCACGAGCCGGTGCAAAGTTTGCACCGACATTGCATAGTACAAATTATATGTGGATCTATATAGGGCGGCCACTTTATACTATCGCGGCCCACTTCTAGGGCTTTTTTTCACCGCCTTTACATAAGGGAACTATTGCGACAGTAGCTCTTCCTTTCTATGGCTTTAATATAATAGGATTATTATAATTTACTAGCAAATATTATATAATTTAAATACCTATTGTAACTATGTCCTAAAGCACTTAATCGCAGGTATCTAGACCCCCCTAAATTCATTAGACTAATAATTAAACCCTTTTCTTTCTTAAATTACTCCTTAAAGCTTACTATAAGCAATAGCTTAATAGTAATAAGATTAGTATTATTTAAGATATCCTTAAAAGCTTTATTCCTATGTTTATAAGGAAATTCCTATAATTTTAATAGTCTCTAAATGCTATTAAGAACTAATATAAGTGGCTAAAGGGCGTTTAGCGCGCTTTTTACGCTATAGAGAAGAGATCTAGTATAATATATAATAAACGGAATAGGTGGCTTTATATAAGCAAGCAAACCGCTAATTATATCTCTTAAACGCACAGAAGGTTTGGCAAATTTATTATAATAAAGCCTCTTATTATAAACATAGCTATTACAAGAGAGAAGTAAGTAAAGGTCTTCTTAGGAGACTATAAAGCTAGTAATATAGTTATTAAAGCTTAAGATACTAAAAGCTTCGCTGCCACTAAAAGGGCATAAGAAGAGTTATTAGAAGAGAGCTCTAATAAGTCTAAAGATAATAAAATTAAGTCTTAAAGAGGGAATACTAATATATAACACCCTAATAATAAGGCTTATAATACTATTAAGCTCTCTAATAAAGAAGATTCTCTCTTTAAGGATAATTAGTAGTATTAAAGTTAGCCTTAAAGTAATATTCTAGAGTAAAGCACTAATAATATAGCTATTTCCTTAACGCTAAACCTATAGAGCTCTTAATTAAGCTTTACTAGGGCTATACCTAATAGATTATAGCTAAATTTATTACTATAAAGTGTATAGAAGCGTCAGGCTATAGTATAGGCAAAAGAGCTCTTAGAGGTTATATCTAATGTCCTTAGGCCTTAAATATAGGGCTTAAAGAGGCATATTATTACTTAAAGAGCTATAGGGGCTAATAATATTAAGAAGGTAATTAAGGACTATTAATTATATAGTGAAGAGTTTAGAATAAGCATAATTATTAGAGTTATATTATAGTTAAAGTAAGATTAACTAAATCCTCTAATTTAGAACTCATTATTATTAAAAGAGGCAAAGTAAGCGTGGATTAAGTTAAATTTTAGTGTTAATACTATTTACTAGTAGAAGCAAGGCTTTTTATTAAGAAGGTCTGTGGGCCGTGCATATTTATCACTTTTTAACCCATAATATTATCATTATATTAATTAGAATTCTATTAATAACGCTATTGAATTTATTAAACGCATATCTTTTCATTTAAATTACTACTTTACTAAACTCTCTAAAGCCACTATGCTATCCTTTTCTAAATCTTATAGCCTATAAGGCCTATAAGAAGCAAAGACACCTATATAGTAGCTATTTTAAGTGCTTCACGCTTATCTCTAAGTAATAATTCTATCTCTCCTACTTTAAAGTTATAAGGCTCCTTTTTACCTAATTTAATAAAGTTAAAGAGGCCTATAATAGCATAGACTATCTTAATTTATATAAGAAAGTTATACTTAGTAGCGCTATAGCAAATTATCTTTTACTTTTACTTATATTACCTAAAAACACGCTCTATAACTATTTATAATTATGCGTGCTAGAAGTTAAAAAGCTCTTTCTTATTATTAGGATGCTTATAAGCTTCTCTTTAGTCTTATAAATAATATTAAACCCTTAAAAACAGCGTTATTAGGCTATAATATATGCCAAATCCCGCGTTACTAAGATAAAATCAGCCTTAAGGGATTATAAAAGACTTTATAAACGCTATTTATAATAAGGTACTATTATTAATAAAACCTTTAGCGCTTACTAGTATATATAGGAATAATTCCTTAAAGCTTATAGCTACTAGCATATTTTATAAGATATTATTCTTCCTTAACTAGAATCTTTACTGCTAATTTCGCGGAATATACGCCGGAATATATGTGCTATTAATAGCACTAATAGCACTATTAAATTAAAGGAACTTCTTATTTAGCTCTATAAATAGCGAGACTAACTATAGCTTTAGCTAATAAATAAAGATTATATGTAAATACCTTATTAAATTAATAAGCTTATAAATAATTTAAGATACTAATGCTTAGCCTAGTAAAAATTAATACCCTGTGTTTCTCTATGGCTTATTATACACATAAATCCATAAGAAAACTATCACTTTCTACTTAACTAATTAATATCACAAAGAGCATACTAAGGCATTAATATAAAGCTAGCTATAAAGCTTAAGGAAGGTTTCCTTTAGTATCTAAAAGAGATTTATAAATTTGATTTCTAATAATAGTTAAAGAATCTATTTATAGAGATCTTGTGATGCTATTAGCGATAAATAAGCACCTCTAAGGCTTATAAGGGTATTATAAGTATTATAATTATAGTTAATATACTAATAGAGGCAATATAGCCTATATAGGGTTCTTTATAGTAAGCCTAGCTTCTAAAAACACTATAAAATCAATATCATAAGCTAAAGGTTATTATTAGCGTCTTTATCTACAATAAATTAATTAAATAAGAGGTTATTAACCCTAAGAAACGTTATTATAGCTTATAGCTAGGTATAAACTTTACACTAGTGTAAACTTTACGCAAGGACTACGTAAGGTACATGGTTTACACCTAAAAATTAGCAGAATTTGCTTCTTTCTTAGTATCTAAGCCTATTTTAGGTATTTACGTGGCCTTAGTTAAAAAGATACATTATAAATAGGGGGGGATGTGGTATTTATATAATTTAGACAAAATTCCATGAATTTCTATGGATCTTAGCTAATAAAAATGGCTAGCGCGTCCTATTATGTGCATTTTGCACCCGTGCAAAGTTTGCACCGGCTCGTGGATCACACGCTAAAGGAGGTTGGCGGGTTAACAGGGCCGCTGCCATCACTATCACCATCGGCCATGGCCATAGCTGGGATTAAGAAGAGGAGGAAGAAGAGCTTCATTTTGGCCGTCTAGTACGAATTAGATTAGATCTATAAGGAGGAATATACTACGGACTACGGACGTAGTAAGCTACCTTTATGTATGCTTGCGAAACGGAATCTCTGGAAGCCTACGGAGTACTAGGAAGTGTTTCGTGTTTTTTTAAAAGCTCATCATATGTACGATTATTATTAGGCTATATAAGCGGCAGAAAGCTAAATTTAGCATGATACTCCGTACATGTACTTGAGAACACAAGCATCATTTATTATCCCACCAACTCTTTTAGTACCGCTTCACGCCGCGGCACATCTCAAACTGTAGCCAACCTTATCTCGGTACTTTTTTCCCCTCGACTTCAGACTTCAGACCCAGCACAATTGGGGGCGAGTCTAACCGAGTGAGTACTTCCGTAACCCAGAACCCGCCGAGCATCAGCCCGGGTCGCGCTGGCCTTGGCGTTGACCATGCAGCAGTAACTAAGCCTAAGGTGGAATGAAGTGGACCCTTTTGACCAGGGTTGCGGGGAGGTCCCGACTCCTCATGAAGGTTGCGCTTTGTTATGTAATCGTCGGAGGTGGTTAGAGAGGGCACGCGATAACCCAAAGAAGTGGGTCGTGGCACGATTAGTTCAGAGGCCACGAAGGTCTCGACTTGACGAGGATCTTGATTCATAGAGGTTGTTATGATCAAGGACTTGACTACCTCCTTGACTCCGTATCAGTGCAAGGTCTTGATATTCAAAGTACGAGTAAGCTGTAAGTCCTTCTTCTAGTGAAATATATGTAAAAAGAATTGCTACTGCATGATTCACAATTCGTTGCTGCATGCTCGCACAACAAACAACAACGCACGTATGTATGGGTATGGGTACGGAGTACGGATTGCGGAGTAGATATCCTCTCCGTTCCTTCAGCTGAAAATTTGACCGCGTGGTTTTCAAGGCTTGACAACGGTCCAGCTCGGATCCAAAGGCCGATGGATTCCAGTCAATGGCTACGACTACTATTTCCGCATGACCAAGAGATGACAATGAGAGCATCCACCTGACTCGCAGGTCAAATTGAAGTTGCCCTGAATTATTTCTATTTGAGATGCCAAAACTCGAGCCTGTTTGATAAGATTCTGGCAAACCACGACATCATGCAGAAGCCTGTACATATTCCCCGTCTGCCAAGTAGGCCCCATTGAGAGTACACAACACTGATGATGCAGCTGCCGGACCAAACAACCAAACAATGGCAGAAGTTGTCAACGTACTCCGTATAGTATGCGCAGCTTTCGCCTTGGAGGTCCAGTTTTACGCGGGGTTGTGTCTGCCTGCCACGTTCGCATGTCTGAGTATCAACTTTCTTTTCATCGGGAGCAAGCTGCTGGGCGAATGATTATCTCGCCTAATAACAGCGCTCTGGTGATTGCCAACCGTCAGCAAGCATGGACATCTTGATCAAAAGCGACTTTCTCAGTGACGGCCAGCGTGGGACAGTCAAATACCTGACACTGGACAGACATGATGGCTCCCGAGTTTAGCCCTTCTATCACTACTCCTTTCCTCCGCGACAGCCACAGTCTAAAATGTTATCTGCTCCATGTCAAATCTTCGTGTCACGCAGCCGGTTACAAACTTACCAGAGCCGTATCGAGAATTATCATCAACAGTGCAGTCGGGGATGTGATTAAGATAGTAAAAATGCAATCGTGTCTCCGCCTCAATTGGGTATTAAGCTGTGCCCATGGATCTGCGAATCTAACAACGTACGGAGTACCATTGCGTCAATGCAAGACCAGAAGAGAGTCTGATCGACATCTATGTACGGGTAACGGTCTCAAAAATCACCGAAGTAGGGCCGGAGGGTGACATCTAATTAATATAATACGCGCCGCTTCAAAGCCTGGTCGCTCCGTATCGTACGGAGTACGTGTATGTACGTTTAATATGTCGACACAACATTGTTAGATGGCGAAGAACGCGCTTCTACATAGAGGGGGGGATCGAAGATGGCGAGGACGGACCAGTAGAGTCTACAACATAGAAGTGGCGCCTGCCAAACATCCAACCTGATAAAAAGGGAAGGTGTCGGCGTCATCAAGGCAAGGCCCAGACTTTCTCGCCCGCATGGCAGGCAGAGCGTGATGCGTGCTACAGCTTGTGAGGTCACGTCAACCAGGGTCTATATCCAATTAGATAAAAGAGGACTAGAGGTACATTTTCTTACGTGTTAATAGGCCAATCATAAATATACTAGTGATTTTCCCTGTACAAATTACCACATCACACTTTCGCGTACCTGCGCGGTCACTGACCTTGTGGCAGGGCCGCAGGGGGAGTGTATCATGATCAAGCCATGGGGCCGTTATGTAACCTTCTAGGGGGTTCGAATTGATAAATTCGATGCTAAATGTCTTTAAAGCAATACAATTAATGCTACAGGCATTGATATAATAGCTTCTGCAGCTAGTGATAATAGCAGCGATAAAGGCCTCTGGAATATAACTAGCTAGGTAAGTTATTATGTAGGAGCATGGAGGCAGAGAGGGCAGAGATATAATCCGTAGTGGATCCTCGGATCCCTCGGATGACTTACATAGAGCCGTCGCCAAGCTACTATCTCTGCCTCCATGCTCCTGACATGAATCAGGTACGAGAAGACTCCCTGCAGGCTACCCGCCCTACTGCGAATGTTTATGCCTGAAGATCTGTACGGAGTACACTCTTATTACTAGTAACCTGTATAAAAATAGATGTATTCTTTTGTGGCACTATGTATATACCCTATGTATTTTCCTTGTAGCTCTCTAATAACAGTATTACTTTATAGCTAATTATAGCTATTGGAGAGAAACGAAAAAAATAGGGCATGTAATCCGAACGTCCGTAGATTTGTAAAATAATTCAGGGGGTAATAGAGTGTACGTCTTGTACGGACCAACGATAATCGTATGATAATTATTATATAATAAACTTTCAAAGAACACAAAACACTTCCTATGTAACAAGCTTCCGGAGATTCCGTTTTACGAATATAAAGACAGCTTACTAGTAGTATATTTAAGTAGCTTAAAAAAGAAAATTAATATTAACAAACTCCTCCTTCCCACTTGCGAATCCAATCCAATCCGATATACGGAGTAATACTGTCAGAACCTGAAGGTGTGCAGGTAAGCCATTGAACCAAAAGATTCACCAATGCTAGCTCTCGCTTGCATTGCACCTTACAATTGATTATTAGGCGCGCGCACCTGACAAATACGTACTAGACAACCAAAATGAAGAACTTCTTGCTCCTCTCAATCCCGGCTATGGCCATGGCCTCGGAACACTATGTTTTGTACTGCAACAATGAGCAACGTTAGGGTTGCCGCGAATCGGCTGCTTTCACTTGCGTAAGATGACTGACGCATATGTATTATTCCTGCCCTTACCAGTCTCAATGCTGACTGCGATCCGATAGTGTTCTGGAACCCAGCAAAAAGGTTTTACAAACCCACGTGTGAAATCTGGATATAAGAATAAAGAAGGGAAGGAGAGTTGGGGAGCGAGTTGGTGTGAGAGCCCTGGGCAAGTTTGGTGCGCTCTAGTCCGTATTTACTTGAGGCCCCGCTCCCAACGCACAGGTGCACCCTGCGGACACACCACGCCCTAGGGCTAGGTCCACGTGACACTGGCGAGCCACTGGCTATGTATTATGTAGCCAGCGACTTCGCACACACCACACACTGAGACCTACGGACTACAGTAGGAAGCTTCAGTCAATATACGAGTGCCCCCATATTACCTCTTGCCTAGCTATCCTTTGTTCTCACAGCTGTGAGCAAAAGGGAAAGGGAGGTGTCATGTGTACTCCTCCGCTGCTCGATATCTTTATACATACGATGATACATATGTACATACATACGCCGTCTTGCCGCCAAGCTTGCTGGACCGGAATAGCACTGTAGTAACCCGGGTGTCAACAAGTGAACCCCGTGTCTTGCCGCACGTACGAAGTACCAGGAAACTTGACGAGGGAGGCACTTGGCAATTTGCCGCATCGTGGGCGTAGAAGCTTTTCGCGATGGAGTATCAACCCTCGTAGGCCCTCGTAGGCCCTCGTAGGCGGGTAACAAAGCGCGATTTGCTTGTCGGCGTGTTCGGCTTAATCCCACGGTAGAAAGCATTGTGTCTACGGATTACGGAGTATATGAAACGATTATATTATGATGGCAGTCATGCTCTGTACTGTTATTAAGCAATGTGGAAAGTGAGGGGAGGGGGATCCCGAATCTTCGCCGCTTTGGCTGGCGACGCGGAGATTGGATTGCAAGACGCAGCAAGAGTACGGATTACGGATTACGGATTACGGATTACGGAGTATGGAGTACCGTGCGGAGTAAAGTCTGTACGGATTACGGATTAGTGAAAACAGTTGTCGCGGTTTTTAGGCACACTGTATCCATCTCGGCCATGCCGCCCTCGTAGCCCGGCGAGGAAAGGAACGCATACAGTGCCCAGCAACAGTGCCCAGCAACCACGAGGGCTGTCACAGGCTCACCAGTGGATTTCGGTACCTTGTTCGGACAACTCCACTATTAGGCCGGCCAAACGGCCGTATCGACGAACCAGCGTCAGCATCTGGGGTCCCAGCCCACGCTTTGTCGTCCATCTTCCATTCCCCTGCCCTTCCATGTTCTACCCACCCCCTCCGCCACCCTCCGCCACTGACCAGCGTCCACCCAGCGTCTACCCAGCGTCCACCACCGCCCACCACCGCCCATTCCTATTCCCCGTCCCGTCTGCCATTACGTACATACGTACATGGCTCGTCCTTGGGCTGGTCATTTCCTGTTTCCTTCTTGTCTTGTTCCTTGTCCCGCCGTTACAGCCTCGATTGACAACGCTTCTAATTAGTTACCCTTCACATCCGGCCGCATCGCGACTGTCAGTGCCTGTCGGAGGCTTGTGTTGTGGGCGACTTGCTCTGTACAATAACACCTTTCTCTTCTTACAGCCGGCCCATCTGTCCACTTGACACACATCCAACTCCATCACCAACCAGGCTTGCCCTAGGACGCGGATATCACCCCCTGATAATAAGGCGCCATTCGCTTCGACCGATCGTTGACTAAATTCAATTTTCGCCCACGAACACGACGACTTCCACTTACTCCGTCTCCCGAGGGAGTCAGTCCTGAAATTCGTCTTCACTCACATGACACATCGCTTCCCGATCGTAAACGGATAATCTCCTTTGGTCATTCTTCAGCCATGTCAGCGTTGTTGTTCACCCTCAGCGCCGGGCAATAGAGACGCACCTTTTCCACTCGTGCTGGCCGGACAGGCCGCTCGTCTCTGAACTCGATTCGTCACTCGCTTTCATCCCCAGCAGCTCCGAAGCAATCTTCACAATGGCTGAACAACCACTTCACGCGGTCGCCATGGATCCGCCTCACATCACCGAATTTGCGTCTGAGCGGTATTTCGAAAAGCTGAACCAGCTGAACTCGGGCCAACAGACGCAGCAAGAATCCAACGTTGCCGAATTGGCATCCGCGACAACCTCATCGACCTTCATCCTCCCTTTACGAGAAACGAAGACCGCCGAAACAGAACATGTTAGACATGCTGAACAGAAACGAGATAAAAGCCGGTTCTTTGGACTCCGCCAGAAGGTCTCATTACTTCATTCGAAATCTCACTCGGCCGACGTCGAAAAGCCCTTCCATTCTCTGGGATCCTCGTTTGACTCGGCTCGAAAAAGGTAAGCGTCGAATTACCCCATCGCCCAAATTGACACCCCTCTCAAACCTGTTGTTGTCTATTAACCGGCGTGTCCTCCAGCGTGCCTTTCGATCAGTCCTTGTTAGCCCTGCCCACCGAATTGCAGGTTCAAATACTGTCATTTCTTCCCCTTACCGACATTCTCAGCCTCCGACTCGCCTCGAAAACCTGGCATGCATTAATAACCCTTAATGAAGCACCCGTCGTCCGACACCATATTGACACCCATATACCCGCCTACGCTCTCCGCTTATACCCTATTGCCGACCAATCCGAGCTCACTTTCTATTACATCTGCAGTCTCTGGCATCGGTTACATGTCGCTGCCAAGCTTGCCTTTCTCATGTGCGAGTGGATCACCAAGGACATTTTCTTGCGACAAACAGAAGCTCAGCAGGCAGCATTTGCCCCTCAGCGAGAGCGTATGCGGCGACGACTTATCCCACTCCTCTTCACCACGTTTCACTTCTTCGAAACGTACCGTAAACTTCACCTCAAACATATATCGGAGCATGGCGGGCACGGACTCAAACACGAGCCCTACACCCTGAATCCAATCGAAACGGAGATCATGAACATGTACGACGATCAAACTTTGCTCCGTGTTCACGAAGTATTTCCCCTCGTTATCTCCTCGTTTTGCAGGCGATTACGACCCCCCACCTACGTCGGTCGTGTAGAAAGATCTCTCCGAGGTTACCTGAGAGAGCGCCCCTCCGATGACGTCCATTCGGCCATCCTGTGCATCGGCGGTTTACGCCAAGTTGAGAGATTGTGGGAAATCAAGGGTTACAACAATCGCCGCTCGGCAGTCGACCAATGGCATAACAGTCTCGCAAAGGACATTACAGACCACGCAACAGAGCGGATTCCGGTCAAGTCACGTCTTGGTCTGAAGGCATTCGGTCGTAAAAAATCATTTGGTGGTGACAGGCCGACGAACCGGTCGTCTTTCAGTGATGGACTCGGCAGAATCAAAAGTCCCTCGGTTTCGATTGACGCTACCAATATGGATGGTGGCTATGATATCAATTGGATTTTTCACACCAGCTTGGCCGCCGATGCACCAATGTCGCCTCTAAGTCACGATAATGCACAGATTCTACTGGATGACCTGCCAGTCTTGCAACAGATCTGGCTCACTACGGCCGAAGCTCTTATCCTTGACCGAGGTATCGTCCAAAGACCCCAAGACATCAAACGAAATCAACAAGTAATGTTGGAGCTTATCCGAGAGGACGGCCTCGACGAAGAAGATGAGTGGTGGTACGGGAAGAACAACCCTGACTCTGTCCGACCGACGGTCACAACCATGGACGACGACGCGGAATAGAACACCACAACAAAATCCGTTCAAGACATTTGCACGAGATGTCTAATTTCCCTTGCGCCCATACCCATGGCGTATCTTACAAAAAATGAAGCATCAGCATTCACAGGCGTTGACTATTTCGAGAAAAGAAAAATCATTCGATTGCTTTCACCGTGGAGGTCTACACCTACACATTCAGTAGGGACGGAATTGATTTCATGTCGCTGTTTCCCCCCTTCTCTTTATCTTAGTCGTACAGGGACAGCAGAGAAAGAGATTGACATGGGGCAGGATCGGATCACCATTTATTTTCATGTTGCTTTCGTAGCTTTACCTGTTATACCCCTTATGCTAGCTAGGCCTCACCAAGCCGAGTTTTGCGCAACGTTGGATGCAAACACTCTTGCGTGCATTCACTTCGCAGACACGTCTCTTGTGTCGACCATGACCTGTCCTTTGTTTGACAAAGGAGCACCATTTAGAGAGGGAGAGAGAGGAAGAGAGCGCTAGCGACAATATAAAAAAACCTTTCATCTTCTCCAAAAAAATAAAAATAAAAAAAAAGACCATTCATCCGTGCATGGAGTATGAACAGGCTACCATGTGATAATGTTCATGTCATGTCTCGATTACCAGTACTGGTTCGCTTACCCAAAACATACAGTAATTCCAACGCCGGATGTTCAAATTCAAGTGCGAAAATAAAGCATGACAAATGCCTTTGATCCAGTTGTATAGGGATAATATACTTCAAATGACCAAAAAAAAAAAGAAAAAAGGAGTCGTCTGCTAATGGATTTCATATTGTTCGCAGACAGGAGGATATCAGATGAGCAGGATGTTACATGAAGCCCTGGTGGCTAAATGTCGAATATGAACCCATGTGAGGATTGTTGGGCGGCTGCACTGCAGGTTGTGGATGCCGATAGTTTCGATTGACCTGTTTCGTACCAGGCTGTGTCCCAGCTGATGAGCCAGCAGACGCTATGGAAGGCCGGTATTGAGATGGCTGTATGATGGCATCGCTGTCGACCAAATTCTGGGCCAAGTTGTCATTCGAAGAGTTCATAGATGTCAAATGTCGCGATGAATTCTGCATGGCTTGTTGTTGAAGGTAGTAGTTCTGCCTTGCCATATGTACATCATTTGGTGTGAATGCTTCGGGTGCTGACCGCCCTAGGTGAGCTTGATTCAGGTTTGGTGATAGATTAGGATGAGACTGTTGCCTAGAAGCCGTCATAAAAAATTGCGGTAGCTGCGAACTCGAATAATTGCTCGTGCCCTCAATACTAAGATTGCTGACCTGGGTTTGAGAGTCGATGCTACTTGATACTGACGGTAGTCGTCTGCTGACTGTTTGGGATGCATTGAGACGTTTTACCACCTCTGGTGTCTGAGAAGCCCCTGCGACTTGATCGCTGTCCCCAAAACCGGCCGTGGATAGCTGATGTTTTCTCTTCCTCATTGACGTCGGGCTTGTTTCCAAATTACCGGTTAGTTGATTTGTCGGGTTCGGCTGAGATGGCGCTGTTTCTGTGGATTGCTCAACCGAACCATTCATTGTGAACTGTTCTTGCGAAGCGAGCTCGTCGTTATGAAATGGATTGTTTGGATCCATTGTGCCTGATATGGAAACATCGTTTCCTGGAGCAGCTGTTTCTTCCTCAGCAGCTGTAGAAGCTGCGTTCTTGTCGACATTCTTTTTTTTTGTTCGCGTCTTTGAACCCTTGGGGCGACCTCGTTTCCTTGACTGTGGTGCGGTGACGATACCCTTTGGCTGGTTTGGTGTTTGCTCCGGTCCTGATGTCGTATTCATGACGGCTGCCGGAGAGAGAGGCGCGGAACTGCCTGGCTCGACGTTGTCATCATCATCTTCGCCATTGTTCCTGCAAACGGCAACGGCTGGTACGGTGGACTGCGCACGGGCGCGCGGCTTTCTAGTTATGTGTTTCTTCCCCTTGTCAGATCGCACCTTGGAACTCTTACTGCCCACAGGTCTCCCCCTCCGCTTCTTGGGAGGACCGGGATTATTGTTGCTAGCTTCCAATGGTGAATTGGTACCGATCATACTTGGAAAGATTTCGGCAAGCCAACCGACAAAGTTCGAGCCAGATCCATTTCCCAGGTCGCTCTGTGGGAAAGCACCAGACTCGGCGGGAGGAGGTGCCATTGGTATTCCACCAAAGTAAGCGGCTGCTTTGCAGAGCTGATCCACCACCACGACTGGATTCAGTGACCTCAGAAGAGTGAGTAGTCGAGCCTGCTCAAACTTTGTTTCGGGAGGGGACAATGGTGTTGTTCGCTTGACAACGGTGTGCGTGCTGTTTCTTGGGCCGTTTTCAACGGAAGAACGCTGGGCTTGAGCAATAGTGTTGGCCCGTCTTACCCTCTGTTTTCGAATTTTTGAATAATATCCGGACTGGTTGAATGACTTGGCAGCTGCTACGGTTCTCTCACTGGTCAGCCTCGCTGCTTCGTCCCCATCGTTTGTAAGACCAATTTGCATGACAGAAAAGTTGGCGCCCTGGCTTTCAGCAAGATGCTGAATTTTGCTGGGTATGCCATTCCTCCAGTGCGCGTCATGTAGCACACCGAGTTCATAACGCCCCGCTCGCAAATCTAGTTGCATGTATCAGCAGAACCGTTCCGACATAAAGTGCATTCTTCCTTCGTATGGCTCGCGGTAAAAGTATGTGACTCACGAGGATTGGATGTGGGCGTTGGCGCTGCTGTTTCGGACCTGCTTATAGTGTTGGGATCGTCATTTCCAGTAGACTGTTCGACCGAGTCGGCCGGCACCGTGTCCACAGCCACATCTTCTGAAGCTGTAGCCAAGAAGTTAGCTTTTGCCGCAATACTGCCATCTTATAATGTTGATGCCAGGCAAGGGCGACATACTGGAACTTGGCGCCATGACACGGTAGGCGCTCGCTGGCGGTCAAGACTCGAGAGACAGCAAGTCGTTTCTGGCCCATTCCCGAACAAAGTCAGAACGCGATGCCCAAGAAGCAGGAGTGTGATGGGAGACTTGTCGCACACAATAAGAGACACAGAAAGTGCCGATGTCTACATGATCATGAGGCAAGTTTGGCAGTGGCAACCGTGGATGGATGAGTCGAGTGTGTGGCGAGGATACCGGGAGTCGGGCAGCCGCCGAGAGCGCGAGTTGGTGTTTGGCGTTGGTCAAGATGGCTGCTCCGCTGCTGAAGCACGAAAAACTTCTGGACCTCCGGCACAAGCGCCCAGCTCGGTGTACAGATGTTGCACTGGGTCTCGCGCTGCATGGTGAAATGGTGACACCAAAATGTGAAGCCTCCCGCGACTGGCACCGTTGGCGGCGGACTACGGAGTACCTTTTTTACGCACTCTGCTGCACCAAGCCATATTATTAATAGCGGGGCAGTCAGCGTGTTGTTTGCTGGATTATTACGGAGTAGTCCGCAAGTGCAAGTGACTTCAAGTGCTCACTCAGGCCACTCAGGCAGTCCAACGCCGCCCGTTCGCTCCTTCCCCACCTGGTGGACCTGCCTTGCCTGTTGGAGTGTTGGAGAGACCGAACGACATCGCACGTCCGCGCTCTGTCTGGAAGGCTCCGGACGACATACATACGACCTCATCTCATCCATCCTGGTGGCCGGGCTCTCTCCAACCCAGCGTCAATAGCTTCATCGTACGCCGGGCTACCGCTACCTCTCCCATCGCTCCCTTGAGCAATCTCGTCCCCGGACCGTTGGTGCGGCGCAATGCCTTCCCGGTATGCTGTCGTGTCTCTGCCCCTCGGCGCCTTCGACTCCAGCAATAAGGACGACGCCATATCGTCTCTCTCCGCAACGGTCTCGTCAGATGCTGGCTCCGTGAGCCCCTTTAACGTCCCTGATTTCAAGATCGGAACCCTAGATGCACTTGTTCAACAAGCCGACGACCTAGCGAAGCTTGAGTCAACATGCCATGCCGTCGTGGCCAAGGTTGGCGAATCCTTAAAATCTATTCTGAATAACGACGAAGAGCGTCTGGCTTCCTACAAGATGGTGAACGACAGTGAGTTATATCAACAGCCTCGCGCGTCAGCGTCATGATGTTAACGTGTGCCTTCTCAAGAGCCAACGGATCAGTATTTGCGCACCTTCTCTTGGAGCAAGATTCGATATCGAAGCGACAAATCACTTGGTGAGCTGATAGATATATTGCAAAAGGTTAAAAAATGGACACCACATTTTCCTTCACCAAGTCGCGCTTGCTAAAATACAGACATTAGGAGTTGAGCACAGTCGATAATGACGTCAAAAGCAAATTTAGCCAGTACAATACGGTCAAATCGAACCTCGCAACTCTACAACGACGTCAAACGTAAGTCAAGCATGTTTTGAACCGTTTCTGAATTCCTCAACCAAGGATCGGGTGGCCTGACTCAGCTTCGCGCATCCAATAGTGGCAACCTTGCGACTAAGTCCCTGACTCCCATTGTCAACCCGAAGCTACTCATTCAAGATTCCGAGTTCATTGAGACACATCTCATTGCTGTACCAAACAGTTCCAAGAAGGACTTCATCCAATCTTATGAAACCTTGGCTCCCATGGTCGTGCCCCGGTCTTCTGTTGAGATCGATCACGACGACGAATTTACTCTATTTGCTGTCGCCACATTCAAGAAACACAGTACCGAGTTCATTCACAAATGTCGAGAGCAGAAATGGACGCCTCGTCAGTACTCTTATGTTCAAGGTGGTCGAGAAGCTGAGCAACGGGAACTAGACCGTGCTACCAACGAAGAGCGCAAGGTCTGTGGTGAAGCCTTGCGCATCGGTCGAACTGGTTGGAGCGAGAGTGTCATGGTGTGGATCCATGTCCTAACACTTAGAGTCTTCGTTGAAGCTGTGCTGCGGTACGGCCTGCCACTCGAATATGCCACAGCACTAGTCAAGGTATGGCACACGGCCTTCTGGCTTTGGCTTTTGTCTTCTATGACCAAATCTACTTTGTTCCCTTGAAAAATTACCTGGCTGACATGAACTTCCCCCCAAAGACCACGCCCAAGTTGGCGCCTAAAGTAAAAACAGCCCTCGACTCGAGCTATTCCTACTTGGGAGGCAACGCATTCGGACGTGACAAGCGAGGCAGAGTTACCAAAGACGACGCTGCGATGAGCTCGGAAATGGCAGCCGCGGGCCTTGGGACCGGTGAGGGCCACGAGTACACAGCATACGTTTACTATGAGCTGGAGTTTCCGTGATAAGAGTGCGTCATTGAACGGATTTTTACGGGGGTGTTCTTCGTTCTCTTTCGTTTTCTTTAGAAAGCGGATGAAGGGCGAGACCAGGGGAAAGATTTGCATTGCCCACATAGATGCCTAAGGCGGTGTATATTCTACCTCATGTCATGGTCTGTGAAAGGATGCAAGGCCGTGGCCGTGGCCGAGAAATAAATTATCGACCGAAGAACTGTCTACATGAATTAAATATCAAAACACCTTCCATACACTACTTCATCATTTTGATCCTTCCAATCGTTCCTTTTTGAGAACTGCAAAGGAAGATTCAGTCTAGTTCAGCTTGAGATAGCCCTTCTCAACAAGCCAGTTGACGATTTGAGCGACACATTCCTCCACCGAGTTCTCATGTGTCTTGATTGTGATTTCAGGGTTCGCGGGCTCCTCGTACGGGGCAGAAATGCCAGTAAAATCCTTGATCTCCCCGGCACGAGCCTTCTTGTAAAGACCCTTGGGGTCACGCTTCTCCGCCACCTCGAGCGGGACATGGACAAAAACCTCAACGAAAGGAATGGGCTCTTGCTCGGATTCTGAAGAGGCGGCGTGCAGCTGGCGAGCAACATGACGGTCTGCCCGGTAAGGAGAAATGAAGGATGTGATGGCGATGGTGGAAGAGTCGGCGAAGAGCTTGGCAACCTGTGTGGAACGTCATGTGAATCAGCAGCATACATGAATTTTTTTTTTTGGCATGATGTACGGCAAGTATGAGAAGGGGGCAGGCGTACTTCAGAGATGCGGCGGATGTTCTCGGTCCGGTCCTTCTCGGAGAATCCCAAGTCCTTGTTCAGCCCGAATCGCACGTTGTCGCCATCCAGGCGGTATGCGGCGCGGCCGAGATGTAAGAGGTGCTGCTCGAGAGCTGTCGCGACGGTGGACTTGCCCGAGGCCGAGAGGCCGGTGAGCCAGATGGTGAGGCCACGCTGGCCGCGGAGCTCGTTGCGCTCTTGGCGCGACAGGGAAGGGTGCCAGGTGATGTTGCTGGGGAGCAAGAAACATCAGTCCACTGGTTTCGCGATGGTGATAACCAAAAATGTGAGGTGTGTTGTTGGAGGAGGGGTAGGAGGGGGGTGGGTAGAATGGGATTGCGCTTGAACGAGTAACGAGACGTGGATGGATGGATTGGGGGAAGTGGTCGATCGTCTTGGACGTCGAGAGTCCGTTGTGTAGGTAGGTAGGTTACGTACTTACGTGGCCATTTTTGAAAGGATGCTATGCCAGTGAAGTTTATCAGATGTAAAGAAGGATTGGAATTCTGGAGCAAAGGTGGAAGGAAGGACAGCCCGAATCCTCAGGGGCCCCACCGCGATCTGAAAGAAGCAGAGCAGAGCAGAGCAAAGGGGATTCAATGGTCCCGTCTCTGAGGCCGGCGGCAAGCAAGATGCTCCTAGTTATTGTCTGTGTAAAATGTATCATGCAAAACTCCGTAGTAAATACAGCCTTTTGACAAACACGAATGTAGTTTAAAGGAGACAGAAAAAAAAAGAAAAAAAAAGCAGAATGAGAGACAGCAGCAGATCTACATGTTCCGTCTACGTGATTTTGGGCAGCACCTAAGACGACCAGACAGTAGTCAGTATATTGCATCGAAGTGTCCCTTCTCGGCCTCTTCTTCTCTCTCTCCTTCCAAGTTCTAGTCGGAGGTCTGTCTCATGAATCCATCCCACTTACAGCAGCGTACTTTGGAGAAACAAACAATGCAGTTGCCTCGGCATACACCTTGGGCAGTTCTCCTGGGCTAGGCAATGATTCAATCTGGCCCTTCACCCAAGCCTTTCGGCCGTCCACCTTGGTAGTTTCCGCTCGGAGCACCAAGTACGTTCCCGCGGGCGTCGGCTTCCGGTAGTTGATGTTCAAGTTGGCCGTGACGCCGATATTGTGAGGCAGAGCTCCGAAGCAGCATCGCCCGAGGCCCTCGTCGAGCATCGTCGCGAGAAATCCTCCGTGGACAAGACCGGGGTGGCCGCAGAGATCTTGTCCCACAAACACCACGGAGACAAGGGACTTGCCTCCATTCTCGACCCAAGCGTACGCTGGGACGGGGACCTTGCCCGGACCTGCCAGTGCGCTACCTGTGAGGCTGCGCGCTCGGTATTGACCTGGCATCTTCATGTGCGGTCGTGACTCGGTGAGTTCCGGGCGCCGACGCAGCTCGGCGACCATTGGGTGGTTATTGATGGTTTCTTCAATGCGACGAGCCTCGGCATCGGCTTCGCCGGGGGTGAATCGCTTCAAGCTCTCTTCGTCGGAATAGAAGCCCATTCCTTGGCCCCTCAACGTGTACCATGAGGCATATGCTCCGGCGGAGCTGAAAGCCAACCCAAAGAGAACGTAGAACAGGCCGTTTCGAAGTGCGCGTCGGCCACTCGGCATGCCTGGGAGACATTAGACGGTCGTATTAGTTTGTACCATCATCTAAAATGGACATCTGCGGAAAAGAAATGTCGTATTTCAATCTCTCACCGGAAGCTTGCGTAGCTTGGCCCTTGCCATTGCAGGCATCGCCAGGGGGATGTCCAATCGTTTTGCCGTCGGCAGCACTTGCGATTGCTGCTGAACTCCGTCCATTGATCGTGGTGGAATTAGAGTGCTCCCAGCGTTGCGAGAAACGGCCAGTCGAGCCTCTCGAGGGCGATGATGCCGGTGTGCCCAGTCGACATGCTGTCCATGCTTGTTGCGCCAGCCGGTATGTGACTGGCGGTTTGAACATGTTCGCGAGATAGTCCCAGCCGGAGTGCGCTTCTTCTTGTCAGCCAGATGAACAAAGATATTGCTTATCAAATAAATTTCAAGACGGAGTTCCGTACTTCGCGACTCCAAAGTTGAAGTTATCCGAGGTTCTACAGTCCCACTTTTCCTGTCGGGTACGAACCGAACTGATCGTCAATGTAGACGCTCTGTTTGTTTGGGTGCTTATTAACGCCATTGCCCTGAAAGCCCGATACACCATCCGGATCAGCGACTGATGTCAACTTCGCATACGTCTCCTGTCTTGTACAAAACATATTGGCATGGTAAACAGACTAATCGGTGCCTTATACACGCCTTGGACCCTTCCTGTTGTGATGCTGCAGATCGAAATCCGCTGTCATATGGCAGTGTGCCATATATGATATATGCTACAAACCATCCTCCTCCGCAGCCAACAGCTCTGCGTAATCATCCACTGATGCAAACATCGGCAGGTTCTTCAGGGCCTTTCTCCTGGACTTCTTCTTACTCTTCTCGTCGCTCTTCTTGTCACCACCCTCGTCATCTTCCACACCGACGGCTACCAACCCATCGGAACCAAGTTCATCATCCTCATCCAAGGCCACATCCATGTCCTCGTCATCGTCTTCATCAACTTCAACGTCACTTTCCAGAGAGAGAGCTGGAGATGATCCATCTTCAGAAGCCATATCGACATCATCCAGATCATCAAACCCTGCTTCTGACCCGTCGTCCTCGATTTCTGGCTGAGTAGACACAAGAGCCTTCCAGACTTCATCTTCATCATTTTCAGTCTCCTCGCCATCAGCTTGCTTCTTCTTGCCCGCCGCCTTCGGCTCTCTGGCGGCGTGTTGGAAGTATTCATGGAAGAAGACATCATCGACAGCGATATCTTCAGCCTTCTTCTTCCAGAATGCAGCAGAATTGACAGGTATTGACATGGAGCCAGCACCTTTGCTTCCCAGCCAAATGTCACCCGAATCTTTCATCGCGCGTAGTGGCTGCATAATTGACGCACCACGTGCTGAGTCGGTTGACTTAGGATTACGGTACACAAATTTATCCAAGAATCGGATGAGAGTATGACTCTCCATATCAGGCTTTTGCACCTTCTTCTTCTTTTCTAACAGGACCTCGGCGAATACGCTCACAGAGGGATGGAAGTGTGCTTGGAAAGGAATCTGCGAGGAGTCAGTTTAACACTTATTGACACTTGGGCGAAATCATCATGTGTTCTCTCATGCAACATACCATCTCCCACAAACAACTTCTTTGCGCGTTGCTGTGTTCGGGGTCACGCTTTCGGCCATCATACCCAGGTAATGCTGCTGATGTGTCGTCGTCGAAAATTGAAGCCTCAGGTTCTTCAACCAGCGTTGATAGATCAGGAAACGTTTGTCGCAGATGGGCTATGACGTAAAGTAATCCACAGACAAAGGGAGGTTGGTGGAGATTAGAAATCTGCAGCATTCTCTTGGCGAAAGCCTTCACTCTTCGAACGTCGACGTCGCTCTTCAGAGCCCTTAGAAGCAGATTGAGGTATAGGGCTTGCTTGGATGACGTGACCAGACGGGGGTCCAACAATGATTCGTACAGTGTTCGATAGAAACGATCTGTAGCCAAGTTTCGGACTGCTGATAAGTGCTGGATCAATAACAAGGCCTGTATACCAGTATTGAAGTTGGCCGAGTGCGCAATTCTAAATAGCGTATCAAGGTGTTTTTCCATGCTGCGACTCGCATTAGCTCACATAGACTCATTAGCCCATTCAGTATAACCGAAAGGACTCACATTGCATCATTTGCGCCGACGAATGGTGCAGCGCGATTCACACCAGTCAGTAACGCCGAAACCAGCTTGTCAGCAGCTTCTGTTTCGGGCACTGTGGAATTTCCCACTTTTGGTTTCTGAGTGTGATTTCCATCTGGCTTGCCACCATGTCTACCATCAGGCCTAGTTCTAGGTTTACGAGTATTTTTGGTAGCGCCAGAGCCATTCTCTAGAGGAATTCCCAAACTACCCGACTTAAGCATCGTGATGAAGAAGTCAAAGTAGATTCTAACAAGGTTTTCAGCGACAGCGGGCTCCTTGTTGCTCAAAATGGTCTGGTTCAACGTGTTGACGGCGTAGTATTTTGATCGGTGGTCTTGTGAGGGATGAAGCAGGATACCTTGTTCAATGGATCGGATAATGATCGGTTTCATTCCAGGATGCGAAACTTGTAATTGCAGCAGAAGGTAAGATGCTCGGGACGCAATCTTTCGGTCGCGATCGCCCAGCTTGTTCACAAGAAGGGTAAGCAAATTCGACTCCTGTTCCGGCTTCTCCCTGAGGAGACCATACACAAAATCCACAGCCTTCATTCGAGAGTATTCGATTTCATCGGAGCACCAAGTCTCCAACAGTTGAATAATTTTGAAGTATGTTTCCTTCAACCAATCTTCATACGCCCAGCATATCAGATGCTCCTCAGTAATTTTCCCGGGAAGTGGTTGACTAGGTGACCATGACTTGATTGTATGTTTCTGCAGGGTTCCCAGAAGTCCAGGCTGACCTTGGAAAGGACGCAACCGTCGTTCTGAGGGTAGCAGTGTTCCTGGGCCAAGTAAATCTACAAGAGCTCCGATAGCTCCGATAGCTTGTGCGCGACTCCTCTTTGAAGCTAAACTCATGAGAGCTTCGAAGGCACGAATGTTATGTACGGGTGATTCTTGTACTGCCAGAGTCAGAGCTGAAACCTTGTCCGTGAGCGTGCCAGACGACATAATAGTAGACAGGAATTTGTGAGATGATGAAGCAAAAACGCTAGTTCTGTACTTGTTAGTGTCATTGTCTAGCAGAGCTTTGGCGTGCCATTTGAGTGCATCTGCAGCACCCACGAATGGTCCAAGTTGATCTATTGTTGGTGCAGGCAGTTTTGGTAATTTGTACGCATGCCAGTCTGCCCGTGGTTCGAACGTCTGATTCCCCAAATTAGCTTCCGCTCGGGCTTCGAGGGTTTCAGGGTTCGGATCCTACTAACCATGTCTCCAACTTTCTTTACACGGCTTTTCACAATTTCCTCATCGTCATCATCTTCGCTGGCTTCCCCACTGGACTCATTGTCATCTGAAGACTCTTCGTCACCGACTACCCCATCCTCTTCGGGTTCGGATTCAATGGTGGCTTCGGGAGCTAAGCTAGAGAACCCAAGCTCTTTGGATAGAGCAAGAAGATCGTCCTTCAAGCTCTTGTCTACCGGCGCGCTTGATCCCTTTGCGGCATAAGTCTCGTCGTCAGAGTCGACACCGTTGATGAGTTCAAGATCCTGCTCGTCGCCGCCCAGAGCCTTTATTTCGGCAAGCAGAGCTTCTTGACCATCTTCATTCTGTTCCTTCGAGAGTCGTCCCTCCTCGGAGTGTCGTTGTCTTTTCTGTTCCTTTTTTATCCCGGCATTGGTTGGGGGCTTTTTTCGTTTGTGATCGTGAGAATTGAGACTTTGGTCAATTTTGGATGTAAGTTGAGCGAGAGCGTTGTCGTCAAAACTTTGCCTCTCTTTGTGGCCCCGAGGGCCTTTGCCCTTTCGCTGCGGCTTGGCCATTTCGAAAAAGCTGAATGGCAGGTGATTGTCCGATAGTTGGGTAATCCTAACAAAAAATTGAGGCTCGGACACTCGAACTTTTTTTGACGGCGCCATATCTTATCAGTAGCCCCACCCGAACACGGTAAGTACTAAGCATTTACCTTTGTCGCTTGCAAAGTTTGTTCAACCAGAAGCATAATTTCAAATTTGAAAATGTTTTAAATAGAGTATAAATCTACATTTTAAGAAAGTACTTAGAATTCACTAGACGTAGTCTAGTCCGTAGACTAAGGTAGTGAATCTATGTACAGTTTATATTATTAAGACGAGTATTATAACTTGGAGCCAGGGCATCTTTCCCTAACAGGTTTAGCTTCCATTGCTGCCAATGGCCAACTCACTCACTGCCTTCACCTTCACATGTTCCGCATTGTCGCTTATATGCTGCAGCTTGTCTCTTTAAAATGTGTGCATGATTGATGATTCGCCAGTGGAATTTTGCAAAGCGATGCCGTCTCAGAAAATGAACTTGGCAAGGCATGCAGTAACGCGATCGGCATATGCTAATGTTTCCAAACCCTTCCTTCACATCAGGTTGAATATCGGAGCAAGAGCCCGTTCAACTCTTTCGAAACTATGGGTTCCAACTGGTGGAGTTTCAGAAACTGAAGGAGAAAGTAAGGTCGGTTGTACTTCATTGTGAGAAATAACAGCTGACACGTACGGTAGCTGGTCATAAAAAGCTTATCCGGGCTGGGTTTCTACGTCAGGTGAGTTCATCCTCCCTCCCATGGTATCATTTTTCGAGTCTAATGTTGTTCTTAAGACCCAATCTGGTGTTTTTCAGCTGCTACCTCTGGGTCTGCGCGTTCAGAATAAAATAGAAGCTCTACTTGACAAGCATATGGAGTCTGTTGGTAAGCGTCGCGGCCAGGCACGTACTTGGGGATCAAGCTGACCACTTTCTTTCAGGCGCATCGAAGCTATCATTATCAACAATAACATCCGAAGAGCTATGGCGTCGAAGCGGAAGGTTCGATCAAGTATCCTCAGAGGTATGCCCGTTCTCAAATTTGTCTTTTCGGACATGCATTAACAATTGCAGCTTTTTCGACTGGCTGATCGCAAGCAATTCCCCATGATGCTGTCCCCAACACACGAGGAAGAAATAACGTCGCTGGTGGCAAGTACGCTGAAATCTTACAAAGATCTGCCATTGCGTCTTTATCAGATAAGTTAGTTCACTATATCGTCGTACGGAAATAAGCTGATAGTGAAGACAGCGAGGAAATATCGGGATGAAATGCGTCCACGTCATGGGCTTTTGCGGTCTCGTGAGTTTGTCATGAAGGATCTTTATACCTTTGACAAATCATTTGACTCTGCGATAAGCACCTACCGCGACGTCGCTGGAGCCTACCGTGCATTTTTCGCAGACTTGAAAATACCGATCCTGGTTGCGGAAGCCAGTTCAGGCGATATGGGAGGTGATCATAGCCACGAGTATCATTTGCCAAATCCCATTGGTGAAGACACAGTCATCAGTTGTGATTCTTGTGACTATGCCGCAAATGACGAAGTTGCCACAGCGCGAAAAATACCTTCTTCGCCCCCATCAGTGTCAACACAAAACACTCGGGTGCAAGATATGCAAGTCTGGCGTGGGATCACCAAGGACCGAAAAACGCTGGTCAATGCATGGTATCCTGCAGGCGGGGGAACTGAAATCAACACACATGTCGTGAAGGAAGTCGTCGTGGATCTGGATACAAGTATCAACGACCCGGTTGAGGCTTGGATGGAGGCCTTGTCTGCTGGTGCAGAAGGTGGAAACCACAGCGACATCAAGGTGATCAACATTGTTGACACGAGGCTTGCAAGCTCATACAGCGAATTGGCGAAGGAGCTCCCCAGTGTGCCAGCAGCTGGAGAGTACCTGAATGAGATTTGCCAGCTTCCAGTCATAACATCACATAATGGAGAGGGACTGAATCTATTGCGTCCGAGACAAGGAGACGGTTGCCCTCGTTGCGAGACCGGTCAACTTCGCGTACACCGAGCACTGGAACTCGGCCACACATTTTATTTGGGAGCTCGCTACTCGGAACCTCTAGAGCTCTCGGTAACCCTTCCTGATTCGAAACATCCCATGCCGGTTGAGATGGGATGCTACGGAATTGGAGTGTCGCGAATATTTGGTGCTGTTGCGGAGCACAAGGCAGATGAGCGAGGCCTTATATGGCCGAGAGCCATTGCACCGTTCGAGATCGTCGTGATCCCAACTTCGGGACTCACAGATGCCACGCTCGGTTTCTACGATGACCTGACCTGCCAGTCAGCGTCTGGCTACAAGTTTGACGTGGTGTTGGATGATCGTAAAGAGACATTTGGGTGGAAAATGCAAGATGCCGACTTGATTGGATACCCCGTTACAATTGTGCTCGGAAAAGCATGGCGAGAAAAGGGCATTTGTGAGGTGCAATGTCGAAGTCTTTCATTGAAGGAGAATGTCGCAGTCGGGGATCTCCCAAGCTACCTAAACACCGTGTTGAGGCGATTATGAAGCCGTGAACAAGTGTTTAGTTTTCTGGTATCTGTATCACTATGTACTAGTAAGAGGGAGCTACTGAACAACCCTGGTCCGAAGCCAAACCAACAAGTCAATACCAAAGGCTATGTATCATGAGTGAAACTTCAAAACGGGAATACAGTAATTCTATGACAAAATCCCATCTGGTCTGATTGACCAGTCGCGCTGTGACATGCAGGCAGGCACCATCTAATCTGAGTTCACTAGAATTTGACCCCACCGTCCGCCGAGGGGCAACCAACCAAGCTTCAATTTTCAAAAGTCCAACCTCAGCAATCCTGTCGCGTGAACGACACATCAGCGCGACACAATGTCTGGGGACAGAGAAACAAGTAAGCCGCAGCTGCAATACTCATCGAACTACTCACAACTAACCCTCGTGGCAGTCAACCTCGATACACTCGAGCCACAGCAGCTGGCGCAGGTGAAGAAGCAGCTTGACGAAGAGCTCGAGCACCTGACGAATTCGTACGCCCAGCTTCACGGAGCACAGAACAAGTTTAAAGATTGCCTGCGATGCGTTGAAGCTCGAACAAAAGCGGCCGATGGTATGTTTTTCAAAAGATATGCTCTTATGTCACGACTTAGACCAGGCTGCTGAATGGGTTGGTTGCTAATCGCGGGAATTTACCAAAACAGCTTCCTCGAACTCGGTGCTTGTTCCTCTGACAAACTCGCTGTATGTCAAGGGAGAGATTTCAAACAACGAAACGGTGTTGGTGGATGTCGGAACTGGATTTTTGATCGAAAAGGTTCGTGTGCCGAAAATGCAGTGCCAAACTGCTCTCCAGCTTAGAGACAGACACTAATAATGCGCATGTAGAAATTGAAAGCAGCCCATGAATTCTACGAAGATAAAGTGACGGGATTAAGTAACAACTTGAAGGAGCTCGAGGCAATTGTACAGCGAAAACAGGCCAACGTCAGAGCAGTGGAAGAAGGTATGTCCGTCGTCATGTTACCTCCTCTGTGTGTGATGATCGTTTCTGACCCACGTTTGAAATAGTTTTACGGCAAAAGATAATGGCCGCACAAGCAGCTCAATCACAAGAAGCTTAAATCTGAGTGCAAAAAGAAACACAATTACCATTCGCGATGATTAATAGAAGAGCGATGAAAGCTAGTTCGTTGCGAGTCAGACCCAGCGCATTTCGTAATCCGTGATGATACTGCCGCTTCTCTACGGTCATTAAAGAGCTCCCTCCAAAGCCGACAAACCCTCTAAAACATAGCAAATGAACTCTCTAAATTGGCCTTCTGTGGAATCTGCTGAGCCGCGCCAGACATCTCTCTGGTGAGCCCCCCAGTCCTTTCTTGTACCATTGGCGTTTGTGGAATTGAGCTCCGCTGCCCAGTGAACTCCATAAAACCCCAAGCTCTGCCATGATTGAGGAGACCTTTGAGTATCAACACCTTTCCATAGGCGGTTTATAGAAACTTCCATCACATAGGGAGTATCACGAAAAGGTATGGCAACATTTGTGCTGATCTGGATATCATCGACCATTCCTTTCCATAGTTGGGGATTATCGATTCTGATATTGATCGGTTTCTGCAAGAATGCTTCTCCTGTTGACTCCTTGTGTCCGTCGCTAGTGATTATAATACTGTTGACTAGACTCAAGATTTGCGTTGGGATTGGCTGAACTGTGTGGCCAGAATCGACTCGAAGACACCAGTCATACTCTCGGTCAGGGGCAATGACGATCCATCTGAGTATAGGCCACTGACCTGGCGTCATCAAACGAGCATTTTTCAATCTTGCTGGCCCGCTGTCAACCCAGATAACATCG
This sequence comes from Epichloe festucae Fl1, assembly GCA_003814445.1. NCBI lineage: Eukaryota > Fungi > Ascomycota > Sordariomycetes > Hypocreales > Clavicipitaceae > Epichloe > Epichloe festucae. Next base: position 911,600 of record CP031387.1, on the reverse strand, counting down.
ATTGCCAGAATATCCTTTTGCAGCTTGATCGATATAGTGTCGTGGCAGGTTATGTTTTGATGGCTGTTAAAAAATCCAGTGGTCGGTTGCAAAAGATGGCGAATAGTGTTTGAAGCAAGGTTGGAACCCTCTAGCCTTGCCTCAAAGTCAGCACCACCTCTCCTTCCATACTGCGATGCCATGTCGACGAAATCGGTGTAGGGCATCTCGTTTCCGTTTCCTTGGGCGACCTTCTTTCGTCGCCGAATTATCACATGACCGAAATCGACACGCATTTGAAGTGTTTGTTTGAGACGGCCTTGTAAGGCATCTGTAGATGATATGAAACTCTGTCTGACTTTCTTCATAATATCATTGGCGATATGAGAAGCTTCCTGTATAGAAACCAGCTGTTCCGAGTGAATCTGTGGACATGCTTGCGGGCGGCAGTCCAAGTCCACCTTGACCGGACATTCTCCACTAACTGGGAGCTGAACCAGGAAAAGACTTGAAAAGTTATGCTGAGCCAGTCTCATATCATGAGTAGCCCAGTTGATCTCTTTGAGACATTTGTCTAAATTGCGTGAGGTTTGACTGTACATGTGTATGGTATTTGGATTCTCTTGAACGATCCAAACCTGATGGGCTTTCCTGAGAGCATCAAAGCATGATGCATCAGCTAGCTCGAATATCGCTGGGAGGATGAATATGGTCTGTGCCATGATCAGCCGTGAACATATGATTAAGCAGCACGGCTAGGTATGAGCTAGGAAGATACCTCGAATAGAATTTTATCTGGGGGAGGTTGTCCAAGATACTCTTCTTCAGCCTTGACGATAGCTTGTCGACGGTCTTGGTCCATGTCGAATTTTGCGGTTGGCATTGTTGGATGTCTCGCGAAGGCATGACCTCGTCGCGCGACTTGATTGCCTTGACGTTGGTGACGACCCTTGCTGGACTCCATTGGCTCACTATGGGAGTTTGAATCTCAAACCACTGTTCTATGGACATGAGGGGATGGAGGAATAGTTACTCGAAGTCGGGATTATGTGTCATTCGTTGTATGCAAGTTGCCAGAGTTTGAACTGAAAAGGCGTTGCTGTTCGGCAAACGACAAGATGGCAGGTGCGTGCCTGACACTCGTGACACCCCTGACACCTGTCGAACAACTGCGCACAGTCTGGCTGTGAATCACGCAAACCTCCATCTCAACATTGTTCCTCGTAGCATCTGCTGCTAAGATTCCCGGCTCCAGGAGGGAGGTTTTGCGTCCCCGTCAAAGGGACAACTAAATGCGCATCCGTCAAAGGTAAATGAAGAAAGCAGCAGAAAAGCAGTCACTCTCCAACTGAGCGAGTTCAATTGACATACGGGGGAGATTACTTCCGTATGCTGTTATGGGATGGCACGGATGAACCCTTAAAGCTGGCTATTGCGCTGCTCACATTGATTGCTACAATTGCGATCAATGCCCAATACATACTGCCATCAGCCTCAAAGCAAAGTTTTTGGTGTCACATGGAGCACTATTACTAAGCAAGCTTAACACTGCATATTAGGTTTTCATGGTACCTCGACTGTTGTCCCTCTTCTCATTGCTGTGATGAGAATTGCTGCGTGAGCAAACTGTAAAGATAAGCCAGGTTACACTTGAGCTGGTGTTTGAGCTGCTTATGCGTACAGTGGGTGTAAGCCACCTGCCACTATTCCCACCCACGGACTTGAGCTGACCATTGATATTACATTTCAGGTCTTACCAATGGAAAAATTATAGCACGCATGTGTTACGGCCGCTCGTCCCGTTACACTGCTGGGCAAAAGATTGGGCATTGATCGCAATTAATAGTAATCAATGTGAGCGCAACAGCTAGCTATAAGGGTTCATCCATGCTAACCCATGACACTCGGGTTTCTGGGTGTCACAATTTTCATGTCACCCTTTTGACTCCGTACTCTCCGTATTACTTGGACCATCACTCCTACGTGATAGACAACGCCACTTTGTTAGCTGATGGGTTTCTGTTACTACTGGGCTTCGGTAAGTGATTAATTACAGTTCTGGGGATCAGCAATCGGTGAGTAGCTGTGATCCATCGACGAGCTTTAATCAAACGTGGCGATATTACCCCTTTGGGATTTCATATTAGCTGAAGGTAGAAGCGGTTCTAGTTCTTTGTCTTTTCAATGACATATATATCTATCATTGGAGAATTTACTGCAGCCGCCCTAACCATACTTGTGACACACTTCGATTAAGCATGTGACGCACATTGGCTAAGTGACTCAGCCCGAGTCTGTCTCACAACACTTGGTAGGCAAATGAGGGGTTGGTTATTCTTATATGGCTGACATATCTTTCATACAGCTTCTTCTTCCCATAGTCTTACATCGCCACTGGGGTTCCCTCCGTAATCAACTAGTCAAAATTCCCACTCTACCTTTGACTGTATCCATCATGACCAACTCAGCTCTCATACTGGGCATTCTTGCTCCCATCACCCTACTCGTATACTATGTGGGTTTTCGCAAGAGCCAAAAGCTCCCTCTTCCACCTGGTCCTAAGCCTCTTCCCGTTGTCGGCAACATCAGAGACCTCCCCCCAAGTGGAAAGCCAGAATTCCAACACTGGAGCAAGTTCAAGGACCTATATGGCCCTGTCAGCTCTGTGAGTGTGTTGGGTGCAACCATCATCTTACTCCAAGATCGTCAATCGTCACAGGAGATATTGGAGAAGAATTCAATGAAAACCTATGGACGACCAAGCCTTCTATTCGCTAATGAGTTTTGCGGCTTTGACAAATTCTTGGCGACTCGACCATACGACGCCAAGTACCGAAGACAACGAAAATTGATACATCAACAGCTTGGTACCAAGGCCGTTGCTTCTAAATTCCACAATGTTCAAGATGTGGAATCGCGTCGCTTCCTAATGCATATTCTCGAGGACCCTGACAGACTCGTTGAGCACATCAAGTTGTGAGTTGATAGTGCAGCAAGTTATTTTCTTTATGCGAGTCCAGGTAACTTCGTAGTTACAAATTGCATTGGAGCTGTAATCCATCACCGATGAAAGCATACTAACCAACGTCAAGGGAGGCGAGCGCAATCATCCTCAAGATTGTTTACGGTTATTCAGTCGAGCAACAAACAACCGATCCTTTAGTCAACTTGATTGAACGCATGATGGCCAACTTTTCTATCGCCATGCTTCCAATGACCTGGGCCGTTGACATGATTCCTTTTCTGAGATATTTGCCGACTTGGTTTCCGGGTACCTCGTTCCACGAGACAGGACAGCAGTGGAAAGCCATCACCGAAAGAGCAATGAATACTCCCTACTCCTTCGTTCGCGATAAAATGAAGACAAGGTCCAACCGCCCATCGTTTGTGGCCTCCTTGGTCCAAAAGCATAGCCAAGGTGCCGATGGAGACGAGGCGCTGAACAAGCTCGACGAGGATGATATAAAGCAAGCAGCAGGGACCATGTATGGGGGAGGCGCGGACACTACTGTCTCATCCATAATGAGTTTCGTCCTGGCTATGATGGTGTTTCCGGAGGTCCAGCGAAAGGCGCAAGAGGAGATCGATAATGTTCTAGGTTCCATCAGATTCCCACAGTACACGGACCGAGCTCGCCTCCCATACGTCAATGCCTTGCTCTGGGAAACTCAGCGTTGGATGCCCGTAGTCCCCATCTGTTCGGCACATGTTGCTGGAGAAGACATCGAATACGAAGGACTACGCATCCCCAAGGGGGCCTACATACTCTCTGACACTTGGGCAGTCTTACATGATCCTTTGACCTATGCAGATCCATTTGAATTTGATCCCCAAAGATACTTGGAGCCGCGAAACGAGCCTGACCCGACTGGTGAAGCCTTTGGATACGGCCGTAGAGTCTGTCCCGGTCGCCACTTTGCAGATGATAGTCTCTTCTTGACTATCTCAAGACTGCTGGCTACGTTCGACATCAAAGTACCGGTCGATGCACAGGGGAATAAAGTCGAAGTAAAGGTAGAGGCAACACCTGGCCTCATCACTCACCCAGCGGAATATCCCTATGACATCCGGCCAAGAAGCGAGAATCATGCAAACCTGATTCGGAGCGTCAAGTTTGATCATGCATGGGAAGGCAGCGACTCATGTTGCTTAGGGATTATATAATGTTGCACTGATGAGTGTTCAGTGTAGACCAATGACTAATTCTTGGTAGAAAAAGACTCTTGGTTCTCTCTCTACGTTATAAAGTTTTCCGATCACCATACCCCTGCTTATTCCAGCACCTTCTAGCACTATCATGATCTCTTCCAACAGAAGATAGCCTCGCTGGCTTACGGCTATGTAGCAGTCAGTCTTTTCCCTAGTAGATAGAAAGAATCAAGAGTCTATATTCCAGTCAGGTGTATCCCATACGTGTGATACTGAAGATCGCTTGATGAAAGTGCTACAACGGTACATACGCGCCGGATGCAATAGTGGACGCCAGCGAATTGCTAGTGTATGATTTGCCGAGGGCAGGTGCCACCCATGTCAAGCACTTGACCAGAGAGGGCGGTGCTGACTAACCAGGCCAGGACGCGGGTCGCCCAGTTTTTGTGGAAGACCACCCAGGTAAGTGGTTATACATCTTCAACTGGGGATCAGTCTTGTTTAGTGCCACACTTTTTGGAGCAGAGTATTGTGTCTTCGTGTGAATAGTAGACATCTATTTTCCCAGATTCCCGATTTCAGACGTACAACATCAACAAGTCTGCCAGTGAGAGGATGACGGTCAAGGTGGGGCAGATGAAGTCAACAGGGGTCCTGCCGTATTAAGTCGCGTTCTCGAGTCGCGTAAATGGACAACGGGTGTCCGTCCATCCCTTCACCATCTAGGCAATTGCTGCACATTATGGCGTCGCCAAGTGCCAAGCCCAAACCCACCGAGACGATTTCAAGGCGAAAACGAGCTCTTCCTGGTGTAAACCGCGACGACTCTGATGATGAATTAGGCAGTGATGATTTGCCATGGGAGTGGCTTTACAATGTCGAGAACTCAGACCGAGCGAGCGATGATACGCAAAACGATCGAAAGAGACGCAAAGTCACCGGTAATAAGATTGTCGGAGCTCGGATAGGAACTTTTGAATGTCGGATTGGTGATACAGTCTTGCTCAAAGCAGAAGGCTCCAACGAGGCTTGGGTGGCCATCATCTGCGAATTTGTTGAGGACGATGGCGAAGGCGAAAAAGCAGCCAATTTTATGTGGTTCTCGACCGAGAAGGAGATCCGTAACAAGGACAGAAAGAGGAACGACTTTAATTGGGTAAATACTGGCTCACCCGATATTCACCATCCTGGGCCCTCAAATACTGATAGTCTGTTTCGCAGAATGAGCTTTACATCTCCCCGTCCTGGGATATCAACCCACTAGCATCGATCAATGGCAAAGCAAAAGTCAGCTCCCTAGAGTCATTCCTGTCGAGTCACCCATCGGGAAAGATAGCTCGCAACTCCAAGGACTTTGGAAAAACTTTCATCTGCCGAAGGGGCTGCAACACGAGGACGGCGACTTATACAGACGAGTTTGTCTGGGAGGAACTATACACAGGTGTTGACGACTTATTTCGACTGATTGAGTTTGTCGAGAAGGGAACAAAAGCTGTCCGCGGCCGACGAAAAGTCCGTGAGCAATCACCTCAAGACATAGCCTATCTACCACCACAGACACCTACCAAAGGGGCCAGATCCGCCGTCACAACACCTCAATCAAAACGAGGTCATTCTGAACCGGGCTCACGTGCTCAAAGAAGGCAAGTGTACCCAGACCAAAGTGTTCATTCTTGCAACAGAACCGTATTGACCCTTATTGACAGCGGACCGGGCAAGAAACTCGAATTCACACCTTTAGCAACCCGTAAGCTATCGCCGAGCGCCGTTCAAGGATCACCTTTCCAAATAGCCCGCTCTCGCCTTCACGTGTCTTCTGTTCCGACGAGTTTGCCGTGTCGAGAGGGCGAGTTCTCCTTAGTGTACTCGCACCTCGAGGCTTCTATATCCGAGGGAACTGGAAACTGCATTTACATCTCGGGAACACCTGGTACAGGGAAGACTGCGACCGTTCGGGAAGTCATCGCCCGTCTTGAGGAGTCTGTGGGCTCTGACGAGTTGGATGATTTCATTTTCGTCGAGATAAACGGCATGAAAATCACAGATCCTCACCAATCGTATACCTTATTATGGGAGGCTTTGAGAGGCGAGCGAGCGAGCCCCTCTCAAGCTCTAGATCTCTTAGAGCGAGAATTCAGCAATCCTAGTCCCAGACGTGTCCCTTGTGTTGTTCTGATGGATGAGCTTGACCAGCTCGTTACCAAAAACCAGGCAGTCATGTACAACTTTTTCAATTGGCCGACTCTGCGACACAGTCGTCTCATCGTGCTTGCAGTTGCGAATACTATGGACCTTCCCGAAAGAACGCTCAGCAATAAAATCAGCAGTCGTCTTGGTATGTATCTGTCGCTGGCTCTCCAACTCTAGATCGAATGAACCAGATTTTGCCTGTATGATAGCTATCACAATATCTGACAACCTCCCCCTACTAGGCCTTACCCGTATCACTTTCCCAGGCTACACCCACGAGCAGCTTATGAGAATCATACAGTCTCGTCTAGGGGGAGTTCCTGGTGACGTTGTCGATGCAGATGCTGTCCAGTTCGCCAGTCGCAAAGTAGCTGCCGTCAGCGGTGATGCGCGAAGAGCTCTCGATATCTGCCGGCGGGCTGTGGAGATTGCGGAAAACGACTTCCAAGGGGACCCGACAACGCCGAGCAAGCGCGGCACGCAGGACCTGATGCAACGCGGAAGAGTCACAATTGTCACGATCAAAAAGGCGATCAATGAGGCGACAACCAATCCTGTGCAACAGCACCTGCGGGCACTCCCGTTAATGTCCAAGCTGCTGATGGCAGCGCTACTTCTGAGAATAAGGCGGACAGGTCTTGCTGAAACGACATTCGGAGAAACCGTTGACGAACTGCAGCGAGCAACAGCTCATGCAGCACCTGCGCTGCCAGGCATGGCGCAGATCTTGGACAATGGCCTTCAGGGAACACCGGGAGCCAGCCAGCGACACTTGGGGCGACCAAGTTATGTGCATACAGCTGCTCTAGACCTCGTCGCTGCTGGATTAGTGAATTTAGAAGCACATCGAGCTGAGAGATCGAGCAAGTTGCGTCTGGCGATTGCGGATGACGAGGTGAAAATGGCACTTCGGGACGATGGAGACTTGAGGGCCATGGGAATTGGAGTATAATGTACAATAGTTTTTCAGGGTATTTCAAGCCAGCCAATTCTTTATCAATAATGCCGAACATGTTAGTCAACACGAAATAAACCCTTGTCCTCAAATTGCTTCGTCTCATTATGGCTGCCAGCGCGTAGCTTTAGAATTTGCGCCGGCCCAACGTAGGTGTCCATTGAAGTGGATGGGTTTCCGCCGTGGCTTTCTCGTCTGGTTTCCATATTTTGACTATGTGAAAATAAAAAGGTCAGCAACATGCTCGTATGACAGAATGTGTAGAAGACAAGGCAACAATAGGGAGCAATACGCACTCGTTTTGTCAGCTTCGCCGCAAATCAAACGCAAGCCAGAGCGATCAAATGTTGAGCTCATGATGCCTGCCTCTGCATCCAAAGACCCAGGTTGTGCGGTGGTATCCAGTGACTGGAAGCGGTGACCGGTTTTCCAGTCCCAAAAGCCCATGGAGCCGTTGTCAGCTGGATCAATAACGAGTCAGCAAGAGTTCCACCCGGAAGCGATGAAATTGCGTTGGGCAACAATAGAGTGAGTGAGCAAACATACCTCCTGAGAACATGACATTGTTCTGATTCACACTCAACGTGTTGATGATGGCATTCTGACCTTCGAAATTCTGCATGAATGCCCCCTCGGGACACTTCCATTGCTTGATGCTTCCGGTGCTGGCACTGGCAAAAGTGAACTCTGTAGGGTGCACGGCGAGCGCTCGCACGCCCTTCTTGTGGTGAGTCAGAACACCCATGGTCTTGCCGGCCGCTAGATCCCACATTCTGACGGTCGAATCAAGAGAGCCTGTTATGACCTGGGGGTCGGCCTCCTGGCACTTGACATCGGAGACAGTGCCGGTGTGTCCGGAGAGCACATGGATATTGCTTCGCGTCCGCATGTCCCAGACTCGAGCTACGCCGTCTCGGCCACCAGTGACAAGAACATCGAGAGTCGGGTGAAGGGAGAGGGTGTAGACGCCGCTGAGGTGGCCGTGGTAGTGTCGAATGACTTTGTTCGTCTCGAGATCCCAGCACTTGACCATCTTGTCTTCACCGCAGGAGAACAGGTACGGGTGTCTGGGCGACACGGCGAGGCCGCGAACGGTGCTGATATGCCCGGTCAGTGTAAGCCGGAGGGAGCCCGTGGCAAGATCCCATATTTTGATCGTTCTGTCGCCCGCGCCACTGGCGAACCATTTATTCCCGGGCTCGACGGCCAAGGCTCGTACCCAGCCAAGATGACCTGAGATGACTCTCATCAACTTCCATGGGGGATGCCAGTCGGGTTTCGGTTGTTGAAAGGCGCCTGGTCCTCCCGAGGTGAGGCTCATGTTGTTTTGCGGCGATGCGGTTCCAGTCGAGCCTGAGCCGGCTGCAGAATTGGGCCCAGCCTCGAGCAATTTCTGTGCCGGCCGTGCTGGTCCGCCGGGCTTTGGTCGAGAACCCGGCTTCTTGCCCGGCTGCTTTGATGGCTGCTTGGCCGCAAGGGAGTCGGGTAGAGTCTGAACGCTGGCGTACTCGGCTTGGAATCGGCGCTTCATGACGGGGTCGCTGTACACGTCCTCGAGTTTCTGTCGCTTGCTGCTGGATGATTGCTGCTCTATGGCTTTCGAATACAAGCTCCTCGATACAAGCGCGTTCCGAGAGACCAGATCGCCAAGTTGCAACAAATCCTGCGGTTGCTGTTGTGTCTCCATTGCGGGCGGGCGGCGTGGGCGATCCGGACAATTGCCCAATTGTCTGGTTGTTGGTGGGAAAAGTTGGAAGGTTCGCGATCTGAAGGCTCAAAAGCTGGCCGGGTTCAATAGGCTTGACGTTGTATGGATCCTCATGTGGCGCCGGCATGCAGCCAGCCCCACAGACCACAGCGCCACAAATTCAAGGCCAAATGCTCGACTTGCTTCACTCACTCACTCACTCACTCACTCACTCACTCACTCACTCACTCACCCATTCACTCATTCACGCATTCACTCACTCACGCATTCTAGATTGTCGATAATACACCACAAAGCACCCTCTACATTCACGAAATTGGTTTCCAAACACAGTCGCGGGCAGTCCCCTTTCAATCTTTTGCAGCATATATCCAGGCACTACTTCGAAGGCAGAGCTTTTGATTTCATCTCTACCAATCAGATGGAAGACGACAGTGATCGGCTCCCTCTGCACGCAGCTGCCAGAGAGGGAAATGGTAAAAACAAGCACATATTCTGGCCCCTTGATAAAACCCCATCTTGCTTACTTTTCCGTATAGTCGCCAAAGCCGAAGCACTACTCAAAGTAAGAAGTCCATCTTCTCTCACCTCAAAGTCTGACTTCAAGATATCCTTATTTCCATCACCAGCCAGCTTACATCAGCACACAGACAGACCCAAAGCTATCTACAAAGAAGGATGAAGATGGGCGCTACGCTATTCATTGGGCAGCATCGTCCAATAACCTCGACATCGTCACTATGCTAGCCAACCAGAAGAATTTCGATCCAGACGTCCAAGTTAGTACCTGCTCCAACACGAACACGTCAGCCCGACCCCCCTCCCTTTATCAGGTCGACGGTCTGGTATTTACTATCGACCTGTACAGGATGGCAGCGGATGGACGCCTCTCATGATATCCGCTAGTGTTCCGGACAGCGAGCCCATTTTAAGAGTCTTGATTCAAAAGGGCGCGGAAGTCAATGAGAAGAGTGAGAACACCCCACCCACGGAGCTTGGCCTAGGATGTGAAGAGGAGGTCTAACAGCCACAAAAAAAAAAAAAAAAAATTCAGATTCCAACGGGCAGGTATGTCGGGAAACTCGGATCGCTCAAGGCTCATCTTGATAGCTTTGCTTCTCTTATTAACTAGACGAAAGACGGCCCTCCACTTCGTCGCGTCTAAGAAGAACATGGACGTCGCCCGTTTACTTTTAGAATCCAACCCACCTGCGTCCACAAGGGTGCGCGATCGTCGCGGGCAATATCCTATACACCGCGCCGCTGCAGTTGGATCTGTTCCCATGGTCAAACTATTACTTCAGAACCGGAGTCCTTTGAACCCAACAGATATTGAGGGCTACACGCCTCTCCACCATGCGGTTGCAGAAGGACACGGTAAGCCAGCTATCGATGTACAGCAACTTGATATATATTGCTATGAAGTGACCGAGTCAGCTAATTTGCCCATAAGGAGACGTGGCGATTGCTTTGCTGAAAGAGGGTGCCGATTTCACGCTCAAAAATGCCGAAGACAAGTCGGCCTTGGACTTGGCGCCAGATAAGGAGGTAAACGTTTATAAAGAACACACTCGCTTCTATGACTTTCAAACGTCGCTGACGGGCCCCCTCTCCCCCCCCCCGACAGGTTCTTTCATACATCATGCGCGACGCAGAACGAGAGGGTATTGAGCTGTCCCCGTGAATGGATCGCGCGGCACTATGTAGACCTAATCTATCACATGTTGTTGCCTTGTGCTGGCTCGACCCTGCCTTGCCCCATCGTGTTGTACTTGTTCGTGCATCCTCCGTTACTTCACTGTTCGCTCGACCAGCTCACGATACATGGTCTTGACATCCTCAACATCTGCCTTTAGTTCCTCAACAAGCTCGCTTTTCTCACCCAGCATTTCCAATGTTGTCTGGTATCTCGAGTCAAGATTGGCTACCTCCTGCTCCAGTTGTGGTACTCTTGACGCAGCGGCCTTTGTCTCTTCTATTTCTTTCATGAGTGCAACCAAGTCTCTCCTCGCTTCGTTCCTCTGGCCACAAACCCTGGCCATTTCCTCCTTGGCCGTAACCTTCTCGGCTTCTAGTCGTCGAATGGCCGCGCTCATTCTTTCGACGAGCTGTACTGATGGCCCAGCAGCTACCGTTGACACCGAGACCATATCCTGGGCCACGTGACGAGGTGAAGAAGGTATAGTCTCCAGTGCTCCACTGTCTCGTTCTGCAGAAACGAGAGATGGGAAATGCCCAGTTTCGCTGGGCGTTTCAAAGGGTGAGAAAGGGGTTGGCGGTGCGCCGGACCCAGCATAAGACGGCTCCCTGGTTCGAATAGGAGTCTGGCTCGTGGCTCGTCGTGTTGGTGACATGATGTCTGCAGGACTATTTTCAGAAATACTACCTGGCGTGTGGGATCTCCGTGATTTGCTTGGGCCAGAGAGGCCCAGCAAGTCTGAGCTGAACGTTCTGGATATGGACACGAGTGGTGACTCCGGCCGGCTTTGATGGCCCCTGTTCGTTGCGCCTGCCACTTCATCCACCCACTGACGTCGTTCCGCCTCAACTGAGTCTTCCTTATCAGTAACACCTTGTTGTTTCAACCTCTCAACTTCTTGCCGAGCCTCTGCCAAAGAGGCCTGACAAGACTTGTACGAAGCTTGAAGCTCCGCCATCTCGTCTCGGCAGAAATTCAACTCCTGACGAGCAGAAGCGAGAGACGGCTGCACGTCTTGAAGCTCATCTTCGAGATGTCTCAGCCGCACGGCCTATGGGCAGCAAAATTAGACAAGCAAGCATATATAAATATTCGGGCCGGCTTGAACTCTCGGAGCGAATCGCACGTGAAGACTTACCGCATCTCGTGCTTTCTTTCTCATTTCTGATTCTCGGCGCTGTGCCTCGTCTCTCTCCTTCTCTAGGTTTGCTGATTTGGCAATCAGTGACGCTTCGATGCCTTGCCAATTCTCTCTGGCCGAAGCATACTGGGACTGCAAGGTTTCAATCTGGCGGAACATCTTTACTTGTGCTTCGCCCCCAGTTCCCGATGACGCTTCTTCTGCCGCCACTCTCATGGCTTCCAACTTGCCTTCTACGGCCTGTAGTTCGGCCTTGAGTTCCTCTGCGGTCTTGCGCCCTCGCTCGTTGGCACGCTCGAGCTTCTCGCGCCATTCGATTTCGTCTTGTCGCGCTTGCTCAGCCACCGTCTCCTTTTCCGTGCGAAGACTCGAATTCAAGTCCTCCAACGACTTTTGTTTTTGACGCTCTGCAGCCAGTGCTTTGTTCATTGCTTCTCGATGAGAACACTCGGCCTGCTCCGTCTTCTTCTTCCACTCCTGGTCCAGACGTCGATACGCGTCATCTTTCTTCGAGTTCTCTTTTTTCAGTGATTCAATCTCTGCTTGGAGCGCAGCAGTTGCTCGGTTAGCCTCATCCCATCGCCTTTCTACTTCCTCGGGCCCGTCTAAGCGAGCACGCAAGGCTTCGGCGTCAGAAATGGCCCTGTCTCGGTTCGTCTTCAAATCTGCTACTTGCTTCTCATGTTCACCGATGAGAGCTCGAAGTTTTTTTATCGTGCTTCTCAATTTGTGCTCGTTGGACGATAGTTTTTGCCCCTCTTCCATGAGCAAGGCTATCTTTTCATCCTTTGCTGCGAGCTTTTGTTCGGGACTGCCAGGTAGTGCTGACGATGCAGCCTTCCTAGCCGCGTCCGTGGCGGTCTTGGATAGATATTGAAGCTTGGATTGGAGCGAGTCTATGCGCTCTGTATATTCTCGAATCTCTTCCTGCTGCCTATCCTTCAGCTCTTGCAATTCTCTTACTAGCTCTGACTTGTCATCTGGCTGTGTCGACGCCGAGTCCTCGTCTGCGGATATTTTTGCCCCCTCGGAACCCTCGGAAGCTTGTGAAACATGATCTAGCGTAGATGTCTTCCCGCTTGCTGCTTCCGTTGTCGTGGCATTCTGTATTGGCTTCGGCGCCTCCGTTGGAGCCGCCTCGATGGTATCTGCCAGCAAGCTTTCGGGTGGTTCGGTTATGGAGCATACATCAATGCCCTCAGCTTCGAGTTTTGAGGTCGCTTCGTCTTGCTCTTTCAAGAACTGTTTGTCCGTGGACTTTTCTTCTATAGAAGGTCGGCTGATTTGGTCGGTTGAGCTTGTTGGCGACAAAGTTCCTCTGCCTGCCGTGCCACTGGCATTGGCCTTTCCTGCCATGGCCCGAGCCAGCCTTGCTTGGAGCCGGCCATTGACACCGCTCCGAGACGATGACCTCGAGTTCGATTTCGAGGCACCTGATGTGGCTGGCGGCGCTGGTTGCTGTGATGACTGTTTCGCAGTCGTGGTAATGGCCTCCGATACCCGAGGCGCGGCAGAAGACGATGCAGAAGCCGCCGAAGCAGCAGCAGGTTTTTGAGACTGAGCTTCGTCCGGCTCTGCCAACATGTTATCCAGCCTCGACTCTACGCCGGCGACGGCTTGGGAAAGAAACGAGCCCCATTTTGACGGCTTTCCCGGAGCAGCCATGGCCAGGCTCTTCCTCGATGGCCGGACGCGCGCGCTGATCCAGCCCTTGCCGCGAGGGACCAAAGGAAGAAGAGGCTGTTGAAGCCGTCGAATGCGGCGAGGTCGTTTCCAAGTCTCTTTTAAAAAGGCTGATTAAGCAGTAATCACAAGCATCGTTCTGCTCGCGACGAGATTCAGATTGTACCTGGGCTAGTTTGGAACCTTAAAGTGGTTCGGTCTATTGTGGGACGCGTTACCGCAGTTAGCCAGGAATGGAAATTGCCTGACCTGGCCACGACAAAGCCCAATCCAATGCACGGCCATTTTTACCGGCAGTTTCTGATGTCACAAAGGATAGTAATACACGTGACTGAAATCAATCCCCGCATAAGACATCCGTTGACAAGGTGTCCTTTCAAGCTATTTCTAACTCGATAAGTTCAGTCACGGGTTGCCATATCCATTGCATGTGTATTATGTAAATGATATGTCTCTTTTCCGTGTTTTTGTAATGCTGCAGTACGCAGAAGCTTGCTAGTCCCTGAACATGAAGTTGACTGCTTCGGAGTAAACAGCCGTTACACCTTGTACGTCAATACAAAGTATTAGCTCGTGAGCAACATGCATATATATGTATGTATCTTATCAGAAGAGAAGGGGGGGGGGTATCATGCAAAAATAATCTCCGGTCTCGATCAACAAGCCACAACATGTATGGGTGACCCAAAATTCCAGATCCTGGTGGACACCTTGGTAATGCGAAGAATAACTGTTCAATGATCGCCGCCTAGACCAATGAGCCCTGATATCGCATATTAGAAGAAAAAAAAGCTTTCCAATTCAATGTGCTCGCTTAGAAAAACATGCTCTGCGCAAAATCATCCTGTTAATTTCCTCCACCAGCTTGATCGAGGAGTTGAATCAACGAGAATCGAGTTTCTTCTGCTCTGTTGCCGCTCATCGCTGCCTTCTGATCCTGCTACACGCTTGTCTTTTTCTCGTTCTTCTCGTCTAGCACGTCGTCGACGCTGATCGTCGGCCTCGTCTGCCGTTATGTCGCCCTGCTTCGCTCGACGTCGAGCTCGTCGAGCCTCACGGCGAGCTTGTTCCTCATCAGTCGGGCCACTGTCGTCGGGAGGCGGTGGAGCGTCGGAATGCTCTTTTACCCAGGATGATGTCCCTGAGTGTGGCCAGTTCGTGCCCTTTTTGCCATCTTGTCTACGGTCTTTGTTGGGATAGACCTGTTCATCCCCCGACTGCTCGGTCTGTCGTCGACTGCTCTTTCGCTTGTGACCATTCGAACCCTCCATAGCGGCGCGGGCTGCACGACGCTCTTCACGTCGACGTCGGCGTTCCGCTTCCTCTTCCACCGGATCTGCTTGCGTCGACCTTCGGCGTTCTTGCTTGGAGGTCTTGCGCGCTTCATCAGCGAGCGCCGTAGCCTCCTTTTCCTTGCGTACACGACGTCGCTCAGCTCTCTTTGTGTCTCGATCTTCAGCAGCGCGCCGCTCTTCCTCTTCCCGTTGTCGCACCGCACGACGCTCAGCTTTCCCGGCCTCTTTCTCCCCCGTCTTCCGAGCCTCTGGATCATCTTCGCGCTTTCGGCGTCTCTCACGATGAGATTCGTTGCTCGCTTTGTCGGTCTGATCCCGGTCGCTGCGCCGCGATTTGCGGGCCGATGTACGGGCTTCACGATCTGTCTCGTCCATTGTCATCTCCACGTCGCCAAAGGGATCAGGCCTAGCTGATTTTGGTGTCATCAATCCGCTGAAAAGACCGGAAAAGCCCGACTTTTTGGACACCGAGGCGCCGCGCTTAAGAGGCGTATCTGACGGTACGCCGGCATCGATCATGACAGCATCTTCATCTGGTAGCCTTCTAGATCGATGCTTCTCGCGCTTGGCGGTGGTAACGTCGGCGTCCAGAGCCCCAGTCATGAGAGCGTCCTCATACTCGGAAGCTCTTCGCGACTTCTTCTTGCTCCCAGACTTATCGATGCCTAGTATCTTTGCGGCTTTGGACGACACTTCTGGCATGTCTTCTGAAGGTGGGGAGGCCAGACCGTGCACATCAACCGACCGCCGTCGCGAAGATGACCTGCCGCCTGCGCCACCCCTCCTCTCTTTGTCCCGTGTGGACATTGACCTGGAAATGGGTGGTGTACTAGTAAACATGCTTGGCATACGAGACTTGCCTGGGATTTTTTCTGTCTTCTCCAAGCGGTCTGCCTTTTCAGACCCAGAGTCTTTAGAGGAAGTCTTGTCCGAAGAACGTTTTGATGGCTTTTCGGATTTCGATTTCGAGGAAGACGAGGGTTTTCTGTCCTCTTTCTTCTCTTCTTTCTGAACTGCGGGTGCTGCACTCCACTTTGCCCATGAAGCTCCGTCCCCATTGATCTTCGGCCGAGCTTTCTTTGATGATTTTGGCTCTGGCGGGGGAGTCAAAGGAGCGTCAGGAACGGGCGGAGGCGGAGGCGGAGGCGGAGGAGGAGGAGGAGGCGCCTCATCCTTGGCCTTGCTCTTTTTGGCCTTCTTTGGCTTGTCTTTGGGTGCCATGTCGACGATTTCGACTATGTCATCTTCGTCATCGTCAGCTGGGAAACTTCCAGGTAGTTCAGAAGATTTGTGGCTCTTCTGTGAAAACGAACTCTGATGTTCTGCCTCTTCGACCTCTTTGAACTTCTTCTTGGAGCTGGATTTGGTGCTCTTCTTCTCTTCTTTGGGAGGTGTTGGTGGAGCGGGTGGAGGACAGAGGATGGGGTCGGCTGGGGGTTCCTCCGGAGCAGACTCAAAGGTCTTGAGCCTATCCGTAATCTTCCCAAGAGCCTTCCGCGACAACGGCCCTTTCGTAGAAACGCCCTCGCTCGTGTTCGATAAGGGTGTCGTGTCCTTGTCACTAGCTGTGACAACGTCTAGAATTGGGCGGATGAGTCAGCAAGTGTGTAATTACGGCTCATTCCGAATTAGATGACGGCGTGGAGAAACGCTGGGGTAGCGCCGCAATTTGACAAGCGTGTAACACACCTTTTCTGGACTTCTTTGACCCGCTGCCAATACCCCAGAAGCTGAAGGCCTCGTTTGTAGACTTGTCTTTGCCCGAAAGAAGCTCTTCGACTTCTTCTGGCTTCAATTCCGGCTCCGGCTCCGGCTCCGGATCAGGTTCTGGATCAGGTTCTGGCTCCTTGGGTGGTTTTTTCTCCTTCTCCTTCTTCTTCTCCTTTTCTTTGTCCTTGTCCTTCTTGGAACTCTTCTTGGACGACTGTTTGGCAGCCTCGGCCTCCTCAGCTTCACGAACTGCCAGTTCTTCAGCTTCACGAGCTGCCAATTCTTCAGCTTCACGAACCGCAAGTTCTTCAGCCTCACGCGCTGCCTGCTCTTCAGCCTCCCTTGCAGCATTCTCAGCCGCTGCTTGCTCTTCGGTATTGAGCGCCCCCTTCTCCTTCGCTCGCTTATCCACACTTTCCTTCAAGCGATTGTATTTCTCCGTTTCCTTTTTCGTGAGCTTGCCCTTCGAAAGCTTCTTGTCTTCGAGCGCAGCGAGCTGCTCCTCCTCCTTCGTAAAGGCAGCCTCTTCTTCTGCGATGCGTGCCTTTTCCTCTTCCTCCGATCGAGCCTTCTCTTCTGCTTCTCGTGCGGCTTGCTCTTCGGCCTCTCGCTCGGCGGCCTCCTTGGCTTCCTGCTCGAGTCGTTCGCTTTCGGCCTTTTCTGCTTTCTTCTTCTCTTTCTCGAGCTTTTTAAGCTCCCTTTCACTTAACTTCGGTTCTTTATCTTTCTTCGACTTTTCCTTTTCCTTCTCTGCTTCTTTGTCTTTAGACTTGGACTTCAACTTAGACGTAGTGATTTCATCCCATGGATCGGGCTCGGCTTGTCCTGCTTGATTGTGATGTTCAGTAAAATCCATAGATGGGGGAGTTGGCGCTGGAGGAGGTGGATCAGCCAAGGCTTCCACAAGCGATTTTGATCTCGTTTGGCTTGATGACGTCCAAGCATAGCCGGCGCCATCATTAACCTTGCTGTCCTTGATCTCCTCTACTGCGTCAGGTTGGACGGTCTCACCGGCTGCGTCTTCTTTGATTTCGACTGGGTCGTCTTTTGTCTTGTCCTTCTTCTTCTTGTCCTTCTTGGCGACGGCGCCCCCAAAGCTGTCTGCGGGTTCTTCGATGCTGTCCGGTTTCATAGATGCGTCGTCAGATTTCTTCTTCTTCTTGTCTTTCTTACCAATTCCCCAAGAGCTAAAGAATTCGTCATCTCCGGGAACATCCGCAGATGCCTTGAGAAGCTCGTCTGAGGAAGCTTTATTTCCCTGGTCATCCAAATCAATCAAGTCGTCGGCGCCCTTCTTCTTCTTCTTCTTGTCCTTTTTTACCGTTGAGAGCCAATCAACATCATCTTCTGCAATTTCCTCAGTTTCCTCAGTCTTCTCAGATTTGGGATCCTCTTTTTTTTTGTCATCATCAACATCAGCGGAAAAAAAACCTTTCTTCTTAGTTTCTCCCTTAGAACCTCCGCCCCATATGGCCCAGGTATCCTCGGCGGATTTGGCTGGCTCAGGAGGAGGTGGATCTTTTTTCAGCTCTTCAGCGGCACCCTTTTTCTTTTTCTTCTTGTCTTTCTTTGACGCAGAGAGGTCCCAGATGTCGTCGTCTAATTTCTTCTCGGGCTCAGCTTCATCGAAAGGCTCCGGAACGGGCTCAGGGACTGGTTCGGGGTCAGGCTCCTTGACTTCTTCCACACCCTTTTTCTTTTTCTTCCCTTTCTTTGAGGTCGCCGCAATATCCCAAGTATCATCAGTCTCCTTTTTCTCAAGCTCTGCAACGGGTTTCTTTTTATCTTTCGCGGAACTGACACCGGTTTCCCAAGAATCAGTAGGGTCTTCTTTCTTATCCTTGGCCGGTTCTTCCGTTATTAGATCGGGAACAGGTGGTGTGGGCTCCGCAATTGTCTCTGGTTCATCCCCCCACAAGGCCGCCTTCTTTTTCTTCTTGTCCTTTTTACTTGACTTGACGGCGACCCCCCAAAAGTCCTCCTTTTCTTTCGCTGGTTCAGGCTCGGGCTCGGGTTCAGGTTCAGGTTCAGGCTTAAGCTCAGGCTCAGGCTCAGGCTCAGGCTCAGGCTCAGGCTCAGGCTCAGGCTCAGGCTCGGGTTCGACATTCTTGCCTTTCTTCTTGCTCTTTTTAGCAGACACACTTCCCCAGATACCAGCCGCTGCAGCTGGCTCCGGTTCCGGCTCTGGGTCGCTCTTTTCACCTTTTTTCTTGGAAGGGGCCCCAAACCCCCAGGGATCAGCGCTGGCATCAGGCTTGTCTTCGGCTGTCTTCGTCTCTTCGACCGCGTCGATCCCCCAGGCGCTGGTGGTTTTCTTCTTTTTGTCCTTCTTGCCGGTATTGGCAAAGGCCCAGTCCTCATTTTTCGGTTCGTCCACAGCGCCAAAAGAAAAGCCGGTATTAGTCTTCTTTGTTGTCTTTGCCCCTTTTGAATTCCAGGGATTTGAATCCAAGTCGTCCTTCTTCGCATCGGAACAAGCGTCAGTTCCTCCTTCGCCACTCGCGCCCCATTGCCAGTCGCTATCACCTGTCTTCCATTTTGTGCCCCATGAGCAGAAGTTATTTTTGGCGTCTGTAGAGCCAGAGTTGATGTCCAATTTACCCCCACTATCGTCTCCAAGCTTGATTTCTTGAAACGCGTCTCCGCCAAAGTCAGTCGTGGGGATTACTGGGGCGGCTTCAGGCTCAGGGTCAGCTCCCTTCTTTCCCTTCTTTTTCTTGGGCTTGCCAGGCACGAAGTCGTCCCATGGTTCGTCCTCTTTTACATCGCCTCCATCGTTCTTGTCCTTATCCTTGTCCCCATCGCCAGCTCCATCACCGGCCCCAGCGCCATTATCAGCGCCGCCACTTCCTGCGTCGCCCCCTGCCTGCTCTCCAATACCATTATTATTTTCTTGTCCGCCATCATTCTTATCTCCGCCACTATTGTCTTGGAAATTCCTCGCAGGGGCGGCTGGCTTCCTCTTCTTCCCTTTGTGGGTTTTTATGCCGGCTTGGGAATTCAAGTCAACTTCAAATTCTGAGCAAGGGTCCGAGAAAAGAGCATTTTTTGACTTGAATTGTCGTTTCCCATTCTCCGGTGAGCTGTTTGAAGAAGGGTGGCATACTGAAGCCGGAAGCCGTCGGGAAGCGAAGCAATACGTTTGGCTTGGTTCGGCGAGGTAGTCCGACAATTTTGAAGATGAAGCATGGCTGAGCAGTCTATCATAACTCCTAGACCAGTAATTAGGTACCACCAAGGGTCGTTCAATGGCTGTCTTGGAAGAAGCAAGAGTAACATTGGTCTGCGAGGCAAAGGGAGTTAGAACTAGAAGAGAATCCAGCAAATTGTGTCAAGCAAACCTACCAATTGAGCGCATTTGATGGAAGTCCACGCAGATGAAATGCGCCCCAACTGGGCTCGCAGCGATCTCTCATCCCAACCAGTCGTCGAGAGCTGGACTGGAATATAACCTTGTGCGCTCCCCGCCCAATTTTCTGTTGATGCAAAATCCACGGCCGCAGCCATTGTGCAAACTGAAGCTTTGTGGTATACAAGTCGATGTCAAAATCATGGAAGCTGTGATTCGGTTCAGGTGTGAGATTTGAGGTCGATAAATTGCAGACGGCCGATCGCGAGCTGCGTTGTTGAGTAAAGACTGGAGCGGGCCGTGTTGTCGCGAATTTTCGGCCTCGATGGTGAAAAATTATGAATGAAACGAGAACGATCACGAAGAAAATGTTCGGTCACAAGAGGAGGATACTAAGAGGAAGAGCGGTAAAAAAAAAATCAAAAAATCCTGTAATGAAGTACGACCCCGGAACCCTATGAGGTAACCTTACAGGGGACCTACAAGCTAGGTCTTGTCTTGGTGGGATGATGTTACGCTGGCAAGGTGCCAGGTTCGAGTCGACCTGGGGCACTGATTGTCTTCGCTTGGTATTCAGCCCCTTCGCGACGGTGAGGAGCAAAACTCTAATGAGCTCTGTACAGGCACTTCTTCTCGAGTCGGGTGCCAAGATGACAGATACCAGCGAGAGCGAGAGGAATGAGACAAGTCGTGGATGTTGAGGGGCAAGAAAAGAGACGGAGCAAGAGCGGAGCTTCCAACGTCTCTCGGACTTGTCACTCCACGACAGCTCAAACGATGAGCGGCTATCCGATGCGCAGCTGGCGGGAAATGATGAAATTTTTATTCCCGTTACGCCATATGGTATGGGGTGAAAGGGGATAGAGTATCCGGCATGAAGATACGGAGGAAGGGAAAAAAAAAATCGTTGACCAGGGAACAAAAAGGACTCGTTGCACGCGCCGCATACACCCACAACCCTCGGAGGAGCGGTGATGAGCGATGGGCACACGGAGGAGCCAATGAAGCTGCTCCCTGGCTCAGATCGCCCGAATCGAGGTGAAATGTGTCAAAGGGGACCCGTCGTGAAAACGCTGTGAGTGGTTGGGTGTGAAAAGGAAAAACATCAAGTTCAGACACGGAAATCCAACAACCTCCAGGACATAGGACACAGCTTTCAGGGCACGGGAAACTAATAATAGTAAGAAAGTAAGAAGCACAATGTACATAGGCTCAAGTGCTCGGCAAAACAGATGGGATTGATAGCCAGTCTAGTGCTTGCCTGCACACGTTGCTCGATGCCCCCTAACAGTAGAATGCACGATGGACAGCGCACACATCTTTGGAAGTCAGAAGTAAAGCAGTGTTATTAGAGTCATAATCCGTACTTGGCGAATGTACAGTAGGTGGCGGCCAGCACTCATCACGCGCCAGCTCTCCAAGCTCTAGGTCAGGTTACGGGATCGACTTCGTGACCTGCGAGGCAATCCGCACCTGCCAAGCACCTGCCAAGCACCTGCCAAGCACAAGCTAGTTTGTGTCATGAAAATTCATATTATGGCAGGTGGTGCGGACGCAGACGATAAAATTCACAGCAAGGCGCCGGCTGATGGATAATGAGCGCTAGGCGTTAAAAAGACGGCCGGGGGTGGCCGGGGGTGGGCAGGGGCGGGTGGTGCACGGAGTAACCTTGGAGCCGTCACCAGACCCTCGAAACCCTGTCAATTGAATCGCTCAAGTGAGCAGCCGACCCAAAGCTTCTCTCTCGGGTACGGAGCAATTAGGGGAATCCGTGCTCGAACAGGCCAAACGCAGCCCAACATCCGGGTCGCTCCCTCGACTATTTCTCGTCATTCCGACGAGGCTAATATTGAAACATATGTAAGGTGGGTGGGTGTAGTCCGTACGGAGTGCATAAATACGGAGTTAGTGGCCCCGGAAATGGGTTGACCGTTGCATACGTAATACGTACAACAACAAGAGCGGACGGCAAGAATTGGCGATTAAATTCCGTATGCGCTTCCTTATTAGTCCGTACTCTCTAATCCGTAATAAACGCATGGAAGTGTGGGATAGGCAAGTACGTGTCCATCCACTCCGGCGGTGCAGCGCACATGCAGAAGACTCGGTGCAGCCTCCCATCTTCCAATCATCCTGCGTCGTAACCCTTCGTTCATCCCTTGACCGGCGCATTTGGAGCTGAACGGACTCCTAGATTGAGTATTTGCGGCATACGCAGGAATTTCTTGCTTTCTTTCTCACTCCCTTTCCGTCACACGGTTTCTCTTCCTGAGACAGGAACTCGCTTTACCCCTCCATTTATCAAAGGGCGTCTCAAACAAACATATGGGCCAAGCCAGGGGGTGTGAATTTTGTGTGAATTTTGTGTGAATTTTGTGTATCGCGCTTCGCGTAAGCTCTAGATGAACTCTTATCTTGCGTAGCTCTACCGTGGTATACGGCTGGCCCTAA
This sequence comes from Epichloe festucae Fl1, assembly GCA_003814445.1. NCBI lineage: Eukaryota > Fungi > Ascomycota > Sordariomycetes > Hypocreales > Clavicipitaceae > Epichloe > Epichloe festucae. Next base: position 889,291 of record CP031387.1, on the reverse strand, counting down.
CGCAGAGGGGGGAGGGGGGAGGGGGGGCAGGAGAAGAAGAAAAGGTACATTCGATCAGACGGCATTCTCAGATGGTCGTTGTGAGATCAATGAAGTCGTTTGCAAACACCAACAAATGTGACAGGATCACGTGTCATCCCAGGTGCTGGACCTGGGAGGGGTTAGGAGGGGCTGGGAGGGGAGGGGCTGGGAGGGGTCAACTTTGGCTGAGAAGGCAGGAACCCGAGTACGGAGTGCGTGAGGTACTGATACATGTCCCGCTGAGTAGCGATGCACCACGATGCATGTATCGGCTTCACGCCAATTGTAGTCGCTCGCTTGCTCGCGAGCGGGCCCAGCCAGATAATGTACATCACTGTACGGAGTACGGAGTAGTGCTCCGTCGTACTGCAGCAGCCTTGCTTAAAATCGCTCACCGCCTCAATGAACATTCTCTGCATGGCTTCAGTTTGACCCAGAAAAGCCACGAATTCGAGGTGTGCCAAGAAAGGGAGCCGGGGAAATTTTTGATTCGCAGGTGGAACAGCATGACTCCCGAGCAGGCCGCCTCTGTCTTGTGGTTGGGCAATACTACTTCTTCTTCTTCTTCCTCTTCTTCATGCTTCATGCTTCTATTAACCACTTTCGCCTGGTTGTAGTCCCACTCGATGTTGGAAACTGGCTCCATCATCAGCTACGGATTTGCAATGTTACGAAATGCCGCGTGCCATGTTGTTATGTACATGCTGGAGAACTCCCCCTCCTCTCTCTTTCTCTCTCTGGTGGCGGTCAGGCCCAAAGGGCGATTAAAATAGATTCTTGGGCTTCTTCCTGGATCCTCCGGAGGTCATAGTTGCAAAAGTCATGTCGTAACTAATTGGGGAGGTAAGCTTGGCTCGCCCCCCCACCCCCCCCCCAACCATAGCAAAATTGTACGACACTGGTAACTCTGTTGGAGGACAGATATAACATGATGCACATAAGAAAGGTTCGCTGGAGACTCGGACATACCGGGTAGGTTTCCATGTGTCTGCGATAGCCTCAAGCAACGACATGCAGATGCTACGGAATAGACAGACCCATCAACCTTGGCGTCAAGATCGTGGATCCAAGATGCTCTAGTAACTTTTTGTACTATACCGTAGCTGAGATGCCTCTGGTCAGCTTTTCAACGAAGTATTGACCGCAATCCCTTACGGAAGGCTCCTCACGGTCCATATTTATGAGCCAGCGAGGAACTCAGGTCATCAGATTGGTGGCAGAGGTAGCTGAGATGCACTCAAGCCTTCGAGAGCCTAGCACTGCTATCGATGACGTCCCATTTCAAAGATGGATACAAGGGTGTCATGAGTATGGCCAGGTTGCAACTCGCGGATGACTACTCGCTTACCTTCTCCCCCTTCCCCCGTCTTCGAGGCACAGCCTCAAGATATCATCGGCCATTGTCCCAAAGACGGATCCAACGCCCATGTATGAGACCAATTCTACGGTACCCGAAATTAGCCATTGGTCACATTATTGACGTGAGTCACGGTTTGATTGTAAGGCAGACACTCGCCTCCACGTTCAATCCACCAGAATCGTTCGGAAATTTTGCCGAGTTCAAATCACAAGCCCATGGAACTGTGCTTGACGACTTGGCTAATGGAGAAGGAGAGGAGTAAAATCAGTGGTATTTGTCGCTTGGTATCTGAAACTAGTTGCGAGTCTATCACCCCTGCTTGCATCATATATGGGAAGTAAATCAAACAGAAATCCTCCGTGTAAATGAGAACCTCAACGATCAGGATATCTCCAAAACAAGAGCGGAGAAAAAAAAAAACCCGCTTCGCCCATGTAATATATCAACCCAAGCCTGGCCTGCTCGTGTTGAAGATCTGAGACCCCTACATACTGACATGATCCCTTAGTGCTATGCATGCACTGGATTTGTAACGAGAAGAATTGTTCAAGTCTTGAACAAATCGCCCCACGAACATGATCCGATCTCAAAAGATCATGGCCAGCTTTCCCGGGGTTTCCCTGCATGAGGGGCAATAGAAAGTGCATATCAACGACCGCTGAAATCGCTGACGTAGCCCATGTCCCCAAAATTTTGGTTCATTCCACCGTTCCCGTATGCCGTTCCAGGACCGCTAACATACCCTCCATCATCAACTTCATCATAATCGCTCGCGTCAAATGATGAACGGCCACTCAGATCATCTTCCATGCCGCCGCCTGCATCAGGAGCGGACCAGTTAATTTGAGCCAGAGCAGGATACTGTTGTAGCAAAGCAGCAGGAAGCGTGTAGTTGCCGCTGGCATCTACAGGATAGCCTGTGGATGGATCCGAGGGAATAGGATGGGAACCCGTCATATTCTGGGCTATGTTTTGTTGTAATCGCTGCTCTTGCCATTGCCTTTGACGTTCTATCATCTCTTCATCGAGCAAAGGCTTAATGCAGATGCGTCCTGCTTCAGAACGGAAGTGACGACCAAGGGCATCGGCACGGGCAAAACGTCTCCCACAGCCCCACTGGCCCCCGGCCTTGAGGTCTCCTTTACACACGAATCTTTTTTCTCCGGAGTGCAGGCTCTCGTGTCTCTTTCGATCATGCTGACGAGCAAAAGCTTTACCGCAAACGGTACATACAAATGGCCGCTCATCTGTGTGCGTCCTCAAGTGAGATCGCAGGTTGTAGGCGCGGGTAAAACGCTTGGGACATAATGTGCACTGGAAAGTAGCGGGGTGCTTTTGTACTCGTTTCGTGGAGCCTGATTCCTGGCTACTCTGATATTCGGGATCTGCCAGGCGCAAGGCGATGATATTATTAGGGACAGCAGATGTAGACTGACGTCTACGTGACAGCGACGAGGTAGCCTGTCTGTCGAAGGGAGACAACGATCGCGACGAATCGGAACGAGCAGAAATGTTGAGTGAGGGTGATAAGCTAGATGATTCTTGAGGGCTCCCACTACCAGGACGAAAGGGATCTGTGACCGAGCGCGGGCGTGACTTTAGTCGGCCTAGGATACACATACATAAATTAGTTTCTGCCAGGCTCATGAGAAGGAAAGCATCGCGTTTGGCATCTTGCGCACCTCTGTCTGGTGGTGTCAACGAGTCTTGATCGATATGAGGCTTAGCCGGCTCATATGCACCTTGTTTGGCGTTGCTCGGCGCAAAATCTATGTTGATCGCTGGCGGCGCCATGAAGGTTACATCAGTTCGATCTTGGGATGCCAGCTGAGGAAACGAGCTATCATGTTGCATGCCGGGGTAGCCCAAGCCACTACCGAAGCCAGTATTTGGAGGAAGGAGCCCGTAGGACGGTTGATGCATATCAGGCATCTGCTGGGGAATAACTCTAGGGCTTATCGCTGGACTATGGGAAGGGCTTCTACCGTGTTGGCTGGTGTCGCTGATATTGAACGACTCTATATGCAAGACGTCCTGGTAGAGACTACCATCGGAGGCTCCTTGTAGCGGCGAATGACCTGAGTGGTCGTCAAAGGAGTCTGCGCTGACGATATTCGGAGACGGCGAAACGGACGATACATCAGAGTACTCGGAAGGACTGCGGCGATGTCCTTGGAACTGAGGCTGTGCCCAGTCACCAATCTGGCTGGGAAGCAAAGCCGCTTCAGGGCCCAGCGAAACTTTCCTCGAATGGCTTCCCAGAGCAGAAGGAAATTGATTGCGCTGGCTGAGAGATGGGGATGGATGACCAGATCCTGGTTGAAGACTGTCTGGCTGTAGAAGATTTGGAGGGGTGGGAGTGTGCTGGGACTGAGGCGAGGTCATGCTGCTTATGTCGTTTGGGCTAAGACTCGATTGCTCAAAGAGTGGGGTGGTGTTGAACTGATCACCCTGGTTACCTGATGGGAAGAGAGAAAAGTCTCCGTCGTTCAGACTCGGTGAAAGATATGCTGTGGTTGATTGTGACTGGGTGTCGAAGGGCAGTGAGCCGTCAGGGTCGGAGTCGGTAGTCGGCTGTTGACCAAAGCTAGCACGGGAGTCGAAGATTGTCGGGTCGGAGGCGTTGGCTTGGTTGAAAGCCTGTTGAGACGAAGTCTGTCGAGATTGAAGAAAATCAGGGTTGGAGGTGAAGGTGTCGAATGTCGAATCTGCCGAGCTAGTGAATGCCAAATCTTGTGGTTGCTGCGATTGTGCGTCTATATCAAGGTCCAGCGCGACAGACGGTGAGTTCCCTTGCCCTTGGCCAGCGAGGCTGTTACCTGACGGCGAGAGGCCACTTTGGTTTATATGAGAGTGTTGTTCGTGCGTATTGTCATGGCCGGCAGTCGAAGACGACTGGCCACTGTGTGTTTGTTGATCCATACTCTTGACGATGAGTTCGGTAAGCGATCGCGAGGCAGACTTCCCCAAGGCGGCTGTTGGCAGCCAAGGGGTGGGTGTCCCCTCGAGGGGCTGTGCTCTGCGGTAAGTGGGGCAGAAGGATAGAAGGACCCTATCATAATCCGTAGAGAAAACTGCTCGGGAATATTGGGAATCGCCCCGGCCCCGGCTACCACAACCCCTTCTCAGACGCTGCCAGGTAATCCGTAGAGTATGATACTGTGCGGAGTACGGACTAGAAGCGTAGTGTTGATTCTGGGTACTCGGCCCAGGTTCAGGCAGAGAAGTCCAGGGTTCCGTCCGCTTTGTGCCCGTGAAGGAAGGGAGGAAAGGGGAGAAGGGGGTGCGTATAATATTTCTAGACGAACGCGCATGCGTCCGCGTCTGCGTCTGCGTCTGCGTCTGCGTCTGCACGTGGGTGCGGACTGGATATGCGTTTGGATTTGTTTGGCAAGGAAAAGTAAGAAGAAAGGACGTCTGGTGTAGGGCTGGCGGATGTCGCGAGTTGTTCAGTGCTTGTTGTTGAGGAACTTGCGACAAGCCAGGCCACCGAGAAGAGGGGCTGGCTGGCGTCAATGTCACGGCCAAGCGGGTGACAAGCCTCACATTCACGTTACATATGGTTGGATGCAGGAAGCGCCGGACCTCTCAGGAGTCAGGGCAGTAGTCAGGGCAGTAGTCATCAAAAACCACCAGAAAAGACTGCTCCATGCTCCGTTAATAGTAGTCGGAGGACCCGGTGAGGCGGTGCACGACCGGATGGGTCAAGCCCGTGCAATCAGGAGTCCCACCAGTCAGCGTTTCTTCTGGTTTGACTCCGTGACTCCGAGATTGGGCCACAATGGATAATCTACCAGGGGGCCCGCGTTCCGCGTTGCATCATGATCCCAATTTCCGCATTTGCCTCGCAATGCGTTGCGTCTAGATCCACAAAAGGGATCTCAGCGTAGGAACTTCAGTATTACAGGAGCCAAAAGGAGAAATGACGCTACGTCGTCGAAGAAGCATCTGAGAGTCATCAAAGCCCTGCAATGTGATGTGAAAGACGAGTTCACGTTACAGTATAATCTGACCATGTTTAATTGATGAGATACTAGAATAGAACACATTATTATCGTGTCAGTTCAGTAATGCTTTTCGGAAGAAAATTGAACGCCCAAGGACGGAGGGTGTGGTCGCAATAATCAATGACTGTTATTAATAGGGAAGGCTGAATCAGAGCAAATCACAACGGCGCTCGCGCATCGCGAAGAACGGTATTCTGAATCTGCCATTCACCAAATAAGACCACCAGCATGGATATTCGATTCTGCCTGACAAGGCGCATTGGTCTTTTGGGCATGGCCACGAACAGAGCGCCCACAAGCCCACCAACGACCAGAAGGCAACCGGAGGGTGCCACAAATTGCCAAGGAATTATGTGATGAGGCCGGTTGATGGGGAAAATGGATTACATACAGTCTGGGGGTACGGATTAAAAAGTACTTATGTGTATTTTATTATTAGGAATACGGACTATGTAGTCCTAGTACGGAGTAATCTAGCTACGAATCCGTACGGGCGTCTATTATAACCGTAACCTAATAGTAATATTACATACAGTCTGACCCCTAAAAGATTTTACATATCTACTCCGTTGTTATTTGGGAAATGAAGGAGACAGGGGCTAGGATTAACAGGCACCTTGAATTGCAGATAATTTATTTAGAAAGTAATGTATCTTTTAGTAGCGCTTTATACCCTCCGTATTTTCCTTGTAGCTCTCTAAATAATCCAGGGGTTACAGTGTACTTACAGCTAATTGCAGCTGTTAGAGAGGAACGAAAAATTAGGTCATGTAGATTTATGAAATAATTCAGGGAGGCATTAATATAGGGAGATTTGCGCTAGTAGGAGATACTATGTATATACATTTGTATGAGACTTTATAATACACTTATAAATTAATACTACATGTAGAGAAGGATTCTCCCTAGAATATAAATAAAGCACATGTACCGTGACGACCACAGGACGCCGTGTAAGGTGATCAAGAAGGCGCGTCTTCGCCATAAGTTCGAGGAGAAGAAGCTGCGCGACACGCCGGGCGACTTCCTCACACCCGCGCCGCGCAGTGGTACGCGACCACTGAGGTGTGCGGATTACAGAGCTATTGAGAAATATAATTCACACTTTCGGGAGTTGCTAGTCAAGGATCCGGATGCTGGCGTTTTGCAGAGACCAATCAGGCCATACGCGCAGCGGTCGAAGGAAGACAGGACGGTCTGTGCCCCTCCACACAATCTGCTTAACAACGCGTGCTCCTTGAACGCGTCTTGGGTGAAGAATTCCTAATAAGTCTGTCTGACTTCTCACCTTTGACGAAATAGAGCCACTCCATCTACTCCGTACTTTTTTCCCATCGAAAATGGCCCCATTCAACAGCCTCACGGGCCAACTCAAGCCTTCCGGCTCGGCCAAGCGCAAGCGCGACACAAAATACAAAAATGATGACGCCGACAAAGAAAATGACGCCACTCGTCCGGCGAAGGCGACCAAAACGCAGACTGAGACTGCCAATTCCGTAACTGCCAGAAAGACCAGCTCTGTAGGTCTTAGCAAAGAAGCCAAGAAACTCTACACTGACAGCCTCAAGGCCCTTGACAAGCGCGTCGACAAGCTAGACAAGAAGGTTAAGACGATGAATGGTAACAGCTTGGCGACCACAACCTCCGACTACGCCACGTCCGCGCGCGAGCACATGGCCGCTGTCAATAAGCTAGTCGCTATGGACACCACGCTGGCCTTTAACTTGCTGCTCAGCATGGCTGATGCGTCCCATACCGACCTCGATGCTACAGCGAAGATGTGCGGCACTCCATGTGACGACAGCATCCCGACGTTCAAATTGTTGGATGACGCACTTTTGACGCTTGTCGAGGCGCGGGAGAAGCCAGCCAGCCTGGTAGCTGGGCTGCCAGAAGTCCCGCGGCGATGGACATGGGAGGATGCAGATGTTGGTGTGTTCAAGACTGGCTGGCCAAACAAGCAGCAACGTGGCCAGATGTACCTCCAGAAGCTGGCGTGGGAGAAGAAAAGGCGACAGGCTAGAAGGGAACGGCGGGAGCAGACAGATGATTGGGTCAAGGTGGCGTTGAGTGATTTAGTTGAGGAGAGAGACTACCTTGCTGCGTACGGGGTCGAGGAATATCTGCCGAGGTGCATTGCGAAGTTAGACGCGATGGTAAGAATGAGGGGAGAGTGAATTCGTGATGTGCCACTTTTAGACCCACTGTAATAATACGGAGTACTGCATCCCTTTCATACTCGCGCCGCAAGGTTGGTTCTGTCATGGCCAGTAAGTAGTAAAGACCGAGCAGTCACATTAAAGCTAAAGGATCACGGCATCTCAGAGACTGCCATTCACGGCAACACAGCTACCAAGAGGATTGGGTCATGGGTCATGAGTCTATACACGCGTCATCAGAAAATGGATTCTAAATGCCCAGAATCTGTAGGATATACATTGGGAATAATGGACGACCAGGGACGTCCAATTCTGTTGGATGGTTGATGGTTTGGACATTCAGCCGTGCTCAGCTCACGTGATGCATCGCGTCCCTTGAATCTTTTGTTTACGGACTATTACACCTCCATTCCTTCCTTCCAAATTTGCTTCTACGCGTCCCTGACATGACACTTACCGAGCAACAAATTAAGATTATATCAGAGCACCCGCTTGATGATACACTAGATTGCTTTCGGGGCAAGTCACATGATTTCGAAGAATCCCACCATGCGCGACAGGATGATATCGCAAACCTCTTACTGGCTTCGGTTGGCTCTACCTCAGCATTTAACCTGGTCTGTCCTGACGGAAGGGGTAATGTGGCAGTGAGGCTCTTATCAATAAAAGCAGCATGTTCCAGGGCTGAGACGCGAGCTGTTCACCTCCCTCGTTCGTTGTGTTATTAACAAGGCTCCCGACGTCGACATCTGGGAAGCTGTTGTTAGTCTCTCATCAAAGAACTCTGCGCCCTCACTCCTCCTCCGTCATCTAGCATCGCCCCGACATTCAAAGGCACACCTGTCAAGACCAGCTCGAGGCGACTTGCCGATAGCGAAACGCGCGACATTGTCAAAGGGGAGCTCTTCGAGGACATGTTTTCCATATCTTTAAGCCTCTCTGTCTGAGGATTAGGAGGATTCTTTTTCCGTTGGACAAGGACGAGAGAATGAATATTTGAACTCCTGCAGGAAACGCAGATCAACTTTATAACAACATAATAGCGGCTTATAACGAAGCCATTAGTAGGCTGCTGGAGCTTTAACATACTGGTCTTCAAGCTATATATGGGCATGGTACATACTACTGCGCTGGTCTGCCTTGATGAGAACTGGCTCTAAACACAAGCTCTATCTCCAACTAGAGAACACATGTCTGTCTCCGCCGATGGAATCTTCAATAAACGACGGCGATGCGGCAAGCTGCATCTAGTGGCGGCGGGCATTTGGGAAACAGTCTGGTCTGGTACTGTAGTGTAGTGTAAGAAAATTTGATGCTTGTCGTATACAGCCACGCGCTGAAACTTGCAGAGGGCCACTCTCTCAGGGCTGTCATAACCTCGTTCAAATGATGCGCCCCGAGGAAGAAGGGCAGTCAATTACTGGAGGCTGGAGGCTGGCCACACAACGGGGCAAAGTTTCAAAGCAATCCATCGTTTGCAAACAACGCGTGTGCTTAGTACGGGCTACACATGCGAGATTTCGTGGCTGGACGAGATGAGATGGTTTTCTAATATAACCTATAAGTACAACGCCGGTCTATCCGAAAAAAAAAAAAAATTTGGTGTCCACTGCTAAATATACCAGTGGTGGGAAAACCACGACACAGGAAATCTAGATAATGTACAATGTGTGTTGTGATGGTCTTGCATAACAAAAATGGGGGGAAAGGATTGATTGCATCAATCCCGTCTCCTTTCTGCTTCTTTCTTTCGTCTTGTTCTGAAAACGAATTTCTTGATGTTGTTACATGGGGACTCAAATAACTTCGGATCGCTCGTAGCCTGTGCCTTTCAAAGCTGGCTTGGGCACTTCTCGGTCCTTGAAAGTGCTGACGAAGGGGTTGGGATCCTCTTCCTGATTGAGGTTGCCGAGAGTATGGTTGACACCACGATGACCAGCTTCGTCGGCGCGGATGTACAAAATGAGGTCTTTCATGGTGCGGTTGCTTTCAGGCATATTCCAGTACTGATACAGACAATGTTATTTCATTTGGTTCTCCTGAATCGGGCCACCCTCTACCGGCAACGTCAAGTGTACCATCGTCGTTTGAACATGACATGGGAGTCGACTTACCCCAATGGCGATATCAGGTATTTGAAACTTCGGGTCAGACCATTTTGGTAGATGTCCTTGCTCGATTTCAAGAATAGCCCTCGTGTACGTGTGAACAGCTTCCTCTTCCAGATATCCGACAAACCGGTGGACAATGCGAGGGTGCAAGAGATATGCAACGAAGAGAGCGTTGAAAAAGACGCCTTGAGCACCGACAATCATGAGCTTCATGAACCGCCCGGGCTCACACATCTTCATAAATGTGAGGAGATGCATTCTCTCGTTGTAGCTTTCTTCTAGCAAGGTCTCGATCCACCCGTTGTCGCGCTTCATGCGTCGAAGGCTGCTGAGGTGACGAAGCATTCCACCCACCATGCCGGGGACACCGGCAATACTCTCTAGAAACACGAAACGGGTAAGCTGTGCAATAAACAGTTAGCCTCCAGTGCTTGGGAAAAGGGCCAGCGCCCGCCGTTGTTCCGCCATGATTCTTTCAAGACATGGTTCAACATACCCATTGTGCCTCGGTCAGTGGTTTTTCTGCAACAACAGAGGTGGTCGGATGTTTTTTATCAACTTGCTGATCTCTTCCCATGCCCGTCGCCTTGTCCATCCAATACCGCGCAAAACGTACGATCCTCCAGGCTGCCCAGTCGCTGAAGTTTCTGGGCTGCCGATGAGCCGGTTCTACAGCCAACATTTCCTCCTTCGTATGTCCATGATGCGGCCATGCTGGTTTGGTAAGTTGGATGTGAGGCGTGTCCTTGGCGGGGAAGAAATCACGGAGTTGGTCCCTTGTCGTGGTTGAGAAGAGCTTCGGGGAAGTCAAGTTCTGTTGGTGCTGAAAGGCTCCAGCACCGACAAGTCTTCGTCCTGGTGGTGAGCCGGCAACAGCCTGGCTGACTGACCGGGCAAGCTGGGCTAATTGTCGGAGATTTTGAACATGAGGTCGTGTTTTGACCGTGGTGGAAATCATAGAGAAGAACAAGGTACGCGAAGTATACGCAAAGATGATGGAAAATGTGATGGGGATGGACTTTCTTCCAGGTCTACTAATGGTGTCCTGTAGAAGTAGGGATTTATGCGTGGCCGATGGGATGATGAGAAAGTGCCCGTCAGTGTTTTATATCTACCCAAAAAAAATTATGGCTTCGGGAACTAGTTTGAGTCAAAAGCTTGACGACTTGGATGCGTTGCGCAATGGGCAGGGTGCAGGCACGCATGGCATTCGCCTGGCCTACGTAGTTTGGGAGGGTCGTCGGAATGTCCCGGGAGACAGACTTGCTGTGACACGTTCCGTACAATTCCGTCGACGCTTCGATACAGAGCAGGACTGAGTGGTCACGTGCAAGTTCTATATATCCCCCCCCTTTCTATCATTGGTATTTTTGTTGAGATTTGCTTCAAAAAAGCCCCAAGACTGGCCATGGAACAGTTGTAAAACGCTTACAACTGCAACCCCGGTCATTGTAGGACACTAGGTATTATCTTCATAGCTATCGTGGGGAAATTGAACTGCCTTCAAAACTCCCCGTTTGTGTGAATGATTCAGCGAGGGCGTCATATATTCTATCTGGCCAGTCTATCTGACCATGCGCAGTAGCATGACATGGCGTACATTTGCTCGTAGAGACGCAGCAAATGACTCTTCTTTTTCTTTTCCTCGTCTTTGAACGACATATAAGCGACTTTAAGTTGTTGCCAAGATGAGATTTTTCCTTGCGTCAATTTGCATCTTCGTAAAGTAATCCCAACTGTTTCCCACCTCCTTTCCCTGACCAGGTGATGGGTTACTGACGTTTCGCGATGCTCTTGCGAGAGTATCTTCGATGCAGAATGATTTCTTACTCGTTTCCCAATTTACATCCTTGAGGCAAGTCAGCATCGATTCATGAACTCTGCTTGGCATGTGGAAATAGGTGCTACCTTTCAAGTGGCGTCAAGCCGAGAATGCGCATGCCATTGGCCAATGTAGTTCGCGCGGCATCGTACAATGCCATGCGCGCCTTCATGAGTTCCGCTTCGCTTCCTACCACCTTCAAGTGATCATAGCTGCTGCTTATCACATGTGTCATCTTGAACAAATAAGTGAGAACTGTGGCTGGTTCTAACGTCTTCAGAGTGTTCTGGAGCACGTCGGGCCACTGCGAAAGCATGCGGGCAATGTTTATGGCATGTTCCTCCTTCAAAAGTGAAAAGTTGGCGCTGTTGAGGTCCGCATCGGAGAGCTCCACCCGGCGCCTGATGGAGCATAATCGGGCATGAGCGTACTGAAGATAGGGTCCTGTGTCACCTTCGAAGGATGTCATGGCATCCATGTTGAACGTGTAGTTGTTTATCCTTATTATTCTTAGCCTCGACCCGGTCTGAGCCGGTACTTTGCATGAATTCCGACTTACCTCTTGCCGCTCATGTCCTGAACCATAACACTGCTAATGCCCAAAATGTCGGCTGTAGCTACAGGATCTTCGATCTGGGCGTACTTTTCGTTATTTTTTCTCATGGTTTCGTGCATGTGATCCGCACAGTCTTTCAGGATATCATCCAAGCTGGCAACGGAAACAATTAGCCCACGTGACAAATTCGCAAACCTCAAGTTGATCTACCAGCGGAGAACTCACAATTTGACGGTTCCTTTGCGGGTGCTCATGCCGAGGACCATCCCGAAGTTGATGTGTTGACACTTTTTAGCAATATCCTCATAGCCAAGAAGCTCAATGATCTGGAAAAGCTGCTGGAGATGAAGATCTTGTTGGCTAGCCACAACGTAGATCATATGGTCAAAGTTGTATTTCTTGTGCTTAAGCCCGGACAGATCAGTACACCTAGAGCAGAGCATATACCAGTTTAAAGACATTAAACTTACGCGACCCAGCAATTCGCAAACATCACGAGTCAAGTACAGCGCAGTGCCATCTCGTTTTCTGCACAAGGCCATCAGTCTAGTTAGTTGCGACCAGACGATCGTGTGTTCGCTTCACAATGACATACCGGAGAACAGTAGTTCCTAGCCTCTTGCCAGCTTTACCTGGTAAATGTTGAGTGAAGTCAACTAGCACGGCGCCATTGTCTTCTCGAGAGACGTTCTTGGCCTTCATTTCATCTGCAATCTTAGCCATGAACTCTTCAGCCACTTGACTTTCGCCTATTTTGTTGTTGTTAGTCGTCGTTTCAAGCTAGGCATGGAGATAATACGTACCGCTAAACTCGTCGAAATGAATGTTGAGACGAGAGTAGGTTTCTGAGAGTAAATTCGTGTCAGAGTGTGATCAAATTCGGATACATCATATGCATGCTCAAAGCAAAATCGTTGAGGGCATATCTCATCGTATGGAATACGCTGGGTTCCCTACCTTTGTAACGAGCAATACTGAGGTCTCGGAAACGCTTCCATTGTGCAAGAACCTCCTCATCCCTATCCGTCTGTCCATAGAACCATCAGTGAACATTACCACGAGAGGAAAACATGAGATGTCTTACCATGCGCTTGAAGTATTGGCGGGCTTGTTCATCTAGGCTGTTGGCTTCTAAGACGCTGACATCTTTGCCCTCCTTTTTCTGGGCTTCGATCACCTCTTTCTCAGCACTCATCTCAGCATTAATCTGGACATAAAGCTTGAAGAGATGGTCGATAGGGTTCTTCTGCAACGCTTCTTCATCACCGTTACGCTGATAGGCCAAAGCGAGTAAGCCGTATTGCTTGCCCCAGTCACCGAGATCTGGTCCCATGATTAGCATTTGTAGTTCTTTCGCTTCGTTGTTACCATAGTCCGACTCAAACTGACAGTTCATGCGGACTACATCCCATCCGCTAGCCTCATAAAGGTTGGCAATAAAACTTCCTATAATTGTCGAGCGGAGATGGCCAGCGTGAAATGGTTTCGCAACGTTGGGAGAGCTAAACTCCACGATCTGACATGAAGTAAGTAACATTTACGTCCACGGCTGGCTTATGATCTGTGTAACTCACGATGCGCTTCTTATCCGAGGATGGATCTGTTGGATCATGAAGACCAGTGAAGGGGTTTTTACCTAAGCGCTTGTCAGTGTTGACAATCGAGTCGTTTTGCCTTTGAACGCACCGTAATCTTTCTCGGCCTGCCTGACCATTGGGATGATGGATTGAACGAGAGGCTCCCCCTTGATGAAGAAAGACATGAAATGTCCGCTCAGGACGGGTTCTTTAAATAAAGGATCGTCTTTAGGGAACTGTCATGTTGAGAAATTAGCACTGGGAAACCTCTCCAAAAAGATAATTAGATATTCTTTAGAAAACCCACACCTTCTCAGCCCATTCTTGCGCCAGAACGTCAGGCTTGGTGCCCTTGATTCGAAGTGCTGGGACAGCTACAACGAAGTCACCTTTGTCAAGACTCTGGGTCCACATGACGACAGGATAGATAATAGACGTGTCAACGCCAGAGATTTTGGACAGAACATCGCTAAGATGTGCCCGATAGAGATCAAGGGGATTGATCTCGGGGTGGGCATTTGGGTATGTTTGGGCAATGCCTGCAATTGTCAAGCCATCAACCCTCTGGGCCAGCTCGTCCATCACTTTCGTAGGAGCCATAGCTATTCTAATCGTCCGAAAGAAGACCTGTAGATTGAAGGGTATGTATCGTGCCACCGGCCTGTGGCGAGGAAAGTTCTCTGCGAAGCCTTTGTTCGCAATAGTGAGGTTTTGAATGGTCGAAAACAGTCGTGGAGCTCGAACATATAGGGAATGAGGATTGGAATGGCGTCTAGCCTGATTTAATGGTCGTCGCAGACGTAGATAAGTCGGATCAACGAAAAAATACAGTGGCGATGTCGAGTGAGCAACCTTCATGAAGACCTCCTTACCAAGGTTGAACTTTTTCCAAACTTTTGGCACCACGCATCTGTGACTCAAAATACTGTCTGGTGGTTCCCCACCTCAGGGTCTGGCGGAGCAAAGTTACAAGTGGACTGGTAGGTAGGTACCTAGGTAGATGGTTTGGTGCGGGGTGGTTGCCTGACGTCGGGTCCTTAGTCATCATGCTCATCGGCTCCCTGTAACTTGTGTTCTTAGCGTATGCGAGTAATATTATGACTCTTTTGTTCCCAAAGCCCAAGTCACAAACCTTGGGGGTCAAAGGGCTTCCTTGGGTTGCGCTAACAGTATGGGGCCGGTGCTTGGCTCCGTCGGTCTCTGTCTGCTTCTACGGTCTCAAATTTCCTGTTATATTTACATCCTGTCACGCGCTACTTGGTCAAATCCTGGCGCCTGACGCCTGACGCCTGACGCCTGACGCCTATTGCCTGACGGAAATCACGGTGCCCCTCCCTTTTAAAGTTGCTCAGTGCTATAGCTTGGGAACCTCCCCCGCCCATCCACCCGTCATTAGCAGCCACACAAAAAAAATTAAAACCAGCCTGCAATCTGCTTTTGACGACGTAATTTCTCTCCCTCCAATCGTGCACCAGCCAAATCCTTCCACCGCTATCTACACCTTTGTCAACATCTCACTGCTTGTCGTTGAACTGAGAGTACAAGCCACCACCTGTCGCCTCTTATTGCAAGTTGTCGTGCCGTTTCTACGCCTCCGACCCACGATATTATGCCCGCCAAAAAGCAATGGGGTGAGATTCTCGTCTTTGTAATCTGTCACTACACATGTACAACACACAGTTCAACAACGAAGATCTGCATCTACGGATATAGCTCCCGTTGTTCTCGACGCATCTTTGTGGAGACCGCATCATATCCCGGCATAACATTTTCGTGCCTGTAACTGTGCCTGGCTGCATTTTGCTGACCGCTACTTACTCCAGACGAAGAAGAAAGCGAGTCCAGCACTCCTCCTTCTTCTCCTCCCATCACAGCCACCCGCCGACGCCAATTTGAAGATGAGGAAAATGACAGCGATGTGAGTTGCTCGACTTAAAAGTCTGTGGTCAGTCACCAACACAAGTGACGCTAATAATAATATTATCTCGATCAGGTACTCGACTCATGGGATGCTGCCGAGGATTCCGAGGTAGAGCGCGAGAAGCAACGCAAGGCTGCGGACATCAAAGCCAAGGCTGCCGCCGAGGCTGCTGCCAGCAAGAAGACTAAAGCCGAACGCGTCGCTGAGCGTCGGGCTGCCCGTGCTCTTCAACGCGAAGAAGAGGGAGAAGACAGCAGTGATGACGAAACTGAGGTCCAGCGTCGGGAAAGACTTCGCCGCACCGAACAAGAAGCTGACTTGCGT
This sequence comes from Epichloe festucae Fl1, assembly GCA_003814445.1. NCBI lineage: Eukaryota > Fungi > Ascomycota > Sordariomycetes > Hypocreales > Clavicipitaceae > Epichloe > Epichloe festucae. The sequence continues at coordinate 873,433 of CP031387.1, read as the reverse complement.
CACGCCGAAGATCTATTTGGGAATGTTGGTACCGGCAGCGGTCGCAAGGCAAACACCAGCGGTGCTGCTGTCGTCGTCGATGACAATGACCCATCAACGACCGTCAATATTGCTTCTCTGCCACTGTTCAATCCGCAAACCAAGACACAATTCGAGTTGATGCGTACAACTCTCGCTCCCATCATCAGTGGAAACACGAAAAAAGCTCACTATGGTCTCTTTCTCGAAGAATTCGCCAAGGATCTGGCCAGGGAACTGTCCAGCGAGCAGGTGAAAAAGGTCGCCAGTGCTTTGACTCGCCTTAGCAATGAGAAAATGAAGGAGGAGAAGGTTTCGGAAAAGGGAGGCAAAAAGACCAAGGCTGCCAAAACAAAAACTTCCCTAGTCGCCAGCCGTGCCAACACGACGGACGTCTCAACCTATGATGATGATGCTTTTGGAGAGTAAGTTAGCTTCTCGGTTTTCACGTAGTTCTGTTTACTCCGCCAATACTGATGCTTGTGGCAGTGACGATTTTATGTGATAAATCCACGAAAAACGAAGCAATGCAGCTGCTCTCCCGAAATTGAACCCACTTTCGCATACTTCCGGCTGGTGCAACACAGCTGATTCGCGTCTACCCGCGACAATCAGTTATTTCGCGATGTTGATGCAAAGACGACTTGCTTCAGTTTATATTCGGTTGGAAGGGTCCATACGTAGAGACAGCGGAGCGTTCCATCAGACCAAGTCGCGTCATTCTGACTGGTGCGCAGTGCAAACGGGTGTTTGAGCCAACTCGCCATCCAACAAACGGGCGGCAACAGATGCAGTTCAGGGGATGCCAAGGCCGAAGAGGGAGGCATAGTATAGATACGCGTGGTTAATTAGGCAAATTGTTTACATTGGTGGTATCATGGGCGATTAGAATCTACGCCCTTTCAACTTGGGCAGCGCAGCCAATCCCTCGTCCTTTTTAATACGATGGAGCCAAGTGGAGGACGGCATCTCAATATGTGGTTGGTATATGCAAAAGAGCCTGTCATCTGTTGGTCGGTGCAGGTCAAGTTGACATTAGTTGTTAGAATAGATGAAACATGTTTGTATAAGTTCATGCTGAAAAGAGTGATATCCAGTGACATTTCTCATACAACTGGAACACTTACGTATCATATATGACTGTCACACCCATCTAGTACGCAAGTTAAATCTATCTCGTTCGGTTACCACCAACGCCGAAGAACCTGACTCATTTGTAACGCCGTGCTCCCGATAGTTTGCAACGCTGCCGCATGAAACATGACATATATCTCCATGCCCTCCGAACCAAACGTAATCCTCTGTTTCTGGGCTCAGTCGTGCACCATACGTACCAGACAGTAAAGCAAAAAAATGCCCTTAAAGTTTTGCCTCAGACTACATTGCCTGCCATGCCCATGAACAAGGCATGTACCGCCAGTGACAGAGTCCAGAAACCAACTTTCTTGAACCGACGAACACGACTTTGCTGATCCTCAACATCTTTAGCGAAAGCATCGTATGTTTCGACAGATGCGTCATTCATTAAGCCACAGTCAAATACTGTCCAACTTCCATCAAAATCGCTGAGGCGCTTCACGATTCGGCAAGATATTGGTATGTACGTTTTCTTGGCGTTGATATATGCGACAATTGGTCGAACCAACGCCTGGTTAACGTAGGACATGTCCCTCGTGAAAAGCGGCACCGCCGCCTTCACATCATTCATGTGAATGCGCATGTCCATAATCAAATACCGTCGATCCTCTTCGGTGAATTCAGCGGCTTGATTTGCCTCGAGTGTCCCGACATCGCCTCCAGCATCAGAGAGATGTCCAGACTGCTCCAATATTGGGGTGCTCCCACCAGAATTTGATAGAAAGCGCTGCCTGTTCATTATAACGGCTTCTTCCAATTGATCGTAGAAGTCGGACATGACTTTGGTAAGACCGTCATCTGTTTCTGCAGGAAACATCACATCGGCTACGATGTCAACATTGCCCTCATATATCCACCCAAAAGGGCCTTCCACTCCTCGATTTAGATGGTCAATTTTGAGACCATCAATCCGAAGCCTGCTGAATTTTTTCCAGGCGTTTGGCTCACCCACACCCAGCAATGCCCCTTGTTCATGATTGGAGACAATGCCATGGACCTGGCGAGGATGGATCGTGAAAAGAGAGCCATCAAAAGACCCAGACATGTGGTTCGCAGAGAGAAAGTCGTAGAAGAGCCATTGTTTTCGAAGCTGTGGTAGTTCACATGAGTATATGCTGACCGAAAATGGTCGGAATCCGTTAGGCTGGTGGATCGTCAGCAATAAGTCTTCCAGTTTGAATGACTCAATCTCAAAATCGCCCGGTTGATGCTTGTGCTTGTATGATAAGGGGTCTATATCCTCAATTGGCCAATGTACTGATGTACGATCGACAACACCCCTGACTCCATTGACTTCGACGTCCTTGAGTAACCCTTTCCCATTCCACCAATTCACAAATGAGAGAGTCACATTGACATTGGCAATGGTGACATCAAATTGTGTGTAATTTCCATCATCTTCAACATTAGAGGATACTGAAGGCTGTAATTGTCGGCCTGCTGCAGCCACGGCAGCGGCGTCCGAAGAGCCTTTGCTCACGGATGACTTGACCTGTCCAGGCCTCCGGGAGACAAATACATTCCGAAACGCAATAACGCCATTCTTCCAATTTGGCACGATGGCGGATTCAAAGATGACGGTAACTCCGGCGGATTGTGTTAAATAATCGCCAATCCATTTCGCAAGCGTTTCTAGAAGTACTTGTCAGAGCAAGTTGCCACGATAGGATTGAACAGAACTTGCCTTGAGCAAATACAGTATTAATCGAGAAAATAAGTAATGAAAAGAAAGTTGTCGTCCCTACGAGAACCCAAACAATATGCCCCAGCATGAACCAGGACACAAATGCGCCCCATTCATCTGCATTCCAAGGACGCATGCTCCGAATTGACATCCATTTGAACCGCACCTTGAGCCTTTCCCAAAAGCCATTTGCGGCGGCCAGCAGCTCATCTTTCGTCGGTCTATGGGGTAAGTTGGGCAAATGGAGATATTTAGAAACAGAGGATGCTATCGATTCGACGTCCGCGTCACTGCTAGGTTTTGTTGAAGTAGGACCTTTGCCTTGATCTGATTGGAACTCTTCCTCGCGTGATTTCGGTGGCAAGGAGTCTTTCGCATCACTCTGTTGTCGCTCGTTGGAATAGTATCGTTGTTGTGAAAACTTTTCCAGGGGCTTGTATACTGTTCTCCCGTGGTTGGCCAATACTCCAGGAGCCGCCGAGGGCCAGGTTCTTTCGACAACCAGGAGGATCGCCCTTAGCCTCCGATTCCGAACAAGAGACGCGGGGTTTTCATGGGATGCCGCCTCGAAAGACTGCCTTCCGTAATGCTGTATCCGTGACTTTCGATGAATCGACTGCGACGGCCATAGCTTATAGAACTGGAAAGGCGACGGAGTGACAAAACGAGCTTCGAACAGCGATGTCTGTCGTGGTCGCCAAGCCTGGCTTCCGAGCAGCCGTATAGAGAAGGCCTTAGACATAATTCTCATGCATGGCGACTGAAAGGAGAATATTCCTTTATCCCAGAGTCTGCATGTGTCTCAACAACCAGGATTTGGCAGAACAGCCTTGTTAGAACGACCGACAACTGCAGGCGTGACGTGCGCCAGAAGTCGAGAAGTACCCCTGTACACGCCTAGGGGGCTTGTTGATACCAGCCAATAGATAAGGCACGATAAACCCGGAGAAACCCACAATAAATTTTCTTATGATCTCTCTGCACCGCTTGGTAGATGATGGACAAACAGGGACGGCCACTGTCTAGACTCCAACTAATATTGTTCACCAATTTTCTTCCCTTGTTCCACCACCCCCTTAAAAGAATTTGTGTCGGACCTCTGTACTGAATACGTTCTGATCTGATCAAGAACCTATTTCACAGCTTTTGCGCGACAAAGTCATAATGCCTGCGCCCACAGCCTTGAAAAAGGCCGACGAAACCCCGCTTCCAGAGGCAGAGGTTTCACTCCAGACACAAGGTTGGCAAATTCGATCTTCTGTTTCACGTCATTGTGCTGATAATTTGAAAGCAGCTGGGGATGAATTTCTTCTTGGAGAACCCGATTTTACGCCAGTAGACGGCGAGGGAATGCAAGCAACTGACGAAGGAGATTCAATGGCTATCGACGAGGAGGGCCGGCCACGTTTCGCTCCTGCCGGAGATATTGTACGCATGGGAATTCGTTCCTCTTGATAACATTCTTGTATGCTGACGAATTCTCAGGACCCCGTCACACGGGTGGATACCCGAAAGATTCCCGTTCCTCCCCATCGGATGACACCATTGAAACAGTCATGGCCTCAAATATATCCTCCGCTCGTTGAACACCTTAAATTACAATGCCGAATGAACATCAAACGAAAGACCGTGGAACTGAGGACATCACATCACACCTCTGATACCGGAGCCCTGCAAAAAGGCGAGGATTTTGTGAAAGCCTTTACCCTTGGTTTCGATGTGGACGATGCCATTGCCTTGCTAAGGCTGGATGACCTCTATATTGAAACCTTTGAAATCAAAGACGTGAGGACTATGCATGGCGACAGTCAAGCTCGTGCTATTGGTCGCATTGCTGGCAAGGACGGTAAAACAAAGTTCGCAATTGAGAATGCAAGCAGGACGCGAATTGTGTTGGCTGATTCGAAAATCCATATTCTTGGTGGCTTCAAAAATATCCACATGGCGCGCGAATCGATTGTTAGCTTGATTTTGGGTAAGCCTCCAGGCAAGGTGTACGGCAACCTGAGAACCGTGGCCGCGAGAATGAAGGAACGATTTTAGGCAACTTCGTCATCACGGGATATGGTATTACATGGCGTTAGGGCAAGCAAGCATTTATAGCTAATGGATTCCGACGATGTGATCATCGTAAGTGTGAAGAAATATGATTCGATGGTATACGTATCTGGCGTCGTTGTTGATCGTTGATGGGGATGAGGTTTGGCTTGTTCTAAATACTGCGACAAATTATCCTGCATTTTGGGTACTTGAGTTGACTAAAACGTAGTCTGTGAAAGCGAATGGCAAGTACATTCATTATGTGCTCACCCAGGTAATCTCCAAGCTTGTTTCACTACTTTCAGGGGTTTTTATAAACGTTCTTGCTTCGCTATCCATAAGTTTAGTCGACCCTGATGCACAGCTTGCGAATTTGAAGTAGACACAGAAGGTCAGTGTAAGAATCGTGGCGTGTTTCAAGTCAATGCTTATTACATGGGCGAGGGAATATATTGCTAAGAATCGTGAACGTGTCACGGACGTCGTTTGGTGGGTGGGTAACGGAGTCAAAGTGACGTGCTGCAAACCTGGTCGCTCGAAAAACTTTACAAGATATCGGCAATGTGTTACTACATTGATTTGCAACATCACCTTTTTCGTGTGGTGCCTGACCTATCACTGAATTCCGTTGGGGCCTCCTGTGCAAGGACGGCCAGTAAGGTTGTGACATCAAATGACCGGCGCTTTTACGGAGGCGGACCTCAAGGAGATACCTGAGTGACGAGATCTTTTCTGCCCCTCCCCTCTCTCCTCTGCAACCGGCCCTGTCGCGGCTACCCCACCTTATCTTTGGTCCAGTTGCGCAGCAATCTTTCATTGTGCCCGCCAAACAAACAAAACCTCACACCTCACCTCAACAAACATCCTCTTGAACTTTCCCTTCAATCCCTCCTTACACAAGTTTGAATAGCTTCACATCACCGAATATAACCATCGGTATGTATTTTTCCCGCCCACCCTTTATATCATCTCCTTTTGGACTGCTTTTCCGATCTCCCAAATCTGTACCTTCGACGACCTCTCCATTCAGCGAGCTTGGCTGTTGAGGCATCATTCAAGCAAGCAATTCAATCTACAAACTTCTAGCTCTGCAACCTTTACGCAAAGAAAGCGGCAAATTGAGAGGACCAAGATGATTGAAGCTGCTATGAGCTACCAGTCCAGTCTTTGAGGCACGTTTGTGTGTCTGTTGATGGTCCTCTTGCTTTGCTGCCCCGCCCCCACCATGAAGAAAAGAAGCACTTTTTTCAAGCATCTCGCTGACCAACTATGTTGAACTTTTTCGGAATAGCCTCGTCCGTACAGTCTTAAGATGGCTGTTACTAAGGTTCACGCTCGTTCTGTGTACGACTCTCGCGGTAACCCGACTGTGGAGGTTGACGTCGTTACAGAGACTGGTCTGCACCGAGCTATCGTCCCTTCCGGAGCTTCTACCGGTTCGTCCCGATTCTTCTCCACACGCTTATGCCGATGCAATGCATAACTGAGAACATAGGTCAACACGAGGCTTGTGAACTTCGCGACGATGACAAGACCAAGTGGGGTGGCAAGGGTGTTGGTAAAGCTGTTGAGAATGTCAACACCATCATCGGTCCTGCTTTAATCAAGGAAAGCATTGATGTGAAGGACCAGTCCAAGGTCGATGCCTTCTTGAACGGTCTTGATGGCACTGACAACAAGACCAAGCTTGGTGCTAATGCTATTCTTGGTGTCAGTCTGGCCATTGCCAAGGCTGGTGCTGCCGAGAAGGTGATGTGGTCTCAATGTCCTGCCGTTTATTCGTAAACTAATATCGACTCTAGGGCGTTCCTCTGTACGCTCATATTTCCGACCTGGCGGGCACAAAGAAGCCTTACGTCCTCCCTGTTCCCTTCATGAATGTCCTCAACGGTGGGTAAGTTGTTTGCCTTCTTTTTCTTTCCCGACGATTGTTTGAGAAAATGACCTGCTAATTGTCACAGATCTCATGCTGGTGGTCGCCTCGCCTTCCAGGAGTTCATGATCGTTCCCTCGTAAGTCCAAGCATTTACACCTTGTTTTTATATACGCTATGAGCTGACATAGCTTGAAAGTGACGCTCCTTCCTTCTCCGAGGCTATGCGTCAAGGTGCTGAAGTCTACCAGAAGCTCAAGTCCCTCGCCAAAAAGAAGTACGGCCAGTCTGCTGGTAATGTTGGCGATGAAGGTGGTGTTGCCCCAGATATCCAAACTGCCGATGAGGCGCTTGAGCTCATCATCGATGCCATTGAACAAGCTGGATACACTGGCAAGATGAAGATTGCCATGGACGTGGCTTCCAGTGAATTTTACAAGACTGATGCGAAGAAGTACGATCTCGACTTCAAGAACCCTGACAGCGATCCTTCGAAATGGATCACTTACGAGGAGCTTGCCTCTCTGTACTCTGAGCTTTGCAAAAAGTACCCCATCGTCAGTATCGAAGATCCCTTCGCTGAGGACGATTGGGAGGCTTGGAGCTACTTCTACAAGACCCAGGACATTCAGATCGTGGGTGATGACTTGACTGTCACTAACCCTCTTCGTATCAAGAAGGCCATTGAGCTCAAGGCTTGCAACGCCTTGCTCCTCAAGGTAAACCAAATTGGCACCTTGACAGAGTCTATCCAAGCCGCCAAGGACTCGTATGCTGATGGCTGGGGCGTGATGGTTTCTCACCGATCTGGAGAGACCGAAGACGTCACCATTGCCGACATTGTCGTCGGGATCCGATCCGGCGAGATCAAGACCGGTGCCCCTTGCCGCTCCGAGAGACTGGCTAAGCTCAACCAGATTCTGCGCATTGAGGAGGAGCTTGGTGACAAGGCTATCTACGCTGGTGCCAACTTCCGCAAGTCTGTTAACCTCTAAATCACCCTTCAGGCAATCTTCCGGGGCGCTACGTGCACTTTTCCCGCAGGTTATAATGAAGAATAAATGAAAAATTGTCAATCGCAATAGATAAATCAATTAGTCCGAGGCAAACGCCGATTGATGACCAAGTGATAAATGTAGTGTTGAGTCAAAGTCCTATCACGTTATACCCACCCCGCCCGGACTTCAGCCACAAAGTGGCTATTTCTACAGCAACCCAGCCCAGCCACAAACACTGCGGCGTCAAAGGTCAACATACTTGGGCCGTGACGCGCGGTGGTCATAAATTCAATATTACAGCTACCCATCGCAGGACAACGAGAACTGTCGCCCTAAGGACATCAACTCAATATGGCAGCTTCGAATGATCTTATTGATTTTGATGTGATTGAGGGGCAAAAGGAGAACATCCAGTCGCTACCTGGTGGACGGTCTGCGAAAAAGCTGTCAGAGCTGTACTCTCCGTCACCCTTGCACAAACTCGCGACACCAACTCCTTCAGACACCAAAAACGTTCATGACTGTATTCGAGCTGAATATGAGGCAGAAATTCAGAACATCTCGGAATCGGACGATCCTCTCGATGTATTCGATCGATACATTAGGTGGACACTTGACACATATCCATCGGCACAAGCAACGCCGCAGTCACAGCTTCACACATTGCTTGAACGCGCCACCGGGGCCTTCATCACCACCGTGCAATACAAAAATGATCCCCGCTACTTGAGAATGTGGGTGCATTACATTCACTTCTTTTCGGACTCTCCGAGAGAAACATACATGTTTCTATCTCGCCATGGCATCGGGGAGAGTTTGGCTCTGTTTTATGAGGAGTATGCTGCCTGGTTGGAAGCTGCAGGAAGATGGGCTCAAGCCGAAGAAGTTTACAAGCTTGGTATCGAACGTGAAAGCCGTCCTGTCCAGAGACTGTTGCGAAAGTTCAAGGAGTTTGAGGAACGGCTCACTCAGCAGCCTGCGAATGCCATTGAGCCATCGTCCCCGGCCCTTCCTACAATTCGTCCAGCACTGGCAGCGAAAGTTGATCCTTTTGTATCAACACGTTCGAACGATCTTCAAGCAGTACGGCCGACGAGCGGTATTATCAACGCTACTTCTAAGCCAGCCAAATCTAAGCTCGCTATTTTCTCCGATGCTGACGCCAAGCCTGCCCCTCTTGCATCCAGGGGAGAGGGGTCCAAAGGGTGGGATACAATCGGCTCAATATCAGATCGTAAGAAAGAGAACATCATGGAGCCCAAGCCATGGGCTGGGGAGACACTGAAAGCAGGAGGGGGAAAGTCTGCTGCTCCCAAGATGGCAGTTTTCAGAGATCTGGTAAGTCGTCAATCATCTAGCCTTTTCATGCCCATATGTTGATGAGTTTAGGACTAATTAATTGGCCGTTGGCATGTACTCGGTATTTCAGAGACTATCTCAAATAAACGACGTTGTGGTTGTACCATCCAAGAGCCAAGTGACTGTACATCCGCAAACCGGCAAGAAGGAGTACATATTTGTGGACCTTGAAGCCATATATCCAACTCCTGATGAACCAGGATCCGAACTGAGTTTCGAGGAGATCATGGCTGCACATAGAGGCTGGTCTGACCAGACTTGGGATGATGAGAACGTAGATGAAAACTTTGTTCCTGAGCCACTGCATGGACACGGAGATATTGAAGGAATAAGCCGTGGTGTGAAAAAAATGCTGACCGTACATCGAGATCCAATGCTACTGGATGAGAACGGTGACATTAGGCACCAAGCTCAGTCAAGGGGTGCAAAGAAGAAGAAAACTATGGAGACCAATGAGACTCAGATCAGTAAGGCCTCTTCAATAAGTGCTGCATTTATGTTTTTTTTTTTTTTAAAAAACCTCTACAAAAAAAGCTAACGTTTTCTGTCCAGTTAAAGCAAAATTGGACTCACCGTCTGGCCCAAAGTTTCGCAAAAAGCAATCCTCAGAACCCACTATGACTTTACACACGAGAGCAGCTACGGACGATATATACGAGATTTTTAACGCGCCGCTAAAGGCCAACACTCCTGATGATAGTGGTGAGGATGAAGACTGCGAAACCGACGGGGAGTACACCACCGATGCTGAGAGTAATGGCACGACGAGGCATCTAGATGCCATCAGCGAAAATGGTGAAGATGAAACTGCTGATACTAAAAGCGTGAGTGAGTGGTCGGACTTTTCGACTAGGAAACATGTTCCAGATGTCCTCGTGGGAGAGACGGAGGCCACCTCTACCATAGCCAGTGGTTTGCAGGTTGATTATCTCAGTATTGAAGGGAACGTTCACACAGACGAAAACTATCAGGAGCTCGCAATAAATCATGAGGAGGGGAGCGTGGGTCATTGGGACAATGAACAGCCATCTCCAAAAACCAGGACCGTTTTTATTCCTATACCTCCTGAAAATTATGACCCTCCGACACGTCCGTATAGGGATCCGGCCGAGGTGGCTAATAATCGACTTCCATTTATGACACCGATCACAGAGCGGACGGAATGCTCTGTGGATGTCGACCTCGAGCGGCGGGACACCTTCAAGACACCTTGCAGACGGGATGCGTCTGCGAAATTGATCGACAACAATTCAGACTACGAGACCTTGAGCAGTCCCCTGAGAGAAATTGTCGAGGATGAGTGCCCTATGCCGCACGTTCCTGCCGCATTGCTTCCAAGGTCAGCTCTAGGGCCAAAGCTGAAGACAACTGCCAAGCAGCTGCCCCCAAAAGGTCCTGTCATCAAAGAAAAACAGTGTAACCCCGTGGACGAGGCTGTTCGTCATGATATCCTTAGAAACATACAACCTTCCCTCACATCATACACCGGATTTTACGATCTTCGGCGGCAGACGTATGACCACGGCGGAGAGATTCGTAAATTCGCCAAGGCTTTTAATAAGTTGCACAAGGGGAGTGCGGACAAGATAGGGCTTGTTCCAGCTCCTATGACCATTGAATTTCCTCACATGGCTCGGGAATATAAATTGAAACGGGAATTGGGTGCAGGAGCTTTTGCCCCTGTTTACCTAGTCGAAAATACACTACCTTGTGAGGAAGAGACTGATGAAAATGCTGCGGTCTCAATGGGTAGAGGCATGTTTGCCATTAGTCACCGGAGCGAACTCGAGGCCCTCAAAATGGAAGCACCTCCTACGCCATGGGAATTCTACATAATGAGGCTTGCGCATACCCGTCTAGGGCCGCAACATCGTGCGGCAGCGTCACTGTCTTACGCGCATGAGTTGCACCTATACCAAAATGAGGCATTTTTGTTTCTGCTATACCATCCTCACGGTACACTCTTGGATGTGGTGAATTACTTTCGCGCCGAGCCCTCTGGCGTCATGGATGAGCAGCTTGCCATGTTCTTCACGATTGAGATCATGCGGACAGTCGAAGCTCTTCATACCAAAAGTATTCTCCACGGTGATCTGAAGGCAGATAATTGTCTGCTTCGACTTGACACGATGTCCTCGGATCAGCCCTTGACGACCTCATGGAAAGCGGACGGCACCGGTGGATGGGCATCGAGAGGCATAGTTCTTATCGACTTTGGTCGCGGTATTGACATGAAAGCGTTTGTTCCTGAAGTCGAGTTTATTGCGGACTGGGAAACCTCTGCCCAGGATTGCGCCGAAATGCGCGAGGGTCGTCCATGGACATGGCAAATTGACTATCATGGCCTGGCTGGCGTCATTCACTGCCTTCTTTTCGGCAAGTATATCGAAACTTCGAGGTGTGACCAAGGTGGTCTTGGCCGTAACGGGCGAAAATACAAGATCAAGGAGAGTCTGAAACGATACTGGCAAGCAGACCTCTGGTCCGAGTGTTTCGAAGTATTACTAAACCCAGGATCTTTTTTGGAAGCCGAAGATGGACAAAAAATGCCAGTTTTGAAATCGATGAAGAGCGTGCGAGAGAGAATGGAACTATGGCTTGCAGCAAACTGTGAGCGTGGCGTGGGCCTGCGATCCTTGATAGGCAAATTAGAGGGTTATGTCAAAACTCGCAAATAATGTTGGGCCGCACAACAACAGCATTTGACTCCGCCCACTATCTTTTATTTTGCTTTTTACTCTGGTCCAATTGGTTCATGTCTAGATGTTTACAAAGAATCGGGTGTTTTAATTAAGCATTAGCAATGGCGCAAAGAGCTGGATGTGCGAATTTTTGCTTCATCACTTCTGGCGTCAGATATAGTATATATTTCAAGGCTTTCCTATTCATTCAATGGCAGGCTCCATTTTTGCCTTCCATTCATTTCATAGCAAAAACTTTCCAGTATTGGCACGGATCGTATGCATGCACAACACAACGTAAGAAGAGATGGGGCAAATGCATGCCTGTTAGGTGTAATGAGTTCCTCATCTCTGTCGCCAAAATATTGGACCTAGGCATTCTTCTTGGCTCCCTTGGTTGATTTTGTTCTTGTTTTGGATTTTTTTGCTGACTTCTTGTCGACCTGATCTTGAATCCTGCTTCTCTCTGTAGCCCCCTTCGCCTGGAGGTCTGCAGAAAGTTTTGTGAACTCGATGCTCTCTGCGTCCATCCCTATGAGACTTTCCAGCAGCTTAATCTCATCTGCCCATATTTGCTTATCTTCCGCTGTTTTACCATCGGGACCTTTCTTGTCGATGGGTGTTTCAAGGACCATGGGCATATTGCGAAAGCCATCATGATTCATGATACTGTGGAACGCACAAAGACCCAGGAAGCCTGTCCCGATGTTGGCATGCAGATCACGGTTCGAGTTAAAGGGAGCTTTGCTATCATTCACTGAGATGAATAGTTAGCTGCTTGGACTTGGTATCGTCTGTTCTATTGGGGGGGGGGGGGGGGGGTAGAAACAGATAGATAGATATTGTACGCTCCGGACTGGACTGGTTGATAGGTAGTGGAGAGCGTGCGAAATATGAACTTACAGTGAAAGGCTTTCAGATATTTGAAACCAACAATCTCACCGAAAGCTCGCATGGTATCTTCAAATGCCTCTGGAGTCCGCAGATCGTGGCCAGCCGCAAAGGCGTGGCATGTATCAATACAGACGCCAACGCGGTCCTTATCTTCCACCAACGCAATGATATCCCTCAAGTCTTCCCATGTAGAGCCAATTACATTGCCCGCACCAGCCATGTTCTCTAATACAGTTATCACAGACAACGTCGCTTTGTGCGCCTTGTTGAGTTGTGCAGCAATTCGGCCGATTGCCGCTGGTCGAGGCTCGCCGCCTGTGGATCCGGGATGGAAGTTGTACAGTTTGATTCCAAGCGTTTCACATCGCTGTAGATCGTCGACGAAGCTATTGTATGCTTGTGTCGCTTTGGTTTCGTCGACTTGAGCCAAGTTCACCAAGTACGAGCCATGAGGGAGGGCATGTTCGGCGGCACTGTAACTATGAGACTTGCAGTTGTTGATGAACAGATCGCGCGCTTCTGTTGACATAGGAGGGTTGTCCCATTTACGTTGAGACTTGAGGAAAAGAGCGAATGAGTTGGCTCCTATCTGTAGAGCATTCGTGATGGCATTTTGGACGCCTAGTCAAAATGAACGAAATCAGTGGTTGGAGCTAAGAAGAAGGTGCTGACATATGAATATGTATATATGTCATCACTGCACTGACACAGTGGCAGACATGTCGCTTTGAACACACCTCCTGCGGCACTGACATGAGCACCAATGTACATTGCCTTCTTCAGTGAATCCAGAGTTGTCCGGTTCGCAAACGGCATCGTCTTGTCTTCGGGCTTCGCCTTCGCATTTGCTCCGGCTGAACGTTTTCGGGGTTGATAGGTGTCTTGAGCGTGATTCTCGGCAAGGTCTACAGCACCCAACTTGCGCTTGCCATTGACCTTTCCTGGAGCTACAGAGACGGTGTCCTTGGAACTTGCAATAGACTTGGAAATGTTGTTGGAATTAAGCCTGTCGTCAGACTCTTCGCTGTAGCTAACCACTGATTTATTTCTCGTGGAAGTCCGAGGCATCGTGGTTGCTGACTGCGTGGCTTGATAGAGGACGTAAAGAACGTTCAGAGCAACAAGTCGTAATATAACAAAGAGTATGTTCCGAGGTCGGTGCATTCACACATTCCTACGAGTCTGTCTGCTCCCACCACTATAACTTGGCAGTGACAGACCGGCCTAGCTCGTGTTGAACCAGGCGCGAAATCACGTGCAGCACACTCTGACCGTGTAAGTCTGATATTTGCCCATGTATGATTTTCATCGCTACTGTTGATTAATCTATATTGAACACTTCTTTCTTTTTGCCTCACTGGTCATTGTCGACACGTTGAATCCATTTGTAAATTTCGCACACATTAGTCGCCGGTTATTCTCAGTCAGAGGAAAATTGACACTCCACGTATTGATACTACTATCATTTACCCTCCTGATTTGTTTGAAAAAATTTGTAATGTTGTATCCTTGACCTAGAACCATATGCTTCGCAAAACGCGCTCCTTCTCAGCTGTCCTGAAGCTTGACATCTACATGCAAGATCATAATCCCGCATCTATTGCCTGTACAAAAGAGGCTGTTAGATCTTCGGGGTAGTCTCTGGGGCTTTGGGGGGAAAGAATGTTGATCAAGATAGAATCTGCAGCTCAGGGACCTTGCCATTCGAGAACTTGTCCTTGTATGCCGCATAGAGTCTTTCCACTTCCTCCACATATAACTCATGGTATCTGTCAATGACTTCCTGCGGTGGTTGCTCTCCGTATGTCTCGTTTATTTCAATAGGCCTCCCCACTACTATGTTGACAGCTCGGCGATACGGCATCAACCCGACGTCATAATTGAGAAGCCCACGGCCGTGGAGTGCTGGGATAGTGAATTTGAAGACTTTGAGAAAGATCATCTGAATCTTGTGAACCATAGGGTGCGTCTTGGGGCTCAGCTGGTCGTAAAGGTCATTTTCGCCGAATCCTATGACCGGGACGAGGTCGGCTCCAGTCCTCAAAGCCATCTTTATGAAACCTTTGCGTCCTTTGAGGATAAGGCGAAGTGTGCCGGGTTGAGCTTCAAGAGACTCTCGGGCACCACCAATGACAATCGTTACAGCGCGACCCTGACCGTCGTTGTCAGGTCCACCCTTCGACAAGATGTTACGAATTGAATCCTTAGAGACAGACCGTATTCCCATGGCCAGTATCCAGTCGCGATAAAAAGGGAGTCGAAAATTAGAATCAAGCGTGAGCAAACTATTTGTGATGCCGGGAAATTTCTCCGCGAACCCCAACGCATTTGTGGCAAAGGCGCACCAAGCACCGTGAGAGATGATGCCATGGGGGTGATACCCAAGAATATATTTCCTATTTGGTGGCAGATTGAACGTTTTGTGGAGTTTGGCCGGGAAGTAACCTGCGAATAACCTCCATAAAGGCAGAGAACGCAGCCATTCCGAACGATACGAAAGGTTGCCATCTATAGCGGCGTTGGAAAAAGACAAGTGAACCAGGTACGGCACCAATATCGGCCAAGTAAGAGGGTTTGCGCAGCTGAACCAGAAGCATGACACGATCACGATGATGGACATACAATGAAATAGAACCGCCGCAGTCTGCATGCGACGCTTGACGGGCACTCGAAGAGGTGCAAATCGTATGCCGCCAGCCCTCCATGCCTCCATCTCATGGAGTTTCTGGCTTCCGCTTGTAAGCTTTGGATACGGGACGTAATCACCATTCGTCATGGCTTTATCACTGCCCTTTTTACTATTTTTGACAGCTGCGGCGTTCGTTTCGCTGGCGAGTGGTTCGTGTGTCTCAGCACCGGTTTTTGCAGGCTGGTTACTACATGTTTCCTTTTGGTTGCAGACACTCGTGGTTAGCTGGCGAATAATCTTCCAAAAACGAAGACAACTCATAGTGTAGCTAACTTTATGATGCAAGTTTTCGGCATCCTTCTGGTAACGAAGGGTGCAAGGGTCCATGTTTCCAGAGACCGCTACTGCTTCATCTTGTTTGTCTGATGCATGATCTGGCGCTTGAAGACCGAAAAAAGTAAGCAAATTATTCCGGCATATGTAAAGACCCCAGAATTTGTTTGTGCCCGAGGCGATCGCCTTCGGACGGTGGGCAACTGAGCATTTGGCGAAGGACTAGAAGCTCTCTCTAACGACTCAGAGAGGTGCATCTTACATTGTTGCGAGGGGGCACCTTGTGCGACATCAGCAGCTGCCATATTCATGTTGTTCTGTGCGTGATATTCTCTTAGATCACTCTGTTGAGATGAAATGCCTGTGTGTTCCGAGGTACGATGAATTCCTATGACGGCCCGCGCTGGAGACTGACGTGTTGGCCAAAACGAACGACAATGGGGCCGAACAGTGACTTCCCACACAGCAGCTGTTGCTGACAAACCCGTTCACGAGAGGTAGAACAAAAAATAATGAGGGAAAAGGTTATGATTACAAAAACGAAGGTCAATCATGAAGTCTTTCAGGTGTCTCTTTTCTTTTTCCTTTACCGTTTTACTCGGGAACTTTGTGGGCTTCCGAATGACGCACAAGCCGAGCTGTACAAATAAAGAGGAGAACACGTGAAGGCGCCAAGTGCTTTCGTGGTGCTCTCATCGATTTGCTGCGTCATCATTGGTTGGTCGGGCCACGATCACCTGTGAAGGGGTTTGGTTGCGGACAGGACCCTTGTCAAGTCATCGTGTCTTCCGTCTCCAACGAATTGTGTACGTACAGTGGGGTCCCAGTAATTCCGAAGAATTTCCACCAGAGTCGCCGTTGCTGCTGCTTCGGAGTTACCTACGACCCACTGTATGTACTTTGTACAGCGGCATCGAGCCCGAGCCGGAAAGGCGGATTCATCTACCACTTTCAGAAAATGTGATAATTTTAGTTCTTGAAGCTGACGGTCTAATCCGGCGCTAATATACGATATTCTCGAGTATGCATTGGATATTGCCGTATTTGCCCAATGTAGTTGTTGGAAAGAGGTTCGTTCCAACAGCGTCCCGTCCAGGAAATGCCAAGCTTCGTATGCACATGCAGGAATGGAAAGAACCCTTGTCTTGTTCGAATTGCAATCTGGCAAATGTATCATCATGCACAAGCCGGGTACTGAATAAAAAAGAAGTAAAGTCGTCAAAAATGGTATACATACGTGGTACACAGCCGTAGCCATGCGGCCTTTTTCACATATTAAAACAATCCAATAAACCTTCCAAATCGCAAGAGCTAGGTTTCCAATGCCGTAAACTGAATCCCAGAGCACATAAACGCCAAGCTGCGAGCAATCCCTGGCCGAACCTCCACAATCCCAGGTCCAGCCTGCTCTTTTATCCCATATCTTCCATAGTGAGTTTAGGTCGAGGAAAACGAGATACGACCCAAGAATGTAGCATTCTACGCTGCTATGGGACCATCTCGAGCGTCAAGCTGCTTCTTCAGACCGACTACTTCATTGTCAAGAGAAGTCACCTTGTCTGATAGGGACTTGATCTTATCTTCAAGCAGTCTCATGTACTCCCACACGCTCGGGTCACTTTGAGCGAACATATTGCCACTTTCAACTGCATTTTGAGTCCCACTTGGTGTTCGACCATGAGTATATGGGCCAGAACTTGGCCCTGCGAAACTTGGATGTGATAATCCTGGGAGTTTCGGCCGGGCTTGTCCGCTGTGCGGAGATTGAAGGTCCGAGGGCCTCCTGCCCATCTGCTGCTGCGGGAATGGTTGAGACATGCTGGGAGATCTTTGCCTCGCCAGGTTCGTAGTCTCGTGACCTGGTAGACCCGGGCTGAGCGGTCTAGGGCTTTCTGTCATGCCGGCTTGGGAGTACATGCCAGCGCCCACACTACCACCTGGTACAGAAGAAATGCTCGTATTGGCTGTATGACTACTGTTCATACTTTCAGGGCCACTTGATGAGCTGGTCCTCCCAAGCTGGCTTTGGCTAGCATTCGGGGGATACAGGCCGCTTGCAGCAGGTCGTGGGCCTGCTGGAGGGTATGTGCGAGAATGTGCAGCATAGCTGTCACCAGAAGGATGCTGGGCGCCAATACTGGGGAGGCTCTGGCGTCTGAGCTCGTCGTCGTCGGGATTGTCGTAGGCTACCCCAGACATGTTTGACTCGTCCCCTTCGCCCATTGTTCCGTCCAAGTCATCCCCATCCGCAAAGCTGCCCATGCTAGCTCGTCGGCCGGCACATCCTCCCGCACCTTTGCTATGTCGAGCTAATGCATCGCCTCTCGCAAACTTCCGATCGCATTTCGGACAAATATGTGGCTTTT
The DNA here is from genome assembly GCA_003814445.1 of Epichloe festucae Fl1. Classification (NCBI taxonomy): domain Eukaryota; kingdom Fungi; phylum Ascomycota; class Sordariomycetes; order Hypocreales; family Clavicipitaceae; genus Epichloe; species Epichloe festucae. The sequence continues at coordinate 855,421 of CP031387.1, read as the reverse complement.
CGCCAGTGTGAAGTTTCCCATGTCTCTTCAAGTCATGAAGGCGACGAAACCGCATCTGGCACTCTGTACACACATATGGTTTCTCTTGGCTGTGGGTCAAGAGATGGCTCTTGAGGTTGTGATGACGTGTGAACTCCGTGTTGCAGTAAGGGCATTTGTGTTTCTTCCCTCCGGGCGCTGTGGGAGAATCTTGACCCTGCCCTGGAATGGGAAAGCTCATGCCACGAGCAGGGGCTACGGGGATATTAGCAGCAGCTTGGAGAGGTCCGGGGTACGACAATGAGCCAGGCTGTTGCTTCTCGCTCGGTGACAAATTTTGTCGGTTGGGCATTTGATCATTCTTCGTCGAGTCCACATCCATTAGGTTTGGGCTTTCTGTGATGGAGGCTAGGGAAGCTGCACTCGGGTTTGTTGGTCGGTTAACATCATCGTGATCTGCGGAGCGCACAACGTCTCCGGTGGCCATCGAAAGGGCTGTGGCTGCCTTCGCGGCCGGCTCCATGATGGCAGTCGGCGCTACTTGCACGACGTCGGAGGGACGGCTCATGACTTGATCCGAGCCTGACATTAAGAATTTGAGAGCTGCGTTAGACGGATTGGGACTGATGGAAGGCGAGGTAGACGCCCGGTCTTCGACCTGACGACGACGCTCGTCTTCCAATGCAGCAACACCAGTGAGAGGCACCACGGTTCGGGCAGTTGTCGCAAGTGAGAGTCGTGCAACCTTCGACGGCGAGACAAGAGGATTGACTAGGTCAATACCCTGCGAGCGCGAAGAAGCGGATTTGGATTCGGATTCGCGTGGTCGTTTGTTCAGCTTCGCGATATCGTCAGAAGGGATGAAATGTATCAGGTTCAACGGAGAGGATCCTGGAATTTCGGTTGCAAGACCTCCAGTTCTCGGTGCCATAGAATACAAAGGAAGCTTATAGCCCAAATACTGAGGCCGTCGTTAGTAGTTCACCGTATTTGTGCTCTGAATCGCGATTCGAAATACTTGACCTCATGTGGACATGTTGAGGCTGCTTGTCGTGGACGATGTGTGGCTGAGAACGTGGCGAGAACTGGGTTTGGTTTTTTTTTTTTTTCCTGCCTCCTCTTCGTGTTGCTAAACCCGATATTGGGTTAACTGTTATGACAAGTAGACGGGGAGAAAATTTTCGCGGCTTCCTGTACCTGGAATGCGTGCCGTGTAAGGTAATTTGGAAGCTATTTGCTGGAGTGCTCCACGTTGCGTGAAGGAAGTTAACGAGATGTGAGAAATGTTATGAGAGAGTAAGCGTAAGAGGCAGTCGAGCGAGACTCTCTGTTGTTGACGCCTACCCGGAGACTGGGGCGCAGTAAGCCAGCCCACCTGGAGGCGGCAGGTACACCCCACTGTACGAGTCTGGTTGGCGTCTACCTCTAGACCCCCGTATGGGCTCAGGAACGAAGGAACTGCCTGAAACCAAGTGCTGTGTGTTGCACCCTGTACTCTCTGTACTGTACAATATTGTGACAACAGCGCAACGGCACTCACACAGCTTGCTCCAAGAAGACAGATGGGACCAAGTATCCGATTGGAGTGCGGGGCGGACGTCAGCGGAACAAGTCACAACGCGGAGGAGGGAGGATAATAGAGGTGGCGCGAAGGCAGAAAAAAAAACAAGGCAGAGTTCAAGGCCGGCTGGTGAGAAGGTGGGGGCGGACAGCCACAGCGACACATGCGCCCCAACGCCCACGACACACGAGGTTCATGAATGCCAATCGAGAAACAGACTAGGCGGTTCAGGATCCAACATGTTCACCCTGACCTACAGTGGGTCCCAGTATTTCCGAAGCAGCAGCAACAGCAACGGCGACTCTGGTGGAAATTCTTCGGAATTACTGGGACCCCACTGTACACATGTGCCTTGTGCTGTCTGCAACCACCAGTGTACATATTTTACGGTTTGCATTTTCCGTACTTCTGAGCTACTGAACAGCAACATGGTGGTGCAGTCATACCGGGCATGACGTGATGCGGCCAGTCTTCGTCAACGCTGAGGCCCTCGGTTCAACTCTGCTGAGCTGCCTTCAGTCTTGACCAATCTGTGACTGGACGCACCTCCAGGGGATCGCAAGGAGGCATAAGAATGACTGACGTAGTTCAGTTAAAATGCGCTCTTCCCTCTGCATGTTGACATAATCATCTTCCGAATGCTTCTCGAGCGCATGCCGCTATCCTTCAGGATCTGTCATTGTTCCGGAATACATCGTCCCCGCTCCAATCAGCATGATCAGCTAACATGCTGCCTGACTGATGAGTGTCCTTAATATCTCCGCACCAGTTGTTGATTGGGGCTGAAATCTGCATCAACCGACATCGTGGCTTCGAACACCCTAGAGCACCTCAAAAACGGTGTCGTCATATGAGGTTGAGCATTCTCGAATCCGAGCATTCAAGCTTGCTTGACCTTGTGCCGATACAGTCCTGAGTGACTGCGACTGGCTCAAGCGTCTTGCGCCCATGTTGTATTATCGATTTTAAGGTTTTTCTGTGAGCTCTTTAACGGTTGTTTTTAAACATTGACCAACTTTACAGGATGCATTATTATTCGCGCCGTCTCGCGCCATGTAGCTCACATTGACATGCGATGGTGTACTCCGTACGTGTTATGCTTCTTTATGTCCTCCAGCTGTCTTATTTTTTAATAAGGCTTCTTCATTGGTTGATTTGGCATTCGCCCCTTTTCAGTGAAAGAAATTGTACCCTACCAATAATAATGTCAGTTGCTTGATAGCTGAAAACAACTCCATACTGCTACCTGCAGTAATCAATCAGCCAAGCCACCATCAGTCCCATTAGTCCGCACTTTGATTGACATCCCATCCCGTTCTGTTCGTTGGCTGTGGAGCGACCAGGCTAGCACCGTTGTGAACCCCGGTGTGGAAAACGCCACGTTCAGGTCAGTTTACACCAGCCACTTTGACTTGTCACTATTCCGTCACTATGCAATACATATGGGCAAGCTTGCCTGGATTAATATCCTAGGGTACTCAACCTGACTGAGCCTGGCCTCCAGATTCGACTGTGAATCCTTTTTCTCCCTCGTCTTTCCGACCGAATCTTCCAGGGTGGATATTAGTGCACTGTGAACAAAACTCCGTACGGACTATTTTGCAGTACTTTGTGCCTTGATGGATTTGAATAACCGCTATGAAGTTTGATGCTGCTCGAGCTTGCTGTTCGACTGGAAAATATGAATAGCACAAGAGTGGGCAGCGCCTTGAATTAAAGTCATTACACGGTCTGAATTGTGCCCGATATTATTAAGCGTGCACTGATGACAGAGCCTCCACTTTAGTACGCTAACGTGAGCAGGAGGGAGAAGAAAATACGCAACTACGCTCCACATCGCAACAACTACGGAACTTGCAAAGTAAAGGAGGTTCCCAATTCTACTGCAGGGATATATCATCATTCGGAGAGGCCACGCAGAAGAGGCCGACAAGTCTGACGGAGAAGGACGGATAAGAAGGAAGGTCGCAATCCACTAGACTTCCTCTAATGTACCTAAGTACATAGTAGGGAATAGGAGAACCATCGCTTGGAAGAAATGCGTCACAAAACAAGTATCGAGAAAGCGGTTGGGGCGAGCGTTGAACTGGCCTGCAAAGACACAGTCCATTGTAAATGCGAATGAACCTATATCATGAATGACGAGTCCGATTCGCGACTGTACCACGAATATGCAATTGTCCGGCGATCTGCCTTTCTCTAGCATATTAGATGGCACGATCAGCGATGGAGGATCGATGACTAATAGGCTTTGGACGAGACACAAGAACCAGCGGATATTAATCAATTTCGCTCACCGCGGGCTAGCCTCAGGTACCTGAGCGCCAAGGCCAGGCACAGCCCGCCCTGAGGCGTGTGCTTGTAGCACAAGAACGAGACCCCAGTGTGCTTGGCAACCCCGGTGCCAATATAATAAACCGTTGTATCGTCGATTTTTGGGCACAATAGATTATTTCTCCCGCCAGTACAAGAGTCGGAGGCACAGCATGGTCAGAGTTAATCCACATCGCGAGAGAAATACAGCCTTGTAAAGGATTCTTGATACCAGGACTGAAAAAAAAGGAACACTGCACAACGGCTTCAAGTTCGCTGTATCCCAAAGACGTCGATGCACGATTTCGATTTCGCTGCTCAGCACGGGCGGAACAATTCCAACCTTGTTAATTTGGTTATTAGCAAGACCCATTCATGTCCTTCCTCCTATCCAAACTCCCACTGGGCCACATCCCAGCCGCCCGAGCTTTGCTTTGCCGTTGGAAAACTACCTCGCAGACGGGGTCCGTCTGATGAAGACCGGGTCAGGAAGACCTGATCTCGATGTAAAAATGTGCACGCCATCCAGTCGCCAAATACTGTATGTTTACCCTCGCGTATACATTCCCGACAAGTACTGCGAGTTGCAATGGGCAATGGCACGTAACTAGAAGTAGCAACACGTAAACATGCAGTAGTGATTTTTCAGTCATGCAGTAGTAACTAGGCCTAAAACGGAAGAGGTACCCGCGCTCGCAAATTTATTAGGGGAGTGACCTCCCGCAATTCATGTAAGTAAATTAGGGCACAGGAACTAGCTAGTCCGCTTAGTGAAATTACTATAGGCTATAATAGAAGCTCTACATCTTCGAAGAAGCCTAAAAACGCATTTTCCCTCTTATGTGCTCATTTAAATTAGTGGTATGGAATGCATGAATTGCGGGAGGTCACTCCCCTTATAAATTTGCGAGCGCGGGTACCTCTTCCGTTTTGGGCCTAGTTACTACTGCATGATTAAAAAATCACTACTGCATGTTTACGTGTTGTAGAAGTAGAGCGGATGGCGTGTTAGAGGTTCAGGTAAACGTGCAAATTCGCGATTTCGGTCCCCACCTAATTTCCCAGGTGGTTTGCCTTGCCCCACGCCCCACGCCCCCCTTCTTTGAAAGGGCGGTCCTGTGCCCCACCCCCCCCCCCGTGGGTGGTCTGAAGTGGTTCTCACCACTATCCCTTTGAGTGCGGTAAGGAAACAGCCAGGTCGCGGGATCCATATCTTCTTCGATACTTCACTAGTACCTCTAAATAAGCACAGTTGCAATAGGGCTACGATGTACCTCTTTGTGCTAGCAGACCTTATTAGGACTTATATCATAGTGAGATTATTACCTAAATTGAAGTACCTCTCAGCTACCCTGGTTGTTATTGGTCAGACCTGCTTTTCGTGACCTGGCTGTTGCTTTACCGCACTCTTACCGCACTCAAAGGGAGACTGCTCCTGATTTCTCTTCCTCCCCTACTTGCTGGTGTTCTGTTCAACCTCATCGCGTTTCGTGCCTTCCAACAGAGAGTTTCGGCTCTCTATCACACTCCTTAGTCTTGGTAAATCGCTTTGTCACGTTCGTTTATCTAAACTTTGTTTGATACGAGTCTTACGGCTTCCGAAACTTAAATAATTTGAACAGGTGCGTCTATTTCACCACAAACATGTTGGTGTACCTTGATTTAACTGGGTGCTTGGGAGGAAGACGCTCATAGCCCTCCATTGGCAAGAGTCCCTCAACGAAAGCTCACCAACTAGCACGAAAAATATAGCTGACAGTACCGCAAAGACAAGAAGGAGACGTAAGCCGACGACAATCGAAATGAAAAATCTCCTTCAGCTTGCCATCGCGGCGACCTTGGCCATTGGCGCCACGGCCAACTCCCACCAGCACCTTCACCGTCACGTCAAGAAGCAAGCTGGCTCCAAGGTTGAGAAGAGAGGCGCTGATCCCGTTATCAATTATGTAGCTGGCGCCACGGAGACCGTTTATCAGCTTAATGGCAAACTTCTGGACTCCAAAGAAGCTGCTGCTGGTCTGAAAGAGGGTGAATACGTCGTTGTTGGTGAAACAACCCCGGAATACACACCACCGCCTCCTCCTCCTCCTCCTCCTCCTCCTCCTCCTCCGAAGCCAACAACATCCAGCGCAAAAATTCTTGGTGCTCAATTCCTTGAGAAGCCGTCAAGCGCTCCGCCGCCGGCTCCTACATCCACTCATACGCCTCCACCTCCACCTCCACCACCACCACCACCACCACCGAAGAGCACATCGGCTGCCAAACCTAATGCCCACAGCGGCGGCACTGGCGGCACTGGCGGCACTGGCGGCACTGGCCTCAATGCCAAGTTTCCCAGTGGTAAGATCAAATGCTCTCACTTTCCCTCCGAATATGGTGCCGTTGCTCTCCCTTGGCTCAACCATGGAGGATGGTCTGGTCTCCAGAGTGTCCCCGGGTTTTCGATGAAGACTTCTCTTAGCATCAGCAGCATCATTACTGGTGTGGCGGGTGATGAATGCCTCCCAAAGAAGATGTGCTCGTACGCATGCCCAAAAGGATACCAAAAGACTCAGTGGCCCGACGCCCAGGGATCCCTCCAGCAGTCTATCGGCGGTCTGTACTGTAACTCCGACGGTTACCTTGAACTTACGCGGGAAAGCTGTCCTACACTCTGTGAGCGTGGTGCCGGTGGTGTGACTATCCAGAACGACCTCAATGAAGTTGTGTCAACTTGCCGAACCGACTATCCTGGAACTGAGAGCATGGTTATTCCCGTCGTCGCTCAGCCTGGTGAGAGCGCTGAGGTAACTAACCCTAACCAAGACAGCTACTACATCTGGGATACCAAAGCCACATCTGCCCAGTACTACATTAACAAGAAGGGCCTCGGTCCTTCCGATGCTTGTGTCTGGAATTGCCCCAACGACCACGAGGGCTGTGGTAACTGGGCCCCTGCCATTCTTGGTGTTGGTCAGGCAAAAGATGGCATTACCTATATTTCCATTTTCCAGAACCTCCCCACTAGCAATGCTAAACTCGACTTCAACGTTGAGATCACCGGTGATGTCTCCTCGAAGTGTGCATACCGGGACGGAAAGTGGGAGGGAGGCTCGAACGGCTGCACCGTAAGTCTGTCCCCGGATTATTAGACAACACGAATACTTGCTGACAAATTGATAGACTGGTATGAAGAAGGGTGGCAGTGCTGTGATTCGTTACTTCTAGATTCGCAATTGAAGTCCAATTATCAGGTGTTTTGTTTCAGTTTTGGATTTTCTTGTGTATATACTTCTCATCAAAACACCGAGTAGGGAGGCAGGGCATCGAGACAGCCTTAGTTAGATGGCGCAGCTCTTTTAGTCAGGTCCAAGTTCGATGAGGATCAAACAGAAAACAGCACTTGGATAAGATCAGTCGAACGACGACGACAGCCATATATCCAATAAGCTACGTAAATGACGGCCCTATGCTCTCTCCCCACTCGCTGTTGGGAGTCCTTTTTCTGTCATGGTTGCTCTTAGTTTTGCTATTATATGATGCTTTTATTTTAGTTGTTCGCAATGCAATCGAGTTCCTCTAGTTCGTCCTAGTACGCTGCGATGTAATGATACAGAATGGCGGAAAGATATTGTCCTTTAGGTTAAAGCGCCAATCTGTCCGCTGCAACCATTGGCGAGATGAGGTGCGATTGGAAGTTTTGGCCTTACATTATTAGCCCATCAATGTGCTGGCTGTCCTCTGGTCGTGAAGGATCCTGAGCCAGATACATCTCAACCAGTGACTGTAGGCATTGTCACATGTGGGAAAGACACTCCGTAGTATAGTTGAAAGATGCATTCCACAGAAAATGGGCCTATATAAATTGACCAGGTCTCGCACATTGTCGTAGCCAAAATTGTCTAAATAAAATTTGGAGTAGTTGCCCTCAATCCAGGGCTGCTAATATTTCTTTGTCATCATGTTTGTTGGATGAGCAGAGAACCCATAAAACAGCAAGGTTGAAAGAGAGCTGATACCAGGGGGCACGCTTTCTTTCTAATGATGATGATAACTGCTGTGTGGCCTTCGCTATTGGACCAAGTCCACCATGGCTTTTTATCGCATGGTGTTATTTGTAAACATCATCCGGCACGCAGATGGAGACAGCCATCTTGTCCCGTTTGAAGTCATGACATGCTTTCGCTCACATTCCATATGCACGCTGTCCATGCTTTAACGATATAGGAGGGAATCTACTTGCCGTATACCACGCATTCTGAACTCCACACATCTCGTTTAAGCTGACGCATCTACCTGGGCAGTTGTCCGGGTAACTGTAGACTTCCATAGGCAAGAAAGCTCTGCAGCTTTGCTTCGCTCTTCCAGGAAGTCTTCGATGCACTGCTCTCTTTCAAGGCTCATAATTCCATTGGCGTTCCCACTGCCGCTTCGCGGGCCCGTCGAAGCTCACCATTTCGTTCCTCATTTTCCTCTTTCAACCTTTCCTCCACTTCTTGTCTAATGGCACCAAGGTCCGGAGGAATAGCTTGCATTTGGACGCTTGGTGCAGCCTGGACAAACCGGAGTTGCTCTGAAACATGTTGTACAATCTCCTGTAAGCGCTTCTGAGAATTGCGGTTCTGTCGTGGTTCACCCAAAATTTGCTCAAGTGTTGGAAAGAGAGTATCTTGCCTAAACTGATCACGCCAAGGGGTATGTTGTGGGAGCGAGGAGCTAATGTTGTCTTGACAACCTATTGCGATACTAGTTTCGTATGTCCAAGCACGAGCAACGTTACGAGGTGTGTAGCCTCCGCCGCCAAAAAGGATGAGCGGAAGTCCCACCTTCTTGCAGAATTCGACACAGGCTCCATGACCCTGGACTTGAAGATTGAATCGTCCGAGGCGATCACCAGCGAGGGAGTCAGCACCGCACTGCAGTGCAATAGCGCTGGGACGGAACTTCTCGACGATTTTGCTAATGATAGAGTTGAAAAGCATGTCATACTGTTCATCAGTTATGCCATCATTCAGCGGAACGTTAACTGCGTGATGAGCACCAGGATTGTGCTCGTTCTTAGGCCCGTTGTCATCCAAAGCCCCAGTGCCGGGGAAGAAATTGGTGGGATCATATTTGTGGAATGAGACAGTCATCACGCGGTCAGTAGAAAAAAAAGCCTCTTCGACGCCGTCTCCGTGATGCACGTCAATATCAATGTACAAAACCCGTGGATAAAAGCGGAGCAGTTCAAGAATTGCCACGACGATATCGTTGATATAGCAGAAACCCGATGCTTCAGCCCTTTTGGCATGGTGAAGGCCGCCACCCCAAGCTATTGCGATATCCGACTGGTTGGACGTGATCTTACGGGCCGCATCGAGTGCGCCGCCAGCTGACATGGAGCAATAGTCGTATAGCCCGTCAAACAAGGGACAGTCGGACCCGCCCAAGTTGAATTTGAGATCGGGATTCTGGCTTTCCACATCCCGCGGTACCGGCTCCGGCAATACAGTACCGAGAAAATCGAGGTAGTCAGTAGAGTGAAAAGACGCCAACTCTTCGTACGTTGCAGCCCGAGAAATATAGTTATCCATAGCAAATGACATGCCATATGAATAGATCAGACTTTTCGATAGTGTTAGGCGCCACGGCTTCATGGGATGCGTCATGCCGAAATGATGCTTTTCCATGTCTGGGTTGCAATGAAAGGAGACATTGTAGCCCTTTGGGCGAGTTATGCCTGATTCTTCGGCGAGACGCTTGCACTTGTTGTAGAACTTGGCATTATCCATCTCGCTGGCCTGGCCCAGAGGCGTGTTGCTGTACTGCTCGACGATTACATCGTCGTTATCAACATCAAGTTTGTGCGGCAAGTAATTTGGTTTCGGAACTCGAAACCGGTATGGATTGATATCCATGATGACACCCTAGGACAGAGGCAAAAACGATAGCCAGAAGGAGCTGGTGACAGGGCCTGGAGCTGATGTTCGTCGTATGTTTATGGTTTGCGTGCCACTTTGTCATTAGAGAGGAGCCAAATAGGACCCCGGGTTTTGCAACGAAGTTAAAACGAGCTTGCTGACAACTACACAATATGTTGATGCGAGGTATTAGTCTGGGGGCCTTGACCAGCAGCTCGACTGGTTCAACCCGATTGGCGTGGAAAACTGCTAGGAAGAGCGAGAGGCAGCCTAAGCCTATTCCGGCGGGGCATCACTAATAAGTCCTTTCCCTGCGTCCCATGCTGCCACTTGAGCAAGCAAGTGAGCGCGCAGTAGCAAAAACCAAATGCGCAGTATTAGTAACTAAGGCCTAAACCGGAAGAGGTTACTCTATTCCTGTTCTATGAGGAAAGATATATATTATAGTTTATATTTTCAAGCAAGACCTTTTTCAGTTAGCGTCCCTCGTACGTGTATGTGTTATATGTTTTAAAAAAAAAAAGAAGGAAAAAAACCATAGAAATACCTCTACAGAGAATAATCATCATATAGAAGGTACCTCTCTCGTTTTAAGGTAAGCTAATTTCATCAAACCAGTTAGTTGGCTGTCATTGGCCTTCAAATCTCTCCCACATCCCGTCCGAGCTACTCACTCCACACAATTTCCTGTTGCAGACCACTCAGTATCAACTTCCCTTCCTTCAACAAGGCAGTGAGTGCCCTTTGCTGCGAGGTAACTATCATACTGAAAGAACCGTCAAACGGCTTCGACCATTTTCGCCGAGGGGCGATATTTCCTGCAATTCGATACCTTCTATTTGGTGAGTGCTTGCGATCGAACTTTCATCATTGTTCTGTTTCCAAGTCGCACTTTGCACCTTTACGTTTGTCTCTGAGTGAGTGGCCTTGCATTCCGGGCACTGGCCCTGTGCTTGATTTATTTGAGCACATAGTCGATCCCTTCCCGTCAATGAGCAGGATGTTGACCCGTGCAGACACTGCCATTCGGATTGTATTGCTGTCGGTCGCCCTGTTCATCCTCGGCATTCTTGCTGCGAGATGCGTGCGGGACCGGATTATTAGATCCGCATTACGGAGCAGTAGTCAGCGAGCAGCTGTAGCAGCGGGCAGCAGGCAGCGGGCCAACCTTGCAGTTGGCAGGCAGTTGGCAGGCAAGTTGAGTCATGGATCATGGAGGCGTCTGGAGCGTCTGGTTGATGAACTGGCACAAGTGGCCTGGTCCTCCTTCCAAGGCGGCTATGCGACAAGTGACCCAACAAGGCAAATTTAGCCAAGCCGCTTCATCAGCCTTTTTTTTTTTTTAATATTTATTACCTCAGCCTCAAACTCTTCACGTACAACTGACGCGCCGCGCCTACGTTTTATATATTTTGATTTCACCTCTTTTTGTTTGTTCTTCAAGCATCGGTCTGCTGCTTACGTTTTAGTATTAAATTGTTTCCTTTGCATTCTGCCGCTACTCGCACAATTTTCTACGCTTGTCCGACTGGTAGTTTCAACAGCGCCGACTGAGACGCGGCAACGCGCGACGCAACGCCTGCATTCCGAGCCTTACTTCGTTATTCCCCCAACAAGAGGCTCTAACAAAGCGCGCATTGACGGCGGTCGCCGAGAGGGAAACCAAGAACACCTAAATTAACATCATGCCCAGGGACGATCTTTCCATCGACTTCGTCAGGAGGATGCCCCAAACTGAGCCGCTCGACCCTGGGTTGATCCTAGACAATTGGATCAACCGGGTTCAGAATTTACCCGAAGAAATTCGCTTCATACACGAGGAAATCACCGACAAGGATCGCCAGTATAACGAGTGCATTCACATGATTGAAGATCGTGATGGCAAAATCCAGAAATGGATCAAGTCTAACGGCAGCCACGAGCCAAACCCGAAGGAAGATCTGTTACGCGCTCAAATTCGCGACAACTTTGCAAAAGCCGACAAGCTTGCACAGGATAAAATAGCTTTAACGCAGAAGCTTCAGCTCACTATGGACAAGCACTTGAGGAGTGTCGACCTTCAAATAAAACTGCTCTATGATCGTGCCGAACCTGGATTCACGGACCCGGATGAAGTCCCGTCACTGTTACGTGCCAGCGCCGCCAACCACACTGCTCCATCTCTACGAGCCATCAATCCCTCTGCCAGCATAACAGCGGCAGGGCCTCCAGCTGCCATGCTTGCGACCTCACACAGCAATCCAGCGACCACACGATTGCCCGCGCACCCGCACATTCGACATGCCCAAGCTCAACAGACCGGAACACAACACGCTGCTTCGGCACCAGCCACCCCAGCAGCCAGCATGATCTTGAGCAGACAGCGCGAGAACTCGGCGGGTCCAGCGACAAAGCGTGGCCCTCGAGCAAACACGGGTTCGGGAAATGTGCCGAGCGCATCGAGTGGCCTCGCGAGGCACTCGTCTCTTGGGCCCGGTACTCCAAAGAATTCAGTCGCCTCTGGTGTTGGTGGTCCAGTCAGAGCCGGTAGTGCTGGTCCTCGGTCAGGTTCTGTCAAGACAAGCTTAAATGCAGGAAGCAGGCGAGGGACACCAACGGCGGGATCGCGGAAGAAACCCCCTAACAAATCTTCCCTGTCGCGGGTGAAAAAAGCCTCAGCACGAAACTCACCAGCCTCCACCGCAGACAGCGATCTTTCAGAAGCAGAAAGCATAAGTGGCGAGGAAGAGGATGGTGTGGATGCTCGATCAAGAGGGACCCCCACAGGAGATGCGAAGGATGCAGATGGCGACAGAGCCATCGTAGACGCCGATGACGACGAAGAGGGCGGTGACGACAAGAAGTACTGTCTGTGCCATAATGTAAGCTATGGCGATATGGTCGCTTGTGACAACGACAATTGCCCTTACGAGTGGTTCCACTGGTCATGTGTTGGGTTAAAGAGCGAACCTAACGGCACCTGGTACTGTCCTGTGTGCACAGAAAAGAAGAATCAACAGAAAACAAAGTAAGGATGGACACTGCTATGGGGGGTTCTATTTGGTTGAGAACGAATAGTCGCACTGTTGAATGTAAGGAAGTCATGGTTGTATTGGACAGCATCACAACATACTTGGCGTTTAGGAGTACTAGCGGAATATACCCGGCGTCTTATTGTTGCATCTCTCTGACTATTTAGGAAACAACAATTAACAGATGAATCTATGACGTACGCAGCTCTTATCTTGCGTCGTGACTGAGTTATATTGACTGCACATTGGGTGCAAGGCGCGAGGGCACAGGCGGCACAGGCGGCACTGCATGGCTGGGCAAAGGCATTTCCTGGTTTATTTCGAACGGAAGCAGTGAACGACTCCTCTTCTGACACCTTCCGTCTCCTCTTTTAGTGTGGCGACAACCGCGCCCCTAGTTTGCATGTTCATAACAAAATCATCCAGAGAGCCCCCGACACCAAAATAAAGCTTCTTAGCCGCTACCCATACTGAAGCATCCGCAGAGAATATTCTTGCTTCGCGTTCTAGCACAGACCACACCATTTCCGTGAATGATTGTAAAGCGAACGGAGAATATATTGTTTCAGCCCCCAAGAGGAGGGAGAGCGATGGTGCATCTGTTTTACCTCGAATCGATGCATGGGGCAGCGAGTAAAGGAGCTCAATGAAGTCAGGAGACCAACCACCTGATATAAACGAAAAATGAAAGTCGTGGCTGCATAGATATGTGCAAAAGCCATCGAGGACATCGGGGTTCAACTCCAGTTCGCCCTCTAGTGAAAAGGCATCTTGGAGAGCGGGAAGGGTGTGTTGGTGATACAAAGCCCATGAGAGGATGAAATTGGGCAAGGTAACAAGTCGGAGTACACTGGGATTGTAATCGGCGAGAATGAAGGAAAAGCTTTGGTGGTTGGAGTTCGATGCAGTCTTCGCCATGGTCCACTGGAACATGGCCAGCGACGGCAAGGCTGTTCCACAACCCAGCTTGAAAATCACGTAGTTAGTCAAAAATACATCCATCTCAAGAGAGCAGAGCGCTGATCGTTGCCATTAACTGCACGCCGTGCAAGAGGATGCGCTGCGCGCCGCAGTCAATCGCCGTGGTCATTGAGCCTTCGGCCTTCGGGTATCGAATACTCGACATCTTTCCCTCGACGTACCTCAATGATGCGGGCAGACTTGTTCTGCCACGAATTTGGATGGCTCTCCGCGGACAGGACCTTGACCAGATCGACACTACTCTCCCAGCTCTTGAAACCACCTTCGTAAACACCAGTTTTGACATCGTGATCACCCAGTTCCCCATCTAGACACCCTTCCTCATTTTCTGCCTCTGCCATCAGCTGCACCCTGACGTCCCAAAGTTCGCGACGGGGAAGCTTCAATGTCTGTCCATCGTCGAGGCATACATCCAAGATGCTGTACGCGATCTTGGATGGCATGCTAGAAAGCATCGAGTCCAGGCCATGTTGCATCGGTGGAAGCTGCGGCTTTCCCGGGATAGGAAATGCGCTGGCTTCAGATGTTCTATGCCCAAAAGTTTGTGGTTGAAGCTGCTTCTCTTGAGGGCCAGACGAGACCTGAAGTCCTGGGTCGATGTCTATGTCGTCCCCAGAGAAACTGAAAGAGAACGGCATCATGTAAAATAACCCAGAGAGTTTCCCACCACAGCCTGTCTTTCAGCCACGCCTCAAATGTTACACGCAATGGGGTCGATTCGACTACTTCATGCTCAAGTTGATTCAAGTGGGGTGAAGTTTGTGCATGTGGCAGTCGCATGTGGGGCCATGAAACAATACCAAAAATGATGGGGATAATGATAGTTGTTTTTCTTAAGTCTGTAATCTAGCTAAGCCCTATATAATTATAGTTAACTATTACGTAAGCTATTATCCACCTTAATAGGCTAGCCTATTTTAAGATAGTGTTAACTATAATACTATAATTCCTCTAAAGCACTATAAGCTATTTACCTTCTTAATTATTATTCTCTATTTCCTAATAGTTTTATATTTCCTTCTCTAAATTCTAATTAGCTAAGTCCTATGTATTTAGTCTTAGAGGTTATAGTCTTTCCTAGTATAAGATATATATCTTTAGATTATTAATATAAATCTTTTAACCTTATTCTTTATCTAGAGGTTTAATCTTATATAATACTAATAATAACTTACTTTTAACTATTAAAAGCTTTCCCTAGGTCTTATAAAACTTCCCTTTTAGCTTATTTTCCTTATTAATTTTCTCCTATATAAGATTACTTACTTTAAACTATTATAGTAACTTAGAAAAATCCCCTTTATTATTTACCTTTTAAGTTTAAACTAATTTCTTTCTTTTCTCCCTTAAATTAAAGTACTATAGATTTATTTCTTAGACTAAGATAAAATTAGTTTTTAATTCTAATAAGTTTATCTTATCTTAATTATTACTAACTCCTATATATTTAGTAAATAAATTAAATCCTAATATTAATATTACTAGAGTAATTCTTATACTTAATATAAACTAATTATTTAAAATAACTATAATACTTAAAATAGCTTAGTTTTATAAATTAAGTAATACTTTATCCCTTTTAACTACTTACTTTATTAATTATTATTTTACTAGGTAAATATTTTATTTAGTAAGCCTTATAAAAATAAATAAGAGATAAGTCTAAAAGTAACTATTATACTATATTTTCCTATAGTTAATTTAAAGTTTAGATTTTTAAAGTAAGATTTATTATTATAGTAAATTTCTCTTAGCTAACTAAAAATAAAGCTTTAGTTTTTATCTTATATCTAGGTAACTAAATCTCTAGTAGCTTTATTATAGGATTAACCTAATATAAATCTTATTATATAGTTAATAGTAATTAGTATATATAAGTCTTTATTTTAAGCCTTAGAAGTAATAGGTCTAAGGTAATCTATTATAACTAATGCCTATAGTTCTAATATTATAATAGTTTTTAGAGCTAATCTTAGTAACCTAGTTTTAGTTTACTAGTAAATAAGATAAGATTAATAGTAAGACTTAATATCTTTTACTTTATCTAGCTAAAAATATATCTTATAAAGCTTTTATATTATAATAGTTAGGCTAAAATACCTTACTATATTATAAGCTTATTAAAGTTTTAGTAAAACCTCTTTAAAGATTATATATTTAGCTAAGGATTTATTAAGTTTTAAATAATAAAGTTTTTAGTCTATAATTTAATATTTTAAAGCTTAATACTAAACTAGTTTCTATTATTTAGTTAGGATTATATAAGGTTTATAAATAATTAAAGTAAGAATTTCCTTATACTATTTAGAGTCTAGCTATTCCTAAAGCTTAGTTTTAACTATCTCTAAAGTTTTATTATTTAATCTTTCTCCTTCTAGTATAATTATTATATTTATTAAAATTATTACTAGTTAATCTCCTATAGCTAGGGATATATTAACTCCTATTTTTCTCTTTACTTTATATAGATTAAATCTAAGTTTCTCTAGTAGTTATAATATTTTATCTATAATCTTTATAATTTTTATTATATTAGGATAGTATATATATTCTATATTTAACTCTTATAAAATATCTATTTATTAAGTAACCTTCCTATAAACCTTAGAGAAGTTTACTATTAAATTAATAATCCCTTTATAGTTTATATATACCTTTAATAAATAAGGTAAACTATTAACTAGCTATTATATCTCTTTTAGTCTAATAATAATAGCTAATATCTCTTTTTCTAGTATTATATAATGTTTTTTTACATCCCTTAATTTATATAATATTTATATAATAATTTAAACCTTTATAAAATTTAAGTCTATAGCGCTTATACTAGGTTTTATATTTTCTAGTTAGAATAAAACTCCTTTAGTACCTATATTTAAAGTATTTATTACTAAATAAAACTATATCCCTAGCTAGGCCCTAAAAGTAGTATTTACTTAAATACTATAGTAAATCTAAAGTAAGGTATTTTAAGCCTTTAGTATTTATTTAGGTTTTTCCTTTAGAACTTTTACCCTTTAGACTAATAGCTTCCTAGATTTTATAACTTTTTAAACCTCTTAAAAAAAGACTTTCTTAATAGTTAATACTATATTTAATTTACTAGGGATAAACTTTCTTAAGAAAGGCATTAGGTAAATTAAAACTAGGGTTTTATTCTAAGTTTTTAGAGGTTACTATTAGAAGTATTTTACTAGGTTAGTAAATCTTTTATAATATTTCCTTACTAGTTTAATCTTTTTATCTTTAATAGAAAATCCTATATAGTTTACCTTTAATATAAAGAGAGTTATCTTATATTTACTTAGTCTAATTAGTGCCTAGGTAATTCTTAGGAAGTAATATTTCTATAGAAAGTTAAAGTAATTCTCTTATGTTTTAGACCCTAAGTAATAATTATCTATATAAATAGAAAATAAGGTCTTAATGTCTTCTATATATTCTAATATTAATTTGATTTTAGATTTATTTTTAAAGAATAAATGTCTAAAGGTAATATCTTTAAATCTAGTATATGTTCCTAGTAACTTAGTTAATCCTTATACTATATTATTATAGTAATACATTTTATTAGAGCCTAAGAAGGCTATTTTATGTTTATTAGGTAAATAAATTCTAATTACCTAGAATCTATTTAAAGTATTTACTTATAAGATTATTATTAACTTTCTATAATAAATTAAATTTAAATTAGCTTTTATATTATAGTAAGGATAAGCTAGTTTAACTATCTTACTATTTACATTATAGTAATTATAAATTACTTAAAAATCCTTTCTAGGCTTTAGGGCAAATATTATTAGGGCTACCTATTCTAAATCTCTATAGTAAATAATGCTTGCTTTCTCTATAGCTAGAAATACTTTCTTTAAAAACTTATAATATATCCCTAAGTAATAGTATTACTTTCTTTTCCTAGGGTAAGTATTTAAAACTAAGGGAATATAGTATTATAATAGGTTAGTTATGCAAATATCTTTAAGCTTCTTAATAAAGCAATCTTTAAATATATAATATAGCCTTATAATCCTTATTTATTATTCTATAGTTTTTATATAGTCTTTAAGTGTAATATTAGACTAATTAAACTAAGAAACTATAGTTTTAGACGCTAAGTTTACTAATAGTTAATTTATATATAAAGTCTAGAATCTTAAGAGGTACTCCTTAATTTCCTAATTTCCTATATAAATTTCTAATTTACCTAGTCTTTGTTAAAAATAAGACCTATTTTTAGCCCTTTCTAGTTAAAGGACCTTTTTATTACTAGCTTGCATTGCAAGCCTGACAGCTGCACTGCAGCTGTTAACGGTCACGAAGGTGGCTGTCAATGGCTACGTCGCAGCTGTTAACAGCTGCAACTGACCGTGTGAATAACTAATCTAAATCAATTATTAATTGTGAATTATTTAATTGCGTTATAGCTGCAAGCGTAGCCATAACCGCAGCGCCACTAGTAATTAGGTAAGCTAGGGTAACGTAAGCAGGTTACCCTGTACGCGGGTTACCCTATAGCTATCTTTAACAGCGATTTTCTCTTTAACTAGAGGTTATATAAAAGTCTTACATATAGCAAATTAAAGCTAGAAGACAAGGCTTTTATTTAATGTAAGAATATTTTTTAGACTAAAAATTAGTGTATATAGGTTGCTAGTTTATATAGTAATAAGTTGATTTTTTGGATTTTACATATAAATGAATTTTGCGGAAAATTAAAAGTAGCTCTTAAGACCTCTCTAGTAGTCTAGATTTACTAATATAGTTAGTGGGTATATAAGAGAAAGAAGATCTTTTTAATTTAGCTAGATAGCTAGGCCTCTTAATCTAATAGCTAAATTGCCTATATAACGTCACTAAAATCAATTCTATTAGTATATAAGATATTATAAAAGTTATCTAAATTAAATTCTATTAGTTAATAACTACCACAAACTTCCATTGCGTTACGTTAAATATTTAACGTAGTGGTTCTATTAGTCCCTAACCATAGAGCTGCACCTATATAGCTATTACTAGCTAGCAACTAGCTCCCTATATTTTAATAGGTTATAAGCCTAGCCTATTACTATAAAATTCTTTCTAGTGCACTTTACGTATAGTTACAGAAGACTTCCCTTCTATAAAATAGGAAGGACCCGCGAGATAGAAGTTATTCCCTTCTATAAAAAAGGAATCATTATGGTTATAGAAGACTTCCCTTCTATAAAACAGGAAGCGTATAAGTGATATAGAAGCTTTTCCCTTTTATAAAAAGGAAATTTAGCGTGAATAAAAGCTTTTCCCTTCTATAAAAAGGAATTTTAGTATAAATAGAAGACTTCCCTTCTATAAAATTAGAAGATAAATACTAATTAACAAGATTAGGGGCCTTTTGCCCCTAATCTTAGTGCGCAAGAGGTTCTAAATAATTAGCTAAAAGAGTAGGTTATTAAGTAATAAGATGCTATTAATTTATTATTATAAAAGCTAGAGGCTCTAACTATAGCTATTAATAATAGAGGCATAGAGGGTGTGGAAGCTGCTAAGCCCGCTAGTTAGTAGCAAGTTTAGGAACCTATCTATTAAGATAAAGCCCTAAAATCTAGCTCTATATAAGCTACCTTTAATAATTTAATTATTAAGGAATTTAATAAGAGGGTTTATAGCTTCCCTAAGACTACTAAGCTTAAAGGAGCTAAAAATTTTAATTAATAGAAACAAGCCCTAGCTATCTAATTTAGAGCTTTAGGCATGCCTAATTTTCTAGATAATCCGGATATTTCTAGGGTGCTAGGGGATGCTAACTAAGCTATTATCCTTATGTTACTAAGGGATAGCTATATGGAAAGCCCCTAAACCACTATAACTTAGCAAAAATCACCTAAAGAAGCCTATAATTTACTTATTAGGTAATATTTACATAGCGTTAAAATCTAGAGAGAGTCCCTATATTCTGAATTTTATAACCTAAATTTTTATGGTTTTAAGGGGACTTTAAAAGCCTTTAATGTAGTCTTTAATAATTTACTAGCTAGATTATTAATTTTAGGGGTCCTAATTAATCCTATAGATTAGGTTAATTAATATCTTTAATCCCTAAAATTAACTTTCCCTTAGTAAGCTAAGAGGTAATGATTTAGTATATATATAAATAGGGCTATAGGGGCTCCCTTAGATGCCCTAAATCTTTAATTTCTAATAGCAGACCTTCTAGCTAAATAGAGGGATAAGTTATCTATAGTATCTAAAGCCCTGAATTATAGGGCTAAAGACCTAGAAAAGGGTGCTAAAGATAAGGAAAAGGCCTCTAAAGGTTAGAAAAAAAAGAAAGAAAGCTCTAAAGAAAATAAAGGCTCTTTTAATTATAATAAGAAGAAAAAGAAGTAAAAGGGTTAAAAATTAGATAAAAAGGATAATAAAGAGCTTATAGAGGGTTCTTTTATGCTAGGAAATTATAACCTTTCTAACGGAGCCCTTAATCTGTATAAAAAACCTAGTAATTATAAGACTAGTTATAAGAGCTCTAGTAATAGTAGCTCTAATTCTAGCTCTAGTGATTTAGATAATAGTAAAAAACAAGAAATTAATTCCTTAAATGGTTTTAATTATTATAGTAAAGACATAAAAAAGGCCTTACTATATAATATAGGTTTGACTGTATATATAGTTAATTCTAGGGAGGTCTTTAGGGATTATACCCCTTATAAGAAAGAGGAATCCAACCCTATTATAACTAGTGGTAGCCCTATTTATCCAAAGGGTTATAGTAATGCTATTTTTAAGGTCTTATATTAAAAGAAACCTAATAAATATAGGACCTTAGTGCTAAAGGACACTTTATATTTTCCTTAGCTTAATATTAATATAGTTAGTGGCCTTATTCACTATATATTTAGCAGTTGCTTTATAAAAAACTATCTTTATCTTAAAGATAGGTCTTATATTACTGCCCTAGATATAGAAAAACATGGTTTTTTCTTCCACGTTAAAAACCAATTTACACCTAGGTTACATAAAGGGCCCTATAACAAGGAATCTCATTATATCTAACCTTTTACCTATGCTAGCTTTAGGGGTCATAGCTATCTAATTAGCTACCCTATAGAGGTTCAAATTCCCTCTAAAAAGCTAGATTAGGCTTCTAATTTAGACAAAATCGCTAAAATTAACGAAAATAATAATGATATTAAAGAAATCATACGGGATAATTTAGGGGATTTAGTCCCTTCTCTAACGCCTATAGCCCTAGGTTAGGTCCCTTATAAATCTAAAGATATAGATTTAAGGGTGTTAGAGGGCCTTAGTAAAGGAAAAAGGTTCCTAATACCTCCCTAAGAGGCCTATGGTTCTTAAGGGACTTAGCAAGAGACTAATAAAGAGGGCCCTAATCTAGACCTAAATCTAGACCCTAATTCAGGCCTTAAAGATCTTTAATATCAAAAGTTACTAGAACTAGCTAGCCTATAGCATATATAATTAGAGCACCTAGGGCTTCCTTTGCTAAAGAAAATAAGCCTTATAACTAAAGGAATCCCTGATTTTTCTAAAATTAAGGATAAGGATTTTAAATATATAGCTTGTGATTAATCTAAGGCAGTTAGAAGACCTAGGAAATTAGCTATCCCTAACCCCCCTAGAGCTCTAAATTAAATAGAGAGGGATACGCTAAAAATCCGCCTTATTGTCACGGCTTGCACTGACAGGTTGTAAACGAAGTGATAGCTAAGACTATCGCAGTCGCTGCTAGATAGATACTAGCTAGGGGCAGGTGCGTAAAGGTTTTAATCTCTAACCTAGCACTAATAATATGCGTAGTCTTTAATAAATACCTTACTTTATAAGCATATAGCTATCTTATAGCTAGCTAGTCTCTTTATTATTTATATAGCCTAAAGGTTCTCTAAAGACTTACTTAAATAAATATCCTATCTTTAACCTTTACGCTTCTAATATAATACCTCCCCTATATATAATTAACCTTAATTATAAAATAAGTTACTTACTTAAGGTATAGTTATTATATTAGAGCTTTATAAGGAAAATAAGATAAGGTACCTTATATCTAGATATATAGGTAAATAAAAAGAAATAATAATAATAATACTACTAATTAAAAATAACCCCTTCTATTATAGTTAGTAATATCTAAATAGTAGCCTATATATAGCTTTACTATAGTAAAATAAATATTATTACTTATTATATAGCTAGAAGAAAAAAAATAGATAACTTATATTAATTTTTATAATTAGTTAAATAAATAAGGTACTTAATACTATAGTTTTAAATAGTCTAACTAGAGGGCTTATATTATAGTTACTATAAGTTTATAGCTATTAGGTATATATACATTTAGTAGTGCTAATAGTTATTATTATAATTTATAAATTACCTATATATAGTACATTAGATTACTTAAGGGGTCTAGGGTTAATATAAAAAAGACTAATTTTTCCCTCTTTTTATACACTTCCTTTCTTTTATAATATCCCTTAACCTTATAAGTTACCCTTACTAGCTAAGTAGTAGCTCTCTTATTACTATTACTTAGTAGTTACTAACCTCTTTTAGTCCCTAATTATTATTATTATTTATTTTTATTTATCTTAGTTTTTTTCCCTTATCTAGCTTATAAGTTTATACTCTTACTAGTATAACTTCCCTATTTAGTCTATTATAGCTAACTTATAGCTAGTTTACTATATCTAAGTCTTATACCTAAACTCTACCTTTATTAATACCTTAAGAAAATCTATTAACTAAAAAATCTCCTATAAAGTCTCCTATAAAGTCTTCTCTAAAGTGAACTTCATTTAAAATCTTATTATAAGTTTATTATATCCTTATAGTGTCTTTATTGAAATGTAGGGAGCTAGTTGCCGGCTGGCAACAGCTGTACAGGTGTAGCTCTACAGTCAGGGACTAATAGAGCCACCACGTTGAATATTTAACGCAACGCAACGGAAGGTTTTAGCAGTTATTAACTAATAGAATTTAATCTAGATGACTTTTACGATATCTTATATACTAATAGAATTGATTTTAGTGACGTTATATAGGCAATGCGGCTATTGGATTAAGAGGCCTAGCTATCTAGCTAGATTAAAAAGATCTTCTTCCTCTTATATACTCACTAACCGTATTAGTGGATTTAGACCACTAAAGAGGTCTTATAGGCCACTTTTTATTTTCCGCAAAATTCATTTATATGTAAAATCCAAAAAATCAACTTACCACTATACAAACTAGCAACCTATATATACTAAATTTTAGTCTAAAAAATATTCTTATATTAAATAAAAGCCCTATCTTTTAGCTTTAATTTGCTATATATAAGACTTTTATATAACCTCCAGTTAAAGAGAAAATCACTATTAAAGATAGCTATAAGGTAACCCGCGTATAGGGTAACCTGCTTACGTCACCCTAGCTTACCTAATTACTAGTGGCGCTGCGGTTATGGCTACGCTTGCAGCTATAACGCAATTAAGTAATCCACAATTGATTTAGATTAGTCATTCACACAGTTAGTTGTAGCTGTTAATAGCTATAATGTAGCTATTAATAGCTACCTTCACGACTATTAACAGCTATAGTGTAGCTATTAGGCTTGTAATGTAAGCTAGTAATTGAAAGGTCCTTTAACTAGAAAAGGCTAAAAATAGGTTTTATTTTTAACACCCCCTTTACAAAAGAATTACATATAAGCTAATTAAAAGCGTATAAAGTGATATAGGGTAAACAAGAACTTTTAGATAAAAATAGATAAAAGGGAAAAATAGGAAAAGATTAAAGACTCCCTTTTTAAATTCCTAGCTATTATTAAATATAGCTCCCTTTTTAGCGTTATTTTTAGTTCCTTATTAAAGGGATTTAGTTATTAGTTTTTAGTAATTATTAAGCCCTAAGAGCTTAATAAAGGCCTAATAAAGAGGTCTTAATAGAGGCTTTGTTAGACTATCTGCAGGCATTGACTTTATATCTAGATATTTAATCTTAGCTAAACCCTCTAAAACCTATTACCTAATATAGTTAAACTTTAGTAAGGTATGCTTTATATAGCTATGTAAGGCAGGGTTATAGGTAGTGGTTATAGCGCCTTGATTATTATAATATATCTAGATAGGGGGAGAAATAGGGGTTTTTAGCTCCTTAAATAAGCCCTAAAGCCACTATAGCTCCCAGAAGGTCTCGTAGATAGCGTTAGCTTTAGCTTCTAATATTAATAGAGCTATTATACTAGCTTTCTTTAATTTCTAACTAATAGGTCCGCTAGCTAGCTTAAATAGATAAGCATAGGTTAATTTAGAGGTCTTTTTATCCCCTGTAAAATCACTATCGCAATAACCTATTAGGCTTTTACTAGCTATACCTTTAGGGTCTCCCCTATAGATTATAGTAAGGAATTTAGTCCCTAATAAGTACCTAAGCAGATTTTTAGCTGCTTTTAGGTGCTTTATATAGGGCCTAGCTAGTGCTATAAATAGCCACTAAAGTATAAAGGCTATGTCCGGCCTTATAAGCAATATTAGGTACATTATAGTCCCTATAATGCACTAATAAAGCTTGATTTTACTAGCTATTAAAAGCTTAGTGGTTTGCGTAGCTAAAATACCTAGCTAAAGAGGTATGCTAATAGGCTTACTATCTAGTATATTAAATTGATTTAAAGCCTCTAAGATATACTAAGATTAATGAATTTTTAGTACCCTATTAGGTTTATCTTATATGATTTAAACCCCTAAGAAGAATTTAGCTAGCCCCCTATTTTCTATTAGATAGACTTTATAAAGTTCCTTTTTAAGTCTTTAGATATAAGGTAAATCCGGTCTAATTAGAAGACAATCATTCACATACGTAATAATAAAGGTTTTAGTGGAGGAATTATAGAATATAGCTAGGTTAGAAATTAGAGGGCTAAATTGTGAGGCCCCACTCACAACATTGTGAGGCCTCACTCACAACATTGTGAGGCCCCACTTATAACACAGGTACACTAGCGCACCTCGCAAATAGGCCACGCCCTAGGGCTAAGCCCACGTGACACTAGCAAGCCACTAGCTATAAGCTAGTGACTTATATATATAATACACTTAGACCTAGTAAGCTTTAGTTAATATACTAAAGCCCCTATACCTCTTACCTAGCTATTATTATTCTTATAATTTTAAAGCTTCTTTTACTAGCTACCTAAGAGTAATATAAGGGGGAGAACTACCTAATTTACTAGAGTAATATTAGATAATAACCTAACCCTAATAGATAAGAGTTATACCTAATTAAATAAGGGTAATACTATAGGTATAGATATACTATATACTACTAAAACTACGCTTATAATAAGACCCCTTACCTCTTATACTAAAGCTATAGTAATACTAAAGTAAATTACTTAGTTAGAAAAACTCTAAAAACTATAAAAGTAAGAATAAGAGCTTATTAACCTTATTAAGTATAGTTTAGAAAAAGTATAAGGGAAAACCTAGTAAAAAGCTAGTACCTTATTAAGTAATAGTAGCTAAGAAGTTAGAGTTAAGAATATTACTAAGCTCTAATACCTTATAAACCTATAGAGATATAAGATATAAATAAATAACCTAAACTATACCTTTAATAAAGTAAAGAAGAAATACTAATATAATTACTAAAAGATTCTCTTTACACTTAACTATATACATACTAACTATTGAAATGTAGGGAGCTAGTTGCCAGCTGGCAACAGCTGTACAGGTGTAGCTTCTACGGTCAGGGACTAATAGAGCCACCACGTTGAAATATTCAACGCAACGCAACGGAAGGTTTCGGCAGTTATCAACTAATATAATTCAATCTAGATGACTTTTACGATATCTTATATACCAATAGAATTGATTTTAGTGATGTTGTACGGGCAATGCGGCTGTTGGATTGAGAGGCCTAGCTATCTAGCTAGATTAAAAAGATCTTCTTCCTCTCATATACCCACCGACCGTATCGGTGGATCCGGACTGTCAGAGAGGTCTTAAGGGCCACTTTTGATTTTCCGCAAAATTCATTTGTATGTAAAATCCAAAAAATCGACTCACCACCATACAAACTAGCAACCCATATGCACCAAATTTTAGTCCAAAAAAATATTCCTATATAAAATAAAAGCCCTGTCTTCTAGCTTTAATTTGCTATATGTAAGACTTTTGTACAACCTCTAGTTAAAGAGAAAATCGCTGTCAAAGATAGCCATAGGGTAACCTACTTATGTCACCCTAGCTTACCTAATTACTAGTGGCGCTACAGTTATGGCTACGCTTGCAGCCACAACGCAATTGAATAATCCACAATTGACAATTGATTTAGATTAGTCATCCACACGGTCGGTCGCAGCTGTTGACAGCTGCGACGTAGCCATTGACGGCCACCTTCGCGACCGTTGACAGCTGCAGTGCAGCTGTTAGGCTTGCAATGCAAGCTAGTAATAGAAAGGTCCTTTAACTAGAAAGGGCTAAAAATAGGTCTTATTTTTAACACTAACTATAGGGTAAGATAGGATAAATACCTTAATAAATAATAGGCTAATAGCTAGGATAATCTTAAGGATAACTAGGATATATTCTAGACCTAGATACTTATATTACTTAGGGACTTTATAAACTATAATACTTAAATAGCTATATAGCTTAAGAATATAAAGTAATATAAGAGCTAAAGCCTTATTAAATTTAGTATTTTCCTAGATTTACTAGAGATATACCTAGAAAAAGCCTTAGAAAAGTCCTATACCCTTATATTCTTTATAAAACTACTCCCTAAGCTATAGAACTATATTAACTTATATACCTTTATTACTAGGAAAATATAAGAGAAAGTTATATAACTTACCTAGTAATTTTAAGAAGCTATACTAAAGAGTAAGTAAAAACCTAAGTATTTAGAAAATAAAGGCTTATATAAGAATCCCTAATATTATAGAAATAACTTACCCTAGGGTTATAGGCCTTATAGGGACTATAGGAATAAGGACTAAGAAAAGGGCCTAGCTACTTACCTAAATAATAGTAAAGTTAGGGATAAAAGATAATATTATAACTATAATAGCCTAGACTACCTTATAAACAGAGCTTTGTACTACACTACACTACATTTTGTAGTATTTGTAGTGTAGTGTAGTATACTACATTACACTACATACTACACTACAAGGAAATTTTTTTACTACATGTAGTATTTGTAGTATTTTGTAGTATTTGTAGTATTTAGAAAATAAATAAATTATAATAGCTTATAATAGCTTACAATAGCTTACAATAGCTTATAATAGCTTATAATAGCTTATAATAGCTTATAATAGCTTATAATAGCTTATAAATTTATTAGCTATTAGTATTAATAAGTATCTCCTTTAAGTGAAAATCATATATATAAGTAAGAAAGCTATAAAGAAGTAACTTATAGTTATAATAACTTACTTATAAACCTACTTTTATAAAAATCCCTCTCTTTTAAGTAAAAATTATATATTAAGTAAGAAAGCTATAGAGAAGTTACCTATAGTTATAAAGACCCACTTATAGACTTACTTTTATAAAAATTCCTCTTTTTAAGTAAAAATCTTATATTTAAGCAAGAAAGCTATAAAGAAGTTACCTATAGGTATAGGGACCCACTTTTAGACCCACTTTTATATAAATTTCTCTTTTTAAGTAAAAATCATGTATTTAAGTAAGAAAGCTATAAAGAAGTTACTTATAGTTATAAGGACCCACTTATAGACCCACTTTTATATAAATTTCTCTTTTTAAGTAAAAATCATGTATTTAAGTAAGAAAGCTATAAAGAAGTTACTTATAGTTATAGGAACCCACTTTTGGGTTCACTTTTAAATAAATTTCTCTTTTAATGTAAAAATTATATATTTAAGTAAGAAAGCTATAAAGAAGTTACTAATAGTTATAAGGACCCACTTTTAAACCTATTTTTAGAAAAAACTATATTACTAAGTAATAAAACTAAAGATAATATATATTATTTAACTTACTTTTAAAGCTTATTTTTTAATAACTTTAATACTAAGGAAAGTTTATTATATATATTTATTAAATCTATTATTAAATATTTAAGTTCTTTTTAAGTAACTTTACTAAGTACTTTTACTATTTCTTTTACTAAAAAAACCCTAAAAGTTAATATAATTATTTATAACTCTAATAAAATAGCTATATTACTAGGAACTTCTTTATTAGTTAAATTTTAATATTCTCTTATAAATAAGATAGTTATATATATATATATAATATTATTAGAGTTTTAGTCTTATTTATATATAATAAAAAATAATTTCTTTAGGGTAATTCCTATATTTTAAGTAAAAAAAGCATTGTGGCTTCCTTCGGACCTTCGGACGATAGATAGTCTAACCGTGGCCAAAGAGTGAAGCCACTAAAGGGATGCACGCAATGCGATTAGATGCATCGCGAGCTACCCTGCTTTATTAGTAGTAGCACTGCACTATAGCCTTACTTTTCCCCCTTTTTTGCTTACTTTCTCTTCTAGCTAGATTCCTCTCCTTCTCCCTTTTCTCTTCTCTCTTAGTTATTAGCTATTATTATTAACTTTATTAAATTTAACCTCTTTACACTAGTGTAATATTCCTTAGTGTAACTAATACTAATTAGTGGTTAACTATAACTATAGATAAGTTAGGTATTATAAGAAAAGACATTTCTATAGATAATATAGCCCCTTACCTTTTAAGCTAACCTAGATAGGCTATTTAGGTAAAGAGATATAACTATAGAGTGTGCTAAAGGAAAATAGACTAGAATCCTAGTTATAGGCTTATTAGACTTCTAAGGGATTAATTTATTAACCCTTAGGCTTATAGGATATAACCTTATTATATCTATCTAGGATATTTAGTTAATTATTAATCTTATTATTTATTATAAGAAAACTAACTAAATAACTAAATCTATTGCTATAAGGCATTTTATTTAAACCTAATATTAAAAATAACCCTTAGCTAAGCTAGCTAACCTATATAACCTCCCTTTACACTCTCTTTATAACCCCTTTTCTCTCTTTATAGCTTTTTACGCCTTAGTATTCTAAATATTAAGTTACTTCTGCTTTTACGCTATCTTTATAGCTTGCTCTTCTCTCTTTTACTATTTTTCCTTCTTTTATACTTTTTCTATTGTTTTTTATTATTTCCCTCTGTTTATCCTGTTAATCCTGTTTATCCTATTTATCCTATTCTATTTATCTGGTTTATTTCGCCCTATTTACCCTATTTATCCTGTTTATCCTATTTACCCTATTTTTCCTGTTTTTCCTGTTTTACCTGTTTTTTAGATTTACCTAGTCTATCCCTCTTAATAAGCGTAGAAATTACACTATTATTATACTACTATTTACTTTATTTAAATTATTTAAGAAAACTAAACCCTTCTTAAAAAGGGGATAGAATTAAATATTAGGCTATTAATAAGATAAACTCCTTATCTTACTTCCCCTAATAATAAGATATCCTAAAAGCCTTTAGAAATAGCTTCTAAAAGACTAGAAAAGAATAGTTTACTAAGGCAACTATAGCTATATTTATTTACACTTATAAGAGACTAGGAAGAGCTTACCTAACTAAACCTAGAGACTACTATATAACCTAAACTTAATAATTAGATTATAAGGTTTATTTACACTAGTAAGTATTAAAATTAGTAAGGAGAAGACCTTTAGGAGAACTTTAGAGAAGATTTTAAAGGTTAGATAAAAGATATATTTAGGAGAGCTTCTAATAAGCTTATAAGAGAGCTATAAAACTCCTTATAAGATAATAATGTTTATATTAGCTAAGGAGTAGGCCTTCTTATCTTAATAGCCCTTAAATATATGCTTTAAGAGATAATAATAACCCTATAGTTAGGAAATAAGTTATAATCTCCTAAACTACCTTATATATAACCCCTATAAGTTACTGCCTTAAAGACCTTCCCTAATATTCCTTACCCTTAAAAGGAATAATCTTTATATTCTCTATAAGAACCCTTATAATAATCTTAATTATATTAGGAGTTTAACCCTTAATAGCTTACCTTTCTTTCTTATTCCTTCCCTTTAGATAAATAAATTATAAAGAAAATATCTAAGCTTATAAAGATATATAAGGATAGTAATTACTATAGTAAGAAGCTATATAACTTCCTCTTACTAAAACTTATACTCTTTAAGAGTAAGTATAACTAGATTAACCTCCCTAAGTTATATTTTAGTAAAGTATTTCTTATTATATTAATAGGAGATACTAAATAGCACTTTCTTAATTACCTTACTAGTAAGAACCTCTCTTATAAAGAGATAATTATAAATATCTATTAATAATTTAAAATAGAAAGTAATTAATAGTTTTATTACTATAAGTAAAGTAATATAATCCTTAAAAATATTATTATATAGAACCCTAATAAGAGTAAGCTTAAGTGCCTTAAGATTCTATTAATTACCTTAAAGAGAGTCTATAGAGGGCTATACCCCTCTAATATAGTAAATATAAAGCTCTATAAGTAAACCTTAAATATAGTCTTTAGTATCCCTAAATATTAGGTAGTAAAGTATATATATATACTAGGCTTTAAGAACCTTACTAGTAATCTCTATAAATTAATTATAATTATAGAGAGTAGTATAAGAAGTAACTAATATTACTAGTATTAAGATAAAGACCTATTAGAGATAATATTTATAGATTACTAATATAGCTAATAGAATTAAAGAGACTAAGGAAAAGAAGGTTATTATAGTAACTCTAGATAACCTAAGTAATACTTTATCTATAGTAAGAGTAGCTACTAGTTATTAAACTATACTAATACTAAATATTAGAAAGAGAAAGAGAGGTAATAAGCTAGTAAGAACTATTATTTACCTCCTATAAAGAAGAAGTTTTAGGTATTCCTTACTTTATTTAAAGGAAATAATAGTAATAAGGAAGAGGAAATAAAAGACTAGGAAACATAGCTTAAGGCCTTTACTTAGGACTAAGATAATAGTAATAATAATATTAAGAAAAAGCTATTATTAAAGGCATAACTTAGTATTATATAATTCTTCTATGTAGGATTATGAATAATAGATAATATTAATATCCTTATAATACTTAAGAATTAAGCTTTTTAACATGCCTTACTTAAGTAAGAGCTATACCTTAAAGAGGCTTCTAATAAAGATAATTTAATTTATTATACCTCTAAAGGATACTATTTTAAAGAGATCTTTAGAGAAATTATGCTAGATATAGGAGCCTTAGGCTAATTAACTACTAGTCTAGCATAAGCTAAAGCCTTACTAAGATTAATACTATTATTAATAATTAAACCCTATAACCTAGAAGTTATTTGCTTTAGTGCTAGATTAGTAATAATATATAGCGTTATCTATATGCCTATAAAGCTTAGCTAAATTAACTTCTATGTCCTTAATACTACTATACCCTTTCTCTTTTCCCTTACTAATATAGATAAAATAAAGGTTAAGATTAATAACCTTACTAATATATTAATTTAAAATAATAAGACTATACCTATTATATATAAATAGGGCTACTC
This sequence comes from Epichloe festucae Fl1, assembly GCA_003814445.1. Classification (NCBI taxonomy): domain Eukaryota; kingdom Fungi; phylum Ascomycota; class Sordariomycetes; order Hypocreales; family Clavicipitaceae; genus Epichloe; species Epichloe festucae. Next base: position 824,139 of record CP031387.1, on the reverse strand, counting down.
TTAGTGGCTTCTAGAGGCAAGAGAAACCGCTGCTTTTTACCTATTAGAAGGAGAGATTTATTAACTTTACTAAAGGTTTAGTTATCCCTTAATTTAATAGCTTATAAAGATTCTTTAATAAGCTAGTTATAATATTAAATATTATATAATTAAGAAGCTAACTAAAGTCTATTACTATTATTAGATAAATAGAAAAGCCCCTAGCTAGTTTAAATTCTCCCTTAAAGATAACTATAACTTTAACTATAAGATTATTATTAATATTATACAGATTAATAGCTAGCTAGTCCTTTATATTATTAATTTAGTAACCTTATTTTAAGTAGCCTAATTCCTTAACCCTAAGAAGTAAAAAGCTTATAATATCTAGGATGTAATTAGAGAGTGCTAGATTAATATATATCTAGGCCCTCTAGACTAGATTATTTATAATACTAGTAATAACTTTACCTTAGCTAAATTTAGGTATTATACTTGCTTAATATTAATTAATATTAATAAGATACCTATTAAAGCCTATAATAGCATTAGAAAGGTTAAAAGATATTATAGACCTCTTCACTAGGCTTATAATATTATTATAGATTTAATTAGTAAAGAAATCACTCCTAAGTAGTAACTCTAGATAGCTATTAAAGCTATTAATAACTTAGCAAGCCTTAATAGCCTTATACTAACCTTACTAGTCTTTAGAGCTTACCTATAGATAATAGATAAGTTACTACTAAGTGTCTTTATTATTTAATAAGCTAAAGTAATTTAGAAGGTAACTAATAAAGTCCGCTATTACCTAGCTAAAAGGTAAGTTTATAAGGCCCTTAGCGCCTAGAATAGCCTTAATATATTACTAATATATTAGCTATTACTATAGGCTAATATATATATATAAAGAGAAAAAGGTAAATAGCATAGCCCTTATAAGCTATTAGCTACTAATAGGGAGACCTATATAGTTAAGATACCCTATAGCCTAGCTAAGTTTTACTTTATAGTAGTAAAGCTATATTATAAGAACTTATAGTATATAAGGGCTAATAAGTAAAGCCTTTAGGATATTAGGGAATATAACCTAGGCCTAGAGGTCCTTACTTATAATATAGCCCCTTTCTATACTATAGCTCTCTTTAATACTATAGTCTTATTATAAAAAGGGGCTAAGGGGGCTAGGAGAGATAAGCTACTTATAAAGGGTAATAAGGTAAAAGAAAAGAAAGAGACACTAGTAAAGAGAAAGTAAGGGAGGCTAAGGAAGAACCTTATAGTTTAATTCTATATTAATAAAGGTATAAAGAAGCCTATAAAGGCTATTAAGGATAAAGGTAATCCTATAGAAAGCTATAGAGTTAAAGAACCTATAGTAAGCCTTAAGGTAGCTAAAGCTACCTCTATAGGAAGCTATAAAGCTAGTAGCCCTAAGGAAGTAAAAGTAAAGGTAATTAGGGCCTAGGTTTATAATCCTAAGGAGCTTATTAGACTTATAAAGCCTCTTATATTTATTAATAAAGACTAAGAGAAAGTATTAATTAAGGGGATTATAGCTAGAGAAGTGCTAAATATAGTATTCCTTATAGTAAAAGAAAAGGCTAACTAAAACCTTACCCTTTAACTTTACTAAGAAGGAAAGATTATAACCCTAGGGAGCCCCTTTAAATAATCTAACTAAGCTAAGATTAATACCTTATAAGCTTATAATATGTTTAGATTTATAATATTTAATCTAGTAAAGCATAGAGGCCACTAGATCTTTAATTCTTATATAGTCTAAGAGATTAAAGGTAAAGGCACTAAATTACTATATAAGAAGTTATACCTTATTATATAAGGGCATAATAATAGAGGAAAAGAGGCTATCTTAACCTAATCGCTAATAATATAGTAATTAAGCTAATAGATTATTATAGCCCTTACTCTATTATTAAAGTAAAAGGGAATTTACCTTTAGCTATAAGATATTATATAAGCTTATATTTAATCCTAAATAACCCTAAATAGGCTAATTATTATAAAGTTACTAAAGCAAATTATATACCTCTTTCTAAAAGGTATAATAATAGAGGTGATTAAGCCTCTCTATAGGATTATAGAGGCTAGAACCTACTAGTAGGTAATATATTTTTACTACTATAGGGATAATCTTAATATAATAACCTTAATATATAATCCCTACCTACTAATTATAGCCCTAAATAATAAAAACCTCTTTAGTATTATAGGAATGTAAACAAATAACACGCTAGGCCTTAGTAATAATAACTTCTTTAAGAAAGAAAAAAAAGAGCTCTAGAAGGTAAAGTTTATAGCTAAAGAAAAATAATACCTAATAACTACAAATCCCCTTATCTTTAATAGCTATATTCTAACTTAGAATAATAATAATTTACTAACCTTAAACTAAAAAGGCTAAAGTTAGAAGATTAAGGAGATTAACCTATAATTACTAATAGTAAGGTAGGATTACATAAAGCAAAGAGCCTAAGGGAGCTATATTATAATAGTCTATTAACTAGAAGCATTATATAATCTATTAATTACTATATAATACTAAGAACCCTTTACTAATAATATCTTATAACTTAATAAACGCCTTAAGTAGTAGATTAAGAATTAGTAGTAAGGGCTATAGTATATCCCCTTAACTCTTAAGGAAGCAAAGCTCTTTATATTTATAGATAGGTCCCTTACTAATAATAAAGATCTAAGTTTATAAATTAGATATATTATTATAATTAGTAATAAAGTAATAAAGGAGAATAATACCTTTATCTTAAAAGGGAATATTATTATATATAGCTTTATAAAAAGTAAGCGTATAACCTATAGCGCACTTATATCTAAGCTATATAGCATAGTTTAAGGTGCTAATATTACATACGCAATATCTATAACCCTTTATATAATCACAGACTAATTAAAGATACCTTAAATCCTAATAATTCTCTATATAGACTCTTTCTTATTATATAAATACCTTATAAAGCTAGGTATGATAAAAGAGAAGCGGCTAATAATTAATATTATAGCCCTTTAGTAGTTATATAAGAGAAGGGAAGTCTACAAAGTTAGATAGATTAATAGCGGCAATAATCTAGCTAATATAATAACAAAGGTATTACTAAATTTAGCCCTTTTAACCTTAATTAATTTAAATAAATTAATAATTTATATAGAAGGATAGGTTAAGAGACCTATAAGGTTAGGTAAAGGGGAGAATTAATATAATAGGCATATAGGTATAGACTGTAATAACTAGGTTAATTAGAATAACTAAAGCCATAATAGCTAATAAAAACCGTGGATTCCTATTAAGGGATTTACTTATATATACTTTCCTTTAATCTGATTTTTATTGCGTTTTTAGGCTCCTTTAGCTATAAAGAAAAGAGAGACTACTAGTATAGCTTCTTTTAGACCTTTAGATAATAGATAGTCTAACTATAGCTAAAGAGTGAAGCTACTAAAGGGATACACGTAATGTGATTAAATATATTATAAGCTACCCCGCTCTATTAGCAGTGGCATTGCATTGTAGCCTTACTTTTCCCCCTTTTTTACTTACTTTCTCTTCTAGCTAGATTTCTCTCCTTCTCCCTCTTCTTTTCTCTCTTAGTTATTAGCTATTATTATTAACTTTATTGAATTTAACCTCTTCGCACTAGTGTAACGTTCCTTGGTGTAACCAACAAGCATACTAAAATACATAGTAAATCTAAAGAAAAAGATATTAAGATAAAATAACCTCTATAATAAAGGGAAAAAACAGGCTATAAATATAAACTAAAATATACTATATTTAGCTTCTATATACCTATAATTAGCTTAATAATCTAAATAATCTTAAACTTTAAGAATTTATAACTAAATAACTAAATTATAATAAAAAAACAGCTAATATTAACTTAATTAAGAAAAATCTAAGGAATATTATAAAACTATATAATACCCTACTTTTTTTTCTACTAATACTACATTTGTAGTATTTGTAGTGTAGTGTAGTATTTACTACACTACACTACATACTACACTACACTAAAATCTACTACATTACATACTACAACGAAAGCCAAAATACTACATTTACTACACTACATGCAAAGCTCTGCTTATAAATAAGTATAGTAAGCTAAGGAAAAAGCCCTAAGATAGCTAAGGAAACTTCCTAAGGTAAAAGTAAAGGCCCTTACCTTTACCTTAAACACTAAGGTACTAATTAGGTATTAATTTTATATACTAGCTACTATTTATAAGTATAAAGACATTAAAATAGTAGTAAATCTAGATAGCTACGCTAAGCTTAACTTTATTAGTATTAATTTTATAAAGGATTATAAGCTTAATAAGGCTAAGGCTATAGTACTTATTCTCTAGGTAGTAAGAGCCCTTATAGTCCCTTAATATAGTATTTATAAGGTACTTATTATAATTAAAGACTTAAGAGAGAAAGAGAAGTACCTTAAGCTACTATATATAGCTATAAATAAAGACCTAAGAGTAAGGGGAAGTCCTATCTTAATTAGAATATATATACTTACTAAAGAATATATATATCTTTATTTATACTTATAAGAGTAATAGTTTAAGAAAAGAAAATAGCCTTTTTACTTATAACTCCTTATAAGTTTATAAAGGTAATATATAATAAGACTATTATATATACTATTATAGGAGTTATAGAAGATAAGTTTATTACCCTTAGAGATAAGAAAGAGGTAAAAGTATATAAAACTATTAAAGATATCCCTAAGAAACTATATAAGTTTAAAGATATATTTATAGTAAATAAGGTAAGTAGTTTACTATTAAGAAAGGAAACTAATTATATAATTAACCTAATACCTAGGACTACACCCCTATATAGGCTAATTTACTCTCTCTCTTAAAGTAAGCTAAAGAAGCTTTATAAATATATTAATAAAAACCTATAAAAAAGCTAGATAAGACCCTTTAAGAGCCCTATAAGTATACTTATCCTATTTATACTAAAGAAAGATAAAATACTTTAACTATATATAAATTATTAGGGACTTAATAGAGTAATATAAAAGAATTACTATACTCTCCCCCTAATTTTAGAGATCCTAGACTAGTGCTAAGAAGCTTATTACTTCTTAAAAATTAATATTAAGAATACTTACTATTAAATCTATATTAAAGAGAGTAATAAGTAAAAGACTATATTTTATACCTATTATAAATACTATAAATATCTTATAATACCCTTTAAGCTAACTAATACCTTAGCTACTTTTTAGAGCTATATTTATAAAGCGCTATATAAGCTAGTAAACACTATTTATATAGTGTATTTAGATAATATCCTTATTTTCTTAAAAATATAAGAAAAGTATACTATATATATTAAGGAAGTCCTAGAATATATAAGGTTAGTAAAGCTATATATAAAACCCTTAGAGTATTTATTTTACTAGGAATTAGTAAAATTCCTAGGGTTTATTCTATTAGTTAATAGCATTTTAATAGATATATATAGAGTTAATATAATCTAGGATTAGAAAGAGCTTATAAGCTTTAAAGATATATAGTCTTTCCTAGGATTCTATAACTTTTACTAAAGGTTTATTTACTAATACTCTAGGATTATAGTACCCTTATATATACTAATAAAAGGTAGTTAAAATAGCATTTAGACTAGGAAGTTTATATTTAGGGAAAGGGAATAGCTAGTATTTAACTAGCTAAAGAATACCTTTTAATAAGTGCCTTTTCTCTATTATTATAACCTAAGTTAGCTAGTATATATTAAGATAAATACTTTAGTCTTTATAATAGTAAGAATCTTATCTTAATAAAATAATAAAGGCTAATAGTATTCTATAGTATTTTAGTTAAGGAAGTTTATAAATACTAAATATAATTATAGTATAGTAAATTAGAAGCTACTTACTATAGTAAGGTTATTTAAACACTAGTAATACTATATTAAAGATATAGTAACCTTAGTAAAGGTCCTATTAGATTACTATAACTTATAGACTTTTATAAGGTAATAGAAGCTAAATAGGAGGTAATGTAAGGGCTTAGGCTTTGCCTAAGCATTGTCCGTATAGTAGTTAGAGAGGGGAGTGGTAAAAGTAGTTAAGGTAAGGAAAGGAGGCTTATATAAGTAGCCTAGGGGGTATAAGGGGCATTACTAGGGATAGTCTCTTACCCTTCCTCCTTTCTCCTTAAGTCTCTTAATACTATATTAATGCCCTATTATAGTTACCTAGGGGCTAGTCTATAATAATTAAGAGACTTCCTTTAGTCCTTTATAATAATTACTAAAAGATATAATAGAAATACTAATAGATATATTAATAAATATAATAGATATGCTTTAACTATAAGACTAACCTAGCTAGGGGATAATAACCCCCCTATCTAATGCTATAGCACTACTAGTAGCTTAATAGGTCTAATTTAAGATACTTTAACTTATACTTAATAAGTAAATAGCAGAGCTTATATGCCTCTAATAATAAGTAACTATAAACACTATAGGACCTTTAACCTAATTACCTATTATAGCCTAACCTAGCGCCCTAGTAATTAACCTTACTTTACCTCTTACCTTTAACCTAGTCTTAACTATACCTAAGGTAAAATAAAAACCTATCCTTATAGGTAACCTATATAATAGTAATAAGGCCTTATTTACTATATAGAGGTTCCTAATAGAATATAAGCTATAGGTAAATAAGGACTTTATTAGAACTAATAAGAATAGGTAAATATTTATTTACTAGAACCTATTCTTTAAAGTCTAGTCCTAAGTAGTTACTTTCTTTAAATAGGGTAGTACTTATAATTTTAACCTAGCTAAATTCCTAGAATACCTTAGGTCTATATTCTCTAACCTATATAGATAGGAGATAGCCCTTATAGAGCTTAACTAGATAGAATAAGGCCTAGGGGAGCTATTTTCTATGTTTTTTATTTACTTTATAGAGAAGCTTTTATTAGTAGGAGAGGATTATTAGGGGGATAATATAAAGCTAGTAAAGCTTTAATAAGCGCTTAATAAGTATTTAAGAGAAATTAGCATAAGCTAGGGTATTAGCTAGAGCATATAGCATATAGCTATTATATAGTATTATAAGATTATAGTTAATATTAAGGCCCTTACTATAGAGAATAAGTACTAGTTCTAATATAGACTATAGCTAGCTAAACCTATACCTTAGATTAATTATAAGGGTAATATGCTAATAACTAGGGTGTGTGTAATAAGGACTTAATTAGGAAAATAGAATAGGCTAGTTAAGAAGGAAAAAGGTCTAAAGCTTACTATAAATATATAATAGGCTAAATAGGTATTAGAAGTAAAGTTAGCTAAATGCTATTAGAAGGGATACTACCTATAATATAAATCTAAGGATTACTATATTTAGGAGTGTATATTCCTCCTACCTTACTACCTATAGGTTAGCATTAACTTATATAGAGCGGATAAGGAAAGTATAGATAAGGAGGTAAATATTCCCCCTATAGAAAATAAGTAACTCTTAAGTAAAGTCTTATATAAGGGTAAGTAAGCTAACTATATACTATAATATAGGATAACTATTTAAGCTATATAGAGTTAGAGCAGGATATAGTATAATATATAGACTAACTACTATTCTTAATTTCTATACTCTTTAATATATATTATTATATTAATATCTAGATTAATTATAATTATAATTATTATAGTGCTATAAGCAGAGTATTGCACTAAAACGTGTAGTGTAGTGTAGTATTTGTAGTGTAGTGTAGTAACTACACTACAAACTACATTACACTACAAACTACACTAACTATAAGGAAAAAAAAACTACACTACACTAACTACAAAAAAAAAAAAACTATAATACATTACACTACAAATTTTTTTTCCTAAACTACACTAACTACAAACACTACAAATATAGTATTAGACTTTTTATTAGTTATTAGTATTATAAGGATTAAAAGAATACTAGTTATATAAAAGCTTTTATTATTACCTATTTTATTTAATTAGTTATAGAATTTATAATATTATATTATTTTAGTAATTTTACTATAACTAAGTAAGGTTATATATAATATTATACTTTTTTGATAATACTATTTAACTTAATACTTTATTTCCCTAATATAACTTAAAGAAAAACCTTCTTATTATATTATTTACTATTTCTATAAATTATTTTATATTTCTATAAATTATTATTATTACTTATTTTAAAAAAATTATAAAAAGAACTACTAGTAAACTTAATATAAGTAGCTTATTATATCTTATTATAGCTTATAATAGCTTATAATACTAATATTACTAAGATTACTAAGATTACTTATAATATTATTAGTGTTAAAGTTTAATAAAAAATAAAAAATAAATAAATAACTTAAATATAAATACTAGTAATTATAAGTAAATTACTATAGTAAAAGCTATAGTTTTTAATAACTTAGTATTTTAAGGTTTTTAAAAATATTAATATTATAAAAATGTTTTCTCTTTTATGTTTTTTTAAAATAATAATAAAAGTAAAATAATAGTAATAATAGTAATAATAGTAATAATAGTAATAATAGTAATAATAGTAATAATAGTAATAATAGTAATAATAGTAATAATAGTAATAATAGTAATAATAGTAATAATAGTAATAATAGTAATAATAGTAATAATAGTAATAATAGTAATAATAGTTAAAGACTAAGAGTAAAAGCAATAGAAATAGTAGTAGTTAATTAGTAATAACTTAATATATTAATATAAGCTAAATTACTACTTTTTAATCTAAAATCTTAAAGATTACTAATCTAAGACTAGTAATCTTCGCTAGATTCACTACTAATAGTAGTAGGGTTAGCTTTTTCCTTTCCTTTTCCCTTTACCTAAGATTCAAATTCAGAGGCATTAGAATCTTCTAAATTATTAGTATTTTCTGAATTATTAGATTCTTCTAAATCTAATGTATTATATTTAAAAAAGGAAGGATATTCCTTAATTAAAGGTTTTAGGGATTGTTTTTCCTAACTCTTTAATAATAATAATTCCCGTAAGGTTGAATTTAGTAGTAATGTTCTTCTTTTTGTAAGAACATTTCCACCTTAATTAAATTAACCTTTAATAGCAGCAGATATTGCAGGGATTGCAAGGTATTTTTGAGCTAAAATAGATAAAATTAGAAAGGCTTCTTGATTTTTAGCCTACTAATTAAATATATTATCCTAAATAGTAATTAGTATAAGTAAAGTAAGTAACTATTAGTATGTAATAATATACCTTATTATGTAGTTATTCTAGCTTTATATAACTAGAAATTTCATTTTTTCTAGCCTTTTTAATAGATTTATTTCTTTCTTTTGGAAATAAACCTTAGTAAAGGGCTGAAGTAGGTTTCTTAGGCCTAGGATTACTAAATAGGCTAGGATGTCTTTTAATTCTAGATAAATTAATAACTAAAGTAGAAGCTTCATTGTTTTTATTATTAGAGCTAGAATTATTAAAAGATTTATTTCTAGCCTTATATAAGCTTTTATGTCTAGTCTTTAATATTAGTATAAATTATAAAGGGATTTAATTTTAAAGGTTAGGGTTAGGAGAGACTAGGGTTATACATACTCCTTATATTTAGCTTTTAATGAGTTTAAAATCTTCTTAATTATATCTTTAGTTAGGTTTAACTGATTTTGTAATGCTAATAGATTTAATTAAGGATTAAGTAAAAATACTAATAAATAAGGCTTATAAAAGTAAAAGCTTTTATTTATATCTCTAGGAAAATAAGCATTTAACTTTTTTAAGCCTATATTTATTGCATTAGTAAAGGTATTTGCAAGTGGATTATAGCTTATTTGATCCTATAAGTGTTAGTATTTAATATAGTAAGATAAAACTATAGATAATAACATACTTTTGCATAAGCTTTTTGATCCTTTAATATAGTAGTAAGATATGTATATATCTTAACTATAAATAAAGGCATAAGGCTTAATGTATTATATTTTTGCCCTTGTAATACTATAGTTAGATAATAGAAAACCTCTAAAATCTCACTTAAAGTGCTTAAGTCTACCTATTCTTAACTTTTTAGGCAGGTATCTTTAAAAGCAAATATATTGGTTTTTTTATTAAAGATTAATATAGCTTCCTTTAATAGAAGTGTAGTATTAATTATTAAATAAGTTAAATTCCACCTAGTATTATTAGCTATAAAGAATAGTTAGTACTTAATACCTAATAGTATATAGTTAGTAACTTACCTAGTGGAATTTTAGTTATATTGTAATTTACTGCTAGTTTTCCTTAAGATTTAGCCTCTTTTAAAGCAATAAGCTAATCTTAATAAAGATTTGCATTATTCTTAATTAGAATAGCTAGCTTTTTAACTTTTCCTATAATTCCTATAGTTTAAATTAGTAATAAATTTATAAAATAAGATATAATAGCTTACCTTAGATAAGGCCTATAAATTAATCTCTTTCGGATTTTATTAAATTTGAAAATTATTCTATTAAATAGAATAGAATTTCGCTATTCTTATATTTCTTAATATCTTCTGTGCTTATTATAGCTTTTATAAAGCTAGTAATTATATCTTTAGCAATAATGTTTAAAATATGTGCAATATATTGGATATCTGTAAGTTCTTTAATACTAATACTATTATAATTAGTACTAATAAAAGCACTTATAAAAGTATTATTATTAGAACTATTATCTCTAGTAAGACTAAAAGAGGTTAATAGTTAATTAGTATATATAGAAACTTATAAAGAATTAATATAACTAACCTTATAATAGATAGTAGTTATATCTTATATAAAGCTATAAGCTAGGTGAATATATTATTTATATATATTCCAGTATATGTGCTTTTTAAGTTTTTAAATCCTAGTTAATAGTATTAGTATTATAAAAGCTAGGTAATTATAGTTATATAAGTATATACTAAGAAGCTTATATTCTAATTGAAAATCTGAAGTTATCTAATTTCTAATAATTCCTAAATAAGACTTTGAATTAAAAGATGTCTATATATCTAGTTGTAAAGATATATAGCTAAAATTTAAAAAGTGCTTATTAAGCTTAATAATAAGCTCTTAGAAGGATTTATTATATAAATTATGGATATTTATAGAAATATTCTGATAATTAAAAGAAGATATAATATTGGAACTATAATTATTAGCTAAATAATAAGGGATTAAGAATAAGTACTTACTTAAAGTAACTTAGTAATTCTTTAAAAGAATTACTAGTTATAGTAGCAAAAGATAAGTTATTTTCTAGTATAAATTTTATAGCTAGATTAATAACATTATCTAGTGAGAATTCACTTGAGGGAGGCCTAGGCCTTTTTTTTGTAAAAAAAGTACTAAGACTTGATTGTAAAGATAGTGAACTTTGGGTTATAAGAGGTACTAAATTAAATATAATATTAGTAGTGTTATATATAGCTTAATTAATAAAAATAAGGGAATAACTTACTAGTAATCTTAGTACTTTCTTCTTTCTTAGATATAGTAATAGTAGAATGCCTTGTTTTATAATGGCTAGTACCATTAGATGATTAAAAACGTTTAGCTTTATAAGAAAAGCTAAAGGAGCAATTATCTTGAGTATAATAATATATAACTAATCTTTCCTTATTATAATTAATATCTGAAAGATAATAATTAAATAAGTTATAATTAATAATATAAGCTCTAGTTTTAAAACTATAGCTTAGTTGATTTTCAATATTATTCTTAAATTTCCTATTAGAATTACTCTTATTAAAAGAGCTATTAGATTGGGTTTGAGAAATAATATTAGAAGGGGTAAAAACTAAAGAGGTAGTTGATTTAGCTATTTTAGTAAGGCTATTGGATTTGTAAAGGTATTTAAAGATTTGGATTATAAAGAGTAAATTTTAAGCTTTATAATGGTATAAAGTTTATATCTTAAAGTGTAATATTAGAAAAGATATAAGGATATAAAGTGTAAAGGAAATAGGGAAGGGAAAGGGAGCTTACTTATAAAGAAAAGGTTCTATTATATAATATATTATATATAAAGTAAGGGGGTCTTATTACTATAGAACTCTAATAATACTAATATAAGTAAAAGTAACCTATAATGTTACTACTATAGTAAATAATAGGTTAAACCTAGTTAAATTAATAGTAGGATTCTATTATAATATTACTATTGAATTCTATTAAGACTAATATAAGTAAAGGTAACCTATAATATTACTATTATAAAAGAAAACAGGTTAAACCTAGTAAAATAAATAGTAGGATTTTGTTATAATATTACTATAAAATTCTATTATTACTAAATTACAAATATAAGTAAAAGTAATATAGAATTTAGCTATTATAAAAGTATAGAATAAAACTAGTTATATTTATATTAATAATATATAGAGTATTACACTATAATTAACTTATAGTGTATTTTTTTAAACAAATAATATATATCTAATCTAGAAAAATATATAGAGATATAAAACTTCTATTTTTAGATAAATTATTAATTTATTATAATAAAACTTTACTAATAGCTCTTTAATTAAAAGTAGGCCCTAGACTTTAGTATTTTATAAATATTTTTAATTAATATAGTAACGAATGTATATAATAATAAGACTATAATTATAAATTAAGAAATTAAAAGTGGGCCTGTATTATTTACTTATATATAGCTAAAAAATTAAAGCGAATCCGCATTTTTATCCAATCACTAAGGTTATAAGGTGCCTTGCTTCTAGGGTTTAAAATCTAGGTTTTGAACCCTAGGTTTTAAACCCATAGGCTTTTTATACCTTAGCTCTTATTCGAAATTAAATTTCATTTTTCACAAATTTAACCCACTTAACCACATCTAGGGAGTGTATATAGGAGAATTCATTATTTATAGAAGAGAGTTTACTTAGGTATATAAGGCTTAGTTCTTAAACCATAAAAATAACACTTAAATTTAGTTTCTAATATCTAAATAAAGGATAATCCTAGTTTTTTTTTTTTTTATATATAATAAAGAAATAATCTAAATTAGGATAAAGTAATTTACTTATTAAGATTTGTTACTAATATTATATAGGTGCTTAAAGATCTAATATAACTTATATTAGCTTATACTAGCTTATACTAGCTTATACTAGCTTATACTAGCTTATACTAGCTTATAATAGCGTAAGATAGCTTAAGATAGCTTAAGATACCTTAGGATAGCTTAAGATAGCTTAAGATAGCTTAAGATAGCTTAGGATAGCTTAGGATAGCTTATACTAGCTTAAGATAGCTTAAGATAGCTTAAGATACCTTAAGATAGCTTAGGATACCTTAGGATAGCTTAAGATACCTTAAGATAGCTTAAGATAGCTTAGGATAGCTTAAGATAGCTTATACTAGCTTAGGATAGCTTAAGATAGCTTAGGATAGCTTAAGATAGCTTAGGATAGCTTAAGATAGCTTAGGATAGCTTAAGATAGCTTAGGATAGCTTAAGATAGCTTAGGATAGCTTAAGATAGCTTAGGATAGCTTAGGATAGCTTATACTAGCTTAAGATAGCTTAAGATAGCTTATACTAGCTTAGGATAGCTTAAGATAGCTTAGGATAGCTTATACTAGCTTAGGATAGCTTAGGATAGCTTAAGATAGCTTAAGATAGCTTAAGATAGCTTAGGATAGCTTAGGATAGCTTAGGATAGCTTATACTAGCTTAGGATAGCTTAAGATAGCTTAGGATAGCTTAAGATAGCTTAGGATAGCTTAAGATAGCTTAAGATAGCTTAGGATAGCTTAAGATAGCTTAGGATAGCTTAAGATAGCTTAGGATAGCTTAAGATAGCTTAGGATAGCTTATACTAGCTTAGGATAGCTTAAGATAGCTTAGGATAGCTTAAGATAGCTTAGGATAGCTTAGGATAGCTTATACTAGCTTAAGATAGCTTAAGATAGCTTATACTAGCTTAGGATAGCTTAAGATAGCTTAGGATAGCTTATACTAGCTTAGGATAGCTTAGGATAGCTTAAGATAGCTTAAGATAGCTTAAGATACCTTAGGATAGCTTAGGATAGCTTAAGATACCTTAGGATAGCTTAGGATAGCTTAAGATAGCTTAAGATAGCTTAAGATAGCTTATAATAGCTTAAGATACCTTATACTAGCTTATAATAGCTTATAATAGCTTATAATACTAATATTACTAATATTACTAGTATTACTAAGATTACTAAGATTACTAAGATTACTAAGATTACTAAGATTACTTATAATATTATTAGTGTTAAAGTTTAATAATAAATAAATAATAAATAAATAACTTAAATATAAATACTAGTAATTATAAGTAAATTACTATAGTAAAAGCTATAGTTTTTAATAACTTAGTATTTTAAGGTTTTTAAAAATATTAATATTATAAAAATGTTTTCTCTTTTGTGTTTTTTTAAAATAATAATAAAAGTAAAATAATAGTAATTATAGTAATAATAGTAATTATAGTAATAATAGTAATTATAGTAATAATAGTAATTATAGTAATAATAGTAATTATAGTAATAATAGTAATTAAGGTTATAAAAGTTATTAAAGCTTTTATAATAAGTATAGTATATTATATATAGAGTATTGTTTATAGTTAGTGTAGTGTGTTTTGTAGTTTTTATATTTAATTTTATAGCTAGCTTGTAATTAAATAGATTATCCTATAAATCACGTAATCCTATAGAGATAAATCCTAAGAAAAATACTATATATAAAAGTGGGTCTAAAAGTGGGCCCCTCGCCTGTAAATTAGAAAAACTACATTTATAGTGTATTCTTAGTACTAAAATGTAGTAAAATGTAGTTTTTCTAATTTAAAGGCGAGGGGTCCACTTTTAGACCCACTTTTATATATAACTACATTGTAGTTTTTTAGTTATCTATCTAAAAAATAAGGTTTTATGTCTTTACATATTTTCTAAGATTAGATATATATTATTTGTTAAATAAAAAATACACTACAAATCAATTATAGTGCAATACTCTGATTATATAAAACTAAGTCCTAGTATTATTTTTAAAAACAAGTTAAACTTATTTTTTATAGCTTATTTAAGCTATATAGGGTAATTAAAATAATACTATTAGTTATCTATTAATAAATTATAAATATTAGTCTATTATATTCTTTCTTTATATATTATTATAATATAATACATAAAGTTACTATATATAACTTCTTAAAGCTTTAGAATTATAAAGCTTAAAGTAATATTTAATTAGTTTAAATAGTAAATAAATAGTTTAAGCTTTTTTTAAGTTCTTATTATATTAATAATAATATTAAAGTACTAAGTATATATTCTATTAACTTTTATATATTTATTTAGATTTCTAATTTAATTTAATTATATTAGTTTAGGGTATTTTTTAATTAAATTAATAATAAAAATATAAAATAATTAATAATAATAGTAAATAAAATAATTAGAAGGTTTTTCTTAAAGTTATATTAGTAAAATAAAGTAATAAGTATAATAGTATTATTAAAAAGGTATAATATTATAAATAACCCTAGTTATAGTAAAATTCTTAAAAAAAGGTAAATATTATAAATTCTATAACTAATTAAGTAAAATAGGTAATAATAAAAGCTTCTATATAACTAGCTTTCTTTTAATCCTTATAATAACATTATATAATAAAAAGGCCCACTTTTTTTTTTACTAACACTACATTGTAGTTTTTGTAGTTAGTATAGTTAGTAACTACACTAACTACACTACACTATAAGTAAAAAAAAACTACAATACACTACACTATAAAAAAAAAAACTACAATACACTAACTATAAAAAAAAAAAAACTACAATACATTAACTATGAGAAAAAAAAAACTACACTACAAATACAAGTTTTTCCTAAAAACTACACTAACTACACTACAAACAATACTCTGGCTATAAGTAAGTTAGTAGTAAAATAGTTTAGCCTAGAGCTTATATATTTACTAAAGAGAAAGTATATCTAGACTATAGTAAAAATAAAAAGGAGGGAAAAGAGAGTATAAGAGAATACCTCCTTAATTACCTATATAGTATATATTAGAATAGATATTAATAGCTAGGAGTTATTAGTGTATTTATATATTATCCTAGGCCTTATATAAGATATTATACTTAGGATACTATAGCTAAAATATTATAATATAGTTATTTATATAGTAAAATAGTAATTAGTTATTAGAGTAATAGAGGGCTTATATATCTCTAAAGCCTTTATATATAGGGTAAAGACTTTAGTATAGGGGATTATTAAGTCCTTATATACTATAGAAGCGCGCTAGGTATACTATAGGAAAGACACTTCTATAATATTTATTACTATAAGCCTTAGGGAGATAATAATAGCACTATAGATTATAGTGCCTAAGATAAAGCCTAATAGCCTAGATATATTAATATTACCTAAGGAGTTAGCTAACTTTATAGACCTTTTTAATAAGGCTAGAGCTAATAGCTTACCCCCTTATTAAGGGTCCCTTAATTACTATATATACTTATATAAGAATTAGAATAAGTCTAAACTAACGCTCCCTTAGGGACTACTATATAATATACTAAAGGACTAGCTTCTAGAAGTTAGGCACTAGATTATAGACTTAATAAATAAGGGTTAGATTTATACTAGCTTATTATTAGCTATAGCTCTAGTTCTCCTTATTAAAAAGGCTAATAAGGGTTAGTATTTTTACATAAACTATTACACTCTTAATAAGATAATAGTATAAAATTACTATTCTCTCTTACTAATTAAGAAAATACTTTATTTCTTATCTTAGGTATACTAGTTTATAAAGGTAAATATTTATATAGTATTTTATAAGCTATAGATTACTAAGGGCTAGGAGTACCTTATAGTATTTTAAACTAGGTTTAGGCTATTTAAGTAGCTAGTTTACCCCTTTAGCCTAGCTAGTATACTAGTAATATTCTAATATTATATTTATAAGTCCTTAGGGAATATATTAGGGGATTTTATTATAGTATACTTAGATAATATCTTAGTTTACTTAGGGGGATTAAGGAAAAACTATATAGCTAAGGTCTAGTTAATATTAGGCTACCTAAGGGCTATAGGTTTATACTTAGACCTTAATAAGTCTATATTTATAGTAAAGGAGGTTTAATACCTAGGATATATTATTATAGTAAGTTATTTTATTTATCTAGACCTAGTAAAGATTATAGCTATTAGGGAGTAAGTAGCCCTAATAAAACTTTAGGGGGTTTATAGCTTCCTAGGGTTTACTAACTTTTACTATAACTTTATTAGTAACTTTTTAGAACTAGTAATATTACTAATATAATTAACTAAGAGGAATATCCCTTTTTAATAAGGACTTAAAGAGAATAATGCCTTTAATAAGCTAAAAGATACCTTTATTATATACCTAGTACTAGTATAATAGGACTTAAATCTCCTTATAGTAGTAAAAGCTAATTATTTAGGAATAGCTATTAGAGAATACCTTTCCTAGTAAGGCTAGGATAGTATTATATACCTAGTTACCTACTACTTCACTAGCCTTATAACCTTATAAAAGAACTATATAATTTATAATAAGGAATTATTAGCTATTATCTTATACCTTAAGGTATAGTTAGCTAAGCTATAGGGCATTTCTAGTTTATTTATAATCTATATAGACTATAAGAACCTAGAGTACTTTATAACTCCCTAGTTAATATTAGAGTAGTAAGCTTAATAGGTAAATATACTTACGCTATTTAATTTTTACCTCTAGTATAAACCTAGTATATAAGTATAGTAACCTAATACTCTTTCTTAAAGGGAGTAAGACTAGGAAGGGGTAACCTCTAAAATAAAATATATCTTATAACCTATTACTATTATATAGCTTTTACTAATACTAGATAAATAGTAGGATAATAGTAGTATAGTATTACTACTAGCTAGTAAGGTTCTTTTTACTACTAAATACCTTTAGACCTTATAGGACTAGGCTATTATCTCTAACCTTATATATAGTATTTAATAAAGGGCTATTTAGAAAAGGGCCTAGAGGTTTTCTATTAAGGTACTTATAAGAGAATAAGTAGTAAATTACTTTATAAGTACTTATAAGGCACTCTAGTTTAGGGGCTATACCTAGGTTCTAGTGTAAGAGCCTCTTATAATAACCTTAATATAGTAATATTATAATTTACTAGTAGTAAGGTACTTAGGCTATAATACTATATTCTAAATCTTATAATAGTAATTTTACTAAAATAGAATATTATAAGATATTACTAGGTTTATTTATAACTATTATTACTATAGTAATTATAAGAGCTATTAATAACACTAGGGCTTACTAAAGCCTTTACTTATTCTTAACTAGTTCTAGTTATAGATCTCTATTAACTTTATAATAAACTTACTAGTACTATCCTTAGAAAAGCTATAATATCTAATAGTTATTATAGACTAACTCTTTAAATTTATTTAGCTTAAGGCTATAACTTCTATAAAAGCTAAGGAATATATAGAGAGGTTTAAAATAGTCTAGTAGTAGTTTAAGGGGTTTTCTTAATTAATTATTATAGATTATAGTTTAGATTAATTAGGAAAATTTTAGATAATATTATACTCCTTAGTTAGGATTAATTAGTTACTTTTTATATTATATTACTTATAAACTAATAGTAATATAAAGTAAGTAAACTAAGAGGTATAGGTAATACTATATATTATAGTCTTTTTCTTATAGTTTAATTAGCTAGAATATCTAGTTACTTACTAGCTTATAATTAATAATAGGCTATTTTCTATAATAGGAGTTAGCTTAAATAAGCTACTATATAGCTATAATCTAAAGCTAGTTTAGTTACTACTAGATAAGTTTACTTCTATAATAACACTAAAGGGATAAGTAATATAGTTTCTTAAGTACCTTTAGGAGAGTACTTACTTAGTATAAGCTATAATAGCTTATATATAATAAAGGTAGTAGGATACTATATTTACTTTATATTAACTAGTAAAATAGTTTTAGGTTAAAAATAAGGTATAGCTTTTACTTAAAAATATTAAAACTAACTACCCCTTATAGAAACTTAATTAGGTAGTAGTAAAGTATATAATTATAGAAGTCTTAATATTACTTATAGTATAGCTTAATATCCTAAGAGGTATTTACCTAGTATTTTATATAGACTTTATTAAATATACTATAGAGAACTCTCTCCTTAGTTAGAAGCTCTAGAACTTTTATCTAGAACTAGAATAAGTCCTTATAAAGGGTAATAATAAACTTATTAAGGAATATTAAGTTAAGCAAATCCTAGTAGCTTAGAATGCCCTAGGCTAGGGTAAGAGATATAATATACTTATTAAGTAAGTAAGTTATATATAGCTTATATAAGAACTACTAGAGAATATAGTATAAATATAAGCCTTTAATAAATTTAAGGTAAAATAAGAAAATATATAATATAATAATAAACTAAATTAATTTTAGAAAACTTATTTACTTATAAAGACTTCTATATATATCTAAGATACTAATATATTATAGTTTACTACTATTACTTAAAGAGAATAATTATTCTTTAAGTTTTTATTTAAATTAATAAAAGAGTTTATATAAGTATATACTACCTTTATTTAAAGTTAGTGCTTTACTAATATAGCTATAGTATATTTACTAGGTAATAGTTATAGTATAAAGAGTTATTTACTAGAGATATAACCTAGGTTTTAAATAGTATAAGTAAGGTTAGTATATAAAGTATATATAAGTAAAGGTATAATAAAAGTATAAGTAAGGGAATAGTAAGTAAGGATAATAACCTTAGTAAGATAAGAAATATTATTTCTAGCTAAGGAATAGCTAGCTTTAGGGTTTCTAAAGGTATATTTAGGAGAAAAACTTACTAACCTTAACTTAAAGAGAAAATAAGTAAGATACTAGTAATAATAGGAAGAAAAGTTATTACTTAACTTAGTAATTTAATAATAGTATTAGTTCTTACTATAGTAATAAGGGGTAAGCACCTAGATAAGGGTAATAAACTATTTATATATTTCTTTATATATAGTATTTAGGCTATTAATAACCTATTAGTTTTATTAGAATAAAATACTAGTAACTTATTATATAAACTATACTATTTTATAACTAGCTAAAGGGCTAGTGTTAATAAAGAGAATAATATTAAGGCTAGTTATATTTATTATAAGGGTATCTATAGCTAGAGATACCCTAAGAGCTAAGTAAATAGGAGCTAGGTTAAACTATACCTAGTTAAGGAGGGTATTTTAGTAACTAATAAGATAGTAGTATCTTTAAGATAAGATAAGTATCTTTTTCTTTATAATTATAGTCTTAGGGACTTTAGGCTTAATAATATATATACCTATAGTAATTTTAGCCTTAAGATTCTTAAGGGTATATTAGAGTTATAGATTAGTAAATAAAAGCCTAGTGTACTATATATAAGTAATATAATATTACTAATAAGGAGAATATAACTCCTTACTTTAGGATAAATAATAATTTAAGACACTAGTAGTAAGAGCTTATTTAATATAAGAACTATAAGAATACTAGATTAATTTAGGTATAGTATACTATTTATTATTAGAGTTTCTCTTTATAAAGTACTTACTAATAAAATAAAATATTAGTATAGTAAAAGTAACTATAAAAGTAGCTATAGGAGTAAGGGTATTAGTTTAGTATTAAGGTATTTTAGTAAAGAAAATAATTACTTAAAAGAAAAAAACTAATAAAATAATAAGAAAAGTATAATAAAATTATAATAATAAGGAGATAGTATTATATAAAGGGGAAGGTAAGATAAGTATAAGCTAAAGTAAGATATTTATAGTAAAAGTTATACTTATATTAGGTAAACTATAAATAGGTAAGGGTAAGGTAATTATTTATAATAAATAACCTATTAGTAAGGTAAATATATTATATATACTATAAAATAATACTTAGAAGTAAGTAAAAGTTATTATAATAGATAATAAGATAATAAGGTAAGTACTTATTAGATACTTTATAGATAGCTATTAGTAAGGATAGTTTTTATTATAATAACTAAGGGTATATATAATATAAGTATTATATATATTACTAGGGGATATTATAAAGGGAAGCTTATTAGTAATAAGTAAGTAAGGGTATATATAAGGGCTTAGGCTTTGCCTAAGCATTATTTATATAGTAATTAAAGAGAGAAGTAGTAAAAGTAATTAAGGTAAGGAAAGAAGGCTTATATAAGTAGCCTAGGGGGTATAAGGGGCATTACTAGGGATAGTCTCTTACCCTTTCTCCTTTCTCCTTAAGTCTCTTAATACTATATTAACGCCCTATCGCAGTCGCCTAGGGGCCAGTCCATAACAGGTAAGCTAAATAGTGTATATTCCTTTGCCCCTTTTACTTTATAATTAGGCATAGACCTAGGAAAAGTAACCTAGTAAATACACTATTAAGATAGTTTAATTATAAAGGTAAACCCCTAATAAATAAGGCACTTTTACTAGAACTTTAGAAGAAAATAGTAATTACTAAAGAACTAGTAAAAGAAAAGATACTAATATATAAGAGAAAATATAATAAGATACCTTTAAGGGAGGAAAATACCCTAGTCTTAATATATTAAAGAAAATGTAGTAAGATACCTTTAGAGAAGGAAAATACCCTAGTCTTAGTAAAGAGGCTTAGTAAAATACCTTTAGGGGAGGAAAATACCCTAGCTACTATAAAGAGAGCTCTAAAGGCTAGAGTAGCCTAGTTAAAAGGCTAGTTAGCCACTATAAATCTAGTAAAAGATTAGCTAAATAAGAGTAATTTCTAGGAGAAGGTAGTATATATCTAAGATATTAGTATAGTATAAGAGATATAGGAGACTATTATACTACTAAATCCTTACTAATCTAGGCTAAATAAACTATTAGTATAATTACTATAGAAAGCATAGGATTAAGATTTAGATTTATAAAGGTAAAATAGTAAGATTAATAATTCCCTAATAAAAGGTAAGGGAAAAGCTAGTCTATAGTTATATAGTATAAGAAGTCTTCTAATATACTAAGACTAAGTAATTATTCCTTAGGAGCTTATCTTATAATAGAAGCTTCTATAGCTATATTATAATAATTTTGTTAAAAATAAGACCTATTTTTAGCCCTTTCTAGTTAAAGGACCTTTCTATTACTAGCTTGCATTGCAAGCCTGACAGCTGCACTGCAGCTGTCAACGGTCGCGAAGGTGGCCGTCAATGGCTACGTCGCAGCTGTCAACAGCTGCGACCGACCGTGTGGATAACTAATCTAAATCAATTGTCAATTGTGGATTATTCAATTGCGTTGTGGCTGCAAGCGTAGCCACAACTGTAGCGCCACTAGTAATTAGGTAAGCTAGGGTGACATAAGCAGGTTACCCTATAGCTATCTTTAACAGCGATTTTCTCTTTAACTAGAGGTCGTACAAAAGTCTTACATATAGCAAATTAAAGCTAGAAGACAGGGCTTTCATTTTATGCAGGAATATTTTTTGGACCAAAATTTGGTGCATATGGGTTGCTAGTTTGTATGGTGGTGAGTCGATTTTTTTGGATTTTACATACAAATGAATTTTGCGGAAAATCAAAAGTAGCCCTTAAGACCTCTCTAACAGTCCGGATCCACCGATATGGTCGGTGGGTATATGAGAGGAAGAAGATCTTTTTAATCTAGCTAGATAGCTAGGCCTCTCAATCCAACAGCCGCATTGCCCGTACAACATCACTAAAATCAATTCTATTGGTATATAAGATATCGTAAAAGTCATCTAGATTGAATTATATTAGTTGATAACTGCTGAAACCTTCCGTTGCGTTGCGTTGAATATTTCAACGTGGTGGCTCTATTAGTCCCCAACCGTAGAAGCTACACCTGTACAGCTGTTGCCAGCTAGCAACTAGCTCCCTACATTTCAAAAGGTTATAAGCCCAGCCTATCACTATAAAATTCTTTCTAGTGCACTTTACGTACGGTTACAGAAGACTTCCCTTCTATAAAACAGGAAGAACCCGCGAGATAGAAGCTATTCCCTTCTATAAAAAAGGAATCATTATGGTTACAGAAGACTTCCCTTCTATAAAACAGGAAGCGCGTGAGCAATACAGAAGCTTTCCCTTCTATAAAAAGGAAGTTTAGTAAGAATAGAAGCTTTTCCCTTCTATAAAAAGGAAATTCAGCGTAGATAGAAGCTTTTCCCTTCTATAAAAAGGATTTTCAGTACAAATAGAAGACTTCCCTTCTATAAAATTAGAAGATAGCTACCAATCAACAAGGTTAGGGACCTCCAGTCCCTGATCTTAGTGCGCAAGAGGTTCTAAATAACCAGCTAAAAGAGCAGGTTATTAAACAACAAAATGCTATCAATCTAGTAATAGAGAAGCTAGAGTCCTTGACTTTAGCTATTAATGATAGACCTATGGAGGGTGTGGAAGCTACTAAGCCTGCTAGTTAGCAGTAAGTTCAACAGCCTATTCAGCAAGAAAAGGCACCTAAATCTAGCTCTGTACAAGCTGCCTTTAATAATTCAATTATTAAGGAATTTAATAAGAGGGTTTATAGCTTCCCTGAGACTGCTAAGCTTAAAGGAGCTGAAAATTTCGATTAATGGAAACAAGCCCTAGCTATCCAATTTAGAGCTTTAGGCATGCCTAATTTTCTAGATAATCCGGATATTTCTAGGGTGCTAGGGGACGCTGACCAAGCTATTATCCTTATGTTACTAAGGGATAGTTATACGGAAGGCCCCTAAGCCGCTATAACTTAGCAAAAATCACCTAAAGAAGCCTATAAGTTACTTATTAGGCAATATTTACATAGCGTTGAAATCCAGAGGGAGTCCCTATATTCTGAATTTCATAACCTGAATTTTCATGGATTTAAGGGGACTTTAGAAGCCTTTAATGCGGTCTTTAATAATCTACTAGCTAGATTATTAATTTTAGGGGTCCTAATTAATCCTATAGATCAGGTTAATCAATATCTTCAATCCCTAAAATTAACCTTCCCTCAGTGGGCTAAAAGGCAATGATTTAGCATGCGTACGAATAGGGCTATAGGGGTCCCCCTAGAAGCCCTAAATCTTGAATTTCTAATGGCAGACCTTCTAGCTAAACAGAGGGATAAGTCATCTACAGTAGCTAAAGCCCTGAATTATAGGGCTAAAGACCTAGAAAAGGGTGCTAAAGACAAGGAAAAGGCCCCTAAAGGTCAGAAGAAGAAGAAAGAAGGCTCTAAAGAAAATAAGGGCTCTTCTAATTCTAATAAGAAGAAAAAGAAGCAAAAGGGTCAAAAATCAGATAAAAAGGATAATAAAGAGCCTACAGAGGGTTCTTTTATGCTAGGAAATTACAACCTTTCTAACGGAGCCCTTAATCCGTACAAGAAACCTAGCAATTACAAGACTAGTTATAAGAGCCCTAGCGATAGTAGCTCTAATTCTAGCTCTAGTGATTCGGATGATGAAAAACAAGAAATTAATTCCTTAAATAGTTTTAATTATTACAGTAAAGACATAAAAAAGGCCCTATTATATAATACAGGTTTAACTGTATATATAGTTAATTCTAGGGAGGTCTTTAGGGATTATACCCCTTTTAAGAAAGGGGAATCCAACCCTATTATAACCGGTGGTGGCCCTATTTATCCTAAGGGTCACGGTAGTGCTGTTTTTGAGGTCTTATATCAAAAGAAACCTAATAAATATAGGACCTTAGTGCTAAAGGACGCTCTATATTTTCCTCAGCTTGATGTTAATATAGTTAGTGGCCTTATTCACTATATATCTGGCGGTTGCTTTATAAAAAACCATCTTTATCTTAAAGATAGGTCTTATATTGCTGCCCTAGATATAGAAAAACATGGTTTTTTCTTTCACGTTAAAAACCAATCTACACCGACGTTACATAAAGGGCCCTGTAAAAAATCTCATTATATCCGACCTTTTACCTATGCCAGCTTTAGGGGTCATAGCTATCTAATTAGCTACCCTATAGAGGTTCAAATTCCCTCTAAAAAGCCGGATTAGGCTTCTGATTTAGACGAAATCGCTGAAATCAACGAAGATAATGATATTGAAGAAATCGTACGGGATGATTTAGGGGATTTAGTCCCTTCTCCAACGCCTATAGCCCCAGGTTAGGTCCCTTATAAATCTAAAGATATAGATTTAGGGGTGTTAGAGGGCCTTAGTGAAGGAAAAAGGTCCCTAATACCTCCCCAAGAGGCCTGTGGTTCTTAAGGGGCCTAGCAGGGGACTAACGGAGAGGGCCCTAATCTAGACCCGAATCTAGACCCTAATTCAGGCCCTAAAGACCTTCAATATCAAAAGTTACTAGAACTAGCTAGCCTATAGCATATACAATTAGGGCACCTAGGGCTTCCTTTGCTAAAGAAAACAAGCCTTATAACTAAAGGAATCCCTAATTTTTCTAAAATCAAGGATAAAGATTTTAAATGTATAGCTTGTGATTAATCTAAGGCAGTTAGAAGACCTAGGAAATTAGCTATCCCTAACCCCCCTAGAGCTCTAGATCGAATAGAGGGGGATACGCTAAAAATCAGCCCTGTACCATACAATAAACAGTCAATTTGCTTATTTCTAGTTGATCGAAAAACTAGATATAAGTAGGTGTTCTTATTACCTAATAAGGAAGGCCTAACTGTTTATAGGGCTATTAAGGGCTTCTTCAGAGGGCTTAAAAATCAACTAGGTCAGTATCCTAGGCACCTTCACTTTGATGGGGGCCAAGAAATCGATTCTAGTTATCAAAGCTAGTTAAATTCTAAAGGGATTAAATTCACGACTTCTAGTCCCTATATCCATGAGCAAAATGGATTAGCAGAGCGTTCAATTCGTACTATTCTAGATCAATTAAGGGCTACTATCCAGTGGGCAAAATTACCCTTATATCTATAGTGTTTTGTATTACCTGCAGTTATTAACCTAGTTAATATAACTGCTAATACCACAAAGGATGAAAGCCCTAAACAACTACTAGCTAGGGAGCTAAATCAGCCCTATACGACTGATATTAGCAGTATTAGAGCCATAGGATCTCACTGTGAGATTTTAATCCCCCTAGAAAAACGACCTAAAGCCTAGAAGTTAGCAGCTAGGACTATCCCTAGAAGGTTATTAGCTACACTAGGTTTTAACACCTACCTAGTGTACATCCCCTCTAAAAGGCTAGTTACAAAGACTAGCTTTATTAAAATTATAGAGCCTATAGGTCCTGTCTCTAAAGGATTACCTAGGCTTTCTATAGGGGATAACCCTTTAGAGGGGGAAAATGATTTAGAAGATCAAGATCTAAATCAAGGTTTAAAGGATTACCCTATAGATAACATAGGACATCAAAATCCCCCTATAGGTTAAGAAAAACACCCTATAGGGCCTGTACAACCCCCTAAGGAACCGATTCCAGAGGCCTTAGAGGAGGCCACGCCCGTAACTTTACCAGGAAATCAGATTTTGACTCTGGACCTTGATTTTGACAAAATTACTGACTTCGACCCTAATATTAACCCTATGGATGTTGATATTAGTTCCCCTTCTTCTCTAGATTTCATAAAAGAAATCTGCTTTAAGGTACGGGAGAAGCTAAAGGAAAACAACCCTAATAGCCCCGAACCTAAGACCTGGAAGCAAGCTATATCTAGCCCTGAAAGGGATAAATGGATAGAAGCTACGTATAAGGAATATGAATAGCTTCTAAAGGCTGGTACTTTTAAATTTATAGGGAAAGACCAAGTACCTAAGGGCCGAAAAGTACTAAAGAATAGGCTTGTTTATAAGCTTAAAAAGGATAAAGAAAATAATCCTTTAAAATACAAGGCCCGACTTGTTACTAAGGGATTTATGCAAATCGAAGGTCTAGATTATCTAGAGACCTTTGCAGCCACAAGCATTCCCCCTAGCTGGAGGATTTTACTAGCCCTAGCGGCTTGGAATAACTGGGAAATCGAATAGGTTGATTTTATAGGAGCTTTTCTTAATAGTAAGCTATAATAATAGATTTATATGGTTATTCCAGACGGATTTATCGAATTTCTTGAAGCAAATCCTAAATTAGCTAAATTAGCTAAAAGTTTTAGCTATAAACCTTCTAAAGATTAAGTAATTTTATTATAGAAATCTTTATATGGCCTAAAACAGAGCTTAAGGGAATGGCAATAAGCACTAATTGTAGTGCTAAAGTCCCTAGGATTTAGCCCTCTAATTTCTGACCTAGCTATATTTTATAATTCCTCTACTAAAACCTTTATTATCACATATGTGGATGATTGTCTTCTAATTGGACCGGATTTACGTTATATCCAAAGACTTAAAAAGGAACTTCATAAAGTCTATCCAATAGAAGATAGGGGGCTGGCTGAATTCTTCTTAGGGGTTTAAATTGTACGAGATAGACCTAATAGGGTCCTGAAAATTCATTAATCTTAGTATATCTCAGAGGCTTTAAATCGATTTAATATGCTAGATAGTAAGCCTATTAGCATACCTCTTTAGCTAGGCGTTTTAGCTACGCAGACCACTAAGCTTTTAATAGCTAGCGAAATTAAGCTCTATTAGTGTATTATAGGGACTATAATGTACCTAATGTTGCTTACAAGGCCGGACGTGGCCTTTACACTTTAGTGGCTATCTATAGCACTAGCTAGGCCCTATATAGAGCACCTAAAAGTAGCTAAAAACTTGCTTAGGTACCTATTAGGGACTAAATTCCTTGCTATAATTTATAGGGGAGACCCTAAAGGTATAGCTAGCAAAAGCCTAATAGGTTATTGTGACAGTGATTTTGCAGGGGATAAAAAGACCTCTAAATTAACCTACGCTTATTTATTTAAGCTAGCTAGCGGACCTATTAGCTGGAAATCAAAGAAAGCTAGTACAATAGCTCTATTAACATTAGAAGCTAAAGCTGACGCTATCTGCGAGACCTTCCGGGAGCTACAGTGGCTTTAGGGCTTATTTAAGGAGCTAAAAACCCCTATTTCTCCCCCTATCCAGATATATTGCGATAATTAAGGCGCTATAACCACTGCCTATAACCCTGCCTTACATAGCCGTATAAAGCATACCTTGCTAAAGTTTAACTATATTAGGCAACAGGTTTTAGAGGGTTTAGCTAAGATCGAATATCTAGATACGAAGTTAATGCCTGCAGACGGTCTAATAAAGCCTCTATCTAGACCTCTTTATCAGGCCTTTATTAAGCTCTTAGGGCTTGATAATCACTAAAACCAATAACTAAATCCCTTCAACAGGGAACTAAAAACAACGCTAAAAAGGGAGCTATATTTAACAATAGCTAGGAATTCAAAAGGGGGTCTTTTATCTTTTTCCTGTTTTTCCCTTTTTTATCTGTTTTTATCTAAAAGTTCTTGTTTACCCTATATTACTTTGTACGCTTTTAATTAGCTTATACGTAATTCTTTTGTAGAGGGGGTGTTAAAAATAAGACCTATTTTTAGCCCTTTCTAGTTAAAGGACCTTTCTATTACTAGCTTGCATTGCAAGCCTGACAGCTGCACTGCAGCTGTTAACGGTCGCGAAGGTGGCCGTCAATGGCTACGTCGCAGCTGTCAACAGCTGCGACTGACCGTGTGGATGACTAATCTAAATCAATTGTTAATTGTGGATTATTCAATTGCGTTGTGGCTGTAAGCGTAGCCATAACTGTAGCGCCACTAGTAATTAGGTAAGCTAGGGTGACATAAGCAGGTTACCCTATAGCTATCTTTGACAGCGATTTTCTCTTTAACTAGAGGTCGTACAAAAGTCTTACATATAGCAAATTGAAGCTAGAAGACAGGGCTTTCATTTTATGCAGGAATATTTTTTAGACCAAAATTTGGTGCATATGGGTTGCTAGTTTGTATGGTGGTGAGTCGATTTTTTGGATTTTACATACAAATGAATTTTGCGGAAAATCAAAAGTGGCCCTTAAGACCTCTCTGATGGTCCGGATCCACTGATACAGTCGGTGGGTATATAAGAGGAAGAAGATCTTTTCAATCTAGCTAGATAGCTAGGCCTCTCAATCCAACAGCCGCATTGCCCGTACAACATCACTAAAATCAATTCTATTGGTATATAAGATATCGTAAAAGTTATCTAGATTGAATTATATTAGTTGATAACTGCTGAAACCTTCCGTTGCGTTGCGTTGAATATTTCAACGTGGTGGCTCTATTGGTCCCCGACCGTAGAAGCTACACCTGTACAGCTGTTGCCAGCTGGCAACTAGCTCCCTACATTTCAAAAAATTTACTAGTAAGTTACTTTAGGACTAAATATACTCTTAAGCTATTAAAGTATTACTTCTAGTAGCTAAGTATAAGTAAGTTAGTATTTAACTATATTATAAGCTATAGGGTTTACTAGTAAGTAGTAGCTAAAAGGCATTGCCTATATAAAAGCCTTAAATCCTTACTAATACTATAGTAACTATAAGTAAAAATCTTAATAGATTTTATTATAGGATTACTTACTGCCTAAGTAAGCAAATAAGAAACTAATATAATCCTAGTAATTATAGACTAATTTACTAAGTACTTTATTTTCTTACTTATAATTACTATAATTAATATAGTAAAACTAGTAAAGCTTTTTTATAAGGAGATTAAACTATAATTTAAGGTACTAGAGGGCATTATATTTAATAAGGAATTAGTTTTTATAAGCTAATTCTAGTTAAACCTATGCTACTTATTATATATAAAGTAAAGGCTTTTTATAGCTTTTTACCCCTAAACTAATAGGTAAATAAAGAGAATAAACTAGGTACTTAAGCATTACCTCTAATACTTTATAGCTAAGTGTTATGGACTGGCCTCTAGACGACTGCGATAGGGCGTTAATATAGTATTAAGAGACTTAAGGAGAAAGAAAGAAAGGTAAGAGACTATCCCTAGTAATGCCCCTTATACCCCCTAGGTTACTTATATAAGCCTCCTTTCCTTACTTTAACTACTTTTACTACTTCTCTCTTTAATTACTATATAGATAATGCTTAGGTAAAGCCTAAGCCCTTATATATACCCTTACTTACCTATTACTAATAAACTCCCCTTTATAATATCCCCTAGTAATATATATAATACTTATATTATATATACCCTTAGTTATTATAATAAAAACTATCCTTACTAATAGCTATCTATAAAGTATTTAATAAGCACCTACCTTACTATCTTATTATCTATTATAATAACCCTTACTTACTTCTAAGTGTTATTTTATAGTATATATAATATATTTACCTTACTAATAGGTTATTTATTATAAATAATTACCTTACCTTTACTTATTTATAGTTTACCTAATATAGGTATAACTTTTACTATAAATATCTTACTTTAGCTTATACTTATCTTACCTTCCCCTTTATATAATACTATCCCTTTATTATTATAATTCTATTATACCTTTCTTATTATTTTATTAGTCCTTTTCTCCTAAATAATTATTTTCTTTACTAAAATACCTTAATACTAAACTAATACTCTTACTTCTATAGTTACTTTTATAGCTACTTTTACTATACTAATATTCTATTTTATTAGTAAGTACCTTATAAAGGGAAACTTTAATAATAAATAGTATACTATACTTAAATTAGTTTAGTATTCTTATAGTCCTTATATTAAATAAGCTCTTATTACTAGTATCTTAAACTATTATTTACCTTAAAGTAAGGAATTATATTCTCCTTATTAGTAGTATTATATTACTTATATATAGTATACTAGGCTTTTATTTACTAATCTATAACTCTAATATACCCTTAAGGATCTTAAGGCTAAAATTACTATAAGTATATATATTATTAAGCCTAGAGTCCTTAAGACTATAACTATAAAAAAAAAGATACTTATTTTATCTTAAAGATATTACTATTTTATTAGTTACTAGAATACTTTTCTTAACTAAGTATAGTTTAACCTAGCTTTTATTTACTTAGCTCTTAGGGTATCTTTAGCTATAAATACCCTTATAATAAATATAACTAGCCTTAATATTATTCCCTTTATTAGCACTAGCCCTTTAGCTAGTTATAGAATAGTATAGTTTATATAATAAGTTACTAGTATTTTATTCTAATAAAACTAATAGGTTATTAGTAGTTTAAATACTATATATAAAGAAATATATAAATAGTTTACTACCTTTATTTAAGTACTTACCCTTTATTACTATAATAAGAACTAATACTATTATTAAATTACTAAGTTAGGTAATAACTCCCTTTTTTATTATTACTAGTGTCTTACTTATCTTCCCTTTAAGTTAAGGTTAGTAAGTTTTTCTCTTAAATATACCCTTAAAAACCCTAAAGCTAGCTAATCTCTAGCTAAAAATAATATTCCTTATCTTACTAGGATTACTATTCTTACTTACTATTCCTTTACTTATACTTTTATTATACTCTTACTTATATATACTTTATATACTAACCTTACTTATACTATTTAAAACCTAGGTTATATCCCTAGTAAATAACTCTTTATACTATAACTATTACCTAGTAAATATACTATAGCTATATTAGTAAAGTACTAACTTTAAATAAAGGTAGTATATACTTATATAAACTCTTTTATTAATTTAAATAAAAACTTAGAGAATAATTATTCCCTTTAAGTAATAGTAATAAATTATAATATATTAGTATCTTAAATATATATAGAAGTCTTTATAGGTAAATAAGTTTTCTAAAATTAATTTAGTTTATTATTATATTATATATTTTCTTATTTTACCTTAAACTTATTAAAAGCTTATATTTATACTATATTCTCTAATAGTTCTTATATAAGCTATATATAACTTACTTACTTAATAAGTATATTATATCTTTTACCTTAGCCTAGGGTATTTTAAGCTACTAGGATTTACTTAACTTAATATTCCTTAATAAGTTTATTATTACTCTTTATAAGAACTTATTTTAGTCCTAGATAGGAGTTTTAAAGCTTTTAACTAGGAAAAGGGTTCTTTATAGTATATTTAATAAGGTTTATATAGAATACTAGGTAAATACCTCTTATAATATTAAGCTATACTATAAGTAATATTAGGACTTTTATAACTATATACTTTACTATTACCTAATTAAGTTTTTATAAAGGGTAATTAGTTTTAATATTTTTAAGTAAAAGCTATACCTTATTTTTAACCTAAAACTATTTTACTAGCTAATATAAAGTAAATATAGTATCTTATTACCTTTATTATATATAGGCTATTATAGCTTATACTAAGTAAGTACTCTCCTAAAGGTACTTAAGAAACTATATTACTTATCTCTTTAGTATTATTATAAAAGTAAACTTATTTAGTAATAACTAAACTAGCTTTAGATTATAGCTATATAGTAGCTTATTTAAGCTAACTCCTATTATAAAAAATAGCCTATTATTAATTATAAGCTAGTAAGTAACTAGATATTCTAGCTAATTAAACTATAAGAAAAAGACTATAATATATAGTATTACCTATACCTCTTAGTTTACTTACTTTATATTACTATTAGTTTATAAGTAATATAATATAAAAAGTAACTAATTAATCCTAATTAAGGAGTATAATATTATCTAAAATTTTCCTAACTAATTTAAACTATAATCTATAATAATTAATTAAGGAAACCCCTTAAACTACTACTAGACTATTTTAAACCTCTTTATATATTTCTTAGCTTTTATAGAAGTTATAGCCTTAAGCTAAATAAATTTAAAGAGTTAATTTATAATAACTATTAGATATTATAGCTTTTCTAGAGATAGTACTAGTAAGTTTATTATAAAGTTAATAGAGATTTATAACTAAAACTAATTAGAAATAAGTAAAGGCTTTAGTAAGCCCTAGTGTTATTAATAGCTTTTATAATTACTATAGTAATAATAGTTATAAATAAACCTAGTAATATCTTATAATATCCTATCCTAGTAAAACTACTATTATAAGATTTAAAATATAGTATTATAGCCTAAGTGCCTTACTACTAGTAAATTATAGTATTACTATATTAGAGTTATTATAAGAGGCTCTTACACTAGGACTTAGGTATAGCCCCTAAACTAGAGTACCTTATAAGTACTTATAAAATAATTTACTACTTACTCCCTTATAAGTGCCTTAATAAAAAACCTCTAAGCCTTTTCTTAAATAGCCCTTAATTAAATACTATATATAAGGTTAAAGATAATAGCCTAGTCCTATAAGGTCTAAAGGTATTTAGTAATAAAAAGAACCTTACTAGCTAGTAATAATACTATACTACTATTATCTTACTATCTATTTAGTATTAGTAAGAGTTATATAATAGTAATAAGTTATAGGATATATTTTATTCTAGAGGTTACCTTTTCTTAATTCTATTCCCTTTAGGAAAGAGTATTAGGCTACTATACTTATATACTAGGTTTATACTAAAGGTAAAAATTAAATAATATAAGTATATTTACTTATTAAGCCTATTACTCTAATATTAACTAGGGAGTTATAAAGTACTCTAGGTTCTTATAGTCTATATAGATTATAAATAGACTAGAAATACTCTATAGCTTAGCTAACTATACCTTAAGGTATAAGATAATAGCTAATAATTCCTTATTATAAATTATATAGTTCTTTTATAAGAATATAAGGCTAGTAAAGTAGTAAGTAACTAAGTATATAATACTAGTACTAGGTATATAATAAAGGTATCTTTTAACTTATTAAAGGTATTATTCTCTTTAAGTCCTTATTAAAAAGAGATATTTCTTTTAGTTAATTATATTAGTAATGCTACTAGTTCTAAAAAGTTATTAATAAAGTTATAGTAAAAGTTAGTAAACTCTAGGAAGCTATAAACCCCTTAAAGTTTTATTAAGGCTACTTATTCCCTAATAGCTATAACCTTTACTAAGTCTAGGTAAATAAAATAACTTACTATAATAATATATCCTAGGTATTAAATCTCCTTTACTATAAATATAGACTTATTAAGGTCTAAGTATAACCCTATAGCCCTTAGGTAGCCTAATATTACCTAGACTTTAGCTATATAGTCTTTCCTTAATTCCCCTAAGTAAACTAAGATATTATCTAAGTATACTATAATAAAATCCCCTAATATATTCCCTAAGGACTTATAAATATAATATTAGAATATTACTAGTATACTAGCTAGGCTAAAGGGGTAAACTAGCTACTTAAATAGCCTAAACCTAGTTTAAAATACTATAAGGTACTCCTAGCCCTTAGTAATCTATAGCTTATAAAATACTATATAAATATTTACCTTTATAAACTAGTATACCTAAGATAAGAAATAAAGTATTTTCTTAATTAGTAAGAGAGAATAGTAATTTTATACTATTATCTTATTAAGAGTGTAATAGTTTATGTAAAAATACTAACCCTTATTAGCCTTTTTAATAAGGAGAACTAGAGCTATAGCTAATAATAAGCTAGTATAAATCTAACCCTTATTTATTAAGTCTATAATCTAGTGCCTAACTTCTAGAAGCTAGTCCTTTAGTATATTATATAGTAGTCCCTAAGGGAGCGTTAGTTTAGACTTATTCTAATTCTTATATAAGTATATATAGTAATTAAGGGACCCTTAATAAGGGGGTAAGCTATTAGCTCTAGCCTTATTAAAAAGGTCTATAAAGTTAGCTAACTCCTTAGGTAATATTAATATATCTAGGCTATTAGGCTTTATCTTAGGCACTATAATCTATAGTGCTATTATTATCTCCCTAAGGCTTATAGTAATAAATATTATAGAAGTGTCTTTCCTATAGTATACCTAGCGCGCTTCTATAGTATATAAGGACTTAATAATCCCCTATACTAAAGTCTTTACCCTATATATAAAGGCTTTAGAGATATATAAGCCCTCTATTACTCTAATAACTAATTACTATTTTACTATATAAATAACTATATTATAATATTTTAGCTATAGTATCCTAAGTATAATATCTTATATAAGGCCTAGGATAATATATAAATATACTAATAACTCCTAGCTATTAATATTTATTCTAGTGTGTACTATATAGGTAATTAAGGAGGTATTCTCCTATACTCTCTTTTTCTTTTTTTTTCTTTTTACTATAATCTAAACACGCTTTCTCTTTAGTAAATATATAAGCTTTAGGCTAAACTATTTTACTACTAACTTACTTATAGCGCTATAATAATTATAACTATAATTAATCTAGATATTAATATAATAATATATATTAAAGAGTATAGGAATTAAGAATAGTAATTAGTCTATATATTATACTATATCTTACTTTAACTTTATATAGCTTAAATAGTTATTTTATATTATAATATATAGTTAGCTTACTTACCCTTATATAAGACTTTACTTAAGGGCTACTTATTTTCTATAAGGGGAATATTTACCTCTTTATTTACACTTTCCTTATTTACTTTATATAAGTTAATACTAACCTATAGGTAATAAGGTAAGAGAAAAGTATACTCCTAAATATAGTAATCCTTAGATTTATATTATAAGTAATATCCTTTCTAATAGTATTTAGCTAACTTTACTTCTAATACTTATTTAGCCTATTATATATTTATAGTAAGCTTTAGACCCTTCTCCTTCTTAACTAGCCTATTTTATTTTCCTAATTAAGTCCTTACTATATATACCTTAGTTATTAGTATATTACCCTTATAATTAGTCTAAGGTATAGGTTTAGCTAGCTATAGTTTATATTAAAACTAGTACTTATTCTCTATAGTAAGGGCCTTAATATTAACTATAATCTTATAATACTACATAATAGCTATATACTATATACTTTAGCTAATACTCTAGCTTATACTAATTTCTCTTAAATACTTATTAAGTGCTTATTAAAGCTTTACTAGCTTTATATTATCCCCTTAATAATTCTCTCTTACTAATAAAAGCTTCTTTATAAAGTAAATAAAGAATATAGAAAATAGCTCCCCTAGGCCTTATTTTATCTAGTTAAGCTTTATAAGGGCTATCTCCTATTTATATAAATTAAAGAATATAAACCTAAGATATTCTAGGAATTTAGCTAGGTTAAAATTATAAGTATTACCTTATTTAAAGAAAGTAATTACTTAGAACTAGACTTTAAAGAATAAGTTCTAGTAAATAAATATTTACCTATTTTTATTAGTTTTAATAAAGTTCTTATTTACCTATAGCTTATATTCTATTAGGAACCTTTATATAGTAAATAAAGCCTTATTACTATTATATAAGTTACCTATAGGGATAGGTTTTTATTTTACCTTAGGTATAGTTAAGACTAGGTTAAAGGTAAGAGGTAAAGTAAGGTTAATTACTAAGGCACTAAGTTAAGCTATAATAGGTAATTAGGTTAAAGGTCCTATAGTATTTATAGTTACTTATTATTAGAGGTATATAAGCTTTACTATTTACTTATTAAGTATAAGTTAAAGTATCTTAAATTAGGCTTATTAAGCTACTAGTAATACTATAGTATTAGATAGGGGGGTTATTATTCCCTAGCTAGGTTAGTCTTATAATTAAAGTATATCTATTATATCTATTAATATATCTATTAGTATTTCTATTATATCTTTTAGTAGTTATTATAAAGGACTAAAGGAAGTCTTTTAATTATTATAGACTAGCCCCTAGGTAACTATAATAAGGTATTAATATAGTATTAAGAGACTTAAGGAGAAAGGAGGAAGGGTAAGAGACTATCCCTAGTAGTGCCCCTTATACCCCCTAGGCTACTTATATAAGCCTTCTTTCCTTACCCTAACTACTTCTACCACTCCCCTCTCTAACTGCTATACGGATAATGCTTAGGCAAAGCCTAAGCCCTTACACTAAGAACTAATAGATATAGCCTAAGCTACTTCTAATAGCTTAATTTACCTATAATAATATAGTAAATAAAACTATAGGCTACTCCCCTAACTACTTCTTTATAGGCTATTTACCTAAGTTTTACCTAGCTCTTAGAGATAAGACTAAAGAAAAGGAGGTATTAAAAGCTTATATATATATTATAAAGCTATATAAAGTTAAAGAGTAACTAAAGTAAAACTAGGTAAAAGCTACTAAGACCTAAGTAAAGTACTATAACTAGTATTACTAGCTATTAATACTAAAAAGAGGTAACCTAGTATTACTATTAGTAAAGAATATTAGGCTTAAGAATATAAAATAAAAGCTAACCCTTAGATTTATTAGACTATTTTAAGTACTTAATACTATAGGAAAATAAGCATATAGACTTATATTACCTAAAAAATATAGTTAATTATATAATATATTTTATATTAGCCTATTAGAGCTATAGAATTACTATAAAGATACTAAAGATAAGGAAATACTAATACTAGACTTAGAGAATAAGAATAATAAGTATAAAGTTAAGGAGATTAAAAACTATAGAAAGAACTAAGAAAGTAATAAATACCTAGTAAAATAAAAGGATTAGCTAAGTAAATATAACTAATAGGTCCTAGTAAAAGATATAAAGAGTGCTTAATATATAATTTAGACTTTTTATAAAAGTAAGTCTAGTAAGAAAAGTAATAAGATATAAGTAAGTTATAGGTAAGAAAATATAATATTCTTATAGAAAAGGCCTAGCCTTATTAGCTACTACTATTTTAATTAATAGTCTAGGAATTACTACTAAAAAATAAAAGAAAAGGGCCTTAAAGGTTAGGTAATACTAGGGGAAAACTCTCTATTATAGCGCTATTATAGCTTAATATTGAAATGTAGAGAGCTAGTTGCCAGCTGGCAAC
Organism: Epichloe festucae Fl1; assembly: GCA_003814445.1. Classification (NCBI taxonomy): domain Eukaryota; kingdom Fungi; phylum Ascomycota; class Sordariomycetes; order Hypocreales; family Clavicipitaceae; genus Epichloe; species Epichloe festucae. Next base: position 786,310 of record CP031387.1, on the reverse strand, counting down.
AGCTGTACAAGTGTAGCTTCTACGGTCGGGGACCAATAGAGCCACCACGTTAAATATTCAACGTAACGCAACGGAAGGTTTTAGTAGTTATTAACTAATTAAATTCAATCTAGATGACTTTTACAATATCTTATATACCAATAGAATTGATTTTAGTGATGTTATACGGGCAATGCGGCTGTTAGATTGAGAGGCCTAGCTATCTAGCTAGATTGAAAAGATCTTCTTCCTCTCATATACCCACTGACCGTATTGGTGGATCCGGACCGCCAAAAAGGTCTTATAGGCCACTTTTTGTTTTCCGCAAAATTCATTTGTATGTAAAATCCAAAAAATCGACTCACCACCATACAAACTAGCAACCTATATGCACTAAATTTTAGTCTAAAAAATATTCCTGTATAAAATAAAAACCCTATCTTCTAGCTTTAATTTGCTATATGTAAGACTTTTATATGACCTCTAGTTAAAGAGAAAATCGCTGTCAAAGATAGCTATAGGGTAACCTGCTTACGTCACCCTAGCTTACCTAATTACTAGTGGCGCTACGGTTGTGGCTGCGCTTGCAGCCACAACGTAATTAAATAATCCACAATTGATAATTGATTTAGATTAGTTATCTACACAGTTGGTCGTAGCTGTTAACAGCTGCGACGCAGCCATTGACGGCCACCTTTGCGACCATTGACAGCTGCAGTGCAGCTGTCAGGCTTGCAATGCAAGCTAGTAATGGAAAGGTCCTTTAACTAGAAAGGGCTAAAAATAAGTCTTATTTTTAACACCCCCTCTACAAAAGAATTACGTATAAGCTAATTAAAAGCGTACAAAGTGATATAGGGTAAATAAGAACTTTTAGATAAAAACAGATAAAAGGGAAAAAACAGGAAAAGATAAAAGACCCCCTTTTGAATTCCTAGCTATTATTAAATATAGCTCCCCTTTTTAGCGTTGTTTTTAGTTCCCTATTGAAGGGATTTAGTTGTTGGTTTTTAGTGATTATCAAGCCCTAAGAGCCTAATAAAAGCCTGATGAAGAGGCCTAGATAACGGTTTTATTAGGCCATCTGCAGGCATTGACTTTGTATCTAGATATTCGATCTTAGCTAAACCCTCTAAAACCTGTTGCCTAATATAGTTAAACTTTAGCAAGGTATGCTTTGTATGGCTATGTAAGGCAGGGTTATAGGCAGTGGTTATAGCGCCTTGATTATCGCAATATATCTAGATAGGGGGAGAAATAGGGGTTTTTAGCTCCTTAAATAAGCCCTAAAGCCACTGTAGCTCCCGGAAGGTCTCGCAGATAGCGTTAGCTTCAGCTTCTAATGTTAATAGAGCTATCGTACTAGCTTTCTTTAATTTCTAGCTAATAGGTCCGCTAGCTAGCTTAAATAGATAAGCGTAGGTTGATTTAGAGGTCTTTTTATCCCCTGCAAAATCACTATCGCAATAACCTATTAGGCTTTTACTAGCTATACCTTTAGGGTCTCCCCTATAGATTATAGCAAGGAATTTAGTCCCTAATAGGTACCTAAGCAGGTTTTTAGCTGCTTTTAGGTGCTCTATATAGGGCCTAGCTAGTGCTATAGATAGCCACTAAAGTGTAAAGGCCATGTCCGGCCTTGTAAGCAATATTAGGTATATTATAGTCCCTATAATACACTAATAGAGCTTGATTTTGCTAGCTATTAAAAGCTTAGTGGTCTGCGTAGCTAAAACGCCTAGCTAAAGAGGTATGCTAATAGGCTTACTATCTAGCATATTAAATCGATTTAAAGCCTCTGAGATATACTGAGATTGATGGATTTTTAGTATCCTATTAGGTCTATCTTGTATAATTTAAACCCCTAAGAAGAATTTAGCCGGCCCCCTATTTTCTATTAGATAGACTTTATGAAGTTCCTTTTTAAGTCTTTAGATATAGGGTAAATCCAGTCTAATTAGAAGGCAGTCATCTATGTACGTGATAATAAAGGTTTTAGTGGAGGTATTATAGAATATAGCTAGGTTAGAAATTAGAGGGCTAAATCCTAGGGATTTTAGCACTACTATTAGTGCTTGTTGCCATTCCCTTAAGCTCTGTTTTAGGCCATATAAAGACTTCTGTAATAAAATTACTTAATCTTTAGAAGGTTTATAGCTAAAACTTTTAGCTAATTTAGCTAATTTAGGATTTGCTTTAAGGAATTCGATAAATCCGTCCGGAATAACCATATAAATCTGTTGTTATAGCTTACTATTAAGAAAAGCTCCTATAAAATTAACCTATTTGATTTCCTAGTTATTCCAAGCCGCTAGGGCTAGTAAAATCCTCCAGCTAGGGGGAATGCTTGTGGCTGCAAAGGTCTCTAGATAATCTAGACCTTTGATTTGCATAAATCCCTTAGCAACGAGTCGGGCCTTGTATTTTAAAGGATTATTTTCTTTATCCTTTTTAAGCTTATAAACAAGCCTATTCTTTAGTACTTTATAGCCCTTAGGTACTTAGTCTTTCCCTATAAATTTAAAAGTACTAGCCTTTAGAAGCTGTTTGTATTCCTTATACATAGCTTCTATCCATTTATCCCTTTCAGGGCTAGATATAGCTTGCTTCTAGGTCTTAGGTTTAGGGCTATTAGAGTTGTTTTCTTTTAGCTTCTCCTATACCTTAAAGCAGATTTCTTTTATAAAATCTAGAGAAGAAGGGGAACTAATATTAACATCCATAGGGTTAATATTAGGGTTAAAGTCAGTAATTTTGTCAAAATCAAGGTCTGGAGTTAAAAACTGATTTCCTAGGGAAGTTACGGGCGTGGCCTCCTCTGAGGCCTCTGGAATCGGTTCCTTAGGGGGTTGTACAGGCCCTATAGGGTGTTTTTCTTGACCTATAGGGGGACCTCCTATGTTGTCTATAGGGTAATCCTTTAAACCTTGATTTAGATCTTAATCTTCTAAATCATTTTCCCCCTCTAAAGGGTTATCCCCTATAGAAAGCCTAGGTAATCCTTTAGAGACAGGACCTATAGGCTCTATAATCTTAATAAAGCTAGTCTTTATAACTAGCCTTTTAGAGGGGATATACACTAGGTAGGTATTAGAACCTAGTGTAGCTAATAACCTTCTAGGGATAGTCCTAGCTGCTAACTTCTAGGCTTTAGGTCGTTTTTCCAGGGGGATTAGAATCTCATAGTGAGATCCTATGGCTCTAATACTGCTAATATCAGTCGTATAAGGCTGATTTAGCTCCCTAGCTAGCAGTTGTTTAGGGCTTTTATCCTTTGTGGTATTAGTAGTTATATTAACTAGGTTAATAACTATAGGTAATATAAAACACCATAGATATAAGGGTAATTTTGCCCACTGGATAGTAGCCCTTAATCGATCTAGAATAGTACAAATAGAACGCTCTGCTAATCCATTTTGCTTATAGATATAGGGACTAGAAGTTATAAATTTAATTCCCTTAGAATTTAACTAGGTTTGACAACTAGAATTGATTTCTTAGCCCCTATTAAAGTGAAGGTGCCTAGGATATTAACCTAGTTGATTTTTAAGCCCTCTAAAGAAGCCCTTAATAGCCCTATAAACAGTTAGGCCTTCCTTATTAGGTAATAAGAACACCCACTTATATCTAGTTTTTTGATCAACTAGAAATAAGCAAATTGACTGTTTATTGTACGGTACAGGGCTGATTTTTAGCGTATCCCCCTCTATTCGATCTAGAGCTCTAGGGGGGTTAGGGATAGCTAATTTCCTAGGTCTTCGTACTGCCTTAGATTGATCACAAGCTATACATTTAAAATCTTTATCCTTGATTTTAGAAAAATCAGGGATTCCTTTAGTTATAAGGCTTGTTTTCTTTAGCAAAGGAAGCCCTAGGTGCCCTAATTGTACATGCCATAGGCTAGCTAGTTCCAGTAACTTTTGATATTAAAGGTCTTTAGGGCCTGAATTAGGGTCTAGATTAGGGCCCTCTCCGTCAGTCCCCTGCTAGGCCCCTTAAGAACCACAGGCCTCTTAGGGAGGTATTAGGGACCTTTTTCCTCCACTAAGGCCCTCTAACACCCCTAAATCTATATCTTTAGATTTATAAGGGACCTAACCTAGGGCTATAGGCATTAGAGAAGGGACTAAATCCCCTAAATCATCCCGTACGATTTCTTTAATATCATCATCATTTTCGTTGATTTCAGCGATTTCGTCTAAATCAGAAGCCTAATCCGGCTTTTTAGAGGGAATTTGAACCTCTATAGGGTAGCTAATCGGATAGCTATGACCCCTAAAGCTAGCATAGGTAAAAGGTCAGATATAATGAGATTTTTTACAGGGCCCTTTATGTAACGTCGGTGTAAATTGGTTTTTAACGTGAAAGAAAAAACCATGTTTTTCTATATCTAGGGCAGCAATACAAGACCTATCTTTAAGATAAAGATAGTTTTTTATAAAGCAACCGCCAGATATATAGTGAATAAGGCCACTAACTATATTAACATTAAGCTAAGGAAAATATAGAGCGTCCTTTAGCACTAAGGTCCTATATTTATTAGGTTTCTTTTAATATAAGACCTCAAAAACAGCACTACCGTGACCCTTAGGATAAATAGGGCCACCACCGGTTATAATAGGGTCGGATTCTCCCTTCTTATAAGGGGTATAATCCCTAAAGACCTCCCTAGAATTAACTATATGTACAGTTAAACCTGTATCATATAATAGGGCCTTTTTCATGTCTTTACTATAATAATTAAAACCATTTAAGGTATTAATCTCTTGTTTATCATCATCCGAATCACTAGAGCTAGAATTAGAGCTACTATTGCTAGAGCTCTTATAACTAGTCTTGTAATTGCTAGGTTTCTTGTATGAATTAAGTGCTCCGTTAGAAAGGTTGTAATTTCCTAGTATAAAAGAACCCTCTGTAAGTTCTTTAGTATCCTTTTTATCTGATTTTTGACCCTTTTGCTTCTTTTTCTTCTTATTAGAATTAGAAAAGCCCTTATTTTCTTCAGAGCCTTCTTTCTTCTTTTTCTAACCTTTAGGGGCCTTTTCCTTGTCTTTAGCACCCTTTTCTAGGTCTTTAGCCCTATAATTCAGGGCTTTAGATACTGTAGATGATTTATCCCTCTGTTCAGCTAGAAGGTCTGCCATTAGAAATTGAAGATTTAGGGCATCTAGGGGAGCCCCTATAGCCCTATTCGTACGCATGCTAAATCGTTGCCTCTTAACCCACTGAGGGAAGGTTGATTTTAGGGATTAAAGATATTGATTAACCTAATCTATAGGATTAATTAGGACCCCTGAAATCAATAATCTAGCTAGTAGATTATTAAAAACTGCATTAAAGGCTTCTAAAGTCCCCTTAAATCCATGAAAATTCAGGTTATGAAATTCAGAATACAGGGACCCCCTCTGGATTTCAACGCTATGTGAATACTGCCGTACAAGTAAATTATAGGCTTCTTCAGGTGATTTTTGCTAAGTTATAGCAGCTTAGGGGCCTTCCGTACAACTATCTCTTAGTAACATAAGAATAATAGCTTGGTTAGCGTCCCCTAGCGCCCTAGAAATATCCGGATTATCTAGAAAATTAGGCATGCCTAAGGCTCTAAATTGGATAGCTAGGGCTTGTTTCTATTGATCAAAATTTTCAGCTCCTTTAAGCTTAGCAGTCTTAGGGAAGCTATAAACCCTCTTATTAAATTCCTTAATAATCAAATTATTAAAGGCAGCTTGTACAGAGCTAGATTCAGGTGCCTTATCTTGAATAGGCTGCTGAATTTGCTGCTAACTAGCGGGCTTAGCAGCTTCCACACTCTCTATGCCTCTATTATTAACAGCTATAGTGAGAGCCTCTAGCTTCTGTAATAATAGATTGATAGCATCTTGTTGCTTAATAACCTGCTCTTTTAGCTAGTTATTTAGAACCTCTTGCGCACTAAGATTAGGGGCAGAAGGCCCCTAACCTTATTAATTAGTATCCATCTTCTAATTTTATAGAAGGGAAGTCTTCTATTTGTACTGAAATTCCTTTTTATAGAAGGGAAAAGCTTCTATCCGCGCTGAATTTCCTTTTTATAGAAGGGAAAAGCTTCTATTCTCGCTGAATTTCCTTTTTATAGAAGGGAAAAGCTTCTATTCTCGCTGAACTTCCTTTTTATAGAAGGGAATGCTTCTGTATTACTTATGCGCTTCCTGTTTTATAGAAGGGAAGTCTTTTATAACCATAATAATTCCTTTTTATAGAAGGGAATTAGCTTCTATCTCGCGGGTCCTTCCTATTTTATAGAAGGGAAGTCTTTTATAACCGTACGCAAAGTGCACTAGAAAGAATTTTATAGTGATAGGCCAGGCTCATAACCTATTGAAATGTAGAGAGCTAGTTACCAGCTGGCAACAGCTATACAAGTGTAGCTTCTACGGTCGGGGACTAATAGAGCCACCACGTTAAATATTCAACGCAACGCAACGGAAGGTTTTAGCAGTTATTAACTAATTAAATTTAATCTAGATGACTTTTACAATATCTTATATACCAATAGAATTGATTTTAGTGATGTTATACGGGCAATGCGGCTGTTGGATTAAGAGGCCTAGCTATCTAGCTAGATTGAAAAGATCTTCTTCCTCTCATATACTCACTAACTGTATCGGTGAATCTAGACTGCTAAAAAGGTCTTATAAGCCACTTTTTGTTTTCCGTAAAATTTATTTGTATATAAAATCCAAAAAATCAACTCACTACCATACAAACTAGCAACCTATATGCACTAAATTTTGGTCTAAAAAATATTCCTGCATAAAATGAAAACCCTGTCTTCTAGCTTTAATTTGCTATATATAAGACTTTTGTATGACCTCTAGTTAAAGAGAAAATCGCTGTCAAAGATAGCTATAGGGTAACCTGCTTACGTCACCCTAGCTTACCTAATTACTAGTGGCGCTACGGTTGTGGCTGCGCTTGCAGCCACAACGTAATTAAATAATCCACAATTGATAATTGATTTGGATTAGTCATCCACACAGTCGGTCGCAGCTGTTGACAGCTGCGACGCAGCCATTGACGGCCACCTTTGCGACCGTTGACAGCTGCAGTGCAGCTGTCAGGCTTGCAATGCAAGCTAGTAATGGAAAGGTCCTTTAACTAGAAAGGGCTAAAAATAGGTCTTATTTTTAACACTTAATACCTTATTACCCTAGATAGCATATTTTACGCTATTCTTATCTATATTAATTACCTTCTTTATAGTATAAAAAAGGTAGTAAATTACTATTACCTAGGCTATATAGCCTAGGTTAGCTAGCTAAAGCTAAAGAACTATATATACCTCCTAGATAGCTATAGCCTTATAATAGTTTTCCTATAGAAAAGTTAGTAAAAACTTACTAAAAGCATAGTAAAAACTAAGGGAACTTATAATACTAGGGGTAAGAGTAATAGAAAATATAGTAACCTAGAGTTATTACTAAGAAATAATATATTACTAGTATATAATAGATATAGCCTATATAAAAATATAAGTAAAGACTAGGTAAAGAAGTAAGGAATTACTAACCTAGTAGCCCTTAGTAATACTAGTTAAACTAAATATAATATAATAAGTAATATTAGTATAGTTAAAGCCTATAATAAAGCTAATATAATACTTAGTAAGTTAGTAGTAAGTTACCTCTAAAAATATAGGGATAGGCTTATTAAACTCTTTATTTTCTATAGTATTTAGAAGTAACTAAACCTAAACTAAAATTATTAATAAATTAGAAAAATTACCCTTTATAGTAAGTATAGCCTATAATAAAAAGTTAGTAATAAGAAGTAAAAAAGTAAGTAATAAGGGGATAAATTATAGTCTTATAAGTATTATCTTTTTTCTTATACTAGATATAGTGCTTAAAGGCATAGGCCTTAGCTAAGTTAGATAATAAAGCCTAAGGGAAAAGACACTTAATCTTAGGTATCTTAGGCTTAATAAGTAAGTATTTCTTAAACTTAGTATATCCTATATATAAATAGTATATATAAAAGCACTTCTTTAAGTAAATAGTTATTATTTTAATAGTAAAATAGTAGTAACTAATAAGGGAAGAGTAATAGTATATAAAGGTTATAATATTTTATAAAGAATAAACTATAGTTTATATAAGGATAAAATAGGTAAAGTAATAGAGAGTTATAGGTATATTTATAGTTAAGCGCTACGTGTTATTTATTATTATTTTAATATAGCTATTACTTAGTAAATAGCTATAGAATAGCTAGTAAAAGCTATTTAGGAGCCTAGCTATAAGTAAGGGGGCAATTATAAGGCCCCACTTATAACATTATAAGGCCTCACTTATAATATTGTGAGGCCCCACTTACAACACAGGTACACTAGCGTACCTTGCAAATAGGCCACGCCTTAGGGCTAAGCTCACATAACGCTAGCAAGCCACTAGCTATAAGCCAGCGACTCGCACGCATAACACACTTAGACCTAGCAAGCTTCAGTCAATATACCAGAGCCCCCATACCTCTTGCCTAGCTATCATTGTTCTCACATAAATCCTAGGGACTTTAGCACTGCAATTAGTGCTTGTTGCCATTCCCTTGAGCTTTGTTTTAGGCTATATAAAGATTTCTATAATAGAATTACTTAATCTTTAGGAGGTTTATAGCTAAAACTTTTAGCTAATTTAGCTAATTTAGGATTTGCTTCAAGGAATTTAATAAATCCGTCCGGAATAACCATATAAATCTGTTATTGTAGCTTACTATTAAGAAAAGCTCCTATAAAATTAACCTATTTGATTTCCTAGTTATTCTAGGCCGCTAGGGCTAGTAAAATCCTCTAGCTAGGGGGAATGCTTGTTGCTGTAAAGGTCTCTAGATAATCTAGGCCTTTGATTTGCATAAATCCCTTAGCAACGAGTTAGGCCTTGTATTTTAAAGGATTGTTTTCTTTATCCTTTTTAAGCTTATATATAAGCCTATTCTTTAGTACTTTTTAGCCCTTAGGTACTTAGTCTTTCCTTATAAATTTAAAAGTACTAGCCTTTAGAAGCTATTTATATTCCTTATACGTAGCTTCTATTTATTTATCCCTTTTAGGGCTAGATATAGCTTGCTTCTAGGTCTTAGGTTTAGGGCTATTAGGGTTGCTTTCCTTTAGCTTTTCCTATACCTTAAAGTAGATTTCTTTTATAAAATCTAGAGAAGAAGGGGAACTAATATTAACATCCATAGGGTTAATATTAGGGTTAAAGTTAATAATTTTATTAAAATCCAGGTCTAGAGTTAAAATCTAATTTCCTAGGGAAGTTATAGGCGTGGCCTCCTCTAAGGCCTCTAGAATTAGTTCCTTAGGGGGTTATACAGGCCCTATAGGGTGTTTTTCTTAACCTATAAGGGGACTTCCTATGTTGTCTATAGGGTAATCCTTTAAACCTTAATTTAGGTCTTAATCTTCTAAATTATTTTCCCTCTCTAAAGGGTTATCCCCTATAGAAAGCCTAGGTAATCCTTTAGAGATAGGACCTATAGGCTCTATAATCTTAATAAAGCTAGTCTTTATAACTAGCCTTTTAGAGGGGATGTACACTAGGTAAGTATTAGAACCTAGTGTAGCTAATAACCTTCTAGGGATAGTCCTAGCTACTAACTTCTAAGCTTTAGGTTGTTTTTTAAGGGGGATTAGAATCTCACAGTGAGATCCTATGGCTCTAATACTACTAATATTAGTTATACAGGGCTAATTTAGCTCCCTAGCTAGTAGTTGTTTAGGGCTTTTATCCTTTGTGGTATTAGTAGTTATATTAACTAGGTTAATAACTGTAGGTAATACAAAACACTATAAATATAAGGGTAATTTTGCCTACTAGATAGTAGCCCTTAATTAATCTAGAATAGTACAAATAGAATGCTTTGCTAATCTATTTTGCTTATAGATATAGGGACTAGAAGTTATAAATTTAATCCCTTTAGAATTTAACTAGGTTTAACAACTAGAATCGATTTCTTAGCCCCTATTAAAGTGAAGGTGCCTAGTGTTAAAATATATAAGGCTTTGTAATCCTAGGTGCAGTTGGATCGGTCCACTCTTTTGAATTTAGTAGGTTATGAGCCCGGTGGCGCAGTGGTCGGGCCCACTGCAGCGTAACTTACGCCCACCACAGTGGAGCACTGCTCTGCAAGGCAAGGTTACGAGTTCGAACCCTGCCGAAATAACTAAAAATTCAATTGCTAGTATAAGCCTAAAAAAAAAAACCTCCGATAGGGCACCTGGATGTACAATTCCAGGGGGAGTGTTAAAATATATAAGGCTTTGTAATCCTAGGTGCAGTTGGATCGGTCCACTCTTTTGAATTTAGTATGTTAAAAATAAGACCTATTTTTAGCCCTTTCTAGTTAAAGGACCTTTCTATTACTAGCTTGCATTGCAAGCCTGACAGCTGCACTGCAGCTGTCAACGGTCGCGAAGGTGGCCGTCAATGGCTACGTCGCAGCTGTTAACAGCTGCGACCGACCGTGTGGATGACTAATCTAAATCAATTGTCAATTGTGGATTATTCAATTGCGTTATGGCTGCAAGCGTAGCCACAACTGTAGCGCCACTAGTAATTAGGTAAGCTAAGGTGATATAAGCAGGTTACCCTATAGCTATCTTTGACAGCGATTTTCTCTTTAACTAGAGGTCGTACAAAAGTCTTACATATAGCAAATTGAAGCTAGAAGACAGGGCTTTTATTTTATGCAGGAATATTTTTTAGACCAAAATTTGGTGTATATGGGTTGCTAGTTTGTATGGTGGTGAGTCGATTTTTTGGATTTTACATACAAATGAATTTTGCGGAAAATCAAAAGTGGCCCTTAAGACCTCTCTGACGGTCCGGATCCACTAATACAGTCGGTGGGTATATGAGAGGAAGAAGATCTTTTTAATCTAGCTAGATAGCTAGGCCTCTCAATCCAACAGCCGCATTGCCCGTACAACATCACTAAAATCAATTCTATTAGTATATAAGATATCGTAAAAGTCATCTAGATTGAATTATATTAGTTGATAACTGCTGAAACCTTCCGTTGCGTTGCGTTGAATATTTCAACGTGGTGGCTCTATTGGTCCCCGACCGTAGAAGCTACACCTGTATAGCTGTTGCCAGCTGGTAACTAGCTCCCTACATTTCAAAACCTAGGATATTAACCTAGTTGATTTTTAAGCCTTTTGAAGAAGCCCTTAATAGCCTTATAAACAGTTAGGCCTTCCTTATTAGGTAATAAGAACACCCACTTATATCTAGTTTTTTGATTAACTAGAAATAAGCAAATTAACTGTTTATTATATGGTATAGGGCTGATTTTTAGCGTATCCCCCTCTATTTAATCTAGAGCTCTAGGGGGGTTAGGGATAGCTAATTTCCTAGGTCTTCTAACTACCTTAGATTAATTATAAGCTATATATTTAAAGTCTTTATCCTTAATTTTAGAAAAATTAGGGATTCCTTTAGTTATAAGGCTTATTTTCTTTAGCAAAGGAAGCCCTAGGTGCCCTAATCATATATGCCATAGGCTAGCTAGTTCTAGTAACTTTTGATATTAAGAATTTTTAGGGCCTGAATTAGGGTCTAGATTTAGGTCTAGATTAGGGCCCTCTCTGTTAGTCCCCTGCTAGGCCCCTTAAGAACCACAGGCCTCTTAGGGAGGTATTAGGGACCTTTTTCCTCCACTAAGGCCCTCTAATACCCCTAAATCTATATCTTTAGATTTATAAGGGACCTAACCTAGGGCTATAGGCGTTAGAGAAGGGACTAAATCCCCTAAATCATCCCGTACGATTTCTTCAATATCATTATCATTTTCATTGATTTCAGCGATTTTATCTAAATTAGAAGCCTAATCTGGCTTTTTAGAGGGAATTTGAACCTCTATAGGGTAGCTAATCGGATAGCTATGACCCCTAAAGCTAGCATAGGTAAAAGGTCGGATATAATGAGATTTATTATAAGGCCCTTTATGTAACGTTAGTGTAGTTTGGTTTTTAACGTAAAAGAAAAAACCATGTTTTTCTATATCTAGGGCAGCAATATAAGACCTATCTTTAAGATAAAGATAGTTTTTTATAAAGCAACCGCTAGATATATAGTGAATAAGGCCACTAACTATATTAACATTAAGCTAAGGAAAATATAGAGTGTCCTTTAGCACTAAGGTCCTATATTTATTAGGTTTCTTTTGATATAGGACCTCAAAAACAGCACTACCATGGCCCTTAGGATAAATAGGGCTACCACTGGTTATAATAGGGTTGGATTCCCCCTTCTTATAAGGGGTATAATCCCTAAAGACCTCCCTAGAATTAACTATATGTATAGTTAAACCTATATTATATAATAGGGCCTTTTTTATGTCTTTACTATAATAATTAAAACTATTTAAGGAATTAATTTCTTGCTTTTTATTATCCGAATTACTAGAGCTAGAATTAGAGCTACTATTACTAGAGCTCTTATAACTAGTCTTGTAATTACTAGGTTTCTTGTACGGATTAAGGGATCCGTTAGAAAGATTGTAATTTCCTAGCATAAAAGAACCTTCTATAGGCTCTTTATTATCCTTTTTATCTGATTTTTAACCCTTTTGCTTCTTTTTCTTCTTATTAGAATTAGAAGAGCCCTTATTTTCTTTAGAGCTTTCTTTCTTCTTCTTCTAACCTTTAGGGGCCTTTTCCTTGTCTTTAGCACCCTTTTCTAGGTCTTTAGCCTTATAATTTAGGGCTTTAGATACTGTAGATAATTTATCCCTTTGTTTAGCTAGAAGGTCTGCTATTAAAAACTAAAGATTTAGGGCATTTAGGGGAGCCTCTATAGCCTTATTTATATGCATGCTAAATCATTGCCTCTTAGCTCACTAAGGGAAGGTTAATTTTAGGGATTAAAGATATTAATTAACCTAATCTATAGGATTAATTAGGACCCCTAAAATTAATAATCTAGCTAGTAGATTATTAAAGACTACATTAAAGGCTTCTAAAGTCCTCTTAAAACCATGAAAATTCAGGTTATAAAATTTAGAATATAGGGACCCCCTCTGGATTTTAATGCTATATGAATATTGCCTAATAAGTAAATTATAGGCTTCTTTAGGTGATTTTTGCTAAGTTATAGCGGCTTAGGGGCCTTCCGTATAACTATCCCTTAATAACATAAGGATAATAGCTTAGTTAGCATCCCCTAGCGCCCTAGAAATATCCGGATTATCTAGAAAATTAGGCATACCTAAGGCTCTAAATTAGATAGCTAGGGCTTGTTTCTATTAATTAAAATTTTTAGCTCCTTTAAGCTTAGCAGTCTTAGGGAAGCTATAAACCCTCTTATTAAATTCCTTAATAATCGAATTATTAAAGGCAGCTTGTACAGAGCTAGATTTAGGTGCCTTTTCTTGAATAGGCTGCTGAACTTGCTGCTAACTAGCGGGCTTAGCAGCTTCCACACCCTCTATGCCTCTATTATTAATAGCTATAGTTAGAGCCTCTAGCTTCTGTAATAATAGATTAATAGCATCTTGTTGCTTAATAACCTGCTCTTTTAGCTAGTTATTTAGAACCTCTTACGCACTAAGATTAGGGGTGGAAGGCCCCTAATCTTGTTAATTAGTATCTATCTTCCAATTTTATAGAAGGGAAGTCTTCTATTTATACTGAAATTCCTTTTTATAGAAGGGAAAAGCTTCTATTTGCGCTGAATTTCCTTTTTTATAGAAGGGAAAAGCTTCTATTCTCACTAAACTTCCTTTTTATAGAAGGGAAGTCTTTTATAACCATAATAATTCCTTTTTATAGAAGGGAATAGCTTTTATCTCACGGGTCCTTCCTGTTTTATAAAAGGGAAGTCTTCTATAACCGTACATAAAGTGCACTAGAAAGAATTTTATAGTAATAGGCTAGGCTTATAACCTATTAAAATATAGGGAGCTAGTTACTAGCTAGCAATAGCTATACAGGTGTAGCTCTATGGTTAGGGACTAATAAAGCCACCACGTTAAATATTTAACGTAACGTAACGGAAGGTTTTGGCAGTTATTAACTAATAGAATTTAATCTAGATAACTTTTACAATATCTTATATACTAATAGAATTGATTTTAGTGACGTTATATAGGCAATGCGGCTATTAGATTAAGAGGCCTAGCTATCTAGCTAGATTAAAAAGATCTTCTTTCTCTTATATACTCACTAACTATATTGGTGAATTTAGACTGCTAAAGAGGTCTTATAGGTTACTTTTTATTTTCTGTAAAATTCATTTATATGTAAAATCCAAAAAAATTAACTTACTACTATACAAACTAGCAACCTATATGCACTAAATTTTAGTCTAAAAAATATTCCTGCATTAAATAAAAGCCCTGTCTTCTAGCTTTAATTTGCTATATGTAAGACTTTTGTATAACCTTTAGTTAAAGAGAAAATCGCTGTTAAAGATAGCTATAGGGTAACCCGCGTACAGGGTAACCTGCTTACGTCACCCTAGCTTACCTAATTACTAGTAGCGCTGCGGTTGTGGCTATGCTTGCAGCTATAACGCAATTAAGTAATCCACAATTAATTTGGATTAGTCATTTACACGGTCGGTCGCAGCTGTTAACAGCTGCGACCTAGCTATTGACAGCTACCTTCGCGACCGTTAACAGCTGCAGTGCAGCTATTAGGCTTGCAATGCAAGCTAGTAATTGAAAGGTCCTTTAACTAGAAAGGGCTAAAAATAGGTCTTATTTTTAACAGTCTTTATTGCTAACTTACTACTAGCGAAATAACTTTAAAAAAGATTCTATATATATACTATTATTAGTAAGTAGTAATGTAAAATATCCTCCTAAAAAATAGCACTTATAAGATTCTAGGATACCTTATTAATAAAAAGACCTTCCTAGTAAAATATAATAAATCTTCTAGTATAACTTCTTTGCTTACTTACTACTTCTTTATAGCTAATATTTAATAGGCTATTTAATAAAATATACTTATTACTTCTAAAATAATAAAAACTATATTATAGTATATCTCTCTTAACTAGAATTTACTTACTTATTACTAATATACTACTAGACTTTAGCTTAAATTATATAGCTTTATAATAGGCTATTTAAGCTTATTAAAGCTACTTCTAAAGATAGCTATTACTATTAAAATAAAGTAAGTATAATCCTATTACTTAGATACTAGATTACTACTAACTTATTACCAGAGCATTGCATTACATTACATTACATTGTGTAATGTTTGTAATGTAATGTATTTAATACACATTACATTACATTACACATTACATTACATTACATTACACCTCCCCTTTACACATTACATTACATTACATGTAATTATTTGTAATTATTTGTAATTATTTTTCATTTTTTAATATTATAGTTATATAATTAGATATTAATAGTAAGAAATATAATTTAACTATTAGAAAGTATATATTAGGTGTAGAAAAATATAAATAAGGTCTAATTACTATACTTACCTTAATTATAACTAATATAACTAATAAAACTAATAGAACTTATCTCTTAAGCTAATTTTTAATAAAAAAAACCTATAACTAAGTAAATAAGCTATAATATAATTAATTAAAACTAATTTTTAGACTTATATTAAAAAGGTAAGTCTAAAATATATAGTTATAATAATACTATTTTTGTTACTATAGCTAGTATTGTTTTTAATATCTCTCTTTTAAGAAAATATTATATAATAAAGTAAAGAAGTTATAACTAAGTAAAAGGTAAAACTAATAAGACCTACTTTTATACTTACTTTTATAAAATTACTTTTCTTAAGTAAAAATTATAAATATAAGTAAAAAAGCTATAGATAGGTTACTAATATCTATAAGGACCCACTTATAGACTCACTTTTATAAAATAACTCTTATTAAGTAAAAATCATAAATTTAAGTAAAAAAAGCTATATATAAGTTACTAATATCTATAAGGACCCACTTATAACCCCACTTTTATAAAACTACTTATATTAAGTAAAAATCATAAATCTAAGTAAAAAAAGCTATATATAAGTTACTAATATCTATAAGGACTCACTTATAGACCCACTTTTATAAAATAACTCTTATTAAGTAAAAATCATAAATCTAAGTAAAAAAAGCTATATATAAGTTACTAATATCTATAAGGACTCACTTATAGACCCACTTTTATAAAACTACTTATATTAAGTAAAAATTATAAATCTAAGTAAAAATTATAAATCTAAGTAAAAATTATAAATCTAAGTAAAAAGAGCTATATATAAGTTACTAATATCTATAAGGACCCACTTATGGACCCACTTTTATAAAATAACTCGTATTAAGTAAAAATCATAAATCTAAGTAAAAAAAGCTATATATAAGTTACTAATATCTATAAGGACTTACTTATAGACCCACTTTTATAAAATAACTCTTATTAAGTAAAAATCATAAATCTAACTAAAAAAAGCTATATATAAGTTACTAATATCTATAAGGACCCACTTATATAAAACTACTTATATTAAGTAAAAATCATAAATCTAACTAAAAAAAGCTATATATAAGTTACTAATATCTATAAGGACCCACTTATAGACCCACTTATATAAAACTACTTATATTAAGTAAAAATCATAAATCTAAGTAAAAAAAGCTATATATAAGTTACTAATAGTTATATAGACCTACTTTTAGACTTACTTTTAGACTTACTTTTAGAAGAAACTATATAACTAAGTAAGGAAGCTAAAGATAATAAATATTATTAAACTTACTTTTAAAGCTTATTTTTTATTATCTTTATATTAAGGAAAATATATTATATATATTATATATATTTATTATAGAATATTTTAGTCCTTTCTAAGTAGCTTTTCTAACAGTTTTTACTTTTCCTTTTGCTTAAAAAACCTAAAATATTAACATAATTATTTATAATTATAATAAAATAGCTAAATATTTAGAAACTCCTTTATTTTATAAATTAAAATATTCTCTTTATAATAAGATACTTACATATATTAATATATTATTATTAGAATTTTAGTCTTATTTATATATAATAAAAAAAGATTTCTTTAAGGTAATTATTATATTTAAAGTAAAGAAAGTATATTAAAAGTAATAGTAAATCTAAAAAAAAGGTTCTTAGAGTATAATAACCTTTAGAATATAAAGAAAAAATAACTTTATAGTTAATAATTAAGATATACTATATTTAGCTACTATATACCTATAATTAGGTTAATAGTCTAAAGGAGCTTAAACTTTAAAAGTTTATAACTAAATAACTAAATTATAAGAATATAAAAGGCTTATACTAAGTTAATAAAAAAAATTCTAAAGAAAATTTTAAGATATTAATATTCCCCACTTTTGTTTCTCCCTAACATTACATCTGTAATGAATGTAATGTATTGTAATGTATTGTAATGTAATGTGTAATAATTACACATTACATTACATTACATTACACATTACATCCAAACCCCAAATATTACATTACATTACATTACATTACATGCTCTGCTTATTACTAGCCTATTATAAAAGTAAAGAAAAAGCTATAAAATACTATCCTAGTTTATAAAAATTCTAATAAGTATAGTTATATTTACTATACTTAAATATTTATTAATACTACTTATAAGGTAAAATATAATAAATATACTATAATAGCACTACTAAGTAATACTATAAATTTAAAGACTTAGATTAATATTTTAAACTATCTTTACTTTATAGCCTAGAATATCCTAAAGATAAGCTTTCTTAATATATATAGCTAATACTTAACTAACTTACTAGTAGTTTATACTAAATACTATTAATTTACTTAAATATATTAGTCTTATTAAGCTTCTTAGTATACTTTAGGTTTATATATATAAAGAGAGGGATTCTAATAATAAAGATACTCCTAAGGCCTTTTTCTTTATAGTTCCTA
The DNA here is from genome assembly GCA_003814445.1 of Epichloe festucae Fl1. Taxonomy (NCBI): domain Eukaryota; kingdom Fungi; phylum Ascomycota; class Sordariomycetes; order Hypocreales; family Clavicipitaceae; genus Epichloe; species Epichloe festucae. Next base: position 768,382 of record CP031387.1, on the reverse strand, counting down.
TAGCTATTACTAATAATAAGGGACTAGTAATCTTAGGGACTAACTTTATTATAAAGGGATAAGTGCTTAGTAGCTATATAATAAATTATTTAAGTTATCTAAGTAAATTAACTTTATTTTCTAATATCTTTAGTGTATTAAGTTATAAAATATAACTACTTTATATTAACTTTACTACTTAGCTATTACTTATAGTTATTAATAATTTCTTTAGTAATAAAATCCCTTTTTAATACCTAAGAATTCTCTAAAGTATTATAGCTTTTTTATTTAACTAGATATTTATAATACCTTTTATTATAGTAATATAAAATAATTCTCTTAACTTTAAACTCTTATTTATTATCTTTAATAGTATCTTATAGTAAGGATATATTTTCTATGTTTATTAGGTTCCCTTTAAAAGGTTTAAGACTAGTAATATTAAATATATTATATAATTAAGTCCTAGGTAATAATTTTAATTAATACACTAATCTATAACTTCTAATTACCTTTTTAATCTTATAGTAGCCTAAGTACTTTATAGCTAGCTTCTTACTAGGGTGTCTTAGGTTAATGTTTTTTATTAATAATAAAATATAGTTACTAACTTTAAACCTTATTAGAGTTCTCTTCTAGCTATAATATTTTTTATACTAAGTCTATAAGTTACTTAAAAGCTACTTAATTATAATATACTTCTCTCTTAGTACTAAAATTCTACTTTTAGCTTAATTATTTACTAAAGGAATATTTACTATTACTTACTATAAACCTCTAGGATTATAACCTTATAATGCCTCTACTAGTGTATAGCTATGCGTTAAGTAATTGCTTATATTATACGCGAATTACGCTATTAATAGGTTATTTACCTAATTAGTCTATTTAGCATAAGTAAAAGCCCTTAAATAATGTTTTAAGACCTAGTTTAAATATTTTATCTAGCTATTTATTTAGGGATAAAAAGCAGTACTAAGTAATTACTTTATTATAAGAAAATAACAAAAAGTTATCTAGAAACCGCTAGTAAATATAAAACCTTAGTCTATTATAATACCTTCTAAGGCTTTATAGTCTCTAAAAACATATTCTAAGAACATAGTTACTAGCCTATTACTAGTTAGTTACGTTAAAATAGGGATATAAATACTGTATTTTGTAAAATAGTTAATAATAACTAAAATCATATTATAGGTTTAGTTTAAATCTTTTATTAGTGAAAGTCTAGTAATAAAATCTATTAATAATTCTTAAAAAAGGTAATTAAGCACTAGTAGTATAGCTAGCTTACTATATAGTTTATAATACCTTAGTTTTAAAGTCTAATAATTTATATAAGTACTAATATATATCTTTATATCTTTTTTTATTATTAGCTAATAATATTAGTTTATAATCTAATAAAGAGTTTTACTTACTCCTTAGTGCCTAGTAGTAAGGTTATTATAAGTTAGTAATAAAATTTCTTTTCTTATACCTAGAGGAATAAAAATATAATTCTTAAATATTAATAGCTTAAAAGGTTTAATTAACTATATATAGGATATAGCTATATTACTGCTTTTAAGTAACTTTAATTAAGCTATAGTAAAGTTATTACCTTATTATACTTTATATAATAAGACTTAAATTAGGGGTTTTAATTCTAAGCTCTTTTCTAGAAAGTTAAAGTTAAACTTAGAAAAGGTTCTCTAAATAGATTAAATTCTAGCTATAATATCTCTATAAGTAATTAGTTTAATAGATACTTTTAGTCTTATAAGGATATAAATAAGTAATGTTTTTAAGGGGTGCCCTTACTGCTTACTAGTAATAACCTATACTAGTCTATCCCTATTAGAAATAGCTAGTCTAATAGGAAAATTAAAATAATTAAGTAATAAATAATATATATACTAAGTACTAATAGTATTACTATAGCTAGCTTATTACTTATTAATAGAAGTATAAAAAGTATTAAATAACCTTACTAATATAACTCTTCTAAGATTATTTAGATTATTAGGTTCTTTAGGAATATAGTTAAGTTATGATTTTTTAAAACCCTAGATATTAGTAGTATTATTATAGTGTTTTTATAACTAACTATTAGTTACACTAAGTAATGTTTTTGTAAAGCTTATAGCACTAATAATATTACTATAGTGTTCCTATCTCTTAGTATTTATAAATTTAAATAAAAAGGTAAGAAGTTATATAGTTATTACTTTCTCTTTCCTTACCTTACTTATAAAATCTAGTTTTCTTAAAAGTAAGTTAGTAGGATTTAATTTCCCTATATAATATATAATCTTAAAATTAAAAGAATAAAGCTTATTAAGCATAGTTACTTACTTACTAGTAAGCTTAGGCTTTATAGTAAGGTACTTATAGTTTAAATAATCTATAATAACTTTAATTATATAAGCTAAATAAGCAAGATAGTGTCTTTATATGTAAAAAGCCTCTTAGATAGCTAATAATTTGCTATTAGGTATTAAATATTATAATTTAGTATTAGTTATTTTCCTTAATATAAATATAACTAGGTACTAGTAGCCTAGCACTAATATTATAAGTATAGCCCTAATTATATATCTAAATATATTTATCTCCACTCTAAGATATATAAGTAAGTTAAAATACACTAAAATTAGCACTTCCTAAAATCTTTATTAAAGCTCTCTAAATACTACTAGCTTATAGGGTTCTAGTTTAAATATTACTAGTTAATTCCCTCTAAGGTAATCTATTAATAAAATAATAACTTTACTATACTATTTAATAAAATAGTAGTAAAATCTAGTAAAACTAAGAAATAACTAAATATTAAAAATACTATATAGTATTAGCTAGGTTATAATTACTTTAACTCTTACTAGGTTTATTATAATACCTTTTTCTAATATCTTAAAGCCTAAAAATTTAACTTCCTTAACTAAAAATTAACACTTCTTAAGGTTAATAAAAAGACTTACCTCTTTAAACTTATATAAAACTTATTTAATATACTTTATATACTCTTTAACCTTACTACTATATATTAGTATATTATTTAGATAGATAATATAAGTCTTATTAATAAGTCCTTTAAGAGTATTATTAATATACTCCTAAAAAGTTACTAGTATATTAACTAGTTTAAATAGCATTACTAGATATTTAAAGTAGCTATATTAATAATAGAATGCTATTTTTTACTTATTACCTAAGTAAATATATAGCTAGTAGTATATATCTTTTAAATCTAAGACTATAAAAATAACTACACTTACTAATTAATTAAGAATTTTAGTAATAAGGGGTAAAGAGGCCTTATTCTTAATTATAATCTTATTTAAGCCCCTATAATTTATATAAAGCCTTAATTTCCCTCCTTTCTTTAGAATAAATAAAATTAAGGCTTTAGCTAAGCTAACTAATCTTCTAATTTACCCTTTAAGCTATATACTTATAAAGTACTCTCTAAGGACTTCTAGCTTTCTCTTAGCTAAATTATATATAGGCTCCTAAGGTAATATTTTCCTTTCTTTTAATTTAATAGTATAAGTATAATCTCCTAGTTTAGGAAGCTTACTTACTAACTCTTTAGAAAAAATATTTATAAACTCCTTATATTTTTCTAGGATTATTAGTATAAGGCACTTAGTGCTCTTATCTTAATTTAACATAGCTTTTTTACTACTTATATTTTCTAGAATTAGTATAACTATAATACCTTTACTTTTTTACTATAAATAAGTATACTCTAGGATTTATATAGCTACTTTACTATTTATTTATATATCTATTATTACTAAGTCCTTTAATTAGCCTTTTTCTTTTCCTTTTTGATTTTTATTTTCTAAAATACTTAGCTTAATCTTTATTACTTCTAATAATAAAGTAACTACTACTATTTTTTTCTCTTTATATACTTATTACTTACTATAAGTAAAGGAGAGATATTCTATTATTACTAGATATCTCTAGTATTTATGCTTCTAATATATAATTATAGGTAAATACTCTTTAATCTAGTCTATACCTAGAATTATCCCTTTATCTATATTAGTAATAAAGTAGCTAACTTAATAGACCTTTATAAATCCTATACTATCTTTTATCTTAACTAATTTTTTTAAAATTCCTTAATATAAAATCACTTTTTTACTTACACTCTCTAGTATTCTATTTAATTAGATTATATTCTTCTAATCCTTTTTTAATAATAATTTTAGATAAATTATTAAAGACTATATACCTATATTAAATAGTGCTTATATAGCTAATTACTAGTTATCTTATTATAAAGATACCTATATTCTTATTCTATTATTTATAGGGTATTTTATAGTAAGATTATATTCCTAAGTCTATACTTATTAAACTAGTATTATATTAGGAGATATAGCTTTATTACTGCTTTCTTTATGCTTCTTAGTTATATACTTAGTACTTTTATAAGTAAAATAATCTAGTGCCTAATAAGCTAGTAAAGTATACCTAGGCTTTTTATATTTATAGTATACTAAGGATAATTTTTTCCCTTAATCTTTGCTTTATTACTATACCTTATCTATAAGTAATATAAAATAAGAGTATTATCTCTTTTTTTTAAAGTCCTAACTTTTTTTATTATTTTAGCCTAAACTTATTATAACCTTTACTTTCTTACCCTAGCCTTATAGTTAGCTTTAGGTTATTAAAATCTCTTAACTAATTATCTGCTTTCTTATAGTATTATTTAGGCTATTTAAAAAGATTATAATTCTTAGATATATAGGGATTTCTTTAGGTAACTTAGCTTTTACCTTATCCTAGGCTTATATAAAGGATTAAAATAATTAGTTATTCTTTTACCTAAGATTTAGTAATAACCTTATTACTTCTAAGTATCTTATACTTATATCTATTATTCTAGTTTTTAGCTATTCTAGAAAATCTGCCTAGGTAATTAATAAATAATTTACATGCTTATTTATAGCTATATAATATATTTACTATTACTTTATATTACTAGCTAGGTAGTTACTAATATACATTACCTTAGTTATATTATCCTTAAAGATATAGTAGTCTAATTTAAATAATATATCTAAGTTTACTAAGAAATTTTACAGGCTTTTATATATTTCCCCTTTATATATAGGCATTTTTATCTATATTTTAATAAGACTACCTTACTATATAATTACTACTAAGTTACTATAAACTATAAGTAAAATTATAGCTAATGTTTAAGAGGTAATTATAGGTCTAGATTAAGGGGTAATTATAAGTCTAATTTAAGGTCTAGCTAATCCTAGATTTGCCTTAAGCTCTTTAATTTATGCCTCTATTTATAAGACCTCTTATCTTCTCTAAAGGCAATATAGCTTAGCTTATATAACCTTATAGTATTATTATAATACCCTTTTTTCTTTAGTTATATTATCTATACCTTTACCTAAATTAGAATTAAGTGGTATTTATTATACCTTATTATTATCTATAGTTCTAGATTATAAGGGTTCTCTAACTTCCTAATTATCTATAGCTTTATTATTATAAAGTACTAGTATATTTCTTATAGATCTTTAGAGTATTAGCTATATAATAATCTAGCTAATAGTTTATATCCTTAAAAAGGTTAAGAGAGATTAATTTATTATAGCTTATACTAATAGGTTATAAATAAAGTAATAGCTAAGACTATTATAGTTACTACTAGATAAATACTAGCTATGGGTAGGTGTGTAAAGGTTTTAATCTTTAACCTAGCACTAATAATATACGTAGTCTTTAATAAATACCTTGCTTTATAAGCACATAGCTTCTTATAGCTAGCTAGCCTCTTTATTATTCGCATAGCCTAAAGGTTCTCTGAAGACTCGCTTCGATAAACATCCTATCTTTGACCTCTGCGCTCCTAACACTTATACTATATAATAAATAGTTAATTTGCTTAATTACCTAATAAGGAAGGCCTAACTATTTATAGGGCTATTAAGGGCTTCTTTAGAGGGCTTAAAAATTAACTAGGTTAATATCCTAGGCACCTTCACTTTAATAGAGGCTAAGAAATTGATTCTAGTTATTAAACCTAGTTAAATTCTAAAGGGATTAAATTTATAACTTCTAGTCCCTATATCTATAAGCAAAATGGATTAGCAAAGCGTTTAATTTATACTATTTTAGATCAATTAAGGGCTACTATCTAGTGAGTAAAATTACCCTTATATCTATGGTGTTTTATATTACCTGCAGTTATTAACCTAGTTAATATAACTACTAATACCATAAAGGATAAAAGCCCTAAATAACTGCTAGCTAGGGAGCTAAATCAGCCCTATACAACTAATATTAGTAGTATTAGAGCTATAGGATCTCACTATGAGATTCTAATCCCCCTAGAAAAACAACCTAAAGCCTAGAAGTTAGTAGCTAGGACTATCCCTAGAAGGTTATTAGCTACACTAGGTTCTAACACCTATCTAGTGTATATCCCCTCTAAAAGGCTAGTTATAAAGACTAGCTTTATTAAGATTATAGAACCTATAGGTCTTATCTCTAAAGGATTACCTAGGCTTTTTATAGGGGATAACCCTTTAGAGAGGGAAAATAATTTAGAAAATCAAGATCTAAATTAAGGTTTAAAGGATTACCCTATAGATAACATAGGAGGTCCCCCTATAGGTTAAGAAAAACACCCTATAGGGCCTATATAACCCCCTAAGGAACTAATTCTAAAGGCCTTAGAGGAGGCCACGCCTATAACTTCACTAGAAAATCAGATTTTAACTCTAGACCTAGATTTTAACAAAATTACTAACTTTAACCCTAATATTAACCCTATAGATGTTAATATTAGTTCTCCTTTTTCTCTAGATTTTATAAAAGAAATCTACTTTAAGGTATAGGAAAAACTAAAGGAAAACAACCTTAATAGCCCTAAACCTAAGACCTAGAAGCAAGCTATATCTAGCCCTAAAAGGGATAAATAAATAGAAGCTATGTATAAGAAATACAAATAGCTTCTAAAGGCTAGTACTTTTAAATTTATAGGGAAAGACTAAGTACCTAAGGGCTAAAAAGTACTAAAGAATAGGCTTATATATAAGCTTAAAAAGGATAAAGAAAACAATCCTTTAAAATACAAGGCCTAACTCGTTGCTAAGGGATTTATGCAAATCAAAGGCCTAGATTATCTAGAGACCTTTACAGCAACAAGCATTCCCCCTAGCTAGAGGATTTTACTAGCCCTAGCGGCCTAGAATAACTAGGAAATCGAATAGGTTGATTTTATAGGAGCTTTTCTTAATAGTAAGCTATAACAATAGATTTATATAGTTATTCTAGACGGATTTATTGAATTCCTTAAAGTAAATCCTAAATTAGCTAAATTAGCTAAAAGTTTTAGCTATAAACCTTCTAAAGATTAAGTAATTTTATTATAGAAGTCTTATATAGCCTAAAACAAAGCTTAAGGGAATAGCAACAAGCACTAATAGCAGTGCTAAAGTCCCTAGGATTTAGCCCTCTAATTTCTAACCTAGCTATATTCTATAATTTCTCCACTAAAACCTTTATTATCACGTACGTAAATAATTATCTTCTAATTAGACTAGATTTACCTTATATCTAAAGACTTAAAAAGGAACTTCATAAAGTCTATCTAATAGAAAATAAGGGGCTTGCTAAATTCTTCTTAGGGGTTTAAATTATATAAGATAGACCTAATAAAATACTAAAAATTCATTAATCTTAGTATATCTTAGAGGCTTTAAATTAATTTAATATGCTAGATAGTAAGCCTATTAGCATACCTCTTTAGCTAGGTATTTTAGCTACGCAAACTACTAAGCTATTAATAGCTAGCGAAATTAAGCTTTATTAGTACATTATAGGGACTACAATGTACCTAATATTGCTTATAAGGCTAGATGTGGCCTTTACACTTTAGTAGCTATCTATAGCACTAGCTAGGCCCTATATAAAGCACCTAAAAGTAGCTAAAAATCTGCTTAGGTACTTATTAGGGACTAAATTCCTTGCTATAATCTATAGGGGAGACCCTAAAGGTATAGCTAGCAAAAGCCTAATAGGTTATTATAACAGTAATTTTACAGGGGATAAAAAGACCTCTAAATTAACCTATGCTTATTTATTTAAGCTAGCTAGTGGACTTATTAGCTAGAAATTAAAGAAAGCTAGTATAATAGCTCTATTAACATTAGAAGCTAAAGCTAACACTATCTACAAGACTTTCTAGGAGCTATAGTAGCTTTAGGGCTTATTTAAGGAGCTAAAAACCCCTATTTCTCCCCCTATCTAGATATATTATAATAATTAAGGCACTATAATCACTGCCTATAACCCTGCCTTATATAGCTATATAAAGCATACCTTACTAAAGTTTAACTATATTAGGTAATAGGTTTTAGAGAGTTTAGCTAAGATTAAATATCTAGATACAAAGTTAATGCTTGCAGATAGTCTAATAAAGCCTCTATCTAGACCTCTTTATTAGGCCTTTATTAAGCTCTTAGGGCTTAATAATTACTAAAACTAATAACTAAATCCCTTTAATAGGGAACTAAAAATAACGCTAAAAAGGGAGCTATATTTAACAATAGCTAGGAATTTAAAAAGAGGGTCTTTTATCTTTTCCTGTTTTTCTCTTTTATCTATTTTATCTAAAAGTTATTATTTACCCTACAGTCTCCTTATACGCTTTTAATTGCTTTTAATGTAATTCTTTTGTAAAGGGGGTGTTAAAAATAAAACCTATTTTTAGCCCTTTTTAGTTAAAGGACCTTTTTATTACTAGCTTATATTGCAAGCCTAATAGCTACACTGTAGCTATTAATAGTCACAAAGGTAGCTATTAATAGCTATATCGTAGCTATTAACAGCTGCGACTAACTATGTGAATAACTAATCTAAATTAATTATTAATTATGAATTATTTAATTGCGTTATAGCTGCAAGCGTAGCTATAACCGCAGTGCCACTAGTAATTAGGTAAGCTAGGGTGACGTAAGCAGGTTACCCTATACGCGGGTTACCCTATAGCTATCTTTAATAGCAATTTTCTCTTTAACTAGAGGTTATATAAAAGTCTTACATATAGTAAATTAAAGCGAGAAGATAAGGCTTTTATTTAATGTAGGAATATTTTTTAGACTAAAAATTAGTGCATATAGGTTGCTAGTTTATATAGTAGTAAGTTAATTTTTTAGATTTTATATATAAATGAATTTTATAGAAAATTAAAAGTAGCTCTTAAGACCTCTCTAGTAGTCTGGATTTACTAACATAGTTAGTAAGTATATAAGAGAAAGAAGATCTTTTTAATCTAGCTAAATAGCTAGGCCTCTTAATCTAACAGCCGCATTACCTATATAACGTCACTAAAATCAATTCTATTAGTATATAAGATATTGTAAAAGTCATCTAGATTAAATTCTATTAGTTAATAACTGCCATAAACTTCCGTTGCGTTACGTTAAATATTTAACGTGGTGGTTCTATTAGTCCCTGACCGTAGAGCTGCACCTGTACAGCTGTTGCCAGCTGGCAACTAGCTCCCTACATTTCAATAGTCTTACACTATTTTATATAGCTTTCTTCCTATTTATAATATAAACTAGCATATAACCTATACTATTTAAGTATATTACTAAGTCTATACTATAGTCCTTACTATCCTTAGTTTTATTAGTTAATTCTCTAATCTAGTTATTTATATAGTAATTTCTAATTTTTAAGGGGGAAGCCTTAATCTTCTCTTTTCCTATATATATTAGGTATAAGTAGTGTATAAGAGTGTATATAGTGTAATACTATCCTTTTCTTATAACTAATCCTTCTTACTTATATTACTAACTATATAAATACTAATTTCTATCTCTTATTTCTTTTACTAAACCTCTAATTATTATATTTATATAGTGATTTTTACTTAGTAAGGGGTAAACCTTAATTTTTGGTTTTCCTATATAAATTAAGTTATAGTTATGTCCTAGTGTGTTTATCTCTAGATCTTAAACCTTTAAAATACCTAAGTCTAATATATTACCTATGCTATCCCTAGCTTCTTAGATTAAATTCTAATTTTTATTATTTATATAGTAATTCTTACTTAGTAAGGGAGTACCCTTAATTCTTGATTTTCCTATATAAATTAGGTCCTTACTATATCTAGAGGTATTTATTTTATATTCTTCCTATAGTATTACTATATTATATATATCCCTTAAGATATTAAATAGGTTAAGATTATTTTCCTTATCTTAATCTTATTCTTTGCCTATATTAATCTTTATATGTTTCTTATTTCTTCCCTTATTAGTTTTCTCCTTATCTAAGTCTTTTAAATTATCTCTTATTAGGTCTCCCTAGGATAATTCTAATTCCTTACTACACTAAGCTTCCTCTAGATCTTATTTAAAGTAGTTATAACTTATGTTTAAGGATAATTCCCTTTCCTATAATACTTTATAATATTTAATCTAATTTTAAGTAATTATCTAATAAGCTAATATAGGTTTTAGCTAAGGGACGCTAGTATAATAAGAGAGAAATAATTTAATTTCTATCTTAGAGCTTAACTTAATAGCTATTTTATTTATAATAACATTCTATAGCGGTTTTTAAATAACTATAGTAGTAGACTTTAATTTTAGTTTGCTAATAAGAACTTATTTACTAGTTATTTTTACTATATTATCTAATTCTAAACTATATAAACTATATAACTCTATTTCTATTTTACTTATAGTAATATTATTCTTCCTATTAATATCCCCCTTAGTCTTTCTATTTTCCTAATATACTCTTTATTTATGCTTTATTCCCTAAGTATTCTTTACTAATATTCCCTTAAAGCTTATTATTCTAATCTTATTTACTAGCTATAGTAAATTAAGAAAACACAAATAATTACTAACTTTATTATTTATAATACTTAGTTTTTTAACTCCTAATTCTTAGCTTCTTCTATAATCTAGCTATTTAATCCCCTTAGAAGCTATTTAACTTCCTCTAGAATTTCCTAGTTATCTTCTATAAACTCTATAATTTTCTCTAGATTTATTCTTTATAGTAACTAAGCTCTTATATTAGATCTTTAAAATAAGTCTAGGTAAGGATATATTAGTAAAGTTTAAGTTTCCCCTTTTATCCTAGTAATTATAATCTTTTCCTATCTATAATATTTAATAGTATTTACTCTTTATAGCTAAACTTTTCCTAATAATATATCCTAATCCTAAGCTAGTATTATATAATATTTTAATAATACTAGGATTTTACTTACTATAATCTAGAGGTAAGTATAGTAAGAAATCTACTAATTTCTATTATTTAGTATCTAAATAAATTATTTTTCTTAAAGTTAAATAGTTAGAAGTCTATATCTTTTTAAGTAGCTTTTACTTACTAATTTTATACTTAAGTTACTATTAAGTAAGGCTAAGTTACACTAGATACCTTTAATATAGGCTATAATATATCCTAAGGTTATTAGAACTTTACTATGTAGCTAAGTAATATTATTTTATATAATTATAGTATTTATTAAACCTAAAGACTTATAAACTAGTATATTAGAGTATATTACTTTTTTATATAGTTTTATAAGATTAGAAAGGCCGTGCGGTCGAAGACTAGTATCACGTAATTATTGACTGCGCTAACTACAACTACAGACGCCCCCGAACACGATAGCCTAGAGACACACGGGAAGCAAGGCTAGCCCTAGACAATCCCCTAAGGGCAAGATATATAGCTAAATAGGTCCTTAGCACAAGAAGACTTTAATATTACACATTAGTATAAAACCTAGCCCTTAGCTAATGCAAACTAGGGGAGGATCTAGGCTACCCTAGAGGTAACTAAAATAATTAATAAATAGACACTATAAATAACTAAAGAGAGACACTAGGTAAGATAATATAGCTATAGAGGTAAGCTAGAAATAAGGTAAAATTACACTAAGATAAAAAGACTATAGGTCTAAAATAGTTATTAAATTAATTTTAAGTTAAAATACTATAGGTATTATTTTACACTAGCTTATTACTACCCCTTTATAGCCTTAAAATTAGCCCTATTTCTCTTTAAGAACTAGAATTATATTCTCTATTACCTTACTCTTACCCTTAGCTAATAGGCTAGTAGCTAGGAGCTAGTTTATTTCTATTACTTAAGTATTAAGCTACTAGAGCTAAAAGATAACCTTATTATATTATTCCTTAGTAAACCTAGACCTAGCTAAGTCTAAGCTTATTACTATAATACCTTATTTTTTCTTAGTATAGTTTTTAGTATAGAGTTTCTTAACCTAAGCTATATAGTCCTCTAAGGCCTAGATAATTAAAGTTAGCCTTAACTTAAAGCTATTACTATACTAAAATAAAACTACTTATATTACTCCTAGTAATTATACTAGCCTAGGTATTAACTAATTACTAATACTTCCCTTACTAGCTAGTAATATTTAGCTATAAGTAAATTAGCACTAAAGTAAGCTTAAAGTAAGTATAAATACTAATATTACCTTAGAATATCTATAGTTATAAACCTAATAGTTAAAGTAAGCACTAAATATTACCCCTTTTTATATAAATTAGCCTTACTCCTAAGCTAGTAATAAACTAACTTACTAATAATATTATAGCACTAGTGCCCTAGATTTTTAATTAATTATATCTTATAAGATATATACTATAGTGCTTAAGGTTTACCTAGCTACCCTAGATTAGACCTAGAATAAGCATAAAATAAGGGTAAAAATAACTTACTTTAAGATCTTTAAACTTAGCTTACTTTAATTATTTTACTATAAGGGATTTCCTTAAATACCTCTCTAAGGCTATAATTTCCTAGGTAAATTAAAACTAGAATAGCACTAATAATAAAATACTTATAGTATTTATTAATATTTTATTATAAATTTCTATATAAAATATTAGTAACTAAATTAATACTAGGCTAGAAAAGCCTTAAATAGCTTTAAGAAAGAGTAAGGAAAATAAAAACCTATAGAAAGTTTAATATAAGAAAAGAAAAAAGATTAAAACTCTATAAGGAAAAGAGCTTTTTTTTATACTTAAAAGAGAGAGAGAGAGAGAATAAATTATAATATTAACTAGAAAACAAAATATAAGATAAATAAATATATAAATAGTGTATAAGTAATCTAAAGGTAAAACTACCTAGGCACTAGGCTTAAATTACTTACCTTTTATTATAAGTAAATAAAACTATATACTTAGACTTTATAAGGTATTTAAACTAATACTAGGCTAAAGTTAGCTAAAAAGTAAGGCACTAAAGGAGCTAGGAGTAAAGTAAAGAAAAAGTAAATTATTATTATAAATTAGAATTTACCTTACTATAGAATAAAGTAAGAGGTATAAGGTAAAACTAGTATAAGGCTAGAGTAGTATTAAAGAGAGCTAGCTAGAATTACTACTATATATTTTTTCTTTTCTCTTATTTTCTATAGGATAAGGCTAGTATAAGCTAGCACTAAATACCTATAGTTAGCTATACCTAATATAGCGTAGGCCTATAAGAGGGCTAGCGCTAGCTTATATATAGATATAAGGGGGTTTTTCTTCCTAGTATAAGGTTTTCCCTCTTAACTAAGCGGTTAGAGTACTAGGACTAGCTACTTAATTAGCTATCTAGCGCAAAGAATATATATAAGATTAGAAACTATTAACTTTACCCTATTACTTTTTATTTTTTAATAATATTATATTAAGTAGCTTAGTTACTATTAGATAATTAAGGCTATTTAAAGAAGCTATAAAATACTAATAAATACTATTATTTTACTTAACTATTTCCCTAGGTTAAATAGTAAGACTTTATATTCTTTAGTAACTTAGATATTCTCTAAAGCTAATCTTTAATAATATTAGGGGTTTAAAGTAATATTACCTATTATTACTTCTCTTAAAGTAAGACTAGTAGTAAGTTTATAAGGGTTTACTATAGTTTTGTTTAGATATAGTTATAATATAAGAAGTATTTATTAGAATTCCTTAGCACTTATCTCCTAGAGTAATTAATATATACTTAAACTTAGATTACTTCTCTTTTATATAGTCTTATCTAATTCTAGAATTTCTTTAATTTATTATTATAATAGTTTTCCTAATATATTCTTAGGTTTAGTCCTTAATTTAATAATTCTCTTAGCTAGTCTATTAGTAAATACTAGCTTATTTACTTTTTTCTTTCCCTTTAGTAATATTATAGTATTAACTTATTTTACTTTACTTTCCTCCTAGATATAGCTTAGGGAATAGTAGTTTAGGAGTAATACTATAAATACTTAAAGTTCTAAATTAAGAATATATCCTTTAAGTAAGATTAGTTAGTTTATTTCTATAGTGCTAATAAAATTAGTTTAGTTTAAGTTATTTAATTCTCTTTAGTAATCTCTCTTTATTTATAGCCCTTTATAAGCCTACTAGTCCTAATATCTATTAAAGTCTTTAGATAAGTATTTATCCTTCCTAGTATAGTTATAACCTATATATTCTTATTTACTATATAAGAAACACTAGAAAAAGTCTAAGTCTCTCTAGGGTTTATCTTAAGGGTATATGCTAATATTATTCTCTAAAGGTCTTCCTAAAGATTAAGGTTTATTATTTAAATTATATTTTAATTAATTATACTAACTAGCTATTTATTATATATTCCTAGTAGCTTAAGCCTAAAATGCTTTTATTTATCTTACTAGGTTTACTATTTAGTTAGTAGCTTATTTCTCTCTTTACTATTATTCTTTTATTTATTTTTATAGTGATTTTATTCTAGCTATTAAGATTTTATTATTAAATAGTTATATTATCTTTTTAAAGGTAAATAAGTAATAGTTATATAGGATAAGTTTTAGGTTAGATATTATTAAGTCCTTTAAAGCTATACTATTTATTTACTTATTTAAAGTAAATAACTAATCTAATACTTTTTCTTATAGTTATATATTTATTTCTTTATTTACTAAATAGGTAATAAAGTTTATAAAGAGAACTTATTATATATTAGATTTTATCTTAGAAGCTAGACACTTAAATTATTAGATATAAGTATTTAGTATCTTACTTAGTTTTTATATAAAACTATATATCTCTTACTAAGTAAAAATTTTAATAAAGGGATTAGGGTTTTTAAACTTAGCTAGGAATTTAAAGGCTATTTATTTCTAAGTCCTATCTTTATATTTTAAGTCCTTATACTAAAGAGCTACTTTTCCTTATAGGCCCTAAATAAATATTAAATAAGTAAAGGTATTAATATATTCCTTTAGAGTTTATATTATTATAGCTATTATTTTATAATATTTTATATATTCCTTAGCTAGCTTATCTCTTAGTAAGCTAGAGAATATAATTCCCTTACTTATAGTTAGGTTTATAAGGAAGAAAGGACTGCTTATATTAAGTATTTATCTAGTTTCTTTAATTTTAATAGGTTTTTTAAATTGAAGTAATAGAGAAAGAAAAAGTAATAAGATTTTATTTACTAAATAAAGTAGTCTTAGAGGGCAAATAAGGCTAATTAGACTAGGAATAAACTCTAAGGATCTTTTATTATTTTATTCTAAGTCTAAACTTAAGTCTAAATTTTTATAAGTCCTAGTGTTTAGCTTTACTAAAGCCTAGTCTTATATAAAGTAATTAAGATAGAAAATAGGAGTTTAATAGTTTCCTAGGATAGATTAGTGTTAATAAAGGATAATTCTATTAATAATATATCTAATCTCTTAACTAAGATTAAATAGTAAAGTTAAGGTTTTTTATTAAAAAAGCTTATAAACTTTATTATAATAAAGTTTTTAAGAAAATAGAAAAGTATTTAAAGCTAAACTTAAATTATTATATATAATTTATTACTTAGTATTTACCTAGCCTAAGAAAAAGAAAAAGAAAAGAAAACTATTTTAGTTCCCTTTAAAATAAAACCTTTTTACTCTTACCCTTTATAACTCCTTCTTACTAAGTCTAACCCTTTTTAATTTAAGTAATCTCCTATTATAAATATAGTATATAGTACTTTATTTATACTATACTATCTAATTAAAAGATTAAATAAGTAACTAAGTAAGGTTAAAAGTAAGTTAAAAGTAAGTTAAAAGTAAGTTAAAAGTAAGGGTATAGTCTATGCACTATACCTCTAATTATAGTAATATAATCTTTCTTATAAACTAATATTTTTAAGGTTAAAAGCTACTATAGCTAGTTTCTTAAAGTATAAAGTTTAGTTTTTAGTTTACACTATATCTAGCGTATTCCCTAAAGTGTTTATAGTTATAATACTATGTAAATATTATAACTTCTTAGTGTAGCTACTTTAGTAAGTAAATACTTTTAGTGGGTTTTATAGTATATCTTATAAATAGTTTTCGAGAAACCTTTGCATACTTTTCCGCACCGACCCTAAGGTCCGGAATCGCCTCTAAAATACAAATTATATTAATATTTAAAATCCTTACCTTTATTTCTCCCCCCCTATAATATTACACTATAATAAAGCTAGTAATAAGAGTATAAATAAAATGCTAATAGTAATTAATATAAGCTTAGGGGGGCTAGCTTAGAGTAGCTATTACCTAAATATAAGAATAGGATAGTTTAGTATCTAAAGGAGTAAAAATAACCTAATAGTAAACTAAAACTAATTTATATATTCTAAAGATATAAAATATTATAATAAGATTACTAGCCTTATTCTAAGTAATAAAGTTACCTAAGTATAGTGTATTACACTAGCTATAGCTAGC
The DNA here is from genome assembly GCA_003814445.1 of Epichloe festucae Fl1. Taxonomy (NCBI): domain Eukaryota; kingdom Fungi; phylum Ascomycota; class Sordariomycetes; order Hypocreales; family Clavicipitaceae; genus Epichloe; species Epichloe festucae. The sequence continues at coordinate 751,650 of CP031387.1, read as the reverse complement.
TAGGTAGTAAACTATACCTAAACTAAAGTAAGAGCTATAAATACTAATAATAGTAATATTTATATTACTAAAGAAGCATTAAAAATAGCCCTTAAGGAGGCTATTAAGGAGAAAGCTAAAGATAATAACTCCTTAACCTAGGTAAGTATTATAGCTAGGCTTATACTAAAATAACTAAATACTAACCCTCCCTCTCTTTAGATTCCTAGAAAATAATATAGAGAAGTACTTATAAAAGAAAATACTATATAGAAATTACTTTAGTCTAGGGGTATAGAAGATATAGTTATAGCTATAAATAAAGCTATTAGGTAAGCCTTAGTAATAGTAACTAAAAGACTCCTTAGTAAGGATATAATTATTACCTTTAAAGAAAACATAGTGTAATATAAAGAAAACTAAAAATAGATTACTAAAGTATTTAGCCTAAAGGTAACTATTTACTACTATATACTTAGTATTATTATTAAGGGCTTCCTAATAAAGTATATATCTATTAAGAACTTAGTAATAGAGATTAAAAAAGTAAATAAAGTAAATATAATTAAGGTAACTATAAGATACCCTTAAGGTAAAGGTACCTAGTAAATTACTTTAATTCTTAGACTAGCTAAAGTTAAAGATACTAATAAGATATACTAAGATAAAATAGTATTTAAAGTAAAGCTATTCTAAGCTAAACTATATAATAAGACCCTATAACCTAGATAGTGCTATAACTACTTTTAAATAGGATATATTACTAAGTTTTATAAGGTAATACTAAGGTATAGTAAGTATAAAGCTAGCTAGTATAAGGATAAAGAGGTATTATACCCTATAATAAATAGATAACTTAAGGAAAACTATATCCTATACTCTAGGCTATACTTAGCCTAGTCTAGAGATTACTTAGTGCTAAAAGAGAAGTAAAATATAATAAAGGTAAGATACCTAGAATAACCTTTTTACTTTACCTCTAGCTCCCCTAGTAAGAATATAGCACTAGCTTAAGAGAGAACTAGTATAGCTATAAAACCTATAGTAATAATAGGAAAAAAGAGAGATTACCTTATAAATACAAAATAAAGCGCTAAATAGCTAAGAGCTAGAAGTATTAGGTACTATATAAAATAACTTAAAGCTAGAATAAAACTAGTATAAAATAGCTAAGACCTACTACCCCCCCCCTAATTAATATAGTAATATTATAAGTTCTTTTCTAGAATATAAATAAAAAGAATAGTCTAATATATATTATACTTTACTACTAAACTAATATAGATATAATAGTAATCTAAGAGTAAGAATATATAAAATATCTATAGCCCCTTATACTAGGCCTTACCTAGTTCTAACTTACATACTATAATAGGTATAATGCTATATATATAAATAAGAAATATAATATAAGGTTATAATTAGCCTAGGGAGGGCTTAATTAGTTACTAGTAAAAATATAAGGGGTTAATATCTATTCCCTTTACTTAGAAGGCTATAGTAATAACTAAAATACCCCTATATAAGATATTAATATAGAGATACTATATAACTAAAGTGTATTTATAGGAGACTTTAACTAAAAGCACTCTCTTTAAAATAAGCTAGATAAAATAACTAATAAAGTAAATAAGCTACTAGAACTTATAAGCTAGTAAAGGCTTAGACTAGTAATACCCTAAGGGGACTTACTAGATAATATAAGGATAATAGGGATAGTACTATAGACTTAGTATAGGTAACCCTAGATATCTAAGTTTACTATAAAGGCATAGAAAACCTCACTAGATTTAACTATATCCTATAGCTAATTAGTATCTTTACTAACCTATAGGATAGTACCTTATAGACTCTTAAGTATATATAAAATATAATAGATAAACTATATATAAAGGCAAAAGTAATAATATATTTTTAACCTAAAAACGCCCTAAACCTATAAGATAAAGAAGGGATAAATATATACACTACCTAGCTTATTATAAACCTATAATAAATAGTAAATAAGGTAGCCCTATAAAAGCCCTAGGGGCTCCTTAGCTTAGAGGTATAGTAGTTAAGGATAGCTAAAGAGGTAGTTACTAAAGCTAGATAAGTAAAGAGATAATAAAGATAATAGAGAATAGAAGTAAACTAGTAAGCCTATACTAAGGTAAATAAGGATTAGGAATAAGTTATTAAAATAAAAAGAAGAAATATATAAAGGGAAGCCCTATAAAAAGCTAATATATAGAGAAAGAATAGGAGAGTATAAAGCCTTAAGAGATAGGCCTAGCTTTAAAGCTAGGCCCCCCTAGAATTACTTAGGTTACTAGAGCTAGAGAGGACTAAAAATAACCTAAACCTAGCTACTATATATAAGGATAAAGCAAGTATACTAGCATAAAGATTCTTCCCTAAGCCTATAGTAAACCTCTCTTATATTCTAGATCTTACCTTCCTAGAGCTAGATAACACGCTATTCCTAGATAAAGAATAATTTAAATTAAAGGAAATATTAGATATCTTATTAGATATAGCTAGCTAGAAGGCAATAGGTAATAATAAACTCCTAGCAAGCCTTATTAAAGCTTATAGTAAGCTAGTAAAAGAGGCTATAGCCTAACTCTTAAATACTATCCTTAAAGTAAGATACTTCCTAGCTTAATTCTAAACCACTAGAGTAATAGTTATTAAAAAACTAGGTAAAATAATAAAAGAGATAAGAAAGGCTAATATATAAAGGCCTATTTCCTTACTAAATATTATTAGGAAAATTATAGAAGTAGTAATTATAAAATAACTTATAGCCTTTACTAAGGTAAAAGGACTTTTCCTAAAACTATAAATAGAAAATAGAATAAATAGGTTAATAAAGATAGTAATTAGGGTCTTAGTAAAATACATAAGAAAGGCCTAGGGTAAAGGTAAAATTACCTTACTAGCCTAGATAGATATTTTATTTACCTTTAATAAAGTTAGTTACCTATACCTAATTACCTTACTAATCTAAATAGGAATCTTACACTAGCTAATAGCTATAATATAAAGCTTCCTAGTAAATAAAATAAGCTAGCTTAGCTTTAATAATAGACTCTTTAGACCCTTTAGGATTAAAGCTAGCACTTTATAAGAATTACCTCTCTTACTAATTCTCTTTCTCCTTTACTTAGTAAAACTTTATATATACCTCTAAGCTATCCTAGGTATAGTAGCTATTAGATTTACTAATAATATAAATATTATAGTGTTTAGTAAGAATATAGTATAAACCTAGAGAAAACTTAAGGCTATATAAAGGATTTATAAGGACTAGATAAAGAAAGTAAGTATAAAGTTTAACCTAGTAAAAACTAAACTTATACACTTTAGTAAGGCCTATAGGCTTTTATAGGTAAGGGTCTAGCTTAGTATAAAAAAGATAGTGCTAATAGAAGTATACTAATTCCTTAGGGTATAGGTAAATAAGAAACTTAACTAGAGTGCCTATAAGAATATCCTTAAGGGAAAGCTAGCCTAGTAATAGCTTACACTCTTTATATTAGTAGTATTAGTATAGGGTATTAGTTTTAGAGATACCTAGCTTATATATATATAAGTAGTCTAGCTTATTCTTACCTATAGAGTAAGTGCCTATTATACTCTAACTAAGAAAGGAGAAAACCTAAGAGGTATAGTTAGAAGCTTTATAGCAAACTAATTAACTTACCTCTAGACTATAGCTAGAGCGTTTAAGGCTATACTAATTACCTAGCTAGAGGTTAAGACCTATATCCCTCCCTTAGACCTTTACCTAAATAAGATAAAATAGAAGTTTAAAGAAAGAATTATACTTAGTAAAATAGTAAATAAGATATAGGCTATAGCTAACTTAGTATAAATAGTATTATAATGTAAAGGAAGACCCCCTCTAGCTAATAATAAACTAGATATATAACTATATAAAGAATAGAAAAGGAGATAGGAAAACTAGTATTCTAATAGAAAACTAAGATAATATAGGCATAGAAAAGAACTAATAAAGAACTACTTACTTACTTATAACCTAAAGGATATCTAGAAATTTCACACTAGACTTAATAAGTATGTTTTTTCTATAATAATATAACTATATATAGGAAAGATTAGCCTTAATAAGTTCCTTTTCTAAAGACATATTCCTAGGGTAGCTTTACCCTTATATAGCTATAGCTATGTAATTAAAGACTAGTATTATATAATTATTAACTACACTAACTATAACTATAGACACCCCTAAATATAATAGCCTAAAGACATATAGGAAGCAAGGCTAGCCCTAAATAATCCCCTAAGGGTAAGATATATAGCTAAATAAGTCCTTAGCATAAGAAAACTCTAATATTATATATTAGCATAAGACCTAGCCCTTAGCTAATATAAACTAGGGGAGAATCTAGGCTACCCTAGAGGTAACTAAAATAATTAATAAATAAACACTATAGATAACTAAAAAGAGACATTAGGTAAAATAATATAGCTATAGAGGTAAGCTAGAAATAAGGTAAAATTACACTAAGATAAAAAGACTATAGATCTAGAATAGTTATTAGATTAATTTTAAGTTAAAATACTATAGGTATTATTTTATACTAGCTTATTACTACCCCTTTATAGCCTTAAAATTAGCCCTATTTCTCTTTAAGAACTAGGATTATATTCTCTATTACCTTACTCTTACTCTTAGCTAATAAGCTAGTAGCTAGGAGCTAGTTTATTTCTATTACTTAGGTATTAAGCTACTAAAGCTAAAAGATAATCTTATTATATTATTCCTTAGTAAACCTAGACCTAGCTAAGTCTAGGCTTATTACTATAGTACCTTATTTCTTCTTAGTATAGTTTTTAGTATAGAGTTTCTTAACTTAAGCTATATAGTCCTCTAAGGCCTAGATAATTAAAGTTAGCCTTAACTTAAAGCTATTACTATATTAGAATAAAACTACTTATATTACTCTTAGTAACTATACTAGCCTAAGTATTAACTAATTACTAATGCTTCCCTTACTAGCTAGTAATATTTAGCTATAAGTAAATTAGCATTAAAGTAAGCTTAAAGTAAGTATAAATACTAATATTACCTTAGAATATCTATAGTTATAAACCTAATAGTTAAAGTAAGCACTAGATATTACCCCTTTTTATATAAATTAGCCTTACTCCTAGGCTAGTAATAAACTAACTTACTAATAATATTATAGCACTAGTGCCTTAGATTCTTAATTAATTATATCTTATAAGATATATACTATAGTGCTTAAGGTTTACCTAGCTACCCTAGATTAGACCTAAAATAGGTATAAAATAAGGGTAAAAATAACTTACTTTAAGATCTTTAAACTTAACTTACTTTAATTATTTTACTATAAGGGATTTTCTTAAATACCTCTCTAAGGCTATAATTTCCTAGGTAAATTAAAACTAAAATAGTATTAATAATAAAATACTTATAGTATTTATTAATATTCTATTATAAATTTCTATATAAAATATTAGTAACTAAATTAATACTAGGCTAGAAAAGCCTTAAATAGCTCTAAGAAAAAGTAAGAAAAATAAGAACTTATAGGAAGTTTAATATAAGAAAAGAAAAAAGGTTAAAACCTTATAAAGGAAAAAGCTCTTTTTTATACTTAAGAGAGAGAAAGAGAGAGAAAGAGAGAGAATAAATTATAATATTAACTAGAAAATAAAGTATAAGATAAATAAATATATAAATAGTATATAAGTAATCTAGAGATAAAACTACCTAGGCACTAGGCCTAAATTACTTACCTCTTATTATAAGTAAATAAAACTATATACTTAGACTTTATAAGGTATTTAAACTAGTACTAGGCTAGAGTTAGCTAAAAAGTAAGGCACTAGAGAAGCTAGGAGTAAAGTAAAGAAAAAGTAAATTATTATTATAAATTAGAATTTACCTTACTATAAAATAAAGTAAGAGGTATAGGGTAAGACTAGTATAAGGCTAGAGTAATATTAAAGGGAGCTAGCTAAGATTATTACTATATATTTTTCCTTTTCTCTTATTTTCTATAGGATAAGGCTAGTGTAAGCTAGCACTAAATACCTATAGTTAGCTATACCTAATATAGCATAGGCCTATAAGAGGGCTAGCGCTAGCCTATATATAAACATAAGGGGGTTTTTCTTCCTAGTATAGGGTTTTCCCTCTTAACTAAGCGGTTAGAGTACTAGGACTAGCTACTTAATTAGCTATCTAGCGTAAAGAATATATATATATATAAATAGTTTTCCTAGTTTATAGTACTTCCTATAAGCTTCTTAAAGTTATAAGTTTAAGGTCTATATTATATTATATCTATTATAATATATACTAGTTTTCTATTAACTAAGGGTAAAATTCTAGTGTTACTAAGTATATAAATAAGCATTCCTATACCTAAGTTCTATAGTTTAAGTTAAATTCTAAGGTTAGAAAATTCTCTAAGGTTATAACCACTATTTACTATTATCTATCTTTTATTTACTTACTATATTATAGCGCTTATTTTACTAAGTATGTAAATATTATTTCCTAGGGTTAGATTCCTAGGCTTAAGTAAAGTTTATAGTATTCCTTAATTCCCTAAGTTTAAATACCCTATTTACTAGTTTATAACTACCTAAATTAACTAGGGTTATAATTATTTACTATCTAGGCTACTAGTATTATATTATACTAATACTATAGTGTTTTAGTAATTATTCTTTATGCTTATTCCCTAGTGGTTATTTCTTATTTAAGTATCTAGCTTATTTATTTCCTATAATAGGACTTTTCTATTCTTTATTATAATACTACTTCTTAAAATAATTAGTCCTTATTATTTATCCTATTCTAAGCTACTATTAGCTATTTTATTATAAGTATTTTAAGAACTTTCTCCTATAATTATTTATAAGTTTTATATAGCCCTATAGTTTTATACCTATCTTATTAAGTCCTATAGTTCTTAATATTCTTATATTATCTAATAGTAATGTTTTTTAATCTTAGCTAGATAATCTCCTTAAGTATAGTAATAACTATAGCTATATTCTATTATTCTTCTATATTATTTCTAGCTATAGTTATACTTTAATAAAGTTTATAACTCCTTTTACCTTTAGTCTAGTTTATAGTTTTTTAATTATTTAACTTAATAATCTCTTAGAAGTTATTTATTAGGTATTTTTAAGTATTAGATATTTAAGTCTAGTAATTATTTAACCTAACTAAAGGGTATTATAAAGTCCTAGTCTTATTACTATAAAATAATACTAAAAATAATAGGGATAATAATGGTTATTTTTCTTAAGTCTATAATCTAGCTAAGCCCTATATAATTATATTTAACTATTACGTAAGCCATTATCCACCTTAACAGGGGCCGACTCCCATCTTGGTGTGTCTCGGACAACCCTTTCATCAGCAAAGCCAGTCCCAAAAGACTCAGCGCAGACTGATCTCCACGCTCCACAGCCTGTGACCATCATCTAGCACCTCAGACTGCAGACGTGGTGCCTGTGTTGTCATTATGCACCCTTCATTCTCCATGTTGGCTGCCGCAGCGGCGGAAAATGGCTTGCGACAGACCAACATGGCTCTGCTCCCGCCAATCCCCTTGTACAGACGACTGCTGCGAGCTCATAGAAAGCACCTGCCTTTCGAGATGCGCGTATTGGGTGACGAATATATCAAGGCCGAGTTCAGGCTCCATCGGAAGGTGGAAAACCGAGCCCATTTGGTACGTGAATGGAGGCCGTCTGCTGTCCGTGGCATTGTCCCATGGAGGCCAATCCTTATGATGCCAGGTGCTAACTCCCTCTCGTATTTTTTGCCACCAGATTGGATTTCTCAGTGAATGGCAACTGTATGCGCAGAAAATCGAGGGTGATTCTTGGGTTGGCGAGAAGATCGATGAGGTAAAGCTTCAAAGGATGAGTGGTAAGTTTGTCAATTTGGAAAGTTGAATGAGTATCACTGACGATCACTCCATAGATGAGCAGATTCACCAGCTTTATGACTTATTGCAGGCGATACAAAGCCGCAGCAAGGATGGCTCGTAAGATGTATAACGCGATTTCATCATCATTTTCTTTTGGTACCGCAAACTTTTTAAAATAGAGTTTCATAAGTCAGGCGAGATCTAATCCTAGGCATTGACAACACTCCTCTCTGCACATGTATACTTGCTGGAGGTTGACGAAGCTCGGATCATCTGATCTCCAATGCCTCGGCAATCCATGCAGCCTGAATGGCACTCACCTTTTTAGCGTAGCTTTTGTTAGTGAACACATGATCTAAGAACATTATTGCCTCTTTCTTCTGTCCATGGAGAACGCTTGCTGGATGGATGGCAACCACATGTTTGCCGTGAACTGTCACATAACTTCCATCAGGAGCTAGCATCGCCGTCTTGTAGGCATATCCCCGTAAAAAACATCGTAGGACAGTTTCAGCCCTTTCTGGAGCTAGTGGAGTGAATGGCTGAGGGTCTGCCTCTGGTGCATTCCTCAATATCTTTTCTTTCAAGCATATGCCACGTAGTTGTCTTCTAATATTCAAAGCTTGTTTTATGTTTCTGATATTGATCTTCTTTCTTTTGCACCACTGCATTCTGTCGGAGTTCTCGGCCGTGTATTGTTGTATAGTCGTTGAGTACGTGATCAAGTCGCCTTCTCGCCGTTGCAGTTCCTTACGAGAAAGCTCCAGCTCCTCTTGCCCTTCCTCTGACTGCACCTGGAGAAATATGTCTTCTCCACTGGTAATGCACGAGATAATATCGATCGCCTCGATGACACAGTCAAAATCTGGCTTCTCGGCTGCCAGCAAAACTGCGCCGAGGGGCGCAGGAACCGGCAAACGTGCCATTTTCTCCCCGGCTGAGGTGATATAGCCATCGTCATCCAATGCTCCTAGGTAATGCAACTGGATCAAAGCCTGTTCAATGGCTTCCGTGTCAGGAGTATCAATCAATGGAAAAGCAAGCACATCTCGAATTCCGCGGGCTTTCATGGTCAAAACAGCGCCAAGGACGTCATTGCGCAAAATTTCAGGGAGATCAGACTCTGACAATGCTTCAAATGCAGCTTCGGTATACAGTCTGAAACACTTTCCCGGAGCTTCACGTCCAGCTCTACCCGCGCGCTGAATAGCCGAAGATTTGGAAATTGGTTTGGCCAGCAAGGATTCCATGCCGAGACGTGGTCTGTACTGTTTGATCTTTGCCTTGCCACAGTCAACCACATATCGAACACCTGGCACAGTAACTGACGTCTCGGCGATGTTCGTTGCTAGAACAACTTTTCTGGTGAATCTCGCCGAAACGGGCTGAAAAGCCTCTTGTTGGCCATCGAGAGATAACTGGCCATACAATGGCAAGACTTTGATTCTTGGCATGTTTGATGCCAAGGTAGTTGCATATTCGTCGATAAGCTTTTGTGCAGCCTCTATTTCTTCCTGACCAGTCAAGAAAGCTAGAATGTCACCCGGCAGAGGCTCCTCCATGTGAATTTTGAGTATCTTCTTCACAAGCGCATCCTGAATATCGGCGACAGGCCGAGCTTCGTGGATGACTTCTACAGGGAACTGACGGCCTTCGATGTGAAGCACTTGAACGATGTCAGTCTTGGATACAGTCGATGACGCATCATTGAAGAACGATTTGAAAATTTCAACATTTGCTGTAGCACTCATGATGATGACTCTGAGAGGTATTCCGCCTCGCATCTCTGTTCCCGCGTTAATGATTTGTTTGAGGAAGCCGACGAGAAGGTCAACATCGAGACTTCTCTCGTGAATCTCGTCAATAACAATGGCGCTGTATTGCCGCAGGTATGGGTCTCTCAGAAGTTCTTGAAGTAGTGTTCCCTCTGTAAGAAATTTGATTTTGGCCCCTTTCGGAACTCTATGATCAAATCGCACAGAGTAACCAACAAGTCCGCGTCCGTCCGGACCAACTTTGCCCAAAGGGGTTCCAGCTTCATGGGACACTCTGTATGCTAAAGTGGTGGCAGCAACTCTTCTAGGTTGAGTAATGCCAATAGTACCGCCAACAAAAATTTCATCTCGAGATCCATGGGCATGGGTTTTCCGCCGATTGCACCATGACTCCTTATAGAGAAATTGTGGGACTTGAGTACTTTTTCCTGAACCGGTCTCACCAACTATTATGATGACTTGATTTTCGGAGCCTCGAAGAGCCCTTTGAATTTCTGAACGATACTGCCATATCGGGAGCTTTTTGCGGTTCTGAAGGAGTGTTGTGTCTTCGGTTCCTTTCGGACATCCTTTCTCTGCCGGAAGAGATTGGTCAAATTGTTCCGGAATCAATTTGACTTTCGATATATTTTTATCAGCCAAATTTCTTGGTCCTTCCAACTGTTGGCCATCTTGGGGTCTTGCGGCTGAACGCTCTCTCTTCACTGGTGGTGCTAGGTACGCATCAAGTGAGATGACTTTGCTTCCGAGTGTGATTGTGTTGGACGCTTTTTTACGCTGGTTGGCAGCTTTTTTTGAAGAACTTCTAGAATGCATTTCGAGCCGCAGTCAAGTTGTACAGAACACTCGGTTTTGTGTTTGCAGTCGGAACGTTGAAGATTCGAAGTCATATTCTGAGTTCAGGTTTGTAGAGGAACTCAGGTGCAAGGTTCTCAGTACTGTGCCCAGGGAAATTAAGTGGGACCAGGTGCACCCGTGCTTCGACTGACAAGTGCATGTGGTCGCGAATGGTCGGCAGGACCAGTCTTGTCAAAGGCCCGCTACAAATGACTTTCAGACTCACTGCTCTTTCGCCTACGTAGTTGCTTGTCATTAGCTTCGCGGGGACATTTATTTATGTTTCTTTCAAAAGAAGAAATATTGAAAAAGGAGAAGTTCTCTCTCTACTATGCATGATGTTATTGGGGGTTTGAGCTTCACTATCAGTCGCACATCTTCCGAATTGGACTTCACTCAAATACCCGAATTTTACGGCTATCGCTAGTCAATTAAACGACCCTATTGTTGTCTTCCGTTGCAGTCGAGACCTCGACAAGCCCCCGAGTTTAGCGCACTTGGCTTGCTCGAGCATTCTATTTGATACGGGCCAAACGTTCACGGTTCATTCTTGTGGCGTCGTCTACAGCATCGCTCTGTATAAAGGGTCAGCTTGGCTCGGTAGTTTTTTTTTTTTTTTTTTTTTTTTTTTGGCGCGAGGGGGGGGGAGGGGAGCAGTGTGTTGAGTTTACCTTGCCCATAATCCTGTCAATCTGTTTGTTTTGGGAGTCAACTTCCTTGCCAATGGCCTTACCGACCATGTTCATCATGGAAACCTGACCCTCGAGCTCTGTCAGTCCATCATCAATCTGGTCCTCCAACTCATCTGCTCCTTCCTCATCGTCCAAGTTAAACTTGCCGTAATCCTTTTTACGCTGTGCGCGAGGACGACCGGCGGCATTGATATTCTGGAATGTGGACTCCATCCGTTGATTCGCAGAGTAGCCCTCGCGACGAGTTTCCTCTCTCTGCTCTCTTTCGGCTCTATGCCTGCTCATAACCTCATCGTCCGCCTTCTGCTGTCGCTGCTTAGATGTAAAGGGATTATTGACATGAACGGCGAACATGCTACGGTTGAGAGTTTTTAATTCTGCTGCCCGATCCTGTGCAACCTTGTTTTGATTCGCGGCGAGATCGAGATTCTTCTCGGTATTGTGTAAGCGTTCACCTTGGGCGCCGAGACGAGCAAGCGTCGCTTGGCCTACTTCGTTCGCCTGTCTTGCCATCTGAACTGAGCGTGACACTGAAGAGGAGCTTTCTTGTTGAATTTGCCGCTTCTGAGCAAGTACACCTTGGTACTCAGCTTCCTCTTGCTCTTCTGCTGTCAGCTCGCGTCGCTCACCGTACCCGCCGTACGATTCGTTCTCTGAACCGGGCTGTCCATAAGATGCCACTGATGGAGGCACCTGTTGTCTTTCTGCTTGGCGCTCCTGCGCACCTGAGAAAAGAACATCACGGTTCTCGTCGGGTTCATTATTAGTACGACCGAACCCACCGTAACCACCAGGGCCGCGGACACTGCCTGCCGGGCTATTATATCGGTCGGAGCCATATCCGCCCCCGGAACCATATCGATCAGAGCCATATCCCGTTGGGGCAGAATCGCCATAACTACTACCAGGTGCTTGGTTTTGGCTGCCGGAGCCGTGTCCGCCAGCGGGACCACCTTGACTATTTAAGGAGACTTCTTGTCGCTTGTCGGCTCCTAGCCCAGCACGAGCTTGTTGATACGGAGTGATGTTTGCATATTTGGCGCTGTCGGCGTATGGATCGATGGCGCCTTGTTGGGCATAGGGGTTGTCTGATTGCGTCTGGGAATGCTTCTTGCGGCCAAAGAGTGCGTTGCGATTAGCATCATCGCCGTCATCACCTTTCCTTCCAAAACCAAACTTCTTCATGACAGGCAGTATGCGTTGGTGATTATCAAATCGTCAGACGGTCAGGTAACTTTGTAATTTCACGGCGAAATGAAAATAAAATGAACCGCAGGCGAGCAGTGGAAATGCGGAGGGGATCAGGGAGTCAGGTAGTAAGTAGCAAGGTAGCCAGCCTAGGCTACGCACAAATCTGGCGTCTACATAATGACCCGCGGGGGTAAGAACCCAGGTGGCATCGTCTGGGCGCATTGATCTCTGTCGCAAGGGATATAGGGGATAATCCACGCACAAATTAGTGGCCAGTCGGCTGCGCCTCTTTTATCGTGCAACAATCTCGTCTCCACAGAAGACTTGATGGCAAGGCAGAAACGTCAGGTGGTGTGGCGGAGGTCGGCCGTGGGCCGTGGCTCTGAATGTTCCAGGTTTACTCCGTAATACGAGTTAATAAGGTCTCCAACAAAGTGGTCTGTGTAAGGCGCTGTACGCGGACCTGCGTGGCCCACAGCCTACAGGACAAGACAGGGTGCGACAGGCCTCTTTTAAGCAAGTGTAAGGTGTAATGTTAGCAGCGGCTAACATTGACGGATCTTTTGGCTTTAAGTGATCTTCGATAAGTGGCTCGACGAAAGGGGTATCTAGAAACGTTTTCCATGCTTCAGAAGCGCACGTAGAGTCAAGGGACCAGAAACAAGCTCGGATTACTTGGCTCCAGACCATTCATCGAATAGATTATTAATGGGATGCTACAGGATCCTCGGCACAGAATCTTGTTCGACTCCGGCTCTCGCAGTCTCCTGCTGCTCGTCAGTCCAGACCAGGGACGTGTGCAAAGTTTCTTGTAGTTCTAAATACGCCAATGAGGGTGTCTATTTGGGAGCTTTGCTCGTCTTTCGGTTATGACCCGCGAACAATATCAGGCGAGCCGAATTTCACGTCAGCGATTGTAATGACAGGCCGATGATCTGTAGAGCGTATTGTCGCGTAATCGAGTACAAAGAAGGACACTTGCAAACTGTTTGAATCCTCATAAGCTGAGTGACAGCCCATCGTATCGACTTTTCCAAGCCGAGAATATTACGCAACTAATCTCCGTAGTCGTCATCGTCGCCTCCTTTAACATTTGAATCTTTACGAATCGGTATCTTGATTCCCTGGGTAGCAAATGTTTTACTGAGTGGCGTGCTCTCGCACACGCCAGGAAACTTTTTGGCCGAATAAACATTGAAAATTTCACTGAAGCAGCACGCCAAAATCGGTGCCCTATTTTTGTTGATCTTGGGTGCTCCTGCATCGCGAGGCGCACCATCTGGCGGCCCGACATTTACGAAAGAATATCTCAAACTATGATATTCTGATTAAAACATGGCCTAAATGTATCATGCAAACAAGTGTAACATACCGAAAAGGGCCCTCTGTTCGTACGCTCAGATCTTGAAGGACGAACCATATTCCGATGCGATCTTCCGTATCACTCAATCGGAAAGCACTAGCAGCTAGACTGCCAATCAAATTCCGGGTGAACATGCCCTGGGGTTGCCCACCGACCATAGCCATTCGAGCCAGAGAGTTGTGATCTTGAACATAGCCTGTTGCGTTGGAGGAACCGTTTCTGTTGTATGGAGAGGAGCTCGTTTGTGAAGATAGAGGGGTGACTCCGCCATCCGAACGATATGATTGATGCTGAGGAAAAAATTGCTGTGGTGGCCCATAAGAGCCATTCGGAGGATAAACAGGGGCTATGGAATCAAGTTTCAGCCGAGCTCACTTGATCTGTTCACTCAGAAGCTCGAGAAAGACGCTGATTCTTACCTTGGCCATAGCTTGATTGGATTTGATAGTCCTGCACATAAGTGACCCCTTGAGGCTGATTATATGCTACTTCTCGATTAGATGGGAGAACGTGTTGCGTATACGGGACCATTCCAGCATCGCCGCCGTTCAAGGTCGTATACGAGTACGGGGTCGTTGAAGAAATGGATGGGCTACCCGTAGAGGAGCGAACGAGATTTACTTCTTTGGTACCATCTTCATTCCAAAGATCGACATTCAGCACAAACATTGAATGATCGATATCACTGACAACGCATTAGCGAAATGGGGGATGGGGGATGGAAAGGAAGTTGTCTAGGAGTGCTCGTACTTGCAATCAATTTCCTTGCCTGTAGCAATGTCTGTGATGATCAACCGGACACACGGTGGGGGTGTGATAGGTCGGCGATCCTGATATGTGTTAGAGAACCCAACGTGACGCAGCTGTATTTCACATACATACTTTGTCCCCAAATCCACACATGCGTGCTCTTTTAGGCTGTTGAACAACATCAAGCCTCGTTCTTGTCAGTCCCAGTCAAGACGCATGGTTCTGGAAAGGCGTGAATTAACTCACTGATACTTGCGACCAGTACCTTCGTCAATCTTTGAGAATGGGGACAGCATTTGCGTTTGACCACCGCTGGGTTTTCCCGAGCATGCCAGGGCTATAGAACCTGAAGAATTTTGTTGTGCCTCTTCTTGTCTAGAATTATGAGAAGGTGGAGGTGGCATTTGTGGTGCAGGCAAATGATGCTGCAACAGGCCACGGTTTTGGGCGTGCTGAGAGAGTGAATGTGAATGTGGGGGTGTTTCATTGGATACATGGCTAGTTTGAGTTTCGTGGTGCTGCAGCAGGTGTCTTTGTTGTAGATGATGATGAGGTTGCTGCTGTGTTTGTTGATGGCTCTGGTACCCATAGGATGACTGGTCAGAAAGCTGGCGGCTTGACGAAGCCACGGAGCTCTCCTGAGGATAAGAAGCTCCTGGCAGGGGAAGCTGTTGGGACATGTCTGATGAAGGGAACGCCGAGCCCATGATCTTTGGCGTGGCTGACAGCCAACGTTTCTAACGCGTGACTGCTCTGTATGTATGGAGTAGGCAAAGGGTGCCTGATGGACGTGAACTGCAGATAAAGTCTGGTTTGATAGTCTTAGTATCTAAGTCTCGGATAACAGTCAACCGGACAATAAGGGTAGCGCAAAACCTCGTACTTCGTGCCCGCGATTTGCCGGGCTGGATCTCAATGCCCAAATGGCGGCGAACTGCAGCTTTCGTGATCGGCTGTAGCACGCCTCAAGCTGGAACAAACCCGTTGACAGACGCTATTTGAGGGGTAGAATATATCGGAAGATTATCATTCGAAAATAGGCGAAACAGGGAGTGAAGGGGCAAATTTAAGAATCCCCGGGGAAACGGGACGAAAATGTTAGCCCGCGATTGAAACGGGCTAACCTGCTCCAAGCCAAAAAAAAAAAAACCTGACACTGATAATGAATGCCTGGTGCACGAGCACCTGTTGAGTGACGCCTATGCTACACTGTGGGATAATAGGGCCCTCAGACTATGTAACGTGGATGATCGGTCGGACCGATATAAGTTTGAAGACCAACCGGACCACATACTCGTGCCATGCTCCCCTTTTTTTGGCCCGCGATTTGCTCCTACGTATTACGGGTGGTGTGCCTAATTCAATTGCGCCATAGCAAAAGAATTCGCATTATACATAACAGCTGCGATCAGCTGCAAGTGCACTATAGCCCCTGTATTATTTTAGAGAGCTACAAGAAAAATACGCAGGGTATATTACGCTACTAGAAAATACATAATTTTCCATATAAGGTGTGAGGGAATTTATGTACTTACTAATCCTGCCCCTGTCTCCCTCATTTCCTTTCTAGCACCTGATTGGCTAAATCCCCCCTGTCATGTAGATCTGTAAAATAATTCAGGGGGTGTATGTATTGCTAGGTCTAGGCAAAGCCTAGATTATCCACTTGTAATGCTCTAATCCTAATGAAGGTCCTGATTGACGAAGGTTTTGTTAAACAAAGACCTTGATAAAACTCGCGATTCTTGAAGGCTTAATATTTAGTACATAAGGCTACCAAGTATTTCCTTTGGTAAAATTGTGTCAAAGTCAAAATCCGTTGCTGCGTGTTTGCGTACTCTGCCCAAACGCGCCACGCTAATTTAGATCACACCTAAAAAAGTCATGTATGAAACCCCGTTAATAATTGATCCCAGCGTAACCAACCCTTCCTGCCCACTCTAAGTTGTTGTCTTCGTCACGCAATCACAACTTCAAAAGCTAGGCTGCACCTGCTCGCATAAAATCATCGATTCAATCATACTAAATTCATTTAGTTTCGGCTAGGTCACCGCTGTCCTTAATACGCAAGCTCACTTTCGCTCTGTCTCTGAAGCTGTAAGGAATAAGTGTGGGAGGCAATTCAAGTTTTCCCCAAAACTATCTCAGCAGAATAGAGACCTCAGTTCAGTGTTGGGGGCTTACTTCACCTCCAATTAACAAGCGAAAGAATGGTGCAAAATAATGAGTCGTGTCGGCCGACAATAACCTCGCAGCTATCATCTCACGGTCGCGGCGGCGCTGGCAACATGGCTAATGCCTCTCAATCGCCAAAGCTCAACCCATCAGACCTTGAGACCCCAGTGCTGAAGAAGCCTGTGGTCACTACCGGCCGAGGTGGCACTGGGAACATGGCCAAGAATGATGATCCCCAGGAAACTCGCTTGCGGCAGGATGTTGAAGCGTAAGTACTAGCGTTGACCTCTGCGACAAGTCAACAGGACAATTCAGGACACAGGCTCACACAATTCGCCCTTTGCTTAGTATTCCAAGACGTTACAGCTCTGGCGCTCAACATACCGGCCGTGGCGGCGCAGGGAACGTTTTCCGAGAAAACGAGGAGTTGACTGAACTCACCCATAAGTCCAGCAAAGAACAAGCGGTCTTTGATGATACAACCGGTGGAGGAAACGCTACTGCAAGTACAGACCCAGACGCGACAACCCAAAAACGCAAGAACTGGCTCTTTGGGAAAAGAGATTGAGTTTTAGTCTTCACTGCGAGTTCGACCACTCGCCGTCCAAGAAGTCCCGTTAACAAAAACAAACTGGACCCGTGCCAGCACTTACGGTCGGGTTGCAACCAGACTTTTTTATTCACGCTCTCCGTTCCTTCAGTCTCCCCCCTTTTTTTTATGAGTTTAGTATATGTCGGCCGTTTTTTTTAGTACCGGACTCTCCTTTCAACTATTACGTCGGCGCAAACGGAATATAGGATGATATGTCAAGGTGGTATTGCGACACCATGCACGTGTGTCGAGCAAACAACGACAAACGTTCTTTTTATTTTGAAGAAAAACGTCTAAATATCAGAGTTGAACAAGTCCCCATGAGGAAATGTATTTGGCTATGAGCAAGACGTCGGCCAATTCAGCGATACCTCCAACAACTTTTATGTGTTATCGAAATTTGGTGAGCAATCAATGTATCTTTGATGCATGATCCATAAGGCTGGCTGTAGCATTTGGAAGGTGCGTCGCGTAAGAATAGATAAGACATTTAGTTCTTCGTTAACCGATGCACTTCTGCGAAAAAATGCTTCAAGTTATTAGGATCGACACCGGGTGTGATGCCTAGGAAGATAGAAATGGTTAGAATGATGGGTTTGAATGATTGAAGAAAAAAGTATTCTATTTGTAGCAGGAAGTCATACCATGTCCCAGGTTTGCGATCCAACCCTTCTTGTTGACCCAAAAGCCCTTGATCATGTGTTGCACTGCCTGTGTTATGGCTTCTTTAGTCCCGTATAAAACACCAGGGTCGGCGTTGCCTTGGAAGACAACGCTTCGCGAACCACGAATCTTCACGGCAGTTTCGGGATCCTGAAGCCAATCCATGCCTACCACGTTATATCCCAAGTTGCAGACCGAGTCTAAGGCATACCACGCTCCTTTCGGGAAAACGGTCATAGGTACAGGATCCAATCCCAGGCTCTTAAGTTTGGCTGGAAGTTTCTCAGCAATGTAGGATAGATAAGGTTCAGAAAATTCTCGGAAAGACATTGGACCTAGCTCTCCAGCCCAGGAATCAAACACCATGACCATCTATTCAATAAAATACAAAACTGTCAGTCGAGATTGTGGACAAAGAGATTGGCTATAAATTGGCACAGAGACTGATCATACCTGTGCTCCAGCTTGCACTTGAAGAGCCAAATGATCCACGCAAATGTCAGCGATCTTTGCCAGGAGAGCCTTGCTCTGGGTAGGATATCTGTAAACCCAAGTTTTGCTTTGAGCAAAAAGCTTCGTGCCACCTCCTTCGACCATGTAACAAAATAGTGTCCATGGAGCGCCGCAAAATCCAATCAATGGCACTCGGCCCGCAAGCTTTTTCCTCGTCAATGTAATAGCCTCGTAGACGTAGTTTAGTTCTTTTTGTACATTGACCTCTCGCTCAAGCACTCGCTGGTATTGGCCGTCAGTGGGAGATTTTAATGGATTCGGAAAGTGTGGTCCTTTTTTGTCCACCATTTCAACTTCCATCCCCATAGCCTGAGGAATGACAAGGATATCGGAGAATATGATCGCAGCGTCCAAAAGCCCAGCGAAACGCTCGACCGGCTGAAGAGTCAATGTAGATGCCACCTCGGGGTCTCGACAGCATTCGAAAAAGTCGCGATTACCTTTCGCTACGTGGTATTCGGGTAAATAACGACCAGCTTTTCAGCGAACATGTCAGTATCAAATACTGGCGATGCTCATCGTTGTACCAGAGATGCGTTCGTCTTTTACGTACCCTGGCGCATAACCCACATCGGTGGGCGTTCTACAACTTGACCTGGAAATGAAATCAGAAAAAAAGTATAGCATCATAGAAGAGTCAGTATCACATCTCACCCCATGCTGCCCTGAGCAAGAGATCGTTTTTCAATGGCTCGAACCAATGTTCCATGGTGTCCGAGATGTCCAGGGAATGCTGTTGCCCAGTTTTGAAATCACACCCCGCTATCACAACTAGGCCGGATACGAGCCTGGGGCAGCAGCTGTCCCTCCCGTTCGATTCGACCTTGACTGCCCGGAACCATTCGGCCCGGACAGACTAGCCTTTATGCCTATTAACAATATGTCAAGATGCAACACAGCCTCATCCTCACGTCTCACAGTGCCAGATAACGCAAGCACTTTCCTCGATTATCTTGCTTCCTAAACTCACGTGGGTACCATTCTGACAACATCAAACTGGCTATCGATAGAGATTCCAGATCTCAAGCACCCACGATGCCATCCGAACGAGAATACCAAATCCATCCTGTTGTCCCCGACTCGATCGTTCACAACAATAAGGCATGACGCGACTATTCATGGGTTACACGCTGCTCAGCTGTTGTATGAAATGAAACTGACATGCTGTCCTTCAATTGCCTAGGTCTTGTCAAATCTACAAAGCCTTACTGCGTCGTTATTTGGTGTTGCTGCCGGCATACTAGGTCTTGAGTCTTACAACGGTTTTCTCATGTACATCATATTCTCCATCATCACTGCCTTGATGGTTTATAGCTTTCAGGTAGCTCCAGAGTCGTTAGCGGAAGTTCGGCCGCTTTTCAACACAGGGAGATATTTTGCTGGCGCTTTGGATCTCTGGACAAGTGGCATAATGAATGGTTTATCAGGTTTCATCCTTACATGGACGCTTTTTTATGGATTAGTACGAGTTTGATAGGGCTGCAGCAGCCCTAGTATATAGGAGCGGTCAATTTGAACACGCGTTTGGACCCCGAGTTGCCGAATGCCTTTGTACAGATATTTCATCCCGATCGAGAGAGCTGAATTTATACAAACGACGTACATTGACATGTAACTAACTTCTAGATCGGTGCTATCAGTCAACAATTTCAACCACTTTCCCAACGAAGCCCTCGAGCCCGGATCCGTGTTGACTGCCACCTTCTAAGATGAACACTTTGGATCCCATCTCGATCCATTCTCTACTATGTAGCAGTTCCAGGGACACCTCACTGCACCATTTCCCTGGATTTTCTTTGGCATCCTCGACGCTTTCTATATCGCTACCGAGGCCAAACATGTCATCAGCATCATCGTATTCGCCAGATATTGACGTATGTGTCAATTGATGACGAGAAACACGCAAAACCCGAGCAGCAGCTCTCACGCTCGCGACATAAACATTAACAAAGGAGCCTATGGTAAGAGAGCATATAGTAGGTTCTTGAAATAAGGCTGTGAACCCACTGGCGGCTTGGAGAGAAAGTTTGGTGTCAAGCATATGTTTTGGCGATATCGCTAGCACCATGCCTCGTCGTACCCGGGGGCTGCTCGTAAAAGCAGAACTCTTAGCATTAGGTCTAGGCTCAAACGCCACCCCGACGGATCCAGCTTGTCCCGCCTCCAGATTTAGTACAGGTAATCTTAGATTGCGGATGCTGACAATCTGAGCCTTATGCCACTCTCCTGGAATGGCGGAAGCTGAAACGACATTGTTCATTGATATTCGAGCTAGCTCAGAGGATGATGGGTGAGAGATAGACAGCCCATAACTTCCTGGTGATAGTCGGTCTTCCATAGCGACACGGAAATCCAATGAATCTTCATCCTCTGGTTGAAAAGGTCCTATCACAACCTTGTCCCCTACGGAGAGACTCCTGAAGCGAACGTGGCCGGAGACGACTACTCCCTGCTCGGCAGGAACTTCGAAGCCAGTTGCTAGCGCGCAATACGAACTCGGCAAGCTGAACGTGTCATCAATGTGGAAGAGGCAGCTTGGTTGTTCGGGATTTAACGCCATCCCTATGTAGTCTCGGGATGTAGGCGCCGGGGGAAGTGGGAGCTTGGAAAGAAGGGCGTGTACTAGCCCCATGCCAGTTCCTTTGACGGCGCTTGTAAGAACAATTGGGACATGTGATGTAAAGGTATGACTTTCTGAAATACTTTGTACAAGGTTTTCGACTTTGCTCAGATCTGTCGCGGGTATTCTGCGCAAGTCATCATGCTGCACTTGGTCTGGTTGCAAGATCTTTGGAACTCGCCCGGCGGCTTTGATAGTATCTAAAAGGCTAGTCATCGTCTTTTGCAAACTCTGCTTTGAAGCAAGGTCTAGCTTAGTGATGACTATCGCCATTGGAACGTCCAGTTTTAAAACCAAGTTTAGATGAGCATGTACAAGGTGAGTTTCGGCAGTAGAATTAGACAAAAAGTCTCTGGCCGATGAAGTGACTTTTACGCTGGTGAGGTCATCTTCTGAGGCATCTCCCGCAATGCACAAAATACTCCAATGAGGAGCCCAGTTCATGAGGCCGCGCAAGAGTGTGCGTCGAAAACGAGGGTGCCCTCCAGAATCGGAAAGAAATACTAGCCTGCCATTCTCTGCGCAGTCGTGAATGTCGACCCACGATCCTATGTTTGCTTGAGAAAAGTTCAAAATTAAGTCGTCCTTATAGCCGACCAGTTCTTGGGCTATTGAACTGGTTACGCCGGATATCATTTCATGGCGATGTTTGAGCAAACTTAAGCGACTTTTTCCTCGACCGTTGTCCAGGGTTCCGGTGGACAGCGTTCCCAACAAGCTTGACTTGCCTGATGTGGTGGGACCTGTTAAAGTTATCCTGAGTTGAGGCGTCGGCGAGCTCCCTCTGCTTGGTAATGAAATCGGCTCAGGGAGGGTCGTTTCGGTCTCCGCCGTCTCAAGTAGACTGGAGCCAGCTCGATCGCATCCCGTACATTTTGTTTTTCGTATTCCAAGATCGGGCATCACAAGCGCTTCTGCTACCCATAAAGTCCCATGTCTAATAGCAGCGCCAGCTTCTTGAGCCTCCCCGTCTGCCAATTCTGTCATCTCCTCCCATTCACATTTCCCAACGATTATCATACGAACCA
Organism: Epichloe festucae Fl1; assembly: GCA_003814445.1. Lineage (NCBI taxonomy): Eukaryota > Fungi > Ascomycota > Sordariomycetes > Hypocreales > Clavicipitaceae > Epichloe > Epichloe festucae. The sequence goes on along the minus strand of CP031387.1, from coordinate 729,541 downwards.
CTTCCACAGTACAGCCAAGGCTTGCTGCCATCACACGCAAAGTAATGAGACTTTCACCCATCTCATCTTTTGTCAAGCCGACTAATGTTCCATCATCAGACACTCCTATCTCATACAGAGCTCCTCGGGACTCTTCAATTCCTGGCACAAGTGGCTCCAATTTGATTGATGACTTAAGGTCCAGATTGTCTTCCGGCAGCTTGGGGACAATCAATTCCTTTGAACTTGTCGAATGATATGGGGAAGATTGCTGTAGGCGCCATAGAAGTTGCGTGGTGAGGTGTTTTAATCTCTCACGACGAGGTTGGTTCGATGATGCAGGAGTGCTTAGCGCAGGGGGGGTTGCATCATGCAAATCTCGTGCACGAGCCGACTGTGACGAGTCGTTTAACACGTCGATCGTGCTCATAGACATATATGACCTCCTTGGTCTCAAAAGGAGGTGAAGTTTGTACTCTGTTGGCCCTTCCTGAGGCTCTGCCCGTAGTTTCTTCACGCCATACTCTGAAAGCAATCCAGGACTGGTAGAGTCGTGTGGCGATCTTCTCGGTGTATTTGCATTCTCCGATGTAAGCCAGGGAGAGGAGATCCTTGGAGGATCTGGGTCGTAGGTGAATATTGAGGCCATCTGGGGGATGCCAGCGATTCAGGGAACGTCTGGTGGTTAGGTTAACAACGAGTCATATCATGTTGTTGTGCTGTCGAAATATACTTTCTCCACTTTTCATCACGTTGTACAAAAGCTTCGCAATGATGTCAATCCAGTTTTCTCCACATGTATCAGACTGGTGGCGGGCTTCAGAGACCAAGAAGTACAATGAAGTGAAAAGAAGAGTCATCGCTAATTCACCACCAGCGAGTATTAACGTGGGGCTGGTTCGGAACCTATCAGGTACCTTCGCGCGCGGACCCTAGGTCCTGTTATACACTGTCACTGTAGCTACGCATATACGTGGGATGTAATAAGATAGGGACGACTGCTATTATGTATCTCCTTAGGCTTCATACACCTTGTGGAGTCACGTTAGCTAGGGTCTATATGTATTTAATAAGATAAAAGTAAACTTAAGATATATATAATTTGCGAGGCTTACGGATTCACAAGGTGTATAAAGCCTAAGGAGATACTCCGTAAGAGGCACTAAAACACCACTTGGCGCGCGTAGGTATGTACCTATGTAGCTAGGTGCAGTGCTAGGGGGAACTCTGTACGGCGAGAGACATGGACTAACTACTACTAGGTATAGTAGGCTAGAAAGGACAAAGCTATTCTTTAGTGATCTATATTAGAGTACTTATTAAATTTTGTACTATTTTAGTGCTCATTGGTTATAGCCAATGCATCTAATTTTTATGGAAAATCAGGCTAAGTAAGTTTCTATACTAAAGAGGCGTACTAGAGCCTCTAGAGGTAGTATTACCCTTAGGGCCTACCCAAAAAAGACACGATGCTAGCCTACACACGTAGGTAGCTTAGACGTCTGCGCACGTCAAAGGTTAATAACCTCAATAGTAGCGATCTTCTGTGAGGCGCTGTGCGTTGCAAGGCGCAATACACGCAATGACGTGGCCTACAGGGGGCATGGTGCGCGGCGATAGTATTAGGTCTTAAGTGATTGTAAGGTGAAGTGTTAGCAGCGGCGAGCATTGACGGATCTTTTGGTCTATTGGGGAATTCTAGCACACCTTCTGAGTTCTTATAGCAATACTAAATTTATCTCTATTCTATAGAGATAAATCAGATCAAATAGTCAGTTAGATTAGAAATAACTAATTAGTCCTATAGAGAAAATGACTTGTATAATTTTATCTACCTTGAAAGCATAAAAAACCTTAAGCCATAGTAATACATGGTAAAAATCTCATAAGCATAATACATAAAAAATGTTACGGTGCAGCCAAAGGGGCCATTGCTAGTGTCTGGTGTTGGATTCCATAGCCAATTAGGACCACTTCGGCTAGATTACGTGGTGGAGTGTACATTAGGGCTTATACTGCCTATAACCTATATATATATAACTTATACCTTATATGTAATATAAGCTATTATATTATATAATTCTAATAGGTTATAAGCTTAGATACTCTAAAGCCTAAGTATCCTTAAATAAAGCCCTTCCTATAGGTAATAAATTAATTAATCTATAATTACTAACTCCTTCTAATATTACTAATACTTTACTAAACTACTATAACTCTTATAATATTTACTAATACTAAAAACTCTTCTAAGGCTATTACCTTAGCTTAAGGCTTAGAAGCTTTAGAAGAGAACTCTAGTATTAAAAGCTTTATATTTATTAGGAGTAATAACTATAATAAACTAATTAATACGCTTACTATAGGTATTAACCCTAAGCTTAAGTAAGTTATTTATATAGGTAAAAACCTTATAAATATAAGATATTATTAGTAAGGAGATAGGACTTATAGCCCTTAATCCTTTGCTATAGTATCCTTACCTAGTACTAATAGTAAATTAGAATTTATCCTATAAGCTATGCCTTAAGACCTATAAAATATAGATATTAATAACTTCCTAATCTTAAAGGGTAAACTTTATAATATCTATAATAGTGTCCCTCTAGGTTTAGAAGAGGTTAAAAGTAAAATATAAACATTACAAAATTAAACACTTTAACACTATATTTAGCATTTCCCTAACTATAAATATAATAACTAGGAACTAGGCTATATTTAATTATTTAATCACTATTAATGATATCTATAGTAGTTATTATTATATAGGGGTAGTCCTTATATAAATATACCTAAAGCCACTAACTATAAATCTCTAGTAGCTTATCCCTAGTAAAACATAGCTTATATAATAGCTATATAATCTTAAAACTAACTATCTAATAAAGATAATATATTATATCTAGACCCTAATAACTTTAAAGTCTAAAGTATAGTAATAAAGGCTTATAAAAGTAATATAAACTATAATAGTATTATAAAGCTAAAGGGGTTAGAGAACTAGGTAAAATAGAATAAAGCACTAAAGAATACTAATATAGCTAAATTTATAACTCCTATTCTTAAAGGTACTTTAATACTTATAGTACCTATAAAACTATACTTAGTAGTAGTATAAAATAAGTATATTAAATAACTTATATTCTAGAAACATAGGAATTAGAACTTACTTACTAGAATCCGCAGATAGTGCTTACCCTATATAGGTAAGAAAATCAAGGACATTATAGAGGCTTATAAGGCTTACACTACGCTACAGAAAGTTAGTTAATAATAAGGTGCTAATATCCTTAGCGAAGTTATTGCAAGTCTTATTACAGACACCCTACAGAAGCACAGTGACGTCTAGGACTTTGCCTAGGCGTTCAAGGAACGACTTCACAATGATAGCGAATGCAACACTTAGAATAGACAAAAGGCCACCAAGGCTGCTAACAAGCCTTTAGTGTACAACGCTAATGCAAACATACTAGATAATAAGGTAAATGCGTTTCTTGCGTGGCTATAAGACCTTAGTAACTTCTTTATAGCTAATATTTATAAACCTACTATATTAAGTATAAAGATTAATAGCTAGAATACTAATACTAAAAGCTTAGACTAGGTCTTTAATAACGCTACTAAGTATTATATTTACTATAATAGGTATATGTTTAGTAACTATAAGGAATTTACTAACCCTATTCTAATAAATAGTATTAGAGAAAGAGCTTATATACTTAGTAGTAAAAGTATATGAATAATAGTGTAGTGTATTTAGAATATAAAGCTAATTTACCTCTAGCAGGTCCTTTATATACTAACTTTACCTATTAACTTATTATCCCTTAGCGTGTTTACTAAATAACCTAGCTTTATATATCTTTAAATATATAATAATATAAAAGTTAGGTATAATAAAAGTCTAGTAATTTATAGTATAACTTATAGTAAATTTAAATACCTAGAGTACTCTTATATAAAAACTATATACTACTAGGATACACTAGAAGTTATTAATAACCTAGTAGTATTCCTTACCTTATATATTACTAAGACTATACTACTATAGGTCTTTTACCTTAGGATAGGTTACCTAAATTATACTAATTATATTAAGCTAGTAAATAATTTAGGTATCTAAGTTACTAATAAATAGGCTAGTCCTTATAAGGCCTATATAGTAAGTAAAGGAAAGGTATAAAATACTTAGGTAATATTATATAAGGCACTTAACTATAGTTAAAGGTAAATAGTAAATCTAAGTAGCCTAATTAAGCCTTAAATACTAGTAAGGGAGAAGTATTACTTACTTATTATTAATAACCTAACTAAGAAACCTAGGATATACTTACTAAGAGAGAAGTTATAGGCTACTACCTATATCTAAGTAAATATTACTATAGTAAAAGTATAAATATTAGGTTAAATCTAATAGTATAAGCTAAATAATAAAGAAAAGTTTAAGAATATAGTCTTACTTAACTTTTTTAAGTAAAAAGATATTATACTAAAGTAAACTATAGTGTATTAACTAAACTAAAACCTAATAGAGTATATATACCTTACTATTTAAAATAAAGTAAGAGTTATTTTTTATAATAGTAAACTTCTAAAGAAGCTTTAGGAAGAGATTTTATAAGTAATAGTATATACCTAGGAATAATCTCTATATAGCGCTCTTAATAGTATAACTTTATATAAAGCATAGTTAGGAATTAAACTATATATATTATACTTATAGTGCCTTAGCTATTATGCCTATAAGCTAGTGCCTAAGGTAAAGCACCTAAAGAAGCTTAATAATAGAATATATCTTTACTTCCTAGTAAGCTATAAAGCTAATAATATTTATTAACTCTAGAATTTAATTATAAGGCTAGTAAAAAGGGTAAAAGAGGTTACCTTTAATAAGTAAATATAAATTAACCTAAGGGTAAAATTTAAGCTCCCTTAGTATAGCGCTAATCTCCTAGCACTACTATGCGTAAAAGAGATTTTACTACTAGATTAGCTAGAGTGTTTTTTATAACTTAATTTATAGGATTAATTAATAGTTAAAAGGCTTACTAATTAGGTTTAGGAGGGGAAATAAGAAAGTAATAATTAACCTAATTAGTAAGTAAATAGAGTAATTAAATAGGTAAGGTTCTAGGAAGGGACTAAAGTAATTAATCCTAAAAACCTTAATTACTTACTAGAAAATCTATTAATATATTACTTAACCTTAATAAACCTTATAATTAGGAAATAAAAGCACCTTAAACTTAAAGTAAATTACCCTAAACTTAGGCTATAAGAACTTACCTTTCTTAATAAATTCTAGGGAATACTAATAGCCTTAAATAATATTATATCTCTCCTAGTAGTATACCTAATTACTCTAAATAAATTACTTAAAGAAAATAAACTAAAGTCCTATAAGAAAGCTTAGTAGTTAAGTAACTAGCTAAAATAAAAGAAAGCTATAAAGAAGGAGTATAATATACTAATTAAAAATAATACCTTTAAAGTTATTAATATTAATAATACTTAATATATCTTATTAAGAAAATAGGTCTTTAAGGCTAAACTTAGCCTATTTAGGAATATTAAATAATATAAGGCTTACTAGGTAATTAGAGGTTTTAAATAAAAATATAGTATTAACTATAATAAGACTTTTACATTAGTAATTAGGTAAAAGATATATTAACTACTATTTACACTAGTTACCTTACTAAACTAGGAGATTAAGTAAATAAATATAAAAATAGCCTTCCTATATAGTATAGTAAAGGAAACTATTTATATAAAGCTCTCTAAAGGATTTAAGTAAAAAGGAAAGGTTTATAGGCTTTTAAAGGCTTTTTATAGCCTAAAGTAAGCCTTATAAGTATAGTTTAAAATACTCTTAACTAAACTTATTACTATAGGCTTTACTTAGTTAAAATTTAATAAGGTAATTTTCTTTAAGGATAATATAATTATTACTATCTATATAGATAATATACTATTTTTTAGACCTAATATTACTATAATTAAGGAAGTTAAGGTAAAACTAGTAAAGAAGTTTAAGATAACTAATCTTAGCTTAGTATATTACTTCCTAGGCATAGTAATTATAAGAGATTAAAAAAAAAGAACTATCTCTCTCTTATAGTAACTATACCTAGAAAGGTTACTAAGGTAACTAAATATAGAAAACATAAAGCTATAAAATATACTTATAAATACCTTAGAGATACTAGAGCCTTATATAAAGAGTAAGGAATATTATAAAGATAATTAATTACTCTTTTAGTGTATTCTTAAAATACTAATATTTATAATAATTAAAATATAAATTAACTTACTATATCCTATAGTAAAGTTAAGTAAGTTTATAACTAACCTAGTAGTAAGGCACTTATTAGTAATAAAGTAAGTACTATAATATATTAGATTTATAATTAACCTAGTACTATTCTTTAATAGTATATAAAATAATAAGATTATAGGCTTTTTAGACACTAAATAAGCATATAATAAGAGTAACTCTAAGTCTATTAATTACTATATTTTCCTTTTAGCTAGAGCTATAATTAGCTAGAAAAGTAAGAAATAAAGCATTATTATAACCTTAAGCACTAAAGTAAAATATATTAGTCTCTTTAGTGCTAGGCTTAAAGCTATATACTTAGAAGGGTTAATAGAAGAGATTTATAAATAGTAAGTGCCTTTATAGCTTTATATAGATAATACTAGTATATAAATGATTTTAAATAACATAAAATTCCATAAATAAACAAAGTATATTAGGATTTAATACTATAAAATCCGTAAATTAATTTAGAAAGAGATTATTAAGGTAAACTAGATCTTATAAATAGAGAATTTAGTAAACTTAGGGATAAAGGCACTAGTAAGGCTTAAGTTAAAGAAGTAAATAAAGGTAGTAAGCCTTTAAAGAAAGGAATAAAGGATATTATAATTTATAGGTACTATATTAAAGAATTACTATAGGCTATTACTCTTTTTCTTATAGGGTTTTAATAAGAGTAATAAGAAAGGAGTTTACTAGAATTAGCACTATTATAACTCTTACTTAAGGAGAGGTATTAGATTCTATAGCTAATTAGGACTACTTTAGCTAGATTATATAGTAGAGTGTATATTAGGGCTTATACTGCCTATAACCTGTACATATGTAACTTATACCTTACATGCAATATAAGCTGTCACATCATACAATTCTAACATCTGGGTGCATGCGTACGGTTAGTGTGTAAGAACCCTAGAAGGTGTGCTAAAATCCCTAATCTCCTTAGGCTTCATACACCTTATGGAGTCACGTTAGCTAGGGTCTATATATATCTAATAAGATAAAAGTAAACTTAAGATATATATAATTTGCGAGGCCTACGGATTCATAAGGTGTATAAAGCCTAAGGAGATAGACCAAAAGATCCGTCAATGCTAGCCACTGCTAACATTACACCTTGCAATTGATTATAAAGGTCTGTGGTCCCTACGCTATACGTCGCGTGACCTTTAGCTTGCGATATTGATTTCGTGGTGGTGTTACCGAAGGTTCTAGGGATACTGTAAAGAGCCCTATTATATAGGCTATACGTATTATTAGCGCCTCTGTGAGCACACTAATAATAAAGGTGCCTATGCATTGCTAACAAAGACCAACCTTGACATGGCATTTTTGTGAACGGCCATTGTCCAATGCTGTCTGGTCCGCGTTCGGAGCTTTGTCCAGTACAAAAAAAGTTGCCCCTCCACGACTGGGTTATTCCCCCCAATTACACCGCATACATACGACGATAAGTCGGCGAAACAACACGAGATTACTAGGCCAAGAACTCAAATTCACCTCTCGAAATGGATCTTGTTAATCAGTAAGTGGCGAGATTTCAAGGAATCAGCCTCAGATTTAGCATCACGTACCCGAGACGGAGGCTTTAGCGATGACAACGCGAACCATTTTCCCACTTGCTGACCGGGATACCGTCTTGAAACCAGTCTTGAAGGTCGGTTGTTGTTCGCCGTACCCAAGAGTAAGTGGAGTTAAGCACAGCCTCTTATTCTATTCCCCCAGCTCACGACTCGTTCATATCTGGCTGACGTTGTGCAGAAGGGCGCCTAAACCAAGCCGCACTCAACCTACTAGAAGGCGCCGACATTCAATTTCGCCGAGAAAACCGACTTGACATTGCACTTGTCAAAAATCTACCCATTGCGCTCATATTTCTCCCGGCAGCAGACATTCCGACTTTTGTAGGTCAAGGGCGCGTGGATTTGGGTATTACAGGATGGGACCAAGTCAAGGAACACGACGCATCCGTTCACGGCATACATGTCGATGGAAATGAGGCAACCTCCGGATGCGATATGGTCATGGATCTAGGGTTTGGCGCATGCAAACTTCAGGTTCAAGTCCCAGAAAAGGGCAAATACGTTAACGGCCAGGACCTGGTTGGAAAGACAATAGGCACAAGCTTCGTCCACTTGGCAGCTGAATACTTCGCACGACTCGAAGCGGCATCCGATAACGACAAAGCCCCCAAATATTCGAAAGGACAACTACGGACGAAGATCGTGGAACTTAGTGGTAGCGTCGAGGCGGCTTGCGCTCTTGGAGTTGCTGATGGTATTGTTGATCTTGTTGGTACGTCGGTTCCAGTGGCCAACACTACGTCTCGCCGAACACAAAACCAATCAAGGGAATCAGCATGTTAGACGGCGTTTGTATCACATGGCTAACATTACCATTGCAGAGTCTGGAGAGACTATGCGCGCTGCCGGTCTCAAGGCCATTGACACGGTCGTACAGTCTACCGCTGTGCTCGTCAAGTCCAGATCCCCATCCAATGCGGAATTGGTCGAGCTGATTGCATCGAGAATTCGTGGAGTCATCACAGCTCAACAATATGTCTTGTGCCAGTACAATATTGAAAGATCGCGACTTTCAGAAGCTAGCAGAATAACTCCTGGTAAACGTGCACCGACCATCACAACCTTGGACGAAGATGGATGGGTTGCTATCAGCTCGATGGTAGAGAAAAAGAAGCTGGCTCTTGTGATGGATGATTTGAGCAGAGTTGGTGCTTCTGATATTCTTGTACTGGACATTCACAACACTCGATGAAGTGATTATCAGGCTCTGAAACATATTTACATCTGACCTACCACAGTGTAGGTTTCGCACCCTATGATTTGCACTGAGACTGGTAATGTGAGTTGTTAAATGTTGCTTTGATCTTGAGTTTTGTTGAGCACCCGACAGCGAGCTTCTCATGCTCAAAGTCGTATCCATGAAATGTTGGCTTTTGCGAACAAGTGCACTTGGCATGCAAACAACACTGGGGGCAATTGTAGCATAACATGGATTTTGTTTTCGATGCCCCGTTGTTACGATAGAGCAATAAACTTCAAATTCTGGTGGATCCAATTCGAGCTTTCGATCAGATGATGCCGATTAATTCGGGCAGCCATAAGGATCTAGTATCACCGATCAATTTTATTCTGTCCACCCCACTCCTCATTGTTGATGTTTCATTTCTCCAATGTAAGAGAGCACAACCATGAAGAAACTCCCCTCTCATTTGCTAAGCTGGACACACCGTTTGCTGTATCGGTCAAAACACCATGAAGCTGGAAGGAGTGGGCGTAAGAGCTAGTATCAGTGGCACTATCACAGCAATCAAAGAAGGCTTTCATAAATGGAAGCGGAGCAAACATTTAAATCTCTCAAGTTGCTTAAAGTACTGATTGTATTATTTGCCCTTGGTGTTTCAAGTGTATGGCGCTTGGCTTGTTATGATACTATGAGGTGCTGGAATGATAACTCGGTAGGCAGTGTCCATCTACAATGAGTTGAAAAGAATTGGTTCTTCGTTTTACTGCAACATGAATTATCACCAAGTAAATAGATGTGTTGTGCTTGCTCCACCACCAGGCTAAGGCCACGCGATTTGTCGTTACCAAAGTTCCAGTACGCACCAAACTTTATTACATGCCAGGCCTCTTTTAGGGAATTATTGAACCCGGCTTGAACACGTGTAGACGAGATTGGGGAATTCGGTTCTATACATAGAAACAGTCTGCATCTCTATGCATTTGAAAGAATCATTTGTCAAATTTTGGGTCAAGAGGCATGTCAGTCGTATTATAGAGATCCATTCTATCTATTACAACCAAGAGGTCCACGCTGTACTTCTGTTGTATTGATTCCGTAATACGTTTCATGTATCATGGTATGTGTTATATTTGTGCAGTACGAATATTTTATCGATTTATGGGTTTTTGTATTGAAGAAAAGGTTCTCTGCCATCCTGTGATCAGACTCTTTGAGTCAATGTAGGTTGCTCCTCCCCAGCGGTATCCAAACAGCCCATTTTCTGCTTTACCAGAAGCGTTGGGGGAAAGACGATGAAGTCGCAAGTGTGGAAGAAAAAGAGAGGAGCGTGTGAGAAAACCGAGCCACCGAGCCAAACGAGGCCAGGCTTGTCCTCAGTTGCGTTTTCTATATGTAACTGTAATGAGAATGACACTCAATTACCTGCTATGTCCATTCTCTCTTCCACGCTACTCCAATATACCAACGGCCGGGGTTCCAACACACTCAGTCCACTCGGGAAGTAGTCACGCTCTTCTTCCAGTCCAGCTGAACGATATTTGCGGCTAACAATGTTGTTGATAGTATCTTCTGTTGACAAGGCTCTCCGTAGAGAACCTGGCTTTTGTGTACAATCCTGGGAAGAAGTTGCAGATAGCCAAGATCGAATTGATACCCGACGACTTTGTGGTCGACTCCGAAAAAAAGATTCGATTTGGGGAATAGGCGACATCGTTGAGTTGAGAACGATCGTAAGTAGATACTTTATAGCCACCACAGCTTCCAATGATTAGACTTTTTAAGCCTGTCCTGTTGTGGTTCTGGCAAGGTTAGGAAAGCGCAGGCTCAACCTGAAAGGACGCCGAAGGATTCACCACGTCGCGCGATGACCCGCTATAGGATGCAAGGTAGGAGATGCCACGCAAAGCGAATGTGTGATGTTCAGGCAGGAACTTATATCTTAAAGAGGAAGAGTAAAGAAAGTGGTGACAGCAGACAACAGCCAGCGTTGGTGCCGATGTGAGGAAAGAGGTATAAATAACGACCAAGGTTTCAACAGTACTTGATGAACAATTTATTGCAGAAGCACTTGGCTAGCCTATGAAACCCTTCATCAATAGCTCGTACTGTGTGACAGGAATTTTATCAGATAATATCCGTTTTCATGCAGGCGAAGGGAGGTGGGAACAGAGGGAGTTTAATACATCAACCCTTACGTGCCTGACCCCATGCCACGACAATGACAAGACACATCTAAAGTAGATGGATGTACTAGTCCGACGTCAGGAGCCTCAGCAGGGTTCACGTACAGGAAGGAGTAGAGACGCAGCCAACCAAGCCCCAGCTTGACTGACGTGCTGGTAATTATTGATAGTTTCCGATGTCACCCCTGTGCATATATATACAAGCGATCCTAAAAAGTGTAGAAAGAGTCGGAAAGGGGGTGACGCTTGACACTAACAGAGTGCCATGTCTCTGATTGTTTCATCAGGGAAGCATTGCATTTCTGACACTGACTGCATCGTCTCCACCCCTCCACAATCCTCACAACTGAAACCAGTTTATGAATAATTGCACCTGCTCCGCAATGCTAGCTTCTAACAGGAGACAGGAGAGACCACGACACCTTGCACTTTTATCACTCATTATCAGTTGGGGCAACCATTGACCAAAGAACTTGAGATTGTAGGCTATTTAGTACTTTCGCTTAGAAAAAAAAGGAGTGCAGGCGGTCCAATTTTTGACCATATGTGAACAAAGGACGTTCCAAGAGGCATGGCACTAATAACTGCACACAACACCTAATTTAAAAAAAGAAAAAAAAAAAAGGCCGAGGTAAGGAAGATGCATAAATTCACATTCAAACACGATCACGTCAGTCCACGCTATGGATTCGTTTTCATTGCGTTGGCCATCAAAAACAGCATGTGCTAACACCCTTCGTCGTAGGTATTTTCATGCTTATATAGTTTATCGTCTAATGCAGTGCCAACCCAGGCCTATACTCAAGCTATCCGAGGTCCCCGAACCGGTAAGATCCCCTCTCGGGTCTCCGTAAGGTTGCACTTCGCCGTATACTTTCCATCCAGATGGAATCATCAAGCATATCCCGAGCTTCGAGTGGACTCACGGAGCAATCTTGGCCGTTTGGCTCAGACACAAACTTTTGCTGCGCCTCAGGCTCATACAACTCGAAACTGAAACCAGACGTGCTTCCCTGCCGCGAATGTGCCACCTGTGATGCTTGAGGATGGCTAAGAGGGTGTTGATATGTGGTGTCATGGAGACTCAATTCGGTTGAGCTGGGTGCACTATGATGGCTGGCACCTTCTCCTGCACTTAAATGTGTCCATCGTGGCTGCTCGCCGCTGCGTCTCTGGCTCCTTTGACCGATGCCGTCACCAGATTCATCATCCACGAGGATATGAGGTATTGTGACTTGAGGGATGATAGGCATTCGGGAAGCCCGTTTGTTCTCCATATGTTTCTTAAATTTCCTGGACCAGTAACTGAAAAGAAAATAGTTAGATCTCATAATTGACAACCAGTCTTTCTTTCCTCACATAAATTGCAAGTCCCACTTACAGAGTATCAAAAAATCCTTGAACTACTTTGCGTCGGATTTCTTCGTCAACACGTTGCAACCGGGCTCTTCGCCGTAAAAATTCTTCGAGTCTACTCAGTTTTAGTTAGCGCTTGCTCCTTTGTTTGGTCACAACCCACGACTCACTTCAAGCTCTTGTTGTCATTGATAATGTTGTAATGAGCAAGAATCAGAAGCACATCTGTAAAGGCTATGCCTTTATCTGGGTCGGCTGACGCCAGGACTTCCCCAAAAAATATTTTGAATCGACGGCGTCTTTCGCGTATTCTTCCCACGTCCAACTGAGATAGTCGTTGATTGAGTCTGTCCAAATCAATATCGCCATCGGGTTTTATCGTGGCGATGGACATATGTCGAGCTGATTTTGAGTCGTCGCGGACATCTTCGAGAATCTGAACGATAGAGTCTTCTGGCTGATAAATCCGCATCTGAAACACGCCAGAAAGTTCTCCTAGCAGCCTTGGAAAATTTTCCTTGGAAATGAATCCCGTTCCCGCTGGATCCACGCTTCGCCAAGCTTCTTTAAATCGCCGAATTTCGTCACGGTCAACGACAGACACGCCGCTCGACCGCTGATAGACATAACTGAAGCTCTCGTAAATCAAAGAGACGAATAGGTTGACAAAGATATACATGCTGATTATGTTCCATGCAACAAACAGAAACCGTGCCCAAGCTTTACTGCCACAATCACTATCGAAGAACTTACTCTCCTCCACACAAAGAGGTGGCCGGATCTCGGCATAGTCTTCCATAATCTGATTCCATCCTTCGCCCAGACTCATCCTGAAGAGCAGAATGAGTGCTTTTGGTACACTTCGGAAGTTGATGTCGGCTGTCTCATGGTCCCCAAAGCGGGTGAGGCTAAATGCTTGGGTCATAGCAATGGCGAAAACGAGAAAGCAAACAAGCCAGGTGGCTAGTAAATTGCTTATAATCGTCAAGCTAGCTGCAGCAGTCTTGAAGAGTTGATCCAATGCATCATTTCTTGGTATTAAAAGCAGCACAATAGCCACAAGGAAGAATTTGTGCAATTGGACTGACGCGTCCGCCCGGGAGTCGGCAATCATCAACGCCATGGTGGCCACGAAAGCGCCGGAAACAGAGATGAGCGAATATAAGTCCCAAGAGCTCTTTCGGAAGCGTGCCCATCCAAGACCGAGAATTCGAATGGTAATATTACTCAAATATGTCAGAATGAAGAATAGAAACAAAACTTCTCGAGTCTTTGTCCACCAAAATGGTTCAGAACTGAATTCTACCATGAGGAGGAGGAGGTGAAAGACGAGAACAATGGTGATGGCTTGGTACCACTTCCCACGCTTCTCAATCGCTCTCTTATGACACCACTTTTTCCAACTCTTTTCACTTTCGTTATAAGAGCTTTTTGACGGCGATATCTGGCGGAGCAACTTGCGGAGTTCTAGCCAAGATCGTTGTTCGGCTGTGAGGAAGGCCACCCCTGTCTGTTCAGTGTAGTTTCTCATGAAAACTGAGATAAACAGAGTAAGGACAAAAACGGTAGCCATCAGGTTAAATATGACGAAGAAGATCGCGTTGCCTTGTGCAGACAAAGCTTGAGGCTGCATGCCCCGTCCTACAATGGCTTGAGCAGCGAAAGACACATCGGTCCAGCCTTCTTGACTAACAATTTGGAACAATGTGAAGAGAGATGACCCGAAATTGTCGAAATTAAAATAAGAATTAGAAGCGACTCGGGGGACCAGCATTGGCCAGTCACTGCTGAAAGGCGAGCTGCTGTACTCACCGAAGCATGCATCAAGCGTCTCTATGTTGCCAGAGTCATTACAAGCCACCATCAATCCATTGAATAGATTTAGTCCGTAAATTGCGAAGGGTATCAGCAACGATAATGATATAAGCGCAGCCTAATGAGTGACAGCAGTTAGCTCCTATGTTTCTTGACGTGAGGACGGGCAAAGGCTCGCACGTGAGACTTACCCCTGTGAGCTTCCACCAGCCGACAATGATCAACGAATGGAATGTATCCCTGGCACTATCGCTAACATTGAGTAAACGAAGAGCTCGCAGTGCCTTGAAGGCCCCGACAGCTCTAGAGATAGCACCGTCATTGATCAACAGTGTTATTACGTTGATCCACAGTGTTATCAGCACAATGCCGTCTATGAAACCCCAAGAGCTGCGCATATATGCATTTGGAGACCAAAACAGCCCATCCGCCATGCTTTTGATGATTGCTTCGATAGTGAAGACTGACGTAAACGCCAAATCTGTCCAAACATACCAGTTCCAAGTATTTAAGGGGTGTTGCTCTCTATACTCTTTCTGATATAGTGGTGTTGTGACACATGCTAAAATAACCATTGCAACCACAACAGCATAGACAAAAGCCGAGAATGAGTACCATACTATTTTGTTAGGCTCCACGCCATCAAATCGTTCTGGGCCTCTGGCTGGGCCAACGATTCGCTGACACATACGGCGAAGTGGATGCTTGGGCTTGAAAAGATACAGCGAATCGTTGTACCGTGGATGACGCGCAAGATACTCCCGTTGTGCTTTTCGCCTCGCCGATGTTGCCGAAACAGCTTGCCTAGCCATCTGGCGTGGGTCCAGAGTATCATTTGGGCCATCGAATCGAATGTTGGAATAAAAAGGATTTGGATCTTTGTTTTTCAACTTGTTCATCAGTCGACTCCAGAACTTGGCAATCATGCCCGACTTGACATCGTTACCGAACAGGGTGGTGGTACTTCTATGGGGCATGCCCCCCCTGTTATCGTCGAGACGCCCTGCAGGTTCGTCGTCGAGAAAATCTCGCACAACAGCATCTTTGAGAAGCATTTCCATCATTGCAGGCCCATAATCTAACGGGTCACGGCGCCGGCGAGATCTTCCGAGGCTGAAAATTGTTGACAAAGTCAAATTGCTGGGGTTGTGTCCCAATTCTTTTCTTTGTAGGAAGGCTTTCACTTGTTCCAACCTTTTTTCGTCTTCCGAGACGTCGAAGTTTTCTTGAATGACGGCGATAAACATATTGACGAGAATCAGAAAGGAAAGGATGAACCAGCCTATTAGAAAGATCGCCCCGACCCAAGCGGTGTGAAATGCTTTCGACCGAGATGTGACGGAATACAAGATTTCGGTCCAATTTTCGCTAGATAGTATCTGATACATGCCAAGAAACGAGTTGTATATCGAGAAGAAGGAAATTCTGACGAATTCACCTCCCTCGTTCATGGGAATTTGACCACGGAAAAGCTGAGACGCAAGTATAGCAACTAGGAAGGTCATCAGAAACACAAAGAGCATCAAGTTTGCGATACCTGCTGCGTTTCCTAGCACGAGCAAAATGAGCTTGCGAGTCACTGGGACTGCTAGCACAATTCTGTAAACTCGAAGAATTTGAAACACTGTGAGCCACTGGTATGCTCGGGTGCCATGAATGGGTGGTAGTAGTATTATGGTAGTCACCAAGGCAAAGGTGATGTCAAATAGGTTGCGCCAACTCCGGTGAAATCCACGCCTATCCGAGACCAGTCTGATAGAGACGTCTAAGTCAAGAAGAACAGTGGTGATGATTTCTGCCACAATAATGAGCTTCTCCCGATCATAGGACATCTTAGAACTCCTCAAGGACTGACAGAGCAGCCCAAAGGTTATGACCAAGACCCAAAATGCTGAGGTCTTATCATAAAGCCGTTGCAATTTTGAAGCTTTGCGAAGGCGTCCGACCTGACGAGGTTGGACGAATGGCTCGGCTTCAGCGGTGAATGCACTGGACTTACTCTCTTCTCGAATCACTTGAAACGATGAGGTGATCACAGCGATGAGGAGGTTTGTTAACCATAGTAACATGATCATTATCCCGGCTCCAAAGAACAAAGCTGCCTGCAGGTAATCTGACGCCATCGTGTGATACATTAGATCGGAAAATGTATTGGCACTTATGATAACGAATACAAGCTCTAGTGAGTTGGCAATGTTGTCGAAGTTGACCGTGCCGTTGTATGGATTTTTCTGTTGAAGGCAAATGGAGCCGCGAGGACAGATGAATCCTTTTCCATCACCAGCACCGTTTACCAGGCCGTCCAATGATTCAGGGGCACTGAACTTCACCCATGGCAAAGTTTTCCCAGTTTGGTTGTCTAAATGCCCTCCACAAAATTCCTTTTCATGAGTGTATGTTGCTGAAAAGTTCGTGGGATCAATCGGATCTAGCCAAACGCACTGACGGCTTAAACTGGACTTGAAACTCTGTATTCCGATGATTGCGAATAGCAACCAAAAGAAGCCCACCAAAAATGCGATTCGAACAAGTAACGGGGCAGCTTTTTTGAGACTCCTCAGGATAATCTGTTCATAAAAATAATCAGTTGATTATGTACGGTGAAGGTGCTTGGTTTCGAAGAAGCTTACAGCAGTTCCATGTGTTAGCGCCAGAAGCCGTAATATCCGTAAACAACTCAGCATTTTAAACACGTAAAAGCGGCGCTGACTTTCAATGCCAGATACGCCCAGGAAAAGAGAAATCCAGAATGAGACGACGGCTACAAAATCCAGACGATTGAATGAATGTCGCAGGAAGGCCCGGCGAGCCAGCTGATACCGTTGCTGCTCTTCCATTGTTGAGGGCAGCGACTGCTGACCTTGCATTAATGTCGTGAGGGAACGTGAAAATGCTGATTGATGTGGTTCTAGTTGACGATGTTCTTTGACCGACTTTTGTCGCTGTGGTCTAAACGCGGTTCGGTACTGTTCGACGATAGCGGCACGTATTCCTTTTTTTCGATCTATGGTGCTGTACTCGGCTGCGTTCAGAAAAAATCCGGAAACAACAACGCGAGCCATGAGTTCCACTGTGAACACTATGAAGAGCCCCAGCATGATCCAATCTATAGATTGCTTTCCCCATCGGTCCGGACGCTGATTACCATTGACAAAGACATTAGGAGCTGACTCTATGGCGAGGAGGATTGCTTGAAGAACAATGAGAACCAAAATGAAAGGCTCGGTATAAGGATTGACCAATAAGTCACAGAACCATAACCTCAGTCGGCTTTCGGACGAAAAAAGGCATAGGGAATGCCCTTTGAGCAAGTTAGTTGTTGCTGCTTGGGTCGGAGCATCTCTTGCTTGCGCTAAAGCCTGGCCCTTTTCGGGTTCCATTTGCGTTGTTTGTGAATGGTAAGAAGTATCGACGAGCATAGAGTTAGCAGGGTTACGCTCTCCGTCATATCCAGGACCTTTTGGGGAGCGAGAGCGAGAGTGACGTCTCGACGATTGACGATCAATCATTTCACTTTCGCCGCTGATATTTACCACTCGTTGCGACATGGCTCGAACAATGGAGCTAGCACGAAGCAAGGCGCCGGTCGTCGAGGAGGCCCCAGAGGCTCGGTACTCGGTAGGATTCAAAGACAGCCCGTATTCGGATTGTCTTCCACGGGATGGCTCATAAGGCGACTGAAGATGGCGCCCTGAACTACCAGGAGGGTGAGCTTTGGCTGCGCCACTTCCAATGTCCGATACAGTTCGGAAGCTATCTCGGTGTTTATTATCATCACCAGCTGATAGAGATCCTGATATGGATTGGGCGCCTGCAGTGAGGGGTATTCTGTCGGAATCATCGTAGTCCACATTGGTGGTTTCTTCAATGTATGTCGAACCGTCGAGAATTCCTTTCGAACGCTGTAATGGATCGTGTTGTCCCGAAGTGGATGATTGAAAATCAGGTGGTAAAGCAGCCTGTAGAACAGTGGGATCTATCGGTAGCCCTGCGCCAGTCTCATGTTTAGTTGGGGATTGTGGTGTGCACCAATAATTTGACATGGCTTGGCCATCATCGACGCTCGACGTGTCTGCAGCATGCTCTTGTTGGAACTGGGACACAGTATGCAGGCTAGGTCTCTGCTGGTCGCTGGCTAGATCCGATGATGAGAGCAGGTTTTGGAGAGCGATAGACTGTCGACGTTGCGATTGCTCGCTATCATTGGGTTTGCTCGAAGCCATGAGCTGTGAGTAACGACTTTGACTGGTCCAAGAACGATTACGTGGCGAGAGTCCAGCCCAGCATCACGATGTCAGAAGTCCTATAGAGTGGAGGAGCCAGAGCAAAACATGCTTTGATGCAGCTATGACACTAGTCAGATATTGTTGAGAGAAGTAATGATTGGTTATTACACCTGTTTGTTTTTCGTATGTCCGCTCGACAGGTTGCATATGGCGTAAGAAATTCAAAAGACGACGGTTATTATGATGGCTGCAAGTGAAGAATACATCACAGATTCGAATGTCCCTATGAAACATGCCTGCACAGTGCTGCTGGGGCCCCACCAGTGGTGTAGCGACAGCTCCAGTACAGTGTGACTTGACTGCCACGTCTAACCCCTGTCCAAGGCTGGGGCAAGGCTGAGGCAAGCTAGGCCTCATTCAAATGCCTGATCGTGTCTTGCCGGGTAAGATGGTTGAACAGCTGCAATCAGTAGCTGCTGACTAATGTCAACGTGGATGATGCGACCATGATCTCTGCCATTTGGCGCAACAGTAATCTGTAGAGATAGAGTACTCTATATCACTGCGTTCTCTCAAGGCTACTGGACGATTCAGTATAGTGTCAAAGCCTTGTCGCACAGTGACGTATTTATACTTGTCAGGGAGAGCGCCCTTAAAGCTTAGGTTATATAAGGGCAGCGCGCATTAACAGGGATAAAACGCGAGGTTAGATATTAGTAAATATAATATATTAGATATACCTCCTTATACTAGTTATTACTATAGCGCACTATATACCTTTAAGGTATAAAGTTAAGTACTATCTATACCTTTAATTAATTAAATTAAATATTTTCTATTACTTATATTAACCCTTACCTTAATAGTTATAAGCCTAGGAGGCTTTTATTACTATTTTTATTAATTATTATTAAAAATATAAGCTTTATTAGATATTATTAATTAATACTTACCCTTATTATAAGATAATTACCCTTTTATTATATTAATTAGTTAAAACCCTTATCTTATAATCTAGTTAACTAATATATTCCCTTTTATAATATTTAAAGAAACTCTAAATATAGTATTATTATTAGAGAAAAATTAGATTAAATAGTTTACTTAAGTTAAAAACTATATAAAATCTTATAGTATTAAGGAGTATATTAACCTTAATAAGGTTAAATTACTTAAAGAACTTATAATACCTATATACTTATAAAGGGATTTAAGACTTAAGGTTTTTATAAATAACCTTTATACTCTTAAAAATTAAAAGCTTACTTATAAAGATATAAAGAATTAATTTAACTTTAAATATAAAGAGCTTTAATTTAACCTTATAAAGTATATAACCTTATTAAAGTAAATACTAAAGATTAAGAAATATATTTATAAGACCTTTTTAAAGAATATATAAGACTCTCTTAACTTTAATACTAAAGTAAAGAAAAAAAAGTTAGTTTAATATTATACTTATAAAATACTTAAGCTTCTTTAAGATTAGTATAAGCTAAATACTTAGAAAATACTAATTCTTATAGAAATATACCTTAATAATTACTTATAAGCTAAAGGTACTTATAATTAGTATAAATAAGTAATAATAATAAAGGTATTATAGAGAAATTATTAAGATTTAAAAACCTAATAGACTAAGGAGATAATACTATATAAGTTTATTATATCTCTATAGTAAATTTAAGTTATTTTAGAAGAAATAAAATAATTTACTTAATAAAGGTATAAATAATAGCTTTCTTAAAGCTATTATAAAGTTTAAAAGAGATTATAAAGCTTTATAAAGTATACTAAAGATAGCTAATATACTTACTACTAATAGATTAAGTAGTTAAAATAAATTAAAAAGAAAGAAATACCTTAGATATTTTAATTATAATATTTAAGATACCTTAAAGTAATAGAAATCCTATAATTTATTTAAGGCTTTATATAAGCTAAAAGCTACTCCTAAGGATTAGGAAGTTAAGAAAAACTCTAAAGATAATATTAAGAGATATCTTAAGAAAACCCTATAAAAGAAATTAAAAGCTATAAGTTAAAAGCTAGAAAAAAGAGAGAAAAGTAATAATATTATTATTCCCTTATAAAACCTAATAAATAACTTACTTATCGTAACTCTAAGTAAGAAAACTATAAATATATTATTATTTATATACTTATAAAACTCTTAACCTTTAAGGAAAGTTATTTATTTAACTTTAAATACTATAAATAGCTCTAAAGGGAATTAGAATATAGTTATCTATAATTCTAAGGCTAATATTTATATCTTTAATAATATTTATTAGTTTAAATAGTCTAAATATAATAGAACTATTATAATAGATATTAGAGCTAGAGGTATAATCTATATATCCTTAGGATAAGGACTAGTCTATATATCTATTATAGATTTAGTATTATAAAGGCTAAGGAGGATTATAATATAAAGTGCTTTACTAATTCTAGAATTCTATATAAACCTAGTATTAGTAATAATTCTTATAAAGGTAAGGATCTATTAGAATTAGAAAAAAAGCTTCTTATTCTAAGGAAAGTATTTTATTACTAAGCTTTATAATATTAATAAGCTTTATATATTATCTATACTCTTAAATAACCTAAAAGAAGTATATACTATAATTAGTAAACTACTAAAGCTACCTATAAAAGAAGATATAAAGCTTTAGCATTAATAATATAATTATCTAAGTAAAAAGGCCTTTATAGAGATTATAAACGCTACTCTTAGTATTAAATTAATAGGACTTAAGCTTATAGAGTATAAGATTTATACTATAAGTAAAGCTAAGTACTAGAGATTATAGATTATACTTAAAGGGCTTCCTTAAGGACTTAGTTATAGCTTTTTAGTTAATCTAAAGTACTATAACTTTTCTTATTAAAATAGTAATAGGTATTAGTATATTTTTATATACCTTATAACCTTAATATATTTCTTTTACTTATTTAAGACTAAGGATAGGATTTATAATAGCTTCTAAATAATAATAGCATTTTTACGCACTTAATTTAGGGTTTAGCTATACTAGCCTTATCCTATAAGAAAAAAAAGATAAAGGAAAGAATTACTAAAATAAGAGTAATCTAACCCCTTCCTAGTGTAAATCTAGTCCTATTTCGTGCTTATTCTAGGCCTTTTTGCTTTATTTTATTGCGTAGTAAATTCTAGTTTAGGTTAATTATTTACTTCTTTTTTACTTTCTTACTAATACTTCTAGTGCCTTACTTTTTAGCTAATTCTAACCTATTTCTAGTTTATAGGTATTATAAAGTTTAAGCACCTAGTTTTGTCTATATGCTTTTAGGGGAGGGTGGTTTTAACCTAGGCCTTATCTAACGCTAGGTCTTATTTGTGTTAGGGTTATTTGTAAACAACCTTTGGTGTGCATCGTTTTTCGAGCCTTTTTCCTCTTTTTACATCAAACTTCCTGTGGGTTCTCTTCTCTTTTTCCCCCCAAAATATACTTTTTATATAGTAATATTAAAAAGGCTTTATTTATAAATAATATAAGGGATAAGATAGCCTTTACTAGTATTATAGTTTATAATTTAGCTCCCTTAATACCTAGTTAAAATAGTAAGGTAAAGTAATCTAAGGGAGTAATTAAGTAAAAGGCTTATATATTAAGTCTTAAAATATACTTTCTATTAAAACTTAATAATAAGGTCTTTAATATAGTAGTTTATTTATTAAATAAAATACCTTTTAAGTATTATAGGAAGTAAGCTATACCTTATAAACTCTAGTAAAATTAGGCATAGAAAACTATACTAGCCTATTTATAGATATTAGAGGTTTAAAACCCCTTAATTATATATTTATAAGCTTATAAATATAAGGCCTTTTTAATAATAATAAAGGCTTTAGAGTATATTAAATTATATAATATAATACTATAGTTAGAGTAAAAAGCTTATATTAAATACTTTATTAGTTATAGAGGTAAGTCCTAATATATTATCTAGGTGCCTTTGCTTTATAATTATAAGGTTATTATATTAGCATATGTTTAGTTTAATAAGAACTCCTTCTTTAAGCTAGAAAAAGAGCTAGAATTAGCTTAAAAGAAAAAGATATTAATAATAAAGTTACTTAAAGAGCTTAAAGCTAAAAACCTTAGTAAAGAGATTAGTTAAGATCTTATTAAAATAAAACTTAAAGAGAATAATCTTATCTCTTTACTATTAGCTATAGGCTAGGAAAATAAGTAATTTAAAGCAAAAACACTTCCTTATATAATAGGGAATAAAGAGAACCTTTTTAGTGCACTTTTAACCCCTTTTAACTTCTCTTAGAAAGTACTAGTTACTATAGAGAACTTAGAGCTTTAAGTATAAGGTAATAATATACTATTTTATAAGATTAATAAATTTATATATAAAGTAATAACTAAATATATAAAAACTACTATAAAGACTAGTAAAATTACTACTAAAGGTAGTAAGGCTATAGAGAATTATAGTCCTTATAATAATAGTATTAATTTAAATAATATTATAACTAGAAAATACTAAAGAAAGGAAATAAGAAAAGCTAAGTAAGTATAGTTTTTTTTTACTTTTTTAATAGTATTATAAGGCACTTAATATAGTTTATATATTAAGAATATACCTTTAAAACTTACCTATTATTATTAGGTAATAGCCTTAGTATATTATAATTACTAAAAGGAAGTAATTATAAAGGAGCTTTTAAAGCTTTTATCCTTAAACTACTAGGAAAATATACTAGATAAATTATTTAATTATAAGGAGATTATTAACCTTAGATAGGTTTTTAAGTATAAAACTAATAAAAAAAGTATAGTTATAAAGTTTAAGGCTTAAATAGTTATATAAGGTAACTAATAACTAAAGAATAACCTTAAAAACTATATTATAATACTTACTTCTTAATCTTTATATATATTACTTACTATTTACTATACTAATAATCTTAATATATATTAATATAATATTTAGAATACTTTCCTATATATAAAACTTAAAGAACCTATTTTCTATAAGCTACTAGAGGGTATAAATATATAAGGTTATCTCTAGAAGATAATAAGAGTATTATATAGGCTATAGAAAGCTCCTTAATAATAGTTTTGATACCTAATAAAATTCCTACTAAATCTAGGCTTTATCTAAGAATAGGAAAACCTATATATCTTTATAAAAGGTAAATTAGTCCTATTTTTCTATGTAAATAATATTATTATAATATTTCTAAATAGATTTAAAGTAAAATTTAAAAAGCTATATAAGTAATTAATAAATAGTCTAGATATTAAAAACTAAGGTAATTTAAAGTAATTCCTAGGTATTAAAATTATTAGAAATTATAATACTAAAGAGATATAGTTATTATAGGAGTTATATATTTAAAAGATTACTTAGAAGTTTATTTCTAATATTATTAATAATAATTAGAAAAGCTTAATTATAATACCTTTTATAATAGCTATAATTATTCTAAATAATAGTAAGGCTACTAATAAAGAGATTAATTACTATAGAGTAATTATTAGCTTATTAGTTTATTTATATATTATTAGGAAACTAAATATAGCCTTTATAGCTTTAAAGCTTACTTCCTTTATAATAAACTTATTAATAAAGTATATTAAGCTTATAAAGGCTACTCTAATATACGCTTAGAATATAAGGAAGCTATGCCTATAATACTTAGGTATAAATAGCTTTAATATATTATTTTCTAGCACTAATACCTCTCTTAGTAATAACTCTAATACTTAGAAATTAATATAAGGCTATATCTTTATTATATATAGCGCTATAATTAATTAAAAGTCTAGAAGGTAATATTATATAATAACCTTAAGCATAGAAGTAAAGCTCTTTATATTAAATTATAGTATAAAAGAGCGTATATCTCTAGGTAAATTACTTTATAATATTAGTATATAAGTCCCTTTACTATTAATTATCTAGTATAATAATGTTAGGAGCGCAGAGGTTAGAGATAGGATGTTTATCAAAGCAGGTCTTTAGAGAACCTTTAGGCTATGTAAATAATAAAGAGGCTAGCTAGCTATAAGATAACTATATACTTATAAAGTAAGGTATTTATTAAAGACTATATATATTATTAGTACTAGGTTAAAGATTAAAACCTTTATATACTTACCCCTAGCTAGTATTTATCTAGTAGTAACTATAATAGTCTTAGCTATTACTTTATTTATAACCTTTTAGTATAAGCTATAATAAATTAATCTCTCTTAATGTAAGGGCTTAGGCTTTGCCTAAGTATTGTCCGTATAGCAGTTAGAGAGGGGAGTGGTAAAAGTAGTTAGGGTAAGGAAAGGAGGCTTATATAAGTAGCCTAGGGGGTATAAGGGGTATTACTAGGGATAGTCTTTTACCCTTTCTCCTTTTTTCTTAAGTCTCTTAATACTATATTAATACCTTATTATAGTTACCTAAGGGCTAGTTTATAATAATTAAGAGACTTTCTTTAGTCCTTTATAATAACTACTAAAAGATATAATAAAAATACTAATAGATATATTAATAGATATAATAGATATGCTTTAACTATAAGACTAACCTAGCTAAGAAATAATAACCCCTTTATTTAATACTATAGTATTACTAGTAGCTTAATAAGCCTAATTTAAGATACTTTAACTTATACTTAATAAGTAAATAGTAAAGCTTATATACCTTTAATAATAAGTAACTATAAATACTATAGGACCTTTAACCTAATTACTTATTATAGCTTAACCTAGTGCCTTAGTAGTTAACCTTACTTTATCTCTTACCTTTAACTTAGTCTTAACTATACCTAAGGTAAAATAAAAACCTATCCCTATAAGTAACCTATATAATAGTAATAAGGCCTTATTTACTATATAAAGGTTTTTAATAAAATATAAGCTATAGGTAAATAAGGACTTTATTAAAACTAATAAGAATAAGTAAATATTTATTTATTAGAACTTATTCTCTAAAGTCTAGTCCTAGGTAGTTACTTTCTTTAAATAAGGTAGTACTTATAATTTTAACCTAGCTAAATTCCTAGAATACCTTAGGTCTATATTCTTTAATTTATATAAATAAAAAATAGCCTTTATAAAGCTTAACTAAATAAAATAAGGCCTAGGGGAGCTATTTTCTATATTTTTTATTTACTTTATAAAGAAGCTTTTATTAGTAAAAGAGAATTATTAAGGGGATAATATAAAGCTAGTAAAGCTTTAATAAGCGCTTAATAAGTATTTAAGAGAAATTAGTATAAGCTAGGGTATTAGCTAGAGTATATAGTATATAGCTATTATATAGTATTATAAGATTATAATTAATATTAAGGCCTTTACTATAGAGAATAAGTACTAGTTTTAATATAAACTATAGCTAGCTAAACCTATACCTTAGACTAATTATAAGGGTAATATACTAATAACTAAGGTATATATAGTAAGGACTTAATTAGGAAAATAAAATAAGCTAGTTAAGAAGAAGAAGGGTCTAAAGCTTACTATAAATATATAATAGGCTAAATAAGTATTAGAAGTAAAGTTAGCTAAATACTATTAGGAGAGATATTACTTATAATATAAATCTAAGAATTACTATATTTAAAAGTATACTTTTCTCTTACCTTATTACCTATAGGTTAGTATTAACTTATATAAAGTAAATAAGGAAAGTATAAATAAGGAGGTAAATATTCCCCTTATAAAAAATAAGTAGCCCCTAAGTAAAGTCTTATATAAGGGTAAGTAAGCTTACTATATACTATAATATAGGATAACTATTTAAGCTATATAAAGTTAAAGTAAGATATAGTATAATATATAGACTAACTACTATTCTTAATTCCTATACTCTTTAATATATATTATTATATTAATATCTAGATTAATTATAATTATAATTATTATAATACTATAAGTAAGTTAGTAGTAAAATAGTTTAGCCTAAAGCTTATATATTTACTAAAGAGAAAGTATATTTAGACTATAGTAAAAATAAAAAAAAGAGAAAAAAGAGTATAAAAGAATATCTCCTTAATTACCTATATAGTATACACTAGAATAGATATTAATAGCTAGGAGTTATTAGTATATTTATATATTATCCTAGGCCTTATATAAGATATTATACTTAGGATACTATAGCTAGAATATTATAATATAGTTATTTATATAGTAAAATAGTAATTAGTTATTAGAGTAATAAAGGGCTTATATATCTCTAAAGCCTTTATATATAGGGTAAAGACTCTAGTATAGGGGATTATTAGGTTCTTATATACTATAAAAGCGCGCTAAGCACACTATAGGAAGGACACTTCTATAATATTTATTACTATAAGCCTTAGGGAGATAATAATAATACTATAGATTATAGTGCCTAGGATAAAGCTTAATAGCCTAAATATATTAATATTACCTAAGGAGTTAGCTAACTTTATAGACCTTTTTAATAAGGCTAGAGCTAATAGCCTACTCCCTTATTAAAGGTCCCTTAATTACTATATATACTTATATAAGAATTAGGATAGGTCTAAACTAACACTCCCTTAGGGACTACTATATAATATACTAAGGGACTAGCTTCTAGAGGTTAGGCACTAGATTATAGACTTAATAGATAAGGGTTAGATTTATACTAGCTTATTATTAGCTATAGCTTTAGTTTTCCTTATTAAAAAGGCTAATAAGGGTTAGTATTTTTACATAGACTATTACGCTCTTAATAAGATAATAGTATAGGATTACTATTCTCTCCTATTAATTAAGGAGACACTCTATTTCTTATCCTAGGTATACTAGTTTATAAAGGTAAATATTTATATAGTGTTTTATAAGCTATAGATTACTAAGGGCTAGGAGCACCTTATAGCGTTTTAAACTAGGTTTAGGCTATTTAAGTAGCTAGTATGCCCCTTTAGCCTAGCTAGTGCACTAGTAATATTCTAATATTATATTAATAAGTCCTTAGGGGATATATTAGGGGATTTTATTATAGTATACTTAGATAATATCTTAGTTTACTTAGGGTAATTAAGGAAAGACTATATAGCTAAGGTCTAGTTAATATTAGGCTACCTAAGGGCTATAGGTTTATACTTAGACCTTAATAAGTCTATATTTATAGTAAAGGAGATTTAATACCTAGGATATATTATTATAGTGGGTTATTTTATCTATCTAGACCTAGTAAAGGTTATAGCTATTAGGGAGTAAGTAACTTTAATAAAACTTTAGGGGGTTTATAACTTCCTAGGGTTTACTAACTTTTACTATAACTTTATTAGTAACTTTTTAGAACTAGTAGTATTACTAATATAATTAACTAAGAGAAATATCCCTTTTTAATAGGGACTTAAAGAGAATAATACCTTTAATAGGCTAAAAGATACCTTTATTATATACCTAGTACTAGTATAATAAGACCTAGATCTCCTTATAGTAGTAAAAGCTAATTATTTAGGAATAGCTATTAAAAAATACCTTTCCTAGTAAGGCTAGGATAGTATTATATACCTAGTTACTTATTACTTTACTAGCCTTATAACCTTATAAAAGAACTATATAATTTATAATAAGGAATTATTAGCTATTATCTTATGCCTTAAGGTATAGTTAGCTAAGCTATAGGGCATTTCTAGTTTATTTATAATCTATATAAACTATAAGAACCTAGAGTACTTTATAACTCCCTAGTTAATATTAAAGTAGTAAGCTTAATAGGTAAATATACTTACACTATTTAATTTTTACCTTTAGTATAAACCTAGTATATAAGTATAGTAGCCTAATACTTTTTCTTAAAGGGAGTAAGACTAGAAAAGGGTAACCTCTAGAATAAAATATATCCTATAACCTATTATTATTATATAGCTCTTACTAATACTAGATAAATAGTAAGATAATAGTAATATAGCACTATTACTAGCTAGTAAGGTTCTCTTTACTACTAAATACCTTTAGACCTTATAGGACTAGGCTATTATCTCTAACCTTATATATAGTATTTAATTAAGAGCTATTTAGAAAGGGACCTAGAGGTTTCCTATTAAGGTACTTATAAGAGAGTAAGTAGTAAATTATTCTATAAGTGCTTATAAAGTGCTTTAGTTTAAGGGCTATACTTAAGTCTTAGTGTAAAAGCCTCTTATAATAACCCTAATATAGTAATACTATAATTCGCTAGTAATAAGGTACCTAGGCTATAATACTATATTCTAAATCTTATAATAGTAGTTTTACTAGGATAGGATATTATAAGATATTACTAGGTTTATTTATAACTATTATTACTATAGTAATTATAAGAGCTATTAATAATACTAAGGCTTACTAAAGCCTTTACCTATCCTTAACTAGTTTTAGTTATAAATCTTTATTAACTTTATAATAAACTTACTAGTACTATCCCTAGAAAAGCTATAATATCTAATAGTTATTATAGATTAACTCTTTAAATTTATTTAGCTTAAGGCTATAACTTCTATAGGAGCTAAGGAATATATAAAGAGGTTTAAAATAGTTTAGTAGTAGTTTAAGGGGTTTCCTTAATTAATTATTATAGATTATAGTTTAGATTAATTAGGAAAATTTTAGATAATATTATACTCCTTAGTAAGGATTAATTAGTTACTTTTTATATTATATTACCTATAGACTAATAGTAGTATAAAGTAAGTAAACTAAGAGGTATAAGTAATACTATATATTATAGTCTTTTTCTTATAGTTTAACTAGCTAGAATATCTAGTTACTTACTAGCTTATAATTAATAATAGGCTATTTTCTATAATAGGAGTTAGCTTAAATAAGCTACTATATAGCTATAACTTAAAGCTAGTCTAGTTATTACTAAATAAGTTTACTTTTATAATAATACTAAAGGGGTAAGTAATATAGTTTCTTAAGCACCTCTAGGAGAGTACTTATCTAGTATAAGCTATAATAGCCTATATATAATAAAGGTAATAAGATACTATATTTACTTTATATTAACTAGTAAAATAGTTTTAGGTTAGAGATAAAGTATAGCTTTTACTTAAAAATATTAAAACTAATTATCTCTTATAGAAACTTAATTAAGTAATAGTAAAGTATATAGTTATAAAAGTCCTAATATTACTTATAGTATAGCTTAATATTCTAAGAGATATTTACCTAGTATTCTATATAGATCTTATTAAATATACTATAAAGAACCCTCTCCTTAGTTAAAAGCTTTAGGACTCCTATCTAGAACTAAAATAAGTCCTTATAAAGAGTAATAATAAACTTATTAAGGAATATTAAATTAAGTAAATCCTAGTAGCTTAGAATACTCTAGGCTAAGGTAAGAGATATAATATACTTATTAAGTAAGTAAGCTATATATAGCTTATATAAGAACTATTAGAGAATATAGTATAAATATAAGCCCTTAATAAGTTTAAGGTAAAATAAGGAGATATATAATATAATAATAAACTAAATTAATTTTAGAAAACTTATTTACTTATAGAGACTCCTATATATATCTAAGATACTAATATATTATAGTTTATTACTATTACTTAAAGGGAATAATTATTCTCTAAGTTTTTATTTAAATTAATAAAAGAGCTTATATAAGTATATATTATCTTTATTTAGAGTTAGTACTTTACTAATATAGCTATAGTATATTTACTAGGTAATAGTTATAATATAAAGAGTTATTTACTTAGAATATAACCTAGGTTTTAAATAGTATAAGTAAAGTTAATATATAAAGTATAAGTAAGTAAGAGTATAATAGAAGTATTAGTAAGAGAATAGTAAGTAAAAATAGTAACCTTAGTAAGATAAGAAATATTATTTCTAGCTAGGGGCTAGCTAGCTCTAGGGTTTCTAAGGGTATATTTAAAAGAAAAGCCTATTAACCTTAACTTAAAGAGAAAATAAGTAAGCTACTAGTAATAATAAGAAAGGGAGTTATTACCTAACTTAGTAATTTAATAATAGTATTAGTTTTTACTATAGTAATAAAGGGTAAGTGCTTAGATAAAGGTAATAAACTATTTATATATTTCTTTATATATAGTGTTTAGGCTACTAATAACCTATTAGTTTTATTAAAATAAAACACTAGTAACTTATTATATAGACTATACTATTCTATAACTAGCTAAAGGGCTAGTGCTAATAAAGGGGATAATATTAAGGCTAGTTATATTTATTATAAGGGTATCTATAGCTAGAGATACCCTAAGAGCTAAGTAAATAGAAGCTAAGTTAAACTATACTTAGTTAAGGAGAGTATTTTAGTAACTAATAAGATAGTAATATCTCTAAGATAAAATAGGTATTTTTTTCTTTATATCTATAGTCTTAAGGACTCTAGGTTTAATAATATATATACTTATAGTAATTTTAGCCTTAAGATCTTTAAGGGTATAATAAAGATAAGGGTTAGTAAATAGGAGCCTAGTGTGCTATATATAAGTAATATAGTATTACTAATAAGGAGAATATAATTCTTTACTTCTAGATAAATAATAGTTTAAAACACTAGTAATAAAAGCTTATTTAATATAAGAACTATAAGAATACTAAACTAACTTAAGTATAGTATACTATTTATTATTAGAGTTCCCTTTTATAAGGTACTTACTAATAAAATAAGATATTAGTATTATAAAAGTAGCTATAGGAGTAGCTATAGGAGTAAGAGTAAGGACTTAATAGTAAGGTATTTCTAGTAAGAGAATAACTAATTAAGAGAAGGAAGCTAATAGAATAAAAGAGAAGGCTTAATAAGATTATAATAATAGAGAGATAGTATTATATAAAAGGGAAGGTAAGATAAGTATAAGCTAAAGTAAGATATTTATAGTAAAAGTTATACTTATATTAGGTAAACTATAAATAGGTAAGGGTAAGGTAATTATTTATAATAAATAACCTATTAGTAAGGTAAATGTATTATATATAATAGGTAAGGGTAAGGTAATTATTTATAATAAATAACCTATTAGCAAGGTAAACATATTACACACACTATAAAATAACACTTAGAAGTAAGCAAGGGTTATTATAATAGATAATAAGGTAGTAAGGTAAGTGCCTATTAAATGCTTTATAGATAGCTATTAGTAAGGATAGTTTTTATTATAATAACTAAGGATATATATAATATAGGTATTATATATATTACTAGGGGATATTATAGAGGGGAGTTTATTAGTAATAGGTAAGTAAGGGTATATATAAGGGCTTAGGCTTTACCTAAGTATTATCTATATAGTAGTTAGAGAGGGGAGTAGTAAAAGTAATTAAGGTAAGGAAAGGAGGCTTATATAAGTAGCCTAGGGGGTATAAGAGGTATTACTAGGGATAGTCTCTTATCTTTCCTCCTTTTTCCTTAAGTCTCTTAATACTATATTAACGCCCTATCGCAGTCGCCTAGGGGCTAGTCCATAACAAGACTATTAAGAAAACCTATTACTAATTATAAAAGTATTATACTTTAATATTTAATATAAACCTAATAAAATAAAAAACTATAATAACTTAGTTTAACTATATTTATAAGGCCTTAGTAAAATACTTAATCTTAAGCTTTATAAATTAAAAAGGGTTTACTTATAAAGAAATCTTAGTTATATAGTATAAATTACTTTAGATAGCACTTAATATATATATTTATATATAACTAAAGCTTAAGAATAAGGACTTAGAGTTTACTAATATAAAAAATTATACTTTAAGTAAGAAAGACTTTAGCTTTAAGATATAAATACTATTTAATTAAGCTACCTTTAATAGTTACTAGGTTACTTAAAAGAATTACTTAGCCTTAGGTAATTTAAATAAGTAAGATAGGAAGACTACCTTATTTAATACTAATATAAGATAATAAGGGGCCCTTAGATTAGCTAAATACTAAGATTAAATAAAAGATCTAATAAAGTAACTAGTAAAGCTAAAAATTATAGTTATAGCTTAGGTAATAAAGGAAATTAATATAGTAAAACTACTTAAAGAAAAGTATAGTAACTATTCTTAATATTAATAGTAAACTTATTAGATAAATTATATAGGTTTATTTAATCTAAATAAGGAGTGCTATTTTAAAATAAATATAATATTAAGGAGAGGCTACTAGATAAATTATTATTATTACTATAATAAAGAATTACATATTATAATAAAGTGTAATGCTTTAAAATATATATATATATATTATGTACACTAGTTAGCTCTATGTATAGCTATTCCTAGTACTCCTACTACTTAGTTAAAGGGGAAAACCCTTAAATAAGAAGAAAAACCCCCTTATATCTATATTTAGGTTAGTGCTAGTCTTACTATAGGCTTACACCACTTAGTAAGTAATTATTTATAGGTATTTATTACTAGCTAATACTAGCCTTATCTTATAAGAAAAGAAAGATAAAAGAAAGATTTACTAAAATAAGGGTAACTAAACCCCCTCCTAGTGTAAATCTAATTTAATAATGTGCTTATCCTAGGCTATTTTGCTTTATTTTATACGTAGTAAATTCTAGTTTAAATTAATTATTCACTTCTTTTTTACTTTTTTACTAACTCTTCTAGTGCCTTACTTTTTAGCTAATTTTAACCTATTTCTAGCTTATAGGTATTATAAAGTTTAAGCACCTAGTTTTGTCTATATGCTATTAAGGGAGAGTGGTTTTAAGCTAGGCTTTACCTAACACTAGGTCTTATCCGCGTTAGGGTCGCTTTAAAATATAATAAGAGATTAAAATTTACTATATATAACCTAGTAGTTTATATTTTAGTAATTAAAGATAATATAAGATATTAAATTATACCTTTATTCTTACTTATAAGATTTATTTCTATTAGTAACTATATATATAAGCTAGCTATATTTTAGGTTAAG
Source organism: Epichloe festucae Fl1 (assembly GCA_003814445.1). NCBI lineage: Eukaryota > Fungi > Ascomycota > Sordariomycetes > Hypocreales > Clavicipitaceae > Epichloe > Epichloe festucae. The sequence continues at coordinate 696,011 of CP031387.1, read as the reverse complement.
TACTTTAAGGACTATAAGATTATATATATAATTTCGCGAATTAAGGAACATAGCCCTTATAAAGGTTTAAGCTAGGAAATAACACTAGAAAAATAGGAAGTATTTAATTAAATAAAGGGTATATTTAATCTAGTAAAATTTTAACTTAAAAGAGAGATTAATATAATATTTATCTTAAAATATAAGATATTAGGTATAGTATTTACTATTACCTTTAAGAAGCTAAGTATAAAAGAGAAGGAAAATAAAAAGATTATTATAAAGTATATAGCTATTAGTAAATAATTAGTAAAATATCTAAGGATTAAAGATATTATAGAAGATAAGGTAAAAAAATAGTAACCTTACGCTTAACTTATTTAAGATAATTTAGTAATAGCTAAGGGCAAGAAAAATCCATTAAATAAAGTTAGATAAAGGATTTTAAATTAATTATATAATAAGGTCTTCTAGAAAAAGGTTAGAGTGCCTTTTTAGGATATCTATTATATTATGCTAATACTAGTAAAAGTAATTAGTAATAAATATCTTTTATAAGTAAAAGGTATAGAGAATATTTACTACTATAATAGAGATATATTAAGGCTAGCTTCTCCTTGAAAAAATATTTAGTGTAAAACTAAATCTAAGACTAATTAATCTAGGGAACTAGATTAATTTAATCCTTTAATTAATAAAAGAGACCCTTAAGGAAAATAAGAAAAATAAAGCTATAGCTAAGAATAGCTTACTAATAACGCCTTTACTAGAGATTAATATAGCCTTATAGGAATAAATTTAGAAAAGACTAGGAGCTTACTTAAAATAAAATAAACCCTAGTAAAATTTAATTAATCCTATTTAAATAAACTTTATACTTAATATAATTTTAAAACTATAGGCTACTATTAATTATTTATAAGACTTACTATACCCCTAAGTCTAGCTAAATAACCTAGAAAGGGAGCTTTTCCTTAGACTTATTAATATAGGATTATAAGGGAATATAATTATAAAAAGCATAGCTAGGTAACTTAGACTAAGGATTTACCTAATAGATATAATAAATATAATATTATTTTTATTATATAGCATTAAGATAATTAAGGAGGTTTAAATAAGACTATATCTAGGGAATATTTAAATACCCGCTAATTTTTATATTAGCCTAGACTTAGTTAATATTAGCTTAATCCTTAGAATACTATTTTTTAGACTATCCTAGATATAGTTTAATTACTTAAGAAGTAAAGAGCTTTATACCTAGTATTACTTTAGTAATATTATTATTATCTTAAGAGTTATAAGAAGTATTTAATAGTAATATACTAATAAGTAACTAGCCTAGTAACTCTTTATTAATATTATCTTATTTAGTTACCTAGAAATAAAGGAAAATTAAATAGTTTATAAGGGGTTAAAGATAGAAATAAATAATAATAAATAGTTAGTTTCTCTTATAATAAGGAAGGGAACTAATATCTTCTAAGAGGTAATTAAGGATATAATAGTAAACTATACCTAATAACTTAAAGTAATTCTAAAGGATTTTAAGCCTTAGTAATAACTAAAACTACCTAATCTTATAGTAAATATAATATATAAGTAAAAGGCTAATAAAATATATCCTTAAGATAATATTCCCTTTAATAAATTAATACTAAAAAAGGACGTAAAATAAAAGATAAAGAAATAAGAAAAAGCTAAGTTATATCTAGATATATCTAGGAAGTATAGTAAATATATTACTAGGAGATTTTATATAAACCTATAAGGTTTTAAAATAACCTAGGAATATTTAGATTAAATAGTTAAAGGGGTATAAGAGTATTTAATATAAGAAAAAATTAATATTTTTAAGGAAATTCTTTATAACTAAGAAGTAATACTAGCCTAGGACTTATTAGAATATAGGTGTCATGGTCTAGCCCTAAGGGCTAATCGCGGGTGCCTGCGCGACCATGTGGGTTTAACCCCAATTCCATTGCGCCATAGATAGCCAAAAGAATACGCATTATATAAGTCATTATTTACTTATATAATTAACACCTATATTGCTAGGTCTAGGCAAAGCCTAGATTATCACATAGGCTCTTTCCCTAGGTAACCTCCCTCTTTAGCTAGCAATACCGCGCATCCTCTAGGGACTCTCTCTTCTATTGTCCCTATAAGCCTAGGAAGAACCCCATTATAGCTACCCTATAGTGCTTGCGCGCACGCAGCTGGTTTGAACCTATGACCTTAGGTGACTTATATAAATATCATAGTCTAGCCCTAAGGGCTAATCGCAGGTGCCTACGTAACCATATGGGTTTGACCCCAATTCTATTGCGCCATAGATAGCTAAAAGAATACGCATTGTATAAGTCATCATTTACTTGTACAATTGACACCTATATTGCTAGGTCTAGGCAAAGCCTAGATCATCACAATAGGAAAGTTAACTTACTAGTTATATTACTATAAGTTATAAAGGTTATTAAATATAAAGTATAGTAAGTAAGCTTAATTCTAATACCTTTTAGGTTATAAGGGAGATTAGTTAATTTTCTAAAGAAAAAGCTAAAGTATAGATATTTAGAGAAAAGTTATAGCTTCTATAGAAATCCTTATTTTCTTATTATAAAGAAAGATAAAGGGATTTACCTAATTCTATTTACTATAAAGTATAATAAGGTAATAATATAAGATATACTAATTTCTTAAGGTATAAAAGCATTTAGTAAGAGCTTTATAATATATAAGATCTTATTAATAGTTAACTTATTATCTAAATATAATTAAGTAATATTAGTAAAGAAAAGTAAGAATATAATAATAATTTTTACTATAATTAGACTTTTATAGCTTTATTACTTACTATAAGAAGCTACTAACTTAGTAGCTTAGTTTATTAGGATTATTAAATAAATCCTATTTAACTTAATCCCTTATATTTATATACCTTTTCTAAATAATATTATAGTAAAGAGACTAATAATAATATATAATAAGAAGGAAATTATACTAGGAGTATATAAATATATAATAGAGTATTTAATTAATATTAATAAAGTTTTAGTTAATATTAAGCTTTTTAATTATATAGCCTTAGTAGCTAAGTTAAAGTTTTACTAGAAGTTAGTAAAAATTATAGGATTTATATATAAGATAAATAAGCAAAAGCTAACTAAAGTAAAGATTATAAAGATTTTAAACTAAAAGGTTTATTAAGATTAATTAGAAGTATAATCCTTTATTAAATTAATAGGAGTTTACTATATTTAGGTAAAATACTATATATAAAAAGCAAAACTACTAGTAATTTTACTAAGGAAAATAAAGGACTAGGAATAAGGACTAAAGTAATAAGAAGCTATAGATATCCTAAAGAAAGTAATAATAATAGCCCTAATCCTTATTTTACTTAATCTTAGACTAGGCTTTAAAGAGATTATACTAATAGTTAATATAAGCTTACTTAAATAAAGGGCTATATTATTATAAATTATTAATAGTAAATAATATCTAGTTTAATATAAAAGTAATACTTAGACTATTACTCAGGCTAAGTATAATATAACTAAGTAAGAATATTAAGTAATTATTTATATATTAAGAAAACTATAAATTTACCTTTATAAAGTCTTATTTACATTAGAAATAAACTTATAAGTTCTTATATATTAGCTTAATAGCGTAGTTAATAATATACTTAAAGCTTTTATTATATAATAAATTAGTTATATCTTACTTTTTAACTTCTTTATATAATATATTCTAGGCAAAAAGAACTATATTATAAATACCTTATTTAGGAAAGGCCCTAGGGCTTTAGATTAATTAAATTAAGATATTAAAGGGGATATTAAAGATTTTATTAACCTATATCTTAATAGTATTAAGATAGAGGAAAATAGTAAGAAAAATTACTTTAAAGAGATATAATAAGTTATTAAATTCTTAATAACCCTTTAAAGACTAATTAATCTTAGTATAAAGGACTATAGAAAACTATATAATAAGGTAAAGAAGTTTTACTTAGAGAATAGTTATCTTTAAAAAAGACTAATAGGAATTATAAAGGGACTAGTGCTAGTTATTAATATACCTAAATAATAATAAGTAATTATTAAAGCTATCTATAAGAAACTTAGCTATAAAGTAATTAAAGTGGGTTTTTAAGTAATAAAGTAATAATACTAGTAAAAAGGGCTTTAGAATATAGCTTAAGAGATATTAGTATACTATAAGATATATTAGAAATTTATACCTTAGTAACTATAAGAGCTTTTAGTGCTAGTTACGCTAGGAAACCTAATAAGTAAGATTTATATTAATACTTAGTATTTTCTAATTAATTATAGATATAAGTATTTCTTAAAAGCTAGGTATAACCTAACTAAATAGGTAAAGGCTATACTAGTTAGGAATATAATAATACTAGTAATTAGGAAGTTCCTTTCCTTTTTAATTAGTAAATTTAGGCTTTTTTACTTTATAGTTTATAATAAAGGCCTAGAAATATAAGGAAACCTTAAAGAAACACTAGTAAATATTAGTATTATAGGGATTTAGATATCTAGGTATAACCTAAAAGTAAACTTACTTATTAAAGCTAGACATTAGTCCCTTATATTCACTCTAGTAAAGCTAGGAGAATTAAATAAGTAATAGTTAAAGTATCTTAATAAAGCCCTCCTTATAAACTATACTACTATCTAAGAATTATATAGGAAGTTTACCTTTTATTTAATTTATAGATAAGAGCTAATTTTACTACTAGAAGTAAAATTCCTAATCTAAAGACTAATTAATTAGAATATAATTACTTCTAAATAAGACTTATTTAAGACATAGGTCTAGGTACTTAAAAGGAAAGCTAAGGATATTAAGAAAGTAAGAAAAAGAGTATTAGAGTTTAGGTAATACCTTATAAACTAAACTAATAAAAACTAAGCTACTTCTCTTAGAAAAGATTAATTAAAACTAGGGGATTTTATCCTAGTATATAATATCTAAAGGAATATTAATATATTTACTATAAAGAAACTTATAATAAGGTAAAATAAACTATTTTAGATTTATAAATATATACTAATCTCTAAAGCCTATAACCTATAAACACTAGATAGGATTTATCTCTTAAAAATAATCTTAGGAGATTATATTAAGAAGTTTATTCTAGACTTAAAAGGCTAGTAAATATCTATAGTAAATAAATAGTTATATACTCCCTAAGGTAACTAGATAAATAAGAAAACCCTTAATAAGTATAATAAAGAAGTCTTAGCTATTATACTATTAGTAGCTTAGTATAATATATCTAATTAAATAGTTAATAATTAGTAAATAAGTAAGTAAAAAAGATTTAACTAGAAAGTAATAATCCTTAAGGAAAAAGAAATTAAACTTTTACCTTAAAGAACTTTATACTATAGAATTAAGGTATAGCTACCTTAACTAATATATAAATAATATAAGGAGTATATAAAGTACTCTCTTATATACTAATAGTATATAAATTAAGAAATATTTTCTTTATCTTTCTTAGTTTTATTTCTAAAATATATTAATTTAAATACTAAAGATTAAGTAATTAAAGTATAACCTAGTAGCTAAACTATTTATTTTCCTTTATTTACTACCCTTTTCCTTAATAACTAACTATATTTTCTTTTCTTTATCTTATATTTATAAGCTATTTAGAAAAGGGAAAGGTATATTAATTACTAGGTAAGAAAAGTTTTTAAAGTTAATAAAGTTTAAATTAAGTAAAAGGGTTTTTATTATCTTTATAAACTATTTCTTACTTAAGAAAAAAGCTAGAGCTTTCTCTTATAATAACTAAGGATAATACCTAAAAGTAAAATATTACTTATAGCTTACTATATAAAACTTATTTTAGATATAATTACTATAAGTGCCTTTACTAACTCTAGGAATTAAAATATAGCTATAAAATAGAAAGTATATATATTTATTATAAAATATAATATACTATATATATAAGTTTAAATAGTTAGAATAAAAAATACTATTTAATCTTTTATATATAAATACTAGTAAGGCCTAATAATACTTAGAATACTAAGAAAGAGTATATAAAAAATACCTATTAGAATAGGTTACTTTTATAGGAATAAGGACTTAGTAGTAATAACTATTTTTAATAGTAAGGGCTAAAGCACTATTAGCCTTAGTATAGCTTCTTATAAACTTCTTTAAGAGATTTATCTTTCTTATAGTTATAATAAGGTAAGGAAAAGCTCCCTTAGGGATATTATTAATATTATTAGTAATATAAAGAGAGATCTTTATATATATTAGAATATTACTATAGCTAATATTAATCTTACTATATACCTAGAATATAAATAAAAACTTATACTATAGTAATAATAACTATTAGTAAATATTAATTATAAGATTAAATAACTTCTAAACTTATATAATCTTTACTAATAAAAGGAAAATAAAATTTAGTATAATTAAACTAATTAAGAGTCTTTATTAATAAAAGTTTATACTTTAAAATACTTACTCTTATAATAGTAGTAATATTAGGGAGTCTTTAATAAGCTAAATTAAGAGATTTTACTATAATTAATTAGTTATAAGGAAAAATAAGGGTTTAAAAGAGAGAAAAAGAAAAGAAAAAGAAAGCTAAGTATTAGGTTTATAAAGACACTACCTAATAATAGATAGTAATAACTAGTAAGTAATAGCTACTAATAACTAATTTATAATACTATAAAGGTATAAATTATAAGAGCTTACTAACCTCTAAGAGGCACTTATAAATAGCTACTAATAACTATTTATATAGTTAATAAGAACTATAAGAGTAAGGCTAAGACTATAGGAACTATTTAATCTTACTAATCTTTATATTATTATATTACTTAAACCTTAAAAGCACTTATTCTTTACTATTTATTTATATCTCTTTTTCTCTCTTTTATTACTTTAATTTAGCTTTATTAAGTAAGTTACTATTTTTTATTTCTTTTTTTAAAAATATACTATTAATAATTATACTATTTAATTTAGTTAAGAAATAGCTAATTATAAAGAAAATATAGTTAATAAAAGCGCTTATACTAATATAAATAGTAGTACTATTATATACTTTACTTATAGTAAATATCTTATACTATTTTATATTTATATTTTAATTTATAAAACTAAGAGTTCTTTTTTTAAAGAAAAAAAAGAAAGCACTATAAAACTTAACTTAGTTAACCTTTATAGTTAGTAGCCTTTACTATTTTATTTAAGATAAAGCTAGCTATAACCCTTAACTAGGTTTAAGGTCTATTAAGATAGTAATAACTTTAACTAAGTAATGCTAATTAAACTAGGGTAAGATTAGTTAAGCTAGAGAAATTATTTAATAAATATCTATAAATTCCTAAGAAAAGCCTATAAGATACTAAGTAAAGACTAGCTTAACTAGTTTAAACTAACTACTATAAGTAAGATTATTATACATAGCCTTAAAATAATAATAGCTATATTACTATAAATATTTATAATTAAACTAATAGAAGATTTTAACTTAAATACTTTATAGTAATTAATTAGTTTAAAAGCTAGGAGACTTTATTTTAATTACTAGCTTATTAATATTAAGTATAGTTTAAAGTATAACCCTATTAACCTTTACTTAAATATAAGCTATTAATACCTTATTATAGGATTTATATTCTTTATAAACTACTAGATATATTTTCTATTTAATTAAAAGTAAGGGTAGCTTTATTACTTTAATAGTATAAAGAAAGGCTAAGTAAAGAGATTTACTAATTTTATAGTAAGATAAGGGTAAATTATATAGTTACTAAACTACCTATATAATTTTAAAGTAATTATAGTTTTAGTAATAAAATAAAAAGGGAACTAGGAGTATAAATATACTAATCTAGGGTTTCTATTATAAGTAATTTATTACTAAGTTAAATACTAAGCACTTAATTTACTCTTTAAAGACTAAAATATACTAAACTAATATAATATTAAATTTAAATAGTTATATATATTTAGTAAGGATTTAAGTATTAGTTATTACTTTAAGCTTTATTTAAGAAACTAAATAATTACTAATAATATCCTAGATTTAAGGTATAGTTATACTAGGGCTCTTATAAGAACTATAAGAGTTTTATAAGATATAGCTATAAATAAATTAGGAGTTAAAGACTAGTTACCTAGGGAGTTATCTTACTAGAAGGACTTTAACCTCTAATACCTAATATATAATATAATAAAGCATTAGCTACTTTATTTTATAACCTAAATAATTAGTAAAGGTTTACTTATTAGTATAGTAATTATAGCCTAGGAGAATAAAGTTAGTAATAAGAACTAACTAATTAAATAGTATACTAAGATAGCTTAAAGTAATAGACTTTATATCTAGGATTATTAGTAACCTATTATATATACCTTTACTAAGGATCCTAAAGTCTTTAATATTAGTATCTAAGAAATATTATAAGAATAAAAAAGGTAAATATAATAAAATATAGATAATAAGTATTAATAGAAAACTAAGGAGTAAAGATTAAGTAAAAGGGTAAGTTCCTAGGTATTATAAGAATTCTTATTAAAACTATTATCTTTAGCTAGATATAAAGAGATACTATAGTCTTTAGCTATAAAACTTAAGGCACTTTAGTAAGGTAAGTAAGGATAAGTATATAATATTATAGACTAAACTCTTTAATAATAGTAAGTAATAACTAATAAGTTATTTTAGATAAATATTAAGGATTAGCTAAGGTTATAGTAAATCTATAGAGTTATTAAGGAAAACTAAGTATATAACTATAAAACTCTAGTTAAGTAAGTAAAAGAGAACACTATACACTACCCTCTTAGAGATATAGGATAAGCTATAATAATTAATCTTCTCCCTTTTTTTAAGTTAAAATTAAAGTCTAAGTATATAGTTTTATTTACTTATAGTAAAGGATAAGTAATTTAAGCTTAGTATCTAAGTAATTTTACTTCTAGATTACTTATATATTATTTATATATTTATTTATCTTATACTTTATTTTCTAGGTAATATTATAATTTATTCCCTCTCTCTCTCTCTTAAGTATAAAAAAGAGCTTTTCCCCTTATAGGGTTTTAACCTTTTTTCTTTTCTTATATTAAACTTCCTATAAGTTCTTATTTTTCTTACCCCTTTTTAAAGCTATTTAAGGCTTTTCTAGCCTAGTACTAGTTTAATTACTAATATTTTATATAAAAATTTATAATAAAATATTATTAAATACTATAAGTATTTTATTATTAGTGCTATTCTAGTTTTAATTTACTTAGGAAATTATAACCTTAAAGAGGTATTTAAGGAAATCCTTTATAATAAAATAATTAAAGTAAGCTAAGTTTAAAGATCTTAAAGTAAGTTATTTTTACCCTTATTTTATACTTATTCTAAGTCTAATTTAAGGTAGCTAGGTAAAACTTAAGTACTATAGTATATATCTTATAAGATATAATTAATTAATAATCTAAGGCACTAGTATTATAATATTATTAGTAAGTTAGTTTATTTCTAGCCTAGGAGTAAGGCTAATTTATATATAAAGGGGTAATATCTAATACTTACTTTAACTATTAGGTTTATAACTATAGATATTCTAAGGTAATATTAGCTTTTATACTTACTTTAAGCTTACTCTAGTGCTAATTTATTTATAGCTAAATATTACTAGCTAGTAAGGGAAGTATTAGTAATTAGTTAATACCTAGGCTAGTATAGTTACTAGGAGTAATATAAGTAGTTTTACTCTAGTATAGTAATAGCTTTAAATTAAGGCTAACTTTAATTATTTAGGCCTTAGAGAACTATATAGCTTAGGTTAAGAAACTCTATACTAAAAACCACGCTAAGAAGAAACAAGGTGCCGCGGCGGCAGGCCTAGACCTAGCCAGGTCTAGGTCTGCTAAGGAACGACATAACGAGGTTATCTTTTGGCTCTAATAACTATATAACTTCTTACCTTTTTATTTAAATTTATAAATACTAAGTAATAGAAATACTATAGTAATACTATTAGTGCTATAGGCTCCTTAAAAATATTACTTAGTGTAGCTAATAGTTAGTTATAATAACACTATAATAATATTACTAATATTTAAGGTTTTAAAAAATTATAACTTAACTATATTTCTAAAGAACCTAATAATTTAAATAATCTTAGAAAAGTTATATTAGTAAGGTTATTTAATATCTTTTATACTTTTATTAATAAGTAATAAGCTAGCTATAGTAATATTACTAGTACTTAGTATATATATTACTTATTACTTAGTTATTTTAATTTTCCTATTAGACTAGTTATTTCTAATAAGAATAAACTAGTATAGGTTATTACTAGTAAGTAATAAGAGTGCCCCTTAAAAATATTACTTATTTATATTCTTATAAGACTAAAAGTATTTATTAAACTAATTACTTATAGAGATGTTATAGCTAGAATTTAATTTATTTAAAGAATCTCTTTTAAGTTTAAGTTTAACTTTCTAAAAAGAAGCTTAAAATTAAAACCCTTAATTTAAGTCTTATTATATAAAGTATAGTAAGGTAATAACTTTACTATAGGTTAATTAAAGTTACTTAAAAGTAATAATATAGCTATATCCTAAATATAGTTTATTAAACTCTTTAAGCTATTAATATTTAAGAATTATATTTTTATTTCTCTAAGTATAAGAAAAGAAATTTTATTACTAACTTATAATAACTTTATTACTAAGTACTAAGAAGTAAGTAAAACTCTTTATTAGATTATAAACTAATATTATTAGCTAATAATTAAGAGAGATATAAAGATATATATTAGTACTTATATAAATTATTAGACTTTAAAACTAAGGTATTATAAACTATATAGTAAGCTAGCTATATTACTAGTACTTAATTACCCTTTTTAAGAATTATTAATAGATTTTATTACTAGACTTTTACTAGTAAAAGACTTAAATTAAACCTATAATATAATTCTAGTTATTATTAACTATTTTATAAAATATAGTATTTATATCCTTATTTTAATATAACTAACTAGTAATAAGCTAGTAATTATATTCTTAAAATATATTTTTAAAGACTATAAAGCACTAAAAGGTATTATAATAAACTAAGGGTTTATATTTACTAGTAGTTTTTAAATAACTTTTTATTATTTTCTTATAACTAAGTAATTACTTAGTATTACTTTTTACCCTTAGATAAATAGCTAGATAAAATATTTAAACTAAGTCTTAGAATATTCTTTAAGGGCTTTTACTTATACTAAATAGACTAATTAAGTAAATAACCTATTAATAATATAATTTATATATAATATAAGTAATTACTTAATATATAGCTATACACTAGTAAAGGTATTATAAGGTTATAATCCTAGAGGTTTATAGTAAGTAATAGTAAATATCCCTTTAGTAAATAATTAAGCTAAAAATAAAGTTTTAGTACTAAAAGAGAAGTATATTATAATTAAATAGCTTTTAAGTAACTTATAAACTTAGTATAAAAAATATTATAACTAGAAAAGAACTTTAATAAGGTTTAAAGTTAGTAACTATATTTTACTATTAATAAAGAATATTAACTTAAGATACCCTAGTAAAAAGCTAGCTATAAAGTACTTAAGCTTTTATAAGATTAAAAAGGTAATTAAAAGTTATAAACTAGTATATTAATTAAAATTACTACCTAGGACTTAATTATATAATATATTTAATATTACTAGTCTTAAACCTTTTAAAAAGAACTTAATAAATATAGAAAATATATCCTTACTATAAGATAATATTAAAGATAATAAATAAGAGTTTTAAGTTAAAAGAATTATTTTATATTACTATAATAAAAGGTATTATAAATATCTAGTTAAATAAAAAAGCTATAATACTTTAGAGAATTCTTAGGTATTAAAAAGGGATTTTATTACTAAAGAAATTATTAATAACTATAAGTAATAACTAAGTAATAAAGTTAATATAAGGTAGTTATAATTTATATATTCTTTACGCTAGATAGCTAGTTAAGTAGCTAGTCCTAGTACTCTAACCACTTAGTTAAGGGGGAAAACCCTAAACTAGAAAAAAAAAACCCCTTATATTTGTAAATAAGCTAGCGCTAACTCTCTTATAGGTTTACGCTATATTAGGTATAGCTAACTATAGGTATTTAGTGCTAGCTTATACTAGCCTTTTTCTATAAAAAATAAAAGAAAAAGAAAAATATATAGTAATAATTCTAACTAGCTCCCTTTAATACTAATCTAGCCTTATTTTAACTTTACTTTATTTTATAGTATAGTAAATTCTAATTTATAATAGTAATTTACTTTTTATTTACTTTACTTCTAACTTTTCTAATACCTTACTTTTTAGCTAACTTTAGCCTAGTATTAAACTAAATACCTTATAAAGTCTAAGTATATAGTTTTATTTACTTATAGTAAGGGGTAAGTAATTTAGGCCTAGTATCTAGGTAGTTTTACTCCTAGATTACTTATATACTATTTATATATTTATTTATCTTATACTTTATTTTTTAGGTAATATTATAATTTATTTCTCTTTTTCTTTCTCTTAAGTATAAAAAAAAGCTCTTTCCCTTATAAGGTTTTAATCTTTTTTCTTTTCTTATATTAAACTTCCTATAGGTTTTTATTTTTCTTACTTTTTCTTAAAGCTATTTAAGGCTTTTCTAGCCTAGTACTAGTTTAATTACTAATATTTTATATAGAAATTTATAATAAAATATTATAAAATACTATAAGTATTTTATTATTAGTATTATTTTAGTTTTAATTTACCTAGGAAATTATAACCTTAAAGAGGTATTTAAGGAAATCCCTTATAGTAAAATAATTAAAGTAAGCTAAGTTTAAAGATCTTAAAGTAAGTTATTTTTACCTTTATTTTATACTTATTCTAAGTCTAATTTAGGGTAGCTAGGTAAAACCTAAGTACTATAGTATATATCTTATAAGATATAATTAATTAATAATCTAGGGTACTAGTACTATAATATTATTAGTAAGTTAGTTTATTTCTAGCCTAGGAGTAAGGCTAATCTATATATAAAGGGGTAATATTTAATACTTACTTTAATTATTAGGTTTATAACTATAAATATTCTAAGGTAATCAGAGCATTGCATTACATTACATTACATTGTGTAATGTTTGTAATGTAATGTATTTAATACACATTACATTACATTACACATTACATTACATTACATTACACCTCCCCTTCACACATTACATTACATTACATGTAATTATTTGTAATTATTTTTCATTTTTTAATATTATAGTTATATAATTAGATATTAATAGTAAGAAATATAATTTAACTATTAGAAAGTATATATTAGGTGTAGAAAAATATAAATAAGGTCTAATTACTATACTTACCTTAATTATAACTAATATAACTAATAAAACTAATAGAACTTATCTCTTAAGCTTATTTTTAATAAAAAAAACCTATAACTAAGTAAATAAGCTATAATATAATTAATTAAAACTAATTTTTAGACTTATATTAAAAAGGTAAGTCTAAAATATATAGTTATAATAATACTATTTTTATTACTATAGCTAGTATTGTTTTTAATATCTCTCTTTTAAGAAAATATTATATATATTCTTTACGCTAGTTAGCTAACTATGTATCTATTCCTAGTACTCTGACCGCTTAGTTAAAAGGGAAAACCCTAAATTAGGAAGAAAAACCCCCTTATGTCTGTAATTAGGCTAGCGCTAGCCCTCTTCTAGGCTTGCGTTATATTAGATGTAACTAACTATAGGTATTTAGTGCTAGCTTATACTAGCCTTATCCTATAGAAAATAAAAAACAAAGGAAAGATTATATAGTAGTATTCCTAGCTAGCTCCCTTTAGTGCTAATCTAACCTTACTTTAGCCTTACTTTATATCCCTTACTTTACCCTATAGTGTAGTGAATTTAGATTTATAATAATAATTTACTTTCTATTTACTTTACTACTAGCTTCTCTAGTGCCTTACTTTTTAGCTAACTTTAACCTAGTCCTAGCCTAAATGCCTTATAAACTCTAAGCATATAATTTTATTTAATTATAGTAAGGGGTAGGTGATTTAGGTCTAGTGACTAGGTGGTTCTATACCTAGATTACTTATAAGCTATTTATATATTTATTTATCTTATGCTTTGTTTTCTAGCCTATATTATAATTAATCCCCCCCCCCCTCTCTTTAAGTATAAAAGAGAGCTTTTCCTCCCTTAGGGTTTTAATCTTTTTTCTTTTCTTATATTAAACTTCCTATAGGTTCTTTTTCTCCCTATCCCCTTCTAGAGCTATTTAAGGCTTCTTTAGTCTAGTATTAGTTTAAATACTAATATTTTATATAGGAAAAAGCGCTATAATATTACTAGATTCTATAAGTACTTTACTATTAGTACTATCCTAGCTCTAATCTGCCTAGGAAATTATAACTTCTAAGAGATATCTAAGGAAATCTCTAATAGTAAAGTAATTAAAGTAAGCTAAGTTAAAAGATCTTAAAGTAAGTTATTTTTACCTCTATTTTGCACCTATTCTAAGTCTAATCTAGGGTAGCTAGGTAAAGTTTAAGCTCTATAGTGTACTTTATATAAGACTTAATTAATTTATAATCTAGGGCACTAGTGCTATAATATTATTAGTAAGTTAATTTATTTCTAGGCTAGGAGTAAGACTAATTTATATTAAAGAGGTAATATCTAATGCCTATTTTAATTATTAGGTCTAAAACTATAGGTATACTAAGGTAATATTAATATTTACGCTTACTCTAAGCTTACTCTAGTGCTAATTTACTTATAGCTAAACATTACTAAATAGTAAGGGGAGCACTAGTAACTAGTTAAAACCTAGGCTAGTATAGTTACTAGGAGTAATATAAGTGGTTTTACTCTAGTATAGTAGTGGTTTTAATTTAGGGCTAACTTTAATTATCTAGGCCTTAGAGAACTATAAGGCTTAGGTAAAGAAACTCTATGCTAAGAATTACGCTAAAAAAAATAAGGTACTATAGCAGTAAGCCTAGACCTAGCTAGGTCTAGGTTTACTAAGGAATAATATAATAAGGTTATCTTTTAGCTCTAGTAGCTTAATGCCTAGGTAGTAAAGATAAACTAGCTCCTAGCTACTAGCCTATTAGCTAAGGGTAAGAGTAAGGTAATAGAGAATATAATCCCTATTTCTAAGAAGAAATAAGGCTAATTCTAGGTTAGTAAAGGGGTAGTAGTAAGCTAGTATAAAATAATACCTATAGCTTTCTAATCTAAAATTAATCTAATAACTATTTTAGACCTATAGTCTTCTTATCTTAGTGTGATTTTGCCTTATATCTAGCCTGCCTCTGTAGCTACACTATCTTACCTAGTGCCTCTCTTTAGTTATTTATAGTGTCTATTTATTAGTTAGTTTAGTTACCTCTAGGGTAGCCTAGATTCTCCCCTAGTTTACATTAGCTAAAGGCTAGGTCTTATGCTAATATATAGTATTAGAGTCTTCTTATACTAAGGAATTACTTAGTAATATATCTTGCCTTTAGGGGATTATCTAAGGCTAGCCTTGCCTCCTATATATCTCTAGGCTATCTTATTTAGGGGTGTCTATAGTTATAGTTAGTATAGTTAATAATTATATAGTACTAGTCTTTAATTATATAACTATAGCTATATAAGGGCAAAGCTACCCTAGGAATATGCCTTTAGAAAAGGAACTTATTAAGGCTAATCTTTCCTATATATAATTATATTATTATAAAGGAAATATACTTATTAAGTCTAGTGTAAAATTTCTAGATTTCCTTTAGGTTATAGGTAAGTAAGTAGTCCTCTATTAGCTCTCTTCTATACCTATGTTATCTCTATTACCTATTAAAATGCTAGTTTTCCTATCTTTTCTTTTACTTCTTATATAGTTATATATCTAGTTTATTATTAGTAAGGGGGGGTTTTCTTCTATATTATAGTATTATTTACACTAAGTTAGCTATAGCCTATATCTTATTTATTATTTCACTAAGTATAATCCTTTTCTTAAACTTTTGCTTTATCTTATTTAGGTAAAGGTCTAAAGGAGGGATATAAGTTTTAACTTCTAGCTAGGTAACTAGTGTAGCCTTAAATACTTTAGCTATAGTCTAGAGATAGGTTAATTAGTTTACTATAAAGCTTCTAACTATTCCTTATAGTTTTTCTCTTTTCTTAGTTAAGGTATAGTAAGCGCTTACCCTATAAGTAAGAATAGGCTAGACTACTTATATATATATAAGCTAAGTATTTTTAAAGCTAATGCCCTATACTAACGCTACTAATATAAAGAGTGTAAGCCACTACTAGGCTAGCTTTCCCTTAAGGATATTCTTATATATACTTTAGTTAAGTTTTCTATTTACTTATACCCTAAGGAATTAGTATACCTTTATTAGCACTATCTTCTTTATACTAAGCTAGACCCTAGCCTATAAGGGCTTATAGGCCTTACTAAAGTGTATAAGTTTAGTTTTTACTAGGTTAAACTTTACTTTTACTTTCTTTACTTATTCCTTATAGATTTTCTAAGTAGCCTTAAGTTTTCTTTAGGTTTATACTATATTTTTACTAAATACTATAATATTTATATTATTAGTAAATCTAATTATTACTATACTTAGGATAGCTTAGAGGTATATATAAAGTTCTATAGAGTAAAGAAAGAAAAGAATTAGTAAAAGAGAAGATTCTTATAAAGTACTAGCCTTAATCTTAAAGGGTCTAGAGAGTCCTTTATTAAAGCTAAGCTAGCTTATTCTATTTACTAGGAAGCTTTATATTATAGCTATTAGCTAGTAAGGGATTCCTATTAGGATTAGTAAGTAAATTAGGTATAGGTAGCTAACTCTATTAAAAGCAAATAAGATATTTATCTAGGTAAGTAAGGCAATTTTGCCCTTACTCTAGGCCTCTCTTATATACTTTACTAAGACCTTAATTATAGTCTTTATTAACCTATTTATTCTATTTTCTATCTATAGTTCTAGGAGAAGTCTTTTTACCTTAGTAAAGGCTATAAGTTACTTTATAATTACTACTTCTATAATTTTTCCTATAATATTTAGTAAGGAGATAGGCCTCTATATATTAGCCCTTCTTATCTCTCTTATTATCTTACCTAGTTTTCTAATTACTACTACTCTAGTAGTCTAGAATTAGGCTAGAAAGTACCTTACTTTAAGGATAGTGTTTAGGAGCTAGACTATAGCTTCTTTTACTAGCTTACTATAGGCCTTAATAAGGCTTACTAGGAGCTTATTATATTACCTAGTGCTTTCTAGCTAGCTATATCTAATATAATATCTAATATCTTTTCTAATCTAAACTAGTTATTATCTAGGAATAGCGCGTTATCTAGCTCTAGGAAGGTAAGGTCTAGGATATAGAAGAGGTTTACTATAGGCTTAGGGAAGAATCTTTATATAAGCACGCTTACTTTATCCTTATATATAGTAGCTAAGTCTAGGTTATTTTTAGTCCTTTCTAGCTTTAGTAATCTAGGTAGTTCTAGGGGGGCCTAGCTTTAAAGCTAGGCCTATCTCTCTAGTCTTTACACTTCCCTATCCTTTCTTTACATATTAGCCTTTTATAGGGTATCTCTCTATGTGTTTCTTCTCTTAGTTCTAATAACTTATTCTTAGTCCTTATTTACCTTAGTGTAAGCTTACTAGTTTACTTCTATTCTCTATTATCTCTATTATCTCTTTGCCTATCTAGCTCTAGTAACTATCTCTTTAGCTATCTTTAACCACTATGCCTCTAGGCTAGGGAGCCCCTAGGGCCTCTATAAGGCTACCTTATCTGCTATTTGTTAAAGGTTTGTGATAAGCTAAGTAACGTACGTGTCTATCCCTTCTTTGTTACGTGGATCTAGGGCGTTTTTAGGTTAAAAGCGTACCGCTGCCTCTGCCTTTGCGTACGGTTTATCTATTGTATTCCACGTGTGCCTAAGGGAAAATATTATATAATAAAGTAAAGAAGTTATAACTAAGTAAAAGGTAAAACTAATAAGACCCACTTTTATACTTACTTTTATAAAATTACTTTTCTTAAGTAAAAATTATAAATATAAGTAAAAAAGCTATAGATAGGTTACTAATATCTATAAGGGCCCACTTATAGACCCACTTTTATAAAATAACTCTTATTAAGTAAAAATCATAAATCTAAGTAAAAAAAGCTATATATAAGTTACTAATATCTATAAGGACCCACTTATAGACTCACTTTTATAAAATAACTCTTATTAAGTAAAAATCATAAATCTAAGTAAAAAAAGCTATATATAAGTTACTAATATCTATAAGGACCCACTTATAGACCCACTTTTATAAAATAACTCTTATTAAGTAAAAATCATAAATCTAAGTAAAAAAGCTATAGATAGGTTACTAATATCTATAAGGACCCACTTATAGACCCACTTTTATAAAATAACTCTTATTAAGTAAAAATCATAAATCTAAGTAAAAAAAGCTATACATAAGTTACTAATAGTTATATAAACCTACTTTTAGACTTACTTTTAGACTTACTTTTAGAAGAAACTATATAACTAAGTAAGGAAGCTAAAGATAATAAATATTATTAAACTTACTTTTAAAGCTTATTTTTTATTATCTTTATATTAAGGAAAATATATTATATATATTATATATATTTATTATAGAATATTTTAGTCCTTTCTAAGTAGCTTTTCTAACAGTTTTTACTTTTCCTTTTGCTTAAAAACCTAAAATATTAACATAATTATTTATAATTATAATAAAATAGCTAAATATTTAGAAACTCCTTTATTTTATAAATTAAAATATTCTCTTTATAATAAGATACTTATATATATTAATATATTATTATTAGAGTTTTAGTCATATTTATATATAATAAAAAAAGATTTCTTTAGGGTAATTATTATATTTAAAGTAAAGAAAGTATATTAAAAGTAATAGTAAATCTAAAAAAAAAGTTCTTAGAGTATAATAACCTTTATAATATAAAGAAAAAATAACTTTATAGTTTATAATTAAGATATACTATATTTAGCTACTATATACCTATAATTAGGTTAATAGTCTAAATAAGCTTAAACTTTAAAAGTTTATAACTAAATAACTAAATTATAAGAATATAAAAGGCTTATACTAAGTTAATAAAGAAAACTCTAAAGAAAATTATAAGATATTAATATTCCCCACTTTCTTTCTCCCTAACATTACATCTGTAATGAATGTAATGTATTGTAATGTATTGTAATGTAATGTGTAATAATTACACATTACATTACATTACATTACACATTACATCCAAACCCCAAATATTACATTACATTACATTACATTACATGCTCTGAAGGTAACATTAGCTTTTATACTTACTTTAAGCTTACTCTAGTACTAATTTACTTATAGCTAAATATTACTAGCTAGTAAGAGAAGTATTAGTAATTAGTTAATACCTAGGCTAGTATAGTTACTAGGAGTAATATAAGTAGTTTTACTCTAGTATAGTAATAGCTTTAAATTAAGGCTAACTTTAATTATTTAGGCCTTAGAGAACTATATAGCTTAGGTTAAGAAACTCTATACTAAAAACTATACTAAGAAGAAATAAGGTACTATAGTAATAAGCCTAGACTTAGCTAGGTCTAGGTTTACTAAGAAATAATATAATAAGGTTATCTTTTAGCTTTAATAGCTTAATACCTAAGTAGTAAAAATAAACTAGCTCCTAGCTACTAGCTTAGTAACTAAGGGTAAGAGTAAGGTAATAAAAAATATAATCCTAGTTCTTAAAGAGAAATAAGGCTAATTCTAGGTTAGTAAAGGGGTAGTAATAGGCTAGTGTAAAATAATACCTATAGTTTTTAACTTAAAATTAATTTAATAACTATTTTAGACTTATAGTCTTTTTATCTTAGTGTGATTTTACCTTATATCTAGCCTATCTCTATAGTTATATTATCTTACCTAGTGTCTCTCTTTAGTTATTTATAGTATTTATTTATTAGTTAGTTTAGTTACCTCTAGGGTAGTCTAGATTCTCCCCTAGTTTACATTAGCTAAGGGCTAGGTCTTATACTAATATATAATATTAGAGTTTTCTTATACTAAGGAACTATTTAGCTATATATTTTACTCTTAGAGAATTATCTAGGGCTAGCCTTACTTCCTATATATCTCTAGGCTAATATATTTAGGGGTATTTATAATTATAGTTAGTATAGTTAATAATTATATAGTACTAGTCTTTAACTATATAGCTATAGCTATATAAGGGTAAAGCTACCCTAGGAATATACCTTTAGAAAAGAAACTTATTAAGGCTAATTTTCCCTATATATAATTATATTATTATAGAGAAAATATACTTATTAAGTCTAGTATAAAATTTCTAGATTTCCTTTAAGTTATAAGTAAGTAAATAGTTCTTTATTAGCTCTTTTCTATACCTATATTATCTTAGTTATTTATTAGTATACTAGTTTTCCTATTTTCTCTTTTACTCCTTATATAATTATATATCTAGTTTATTATTTATAAAAGAAGGTTTTCTTCTATATTATAATACTAATTATACTAAGTTAGCTATAGCCTATATTTTACTTACTATTTTACTAAGTATAATCCTTTTCTTAAACTTTTATTTTATCTTATTTAAGTAAAGGTCTAGGGGGGGGATATAAGTCTTAATCTTGTTATGGACTAGCCCCTAGGCAACTGCGATAGGGCGTTAATATAGTATTAAGAGACTTAAGGAGAAAGGAGGAAGGGTAAGAGACTATCCCTAGTAGTGCCCCTTATACCCCCTAGGTTACTTATATAAGCCTCCTTTCCTTACCCTAATTACTTTTACTACTTCTCTCTCTAATTACTATATAGATAATACTTAGGCAAAGCCTAAGCCCTTATATATACCCTTACTTACCTATTACTAATAAACTCCTCTTTATAATATCCTCTAGTAATATATATAATACCTATATTATATATGCCCTTAGTTATTATAATAAAAACTATCCTTACTAATAGCTATCTATAAAGCGTCTAATAGGCACTTGCCTTATTACCTTATTATCTATTATAATAACCCCCCTTACTTCTAAGTGTTATTTTACAGTGTATATAATATATTTACCTTACTAATAGGTTATTTATTATAAATAATTACCTTACCCTTACCTATTTATAGTTTACCTAATATAAGTATAACTTTTACTATAAATATCTTACTTTAGCTTATACTTATCTTACCTTTCTCTTTATATAATACTATCCCTTTATTATTATAATTTTATTATACTTTCCTTATTATTTTATTAGTCTTTTTCTCCTAAATAATTATTTCCTTTACTAAAATACCTTAATACTAAACTAATACCCTTACTTCTATAGCTACTTCTATAGCTACTCTTATTATACTAATATCTTATTTTATTAGTAAGTACCTTATAAAAGGAAACTTTAATAATAAATAGTATACTATACTTAAATTAGTTTAGTATCCCTATAGTCCTTATATTAAATAGGCTTTTACTACTAGTGTCTTAAACTATTATTTACCCTAAAGTAAGGAGTTATATTCTTCTTATTAGTAGTATTATATTACTTATATATAGTATACTAGGCTTTTATTTACTAATCTATAACTCTAATATACCCTTAAGGATTTTAAGGCTAAAATTACTATAAGTATATATATTATTAAGCTTAAAGTCCTTAAGACTATAACTATAAAGAAAAAAATACTTATCTTATCTTAAAGATACTATTATCTTATTAGTTACTAAAATACTTTTCTTAACTAAGTATAGTTTAACCTAGCTTTTATTTACTTAGCTCTTAGAGTATCTCTAGCTATAAATACCCTTATAATAAATATAACTAGCCTTAATATTATCCCCTTTATTAGCACTAGCCCTTTAGCTAGTTATAAAATAATATAGTTTATATAATAAGTTACTAGTATTTTATTCTAATAGAACTAATAGGTTATTAATAGCCTAAATACTATATATAAAGAAATATATAAATAGTTTATTACCTTTATCTAAGTACTTACCTTTTATTACTATAGTAAAAACTAATATTATTATTAAATTACTAAGTTAGGTAATAACTCCCTTTCTTATTATTACTAGTAGCTTACTTATTTTCTCTTTAAGTTAAGGTTAGTAAGTTTTTCTTTTAAATATACCCTTAGAAACCCTAAAGCTAGCTAACCCTTAGCTAAAAATAATATTCCTTATCTTACTAGAATTACTATTCTTACTTACTATTCCCTTACTTATACTTTTATTATACCCTTACTTATATATACTTTATATACTAACCTTACTTATACTATCTAAAACCTAGGTTATATCCCTAGTAAATAACTCTTTATACTATAATTATTACCTAGTAAATATACTATAGCTATATTAGTAAAGCACTAACTTTAAATAAAGGTAATATATACTTATATAAACTCTTTTATTAATTTAAATAAAAACTTAGAGAATAATTATTCCCTTTAAGTAATAGTAGTAAACTATAATATATTAGTATCTTAAATATATATAAGAGTCTTTATAAGTAAATAAATTTTCTAAAATTAATTTAGTTTATTATTATATTATATATCTTCTTATTTTACCTTAAACTTATTAAAAGCTTATATTTATACTATATTCTCTAATAGTTCTTATATAAGCTATATATAACTTACTTACTTAATAAGTATATTATATCTTTTACCTTAGCCTAGGGTATTTTAAGCTACTAGGATTTACTTAATCTAATATTTCTTAATAAGTTTATTATTACCCTTTATAAGAACTTATTTTAGTTTTAGATAAAAGTCCTAGAGCTTTTAACTAAGAAAAGAGTTTTTTATAGTGTATTTAATAAGGTTTATATAAAATACTAGGTAAATACCTCTTAGGATATTAAGCTATATTATAAGTAATATTAGGACTTTTATAACTATATACTTTATTACTACTTAATTAAGTTTCTATAAAAAGTAGTTAGTTTTAATATTTTTAAGTAAAAGCTATACCTTATCTTTAACCTAAAACTATTTTACTAGCTAATATAAAGTAAATATAGTATTTTATTACCTTTATTATATATAAGCTATTATAGCTTATACTAGGTAAGTACTCTCCTAAAGGTACTTAAGAAACTATATTACTTATCTCTTTAGTATTATTATAAAAGTAAACTTATCTAGTAATAACTAAACTAGCTTTAGATTATAGCTATATAGTAGCTTATTTAAGCTAACTTTTATTATAGAAAATAGCCTATTATTAATTATAAGCTAGTAAGTAGCTAGATATTTTAGCTAATTAAACTATAAGAAAAAGACTATAATATATAGTATTACTTATATCTCTTAGTTTACTTACTTTATACTATTATTAATTTATAGGTAATATAATATAAAAAGTAACTAATTAATCCTAACTAAGGAGTATAATATTATCTAAAATTTTCCTAACTAATCTAAACTATAATCTATAATAATTAATTAAGGAAACCCCTTAAACTACTACTAGACTATTTTAAATCTCTTTATATATTTCTTAGCTTTTATAGAAGTTATAGCCTTAAGCTAAATAAATTTAAAGAGTTAATTTATAATAACTATTAGATATTATAGCTTTTCTAGGGATAATACTAGTAAGTTTATTATAAAGTTAATAGAGATTTATAACTAAAACTAGTTAGAGATAAGTAAAGGCTTTAGTAAGCCCTAGTATTATTAATAGCTTTTATAATTACTATAGTAATAATAGTTATAAATAAACCTAGTAATATCTTATAATATCCTATCCTAGTAAAACTACTATTATAAGATTTAGAATATAGTATTATAGCCTAAGTGCCTTATTACTAGTAAATTATAGTATTACTATATTAGGGTTATTATAAGAGGCTCTTATACTAGGACCTAGGTATAGCCTTAAACTAAAGTGCCTTATAAGTACTTATAAAATAATTTATTACTTACTCCCTTATAAGTACCTTAATAAAAAACCTCTAAGCCCTTTTCTAAATAGCCCTTAATTAAATACTATATATAAGGTTAAAGATAATAGCCTAGTTTTATAAGGTCTAAAGGTATTTAGTAATAAAGAAAACCTTACTAGCTAGTAATAATGCTATATTACTATTATCTTACTATTTATCTAGTATTAGTAAGAGTTATATAATAGTAATAGGTTATAGGATATATTCTATTTTAAAGATTACCTTTTTCTAGTCCTATTCCCTTTAGAAAAGAGTATTAAGCTACTATACTTATATACTAGGTTTATACTAGAGGTAAAAATTAAATAATATAAGTATATTTACCTATTAAGCCTATTACTTTAATATTAACTAGGGAGTCATAAAGTACTCTAGGTTTTTATAGTTTATATAGATTATAAATAGACTAGAAATGCCTTATAGCTTAGCTAACTATACCTTAAGGTATAAGATAATAGCTAATAATTCCTTATTATAAATTATATAGTTCTTTTATAAGGATATAAGGCTAGTAAAGTAATAAGTAACTAGGTATATAATACTATCCTAGCCTTACTAAGAAAGGTATTCTCTAATAGCTATTCCTAAATAATTAGCTTTTACTACTATAAGGAGATCTAAGTCCTATTATACTAGTACTAGGTATATAATAAAAGTATCTTTTAACTTATTAAAGGCATTATTCTCTTTAAGTCCTTATTAAAAAGGGATATTTCTTTTAGTTAATTATATTAGTAATACTACTAGTTCTAAAAAGTTACTAATAAAGTTATAGTAAAAGTTAGTAAACCCTAGGAAGCTATAAACCCCCTAAAGTTTTATTAAAGCTACTTACTCCCTAATAGCTATAACCTTTACTAGGTCTAGATAAATAAAATAACTTACTATAATAATATATCCTAGGTATTAAACCTCCTTTACTATAAATATAAACTTATTAAGGTCTAAGTATAACCCTATAGCCCTTAGGTAGCCTAATATTACCTAGACCTTAGCTATATAGTCTTTCCTTAATCCCCCTAAGTAAACTAAGATATTATCTAAGTATACTATAATAAAATCCCCTAATATATCCCCTAAGGACTTATTAATATAATATTAGAATATTACTAGTATACTAGCTAGGCTAAAGGGGTAAACTAGCTACTTAAATAGCTTAAACCTAGTTTAAAACGCTATAAAGTACTCCTAGCCCTTAGTAATCTATAGCTTATAAAATACTATATAAATATTTACCTTTATAAACTAGTATACCTAAGATAAGAAATAGAGTATTTCCTTAATTAGTAAGAGAGAATAATAATCTTATACTATTATCTTATTAAGAGTGTAGTAGTTTATATAAAAACACTAACCTCTATTAGCCTTTTTAATAAGAAAGACTAAAGCTATAGCTAATAATAAGCTAGTATAGATTTAACCCTTATTTATTAAGTCTATAATCTAGCGCTTAACTTCTAGAAGCTAGTCCCTTAGTATATTATATAATAGTCCCTAAGGGAGCATTAGTTTAGACTTATCCTAGTTCTTATATAAGTATATATAGTAATTAAGGGACCTCTAATAAGGGGGTAAGCTATTAGCTCTAACCTTATTAAAAAGGTTTATAAAGTTAGCTAACTCCTTAGGTAATATTAATATATCTAGGCTATTAGGCTTTATCTTAGGCACTATAATTTATAGTATTATTATTATTTCCCTAAGGCTTATAGTAATAAATATTATAGAAGTATCCTTCCTATAGTATACCTAGCGCGCTTCTATAGTATATAAGGACCTAATAATTCCTTATACTAAAGTCTTTACCTTATATATAAAGGCTTTAGAGATATATAAGCCCTTTATTACTTTAATAACTAATTACTATTTTACTATATAAATAACTATATTATAATATTCTAGCTATAGTATCCTAAGTATAATATCTTATATAAGGCCTAGGATAATATATAAATACACTAATAACTCCTAGCTATTAATATCTATTCTAGTGTATACTATATAGGTAATTAAGGAGGTATTCTCCTATACTCTTTTTTCTTTTCTTTTTATTTTTACTATAGTTTAGATATACTTTCTCTTTAGTAAATATATAAGCTTTAGGCTAAACTATTTTACTACTAACTTACTTATAATACTATAATAATTATAACTATAATGAATCTAGATATTAATATAATAATATATATTAAAAAGTATAGAAATTAAAAATAGTAATTAGTTTATATATTATACTATATCTTACTTTAACTCTATATAGCTTAAATAGTTATCTTATATTATAGTATATAGTTAGCTTACTTACCCCTATATAAGACTTTACTTAGGGGCTACTTATTTTCTATAAGGGAAATATTTACCTTTTTATTTATACTTTTCTTATTTACTTTATATAAGTTAATACTAACCTATAGGTAATAAGGTAAGAGAAAAGTATACTCCTAAATATAGTAATTCTTAGATTTATATTATAAGTAATATCCCTTTTAATAGTATTTAGCTAACTTTACTTCTAATACTTATTTAGCTTATTATATATTTATAGTAAGCTTTAGACTCTTTTTTTTCTTAACTAGCTTATTTTATTTTCCTAATTAAGTCTTTACTATATATACCCTAGTTATTAGTATATTATCTTTATAATTAGTTTAAGGTATAGGTTTAGCTAGCTATAGTTTATATTAAAACTAGTACTTATTCTCTATAGTAAGGGCCTTAATATTAACTATAATCTTATAATACTATATAATAGCTATATACTATATACTCTAGCTAATACCCTAGCTTATACTAATTTCTTTTAAATACTTATTAAGCACTTATTAAAGCTTTACTAGCTTTATATTATTCCCTTAATAATTCTCTCTTACTAATAAAAGCTTCTTTATAAAGTAAATAAAGAATATAAAAAATAGCTCCCCTAGGCCTTATTTTATCTAGTTAAGCTCTATAAAGGCTATCTTTTATTTATATAAATTAAAGAATATAAACCTAAGGTATTTTAGGAATTTAGCTAGGTTAAAATTATAAGTACTACCTTATTTAAAGAAAGTAATTACCTAAAACTAGACTTTAGAGAATAAGTTTTAGTAAATAAATATTTACTTATTTTTATTAGTTTTAATAAAGTCCTTATTTATCTATAGCTTATATTTTATTAAGAACCTTTATATAGTAAATAAGGCCTTATTACTATTATATAGGTTACTTATAGGGATAGGTTTTTATTTTACCTTAAGTATAGTTAAGACTAGGTTAAAGATAAGAGGTAAAGTAAGGTTAATTACTAAGGCACTAAGTTAGGCTATAATAAGTAATTAGGTTAAAAGTCCTATAGTATTTATAGCTACTTATTATTAAAGGTATATAAGCTTTACTATTTATTTATTAAGTATAAGTTAAAGTATCTTAAATTAGGCTTATTAAGCTACTAATAATACTATAGTATTAGATAGGGGGGTTATTATTCCCTAGCTAAGTTAGTCTTATAGTTAAAGCATATCTATTATATCTATTAATATATCTATTAGTATTTCTATTATATCTTTTAGTAGTTATTATAAAGGACTAAAGGAAGTCTCTTAATTATTATAAACTAGCCCCTAGGTAACTATAATAGGGTATTAATATAGTATTAAGAGACTTAAGGAGAAAGGAAAAAGAGTAAGAGACTATCCCTAGTAGTGCCCCTTATACCCCCTAGGCTACTTATATAAGCCTCCTTTCCTTACCCTAACTGCTTTTACCACTCCTCTCTCTAACTGCTATACAGACAATGCTTAGGCAAAGCCTAAGCCCTTACAAATCTCTAGCTAAGTAACTAGTATAGCCTTAAATACTCTAGCTATAGTCTAGAGGTAAGTTAATTAGTTTATTATAAAGCTTTTAACTATTTCTCTTAGGTTTTTTCCTTTCTTAGTTAAGGTATAATAAGCGCTTACTTTATAAGTAAGAATAAGCTAGATTACTTATATATATATAAGCTAGGTATTTTTAAAGCTAATACCTTATACTAATATTACTAATATAAAGAAAGTAAGTTACTATTAGGCTAGCTTTCCCTTAAGGATATTTTTATAAGTACTTTAGTTAAGTTTTCTATTTACTTATACTCTAAGGAATTAGTATACTTCTATTAGCACTATCTTTTTTATACTAAGCTAGACCCTTACTTATAAAGGCTTATAGGCCTTACTAAAGTATATAAGTTTAGTTTTTACTAGGTTAAACTTTATACTTACTTTTTTTACTTAGTCCTTATAAATCTTTTATATAGCCTTAAGTTTTCTCTAGGTTTATACTATATTCTTACTAAATACTATAATATTTATATTATTAGTAAATCTAATAATTACTATACCTAGGATAGCTTAGAGGTATATATAAAGTTTTACTAAGTAAAGGAAAAAGAGAATTAGTAAGAGAGATAATTCTTATAAGGTACTAGCTTTAATCCTAAAGGGTTTAGAGAGTTTACTATTAAAGCTAAGCTAGCTTATTTTATTTACTAAGAAGCTTTATATTATAGTTATTAGCTAGTGTAGGATTTTTATTTAGATTAGTAAGGTAATTAAGTATAAGTAACTAACTTTATTAAAGGTAAATAAAATATTTATCTAGGCTAGTAAGGTAATTTTACCTTTACCCTAGGCCTCTCTTATATATTTTACTAAGACCCTAATTACTATCTTTATTAACTTATTTATTTTATTTCCTATTTATAGTTCTAAGAGAAGTCCTTTTACCTTAGTAAAGGCTATAAGTTATTTTATAATTATTACTTCTATAATTTTCCTAATAATATTTAGTAAGGAAATAGGCCTTTATATATTAGCCCTCCTTATTTATTTTATTATCTTACCTAGTTTTCTAATTACTATTACTTTAGTAGTCTAGAATTAAGCTAGGAAGTATTTTACTTTAAGGATAGTATTTAAGAGTTAAACTATAGCCTTTTTTACTAGCTTACTATAGGTTTTAATAAGGCTTACTAGGAGTTTATTATTACCTATTACCTTCTAGCTAGCTATATCTAATAAAATATCTAATATTTTCTTTAATCTAAATTATTCTTTATCTAGGAATAGCGTATTATTTAGCTTTAAGAAAGTAAGATCTAGAATATAAAAGAGGTTTACTATAGGCTTAGGGAAAAATCTTTATACTAGTATACTTACTTTATTCTTATATATAGTAGCTAGGTTTAGGTTATTTTTAGTTTTCTTTAGCTTTAGTAGCCTAAGTAATTCTAGGGGGGCTTAGCTTTAAAGCTAGGCCTATCTCTTAAGGCTTTATACTCCTTTATTTTTTCTTTATATATTAGCTTTTTATAAGGCTTCTCTCTATATATTTCTTTTTTTTATTTTAATAACTTATTCCTAGTTTTTATTTACCTTAGTATAGGCTTACTAGTTTACTTCTATTCTTTATTATCTTTATTATCTCTTTACTTACCTAGCTTTAGTAATTACCTCTTTAGCTATTTTTAACTACTATACTTCTAGGCTAAGGAGCCCCTAGGGCTTTTATAAGGCTACCTTATTTACTATTTATTATAGGTTTATAATAAGCTAAGTAATATATATATTTATCCCTTCTTTATCTTATAAGTCTAGGGCGTTTTTAAGTTAAAAATATATTATTACTTTTACCTTTATATATAGTTTATCTATTATATTTTATATATACCTAAGGGTCTATAAAGTATTATCCTATAGGTTAGTAAAGATACTAATTAGCTATAGAATATAATTAAATCTAGTAAGGTTTTCTATGCCTTTATAGTAAACTTAGATATCTAGGGTTACTTATACTAGGTTAATAGTACTATCTTTATTATCCTTATATTATCTAGTAAGTTCCCCCTAAGGTATTACTAGTCTAAGCCTTTACTAGCTTATAAGTTCTAATAGTTTTTTTACTTTATTAGTTATTTTATCTAGCTTATCCTAAAGGGAGTGCTTTTAGTTAAAGTCTCTTATAAATATACTTTAGTTATATAGTGTCTTTATATTAATATCTTATATAAAGGTATTTTAGTTATTACTATAACCTTCTAAGTAAAGGGAATAAATATTAACCTCTTATATTTTTACTAGTAACTAATTAGTCCCTCCTTAGGCTAACTATAACCTTATATTATATTTCTTATTTTTATATATATAGTATTATACCTATTATAGTATATAAGTTAAAACTAGGTAAGGCCTAGTATAAGAGGCTATAGATATTTTATATATTCTTACTCTTAAATTATAATTATAATTATATTAGTTTAGTAATAAAGCATAATATATATTAGGCTATTTTTCTTATTTATATTTTAGAAAAGAACTTATAATATTACTATATTAATTAGGGGGGTAATAGTAAGTCTTAGCTATCTTATACTAGTTTTATTCTAGCTTTAAGTTATTTTATATAATATCTAATACTTCTAGCTCTTAGCTATTTAGCGCTTTATTTTATATTTATTAAGTAATCTCTTTTTCTTCCTATTATTACTATAGGTTTTATAGCTATACTAGCTCTCTCTTAAGCTAGGGCTAGGTTCTTACTTAGGGAGCTAAAGGTAAAGTAAGATAGCTATTTTAGGTATTTTACCTTTACTATATTTTACTTCTCTTTTAATACTAGGTAGTCTCTAAACTAGGCTAAGTATAGCCTAAAGTATAGGATATAGTTTTCCTTAAGTTATTTATTTCTTATAAGGTATAATACTTCTTTATCTTTATACTAGCTAGTGCTATACTTACTATACCTTATTATTACCTTATAAAACTTAGTAATATATTCTATTTAAAAGTAGTTATAGTACTATTTAAGTTATAAGGTCTTATTATATAGTTTAGTTTAAAATAGCTTTACTTTAAAGACTATTTTATCTTAGTATATTTTATTAGTATCTTTAACTTTAGCTAGTCTAAGTATTAGGGTAGTTTACTAAGTACCTTTACCTTAGGGGTATCTTATAGTTACTTTAATTATATTTACTTTATTTACTTTTCTAATCTTTATTACTAGGTTCTTAATAAATATATACTTTATTAAAAACCCCTTAATAATAATACTAAGTATATAGTAGTAAATAATTACCTCTAGGCTAAACACTTTAGTAATCTATTTTTAGTCTTTCTTATATTATACTATATTCCCTTTAAAGGTAATAATTATATTCTTACTAGGGAGTTTTCTAGTTACTATTACTAAGGCTTACCTAATAGCTTTATTTATAGCTATAACTATATCTTCTATACCCCTAAACTAAAGTAATTCTTATATAGTATTTTCTCTTATAAGTACTTCTTTATATTATTTTCTAGGGATTTAAAGAGAGAAAGGGTTAGTATTTAGTTATTTTAGTATAAGCCTAGCTATAATACTTACCTAAGTTAAGGAGTTATTATCTTTAGCTTTCTCCCTAATAGCCTCCTTAAGGGCTATTTTTAAGACTTCTTTAGTAATATAAATATTACTATTATTAGTATTTATAGTTCTTACTTTAGCTTAGGTATAATTTACTACCTAGTAAGCTATAGCTAGTGTAATATACTATACTTAAGTAACTTTATTACTTAGGATAAGGCTAGTAATCTTATTATAATATTTTATATCTTTAGGATATATAAATTAGTTTTAGTTTACTATTAGGTTATTCTTACTCCTTTAGATATTAAATTATTTTATTCTTATATTTAGGTAGTAGTTACTTTAAGCTAGCCCCCTTAAGCTTATATTAATTATTATTAGTATTTTATTTATACTTTTACTACTAGCTTTATTATAGTATAATATTATATTCTTTACGCTAGTTAGCTAACTATGTAGCTATTCCTAGTACTCTAACCGCTTAGTTAAAAGGGAAAACCCTAAATTAGGAAGAAAAACCCCCTTATGTCTGTAATTAGGCTAGCGCTAGCCCTCTTCTAGGCCTACGCTGCATTAGATATAACTAACTATAGGTGTTTAGTGCTAGCTTACACTAGCCTTATCCTATAGAAAATAAAAAACAAAGGAAAGATTATATAGTAGTATTCCTAGCTAGCTCCCTTTAGTGCTAATTTAACCTTACTTTAGCCTTACTCTATGTCTCTTACTTTACCCTATAGTGTAGTAAATTTAGATTTATAATAATAATTTACTTTCTATTTACTTTACTACTAGCTTCTTTAGTGCCTTACTTTTTAGCTAACTTTAACCTAGTTCTAGCTTAAATGCCTTATAAACTCTAAGCACGTGATTTTATTTAATTATAATAAGGGGTAAGTAATTTAGGTTTAGTAACTAGGCGGTTTTACACCTAGATTACTTATAAGCTATTTATACGTTTATTTATCTTATACTTTGTTTTCTAGCCTATATTATAATTAATCCCCCCCTCTCTCTCTCTTTAAGTATAAAAGAGGGCTCTTTTCCCCTTAGGGTTCTAACCTTTTTCCTTTTCTTATATTAAACTTCCTATAGGTTCTTTTCCTCCCTATCCCCTTCTAGAGCTATTTAAGGCTTCTCTAGTCTAGTATTAGTTTAAATACTAATGTTTTGCGTAGGAAAAAGCGCTATAATATCGCTAGATTCTGTAAGTACTCCGCTATTAGTGCTATCCTAGCTCTAATCCGCCTAGGAAATCGTGACTTCTAAGGTTTCTGCCTCTATTTCGCACCTGTTCTAGGTCTAATCTAGGGTAGCTAGGTGAAGTTTAAGCTCTGTAGTGTACTTTATATAAGACTTAATTAATTTGTAATCTAGAGCACTAGTGCTATAATATTATTAGTAAGTTAATTTATTTCTAGGCTAGAAGTAAGGCTAATCTATGTTAAAGGGGTGATGTCTAATGCCTATTTTAATTATTAGGTCTAAAACTATAGGTATACTAAGGTAATATTAATATCTATGCTTACTCTAAGCTTACTTTAGTGCTAATTTGCTTATAGCTAAATATTACTAGATAGCAAGGGAAGCACTAGTAGCTAGTTAAAACCTAGGCTAGTATAGTTACTAGGAGTAATATAAGTGGTTTTACTCTAGTATAGTAGTAGTTCTAATTTAGGGCTAACTTTAATTATCTAGGCCCTAGAGAACTATAAGGCTTAGGTAAAGAAACTTTATACTAAGAATTATACTAAAAAGAAATAGGGTGCTATAGTAGTAAGCCTAGACCTAGCTAGGTCTAGGTTTACTAAGGAATAATATAATAAGGTTATCTTTTAGCTCTAGTAGCTTAACGCTTAGGTAGCGGAGATAAACTAGCTCCTAGCTACTAGCCTATTAGCTAAGGGTAAGAGTAAGGTAATAGAGAATATAATCCTTATTCCTAAGGAGAAATAAGGCTAATTCTAGGTTAGTAAAGGGGTAGCAGTAGGCTAGTGTAAAATAATACCTATAGCTTTCTAATCTAAAATTAATCTAATAACTATTTTAAACCTATAGTCTTCTTATCTTAGTATAATTTTGCCTTATATCTAGCCTACCTCTATGGCTATACTATCTTACCTAGTGCCTCTCTTTAGTTATTTATAGTGTTTATTTATTAGTTAGTTTAGTTACCTCTAGGGTAGCCTAGATCCTCCCCTAGTTTACATTAGCTAAAGGCTAGGTCTTATACTAATATATAGTATTAGAGTTTTCTTATACTAAGAAATTACTTAGTAATATATCTTACCTTTAGGGGATTATCTAGGGCTAGCCTTACCTCCTATATATCTTTAAGCTATCTTATTTAAGGGCATTTATAGTTATAGTTAGTGTAGTTAATAATTATATAGTACTAGTCTTTAATTATATAACTATAGCTATATAGGGGTAAAGCTACCCTAGGAATATACCTTTAGAAGAGAAACTTATTAAGGCTAATCTTTCCTATATATAATTATATTATTATAGAGAAGATATACTTATTAAGTCTAGTGTAAAATTTCTAGATTTCCTTTAGGTTATAGGTAGGTAAGTAATTCTCTATTAGCTCTTTTCTATACTTATATTATCTCTATTACCTATTAGAATACTAGTTTTTTTATCTTTTCTTTTACTTCTTATATAGTTATATATCTAGTTTATTATTAGTAAGGGGGGGTTTTCTTTTATATTATAGTACTATTTACACTAAGTTAGCTATAGCTTATATTTTATTTATTATTTTACTAAGTATAATCCTTTTTTTAAACTTTTACTTTATCTTATTTAAGTAAAGGTCTAAGGGGGGGATATAGGTTTTAACTTCTAGCTAGGTAACTAGTGTAACTTTAAATGCTTTAGCTATAGTCTAGAGATAGGTTAATTAGTTTACTATAAAGCTTCTAACTATTTCTTATAGTTTTCCTCCTTTCTTAGTTAGGGTATAGTAAGCACTTGCCTTATAGGTAAGAATAAGCTAGACTACCTATATATATATAAGCTAGGTGTCTTTAAAGCTAATACCTTATACTAACGCTACTAATATAGAGAGTATAAGCTACTACTAGGCTAGCTTTCCCTTAAGGATATTTTTATATACACTTTAGTTAAGTTTTTTATTTACTTATACCCTAAGGAATTAGTATACCTTTATTAGCGCTATCTCCTTTATACTAAGCTAGACCCTAGCCTATAGAGGCTTATAGGCCTTACTAAAGTATATAAGTTTAGTTTTTACTAGGTTAAACTTTACTTTTACTTCCTTTACTTATTCCTTATAGATTTTCTAAGTAGCCTTAAGTTTTCTCTAGGTTTATACTATATTTTTACTAAATACTATAATATTTATATTATTAGTAAATCTAATTATTACTATACCTAGGATAGCTTAAAGGTATATATAAAGTTTTATAAAGTAAAGGAAAAAGAGAATTAGTAAAAGAGAAGATTCTTATAGGGTACTAGCCTTAATCTTAAAGGGTCTAGAGAGTTCTCTATTAAAGCTAAGCTAGCTTATTCTATTTACTAGGAAGCTTTATATTATAGCTATTAGCTAGTAAGGGATTTCTATTAGAATTAGTAAGTAAATTAGGTATAGGTAGCTAACTCTATTAAAAGGAAATAAGATATTTATCTAGGTAAGTAAGGTAATTTTACCCTTACTCTAGGCCTCTTTTACGCACTTTACTAAGACCTTAATTATAGTTTTTATTAACCTATTTATCCTATTTTCTATCTATAGTTCTAGGAGAAGTCCTTTTACCTTAGTAAAAGCTATAAGTTACTTTATAATTACCACTTCTATGATTTTTCCTATAATATTTAGTAAGGAGATAGGCCTTTATATATTAGCCTTTCTTATCTCTTTTATTATTTTACCTAGTTTTCTAATTACTATTACTCTAGTAGTCTAGAATTAGGCTAGAAAGTACCTTACTTTAAGGATAGTATTTAGGAGCTAGATTATAGCTTCTTTTACTAGCTTACTATAGGCCTTAATAAGGCCTACTAGGAGCTTATTATTACCTAGTGCTTTCTAGCTAGCTATGTCTAATATAATATCTAATATCTCTCCTAATTTAAACTAGTTATTATCTAGGAATAGTGTATTATCTAGCTCTAGGAAAGTAAGGTCTAGGATATAAGAGAGGTTTACTATAGGCTTAGGGAAAAATCTTTATATAAGCACACTTGCTTTATCCTTATATATAGTAACTAGGTTTAGGTTATTTTTAGTCCTTTCTAGCTCTAGTAATCTAGGTAGTTCTAGGGGGGCTTAGCTTTAAAGCTAGGCCTATCTCTTTAGTCTTTATATTTCTCTATCCTTTCTCTATATATTAGCCTTTTATAGGGTATCTCTTTATATGTTTTTTCTCTTAGTTCTAATAACTTATTCTTAGTCCTTATTTACCTTAGTATAAGCTTACTAGTTTACTTCTATTCTCTATTATCTTTATTATCTCTTTACTTATCTAGCTTTAGTAACTATCTCTTTAGCTATCTTTAACCACTATATCTCTAGGCTAGGGAGCCCTTAGGGCCTTTATAGGGCTACCTTATTTACTATTTATTAAAGGTTTATAATAAGCTAAGTAGTGTATATATCTATCCTTTCTTTATTATATAAATTTAGGGCATTTTTAGGTTAAAAGTGTACTACTACCTTTGCCTTTATGTATGGTTTATCTATTATATTCCATATATGCCTAAGGGCCTATAGGATATTATCTTATAGGCTAGTAAAGATACTAATTAGCTATAGGATATAGTTAAATCTAGTAAGGTCTTTTACTCCTTTATAGTGGACTTAGATATCTAGGGTTACTTACGCTAGGTCTATAGTATTATCCTTATTATCCTTATATTATCTAGTTAGTTCCCCTTAGGGCATTACTAGTCTAAGCCTTTACTAGCTTATAAATTCTAGTAGCTTATTTACTTTATTAGTTATTCTATCTAGCCTATCCTAGAGAGAATACTTTTAGTTAAAATCTCCTATAAAGACACTTTAGTTATATAGTATCTCTATATTAATATCTTATATAGGGGTGTTCTAGTTATTACTATAACTTTCTAAATAGAGGGAATAGATATTAATCCTATAAATTTCCACTAGTAACTAATTAGGCCCTCCCTAGGCTAACTATAACCTTATATTATGTTTCTTATTAATATATATAGTATTATACTTATTATAGTATATAAGTTAGAACTAGGTAAGGCCTAGTATAAGGGGCTATAGATGTTTTATATATTCTTACTCTTAGATTACTATTATATCTATATTAGTTTAGTAATAGAGCGTAATATATATTAGGCTATCTTTTTTATTTATATTTTAGAAAAAGACTTATAATATTACTATATTAATTAGGGGGGTAGTGGTAGGTTTTAGCTATTTTATGCTAGTTTTATTCTAGCCTTAAGTTATTTTATATAGTACTTAATACTCCTAGCTCTTAGCTATTTAGTACTTTATTTCGCATTTATAAGTTAACCTCTCTTTCTTCCTATTATTACTATAGGTTCTATAGCTATACTAGCTCTCTCTTAGGCTAGAGCTAGGTTCTTACTAGGGAAGCTAGAGGTAAAGTAAGATAGTTATTCTAGGTATTTAGCCTTTACTATATTTTACTTCTCTTTTAGCACTAGGTAGTCTTTAGACTAGGCTAGGTATAGTCTAAAGCATAGGATATAGTTTTCCTTAAGTTATCTATTTATTATTAGGTATAATACCTTACTATCTTTATACTAGCTAGCTTTATACTTACTATACCTTAGTATTACCTTATAGAACTTAGTAATATATCCTATTTAGAAGTAATTATAATACTATTTAGATTATAAGGTCTTATTATATAGTTTAGTTTAGAATAGCTTTGCTTTAAAGACTATTTTATCTTAGTATATCTTATTAGTATCTTTAACTTTAGCTAGTCTAAGAATTAGGGTAGTTTACTAGGTATTTTTACCCTAGGGGTGTCTTATAGTTACCTTAATTATATTTACTTTATTTACTTTTCTAATTTTTACTACTAGGTTCTTAATAGATATATACTTTATTAGGAAACCCTTAATAATAATACTAAGTATATAGTAATAAATAGTTACCTCTAGGCTAAACACTTTAGTAATTTATTTCTAGTTTTCTTTATACTATACTATATTTCCTTTAAAGGTAATAATTATATCCTTACTAAGGAGTCTTCTAGTTATTACTACTAAGGCTTACTTAATAGCTTTATTTATAGCTATAACTATATCTTCTATACCCCTAGACTAAAGTAATTCTTATATAGTATTTCCTTTTATAAGTACTTCTTTATATTATCTTCTAGGGATTTAAAGAGAGAGAGGGTTAGTATTTAGTTATTTTAGAGTAAGCCTAGCTATAATACTAGCCTAGGTTAGGGAGTTATTATCTTTAGCTTTCTCCTTAATAGCCTCCTTAAGGGCTATTTTTAATGCTTCTTTAGTAGTATAAATATTACTATTATTAGTGTTTATAGTTCTTATTTTAGCTTAGGTATAGTTTATTACTTAGTTAGCTATAGCTAGTGTAATATGCTATACTTAGGTAACTTTATTACTTAGGATAAGACTAGTAATCTTATTATAATATTTTATATCTTTAGGGTATATAAATTAGTTTTAGTTTACTATTAGGTTATTTTTACTCCTTTAGATATTAAACTATCCTATTCCTATATTTAAGTAATAATTACTCTAAGCTAGCCCCCCTAAGCTTATATTAATTACTATTAGTATCTTATTTACACTCCTACTACTAGCTCTATTATAGTGTAATATTATAGGGGGGGAGAAATAAAGGCAAGGATTTTAAATATTAATATGATTTGTATTTTAGAGGCGATTCCGGACCTTGGGGTTAGTGCGGAAAAGTAAGCGAGTTTATAGTATAATATTATAGGGAGGGAGAAATAAAGGTAAGGATTTTAAATATTAATGTGATTTGTATTTTAGAGGCAATTCCGTACCTTAGGGTTAGTGCGGAAAAGTATGCAAAGGTTAGAATAAAGGTATGGGTTATAATTTATAAGTTAATATACTAAAGATATTAGAAAATAAAGTTAATTTACTTAGATAACTTAAATAATCTATTATATAGCTACTAAGCACTTATCCCTTTATAATAGAGTTAGTCCCTAAGACTATTACTAGTTTCTTATTATTAGTAATAGCTATAGGAACTATAAAGAAAGAGGCCTTAGGAGTATTTTTATTATTAGAATCCCTCTCTTTATATATATAAACCTAAAGTACACTAGGGAGCTTAATAAGACTAATATAATTAGGTAAATTAATAGTATTTAGTATAAATTACTAGTAAGTTAGTTAAGTATTAGCTAGGTATATTAAGAAAGCTTACTATTAGGATATTTTAGGCTATAAAGTAAAGATAGTTTAAAATATTAATTTATATCTTTAGATTTATAGTATTACTTAGGAATACTATTATAGTATATTTATTATATTTTACCTTATAAGTAATATTAGTAAATATTTAAGTATAGTAAATATAACTATACTTATTAGAATTTTTATAAACTAAGATAGTATTTTATAGCTTTTTCTTTACTTTTATAATAAGCTAGTAATAAGTTAATAGTAATTTAGTATTTAAGTAGTAAAATTATACTTATTTTATTTTAATAGTAATAGTTACCTTTAGAAGTAACTTTAATAAGTTTAAATAGCTTATTATAAAGCTATATAATTTAAGCTAAAGTTTAGTAATATATTAGTAATAAGTAAGTAAATTCTAGTTAAAAAAGATATATTATAATATAGTTTTTATTATTTTAAAAGTAATAAGTATATTTTATTAAATAGCTTATTAAATATTAGCTATAAGAAAGTAATAAGTAAGTAAAGAAGTTATACTTAAAGATTTATTATATTTTATAAGAAAAGTCTTTTTATTAATAAAGTATCTTAAAATCTTATAAGTATTATTTTTAGAAGAATATTTTATATTATTACTTACTAATAATAGTATATATATAAAATCTTTTTTAAAGATATTTTACTAATAATAAGTTAGTAATAAAGATACTATAAAGAAATAATAAACTTATAATAAGATTTTAAAAGAAGTTTACTTTAAAGAAAACTTTATAGGAGTTTTTATAGGAGTTTTTTTAATTAATAAATTTTCTTAAGGTAATAAGAATAGTAAAGTTTTAATATAAGACTTAAATATAGTAAACTAGCTATAAGTTAGCTATAATAAACTAGATAAAGAAGTTATACTAGTAAGAGTATAAACTTATAAGCTAAATAAGGGTAAGAAACTAAGATAAATAAGGATAAATAATAATAATAATTAGGGACTAAAAGAGATTAGTAATTACTAAGTAATAGTAATAAGAGAGCTATTACTTAGCTAGTAAAGGTAACTTATAAGATTAAGGGATATTATAAGAGAAAGAAAGTGTATAAAAGAGGGGAAAAATTAGTTTTTTTTATATTAACCTTAGACTCCTTAAGTAATCTAATATACTATATATAGATAATTTATAAATTATAATAATAACTATTAGTATTACTAATTACACATATACTTAATAGCTATAAACTTATAGTAACTATAATATAAGCCCTTTAGTTAAACTATTTAAAACTATAGTATTAAGTACCTTATTTATTTAAACTAATTATAAAAATTAATATAGGTTATCTATTTTTTTTCTAGCTATATAATAGGTAATAATATTTATTTTACTACATTAAAGCTATATATAAGCTACTATTTAAATATTACTAACTATAATAAAGGGGGTTATTTTTAATTAGTAATATTATTATTATTATTTCTTTTTATTTACTTATATATCTAGATATAAGGTACCTTATCTTATTTTCTTTATAAGCTTTATTATAGTAACTATACTCTAAGTAAGTAGCTTATTTTATAATTAAGGTTAATTATATATAAGGGAGGTATTATATTAAAAGCATAAAGGTTAAAGATAGGATATTTATTAAAGTAAGTCTTTAAAGAACCTTTAGGCTATATAAATAATAAAGAGGCTAGCTAGCTATAAGATAGCCAGAGCTTTGCATGTAGTGTAGTAAATGTAGTATTTTGGCTTTCGTTGTAGTATGTAGTGTAATAGATTTTAGTGTAGTGTAGTATGTAGTGTAGTGTAGTAAATACTACACTACACTACAAATACTATAAATATAGTATTAGTAGAAAAAAGTGGGGTATTATATAGTTTTATAATATTCCTTGGATTTTTCTTAATTAAGTTAATATTAGCTGTTTTTTTATTATAATTTAGTTATTTAGTTATAAATTCTTAAAGTTTAAGATTATTTAGATTATTAAGCTAATTATAGGTATATAGAAGCTAAATATAGTATATTTTAGTTTATATTTATAGCCTGTTTTTTTCCCTTTATTATAGAGGTTATTTTATCTTAATATCTTTTTCTTTAGATTTACTATGTATTTTAGTATGCTTTTTTTACTTAAAATATAGGAATTACCCTAAAGAAATTATTTTTTATTATATATAAATAAGACTAAAACTCTAATAATATTATATATATATATATAACTATCTTATTAATAAGAGAATATTAAAATTTAACTAATAAAGAAGTTCCTAGTAATATAGCTATTTTATTAGAGTTATAAATAATTATATTAACTTTTAGGGTTTTTTTAGTAAAAGGAATAGTAAAAGTACTTAGTAAAGTTACTTAAAAAGAACTTAAATATTTAATAATAGATTTAATAAATATATATAATAAACTTTCCTTAGTATTAAAGTTATTAAAAAATAAGCTTTAAAAGTAAGTTAAATAATATATATTATCTTTAGTTTTATTACTTAGTAATATAGTTTTTTCTAAAAATACGTTTAAAAGTGGGTCCTTATAACTATTAGTAACTTCTTTATAGCTTTCTTACTTAAATATATCATTTTTACGTTAAAAGAGAAATTTATTTAAAAGTGGGCCTAAAAGTGGGTCCTTATAACTATAAGTAACTTCTTTATAGCTTTCTTACTTAAATACATGATTTTTACTTAAAAAGAGAAATTTATATAAAAGTGGGTCTATAAGTGGGTCCTTATAACTATAAGTAACTTCTTTATAGCTTTCTTACTTAAATACATGATTTTTACTTAAAAAGAGAAATTTATATAAAAGTGAGTCTATAAGTAAGTCCCTATACCTATAGGTAACTTCTTTATAGCTTTCTTGCTTAAATATAAGATTTTTACTTAAAAAGAGGAATTTTTATAAAAGTAAGTCTATAAGTGGGTCTTTATAACTATAGGTAACTTCTCCATAGCTTTCTTACTTAATATATAATTTTTACTTAAAAGAGAGGGATTTTTATAAAAGTGGGTTTATAAGTAAGTTATTATAACTATAAGTTACTTCTTTATAGCTTTCTTACTTATATATATGATTTTCACTTAAAGGAGATACTTATTAATACTAATAGCTAATAAATTTATAAGCTATTATAAGCTATTATAAGCTATTATAAGCTATTATAAGCTATTATAATTTATTTATTTTCTAAATACTACAAATACTACAAAATACTACAAATACTACATGTAGTAAAAAAATTTCCTTGTAGTGTAGTATGTAGTGTAGTGTAGTACAAAGCTCTGAAGATAGCTATATGCTTATAAAGTAAGGTATTTATTAAAGACTATATATATTATTAGTACTAGGTTAGAGATTAAAACCTTTATATACTTACCCCTAGCTAGTATTTATCTAGTAGTAACTGTAATAGTCTTAGCTATCACTTCGTTTACTACCTTTTGGTGCAAGCCGTGATAAATAATAAGTAAATAATTTATATTATAAAATATAAGAAAAGAAGGCTTTAAACTAGTCTAAAGTATCTTAATATAAATTAAATATAGATTTAAGAGTAATATACCCTAAGTAATATTAAGATAAATTAGTTAAAAACCTTTAAAATACTTACTAATAGCTTTATAAAGCCTTTATTAAGGTAAATATATAGTAACTTTTACTACTAAATTAGCTTATAGGAGATCCTTATATAATTATAATACTAAGAAATTATTATAATATTTTCTTATACTTATAAACTCTAGCTTTAATAAATATCTTAGCTAAGGAAAGTATATTAAGAAAAGCACCCTTAAAGCTTAGGTTATATAAGGGTAATATATATTAATAAAGATAAAATATAAGCTTAGATATTAGTAAATATAATATATTAGATATACCTCCTTACACTAGTTATTACTATAGCGCACTGTGTACCTTTAAGGTATAAAGTTAGGTGCTATCTGCACCTCTAATTGATTAAATCGAACGTTTTCTATCACTTACATCGACCCCTACCTTGACAATACTCCATCGAGACGTAGGTTGCCAGATTTGTACGGAGTATACCTAATTTTATGTGGCGCGTTTTACTGGCTCACCACCCCTATTATAAACATTTATTCAACAGAGTCGCCAGAGTACGTGCACACAG
This sequence comes from Epichloe festucae Fl1, assembly GCA_003814445.1. Taxonomy (NCBI): domain Eukaryota; kingdom Fungi; phylum Ascomycota; class Sordariomycetes; order Hypocreales; family Clavicipitaceae; genus Epichloe; species Epichloe festucae. The sequence continues at coordinate 653,037 of CP031387.1, read as the reverse complement.
CAGAGACCATTGCCCTTCCACCTAGCTCCTTTATTAGCAAAAAAAAAAAACGTCAAGATGCCCTCGCGCAAACACGTGCATCATCTGCCAGATGCAAATGGGAGGAATGAACCGTCGGTTCTACTCTGTCGCATTCGCAATATGTGGCAATTTGCCAATTTTTGCCAGTGGATTTACATCTTTGGCAAAGCTGTCAAGATTGATGAATCGATCGACATTGAGGTAATCGCTCCAATCATTATCAGCACTTGATACATCTGCCTTGACATTTACTAATATCATCGTCCTGGTCTTTTAGGAACTCGAAGCGGAGTGTTTAAACCCACAATCAGAATTGCTATCCGACATAGCTCTTTCCCTGTTGAAGCTTGTGTCATCGCATCGTGGGTTAACGTGAGAGCTCGCAGACCAACACTGACAGCCATATCTACTCATTTTCTAGCTAACTTCAAATATAAGGCTTGATACATTTAATGATCAGCTTCGGAAACAATATGTCGCAAGAGCTCCCGAACAAAATCCGCTCGGTGACGAAAATAATCCTGTGACATTTGCTGCATTGGATATCATCAAGAAGGTTTGAGAGCGAATGAACAACACCGCCTGCCTATGGGTATTTGTCGAATTCTAGCTTACTGATTTAAAACGAACAGATTCAAGTCCTTCAGACATTGACACAATGGATCATGAGCTATCCTGAACGAATTCGAGACAAGATGATAGAACAGAAAGACATTGAGCAAACGGACTGGGTAAATAAATCTGCAAATCCTTGACAGCCATGTTTTTGATACAATGAATAGCGCATCGAGCCGTATGGTTGGGACAGCCACGATCGAGTCTATTATGTGCTGGACGACAACCGAGTATATCGCTTCACAGAGCCTCCGACTGTCATACCGTACTCCACGCCAAAAACAACGAAACAGTATCAGAGAGGACGTCGAGCCAGTCAGCGGCATCGCGCTGCTTCGTCCAGTGAAGCCATCAGTGAGAGGTCAGCTAATGAGAGATCTGTTCCACTCCTCGAAGTTGACAATGGTCTTGGTGGTGGCATTTGGGAGTGTGTGGCAATAACATTACAAGAGGTACGCGAATTTGTCGAAACTTTATTGAAGACTCGTGACGACAACGAGAAAATATTGAGGAAAAGACTGGAGAAACATTTGCTACCTATTCTCGAGAAGCAAGAGGAGATGATGCAGCGAAAACAAGTTCAACGTGAACGTGAGCTACTCAACTTATCAAAGCTAGCCAACGCAAAGAGATCGAGCCGGATAGCGGACAAGATGGAAAGACAAAAACAAGATGAGGAGAACAAAGAACAGCACCGTCAACAGCTTCAGGCTGAGCAAGTGGGAAGGCGTGAAAAGCATACACAAATGAAAGCCGAGCAAGAGCGCGAGTTTCGGGCCTTTTCTCGTCAGCGGCGCTTGAAAGAGAGGGAAGCCCGACGACGACACCACGAAGAAGAGCTAGCACAATTGTCTGAAGGCAGTAAAACTGCGCCCGAAGCAGTACGTATTTCTGAGCGACAAATGCAGACCGAATTCGAAAAAAACAGACAAGCACTCAAAGATATCGAGCAAGAAGAGGAGGATTGGGTCTTCGATTGTAAATGTGGCCTTTATGGTCAGATAGATGATGGCACTCACAGCGTTGCTTGTGAAAGGTGCAATGTTTGGCAACATAGTAAGTGTATGGGGATTAGCGAGAAAGCAGCTGAGCAACCCGAGTTTCACTTCATTTGCCAAGCTTGTCAGCGCCGGGAAGACGAACAAAGCCAGACACCCAAAACTATTATCAAACTGAAAGTTAGGCCTTTTACTGCTACAGCGAGCGTATTGCAAAGCAAGAAACAGACTCCGTCTTCACCAGGCTTAGGCGAGGCAGAACCATTGTTGGCTCAAGACAGTTCCACAAAAGATTAAGTTTCGTTGTATCCGAACAATGAACCGCAAAGTACCGAGTATTCTGTCGAGGCAACACACATGACTGCTGTCTCGTCGACACTAAACCACTACGTTGCAGTCCCTTCACGGGAACCGACTCCGGATAGCAACCGCTCAGCGGCCACAGAAGCCCGAGGCGTTGGCATCGATGATCTCTCCAGAATGCACGGTGTTGTGAGTGAATCGATGCACCGAACTACGCTCGATCGTGTTTCACCCGGCCAGGCGCACGCTAAAGTGGATTATCTTACAACTCGTCATGGTGGCTCGACCTCATAACACCAGCACCCAGGACATAAGTAACAGCACAAGAATGGTACATGCAAAGCAGGAATCCTGACTCCTAAATGCAGACACTGGGAGCGAATGTTTATCAGACTGGTGTTCGTTGCCATCCACGGGGTTAGAATATCATATTCAAGAACGATCAGGCAGCCCTCGTCAAGAACATTGAAGGAACAGTCTACTGCGCCAATTTTGAGGCTTCCCTTACCCATTTCATCTTGCGCATAAATGTGTCCAGCAATAGATCGAGCAGTGAAACGGGGACAAGACGCCTGCATGAAACCCGGCGGGCTTTGTTCGGTGCGGTCACTTCACAATTGTCAAAATATGATATCTCTTGCCATGTTTATGATTTCTTGAGACTCACAGCCATAGTAATCATTCCAGCGTCGAAGTTATGTCTCTAGAATCAAGGGGAACTTGTCCTTGGCCCAATGAAACCTAGATACAATAGCGGCCAAAGACAGCAACATTTGGTTCACTCGTTATTTTGATCTCTTTCATCCTGAAAGCCAGCTTCATTGTTCGTGCGATATGATTCTTGTGTGTCACGCGCACTTTTAATACTTGGCGAGCTCACCAGGAAGCAAAATAACGTCTAATGTGATGTTCAATATGCTGACAATGAATCGTTCGATGCTCGAGGCATACAGAGTCAACCATGCATCATCAAAGAGGATTAAAGGATTCGAAGGAAGGGAGATAGGACCATGCGTTTCAGATGCCTTGCTCAGCAAGCGATCACATGGCTGCGATAATTCGAGTTTGTTGACGTTCGACGTCCGCACCACATGCTTTGGGGATAGGATGCAAGACGCTTTGATGGTTTTCGGGTCCAATGGCTCGATCAAACCAGGGGCGGTTGGTGAGGATCAACTGTTGGCTCTCGACAAGGCGCATAGGTCTCTCGGTGATCTTGTCACGTTCCACGACCAACCGCGAAATGCTATTTGAGGCCGCATGCGGCACAGTTATCTATTTGGGTGCTGTCTGTACTGCATGCTTCAAGTTGAAGTGGTGAATGCAGTTATTGGATTAAATACACAAATAGCATGTGTTAGAAGAAAGACAAATACCTGAGACTCCCCGACATCAGACTGCTCGTATGCAGACCATTGGCTTTACTTCATCAACTTTGAAGCTTTCCAAACCTGTTAAGACATCGAAAACTGTTTGTTAACGCACTTAGTCATTTTTTCCATAAGAGCTCATTTTACCAGTGCAGTAGCCAGAAATTTCCTATATTGTCAGTCCCGTGAGCAACGCGGAGTTGTTCGTTTGGCAGGGTTTTGGATTTGAGTCCCTTCAATCTCAGCAACTGAAGAAACGTTGGAAATGGAAGCAAATTCAAGTCCTCCCTTCCATTATCGAGCCACAAGTTCTTACAATTGCGGTACTTCGATGTCCATGGAGGGTACTCCGGGAAGGGCGGCGGCTGAGTCTGCGGAGCCTCATGGCCAGGAACTTGTACAGAGCATTCATTCTGTGAGTTTCTGACCGAAGACTCATTTTGTCCTGTTTGTTAACAGAATTCTAGTCCGGGAACTTCACGTTCGGAAAAAATATTCCCGAAAACTTGGATATGCTCTCAAAATTGGTCAGTAACAACACATGAAAATTTCTTCGGCTGTCTTCTGATAATTTGGTAGAATCAGAGCACATGCCGCAGTCGAAGAATATCGCCTGACCTGCATGTCACTGATATGGATATAAATTTATTCCCCTACGAAGCCAAGGAGAAGAATTGTCCTGATGATAAGCTTCACTCCAAGTCTCGCAATTTGACGCCTGTTCAGGGTTCCAATTACGAGAGCTTCCAGGTGTTGGACAAAGCCTTGTCCGAATCGGCAAAACAATACCCGGATGACTTCATTGATCCAGTGGCTTACGCTTGCCGATCCATTGAGGAACGGAAACAGAAGTCCATCGAAGAGGGAAAGGTGTCAAGGCCGTTAAACTCCTATATGCTGTATAGAAAAGCGTATCAGCAAGTCGCTCGAAGGGTGATAAGAAAAGATCAACAGCAGTCTGCCTCTCAAACTGTTGGCGCATCTTGGACCAAGCTAGAGTGCGATGAGATCAAGTCCAGATTCAGAGCACTGGCGAAAATTGATCATGAAAAGCATCTCGAAGCATTCCCGACTTATAGGTACACACCAGCTCAGGGAAAGAACTCCAGATGTTCTCCTGAATCTAGGAAGGCGATGATAACAGAACGCAAGTCTCTTAGACGATCTGGACAGAGGATTACCGATCCAAAGCCGATTGCCAGGCAAGCATCTATTCCCATGAGTACAGATGCTCTTTTGGGCGATCAACGCTCCAGCAATGGTTCTGACTGGTGGTTTCGAGAACGACAAGATTATGCAACTCCCTTTTCACAGATCGGCAACATGTATGATGACTATTCAATGCCGAACTCTACTTATTTTGGTGTCCAGTTTGCAGATAAAGTCAGCGAAGATTCATCAGGACATTTGTCGAGACACGCCGTTCAGGCCATGCCTGGTCCTTTGGAAACTGTTGACTTTGATCATTTTATTGATCCGTCTCTTTGGTCGCGCTTCGAAGGTGCCAATCCTCAGTGCTCCGCTCCATGCTTGCAGTGACAGGGGCGAAACACTACCGGCCACGAGATGCACCCATTTATGCCTGAGACCACTACGGACCTAGGTTAGGTACCTGGGTCGCGCAAAGCGAGAAGGGTCTGGTGTGGTAGATAGAGTCTATAGTTATACTAAGCTTACCACGTTTCTACTAAGACTAGACTAAGCAAGAGCGAGCTAATAAGGTAAATATCACTGTGGCGCCATTGCTGCCACTAGCTTCATTTCAGCTTCACTTCGCAGTTGGGCCAAGCTTAAAGGCTCTGCAGCGTACAAATTACGTACATGTGTGCCACAAATTGGGTTGATGAGTGGTTGAACTTAACAGACCAAAGTTCATTGCGACGTGTATTTCTCGGAATTAATTCCCGTTTCCATATGATTTGGTGTGCGCACTTAATGTAGCTTCTTTCTATTTATTTCTTGGTCAAGGACTTGATGTGGCATATTAAAGCGAAATGCAATGCGCGATGTAAAGAAGCCTTCTCGTATGCATCAATCACTTGGCTGATGAGACGACAACATCTAGAGTAACAACGATGTGGTAGTAGAGAAAAGGCTTGGTTAAGCCTTTTTGTTTTAGCACGTCACCTACCTTACGAACGAACACGCGTTCTTCCATCTCACCAAATCACAGAGCAACGAATCAAAGTGATCGGGTTGGAATAGGTGTTTGGTTAGGGTGGAGAGAAATACCTAAATTACCTACACTCCCCCCCCCCTGAATTATTTTACAAATCTACGGAGTAGTTAATTGGCTCAATTACCCCTGTCATGTAGATTTGTAAAATAATTTAGGGGGTGTATTGTACGGTCCTGAAGGAGATCTACTGTCAGAGCCACAGTCAGAGCGCCCTCCCTTTTTACACGATAGTCCGGGCGCTCAACCGTCTGAGACACGAGGCCTTATTAGAGCCCTAGTCCTTTTCCGGCGCCTTAGTAGATGCATAGTATGGGCAGATTACATTCCCTATCTCTTTGCTGCCCATAAGGCTACACTTGCGTACCGACAAGGGCTATTAGCCAATGGAAACATCGCTATTTGAGGTACTTCTAGCCTATTCTAATTTATATTACACCATAAGTACTAGTTATGTAAGGGCTTGGGCTTTGCCTAAGCATATTGCGGATAGAAGGAAGGGTGGGGGCAAGTAGGAATAGGTAAGGAGGAGCTTATATAAGAAGCTAAGGGGGTATAAGGGGCGCTACTAGGGATAGCCTCTTCTCCTTTCCCTTTTCCTCCTTAAGTCTCTTAATACTATATTAATACCCTATTATAGTTACCTAGGGGCTAGTTTATAATAATTAAGAGACTTCCTTTAGTCCTTTATAATAACTACTAAAAGATATAATAGAAATACTAATAAATATATTAATAAATATAGTAAACATACTTTAACTATAAGACTAACCTAGCTAGGGGATAATAACCCCCCTATCTAATACTATAGTATTACTAGTAGCTTAATAAGCCTAATTTAAGACACTTTAACTTATACTTAATAAGTAAATAGTAAAGCTTATATACCTCTAATAATAAGTAGCTATAAATACTATAGGACCTTTAACCTAATTACCTATTATAGCCTAACCTAGTGCCTTAATAGTTAACCTTACTTTACCTCCTACCTCTAACTTAGTCTTAACTATACCTAAGGTAAAATAAAAACCTATCCCTATAAGTAACCTATATAATAGTAATAAGGCCTTATTTACTATATAGAGGTTCCTAATAGAATATAAGCTATAGGTAAATAAGGACTTTATTAAAACTAATAAGAATAGGTAAATATTTATTTACTAGAACTTATCCTTTAAAGTCTAGTCCTAGGTAATTACTTTCTTTAAATAAGGTAGTACTTATAATTTTAACCTAGCTAAATTCCTAGAATACCTTAGGTCTATATTCTCTAATTTATATAAATAGGAAATAGCCCTTATAGAGCTTAACTAGATAAAATAGGGCCTAGGGGAGCTATTTTTTATATTCTTTATTTACTTTATAAAGAAGCTTTTATTAGTAAGAGAGGATTATTAGAGAAATAATATAAAGCTAGTAAAGCTTTAATAAGCGCTTAATAAGTATTTAAGAGAAATTAGTATAGGCTAGGGTATTAGCTAGAGTATATAGTATATAGCTATTATATAGTATTATAAGATTATAGTTAATATTAAGGCCCTTACTATAGAGAATAAGTACTAGTTTTAATATAAACTATAGCTAGCTAAACCTATACCTTAGATTAATTATAAGGGTAATATACTAATAACTAGGGTATATATAGTAAGGACTTAATTAGGAAAATAGAATAGGCTAGTTAAGAAGGAGAAGAGTCTAAAGCTTACTATAAATATATAATAGGCTAAATAAGTATTAGAAGTAAAGTTAGCTAAACACTATTAGGAGGGATACTACCTATAATATAGATTTAAGGATTACTATATTTAGGAGTGTATATTCCTTTTACCTTACTACCTATAGGTTAGTATTAACTTATATAGAGTAAATAAGAAAAGCATAAATAAGGAGGTAAATATTCCCCTTATAGAAAATAAGTAGCCCCTAAGTAAAGTCTTATATAAGAGTAAGTAAGCTAACTATATACTATAATATAGAATAACTATTTAAGCTATATAGAGTTAAAGTAGGATATAGTATAATATATAGACTAATTACTATTCTTAATTCCTATACTCTTTAATATATATTATTATATTAATATCTAGATTAATTATAGTTATAATTATTATAATACTATAAGTAAGTTAGTAGTAAAATAGTTTAGCCTAGAGCTTATATATTTACTAAAGAGAAGGTATATCTAGACTATAGTAAAAATAAAAAAAAGGGAAAAAAGGGTATAGGAGAATACCTCCTTAATTACCTATATAGTATACACTAGAATAGATATTAATAGCTAGGAGTTATTAGTATATTTATATATTATCCTAGGCCTTATATAAGATATTATACTTAGGATACTATAGCTAGAATATTATAATATAGTTATTTATATAGTAAAATAGTAATTAGTTATTAGAGTAGTAAAGGGCTTATATATCTCTAAAGCCTTTATATATAAGGTAAAGACTCTAGTATAAGGGATTATTAGGTCCTTATATACTATAGAAGCGCACTAGGTATACTATAGGAAAGATACTTTTATAATATTTATTACTATAAGCCTTAGGGAGATAATAATAGTACTATAGATTATAGTGCCTAAGATAAAGCCTAATAGCCTAGATATATTAATATTACCTAAGGAGTTAGCTAACTTTATAAACCTTTTTAATAAAGCTAGAGCTAATAGCTTACCTCCTTATTAGGGGTCCCTTAATTACTATATATACTTATATAAAAACTAGGATAGGTCTAAACTAACGCTCCCTTAGGGACTACTATATAATATACTAAGGGACTAGCTTCTAGAGGTTAGGCACTAGATTATAGACTTAATAGATAAGGGTTAGATTTATACTAGCTTATTATTAGCTATAGCTTTAGTTTTCCTTATTAAAAAGGCTAATAAGGGTTAGTATTTTTATATAGACTATTACGCTCTTAATAAGATAATAGTATAGGATTACTATTCTCTCCTATTAATTAAGGAGACACTCTATTTCTTATCCTAGGTATACTAGTTTATAAAGGTAAATATTTATATAGCGTTTTATAAGCTATAGATTACTAAGGGCTAGGAGCACCTTATAGCGTTCTAAACTAGGTTTAGGCTATTTAAGTAGCTAGTATGCCCCTTTAGCCTAGCTAGTACACTAGTGATATTCTAATATTATATTAATAAGTCCTTAGGGGATATATTAGGGGATTTTATTATAGTATACTTAGATAATATCTTAGTTTACTTAGGGTAATTAAGGAAAGACTATATAGCTAAGGTCTAGTTAATATTAGGCTACCTAAGGGCTATAGGTTTATACTTAGACCTTAATAAGTCTATATTTATAGTAAAGGAGATTTAATACCTAGGATATATTATTATAGTAAGTTATTTTATTTATCTAGACCTAGTAAAGGTTATAGCTATTAGGGAGTAAGTAGCCCTAATAAAACTTTAGGGGGTCTATAGCTTCCTAGGGTTTACTAACTTTTACTATAACTTTATTAGTAACTTTTTAGAACTAGTAGCACTACTAATATAATTAACTAAAAGGAATATCCCTTTTTAATAAGGACCTAAAGAGAATAATGCCTTTAATAGGCTAAAAAACGCCTTTATTACATACCTAGTACTAGTATAATAGGACCTAGATCTCCCTATAGTAATAGAAGCTAATTATTTAGGAATAGCTATTAGAGAATGCCTTTCCTAGTAAGGCTAGGATAGCGTTATATACCTAGTTACTTACTACTTTACTAGCCTTATAACCTTATAAAAGAACTATATAATTTATAATAAGGAATTATTAGCTATTATCTTATACCTTAAGGCATAGTTAGCTAAGCTATAGGGCGTTTCTAGTCTATTTATAATCTATATAAACTATAAGAACCTAGAGTACTTTATAACTCCCTAGTTAATATTAAAGTAGTAGGCTTAATAGGTAAATATACTTATACTATTTAATTTCTACCTCTAGTATAAACCTAGTATATAGGTATAGTAGCCTAATACTCTTTCTTAAAAGGAGTAAGACTAGGAAGGGGTAACCTTTAGAATAGGATATATCCTATAACCTATTACTATTATATAGCTCTTACTAATACTAGATAAATAGTAGGATAATAGTAGTATAGCACTATTACTAGCTAGTAAGATTCTCTTTACTACTAAATACCTTTAGACCTTATAGGACTAGGCTATTATCTTTAATCCTATATATAGTATTTAATTAAGGGCTATTTAGGAAAGGGCCTAGAGGTTTCCTATTAAGGCACTTATAAGAGAGTAAGTAATAAATTATTCTATAAGTGCTTATAAGGTGCTCTAGTTTAGGGGCTATACCTAGGTCCTAGTATAAGAGCCTTTTATAATAACCCTAATATAGTAATACTATAATTTGCTAGTAGTAAAGTACCTAGGCTATAATACTATATTCTAAATCTTATAATAGTAGTTTTACTAGGATAGGATATTATAAGATATTACTAGGTTTATTTATAACTATTATTACTATAGTAATTATAAGAGCTATTAATAATACTAAGGCTTACTAAAGCCTTTACCTATCCCTAACTAGTTCTAGTTATAGATCTTTATTAACTTTATAATAAACTTACTAGCACTATCCCTAGAAAAGCTATAATACCTAATAGTTATTATAGATTAACTCTTTAAATTTATTTAGCTTAAGGCTATAACTTCTATAGGAGCTAAGGAATATATAAAGAGGTTTAAAATAGTTTAGTAGTAGTTTAAGGGGTTTCCCTAATTAATTATTATAGATTATAGTTTAGATTAGTTAGGAAAGTTTTAAATAATATTATGCTCCTTAGTTAGGATTAATTAGTTACTTTTTATATTATACTACCTATAGACTAATAGTAGTATAAAGTAAGTAAACTAAGAGGTATAGGTAATACTATATATTATAGTCTCCTTTTTATAGTTTAACTAGCTAGAATATCTAGCTACTTACTAGCTTATAATTAATAATAGGCTATTTTCTATAATAGGAGTTAGCCTAAATAAGCTACTATATAGCTATAATCTAAAGCTAGTCTAGTTATTACTAGATATATTTACTTTTATAATAACACTAAAGGGGTAAGTAATATGGTTTCTTAAGTACCTCTAGAAGGGTACTTATCTAGTATAAGCTATAATAGCCTATATATAATAAAGGCAGTAGGATACTATATTTACTTTATATTAGCTAGTAAAATAGTTTTAGGTTAGAAATAAGGTATAGCTTTTACTTAAAAATATTAAAACTAACTACCCTTTATAGAAACTTAATTAGGTAATAGTAAAGTATATAGTTATAGAAGTCCTAATATTACTTATAGTATAGCTTAATATCCTAAGAGGTATTTACCTAGTATTTTATATAGACCTTATTAAATACACTATAAAGAACCCTCTCCTTAGTTAAAAGCTCTAGGACTTTTATCTAGGACTAGAATAAGTCCTTATAAAAGGTAATAATAAACTTATTAAGGAATATTAAGTTAAGTAAATCCTAGTAGCTTAGAATGCCCTAGGCTAGGGTAAGAGATATAATATACTTATTAAGTAAGTAAGTTATATATAGCCTATATAGGAATTATTAGAGAATATAGTATAGATATAAGCCTTTAATAAGTTTAAGGTAAAATAAGGAGATATATAATATAATAATAAACTAAATTAATTTTAAAAGACTTATATACTTATAAAGACTTTTATAAGTACTTAAAGTGCTAAACTACTATATTTTATTACTACTACTTAATAAGGATAATTATTTATTAAGTTATTACCTAAATTACTAGGAGAAGATAAATAAGGGCATATTACCTTTATTTAGAGTTATACTATTACTACTATAGCTATAGTATTATTATTACTAGGTAATAGTTATAGTATAATAAGTTATTTACCTTATTTACCTTAGGTATAACCTAGGACTTAGATAGTATAAATAGGGTTAGTATAGGGAGTATATATAGGAGAGGGTATAATAGGAGATTTAGTAAGAGGGTAGTAAGTAAGAGAAAAATAACTAAGAGAGAGAGAAGTATTATTTCTAGCTAGAGAATAGCTAGCTCCTAAGGCTCTAAGAATATAATTATAAGTTAGACTTATTATAGAGAGAAAGTATAAAAGTTACTAGTAGTAATAAGAAGGAGATTTATTACTTAACCTAGTAATTTAAATATATTACTAGATTTTATCCTAGTAATAAGGTATTAAAGCTTAAAGAAGCGTAGTAAACTACTTATATATCTCTTTATATATTATAGTTAGTTTACTAATAACTTATTAGTTTTATTAGAATAAAACGCTTATAGCTTACTATATAAAGTAAGCTATACTATAGCTAGCTAAAGAGCTAGCGCTAATAAAAGGGGTAACTTTAAGACTAGTTATATTTATTATAGTAGTATTAGTAATAGGGGATACCCTAAGGGCTAACTAAATAGGAGCTAGATTAAACTAAGCTTAAGTAAGAAAGGAGTTTTACTAACTAATAAGGTAGTAATACCTTTAAGATAGTATAAGTATTTTCTTTTTTATTTCTAAAGTTTTAAGGACTCTAGGTTTAATAATATATATACCTAAGGTAATCTTTACCTTAATATTCTTTAGTATATAATAGAGATAAGGGTTAGTAAATAAAAGCCTAGTATACTATATATAGGTAAGGTATTACCTCTAATATAAAGGGTATAATTCTCTAGATTTAGGTAAATAATATTCTAGAATACTAGTAGTAAGGGCTTATTTTATATATAGCCTATAAGGGCGCTAGACTAATTAGGGAGTAGTATATTATTTATTATTTAAGTTACCTTTTATAAGGAACTTACTAATAGAATAGGCTAAGGGTATTATAGGAGTAACTAGGGGTAAAGGAGGGTTAGTTAGATTATAAGGTATATTCTAATAAGAGAATAATTATCTAAGAAAGAGAGTCTAATAGAATAAAGAGAAAGGTATAATAGAATTATAATAGTAAAGGGATAGTATTATATAAGGGAAAGTAAGATATAGAAAGGAACTAAGTAGGATATTTATATATGATTTTAAACCTATATTAGGTAATTAATAAACTAGTAAAGGTAGGGCTAGAGACTATAATAAATAATAGGTTAGTAAGGTAAACATATTATATACACTATAAAACTAAGGCATAGAAGTAAGGTAGTTATTATTACTATATAATAGCTAGTAAGGTAAATATATTATATACCTAATAATAATAAGTAAGGAATAGGATTAATTACCTATAGGATAATTTATAGGACTATTATAAAAAGGGGACTTATTAGATATACCTAAGTAAGGGTATATATAAAGGCTTAGGCTTTACCTAAGTATATTATAGATAAAAGGAAGGGTAGGGGTAAGTAAGGATAGGTAAGGAGAAGCTTATATAAGAAGCTAAGGGGGTATAAGGGGCGCTACTAGGGATAGCCTCTTCTCCTTTCCCTTTTCCTCCTTAAGTCTCTTAATACTATATTAACGCCCTATCGCAGTCGCCTAGGGGCCAGTCCATAACAAGTTAATATCTAAGTTACAAAGAGCTATATTGCACGTCCTGCAATAATTAAGTGCATCACGGGTCACCCCCTTTTGCCACCCAGGAAAAGTGGGTCGGTACGCAAGTGTAGCCTTATGGGCACCAAAGAGATGGTACAGGTACTTAGTTATTTAAACCGTAGTCCGCACCCTCTTACAGGATTGGTCAACTCAATCCATGCCCTCATTTCTGACCCTAGCTTCGTGGTCCAACATCTACATACATAGTAGCTAGGCTAAGGGCTCTTAGTTACCTAAGCGATCCGAGGTTCCACCGATGTTCCACAATGTGATTAACCTGTCCCTGACCTCTGCGCCTCCATGCTCCTGACAGAAAAAATACATATATGTATCAAGGCGTTACCAGACACTAGCTTAGTAAGCTAAAGGTATCCATCAAGTGGGCCAACAGCTTCTGACTTTCATTCTTTAATCTGGCATGAACAGTCAGACAACTCGATTAACATGACCTGGGCTTCAAGTATCGTAACCTTTGCAGGTTTTGTTCTTCTTATACACTCGTATGTTTTGCCTAAGATCACAACTCATTCGAAAGTACTTACTAACTCTTCCGCCGTAGTGGCTACTCAGCTCATGAGCACTCTGCGATCACATCAGCCTTGAAGGCTCACGCTCTAGGCACGCACCCCATAGCACGAGCTCTTCCGATCGACATTCGCCTAGAAACGATTCTTGCCACACTTTTGATATGCCTCGGCTTCGTTTTTGGATCCGAGAAGCTGCATCCCATCCGCTGGCAAGTGTGGGCAGGCAAAATTGAGCGGGAAGGGCGCGCTGGTTATATCGACGGCTCTGGACAGGTGGACCGGGACTTCCGCGGAAGTCCTTTTAGCTTACTTGAAACACGTCCTGGTTTCGTCGATATTCGAAGGCAACGCCATGAATTTGCTGTCTGGGCCAGAGACAAGAATGTAGAATAATACATGAGGCTCCCGACCTGCAAGAGGAACAAGTTACAACACTTTTAGTCTACATCCATATCAAGTTGATGCATACATTTGTGGCGGCCTGCTTTTACTATCACGACTCGAGGTATTCATCTCTGGACACAAATTCCATGGAGGTGTACACCTCTGTTCCCTCGATTTTCGACATTGTTGCCACAAAATCATATGAACAAGCTTGAACCGTTGTAAGCCCTTCAGAATCATTTGCTTGCACGTAACAGTGCATATTAGGAAGACAAGCAGTCGTGGCGATTGTCATTCATGCTACGACTCAGGTTGTTCTTTATATGCTCTATGTGCGTTGAGCAAGCCAATCATACAACAAAAAAAAAAGGTACTTGGATCGGGACACGTGAAGTCCGCGAATGTCTCGCATCACATATTTCGAGCATTGTGTCGACTGCCAGTTCTAGAGTTATCTCAAGGTAGTGCCTAAATCATGACCAACTTTTGATCCTACGAAGCAAGAAAATACTTCATTGTGACAGCTCTTCATATGAGTGACTGTCGACAAGACCAAGGCACCTAACTGGTGGGTAGCTTTTGGTCGAAGCATCAGAAAACCAGGTCTTACCCGATTGATTACCAAGTACTTGCCTACCTACCCCAAGTAGGTACAGTGGGGTCGCAGTGTAGTAATCAATGCAGAGTCACGGTGGCAGAATGGGGATCTACAGGGCATGCACCTGCCTAAGTACTCCGTACTTGTGCGTGGAAAGTTTTGCAATAGGGAAGGAGGCAGGCATGGCAAGTCACGCCACCCATTAAAATGCCCCCTTGGCGTCCACTAACTAGGTACCTAGGAAGGTAGCAAGAACCAAGCTGAAGAAACAAATGTTTTAGCAACCTGGAAAAAAATCACTTATTTGTGTACCGACTCAAAAACGCCTGTTTAATTGCCCTTGTTTTTTATCTGCTCAACTCTCGACAACATATCAGTTTCATTTGATGTGCTTTGTACGATGTAGACATCATGGAAAATTCTCAACGCAATATCCAGGATCCCGGGCAGCTGGCCACCCAGCGAAATGGCTCGCAAGAAAGTGTCACAGAGGTTTTAATGGCAATTGACAGTCGCGATAATAGTGTGATGGGATGCGCCTTTTTTGACGATTCGAGTGAGATCCTGCATGTATCTGAAGATATCCCGAGATCTGATTTAGAATTGTTGGATCATTTTGCAATTTTTGCGCAGCCAACCTCGGTTCTTGTTTCAAGCAGAGCTCCTCGACAAGTTCTTGAGTATGTGGAACGTTGTACGGTTTTCCATGATACTCTGACTCGTTTGTGCACTATGATCCACAGATGCTGACTGTCTCTAGATGTGTGCTCAGAAAAGCGAAGTATACAAATTGTTGCTTCTGTCAACTTTTCAGTCACGTCCGCTCGGGACAAACTTTCAAGCTGGGGTTTTGAGATATCAAGCAATTCTCGTCCGACTGATATTGATGTTTGGCTCCAAAATGATCAGGTAAGGCGCTTGTATAACAAATACTATTGTCAAGTCGCATATTGAAGCTAGTGCTGAGTCAAATCCAAGAATTCTGTGTCCGTAAGGTTGACTTTTTCTCTCAACTGGCCAATGTTGACATTCTAAGATCGGTTGCGTCGGCGCCGTGCTCTCCGAACTTCGCAGAAATCCGTATCTTATGGACAGAGTGTCAGCCAGGACACGCGATCGTAACATTCGTTCCATTAAAGCATTCTCTTTGGCTACCCACGTATTGTGTAGTCCACAAACGCTTCAATCGCTACAGGTATTCCCGGCAGAACCACACTCACACTGTCAGTCTTGGGGCATGAAACGGGCTGCTCAACCTGAGATGGAAAGCATTTCCTTATACAGCCTTCTTCAGAGCCTAACTCAGACACTACAAGGAAGGGCCAAGTTACGTACCATTCTACGAAACCCATTTTCCAACATAAGGATCATTGAAAGCCGTCAACAAGCTATAAGTTTATTGTTAGACCACCAAAATACTGGAATTCTTCAAGAAATGGTAAAAGTTTTGAGGAAAATCCGAAATGCAAAAATCTATGTGGATCTTCTTCGAAAAGGCGTTGATCGCTCTTCTGGTGGTGAGACTTTCGCTGGCAGTGTTTGGGCGAATATTCGAAATTTTGTGATTCACGCCCTGAAGCTTCGCGACCAAATCAATGCACTAACAAACGACCCAACCGATTTTCTGCATAATGTTTGTGACATGCAATTTTGCAATACCACTTGTTTAGCTCTTGCCCTCTTCATACTGATTTTGTGCAGGCAGTCTCGAAAATTCAACAGCGGTCGTTGACATCTATCGGGGAAATGATGAATAGAATTATTGACTTTAAGCAAGCCGAGTACGATGTCAGACCTGCAATAATGGTAGGCGTCGACCCTGAGCTCGACAGACTGAGGAGAGATTACGACGGCCTGAGTAGTTTCTTAGAGAAGATAGCTCAGTCTATCATACACCAAGTTCCAGAATGGGCCGCCAAGCATGTTAAGTCTTGTATCTTTCTGCCGCAGGTTGGATTCTTGATTGCCATGGAGCGTAACGACGATACAGAATTGAGTTCGTTCCAAGCAACAATTGACAAACATGATATCTGGGAGCAGTTCTTCATCGCTGATGGTGCTGTTCATTACAAAAACAATCGAATGCGGCATTTAGATGAACAATTTGGCGATATTTATTGTGACATAGCAGGTACAGATTCATCGCTAGTTTCACAATATGAGCTAATGAGCAAAAGACAGAGAAGTCGAAATACTACATCACCTGGCAACTCGTATTCTGCATTACGACGAAACGTTGCTAGAAGCTTCCGATACTTGTGGCGATGTTAATGTCGTTCTTGCCCTCGCACTGGCAGCAGATAAATACAGATGGAAAGCCCCTCGAATGACGATCCGGAACGTCATTCAGATAGAGAATGGCCGTCACCCCTTACAAGAACTCACTGTTCCGTCTTTCATTCCGAACGACTGTAATCTGTATGGAGAACAGGAATCAGGTCATGATGCAGCGCCGGGCAAATGCCATATTATTACCGGTCCGAATCAGTCTGGTAAAAGTGTCTATCTGAAGCAGGTAGCGCTTATTGTGTACCTCGCCCACATAGGTAGCTTTGTCCCGGCAGACACGGCTATAATTGGCGTTACGGATCAGATATTGACACGCATCACCACGATAGAAAGCTCTAATGAGCATGAGAGCGCGTTCGCAATTGACTTAAAGCAACTGCTTCACGCGATCACCCATATGACTCCTCGAAGTTTGTTGATCATCGACGAATTTGGCAAGGGAACCAACCCCGATGATGGCACTGGACTCCTCGTATCACTGCTGGAACAGTTGCGGTCTATGGGTGAAGGCACGCCGAGATGTCTTCTTGCAACTCACTTGTACGAAATTTTTGACGCAACTGGTTTGGTTTCGGCACGGGGCTTACAATTATCACGCATGGATGTGATAAGAAATAATCAGTTTGAAGAAACTGCGCACAGTATTGTGTATCTTTTCAAACTCTGCAGGGGATACAGCGCAGATAGTTTGGGAGGGTATTGTGCTGCTCTGAACGGTGTGCCTTGTCAAGTGGTTGATCGGGCGCGTCTCCTAGTTCAACTACTCATCCACAATGAGGACATCAGCATTTCATGTACGAGATTGTCTGCGAATGAAGAAGAAAAGCTACAGCTAGCCGAAGAGGTGGCGCGCAGATTCGTTGAGGAGGTATTCGACGAATCGACGAATTGTCCCGGATCTAAGGTGCAGCATGCTCGAAGTTCCTTGCAGAAGATCTTTGCCACGACGATTAATAGACTGAGATAGCAGAAAGCTGTCTCGAACCTAATATCCTCTCGATGTGAAATGTTCAAGGTCAGTTATATGTGACGCAGTCAAATTCTTTCGGCACTCAAATTTACTGACAAATTATTAGTTGAACCTTCCATCAAACGTACTTTCGTGGCTCAATTTCTCCCATACAGAGACGGCTGTCTATTGATGTGCTCAATACTGTGGCATGTCGTTCCTACCACCCGTACAAAAGCTATTCTTTTCTCCGATAAGGTTGGAACTTTCCCCTGTGAAATACGTGAGACATATAGCCTCTCTGTTGTTGAGCAAATATTACTCTTTCATGTTCCTTCACTTAAGTGGAATGATATCACCGAGTGGATAGAATGTCATTGAAAGTTGATGACAAGGAGGATTTCAAGATATCGACAGACAGCTATACTCTTGAAAGAGAAGTCGAGTTCTAAATGTTTAACAGTGATAGTAAGCATTTTCTGAGTGATGATCCAGTATTGCATAAATTGACGGTGATTCATTCCGTCTTTTTACTCACATCCTATGACCAATGTTAGAACTTGTACCTGCCAAGGATTGCAATATACCGACAAATATGAACGGGCCAAACACACTAATTCTTGGAAATTTTAACCAACACTTCACTGACTTCAACGGCCCATACGTTCAATTGAGAACCTTGCAGATCATCACAATTTACCCACAACTCAAATAACTTTAGTCATAGTAGCGACGACAATATCTATCTATCACTTGTTGTCCCGGTTTTTTCTTTAGTCCGTGATTTTTAACTCCTCATGTAGATAGTCTATTCCTTCGTGGTCTGGCTTTAAACGTTCGTGTACATTATTTCACTACATGTCATTGTCATTAATGAGAATCGAGAGAGCTGAATTGTACTTTCATTATAATATCCACGTCGAGACTTTCGGAACCCTTCACGCTGACTTTCCTCGCCGTCGCTGGCATGACCGGCTGTAATCCCAATGAATACAGCGTACATATCCATTAGTACAACACCTCTACAGCGAGTAAGTGGAGAATGGCCGCTATTCCTGCTGTGATAACGACGAGTGGTCTTGCGCTCACTTTGGCTGCAGTGGAACCCTGACCGAATGTATCACATCTTGTTCCCTCGGGATTTGGGCAAGCCTGGCTGCTTAGACTTGAGCATATAGACGTGGCCGAAGGTCCGTATGATCGAACATCTCCATTAATTGTGGTACCACCTCTCCCCGGTACGTTGACGGTGACTCCGTAGCCTACCATCCCGAAGTTTAAGAGGCAGGCGTCATAATTTTTCGAACAGGCCTTGTTTGCAGACACGCAAGACGCGCTGTTCGCGAACGACGCCGGGGCATATGGGAACGGAAAGTACGGATTTGGAACATAAGATGACGCAGCAGTTGGGTTGGCTCCAGCACCAGTAGCTGGTGCTATCCCCGTGCACACAGCGCTGTGCCACTTGTTGGTTAGGACACGAAGAACGTTCTTTTCGACCTAGCTAACAAACTTACCCAGAGGGACAGCATGCAGCGTTATTATTGGCATCGAGAGCACATATTTGACCACTGTGGCAGCAAACATCGTTGAAAACCGCGCCGAGCGAGGGTGAGCAAGCAAAGGTGTTCGCGGGGCACTGCGCTCTATTCTGCAAGAGTGGCGCCGTTTCGGTTTGTCTCGGCAGTAATGCAACTGCCACGGCTTGAACTGCACTCACGCTCGTCATAACGTCGTGTTCACTCGTGAGTCGGTGTCCTATTTAACAATCCTGCTTGGGTGCGTGAGGTGGACGTGACGGTCGAGAAACAGACAAGGTAAACGGTATTGATTACCTGGGTTACCTACCTAGTTGCTGGATTTAATACTGCAAGTCGGCGGGTGGAAGTTACGGTTGACCGCACTTGTGACAGCCACCATGTCCGGGCTGAGCCAGAAACTGAAGTCGCTGATATGTAAGTGTTAGGGAGAGCGCCCTTAAAGCCTAGGATGTAAAACACTCTCTAAGATAACAGGTAAATGTAATATATTAGAAGTACCTCTATAGACTAATTATAACTATAGTGTACTATATACCTTTTAGGTACAAAAGTTAGATGCTATCTATATCCCTAATTAACTAAATTACAGGTTTTTTATTATTTATATTTACCCTTACCTTAACAGTAAGACGCCTTGTGTTTTGATGAAAGCGCCCGGAGATAAGTAATCGAACCTAACCTACCGAGGTACCTCCCTACCCTAGGTCAGTGCCTTATAGGAGAAACGCTTGTATGTACCTCGGCAAGAATGATGTCACTCAATAAATGCCCTGTTGGCTCAGCAACCGGGAACAGTTAGCGCATCTAGACCTATCAAGTTGCTGACCTGGTAGTTTCATGCAAGGGTTGGTATATCATAGAAAGGAGGATTTGACATAGTAATGAAGTTTTCCGCTAGAAGAAAGAGCGTGTCTTACAAGAGCCAATAGATAGGCAACAGCGGCTAGAAAAAAGTAGGCACGTCTGGAGGGGAGGAAAACCAGACTACTTTATTTTCATTATTCATTTCTTGGGCGGAGGGGGGTATGGCTCGAAGTAAGAAGAAAATATTGACACCAGGCAAGTTTCAACACTTTCACTTATCAAACAGAAGCTTCCTATAAATTTAAATAAGACAGCGCAAAGTGCGTCTCCAAAATATGCATTTGCCGTTCACTAATAGCCTCGCACATGGGCCAAAACAAGTCTCAACCTTTCAAGGGCCTTAATATGAGGGGTGTCATTTGCTTCATCCTTTTTCAGTTTCGCTACTTCCTTTTTAGCATCCTTCGCAAGTGGACCTAGATCACCCCAGACTTCGTCCGTATAGGATGACAAAACATCGTTCCATTGTTGGAGCCACATGCTGCGCGCTTCCTCTGGATTCGATGTGCCCATATGAGCCTCACATATCGTTAAGTCTGCGTTAAAGTTCAACAATTGGTCCCAAAATGGCCAAGAGCTTCCTGTCCCAAACATAGCTTCTCGCAGCCTGGCCGTCTCAAGAGGTGTTAAGTCGTCATTATCTGGTAGCGGCGGATCTTCACCCCTCTCAGGTTGAGATAGTAGTCTCACCACGTCAATACCATCGATATCTGATTGTTGCGATGGTTTCGTTGCATTGAGTGGCTCGGCTACGAGAAGCTTCACAGATTTGGCTTCATTGGAGCCACTGCCGCTAGCAAAAGCATCGAAATCAGCGTCAGCTCGCTTTACATCATTTGCGAGTTTGAATTTCTGGTTCGACAAGGCGGTTAGCTCGCCGCGAACTTGTCCCTGTGATTCATAGATCGACTGATGTGCCATATAAGATGAAGATGTTCCTGATCTCCCAGTTCCCTTTTGGCCAGGTTGGACACCCGATGTGCAAAAGTCGCCGAGAGCGCTACCGAGCAAAGCTCTACCAGACGATTGCATTCGATCAATAGACGACAGAATTTCCTTGCCTTTACCTTTGTCGGTCAAACCTTCGAAGCTAGCATTGTTTTCTGTGTCATCGTGCTTTGACTGAGAAGCGCCATGTGGCCCTGGACTAGTGACTTGATCGCCTCGAGTAGCCTCGTATTTACCCATCTCCAAGCTTTTTCAGACCTTTGCGTTTAGTCACTATACTGATACTGTCAGCAAGAGCCTCCCATACAACATATCGAACAATTCAAAGTTCGCTGTACTTGCCGTTGCGCAAAGTGGACAGTGAAGATAACCAGGACTTTACCAGCAAGACAGAACACAGCTAGTGCCGGATCAGAGAAGGTTTACGTGTCAGGAGCGCAGAGGTCAGAGATAGGATGTGCATCGAAGCGGGTCTTTGGAGAACCTTTAGGCTATGTGAATAATAAAGAGGCTAGCTAGCTATAAGATAGCTATATGCTTATAAAGTAAGGTATTTATTAAAGACTATATATATTATTAGTACTAGGTTAGAGATTAAAACCTTTATATACTTACCCCTAGCTAGTATTTATTTAGTAATAACTATAATAGTCTTAGCTATTACTTTATTTATAACCTTTTAGTATAAGCTATAATAAATTAATCTCTCTTAACCTTTTTAAGGATATAAACTATTAGCTAGATTATTATATAACTAATACTTTAAAGATTTATAAAAAATACATTAATACCTTATAATAATAAAGCTATAGATAATTAAGGAGTTAAAGAACCCTTATAATCTAGAACTATAAATAATAATAGGGTATAATAAATACTACTTAATCCTAATTTAGGTAAAAGTATAGATAATATAACTAAAGAAAAAAGAGTATTATAATAATACTATAAGGTTATATAAGCTAAGCTATATTACCTTTAGAGAAAATAAAAGGTCTTATAAATAAAGGTATAAATTAAAGAGCTTAAGGTAAATCTAGGATTAGCTAGACCTTAAACTAAACTTATAATTACCCCTTAAATATTAGCTATAATTTTACCTATAGTTTATAGTAACTTAGTAGTAATTATATAGTAAGGTAATCTTATTAAAATATAAATAAAAATACCTATATATAAAGGGAAAATATATAAAAGCCTATAGAATTTCTTAGTAAACTTAGATATATTATTTAAATTAAATTACTATACCTTTAAGGATAATATAACTAAGGTAATATATATAAGTAATTACTTAGCTAGTAATATAAAGTAATAGTAAATATATTATATAGCTATAAATAAGTATATAGATTATTTATTAATTACCTAGGTAAATTTTCTAGAATAGCTAAAAACTAAAATAATAGATATAAGTATAAAATACTTAAAAGTAATAAGGTTATTACTAAATCTTAGGTAAAAGAATAACTAATTATTTTAATTCTTTATATAAGCCTAGGATAAGGTAAAAGCTAAGTTACCTAAAGAAATCCTTATATATCTAAGAATTATAATCTTTTTAAATAGCTTAAATAATACTATAAGAAAGTAAATAATTAGTTAAGAGATTTTAATAACTTAAAGCTAACTATAAGGCTAGGGTAAAAAAGTAAAGGTTATAATAAGCTTAGGCTAAAGTAATAAAAAAAGTTAAGACTTTAAAAGAAAAAGATAATACTTTTATTTTATATTACCTATAAATAAGGTATAGTAATAAAGTAAAGATTAAGAGAAAAAATTATCCTTAGTATACTATAAATATAAAAAGCCTAGGTATATATTACTAGCTTATTAAGTATTAGATTATTTTACTTATAAAAGTACTAGGTATATAACTAAGAAGTATAGTAAAAGTAATAATAAAGCTATATTTCCTAATATAATACTAGTTTAATTAGTATAAATCTAGGAATATAATCTTACTATAAAGTACCCTATAAATAATAAAATAAAAATATAAGTATCTTTATAATAAGATAACTAGTAGTTAGCTATATAAGTGCTATTTAATATAAGTATATAGTCTTTAATAATTTATCTAAAATTATTATTAAAAAAGGATTAGAAAAATATAATTTAATTAAATAAAATACTAGAAAGTGTAAGTAAAAAAGTAATTTAATATTAAGGAATCTTAAAAAAATTAATAAAGATAAAAAATAGTATAGGATTTATAAAGATTTACTAAGTTATTTACTTTATTACTAATATAAGTAAAGGGATAATTCTAAGTATAAACTAAATTAAAAAGTATTTACCTATAATTATATATTAGAAGTATAAATACTAGAGATATTTAGTAATAATAAAATATCTTTTCTTTACTTATAGTAAGTAATAAGTATATAAGGAGAAAAAAATAGTAGTAATTACTTTATTATTAGAAGTAATAAAGATTAAGCTAAGTATTCTAAAAATTAAAAATTAAAAAGAAAAAGGAAAAGGCTAATTAAAAAACCTAGTAGTAATAGATATATAAATAAATAGTAAAGTAATTATATAAATCCTAGAGTATACTTATTTATAGTAAAAAAGTAAAGGTATTATAGTTATACTAATTCTAGAAAATATAAGTAATAAAGAAGCTATATTAAATTAGAATAAAAGCACTAAGCACTTTATATTAATAATCCTAGAAGAATATAAGGAGTTTATAGATATTTTTTCTAAAGAGTTAGTAAGTAAGCTTCCTAAACTAAGAGATTATACTTATACTATTAAGTTAGAAAAAGGGAAAACACTACCTTAAGGGCCTATATATAATTTAGCTAAGAAAGAGCTAAAGGTCCTTAGAGAGTACCTTATAAGTATATAGCTTAAAGGGTAAATTAAAAGATTAGTTAGCCTAGCTAAAGCCTTAATTTTATTTATTCTAAAGAAAGGAGGGAAATTAAGGCTTTATATAAATTATAGAGGCCTAAATAAGATTATAATTAAGAATAAGGCCTCTTTACCCTTTATTACTAAAATTCTTAATTAATTAGTAAGTATAGTTATTTTTATAGTCCTAGATTTAAAAGATATATATTACTAGCTATATATTTACTTAGGTAATAAGTAAAAAATAGTATTCTATTATTAATATAGCTACTTTAAATATTTAGTAATACTATTTAAACTAGTTAATATACTAATAACTTTTTAGAAGTATATTAATAATACTCTTAAAGAACTTATTAATAAGACCTATATTATCTATTTAAATAATATACTAATATATAGTAATAAGGTTAAAGAGTATATAAAGTATATTAAATAAGTTTTATATAGGTTTAAAGAGGTAAGCTTTTTTATTAACCTTAAGAAGTATTAATTTTTAGTTAAGAAAGTTAAATTTTTAGGCTTTAAAATATTAAAGAAAGGTATTATAATAAACTTAGTAAGAGTTAAAGTAATTATAACCTAGCTAATACTATATAGTGTTTTTAATATTTAGTTATTTCTTAGCTTTACTAGATTTTACTACTATTTTATTAAATAGTATAGTAAAGTTATTATTTTATTAATAAATTACCTTAGAGGGAATTAACTAGTAATATTTAAACTAGAACCCTATAAGCTAGTAATGTTTAAAGAGCTTTAATAAAGATTTTAAGAAGTGCTAATTTTAGTGTATTTTAACTTACTTATATATCTTAGAGTAAAGATAGATATATCTAAATATGTAATTAGGGCTATACTTATAATATTAGTACTAAGTTACTAGTACTTAGTTATATTTATATTAAGAAAGATAACTAATACTAAATTATAATATTTAATACCTAATAGTAAATTATTAGCTATCTAAGAGGCTTTTTATATATAAAGACACTATCTTACTTATTTAGCTTATATAATTAAAGTTATTATAGATTATTTAAACTATAAGTACCTTACTATAAAGCCTAAGCTTACTAGTAAGTAAGTAACTATACTTAATAAGCTTTATCCTTTTAATTTTAAGATTATATATTATATAAGGAAATTAAATCCTACTAACTTACTTTTAAGAAAACTAGATTTTATAAGTAAGGTAAGAAAAGAGAAAGTAATAACTATATAACTTCTTACCTTTTTATTTAAATTTATAAATACTAAGAGATAGAAATACTATAGTAATATTATTAGTGCTATAGGCTCTATAAAAACATTACTTAGTGTAACTAATAGTTAGTTATAATAACACTATAATAATATTACTAATATCTAGGGTTTTAAAAAATTATAACTTAACTATATTCCTAAAGAACCTAATAATCTAGATAATCTTAAAAGAGTTATATTAGTAAGGTTATTTAATACTTTTTATACTTTTATTAATAAGTAATAAGCTAGCTATAGTAATACTATTAGTACCTAGTATATATATTATTTATTACTTAATTATTTTAATTTTCCTATTAGACTAGCTATTTCTAATAGGGATAGACTAGTATAGGTTATTACTAGTAAGTAATAAGGGCACCCCTTAAAAACATTACTTATCTACATCCTTATAAGACTAGAAGTATTTATTAAACTAATTACTTATAGAGATATTATAGCTAGGATTTAATTTATATAGAGAACCTCTTTTAAGTTTAACTCTAACTTTCTAGAAAAGAGCTTAGAATTAAAACCTCTAATTTAAGTCTTATTATATAAAGTATAGTAAGGTAATAACTTTACTATAGCTTAATTAAAGTTACTTAAAAGTAGTAATATAGCTATATCCTAGATATAGTTAATTAAACTCTTTAAGCTATTAATATTTAAGAATTATATTTTTATTCCTTTAGGTATAAGAAAAGAAATTTTATTACTAACTTATAATAACCTTATTACTAGGCACTAAGGAGTAAGTAAAACTTTTTATTAGATTATAAACTAATATTATTAGCTAATAATAAAGAAAGATATAAAGGTATATATTAGTACTTATATAAATTATTAGACTTTAAAACTAAGGTATTATAAACTATATAGTAAGCTAGCTATATTACTAGTGCCTAATTGCCCTTTTTAAGAATTATTAATAGATTTTATTACTAGACTTTTACTAGTAAAAGATTTAAACTAGACTTATAATGTAATTTTAGTTATTATTAACTATTTCATAAAATATAGTATTTATATCCTTATTTTAATGTAACTAACTAGTAATAAGCTAGTAACTATGTTCTTAGAATATGTTTTTAAAGACTATAGAGCCCTAAAAGGTATTATAATAAACTAAGGTTTTATATTTACTAGTGGTTTCTAGATAACTTTTTATTATTTTCTTATAATAAAGCAGCTACTTAGCACTACTTTTTACCCCTAGATAAATAGCTAGATAAAACATTTAAACTAGGTCTTAGAATATTATTTAAGGGCTTTTACTTATACTAAATAAACTAATTAGGTAAATAACTTATTAATAGCGTAATTTATATATAATATAAGCAATTACTTAACACATAGCTACACACTAGTAAAGGTATTATAAGGTTATAATCCTAGAGGTTTATAGTAAGTAATAGTAAATATTCCTTTAGTAAATAATTAAGCTAAAAGTAAAATTTTAGCATTAAGAGAGAAGTATACTATAATTAAGTAGCTTTTAAGTAACTTATAAACTTAGTATAAAAAATATTATAACTAGAAAAAAACTCTAATAAGGTTTAAAGTTAGTAACTATGTTTTATTATTAATAAAAAATATTAACCTAAGATACCTTAGTAAGAAGCTAGCTATAAAGTACCTAGGCCCAGAGTATTGTTTGTAGTTAGTGTAGTGTGTTTTGTAGTTTTTACATTTAATTTTATAGCTAGCTTATAATTAAATAGATTATCCTATAAATTACGTAATCCTATAGAGATAAATCCTAAGAAAAATACTATAAACAAAAGTGGGTCCAAAAGTGGGCCCCTCGCCTGTAAATTAGAAAAACTACATTTGTAGTGTATTCTTAGTGCTAAAATGTAGTAAAATGTAGTTTTTCTAATTTATAGGCGAGGGGCCCACTTTTGGACCCACTTTTATATATAACTACATTGTAGTTGTTTAGTTATCTATCTAAAAAAAGAAGTTTTATATCTCTACATATTTTCTAAGATTAGATATATATTATTTGTTAAATAAAAAATACACTACAACTCAATTGTAGTGCAATACTCTGCCTAGGCCCCTATAAGATTAAAAAGGTAATTAGAAGTTATAAATTAGTGTATTAATTAAAATTATTACCTAGGACTTATTTATATAATATATTTAATATTACTAGTCTTAAACCTTTTAAAGGGGACTTAATATATATAGAAAATATATCCTTACTATAAGATACTATTAAAGATAATAAATAAGAGTTTAAAGTTAAGAGAATTATTTTATATTACTATAATAAAAGGCATTATAAATATCTAGTTAAATAAAAGAGCTATAATACTTTAAAGAATTCTTAGGTATTAAAAAGAGATTTTATTACTAGAGAAATTATTAATAACTATAAGTAATAGCTAAGTAATAAAGTTAATATAAGGTAGTTATATTTTATAACTTAATATACTAAAGATATTAGAAAATAAAGTTAATTTACTTAGATAACTTAAATAATTTATTATATAACTACTAAGCACTTATCCCTTTATAATAGAGTTAGTCCCTAAGACTACTAGTCCCTTATTATTAGTAATAGCTATAAGAACTATAGAGAAAGAGGCCTTAGGAGTATTTTTATTATTAGAATCTCTCTCTTTATATATATAGACTTAAAGTACACTAAAAAGCTTAATAAAACTAATATATTTAGGTAAATTAATAGTATTTAGTATAAACTACTAGTAAGTTAGTTAAGTATTAGCTATATATATTAAAAAAGCTTACCTTTAGGATATTTTAGGCTATAAAGTAAAGATAGTTTAAAATATTAATCTAAGTCTTTAGATTTATAGTATTACTTAGTAATACTATTATAGTATATTTATTATATTTTACCTTATAAGTAATATTAGTAAATATTTAAGTATAGTAAATATAACTATACTTATTAGAATTTTTATAAACTAAAATAGTATTTTATAGCTTTTTCTTTACTTTTATAATAGGCTAGTAATAAGTTAGTAGTAATCTAGTGTTTAGGTAATAGGATTATACTTACTTTATTTTAATAATAATAGTTACCTTTAGGAGTAGCTTTAATAAGCTTAAATAGCTTATTATAAAGCTATATAATTTAAGCTAAAGTCTAGTAATATATTAGTAATAAGTAAGTAAATTCTAGTTAAGAGAGATATACTATAATATAGTTTTTATTATTTTAGAAGTAATAAGTATATTTTATTAAATAGCTTATTAAATATTAGCTATAAAGAAGTAATAAGTAAGTAAAGAAGTTATACTTAAAGATTTATTATATTTTACTAGGAAGGTCTTTTTATTAATAAGGTATCCTAGAATCTTATAAGTACTATTTTTAGGAGGATATTCTATATTATTACTTACTAATAATAGTGTATATATAGAATCTTTTTTAAAGTTATTTTACTAGTAGTAAGTTAGTTATAAAGATACTATAAGGATATAATAAACTTATAATAAGATTTTAAAAGAAGTTTACTTTAGAGAAGACTTTATAAAAGACTTTATAAAAGATTTTTTAGTTAATAAATCTTCTTAAGGTATTAATAAAGGTAAAGTTTAAGCATAAGACTTAGATATAGTAAACTAGCTATAAGTTAGCTATAATAGACTAGATAGGGAAGTTATACTAGTAAGAGTATAAACTTATAAGCTAGATAAGGGCAAAAAACTAAGATAAATAAGAATAAATAAGAATAATAATTAGGGACTAAAAGAGATTAGTAATTACTAAGTAATAGCAGTAAGAGAGCTATTACTTAGCTAGTAAGGATAACTTATAAGGTTAAGGGATATTATAAAAGAAAGGAAGTATATAAAAAGGGGGAAAAATTAGTCTCTTTTATATTAACCCTAGACCCCTTAAGTAATCTAATGCACTATATATAGGTAATTTATAAATTATAATAATAACTATTAGCACTACTAAACGTATATATACCTAATAGCTATAAACTTATAGTAACTATAATATAAGCCCTCTAGTTAAACTATTTAAAACCATAGTATTAAGTACCTTATTTATTTAACTAATTATAAAAATTAATATAAGTTATTTATTTTTTTTCTAGCTATATAATAGGTAATAATATTTATTTTACTATAATAAAGCTATATATAAGCTACTATTTAGATATTACTAACTATAATAGGAGGGGTTATTTTTAATTAGTAATATTATTATTATTATTTCTTTTTATTTACCTATATATCTAGATATAAGGTACTTTATCTTATTTTCCTTATAAAGCTTTAATATAGTAACTATACCTTAAGTAAGTAGCTTATTTTATAATTAAGGTTAATTATATATAAGGGAGGTATTATATTACAAGCGTAAAGGTTAAAGATAGGATATTTATTAAAGTAAGTCTTTAGAGAACCTTTAGGCTATATAGATAATAAAGAGGCTAGCTAGCTATAAGATAGCTATATGCTTATAAAGCAAGGTATTTATTAAAGACTATGCATATTATTAGTGCTAGGTTAGAGATTAAAACCTTTACGCACCTGCCCCTAGCTAGCATTTATCTAGTAGTAACTGCGATAGTCTTAGCTATTACTTCGTTTATAACCTTTCAGTGCAAGCTGTGACAAGAAGGCTTTAAAGAAAATAAGGGCTTTTCTAATTCTTATAAGAAGAAAAAGAAGCAAAAGGGTTAAAAATTAGATAAAAAGGATAACAAAGAGCTTACAGAGGGTTCTTTTATGCTAGGAAATTATAACCTTTCTAACGGAGCCCTTAATCCGTACAAGAAACCTAGTAATTACAAGACTAGTTATAAGAGCTCTAGCAATAGTAGCTCTAATTCTAGCTCTAGTAATTTGGATAATAAAAAACAAGAAATTAATTCCTTAAATAGTTTTAATTATTACAGTAAAGACATAAAAAAGGCCCTATTATATAATACAGGTTTAACCATACATATAGTTAATTCTAGGGAGGTCTTTAGGGATTATACCCCTTATAAAAAGGGGGAATCTAACTCTATTATAACCGGTGGTAGCCCTATTTATCCAAAGGGTCATAGTAGTGCTATTTTTAAGGTCTTATATCAAAAGAAACCTAATAAATATAGGACCTTAGTGCTAAAGGATGCTCTATATTTTCCTTAGCTTAATGTTAATATAGTTAGTGGCCTTATTCACTATATATCTAGTGGTTACTTTATAAAAAACTATCTTTATCTTAAAGATAGGTCTTATATTGCTGCCCTAGATATAGAAAAACATGGTTTTTTCTTTTACGTTAAAAACTAATTTACACCTAGGTTACATAAAGGGCCCTATAATAAGGAATCTCATTATATCTAACCTTTTACCTATACTAGCTTTAGGGGTTATAGCTATCCGATTAGCTACCCTATAGAGGTTTAAATTCCCTCTAAAAAGCTAGATTAGGCTTCTAATTTAGACGAAATCGCTGAAATCAATAAAAATGATAATGATATTGAAGAAATCGTATAGGATAATTTAGGGGATTTAGTCCCTTCTCCAATGCCTATAGCCCTAGGTTAGGTCCCTTATAAATCTAAAGATATAGATTTAGGGGTATTAGAGGGCCTTAGTGGAGGAAAAAGGTCCTTAATACCTCCCTAAGAGGCCTATGGTTCTTAAGGGGCCTAGTAGGGGACTAACAGAGAGGGCCCTAATCTAGACCTGAATCTAGACCCTAATTCAGGCCCTAAAGATCTTTAATATCAAAAGTTACTAGAACTAGCTAGCCTATAGCATATATAATTAGGGCACCTAGGGCTTCCTTTACTAAAGAAAACAAGCCTTATAACTAAAGGAATCCCTGATTTTTCTAAAATTAAGGATAAGGATTTTAAATACATAGCTTGTGATTAATCTAAGGCAATTAGAAGACCTAGGAAATTAGCTATCCCTAACCCCCCTAGAGCTCTAGATTAAATAGAGGGGGATACGCTAAAAATCAGCCCTATACCATACAATAAACAGTTAATTTGCTTATTTCTAGTTAATTAAAAGACTAGATATAAGTGAGTGATCTTATTACCTAATAAGGAAGGCCTAACTGTTTATAGGGCTATTAAGGGCTTCTTTAGAGGGCTTAAAAATTAACTAGGTTACTATCCTAGGTACCTTCACTTTAATAGGGGCTAAGAAATCGATTCTAGTTGTTAAACCTAGTTAAATTCTAAAGGGATTAAATTTATGACTTCTAGTCCCTATATCTATAAGCAAAATGGGTTAGCAGAGCGTTTAATTTGTACTATTCTAGATTAATTAAGGGCTACTATCTAGTGGGCAAAATTACCCTTATATCTATAGTGTTTTATATTACCTGCAGTTATTAACCTAGTTAATATAACTACTAATACCACAAAGGATAAGAGCCCTAAATAACTACTAGCTAGGGAGCTAAATTAGCCTTATATAACTAATATTAGCAGTATTAGAGCCATAGGATCTCACTATGAGATTCTAATCTCCCTAGAAAAACAACCTAAAGCCTAGAAGTTAGCAGCTAGAACTATCCCTAGAAGGTTATTAGCTACACTAGGTTCTAACACCTACCTAGTGTATATCCCCTCTAAAAGGCTAGTTACAAAGACTAGCTTTATTAAGATTATAGAGCCTATAGGTCCTGTCTCTAAAGGATTACCTAGGCTTTTTATAGGGGATAACCCTTTAGAGAGGGAAAATAATTTAGAAGATTAAGATCTAAATTAAGGTTTAAAGGATTACCCTATAGATAATATAGGAGGTCCCCCTATAGGTTAAGAAAAACACCCTATAGGGCCTATATAACCCCTTAAGGAACTAATTCCAGAGGCTTTAGAGGAGGCCACGCCTATAACTTCACTAGAAAATTAGATTTTAACTCCGGACCTGGATTTTAACAAAATTACTAACTTTAACCCTAATATTAACCCTATAGATATTAATATTAGTTCTCCTTCTTCTCTAGATTTTATAAAAGAAATCTACTTTAAGGTATAGGAGAAGCTAAAGGAAAATAACTCTAATAGCCCTAAACCTAAGACCTAGAAGCAAGCTATATCTAGCCCTAAAAGGGATAAATAGATAGAAGCTATATATAAGGAATACAAATAGCTTCTAAAGGCTAGTACTTTTAAATTTATAGGGAAAGACTAAGTACTTAAGGGCTGAAAAGTACTAAAGAATAGGCTTATTTATAAGCTTAAAAAGGATAAAGAAAATAATCCTTTAAAATACAAGGCCTAACTCATTACTAAGGGATTTATACAAATCAAAGGTCTAGATTATCTAGAGACCTTTGTAGCTATAAGCATTCCCCCTAGCTAGAGGATTCTACTAGCCCTAGTGGCTTAGAATAACTAGGAAATCAAATAGGTTAATTTTATAGGAGCTTTTCTTAATAGTAAGCTATAATAATAGATTTATATAGTTATTCTAGACAGATTCATTAAATTCCTTAAAGCAAATCCTAAATTAGCTAAATTAGCTAAAAGTTTTAGCTATAAACCTTCTAAAGATTAAGTAATTCTATTATAAAAGTCTTTATATAGCCTAAAACAAAGCTTAAGGGAGTGGTAATAAGCACTAATAGTAGTGCTAAAGTCCCTAGGATTTAGCCCTTTAATTTCTAACCTAGCTATATTCTACAATTCCTCTACTAAAACCTTTATTATTATGTACGTAAATGATTATCTTCTAATTAGACTGGATTTACCTTATATCTAAAGACTTAAAAAGGAACTTTATAAAGTCTATCTAATAGAAGATAGGGGGCTAGCTAAATTCTTCTTAGGGGTTTAAATTGTATAAGATAGACCTAATAGGATACTAAAAATTCATTAATCTTAGTATATCTTAGAGGCTTTAAATTAATTTAATATGCTAGATAGTAAGCCTATTAGCATACCTCTTTAGCTAGGCGTTTTAGCTACGCAGACTACTAAGCTATTAATAGCTAGTAAAATTAAGCTCTATTAGTGTATTATAGGGACTATAATATACCTAATGTTGCTCACAAGGCCAGATATGGCCTTTACACTTCAGTGGCTATCTATAGCACTAGCTAGCCCCTATATAAAGCACCTAAAAGCAGCTAAAAATCTGCTTAGGTACCTATTAGGGACTAAATTCCTCGCTATAATCTATAGGGGAGACCCTAAAGGTATAGCTAGCAAAAGCCTAATAGGTTATTATGACAGTGATTTTACAGGGGATAAAAAGACCTCTAAATTAACCTACGCTTATCTATTTAAGCTAGCTAGTGGACCTATTAGCTAGAAATTAAAGAAAGCTAGTATAATAGCTCTATTAATATTAGAAGCTAAAGCTAACGCTATCTGCAAGACCTTCTAGGAGCTACAAAGGCTTTAGGGCTTATTTAAGGAGCTAAAAACCCCTATTTCTCCCCCTATCTAGATATATTGCGATAATTAAGGCGCTATAACCACTGCCTATAACCCTGCCTTACATAGCTATACAAAGCATACCTTACTAAAGTTTAACTATATTAGGCAATAGGTTTTAGAGAGTTTAGCTAAGATTGAATATCTAGATACGAAGTCAATGCCTGCAAATAGTCTAACAAAGCCTCTATCTAGATCTCTTTATTAGGCCTTTATTAAGCTCTTAGGGCTTGATAATCACTAAAACCAACAACTAAATCCCTTTAATAGGGAACCAAAAACAACGCTAAAAAGGGAGCTATATTTAACAATAGCTAGGAATTTAAAAAGAAGGTCTTTTATCTTTTCCTGTTTTTCCCTTTTATTTGTTTTTATCTAAAAGTTATTATTTACCCTACAGTCTCCTTATACGCTTTTAATTACTTTTAATGTAATTCTTTTGTAGAGAGGGTGTTAAAAATAAGACCTATTTTTAGCCCTTTCTAGTTAAAGGACCTTTCTATTACTAGCTTGCATTGCAAGCCTGACAGCTGCGACCGACCGTGTGGATAACTAATCTAAATCAATTATCAATTGTGAATTATTCAATTGCGTTATGGCTGCAAGCGTAGCCACAACCGTAGCGCCACTAGTAATTAGGTAAGCTAGGGTGACGTAAGCAGGTTACCCTATAGCTATCTTTAACAGCGATTTTCTCTTTAACTAGAGGTTATACAAAAGTCTTACATATAGCAAATTAAAGCTAAAAGATAGGGCTTTTATTTAATGCAGGAATATTTTTTAGACTAAAAATTAGTGTATATAGGTTGCTAGTTTGTATAGTAGTGAGTTGATTTTTTGGATTTTACATACAAATGAATTTTGCGGAAAATCAAAAGTGGCTCCTAAGACCTCTCTAGCGGTCTAGATTTACTAATATAGTTAGTAGGTATATAAGAGGAAGAAGATCTTTTTAATCTAGCTAGATAGCTAGGCCTCTTAATCTAACAGCCACATTGCCTGTATAACATTACTAAAATCAATTCTATTGGTATATAAGATATCGTAAAAGTCATTTAGACTAAATTCTATTAGTTAATAGCTACCACAAACTTCCGTTGCGTTACGTTAAATATTTAACGTGGTGGTTCTATTGGTCCCCGACCGTAGAGCTGCACCTGTACAGCTGTTGCCAGCCGGCAACTAGCTCCCTACATATCAATAAAAGGCACCTAGTAAATTACCCTAATACTTAGACTAGCTAAAGTTAAAAATACTAATAAGATATACTAAGATAAAATAGTCTTTAAAGTAAAGCTATTCTAAACTAAACTATATAATAAAACCCTATAACTTAGATAATACTATAACTACTTTTAAATAGAATATATTACTAAGTTCTATAAGGTAATACTAAGGTATAGTAAGTATAGTACTAGCTAATATAAAGATAGAGAAGTATTATACCTTATAAGAAATAAATAACTTAAGAAAAACTATATCCTATGCTTTAGGCTATACCTAGCTTAGTTTAAAGACTACCTAGTATTAAAAGAGAAGTAAAATATAGTAAAGGTAAAATACCTAGAATAGCTATCTTACTTTACCTTTAGCTCCTTAAGTAAAAACCTAGCCTTAGCCTAAGAGAGAGCTAGTATAGCTATAAAACCTATAGTAATAATAGGAAAAAAAAGAGATTACCTAATAAATATAAAATAAAGCGCTAAATAGCTAAGAGCTAGAAGTATTAGATATTATATAAAATAACTTAAAGCTAGAATAAAACTAGTATAAAATAGCTAAGACTTATTACTACTCCCCTAATTAATATAGTAATATTATAAGTTCTTTTCTAAAATATAAATAAGAAAAATAGCTTAATATATATTACACTTTATTACTAAACTAATATAAATATAATAGTAATTTAAGAGTAAGAATATATAAAATATTTATAGCCCCTTATACTAGGCCTTATCTAGTTTTAACTTATATACTATAATAGGTATAATACTATATATAAAAATAAGAAATATAATATAGGGTTATAGTTAGCCTAAGGAAAGACTAATTAGTTACTAGTAAAAATATAAGGGGTTAATATTTATTCCCTTTACTTAAAAGGTTATAGTAATAACTAAAATACCCTTATATAAGATATTAATATAGAGATATTATATAACTAAAGTGTATTTATAGGAGACTTTAACTAAAAGCACCCCTTTTAGGATAAGCTAAATAAAATAACTAATAAAGTAAAAAAACTATTAAAACTTATAAGCTAGTAAAGGCTTAGACTAGTAATACCCTAAGGGGAACTTACTAGATAATATAAGGATAATAAAGATAGTACTATTAACCTAGTATAAGTAACCCTAGATATTTAAGTTTACTATAAAGATATAAAAGACCTTACTAGATTTAACTATATTCTATAGCTAATTAGTATCTTTACTAACCTATAGGATAACACTTTATAGACCCTTAGGTATATATAGAATATAATAAATAAACTATATATAAAGGCAAAAGTAATAATATATTTTTAACCTAAAAACGCCCTAGATTTATAAGATAAAGAAAGGATAGATATATATATTACTTAGCTTATTATAAACCTATAATAAATAGTAAATAAAGTAGCCTTATAAAAGCCCTAGGGGCTCTCTAGCCTAGAGGTATAGTAATTAAGAATAGCTAAAGAGGTAGTTACTAAAGCTAGGTAAGTAAAGAGATAATAAAGATAATAAAGAATAAAAGTAAACTAGTAAGCTTATACTAAGGTAAATAAGGACTAGGAATAAGTTATTAAAATAAAAAGAAGAAATATATAAAGAGAAGCCTTATAAAAAGCTAATATATAAAGAAAGAATAAGGGAGTATAAAGCCTTAAGAGATAAGCCTAGCTCTAAAGCTAAGCCCCCCTAGAACTACCTAGGCTACTAAAGCTAAAGAGAACTAAAAATAACCTAAACCTAGTTACTATATATAAGAATAAAGTAAGTATACTAGTATAAAGATTTTTCCTTAAGCTTATAGTAAACCTCTCTTATATTTTAAATCTTACCTTCCTAGAGCTAGATAATATACTATTCCTAGATAAAGAATAATTTAAATTAAAGAAAATATTAGATATTTTATTAGATATAGCTAGCTAAAAGGTAATAGGTAATAATAAACTCCTAGTAAGCCTTATTAAAGCTTATAGTAAGCTAGTAAAAGAGGCTATAGCTTAACTCTTAAATACTATCCTTAAAGTAAAATACTTCCTAGCTTAATTCTAAATTACTAAAGTAATAGTAATTAGAAAACTAGGTAAAATAATAAAAAAGATAAGAAGGGCTAATATATAAAGGCTTATCTTCTTACTAAATATTATTAGGAAAATTATAGAAGTAATAATTATAAAATAACTTATAGCCTTTACTAAGATAAAAGGACTTCTCCTAGAACTATAGATAGGAAATAAAATAAATAGGTTAATAAAGATAGTAATTAAGGTCTTAGTAAAATATATAAGAGAGGCCTAAGGTAAAGGTAAAATTACCTTACTAGCTTAAATAAATATTTTATTTACCTTTAATAAAGTTAGCTACCTATACCTAATTACCTTACTAATTTAAATAAGAATCTTATACTAGCTAATAACTATAATATAAAGCTTCCTAGTAAATAAAATAAGCTAGCTTAGCTTTAATAGTAAACTCTTTAAACCCTTTAGGATTAAAGCTAGTACCCTATAAGAATTACTTCTCTTACTAATTTTTTTTCTTTTTTACTTAGTAAAACTTTATATATACCTCTAAGCTATCCTAGGTATAGTAGCTATTAGATTTACTAATAATATAAATATTATAGTATTTAGTAAGAATATAGTATAAACCTAGAGAAAACTTAAGGCTATATAAAAAATCTATAAGAACTAAATAAAGAAAGTAAGTATAAAGTTTAACCTAGTAAAAACTAAACTTATATACTTTAGTAAGGCTTATAAGCCTTTATAAGTAAAAGTCTAGCTTAGTATAAAAGAAATAGTACTAATAAAAGTATACTAATTTCTTAGAGTATAAGTAAATAAGAAACTTAACTAAAGCGCTTATAAGAATATCCTTAAGGGAAAGCTAGCTTAGTAGTAGCTTACTCTCTTTATATTAGTAGTATTAGTATAAGGCATTAGCTTTAGAGATACCTAGCTTATATATATATAAGTAATCTAGCTTATATATATATAAGTAATCTAGCTTATATATATATAAGTAATCTAGCTTATTCTTACTTATAAAGTAAGTGCTTATTATACCCTAACTAAAAAGGGAGAAAACCTAAGAGAAATAGTTAGAAGCTTTATAGTAAACTAATTAACTTACCTCTAGACTATAGCTAAAGTGTTTAAGGCTACACTAGTTACTTAGCTAAAGGTTAAGACTTATATCCCCCCCTTAGACTTTTACTTAATTAAGATAA
The DNA here is from genome assembly GCA_003814445.1 of Epichloe festucae Fl1. NCBI lineage: Eukaryota > Fungi > Ascomycota > Sordariomycetes > Hypocreales > Clavicipitaceae > Epichloe > Epichloe festucae. Next base: position 614,953 of record CP031387.1, on the reverse strand, counting down.
AATAGAAGTTTAAGAAAAGGATTATACTTAGTAAAATAGTAAGTAAAATATAGGCTATAGCTAACTTAGTATAAATAGTATTATAATATAGAAAAAGACCTCCCCCTATAAATAATAAACTAGATATATAATTATATAAGAAGTAAAAGAGAAAATAAAAAAACTAGTATACTAATAAATAACTAAGATAATATAGATATAGAAAAGAGCTAATAAAGAACTATTTACTTACTTATAACCTAAAGGAGATCTAGAAATTTTACACTAGACTTAATAAGTATATTTCCTTTATAATAATATAATTATATATAGGGAAGATTAGCCTTAATAAGTTTCTCTTCTAAAGGCATATTCCTAAGGTAGCTTTACCTTTATATAGCTATAGCTATATAATTAAAGACTAGTACTATATAATTATAAACTACACTAACTATAATTATAAATACCCTTAAACATATTAGCCTAGAAATATATAGGAAGTAAGGCTAGCCTTAGATAATCCCCTAAGAGTAAGATATATAGCTAAATAGTTCCTTAGTATAAGAAGACTTTAATATTATATATTAGTATAAGACCTAGCCCTTAGCTAATATAAACTAAGGGAGAATCTAGGCTACCCTAGAGGTAACTAAACTAACTAATAAATAAATACTATAAATAACTAAAGAGAGATACTAAGTAAGATAATATAGCTATAAAGGTAAGCTAAATATAAGGTAAAATTATACTAAGATAAAAAGACTATAAGTTTAAAATAGTTATTAGATTAATTTTAAGTTAAAAAACTATAGGTATTATTTTATACTAGCTTATTACTACCCCTTTACTAACCTAGAATTAGCCCTATTTCTCTTTAAAAACTAGGATTATATTCTCTATTACCTTACTCTTACCCTTAGCTATTAAGCTAATAGCTAGAAGCTAGTTTATTTTTATTACCTAGGTATTAAGCTACTAGAGCTAAAAGATAACCTTATTATATTATTCCTTAGTAAATCTAGACTTAGCTAGGTTTAGGCTTATTACTATAATACCTTATTTTTTCTTAGTATAGTTTTTAGTATAAAGTTTCTTAACCTAAGCTATATAGTTCTCTAAGGCCTAGATAATTAAAGTTAGCTCTAATTTAAAGCTATTACTATACTAGAGTAAAACCACTTATATTACTCCTAGTAATTATACTAGCCTAGGTATTAACTAATTACTAATACTTCCTTTACTAGCTAGTAATATTTAGCTATAAGTAAATTAGCACTAGAGTAAGCTTAGAGTAAGTATAAAAGCTAATATTACCTTAGAATATTTATAGTTATAAACCTAATAGTTAAAGTAAGTATTAGATATTATCCCTTTATATATAAATTAGCCTTACTCCTAGGCTAGAAATAAACTAACTTACTAATAATATTATAGCACTAGTGCCTTAGATTATTAATTAATTATATCTTATAAGATATATACTATAATACTTAAGTTTTACTTAGCTACCTTAAATTAAACTTAGAATAAGCGTAAAATAAGGGTAAAAATAACTTACTTTAAGATCTTTAAACTTAGCTTACTTTAATTATTTTACTATAAAGGATTTCCTTAAATATCTCTTTAAGGTTATAATTTCCTAGGTAAATTAAAACTAAAATAGCACTAATAATAAAATACTTATAGTATTTAATAATATTTTATTATAAATTTCTATATAAAATATTAGTAATTAAACTAGCACTAGGCTAGAAAAGCCTTAAATAGCTTTAAGAAAAGGTAAGGAAAATAAAAACTTATAGGAAGTTTAATATAAGAAAAGAAAAAAGATTAAAACTTTATAAGGGGAAAAGCCTTTTTTTATACTTAAAAAAGAAAGAGGGAAATAAATTATAATATTACCTAGAAAATAAAGTATAAGATAAATAAATATATAAATAGTATATAAGTAATCTAGAAGTAAAACTACTTATATACTAAGCCTAAATTACTTACCCTTTACTATAAGTAAATAAAACTATATACTTAGACTTTATAAGGTATTTAGTTTAATACTAGGCTAGAGTTAGCTAAAAAGTAAGGCACTAAAGAAGTTAGAAGTAAAGTAAATAAAAAGTAAATTACTATTATAAATTAGAATTTACTATACTATAGAATAAAGTAAGAGGTATAAAGTAAGGTTAAAATAAGGCTAGATTAGTATTAAAGAGAGCTAGTTAGAATTACTACTATATATTTTTCTTTTTCTTTTATTTTCTATAGAATAAGGCTAGTGTAAGCTAGTACTAAATACCTATAGTTAGCTATACCTAATATAGTATAAACCTATAAGAGGGTTAGCGCTAGCTTATTTATAGATATAAGGGGGTTTTTCTTCCTAGTTTAGGGTTTTCCCCCTTAACTAAGCGGTTAGAGTACTAGGACTAGCTACTTAATTAGCTATCTAGCGTAAAGAATATAACTATTAAAGATAAGGGGATTCTTAGCTAATAGCTTTTGCTTTAGTTTTACTAAGAAATTTACCTTCTTAAGCTCTTTCTCTTTAAGGTTATAGAAATCCTAGTTACTAAGGCTTAGCGTATTATCTATTTACATTCTAACTACTTTAAAGAGGTTATTATCTTTAGAAGCAGTAATTAATAAGCATAGGTTATAGGTTAAGGTTATTATATTAAGATAGTCTTTGTAATAATAGAAGTAAGTTACCTACTAGTAAGTTCTTACTTTAGTAATTCTATATAGAGGTTTAATAACTTCTATAACTATGCCTTTAGGAAATAAATATACTATTTATTTAGGTAGCATTATAATAATTAACCTAGTAAGTTTTATTTTTAATTATATATATACCTATATAATATCTTTAATCTAAAGGAGGATTCTTTAGGGTCTAAGTAATAGTAATATTACTATAATTAATTACTAACTTAAATATTAAATTATTAGGGATTAGGTTAGAATTACTTCCTTCCCTTTATTATTAGTCCCTTAGATTATAAGTTATAACTTCTTATATAGTGCTATAGTTCCCTTACCTTTAATCTCTTTAACTATATAAGATTTAAAGAGTCTTTTATTACTATGCTTTTCTAGATTAAAGATTATAAATCTAAATATATTATAGGCTTATAAAGCGTTAATTTCTACCTAGTCTAATTGTGATGATCTAGGCTTTGCCTAGACCTAGCAATATAGGTGTCAATTGTACAAGTAAATGATAACTTGTATAATGCGTATTCTTTTAGCTATAGCACAATAGAATTAGGGTTAAACCCACATAGTCGCGCAGGCACCTGCGATTAGCCTCTAGGGCTAGACTATGACATTTGTATAAGTCACCTAAGGTTATAGGTTCGAACTGGCTACGTGCGCAAGCACTATAAGGCAGCCACAACAGGGTTCTTCCTAGGCTTATAGGGATAGAAAAGAGGGTCCCTAGGGGATGCGCGGTATTGCTAGCTTATAAGGGGTTAAAAGGGGTTAATAAAAAGGTTACCTAGGGAAAGGGCCTATGTGATAATCTAGGCTTTGCCTAGACCTAGCAATATAGGTGTCAATTATATAAGTAAATAATAACTTGTACAATGCGTATTCTTTTAGCTATAGCGTAATGGAATTGGGGTCAAACCCACATGGTCGCGCAGGCACCCGCGATTAGCCCCTAGGGCTAGACCGTGACACTAATTGCTTAAAAGGTTTACCTAGTGTTATAATCTTCCTTTCTTAATATAACTAAAGGGCTAGATTTTAATTAGCTTTTTCTTTTACTATTAGAAATACTTTACTTAGCATTCTATTAGCTATAAGTTTCTCTATTAAAGCTTTATTCTAATCTTTATTTATAAGAAACATTATAGTACTAGATTTATATTTATTATTCTAGGTTTTACTTTCTTCTTACTTAAAATAAACTATAAGCTTCTTTTATAGTTTACTATATTTCCTTTTAGCTTATAAGGCTTCTTTACTTAAAGCTTCTAAGGTAATTTCCTTAATAGTAAGCTTATTACCTTCTATAGCCTAGTTATTATCTTTAGGCGCTAATTCTTAGGGTTTTTTAGCTTAGTATATATTATAATAATATAGTTTTATAACTATTAACTATTAACTAGCATTTAATTAGTTCTTAGGGTAATTAAAGGGTATAGGTCTCTCTATTAGTAGCAAGAAGCCTATAAGGGCTATACTATTTATCCTTTTCTCTTTAAATATATACTTCTAACTATAGTAAAAGCTAGTGTATAGGTAAGGTATTTAGGCTATTATAGGTTTATAGAGTATTATAAACTTATTACTTTACTAGAAGTTATTAAACTTTATTAGTAGCTTTATAGATTACTTTAGCTTATGAAATAATAGATGAACTAAGTAGTAACTTATTAGTTATTTATAAATATACACTAAAAACAAGAAGGGTTAGTATAAGGCTATTTAGGCCTGCTAAATTATTTATAGCTTTTATAGCTATTTATAGGCGCTATTTAAGCATAAGGTCTTAACCTATTAAATCTATAATAATTATATAGGCTTACCTTAATAGTCTATAATAGCGTTTAACCTTTCTAATGCTATTATAAGCTTTAACTAGAACTTTATTAATCTTAATTAATAGTAGTTATATATAATGCTTAAATTCTAATAATGTAAAGTTCTTTCTAGTATTATAGATAATCTAATCTAGAGGGCCTAGATAGGTATTAATCTAGTATTTACATAGAGCATTTTAAATATTATAGGCTTTTTACTTATTTAGATTAAGAAATTAGGCTACTTAAAATAAAGTTATAGAATTAATAATGTAAAGAACTAGTTAGCTATTAATCTAAATAATATTAATAATAATCTTATAGTTAAATTTATAATTATCTTTAACCGTAAACTTAAATCTACCTAGAGCCTTTTTATTTATTTAGTAATAGTAGTAAATTTTAGTTAATTATTTAATAGCTTTAGTCTTAATATTATAACTAGCTTATTATAGTATCTTTATAAGCTATTAAACTAATAAATACCTAAATTAATAATATAATTAATAAATTTCTATCTCTAATATATAAAAGGCTACTATTTCTTTAGCTTCTAGAGTTTACTAAAGATATCCCTATTTCCTAATAATAGGAATAATCTTATTACCTTAGATTAATATATTTATAAGGTTATTAACCTTAATATATAATCTATCTATATTATCTAAAGAGAATAGGAAGGGCGTGTGTGTTTTAATAATGTAAAAGGAGATATTGCCTAATTTAGTTAGCATATTAACTACTTCTTATGTAATTACTTTACTAGCACTAAATTTAATTATCTTCTCTAGGGTTAGTTTAATCTCTAGTAATAGCATTAATCTTAGTAAAGCTTATACTTATCTAATTCTAGCTATTAATATGCCTAAAGCTCCTGTATTAAGCATAATCCCTTAGAAGACTTCTTTAAAGTAGCGTTTCTCTAAAATATAAGAGATCTTTACTTTATTAAAGGGATTATTCTTAAAGTAAGTATATTTAAAGGCTTAGTCTCCTAAGGTTATAATAATAGTATTATTATCTAGTTAGGGTCCTAATATAAAGAATTACATAATACTTAGATAATTATACTTTAAGGTAAAGGTCTCTTTAGTGTTATTATCCTTATCTTTATTATTATTAGATTTAATAAAAGCTTTAGCTAATTCCTATGCTTCTTTAGTAAGGTTATCTATTTCTTTAGGTCCTTAGCCTTTATAGGCTATAAGAAATACTTAGAACTTTCTCTTTATAGGTAGCGTTTAATGCCTTTTATTCTTTTACTAAAGTTCTCTTACCTTTTAACGCTCTTTATCTATATGGTTTATAAACTAATAATTACTCTTATTATAAATATAGTATTTATTACTATTATAGCCTTAGTTATAATAGCTATAGCCTTTACTATAATCTCTTTAATATAGTTAGCTATAGTAGTAGTCTATAAATATTACTTTTAAATTATTAGGTTTAGTATTAATAGTTTACTAATTAAATTAAGAAGCTAATTTATTAGCTTTAGTAATAGAGATTAATTTATAAAGGTCTTTAGTAAGTCCTTTAAAGCTAGGTAAGTAATTATATTTAGCTTATTTATATTCTAGAATACTAGAGATAGTGCTTAAGGTTTAATAATAAAGCTTTATATTAACTATTAATAGAGGAAATAGTTCTCTATAAATATATTTAAGGGTTATAAGTAAAATCTTAAGATAATCTAGCTTTAATTTATTATTATTCTAAGTGATAATATTCTTAAGCGTTATATTATTTTATTCTTAGTAATAGAACTACTAGTTACTTTCTATTTTAAAGCGGTTATAGATATTATTAACTATTTATTTATATATAAGGCCTTTATTTACTAGATAATTAAGGTAATACTATTTAGTATTACCTAAGAGTATAATTAAAAGGGCCTTATATAGGTATTCCTAGGGGAGGTTTAGTTTATTACACTTATTCTAGAATAGGTTAACTTTTAGCGTAATAAAGTTATATATTTTCTTACTATAATAGTTATTATCCTTATATCCCTTTATAAGTTCTAAGATTTTTCTTATAATTTAGTCTTTAGGTAAGGTTATTAAGGCTTATGTAATTAGGATTACCTATAGTTAAACTAGTAGTTCTAGGGCAATTAGTGGTAATTATAGTTAAGGTATATTCCTTCTTAAAGGTAATTATGTTAAAAATAAGACCTATTTTTAGCCCTTTCTAGTTAAAGGACCTTTTTATTACTAGCTTACATTGCAAGCCTAATAGCTACACTACAGCTGTTAACGGTCGCGTAAGTGACTGTTAATAGCCACGTTATAGCTATTAATAGTTATGACTAACCATGTAAATAACTAATTCTAATTAATCGTGAATTAGTTAATTGCGTTATAGCTGCAAGTGTAGCTATAACCACGCCACTAGTATTTAGGTAAGTAGGCTACCCTGTACGCGGGTTACCCTATAGCTGTCTTTAATAGCGATTTTCTCTTTAACTAAAGGTTATACAAAAGTCTTGCATATAGGAAATTAAAGCTAGAAAATAGGGCTTTTATTTAATGTAGGAATATTTTTTAGACTGAAATTTAGTGTATATAGGTTGCTAGTTTATATAGTAGTAAGTTGATTTTTTGGATTTTATATATAAATAAATCTTATAGAAAATAAAAAGTAGCCTATAAGACCTCTTTAGTAGTCTAGATTTACTAATATAGTTAGTAAGTATATAAGAGAAAGAAGATCTTTTTAATTTAGCTAGATAGCTAGGCTTCTTAATCTAATAGCCGCATTACTTATATAATATCGCTAAAATTAATTCTATTGCTTTATTAGATATTATAAAAGTAATCTAAATTAAATTTAATTAGTTAATAACTACTATAACCTTCCGTTACATTACGTTAGTTATTCTAACGTAGTGGTTTTACTAGTCCCTAACCGTAAAGCTACACCTATATAGCTGTTGCTAGCTAGCAACTAGCTCCCTACATTTCAATAGGTTATAAGCCTAGTGGTACAGTGGTTGTGGCCCACTGCAGCGTGACTTACGCTTTTAGCCCACTATAGTAAAGCACTGCTCTGCAAGGCAAGGTTATGCGTTTAAACCTTACTAAAATAACTAAAAAAATTTAATTGCTAGTATAAGCCTAAAAAAACCCTCCAATAGGGCACCTAGATGTACAATTCCAGGGGGAGTGTTAAAATATATAAGGCTTTATAATCCTAGGTATAGTGAATTAGTCCACTCTTTTAAATTCAATAGGTTATAAGCCTAGCTTCTATTACTATAGAATCTTTTTAGGTTACTTTGCGTACGTTTACAAAAGACTTCCCTTCTATAAAAAAGGAAGGACCTGCGAGATAAAAGCTATTCCCTTTTATAAAAAAGGAATTATTATAGTTATAGAAGACTTCCCTTCTATAAAACAGGAAGTGCACAAGCAATACAAAAGCTTTCCCTTCTATAAAAAGGAAGTTTAGCAAGCATAGAAGCTTTTCCCTTCTATAAAAAAGGAAATTCAGTAAGTTATAGAAGCTTTTCTCTTCTATAAATAAAAGGAAATTAGTACAAATAAAAGGCTTCCTTTTTATAAAAAGGAAGATAAATTACAAATCAAAGGGGAAGGGGGTCTCGCCACCCCCTAATCCTAGTGCGTAAGAGGTTTTAAATAACTAGCTAAAAGAGCAAGCTATTAAGCAATAAGAAACTATTAACTTACTATTAAAGAAGGTAAAGAACCTATCTATAGCTCTTGCTAGTTATATAGAGGGTATAGAAGCTACTAAGCCTACTAGTTAAGAATAAGTTTAGTAGCTTATTAAAGAACCTAAATCTAGTTTTATATAAGTAGCCTTTAATAATTTAGTTATTAAGGAATTTAATAAGAGGGTTTATAGCTTCCCTAAGATTACTAAGCTTAAAGAAGCTAAAAATTTTAATTAATAGAAACAGGCCCTAGTAATCTAATTTAGAGCTGTAGGTATACTTAATTTTCTAGATAATCTAGATATTTCTAGGGTACTAGGGGATGCTAACTAAGCTATTATTCTTATGCTACTAAGAGATAGTTATATAGAAGGCCCCTAAGCTACTATAACTTAGTAAAAATCACCTAAAGAAGCCTATAATTTACTTATATAGTAGTATTTATATAGCGCTAAAATCCAGAGAGGGTCCCTATATTCTGAATTTTATAACCTAAATTTTTATGGTTTTAAGGGGACTTTAGAAGCCTTTAATATAGTCTTTAATAATTTACTAGCTAGATTATTAATTTTAGGGGTCTTAATTAATTTAATAGATTAGGTTAATTAATATCTTTAATCCCTAAGATTAACCTTCCCTTAGTAAGCTAAGAGGTAATAATTTAGTATATAAATAAATAAGGCTATAGGGGCTCCCTTAGATACCCTAAACCTTTAATTTTTAATAGCAAACCTTTTAGCTAAATAAAGGGATAAGTTATCTATAGTATTTAAAGCCTTAAATTATAGAGCTAAAGACTAAGAAAAAGGTACTAAAGATAAGGAAAAGGCCCCTAAAGGTTAGAAGAAAAAGAAAGAGAGCTCTAAAGAAAATAAGGGCTCTTTTAATTCTAATAAGAAAAAAAAGAAGTAAAAGGGTTAAAAATTAGATAAAAAGGATAATAAAGAGCCTATAAAGGGATCTTTTATACTAGGAAATTATAACCTTTTTAATAGAGCCCTTAATCTATATAAGAAACCTAGCTCTTATAGGACTAGTTATAAGAGCTTTAGTAATAGTAGCTTTAATTCTAGCTTTAGTAATTTAGATATATATTCTTTACGCTAGATAGCTAATTAAGTAGCTAGTCCTAGTACTCTAACCGCTTAGTTAAGGGGGAAAACCCTAAACTAGGAAGAAAAACCCTCTTGTATCTATAAACAGGCTAGCGCTAACTCTCTTATAGGTCTGCGCTGCGTTAGGTGTAGCTAACTATAGGTATTTAGTGCTAGCTTACACTAGCCTTATTCTATAGAAAATAAAAGAAAAAGAAAAAAGGTATAGTAGTAATTCTAACTAGCTCCTTTTAATACTAATTTAGCCTTATTCTAGCCTTACTCTATGCCTCTTACTTTATTCTATAGCATAGTAAATTCTAATTTATAATAATAATTCACTTTTTATTTGCTTTACTCCTAACTCCTCTAGTGCCTCACTTTTTAGCTAACTCTAGCCTAGCACCAGACCGGACGCCTCGCAAAGTCTAAGCACATGGTTTCGTTAGTAATTTAGATAATAAAAAACAAGAAATTAATACCTTAAATGGTTTTAATTATTATAGTAAAGACATAAAAAAAGCCCTATTATATAATATAGGTTTAACTATATATATAGTTAATTCTAGGGAGGTCTTTAGGGATTATACCCCTTATAAAAAGGGGGAATCTAACCCTATTATAACTAGTAGTAGTCCTATTTACACTAAGGGCTATAGTAGTGCTATTTTTAAGGTCTTATATTAAAAGAATCTTACTAAATATAAGACCTTAGTGCTAAAAGATACTTTATATTTTCCTTAGCTTAATATTAATATAGTTAGTAGTCTTATACACTATATATCTAGTAATTACTTTATAAAAAACTATCTTTTCCTAAAAGATAGGTCTTATATTACCGCCTTAGATATAGAAAAACATAGTTTTTTCTTCTATATTAAGAACTAATTTACACCTAAGTTATATAAAGGGCCTTATAATAAGGAATCTTATTATATCTAACCTTTTACCTATGCTAGCTTTAGGGGTTATAGCTATCCTATTAGCTACCCTATAGAGGTTTAAATTCCCTTTAAAAAGCTAGATTAGGCTTCTAATTTAGATAAAATCACTGAAATTAATGAAGATAATAATGATATTAAAGATATTATATAGGATAATTTAAGGGATTTAGTCTTTTCTCTAATGCCTATAGCCCTAGGTTAAGTCCCTTATAGATTTAAGGAAATAGATTTAAGGGTATTAAAGAGCCTTAGTAATAAAAAAAGGTCCCTAATACCTCTCTAAGAGGCTTATAGTTCTTAAGGGGCCTAGCAAGGGACTAAGGGAGAAGGCCCTAATCTAGACCTTAATTTAGGCCTTAAGGATCTTTAATATTAATAGTTACTAAAACTAGCTAGCCTATAGCATATATAATTAAGGCACCTAGGGCTTCCTTTACTAAAGAAAATAAGCCTTATTACTAAAGAAATCCCTAATTTTTCTAAAATTAAGGATAAAGACTTTAAATATATAGCTTATAATTAATCTAGGGCAGTTAGAAAACCTAGGAAGTTAGCTATCCCTAACCCCCTTAGAGCTCTAGATTAAATAGAGGGGAATACGCTAAAAATTAGCCCTATACTATATAATAAATAGTTAATTTACTTATTTCTAGTTAATTAAAAGACTAGATATAAGTGAGTGATCTTATTACCTAATAAGGAAGGCCTAACTATTTATAAGGCTATTAAGGGCTTCTTTAGAGGGCTTAAAAATTAACTAGGTTAATATCCTAGGTACCTTTACTTTAATAGGGGCTAAGAAATTAATTCTAGTTATTAAACCTAGTTAAATTCTAAGGGAATTAAATTTATAACTTCTAGTCCCTATATCTATAAGCAAAATAGATTAGTAAAGCGTTTAATTTATACTATTCTAGATTAATTAAGGGCTACTATCTAGTAAGTAAAATTACCTTTATATCTATAGTGTTTTGTATTACCTATAGTCAGAGCATTGCATTACATTACATTACACCTAACCCCTAAATATTACATTACATTACATGTAATTATTTGTAATTATTTTTTATTTTTCTCTTTAAGGTAAATGCTTTAATTATAAGCGTTAAGAGAGTATATATAAACATATATAATAGCTAATAATAGCTTATAATAGCTTATAATAGCTTATAATAGCTTATAATAGCTTATAATAGCTTATAATAGCTTATAATAGCTTATAATAGCTTATAATAGCTTATAATAGCTTATAATAGCTTATAATAGCTTATAATAGCTTATAATAGCTTATAATAGCTTATAAAAGCTAGGCCTAGAAGGGCTAGGCATACTAGCATTAGAATCGTTATCTAAGGGGCAAAAAGAGGAATCCATAGTGAAGTGGGTCTAGGTCTTTTTTTTCGATTTTTTCCGATTTTTTCTGATTTTTATAGATTTTGCAGATTTTCAAAGGTATAATTTTCCTAATTTTCCTGATTTTTCCTGATTTTTGTTTTTTTAGGGGTTTTATAACTTATTTAAAAAGTAAAAAGATTATAAAAACAAGAGTAAACATAAGTAATAGTAATATAACTAGCTTAACTATATAAAGGTTTTTCTAAATGTTTTTTTTAGATTTACTAAGGTAAAAAGAAAAGAGAAAAGAAAGAAAGAAAAGAGAAAGTAAGGGAATACCCCTCCTTAAAATTTTTTTTACTTAGCTAAGCAAGTAGGTCATAAATAACGTAATTAACTAAACAGTCTAATAAGACTAATTAAACTAGTAGAGACCCATATAAGACCTACTTTTAGACCCACTTTTTTATATTTACTCTATAAAATTAAAATAGTATACCTATAGCTTTAAAATTATGTAAATCTAGCTAATTTATAGCTTTTTCTATAAATTTTACTAAGAAATAATTAATTTTTATTTATAAAAAAGTATTTTCTATATAAAAAAGTATTAATTTTAAGTATAGTAAATCTCTTATAATTATATTATACTAATTATATTATATATATCTTATATTACCTAATATAAAAGAAGCTATAAATTTATTATAATTAAATACTATATTTAAAAATAGTATATAATATTATATAATAAGTTATATACCTAAAAGCTATTATAATAAATAAAGCCTTTTTTTAAATTATATTACTAATATTATATAAATATTTTTCTTTTATTACTAATATTTTAGGAATTTTTTATAAATAAAGTATTAATCTTTAAGTAATAAATTTAAAAAAAGTATAAAAAAAAATATAAATATTAGAAATATTTTATATTAATTATAATAAAATAGATATTAAACTAAGTTTTTTGTTTATAATAAAGAAAAATAAAAGCTATTATATTAATATTTTATAATCTTTTAATCTAATTATTTAAATTTATAATATATTATTTAATATTATTTCTAAAAGTATATATAGGGTATATTTTAGTAAAAAAACACTTATACTAAATAAATTAATATTAATACTTAGAAAAAAGGTTTATTAGTATTATAATACCTAGAAATATAGAAAAAAAAATAAGGAATATAATTAAAGTATTTATCTTACTTATAATACCCTATACCTAGAATTACAAGTAATAATCTAAAATATAAGAAATTTAGAAAATTTATAGTAATTTTTAATAAAATAGTAGGAGAAAAAGGTTAATATTAATCTTAAAGAGAAAATTCTATATAATATTATAAGACCTTAATATACCCCACTTTTTTTTCCCTAACATTACATCCAAACCCCAAAAACTACATTACATTACATTACATTACATGCTCTGCCTATAATTATTAACCTAGTTAATATAACTACTAATATCACAAAGGATAAAAGCGCTAAATAACTACTAGCTAGGGAGCTAAATTAGCCTTATATAACTAATATTAGCAGTATTAGAGCTATAGGATCTTACTATAAGATTCTAATCCCCCTAGAAAAATAACCTAAAGCCTAGAAGTTAGTAACTAGAACTATCCCTAGAAGATTATTAGCTACACTAGGTTCTAACACTTACCTAGTGTATATCCCCTCTAAAAGGCTAGTTATAAAGACTAGCTTTATTAAGATTATAAAACCTATAAGTCCTATCTCTAAAGGATTACCTAGGCTTTTTATAGGGAATAACCCTTTAAAGAGGGAAAATAATTTAGTATAATAATAAGATCTAAATTAAGGTTTAAAGGATTACCCTATAAATAATATAAGTATCCCTATAGGTTAAGAAAAACTACCTATAAGCCCTAAAGAACCCCCTAAAGGTCTAATTCTAAAGGCCTTAGAGAAGGCCACGCCTATATCTTAACTAGGAAATTAGATTTTAACTCTAGACCTAAATTTTAATAAAATTACTAACTTTAACCCTAATATTAACCCTATAGATATTAATATTAGTTTCTCTTTTTCTCTAGATTTTATTAAAGAAATTTACTTTAAGGTATAGGAAAAGCTAAAGGAAAATAACCCTAATAGCCCTAAACCTAAGACTTAGAAGCAAGCTATATCTAGCCCTAAAAGGGATAAATAAATAGAAGCTATATATAAGAAATATAAATAGCTTCTAAAGGCTAGTACTTTTAAATTTATAAGGAAAGACTAAGTACCTAAGGGCTAAAAAGTACTAAAAACAGGCTTATATATAAGCTTAAAAAGGATAAAGAAAATAATCCTTTAAAATATAAGGCCTAACTTATTACTAAGGGATTTATATAAATTAAAGGTCTAGATTATCTAGAGACCTTTATAGCTATAAGCATTCCCCTTAGCTAAAGGATTTTACTAGCCTTAGTGGCTTAGAATAACTAGGAAATTAAATAGGTTAATTTTATAGGGGCTTTTCTTAATAGTAAGCTTTAATAATAGATTTATATAGTTATTCTAAATAGATTTATTAAATTCCTTAAAGTAAATCCTAAACTAGCTAAATTAGCTAGAAGTTTTAGCTATAAACCTTTCAAAGATTAAGTAATTTTATTATAGAAGTCTTTATATAGCCTAAAATAAAGCTTAAGGGAGTGGTAATAAGCACTAATAGTAATGCTAAAGTCCCTAGGATTTAACCCTCTTATATTTAACCTAGCTATATTCTTTAATCCCTTTACTAAAACCTTTATTATTACGTATATTAATAATTACCTTTTACTTAGACTAGATTTACCCTATATCTAAAGACTTAAAAAGGAACTTTATAAAGTCTATTTAATAAAAGATAAGGGGCTTACTAAATTCTTCTTAAGGGTTTAAATTATATAAGATAAGCCTAATAGGATACTAAAAATTTATTAATCTTAGTATATCTTAGAGGTTTTAAGTTAATTTAATATACTAGATAGTAAGCCTATTAGCATACCTCTTTAGCTAGGCGTTTTAGCTACGTAGATAACTAAGCTATTAATAGCTAGCAAAATTAAGCTTTATTAGTATATTATAGGGACTATAATATACCTAATATTACTTATAAGGCTAGACATAGCCTTTACACTTTAGTGGCTATTTATAGCACTAGCTAGCCCCTATATAGAGTACCTAAAAGTAGCTAAAAACCTGCTTAGGTACTTATTAAGGACTAAATTCCTTGCTATAATCTATAGGGGAGACCCTAAAGGTATAGCTAGTAAAAGCCTAATAGGTTACTATAATAGTGATTTTATAGGGGATAAAAAGACCTCTAAATCTACATATACTTATCTATTTAAGCTAGCTAGTGGACTTATTAGCTAGAAATTAAAGAAAGCTAGTATAATAGCTCTATTAATATTAGAAGCTAAAGCTAATACTATTTATAAGATTTTCTAGGAGCTATAGTAGCTTTAAGGCTTATTTAAGGAGCTAAAAACCCCTGTTTCTCCCCTTATATAAATATTCTATAATAATTAAAGCGCTATAACTATAGCCTATAACCTTGCCTTATATAGCTATACTAAGTATACTTTACTAAAGTTTAACTATATTAGGCAATAGGTATTAGTAAGTCTAGCTAAGATTAAATATCTAGATATAAAGTTAATGCCTACAAATAGTCTAATAAAACCATTATCT
This sequence comes from Epichloe festucae Fl1, assembly GCA_003814445.1. NCBI lineage: Eukaryota > Fungi > Ascomycota > Sordariomycetes > Hypocreales > Clavicipitaceae > Epichloe > Epichloe festucae. The sequence goes on along the minus strand of CP031387.1, from coordinate 599,694 downwards.
ATACCTCTTTACTAGGCTTTTATTAAGCTTTTAGGGCTTAATAATTACTAAAAACTAATAACTAATAACTAAACCCTTTTAATAGGGAACTAAAAATAACGCTAAAAAGGGAGCTATATTTAATAATAGCTAGGAATTTAAAAGGGGGTCTTTTATCTTTTCCTATTTTTCCCTTTTATCTATTATTATCTAAAAGTTATTTTTTACCCTATAGTCTCCTTATACGCTTTTAATTGCTTTTAATATAATTCTTTTATAAAGGGGGTGTTAAAAATAAGACTTATTTTTAGCCCTTTCTAGTTAAAGGACCTTTTTATTACTAGCTTGCATTATAAGCCTAATAGCTACACTGTAGCTATTAATAGTTATATAAGTGACTATTAATAGCTATATTATAGCTATTAATAGTTATAACTAACTATGTAAATAACTAATTCTAATTAATCATAGATTAGTTAATTGCGTTATAGCTGCAAGCGTAACTATAATCACGCCACTAGTAATTAGGTAAGTAAACTACCCTATACGCGGGTTACCCTATAGCTATCTTTAATAGCGATTTTCTCTTTAACTAAAGGTTATATAAAAGTCTTATATATAGCAAATTAAAGCTAGAAGATAGGGCTTTTATTTAATATAGGAATATTTTTAGACTAAAATTTAGTGTATATAGGTTACTAGTTTGTATAGTAATAAGTTAATTTTTTGGATTTTATATATAAATGAATTTTATAGAAAATAAAAAGTAGCCTATAAGACCTCTCTAGTAGTTTAGATTTACTAATATAGTTAGTAAGTATATAAGAGAAAGAAGATCTTTTTAATCTAGCTAGATAGCTAGGCCTCTTAATCTAATAGCTGCATTGCCTGTATAATATTGCTAAAATGAATTCTATTGCTCTATTAGCTATTATAAAAGTAATCTAAATTAAATTTAATTAGTTAATAACTACTATAACCTTTCGTTACGTTACGTTAGTTATTCTAACGTGGTAGTTCTACTAGTCCCTGACCGTAGAGCTGCACCTGTACAGCTGTTGCTAGCTAGCAACTAGCTCCCTACATTTTAATATTAACTAATAAAATAAACCCTAAGAACTTTACTAATTTCTAATAAAATAAACACTTTAAGGGTTTTATATATAGCTTTACTAACCTTATATATTCTAGGACTTCCTTAATATATATAGTATATTTCTCTTATATTTTTAAGAAAATAAGGATATTATTTAAATATACTATATAAATAGTATTTACTAGTTTATAAAGTGCTTTATAAATATAGCTTTAAAAGGTAATTAAGGTATTAGTTAACCTAAAGGGTATTATAAGATATTTATAGTATTTATAATAAATATAAAATATAGTCTTTTACTTATTACTTTCTTTAATATAGATTTAATAGTAAGTATTCTTAATATTAATCTTTAAGAAATAATAGGCTTCTTAGTATTAGTCTAGGATCTTTAAAATTAAGAAAAAAGTATAGTAATTCTTTTATATTACTTTATTAAGTCCTTAGTAATTTATATATAATTAGAGTATTTTATTTTTCTTTAGTATAAATAAAATAAGTATACTTATAAGGCTTTTAAAGGGTTTTATCTAGCCTTTTTATAGGTTTTTATTAATATATTTATAAAGCTTCTTTAATTTACTTTAGAAAAGAGAATAAATTAGTCTATATAAGGGCATAGCCTTAGGTATTCAGAGCATGTAATGTAATGTAATGTAATGTAGTTTTTGGGGTTTGGATGTAATGTGTAATGTAATGTTAGGGGGAAAAAAAGTGGGGTATATTAAGGTCTTATAATATTATATAGAATTTTCTCTTTAAGATTAATATTAACCTTTTTCTCCTACTATTTTTTTTAAAATTACTATAAATTTTCTAAATTTCTTACATTTTAGATTATTACTTATAATTCTAGGTATAGGGTATTATAAGTAAGATAAATACTTAAATTATATTCCTTATTTGTTTTTCTATATTTCTAGGTATTATAATACTAATAAACCTTTTTTCTAAGTATTAATATTAATTTATTTAGTATAAGTGTTTTTTTTACTAGAATATACCCTATATATACTTTTAGAAATAATATTAAATAATATATTATAAATTTAAATAATTAGATTAAAAGATTATAAAATATTAATATAATAGCTTTTATTTTTCTTTATTATAAACAAAAAACTTAGTTTAATATCTATTTTATTATAATTAATATAAAATATTTCTAATATTTATATTTTTTTTATACTTTTTTTAAATTTATTACTTAAAGATTAATACTTTATTTATAAAAAATTCCTAAAATATTATTAATAAAAGAAAAATATTTATATAATATTAGTAATATAATTTAAAAAAAGGCTTTATTTATTATAATAGCTTTTAGGTATATAACTTATTATATAATATTATATACTATTTTTAAATATAGTATTTAATTATAATAAATTTATAGCTTCTTTTATATTAGGTAATATAAGATATATAATATAATTAGTATAATATAATTATAAGAGATTTACTATACTTAAAATTAATACTTTTTTATATAGAAAATACTTTTTTATAAATAAAAATTAATTATTTCTTAGTAAAATTTATAGAAAAAGCTATAAATTAGCTAGATTTACATAATTTTAAAGCTATAGGTATACTATTTTAATTTTATAGAGTAAATATAAAAAGTGGGTCTTATGTGGGTCTTATGTGGGTCTTATGTAGGTCCTTACTGGTTTAATTAGTCTTATTAGACTATTTAGTTAATTGCGTTATTTATAACCCACTTGCTTAGCTAAGTGAAAAAAATTTTAAGGAGGTGTATTCCCTTACTTTCTCTTTTCTTTCTTTCTTTTCTCTTTTCTTTTTACCTTAGTAAATCTAAAAAAAACATTTAGAAAAACCTTTATATAGTTAAGCTAGTTATATTACTATTACTTATGTTTACTCTTGTTTTTATAATCTTTTTACTTTTCAAATAAGTTATAAAACCCCTAAAAAAACAAAAATCAGGAAAAATCAGGAAAAATCAGGAAAAATCAGGAAAAATCAGAAAAAATCAGAAAATCAGAAAATCAGGAAAAATCAGGAAAAATCAGGAAAATTAGGAAAATTATACCTTTGAAAATCGGAAAAATCGGAAAAAATCGGAAAAAATCGGAAAAAAAGACCTAGACCTGGTTCACTATGGATTCCTCTTTTTGCCCCTTAGATAACGATTCTGATGCTAGTATGCCTAGCCCTTCTAGGCCTAGCTTACCTTCTAGGCCTAGCTTACCTTCTAGGCCTAGCTAGGCTAGCCTAGCTTTAGGGCCTTCTTAAACAAGTAATCTTCTAGGATTATATAAGAAAACCCTTGAAAATTAACAAGATTACGAGTTTTCTTTAAAAGCATATATTTTTACCTATAATTTATTTAATTATTAGTTATCTAATATTAAATATAATAAAAAAAGGGAAATTATATGCTTTTATACGTAATCTAAATATAATTTTACATTTAGAAGCAAAGCAAAGAGATTCTAAGCTTCTAATAGGGTTTAACACTATTAAATTAAGCATCTAGAAATTGCTACTTCTAAATTAGAAGAAAAAAAACCTAAAAAGATTATTAGTAAGTCTTTTATTCTATTTTATTCTATTTATTTTAAATTTTAAATAATTAATTCTATACTAACTATAATATCTAGTACTTAAAATTCTAGTAGTATTTACTCCTACTAATTAGTCTTCTTTAACTTCTTTTTTTTTAACAAAAAGACCTTAAAATCATACTATTTCAGAGGAATTTTTATCTAAAAAAGCGGTTAATCTAGTTATTAAATTTCTACTAGAAAATAACCTTTCTTTTGCTATAATTAATAGTAAATCCTTAAAAATTTTACTAAATTATTATTCTAGGTAAGTTAATTCTTTTCCTATAAATATTATAGTTATTTAAGCTAATTTATATAGGAATAATAATTTAGCTTCTTTGCTTAGTTACTAAATAATAATACATAGAATAAATACTATGTATTATTTATCTAAGCAAAAAATCCTCTAATAAATCCAATATTAAATTAAATATTAAGGTTTAATTTCAGTTTAACTAGATATTTAGACTTTATTTAATTTAAAGTCTTATCTAGGGGTTATTATAAGCTAGCTTAATCTAAACTTTAAGCTAGAATATAAGCTAATTAGTAAGCCTTTTAATTAGTATTAATTCTATTATTTACTAATTATTTTACTTATAGGATTTGAATATCTATTAAATTCACATATAAGAGCTTATATTTACTAATTCTTTAATAATCTTATTAAAGACTATTACTTAAAGCCTAAGGATATTCTTAGGTAAGTTATTTCTTTAAATATTATAACTATTATTACACTTTAATTCTAATTTATATATAGTTTTACTAGGGATAATAGTTCTAATAATAATACTTTTATAACTTCTTATATTAATAAGAGTTATAATAGTATTAGTATTAAACCATATAATATCTTATATATAGCTTATGTTCTTAATATTATAGCTAAGGATATTATTACAAATTTTATTAAATCTATGTCTTCTAAGGAAGACTTAGAAAGTTTTAAAAATAGTAAATATCTTTACTATTCTACAGAAGAAACTTTGTATATCTAAGGGAATCCTGATTTTTAATAATTTAAATCCTTAGCAAATAGTAAGTAATTAATCTATTATTCTTTACTATTTTTTATCTAATAATGCTAATATTAATTATAGGTATACTAGGAAAGGTTAAAAGGATTACTATTCTAATTAAGAATAACTAAGCTTTATATAAAACTTAGTTAAAATGCCTTAGAAAAGTAAAAACATAAGGTAACCTAGCTAAGATTTATAATATTATAAAGATTCCTTTAGGTAAGTCTTTAATTCTTATTATAATTATACCTAATACTAATCTATTATATTTATAGCTAATGAAATAAGGTGAAATTTAACCTATAAGATAATTAATACTTCTTTAGAGCTTAAAGAAGCTATTATTTTTCTTAATAGGGAAACTAATATTACTGCCCTTAAGGATACTATGCCTATAATATAAGAATGGGCTAATTTAGTAACCTTAAGTAGTATATTAGAGGTTTTTTATAAACTTACTATTATACTTTAAAGCTAGAAGTATAATACTTTAGGTCTAGTCTTACTTTTTATTACTAAGATATATGAATATCTTAATAATATAAAAGAGGACTAAAAGGCTTATAATAACTAGGTATTTATCTATTTTACTTTCTTTTTAATTATATTATACTAACTTATAAAATTAGAAACACGTTTATAATCCTTTTAGTAAGGTCTTTATAGCCTCTATAGATATTAGCTTAGAAAAGTTAGGTAATTATTTCCTACAAGATATAGGAAATAATTACCACTTTTATAAGCCTTATTTATATGCTATATTATTAGACCCTAGGCTTAATCTTATTACTATAAAAGATAAGCTTAGATTATAATTAAGAATAATTAAAAAGTTACTAAATAACTTAGAAAAGGATTATAATTTATAAGTATAATGTTTATTATTCTTATTATTCTTATTACTAACTTTAATACTAGGCTTCTTCTTACTTATAAGGAAAATCAGGCTAATTTAGGCCTAGGGCTAGGCTTAGATAATTCAGAGCTAGAAAATACCTAATTTCTAGTAGAAATTAGAGGGCTTATTTAGCCTAGAACCTTTTCTAATCCTTAACCTAAGCCTAAGTCTTTTAACCTCTATAAAGGGTTATTCTTAAATAAGAGAGATAAATCTATTTAAAAAACTCAAAAGAATAAAATCCTTACTTTTACTAACTTAGAACCTAAAGAGAATAAAGTAAGTAAATATTTCTTCCTATTATATCTTATTATTATACTAATATTATAATAAAGGAAGATATCTTTAAATAGTAGGAAGATAACTAAAAGTCTTTCCCTATTCTAAGTATAATAGCTAGAAGATATCTAGCTATTCCTGCCACTTCTAGTGTAATAGAAAGCACCTTTAATACTAGTAGAAATATTATTACTAAGCGCTAAACTTCCTTAAAACATTCTATAATTAAGGAACTAATTCTATTAAAGAATTAGGAAAAGGAGAATAATATTACTACTAAGCAATACTTAGAGCTATATAACTATTATAGCTCTTTTTCTAAGGATTTAGATACTATGTCTTCTTTAAAGGAAAAAGAGAAATTAGATAAATCCTAGGATTTATCTAGTTCTTCTTTAGAAGATATATATTCTAACTTAGACTAAGTAAATCTTTAGAAGGGTTTTTTCCTAGTTTAGTCTAGTTTTCCCTTAATAAAGATTTTTATTTAATAAAGATTTTTACATTATTATAACTACTAGTATAACTATTATTACAACTATTATTATTACTATTATTATTACTATTATTATTACTATTATTATTACTATTATTATTACTATTATTACTATTATTATTCCTATTATTATTTTACTATTATTATTATTTAAAAAAACATAAAAGAGAAAATATTTTTATAATATTAATATTTTTAAAAACCTTAAAATACTAAATACTTAAAAGATTTACTTTTTCCTATAGTAAATCCCTTATACTTACTTATATTCTTATTTATATATTTTATTTTCGATTTATTTTTTATTAAACTTTAACACTAGTAATATTATAAAGTAATATAAGCTATTATAAGCTATTATAAGCTATTATAAGCTATTATTAGCTATTATATATGTTTATATATACTCTCTTAACGCTTATAATTAAAGCATTTACCTTAAAGAGAAAAATAAAACATAATTACAAATAATTACAAATAATTACATGTAATGTAATGTAATATTTAGGGGTTAGGTGTAATGTAATGTAATGTGTAATGTAATGTAATGTAATGTGTATTAAATACATTACATTACAAACATTACACAATGTAATGTAATGTAATGCAATGCTCTGTAGGTATTAGGTTAATTATATAATTAGTCTTTTTTCTTAATAGTAAATTACTTATCTTATTTATTATAAATATATCTTTAAACTTATATAATTCCTTAGGAATATCTTTAATAGTTTTATATACTTTTACCTCCTTATTATCTTTAAGGGTAATAAACTTATTTTCTATAACTCTTATAATAGTATATATAATAGCCTTATTATATATTATCTTTATAAACTTATAAGAAGTTATAAGTAAAAAGGCTATTTTCTTTTTCTTAAACTATTACTTTTATAAGTATAAATAAAGATAAATATATTCTTTAGTAAGTATATATATTCTAATTAAAATAAGACTTTCTCTTACTTTTAAGTCTTTATTTATAGCTATATATAGTAACTTAAAGTCCTTTTTTTTACCTCTTAAGTCTTTAATTATAATAAGTACCTTATAAATACTATATTAAAAAACTATAAAAACCCTTATTACTTAAAGAATAAGTACTATAGCCTTAGCTTAATTAAGCTTATAGTTCTTTATAAATTTAATACTAATAATATTAAGCTTAGTATAGCTATTTAGATTTACTACTATTTTAATATCTTTATACTTATAAATAGTAACTAGTATATAAAATTAATACCTAGTTAATACCTTAGTATTTAAGATAAAGATAAGGACTTTTACTTTTACCTTAGGAAGTTTCCCTAGCTATCTTAGGGCTTTTTCCTTAGCTTACTATACTTATTTATAAGGTAGTCTAGGCTATTATAGTTATAATATTATCTTTTATCCCTAACTTTACTATTATTTAAGTAAGTAACTAGGCCCCTTTTCTAGTTCTTATTCCTATAGTCCCTATAAGGCCTATAACCCTAGGGTAAGTTATTTCTATAATATTAGGGATTCTTATATAGGCCTTTATTTTCTAAATACTTAGGCTTTTACTTACTCTTTAGTATAGCCTCCTAAAATTACTAGGTAAGTTATATAACTTTCTCTTATATTTTCCTAGTAATAAAGGTATATAAATTAATATAGTTTTATAGCTTAAGAAATAATTTTATAAAGAATATAAAAGTATAAAACTTTTCTAAGGCTTTTTCTAAGTATATCTTTAGTTAATCTAGGAAAATACTAAATTTAATAAGGCTTTAACCCTTATATTACTTTATATTCTTAAGCTATATAGTTATTTAAGTATTATAGTTTATAAAGTCCTTAAGTAATATAAGTATTTAAGTCTAGAATTTATTTTAGTTATTCTTAAGGTTATTTTAGCTATTAGCCTATTATTTATTAAGATATTTATCTTATCTTACCCTATAGTTAGTGTATATATAGTTAAGTATAAAGAGAATCTTTTAGTAATTATATTAGTATTTTTTCTTTATCTTATTAAAGGTATAGTTTAAGTTATTTATTTATATCTTATACTTTTATAAGTTTATAAGGTATTAAAGCTTAGTAATATTCTTAACTTTAATCTCTTAGTTACTATTACTTAAGAAAGTACTAGCTTTTTACTTACTTTTCTCTTATACTTTCCTTAAGTTACTTTTAATAAAGTTAATAAGCTTTTATTTTTATTTTTATAATCTTTAGAGTTTTTCTAACTAAGTAATTTACTTTAGTATTACTATAGCTTTACTATAAGGGATAAAAGGTCTTATTATAAGTATAGTTTTAGTAGTATATAGTATATCTTTACTTATAGTATTACTCTTATTTAATTAGGTATAACTCTTATTTATTAAGGTTAGGTTATTATCTAATATTACTCTAGTAAATTAAGTAATTCTCCTTCTTATATTACTCTTAGGTAACTAGTAAAAGAAGCTTTAAAATTATAAGAATAATAGTAACTAAGTAAGAGATATAAAGGCTTTAGTATATTAACTAAAGCTTACTAAGTCTAAGTATATTATATATATAAGTTACTAGCTTATAGCTAGTGGCTTACTAGTGTCACGTGAACCTAGCCCTAGGGCCTCACTAGCCCGTGGGGTGCGCTAGTATACCTGTTATTGTAAGTGGGGCCTCACATTAGCACTAACTTACTATAGTAATACTTATATTACCCTTATTAATAATAGCTACCTAGGTTTTAACTAATTACTAGTGCTTAGTCTAATATCTAGTAAGATTTACCTAGGAATAAATTAGTATTAGATTAAACCTAAAATAAAGGTAAATATTACCTTATAATACTAGTAATTTTAAACCTAATAATTAAAGTAAGTATTAGTAGTTATACCTATATAAGTTAGTATTACCTCTAGGCTAGGACTAAACTAAAGTAGCTTATACTAGAGATATTATAATACTAATGCTTAGGACACTTAATTAATTAAGTTTTATATAAAATATATTAATTCCTCTATAGCTTACCTAATTACCTTAGATTAAAGCTAAAGTAAGTATAAAATAAGGGTAAAAAAGTTATATTTTTATTCCCTTTTTAATAACTTACTTTAACTACTTCTTAGTTAAGGATTTTCTAAGGAACTAGTTAAAGGTTATAGTTTCCTAGGTAAATTAGGACTAGAAACACATTAAAACTAGGGGGACTTATAGGTTTAGCTAATATCTTTATAATAATATATTATTCTTTATAATATACTATAGTAAATATTAGTAACTAACTTATATCTAGCCTAGGATAGCCTTAAATAGTCTAGAAAAAAGAAAAGAACTTATAGAAAGTTTAATATAAAAAGAGAAAAAAGATTAGACTCTTATAAGGGAAAAAAATCTTTCTTATACTTATTAAAAAGGGGAAAGGACTAAATCTAAATTAAGGCTTAAAAATAATATATAATAAAGATTATTTTATAAATAACCCTAATATAAATAAGACCTAGGGTTAGGTAAAGCCTAGGTTAAAACCACCCCCCCTTAATAGTATATAGATAAAACTAAGTGCTTAAACTTTATAATACTTATAAACTAGAAATAAGTTAAAATTAGCTAAAAAGTAAGGTATTAGAAGTATTAGTAAGAAAGTAAAAAAGAAGTAAATATTTAACTTAAACTAGAATTTACTATACTATAAAATAAAGTAAGAAGGCTTAAGATAAGTATAATATAAAACTAGACTTATACTAGGAGGGGGTTAGTTACTTTTATTTTAGTAATTCTTTCCTTTATCTTTCTTTTTCTTATAAAATAAGGCTAGTATTAGCTAGTAATAAATTTCTATAGATAACTACTTACTAAGTAATATAAGCTTATAATAAGACTAGTGCTAACCTAAACACAAATATAAGGGGGTTTTTCTTCTTATTTAAGGGTTTTCCCCTTTAATAAAGTAGTAGGAGTACTAGGATTAGCTATATATAGAGCTAACTAGTGTATAATATATATATATATAGGTTATAAGGCCTCTATAGCTAGATATTATAATATATTATAATAGTTATATATAAGGTATTACTAGAACACATAAAGCTAATCTATTATTACTAGTACTAGCTAAAACGCGTTATATAGGAGTTTAGTGGGTATTATTTTTAGGCTTTACTAAAGGTTACTTAAGGTTACCCCCTTTTACTAGCTAGAAAAAGTAGGTCGGTACGCAAGTGTAGCCTTATGTGCACTAAAGAGATGCCAGATGTTTCCTAGAACTGTTGACCAGACACTATCCTCACCTTTCTGAGCCTGTGGCGAGCTATTTCAAGCAACTTATGATAGCACTTCTGAAGTCTCTTCATACGTTCCTAGCGTACTTAGTGATTAAACAACTACTACTATTTCTTTGTGTTTCCTTCAACGGTTACTACTAATGACCATTAGACTTGATACAAAGTATGATTTACTCATTCATTGTCATTGTCGATTTTTTTTCGGAGAGGGGTGTTTCTACACAGTAAGTGCTAGCCAGGTGAACATTGCGCGTCGTGTCGCGCGATGTAAGTCACACCGGAACACAAAGTATTATTTAAACACAAGAGATGCTAACTATACCTAGCCGGGGGAACATTGACTAACTTTACACGAGGCATAATAATGCACTACTACTACTACTTAAGTAAACAAGTATCCAACAGTTTTACACATGAAATCGGTTATATCAAGGAGTGAGCCGATCATGTGTGGAGTGACTCTCTCAAGCGTATTTAACCCTTTAGATCCAAAGATGTCAAGTAACCGGGTGCCCCATTGGTGCCAGACTACAGTAGTTGATCATTAAAGTTAGCATTCATTGATGAGCCACCTACCCATGAGGATAGAGAGGCGTATATTTTTCCGACCTGAATAAGTGCTAGCATCTTTTTTGACATTCTGAACACCATGTGAAACAGATTGCGCAACATCAGTAGCTCTTGCTTAATAAAGCGGTCATTACTTACATTGCCTGATCTTCGATCATTGACCGACATGGACTCATCACACTGGGAGTCAATGATTGCTGCTGAGGTATCTCAAGCACCTCCACAGCTTTGGACTAGAGCTACTAAAGTTGGTACATACGTTCCTACCTACAGTGGGCGTACCTACCTTGGGTACCTAGGTATTACCTAGGGGTAGGTACCCAAAGCCAAGTACGACAACCAAACTTGTGCGGGACCCTCAGGCCGCGCAGAGCTGTTGAGGGAGCTGCCCTTGGGTCCACTGCGGCCGCCACTCACGCTCGTCAAACGACATCATCCACCGCCCACCTTCTTTCGCCGCATCGCTTGTCAACAGGACTAGGCCGCATGCCATAATACTGACTTATCATCGCAGGCAACTGCTGTCCGCCTCGCCGCCACCGACTATCGCACAAATCACTTGCTTCTACTTTGTACTGCTGACTAGTATTGCTGCAATCTTCACTAGATACCATCCACTCACTCCCCAGCCCATTGCCCCGATTCGAACCATCCACGCGCCACTGCTGCCGCTGTTGAACAAGATGGTGGATAGTGAAGCAAATTCCCCTACGTGGAAGTTCACACAGTATGTCAATAATAGCCTAGAAATACATCAACCGCTGACTAGGATCTCTAGGTGCTTCGGCGATAAGGGCGACGTCGAGGATATCACCGAGGGTAAGACAACCTTGGTCATTCGTTGCATGCGGTCTGCTGCTTGCCATCGTTCCTCTAACTTACCTCCCATTGTTTACTAGCCGACATCATCTCTACCGTTGAGTTTGACCACACCGGCAACTATCTGGCGACCGGTGATAAAGGTGGACGAGTCGTCCTATTCGAGCGAAACGAAACTGTGTGTTGAACCGTCCTGCTTAGTCTTTGAAAGTGTAAACTTATATCATCTTACACAAGTCTAACGGTAAAAACCTTCCACAGAAGAAATCTTGCGAATACAAGTTCCATACCGAATTTCAGTCTCACGAACCAGAGTTTGACTATTTGAAGTCTCTTGAAATCGAGGAGAAGATCAACAAGATAAAGTGGTGCCGCAGACAAAATGCATCACATTATCTCCTCTCTACAAACGACAAAACCATCAAGCTCTGGAAAGTGTTCGAAAAGTCTTTGAAGGTCGTAGCGGAAAATAACTTGTCACACGATGCTACGCCAGGTAGCGTAGCTGGTGCTGGTGCCTCACGGCCTTTGGCTACGACCCAGCACTTTCGTAATGCAGCGGATCTGAAGCTACCGCGTCTTACACACCATGATACCGTTGTTGCAGCCGTTCCCCGTCGTACATATGCAAATGCGCACGCCTACCACATAAACAGTATCTCTGTGAACAGTGACGGAGAAACCTTCATTAGCAGCGATGATTTACGAATTAACCTCTGGAATCTAAACATTCAAGATCAAAGCTTCAACATTGTCGACATAAAACCAGCAAATATGGAAGAGCTTACTGAAGTCATCACTGCCGCGGAATTCCACCCTCAAAGCTGTAACTGGTTCATGTATGCTAGCTCCAAAGGCACCATCAAACTAGCAGATATGCGCGAGAGTGCCTTGTGCGACCAACATGCTAAGCGTAAGAGAAAACCTCAGTCGCATGCGACTTTTGTTTGCAAATGCAATCTAACTTTACTCAGTGTTTGAACAAGAAGAAGATCCCGACTCCAGGTCTTTCTTCTCCGAGATTATTTCATCTATCTCGGATGTTCGATTTTCTTACGATGGCCGGTACATACTTTCTCGCGATTATCTCACCGTCAAAATTTGGGACATCAACATGGAGCGCCAACCGGTCAAAACAATTCCAATTCATGAACACCTGCGGCCAAGGTTGTGTGATACGTATGAAAATGATAGCATCTTCGACAAGTTCGAGGTTGTATTCTCAGGCGATGCAAAGAATGTCATGACAGGAAGCTACAACAACAATTTTATGATATATCCGTCCGACCCTGACAGGGAGGTTGAAGTAGTTTTACAAGCAGACAAATCGGCGTTCAAAGCCAAGAAGGTTGGTATTCCTACGCCGATAAATTCCTTGACAAGCCCCATAACGAATGGGGGTAAGAAGAATGGCTCTAGAGCAGGCAGTCCGGCAGGTGGCGCGCAACGCATGAAGAAGGAGACAGATGCAGATCAGATTGATTTCAACAAAAAAATTCTGCACATGAGCTGGCACCCTTTTGAGGACAGTATTGCTATTGCGGCAACAAACAATGTACGTCACTGTACCAGAGTACGACCGTGAGGATGGCTACTGACATTGTTTAACAAGCTGTTTGTTTTCTCCGCCCTGTAGAAGCAGTCATGGCTCAGTATCATTGTTTAGAGTTGATTCTAACGGCTTGTAATCGTACGAGAGAAAGGGCAAGAGGGTTCAGCCCATCGAAGTTTACGATCCCATTATTTGGATGGCACTGCTCTTCGTTGCTCAATTGTCAGGTCAGGAGAGGCGCTGCAGGATGCATGCCACAGGTCTGACGTGGCAAAGCTATCGACTGGCAGTATAGGGTCCTGGAATACCATGGCTCTCTATTGCCAATACCTAAAGATGGCGCAGGATTGAAAAGCCGGAGAGAGCGGCCAAGGTGGCTCGAAATCCACTGCTACACTAATGAAGAGGACTGACTGTGCCTTGGACAGACCCTTGGTGTCTCGTCCCGTAGACCACTCACAATATACAGCTAAGAAGTGAAACGCTGAATTCCGTACAGACCACATTCTTCCTGTGAGACGCATATATGTTTTGCCTTTCCTTGTCGTTGTAAATGACATACGCATAAGGATCTCTTAAAGGTGTGTACAAGCAAGGCGCAGAAAATACCAAAATGCCATTTACGTGACATGATGTCCGTGGGGTACGGTAGAACATTCCCGTTCACTTCTTTTATATCCGCAGTGAAGACCGAAAACTAAGCTACGGTCGTCCACTGCATGCTTTTAGAGCTTATCACGCCTAATAGACATAGAGTTTTATGCCTAGCATTGCTATAGCTAATATTGTGTTTTGAAGATAAGATAAATTAATAAGATTCATTCCTCTAATTTGACTAATAAGTTAATTTTTAATCTCATAGACTATTTAATCTAATTTATATCTATTACATAAAGATAAATTTAGCCTTATGATAATCACCGTAGTTAAGATTATTAACCCCCTTTAGCGTGCGTAGACGCTAGAGCTACATGCGCGTGTGGGCTAGCAATGAGCATCGTGTCATTTGGGGTTGTGATAGTCTAGGCTTTGCCTAGGCCTAGCAATATAGGTGTCAATTATACAAGTAAATGACAACTTGTACAATGCGTATTCTTTTGCTATGGCGCAATTGGATTAGGCACATCACCAGTACGGTGGCGCAGACACCTGCGATTGGCCCTTATAGGCTAGACAGACAGTAACAATTAGCTCTTTTCTTATACCCTTGCTATCTTATATTAGCCCTTAACTTATATGCACTACGGAGGTCGAGCTCAAAAGTCGTGTGCCCTGCACAAGACCCACTTATAGTAAGGTCCTAGTAATTCTAAAGAAAAAGTGATTTTACACTAAACCCTTTTCTTTTTAAAGGCTATTTATAGAGTATTTAGTTAATAGAAATATTATCTAAATATTTTAGTAAGTAAATAAATACTTTTTTTATTTAATTAGATTATTATCTTATTTTTTAGAAGTTAAAAGATATATATATATATATTATGTACACTAGTTAGCTCTATGTATAGCTATTCCTAGTACTCCTACTACTTAGTTAAAGGGGAAAACCCTTAAATAGGAAGAAAAACCCCCTTATATCTGTGTTTAGGTTAGTACTAGTCTTACTATAGGCTTACACTACTTAGTAAGTAATTATCTATAGGTATTTATTACTAGCTAATACTAGCCTTATTCTATAAGAAAAGAAAGATAAAGAAAAGATTTACTAAAATAAGGGTAATAAAACCCTCTCCTAGTGTAAATCTAGTCTAATAATATGCCTATCCTAGGCTATTTTACTTTATTCTATATATAGTAAATTCTAGTTTAAATTAATTATTTACTTCTTTTTTACTTTCTTACTAACTCTTCTAGTATCTTACTTTTTAGCTAATTTTAACCTATTTCTAGCTTATAGGTATTATAAAGTTTAAGTACTTAGTTTTATTTATATACTATTAGGGAAGGGTAGTTTTAAGCTAAGCTTTACCTAATACTAGGTCTTATTTATATTAGGGTTATTTATAAATAACCTTTACTATATATTATTTTTTAAGCCTTAATTTAGATTTAGTCCCTCCCTTTTTTTAATAAGTATAAGAAAGATCTTTCCTTTTATAAGGGTTTAACCTCTTTTTCTCTTTTTATATTAAACTTCCTATAGGTTCTTTTCTTTTTTCTAGACTATTTAAGGCTATCCTAGGCTAGATTTAGGTTAGTTACTAATATTTACTATAGTATATTATAAAGAATAATATATTCTTATAAATATACTAGCTAAACCTATAAGTACCCCTAATTTTAATATATTTCTAGTTTTAATTTACCTAGGAAACTATAAACTCTAACTAATTCCCTAGAAAATCCTTAACTAAGAAGTAGTTAAAGTTAGTTATTAATAAGGGAATAAAGGTATAACCTTTTTACCCTTATTTTATACTTACTCTAGCTTTAATCTAAGGTAATTAAGTAAGCTATAGGGGAGTTAGTGTATTTTATATAAAACTTAATTAATTAAGTGTTTTAGGCACTAGTATTATAATATCTCTAGTATAGGCTACTTTAGTTTAGTCCTAGCCTAAAGGTAATTTTAACTTATATAGAAGTAATTACTAATACCTATTTTAATTATTAGGTTTAAAATTACTAGTATTATAGGGTAATATTTACCTTTATTCTAGGTCTAATTTAATGCTAATTTAATCCTAGGTAAACCTCACTAGATATTAGACTAAGCATTAGTAATTAGTTAAAACCTAGGTAGCTATTATTAATAGGGGTAATATAAGTACTACTATAGTAAGTTAAAGCTAAGCCTAGTCTAAGTCTAACTAATACTAAACTAAGTCCTAGATAATTACTATAATTATATTAAGAAACTTTATACTAGGAACTAGTCTATAAAGAAAAGAAGTACTATAGTAATAGGTTTAAACTAGGCTAACTCTATATCTAGTAATTAGTATAATAAGGTAGTTTTCTAGCTAAAGCGCCTTAATACTTATACTATAAAGATAAACTATCTCCTAGTTACTACCTTTCCTATAGCTAAGTAAGCTAAAATTATAAAAGGTAAAATCCCTATTTTAGAGAAAGAGTAAGTAATAGCTAGGATTTAGTTTAAAGAAAAGGTAAGGGTAAGTTAAGGGATTATAATACTATGTGTTTTTATTTTTTAGAAATCTAAAGTTTATTTTAGTAAAGTATTATTTATTTGCCTAGTCTATATATATATATTATAGCCTTATATTTAGCTTACTTACCTACCTATATTATCTAATATATCTTAGGCTTATTTATATTTTTATTATTTATATATTAGGAGTAGCTTAAGGCTAGTGCTTAATTATAGGAGTTAAATACTAGGTCTTATGCTACTATATAATATTATAGTTAACTAGTATAAAGGAACTATTTAGCTATATACCTTACCTTTAGGGGTTTATCTAGGGCTAGCCTTACTTCCTATATATCTTTAGGCTAGTTTTATAGTAATTATATATAGTTATAGTTATAGTAGTTAACTATAATATAATACTAGTTTTCTTTTACCTAGCTATAGCTATAGAAAGATAATATTACCTTAGGAATATTTCTCTAGAATAAAAACTTATTTAGGCTTATTTTTCCTATATATAGTTAGACTATTATTAAGGAGATATACTTTCTTAGGCTAATATAAAAATTTTAGATTTTCTTTAGGTTATAACTAGGTAAGTAGTTCTCTAAGGGTTCTCTAGTAATTTAGCCTTAGTTTAATTATTCCCTATTATACTAATTCTCCTATTATTACTTCTAGTTCTTATATAAATCTATATTTAGTTTATTATTAATAGGATTACGCCTTCTCTAGGGTCTTACCTAGTAAAGTATAGTTACTACTAAGGTAGCTATAGTCTAGATCTTTTTTACTATTTTACTCTTAGTGATTTTTATCTTAAATTTCTATTTTATTTTATTAAGATAAAGATTAAGGGGTAAAATAGTAGTCTTTACTTCTAGTTAAATAATAGGTATAGCCTTAAATATACTAGTAATAGTTTATAAATAAGCTAACTAGTTTATTATAAAGCTTTTAATAATCCCCCTTAGCTTTCCTCCCTTTTTAGTTAGTATATAGTATATACTTACACTATAAGTAAAAATAAGCTAGATTACTTATATATATAGGAGTTAGGTATCTTTAAAGCTATAACCTTATACTAAGGCTACTAACTTAGTAAGTATAAGGCATTACTAGGCTAGTTTACCTTTAAGGATATTCTTATAAGCACTTTAATTAAGCTTCCTATTAACCTAGATTCCTAAGAACTTATATAACTTTATAGGCTTTACCTTTTTTATTCTAAGCTAGACCTAAGTCTAGGGGGGCTAGTAAGATTTACTAAAATATATAAGTTTTATTTTTACTAAGTTAAATTTTACTCCTGCTTTTTTTACCTATTTATTATAGACTTTTTATATAGCCTTAAGTCTTTTCTAGGTCTAGGCTATGTTTTTCCTAAATATAGCTATATTTATATTATTAGTAAATCCTATAGCCACTATACCTAGAATAGTCTAGAGGTAAATATATAGCTTTACTAAGTAAAGGAGGAAGAAAATAGGAAATAGAGATAAGCCTTATAGTATACTAGCTTTAATCTTAAATAGTCTAGAGGTCTCTTTATTAAAGCTAAGCTAGCTTATTTTACCTATAAGAAAGCTACGTATTATAGCTATAAGCTAGCGTAGGATACCTATTATAATAAGCAGGGCAATAAGGTATAGGTAGCTAACTCTATTAAATGCTAACGATATATCTAGCTACGCTAGCGAGGCAAGTCCGCCTTTTCTCCAAGCCTCTCGCACGCATTCCACGAGGGCTCTAATTGCGGTCTCCGTTAATCTGTTTATGAAGTTAAAAGATATAAAGATTTAAAGATTTAAATTTACTTAAAAGTATTTTTACTTTTAACTTTAAAATTAAAATTAAATATTCTAATAAATACTTATTAAGCTAGTTTTTTTAAAAAAGTATTCTTTAAGTAAAATAATATTTAATTAGAATTTAAGAAAATAAATATACCTATAATATATTATATTATAGGCTTTTAAAAAGTATAGGTTTTAGTATAAAATTACCTTACTATAGGTCTTTCTCTAGAAAATCGCTTATTCTTCGGAAATACTAGGGCCCTAATATAGGTAAGTCTTGTGCAGGGGACACGACTTTTGAGCTCGACCTCCGTATAATCAATGCTTAGGCAAAGCCCAACCCCTTTACATAACCGTACAAATGCGAGCTTTACGGTTGTGCCTAATAAGGCCTATAGCGTTAAATCATAAAGCAATTAATTACGTTAGCGTAGTAAAGGTTGTTATTACGTGCTAGAATTAACAGTTAGCCTATCACCTTAGGATGTGGCCTGCCGTGCCAAGGATGTGCCTAGCACGTGACCTAGAACCCCTATATTAGACGATAGCTCTGACCTCTAGCTAGTTAAATAAACAACAACCTTCACTTTCATTACATCTTACATTTCGTATCGTAACAGTTGTAGGCAATTATCACTATTAGATCCTAATTTAAATCACTATCATTACAACTAATTAATCAATTAATTAATTTAATTTTAGTTGCGTTATATAGGCAATGCAGCTGTTTAAATTAAGAGGCTAGCTAGATATTTTTGCTGTTTCTCTTACCCACTAACTATATGCAAGAACCCAGAAGGTGTGCTAAATTCCCTAATAGACCAAAAGATCCGTCAATGCTAGCCACTGGCCCGCTGCTAACATTGCACCTTACAATTGCTTATGAGATGTTATGAGAACAATAGTAGCTAGGCAAGAGGTATAGGGGCTCTAGTATATTAACTAAAGCTTGCTAAGTCTAAATGTGTTATGCGTGTAAGTCACTGTCTTATAGCTAGTGGCTTACTAGTGTTATATAAACCTAGCCCTAAGGCCTTACTAGCCTATAGAGTATATAAGTGTACTTAATATTATAAGTAAGGCCTTATAATTACCCCCTTACTTATAGCTAGGCTTTTAAATAGCTTTTACTAAGTACCTTATAGCTATTTACTAAGTATTAGCTAAATTAAAATAATAATAAATAATAAATAGTGCTTATATATAAATTTATCTATAACTCCTTATTATATTATAAACTTTTTTCTCTAGTAAATATAGTTATTTTTAATTAACCTTATTTATACTTTATTTACCTTAACTCTTTAACTTTTAATTTATATTCTTTTACTATAAAGCTAAATATAATTTACTTTTATATTTACTTATATATATACTATCTTTAAACTAAGTGCTTAGACTTTAAGAAGTACTTACTAATTAAGATTCTTTTACTAGTAATTATATATAGTTTCCCTTATTCTTTAGTTAGTATAATAACTAAAGGAAAATAATTAAAATATTATATTTAGTGTAATAAATATAGTAATATATATAAGATAGTAAGTTACTTAGTATTTTATTATTTTATAGCTATAAATTACTAACTTTTTTATACTAAGCTATACTAACTTTAGCTAGTAACTTCTAGGACCTTTTAGTTATTTATAAATAGGTTTAAGCCCTTATAAACACTACTATTATTACTAAGAATAAGGAGGGTATTCCTATATTTTTAGATATAACTTACTATAGCTTTACTATATATATCTTAAACTTAGTAATAGGTTTTAACTATACTAATACTATATATTATATTACCTTTAAGCTAACTAGTACTATAAAGGTATATTAAGTATATTAAGTTACTTATTTTTTACCTATTTCTTACTAACCTTTTTATATAAGCTACCTTTATCTTATACTAAAACTATCTAGTTTTATAGTAATAGCTATAAGTTTCCTTAGTAATTATAGCTTCTTTTCTCTCTTTTTTAGTTTATATATAGCTTTTCCTTATTCTTTTACTTAGTTTTTACTAACTTTTCTATAGGAAAACCCTAAGAATACTATATTTATTTAAAAGGTAAAAATAGTTCTTTAGCTTTAGCCCTCTAACCCTAAGTATATAGCCTAGGTTATAGTAGTTTATTACTTTTACTATACTATAAAGAAAGTAATTTAAGATAATAAAAACTAGGTAAAGTATAGCTTTAATAGCTAGACTATAGTCTCCTATATAAGGGCTATAATAAAGGGTTTTCCTATTATTTTACTTATACTTTAAGTATATTTTCCTTTATTATTTAGTAATATAACCTAGGCCTTTAGGTAATAGTTTTTATAGTAACTAATAAGGTTAGGCCTTTTCTATAGTATATTTATATTCTTTTATTAGTACCTTAATCTTATATTACTATCTTTATTACTAGACTTACTTAGTAATTAGTAAGGTTAGGTCTTTTCTATAGTATATTCATATTTCTTTATTAGTACTTTAATTTTATATTACTACCTTTTTTACTAAACTTACTTTAGTAAAATACTTAAATTATATATTAAGCGCTTTTTATATTATTTACTAGAACTTATTAGTTATATTTACTTAGCTAACCCTTTTATTTTACTAGGTATTTATTACCTTTATAAGTTTTCTTATAATCTTTAATTTCCTTAACTTTATATTTATTTTCTTTATTCTTAAGATTTAGTATTAGTATTTCCCTATCCCTAGTGTCTTTATAGTAGTTTTATAGCTTTAGTAAGCTAATATAAAATATATTATATAGTTAGCTATACTTCTTAGGTAATATAAGTTAGTAAGCTTATTTTCCTATAGTATTAAGTACTTAAAATAGTTTAATAAATCTAGGGGTTAGCTTTTATTTTACCTCTTTAAGTCTAATATTCTTTACTAATAAAAGCACTAGATTACCTCTTTTTAGTATTAGTAACTAGTAGTATTAATTATAGTACTTTACTTAGGTTTTAGTAGCTTTTACTTAGTTTTACTTTAACTATTCCCTAACTTTATATAGTTTTATAATATATATATAAGTATTTAGTACCTTCCTTTTCTAAGTCTTATTTCTAAAAGCTAAGTAAAACTCTAGTAAGTATTCTATAAGGGTATAGTTTAAAGAGTAGCTTATAGTCTTATTTACTATATTATTATAAGTAAACTAGGCTATTAGGAGTAGCTTAAGCTATATTTATTAGTTCTTAGTAATAAAATATTAAAGGTAATACTTAAGTACTTAGTTTATTCTCTTTATTTACCTATTATTTTAGGGGTAAAATACTATAAAAAGCCTATATTTTATATATAATAAGTAATATAAGTCTAACTAGAATTAACTTATAAAAACTAATTCTCTATTAGATATAATACCCTTTAGGGCTTTAAATTATAGCTTAATCTCTTTATAAAATAGTTTTACTAGTTTAGCTATATTAATTATAGTAGTTATAAGTAAAAAGATAAAGTACTTAGTAAATTAGTTTATAATCACTAGGATTATATTAGTTTCTTATTTACTTACTTAAGTAATAGGTAATTTTATAATAAAATCTATTAAGATTTTTACCTATAGTTACTATAGTATTAGTAAGGATTTAAGGCTTTTATATAAGTAATGCCTTCTAGCTACTATTTACTAGTAAACCCTATAGCTTATAATATAGTTAAATACTAACTTACTTATACTTAGCTACTAGAAGTAATACTTTAGTAACTTAAGAGTATATTTAGTCTTAAAGTAACTTACTAGTAAATTATTATAGTATAGCTATAAAAGCTTTTATTATAAGATAAGCTCCTAGGGAATAATTACCTAGTTTTAGTATATTAGAAAACCCCTTATATTATATAACTATAAACTAGCTTTTCCCTTACCTTTTACTAGGGAATTATTAATCTTATTATTTTACCTTTATAAATCTAAATCTTAATCCTATACTTTTTATAGTAATTATACTAATAGTTTATTTAGCTTAGATTAGTAAGGATTTAGTAGTATAATAGTCTCCTATATCTCTTATACTATACTAATATCTTAGATATATATTACTTTCTCCTAGAAATTACCCTTATTTAGCTAATCTTTTACTAGATTTATAATAGCTAACTAGCCTCTTAATTAGGTTACTTTAGCCTTTAAAGCTTTCTTTATAGTAACTAGGGTATTTTCCTCCCCTAAAGGTATTTTACTAAGCCTTTTTACTAAGACTAAGGTATTTTTCTTCTTTAAAAGTATCTTACTATATTTTCTTTAATATATTAAGACTAGGGTATTTTCCTCCCTTAAAGGTATCTTACTATATTTTCTCTTATATATTAGTATCTTTTCTTTTACTAGTTCTTTAGTAATTACTATTTTCTTTTAAAGCTTTAGTAAAAGTACTTTATTTATTAAAGGTTTGCTTTTATAATTAAACTTCCTTAATAGTATATTTACTAGGTTACTTTTCCTAGGTTTATACTTAATTATAAAGTAAAAGAGGTAAAGGAATATATACTATTTAGCTTACTTTCTATTTAGCTTTTATTACCTTATAAAAGTCTATAAGTTATAGTAATTTAATAAGACCTTTACTAGGGTTACTATACCTTTAATATAGTATTACTAGTATTTAAATAACTTTACTATAGTAAGTAGCTTTTAATTTACTATACTATAATTATATTTAGTATTTATAAACTTCCTTAATTAAAATACTATAAAATACTATTAGCCTTTATTATTCTATTAAGATAATATTTTTACTATTATAAAGACTAAAGTATTTATCTTAATATACACTAGCTAACTTAAGTTATAATAATAGAGAAAAGGCACTTATTAAAAGGTATCTTTTAGTTAGTTAAATACTAGCTATTCCCTTTTCTTAAATATAAACTTCCTAGTTTAAATACTATTTTAACTACCTTTTATTAATATATATAAGGGTATTATAATCCTAGAGTATTAGTAAATAAACCTTTAGTAAAAGTTATAAAACCTAAGGAAAGACTATATATCTTTAAAGCTTATAGGCTTTTTCTAGTTTTAAATTATATTAACTTTATATATATTTATTAAGATACTATTAATTAATAAAATAAAACCTAGGAACTTTACTAATTTCTAATAAAATAAATACTTTAAGGGTTTTATATATAGCTTTACTAACCTTATATATTCTAGAACTTCCTTAATATATATAGTATACTTCTCTTATATTTTTAAGAAAATAAGGATATTATCTAAATATACTATATAAATAGTATTTACTAGCTTATAAAGCACTTTATAAATATAGCTTTAAAAAGTAACTAGGGTATTAGTTAACCTAAAGGGTATTATAAGATATTTATAGTGTTTATAATAGGTATAAAATATAGTCTTTTACTTATTACTTTCTTTAATATAAATTTAATAGTAAGTATTCTTAATATTAATCTTTAAGAAGTAATAAGCTTCTTAGCACTAGTTTAAGATCTTTAAAATTAGGGGAAAAGTATAGTAATTCTTTTATATTACTTTATTAAGTCCCTAGTAGTTTATATATAGTTAAAGTATTTTATTTTTCTTTAGTATAAATAAAATAAATATACTTATAAGGCTCTTAAAGGGTTTTATCTAGCCTTTCTATAGGTTTTTATTAATATATTTATAAAGCTCCTTTAACTTACTTTAGAAAAGAGAATAAATTAGTTTATATAAGGGTATAGCCTTAGATATTAGGTTAATTATATAATTAGTTTTCTTTCTTAATAGTAAATTACTTACCTTATTTACTATAAATATATCTTTAAACTTATATAGTTTCTTAGGGATATCTTTAATAGTTTTATATATTTTAACCTTTTTATTATCTTTAAGAGTAATAAACTTATCTTTTATAACTCTTATAATAGTATATATAATAACCTTATTATATATTACCTTTATAAACTTATAAAAAGTTATAAGTAAAAAGGCTATTTTCTTTTTCTTAAACTATTACTTTTATAAGTATAAATAAAAATAAATATATTCTTTAGTAAGTATATATATTTTAATTAAGATAGGACTTTCCCTTACTTTTAAGTCCTTATTTATAGCTATATATAATAGCTTAAAGTTCTTTTCTTTATCTCTTAAGTTTTTAATTATAATAAGTACCTTATAAATACTATATTAAGAGACTATAAAAGCCTTTATTACTTAAAGAATAAGTACTATAGCCTTAGCTTAATTAAGCTTATAGTTTCTTATAAATTTAATACTAATAATATTAAGCTTAGTATAGCTATTTAGATTTACTACTATTTTAATATCTTTATACCTATAAATAGTAGCTTATATATAGAATTAATACTTAATTAGTACCTTAGTATTTAAGGTAAAGGTAAGGGCCTTTACTTTTACCTTAAGGAGTTTCCTTAGCTATCTTAAGGCTTTTTTCTTAGCTTATTATACTTATTTATAAGGTAATTTAGGCTATTATAGTTATAATATTATCTCTTATTCTTAACTTTACTATTATTTAAGTATATAGCTAGGCCTTTTTTCTAGTTTTTATTTCTTTAATCCCTATAAGGCTTATAGCCTTAAGAAAAGTTATTTTTATAATATTAGGGATTTTTATATAGTCTTTTATTTTCTAAATACTTAGGCTTTTACTTACTCTTTAATATAGCCTCCTAAAATTACTAAGTAAGTTATATAACTTTCTCTTATATTTTTCTAGTAATAAAGGTATATAAGTTAATATAGTCTTATAGCTTAAGAAGTAATTTTATAAAGAATATAAGAGTATAAGACTTTTCTAAGGCTTTTTCTAAGTATATCTCTAGTAAATCTAGGAAAATACTAAATTTAATAAGGCTTTAGCTTTTATATTACTTTATATTCTTAACCTATATAGCTATTTAAGTATTATAGTTTATAAAGTCCTTAAGTAATATAAGTATTTAAGCCTAGAATTTATCCTAGTTATCCTTAAGATTATCCTAGCTATTAGCCTATTATTTATTCAGGTATTTATCTTATCTTACCCTATAGTTAGTATATATATAGTTAAGTATAAAGAGAATTCTTTAGTAATTATATTAGTATTTTTTCTTTACCTTATTAAAGGTATAGTTTAAGTTATTTATTTATATCTTATATCTCTAAGAGTTTATAAGGTATTAAAGCTTAGTAATATTCTTAACTTTAATCTCTTAGCTATTATTACTTAAGAAAGTACTAGCTTTTTACTTACTTTTCCCTTATACTTCCCTTAAGTTACTCTTAATAAAGTTAATAAGCTTTTATTTTTATTTTTATAATCTTTAGAGTTTTTCTAACTAAGTAATTTACTTTAGTATTACTATAGCTTTACTATAAGGGATAAAGAGTTTTATTATAAGTATAGTTTTAGTAATATATAGTATATTTTTACTTATAGTATTACTTTTATTTAATTAAGTATAACTCTTATCTATTAGAGTTAGGTTATTATCTAATATTACTTTAGTAAATTAAGTAATTCTCTTTCTTATATTACTCTTAGGTAACTAGTAAAAGAAACTTTAGAATTATAAGAATAATAGTAACTAAGTAAGAGATATAAAGGCTTTAGTATATTAACTAAAGCTTACTAAGTCTAAATATATTATATATATAAGTTACTATCTTATAGCTAGTGGCTTACTAGTGTTACGTAAACCTAGCCCTAGGGCCTTGCTAGCCTATAGGGTGCGTAGGTGCACTTGTTATTGTGAGTGAGGCCTCATAGATGTAAAGGGCTTAGGCTTTGCCTAAGCATTAGTTATAGTGTAGCCACCAGAGTATTGTTTGTAGTGCAGTTAGTGTAATTTTTAGGAAATATTTGTATTTATAGTGTAGTTTTTTTAGCTTATAGTTAGTATAATGTAGTTTGTAATATAGTGTAGTTTATAGTTACTACACTACACTATAAAATATAGTATAATAGTCTAAATTTTTCTGAATTTAAATAAACTAGCCTAATATAAAGCTAGCTAGTATAACTTATATCTATTTATTCCTTTTTATAAGGCCTAAATCTAGTATACCTTTATTTACTAAGATTAGATCCCTTAGGCTAATAAACCTATTTTCTAATTTTTTTTATAATTTTAGTATTATTTATAGTGTAGTTTTTAGGAAAATCTTGTATTTATAGTGTAGTTTTTTTTAGCTTATAGTTGTTATAGTTTGTAGTGTAGTGTAATTTATAGTGTAGTTACTACACTACACTACAAAAACTACACTACACTATAAAAACTACACTACACTATAAAAACTACACTATACTATAAAAACTATATTACACTATAAAAACTATACTATACTATAAAAACTACACTATACTATAGAAACTACACTACACTATAAAAACTACATTACACTATAAAAACTATACTATACTATAAAAACTATATTACACTATAAAAACTATATTACACTATAAAAACTATATTACACTATAAAAACTACACTACACTATAAAAACTACACTATAAAAACTACACTACACTATAAAAACTACACTATACTATAAAAACTATACTACACTATAAAAACTATATTACACTATAAAAACTACACTATACTATAAAAACTATATTACACTACAAAAACTACACTACACTATAAAAACTACACTACACTATAAAAACTACACTATACTACAAAAACTACACTACACTACAAAAACTACACTACACTACACATTGTAGTGCAATACTCTAGTAGCCACTCACATAACTAATTAAATTAGTTATTCACA
Organism: Epichloe festucae Fl1; assembly: GCA_003814445.1. Classification (NCBI taxonomy): domain Eukaryota; kingdom Fungi; phylum Ascomycota; class Sordariomycetes; order Hypocreales; family Clavicipitaceae; genus Epichloe; species Epichloe festucae. The sequence goes on along the minus strand of CP031387.1, from coordinate 572,528 downwards.
TGAATAACTAAGCAGGTTATTCACTACTAACTAAGCAGGTTATCCACTACTAACTAAGCAGGTTATCCACTACTAACTAAGCAGGTTATCCACTACTAACTAAGCAGGTTATCCACTACTAACTAAGCAGGTTATCCACTACTAACTAGGCTACAAGAACCCTAGCTACAGTGCAGTAATCTTACTTAGTAAAATAATTAAGTCCTTAACTAGAAGGGCTAAAAATAGGTTATATTTTTAAGAGGTTATGAGTAATGAAAGGTACCTTTTAATCCTAGCCCCTATCTCCCTTACTTCCTTGCTAATAGCTAACTGGCTCAATTCCCCCTGTCATGTAGATTTGTAAAATAATTCAGGGGGTGCGCCAGTGGGTCCACATGCGCTATCACACCCTCAGGCACGACAAAAGGGGTTGGTGGTGATCTCGTGACGCATTCGCCGTTGCCAACTATTCAAGGAACTACGACTCCAAGACTAGTCCCATATCATTGGTACATGCCCAATCGCAGACAACTGTTGATATAAGTTAGCCCTTACGTGGGATTTCTTGAAGCATTATATTCGCACAAAATGACGAATGAGGAAAATGGAGATTCGCGAAAGCGAAAGGAAGGAGGGAGTCAGACTGTCGAGGGCAAGGAGTCAAAGTCTTCATTACTGACATCGACCCTTCTGATCGAGACTACGCCCGCTCTTGCAGCAGCTTCTGTAATGCTTGGACTCATATTCGGTGGTTGCTGTTCGAATGTACGGCCTTGCAACCATCCATACACTGAGAAAAGCAGCACTGTGCGAAGCTAACCAATGGATCAAAGGTCTATGCACTGGAAGCAATCATCAAGTAAGCAGTCAAGAAAAGCATGAGAACATAAGAAGAATAAAGACTTTCTAGGTGAGAACTAACTATGTCTGCCCAAGGTTCGAACCTCGCAGCGGTATGATATAACCTGAGAGCAAACAAGACAGTTTCAAATTATGTTACTGACAGGGTAATAGGCACACTTTTAACATTTGTGCAATTCTTATTCGTTGCCATCACCGGCTATATATCCCAATTTGACAAGTCTAGGCCACCGTTCTTTGTTGCCGAAGCTAAGGTTCCCTTGAGGCGCTGGCTGGTTAACATCGTGCTTTTCTTCAGCATCAACGTACTGAACAACCACGCCTTCAGTTATGATATCTCGGTTCCTGTGCACATCATTTTGAGATCTGGGGGTAGTATTACCACCATGGTTGCAGGGTATTTCTATGGAAAGAAGTACTCTCGCATACAAGCACTTGCAGTAATTGTCCTCAGCTCTGGTGTAGTTATAGCTGCTTGGTCTGATGCTCAAGAAAAGGTCCACAACCCAGTCTTTTCTAAAAGCCATGGTTTCGAAACTAATCCTATGTGTAGTCAAAGACAGTTTCCCATGGAGATACAACCCATCTAATGATGAATTCCGGATTGATTATTTTATTCTTTGCTCAGGTACTGTCGGCCATAATGGGTTTGTACACCGAGGCGACGTATCGACTGTATGGACCGCAGTGGAAAGAGAATTTGTTTTATTCTCATATTCTTTCCCTGCCGCTCTTTCTTCCCTTCATGCCATCAATGGGACGGAATTTCAAGTCCATGCTGGAGAGTGAGACCTTGAAGATCTCAATACCTTGGATCGTCATCCCCTCGGAGCCAAAAGTTCCCGGCCAACTTGTATATCTTGGCCTTAACGTCTTGACCCAATATGCATGCATTCGTGGTGTAAACCTCTTGGCAGCAAATTCCTCAGCGCTTACAGTCACTATTGTTTTGAACATACGAAAACTGGTTAGTCTATTGCTTAGCATATGGCTGTTCGATAACTCGCTCGCCTGCGGCACTTTGATCGGTGCATTTATAGTTTTCGGTGCTGGAGCATTATACACGCTTGGAACCCGGCCAAAACTACAGCGCTCGAAGTAAAAAAAAACGCCACGAAGGCGAGCAAAAAGACTTAGCGATTGTGAGATGAATTGTACAGCATCTGGGATACTTTTTGTATTGCTCGTTCTACAGCCAGCACCTGTTGTTTTTTACAAAAGAAGCAAGACCATGCACGCACTGTATTTAAGCATTGATAACAGACCGCGCTCATAAATTGGTGCCTTTCAAACTGCAAAGACTTGACTCATGACTGTTTTCAATTGATGCATATTCCGACTATAGGCACCCTCCGAAACACTGAAGGCTTTCGGACCTTCGGACCCCGCCAACAGCCTGCAAATCTTCACCGTGGTACCCTCACTGTGGGTAAAGTAGGCACAGGGTGCACTCCAATTCACCCCAGTATTTATTTCCCCGTAAAGAGTAATACATTCCACCAGAACATCGGCGACGTAATTTGCATAGACGCTCACCTTGACTCACCTCTCTTTCTATAATAGGTGTCATACGGCTCCGACTCCGTTGAGGTAAATGTTGGCTCGGCTTGTGTCACTGCGGTGCTAGTTGAAGCAACACCCCCTCATTACCATTCAGGATGGCCGGTGAGTTTTCTACCAACACTACGAGGCAGCCTTTCGTGATTGGCAGATTCAAGTACTCCATGTGATACTCGTTGAACCCGTTGTGTAACTTTATACTGACATTACCAATCGTTAGACAGCTCCAAAAGCTTTAGAGACCAACTTTCTGGTCACCAAAGAGATCAGACCGAACCAGTCGCCCATTCCATCCATACCGATGAGAACAGCACGTCATCAGCGCCCGTCGAGGATCAAGATGGACTACAAGATGGCATGCTCTTGAGAGATGTACCCAAACGCACGACTTTCTACGATCCAGTCGCGGAACGTCAAATGTCGCAGACAGATGCAAAGCTGTTCTATCAGCGCAGCAAAATTGAGACTCGCACTGGCATTGGGGGTCTTCAGGCCCAAATCAGCCCAAAGCAGAGCCCAACGATTGGATCTATGTCTCGACCGCTCACGGAATATGGTGCTGACTCTTTGATTCTTGATCATGACGGAGGTATGACTGTTCACTGCTGCCATTGCGTCTTCGGGACACTGATCAGGCTAGTAGATGAAATTGATGAATCAAAAGCGCCATCGATCCCGCGTACTTACATTCACGATCACGGGCTTCTTTCAGCCATTGGCGGTTCCAGACCGGTACATGTTGAAGCCACTGACAGTAAACCTACCACTGCATCTGATGCAACCATTAGCGCATTTCCCAATAATACACTGTTTGATACTGAGCCCCATATCACGGCTGAGCTGAGTGCCATATCAAAGAACATACAGAAGATTTTGGATGTCAGACGGAAATATATTGCTTTATCGTCTCAGGGACCTGACGACAACCCTAGAGACCAGCGCCATTGGGAAATCTACCCTCCTCCTCCTGAGCCAGCTTGGTCTCAGACACAAGCCGACCATGCTGATTTTCCCGACGCGCCATCATCTTTCGGAGCAGCCCAAGTGAAACAGCCGCTATCATTCCGCAGAAGAAAACCGGGCTTCGATGTCGGCGAGGACTTCCATATGGACGACTTGCTTCCGTTACCTGGGGAGGACAACATGACTTTTAAACTTGACGAGAGCGGTGTTTATCAAGTCTTCCACGACGGGGAGATGTTGCCCGCCATCAGTGTACCAACCATTCGAGAATTTTATATGGATCTTGATAAAATACTGACCGTTTCGTCGGATGGGCCTAGTAAAAGCTTTGCGTTCCGGCGCCTCCAGTATTTGGAAGCAAAGTTCAATTTGTACGTACTCCTTAATGAATACCAGGAGACGGCGGATAGTAAGAAGGTGCCGCATCGGGATTTCTATAATGTGCGCAAAGTGGATACCCACGTACACCATTCCGCCTGTATGAATCAAAAGCATTTGCTGCGATTTATCAAGAGCAAGATGAAGAAGCATCCGAACGAAGTGGTGCTTTTCCGAGATGGTAAACATCTTACTCTTGCAGAGGTATTTTCCAGCATCAACCTCACAGCCTACGACCTAAGTATTGATACTCTCGACATGCACGTAAGTCAAATGACATCCACCATCTCGAATCCCTGAATTTAGGAGGAGTGCCAGTTCTAACACCAATAGGCCCACACCGACTCGTTCCATCGCTTTGACAAGTTTAACCTTAAATATAACCCGATTGGCGAGTCCCGTTTGAGAACCATCTTCTTGAAGACTGATAACTTTATACATGGACGTTACTTGGCAGAGATTACCAAGGAAGTCATTTCCGATTTGGAATCAAGTAAATATCAAATGGTGGAATGGCGTATCTCAATCTACGGAAAGTCCATTGATGAATGGGATAAACTAGCAGCGTGGGTTGTGGACAACAAATTGTTCTCTCATAACGTGCGATGGCTCGTTCAGATTCCTCGCCTATATGACGTCTACAAAGCGAGCAGTCTCATGGATACGTTCGAGCAGATTGTCAAAAATATTTTCCAACCGCTTTTCGAGGTGACGAAAGACCCGTCGAGCCATCCGAAGTTACACATCTTCCTACAAAGAGTGATAGGGTTCGACAGCGTTGATGACGAGAGCAAGGTAGAGCGCCGGCTTTTCAAAAAGTTCCCTGTACCAAAAGTTTGGGATTCCAAGCAAAATCCTCCCTATAGCTATTGGATCTACTACCTCTTTGCTAACATGGCCTCTCTGAATTATTGGCGGAAGAAGCGCGGTTTCAATACTTTAGCAATGCGACCGCACTGCGGAGAGGCTGGGGATAGTGAGCACCTGGCCGTGGCTCTACTTTGCTGTCACAGTATAAGCCACGGGCTCCTGCTCCGTAAGGTTCCTTTACTTCAGTACGCCTTCTACTTGGAGCAGATAGGAATTGCAATGTCGCCTCTGAGCAATAACGCACTATTTCTGGCTTACGAAAGAAATCCTTTCCATCAGTACTTTAAACGCGGGCTGAATGTATCTTTATCAACGGATGACCCACTGCAGTTTGCTTTTACAAAGGAACCGCTCATAGAGGAGTATGCTGTGGCCGCACAGATCTACAAGCTTAGTCCCGTGGACATGTGTGAGCTAGCCAAAAATTCAGTAAAGCAAAGTGGCTACGAGGCATCCATCAAAAGAATGTGGCTAGGGTCAAATTTCGACAAACCAGGAAGGGGGGGGAACATGATGGTTAAGACCAACGTTCCTGATCGTCGAGAGGAATTTAGATCCCACACCCTGCTCCAGGAGCGCGATGTGTCAGTTTACTCAGCGCCGTAACACGTTCCAAATACATGACACTAATCATGAAAATTGCTAGCTTACGGCGCTATGTCGCTTACGATGCAAGCAACGAGGCCAACTTTGCAGCGATATCCGCTGAGGCATCGACAACAACAACAGCTGCTCTGAGAACTACTGATTCTGGTCTCTCTCAAGGTCCAAGACGGGATTATGGAGACAAAACTCTGGATCCTCAAATCAAGGCTTCTGGCATCAGCTTGAAACCTGCACGTAATGGAGAGACTACTATGGATACAGCAGCGCCGTCGGATGCCATGGCAGACCTGCACTTATCTGGGAGTGATCCCAGACTATTCCCAGGCATATTCACCAGAGAACATCGATCGGGAAGTCTACGGAACTTACATCAAGGCGACGAATGGGCTGTTGATTCTTCTGAGCCTCCTGGGGATGGGGATGACGACTGAAAAGGAAAGCTTATCCTAAGCTAGACCGTTTTAGAAGCGACAACCCGGAGAAAATTTTAGACTGTATCGGCATTGTGCTCTAGGGTCTCTTTGTTACCAACCAGGGTAGGACTGGGCACACGTTCCATTGTTCCAGTAATGCGCTTCTTCCATTTTGAGATACTATCGTATTCTCTGTCCTGCCTGCTAGCAATAATCTGGCAGACGTCTTAAACTGCTAACCGATTGCGACCACGGGTTTAGATAGGTAGTAATAGCAGTAAGTTGGGCATTATAAATAGATTTGCCCGGCACAATTAGGCTCGACGCAACAGAATACAAGAGTAACACATGATCTCTGATTAACACGCCAGCATAGCCACCAGGATAACTTGTCTGGCCTTAAGAGAGAATTTTCACAGATTGGCATTGAGAGGTTTGCAAAGTTGTGAATGGCACGTGGATCGAGAAAATGAGTGCTTTGAGAGTAGTCATACAATATCGCTTCGGCCTGGGATTCTTTGCGAGCCTACGGCATGTCATTTTATCGCTACGTACGTTCGGGAATACTACACACTATTGATATATGAGTGGCCCTATCACGTAGTGGGTACAGCGCCGGTGAGCAAGAAAACACAGCTCCGAATAGCAACGCTCTTAATATATCTGTAAAATAAGATGGCATACAATACACCCCCTGAATTATTTTACAAATCTACATGCCCCAGTTATTCGTTCCTCTCTAATAGCGTAAGTGCACTGTAGCCCCTATATTATTTTAGAGAGCTATAAGGGAAATATATAAGGTATAAAGCGCTATAAAAAGATATAGTACTCTTTATGTAAATTATTTACAATTTAAGGTACTTACTAGTCCTAGCCCCTATCTCCTTTATTTTCTTTTATTTTCTAGATAACATCTGATTGGCCTAATTACCCCTATTATGTAGATTTGTAAAATAATTCAGGGGGTGTATTGTACGCAAGACTATTATTGGAATGACGAGTGGGCCACACAGAAACACCCCCGGGCTCTCTATGTCAGATTACCTAAACACAGCCCAACGTCGTCGTCACTGTAGAACATTCGCTTTCTTCCTGTGCCTTTCTGCTGCGCTGCCGTAACTTCCTCTTCCTCGCAGCCACACTGCATTTGCACCCAACAGCCGGTGCGCTATAACTGAAAGCTACCCTAGGAGTCGCTGAGTGATCCATAGCGGTTTTTTGGCTACACTATCCCACGGACCCTGTCGATATGGGTTTCCTAGGGGTGTGTGTCGCAGCTTACGACTACAAGCCACGAGCAGAAGGCGAGCTAGCTATCGCTGAAGGCGACGTACTCTATGTCCTGGAGAAAGGCGATGATGATGGGTGGTGGAAAGCCAAAAAAAAGGCTGGAGCGGAAGATGAAGATGAGCCTGTCGGCTTGGTGCCAAACAATTATGTCGAGGAGGTATGTCCGTATCGACCGGGGTTTTTTTTGCGTCTATCCTTGTACTTATTCCATGCTCTCAATTTTAGGCCCCAATCGTGAACCATGCGCGTGCGATCTACGAGTACACTCGTCAAACAGATGAAGAGCTCTCATTTCCCGAGGAGGTCGTTCTACAGGTCTATGACACGTCAGACCCTGACTGGATACTTGTTGGACTTGATGGCGAATACGGATTTGTTCCTGCTAACTACATTGACCTGGACGAGGCAGCCAGATCTCAAGATTCAGTTACAGCTACTCCTCCCGCATTACCCGTACGCCCACAGTCCGTGGTTGCCCCAGATGTTTTGCGGAAAAAGTCAGTGTCATCTCCATCGACTCATGTCGCCGCCCGAGCAGGTACTCTGCATGATAGTCCAAGAACGTCAGTGGAGGCCTCGTCCCCATCATCTCCCTCTCAAGCTGTGAGACCGCGCACAGAAAGTAGCGAGCCGCCGGGATCCGACAATGATCACGACAATGAACCCCAATCCCCGGCACTACCAAATCGATCCCGACCGAAAGTCTTAGCTCGCAAGACGCCTGAAGATACGAGAGAGCCGTCAAAGTTGGACGAAGCGCTCCGAACACCAGGGGGGTTCCATATGTACAATATTAATGAGATGGTCTCGGTCATGGGAAAGCGGAAGAAGATGCCAACCACGCTAGGTATCAATCTAGGCACGGGCACAATACTCATCGCACCTGAACTCGCAGAAGATGAACCCCCACAAGAATGGACTGCCGACAAGATGACTCACTATTCTAGGGAGGGCAAACATGTATTCATGGAGCTCGTTCGTCCTAGTAAAAGTATTGATTTCCACGCAGGCGCCAAGGACACTGCCGAGGAAATTGTTGCAGCCCTCGGAGAACTAGCTGGTGCAGCTCGTGCAGAAGGCTTGCGTGAGGTCATTTTGGCTGGATCGCAACGACGTCAACGGAAAGGCCAAGTTCTGTATGACTTCATGGCTCAAGGAGACGATGAAGTTACTGTGGCGGCTGGTGACGAGGTTTTGGTTATAGATGATTCCAAGAGCGAAGAATGGTGGCAGGTTAAGAGACTGAAAAACGGTAAAGAAGGTGTAGTACCGAGCAGCTATGTCGAAATAACCGGTACTGTCACGCCTTCCATTTCTGAAATCCATGGGGCGGATCTTGCAAAAGGAACTGTTGAGCAAAACCGGCTCGACGAGATAAGATTGACAAAGGAGGCTATTAAGGCAAGCAAAGAGCCTCATCAGGTAGGGCCTGGAGCTTTACATCCTGAAAGAGGTAGCAGTCTCGTGGCTGGAGAACAAAGTAATAATTCGAGGCAACAGCGAGGCAAGCGCGAGAACGTACGCAGCGATAGGGGAGGTTATGTTAAGCCAAAGTCAAGTATGTACGAACATTTTGCTTGATTTAACGTGAAAATCCGGTCACGGGTTGGCTAACGATACGGCTCAGAGCCTGATTCGACGAAGGTGAGGACTTGGACTGATCGATCCGGCTCGTTCAGTGTCGATGCACAGTTTTTGGGCCTCAAAGACAGCAAGATTCATTTGCATAAGATGAATGGTGTCAAGATTGCCGTTCCAATCGCGAAAATGTCACAAGATGATTTAGAGTATGTCGAACAGATGACTGGCATTTCCTTGGACGACGACAAGCCGTTGGCGGATGTCAAAAGAGCAAAGTCATCAGAAAAACGAGGTGTTGAAACAGGCGCATCTGTCAGCAAGAACGTCAAGCCAGAGTATGATTGGTTTCAATTTTTCCTGTCTTGCGATGTCCCTGTCGGCCTTTGCGAACGATACGCTCAGGCTTTCACCAAGGACTCTATGGATGAGAGCGTTCTTCCAGACGTCAACGCTACTATTCTACGGACGCTAGGCTTCCGGGAGGGCGATATTATTAAAGTCATGCGTACTTTGGATATCAAATTCGGTCGTGAGCGCAGCTACCAGGATTCCGATCACAAATCAGGTGGACTCTTCTCCGGTCCAGGTGGAGCGCTCCGAAACAACACCAGGAAAGGAAGGCCAGCGCCAGCGGTTCAAACAAGGGACGTAGTTGATGCGGCTGCTTTTGCGAATCCTGAGACTGGCACGTTGAGCAACCGCAACCCTACTGCCTCGACTACTGGTAGTCCCTCTACAGCTGAAAAGCAAAAGGCAGGCTTTGATGATGATGCATGGGATGTGAAGTCGGATAACAATACGGCAAGCCAGCAAACAGACTCGGCACTTGCAGTGCCAACCCCAGCTTCGCGAGCTAAAATCACACCTGCTTTGACGGGATCCATGAAAGATCTATCATTATTAACAGAGCCACTTCAACCAAGCAACACCGAGTCATCGGCGACAACTGCCTCGACCCGCCAAACTGAGCAACAAGAAAAGCCCTCTTTGCAACAACCTACTGGCGCTACACCCTCCTTCTTTTCGACACTGTCCAACTCCACACAACCACAACCAGCATCACTTTCTTTAGATGCCCTTGGATCTGCCTCTTCCCCGACGTCTCTTCCCAGACAACGTCCATTACCACCTTCAGTATCACCGACACAAGGATCGCTGGTGCCGCCGCCGCAACGGCCTATCTCAACGCCACAATTGACGCAGCCATCCATCTTCGTCGCGCCATACTTGGCTGGTCAAGTGACCGGCGCGATACAAGGACAAGTCGCTCCTTCAGGACAGAGTCTTAATGACATTGCTCAAGCCAGGTTGCGGCAACAATTCACTACGCAATATCAACAGCTACAGCCTGCCATGACAGGGTACGTCGGCCTTCAACCTCAGAGCATGGCATCTTTCACACCCGGCGTCCCAGGTCAGCAGCAGATCTTACATCCAATAATGACGGGGGCCTCAGGGGTCAGTCCCTTCGGAGACGGAAATCGCTCCAGTCAAATTTCACCAATTCAATCTCAGCCGATGGGATACCAGACTCAATTCCCATCCTCCATGCCAATATATTCCCAAGCTGCTGCTAATGGCAGCAACATGAACAACTTTTTACCCTTAGCTTTAGAGCCGCAGCGCACTGGCTTTCCCAACCAACAACTGCAGCAGACCGGTGTCAGCAATGGTTTCGCACAACCGCTTCAGCCCCAAAAAACTGGTCCACCGCCACCAGTCCGCTTTGGCATTTCGCCAGATACAAGGAAGCTGATGCCTCAGCAAACTGGCCGTCGAGCCAATTTATCACAAGCTAGTAAGCGCCACTCAATCACATACATACCAACGATATTATCTGACCATTATATATAGCACCTGAAAATCCATTTGGATTTTGAGACGTCCTATGACATATTCCCAATCAGATGTTGAGTGTAACGTGGGCTCGCCGCGCGGTTATTATTGCCAGTGGCCAGTAGTTGGGTATGGGACATCAGACTACAGCTACACTACACGCCACAGTTAGATTCTTGATTTGCTCTTCGTTGGGTTTATTGCACATGCCGTTCAAGCACGGTGAAGTAATAAGAACCGTTGATATAATAGCAATATACATACATATATACGATCTAATCGGCAAAGTCACTAGCCAAACACACATAATGACGGTATTACGTCGCTTTTCAGTAGTACGAGCGGCATATCCAACAAACAGTCGAGTTCATCGACCTTCTATATAACCATTGACAATTCTCGGCCATGATGCTTTTGTCGCTTTACTAAATTGCCACTAAGGCATGTGAACTTTCTAGACTGAGCGATTCCAATCACGACAGTTTATGATGTGGATGTATTCACATTCATCAAGGCAGTTTGCCGAACCTCTAGGATCGTTGCTATTTGATTGCAATCAGGGAACGGCACTTACAAGGAGAAGCCTGGTAAACTATTATTGACAGACTCCTATCGGGCCTTACGTCGATGTGCTTTCATTCCAGCGTTGGAGATACCTGAAGCAAGAGACGATGAATCGACTTCAATCTCGGTATGTGGCTGCTTCTCCGGCTCGAACCGCTTGCGAACTGCTTTGACCATCATGATGAACCAATAAAAGTTGAGTCCATTGAGTGTAAGATTGCTAGCCAGGTAAACTATACCAAGCCAGACGGGAACAGTAGAGGCCTCGTTTGCAAACCTCATGGTCGCAGAGTTAAGGGACGCAACCGATGGGTTGTGATCCATAGCCGCCCAAATGTCGCCAAACACTCTTACTGATTGGCATGTGCCATATACCAAGCGACAGGAAAAAAATGTGAACAAGAGCAAAAAACCGTTGTAAAGTTGCGCCCGGGAGCCTGTCATGCCGAGTTTGTCCATGAACCAATGAACATTGAGGAAAGGGGTAGAAAGCTCCCACAGAATGAATGTACACCCATAGTAGTTCACAAATGGTCGCTGTGGGCAAGGTCAATAATAATACACTAGTGTATGGTGATAACATGTCATGTTGGGGTCAGACGGAATGGTATCTTACAAATCCGAACGAAAATACGAGGAGCGCAGCAACTGCGTGCGCAAATGTACCTATCCCGAAGACGTCGAAGTTCAAGCTGGTGACGACAAAATCCCACACGAAATAGCCTGCAGCGAGGCCTTGTATCATGCTCATCGCTCCAGTGTATCCCCATATACGTTCTTCCCACGTCATGGCAGCTCGCTCCTTGTCCGTCATCATGACCCAAATGGCAAGTCCGTTGATAAGCAAACTCTGAATCATGGACACGACGTGTGCATCCCAGTTCAGTCGTCGCTTTTTTGGAAGTTTTGCGTATAATTTTGGTACCAGAATTCGTGATACAGTTGGCGATACCGAATAGAATATGACCGAGTAGAATAGCGCACCGAGCAGTACCTGATGTATGTGCAGGGGCAATGTTGGTAAGCCAACCCGATCGCACAATGGTTGCGCCAATTGTACAAGCCACGGCATTGGCTTGACAAAGAAGGGGTCTTTCATCGTAAGTGTAATGTTGCGGGATTCTTCAACGCTTGAGCCTACCCGATGTCTTGTTCTATAGGAGCTGCTGCCAGGAAGTATCAGTAGTCATGTCCCTTCGATAACTTGTGCGGTTGCGGACTTGGTAGCCGGGTGTGCCTGTTGGATAGAGTCTGGCTAGAAATATCAGAGCCAGGTCTGGACTTTTATGCTGTTGGTGTATCATACCTCCCCGTGGTTATGATGGCTGTTAGCCTAGCACTCTCGCCTATTGATGCGCAGGCGCTGAAAGTTTTCCATGCGTCAGCTAGTTTGGATTTGTTAGGGTATAAGCACGTGAGGGAGGTCTCAGGCAGCTGGCACATGCATCTATCTGCTGATGCCGGGACAGACAATCACGCGTCAACTTTAGCTCGACAGTAAACACACTCTACGTAATGCCATTCCGTTTCACGCATTTCTGCATGTTATGTGCCTGTCGTCTCAATCGTCCGCCTTTAAACTCGGTGAATAACTCGTCCTTGTCCTTTTCCCCGCCTCGTGCGTACCGTCAGCGGGTTACAACTTCATATCCTACCCAATGTGCGCAAGTACACTGCGCCCGGCCCGAGCGTGACACTGAGGTATTATGATTTGGCCAGTGTTCGCCTACCGAGTCTCACCACAAATCTTGCCGAGTAGAAACCCAACACAAGCAAATTCAGCTTTGTCACGGGGGCAAAATGTTAACTCCATTCTTGTCAACGCAGGGTAGGTAAGTCTGTATAGTCACATTACCTTGAAGAGCCCCCGCACCCGCCAATTGCTACTGTTACTGTCACATTAACAACATCAGTTTCACACGCAATAGGTAATAAACCCCTTGCCGCAACCCACCCTTATTATCAGTCGGCATCGGAATCATCTGGTTACACCACAAAGTCGTGAAATATCAAAGCTGAATCACAATAATCTGGAGTCCATGCCAGACTCATCGCATCAGGACACATAAGAGCATCAATGGCCCGAGCCTGACACAAGATATCGCGTTGATCGGGTACACTGGCCAAGGAGAACATAGCATATGGCCCATGGACAAGAGGGCCAAGAACAAAACGCTCCAACTGCCGCAGTCAGCTTCGCTACACTACAATGGCGCAGATGTTAGCTGAGCAACTGCTGGGACCCAGCCAGGCAACCGATGAGACGGTCGTCGCGTATTTGGAGCAGCTTGCCGGTTTGTCGGTGGACGCTGTTCAAAATGCCGAACTGCAGAATATATCGCGAGACACTCATTCGCTCCTTCTTGACCTTCAAACGCTGTCGAAGAAATCGCATAAGTATGTGGTAGAATCAGCAGCCAGCCATTCGTCCCTGTGCCAAACTCTACCAAGCCTAGCGAGAAGAGCGGGTGATCTTGCACAAATGGTGCCACGACTTGACATGGAGGCGGAGCTATTTTCAACAGAATTTAACAAAAACAAAGATAACAACGTCATTTCGGATCGAAAGCGAGCCCTGCGCCTACTACATAACTCAGAACGGCTTGTCGATGTAATGGATCTTCCGCCACTGTTGATATCAGCCATCAACTCAGACCCCGTCAATTACTCGTCTACCCTCGACCTTTACGCTCACGCGCAACGGTTGGCATCCCTGCATCCATCATCGCCTCTTATCGCATCAGTCACGAATGAAGCCGATGCCGCAGTTCGACAAATGGCCGCCGATCTAATATCCACACTCAAGGTAGCGAACCTGAAACTCGCCACCGGTCTGCGAACCATAGGGTGGCTGAAGCGCATTGTCCTAGACTTGGTGTCACAGTCTTCCACCGAGGAAGCATTGTCTGCAACATTTCTAGTGTGTCGCCTGAGCACGCTCATTTCCACCCTAGACGCATTGAGTCCACTCAAGGATTTGGCTGATCAGGAGTCGATGCACAATGTTGATCCAAGTCGGGGCTGGGCGGGAGGTCAACACACTGAAAGGTATCTAAAGCGCTTTATAGAGATTTTCCGTGAGCACAGTTTCGGCATAGTCTCAATGGCGAAGAGCGTCGATGCAAGCTTTCCGCACCCTAAAGACTTTCTAGCCGATTCCGTTCTTGCCAGCTTCCCACTACACCTCATGGGACTTCTAACAGACACCCTCCAGACCTATCTACCGAATCTTGTAGACAAGACTACTAGAGAGAGCATTTTAACACAAGTGCTCTACTGTGCGGGAAGTTTGGGGAGATTAGGTGCCGATTTCGGTGTTCTTTTATCTTCAGTTGGAATGAGCGAATGGATAGAATTGGTTAAAAAACATCGACTGTTGGCTGGCCGGCTTGAATCTGTAATTGGCGATTACAGAGGGAGATGAGAGCATGTCCCTGACGGTCATCTGCCCGGCGAGACTCCTCGTCAAAGGTGACGTCGGAACGGAATATGCATCAAGCCGGTAGTGCATCTGCTCATTAGTGGATTGCCAGGTTTGTGGGTCCGTCCCTAGAACGCCAAGGTGCTGGCTGGCGTACGTAGTTGGTTGATTGTACTTAACAGCTTTTGAGATGGCGATGTTTCTATTTACTGTCACGGTCCAATCCGACTAGCCTTAAACTTATTTAAATATGAAAGAAAAGCCCCCTATACACGCAAATTCAGGTACGTATCATGCTTCAGTTGTCTATCTGTTCCCAGTCTTACGAGTGCAACTATTTGTAGCGCGTCATTTTGCCTCTGGACTTGGCTCAGGAATCACATCTGCTGTGATCCTCCAGCCCCTGGACCTGCTTAAGACACGTGTACAGCAATCTGGAAGCCCTTCGTTGTCTGCGTGCTGGAGAGATATATCACGGTCCCATCAAATCATTCGGAGCCTATGGCGAGGAACAGTCCCCTCGACTTTGCGCACTGGATTTGGCTCAGCGATATATTTTACCTCGCTCAATAGCATTCGTCAATACTTGGAGCAAACAGGGACCCGAAATGCTTCGTCTGCCCTTCCCATATTAACCAATTGGCAAAACCTAGCTTCTGGAGCAGTGGCTAGAACCTTTGCTGGCTTTGTTCTAATGCCACTTACTGTCATAAAGGTCCGCTTTGAGTCAAACTTATATTCTTACTCATCAATAGCGTCTTCTGCTGCCGATATTCGGCGGCGTGAAGGATTTCGAGGCTTCTTTTCAGGATTTGGAGCAACGGCTATCCGGGATGCGCCGTATGCGGGGATGTACGTGTTATTCTATGAAATGCTGAAGACTAAACTAGGGTCGTTAGCAGCTCCTCCATCTATTGACACACAACTGCCCAAAATGACGGCCTCTGTGGCTAGCTCCGTCAATTTTGCCTCGGGAATACTTGCTGGCGCAGCCTGCTCAGCGGTGTCAAACCCCTTTGATGCGGTGAAGACGCGGATACAACTGGAGCCTAGCCAATATCGAAACGTGGGGCAAGCATGCTACAAAATGGTTGTCGAAGACGGGTTCCGGTCTTTATGGGATGGTCTAGCATTGAGAATGAGTCGCAAGGCCTTAAGTTCAGCATTGGCGTGGACTGTTTACGAAGAGCTTATCCGCTGGGTTTAAGCCTAACGCTGTGCTTGTAGATGGAACTATATATCATGGACTAGCTATATATATGATTATTTAATAGTAACCTCTACCTTAAGATACTGGAATAAATCGTATGGCATGTTCGTATGCACCGACTGCTGTCTCACAGATGCGCTTTCAACACCAGCAACGTCATGGTGATACATACTTAGGCGGGCTTGGCACCAGCTAGATACATAAGGAGACCACCGGGAGACTTGCTCCGCTTTCGATCGTGCTTCTTCCGAACCCACTCGAAGTCGGGCTCCAGACGACGACTTCTTTTCTCTTCAATTAGCAATACGCTACTGCGTTTCTCCCGCACGAATTTGGTATGTCTCCAGAACTGGTCTTGTTCCCACTCTGGTACCCAACGTTTGACGAGGATGTATTCAGGATCCTATAAATGTGTCAGAAGTCCGAAGAATTGCCAATACATGCGAGGACACAAAGATGTACAGAACTCCCTTGCGATTAAAAACAAAACCCCAACAACTTACGAAGTCGATATCAAAGTCAACATGGAACGTCCTTAGTGTTTCGATTGACAGATGTCTTCGGGCCATCCTGGTGTAAGTCGGGCGTTGTTTAGATTCAATTGCTTCGGGCACCTTTTTCTTTTCTAGAATTGCCGCAATGGCCTTCTCATCCAGACCTGACTTGAGCAAGTCCTCTTGCATCCTCCGCTTATATTCTTTCTCCTCCTGATCCTTCTGCAGCTTTTCCATTGCCAATCGATCGGACTCTTGCTTTTTGTAGCGTTCTACTGCTTCTGCGGCCTCTTTGTCGCGACGCTTCTTCTCCTCGAGAGCCTGTTCCTCTTCCTGAAGTCGTTTAAGCTCTAACTCTCTCTTAATGCGCCTCTCATCCTCAAATTGTGCTTCACGCTGTTTGATCTCATCAAGCTCTCGCTTGGCGCGATGCAATTCGGCTTCATCTCTGGCTTCTTTCGTAGCACGCTTTTCTTCTTTATCCCGCGAGTTCTCGAGTCGAAGTCTTTCAAGCTCTCGGCGTGCGAGTTCGGCTTCCCATTCATCTCGAGTTAATCGAGATCGAGATCGGGATCGAGAATCGGAACTTCGACGACGACGGTAGTCTCCCTGGCGACGACGGCGATAATCAAGATCTTCGTCAGACGAATACTCGTTATAAAAACGGTTGTTGATAATCACAGGCTGAGGAGCAGGGCTAGGTGGGATGACTCGCTGATCTCGAGACCTATCACGGGAACGAGAGCGCGCGACTACAGTAGTATGCTGTTCTGGGACAACGAAACTGGGGCCACCAGGCGCACCATAGTAGTTTCTTGGTCGCTCAACGTATCGAACAGGTCTTGGAGAGTGTCCGTAGTGGCGGATGCGCACATCGACATCCTCATCGTCAGAATAGTAGCTCATGATATAGTAAAAGCCAGAGGTTCACACAGCCTACGTGTAGATAAGAGCGATTTACTTAACCTCGGCGAAAGAAGGGGAGGAGGGGAGGATTATATGCATGTAAGACGGATGAGGGCTGAGAGAGCGCTTACGGACGGGACGACTTGACTGGTAGTGGGGTGACTCGCAAGGGTGGGCCCCCCTTCGTCGGTTAGGTGGGGGTGGTTGTTTGGCTGGCCCGCAATTCTGGTTGGACTTGTGATCGATTGAAACTGGGCATTATGCATCCATTTTGTTGCAAAGGTGTTTCTTTTTCATTCAGATGGACACGATACAGATTATTTTAGCGAGTACGTAGGATTTGTTCGATGTGCTCGCGACTATTTTTGTGAGTGGTTTCGAGATACAGCAGACGTTGGTTTAATTTTTCGACGTCTGTGTCCAAATCCTTTGCTTGCTCCTCGAGATTCTGGCGTAAAGATGGCAAAGGTAGCGACGCAAACCTGAATAAAGAGTCCGTTAGTAAAGCAATTAAGTGTGAGAAGTACAGATGACGTACATCTTGCCGACTCCTTCGTATACAACGGTATCCGTAGGCAAGATTCCAAGCTCGCTGAGTGTTAGCCGAACCAAACGCTGTTCGCGCTGCTTTGCTGCAATTTGGGTACGGGCTAGACCGATTTGTTGCTGTGCTGCCGCCGCTTGAGTCTCGATTTCTCGTGCGAGCTATTGAACTTCGTTAGTCAATTCGTTAGTCAAACCAGTCGAGGTCGTGTACACACACACACCTTGTGCAGGGCCTCGTTCGATATAGACATGATTGGATCCAACTAAATGCCCGCCGAGGCAACAACTTCTTAACCAGCGGCAGGAGTGGATGTGGCGTGTGAGGGAGGGAGGGAGAGAGGATGCAGCTGCGTTTCTTTAGCTAAGTATGTGCTCTCTCTCTTCATACGGTTATTATTGTAAGATTTTATAGATGGGACACTAACGGCATTTATGATTCTGTAAAATGAAAGGGACTCAATTTTGGTTTGAAAAATTCAAAATTGGTATAGTATTTGTCTTTTAATTATTTTTTGGTTTAAAAATTGGTAGTATTCGTTTTTTAGAACGGAAAGGCATGTTTTATTTAGGAGCCACAGTGGGAAAAGGGCCACTAACGCCAGACTTAAAAAAAAAAAAGATCCCAATAAAAAAAACCAGCGAC
Source organism: Epichloe festucae Fl1 (assembly GCA_003814445.1). Lineage (NCBI taxonomy): Eukaryota > Fungi > Ascomycota > Sordariomycetes > Hypocreales > Clavicipitaceae > Epichloe > Epichloe festucae. The sequence goes on along the minus strand of CP031387.1, from coordinate 554,401 downwards.
GCTGAAAAAAAAAGAACCCTAAAAAACATCAGTCACATGCCAAAAATATTTATTCTTTCTAAAAAACCCAAATATATGCAAACCTTCAATTTTCCGTTGCTGCAATGTGCATCAGAGATTGACGTGTTAAGTATGATAAGATAAGACCCCCCCCAAAAAAAGTTGAGATACAAGAACCACTCAATGGCCTGCCTATACATATCCCCATTCACATCTCAGAGTACTACACACCTGAGGTTTTCTTTACCATCTATGATGGCATCATCTCAGAAAAGGAAAGACTCATTTGAGCACGACGCCTTAGACAACGACTTCGACGGAGAAATGCTTGATGGAGTCTTGTCGCAAAGCGAGGATGAAGTTGACTTCGAAAACACCGACTCCCAGGATGATGCTCTTAGTTCGGATGCCGAAGAGACTGGAAGTGACACAGGAAGCGAATCAGCAGGAGAAATCAAAAATCAAAGCGAAGAAATAGACGACGGTACTACCAAGCTTAATGTCAAGACGACCTCCAAGCGAGGACCGTATGTCCGTATTGTCGAGGATGCCAATGGCAGGGAAAGATATGAGTATGAGGAGATTGATCCTGTCTACGATAGCGATGATACGGACGTCCAAGGCCCAGTAAATACCATCGGCAACATCCCTCTATCATTTTATGAGTCTTACCCGCACATCGGATATGACATCAATGGCAAGAAGATTATGCGCCCTGCCACTGGAGAGGCTCTTGATGCCTTACTAGACAGCATCGACTTGCCGAAAGGCTGGACTGGCCTGACGGATCCAGAGACGGGTAAACCGCTCAACCTTAGCCAGGACGAATTAGAGCTGCTACGTCGACTTCAAATGGGCAAGGTCCCAGAACAAAACCATGATCTTTATCCGGTATGATTGATTTTTGAGACTACAAGATAACACGTTAACAGGCACTGATAGAGAATGCAGGACATGATTCCATACTTCACCGGAGTTGAAGAAAAAATGCCACTAAGCGCTGCTCCAGAACCGAAGCGACGGTTTGTTCCCTCCAAGCATGAGGCCAAGAGAATCGCTCAACTCGTCCGGGCTATCAAAGAAGGCCGCATCCTACCACACAAGTCTTCCAAATCGAAGGATCAGGAGGAGACAGATGAAGATGAGATACATTACGACATTTGGGCCAATGAGGAACCCAGAGATCCTCACGTCATGAATGTCCCCGCGCCGAAACTAGCACCCCCGGGGTATGATTTGAGCTACAATCCCCCTCAAGAGTACTTGCCCACATCTGATGAAAGAGAGGCTTGGGAAGAAACCGGGCCAGAAGAAAGAGACAGAGAATACCTCCCGACCAAGTTTGATTCATTGCGCAAAGTACCGGGTTATAGTCAATTTATCAAGGAACGATTCGAAAGATGTTTGGATCTATACCTGGCCCCAAGAGTTCGAAAAAACAGACTCAACATTGATCCCAATCTTCTACTGCCACAATTGCCGAAACCCGAGGAACTAAGACCATTCCCTACCATGTGTCAAACCATTTTTAGGGGTCATGAAGGACGTGTGCGGTCGGTTTCCTTCAGCCCAGATGGAGAATGGCTTGCATCAGGGGGAGATGACGGCACTGTGCGCGTCTGGGGCATTAATGGGCACCAAGAGTGGACAGTGAAGCTCAGTTCTGACGAAGCCATTGATGTTGTCAGATGGCGGCCAAACTCGGACGCTTTCATTCTCGCTGCTGCTAGTGGAGAAGAACTGTTTTTCATGGTGCCTCCTCTTTGTAGTGATGCGATCGGTAGGTCAAGCCGTGCTATTCTAGATGCTGGGTTTGGGTATGCCGCAAGCTCTGGATCGTCTGGAAGCAGACAAAATTCCTCAAAATGGTCGAGGCCTGGCTCTAAGCTCGAGGAATTTGGCGTTTTGCTCAAGGCCACTGTCAGATCCGCTATCAAGACTTTGCACTGGCACAGGCGCGGAGACTTTGTATGTTCTGTGTCTCCGACGGGACAACGAAGCTCCGTCGCAATCCATACACTTTCCAAACACTTGAGTCAAATACCGTTCCGCCGCTTGCCCGGCCTCGCACAAACAGCCCAATTCCATCCATCTCGACCTCTTTTCTTTGTTGCCACACAAAGAATGATACGTTGCTATGACTTACAAAAGCAAGAACTCGTTAAGGTGCTCCAACCAGGAGCTCGATGGATATCCTCTTTTGACATCCACCCTGGCGGTGACAACCTCATTGTTGGGTCATACGACCGTCGGTTGCTTTGGCATGACTTGGACCTCTCCAACAGACCTTACAAGACGATGAGATTCCACAATGAAGCCATCCGTGCAGTCAGATATCACCAAGGGCTTCCACTGTTCGCAGATGCCAGTGACGACGGCTCGTTGCAAATATTCCACGGCAAAGTGGTTAGCGACCTGATGGAAAACGCTAGAATTGTGCCAGTGAAAGTGCTTAAAGGCCATTATGTTGTTAGCAAGCTTGGAGTCATGGACATTGACTGGCATCCTCGACATCCATGGTGTTTTAGTGCTGGGGCGGATGGGACATGTAGATTATGGACTTAGTTGTAGCTGGAATCTGATGCATCTGGTTAACCAAACACATAGCGCATGCTACTTATTCTCTAACGATCTGTTACCAGTTATTTATTATAACACCTTGCATAAAATTACGGACTATACCCGGTCAGGTTAATTTTGCACTCGCTTGTGTCGCGCAATAACCTAATTACAGAAAAAATTCACTGTTGTTCGGCTAAACGGACTACTTAACCTCAATAATTAATAATAACTACAAGGCCCCCGTTACAATTCTTTTTCGACTTCCTTGGCTTTCTGTTGGGCAGCTTCTCCTCCAAGCCTTAACTGCCCTACTGCCCACCTCCACCCTTGCGAAGCTGTAGCTCCCAACTTTGCCAACAATGTCCCAGCCGGTGACGAGGTTCCATACCTGAAATAAGTAGATTGCTCGCGTGCGAGAGCCTTGAGTTCCTCGAGTTTAGAGCCTTGAGGCACGGGGACACCATAGCTGTCTAGGTATGCCTTGAGTTCGGATTGGGTCCATGATTCGAAGGCCTGCTTTTGAACAGACGCTGTGGCGGATGCAAGATAGCTGGTGATGGAAGCGAATTGGGCTCCGCCAGCATTGGACGCTGACGAGTATGCAGATGAGGCCGCGATGGCAAGCTCCTCTCTAGTAGCATCTTTCTTCTCTGCTGCCTTTTTGGCAGCAGCATCTCCATGTTTCGCAAGATATGCCTTCAAGTTATCGCGACTGAAATCGTCAAATGTCCATGCTTGCCAACCTGAAGCCGCTTTGTGTGCATGTTTTCGCACAGTAGCTCGCAGAGAATCTACGTTCGACCCTTGGGGCACAGGGATTCCTCGCGCATCCAAGTATGCCTTTAGTCGACTTTCCGACCATGTGCTCATAGCCCGGTTGAAGGCATCCTCAGCTACAAGTGAAGCACTGTCAGTGGCTTTGGCAAATTCATTTTTGGCATTCGACGTAGCGGCCCCCATGGCAGAACTAGCCTTGGCTTGAACGTTATCTCCCAGTATACTGGCTCTTTGTTTACGAATCAAAGCCCTGAGCTCATTTTCTTTCGTGCCTTGCGGGACAGGAATGCTGTTCTTGTCACAAAAGTCTTTCAGCTGAGAATGACTCCAAACGTCAATGATACTGTCAGTGAGAGTGGCGTAAGCAGCCTGGGCGCTGGCACTAGCGCTGGCAGCTTGTTGCTGAGCTTTGAGGTAGCCTAATCGGGAGTTGCGGCGAACTGCAGCAATTAATTTATCGCGGGTCGTAGGCTGTGGAGCTGGAATACCGTACTTATCCAACCAAGCCTTGAAATCTGAGTCGCTCCAAGATTGATAGAGCCAATTGCCAGGATATGCAGCTGTCTCACCTGCTTTCTTGGCAGCTGTTTCATAGCCAGTGCGGGCTTTCTGTAAGATGGTATCCCGGTGTCGTGGTTGTGGTACTACGACGAGGCATCAAAGTTAGCTTTCGTCAGAATAGAGATTGGAAGCGATGATGAGGTCCAGAAATCACATTGAACTCCTCGCCACAATAGATGGAAATGAAATGCTGATTTCCCCAGTGTTGACGCGAATAACATGGAACGCTTACCTGGTACACCTTGCTCGTCGCAAAATGCCTTTAATTGGCTGTCAGACCATGTGTCCAGAATCCAATCCTTAATGTTTGCCCATCCGTGTTGCGCAGCTTCTTCAGTCTCGTACCAATTGGACTTGACCTGCGACAAGAGGCCGCCCTTGGAATCTTCTGCTGCTGTTTGGATGTCCTGTCCCTTGTCACGCAGATACGCGCTGAGCTGTGCGGTGTCCCATCCGTTATACGGCTGAACGATGACATCATTCCAATGACTTTCGACCAATGCCTCGAGGTCTTTGCGATCAGATGCCTTTGGATACGAAATATCATGGTCAGAAAGCCAACGCTCGAGCTCTGTCTGATGCCATTTGTTGTACACTGCGGCGACAAAATATTAAATATTTCATTGCACTGATATTTTTGATTGAGTATCAGATCAAGGGAAGAGGTAAGACGAACCGGCTTTGGAACCTGGAAACCAGCTACTCGCAACAACACTGGAGACGACCAAGCTAGCCGCAAAGGCAAGGCTCAAACATTTCATTTTGCAAAGAGCCACGTACTCGAAACGGGTTTCTGTATATAATAGCTTACGCGTTTAGAGCTCTCGTTTTGAATCAGAGCAGAGCTGATGTGGGGAGAGGGAAGAAAATAAAATAAGGAGGTGAGAAGTGTTTGAAGTGTGGAAGCAGGAAAGGAGATTTTGTGGGATGTGTTGATTTACGTTCAGGCAGCTTGATTCCCTTGTTGATGACGACGTACGTGGGTGGCACCACTTGGTTGTGCACCAAGACGAGAGATGTGTGAGCACACTGGTGTGTCCATCACGTCACCGTGGCAGTCAAAAGCTGGAACTAGTCCCATCCTCTCTTGCAGATGTACTCCGTATGAGCGGGGATGTCTGGGAACCGGAGGTACCTGCCTAGGTACTCTCGAGTTGAGTTCTTTTAGTAGGATTGATTATGGCGACTTCCAAGCCAGTGTCTTGAGCATCTGCCCAGGTAGGTTCATTGCTTGTAGCCAAGACAAACGGCACCATAACGCACCGTTACGCGACTCTGACGGCGCCGGGCGTAATACTCTGTTCTAGTTTCTTTGAAATAGCTGACTTTAAATGTCCTATGACGTTAATCAGAGTTGAACGACCTAGTACCTCCATTTTCTCAATTTAATGGGATACCGCTAGTCAAAAACAAGGGGTAGTAAGTAAGTAGCTTGGGTGAGCTCCCGCGGCAATGACGTAGATGATATCTCAGTCCAATCACAGTAGCTAGCTACCTGGTTTGGAGCTGAATACCCATCGCCATCGCGATCACCAAAGCCATCTACCTGTACGTTTTAGGACATATAAAACTGGAGCAAAGTCTCCGGGCCAATCGAAAGTTCTATCGCGATTATTTTTGGCGATTCGTCTGGACGCATATATGCACCGCTTAAAGCAGGCTGCCGAGGTTCCCATACTAACACTTGGGTTTTTACAAAATGTACGATTGAGGTTGGCAATATTGGCTTTTACTGTGATAATAATTTTTAAATACTAGATTGGGGGGATGACAGATCAAGTACTATCGATGAGTTTATTGTCCGTTGCTAGTCTACTAAATATCCCCAGTTGGATGGCCAAAAATGAGTTTAATAATACAATAATTCCGATCCCCTAAGCGGAATTTGCCAACTTGCTGCACAGAGCCCTAACAGCCATATTCATAGAAAGCACCCACCGTAAAAGATTATAACTATGCCTATATCTAGGTACTCGGTAAAATCATATTAAGCGTAGAAGTTCACAGTCTGTGTCATATTTGTTAGCAGTAGCCGCAATCGAGACGAGGGAAAGAGAATGGGGGCTGAACTCACGTCTTTCTTCTTAGCTTGTACCTCGGCTATAGCGTCGACATAATGCTCATGACCAATTTTGTTCTTGCCTGATCGCAGAGCTATCATACCTGCTTCGACACAGACAGCTTTCAACATAGCTCCGCCAAATTCATCCGTGCTTCTTGCGAGCTCCCCCCAATTGACACCTGGATCAACCCGCATCTTTCTAGAATGTATCTTAAGAATTTGGGCTCGAGCCTCCTCATTTGGTAAAGGAAACTCGATTTTTCGATCCAGTCGGCCGGATCGAAGTAGAGCGGGATCGAGCACATCAACACGATTTGTCGCAGCAAGAACTTTGATGCGATCATCGGAGGCGAACCCATCTAACTGATTCAAAAGTTCCAGCATGGTCCTTTGCACTTCCCGATCGCCACTTTTCTCGCTGTCAAATCTTTTTGTGCCGACAGCATCCAATTCATCGATAAAAATGATGGCTGGTGCCTTTTCTTTCGCTAGGGCGAAGCAGTCGCGAACTAGCTTCGCGCCATCGCCAATGAACATTTGAACAAGCTGGGGGCCTGCTAGTTTGAGGAACGTTGCGTCCGTCTGCGCGGCACAGGCTCTCGCTAATAGCGTCTTTCCGGTACCGGGTGGTCCATACATCAGGGCACCTAGGAGCTTGTCAGCAAAGCCGAAATATTTGCCACAATCGTTGCTTGTCTCATAGTAACTGAATGTGTCCTGGAGCTTAGCAGTTACAAGTGCAATATCATAGTCTCGTACCTTTAGGAGCCTTAATACCAATCTTTTTGAACCTATCGGCCTCTTTCATTGGCCACACGATAGCCTCAACCAGCTCTTCAATTTGCTTGTCCAACCCGCCGACATCAGTATACTGTTCAGTAGGCTTCTCATCAACCTCCATGGCTTTCACTCTGCTATCGTATTCTGCTGGCAATGTGTCCAGAATTAGATAGGAGTCCTTGTTGACGCCAATAAGATCGGCAGGCTTCAATTTATCGGAATCCACTAGTCCAATGAGTGGTAGAAAAATGGTTTGGCGCGTAGATGTCTTTATGACGGCAGATTTGCCCACACGTGTCGCATCTAAATCAATATTCGCACCTTCTTCGGATGATTCTGCCGTGGGATCGAGATCTAGCAATTCGACAACATTGCCTACTAGATAAGGAAGTTGTCTAAAAACCGGTAAGTCTGTGAATATAAACTGACATTCGTGGTACGAATTGTGACATATACCTGTTGTTTGCAATCTTGTCCATATTGTCTTTGATCTTTTCACCCATTGCTGCCTTCTCATGTGAGAGCCGCGAGAGCTCGCTCTTCATGATCCTGGAGTCGTTCTCGAGTAGTCTCTTACGAGTCAATATATCTTGAGTACCAAGACCAAATATTTCCTCGTCCAAGATCTCGTCAGAGTCGCCTTCATTGTCTTTCATGTCATCATCAACATCCCCTTGGTGCTTGGTATCCTCAGAGCTGCCCTCACGTTTCTTGTCGTCTTTGTCTCGGCGGTCGAGATCATCAAGCTCCTCGAGAGTAGACATTATGACTTTGTTTATCTGTGAAGTACGGTTTCGGTTTTGGGGATGGCCGTATTAGAGCTCTGATTTCGAAACAGCGGTATCGGTCGAATTGAGACGTGTTTAAACTACGAAGAGCTGGGGACAAGCTAAGGCAGGAAGCGTGGCGCAATCCCAGACTGCTCAACTGACTTGCATCTTAGTCATCATGCACTTCCGGTGCTAGGTTGATCCGGCCCCGTAAGATTTCTGAACTTGACGGATAGAAAATAGACGAATCATCCACGAAATACACAAACTTCGACGAAAGCCCCCTAGTGACCTCATAGGTGAATTATTACTTATATCAGAAGGAGGCATTCTTATTCTCCTGTGTATCTTCATTCCGCAGGATGGTTCAGGCTATGGCCTCCGCTGTGCGACCATGCGTTCGGCTACTGTCCTTCCGGCAAAATCCATCCAGGCTACGAATCGGACATGGCCAAACCCTCTTCACGACCAATTCTATACCAATAGGTCGTCCTGTCGTCACTCATATCAACGAATCGGATCCGGTGAGATGCAACGTTGCGACGGCGACACCGGCAGCGACGACGACAAAACCTCAAAGCGCTAGACCTATTGAAACAAGGAAGAGCCAATTGATTCGAACCTACACATCTCTGCTGCGTACAACGCCACTCATGTTGTTCTTCCAGCACAGCAACTTAACCGCAGTGGAATGGGCAGCTGTTAGAAGAGAGTTGAAGAAAGCGATTGAGACCGTTTCGCAACCCATGGGAACAGATGCCTCTAGCATCCATCATCCATCATCTCAAATGCAAATTCAAGTTGTGCGAACCAACATGTTGAGCGTTGCACTCAGGATTGTTGAATTTCATAGGCCTGGCCGTTCAATGAATTCGACTTCCAAGCAGAGATCAGGCGCAGGAGCACCTGTACATGATTTATCGGACATCGCATACAAGGCTACACGGGTAGCGAGCATTCCAACCGACTCTGCATACGCACAATTGGAGCCACTATTGGTAGGCCCCCTGGCAGCTCTTATTTTACCTGCAGTCTCGCCTGCACATCTTGCTGCTGCCCTCACGGTGTTGGCGCCTGTGCCAGGGACGTTTCCGGCACCAACGCGGAAAAAAAGTCACGGGTATCATGATCCCATCTGCCAGAATGGCTTGGCAAAGCTGCTATTGGTTGGTGGGCGGATCGAAGGCAAAGTGTTCGATCAGTCTGGGGTGAACCGGGTTGGCGGCATCCGAGGCGGAATGGATGGATTGCGTTCACAGCTTGTAGGTGTTCTGCAAGGGGCTGGTCTGGGCATTGCAACGAGCCTTGAGAGTGGTAGCAGAAATCTGTGGCTAGCATTGGAAGGAAGGCGGCTACAGCTCGATGACAATGGCAAGGAAGACTAAGAAGCTGTGCTGCCAGACGGACTAATGGACAATGTCCTGGTAATAAATAGCATCTTTAGTTGTGTGCATGGAAGTCACATGCTCACTGCTGTATGCTTTCTTTGTAAAACTAGTAACATTCTATTATACCATCATTTAGCCCAATGTAAGAAATATACATCTGGCGTGCACAGTGCCACAAACCCAGCATTATGTTTCGTGAGATTGATGAAAGCGATTGCGCTTAAGCGGCATAGCAATAAATCTACGTCGTGGATCCACCTGGCGGCCTGCAGGCTGCGGCACTAGACTTTGATGTGACCTCCCCGAGTCTCCATGTGCTTACGTAGTAGGCAGGTTCCTCCTGTTCAGCTGGGCACTCATTGGGCAATATATTAGTCTTTGTCAATCACCACTTCACCATGTCTGCAACACGACGCCTCAGGAAGTCAGGCACATCTCCAACAAACCCAAAACCAAGGCTCCTATAATCCAACTCAATATTGACGGATAGAGTACTGCGAGAAATTGACTTGCTAATGACCGACTGCTCGAGGAGCGCGACAGCAACGCCGGACAACAACCGCCAACTGCGTTTAAGGATCATATTGGCAACTAGCAGTATATACAAATTCTGTGCCACAAGTGCCAGCGGGTCGGAAATGCCTAGCATGGACTTCGCCCCATATCAATCCTCACCTCCTGAGCACTCGCGCGTTGCCTCACCCGACTTCAATACATCAGCGCCGCGACAGTCGTTCGATGTCGCCGCGAGACGCCCCTTCTCTCCAGCAGTAGCCCGCAGCCCACCACCACTTCAACACCCACAACCACAGCGTACGTGGACAAACTCGAAAAGACAAACAGGCGGATGGTCTGGTAGTAATGATGAAGCAAGGACCGCGGCTAGCACCCATCCAGTGGCCGAAATCAGCGAGTTTGACACCAGTCTAGGTTTAAGGCTGGATTATGAGGCATGCTTAGCCTATTTGGCTTTGCCTCCTCTTGGCTCTATCATCCTGCTGATCTTGGAGCACAACAGTGACTATGTTCGGTGAGAGGGTCCTGCTTTGATCTCAGCGGCGGTAGAACAATCGCTACTCAACCATGATGTTACATTGCTGACAATTATGCAGCTTCCACGCATGGCAAGCAGCGTTGTTGTTTACCGCAATACTAGTATTCCACCTTTTTTTCTTATGGTTCTCCTCTTTAAGTTGGTTGTTCTTTGCCGGTGACATGGCACTTGTTGCTTTACTAGCTCTGAGAGCGTACCGGGACGCCGAGGTTTTAGACAGGTACGATGGAAAGGCTAAACCCATGTAATGATTTCTCTCTTTTATTACCTATGCTAACTAGTACATAGATATGAAGTGCCATTTTTTGGAAGAATGGCAAGCCGTATTCTGGACGACGAGTAGTAAATTGAATTAGTGAATTTCAGGTTCGTGGAAGTTAAGCTTATTCTATGATCCGCATGTTTCAATATACTTGTAGTATATATTGTGGCCCGAATAAGCCCCTAGTACTAGTCCAGTTCTACCTCGAAGGAACTCCCCTCACAATGCCTTTGAGGATCGGCCGATCCTCTAGTAGGATCTCCTTGATGGATTCGCCATCGGCTCCAGCCTCGATCCATCTGTTAAGTAAGTCGTTACTCTCCTTCGGCTTAATCGTGTTGTCTCGAGTCCCGACGGTGATATGAGTCACTCGATTGACACATTCCCATGTAATGGTGTCATCAAGAAGCCGTACAACTAGGGCCATGATACGGTCATCGAACACAATCTACACGTTAAATTCGTTAGCACACGAAGACTCGTCCAGCTTCCGGTTTCATCCTTGATCCAGTTAGAGAATTGGACATACTCTTTCCAGAATCAAGTCGCATCGTCCAATTTGTGAATCTGAGCTGCCTGAAGATTCCCATACTTGAACGTATCTTTGCCAAAGGTCGTGTCTCTCATTAGAACTCGCACGGTGCATGAGCGTCACGTGGAATTTTGGCTGTATCCTTCTCGTTTGTTTCAGCTGCATGTAGAATCGAGAGGTGTGGGACGGATATCCATTGAAAGCTTTCTCTAATATGTCGTTCACCTGATCGCTTGCCACGTCAATAGACATGTATTCTAATTTCTTTTTTCTCTTGCTATCTGTTGTCGTTTCGTGAAGGCTATGCTGGAATTTCGCGCGATAATTAAGAGCAGTTTCCATGGCTGCGTCGTATTGCTCTGGAAGGGGGGCTCTCTCAACAAGACTCGGAAAGTGCTGCTGCAGCTTGTGCACTGTTGTCTCTAAGTTTTGGCGAGTGCCAATTTGCGCATCGAGATCGATGATGAGGTCAAAGCCGCTGTCAGGATTTGCATACGGTGTACACGGTTCAAATCGATTGATGAACCCCTCCATAACGCCAATGAACTTGTTCTTGTCGCTTGCTGCGTGTATGGTCTGGTGATTATCGCCACGCGCCAACACTCTAGCTTGCGTGATTTTTCTGATCGTTTCAATGGACTCCTGATCATGGCGAAAGTTCAAGCAGACTATCTTGGCAGTTGTATGTTGCAATTTCACGTCAGCTATAAGCTGCCGTCTCTCAGTTCTGGTTGCATTGTTCCGATCCGCGAAGACGACTGGGTGATCTTGCAACTGGTCCAGTACAGCTCTTATGAAGCGAGGGGGTCGTCCTTTGCCTGATATGTTGTCATTTTGAATATGACCCCAGCCAAACAGGTGTGTTAAAGCCAGAGCGAGCGTTGTTTTACCACAACCTATGGTGGCAATCGGACACAGAATGACATCCCTTTTAACTTCGGTCATTGCAACAGGATATGTATCGTCTAAACACGCCGCGTCATAGCCATTGAGATTCTTCAATCTAAGAAAATCTTCACGTAATGAAATAATGCCATGGTTCTGGGTATAAAGTTTTCCAAGGTTTGGATCAGCCGCTAGTCGTTTCCGGGCGTAAAGTAAATACTCTTCCGTAAGTTTTTGGTGTTTCTTAAACCTTGGTTGTTTGCCTGCGATAAGCGCCTTGGTGCACTCTCTCCACTGTCGATACATAAGATACGGTTCTTCGAACTTGTATTTGAAAAACCAATCCTGGAATGGTCGCGTCACAGGATCAGTGCTCATTTTGCATCGAATAACGAATCCCTCTACTTCTCTGCCCTCGTGGGAACCTGATTGTGCAACGTCTTCCAGGAACGCTTTGACCTCTTGTACGTCGGTCAATGTGGTCAATCCTGTTTTAATAAACCCCCAATCATCTGCGAATCTTTGAACGATCGAACTTGGGTATGTCGCAAATTCAGGCAAGTTCAGGTTGACACCATGGAGGTATAGGCCAGCTTTTGAAGTGCCGTACGCTAAGACATGCTCTTCGAATTCATCGTCGCAGAGCTCAGCAACTGCTGTGGCATTTCGGCTACGAAGCTCCCTGGCCAAGTCTGACTTCGTCTTGCCCACTGCTGCTAGTTGTCGCTCGATGTGACGTTCGCCAGCACTGGCATGACTGACTTGAAGGTCGTTTCGTTCACCCATGGAGTGCTTGCTGCAAACTAAAAGCGTATCATCCTCGAGCCCAGAAACAAAAATGATACAACCGTTTTCTTTTAGCGTAAGCTCATAAGGTGGTCGTGTGTTGGCGATGATGTTCTTCCATCTTGTCTCGGGCACCTCATCCACATTGAAGAACTTGTCGTACCCCCTGACTGCTATTTGTGGTTGCTGTCGATGAGTCTGGGGGGTTGTGAAAAGACCGCGAGCATAAGTTGGCAAATCTGGTCGTTTATAATCCCAGTCCTGCATCTTCCAAGAGTCAACTTTGACTCCTTCCGCAGAGTTCTTCATGTTGAAGCTTGTTTTCTTTACTGAAAATCCACCACATTGTTTTCCTTTTCTCGCCAACTCTAGGGCGCTAAGCATGCGTGCAACTTCGCCGACATCTTGTGGTTTAAAAGGTGTAGCTGCCATTTTAAACCGAACCCCGGGGCTTGACGCAATATGAGTGGCTGGAGTTTTGACCAGAAAATATAAAGTATCTGTCGATTGTACTCCCTGGTCGTCTTTCAAGTGTTCAATGGGGGACTTCTACATGTGCTCTTGGCGTGGCGTATGACGGACTTATTCATCTGGCCAGGCGTTGTATGGAACATGAACAGCCAGTGATGGGGCTGGCTTTGTTAGAAAAGCCTCGATGCGATATTCGAATGTAAACTAGCGAGGCTCGACGGGTGAGGAAGATAGAATTTGAGATGCAGCGGATGAAAAAAGTAGAAAGAGATGAGTGTGCAGTCGCCGATGGCACAGGAGGAACCAGACAAACCAGGGTTTTTTTTTGTGCTAATCCAAAGAAAAGCTGCTGCACGGGTGGAAGTGGCGGGGCCAACAGGCCCAGTCTGGTTAGTCACTGAAATAAATTGTGTGTGTACCAAATGCTAGTATTTGTAATGTTTTTTCCTACACCATTACTTGAACTTGAAAAATTCGAAAACTTTACCAGACTCATCCAGCTAGTTACCCAGCAAGTCTCGTGTTTTGAAACACCTGTAATTGCTGATACTGCCGCGATGTCGTCCAACATTTTTATCCTTGCTGCCGACAATAACCCTTCTCTCATTCCATTGCTTCGCGAGGAACCCAGTCTTGCATCCTCGCAAGATGAACATGGCTATTCGCTTATTCACGCAGCAGCAAGTTATAATCATATCGAGTTACTTCGTATTCTGGTCAGTGAATTTGGCGTTGACGTCAATCTCAAAGATGAAGACGGTGAAACGGCTTTGTTCGTCGTGGAAACGCAACAAGCCGCCATGGTGTTGGTTGAAGAATTAGGGGCTGATATTCACCCTAAAGGTGTCGACGGGTGGACAGCCAGAGAAAAAATTGCATCGGAGGGCGACTTCCCTTTGGTTGCGGAATATCTCGCTGGCATCGAGGCCAAGAGAGCCGATAAACATGTCGAAACTCTGACCGCGAACACCATAACTGACACCATTCGTCCTCCACCTCCTGGCATGAAACTGACTGTCGGAACAATGGATGCCACCGAGGACGTTCCTTCTGAAATCGATCCCGTATTTTGTCGTCGCATTGAAGAGTTGGCGCAGCGTGATGATTTCAATGGTCCATCTGCACAGGCGGATCTGCGCCGACTGGTTGAAGATGCCATATCGGAACAACAGCTCGGAGACGAGAGAAGTGTGAGATCGAAGCAAGGCTAGACGCTCAAATGGAACATTGCAGTCTCCACATTAGATATTGACCTTCCTTCGTGGGTGATCGCAATATCATTAGCTCAGAGCCTGGTCTGGATCCAACATCACAAAAGCTACTCGCACTAATCGATATCCATCCTTCGGCAGGTCGCACGGCCAAAACATCACGGATCAAGTCCTGGAACCAATTGGTACCAATCAAGCCGGACCAGCTTATTTTACAAATGTCCACCTGCTCGTGTTCGCAACTTGTCACTTGGTACCGCGATAAGTACGTGTCGACTTTGTCTCCAGACTGAACTCGGGGGCTCTCCAGCCTGAACAGGGACAACCATTCGTACAAATACAGCCCTATTTCCTCTTTATCTTTCCGGCTAGCCTCGCTCCATGACGACGGGCTGGCACTGAGTGCCGAAGGTGAGGAGGTGGTGCCTTGGTAGAAATCCTGTTCTGCAGTGCATTCTTTGGCGTTGAGATCATTTTTGAGATCCAATGCGAGACCTTTCAACGTTTTACGTTAGAAATTTGTCGTAATGCACCAACAGTACAGCTGCATGAATGCGGTGAATGCGGTGAATGCGGTGAATGCGGTGAATAAAGGAGAGGAAGGGATACGTAAGGGACTTAGGGCAGGGGACTGACTAGATCCGGTGTTATCACAAAGTAGCCAAGTCAGCTCCTCCGTTGAGATGCTGTGGCAGGCACGGACAAGCTTCTCACGCTGCCTGTGCGGCTCTCCGTTCCAGTATTGTTTCAATTTATTCATTTCCAAGGAGACGACTTTGTCGTAGTTAACACAATATCTCTTAAAAAGACGGCAGAATATCCGTGACTTACTCGAAATGTGCTGGCCGTTCACAATTTTCGTTTTTCCAGGCAGTCCAGAACGTTCAAATGTCGGCTTGTCCGTTTGCATTGTAACAATACCTCAGATCTTGGGTCAGTATTGGAATTTTTGGGGAACAGAAAATGTCGTACCATTGTTTACATTGAACCTGGTATACGTCGATGTGGAGCATCGAGAAAACATTGTTGCCTCTCCTTCGTATATATGTATCAGCCCATGTATTAAAAGCTAATAAGCATATAGTGGGCTTTGACAGACCCGTTCGGAGGAGATCAAATAGCCTCTCCTCATGTAACAACTGTCCCATGGATCCAGTCATACGGTAATATATTGGTTGCTGCCTGCTTCGTATCAACTCGGATGGTATGGCGAGGAATTTATCCAGAGGCATGATTAGATCGAGCTGCATGTTTTGTGAGATACGAAGGATAAATCTGGGTTGCCCGAGTTGAGCCAGAGGCAACTTGCATTCGATATGAAGTTTTGATCCCTAATAGCCACCCATGGTTCGTTTCTGTGTGACAAATGCTTGGGATCAACATGTCCCATAGTTCCATACGTCATGACATGGTTACAGGATTGCTGTTTCGGTGCAGAAGACGGTACCATCATGGCTTTGTGTTCTCCGTATAGGTTAGGTAAAAGCTAGCCGCACATAATTAGCTATGATTCCCCGGAAGATGCAGTAGAAGGCATCGTAGCGTAGGGCTATATTTCGACCCTCTCAGTTTCGCCTGACATGGACTCATGTGAACTTCTTGGTTGCGTACCATAATCCCCGGTCTTTAACTTACAGTGACTGATGATGATATATTCATGCCCCAGTGAAAGAGTTGTATGAACCGGGATTTTGTCAGCCGTTTGTTTAGGAGGGGCAGCTTGAGCTTTGGCGTTGCTGTGGAGGGTTTAAAAAAAAAGGAGGGCACCTGGGCTAACTTACCCCAGTTAAAAAGAAGACTGAACGAGCAATTAAATTACAAAGAAAGCGACCTCAAACCAGACGAAATTTCCACCCTTCGTCTTGTCACATTGAAATTTCACACTCACTATACTACAAAATTATCCTAGGGTAGCCCTATGCGACCACTTCCCACACTACCTACCAAACTGTCTCGTGAGGCGCATGATGAACTTTCTTATAAAGTTCGCACAAACCCACGAGTCCTTTCGTTTGGCAGAAATTCAAGCCCTCGCTCTAATCGAAGGGGTAGACCTCACGGTTGTCGATTACACTGACGAGGTTTATTGTTTTCCCGATTGGTTGACCTGTGTTTGATTGTGTCAAGTACTAACGATGCCTCAGTCTCCTTTTTGCCTTGTGCGACTTCCATCTGCAAATGATGCTCGCAGGCTGGTGCGGAGGTCAATACTCGCTCAGTCCATTCATGAGCTTTGGGGAACAGGAGGAACATTAGATCATCTGCACCAGTCCGTCACAAACAACACTAGCACCCAATGGGTTAACTACAAAAATGTTTCGTTCAAATTCACCATAGACTCGTATCAAGGTGCAAGGAATAGCGAGAGTAGGCTCAAAATCATCAATACGTTCGCGTATTTGCCTTTCGAGGGGACAATTCGTATGTCCCAACCAGACGAAACCTTTACGCTGTTCGAGCTGTGGCCGTTCAACAGCGTTCCTTTGAGATTGCCAGACCCAACTATGTATTTTCTGGGACGTCTCATTGGCAGCTCATCTCGCGAGACAGTTCTCAAATTCGACCTCAAGAAGCGCAGTTACATAAGTACCACCAGCATGGATTCGGAATTATCACTGGTTACTGCAAATATTGCACTTGCCGGCCCGGGAAAGCTATTTTATGACCCTTTCGTCGGTACAGGCTCGTTTCCAATTGCCTGTGCATGCTTCGGCGCGATTGGATGGGGAAGCGACATAGATGGCAGAAGTATGCGCGGCGAAGGGGGGAGCAAGAGCCTGAGAGGAAACTTCATACAGTACGGCCTGGAAATGGGACTGGGCGATGTGTTTTCCGCTGATCTTGTCAACACACCAATCAGAAGGAATAGGCGAATATGGGATGGCGTAGTTTGTGATCCCCCATATGGCGTCCGAGAAGGCTTGAGAATATTAGGTCTGAGGAACCCTGAGAAAACGCCTTGGTTGGTAGAAAAGGGTAAGGTAAATGCTTCGTAAGTATTTTGGCACGCATATCCATGTAGCCACAGCGCACCCTAGCTAATCAACAATAGCCTGCCTGACTTTGTCCCTCCCAAGAAGCCGTACAGCTTTTTAGCAATGCTGGATGATATACTTGCATTCGCAGCAGATACACTGGTCGACAACGGTAGGTTATCGTTTTGGATGCCAACGGCAAATGACGAGGATCAAGAGATACCGGTGCCAGTGCACCCATCGCTTGAGCTGGTTGTTGTTTGTAATCAGAAGTTCAATAAATGTAAGTGATTGCTGTTTTGGTAGTCAAACTGAGTCAAGCCCTGCGCCCAAATCAGATCTGGCTGACACATCAAGGGTCGCGACGCCTCATCACGTACCGCCGTATGTCAGAAATTGATGTGCCGCCGATGGCCCTGGCAGCGTATCATGCGAAACAGAACGCAGTCTACACTGGCACCTCAGTTGATGACATGAACCCATTCCGACGGGGCTACTTCAAAAAATTCGAGGCGGAAGATAAATGGCACTAGAGAGGACGAATTGTCGATACATGTGTATAGTATTGCTATAAATATATCCGTTCACGCTTGTCTTTTCCTGGCTAGTTGTCAAGCTTCCATTCAATTGTTCGGATTAATTTTAGTTCACCAATGCCACGTATTCTGCACGGTGGCGCCCTTGTAGTTTGATTTCCATCGAAGATTTGCACTTGGACACCGATTAATGTGTACCGAAAACCGTGTGTACGCGTGCTTATTATTCATCGAACTACAATCGCTGTGAAATTTTGTGTGCCTGCCAACGCAAAGGTATCATATATGCCAGTTTCGCGACCCAAGATTTACCTAAACTCCGTTGCACTGAAACATCCACGATTCGGAACATGCTTCAATTCCAACTGCTGGAATCTAATGGGTGTTAGTCTGGATCATGAAATACTCAAAAGGCATGGGCTGTTGCGTACTTCTCGCTCTTCGAATGGAAATATATACCGCTGACTTCCCCTTTCACTTGGTTGAAACAGATATAGTAAAAACCTTCAAAGCTAGCTCCTGTGATAGTCCGTACTCGATGATCGGGAACCAGGAAATGCTCCTTCCATCGCATGAATATGTGCTCATTCTGTGTGACATCAGGAATGGTGATTGGGCCTTTACGAGCATGTTTCTGAAATGGTCGAAAGGCACTGAACTTGGCCCAGTGACTGAGATCGACTTTCGTGTTTGTTCCCCAGTCTTCGTGTTTTGTGAAGAAAGAATATTTAGATCCGATGATTTCACCCTCAAAATAGGTTGTCAACGTAGGATGGTCCTCAGTCAATCCTGAGGATTATGCTTGGTCAGAGTTTGTGGCTTCACTGCTGCTAGGCATGACATGTGGAAGTGATTGTTTACCTTGAATTCGGAGGTAGCCGCATAGAAAAGAATCTCGCATGTCGACATTCTTTATTTCTACCTGAACTTCATATACTTGGCGTTCCGATTGCTGCGTTCCATGAAATCTGCTGCCAGGTCGTAAATAGGATGATGGAGCCAAAGGAATAGCCTGTCAAAACAAGTCAGCAAAGACCCTCAAAAAGGGGTTTGGTTATGCACGCTTACTCGAAGACTTGAGTAGTCGAAGCCCATTGATGGTGGGTTACAAGCATCATCCTCGTTATCGACCGCTGCCATTTCGAGGCCGTCGAAATCTTTCGTCGGCTGACCATGCTGTTCCACGGGTGCGGTCTTGATCAGGATGAGTGGGCTTGGCCCATCTGGGCTGATCTCATGACCCTTTGCGAACCGTGAGGCGTCAGAGCCATGTTCTAACGACGGAATACCCGAGGTGTTTGATAGCGGCCCCGGTGACACTGTGGCCTCTCTTGATGATGGACTTGTAGAACTATTGTTATCGATGAGGCCGGTTTCTCGCCTGGAACTCAAGTGTAAGTTATGCGGCGACTCTAAGCCAAGAGCGACAGATGACAGCCCATCTAAAGCTGAGTCAGGGCGAATGTTTGTGCCACCATCTCGTGGCGAGTGTTGCTGATCGTCGGGACAAGTTGAGAATTGGTGAGGAGTGGTTGATGGTGTTTCATCAGGCGCTTGATTGGGAGAAGGTGTAGGCATGATTTCTCAAAGCGTGCAGGCTTTTATAAACTCAATCGCCTAAGTAGCGCGGGCCAATGCGACCTATCGCTTCGATTGATAATGAGCTGCTTGGTCGCAAGCAAAGTCAACCAGGCTATTACAGGAGGTGACGACCGACCCGTGGCATTCGCAGAATATATGTACTTCGCGTGTGTCGTCAACTGTATCGAGTGCGCCTTTAGGCGACTTCGGCAAAGCAGTCAAATCCTTGTAGAGAATCGGTGAACAAGTCGATAGTCGACAAGATGGTGAATTTATCGTAATTCATCGAGAAGGCTTAATACATGGCAATCGTATAACTCCTCTTTATTGCAGGTAAAAAAAAAGTCTTTCATCGGATACCAGCCCGAGACCAAAGAATGGGTACAAATTTCGCGAGATGGTCGAGGTTCAAAACTATCGTTAGATCGGAGTTGGTGAGTGTCAATGGTGGAGGTGTCGTGGATGGTCCAGTTGGGCCACCGGTGCATGTGGCCGCCTTCTTCCCTTGGCACTCGCTCGAGCGGCTTTGGCTGTGAACGTTTTGTTCCCTCCCCATCCTTTTCGCGACTGGTCATTTGGGCTGTGGCATGAGGCAGTCCTTACGACTGTGAGATACCTCATTAGGACTAGTGTAATCCGTAAATTTCTGACTAGGTATATGAGGAATATTAATAGAGTATTTGATTGGCTTTAAAAACGTGGCCCCGCTTACCATCACGTGGAGATAAGATTCCCTAGGCTTATATAGAGAATTGAACCTATTAGAAGCTAGTATTTTATCCGATATTTGCCTGGCCGCACGTCTACACTAACCTTAATTAGGTGTCTCACAGTTGTAATAAGGACTAGCTAGGACATCTAAACACGCATCTATTAAAAATTAAACACGCATTTGCTATTAGTCCTAATTAGGATAAATAACTTGCTTACTTATTTTTAGTATAGCTTATATCTATTAAATTTTACTATTAACTAATATACCTATTTATTATTAGGAGCGCAGAGGTCAGAGATAGGATGTTTATTAAAGCGAGTCTTTAAAGAACCTTTAGGCTATATAAATAATAAAGAGGCTAGCTAGCTATAAGATAGCTATATGCTTATAAAGTAAGGTATTTATTAAAAACTATATATATTATTAGTGCTAGGTTAAAGATTAAAACCTTTATATACTTACCTTTAGCTAGTATTTATTTAGTAATAACTATAATAGTCTTAGCTATTACTTTATTTATAACCTTTTAATATAAGCTATAATAAATTAATCTCTCTTAACCTTTTTAAGGATATAAACTATTAGCTAAATTATTATATAGCTAATACTCTAAAAATCTATAAGAAATACACTAGTACCTTATAATAATAAAGCTATAGATAATTAGGAAGTTAAAAAACCCTTATAATCTAAAACTATAAATAATAATAAGGTATAATAAACATTACTTAATCCTAATTTAAGTAAAGATATAGATAATATAACTAATAAGAAAAGGGTATTATAATAATACTATAAGGTTATATAAGCTAAGCTATATTACCTTTAAAGAAAATAAGAGATCTTATAAATAAAGGTATAAATTAGAAAGCTTAAGATAAATCTAGGATTAGCTAAATCTTAAATAAAACCTATAATTACCCCTTAAACTAGACTTATAATTACCCTTTAAACACTAGCTATAATTTTACTTATAGTTTATAGTAACTTAGTAGTAATTATATAGTAAGGTAATCTTATTAAGATATAGATAAAAATACCTTTATATAAAGAGAAAATATATAAAAGCCTATAGAATTTCTTAGTAAACTTAAATATATTATTTAAATTAAATTACTATACCTTTAAGGATAATATAACTAAGGTAATATATATAAGTTATTATCTAGCTAGTAATATAAAGTAATAATAAATATATTATATAGCTATAAATAAGTATATAAATTATTTATTAATTACCTAGGTAAATTTTCTAAAATAACTAAAAACTAAAATAATAAATATAAGTATAAGATACTTAGAAGTAATAAGGTTATTACTAAATCTTAAGTAAAAGAATAACTAATTATTTTAATTCTTTATATAAGCTTAGGCTAAGGTAAAAGCTAAGTTACTTAAAGAAATCCTTATATATCTAAGAATTACTATCTTTTTAAATAGCTTAAATAATACTATAAAAAAGTAAATAATTAGTTAAGAGATTTTAATAACTTAAAGCTAACTATAAGGCTAGGGTAAGAAAGTAAAGATTATAATAGGTTTAGGCTAAAGTAATAAAAAAAGTTAAGACCTTAAAAAATAATACTCTTATTTTATATTACTTATAAATAAGGTATAGTAATAAAGTAAAGATTAAAGAAAAAGATTATTCTTAGTATACTATAAATATAAAAAGCCTAAGTATACTTTACTAGCTTATTAAGTACTAGATTATTTTACTTATAAAAGTACTAGGTATATAACTAAGAAATATAAAAAAAGTAATAATAAAGCTATATTTTCTAATATAATACTAGTTTAATTAGTATAGACTTAGAAATATAATCTTACTATAAAGTACTTTATAAATAATAAAATAAAAATATAAGTATTTTTATAATAAGATAACTAGTAGTTAGCTATATAAGTATTATTTAATATAAGTATATAATCTTTAATAATTTATTTAAAATTATTATTAAAAAAGGATTAAAAGAATATAATTTAATTAAATAAAATACTAAAAAGTATAAGTAAAAAAGTAATTTTATATTAAGAAATCTTAAAAAAATTAATAAAAATAAAAAATAATATAAGATTTATAAAAGTTTACTAAGTTAATTACTTTATTACTAATATAAGTAAAGGGATAATTCTAGGTATAAACTAAATTAAAGAATATTTACCTATAATTATATATTAGAAGTATAAATATTAGAGATATTTAGTAATAATAAAATATCTTTCCTTTACTTATAGTAAGTAATGTGTGGCTAGGATTGTGACCTCTCAAGACCTCTCTCACAAGACCACAGGCCTCTAGACCTCGGCATTGTCAGATCTATCGGCTTCGTCAGATTAATCTAGCCACATCGGATCCCTAGTCATGTGACTATCTAGCTAGATAAAATCCCTAGATTCCCTCCCCTTTTATAGAAAATTAACTCTCCCTTTATTGCCTTTAGCTTAGATTATTTAATTAATAAGATAACCTAATATTATGTTTAACCTAATAAGATAAATTTAACCTAACATTAAAAAGAGACCTTAGTAGCTTGGATCCTTGCAATGGATTGCAAATATCGCAGACCTAGATCCCGTTATCTAGGTTCTAGCTTTGATATCATTAAATTCGTTAGTATTATTAGTATCGTTAATATTATTGTTTTTGTTACTATTATTATTATTGTCTTTTCCGTTGTTTTTAGGTGGTTGTTTTCGCCTAATAAAAATGGTGGAGGAACGGGGAATAGTCCTATTAGACCTTTTGCTATTAAATTCAATAATCCTCTCCTAATATTGCCTCTCTTATTATTTCCCCCTTTAGTTATCCCTTTATATAATTATTATAATCATTAGTAGCGTTTTACCTCTTTTCCTTTTAATCTAGGTTAGCTAGATTAAATCCCTTCATTCTGATTAATTAATCTAGGTTATCTAACTAATCTAATATCGTTAAAATCGTCGGATTAGTCAGATTAATTAATTAGAACTGTCATAACCTTTTTCCCGCTTTGATTTAGGTAGCTAGATTAAATCCCTTCATTCCGATCATTTAATCAAGGTTATCTAACTAGTCTAATATCATTAAAATCATCGGATTCGTTAAATCAAATAATCGCGACCGTTACAACCTTTTTCCCTCTTAACCTAGGTTAGCTAGGTCAAACCCTTCCTTTCTGACCTTTTGACCTTTTCTGACCTTTTGACCTTTTCTAGCTTTTGACCTTCGTTTCTAGCTTTGACCTTTCCTTCTAATTATAACCTTCTTTTCCTGATTTTTGACCTTCTAACCTGCCTAAACTTAAACTAATTTAATACCCTAGTTTTTGCTTAGCTATCTATTAGGGAGGTAAGCAGCTAGACCTTTAACTTTAACTTTAATAAATTAGGTCTTTTATAATTAGACCTTTAACCTAACCTTCGTTAGCTAGGTCTGTTATTAAAGATCAATTAATCTAATAGTCTAACGAGGCCTCTAACCGTTAAAGACCTCTTTAACTAATAATTTCTCTAATAATTGACGAGGAATCTAACTGTTAGAAGGTCTTCTAAAGAGGTCTCTGACTGATGACAAGGGCTTCTATTATTAGATCAATTAATCCGACTATCTGATGAGGCCTCTGACCTTTGAAGACCTCTTTAACTAACGATTCCTCTGACTTTTGAAGAGGAATCTAACTAATAGAAGGTCTTCTAACGAGGTCTCTGACCGATGACAAGGGCTTCTGTTATTAGACTAATTAATCCGACTGTTTGACAAGGCCTCTGACCATTAAAGACCTCTTTAACTAACGATTCCTCTGACTTTTAAAGGGGAATCTAACCAATAGAAAGTCTTCTAATAAGGTCTCTGCCGTTAATAAAAGCTTCTGTTATTAGACTAATTAATCTGACTGTCTGACGAGGCCTCTGACCGTTAAAGATCCCTCTAACTAACGATTTCTCTGACAATTAACGAGGAATCTGACTGTCAGAAGGTCTTCTAAAGAGGTCTCTAACTAATGACAAGGGCTTCTGTTATCAGATCAATTGATCCGACCGTCTAACAAGGCCTCTGACCTTTGAAGACCTCTTTAACCGATAATTCCTCTGACTTTTGAAGAGGAATCTAACGTACAGAGGGTCTTCTAAAGGGGTCTCTGCCGTTAACAAACCCTTTGTTATGGATTAATTAGTTAATTAATCAGACCTTCGGTTATCTTACCTCTGACCGTTAGGTTAGATTAATCACTAATAATCCCTCTAACTGTCTGACGAGGCCTCTGACCGTTAAAGACCTCTCTAACTAACAATTCCTCTGACCTTTGAAGGGGAATTTAATGTACACAAGGTCTTCTGAAGAGGTCTCTAACCGCTGACAAGGCCCTTTGTCATAGATTAATTAGTTGATTAATTAGACCTATGGTTATTCTGCCTCTGACCATTGGGTTAGATTAATCACTACTAATCCCTTTAACTAGCTAATAAGACCTCCGACCGTTAAAGACCCTTCTAACTAACGATTCCTCCGATAATTAAAGAGGAATCTGACCGACAGAAGGTCTTCTGACAAGGTCTTCGCTCGCTAACGACCCCTCTGGCCGTTGAAGATCCCTCTGACTAATGATTCCTCCGACAATTGAAGAGGAATCTAACTAATAGAAGGTCTTCTAACGAGGTCTTTGCCTGCTAATAACCTCTCTGACTGTTAAAGATCCCTCTAACTGACGATTTCTCTGACAATTAAAGAGGTCTCTAACTGTTAGAAAGGTCTTCTACTATGGATTAATTAATTAGACTATTAATAAGACCTCTAACAACCCCTTTAATAGATAACCCTTTTGATTGATAGATTAATGGATAGGGGGGCCTGAAAATCACGAATTTTTTTTTATCTTATGATTATATTACTTTTCCCTCTTTTTCCCCTTTTTATTGTTTTCTTTAGTTACTATTTTCCCTTTCCTAGGGGCTAGAAAAGGGAAAATAGTTAGGGAGGTGTTATGTGACTAGGATTGTGACCTCTTAAGACTTCTCTCACAAGACTACAGGCCTCTAGACCTTGGCATTGTTGGATCTATTGGCTTTGTCGGATTAATCTAGCCACATCGGATCCCTAGTTATATGACTATCTAGCTAGATAAAATCCCTAGATTCCCTCCCCTTTTATAGAAAATTAACTCTCCCTTTATTGCCTTTAGCTTAGATTATTTAATTAATAAGATAACCTAATATTATGTTTAACCTAATAAGATAAATTTAACCTAATATTAAAAAGAGACCTTAGTAGCTTAGATCCTCGCGATGGATCGCAAATATCGCAGACCTAGATCCCGTTATCTAGGTTCTAGCTTTGATATCGTTAAATTCGTTAGTATCGTTAGTATTATTAATATCGTTGTTTTTGTTGCTATTATTATCGTCGTCTTTTCCATTGTTTTCAGGTGGTTGTTTTCGCCTGACAAAGTAATAAGTATATAAGAAAAAAAAATAATAGTAATTACTTTATTATTAGAAGTAATAAAGATTAAGCTAAGTATTTTAGAAAATAAAAATTAAAAAGAAAAAGGTAAAGGCTAATTAAAAAACCTAGTAATAATAAATATATAAATAAATAGTAAAGTAACTATATAAATCCTAGAGTATACTTATTTATAGTAAAAAAGTAAAGGTATTATAGTTATATAAATTCTAGAAAATATATATTCTTTACGCTAGGTAGCTAATTAAGTAGCTAGTCCTAGTACTCTAACCGCTTAGTTAAGAGGGAAAACCCTAAACTAGGGAGAAAAACCCCCTTACGTCTGTATACAGGCTAGCGCTAGCCCTCTTATAGGCCTGCGCCGCGTTAGGTGTGGCTAACCGTAGGTGTTTAGTGCTAGCTTACGCTAGCCTTATCCTATAGAAAATAGAGAAAAGGAAAAATATACAGTAGTAATCCTAGCTAGCTCCCTTTAATACTACTCTAGCCCTATGCTAGCCTTGCCCTATGCCTCTTACTCTATTTTATAGTAAGGTAAATTCTAATTTATAATAATAATTTAATTTTTCTTTGCTTTACTCCTAGCTCCTCTAGTGCCCCACTTTTTAGCTAACTCTAGCCTAGCACTAGTCCAGATGCCTTGCAAAGTCTAAGCACATGGTTTCGTTTGCTCGCAGTGGGGGGTAGGTGTAGAAAATATAAGTAATAAAGAAGCTATATTAAATTAAAATAAAAGCACTAAATATCTTATACTAATAATCCTAGAAAAATATAAGGAGTTTATAAATATTTTTTCTAAAGAGTTAGTAAGTAAGCTTCTTAAACTAGGAGGTTATACTTATACTATTAAATTAGAAAAAAGGAAAACACTACCTTAAGAGCTTATATATAATTTAGCTAAGAGAGAGCTAGAGGTTTTTAAAGAGTACTTTATAAGTATATAGCTTAAAGGGTAAATTAAAAGATTAGTTAGCTTAGCTAAAGCCTTAATTTTATTTATTTTAAAGAAAAAAAGGAAATTAAGGCTTTATATAAATTATAAGGGCTTAAATAAGATTATAATTAAAAATAAGGCCTCTTTACCCTTTATTACTAAAATTCTTAATTAATTAGTAAGTATAGTTATTTTTATAGTTTTAAATTTAAAAGATATATATTACTAGCTATATATTTACTTAAGTAATAAGTAAAAAATAGTGTTTTATTATTAATATAGTTACTTTAAATATCTTATAATACTATTTAAACTAGTTAATATATTAGTAACTTTTTAGAAGTATATTAATAATACTTTTAAAGGACTTATTAATAAGACTTATATTATTTACTTAGATAATATACTAATATATAGTAATAAGGTTAAGAAGTATATAAAGTATATTAAATAAGTTTTATATAAGTTTAAGGAAGTAAGCCTTTTTATTAACCTTAAAAAGTATTAATTTTTAGTTAAGAAAGTTAAATTTTTAGGCTTTAAGATATTAAAGAAAGGTATTATAATAAACTTAGTAAGAGTTAAAGTAATTATAACTTAGCTAATACTATATAGTGTTTTTAATATTTAGTTATTTCTTAGTTTTACTAGATTTTACTACTATTTTATTAAATAGTATAGTAAAGTTATTATTTTATTAATAAATTACCTTAAAGGGAATTAACTAGTAATATTTAAACTAAAACCCTATAAGTTAGTAATATTTAAAGAACTTTAATAAAGATTTTAGAAAGCGCTAATTCTAGTGTATTTTAACTTACTTATATATCTTAAAGTAAAGATAAATATATCTAGATATATAATTAGGGCTATACTTATAATATTAGTGCTAGGTTACTAGCACTAGTTATATTTATATTAAGGAAAATAACTAATACTAAATTATAATATTTAATACCTAATAGTAAATTATTAGCTATTTAAGAGGCTTTTTATATATAAAGACACTATTTTACTTATTTAGCTTATATAATTAAAGTTATTATAAATTACTTAAACTATAAGTACTTAGCTATAAAGCCTAAGCTTACTAGTAAGTAAGTAACTATACTTAATAAGCTTTATTTTTTTAATTTTAAGATTATATATTATATAAGGAAATTAAATCTTACTAACTTACTTTTAAGAAAACTAGATTTTATAAGTAAAGTAAGGAAAGAGAAAGTAATAACTATATAACTTCTTACCTTTTTATTTAAATTTATAAATACTAAGTAATAAAAAATACTATAGTAATACTATTAGTACTATAAGCTTTATAAAAATATTACTTAGTATAACTAATAGTTAGTTATAATAATACTATAATAATACTACTAATATCTAAGGTTTTAAAAAATTATAACTTAACTATATTTCTAAAGAACTTAATAATCTAAATAATCTTAAAAAAGTTATATTAGTAAGGTTATTTAATACCTTTTATACTTTTATTAATAAGTAATAAGCTAGCTATAGTAATACTACTAGTACTTAGTATATATATTATTTATTACTTAGTTATTTTAATTTTCCTATTAAACTAGCTATTTCTAATAAGAATAGACTAGTATAGGTTATTACTAGTAAGTAGTAAGGGTACCCCTTAAAAATATTACTTATTTATATTCTTATAAGACTAAAAGTATTTATTAAACTAATTACTTATAAAGATATTATAGCTAGAATCTAATTTATTTAAAGAATCTCTTTTAAGTTTAAGTTTAACTTTCTAAAAAAAAGCTTAAAATTAAAACCTTTAATTTAAGTCTTATTATATAAAGTATAGTAAGGTAATAACTTTACTATAAGTTAATTAAAGTTACTTAAAAGTAATAATATAGCTATATCTTAAATATAGTTTATTAGACTTTTTAAGCTATTAATATTTAAGAATTATATTTTTTTTCTTTAGGTATAAGAAAAGAAATTTTATTACTAACTTATAATAACCTTATTACTAAGCACTAAGGAGTAAGTAAAACTCTTTATTAAATTATAAAATAATATTATTAGCTAATAATAAAGAAAGATATAAAGGTATATATTAGTACTTATATAAATTATTAGACTTTAAAACTAAGGTATTATAAACTATATAGTAAGCTAGCTATATTACTAGTATTTAATTACCCTTTTTAAGAATTATTAATAGATTTTATTACTAAACTTTTACTAGTAAAAGACTTAAATTAAACCTATAATATAATTCTAGTTATTATTAACTATTTTATAAAATATAGTATTTATATCCCTATTTTAATATAACTAACTAGTAATAAGCTAGTAACTATATTCTTAGAATATATTTTTAAAGACTATAAAGCACTAGAAAGTATTATAATAAACTAAGGTTTTATATTTACTAGTAGTTTTTAAATAACTTTTTATTATTTTCTTATAACTAAGTAATTACTTAGTATTACTTTTTACCTCTAAATAAATAGCTAGATAAAATATTTAAACTAAGTCTTAAAATATTATTTAAAGGCTTTTACTTATACTAAATAAACTAATTAAGTAAATAACTTATTAATAGTGTAATTTATATATAATATAAGTAATTACTTAATATATAGCTATATATTAATAAAGGTATTATAAGGTTATAATCCTAAAGATTTATAGTAAGTAATAGTAAATATCCCTTTAGTAAATAATTAAGCTAAAAGTAAAGTTTTAGCACTAAAAGAGAAGTATACTATAATTAAATAGCTTTTAAGTAACTTATAGACTTAATATAAAAAATATTATAATTAAAAGAAAACTCTAATAAGGTTTAAAGTTAGTAACTATATTTTACTATTAATAAAGAATATTAACCTAAGATACCTTAGTAAGAAGCTAGCTATAAAGTACTAAATTCTTTATAAGATTAAAAAGGTAATTAGAAGTTATAAACTAGTATATTAATTAAAATTATTACCTAGGACTTAATTATATAATATATTTAATATTACTAGTCTTATACCTTTTAAAGGAAACCTAATAAATATAGAAAATATATTCTTACTATAAGATAATATTAAAGATAATAAATAAGAGTTTAAAGTTAAGAGAATTATTTTATATTACTATAATAAAAGGTATTATAAATATCTAGTTAAATAAAAAAGCTATAATACTTTAGAGAATTCTTAGGTATTAAAAAGGGATTTTATTACTAAAGAAATTATTAATAACTATAAGTAATAACTAAGTAATAAAGTTAATATAAGGTAATTATAATTTATAAGTTAATATACTAAAGATATTAGAAAATAAAGTTAATTTACTTAGATAACTTAAATAATCTATTATATAGCTACTAAGTACTTATTTCTTTATAATAAAGTTAGTCCTTAAGACTACTAGTCTTTTATTATTAGTAATAGCTATAAGAACTATAAAGAAAAAGGCCTTAAAAGTATTTTTATTATTAAAATCTCTCTCTTTATATATATAAACCTAAAGTATACTAAAAAGCTTAATAAAACTAATATAATTAAGTAAATTAATAGTATTTAATATAAATTACTAATAAGTTAGTTAAGTATTAGCTAAGTATATTAAGAAAGCTTACTATTAGGATATTTTAGGCTATAAAGTAAAGATAGTTTAAAATATTAATTTATATCTTTAGATTTATAGTATTACTTAGTAATACTATTATAGTATATTTATTATATTTTACCTTATAAGTAATATTAGTAAATATTTAAGTATAGTAAATATAACTATACTTATTAGGATTTTTATAAACTAAGATAGTATTTTATAGCTTTTTCTTTACTTTTATAATAAGCTAGTAATAAGTTAGTAATAATCTAGTATTTAAGTAGTAAAATTATACTTACTTTATTTTAATAATAATAGCTACCTTTAGAAATAACTTTAATAAGTTTAAATAGCCTATTATAAAGCTATATAATTTAAGCTAAAGTCTAGTAATATATTAGTAATAAGTAAGTAAATTCTAGTTAAAAGAGATATATTATAATATAGTTTTTATTATTTTAGAAGTAATAAGTATATTTTATTAAATAGCCTATTAAATATTAGCTATAAAGAAGTAATAAGTAAGTAAAGAAGTTATACTTAAAGATTTATTATATTTTATAAGGGAAATCTTTTTATTAATAAAGTATCCTAGGATTTTATAAGTATTATTTTTTAGGAGAATATTTTATATTATTACTTACTAATAATAGTATATATATAAAATCTTTTTTAAAGATATTTTACTAGTAATAAGTTAGTAATAAAGACACTATAAGAAAGTAATAAACTTATAATAAGATTTTAAAAGAAGTTTACTTTAGAAAAAACTTTATAGGAGATTTTATAGGAGATTTTATAGGAGATTTTTTAATTAATAGATTTTCTTAAGATAGTAAGAAAGGTAAAGTTTTAATATAAAACTTAAATATAGTAAACTAGCTATAAGTTAGCTATAATAGACTAAATAAAGAAGTTATACTAGTAAGAGTATAAACTTATAAGCTAAATAAGGGTAAGAAACTAAGATAAATAAGGATAAATAATAATAATAA
The DNA here is from genome assembly GCA_003814445.1 of Epichloe festucae Fl1. Lineage (NCBI taxonomy): Eukaryota > Fungi > Ascomycota > Sordariomycetes > Hypocreales > Clavicipitaceae > Epichloe > Epichloe festucae. The sequence goes on along the minus strand of CP031387.1, from coordinate 523,545 downwards.
TTAAGGACTAAAAGAGATTAGTAATTACTAAGTAATAGTAATAAGAGAGCTATTACTTAGCTAGTAAGGGTAACTTATAAGGTTAAGGGATATTATAAGAGAAAGGAAGTGTGTAAAAGAGAGGAAAAATTAGTCTCTTTTATATTAACCTTAGACCCCTTAAGTAATCTAATATATTACATATAAGTAATCTATAAATTATAATAATAACTATTAGTATTACTAATTATATATATACTTAATAGCTATAAACTTATAGTAACTATAATATAAGCTCTCTAGTTAGACTATTTAGAACTATAGTATTAGATACCTTATTTATTTAAACTAATTATAAAAATTAATATAAGTTATTTTTTTTTCTAGCTATATAATAGGTAATAATATTTATTTTACTATATTAAAGCTATATATAAGCTACTATTTAGATATTACTAACTATAATAAAAGGGGGTTATTTTTAATTAGTAGTATTATTATTATTATTTCTTTTTATTTACTTATATATCTAAATAGAACCTTTGCATACTTTTCCGCACTAACCCTAAGGTATGGAATTGCCTCTAAAATATAAATCACATTAATATTTAAAATCCTTGCCTTTATTTCTCCCCCCCTATAATATTACACTATAATAAAGCTAGTAGTAAAAGTATAAGTAAGATATAAATAATAATTAATATAAGCTTAGGGGGGCTAGCTTAGAGTAGCTATTACTTAAATATAAGAATAAGATAGTTTAATATCTAAAGAAGTAAAAATAACCTAATAGTAAACTAAAACTAATTTATATATTCTAAAGATATAAAATATTATAATAAGATTACTAGCCTTATCCTAAGTAATAAAGTTACCCAAGTATAGCATATTATACTAGCTATAGCTTACTAGGTAGTAAACTATACTTAAGCTAAAGTAAGAACTATAAATACTAATAATAGTAATATCTATACTACTAAAGAAGTATTAAAAATAGCCCTTAAGAAAGCTATTAGAAAGAAAGCTAAAGATAATAACTCTCTAACTTAGGTAAGCATTATAGCTAGGCTTATACTAAAATAACTAAATACTAACCCCCTCTCTCTCTAGATCCCTAGAAAATAATATAAAGAAGTACTTATAAGAGAAAATACTATATAAGAATTACTCTAGTCTAGGGGTATAGAAGATATAGTTATAGCTATAAATAAAGCTATTAGGTAAGCCTTAGTAATAGTAGCTAAAAGACTCCCTAGTAAGGATATAATTATTACCTTTAAAGGGAATATAGTATAGTATAAGGAAAACTAAAAATAGATTACTAAAGTGTTTAGCTTAGAGGTAACTATTTACTACTATATACTTAGTGTTATTATTAAGGGGTTTTTAATAAAGTATATATCTATTAAGAAGCACCAAACACCTACGGTTAACCACACCTGATGCGGCGCAGACCCGCAAGAGGGTCGGCGCCGGCCCGTTTACAGATGCAAGAGGGTTTTTCTTCCCAGTTCAGGGTTTTCCCCCTTGACTAAGCGGTTGGAGTACTAGGACTAGCTACTTAATTAGCTATCTAGCGTAAAGAATATATCTATTAAGAACCTAGTAATAAAGATTAAAAAAGCAAATAAAGTAAATATAATTAAGGTAACTATAAGATACCCCTAGGGCAAAGGCACCTAGTAAACTACCCTAATACTTAGACTAGCTAAAGTTAAAGATACTAATAAGATATACTAAGATAAAATAGTCTTTAAAGTAAAGCTATTCTAAACTAAACTACATAATAAAACCCTATAACCTAAATAGTACTATAACTACTTCTAAATAAGATATATTACTAAGTTTTATAAGGTAGCACTAAGATATAGTAAGTATAGTGCTAGCTAGTATAAAGATAAAGAAGCATTATGCCCTATAAGAAATAAATAACTTAAGAAAAACTATATCCTATGCTCTAGGCTATACCTAGCCTAGTCTAAAGACTACCTAGTATTAAAAGAGAAGTAAAATATAGTAAAGGTAAGATACCTAAAATAGCTATCTTACTTTGCCTCTAGCTCCCTAAGCAGGAACCTAGCCCTAGCCCAAGAGAGAGCTAGTATAGCTATAGAACCTATAGTAATAATAGGAAGAAAAAAAGGTTACCTAATAAACGTAAAATAAAGCGCTAAATAGCTAAGAGCTAGAAGCATTAAACATTACGCAGAATAACTTAGAGCCAAAATAGAACTAGCATAGGACAGCTAAGACCCGCTACCACCCCCCTAGTTAATATAGTAATGTTATTGTTAAAAATAAGACCTATTTTTAGCCCTTTCTAGTTAAAGAACCTTTCTATTACTAGCTTGCATTGCAAGCCTAACAGCTACACTGCAGCTGTTAACGGTCACGAAGGTAGCCGTCAATAGCTACGTCGCAGCTGTCAATAGCTGCGACTGACCGTGTGGATGACTAATCCAAATCAATTGTGGATTATTCAATTGCGTTGTGGCTGCAAGCGTAGCCACAAGCGCAGCGCCACTAGTAATTAGGTAAGCTAGGGTGACGTAAGCAGGTTACCCTATAGCTATCTTTAATAGCGATTTTCTCTTTAACTAGAGGTTATACAAAAGTCTTACATATAGCAAATTAAAGCTAGAAAACAGGGCTTTCATTTAATATAGGAATATTTTTTAGACTAAAAGTTAGTGCATATAGGTTACTAGTTTGTATAGTGGTAAGTTAATTTTTTGGATTTTACGTATAAATAAATTTTACAGAAAATCAAAAGTAGCTCTTAAGACCTCTCTAGCGGTCTAGATTCACTAATATAGTTAGTGGGTATATAAGAGGAAGAAGATCTTTTTAATCTAGCTAGATAGCTAGGCCTCTTAATCTAATAGCCGCATTACCTATATAACGTTACTAAAATCAATTCTATTAGTATATAAGATATCGTAAAAGTTATCTAGATTAAATTCTATTAGTTAATAACTGCCACAAACTTCCGTTACATTACGTTAAATATTTAACGTAGTAGTTCTATTAGTCCCTAACTGTAGAGCTGCACCTGTACAGCTGTTGCCAGCCAGCAACTAGCTCCTTACATTTTAATAGGTTATGAGCCTGGCCTATTACTATAAAATTCTTTCTAGTGCACTTTACGTACAGTTATAGAAGACTTCCCTTCTATAAAACAGGAAGGACCCGCGAGATAGAAGCTATTCCCTTCTATAAAAAAGGAATCATTACGGTTACAGAAGACTTCCCTTCTATAAAACAGGAAGGACCCGCGAGATAAAAGCTATTCCCTTCTATAAAAAAGGAATCATTGTGGTTACAGAAGACTTCCCTTCTATAAAACAGGAAGCGCATGAGCGATACAGAAGCTTTCCCTTCTATAAAAAGGAAGTTTAGCGAGAATAAAAGCTTTTCCCTTCTATAAAAAGGAAATTCAGCGCGGATAGAAGCTTTTCCCTTCTATAAAAAGGAAATTCAGCGCGGATAGAAGCTTTTCCCTTCTATAAAAAGGAATTTCAGTATAAATAGAAGACTTCCCTTCTATAAAATTAGAAGATGGATACTAATTAACAAGATCAGGGGCCTTCTGCCCCTAATCTTAGTGCGCAAGAGGTTCTAAATAATTAGCTAAAAGAGCAGGTTATTAAGCAACAAGATGCTATCAATCTATTATTATAAAAGCTAGAGGCTTTGACTATAGCTGTTAATAATAGAGGCATAGAGGGTGTGAAAGCTGCTAAGCCCGCTAGTTAGTAGTAAGTTTAGGAACCTATCTATTAAGATAAAGCCCCTAAATCTAGCTCTATATAAGCTACCTTTAATAATTTAATTATTAAGGAATTTAATAAGAGGGTTTATAGCTTCCTAAAGACTACTAAGCTTAAAGGAGCTAAAAATTTTGATTAATAGAAACAAGCCCTAGCTATCTAATTTAGAGCTTTAGGCATGCCTAATTTTCTAGATAATCCGGATATTTCTAGGGGGCTAGGGGATGCTAACTAAGCTATTATCCTTATGTTATTAAGGGATAGCTATACAGAAGGCCCCTAAGCCGCTATAACTTGGCAAAAATCACCTAAAGAAGCCTATAATTTACTTGTAAGGTAGTATTCACATAGCGTTAAAATCCAGAGGGGGTCCCTATATTCTGAATTTCATAACCTGAATTTTCATGGATTTAAGGGGACTTTAGAAGCCTTTAATGCAGTCTTTAATAATCTACTAGCTAGATTATCGATTTCAGGGGTCCTGATTGATCCTATAGATCAGGTTAATCAATATCTTCAATCCCTAAAATCAACCTTCCCTCAGTGGGCTGAAAGGCAACGATTTAGCATGCGTACGAATAGGGCTATAGGGGTCCCCCTAGAAGCCCTAAATCTTGAATTTCTAATGGCAGACCTTCTAGCTGAACAGAGGGATAAGTTATCTACGGTAGCTAAAGCCCTGAATTATAGGGCTAAAGACCTAGAAAAGGGTGCTAAAGATAAGGAAAAGGCCCCTAAAGGTTAGAAGAAGAAGAAAGAAGGCTCTGAAGAAAATAAGGGCTCTTCTAATTCTAATAAGAAGAAAAAGAAGCAAAAGGGTTAAAAATCAGATAAAAAGGATAATAAAGAGCCTACAGAGGGTTCTTTTATGCTAGGAAATTACAACCTTTCTAACGGAGCCCTTGATCCGTACAAGAAACCTAGCAATTACAAGACTAGTTATAAGAGCCCTAGCGATAGTAGCTCTGATTCTAGATCTAGTGATTCGGATAATGAAAAACAAGAAATTAATTCCTTAAATGGTTTTAATTATTACAGTAAAGACATAAAAAAGGCCCTATTATATGATATAGGTTTAACTGTACATATAGTTAATTCTAGGGAGGTCTTTAGGGATTATACCCCTTTTAAGAAAGGGGAATCCGACCCTATTATAACCGGTGGTGGCCCTATTTATCCTAAGGGTCACGGTAGTGCTGTTTTTGAGGTCTTATATCAAAAGAAACCTAATAAATATAGGACCTTAGTGCTAAAGGACGCTCTATATTTTCCTCAGCTTAATGTTAATATAGTTAGTGGCCTTATTCACTATATATCTAGCGGTTGCTTTATAAAAAACCATCTTTATCTTAAAGATAGGTCTTGTATTGCTACCCTAGATATAGAAAAACATGGTTTTTTCTTTCACGTTAAAAACCAATTTACACTGACGTTACATAAAGGGCCCTGTAAAAAATCTCATTATATCCGACCTTTTACCTATGCTAGCTTTAGGGGTCATAGCTATCCTATTAGCTACCCTATAGAGGTTTAAATTCCCTCTAAAAAGCCGGATTAGGCTTCTAATTTGGACGAAATCGCTGAAATCAACGAAGATAATGATATTAAAGAAATCGTACGGGATGATTTAGGGGATTTAGTCCCTTCTCTAACGCCTATAGCCCTAGGTTAGGTCCCTTATAAATCTAAAGATATAGATTTAGGGGTATTAGAGGGCCTTAGTGAAGGAAAAAGGTCCCTAATACCTCCCTAAGAGGCCTGTGGTTCTTAAGGGGCCTAGCAGGGGACTAACGGAGAGGGCCCTAATCTAGACCTGAATCTAGACCCTAATTCAGGCCCTAAAGACCTTTAATATCAAAAGTTACTGGAACTAGCTAGCCTATGGCATGTATGATTAGGGCACCTAGGGCTTCCTTTGCTAAAGAAAACAAGCCTTATAACTAAAGGAATCCCTGATTTTTCTAAAATTAAGGATAAAGACTTTAAATATATAGCTTGTGATTAATCTAAGGCAGTTAGAAGACCTAGGAAATTAGCTATCCCTGACCCCCTAGAGCTCTAGATTGAATAGAGGGGGATACGCTAAAAATCAGCCCTATACCATACAATAAACAGTTAATTTGCTTATTTCTAGTTGATTGAAAAACTAGATATAAGTGGGTGTTCTTATTACCTAATAAGGAAGGCCCAACTGTTTATAGGGCTATTAAGGGCTTCTTTAGAGGGCTTAAAAATCAACTAGGTTAGTATCCTAGGCACCTTCACTTTGATGGGGGCCAAGAAATCGATTCTAGTTGTCAAAGCTAGTTAAATTCTAAAGGGATTAAATTTATAACTTCTAGTCCCTATATCTATGAGCAAAATGGATTAGCAGAGCGTTTAATTCGTACTATTCTAGATCAATTAAGGGCTACTATCTAGTGGGCAAAATTACCCTTATATCTATGGTGTTTTATATTACCTGTAGTTGTTAACCTAGTTAATATAACTACTAATACCACAAAGGATAAAAGCCCTGAACAACTGCTAGCTAGGGAGCTAAATCAGCCCTGTACGACTGATATTAGCAGTATTAGAGCCATAGGATCTCACTGTGAGATTCTAATCCCCCTAGAAAAACAACCTAAAGCCTAGAAGTTAGCAGCTAGGACTATCCCTAGAAGGTTATTAGCTACACTAGGTTCTAACACCTACCTAGTGTACATCCCCTCTAAAAGGCTAGTTATAAAGACTAGCTTTATTAAAATTATAGAGCCTATAGGTCCTGTCTCTAAAGGATTACCTAGGCTTTCTATAGGGGATAACCCTTTAGAGGGGGAAAATAATTTAGAAGATTAAGATCTAAATCAAGGTTTAAAGGATTACCCTATAGATAACATAGGACATCAAAATCCCCCTATAGGTTAAGAAAAACACCCTATAGGGCCTGTACAACCCCCTAAGGAACTGATTCTAGAGGCCTTAGAGGAGGTCACGCCCGTAACTTTACTAGGAAATCAGATTTCGACTCCGGACCTTAATTTTAACAAAATTACTAACTTTAACCCTAATATTAACCCTATAGATGTTAATATTAGTTCCCCTTCTTCTCTAGATTTTATAAAAGAAATCTGCTTTAAGGTACAGGAGAAGCTAAAGGAAAACAACCCTAATAGCCCCGAACCTAAGACCTGGAAGCAAGCTATATCTAGCCCTGAAAGGGATAAATGGATAGAAGCTACGTACAAGGAATACAAATAGCTTCTAAAGGCTAGTACTTTTAAATTTATAGGGAAAGACTAAGTACCTAAGGGCCGAAAAGTACTAAAGAATAGGCTTGTTTATAAGCTTAAAAAGGATAAAGAAAATAATCCTTTAAAATACAAGGCCTGACTCGTTGCTAAGGGATTTATGCAAATTAAAGGTCTAGATTATCTAGAGACCTTTGCAGCCATAAGCATTCCCCCTAGCTGGAGGATTTTACTAGCCCTAGCGGCTTAGAATAACTAGGAAATTAAATAGGTTGATTTTATAGGAGCTTTTCTTAATAGTAAGCTATAATAATAGATTTATATGGTTATTCTAGACGGATTTATCGAATTTCTTGAAGCAAATCCTAAATTAGCTAAATTAGCTAAAAGTTTTGGCTATAAACCTTCTAAAGATTAAGTAATTTTATTATAGAAATCTTTATATGGCCTAAAACAGAGCTCAAGGGAATGGCAACAAGCACTAATTGCAATGCTAAAGTCCCTAGGATTTAGCCCTCTAATTTCTAACCTAGCTATATTCTATAATTCCTCCACTAAAACCTTTATTATCACATATATGGATAATTATCTTCTAATTAGACCGGATTTACGTTATATCCAAAGACTTAAAAAGGAACTTCATAAAGTCTATCTAATAGAAGATAAGGGGCTGGCTGAATTCTTCTTAGGGGTTTAAATCATATGAGATAGACCTAATAGGGTCCTGAAAATTCATTAATCTCAGTATATCTCAGAGGCTTTAAATCGATTTAATATGCTAGATAGTAAGCCTATTAGCATACCTCTTTAGCCAGGCGTTTTAGCTACGCAGACCACTAAGCTTTTAATAGCTAGCGAAATTAAGCTCTATTAGTGCATTATAGGGACTATAATGTACCTAATGTTGCTTATAAGGCTAGACGTGGCCTTTACACTTCAGTGGCTATTTACAGCACTAGCTAGGCCCTATATAGAGCACCTAAAAGCAGCTAAAAACTTACTTAGGTACCTATTAGGGACTAAATTCCTTACTATAATTTATAGGGGAGACCCTAAAGGTATAGCTAGCAAAAGCCTAATAGGTTATTATGACAGTGATTTTGCAGGGGATAAAAAGACCTCTAAATCAACCTACGCTTATCTATTTAAGCTAGCTAGCGGACCTATTAGCTGGAAATCAAAGAAAGCTAGTACGATAGCTCTATTAACATTAGAAGCTAAAGCTAACGCTATTTGCGAGACCTTCCGGGAGCTACAGTGGCTTCAGGGCTTATTTAAGGAGCTAAAAACCCCTATTTCTCCCCCTATCCAGATATATTGCGATAATCAAGGCGCTATAACCACTGCCTATAACCCTGCCTTACATAGCCATACAAAGCATACCTTACTAAAGTTCAACTATATTAGGCAATAGGTTTTAGAAGGTTTAGCTAAGATTAAATATCTAGATATAAAGTTAATACCTGTAAATAGTCTAACAAAGCCTCTATCTAGACCTCTTTATTAGGCCTTTATTAAGCTCTTAGGGCTTGATAATCACTAAAACTAATAACTAAATCCCTTTAACAGGGAACTAAAAACAACGCTAAAAAGGGAGCTATATTTAATAATAGCTAGGAATTTAAAAAGGGGGTCTTTTATCTTTTCCTGTTTTTCCCTTTTATTTATTTTTATCTAAAAGTTCTTGTTTACCCTATATTACTTTGTACGCTTTTAATTAGCTTATATGTAATTCTTTTGTAAAGAGAGTATTAAAAATAAGACCTATTTTTAGCCCTTTCTAGTTAAAGGACCTTTCTATTACTAGCTTGCATTATAAGCCTAATAGCTACACTATAGCTATTAATAGTCGCGAAGGTGGCTGTTAATAGCTACGTTATAGCTATTAATAGCTATGACTAACTATGTAAATAACTAATCTAAATCAATTGTGGATTATTTAATTGCGTTGTGGTTGCAAGCATAGCTACAAGCATAGCGCCACTAGTAATTAGGTAAGCTAGGGTGACGTAAGCAGGTTACCCTATAGCTATCTTTAACAGCGATTTTCTCTTTAACTAGAGGTTATATAAAAGTCTTATATATAGCAAATTAAAGCTAGAAAATAGGGCTTTTATTTAATGTAGGAATATTTTTTAGACTAAAAGTTAGTGCATATAGGTTACTAGTTTATATAGTAATGAGTTAATTTTTTGGATTTTATATATAAATAAATTTTACAGAAAATAAAAAGTAGCTCTTAAGACCTCTCTAGCGGTCTAGATCCACTAATATAGTTAGTAGGTATATAAGAGGAAGAAGATCTTTTTAATCTAGCTAGATAGCTAGGCCTCTTAATCTAATAGCCGCATTACCTATATAACGTCACTAAAATCAATTCTATTAGTATATAAGATATTATAAAAGTCATCTAGATTAAATTCTATTAGTTAATAACTACTATAAACTTTCGTTGCGTTACGTTAAATATTTAACGTGGTGGTTTGTAAGGGCTTAGGCTTTGCCTAAGCATTATCCGTATAGTAGTTAGAGAGGGGATTAGTAAAAGCAGTTAGGGTAAGGAAAAGGAGGCTTATATAAGTAGCCTAGGGGGTATAAGGGGCACTACTAGGGATAGTCTCTTACCCTTTCTCCTTTCTCCTTAAGTCTCTTAATACTATATTAACACCTTATTATAGTTACCTAGGGGCTAGTTTATAATAATTAAGAGACTTCCTTTAGTCCTTTATAATAACTACTAAAAGATATAATAAAAATACTAATAGATATATTAATAGATATAATAGATATGCTTTAACTATAAGACTAACTTAGCTAGGGGATAATAACCCCCTTATCTAATGCTATAGTACTACTAGTAGCTTAATAAGCCTAATTTAAGATACTTTAACTTATACTTAATAAGTAAATAGTAAAGCTTATATACCTCTAATAATAAGTAGCTATAAATACTATAGGACCTTTAATTTAATTACCTATTATAGCCTAACCTAGTGCCTTAGTAATTAACCTTACTTTACCTCTTACCTCTAACCTAGTCTTAACTATACCTAAGGTAAAATAAAAACCTATCCCTATAGGTAACCTATATAATAGTAATAAGGCCTTATTTACTATATAGAGGTTTCTAATAAAATATAAGCTATAAGTAAATAAGGACTTTATTAAAACTAATAAGAATAAGTAAATATTTATTTACTAAAACTTATTCTCTAAAGTCTAGTCCTAAGTAATTACTTTCTTTAAATAAGGTAATACTTATAATTTTAACCTAGCTAAATTCCTAGAATACCTTAGGTTTATATTCTCTAATTTATATAAATAGGAGATAGCCTTTATAAAGCTTAACTAGATAAAATAAGGCCTAGGGGAGCTATTTTCTATATTCTTTATTTACTTTATAAAGAAGCTTTTATTAGTAAGAGGGGATTATTAGGGAGATAATATAAAGCTAGTAAAGCTTTAATAAGCACTTAATAAGTATTTAAGAGAAATTAATATAAGCTAGGGTATTAGCTAAAGTATATAGTATATAGCTATTATATAGTATTATAAGATTATAGTTAATATTAAGGCCCTTACTATAGAGAATAAGTACTAGTCCTAATATAAACTATAGCTAGCTAAACCTATACCTTAGACTAATTATAAGGGTAATATACTAATAACTAGGGTATATATAGTAAGGACTTTATTAAGAAAATAGAATAGGCTAGTTAAGAAAGAGAAGGGTCTAAAGCCTACTATAAACATATAATAGGCTAAATAAGTATTAGTATTATAGACTAGCCCCTAGGTAACTGCGATAGGGCGTTAATATAGTATTAAGAGACTTAAGGAGGAAGGAGGAAGGGTAAGAGACTATCCCTAGTGGTGCCCCTTATACCCCCTAGGCTACTTATATAAGCCTCCTTTTCCTTACCTTAATTACTTTTACTAATCCCCTCTCTAACTACTATATAGATAATGCTTAGGCAAAGCCTAAGCCCTTATAATTAGAAGTAAAGTTAGCTAAACGCTATTAGGAGGGATGCTACTTATAATATAAATCTAAGAATTACTATATTTAGGAGTGCACTTTCCTCCTACCCTATTACCTATAGGTTAGCATTAACTTATATAGAGTAAATAAGGAAAGCATAGATAAGGAGGTAAATATTCCCCCTATAGAAAATAAGTAGCCCCTAAGTAAAGTCTTATATAGGGGTAAGTAAGCTAACTATATACTATAATATAGGATAACTATTTAAGCTATATAGAGTTAGAGTAGGATATAGTATAATATATAGACTAATTACTATTCTTAATTCCTATACTCTTTAATATATATTATTATATTAATATCTAGATTAATTATAATTATAATTATTATAGTGCTATAAGTAAGTTAGTAGTAAAATAGTTTAGCCTAGAGCTTATATATTTACTAAAGAGAAGGTATATCTAAACTATAGTAAAAATAAAAAGAAAAGGAAAGAGAGTATAGGAGAATACCTCCTTAATTACTTATATAGTACACACTAGAATAGATATTAATAGCTAGGAGTTATTAGTATATTTATATATTATCCTAGGCCTTATATAAGATATTATACTTAGGATACTATAGCTAGAATATTATAATATAGTTATTTATATAGTAAAATAGTAATTAGTTATTAGAGTAATAAAGGGCTTATATATCTCTAAAGCCTTTATATATAAGGTAAAGACTCTAGTATAAGGGATTATTAGGTCCTTATATACTATAGAAGCACGCTAAGTATACTATAAGAAGGACACTTTTATAATATTTATTACTATAAGCCTTAGGGAGATAATAATAGTACTATAGATTATAGTGCCTAAGATAAAGCCTAATAGCCTAGATATATTAATATTACCTAAGGAGTTAGCTAACTTTATAGACCTTTTTAATAAGGCTAAAGCTAATAGCTTACCCCCTTATTAGGGGTCCCTTAATTACTATATATACTTATATAAGAATTAAAATAGGTTTAAACTAATACTCCCTTAGGGACTACTATATAATATACTAAGGGACTAGCTTCTAGAGGTTAAGCGCTAGATTATAGACTTAATAAATAAGGGTTAAATCTATACTAGCTTATTATTAGCTATAGCTCTAGTCCTCCTTATTAAAAAGGCTAATAAGAGTTAGCATTTTTATATAAACTACTACGCTCTTAATAAGATAATAGTATAGAATTACTATTCTCTCCTATTAATTAAGGAAATACTCTATTCCTTATCCTAGGTATATTAGTTTATAAAGGTAAATATTTATATAGTGTTTTATAAGCTATAAATTACTAAGGGCTAGGAGTACCTTATAGTATTTTAAACTAGGTTTAGGCTATTTAAGTAGCTAGTATACCCCTTTAGCCTAGCTAGTGTACTAGTAATATTCTAATATTATATTAATAAGTCCTTAGGGAATATATTAAGGGATTTTATTATAGTATACTTAGATAATATCTTAGTTTACTTAGGGGGATTAAGGAAAGACTATATAGCTAAGGTTTAGTTAATATTAGGCTACCTAAGGGCTATAGGTTTATACTTAGACCTTAATAAGTCTATATTTATAATAAAGGAGGTTTAATACCTAGAATATATTATTATAGTAAGTTATTTTATTTATCTAGACTTAGTAAAGGTTATAGCTATTAAGGAGTAAGTAGCCCTAATAAAACTTTAGGGGGTTTATAGCTTCCTAGGGTTTACTAACTTTTACTATAACTTTATTAGTAACTTTTTAAAACTAGTAGTACTACTAATATAATTAACTAAGAGAAATATCCCCTTTTAATAGGGACCTAAAGAGAATAATACCTTTAATAGGCTAAAAGACACCTTTATTATATACCTAGTACTAGTATAATAAGACCTAGATCTCCTTATAGTAATAAAAGCTAATTATTTAGGAATAGCTATTAGAGAATACCTTTCCTAGTAAGGCTAGGATAGTATTATATACCTAGTTACTTATTACTTTACTAGCCTTATAACCTTATAAAAGAACTATATAATTTATAATAAGGAATTATTAGCTATTTTCTTATACCTTAAGGTATAGTTAGCTAAGCTATAGGGTATTTCTAGTTTATTTATAATTTATATAGACTATAAGAACCTAGAGTACTTTATAACTCCTTAGTTAATATTAAAGTAATAAGCTTAATAAGTAAATATACTTATACTATTTAATTTTTACCTTTAGTATAAACTTAGTATATAAGTATAGTAGCTTAATACTTTTTCTTAAAGAGAGTAAGACTAGGAAGGGGTAACCTCTAGAATAGAATATATTCTATAATCTATTACTATTATATAGCTTTTACTAATACTAGATAAATAGTAAGATAATAGTAATATAGTATTACTACTAGCTAGTAAGGTTCTCTTTACTACTAAATACCTTTAGACCTTATAAGACTAGGCTATTATCTTTAACCCTATATATAGTATTTAATTAAAGGCTATTTAGAAAAGGGCCTAGAGGTTTCCTATTAAGGCACTTATAAGAGAATAAGTAATAAATTATTCTATAAGTGCTTATAAGGCACTTTAGTTTAAGGGCTATACCTAAGTCCTAGTGTAAGAGCCTCTTATAATAACCCTAATATAGTAATACTATAATTTACTAGTAGTAAGGTACCTAGGCTATAATATTATATTCTAAATCTTATAATAGTAGTTTTACTAGAATAGGATATTATAAGATATTACTAGGTTTATTTATAACTATTATTACTATAGTAATTATAAGAGCTATTAATAATACTAGGGCTTACTAAAGCCTTTACCTATCCCTAACTAGTTTTAGTTATAAATCTCTATTAACTTTATAATAAACTTACTAGTACTATCCCTAGAAAAGCTATAATATCTAATAGTTATTATAAACTAACTCTTTAAATTTATTTAGCTTAAGGCTATAATTTCTATAGGAGCTAAGGAATATATAAAGAGGTTTAAAATAGTCTAGTAGTAGTTTAAAGGGTTTCCTTAATTAATTATTATAGATTATAGTTTAGATTAATTAGGAAAATTTTAGATAATATTATGCTCCCTAGTTAGAATTAATTAGTTACTCTTTATATTATATTACCTATAGACTAATAGTAATATAAAGTAAGTAAACTAAGAGGTATAGGTAATACTATATATTATAGTCTTTTTCTTATAGTTTAACTAGCTAGAATATCTAGCTACTTACTAGCTTATAATTAATAATAGGCTATCTTTTATAATAGGAGTTAGCTTAAATAAGCTACTATATAGCTATAATCTAAAGCTAGTTTAGTTATTACTAGATAAGTTTACTTTTATAATAATACTAAAAGGGTAAGTAATATAGTTTCTTAAGCACCTTTAAGAGAGCACTTACTTAGTATAAGCTATAATAGCTTATATATAATAAAGATAATAGGATATTATATTTACTTTATATTAACTAGTAAAATAGTTTTAGGTTAGAGATAAGGTATAGCTTTTACTTAAAAATATTAAAACTAATTACCCCTTATAGAAACTTAATTAGGTAATAGTAAAGTATATAGTTATAAAAGTCCTAATATTACTTATAGTATAGCTTAATATCCTAAGAGGTATTTACCTAGTATTTTATATAAACCTTATTAAATACACTATAAAGAACTCTTTTCTTAGTTAAAAACTCTAGAACTCTTATCTAAGACTAGAATAAGTCTTTATAAAGAGTAATAATAAACTTATTAAGAAATATTAGATTAAGTAAATCCTAGTAGCTTAAAATACCCTAGGCTAGGGTAAGAGATATAATATACTTATTAAGTAAGTAAGTTATATATAGCCTATATAGAAACTACTAGAGAATATAGTATAAATATAAGCCCTTAATAAATTTAAGGTAAAATAAGGAGATATATAATATAATAATAAACTAAATTAATTTTAGAAAACTTATTTACTTATAAAGACTTCTATATATATTTAAGATACTAATATATTATAGTTTACTACTATTACTTAAAGGGAATAATTATTCTCTAAGTTTTTATTTAAATTAATAAAAGAGTTTATATAAGTATATATTACCTTTATTTAAAGTTAGTACTTTACTAATATAGCTATAGTATTGTTAAAAATAAGACCTATTTTTAGCCCTTTCTAGTTAAAGGACCTTTCTATTACTAGCTTGCATTGCAAGCCTAATAGCTGCACTGCAGCTGTCAACGGTCGCGAAGGTGGCCGTCAATGGCTACGTCGCAGCTGTTAACAGCTGTGACCGACCGTGTGGATGACTAATCTAAATCAATTGTTAATTGTGGATTATTCAATTGCGTTGTGGCTGCAAGCGTAGCCATAACTGTAGCGCCACTAGTAATTAGGTAAGCTAGGGTGATATAAGCAGGTTACCCTATAGCTATCTTTAACAGCGATTTTCTCTTTAACTAGAGGTCGTACAAAAGTTTTACATATAGCAAATTAAAGCTAGAAGACAGGGCTTTTATTTTATGCAGGAATATTTTTTGGACTAAAATTTGGTGCATATAGGTTGCTAGTTTGTATGGTGGTGAGTTGATTTTTTGGATTTTACATATAAATGAATTTTGCGGAAAATCAAAAGTGGCCCTTAAGACCTCTCTGACGGTCCGGATCCACCGATACGGTCGGTGGGTATATGAGAGGAAGAAGATCTTTTTAATCTAGCTAGATAGCTAGGCCTCTCAATCCAACAGCCGCATTACCCGTACAACATCACTAAAATCAATTCTATTGGTATATAAGATATTGTAAAAGTCATCTAGATTGAATTATATTAGTTAATAACTGCTGAAACCTTCCGTTGCGTTGCGTTGAATATTTTAACGTGGTGGCTCTATTGGTCCCCGACCGTAGAAGCTACACCTATACAGCTGTTGCCAGCTGGCAACTAGCTCCCTACATTTCAAAAAGTATATTTACTAAGTAATAGTTATAGTATAAAGAGTTATTTACTAGGAATATAACCTAGGTTTTAGATAGTATAAGTAAGGTTAGTATATAAAGTATATATAAGTAAAGGTATAATAAGAGTATAAGTAAGGGGATAGTAAGTAAGAATAGTAACCCTAGTAAAATAAGGAATATTATTTTTAGCTAAGGGTTAGCTAGCTTTAGGGTTTCTAAGGGTATATTTAGGAGAAAAACTTACTAACCTTAACTTAAAGAGAAAATAAGTAAAATACTAGTAATAATAAAAAGGAAAGTTATTACTTAACTTAGTAATTTAATAATAGTATTAGTTCTTACTATAGTAATAAAAGATAAGTACTTAAATAAAGGTAGTAAACTATTTATATATTTCTTTATATATAGTATTTAGGCTACTAATAACCTATTAGTTTTATTAGAATAAAATATTAGTAACTTATTATATAGACTATACTATTCTATAACTAGCTAAAGGGCTAGTGCTAATAAAGGGGATAATATTAAGGCTAGTTATATTTATTATAAGGGTATTTATAGCTAGAGATACTCTAAGAGCTAAGTAAATAAGAGCTAAGTTAAACTATACTTAGTTAAGGAGAGTATTCTAGTAACTAATAAGATAGTAATATCTTTAAGATAAAATAAGTATTTTTTTCTTTATAGTTATAGTCTTAAGGACTTTAGGCTTAATAATATATATACTTATAGTAATTTTAGCCTTAAGATCCTTAAGGGTATATTAAAGTTATAGGTTAGTAAATAAAAGCCTAGTATACTATATATAGGTAATATAATACTACTAATAAGGAGAATATAACTCCTTACTTTAAGGTAAATAATAGTTTAAGATACTAGTAGTAAGAGCTTATTTAATATAAGGACTATAGAAATACTAAACTAATTTAAGTATAGTATACTATTTATTATTAGAGTTTCCCTTTATAAGGTACTTACTAATAAAATAGGATATTAGTATAGTAAGAGTAGCTATAAAAGTAGCTATAGAAGTAAGGGTATTAGTTTAGTATTAAGGTATTTTAGTAAAGAAAATAATTACTTAGGAGAAAGGGACTAATAGAATAATAAGGAAGGTATAATAGGATTATAATAATAAAGGGATAGTATTATATAAAGGGGAAGGTAAGATAAGTATAAGCTAAAGTAAGATATTTATAGTAAAAGTTATACCTATATTAAGTAAACTATAAATAAGTAAGGGTAAGGTAATTATTTATAATAAATAACCTATTAGTAAGGCAAATATATTATATATAATAGGTAAGGGTAAGGTAATTATTTATAATAAATAACCTATTAGTAAGGTAAATATATTATATATACTATAAAATAATACTTAGAAGTAAGCAAGGGTTATTATAATAAATAATAAGGTAGTAAGGTAAGTGCCTATTAAATGCTTTATAAATAGCTATTAGTAAGGATAGTTTTTATTATAATAACTAAGGGTATATGTAATATAAGTATTATATATATTGCTAAGGGATATTATAAAGGGAAGTTTATTAGTAATAGGTAAGTAAGGGTATATATAAGGGCTTAGGCTTTACCTAAGCATTATCTATATAGTAGTTAAAAAGAGAAGTAATAAAAGTAATTAAGGTAAGGAAAGGAGGCTTATATAAGTAGCCTAGGGGGTATAAGGGGTATTACTAGGGATAGTCTCTTACCCTTCCTCCTTTCTCCTTAAGTCTCTTAATACTATATTAACGCCCTATCGCAGTCGCCTAGGGGCCAGTCTATAACACTTAGTAATTTAATAATAATATTAGTTCTTACTATAGTAATAAGAGGTAAGCGCTTAGATTAAGGTAGTAAACTATTTATATATTTCTTTATATATAGTATTTAAGCTACTAATAACCTATTAGTTTTATTAGAATAAAATACTAGTAACTTATTATATAAACTATACTATTCTATAACTAGCTAAAGGGCTAGTGCTAATAAAGGGAATAATATTAAAGCTAGTTATATTTATTATAGGGGTGTTTATAGCTAGAGATACTCTAAGAGCTAAGTAAATAAGAGCTAGGTTAAACTATACCTAGTTAAGGAGGGTATTTTAGTAACTAATAAGATAGTAGTATCTCTAAGATAAGATAAGTATTTTTTTCTTTATATTTATAGTCTTAGGGACTCTAGGTTTAATAATATATATACTTATAGTAATTTTAGCCTTAAGATCTTTAAGGGTATAATAAAGTTATAGGTTAGTAAATAAAAGCCTAGTATACTATATATAGGTAATATAGTGCTACTAATAAAGAGAATATAATTCTTTACTTCTAAGTAAATAATAGTTTAAAATACTAGTAGTAAGAGCTTATTTAATATAAGGACTATAAGGACACTAAACTAACTTAAGTATAGTATACTATTTATTATTAGAGTTCCCTTTTATAAGGTACTTACTAATAAAATAAGATATTAGTATTATAAAAGTAGCTATAAAAGTAGCTATAAGAGTAAGAGTAAGGACTTAATAGTAAGGTATTTCTAGTAAGAGAATAACTAATTAAGAGAAAGAAGCTAATAGAATAAAAGAAAAGGCTTAATAGGATTATAATAATAAAGAGATAATATTATATAAAGAGAAAGGTAAGATAAGTATAAGTATAAGTAAGATATTTATAGTAAATATTATACCTATATTAGGTAAACTATAAATAGGTAAGAGTAAGGTAATTATTTATAATAAATAACCTATTAGTAAGGTAAATATATTATACGCACTATATAATAACACTTAGAAGTAAGGGGGGGTTATTATAATAAATAATAAGGCAGTAAGGTAAGTGCCTATTAAATACTTTATAGATAGCTATTAGTAAGGATAGTTTTTATTATAATAACTAAGGGCATATATAATATAAATATCACGCATATTACTAGGGGATATTATAAAGGGAAGTTTATTAGTAATAGGTAAGTAAGGGTATATATAAGGGCTTAGGCTTTGCCTAAGTATTATCTATATAGTAGTTAAAGAGAGAATTAGTAAAAGTAGTTAAGGTAAGGAAAAGGAGGCTTATATAAGTAGCCTAGGGGGTATAAGGGGCACTACTAGGGATAGTCTCTTACCCTTCCCTCTTCCTCCTTAAGTCTCTTAATACTATATTAACGCCCTATTGCAGTCGCCTAGGGGCCAGTCTATAACATGGTTCTATTAGTCCCCAACCGTAAAGCTGCACCTGTACAGCTGTTGCTAGCCGGCAACTAGCTCCCTACATTTCAATAGTTATAAGTCCTCTTCTAGAATGTAAATAAGAAGGATAGCCTAATACACATTATACTCTATTACCAAACTAATATAGATATAATAGTAATTTAAGAGTAGGAACACATAAAACATCTATAGCCCCTTATACTAGGCCTTACCTAGTTCTAACTTATACACTATAATAGGTATAACGCTATATATATAAATAAGAAATATAACATAAGGTTATAGTTAGCCTAGGGAGGGACTAATTAGTTACTAGTGGAAATATAAGGGGTTAATATTTATTCCCTTTACTTAGAAGGTTATAGTAATAACTAAAACACCCCTATATAAGATATTAATATAAAGACACTATATAACTAAAGTGTATTTATAAGAGACTTTAACTAAAAGTACCCCCTCTAGGATAGGCTAAATAAAATAACTAATAAAGCAAAAGAACTATTAGAACTTATAAGCTAGTAAAGGCTTAGACTAGTAATACCCTAGGGGGAACTTACTAGATAATATAAGGATAATAGAGATAGTACTATTAACCTAGTATAGGTAACCCTAGATATCTAAGTTTACTATAAAGGCATAAAAGACCTTACTAGATCTAACTATATCCTATAGCTAATTAGTATCTTTACTAACCTATAGAATAATACTTTATAGACCCTTAAGCACACGTAAAATATAATAAATAAACTATATATAAAGGCAAAAGTAATAATATATTTTTAACCTAAAAATACCCTAGACTTATAAGATAAAGAAAGGATAAATATATATATTACTTAGCTTATTATAAACCTATAATAAATAGTAAATAAGGTAGTACTATAAAAGCCCTAAGGGCTCCCTAGCCTAGAGGTATAGTAATTAAAAATAGCTAAAGAGGTAATTACTAAAGCTAGGTAAGTAAAGAGATAATAAAGATAATAAAGAATAGAAGTAAACTAGTAAGCTTATACTAAGGCAAATAAGGACTAGGAATAAGTTATTAGAATAAAAAGAAGAAATATATAGAGAGAAGCCCTATAAAAAGCTAATATATAAAGAAAGAATAAGGGAGTATAAAGCCTTAAGAGATAAGCCTAGCTTTAAAGCTAGGCCCCCCTAGAACTACCTAGGCTACTAGAGCTAAAGAGAACTAAAAATAACCTAAACCTAGCTATTATATATAAGGATAAAGTAAGTATACTAGTATAAAGATTCTTCCCTAAGCTTATAGTAAACCTCTTTTATATTTTAAATCTTACCTTTCTAAAGCTAGATAACACACTATTCCTAGATAAAGAATAATTTAAAATAGAGAAGATATTAGATATTTTATTAGATATAGCTAGCTAGAAGGTAATAGGTAATAATAAACTCCTAGTAAGCCTTATTAAAGCCTATAGTAAGCTAGTAAAAGAGGCTATAGCCTAACTCTTAAATACTATCCTTAAAGTAAAATACTTCCTAGCCTAATTCTAAATTACTAGAGTAATAGTAATTAGAAAACTAGGTAAAATAATAAAAGAAATAAGGAAAGCTAATATATAGAGGCTTATCTCCTTACTAAATATTATTAGGAAAATTATAAAAGTAATAATTATAAAATAACTTATAGCCTTTACTAAGGTAAAAGGACTTCTTCTAAAACTATAAATAGGAAATAGGATAAATAGGTTAATAAAGATAGTAATTAGGGTCTTAGTAAAATATATAAGAGAGGCCTAGGGTAAAGGTAAAATTACCTTACTAGCCTAGATAAATATTTTATTTGCCTTTAATAAAGTTAGTTACTTATACTTAATTACCTTACTAATTTAAATAAAAATCCTATACTAGCTAATAGCTATAATATAAAGCTTCCTAGTAAATAAAATAAGCTAGCTTAGCTTTAATAATAAACTCTCTAAACCCTTTAGGATTAAAGCTAGTACCTTATAAGAATTACCTCTCTTACTAATTCTCTTTTTTCTTTACTTAGTAAAACTTTATATATACCTTTAAGCTATTCTAGGTATAGTAGCTATTAGATTTACTAATAATATAAATATTATAGTATTTAGTAAGAATATAGTATAAACCTAAAGAAAACTTAAGGCTATATAGAAAATCTATAAAAACTAGGTAAAGAAAGTAAGTATAAAGTTTAACCTAGTAAAAACTAAACTTATATACTTTAGTAAGGCCTATAGGCCTTTATAGGTAAGGGTCTAGCTTAGTATAAAAGAGATAGTATTAATAAAAGTATACTAATTCCTTAGAGTATAAGTAAATAGAAAACTTAACTAAAGCGCTTATAAAAATATCCTTAAGGGAAAGCTAGCCTAGTAGTAACTTACTCTCTTTATATTAGTAGTATTAGTATAGGGTATTAGCTTTAGAGATACCTAGCTTATATATATATAGGTAGTTTAGCTTATTTTTACCTATAAAGTAAGTGCTTATTATACCCTAACTAAGAAAGGAGAAAACCTAAGAGAAATAGTTAAAAGCTTTATAGTAAACTAATTAACTTATCTCTAGACTATAGCTAGAGTATTTAAGGCTATACTAATTACTTAGCTAAAGGTTAAGACCTATATCCCCCCCCTAGACCTTTACCTAAATAAGATAAAATAAAAGTTTAAGAAAAGGATTATACTTAGTAAAATAGTAAGTAAAATATAGGCTATAGCTAACTTAGTGTAAATAGTATTATAATATAAAAAAAGACCTTCCCTTATAAATAATAAACTAAATATATAATTATATAAGGAGTAAAAGAGAAAATAAAAAAACTAGTATACTAATAGATAACTAAGATAATATAGGTATAGAAAAGAGCTAATAAAGGACTATTTACTTACCTATAACTTAAAGGAGATCTAGAAATTTTACACTAAACTTAATAAGTATATTTTCTCTATAATAATATAATTATATATAGAGAAAATTAGCCTTAATAAGTTTCTCTTTTAAAGGCATATTTCTAGGGTAGCTTTACCCCTATATAGCTATAGCTATATAGTTAAAGACTAGTACTATATAATTATTAACTATACTAACTATAATTATAAATACCCCTAAATATATTAGCCTAGAGATATATAGGAAGTAAGGCTAGCCTTAGATAATCCCCTAAGAGTAAGATATATAGCTAAATAGTTCCTTAGTATAAGAAAACTCTAATATTATATATTAGCATAAGACCTAGCCCTTAGCTAATGTAAACTAGGGGAGGATTTAGGCTACCCTAGAGGTAACTAAACTAACTAATAAATAGACACTATAAATAACTAAAGAGAGATACTAAGTAAGATAATATAGCTATAGAGGTAAACTAAATATAAGGCAAAATCACACTAAGATAAAAAGACTATAGGTTTAGAATAGTTATTAGATTAATTTTAAGTTAAAAAAACTATAGATATTATTTTATACTAGCTTATTACTACCCCTTTACTAACCTAGAATTAGCCTTATTTCTCTTTAGAAACTAGGATTATATTCTTTATTACCTTACTCTTACCCTTAGCTACTAGGCTAGTAACTAGGAGCTAGTTTATTTTTACTACTTAAGTATTAAGCTACTAAAGCTAAATAATAACCTTATTATATTATTCCTTAGTAAACCTAGACTTAGCTAAGTCTAGGCCTATTACTATAGTACCTTATTTTTTCTTAGCGTGGTTTTTAGTATAGAGTTTCTTAACCTAAGCTATATAGTTTTTTAAGGCCTAGATAATTAAAGTTAGCCCTAATTTAAAGCTATTACTATACTAGAGTAAAATCACTTATATTACTCCTAGTAATTATACTAGCTTAGGTATTAACTAATTACTAATACTCCTCTTACTAGCTAGTAATATTTAGCTATAAGTAAATTAGCACTAGAGTAAGCTTAAAGTAAGTATAAAAGCTAATATTACCTTAGAATATTTATAGTTATAAACCTAATAGTTAAAGTAAGTATTAGATATTACCTCTTTATATATAAATTAGCCTTACTCCTAGGCTAGAAATAAACTAACTTACTAATAATATTATAGTACTAATACCTTAGATTATTAATTAATTATATCTTATAAGATATATACTATAGTGCTTAAGTTTTACCTAGCTACCCTAAATTAGACTTAAAATAAGTATAAAATAAGGGTAAAAATAACTTACTTTAAGATCTTTAAACTTAGCTTACTTTAATTATTTTATTATAAGGGACTTCCTTAAATACCTCTTTAAGGTTATAATTTCCTAGGTAAATTAAAACTAGAATAGTACTAATAATAAAATACTTATAGTATTTAGTAATATTTTATTATAAATTTCTATATAAAATATTAGTAATTAAACTAGCACTAGGCTAGAAAAGCCTTAAATAGCTTTAAGAAAAGGTAAGAAAAATAAGAACCTATAGGAAGTTTAATATAAGAAAAGAAAAAAGGTTAAAACCCTATAAAGAAAAGAGCTGTAAGGGCTTAGGCTTTGCCTAAGCATTGTCTGTATAGCAGTCAGAGAGGGGAGTGGTAGAAGCAGTTAGGGTAAGGAAAGGAGGCTTATATAAGTAGCCTAGGGGGTATAAGGGGCATTACTAGGGATAGTCTCTTACCCTTTCTCCTTAAGTCTCTTAATACTATATTAACGCCCTATTATAGTTACCTAGGGGCTAGTCTATAATAATTAAGAGACTTCCTTTAGTTCTTTATAATAACTACTAAAAGACATAATAGAAATACTAATAAATATATTAATAGATATAGTAAACACGCTTTAACTATAAGACTAACCTAGCTAGGGGATAATAACCCCCCTATCTAATGCTATAGCACTACTAGTAGCTTAATAAGCCTAATTTAAGACACTTTAACTTATGCTTAATAAGCAAATAGTAAAGCTTATATACCTCTAATAATAAGTAACTATAAATACTATAAGACCTTTAACCTAACTACTTATTATAGCTTAACCTAGTGCCTTAATAGTTAACCTTACTTTACCTCTTACCTTTAACTTAGTCTTAACTATACCTAAGGTAAAATAAAAACCTATCCTTATAGGTAATCTATATAATAGTAATAAGGCCTTATTTACTATATAAAGGTTTCTAATAGAATATAAGCTATAAGTAAATAAGGACTTTATTAGAACTAATAAGAATAGGTAAATATTTATTTACTAAAACCTATTCTCTAAAGTCTAATCCTAGGTAGTTACTTTCTTTAAATAAGGTAGTACTTATAATTTTAACCTAGCTAAATTCCTAGAATACCTTAGGTTTATATTCTTTAATTTATATAGATAGGAGATAGCCCTTATAAAGCTTAACTAGATAAAATAAGGCCTAGGGGAGCTATTTTCTATATTCTTTATTTACTTTATAAAGAAGCTTTTATTAGTAAGAGAGGATTATTAAGGGGATAATATAAAGCTAGTAAAGCTTTAATAAGTACTTAATAAGTATTTAAGAGAAATTAGTATAGGCTAGGGTATTAGCTAGAGTATATAATATATAGCTATTATATAGTATTATAAGATTATAGTTAATATTAAGGCCCTTACTATAGAGAATAAGTACTAGTTCTAATATAAACTATAGCTAGCTAAATCTATACCTTAGACTAATTATAAGGGTAACATACTAATAACTAGGGTATATATAGTAAGGACTTAATTAGGAAAATAAAATAAGCTAGTTAAGAAGGAGAAAGGTCTAAAGCTTACTATAAATATATAATAGGCTAAATAAGTATTAGAAGTAAAGTTAGCTAAATACTAGTAAGAGGGACACTACCTATAATATAGATCTAAGAACTACTATATTTAGAAGTGTACTTTCCTCCTGCCTTATTACCTATAGGTTAGTATTAACTTATATAAAGTAAATAAGAAAAGCATAGATAAGGAGATAAATATTCCCCCTATAGAAAATAAGTAACCCCTAAGTAAAGTCTTATATAAGGGTAAGTAAGCTAACTATATACTATAATATAGGATAACTATTTAAGCTATATAGAGTTAAAGTAAGATATAGTATAATATATAGACTAATTACTATTCTTAATTCCTATACTCTTTAATATATATTATTATATTAATATCTAAATTAATTATAGTTATAATTATTATAGTGCTATAAGTAAGTTAGTAGTAAAATAGTTTAGCCTAAAGCTTATATATTTACTAAAGAGAAAGTATATCTAGACTATAGTAAAAATAAAAAGAAAAGGAAAAAGGGTATAGGAAAACACCTCCTTAATTACCTATATAGTATGCACTAGAATAGATATTAATAGCTAGGAGTTATTAGTATATTTATATATTATCCTAGGCCTTATATAAGATATTATACTTTAGATACTATAGCTAGAATATTATAATATAGTTATTTATATAGTAAAATAGTAATTAGTTATTAAAGTAGTAAAGGGCTTATATATCTTTAAAGCCTTTATATATAGGGTAAAGACTCTAGTATAAGGGATTATTAGGTCCTTATATACTATAGAAGCGCGCTAGGTATACTATAAGAAAGACACTTCTATAATGTTTATTACTATAAGCCTTAGGGAGATAATAATAGTACTATAGATTATAGTGCCTAAGATAAAGCCTAATAGCCTAAAAACATTAATATTACCTAAGGAGTTAGCTAACTTTATAGACCTTTTTAATAAGGCTAGAGCTAATAGCTTACCCCCTTATTAGGGGTCCCTTAATTACTATATATGCTTATATAAGAATTAGGATAAGTCTAAACTAACGCTCCCTTAGGGACTACTATATAATATACTAAGGGACTAGCTTCTAAAGGTTAAGCAATAAATCACAGACTTAATAAATAAGGGTTAGATTTATACTAGCTTATTATTAGCTATAGCTCTAGTCCTCCTTATTAAAAATGCTAATAAGGGTTAGCGTTTTTATATAAACTACTACGCTCTTAATAAGATAATAGCATAGGATTACTATTCTCTCCTATTAATTAAGGAAACACTCTATTCCTTATCCTAGGTATACTAGTTTATAAAGGTAAATATTTATATAGTATTTTATAAGCTATAGATTACTAAGGGCTAGAAGTACCTTATAGTATTCTAAACTAGGTTTAGGCTATTTAAGTAGCTAGTTTACTCCTTTAGCCTAGCTAGTGTATTAGTAATGTTCTAATATTATATTAATAAGTCCTTAGGAAATACATTAGGGGATTTTATTATAGTATACTTAGATAATATCTTAGTTTACTTAGGGGGATTAAGGAAAGACTATATAGCTAAGGTCTAGTTAATATTAGGCTACCTAAGGGCTATAAGTTTATACTTAAACCTTAATAAGTCTATATTTATAGTAAAGGAGGTTTAATACCTAGAATATATTATTATAGTAAGTTATTTTATCTATCTAAACCTAGTAAAGATTATAGCTATTAGGGAGTAAGTAGCTCTAATAAAACTTTAAGGGGTTTATAGCTTCCTAGGGTTTACTAACTTTTACTATAACTTTATTAGTAACTTTTTAGAACTAGTAATACTACTAATATAATTAACTAAGAGAAATATCCCTTTTTAATAAGGACTTAAAGAGAATAATGCCTTTAATAAGCTAAAAGATACCTTTATTATATACCTAGTACTAGTATAATAAGACTTAGATCTCCTTATAGTAGTAAAAGCTAATTATTTAGGAATAGCTATTAAAGAATACCTTTCCTAGTAAGGCTAGGATAGTATTATATACCTAGTTACTTACTACTTTACTAGCCTTATAACCTTATAAAAGAACTATATAATCTATAATAAGGAATTATTAGCTATTATCTTATGCCTTAAGGCATAGTTAGCTAAGCTATAGGGTATTTCTAGTTTATTTATAATCTATATAGACTATAAGAACCTAGAGTACTTTATAACTCCCTAGTTAATATTAGAGTAGTAAGCTTAATAGGTAAATACACTTATACTATTTAATTTTTACCTCTAGTATAAACCTAGTATATAAGTATAGTAGCCTAATACTCTTTCTTAAAGGGAGTAAGACTAGGAAGGGGTAATCTCTAAAATAGGATATATTCTATAACCTATTACTATTATATAGCTCTTACTAATACTAGATAAATAGTAAGATAATAGTAATATAGTGCTATTACTAGCTAGTAAGGTTCTCTTTACTACTAAATACCTTTAGACCTTATAGGACTAGGCTATTATTTCTAACCTTATATATAATATCTAATTAAAGGCTATCTAGGAAGGGGCCTAGAGGTTTTCTATTAAGGTACTTATAAGAGAGTAAGTAGTAAATTATTCTATAAGTACTTATAAGGCACTCTAGTTTAGGGGCTATACCTAGGTCCTAGTATAGGAGCCTCTTATAATAACCTTAATATAGTAATATTATAATTTACTAGTAGTAAGGCACCTAGGCTATAACACTATATTTTAAATCTTATAATAGTAGTTTTACTAGAATAGGATATTATAAGATATTACTAGGTTTATTTATAACTATTACTACTATAGTAGTTATAAAAGCTATTAATAATACTAGGGCTTACTAAAGCCTTTACTTATCCTTAACTAGTTTTAGTTATAAATCTCTATTAACTTTATAATAAACTTACTAGTACTATCCCTAGAAAAGCTATAATATCTAATAGTTATTATAGATTAACTCTCTAAATTTATTTATCTTAAGGCTATAACTTCTATAGAAGCTAAGGAATATATAAAGAGGTTTAAAATAGTCTAGTAGTGGTTTAGGGGGTTTCCTTAATTAATTATTATAGATTATAGTTTAGATTAGTTAGGAAAATTCTAGATAATATTATGCTCCTTAGTTAGGATTAATTAGTTACTTTTTATATTATATTACTTATAAACTAATAATAGTATAAAGTAAGTAAACTAAGAGATATAGGTAATACTATATATTATAGTCTCCTTCTTATAGTTTAACTAGCTAGAATATCTAGCTACTTACTAGCTTATAATTAATAATAGGCTATTTTCTATAATAGAAGTTAGCCTAAATAAGCTACTATATAGCTATAATCTAAAGCTAGTCTAGTTACTACTAGATAAGTTTACTTTTATAATAACACTAAAGGGGTAAGTAATATAGTTTCTTAAGTACCTTTAGGAGAGTACTTATCTAGTATAAGCTATAATAGCCTATATATAATAAAGGTAGTAAGACACTATATTTACTTTATATTAACTAGTAAAATAGTTCTAGGTTAAAGATAAGGTATAGCTTTTACTTAAAAATATTAAAACTAACTACCCCTTATAGAAACTTAATTAAGTAATAGTAAAGTATATAGTTATAGAAGTCCTAATATTACTTATAGTATAGCTTAATATTCTAAGAGGTATTTACCTAGTATTTTATATAAACCTTATTAAATACACTATAAAGAACCCTCTCCCTAGTTAGAAGCTCTAGGACTTTTATCTAAAACTAGAATAAGTCCTTATAAAGGGTAATAATAAACTTATTAAGGAATATTAGGTTAAGTAAATCCTAGTAGCTTAGAATACTCTAGGCTAGGGTAAGAGATATAATATACTTATTAAGTAAGTAAGCTATATATAGCCTATATAGGAACTATTAGAGAATATAGTATAGATATAAGCCCTTAATAAGTTTAAGGTAAAATAAGGAGATATATAATATAATAATAAACTAAATTAATTTTAGAAAACTTATTTACTTATAAAGACTTCTATATATATTTAAGATACTAATATATTATAGTTTACTACTATTACTTAAAGGGAATAATTATTCTCTAAGTCTTTATCTAAATTAATAAAAAAGCTTATATAAGTATATATTACCTTTATTTAGAGTTAGTACTTTACTAATATAGCTATAGTATATTTACTAGATAATAGTTATAATATAAAGAGTTATTTACCTAGGATATAACCTAGGTTTTAGATAGTATAAGTAAGGTTAGTATATAGAGTATAAGTAAGTAAGGGTATAATAGGAGTATTAGTAAGAGAATAGTAAGTAAAAATAGTAACCCTAGTAAGATAAGGAATATTATTTCTAGCTAAAGGCTAGCTAGCTTTAGGGTTTCTAAGGGTATATTTAAAAGAAAAGCCTATTAATCTTAACTTAAAGAGAAGATAAGTAAGCTACTAGTAATAATAAAAAGGGGAGTTATTACCTAACTTAGTAATTTAATAATAGTATTAGTTCTTACTATAGTAATAAAAGGTAAGTACTTAGATAAGGGTAGTAAACTATTTATATATTTCTTTATATATAGTATTTAGGCTACTAATAACCTATTAGTTTTATTAGAATAAAATACTAGTAACTTATTATATAGACTATACTATTCTATAACTAGCTAAAGGGCTAGTGCTAATAAAGGGAATAATATTAAGGCTAGTTATATTTATTATAAGGGTATTTATAGCTAGAGATACCCTAAGAGCTAAGTAAATAGGAGCTAGGTTAAACTATACCTAGTTAAGGAAAGCATTTTAGTAACTAATAAAATAGTAGTATCTCTAAGATAAGATAAGTATCTTTTTCTTTATAGTTATAGTCTTAAGGACTCTAGGCTTAATAATATATATACCTATAGTAATTTTAGCCTTAAGATCCTTAAGGGTATATTAGAGTTATAGGTTAGTAAATAAAAGCCTAGTATATTATATATAGGTAATATAATACTACTAATAAGGAGAATATAACTCCTTACTTTAAGGTAAATAATAGTTTAAGATACTAGTAGTAAAAGCCTATTTAATATAGGGACTATAAGGACACTAAACTAATTTAAGTATAGTATACTATTTATTATTAGAGTTTCCCTTTATAAGATACTTACTAATAAAATAGGATATTAGTATAGTAGGAGTAACTATAGGAGTAGCTATAGAAGTAAGGGTATTAGTTTAGTATTAAGGTATTTTAGTAAAGAAAGTAATTATTTAGAAGAAAAGGACTAATAGGATAATAAGGAAGGTATAATAGGATTATAATAATAAAGAGATAGTATTATATAAAGGGGAAGGTAAGATAAGTATAAGCTAAAGTAAGATATTTATAGTAAAAGTTATACTTATATTAGGTAAACTATAAATAAGTAAGAGTAAGGTAATTATTTATAATAAATAACCTATTAGTAAGGTAAATATATTATATATAATAGGTAAGGGTAAGGTAATTATTTATAATAAATAACCTATTAGTAAGGTAAATATATTACATACACTGTAAAATAACACTTAGAAGTAAGTAAGAGTTATTATAATAGATAATAAGGTAGTAAGGTAAGTGCCTATTAGATACTTTATAGATAGCTATTAGTAAGGATAGTTTTTATTATAATAACTAAGGGCATATATAATAATATAGGTATTACATATATTACTAGGGGATATTATAAAGGGGAGTTTATTAGTAATAGGTAAGTAAGGGTATATATAAGGGCTTAGGCTTTACCTAAGTATTATTTATATAGTAATTAGAGAGAGAAGTAGTAAAAGTAATTAAGGTAAGGAAAGGAGGCTTATATAAGTAGCCTAGGGGGTATAAGGGGCACCACTAGGGATAGTCTCTTACCCTTCCTTCTTTCTCCTTAAGTCTCTTAATACTATATTAACGCCCTATCGCAGTCACCTAGGGGCCAGTCCGTAACAAGAGCTTTTTTTTATACTTAAAAGAGAGAGAGAGAGAAATAAATTATAATATTACCTAGAAAATAAAGTATAAAATAAATAAATATATAAATAGTATATAAGTAATCTAGGAGTAAAACTACTTAAATACTAAGCTTAAATTACCTATCCCTTACTATAAGTAAATAAAACTATATACTTAGACTTTATAAGGTATTTAGTTTAGTACTAGGCTAGAGTTAGCTAAAAAGTAAGGTACTAAAGAAGTTAAAAGTAAAGTAAATAAAAAGTAAATTACTATTATAAATTAGAATTTACTATACTATAAAATAAAGTAAAAGGCATAAAGTAAGGTTAAAATAAGGCTAGATTAGTATTAAAGGGAGTTAATTAGGATTATTACTATATATTTTTCTTTTTCTTTTATTTTCTATAGGATAAGGCTAGTATAAGCTAGTACTAAATACTTATAGTTAGCTATACCTAATATAGCGTAAACCTATAAGAGAGTTAGCGCTAGCTTATTTATAAATATAAAGGGGTTTTTCTTCTTAGTTTAGGGTTTTCCCCCTTAACTAAGTGGTTAGAGTACTAGGACTAGCTACTTAATTAGCTATCTAGCGTAAAGAATATATATATCTAAATATAAGGTACCTTATCTTATTTTCTTTATAAGCTTTATTATAGTAATTATACCTTAAGTAAGTAGCTTATTTTATAATTAAGGTTAATTATATATAAGGGAGGTATTATATTAAAAGTATAAAGGTTAAAGATAGGATATTTATTAAAGTAAGTCTTTAAAGAACCTTTAGGCTATATAAATAATAAAGAGGCTAGCTAGCTATAAGATAGCTATATGCTTATAAAGTAAGGTATTTATTAAAGACTATATATATTATTAGTGCTAGGTTAGAGATTAAAACCTTTACGCACCTACCCCTAGCTAGTATTTATCTAGCAGTGACTACGATAGTCTTAGCTATTACTTCGTTTATAACCTTTTAGTGTAAGCCGTGACATTTATATAATATTTAAAGGTATTAATTAATATTATTAAAAAAGCTACTATTAAAGCTATGATAATTACCTTACTAGTAAATTATAGTAAATAAATTACTTAACTAGGCTTTATAGCTATAAAGATTAATAAATATAAGCTACACTAAAAATAGGTAAGCAGTTATCTACCCTAATTAGGACTAATCCGTAATAGCAGATGCGTGTTCAATTTTTGACAGATGCGTGTTTAGAGGTCCGGCTGGCTGTGTTATCGTACAGCCTGACTTACCTGGTAGGTACCTTACCGAAGTGCCTACCTACAAATTGATATATATAACTTTTCATAATAAACTATGTACATCGAGAAATCTGCGTTGTTAGATGTAGCACATCCATCAAATAATTGGCCTTCAGTGGGGGTGGTCGCAAACTTTTGGCCTGTCACTGTAGTACCTACTACGCGCGCCGAGGGCTTGTTTGGTGCCTGCCACCGCGTTTATCTATCATAGTATTCGGAATACGTCTTCTTCTGAGCACTACCCAGCTCTTACCATAATTCGGCTCCGCGCGCGTAGTAGTAGGTACATAAATATCCACGTAGCTACTCAGTTTGTTCTCTGTACAAGAAGATGTGATAGCGACGATAATAGCTTGATTTCCCTAGGTAGGTGGATTGGCAATATAGGTATATCGCGACCTCTGGTCACCCTAGTGGTATACTTACATACACAAAAAAAACTCACGGAGGACACCAGACTGGATCAATCTTGGTGAGCGAACCCACTGACCACGGAGACACGAGATTTGCCTGTCGGGCAACAGCAATGCTCTGGAAGGGGAATAGCCACTTTGCGGGACGAACGTTGCCTTGATAGCACGGTTATAGTTCTCGTTTGCTGACGGGCATATCGAATCGATACATCGATATGTCGCTATAAAGTCTCAATGTTTTGATTACTCTGTCCGGTCGCATACATGATATTTAAGAGAACTTTGTTTGTTTGTGTCTTGTTGACAGGCTGCACCGAAGTAGGTATTGGCCCAAAGAGTCGCCCTCGAGGTGCTACTCGACGGTGAGTTTATTATCATCCAAGGAAAACCAGCGACTATTGAGACCATCATAAGCCAATAGACCCCGTTTTGCCAAAGATAATAAAACCCAGCAGCACAGGGTAACCGTGAAGGACATACTCTCATGCCAATCGATGTTCGCTCTTTTACCAGCGTGTGCCCGGTTCACTTTCGATGCGACTCATCTTCCCCTGTTCCTCTTTGCAGATTTGGATGTCGTTCGCAGCTCTGGAAACGAGAAGGACCGAAGTTTGTCCAAGTCATGCATATTCTTATTCCAGATATCGGTATCGTCCGCTACATTTCGTTGTTTACCCCGACCAGCCACCTCTAGATTGGTTTGATTTTAAAGTGAAGCGCGATTAGACTGAACACGAGTGCTTTGAGATCCTGTACCAGATAGTAGAACACTCTTAGCCCTTCAGGGTCAGCGGACTCTGTAACGTCGACTAATGATCCGATCTTTGCAGTCTGTTTCCATTGATTAGTATAGCGGCGATACGGTAGTCAAAGCCATGTTACAGACCTCAAATGAAATATGATCGCCTCCAAGTCTGATTTCAAGCTCCTGCCGGCCATCTTTGTTCTTCTGTGGCCACTTAGAGTCATCTTCCCTGTGGTATTGTTCAGTCCTCGAGCTCGCAACAAGGTGGGTTCCAATCTTTCTTCAGCCTCCGCTTACTTGATAATTTCGCTGGCTTTGATAATACGTTTGATCTCTTCCACAATGGCCGAGCTCACACACACTGATGTGTTGTCAGAGAGTTTTCGAATGTATAGTGGAATACATATCGCGAAATGTTGACCGGCGCTTACTTTCTTTTCGAATCAGACTGTCGTTCCTGTAGTTCGAATTGTTTGCATATCTCGCAACCGCGCTTCGGCCATCCCCCACAACTCTGAAATCGAATTCTGATGTTGTGTGAGCTTGCAGGACCTTTGGAGACATGGAGAACGCCATCTGCGGTGAGCTTACCGAGGAACTCATGGCCAAAACGACCCTTATGACCCGAACTGTTTGAAGTTATGTATTAGTTTAAGCAAAGCCTGCAGAGTGGCTAAGACCATGTGACTGACTAGTATCGAAGATAGAATGGTTCGTTTGCAGCAGACATGTCGGCCTTGGCTCGTGAAGCTATGGGCAATGGTGACCAGCGAAATATTGTTTGTCGCTGTACTGATTAACCAGCAGCATATAATACAACGATTGATGCTTAGCTAATCTATCTGTATCTTACGCCTAGCTTTCGAACGTGGGGCAGAAGTTGTTGCCCCCTCCCCCTCCACGTGACATCGGTCCTGTCCCTATCCACTTGCTATTAAGTGCCACCTGTTGCCAGTGATGCAGTTGTTCGGGGCCAACAATATCATCTCTGAAGCTGTCCAGGAGAGTTGGATCAGAAAACTCTCAGCATACATTGACAATTTCAGCCTTGACACTGACATCAGGAACCTTCAGCAGATGGACTTTTGCTTGGTAATTGGATTGCCATATTTCGAAGCTGTCCTTGCCAACAAATTGTTCCATCTGTACCCTAATCCCAGCTCTGCTCAACCATTCTAACATCCTCCTCGAAAGCGGCCAGCGCGATAGATACATCAAACCTTCTGGCTTCTCTTCACATCATCCAACATTCGAAGTCTGCAACTATAAAGGACATTGCAAAAAATGTCTGGGTTTCTCGAACATGCATACAGCCTGGTTCACCAGGACAATGCGGCTGATGTGCCGAGTGTTTCGGACCTGCGCATGCAGCTCGAGAAAGGAACTGACGAAACGAAAGTCGAAACAATGAAACGCATATTAACTATTATGCTCAATGGAGACTCAATGCCGACTTTGCTCATGCATATCATTCGATTCGTGATGCCTTCGAAGCACAAGCCACTTAAAAAACTCCTATATTTCTACTATGAGATCTGTCCGAAGCTTGATGGAAGTGGAAAATTGAAGCAGGAAATGATCCTAGTTTGGTACGTTTGTTACAGCTACCGTAACATGCCAGGGAACTCAATTGCTAATGTCTACTATAGCAATGGCATTCGAAATGACCTTCAGCATCCCAATGAATATATCCGCGGAAACACACTGCGATTCCTTTGCAAGCTGCGAGAACCAGAACTCATCGAGCCTCTCTTGTCTTCGGCACGGTCCTGTCTCGAACATCGTCATGCATATGTTCGCAAGAATGCCGCTTTCGCCGTCTCATCTATATATGCTCATTCACCGTCGCTCATCCCAGACGCACCGGAGCTTCTCTCCACCTTCATTGAAGGTGAAACGGATGTAACATGCAAAAGAAACGCATTCGCGGCGCTGGCCAGCATTGATCATGACGCCGCTCTATTATATCTCAGTTCTGTGTTCGATGGCATACCAAACGCCGAAGAGCTTTTACAGCTCGTGGAGCTTGAATTCATTCGGAAGGATGCTGCTCAGAACATCCAGAACAAGGTATGACAGATTTTCTCGCATGTCAATGAACTAAAATGTTGATAACAAAACTTAGGCTCGTTATCTAAGACTCATTTTCGATCTGCTGGAAGCTGGCGCCTCTACTGTTGTTTACGAAGCCGCATCTTCACTAACCGCGCTGACGAATAACCCGGTAGCCGTCAAAGCTGCCGCAACGAAGTTCATCGAACTCAGTATTAAGGAAGCTGACAATAATGTCAAGCTTATTGTGTTAGATCGCGTTGATCAACTGCGCAAGCACAACGAAGGAGTCCTTGACGATTTAGTCATGGAAGTACTGCGAGTTTTAACAAGCACAGACATTGACGTTCGCAGAAAAGCTCTCGGTATTGCTTTAGACATGGTGTCAAGCAAGAATGTGGAGGAAGTTGTCCTCCTGTTAAAGAAAGAATTATCAAAGACTGTTGATCAGGAGTATGAAAAGAACGCGGAATACCGATCTCTTCTCATACACTCAATTCACCAATGCGCCATTAAATTCTCTGAAGTAGCCGCTAGCGTAGTGGAACTCCTCATGGACTTTATCGCAGACTTCAACAATGCGTCAGCGGTAGATGTTATCAATTTTGTGAAGGAAGTGGTAGAAAAATTCCCCAAGCTACGGAAAAGGATTGTCGAGCGCCTCGTCTCTACGCTTAGCGAAGTTCGTGCAGGCAAAGTCTACAGAGGCATCATGTGGATCATCGGCGAATACTCGCTAGAGGAGAAGGATATTCGTGATGCATGGAAGCGGATACGGGCAAGTCTAGGCGAGATTCCTATTCTAGCTTCAGAACAGCGACTGCTGGAGGAACAAGATGATGATGGCAAAAACGAAGAGCAAGTGAACGGCAACACAAAGTCAGCAGCTCCCAGTGGATCTCGAAAAGTCCTTGCTGATGGCACATACGCCACAGAAACGGCGTTGACCAGCCAATCGTCGGCAGCTGCCAAGCTTGAAGCCGTCAAGACCGCGCAAAAGCCTCCCTTGCGTCAGCTCATTCTGGACGGAGATTACTATCTCGCCACGGTTCTATCCTCCACTTTGGTGAAACTGGTTATGCGCCACTCTGAAATTTCCGCAGATCAAGCCCGTACCAATGCATTGAGGGCGGAGGCAATGCTCATCATGATTTCCATCCTTCGTGTTGGACAGTCTCATTTTGTCAAGGCGCCTATCGATGAGGATTCTGTGGATCGCATAATGTCCTGCGTACGATCTCTGGCTGAGTTTGCATCAAAGAAGGAGCTCGAAATCGTTTGGCTGAATGACACCAGAAAGGCTTTCCGTGCCATGGTTCAGGTCGAAGAGAGAAAGCGCGAGGCAAAGGAGGCTCACGAAAGAGCAAAATCTGCCGTCCAGGTCGACGACGTAGTCCTGATTCGCCAATTGTCCAAACGAAATAATACTGATGGCGTTGACGCTATGGAAATGGATCTGGAGCGAGCCACTGGCGGCGAAGCAACAACAGAAGATCTTTCCTCAAAGTTGAGCCGTGTTGTGCAACTTACAGGTTTCTCGGATCCCGTCTATGCCGAGGCATATGTCAAGGTGCACCAGTTTGACATAGTTCTCGATGTCCTCCTTGTCAACCAGACAACTGAGACGCTTCAGAATCTGTCGGTGGAATTTGCTACCTTAGGTGATTTGAAGGTTGTGGAGCGACCAACAACGCAGAATCTTGGGCCTCATGACTTCCACAATGTTCAATGCACAATTAAGGTGTCATCCACTGACACGGGTGTCATTTTTGGAAATGTGGTATACGATGGAGCTCACTCAACCGACACAAATGTGGTAATTCTAAACGACTTGCATGTAGACATCATGGACTATATTCAACCCGCAACCTGTACCGAGACTCAATTTCGCACGATGTGGACTGAATTTGAATGGGAGAACAAAGTCAACATCAATTCAAAAGCGAAGTCATTACGGGAGTTTCTGAATCAGCTGATGGCCTGCACGAATATGAGCTGTCTGACACCAGAGGCTAGCTTGAAGGGAGACTGTCAGTTTTTGAGCGCAAATCTTTACGCCCGAAGTGTTTTTGGTAAGTTCGGAGCTTGATTCGCGATATTACAGTCGACGGCCAATGTTCAGAGGGAAATACTAACTGAGGCTTAGGTGAGGATGCATTGGCTAATCTCAGTATCGAGAAAGAAGGGGAAGATGGCCCTATCACTGGATTTGTTCGAATTCGTAGCAGGTCCCAAGGTCTTGCCTTGAGTTTGGGGTCGCTGAAAGGACTTAACAAGATTGGATCTTCAGCATAAACTTCTTTAATGGAACTATGTGGCCATTTATGCTCAATGAATAAATGGACAAGGATATGCGTGGTGATTCCGAAAATAGCGAGCCTCGGACGGGACTGGAGTCACGTCAACAAAGGATGGACATCAAGTGGCCACTTCGACCGCGCAAAAAAACATCATGGGATGAAAGTGGAGGGGTCAGTACGCTTCTCTGACGGGGGCGCCTGCGTGCGGAGGGGGACTTGTTAAGGGTGTTTGGGTTGCAGATGAACGGCCCATATAGTAGTAGTTGTGACAACCAAACACAAGGAGCATCCTCATCGTCTAGCATTTAGATGGTGATGTGAGATCTCAGCATATTCGAAGATATTGCGAATGAACTTAGAACAAGTGCGTAATGCTTGTAGCGTGGAGGGTTATACAACAAATACCCACCCTGCCCACGACAGTCAGCTAGCTGCTTATCGAGCCTATGTGAGTAACTCCAAACTTGCGTGAGTGCCACTTGCGTGAACGAACAAGAACAGTCTACAGATTTATGGCAAGGGATTATGGTGCAACATACACGCAAGCCGTCACCTGTTGAATACAAGAGCATTGACAACATGCCCAATTTGCCAACCTTGAGCTCCAAGAGACTGGTTCTCTGCCAACATCTTGCCCATGTAAGCAAGTCTGATCTTTTTTTCAGGTGATAACTGGGTGAAGTTAGGTTTTCCTATAGCTCTTGAAATACGGTTTGTGGCATGGCTTGGGAAATGATGGAGAGTGTTGTGAATAGACGAGGCGGTCATGTTGTAGCAAGTAATACTTACCAACGTTTCCTTGGCCAATTTTCTGGTAACACTGCCCACACTATCTGACTTACTCACGGTCACATCGAAATCGCGACCTGTTTCACTGAGTCGTGCACGTAAAGTGATTTCATCACGGGCTTTTAGGGCACCCTTGCCTTTCTCATACTGCCATCTCTGGGTATCAGTTATGATTGAGGCATTTTCTGCGTCCTCCCGTCGTCTCTCGTCGTCTCCGTCTGCTGATGTCTCTGCAATACCATGCCTCTCGTTAGACACTACCAAGTTCGTGGGATCGGAAATCACCCATTGCGGGAGCTGGTAGTAGTTTCCGAAAGAGTCATATACACCATCTGCAAGATCCCCCGTTGGCAGCGATATTTCTGCAGCAGAGAGAATAGACTGAGCTGTCGCCAACCCGTTAGAATCCTCATCGCCGGCTTCTGGAGAACGACTCTCCTGCAAGACATCCACAACAGTGCGAATTGTCTGCCAAATTTCCGGCCTCCCAGTAACTCGAGTATCAAAGAACTCTATTCGCTCACTGCGCAGTTTCTCGCTTGTCCATCGCCGGTCCGTCGAGGCCCATTTGTGTTGTCGAAGAGGCTTGTTGATATGCTCGTGCAGAGCGCGTTGATCCCGGTGCCTCCTTCGAGGTGAGCTATTAGTTCCAGATTGAACACTATCGGGCAAGGAGAGAGGAGGGGGATTTATATGACGAGCAGACGCGTTTGATGCCACCCCTGGATAGGGAGAGTTGGGCCCAGAAGACCTCGAAAAAAAACAGCCCTGAATCTGATTAGTTTGTTCATTTCTTCGAGACTCAAGTATGAATTACGAACACAGCTTCTCTCCCATGGGCCCCGAGGCTATCTTAATGGGGTCTATGAAGGCCGACGTGGTGGTTACTTACCATTATCAGACCGATCGAGTTAGCTCCGACGAGTAGAGGGATATACCGATATTATGAATGAATGCCACGGATCTGAGCGTTGGATCATGAGCTGAAGAGGCCAGGAATATTTAACTACCACGCGTCTCATACACATGTGTTGTGACTACTTCGCCCTACTGATTATGAGACCAGTCACGGAATTTAGTCTGTGGTGCAGCTGACTTGACGGTGCCGATGTAGGGGCTCTGACTCCCATCGACAAGCCCCTAATGCAGTGATCTGAGGGACCTAGTGACTTTAGGATCTATCCTGTGGTCTTCGAGGCAGAGATGTTACCAAGAACGATTGTGGGGTGAGGTGAGAGAAAGAGGCAACTTTGAACGGGATGTTAGCACAGCAAAGTGTTGCCGGCTGAAAACGATGCGATACAAGGTCAGGTTCTCAGTCCCTACATTAATTGGCCGTCACAGAAAATTCAAGTCGAATACTCGGTGTCTTAATGTGATCTGACTGATCAAGGAAGTCCGGTGATTGCGTCTGCTTCCAATAGCGGGTTTGCTGCTCGGTGCTCTGTGGATGTTGAGTTGTGTGGGGTCACCCTTTCTTGATATGCAGCCTTTTGACCCAACCCAGATCTGCCGACTGGGATAGTGCGCAATTAGGCAAAAGAAGCTTGACAATACTT
Organism: Epichloe festucae Fl1; assembly: GCA_003814445.1. Lineage (NCBI taxonomy): Eukaryota > Fungi > Ascomycota > Sordariomycetes > Hypocreales > Clavicipitaceae > Epichloe > Epichloe festucae. The sequence continues at coordinate 483,606 of CP031387.1, read as the reverse complement.
AGCACAAGGAAACGGTGAAGACAGGAAGCGATATAGAACAGAAGTAGCCCGTTTGGAGACATAAATAAAAGATCTGGGGATTCAAAAGCACCTCTCACTCGAAACACTCCATCGAAACGAGTTAATAGTGGTGGGGGGACGAGGCAGGTTATAGTTGGTGGCCTAACCAATGAGGCTGCAGGTGCAGGAGGGGAAACCGCCTTCGAACACTCTCAAGCCTGCTTCCCTGCACGTTCGAGTTTGGCTTACTAGCACCAGACACCTGTGAACGTAGGGGAGACATCATTGTTTGAGTACAGCGATAGAACATGCGGCTAGCCGCAAACTTCTTTTGCGCTTGAAGTCTCCCATAGCAACCCCTCCCCCCGACTTGCATGAGTCGAGGTTCTACATTCACGTGCCAAAGGTGAAAGCAAGGAGGGCTATGTTTGTGTGTAGCCATGGAGGAAGCGACGAAGAGGCACTTCTTTTGCCATGGCCAAGATGTATGTTCCTCCTAACATTGCACTGCTTTGTTTGCCATTTCTCCCCCCCCCTCCCTTGCATTTTGGACGTCGTTAGTCTTCAGAATCCAGGTACTGCAAAGCCTTTACACGAGCTAAACAAAGACGAAGGGAAATGACGTTGAGAAGGATAAGTGTCACTGGTGTCAACTTCGAAGCTTTCCGACGCACCAATCGGCTCCTATCACTATCATCAATGATAAGGATACTCAAGTCCTGCCGCAAAATTTTCGATTCATTGATAATGTTGTCCTTGGAAATAATGTCCAGGCTGCAGACTCAAGTTTCCGCAGTGGTTGCACCTGTGATGATACAGAAGATTGCCAGTATGCAGGCTGTTTATGCTTGGCAGACATTGACGAGATTGAATCTAGCGACGAAGATCGCATATTCGGTACCACGGCTACGGAGCATATCACACCCCAGAAAATCTATGCATACCATGCTCGCGGAAGCAAAGCTGGTCTTTTGCGGTCCAAGCTCCATGCGTCCAAAGTACCGATATACGAATGTCATCAAGGTTGCTGCTGTGCAGCCAATTGCCCAAACAGGGTAGTTGAACGCGGCCGTACTGTGCCGCTTCAGATCTTTCGAACAGAGGACCGCGGTTGGGGTAACACTGCACACTCATAAGATAAAGCAAGGCGACAAGAGCTAATTATACCCAACAGGTGTGAGGTCAACAGAATCCATTAAGAAGGGACAATTTGTTGACCGCTATCTCGGAGAAATTATTACTTCTATCGAAGCTGACAGACGACGAGCAGCGTCTGCTGTTTCCCAAAAAAAAGACGTATATTTGTTCGCCTTGGATAAGTTTACAGACCCTCACTCACTAGATTCAAGACTTAAAGGACCTCCTCTTGAGGTGGATGGAGAGTTCATGTCTGGGCCAACACGCTTTATCAACCATTCGTGTGACCCCAACCTAAGGATTTTTGCTCGCGTTGGGGACCATGCCGATAAGCACATACATGATCTTGCACTTTTTGCTGTCAAGGATATCGCGAAGGGAGAGGAACTGACCTTTGACTATGTTGATGGAACCACAGATGATGGTACAGAGGAAGGAGACATTGGAATTGAGGATATGACCAAATGCCTTTGTGGCAGTATGAAATGCCGAAAATTTCTATGGTGAGGGATTTTTTTTTTTGCACGATACCAGGCGGGAGGGCCGAGGAACAATCGAAGCAGTCCCTCGCAGTGACATGAAAGCGGTCTGATTAGGAATCAAGGAAAGATCCTCATAATGATTACCGGCTGGAGCAAGAACGTCGATCTTGATGCGGGCCGAGCCGGGTACAGTCGCTTTTCGTGAATCGTATTCATCTTCAGCGGCCACTTCGATGATTGCTGCCGTTCGGGTTATGACACGAATCAAATACCTAGGTAGTACTTCAGTAGGCTTGGGCCATTATATAGTGCGGCTACCTAAGGCTCGCATATTACTGTTCAACATATATTTCGCAACGCTGTCCAGCACTGAGCTTCCACGGTCCAAAAACATCTGAAGCTGTTCCATTATTGTCGCTTTCCTTGACCACAGGTCTAGTCGCCCACTTTTGTCATACGTTGATAGCGTACGTCAACGACGTATTGTGAACATCTTTACTGCTGAGAGAGATTTTGCGGAGGTGCAGCATCGAAACAATGCTCTCTTAGATGCATATGGGGATCCTTCTAGTCTCGAAGATTTAGAAAAGGCCATACAGTTATACGAGAAGAAGGCTGTCCAACAACGACGTGAATAAACCCTGACAGACCTCGGATAATTCAAATGCCACATGCGAAACTGTGCGGAAGTAGCTGTTAACTGTTTCTCAATCTCCAAATCTTCACTTATAGTTCACTCAGACGAAGAGCTTCCACTTGAGCGTGGTCGAGTGAGCGAGACATAGCATACGACAAGAGTCTTGAATCGGGACGGTGAAAAATGATGTTCTATCATGCTGTCATGAAAAGTTTCTGGTGGTGCACGGTAATATCTGCACAGCCAACCAGCTCTACCTACATGAATCGTGGAACTGGCGTCGCTTGTGAGAATAGTATCCGCCAATAATCAATCTATCTATATTCACTACGTTCACCTCGTTCAAAAATCAGGCTTCCATGGTCTTGTGGGTTGTAAGGAAGCGATTCTAGGTTGACCTCACTCTACGTCAATCCGCGATAAGACAGCGCCGCAAAAAGAAGAGGACAACATTTGCTAGCATGACCCAATCCTGATTTTCTTTTTCAATTTCCTCATGGTCTCGCTTCCATTCAGTGTTCCAACTGTATGAAAGATGTGACAACACTCAACCAAGAAAGGATTGAACCATACGAAACGCCAAATGAGTCTCAGAACTCCAACCCAATATAGGTGCTTGAGAAGAAAGGATGTTTTGTAGATGGCTTTGCTCTGGGATAATTGTAGTTGTACGCTGTGAGAAAGAGTTAAAAGTTCGCAAGTCCTTAGATTGAAGCTAGGCCACCGCTATGTGGGCAAAGAAGCAAGTTGATAGTGTAAGGCGTAAATATTTGGCTTCCGAGTGATTGTAAGCACAAATTCCACTGGTGAAGATGATTGTGTATCGTCAATGTCGAAGGGATGCGATACCATTCACAGACACAAATAAGCAACGACGGCCGGATGATCAATAGTAAATAAGTTGCGAGCCACAAGTCCCCATTGTTCTTTTTCAGATTCTGTCTAAGGATTACCTTTTTTGCAGGTACAGAAATTCCCAATCCTGCATACTGTTATCCGAAACTCAAGTTTTGCAGCTTGATCTCACTGTCAGTACAGTATTGGGGTAAGCTTGGCGCAAATCGCCTCAGCACAACGGCCAATGACAACGCTCGATCTTGACAGCACAATATCGCGTAGGACACCATTTTTAACATCCTAGCGTCTGGCAAGTTGTCTATATCGCACAACATGGTGTTCCAGGATAAGGGTCCGCGCAGCACGGAAGTGGCCTAGTCTGAATGCTTTCGGACCTTGCCGCAATTACTCGCAAACTGTGGTAGGTTTGGAGTTGGAAATATGCAGCAATAAGGCGGTTGTTTCAACTCGTGTGAATGTCTGTTATTCGAGCAGCGAGATAAATGTTCAGCATATGCGATGATAGATCAACGTGCATCAGCCACAGCAACCGAACGAGTTTCGTGAGAGAATCATCGACCCTTGAGCCTTCGAATGATAACTTTGTTCTCATCAAGCTCCCAGCCCACATCATCATTCTGGGTCAGACTCGTCCATTCTGATGCAGTGATCTTCTCCAGAAACCCTAGGTCCACGGAGTGATAAGCTCTTCCAAAGCACTTAAGGGTATGCATTCGAATGTCTCTGTCAGCCCATTCCATCAATCGAACTTTGTAGCCATCCATGTCTCGCTGTATTCGTCTGAAGACTACATAATTTTTATGAATGATTGCATATAACGCCGCTTTCACTTTTTTATCCTGCAGCTTGTGTTGATGAAAAACGGTAATAGCTTCGGCTGACTGTTTCCTCCGGCAGGCTGCGTCCAGCACAAGGTAGCCTACAACTTCTGCAGTCTCGGATGATGTGAGGGGATGCTGAGGATGAATTGTGCCCAATAGGTGAAGAATTGCTGGATGGTATGATTCTGGTTGTTTGGAAAGAATCGATATTCTGATGCAAAAAAGATATACTTGAGCCGCGAAATCGTCGATCCGCTTCGAGGCGACGATGCCTTCTCTAAGTTTTCTTAGGGCAGCTAGAATATCCGAAAGTCCTTTGGCGATTGTAGCTTGCCCAGTAGAATTTATGGTTGATGCCTTGACAACTTGGTCGTGCTGATTTGGCACGCCGGCTGGCATTGCCGGCTGGTTGTCTGGGCTGTTGATGTGCAGTGACGAGAATCGTCGAAGCAGCTCATCACCTTGTCCCGCATCTGAGCAGAACGTCATGTATCGATCCACAATTTTGGCATAGAATGATTCTTGGGTTTTGTGATTGAGTAGTCTATCCACATCGGTCAGCTATACCTAAATGATACTGAGGCTCTCCGTATGACTATTTCTCATTCAAAGTGCTACCTTGTGTCGCCCTTCGACGGCAAGCCGAAGCTTTCCAATGGATCTTGTTGGACCGGCCTTAAACGACTCCAGGGACCAGAAGATCCTCTACTGCCTCGGTTATTGCGCATATTGAAATCGTGATGCCCTTTATATCCGCCAGGCAAAGTCTTCGGCGAAATTGGATGCGAACCGGTTAGGCTTGGGGTTTGACGACGGGTCTGACGACGGGTCTGACGACGGGTCTTTGTGTGATGAGCAGAGAGGGGTGATCGAGTCGATGCCGTCACAACCACCACCCCCTCGTCCTCGAGCTTTCGTCTGCACTGCAGCCAGCCCAGCTTGCTCCAAATGGTGCCGGAAAACGCGAGCGAGGTCGCCAGAGGGGATGCGTTGGCATGGATAGGAAGTATCACCGCGCTCTATTAGGGCTATTTCATTGGTTTGATTCATTTCGCTTCGTTGAGCTATTTGCCGCTGATTCCCATACTGAAAAGGGACGTGCCACTGTACATCACCCACTGTAGGTGTGGGGCTGCATTCCTGGCACCTGCCTGTGGCTGGTCGCTGCATACATATAGAATATGTACATAGGGAACCAACGCCTTCCAACTCTAGAACATTTATACCTTCTGGCCCCTTTTCCGCCCTTTGAGTCATTTCAATCCCTATCGGCAATCGAGGCGATTAAAAACGAAAACCTATGCATGTGTCTGTTCGCCAGAAGACGCTGTCTCAGTGTGCAGGCCCATTGGCCTCGTAAATTCCTCTCTTCGAGATCACTCGTCCCAAACCTTGATGTATTTCAGCTTGGAACGGCTCAAAAGGCACTCGTTCACCATCAATGCTAATGAATCCATCGTCTTGGTCTCTGGGTATTATGCGGTATGCCGATATTTTTTGATATAGTACATGCGCATTGTCGAAGAATTTGCCACTTTCGACTGAAAATAGCAACTTGGTGGCTTTGATAGGAGACAGATCCCCGTTGATGGTTACTAAATCCATGTAACCATCAGATGCGAGAGCTGCCGGGAAGAAATTGGCATCCGGTGCCATGTAAGCCATCTACAGAATAGTTAGCACAACTTTGGAGGCGTCCAAATAGTTTGCGGTCTAGGGTCAACTTCATAACTGACATTCCCGCAGTAAAAGTTCCCAATCTTGTCATGTTTTACAAGTTCCCATCCCTCAGGTAGTGCATCTTGCACCGTCCCATACTTTAGTGGTGGCAGACCGCTGCTATCCTTGTCCGTGGCACCATTAATCGTAGGTATATCTTGAGCCGTCTTTTCACTTGCGCGTTGCTTGTAATGGGCCTTTATGTCTTTTTTGTCGGGAATCTCAACCTTCACAGCAAGGTCGCAAGGATAGCATTGACGTCGGAATATCCTCATTAAGACTCCCACTTCGAAGCGGGTGCCACCCATCCAACGAAGATTTTCAGTCCCAAGATCACTTTCAGCAATCATCCCCAGGGATTGGGACAGAAAGGACACAAATCGTCTGCTGCCTTGGGTAATTGAGACGAGGTCTAGAGGAGTGACACGACCTTTGATGATTGCCAAGGCGGCTCGGGCGGCTCGATGTGTTCCATAAAGATTGCAGGACATAGCATTCCCTGAACCACAGGGAATATGACTGACTGCAATTCTAGATAAGGCACGCGCAGCGTCAGGTCGCTTTGCCAATCCGTTGAATATTTCATGGCACGTGCCATCGCCAGAACATGCCATAATGGTATCATATTTCTCAATGTCGATCTTCTCTACAATTTTCGTGGCTTCTCCGCCTTTTTGCAGCGTCTCAACCTCTAGCTCCATTCTAGCAGCTCGAAGTAGGGGCAGGACATCATTCTTCCATTTGTGCAGGGCACCGCCTGGGCCGGAATTAGGATTGATGAGTACCAACGCTCTCATTCGGAGCCGCGAGCCGCGATACGCTTGCGCAAAAACGTCGGACACAAACTTCTCCAGCTCCGAATTTTCCGGTTCAGATTCGCTCTCAAGATCAAATGTCCATGTTTCAAGTTTGATAGACGTCTTGGACGGCTGAGCAGCGTAGTCAATCACAAGCTTCCGACTGGACACTTCCAACCATAGAATATTGTATGCAGGGATAGTACACAGACCAGATGAGTCTGGTTTGGTTAGTTTATTCTATCATGTTTTTCTGCCTTTGGCTTGCTTGCGTGACTTGGGGCTCACAACCTGTGATAATTGATTTGCATGCTGAGCGCAGTCTATTTCTTGGTCCTGGCTCTGTCGAGTAGTTAGAAACAAGGTCTAAACAGATTGTTAAGTTGAAGAATCAGTACCATAGATTTGGAGTGAGTTGTCACTAATCGAAAGAGACAAAGTATTTTTGCCCCCAAGGTTCAAGTGAATGCCATTGGCGCCGGCACCAATCTTGCCCTTCTCCATACTACAATCTTTGTTCAATAGCGAAGGAGGCTGGCTACCTATCGGAAAAATTTAGAATGTGACAGACTTCTTGGTTGAATCAAAAACAAAAATGGTAGCGCAGAGGTATAGTCTAACCAAGCTTAACTTATATCCAAATCAAAAGCGAGTTAAAATCAAGCAACGAATCCGCATCTAATGCGTGGCTGTCTTCTGCATTACAGGCGAGCGCACTGAACAGTCGCGTGGATTGAGAAGCGGGGAACAAGTCCGTCGAGGTAAGAAAATAGATGAAGAACGACCTCGTGCAATTTGGACCGCGCGGGAAGCATTGGTAATAAGTCTCCTATTACGCTGTAAGCATGCTCTCGCTTACTCGCTCGCCGTGTTCTGGGGGCCTAGGCCCTTTCTTTGGCTGCTGCATTCTGGGTGGCGCCAGGGCATGATCCATCCCATCCGTACGAGGTGGGGTTCGCACGTCGGACGAGGCCGTTGACCAGTAATAGTGTTGTATTATTAGCTTGAAGGACTGATTTTACGAAGTTACCCCTGGCCGCCCTCATTATCCCATTTGAAACGACCTCTTGTGCCCATTGCAAGTCGTATATAAGCCAAAAACGGGGACAACTGTTCAATACCAAGCTTGGATGGTTTCTTGATGTGCCACTACCATCAATCAGACCTGAGAAGACGTCTGCGTAAGATGTGAAGCTTGGCCGGAAAAGAACGTCAACATTGTCATAGACGTGAATTATCTGTGCAGGGAAAGGTACACGACTGTCTAAATGACCACAAGCGTTCCTTTCTACCATACATCGCCTGCTCCCAATTTAAGACGCCATGCCGCCGTATCCAGTTGTTGGAATATCCGCAGTTCCACTCTTCATGATGATGTCATGCCTGCCTTAAAAGCCAGTCTATTGAAGCCGTTGCAATACGCAGCAAAACATGTTCTCTTCCAATAAATCTCCTCCCGCCTTGCAACTTTCAACAAATTTAAAGCGTAGTCTTGGTCGAACTTTTGATTCTGAGGAATCGGCTGGCACGCTCTATCAACTGTTTTCATGTTGTGTGAGTATATCAACATTACTAGACGTCTGCTCTAAGCAAGCTCGAGCTCTGCGGCTAAGATCTTGGACACTTTCTGTGGCAGATCAGAAGCTGCATTTGCGCGTGATTTTAAGGCAATCGCTTGTTCTCCGGTCCTTGTGTTTGCAGGGTCGATGCTGAGTGCTGCATTCAAGCACCGAAGGGCTGGGATAAGTTTGTCTGCTATCTGTCAGCTACATTTGCCCTCCGGGGAAATCTCAGGGAAAAAAAATTGAAAATTGAGAGGGGGGTTTCTTTACTTACTTCGACGAATCAAGACTTCAAATCCGGCATGCTGCGCATCGAGACTCTTGGGACAGGCCTGTAACAGTGGGCTTAGGAGCTTCATGGCTTCCCCCAACGGGTCGGTCGTGGCAGCAAGTTTGAGGCCTAACGGATCCTCGTCCTTCTTTTTGGCTTCAGCCCCTTGGCTCCCCTTGTTTGGGTCTTGTCTCGCTTGCTTTCCCGCTGGTTCCCTCTCCAATCGCTGGAGTTCCTTCTTCGCTTTCTTTGCAGCCTTCTTTTTGGCCAAAGCTTCATCACCATGCTCATCATTAGCGCCATTGGTTCCGTTGGAAGACATCTGGTCCGACATCATCACGTATAGCTTGATGGCGCCCAGCGCCGCACGCGAGTAGAATGGGTGATCACGGACGTGGTCTTCCCATTTGATCATATCGACATAAGCACGGATTTGACCTTTTCGCAGAGAGAATGTGTGAAAATCGAATTGATCTTCCTGCCAAACATCGAAAATATTGGTGACAGCCTGGAATCGCTTCAGAGCAAGGCCAATATTTCCCTGTCGAGCATAAGCCTCCCCATCTTCTGTGAGATACCAGATACATTGCATGTCCAAAAGATCTGCGAGAGGACCGCCAACGGTATCTGCTCGCGTGAACAGGCCCACGGTTTCCAGAGCCTTATCGTTTTCGTTGTTGCGAAGCTGATATTTTGCAGCCTTGCTGTTGATATACCGGTCTTTAAGGTCGAGTTTTCGTGCAGTGTCCATCATAGCGGAAGCTGCTCCAATGTCACCCTTATGCTTCAGGATTCGTGCCTTTGTCATGTGGAAGTCAACACTTTTGGAATCTTTCTCGATAGCCTTATCAATGTATTCTGTCGCCTTGGCCAAGTCACGGCTGAGATGGTAATTGTAATGCTGTGCCAAAAAATACAACGCGGCAGCTCCCCCTTTGTCTTTGCTCTCGGTTTCAGTGGACTGAGACTCCAAATACTTCCGTGCGAGGGAAGCAAGCACGTTTTTCTTTGAGGCATCAGAATATAGGTGCTTGAGGTTAGCAAACGTAGACGGAACCCCCTTATTGAACATGGTGGTGAGATAAGTCTCTGCTGCCTTCACAAAGTCGTCGCCTGACTGTTTGTAAGCAATGTTTCAATTGCTAACGATGTGATCTTGCTGAAACTCACCAGACAGAAAGTTCAAGGGAATTCGCTTGGCTGCATCGCAACGGTGGTATTTCTCAGCATACTCGTCATACATTGCCTTCCGCGCTTCTGAGTCCCTTTCTGATATTTTCAATGCAATTGCCAACTTTTCGTAGTATTCGGCACGATCCGCATTGCGGTCAAGTAACGCCCTGTAAGCTTGAGCTGCTTCCTCGTGTCGTCCTAACTTGAGTAGGTACTCGGCTCTGTGTTCCAAAACCGCTAAACGGTCCAAATTGTGCCTGCATGCGGTGTTCAGATGCTTGAGTGCACGTTCATAATCTCCTTGTTCAGCTATCAGGGAGTTCTTGTACATGACAGCTTCCGAATGCTCGGTATCATGGCGCGATGGTGTCGTCTTCAATGTGCCTTCGTATGTCGTCAGTACGTTCTCAGCCTCGGTAATGTTCCCAGACAGGTGATGTGCAATAGCAAGAGCGGTCCAGCTCTGACGAACTTGCGGTCGGGCCTGGAGCATGGCATTGCGACTCTGGATATAACCATCGTAGTCTCGCATCTGGACTTGTAGAGTAGCAAGGTCTCGTTGGATCTGGGCTGATTCGGGCTCGAGTTTGAGAGCAAATTTATAAGCTTTGATAGCTTCCTCGAAATTTCTGCAAGATCGATATAGCAGTCCATATACATGCCAGCAGATATGCGATTTCATGTCCGCTCTCAACGCCTCCTTCGCTAAAGCGAACGCCTCCTCGGTCTTGCCCTGGCTATTGAGGATCAAAGCTTTCATGGCCATTGTATCTCCATGTTTCGGATTCTTCTTGAGGATGAGGTCCGCCGTCTTCAAGCCTCGTTTGTACTGTTTGTCCTCATAACTGCGAATAACCTGTCGAAACTGTGCGGCTTCTTTCGGCGCAAGTTGTTGTGGCATCGTGTGGATGGTAAAAGGCCTAGCTTCGAGGGCGGATAAATGACCTGATGTAAGGATTTTATCGTGTTAATAGACGACAGTAAAAATTTTATGTACAAATGGCAGGATTAAAATAAAGTGTTCCATAGTTCAATTGTGCTTATCGTGTACTTGACGTGTGGTGTTTGGATAACACTCACTGAAAGGTTAGGAGTTGGACTTTGATGCAAGCTTAGAGTATGTTGCGCCAGGATTAGCCAATGGCGCTGGTCTTTCAGTTTGACGTGTCAATTTTGCCTCGGTGACAAATGGGACCGAATTCTGTTGGTGGAAGTAGAGTCAGAAAAGCGAGCTTTAGCCCAAGCTCAGCGGCGGATCCTCGGATCTTGGTTATTCGTACACCGTATGCACGCTGACTGGCTTGGCAGCCTGGGCTAAAACGACACGTCTACACGACTTTTAGTGCGTCATACCCAGCTCCTATTAGACTCATAGTCAAGATCATAACTTTGTCGAGCCATAACATACAAGGCCTTCTAGCAGATGTACACTGTTCAATTCTGTTATTCTCACCAAATTTACTGCCCAGTCATTCATCCACAGGATAATTGACATCTCCATTCAATGGTGAGATTGAGGTTAGAAGAATGTCTGAGCATCCTAGTCAACCTTCGTTATCGCCGCAATTCTGCTTCTCGGCAGGGACCCTCCGAGGTGCGCATTGCCTAGATGCTCATCGTCTCTAGTTGTACCCTAGTAGTAACCGGGCTTGATAGATTTTCTTCGATTTTCCAGATCAGTGACGGGTGGGGGCAGGTGCGAGGCACCTGGCCCACCTAGCACAAAAACCCCACCAGCAGATTTTTTTATCAGGGCTCCCTTTTTCTCCCTAGATCATGACCTTAAGAATTTAAATTAATTTAATTAATTAATCAGAGCTTTGTTTCCTGTCTGTATAGCATTCTTAGTGACCACGCTAGGAGATTAGTAATTAAAGCTTCCTTAAGCTACCTAAAGTTAAGTTATTGTTTTTACATTATCCTTATTATTATTAGTTAGACTAAGGTAGTTTACTTACTTATATCTTCCTAATCCCTACTTAAAACCATTAAATCCTTACACTCTCTCTTATTATTATTATTAATCTAGAGTTATAGGAGTTAGAATCCCTATGGAATCTATAGATAATAAAAGTGTATAACTATAACTTAGAATTATCTAAATTATTATCTCTAGGAAGTGTCCTAGTAAGAGAAGAAAACTTCCCTTTTACTAGACTAGGAGACTAAGCTATAATCTAGCTAGCCTATTTTTTTTAGTAACTTACTACCTTACTAGTATTAAAGCTACCTATACTAGAATCTAGAAAACCTATATTAGAAACACTTACTTATTAGCCTATAATAAAGCTATATAAGTTACCCTTATCTTAAGATATTAGGACCTTTAATAGGTTTATATTAGTAGGATAATAGTTAAGTTATCTATAATAGACTTTTAAGATAGTTAATAAAGGAAGGGATATTAACCTAAATACCTTTATCTAAGCTATTAATATAGCCTTAGGTAGTAAAGTAATTACTTTTATTAATAGCTTAAAGTAATTAAGGCTTATAGTCTTAAGGGCTAAGAATAGTGTAGTAACCACTACTAATTTAGCTACCCTTTAATAGTTACTATAAGAGTAATACCCTTTTAATATTATTAATAAAGAAGTGAAAACTAGTACTAATATAGAACTTTAATAAGGTAAGGGTAAGGCTATTACTACCTATTATTCTTATGTTTTAAATATGCTTTATTATACTAGAGAAAGGGATAAACTAATTACTTCTAACTATCCCCTTACTTTAATTAAGAGTTATACTCTCTATAACTTTATCTAGTAGTTTATTTAAGGATTATATAATAAATTACTAATATAGGAAGCTATTAGCTAGAATATATTAGCTACTAATAGCCTTAGAGAAGCCTAAGAATATATTAAGTAAGCTACTATTATTTTAGAGGTAAAGGCTAACCTTATAAAGATAACTATATAAGATATAAAGATTACCTTAATAGAGAAATTTATTAAACTTTAGAGTAAGTACTTTACTAATAAAGTATTATCTTAGGTATATAAACTACCCCTAGGGTTTATAGAAGTGTTAGGAAAATAGAGATAATAATTTACTTTAGTTAATACTTTAATTACCTAGCTTTAGCCTATAATATTATACTTAGGTCTATTAGGAATATATAGTCTTACTAACCCTTAGTAATTTAGTAAGTATTATCCTATACCTTAAGTAGTTAATTAAACACTAACTCTAGTTACTTACCCTTAGAATTATCCTTAGATATAGAATAAAAGTAATATTAACTTAGGGAATAAAGCTCTAGTAAACCTATAAGGTAGCGCTAACTAGTCTATCCCTAGAACTTAATAAGTAAGCTTTCTCTCTTAATATTAGAATAATAGTACTAGTATATATTAACCTTTATAGAATATACTTATAATAACCTAAGGTACTAGTTAAAGAGAAAGAGCACTTAAACTAAGACTAGTAACTAAATTAAGGAATTAGTATATTAATAGAATTACATTATTACCCTATAAGGGTACTTACTTTAAGTGTGAAGTTACTAGATATTATGCTATAAACTATACTATAACTAGAAATGATTTATTATAATAATAGGAATCCTTATAGTTAAAATTAATAATACTTCCCCCCTATAATAACTAGTTATAAGTACCTAGATAAATCTATGCTTAGTTAGCTTAGGTATACTTAAATAGTAATAAACGTAAGGATATAGTAGTATCTAGGATTATTAAAGAGGTTATAGGTGAATTATTAGTTAGAGTTTAATATACTCTAATTAAACTAGGTGCTATTAAAAACTTACCTAATCTTATAAAGGATCCTTAGCTTATTTAGCTTAAACAGAACCCTATAGCTACTATAAGCTTATAGAAAATTAGGGCTTACTATGCTAATATAAAGGCGCAAGTGGAAGATATTACTAATAAGGAGAATAAAGCTAGAGTGCTAAGACCCTTTATTAAGAGCCTTAAGAAAGCTAATATAGAAACCCTTAAGTCTATTACTTAAGGCACTCTATAGGTTATAATATTAGTATTAGAGGCTACGCTACTATTAAAAAAACAAAAGGGAATACCCCTTAGTAAGATATTAGAGAGTTAAACTCTAACTCCTAAAGCTATACTATTAGTAAGAGAAAAGGTAGTTAAGCGAAACATAAGGGTATTAAGCGAAATTTAGGGATATAAGGGTCTAGGCCTTATTAACTAGAAGGCCCTAGTAAGTTATATCTTAGTTCTAATTTTACTAATAGATCTATAGTAAATTAGCCTAGAAATATCTAAGTAGTTTTAAAAGCTATTATTAAGGGTAATAACCCTAAGGAAGTAAATAAAGAAAAAGGTAGCCTTCTTACTTAATATAAGCTTAGTTTAGGCTATGTCTAGTAAGGGTTAGAAGAGTCCTATAGCTAATAATTATAACACTAAGTTACTTTAAGAGCATTAATTAGGTGCTAAGCTATTTAGGATTACTATCTAAGCTTATATAGGATTTTAGAAGGAATAGGTATTTAATCTTAAACTAGGATAAGTAGTGGCTAATTAGGGAGCTAAGATTAATATTATATCTTAGGCGTTTATACTATAGGAAAACACACTAGTCTATAATTTAGGATCTATTAGTTTCTAAGGGCTATAAATAATTAACGCTAATAGGTAAGAGAACATAGTTACTTATTTTATGTTAATAAAAGTGGTGTGCTATGGCATTACACGGTTAGTTTAGGCGGTGATTACCCTAGACTATTAGCCTAAGAACTAGATTATTTTAATTCTAGGTTTGCCCTAGCTTTATAACATAGGTATAAGGTTTAATATTAGGAACTCTAAACTTATAATTAGAGTTAAGGAGCATAAAGATAAAGTTATTTTTATTAAGGGACCTTTAGTGGCTTTATCTAATTAATAGAAAGTAATGCTTTATCTAGCTAAGCCTATAATTCTAGAGAAGTACATAGGTTAGGATAATATAGACTTATCCTTAGATAATGCCTTATTAGGATCTAAGGATAAGGAGGAGGATAATTTAGATAATTTAGAAAACTAAGTTACTTACTATAACCTAGTTAAGTTAAAAAACTAAATCTAATAGCCTAAAGTGAATATAGGAGTAAGTAACTTTATAAGCTCCCTTTTATTTATTTCTAGGTTAAGCCCTTAGTATAGTTTTCTAGCTATATGCCTTAGATTACCTACCCTGTTTTAGTGTAAATGAATTTTTAGCTTATAAATTAACTTAGTCTTTATGCATTTCTATTAGAAGTGAATTTACTTAGGGAAAGAGAATATTCTATAGAATTAAGGGTTAATAATAATAATAGGAAAACGTTTTAATAGATAAAGGATAATTAGCTAGGGCTAGTTACTCTAGATCCTCTATTATTCCTATTTCTAACTAAGTAAAGAGTGTAAAGGAGGGAAACTAACTAGGAAACCCTAATTAAAATAGTGTTATTATAGTTTAAGGGTTATAGAGTAACCTTAGGCCCCCTTATCCTAAAGTCTATGGTGGAAGAAGTTATGCGGATGTTTTATATATATAAAGACCTAAATGCCTTATTAATTACTAATATCCCTGCTACTAACCTTTACATGTACGTACCTTGGCTAAAAGAAAATATAAAGCCCTAGGCATAATCCCTAAAGCGAAGATAGTTAGAGCTATAGAAGTATTAGTTAAATTAGTTAGTAACCAAAGGGATTAAGTTAGGGATGTATAAGTATACTATAGCTACTAATAGGAAGATATCTAATTAGTGTGTAGAACCTATGCTAGTACTAAAGGATAAGTCTAACCTATAGGCTAAGTAATAACTTACTGTTAATTATTCTCACGTTAAGGAGGACATGCTAGGCAGTTAGTTACCCCTATTAGCTAAAATCCACAATTAACTATCTAATCCTTAGATTAATTCTTACTATGTATTTAACCTTAAACATATATACTAGTTAATACCTATAGCTTCTAAGTTAAGGTATATGTTTACCTTTAATATCCCTAGGTTTAGTTAGTTATAACTATTTTATATGCCCTAGGGTTCTTAATTAGCTAGGTTTATAATAACTAAAGTAATAAGGATTATACTTAGTCTAATCCTATTACCTTACCCTAAGCCCTCTCTTACTGCCCCTTAACTCTTAGGTAATCTAAGCGTATTAGCTATATACATAGATAATATCTTTTGTAAATATGCCTTATTTAAAGAGTAGTGGTCTTTTATTAAGAACTATCTGCTACCTAGGCTATTATAGACTCTATTAAAACTAAGCTTTAAAAAGGTTTCTCTTAGAATAAATTTAATTATTATAGTTAGTTAGGTTTATAAGGTAAGTAGGAAAATATATATTAAACCTAACTAAGCTGCGAAGCTAAGGGATTAGCCTATACCTATAAGTTAATCTAGCGTGCGTTTATTCTTAGAAGCGGTTAGGCCTTACTAATAATAGATTAAGAACTATGCTAAAATTACTTAGCCTCTTAATTAGCTTACTAGGGATATAAGCTAGTAATAGGGAGATTTAGAGGCTTTATCTTTCTTTATATTAAGGGAGAAAGCTACTACTATCCTAAGTATATATAGGTATATGTTTAACTTACTAACTTAACTATACTCTAATACTAGTGGATTTAGTAAAGGGTGCGTAATATTATAAGTCTAAGATAAAGTCCCCTATTCTATTTTATATAATTCATTTCTTTTTACTAAGATATAATAGAACTATAGCACTTATAAATAGGAGCTTTATGCTATTATTAAGTTCTATTAGAAGTATAAGCACTTTTTTAAGTTAAGAATAAGATTAACTATCTTTATAGATTATAAACCACTTATAATATTTATAACTACTACTAGTTATAAGGGTATTTATACTAGATAGGTTACTAAGCTAAGGCTATTAAACGTTAAGATTTATTTTATCTAAGGGAAATAGAATACTACTACTAATAGGTTATCTTATATTATATTTCTATTGGATAATTATGTGAATAATTTAACTAAGTTTAGGTTAAGGGATATAGTCTAAAACTAGTAAATCTAGAAGGATAAAGTTAGAGGATATAAGGAGATATTAAAAACTCTAAAAGCTACTAAGATTTAGAAGGAATTTAATCTTAAGGGGTTAAGCTAGAATATAAGATAGCTAGAGGTGTTACCTAGGGTTAAATTACTATAAAGGAAATACCTAGAGAAGCTATAGTATAAAGAAATTATAAGGTTCCTTACTACTAGGAAGTATTATAAGAGAGATTATAACTATTATACTATTAGAAAAATAGTTATAAAAGTATAATAGTATAAACTTAAGGATAGGGTTCTCTAGTTTAAGGGAAGGTATAATAGATAATATTACCTAGTAAGAGAAGAAGTAGTAAGTGCCTTATAGGAGGCTTATAATAAGTCTAGATATTTTAGAGCAAACCTAACCTAGTAATAGTTAACTTAATTAGTATTTTAGCCTAGGATAGGTAGCAATATTATTAACTACATTCTAGGGTATATGCTATATACCTAATATGCTACTTAAAAGAAAAAGGCACTAAATTAACTAGTAGTAGTAAATAAACTATTTTAAGTAATAGGGATAGACTATATTAGACTATTTCTAGAATTAGAGTGAAGGATCTGGCATATACTTATTATAGTTAATTATTTTTCTTGGTTTATATAGCTATTCCCCTACAGGTTAACTAGTGCTATAGAGGTAGTAAACTATCTATAGGCTTAGATAAATGGGTTATTGCTTGCTCTAGAGGGTTTTTACACTAATCCTAGGCTAGCATTTAGGTTAGCGGAGTTATTAGTATTTTTAAAGAGAAAGGGAGTAAACTTAATAAATACTCTAAGATAGTCCTATAGGAGTGTTAGACTAGTGGAGGTGTTAAATTAAATCTTATAAAGCGTGTTAAATAAGATAATATCTAACATAAAGAACTAGGATCTTTAACTTCCTAATGTAATAAAGATATTAAATTACTAATATATTAAATCTATAGGGTATACTCCTATAGAGGTGCTATATAGATTAATATAGAACTTAGGGATAGGGCTAGGAGCCTTATTAACCTAAAGTTTAGCTAGTTAAGGTAATAATTTTTATAAGAATTTAGCGTAGCTACTAGAGAAGTCCCTAGAAGGAGATATAGTAATGTATTTTATAGGGAATGTTAAATCTTATTATATAGTAGTAAAGGCTAATAGGAAGTTAAAGGCTACTGCTTATAAAGAACACTATAAATAATAAAGAGTTAAACCTTTTAAACTAGGTAAGATAGTAATAGTAGTTACTAAGGGGAAGCCCCTAAAGCTATAATTATAGTAGTAAGGACTATTTTAAATTAAAACTTAGACTAGGTATACTTTCTATTAACTTATTAACTTAGATAAATTAAGAGTAAGGGGAGGGCATAGCTTAGACTTCTATAAGGATACCTTAAAGGCCTATATCCTTTAAACTAGTTATTTAAAGACTTTATAGGATTAACTATTATTAGGGAGAATAAAATTATAGAGATAAAACTTAGAGAGAAACCTTAAGATATAGAGAAATATATGATTTTATATAGTAAGAGTTAGAGGTTTAATAAAAAAAAAAAAAAGAAACCTAAAGAGAAGCTAAGAGTAAAAAGAGAAAGAGAGGAGGGAAAAGGTAAAAAGGTATAGTTTAGTGGTTATTTAAAAGGTAAGAAAAGGTAAGCTAAAAGTAAGCTTAGAGTGAAAACTAGAGGAGACTATATACTTCCCCCTCTCTTTCTCTTATATTCTAGTACCTTTTACCCTTTTTCTTAATTACTAAGGTAAAACTAGTAATCCCTATTACTATTTTAAGTTTAACCCTAAAAATTTTATTAGTTTTTATTTAAAGGTTAAAGACCTTCTCTCTCTTACTTAGCTATAATTACGCTATACCTATATATTCTTATCTAAAACTATTTACTATTAGATTTTCTCTTAGCATAGCTCTTATAACTATAAGTCTAGGAAGAACTCCTAGTTTTACTAAATAGATAGTTACTTTACTAGTAGCTAGAGAAATATACTAAGTAAGTATTAAGTAAAGGGACTTAGACCTATTTAAAGACTTATATTTTATATAGGACTCTAAGGAGCTAGCTTTTACTTATACTATTTAAAAAGAGAGAATATAGGGATAGAGAAATAGTAAGGTAAAGAGGGTAACCCTTAAGCTAGATAAATAACTTTTAGTTATTAAGAATAAGGGTAAAGTGCTAGTAAAAATAGTAAATAAGTTATAAGAAAAAGACTTATTTAAGAATAGAAACCTTTAACCTAGGAAATAGTATGTGTTTAGCCTAGTAAATAGGTACCTAAGGCTATATAAACTTAAGGAGATAGTAATAATTATAATATTAACTATATGTAATTTATTACTTATAGGAGTTAAAGGTAAAGGGGTAAATGCTATAATTAAGAGCCCTAAATAAATATTTATAGGATACTACTTAGATATAATACACCCTATAGCTATGTAAGCACTAGGTTAAAACTAGAGAGAGAACTTCCTTTAGGATAATAACTATATAATAGGAATATTCTTTAATCTAGTAAAGGGAAATTATATAAAGCCCTCTCTAGTAATCCTTTACTAAGAACTACTAGTAAAAGGGAATTTAAAAGTAATAAAAGGTTTACTCTTATTAGTAACTAATTAGACTTTAAAGAATTAAATAACTAAAGAGTTAAGGAAATTAAAGTTTAAGTAAAAGTTACTTACTAAATAAGGAAACCTAACCTTTAATAACCTATTAACTTAGTGTGCTAAAATATATAATTAATTAAAGAGAGGTAATACTATTAAGCTATTATATGCTTAAAAAATTCTAATAGTTAAGATAGTAAGCTATCCTAGATTAGTAAGAGGGGTTAGTAAGATAAACTAGCCTACCCCTTATACTAAAGCTACTTCTAAAGTTTACTTCTATACTTTCTCTCTTATATTTACTCTTAAGTTTCCTATATTTATTCTTAAGATAGTAAGAAAGTTTATTAAGGCATACCTAATAGATATTTTTTATACTACTAGCCTTCTTATAGTATTAGTAATATAAGGGGATTTAGTTAACTTAGTAATATATAGGACTAAAAACTATATCTATATTTCTAGGAAAAAAGGTAAGCCTATTATTCTAGATATTAAGCTTATTAGGGCTAAAAGATTTTACCTTTATTTCTAGTATTAGCTATAGCTAAGCTATAAACTAAAACTATTAAAATTCCCTTATTTATTTTAAGTTATACTATTACTCTTAGTAAGAGCTATTAAGCTATTTAGTAGTAACTTAAGTATAAGAAATTAAGGGCGCTTAATTAATAATATAGTGTAATAGGAGTTAAGATAGGTAATATTAAGAGTTAAGGGACTATTATATTACTTTTAGCTACTAGTAATACTAATTTATCTATAAGATTATCTCTTTAGTATCCCCTATAATCTAGTAAGGTATAGAGGCTTAATAGATAACACACTAACTATACTTATCTAGGGTCTTTAAGCACTTAGATTATTTTACTTAATAGGATTACCTATGCCTAAAGACCTAGTTAAAGTCTAAACTATAATAATACCTAAAGACTTCTTACTATAGTATTATTTAACTAAGGCTATAGTAGGATATATAAGAACCTTATATCTATATAAAGGAAATAAAGAAAAGGTCCTAATAAGACTAGAAGATAAAAATAAGCCTTTTTACCTATAGAGAGTAAAGTGGCTATTAAGGATAGGAGTGCCTAATAAAGTTATAGAGAGTAATAATATCCTAATTATTATAAATAAAGAGAAGTATATTAAAAGTAATAATAATTTATCTAAGCTATTTTCTAATTCTAGAGATAATAATACTAAGGATAATATATTTAAAGAAGAAATCACTAAGGGTAAGAAGACTAGAGGTAAAGCTAGTAAAAAGAAAGACCCTAGGGGTAATAATTATAAGGGTATAAGAGGTAGTAAAAGTAAGGAAACTAAAGGTAATAGTAATACTAGGGAAGGGGATAAGGATAGTAATAGAGAGAGAAGGAGTAATAGTAGCCCTAAGGGTATAGTTAATAATAAGGGTAAGAAAGAAAGGCCTAATAATAATAAAGATAAGACTAGTAAGGGGGCTAGAGAAAGTAACCCTTTTATAACTAATAATAATAATACTAGAGCTTTACCTAGGAGGCTAGCTAGGAATAGTATTAATAAGGAAAGAAAGTAAAAGAGAGATCTTACTAATATTAGGGGTCTATAACTATTACCTTTACCTCTATTACTGCCTTTTCCACAGCTATAAGGAAAAGTAAACCCCTTTATAAGTAAGTAATTAACCCTTACCTTTGCCTCTATATAAGCAATATAACTAGTTACTAATAAGGAGCTATAGCGAATTTAAGATATGTTTCTACTTAAGGATGTTTATAACCCTAGGCTAAAACCTATTATATTAAACTTATTTACTATTCTATTAAACTATACTTTCTAAGTAAGTAATAAGGGTATAACACTAGTTCTAACTTACCTAGGTAAAATAATAGGAGTCTTAGCTAAATACTAACTAATTATAAACTTATAAGACTTAATAAAACTTACTAATAATTATAGAATTTATATTTCCCTAACTATATTTATCTTTAATAAGTATTATAACCTCTAGTTAAGAGGTGCCCCTTCCTTATCTAAAGTATAATATATAATAGTTAAGGAGTATAATAAGATAGTAAATAAATTTAAGTTAAGGGCTAAATAAGACACTTAACCCTTATTACTAAAATTACTTATACTACTACTATTACTACTAATTAAAGTATCTAAAGATTAGTTAAGTGTCTTATTAGATCTTTACCCTTATAATTAGGCTATAGACTTACTAACTTAGTAGCCTTTAAAAATAAAAGCTCTAAGGTCTTAGCTTTATAAGAATTAATAGAAGTATAGTAAGGGTAAAATAAAAGCACTTAAGGTACTAGCTATAATATCTAAGGCCTATTACCTAGTCTATATTACTTTTATAGAACTTAATAAATTAATTAATTACTACTAGAAAAACATTAAAGTTACTAGACTTAAGGGGTTATACCTATAAGATTTAAAAGAAGCTAGTGAATTTCTAATATTAGTATTAAATAGAAAAGAGAGAGTCCTTATTTTCTAAGAAAGTTTTAGGTCTTTACCCCCTATATAAAATAATAAATAAGTTAGGGGAACCATTAGCTAGCTAGGCTTATAGGCTAATGCCCTAGGGAGTAATTAGTCTATAAACTCTCTATTTTCTAAAGTAGTAGCTAAGTATATATATAGAATTAAGGGAGGACTTCGCTCTTTAAGAGTGCTAGGAAGGCCTAATGTTTTAATTAGGATTAGAGATTACTTAATATAGCTAGGTAACTTAATAAGGCGTAATTATCTATCTAAAAAGGCTTTTACTATCTATAAGGAGTTGTTTGCTAATTTTAGGGGAGAAGCTAATAGGCTATTAGTTCCATTAGATATAGAGGTATTAGAGGTTATTATAATTATTAACTAACTATATTAGACTAAGATTAGAAGGGAGGAAACGCTTAAATAGATTAAGGGGCTAGTGGTATAAGCTTATAAGCTAAGGGAAGGGCTACTTATAATAATAGTTAATGTTTTTAGGCTAGTGGTTAGGGTAACTAACGAGTGGTAGTGGACGTGATAGGTGGGGGCAGGTGCGAGGCACCTGGCCTACCTAGCATAAAAACCCCACTAGCAGATTTTTTTGTTAGGGCTCCCTTTTTCTCCCTGGATCATAACCTTGAGAATTTAAATTGATTTAATTAATTAATCAGAGCTTCGTTTCCTGTCTGTACAGCATTCTTATCAGCAGTCGATGACACCATTTCACAGAACCTCAACGGGCTAGTCACGCCGGCGCGGGATGGCTTTGATCCCAACTCAACGGCAGTCCGAAAGGTCCCTTCGAATCCACGACACATTAGCTCAAAAGCTTGTCGATCATTCCAAAATGAAATTCTTTTCCCTTCCTGGAGAACCAGAAGCGAAGTCTTGGATTACTGTGGGCTCGTTGCGGCAAGCCCAGATCCTGACGATCCTGAGGCCACTCTACGAAACGTTGAGGTACAGAATGACTGTGAAAGAAAGATCGACGAGCGCCTCGACCCCTACTCTGCAAGATTCTTTCCGCGAGAGGCTCGGACACAGGTTCTGGCAACACTGGTACGGCAAGAGTGCTCAGTTGAGAATATTGTTCGTCATCGCACATGGAACGTTATACGAGACCGTTGCTCAGTTTCACAACCAACTTGGCAAGAAGCAATGGCGAGCAGGGGGACAGTCAGAGAGAGATGAAACCAACGTTTCAAGGGGACTCTAATATAGGTACTCAGTGTTTCGGGGTTGAATTGCTTGCCTCAGGCCTTTGTATACTTGAACGAGCGCATTTGCTCACTGGCTTGGACAACAATATTACCGATAACGAACGATTGTACACCAATAAGAGAATTTAAAATCAGGAACTTAAATTAATCCACAGTGAGGCTTGCTTAACTGATACTTTCAAGCATGGTGCAATATACGTCCCCCTGACATGATTGAACACAAGTAGTCATGTACTATATTTAGTTTTTGGGGAGGGTTCTTCAAAACTCAAGCAGTTACAAAGCTCCTACCCTGATAGACAACACACATGATAAGGTGACGCGTATTTGACCAAAAATGCGGCCTAATGAAGTCTTGGCCAACGCAAGTCCACAATCAGAGTTGAATTGCAGCTTGGTGACTGTTGCAGACCAAGTGTCGCACGATTCACTTACAAGCGGAAGATCAAGTTAGCACTGCCTACGAGGGGTTGGACAAATTCTAGTGCCGGACGAGGGAAGGGACTTGATCGATGCTACGTCCAAGTCGCTTGTTGGTTCACTCAGTGATCCTCACTTCGGCACTTGAACAAAGATCAAACAACAATACGCAATAACTCGCATGCGGAATAAAACTTGCGACCGGGCGTATACAAAATGATTGGCGGTCCATTGAAGAGCATAATTCCCTCCAACATCTTTATTTGTTCCTCAAGCCCAACTCCCACATCAGGTGGAGAAGAACGTAATGACGACGGCACTTGGAACGGGACTTTATTGGTCACCGTAGTCGTCGCGTGGCCACCAGCCAGGTGCCACTGTCTGGCCAATTGTCTAGACATGCTTAATCCTGCTTCCTTTCGCCATTCAAACGCGCCATCCAGACGCGCCATCCAGGACTTTGAAAAAGCAAAGGTCCCGGCATAACCTAAGTCAGAGAGTCGATGTAAGCTGTACTGCAATGCCTTCTTTTTCACCCAGCTCAGGAAATGGTGTCGCTAATGATTGCCCCTTCCCGACTTCTACAGATCCTAGGCTACGATCTCCTCTATCAGCGAGCGACGTCATTGACGGTGGCAGCCCGTTCGATAGAAATCAAGCTTGTTGGTCGAGCTATTGAGTTTATAGTCGACAGCCTCACGAACGAAACCACAAGCCATTGATTTTGTTCCCTTATCATCTCGCGCATCGGTTGGTAAAGGCGATACCTGGTATTTCGTGGAGGCATATATACCTGACTAGATCAAGATCAACTCACTCAACCATTCAACATTCAACGTCAGAGTGCTGAGAAAATCGAGCACCATGTCGTCGTCAGGAAGCGCCGCTGCTTCTCAGGCCAGCAGTGGAAGTTGGTCAGCCTTTCTAAAGGTACAAAAGGACAATCAGAACCCCAGTGCTCGAAATGTATGTTGTAAGATGTCGCTAATAATGCATCATCTGCTTAGTCCATTGCATCATTCAACGGCGATCTCTCTTCTCTGACTGCACCGCCGTTCATTCTATCGTCGCAGTCTCTGACCGAGTTCTCCTCGTATTGGGCTACGCATCCTCCCATTTTCACTGCGCCTGCTGCCGAGCCTGATCCTGCCAAGCGAGCCATGTTAGTGCTGAAATGGTTTCTCTCAACCTTGAAATATCAGTATGCTAGTCGAAGCGAACAGTTTGGAAATGAGAAAAAGCCTCTGAATCCGTTTCTTGGCGAGCTTTTCCTTGGTTCATGGACTGACGAGGCTGGAGAGACGACTCTGATATCCGAACAAGTTAGTCATCATCCTCCAGCAACTGCCTACTGCATTCAGAACAGTCGAACAGGAGTTCAACTGGAAGGATATAATGCCCAGAAAGCGACGTTCAAAAGTACTATTATCGTAAAGCAGATTGGCCATGCGGTGCTCACGATTCCTGTTGGATCTGCTGAGAACGTGCAGCAAGAACGCTATCTCATTACGCTCCCCTCACTACAT
Organism: Epichloe festucae Fl1; assembly: GCA_003814445.1. NCBI lineage: Eukaryota > Fungi > Ascomycota > Sordariomycetes > Hypocreales > Clavicipitaceae > Epichloe > Epichloe festucae. Next base: position 458,870 of record CP031387.1, on the reverse strand, counting down.
ATTGAGGGTCTGATATTCGGTGCTCCCTTTATCGAGCTTGACGGCTCGAGTTATATCTGCAGCTCAAGCGGTTATACTGCTAAGATAGATTACAGTGGAAAGGGCTGGCTGTCAGGCAAGAAAAACAGCATCCTGGCCACTCTCTATCCTACGGGCAAAGAAAAGGACGTGCTTTACAACGTAACAGGCCAGTGGACAAAAGAGTTCGAAATCTACGAAGGTCCAGCCAAGAAGAACTCCTCTTCCACCTTGGTCACTACATACAATGCCGTTGGAACAGCCCAGTCTGAGCTCAAGATTGCACCAATCGAAGAACAACATCCCCTTGAGTCCCGACGAGCGTGGGCCAAGGTTGCTGAGGCCATTCAAGCTGGTGACATGGACACTGTTTCGGTTGAGAAGGGTAAAATTGAGAACGCACAGCGCAATCTGCGCAACAAGGAGAGGTCTGAAAACCGCTCTTGGGAGCGACGATATTTTTCAGCAATAGCAAGGCAAGATGTGACTCTAGAAGCATTGGGACAAGCCGCAGGCGTTGCTCTCGACGGTGACCAGGACAAAACGGGCGGCTTGTGGAGATATGATTCTGTCAAGGCGGCCAACGTTTCCACCCAGGCTCTTACGAGTGAAGAATTGCAGAAAATCGAGAAAGAAGTCCTTGGTCACTAGTTGCTTTATTTAGAACAGGCTCCTTGTAATTATCAAGCAAATGAAAATCGGTAAAAATCACGACAGAATTCGAATCAGGTTGACTTTATACATCTGGTACTCATGCCACTGGACATGCGTCAATACACACCCAATCTGTCAGGAAGAAGCTAGCTTCAAAGTACAAGCTTGCCAACCTCGAAAGGTCTACATGTCGTTGATCAACATTTGGTTTCTGATTTACCTTCACACTATTTGTAATTAAGCCCCGGTCGTCTTATCATTCACCAGCCCCTTGAGATTGCATGATTTCTTGAACTGGACTACTTCAAACTCCTTCAATCTTAATCAATGCAACATTATACAAGCAATCCATCTACATCTGTCCAGCGCAGTTGAAGTCCTTGAGAGCTTCAGATACACGAGCAGACATAGTCTTTTCACCCTCACGAACCCAGACACGGGGCTAGATTCATGCAATCAGCAAAATGAAACTTCGTAAGGTAGAATGTTTTTCGTCACAAAGAAGGAACCGAACTTCCACATTATGTAACTTACATCGAAGTGCTTCTTGTTAGGCCTGTCCTTGCCATCAGGGTTGCCAACAGGAGTCAGCAGATAGTCTTTTTTGTTCAACATGTAGTCACGAATGCCAGACATGTAGGCAAATTGCATATCGGTATCCATGTTGACTTTGACGACACCATGGCTAATAGCATCGATATACTCTTGCTTGCTGGAGCCAGAGCCACCGTGGAAAACAAAATAGACGGGCTTGTCCTCCTTGGAGCCGATGGCAGCTTTGACATGAGCCTGGTGCTTTCCGAGAAGCTCAGGGTGCAGCTTTACGTTGCCTGGCTTGTAGACACCGTGAACGTTGCCAAAGCCAGCGGCAATGGAGAAGTATGGGGAGATCGGAGACAATGTGTTGTAGATATTAAGGATATCCTCAGGCTGGGTGTAGAGAGAAGCATTGTCGACATCCTCGTTGTTGACACCGTCTTCCTCACCACCAGTGATGCCAATCTCCATCTCAAGCCACTGCTTCATGGGAGCAGCACGTTTTAGGTACTTGGCAGTAGTCTCAACATTCCAGTCGACAGGCTCTTCCGAAAGATCAATCATGTGAGAGCTGAAGAGAGGCTCACCATGGGTCTTAAAGTAGGTCTCGTCGGCGTCGAGCATCCCATCGAGCCATGGCAGAAGCTTCTTGGCGCAGTGATCGGTGTGCAGGATGACGGGAACACCATAATAGGGAGCGATGGACCGAATATAAGTAGCACCGGCAATGGCACCAGCAACGGAAGCTGTTTGATCAGTGTTGCTTAAGCCCTAGTCCGCGCTTGTTCAGTTTCAAAGTCTATCATGAATATTGCAGCAATTGACGTACCTTTCCGGCAAAGTAAGCAGCACCACCCTGGGACATCTGCAGAATGATGGGAGACTTGGCATCACGGGCGGCCTCAAGACAGGAAACGACGGTGGATGAGGAGGTAACGTTCTGCCAGAGAAATTAGGCCTTGTCATTCATACCAGTGCATGCAGGTCGCGATTGAGTCTGACAAAAGGGTTGAAGAAGGCGGAGCAAACGTACAATCGCAGGAATAGCGAACTTCTTCTCACGAGCGTACTGGAATAGTCTCAGCACATCGTCTCCGACGATGACACCAGACTTTCGGCTCAGTACATCAGTAGCACCCATTTTGACAAGAGTTGTGGAGTAGGAGGACGACGAGCTTGACAAACTGAGAGTTCGACGATTCTGGGTCGGGAGCACCGGTCAGTAAGTGAACAATTATAATAAAAACGTTGACAATGCGACCTCGAACGAACAGTATGAGGGCAAACAATTGTTGTTTGAGGTAAGGTGTTGGGTTTGGGTTTGGTTTGGATTTGGAAAAGACTCAAAACGTTTGAAGATTTAGGTTTGCCTGTTGGGCGGAACAAGCAGCAGGCGCGGGGTTTTTAGGCCAGCATCACAGCATGGAGGGGCTGTGGTCGTGGGTCGCTCGACGTCGGGACCAGCCAGCTCTCATGAACCGCGCGAATGAGGTCAGAGATAGTCTCTCGTTGCCAATTGGCGCAGTTGCATTGGCTTTGACCTACGACAAACCAATGGCCTGGGCCTTGCCTCGCAACATCAAGCCATTTAAATGATCGGCCTGTTTAGCTCAGTGCGACCCATGCTCCGAGAGATCTGGCACCTTCTGGAAATGCCTTGATATCTTGTCGATGGTGGGGGAGGTAGAAGAGGTGAACAGTTCAGCACTTACATAGGTCTGGTAGTTTACAGGAGTTTTCAATAGCCACGAGGATTTTGCCAAAAAATTGTAAAAATTTTAGCAAACGATAGAAAAGACAAAGTGTAATAAGGATAGTCGTGCCACATGGACGAAGAAGAGAGACGACTGCGGGGAAGAAGAGGCTGCGGGGTTCTCAATTGTTTTGGTACAATCGTCAGTCGCGGAAGCAACCTCCTATTATAGCCGATAACTTGGGGGAGTAGAACGGAAACATGCGGGACGCGCTTGGAGGCGGCTAGGTTCCGTTCCAGTTCTATTACTGTACGGCACTTGATGAGCATAGAGATAGGGTCTTGCTGATAACTTTGTTAAGCAGCACAAAGAGGCTCTGAGTCTGGAACGCATCGAAGCAGAGTACCTAAGTAGTAATGTACGCGACACCTTCACGCCTCCCAAGGAGTGGAGTTACGAGAGCACGTTGATCGTGCATTTGCACCATCCATCTCCTTTGATGTCAATTCGACATGATAGGTAAAACATTTGCACGACCAGAAGAGCAGGCACACTGAGAACGAAGGATACCTATTCGAGGCTTATTCTCCGTCTTGATCAATGCATATCGGGAAGTGAAATATGTAACGTGAGCTACCTCTTACATAGGTACCTAGAATACGTAGGTAGTATGTAATAATGCCCCCTGTTTCTCAGACACCAACGTCCTGGTTAATAACCATGTTAAGCCATGTTCTGGCGGACATTTGGGTTGCTTCATCAACTTGCACGTGGTGGTCGGCCGCAGCTGTCGCTGGAGTCCAGTATGTATAATCCCGATTTGGCAGCCTTCTTAGCCCACTCAAATTGTTTAGTCATCGAACATGAGCCTGGTGCGATTGGTATTTCAGTTAAAGGTCTATCTGCAGGCCATGGGTAAATGACCTTGCCCTGGTGCCGACCAGCTTTCGGAATGGAGTCACCGCAGACTACCAATTCATTGCTCAGTCTCAATGCTCTCTTCGATAATCCACTCTTCGCTGGCGGTATAGGCCTTGCCTCATTGGGTGCGGCGGCGGCGTTTGCTCGCAAAGGCGCCATTGTGGCCCTCGGTGCAGTTAGGCGTCGATTACTTGTCAACGTTGAAATCAGCAAACAAGATCCTGCCTATCCGTGGATTCTGGCATGGCTCTCACAACCTCGCGAACATCCTGGCTACATTGCTTCACGTATCACTCGAATCCATAACCTGTCAGTCACGACTACGACAACGAATACCAGAGGCCATGGCACAAGTGGCCCAGTCAATGCCAGCTTTTTTCTGCAGCCAGGTTATGGACGACATATTGTCAAATTCGGCAACGCTTATATTTCTGTCAACAGAGAAAAGCATAGCACTGCAAATATGAATACGGGCGAGCCACACGAAATTGTGCAGCTCACAACTCTTTGGGCATACCGACATGCTTTTGAGGGAATCTTCGCCGAAGCGCACAAGCTGGCTGCCAAGGCCAACGAAGGCAAGACCGTTGTATATTCTGCTCGGGGGATGGAATGGGCTCCTCTGGGTGACTCCAGAAAGAAAAGACCAATTGGCTCTGTAATCTTGGACGAAGGAGTCAAAGAAAGCATTGTCGCAGATGTCAACGACTTCCTTTCACGTCATCAATGGTATGTCGATCGAGGAATTCCGTACAGGCGTGGATATCTTCTATTTGGACCCCCTGGTAGTGGCAAAAGTTCTTTCATACAAGCACTAGCAGGAGAGCTTGACTTTGGTGTGGCCATGATCAATCTCAGCGAGATGGGCATGACAGATGACAAACTAGCCTACCTGCTGACAAAGCTACCAAAACGATGCCTTCTTCTCTTGGAGGATGCGGATGCCGCATTTGTGAACCGCCGACAACGTGATGTTGACGGGTATAGTGGTGCGAATGTCACCTTTTCCGGATTGTTGAATGCCCTGGACGGCGTTGCCGCGGGTGAAGAACGCATAGCTTTCCTCACTACAAACCATATCGACCGACTGGACCCTGCTTTGATCCGGCCTGGCCGTGTTGACATGATGCTCAGAATAGGAGAAGCAACTAAGTATCAAGCGGCAGAGATGTGGGACCGCTTTTATGGTGATAAAGACGAAGAGGGCATGGGCAAAGAGCGCTTCCTACGCCGCCTTGAAGAGCTGGGTCTTTTCGGAACAAACCAAGATGGAACTCCATCGAATAGGCATACCAGTACAGCTGCTATTCAAGGCTTGTTCTTATTCAACAAAACTGATATGCAAGGGGCAATCGACATGGCCGAGGGCTTAATTCCTCGAAGTTTCGAGGCATCGGACGACGTCACTTTAGGCGAAAAGCACACAAAGTTGAGGTCATAACCATTCGTTTTTAACTGCAAATTGGGAGTGATCATTGTATACACCAGCGCAAGTTGCCTACGTTGCTGATGGCATCATATGGTTAACACAACCCCTCTGTACGATTAATGTAAAAGCACATTACTGCATGGCACCATGACGACTGGACTGTAAGCATAGCTTGTACTATATGGGAGGAACGGGTATTGGAGACTAAGAAAGTATGAGCATGGTACCTATCATCAGAGCAATTTCGTAAGGGATGCTTTTCCAATGTTGAAATTCACCTTTGTCTCTTCATTCATTCTGTTGTAGTGGTGACAGTCACGTCTGGTGCGCACATTTTGTCATCAAAGGCTGGTTGACGCGACGAGACAGTTCGGTGATATTCGAATAATACCATCGGGCAATGCTTTCTGCGGCTGAGGGTGCAGTGCAGTTGTTTAGCCGCCCCAACCCATACCGGAGAGCACTTGAGGGAGTCAGAGGCTTTCTGTGTGCATGGGGGCTTTATGAACTGTCAAAACCACCTTGCAGCTAGAGCCGAGTTCAGTGACTTTTACCGTCTTGCGATCCAAAGAAAATAAGAAGTGAAGTAAGAGAAAATGTCGTCGCCACAGCAGAAGACCCTGGATAGCTGGATATCATCTACCAGGTCATCAAACAATGCCTCAACTTCACAGCCAGCAACACCATTCGACCGATCCGGACAAGCCAGCACGCGCTGTAAGACTTTCAGAAGACGGGATGACCTGGCGGTTATAGCGAAAGAGACGAGGACATCATTGCCCGATATCTTGCAGAAACTACCAAATATCCAAGCAGCGAAATCAGAGGCGCTATATTTAAGCACGCTGGCGCCTCTCAAGCCATCCGAATGTCCAAAGCGAACTTGCGCCGGAAAGGCGATGATACGTATCGTCAATGACGACTCGCTCAATGCCGCCATTGATCTCGCCACCACGAAGAAGAGCGTCTCGGCCTCTGGACGAGTTGCGGTGCTCAACATGGCCAGCCACGTGAACCCAGGCGGTGGTTGGCTAAAAGGGGCCAGAGCTCAGGAGGAAGCACTTTGCTACCGCAGCTCTCTGGCTCTGTCGCTTCACCGGCGCTATTATCCGTTGAAGCAGCGCATGGGATTGTACACACCAGACGTTGTTGTGATTCGCTCAGATATGCCGTCTGGGCATAAACTTCTCGTCCCCGATATTTTGGAACAAGACCTACCCGTGGTCAGCGTTCTCAGCATCGCTGCCTTGCGGTGCCCCGAGACACGACGCATTCATGGTAACACGGCGGATGGAGTTGTGCTTGAAAAGCTCGTCTACGCCCACCCTTCTGCGCGAGAATTAACAAAGGATAAGATGAGACTCTGTCTACGGATGGCGGCTCGCAGAGACCATGGCCTCCTTGTACTTGGGGCCCTGGGGTGCGGTGCATTTAGGAATCCGAAAGAAGAGGTTGCACATTGCTGGCTAGAGGTTCTTCGAGAGACAGAATTCCAAGGTGGTTGGTGGGAAGAGATATGGTTCGCTGTATATGACGCGAAAAATGAAGGCAATTTCGAGATATTCGAGAAGATTCTCGGGGGCGAGGAGGTATAAACTGAAGAACAATGCGTCATATGAGAGTGAAGAATGGAAATATAGTTGATCAACGGCGGTCGGCTTGATAATGAGACAAAGCGCGAGCTCGTGGATTCACTGTTACACGTAGAGCAGAGACACACAGCAAAGCTCGCTTCTATTCAGTCTGAGACGAGCATATGGTGTCAGTGGCATGTTCAGGCAGTTCAACCCAACTTGTTCACATATTGACAGCATAGTGATGCTCTCAGTCAGCCACTAGAGTAGTTGACAGCGAAAAAGAGACGCCTCCGGAGGAGCAGGTTCATCAGCCAGAGCCCAGAAACCTGGATCAAAGGATAAGCCATACAACATGGCTTTTTAGGTTAAGGAAGCGCTGAACTCTTTCCCGAAAATGGCTCAGTGATAAATAAGCATGACCTGGCGAGGCATGCATAGGTCGCATACCGGTTGATCAAATCGATGGGTAACACTCCGTAGTCTGCTCCAAACTTCTCAAAGATATGACGCAACTGGATCATTCCCTTAATCTTCAATCCATCAAACAACTCAATCGTGTTATTCTAGGAACTATAGAACTCAGAAACATGTCGTTACAATGAAGCCCACAATTTTTTCCATACAGATAACTTCTGCCTCTCAACAAGATGCTCGTCCTCTGGAACAATCTCCTTGCTATCCAAATCAGTCCTTCTGCCACTGTCGAGATCAATCTCCCAACTGCGCTTGAACTTGTCGTCGCGCCTCCAATATATCTTGCAGATCAAATAAATTAATCCGAAAAGAGGCAGGAGAATGTATGAATCAACAAATTTGGGAGCGTCGAATGGAGACAGAGTCGTCCAACCTTGAACAAGAGCAAGGAATACGTTGGCCGCCAAGCCGAAATACGCGACGAAGGGATAGAACATGCTCTTGAACGGAATTTCGCTCAAGTTGCGATCCTGTGCAGCCCAAGCGCGGCGGAATCGGATATGAATGAAACTAATGCTTCCCCAAACCAGGAACGTACTGACACCTGAAAGGTTGACGATGTAACTGTACGCCTTAGATGCTCCCGTGGATACATTCATCATAGATATGGAACCAACAGCATTGGTGATGACTATTGCCCAGACAGGTACACCACCCTTGTTGGTCCAACCAATAAAGCGTGGTGCTTTCCCAGACCGTGCCATGTAAAATATAGTTCGAGATCCGATGTAGATAGACGAGTTGATGGCTGATAAACACGAAACGAGAATGAATGCATTGATGAGGTGGACACCTGGTAAAAAAAAAAAACCCAAGTTAGCAAAGCGATGACATGGTGAACCGACCCCCCACCCTTTTTTTATTAATTCGCGAGATCTGTATCAGACGTACCTCCATCCCAGCCAGCTTTCTGTATTGCGATGGTCATGGGGCTCTGCAGAGCCTTTGCACCTCCATTCACCAGTCCTTCCGCATTGGCAGGACAAGTAATGCCGAAGAAAAGCGCTGAACCCATGTATACAAAGATGATTCGCCAAAATACCTGACGAATCGCTTGAGGAACGGCAACACCGGGGTTTCTTGTTTCAGTGGCCGCAACAGCAACCGATTCCACGCCAGCGTAGAACGTGGAGCAGAAGACAAAGACGGTGGCCACGCCTCTGAATCCGTTCCCGTTGAAAGCCCCGGGGTCGTGCCAATAATGGAATCCAAGAGGTTCCTTCTGACCAATCAACCCGCCGGCAGCGTAGATGATGGAAAAGATAAAGTACGCCGTCAGACCAAAAATTTTGAAGAGAGCGAGCCAGAATTCCGCTTCGCCAAAGGCTTCCACGCCAAGCAATTGGAACCCCGTGAAAACAACCCAAAGGATCAGGAAAAACCCCCAGAGCGGAACTTTTGGCGCCCAATAGGTGAGAATGCTGCATATTACGTTGTACTCGTTGGCCAACACTGTCGCCCAAATGATGAAGTAGTTCCAGCCAACAGCCACAGAAAAGGACTTGTCGGCCATGCGCTCGGCGAGCGAAACAAAGGAACCGCCTCCAGGGAAAAGAGTCGTCACTTCACCAAGCGACTGCATGATGGCGAAGGCAATCATCCCTGCGTGGTGACCATTATATTAGCGACTCCAACGGGACCAAGTTATGTGACCGGGAGGCATTCCACAAGACCACTCCGATTTCGGGGCAACTGTTATTTTGGAACCTCGAGATCAAGGTGTAGAGACATACCAATGACACCAAATCCAAGAAGCAACGATGCTGGACCACCACTGTTCAACGCGCCACCCGCGCCAACTAGTAAGCCAGGCCCAATAATACCAGCCAAGGCCATCATAGACAAATGTCTATTTTTGAGACCTCGTTTGACACCAGAGTCCGGGTCCATCAAGCCGCTATCGCTCACATCTTGTCGCGATTCGTATCCATTTAACCGCGGATGACCAGGTTCGTAATCATAATTGTCGATTGACCCGTCACCGAGGTGAGGTGAGGCGGGGACCTTATCAGCAGCCCTGTTTGAGTGCCGAAACATGGCGGTGGCGCTGGACGTTGCCGGTCCTCTCTGGTGGTCAAAACAGGCGTTGACGCAGGGCAGCGAGTTCGGGGGAGGGGAAGCACGAATCTACAGTGGTGAATGTAGACTGGGAGGGGAAGGTGGAGCGAGGACCTCCGTGATAAACTGGAGAAGGGAAAAGAAAGTAAAGTCTAGAACGAGGAGAGAGGAGAGGAGAGGTTTTGGACAGCCGGGAAGCGGATGATGGCTTCAATGCAGCCAGCAACCAGTCTAGCCTGCTTCTGCGCTACAAAGGTGATGACTTGTGAAGCTAGCCAACAGCGAGGAAACGAAGCGGTAGATTTGCAGATTTTAAACGATGGCATTTATTGAGCCCCGAATCTGGACAGAACGGGGTCTACGGGGCTTGTCTCGGGGGCAAAGGAAGAGAAGACGTGCCGGCGTTCGTTTTTGGGTTGATTTGCCATATCACGTCATCGGGAAAAGGCGCCACGGATGGATGAATATTGGCTCTGCAGTGAATGCAAGGGCCGAGGGACTTGTCGAGAACAAGCAGACAAGTTCTTGTGCCAAAGTGCCGCGAAATGGCGCATCGTGTGCCCTCCTGTGCCGTCGTCCTGGTTGCGGCGAGATGTCTCACATGCAATTTGTTTGATCCCATCTAATACCATCTAGCATACATACGTGACATACATTGGTAGGCACGGATCAAGGTAGGAGCGCGGATAAGTGGGGGGCATACGGAGAACATACGCATTCAACGAGAGCCCTCAAGCTGTTGATGATCATTCTTCACAGCACCGGTCACATATGTCTTGCGAGCGTTAGTCTCCTCATCAACATACGGTTGGGTTGTTGTTCTCGCTTTGAACTACAGCGACCTTCCTTTCTACTCCTCCGGGTTTCATGAAGGAAGGCTACATCATACATAGTGCGCGCCCAAATGGTTTGGTATTTAGACTGTTTTCAGACCCATTATTAAAAACCTCGAACAAAAGTCTCACGAGAATGAACCCAATGGTGGCAGAAAGTGTCCATCATCTTTATAGATCAGAGCATCTGGTATACGAGGCGCTTGAATCAGATCACGAGGGCACCGTTAGCTTCATGCATCACCGTATGCTTTCTGATCCCATCCTGTGCGCCTCGATGGAAGGCTTTCTGATGCGTCTCCAATCGAAAAAAAAAAAGATGCAGCCGAGTTCATGAAGCGATTTGACAAGGGCCTCCTAGTGGTCCTTATTTTTCTACCAGCCGCGCGCAGGATAAAAGCTCTGGACCACAGACCGATCCCACTTCAGACAAATCGAACCCAAAGCCCAACTCAACGCCCATTGGATTTTCGTGCTTGTCCGGCTCTTCAGACGGCTACGATCAGCATCAAAGTGCCGACACCGTCATATCGATCACGAAGAAATGCCAAAATTAAAGGTTATGGAGGTGAAGCTCTCGACTGGGCCATTGATTTGAGCTTCCGACATACAAACCTTGACAGGATCGGGATTTGGGCAGTCGAGTTCAACACCAGGGCGGCAACGCTGTACGAGTGAGGAGGCTTCAAATTTGTGAGGAGAACGAGGGAGCGAGTCTTGGTCGACCGCAAATGGTACGATTTGGGCAATCTGTCCGAGCGGGAGCGGTAGACTCTTAGAGGGCTAGAGAGCCTCCCGCTGCAGCTCATCAACATCAAATGCGATCACCGTGAACCGGTGAAAGACGGGTTTGAAATGAGTTTCTCGGAGGCTGCCGACTGGACGAAGGGATAGCCGTGGAGTAGGCGACCGACGAGCACCAATCTCCACGTTTTAGATGATTGTTTCGAAACTTTATTTCCTGTCCAGCGGATGAACAGAGAAAGAAAGATGCGATGCAGTCAGCCAGTCATTTCCGCAGAGCCCTGGTCGTCTGTTGCATGCTCAAACAATGTTGCTGCCGCGAGCATTTCGAGGAGTGCGGGAATCCGGACGTGGCGCGCCCGCGCATGTCGCCCGCGTATGTCGCCCCTTCTCCAAAACCCCGACCTACTGAGCGCGTGGCCAGTCCCCCCATCCAATCAGGCGGCGTAGACTGGTGTCGCGCCTCTAGACGCCAAATGCCCCCGTGGAAAGTTGTTTGTACGGTTTTTGTTGACCAGGGTGAGTGAGGGATGAATGAGGCTGTGCGAAAGCCTCGCAATCTCCCCAGCCGCCCGCCAGCAGCAGGCAGTCCCCAGTGCTCTAGCATTGAGCAGCTTGTCTGGTTAAGCGCTGACAACTTAGCCGCCGTATCTAGGCTTGCGTAGCACAGCACACGAGGATTTGCTAATAGTAGCAGCAGCAGCGCACAGAGCAAACGCGTACGGACGTAGAATACCTACGTACCTAATAATAATAATAAGGTACCTAGCCGCCAAATTGGAGCTGTGGCATTCTTAGTGCGACGTTACAGTCAGGACGCACGAAGCAAAGCCGCGGCGTCAACAGAGCAGACAGCCAAAGCAACCCTCGGTTATCGGCATTCAGAAACGCGGCGAGAATCGTGAGGATCGGCGAGGAAGAGTAGAGGGAGGAAGAAGACGCGTTGAAGACTTGGTGATGCAGCTGAACGCTCAGTGGTTGATTTTCGCGACGGTGATGCGTGGGCATGTGAGCCTTGCCAGTTCCACCAACGATTTGACGCGAAACTGACGACTCGTTCGTTCGAGGTGCGAAGAGCCGCGTCCAGGGACCAGGGATCAGCGGCCTAGAATGGCTAGTCCGTAGAGGATGCAACTAAAAATGAGTCACCGTGGCGTCTGGCCAACGAGAAGGCCGGCGCTTGCAGCAATCCGCTTGACCCCAGAACAAGCCTGACGAATTACAGCATCCACAGCCAATGAGCTCGTCTGGTAGGTTCGCTCAAGCTCGACGTTCGGCCTCGATTTCATTCACCAAATGCTCACGTTCCACGGAGTAGCCAGCCGGTTGTCTCTGTTTTCTGCACAGGAACCATGATCCACGATCCACGATCCACGATCCACGATCCACGATCCACGAGCCACGAGCCACGAGCCACGATCCTAACACGACTATGCTATGCTATGCTATGCTACGCTCACGTCTAGAGCGCGGAAACGCCAACACGCATGCCCGTCCTGCCATCTACTTATCCGCACGCGCATATGCCGGCTCGGGGACTACCAGGGTACAATCCATTATCCATTGGGCTTCGACAACGAAGTACGGAGTACATACAGCACCGACCATCGATCTGTGGCGAGGATAAGAAGACGTCCTCATCCTCTTGGTTGGCCTTTCTGTTCTCTGTTCCCCAATCGTTTCAAGACTGCCGTTCTCTTTCTTCTCGTTCCATTTCCTTGCACCCTCCTCTTTGCATCTAGATGGCCGCTCAAATTAGCCTTGCATAAAGAAACCAATCCTTCATACCTCGGGGCTACATGTTCCTCACGGACCCTCTTGAATCTTCTTTTGCCTAGACAAGCGCTGGCCGCCAAGTTTTTGCCGTTCTTTTTGCAAAGGTTCTACACCTGCGTACTATCTCAAAGCATTATTGGCTGCCTGGAAAAAAACAAGTCTTTTTTGTCCTTATTTGATCTTCGCTTGCCTAGCTTATCTATCTTACACAATTGAGCGATCTGGAGCTAGACTCGAGCTCATGTAGTATCTTTCTAATCACTGAATACATTTATCTTTCACATCATGTCTGCGTAAGTTCCCCCGCCCGATTTCCAGACGCTAGCAATATTTACTGATCCTTCGTCACAACAGTCTGGAAGCGGACGCCTCCTTCGATTTCAGCTTTCCTTGCCCCATCACGCCCCCTTCGCAAGAAGGATTTACAATGGACTCATCATACTCATTCGATCCTTCATTTTTGGAACTACCATATGCTCATCGTCACGTTCGTTCGTCGTCCAAGGCATCATCCATATACTCGGCTGTGTCTACGGAGGAATCGACCCCAGATTCTATGTGCACCCGTTTGACGACACCCTCTCGAGCTAGCCCTCCTGTTCGTCATCATGGGCCCGTCTTGCTTCCCAAAATCCGGTCGCAGGACCAACATATTGACGCATGCCAGCCAATTCGAGCTGCTGTCTCTACGAAGAAGAGCAGCCGTTCCCGCAACACCACTCCGGCAAGAGCGTCTTCTGCACAACCCATTCGTTCCGGTCATATGAGAAGCTACACCAATCCAGAGACCCTCAGCAACATGGCCTATGCTCACCTGTCACCCTTGCCCAGCACAAACTCCGTCGATGAACAGCATTCGTTGTCCAACCCAGCCCCTCTGTTATCCTCGCCTGTCAACTTCAGAAATTTTGACTGCGGTGACGGCCACAACGCGGGAATTATCATGGCGGAGCCCCATGTCATGGCCGCCCCTCGCCGAGCTTCGACTTGCTTCAACCTCGATGCCAATGCTCTCGGCAAATACGGCTATCCAACGTACAGACAGTTGCCCTTTATGTCATCGTCAACTTATTCCATGAGCACGCCTCCACCCGAGTTTTCACTCTCTTCCTTTGACGCCCGTGACCAGTCGCCATTGAGCCTCGCTGGATCCCCAGAGCCTGTCATTGCCCAGACACCATCCACAACTCTCATCAACTACTTGATGATGTCGAACCCTGCTGCGTCTCTCGTCCGTACCATCTCGTTCCCCATGAGAGATCCCAGCATCAAGAGCTTCTGGTGGGATGTTCGCAACGTCCGTTCCTGGAGCTCCTTCAATGCGCAAGCTATCTTCGCCCTTCCCGGCACCTCCGCCTTGCTCACAACTCCTGTGCCGGCCTCGCTCCTGCCACAGCCTAGTATGCCAGGTCGAAATCCCGAAACGGAGGCATCTCTTCACAGCATTTACGCCTCATACTATCTGCCCAAGCTCAACGCAGCACTGTCCATTTCATCAGGTCGGCCCCTTCATTTCTCCGTCCCAGCCAAGTCATCCAGCAGCATCAAAGACCTCCTCTTCGTCGCAAACACGACGGGAGAATCTTGCAACGCTGCAACCATTTTTGGTGGCAAACCTCTAGCTCGAGTAGTAGGGCTCGTACGAAGCTTTGATCGTTTCAATACTGGCATGCGAGTCGAGGGCAATATCAAGCGCGTAGAGTATCTCCGCGGTCTTGCTGCTCTGCACCACGCTATGCGCGAGCACAGCTGCCGATATGGTTTTATTCTCACCGAGATTGAGCTCGTCCTCGTCCGATGCGGCACGGAGTCGACTCCCTTTTTTGGCGATCTTGAAGTTACATCTGTTCAACTGTCTGATACTGCTGTTGAGTGTGATCATGTCGCGGGCTCAGCGACAACCACCACAACCTCACTGACTGCCTGTCTTGCACTTTGGGGGCTCTGCCAACTCGCGGGCGATGATGCTCCTGTCGGCCACCCTCACTGGAAGGCTGAGATTGGCGCCCCTGCTGAGGGTACCCGACGAAAGGCAAAGTCTCGTGATGGTTGGATGCCACAGCCACAACTAGCCGAGAAGCGGGAGGCCAAGCGAAGTCGAGGCTGGATCTGGCCAGAAGATGCAATCGGGAGAAAGGAGCTGGGTAAGAGGGGTGTCAAATATGGCGGCCTCTAGACTTTTTAAACCTAATCAAGGTGCAAAAGTGGCTGGTTGGCCCCAGTAACATGTTATGACTCGAATGTGTCCAAAGTTTACAAGGAAAAAGTGTCGTCATAAATTGATGGAAATTCAAATGTCTCACCCACTGGTCTGCATGCGCCGATGAGGATGTGGTTGTTAATGAATATATAGAAAAATGTTGATTTCACCATACCACCCGCTATGCAATGAAAGGAAAGTCATGACGTTGTTTGTGATGGCTTGGTGAACTGCTAAGTAGACACTACCTACCTTTGTTCCTCAGTTGACTGGCATGCTTCTATCGGCGGTCGAGCAAACTCCTGGTAAAAGACTTGTCTCATGTTTCAGTTTCTTGACGACCTGATTGAACTTTACGAAGAGCGCGTAACATGCCTTCGAGCCTCATTCGTTCCAGGACAACCATTCCCCTTGCAAACTCCTTGATTGTCCGCCTTCCCATCTTAACATGCATGTCTTGCCATCCCGCGAGCTCTGCTGCTACTGTTTGCTGGGTGTATCGCAATTCCTTAGCAAGATATTCTGCTTCTTCGCGAGATTTTTTAGCTCGTTTACCCTTTCCGTCTTGAAATCTCTGTCTGGTTTCATCCAAAAGCCCCAGCGGCCACCTTGAGGGCCGACTCGCAGAGCTATCATTTCTATCAGCTTCCCGCTTCGCGGCGGTGATCTGTCCAATCAATGTGGCAGGCCGAGCAAGTGATGTCAACATTGCCTGGACCGTTGATTGAGTGGCCGACAGTGTATTATGCAGTGTTGCTTGCGGGCTTGATTGTGTGGGGGCCAAGGCCCTCACATATTTCTCTAAAGCAGCTACGTGAGTTTTTGGTAGATATCGCAGTGACGATACCGAGCGATGCAGAAGGACTAAAGAGTCGAAGAGATCTGCACGCATGTGAAGATTAGCACAAAGGAAGCAATTGAGTGCTACACTGGTAAGTCTTGAACTCACCACAGGTAGCTAACACAAGTCCATTGGTTCGGCGAGTGACACTCTTGGTTGAGTAGCTAACGCTCCGGACTGTATCTCTGGCATGGTTCACAAATTGCTCCACCTCTCTTATATCGCGGACCGGTTCGTATTCTTCCTTGATCTTCTCAGTCCTCGTCTCAACTTTGAGTTTCGTGCGCTGTTCCATGACGTCTAATTGAAGTTCTGGGACAAGGAAAAACTCCCATAGCATTTCATGGGTTGATAGAGTGGGATGACTGAGCATTATTCTCAAGAACCAATCCGTCTTCGCCTGTATGTCTCGCAAGATAGCTCGGGACGGTTTCACGGGTATTTGAAACGGGGATCTAATGTCCGACAGGGACGGTATCCACGACGCCGGGTTTTCTTCAGCCAAGAGACGAGCAAGCTGCTCAAACTCAGCCAAGGATCGCCGGCTGGTTGTGACTGTATAACTGGCATGATCAGTGGGTGCAGCAGATTTCAGTACCAGTCTCACACTGCCATCTTCCACGAAAAACGCGCGCACAACACCTGTAATTCGACCGTCACGTCCAGCTGGTGTACTAAACAGGCCAAGGTCGTCGATTTTGTTTCGAACATCGTCATCCTTGGCAAGTTCGACGGCTGTGAGACCACGCATTTCTTTTGCAGTAATATCAACGCGAGGGTCGGCGAATAAGCATCGAACCATATCGTATCTTCCATACTTGCTCGCCACCATCAGCGCCGTAAACTTTTTCTCGTTGGTTGCATTTACATCCACGTCGCAGTACTGCAATATTCCCATGGCCAATCTGGGGTCATTCATGATATGAAGTAAGGTGTTTCCCTTGGCGTCCACATGTTCGTCAAGATGAAGCGTTTGTCCATCATTTTGGGTGTCTCTGGCCACCTTGAGCCCTGTTTCCACCATGTCATGATAATTTTCATTGTCGTAGGAACGGCACATGGCAAATAGTGGTGTTTGCCCGTTTTTGTCACGCTGTCGCCAGGGAATAAGCTTCCCAATTCTGGAGATTAAATAAGGTGCATGGAATAGGTAGTGTCCAACGCTTCGTCCCCAAATATCCTGTTGCGCTAAGTAATGTAACATCTGTTCCCTGGTGGCCAAGGCACTGATTCGTCCCAACAGCATGTCAATAAGCTCCATGTTCCCTAGCTGCACTGCTGCGCTCAGTAAAGTCGTGTCTTCATTGTTCATGTCCTGAAGTAGTACATCCAGCGAGTAGTATCCGGATAGTGAGAGGAGGTAGCCCAACGAAGCTGGATTCTGGCTCTGGATAGCCATCATAGGGATGGACTCGCCAAAGGAATTGCTTGTCTGTGCTATACGTTCCACGGAAATATCTCCCTCAAGAGCGCTTCCCAACGTACCAATACTTCCAGTTCGTGAATGGAACGATATTTCTGATCCGCTTGACAGACTGAGAGTGTCCATTGCCACCCGTTTGACTCTCTTGACCGGGGGAAAGTCGCCTACACCCTCTCCATTTGATTGGAAGGGGAAAACGTGACTTAGGCCAGAACCATGCGAGAATCGATCCGACATTGTGTGTACTAACGATGAACGCCTTGAGGAACCATTTTTTAGACTCCATGAGAGTGAATGGCGACGAGTTGTCTTGCTTGAATGGTCGTCAATGTCATCGTCATTGAACTCGTTGTCGCCCTCAGCAATAGCGGAGGTATCTGGCTCCATCAAATTCTTCAGTTCAGTCAGATCCGACTTCTTAGCTGCATCCCAGAGAGACTTGTTCCGTCGACTTGCCCTGCGAAGGCCTGCCGAGTCCAAGGCAAGGTACGCAAGTACGGCTTCGAATGTACTCAATGCGTAGCCCATTTCTCCACTATCTACATCGTCAATGAAAACGAAGTTGCGAATGTACAATAACCGAGCGTGCAAGTTTCGGACTTGTGACCGAATGACGACATAAAGAAGCAGTGAGACAAGAGTATCGGCATTCACCGTCATGATTGCCTTTTCGTAAGCCGTCTCCCTTTCATCATCAGCATTTTGCGTTTTTGTTGTGCCCGTCAGTCGTGAAACAGCTTTCGTCGTAGCTAACAAAGTATCCATCATCTCCGCAGGGCTTATGGCATTAGATATTTTCTTGAACTCCTCGATGGCGGGCCCGAGCTGAATGAGCAAATCATGTTTGGCTCTTGAACCACCTTCGATAGCAATGCCCAGTTGGGATATATCAATGAACTCCATTTGTCTAATTTTTGCTTCGAGCTCAAGGTCTTCTGGACGCTTCAAAGCACTTAGCTTAGGAAAGAGGAGATGATTCACATTCTCAGTTACATAACGTTCAATGAGTTTCTCGACCAAGGGTCCTGTCAAGTCCGTCGTCGCTCCAAGAAGAGACAGCTGCTGCTTATCCACGCTCTGGAATAAATCAATAGCGGCGGTAACGGCAGTCTCTAGGGAGGCTCGCATAATGTCTTCATCATCTTCGGCGTAGAAATCCTCGGTCACTGGAAGGGACTCGCGACTGTTCATCTTTCCGGTTCGCACGGAGAAGCTGTTTGAGCGTGCTCTTTTCGTAGCGGCTGTTATTGGACCATCAGGCTTGGGATCCGGTATACTAGAAGCAGAGGGTGGCGGAGGTAGCGGTTCTTCGAAAACCTTTGTGAACTCTGTGAACAACTTTTCGAGCCCGGGCTGCATTTGCCTTGCAATCATTGGAAAGTGATTGAGTAGGTCATGGAAGCTTGTGATATCCTTCTTCTTAGGGGTGCCACCTTCCGCGGCGTCGCCGTTCTGTGTTTTCTTGGGTTCGATCGTCGTCCTATCCCTTATATTGGGAACGAGGATTGCCGGCGGGATCTTTATTTCTTCCCAGGTTCCCACTAGAGGCCTTGAGATGAAATAAAGAAGCCATTGTCGAGATTCGAACACGTCCGGGTACCATATCGCATCGCTCAATAATTGTGCTTGGGAAAGAGACTTGAACCCTGCGCCGCAGTTTGTTAAAACAGCCAAGTCAAAACAGCCTCATCGGTGGTTCAAACTACCATGTGTGGAGCGTATCACTTTACCTTTGTTACTGTATACGATAGAGTCCTTGATGACGACGCTCCGTCCATTCAAAGTGGAAAATTGTTTCGCTTTCCCCCTAACCTCACGCAGGTTACGTACTCCAT
The DNA here is from genome assembly GCA_003814445.1 of Epichloe festucae Fl1. Lineage (NCBI taxonomy): Eukaryota > Fungi > Ascomycota > Sordariomycetes > Hypocreales > Clavicipitaceae > Epichloe > Epichloe festucae. Next base: position 439,856 of record CP031387.1, on the reverse strand, counting down.
CTTTGCCTCCTGAAGAAGTGTGCGGTGGGGGAATTCGCAGCACATGGCTGCTGAGGAACTCCTCCGAAGCTACAGCCTCATTGGCGGCAGCGCCGCTGTCCGTATCGCGCGAGGTTAGTAGAACATCAGTCAACGGCACCAGAAGGACGTGGTGATGGACAGGTGTACACTGGGTGACGACAGAGCTTTTAAAGAAGGCACCAAGGAAAGGGTTAAGTGGTTGCATTCATTCGGTTGTCCCGAGCGGTGGTTGCAAATCGCGTCGGCCTCGAGTTGAGGACTTGGCCTACGCGGCGCACAGACTACCTAACTAGGTAGTTGGCAATGGTGATGTTCGGTGCAGGAGATGCGAAAAGATTGTCGCTCCGTAGCTTGAGGTTCGACCTACAATCATGAACACTGCCAGTAATGTTGGTGGGATGAGTATGTTGATTTGTTTTGTCGGAGATGCAGGGGGGACAGGTCGATGAGATGCACCAAAGCCTGACTCCGTAGGGAGCGAAGCATTGCTCAATGCTCCCACTTCCAAGCTCGACAAGCTTCGTGGGGTTCTCCTGTTCCGAGTCACCAACTTGCATTCCCCGATCCAGTGGGGCGGAGCACCTTCGAGGCACCTATTACCAGCCTACCTGATGACTGGCAACCCGCATGCAAGTTAATACATCGAGACTGTTTGTTTATGCTTGCTCAACATGTAATCAGATAGGTACACACTGTCGAAGTGATTCCTCTCAAGTACGGTATTTGTTTGATGCAGCATTTCCAACACATAGTACGGAGTAGATGCATGTCACAAATCAGAGAGCCATCAGGGAGCCAAGAAGATCCGCCGCAGCGGTCCAGGGTAGCGCATCAGGCACCTGCCTAGGTAGCGTTATGCTAATTATGTCCAGGAACCACGACAGTTAGGCAGGAAATTGAAAAGGGGTTTGTATATTGATAAAGATCAAGTCATCTAACAATAAGAATTGTCTCCGGTCGAAGTAGGATGCACTGGACAATCCGAGTATGTATCCGTTAAAAAAAAAAGCATTTTCAATAAGTAGCCATGCAGGTAGATGTACCCCAGAATTAAAGATGGTTCGACATCAGGCCATGGTCTCAGACAGCTCCGGACGCTAAATCACATGCCGAACTTCAAGAATTGCGGCACCTTTCCACTCTCCAGGAGCCTTGAGATACTTGCTTCAGTCTGGCACACGATGCTGAATAGCAGGTCGCTGAAGCGAGCCCCGACCACGTTTAGAATTGTATATTCTGTCTGCCCAACATTCTCACGTGACGTCCATTGTGCATCAGATGCCCACTTTCCACCCCTTTAGAGAACCATTCGCACAGCCCACTTGCAGGCTGGGTGGTTCACTCTTCAGGAGCTTCTTCAGCGCCTGTAGGTACTTGGGGCCGCTGTCGTCACTAAGGACCACTCTGGGTATGTCTGTCCGATTCGTGATATCTGCAGACTCCTGCCACCCATACCTAACCTCAACCTCAATCGTGGCACTATTAGCCGTCGCACTCGGCTGTCCAACCACAAAGTTCCCCTAGCCACGCCGAAATCTGTCGATGCATTCTCGGATCTGTCTGGAAACCACAAAAAATCAGAGCTACCCTGCTGCATTGGACATAATTCAACCATGGCAACGCCAGCGCCGCCAGAGGACCAGGCTCGTCTTCTCGAGGATGCGCTGGTCGCTGTGAGGCAACAAACATCACTGATGCGCAAATGCCTCGACACACCCGGGAAGCTAATGGATGCCCTCAAGTGCTGGTTAGTTCGACTGTGTATCGGAAAATCACCACAGCCCGAGCTTTTCTAACTTTGTGTGTCAGTTCTACGCTGGTCTCGGAGCTTCGCACGAGCAGTCTTGGACCGAAGCAGTATTACGAGCTATACATGTCGGTGTTTGACGCACTGCGCTATCTATCAGTTCAACTCCGCGAAAGCCACCCAATGAATCACCTCGCCGACCTGTACGAATTGGTCCAATATGCCGGCAACATTATTCCAAGACTGTATCTCATGATCACCGTTGGTACAGCCTACATGTCAATTGAGGATGCGCCAGTCAAGGAGCTGATGAAAGATATGATGGATATGAGTCGTGGCGTTCAGCATCCCATCAGAGGTTTATTTCTGCGTTACTATTTATCAGGCCAAGTTCGCGATTTTTTGCCCACTACCGACAGCGACGGTCCCGAGGGCAACTTGGGCGACTCTATCAACTTCATCCTTACCAATTTTGTAGAGATGAACAAGCTATGGGTGCGGCTCCAACATCAAGGCCACTCAAGAGAACGAGAGCAGCGAATACGCGAAAGAAGGGAACTTCAGCTTTTGGTAGGAAGCAATATTGTTCGATTGAGCCAGCTTGTTGATCTTGAGACCTACAAGTCTAGTATTCTGGGACCTTTACTGGAGCAAGTGGTGCAGTGCCGCGACGTTCTAGCCCAAGAATACCTTCTCGAAGTGATCACACAAGTGTTCCCGGACGAATTCCACCTACACACTCTCGACCAATTCCTCGCCGCCGTGTCACGACTTAATCCCCACGTCAATGTCAAAGCAATCGTCATTGGACTAATGGACCGTCTATCTGAATACGCAGATCGCGAAGGTGCAAAGGCTAAAGGATCGGAACAGGAACAAGTAGAAGCTGATGCCTTGGCGGCACTTCTAGAAAAAGTACGGTTGCGAAAGGAAGCCGGTCCTGCCTTCGAGAACGTGTTAAAACCCGACGCTGGATTGGAGAGCGGTGCCCAGGTTGGATTCGGCACAGGTGCCGATGATGTCACACATGATGACGAGCCTGGAACATCTACCGGAGATGGCTCGAGCACAATTGCCGAGTCAACAGCTCCTTCGAATACTGATACTGAGAATACAGCAGTCAATGGACTGGGAAATGACGGTGCCAATGTCCAACTCTATGAAGTCTTCTTCACCCAAGTCAAGAATCTTGTGGAAGCCCAACACTTGCCCATTCAAGATACTATCGCGTTGCTTGTTTCTCTCTGCAATCTTGCCCTGAACAACTATCCCGATCGACTCGACTACGTGGACCAAATCTTCGCCTATGCCACGCAGAAGACCAAAGAAAATATGAACAACGCCGACCTGCATACCCCTGCTGCCCAGCAGAGTCTCCTATCACTTCTGAAGGCACCCCTGACACGTTACGTCTCTATTTTCACAGCTCTTTTACTTCCCACATATGTCCCTCTCTTTCAGTGCCAGTCGTACCCTACTCGCCGGGCCGTTGCTGGAGATATTATCAGGACTCTGCTGAAGGACCACACAAAGATATCCAAAATAGAGCAGCTCGAGAATGTGCTAGAAATCATGTCGGTTCTTATCAAGGAAGGCTCTCAGCCACCACAAGGATATCCGGGTACCGCACAGCGACGCTCAGTAGAAACTGATGAGACGATGGAAGAGCAGGGCTGGCTAGCACGCATGGTGCATTTGCTACAGGCAGAGAACAACGATATCCAATTCAAGCTACTGCAAATGACTCGCAAAGCGTATGCCGAAGGTAACGATCGCATTCGTACCACCACGCCACCACTCATCACAGCTTGTATCAGGCTGGGCAGAAGGTTCAAGACGAGGGAGCACTACGACGAAAATTGGGAGACGCAGAGTAATGCATTGTACAAATTCATGCACTCAGCGTTGAGTAAACTCTATACCAGGGTCAATGGATCTGGTATTGCTGAGCTGGCTCTACGTTTGTTCTGCAGCGCGGGGCAGACGGCTGACATGACAGGTTTCGAAGAAGTGGCCTATGAATTTTATGCTCAGGCCTTCACAGTGTATGAGGAAGCAGTGACAGACTCAAAAGCACAGTTTCAAGCGGTGTGCGTGATTGCCTCTTCTCTACATCAAACCAGAAATTTTGGCAAGGAAAACTACGATACTCTCATCACCAAATGTGCACAGCATGGCAGCAAGCTGCTGCGAAAACCTGATCAGTGCCGGGCCGTGTACTTGGCCAGTCACCTTTGGTGGGCTACCCCCATGGCATCTAATGGCGAGACAGACGAAACGGAGGTAAGACGGTGTTTTTTGAGAATGACAGAAAATGCGAACCTGCTATCTGTAGAATCACACACATACTAACAGAAACTAATTCTCTTCAGCTATATCGAGATGGTAAGCGCGTACTAGAGTGTTTACAACGTGCCCTGCGTGTAGCAGACACGTGCATGGAAACAGCTACTTCGATTGAGCTTTTTGTAGAGATCCTGGATAGATATGTCTACTACTTCGATCAACAGAACGAATCGGTAAGTCGAATTGCTGAACAAGATGGCAAAGTATCGAGCGTTCCACACTGTTTGCACCAAGAATCTAATCAATCTTTTAGGTAACAACGAAGTATCTAAACGGGCTCATCGAGCTCATCCACTCGAACTTGGCTGGCAATCAGCAAGATTCTGGTTCAATTGAAACAAGCAAAAAGCACTTTCATCAGACACTGGAAAATATTAGGAGCAGACAGTACGAAGGAGTGGTTCTTTACCCAAGTTAGCCAAACTAGCCCAGTTATGGATCGTCTCAGCATGTGAAGCGTGTTTAACATGGTTTCAAAAACAGCACATTGTGTGAGTCTGAAGAAATGGTACATAGGACACAATGTACTTCTTGCTTGTATATGTATGAAATAAATTAGCTTGCTTCTTCGGTCCAGTCACGTCGTCGGCGCGCTTTGTGGTTGATTCAACCCAAGCCAAGCCATCGCTTCCCTGAACTGAAAATGATGGAGGTTGAGGCGACAAATTGCTGGATTTGTTTCTACGCGATCTTGTCACAATCTGCCGTGTAATTATTGATTCTTGGGGGGTGATAGTACCATTACCGGAGAAATGTTGGAAAATTGTCGATGACAGTCACAATACCTGTAGTCATTGTTGGACCCTCGAGTGTCTGGCAACGATCAATACACAAAGAAGGCTGATGAATGAGGACATGAAAATGAATTAATTATTAATGATGAAAGGGGCACCGGGGATTAGTTAACGCATGTTGGCTCCACCAGGCTATTGCGGCTTGTCCATGACCCTCCCCCAGCCTGAAGCGGAACAACTGTTCACGGACTCTGCCTAGCACTCAGCAATCTGCTGTGCCAAGTCCCCCGTATGATTGGTCTGTCTCGCCCATCGACTCTTACGTGGCCCAGCCGCTACTCGCTACAAAGTACTCCTAGCCAAGCCATCATTGCGTGAACATACCCAACCAGCATCATCATCCTCTCTCCTTTTATTATAATAATACCAGTCGGCCAGTGCATTGAACGGGCTCCCGGGCGGACAGGTTACTTTCTGCTTGGAGATCAGACAATGTGGCACCTTTAGACGCCTTCTTAATCTATTCGTTCTTGACGCTCATTGTAATTCTTTGACCCTTGCTTAGCCTCCTCCGCATTGGCGAAGCGAAACCTGCTGCACACGACCCCTTGGGGCACATCACGAAAATCCAGCATCTTGCGATTAGTTTGGTTGAGATTTTGCGTTACATGGACCATTTCTATCAAGTATAGTCCCGAGCTCGATTGCGCACGCGCATGCATCCGGTCCAACATGCCATCCGAGAAGACGCCTTTCTACGACCCGGTGCCTCCGACCTACGATGAGGCGTTGGCGAGCGGCAGCCGTCGTGGTTATAGCTGGGGGCAATCTAGATCGTCCATAGACGAGGGCAATGCCGACGAAACAGAACAGCAGTCCCTTCTACACCAAACAGAGAATGCTGCTGGCCCTTCCAGGACACTCCATGGATACCGGCCACCTACGGCAGAGACAGAAGATGAAACAAGTTCGCTCGGAAGCGAAAGTGATATAGATGATGGCGAGGAAGCTGCCCAGATACGGCGAGAGATGCAAGAGATGGAAATAGAGGAGCCGTCGAGGCCAAGAGGATCGGTTTGGGGTAAAAGAATTCCATTTTCATTATCATTGCCAAAATGGAAGTGGTCTTGGAGACCGAGATTACCACGACTTCGCATACAGCTTCGTTCGCGTGCGGCCGAACCAGCGAGCAACGAGAACGAGAACGAGAACGAGAACCAGGTAAATGCCGAGACTAGGCAGTGGGAGTGGCCTCGAGTCAACTCAATGACCATGATCATCGTGTTTGCCAGGCTCGTGGCACTCTTTGTGGTGCTTGGGTTTGTCTACTTTCTATTCGCGACTGGGTTCTTTAATGGCTTTGACACTCCGTTGCCTGGAGGCATGCGCATCGACCCCGAAAATCTCAAACATTTTCTACAGTCGAACATTGATCCCTTGCGGATGCGGGCCTCCGTTTTGCACTACTCTCATTATGCCCATATTGCTGGCACCGAAGGAGACTATGCGACGGCGCTGGATGTGCAAAGTATGTTTGGACGCGCCAACCTCGAACAAATAAAACTAGATGAATTCTACGCGTACGTCAACTATCCGCGGAAAGACGGCCGGACCGTGCAAGTCCTGGATAGAGATGGCAAAACCCCCATCTGGACAGCCAAACTTGACGAGGAAGAGCGTGGTGGGGAAACTGCAGGACGACAGACATATGCGTTCCACGGCCTCTCCAAATCAGGAGATGTCAAAGGACCGCTAATTTATGTCAATTACGGATCGAGAGATGATTTCCAGAAATTAAAAGACAAGAACATAGATATGAGAGGAGCCATTGCTCTAGTACGCTACTATGGTACCCAGACAGATGAGGCACTCAAAGTCAAGGCCGCGGAACTTGCTGGTTTTGCTGCCTGCATCACCTATAGCGACCCCGCTGATGATGGATTTCTCAACGGTGAAGTTGCACCAATGGGGACATATATGCCAGATGACGGTGTGCATCGTGGCTCCGTCAGTCTCAAGGGCTGGGTCATGGGGGATGTGTTAACTCCGGGATGGGAGAGTAAAAAGGAAAGCCAAAGGGTCAGGATTGAGGATGCGGCTGGACTAGTGAAGATCCCGAGTTTGCCACTTGCTTGGAGAGACGCAAAGGTATTATTACAGCATCTGAAGGGTCATGGGCAGAAAGTTCCCGACGAATGGCGAGGAGGTGTTCCAGACGTGGATGAGTGGTGGACTGGCGACAGCAAGTCTCCCATCGTTCGTCTGCAGAACGAGCAAGACGAGATCGAGCGGCAGCCCATCTGGAATGTCTATGGCAGAATCGAGGGCATGGAACAATCTACCAAGTCCATCATTCTAGGGAACCACCGGGACACAATGGCCTTCGGGGCGACACAACCCCATTCTGGAACTGCAATCATGATCGAGCTTGCACGTATATTTGGCAATCTAAGAGATCGAGGCTGGCGCCCGTTGCGTACGATCGAATTCATGTCGTGGGACGCGGCAGCATACAACACTATTGGTTCGACTGAGTATGTCGAGCAAGCCTTGGACGCGCCCTCATCCTTACGAGAAAACGCGTATGCTTACATCAACCTCGATGCTGCAGTCTATGGGCCAAACTTCCAAGCAAACGGTTCCCCTATTCTCGAAAGGGCTCTTGTTCGAGCCTTGGAACGAGTCATCGATCCCAACACCAATGTGTCGCTCAAACACGGATGGGAGAGCCGCAAATCTAAGCTTGAAGGTCTGGCAGGTGGCAGTGATTTTGTTCCGTTTCAACATGCAGCTGGTACAAGCTCTGTGGATCTTCAATTCGCCGGCGCTTCTGTTCCGTTCGGCTCAAGCTACGACAACTTCAACTTGGTTGAGCAGGTGATAGATCCGAAGTTTGTGTATCATAGCCTCATGGGCCAGGTTGTTGGGTTCTTGCTCCTCGACTTAGCAGACCGTGCCATCATGCCTTTTGACGTTGTTGGCTATTCAAGACGACTCATTTCTTGGGTTCATGATTTGGAGACGTGGGCACACGAGCAACAAGGGTCAAAGGGAGGAGCATCCGTCATATCCTTCAAGGAACTGCGGGATGCCGCCGAGCTGGTGAGAAGCAACGCGGAAGAGTTTGAGAAGTGGGAATTGGAGTGGGATCACTCAGTTCTCACCAGCAATGGGTTCGAAGCAAATGGCCTTGGGCTCCAGCGAATCATATACAACGACAAGATGGCGGCTTTCGAATCCGCTCTCCTGGATTTAGAGTACGGTGGCGGCGTGAGTATACTCTCGCTCTTATTCTTATTATATCTTCATTTACAAATGCTGAACACTCCTTGCAGATTCCTAATCGCACTCAGTTCAAGCACGTCGTATTCGGTCCACAGAAGTGGTCCACTTACGACGTTTCTCTTTTCCCAGCAATTCGCGACACGGTAGAGGCTGGTGATTGGGACCTGGCTAGACTGATAACATCCAAGACCGCGGCCATACTACGACGAGCTGCAACGGTACTGCAGCTGGGCAACCCATCGACCCAATGAAAAGAAGGGACAAATTTTGTATGATTCAGACGGAGATAGGAATGGGTGTCTCTTTACGTTGTAATTTTGTGCTGCTCTTTTCTTTGAGACCCCTTTTGGATGATCATAGACCGAGAGACAGAGAGAGATGAGTCTTGCATTCACGCGGAAGAATCTTATTTGGGTTGGCAGATGAGGCTTTCTTGTTTTTGCTTGCTCTAGATCTGGGACATAAGGCATTGCATGGAGTTGGGATACTTCTGACGCGAAAATCAGGGCCACTGTCCTCTTCTTTCTTTTTCTTCCTGTTACTATAAGCCTTTGCCAGGCGAATCGAATGCTCCACGTATTCTATTTTATTTTGTATATTGAGATGAAGCAGATCATCAAGCATGAGTAAATGATTACCAGTGTGAGTGCGTCGTTCCATAGCAATAATACCTTGACATTCAACTCAATCCGTCATACTCGATATTCTCGGAAACCACGACAATGACGTACCCAAGCGAGGTTCTTATGCTTGCAAAAACACAGCTCTTTCACTTCGCCGGCTCCGCCGCCTTGGCAGAATTATAGTCATCCATCGATATCAACTTGCCAACAATATCATACTTTCCCATAAAAGTCTCCTCCCACCCCTGCAAAGTCTCCATCTCAGTCGGTCCCAAATCATCAAGAGCATCCAACGGGCCATCCAGATCCTCAGTCAACATGTCCGTATCGAAGCTATGACACGCCAGTCCCCGACTCGCATCTCGGCCGGCAAAATTGGCATACGGGCCGCCCGGTCCATAGAAGCCACGCCCATTACTGACATCAAACACTCGGCCGCGAACCGCAAAGAAGATGGGGCCTCCGTCCTCGCCGTTGAATGGGAGAAGCGTTCGCGGGGTGTATGTGCGAAATACTTTGGGCGGCGGCCCGCGAGGCAAAGCCGGCGCGGTGTTAGACCGCGAGAATGTAGAGTACGCCGTGTACAACAGGACGCTGACGAGAACCAAGTTAAGGGGGGTAAATGCTGTTGTGACACTGTTTTCGAGAGCGAAGCGAAGCGACAGTTAGCGAACCGGTTCATGGACTTCAATTCTGGAGGGCATGGGAAACGAGCGCAACGGAAGCTGGGCTGCTCCATTCCGGGCAAAAGCAGAAATTCGATAGAAATATGACTCGAGACAATGATTTGCAGAGAAAAATGACGCCAAATAAGGAAGAACGGTAGCTGGATTGGGAGTGTTGGCCATACCTGGTTGCTTCTTTAGCAGCCTCTTGGACTACGCGATGCCCGACATAATCCATCTTGACTGGCCTGAAACCCTTCTCTGATGCAGAAGTCAATGCGCAATTTGGTAAAGTGACGACAGAGTGTGCGAGGAGATAGATAGATGGGTGCAGACCTGTATTACGGTGTCGCCATTGAAAGTGAGCGTTAGGTGTAAGTTGCCTGCTGTAGCTGGCTACTCTGGCGAGTGGTGGACTGACTGCCCCGCTACAAGATTGCCAATGGTTTCCGACATATCCGGCGATAATCCTCCACCAACAGCTTTGGGATAACAGTGTGCAGACATGATGGGGGCAATAACAAGTCTAGTGATTGAAAATTTGTTTTGTTTTTCTAAATGAGTATCATCTTCATCTTATGTTTGTCGGCGCTAGATGTCGCTTCTGACTTCCAGCTTCTAGTAAATTAGCTCCGAACGAAGACGATTTCATCCCTTGGCTGCACCAGCCTTGATCAGAAGAATATCTCCATCCTCGACAACGTAATCCTTGCCCTTCGTCATCATCTTGCCCTTCGCCTTCACTTCGCTTTCGTCGCCGAGCTCCTTCAGAACGTCAAAATTATAGACAATGGCTTGAATGAAGGTCTTCTCGAAATCCGTGTGGATGACGCCAGCTGCCTGAGGGGCCTTGGTGCCAGTGCGAATGGTCCACTGGCGGACTTCGTCCGTACCAGAGGTGAAGAAGCTACCTAATTGAAGCGTCTTCCGCATTTGGGTGACAAGTTTGGGCAGGACTGACTCCGCACCGACTTTCTTCTGCTCCTCCAATGACTCAGCCTCGGTCTCGTAGCGCGTCAAACGCTCCTCATACGACACGGAGATGGGAATCACGGGGTCGCCAGCAGCATGCTCTTTGATCCACTCGACAATCTTAGGCAAGTGCTTGTTCTTCTTGCGAACATAGTCCTTCTCGGACAAGTTCACGAGGTAGACAACAGGCTTCGCGGTCAGCAGGAAAAGGGGGTTGATGACCTCAATCTAACTCGAACAGTTAGCATGGCCACTCACATGGAGGGTATTGTCAATCGAGCTGGCATGAAAAAGAAACAAGGGCTTCTATCAGATTCAAGTTTATCTCATGATGCACTCTAGCGTTGTTTAGGTGAGGCATTCGACGAGCTGGGGTTAGATTCAGGCCAAATGGCCTTTTGTCATCATAAGAAGCCCCTAAGAGGGGGATGAGAGGTGATGTAAAAAAAGTGTGCAGACAAAGAAAGAATGAATTCAACGAGACGGGAATGCAATGTCTTACCTCTTTAGGGGTCCAGTCACCCTTGCGAACATCCTTTCCATCTTGCAACCAAGCCAATATCTTCTCGATAATGTCTTGTTCTGCTCTGGCCTTCTTGAGTTCCAGACTCTGGCCTCCCATGCGAGTCTTTTTCTTCTGGTTTTCCAGAGCCTTCTCGACAAACTCAATGTCTTTGAGTCTCAGCTCCTCGCTGATGATGTCCAAGTCTCGTGTGGGATTGACATCACCTTCTATGTGAATGATTTCGGCGTCGTCGAAGCAACGGACAACCTGAAAAATAGCATCTACAGCGCGAATATGCGACAAGAATGAATTTCCAAGACCAGCACCGGTGGATGAGCCACGTGTTAAGCCAGCGATATCATACACTGTCAAATTGGCAGGAACCCGAGACTTGGGCTTGTATTTCTCGCATAGCCAGTCAAATCTAGCATCGGGTACAATGACACGTGCTTCTTCAGGATCAATGGTGGCATAGGGAAAGTTCTTTCAAGCTGTCAGCACCCCGAATCAAGGGCGACGAACGAGGGGGGCCTCATACAGCTGGGTTGCCAAGGTCGCATTTTGTGATGGCCTGGAACAACGTGGACTTGCCAACGTTTGCAAGACCGACCTGATTTATTGATTAGCCTAGTTGGCGGTCCGCAGATGGTAGGTTTTTTTTTTAGGATGAAAGCTAACTCACAATACCACTTTTCAAGTTGTTACCAGGACGTCCCAAGGGGATCTTCTCCTCCTGAACAAATTTCTTAGGAGGCATCTTTCTTGATTTTGCGTAGAACCGGCAGGGTATGACTGTAGACACGCGCCAGGCGATTGGAGCTTGTCCAAGAGCTGCAGACCTGGCTGCGCCGGGGAGAAAAGATGAGGCAAGAGAAGAGAAGGTAGAAGGCAAAATGGTAGGGAGCGTCGTGATTAACGACGCGGCTGAAGACAGCCTGTACCGGAAGATATTAAAAGGAGAGAAAGGGAGAGCGAGACACGCCTGCTCGAGAAGGAGAGGATGTGCGATTGAGGTGTTGGCAATGAGGAGAAGGAGAAAGAAGAAGACAGGATGTAAAATTGCGACGAACGAAATTTCAAGAGCTCCCCCACCACACACCCCAGGCGGAAGCTGTGGCTGGGCTACAGCCTACGTACGGGGTTACAGCAAATCTCGGCTCTAACAAAGTTAATCTCGTATCCAGGGTAGAGCCTTGTAACTGGCAGAATGGCATATACTAGGCATATGCCTAGTATATGCTATTATAAAGTGTGAATTCTTTACTAAGTGATTTTTATTTAGCATATGTGTTATATATATAATTATTAAGTGTGATTTAATTACTAAGTAATTTCTATTTTATATATACTATTATAAAGTGTAAATTATTAGTCCTTATCTAAGTGATTTTTTTTTCTATATATATAATATATATACTATTATAAAGTGTAATTATTAGCTAAGTAATTTTTTATATATATATATATAGTATATACTATTACTATTATAAAGTATAATTAATAGTTAAGTGATTTTTTTTTATATATACTACGCATATACTATTATAAAGTGTAATTATTAGCTAATTAATTCTTTTTAAGTAAGTTAAATTATATACTCTTACCTTATATATATAATGCACTTACTATTATAAGCTCTTTCTTTTTTTTCTTTCTTATTTATTATTATTACTTTTACCTTAGTATTTAACCCTATAATTCTCTTAGTTTATATATAGTTATTATATCTATTTAATATCTTAATTTACTAATTACTTTTTATAGCTTTAATAAAGAAAAAATCCTTTAATTTTAGTATAAAGTAATATCTAGCTCTTTTATAATATATAGTATATACTAATTATATTATAGAAAACCATAATACCTTATAACTCTAAAGCGCCTAAAGGAAAAGGTAATAAATATATATATTATATTTAATTATCCTATACTAATTATATATAAGGCTTTTATTAACTATTAAACTTAGAAATACTAAAACTAATAGTTAAGATATATATTAAAATAAGGTTATAGATTATATCTATAGTATATACTTTATATATATTATATAAATATAATAACTAATAAAGAGTAAGTAAATAAGTAAATTATATTAAAGATCTCTTAAAAGGTAAGTTATTATATATAGGATATATATAATATATTTACTAATATAGTATAGTTCCTATAGTAAAGTGTGTGCTTACTAGTTATAAGTAAAATATTTTAGCTATATATATAGTAATACTAATATTTTATTAATAGCTAGCTTTAACCTTTTAAAATTTAGTGCTATTATATATATTCCCTTTTATTATATATATATATATTATATTAATAATATATAGGTATAGTATTAAGAAAATAAATAGCTACTTATATAGTTATACTATCCCTAAGGGTAATTTTAGTTAAGTATATTATATATTATAAGTATATATTAGATATATTCTTACTCTTTTAGATATACTAATACCTTAAGGAAAAACATAGTATTAAGGGTATATATATTTCTAATATATATAGCTATTATAAAATATATACTAATAGTTTATAGTTTATATAAATTCCTATTCTTAGGTTAATAAGAATAAAATTTTTACTAGACACTAGTATATATATATAGGTTATATATATAGCTAGTACTAATATAATACTAGTAGTCTAATCTATATAATCCTTTATAAGGAATAGTAAGAAATACTATTTATTATAAAGCCCTTTAGGTAAGTATATATTAAGTCTATATATAGTATATATACTAAACTAAGATTTAGTATATTAAGTTCTTATAACCTTATATATATTTTTATAGAATTCTTTAACTAGAAGGTATATATTATATACTATCTATAAGATATATCTAGTATATATACTAACTTATATTATAGTATAAAGAATAAGAATTTTACTATATACTAAAGGTAATAGTTTTATTACTCTATATATATTATAACCTTTTCTATATATTTTAGAAGTATTAACTCTATATAAGTAAAATACTTTAATATTAGAGATAAGGAGATAGGTATTAAACCACCTAGTAGTAATAAGCATAAGGTATATCCTACTAATACTATATATATACTAACTATATACTTATATTTTTTAGCGCACTCTAAGCCCTAATATTATAAAGGAGGTCCTTAGTAAGTTTATAAATTAGGCCTATAGCTAATATATATTACTAATATAATTCTAAGGACCTAATCTAATACTAATAGATATAAGTCCTAAGTGTAAGTAATATTAATATACTTAATATATATAAGGCTAATAATAGCGTAATTTCTTATTAAGAGAAAACTACCCTTACTAAGTAAAAAAATACTAAGAAAAGAAAGGCTATATAGGAAGCTACTAAGGCTTAAAAAGCTACTACTACTACTACTACCCTTACTACTACTAACCCTAATAATTAAATACCTCTTACTTTATATATACTTTATATATAAGATTTTACTCTTTTTATTTCTATATAGTATGGTTTTAAAGAAAGCATATACCCTATATATATTTATATATACCTAGTATATAAGGAATTACTCTTATTAGTTTTATATTATATATTTTTAAAGAGAAAAGATATATATATAGTATATATTTCTATACCTAAGAAAGGCTATATTAGTTAGTTTTTAATAGAAATAAACTTAAGTTTAGTATATTTATATATATTATATTATTATATATAGTATAAGTAAAATATTATAATATATAGAAGCGTAAATAATACTAAATATTTATATATACATAGCATATGCGTAATATATAGTATATACACTTAAAGTTAGTTTAGTATATTTTATTTAGTTATAAGGCACTAAAAAATTAAATTAATATATATATAATATATACTAAACTTTACCCTTTTATTCTCTTTATTTATAATATATATATAAAGATAGTAGTCTAAGTACCTAATTTTATTAATAACTCTATGCTTAAAGTAATAAACCCCTTTAAATTAGGCTATTATTATAAGCTAATTCTAATATCTTTAAAGCTACTTACCCTTTTATAAATTAATACTTATATATAGGGTATATTTACTATATATATATAGTATATATAGACACTAACTTACTCTTAGGTATAATATTATAATTAATAATAGTAGGAAAATATATAATAGGAGCTTTTTAGATAATACTAGTATAAGTATTCCTATATAGGTAATATATATAGCTATTAATAAGTATATAAAACTAGATTTATTACTATATTTATTAGTATTATAAGGGGAGAGTATAGCTACCTAGTAAAGCAAATATTAAGCTTAAAGAGAAGGTTATAGGTAAAAAGTATAGACTATATATATATAATATATATAGCATATACTTATATTACTAATAGTGTAATCCGCCACTAGGTATTATCTAATAGCTAGCGTAATATATAATATCTTTATAAGCCTAGGTATATTAGTCTATTATATACTATATATATATACCTATTAATTAGTTTATAAATCTAGCCCTAAGATATTCTTACTATAGAAGTTTATAAATAAACTTAAGCTTCTTATATAAGTTATAAGTATATTATATATAAGCTATAACTAATAAGTAATATTTAATAGGGAATAAGATAGTGTGTTTAAGCTTAAATATAGCTCTTTATTTTACTAGGCTAGTAGTATTACTAGGAGATAAAATCTATAATTATTATATAAGGGTAATAATTATCTAGGTATATATAGTTAAAGTAAGAGTTCTATAGAGAATAGCTCTTAGCTTACTAATAACTAAGAGGTATAATATATAGGGAATATATATCTAATATATATACTAAGGATATGTGTAAAATACTTTATCTTTTATATTATAAGAGAAAGCTTTTATATTATAAGAGTTAACTTTATAGAAAGTATAAAAGAGTACTAGATTATAAAAGGTAAAGAAAGATATATAGTATACTATATATTATACTAGTCCTACCCTAATCTAAGACCTATTTAAAACTAGCTTTTATACGTTCCTATACCTTATCTCTCTTTTATTAAATCTCCTTTATATTATTAGTATACTATTATAGCTATTATAATTATATATATACTATCTTTAACTTCTTACTTTTCTCCTTTAGAGCCTTAATCTCTAGTTTAGCTTAATATATCTTAATTTACTTTTTAAGCTACTTTTTCTATTTTCTTAGATATTATATATTTATATTAGCTAAGCTACTTATATTACTACTATATATAGCTAATTATTATTACTTATAGGATTAAGTATTATTATTACCTATATAGCTTTAATTATTATTATTACCTATATTAAAGTTAAAGTTAAAGTTAAAGTTATCCTAGAAGAGTTAGTATATAATATTAATATAAGACTAATATAAACTTACTATAACCTCCTCCTTAACTATTAGTATACGTAGGTAAGAGACTATTAGTATATATAGGTAAGAGCTAATAAAAATAATATTATTATTACTCTAATTATTTATTCCCTTATTATCTTTTATATAAGGTTTATATTATTAGAGTTACTCTTATTCTTATTATAGAAGTATAAGTTAAATTAGAATTAGTATTAGGAAAGGGCTTAAGCTTTATAGTATATACTATATATTAGGTAAGGTACTTAGGGAATATATAGTAAATTTATTTCTACTAGGTATAGGTAAATTATAGGGGTTCTAAGGGTTTTAAGGAAAACTAGTATCTTATTCCCTTCTAAGAGCTTATCTTTAGTTTATTTTATTCTTTCTAATAAGTATATTACTTATATAACTCTTATAAGAAATATCTCTCTAGGTATATTAAATACCCTTATTATTACTAATTTATACCTTAAGGTATTTCTTAACTATTACTCTCTTAAGACTAAGATATAATTAGTATATATATAGTAAAAGGAATATTAGAGTTATACCTAAGAATTACTACTAAAAGAGATACTTATATTCTAGTAAAGATATAATCTTCCTAATAATTACTTTTCTCTATATTAGTATTCTTTACTATATATATCCTTTATTTAGGTTTTACTTTAAATATAGCTAGCACTAGTTTAGCTATTATCTAAGGGGTAAGCTTAGTATTAAACCACTTCTTATAATTTAGATATGCTTTATATAAGTATCTAATATACTCTTTATATTTCTCTTAAGATAATATATTTAGAAAAGGTATAATAAATTTCTTATTAGGTATATCTTAGCTAGACTTTCACTAATTATACTTAATATAAATATAGTAAAAGATTAATAAATACTCTAAATATTCCTACTATATAAAACTTAAATACTACTTATATAAGTAGTCTCTAAGACCTATTTATTATTAGTATATATATAACCTTAGGGACACTTATATATACCTCTTACTTACTTAGTATTTATATTATAGGTAATAGCCTAGATTATACCTATTATATTAGCGTGTATATGTTTAATATAATGCTATCTTATAATACTCCTACTAATTATACTAAGCTACTTAAATAAAGCAGAAAATATCTATTATAGATTAATTATAATATATATATATATAAAGTCTATTATTTATATATATCTCTTTATAGCTTTAAGCTATTAACTAAGTTATAATAATATATATATATATTTCTTACACTAAGGCATATTATTAGCTTTATATATTAAAAGGAATAGTGTATATATACTTAACTTCTCTTTATTATATAAGGAATATATAAGAATATTTACTATTCCCTTAATCTATTAGAAGGAGAGGTTAATTTAAAGGTATTATACTCTTATAAAAGCTTTTACCTATTTCTATAAGTATAAAATAATAAAGTAATTATCTAGTCCTTATATATAGATATAGTAAATCCACTATTTATCTAGGTCCTAAAGTTAATTAAAGTGCTATTTATATATAATGCCTATATCTAGTTAGTATATTATAAATATACTCCTAGTATAAACTTACCTATAAGCTATAACCTTACTAGGTATTATAAAAGCTAGGCTTAAAGAATTAAGCCCTATACCTTATCCTTATAATTAAGGGCTAGATAAATTTGCCTTAGGGAATCTATCTTATAATATTCTAGGAATAAGGAAAGCATAGGACTTAAATATAGCTTTCTTATATAATAATTAGTTAAGACTATAAGCTAGATATTATATAGTAGTTATATATATATAAGTTATTAATAATAATAGATTATAATATTATTTAATAGCTAAAGATAATATCTCTTTAATATCCTATAGAATGCTTTTTAGAGGTAAGGGTATATAAGCATATATTCTATATATAGTAAGCATAAGAAAAGGAAACCTTTTTATATTAAAAGGAATAAAAAAGTTATATTTAACCTTATATTTTTAGGTCTTAAGGTTTACTTACTTTATATAATAAAAAACTATATTTTATTAGTATATTCCTACTATATACGCAGTATATATATAGACTATACTGCTTTTACTTTAACTAGGAAATATCCTAAAAAGAGTAGTACTCTTTACTATTAGTCTCCTTAGGACTAGTATTATAAGTTACTATATATTTAAGATATATAATATCTAAAGAATGCCTATTAACTTAATATTTTATATATAATCTAGTATTAAGGCCTTAGGGATACCTAATAAAAAACTCCTATATAAAATTAGTATAGGAGCCTTATATATAAAGCCTATTACTTATATCTTAGTAACTAATCTAAGCTATTTACTAGTCTTAATAATAAATTAGCCCCTAATTCTTATTACTATTTATAACTAGCTAATATAGTAAATAGTTCTTCTTTTTCTAAATTAAGAGATAAGTAATATAAGCCTTATTATAAGGATATTAGTAAATAATATATATAGGGACACTATATAACTTACTACTTTATCTTTCTCTTTAGTATTTTATTAATATCTATGGTTTTTAAATAGCTAGTATATTTAGTTCTTATATTACTAATAAGCTTTATATTAAATTCTTTATTTTACTACTTATTATACTTAATAAGTATTAGTTTAATATAAGGGTAAACCTTAAGCCTTATATATATATAACTTATACGCTAAAATTAGCTTACTTATTATATTATTAAGAAATAGCTCCTAGGTAAATTAGTAAACTAATATATAGGTATAAAATATATATTATATATAAATAGTAGTATAAGAGTAATCTTATTTATTTTCCTAGAGTAAATAAGAGAGAATTAGATCTAGTATATACTTAGCTTAAGTTAGAAATAAATTATAAATCTATATACTTATAATACTTACTTACTTTTAAATAATTTCCTTTATATTATTCTTACCTATAATATTAATATTATAATTAAGTATAAGGATTATATAAAGAATACTATTTATATAAGCCTTAGAATAGCTAGGTAAGGTAAGGTAATTAATAATATACTATATATTAATTATACTTTTACTACTCTTTATAACTATAATACTAGTAGTATTAATTATAGACTATATAAAATAAGTATATATTATATTATATTTATAGAATATACTTACCTAAGGTATATTAAAAATATAGTAAATTAATATAGATTTTTTAGAAGTATTCTATAAAGTATTTAGTAAATACTTAATATATATAGTATATATAAATAAAGTATAAACCTTATTAGTATTACTTCCCTAGCACTAAATAATATTAGGTATAATTAGGGTAGCCTATAATTATATTTAAGTTAGTATAATAATTTAAGATATAAATAATATAGTAATTATTAAATTATAGTATATTAGAAGTATTATAAGACTTAGTAAAGGGATTTCTTTATATATATTTAAGATCTTTAAGAAAATTTTATATATAGTTAGCATATACTAGGCTAATACTAGCTATATGCTAAGCATATACTAGGTATATATAATATATTATCTTTTTACTTAATTTATAGTTTACTTCTTTTACTAAGCTAAATACCTATAATAAATTACTAAAAGTATAGTTATATATAAAACATATATACTCTATATTTATGCTAATTATATTATCTTTATTATAGACTACTCTTTTAAGTTAGTATAGTTATAATAGTTCCCTTACTTCCCTATTATATATATATTATATATACTATATTATAAGTATATTTATACTAATATATTATAGGGACTAGTATATATAAGGCATATACTACTTTATAGGTATATTCTTACACTAATACACTATAAGGCTTAGTATATGCTACGTATATACAACATATATGCGATTATTTTTCACTGCCTGCCTAATGCAAGTCACAAGGCTCCACCCTAGATACGAGATCAACTTTGTTAGAGCCGAGATTTACTATGTGCCCCCTACGTACGCCTACGGCCTAGTGTTTTCGGAACAAGTTTTCTCCTCTCAAATGTCAGTTGGGGTGGATTCAACCATGATCGCCAAGGCTGCAGGGCCAAGATGAAATTGGTACCATCCACAAGGCAGGCGGGCAGGCAGGCAGACAGCTACAGCCAGTGCCTGACACAGTGGTTGAAGGACCAAGTGCGTCATAGCCCTGGCTGACCGGGAGGTCGATTCACGCCTCAATGCTCTGCCTGCTAAGCGTAGCTTACTCTAGACCGGAGTATTGGGAGTGCATGCATCAGCAGCAGCTTGTTCTGTCTCCGGACCCGGCTGGATGTCCCCTCTCCGTTGGTTGTCATTAAGCTCGGGTACTCAGTCGATCGAGCATCTACGGTATACAAAGCTCTGCTTCTACTGATCGAAACCTCCTCGCTGATCGAGCCTCAACCCAAGTCTTATCAAATCTCGCGCCCTGTCGCCACACTTTCTTCTATCACGATCTGATAAGACATCTGGACTTGAGAGGTGCGTTGTTTCTCGACATGTCGACACCGCGGCACAGCACTAGCCAGCAAACGAGCAGACATAGATCGACTCTATCGCTACAGAAGACAGAAATCAAGATACACGTGTACGACTTACTGCCGGTTTGTACCCATTCTTTCAGATTCTTTGCCCCCTGACCAGCGCAATATAGCTAATCTCACATCTCCATTGTTCGGCAGCCGGGAAGACTCTCGTCGATTCTTTGGTCTATCGGTGCGTCATTACTTCACTCCGGAGTAGTCATCAACGGGAAAGAGTATGCCTACGGTGGGCACGACAAGCGTGGCGTAACTGGTGTATACTGGACTAAGCCCAAGGTTGAACCGCCCGGCGGTACGTTTCGATGCGAATTACTACACGGATTCACTCTTGCTACCCAAGATGAGATCGATTCTGCATTACGAGCCGCATCGGCAGAGTTTTTGGGCACATCGTACAATCTTCTGACAAGGAATTGCAATCACTTCACTTCGTACCTTTGTCAAAAACTGACTAGTACTCCGGGTCCTGGTTGGCTGAATCGGGCCGCAAGCATTGGTGTCGCCTTACCCTGCGTTGTTCCCCGTGAATGGATCGAACCCCCGGAATATGAGACTGCGGATGGTGAGCTATTGGACGATGAAGACGATGTAGCAGACGAGTCGTCTCGTATGCTCTCCCAATCCAAGCCTCACTTTCTATCAGGAGGGAAAAAAAATAGCGAGGAGTGGGATAGCGAGGAAGAGAGGCGTAAAGGAGGCAGTGGAAAGGGCAAACAAGTATTGCGAGACACGTCTGGTCGCAAAATTCCACCTGCGGAACGAGCTTCACAGTAGCCAAATCTCGATTATTCGACTCGTTTCGCAGGCATTATTTTGGTGTTTCTTTGGCCCTCTTCGCAAAATCAGTTGGCAAGGCGTTCCGGGAACAAGTCAGGTACTTTGTACATCGAACAAAGGTACCATTGATCTTGAAACATAGTGATTCAGCAATTCTTAGTTCAAGATTGGTTTAGTCGGTAGTATATTCGCTATAGAATGTAGCTTGTACAATGATATAATACACTTGTGTTTTTGGTGGCTTCCCCCCTCCACAGTACCTTGCAAGTCCCGCTGTCATCCGTCATACTCCTACAATCGTCTCGGCTTCTCGCTCCTTGTGCCACCGAATTTGATGCGGGTAGAGTCTGCAACCCGAACGATTTTATCTCGTAAAACCTTGCCCTCTGGACTCATCAGCACTTTAACCACAGCTTCTCGGCCCTGACCGAATCCTCGCAGAACCAACTCAAGTCTTTGAATCTTCATCGGCCAGCCGGTGTGTATGAGACGCTCCAAAACATACTTGGTAAGTGAGTATGCTGAGTCAAATGTTCCACGTCGCGATTTTCGATACCCAATGTTGCCGCACGACATGGAAATAATAGGTTCGCGATTGGGCTTCGTGCAGGTAATGTGTGTGTTGTGCTTGTGAGAGTAGACATGAAAATGATACGGCTCTTGCTCGTCCTCCCTCCGTTGAGGTGGCTCATATGCTTTGCCGGAAAGGGCGCTCGTGTCGATATTGGGTTTATTGTTCAGAGCTTGAAAAACCATGCTTTGTGACAAGTCGTTCATTGCGTTTGACGATTGTGCTGTCCGGTTTCGCGATGGCAGCGAGCTGTTGAGCACGCTCTCCAGAAAAGATTCGGTTTTGGGTCGAGCCTGCATCCTCCTCGGTCTGTCGGTTTTCCAGTCATCCCATCGCGCTGAAGACTGAGTGAAGAGTCGTGGCGCCAGGGACGAGGAAATTGAGACGGTGGCCTTGGATTGCCGAATGTTCGAGGGCAGTGTCGTGAGGCGATTCGTTAGTGGCCGGCTCATTTTGCCAGTATGAGCTCGGGCAAAAGCAGGGAGATGTCAAAGAATAGGATGTTGTACACCAAAATTTTAGATGCTTCCCCTGCTAAATGTCTGAGTCGCATGAGCCATTGGGACAAAAAGGCTAGGTGCCCGTAGTTTTGCCGAGCGGAACGTGGGCGTGTGTTCCGCCTGCAGCCGAAATCGCGGAAACCAAAAATTCTATTTTGTCCACTATTCGCTTCTTGTCCAATAGACAAGATACACCTCGCGGAAACCCACACACTCCCCTCGCAGCATGAGCGTCTTTGTTCGAAGCGCAGTCACTTCTGAAAATGCTCTCTTCAGGGCACCTAACCACAAAATGAACTCCTATGGCAGATCCCCAGCTTACTGGAGGTTAGCCTCCCAACTTTCTCAAGTCGCTCGACTTTCTGCAAGCCAAACCACTTATAGGGTCGTCGCCGGTGCTATTCTTTCTCCTCTACGATCTCGATTCCTGCCTTCCCAACTTCGATTCGTGCCAATCGAGACTGCACAGAAACGTCAGTTTCACGCGAGCATGTCGATATTTCAAGACAACCAGTCTAACAAGGATGCCGCCAAATCTGCTTCAGCCGAGGCTGGCGCCAAGAAAACCGAGTCCGATTCGAAGCCAGACGAACCAGAATCTAAGAAATCTAATGAGAAAAAAGCTGGCGAGGAATCTGAGGGCAAGGAGAAGAAGGAGGACATGCCTCCACCACCACCACACGGCGACAAGACTCCTTGGCAGGTCTTCATGGAAACTATGAACACCGAATTCCAGGCCTCCAAAGAATGGAATGAGTCGACAAAGCAGATTGGTGCCGCGGCGCATCAATTCTCCGAAAGCGAGTCTGTTCGCCGAGCCCGTGAAGCCTACGAGAAATCGACAGGTGCAATCTCATCTACCACTTCAAAGGCAGTCAAGTCAACTGCTGGCGCTATCGGAAAGGGAGCCGCTTGGACCTGGGAAACCCCAGTGATGAAGGGAGTGCGAATGGCCGCCAATGTCACAGGAGACGCCGTGGACAAAGCCATCAAACCCATTCGTGAGACGGAAGCGTATCGTAACGTCAAGAATGTTATAGATGATGGCAGCTCCTCTAGGTATGGAGGTTGGGTAGAAAAAGAAGAGCGCAGAAAAAGGAGGGCAATGATGGAGCAGCAAAACCCCGCTCATAACCAAGTCATGGAGGAGGACCCAAAGTAAGCCTCGCGTTTATTCTGCCTTTTATCGCTAGTCACAATTTGCTGACATTTATCTAGCGCTGGTACAAACGTCACCCTTCACAAGGACGCTGCTTGGAAAGAAGCTTGGAGAGACTTCCGCGACACCAATAAATTGGTCCAGGGTCTTTTCACGATGAAAGGACGATACGAGGAGTCAGAGAATCCATTGATTTCAACCGCTCGAAGTATAACTGATCGCATTGGAGGGTTCTTCGCTGAGAACGAAACTGCCATTGTCATTAAGAAGTTCCGAACCATGGACCCCGCCTTCCAAGTTGAACCCTTTTTGCAAGAGCTGCGCGATTACATACTCCCAGAAGTTCTCGACGCTTATGTGAAGGGTGATACAGAGACATTGAAGCTATGGCTATCTGCTGCTCAATTCTCGGTATACGAGGCATTGACCAAACAGTATCTTCAGGCAGGAATGAAATCAGATGGCCGTATCCTTGATATTCGCAACGTCGACATCCTCCGAGCTAGAATGCTAGACCCAGGCGAGGTTCCCGTATTTATCATTACCTGCCGTACCCAGGAGGTCCATGTCTACCGCAACGCCAAATCCAACGAGCTCGCGGCTGGCATGGAGGACAAGGTACAACTTGTCACATACGCCATTGGCATCACCCGAGTTCCTGAAGATGTCAACAATCCCGAGACCCGGGGCTGGCGTCTGATTGAAATGCAAAAGAGCGGCAGAGAATGGCACTAAGCCGCCGCCGGGTGCAAAGTTCTCCAATGCGACAACGACCACCTTGGAATTTCTCTATCAAGGTGCCGGTCTAATCAAGGACGATTTTGTCATATTTGTATGTTGTATATTAAAATTGGCGCTTGCCTACGTTGTATGTACTATTCGTGTAATACCCGAGGAGGAGATATCAGGCAACAAACATGAAAGCAGGGAGAGAGCAACTTAGGGAAATGCAACAAGGCGAACGATTGGGAGATGATGCATGGGCAAACAACACCGCTCTATTGACTCTGCCCAAGGCAGAACCTGCATACGTGTACGATTCAGCGTTAGAGAGGCATTCAGTATAGAGAGGACATCACACATATCTCTTGTCAAAACGGCATAATTGATAACATATCAATTCAGCACCACGGGAATGATATTCCTACCAAAGGACTGTGCGTATCTGCTGTAAGCCCGATACTGGAGAGATTATGAGGATTTTGCCTTGTTGAGGTATTTGTTAGGACTGGCCCTGAAGGGGGAGGAATCTCCATCAAACGGTTGGCCGGCCATCTTGGCCCTTCATTCATTTTTTTTTACCGAAGTTGCTCTCTCTCCTCCATGAGGGCCTTGCCCTGCAAGTTCAGACCGCAATCGGCCTCGTTCTGTACAGCATCTTCGGCCATGTAGCCAGTTTCCAAGACGCGATCGTGCGGATTAGCTTCAACAAGATCCCGATCCCCCGTTGCTAGTAAATTTCGGCACAGCTGGCTCGAAAAACAACGGCACATCTCGAGCACTGTGCCGAGACCTGGCGTCCGTCGCCGGCCTGATAAATTCGAGCAGGTTGCCCTTTCGCACAATTTCTTCGCCAAGTTCACGCCATATCTCGTCCGAGTGCCCTCTGATTCGGTGGTCAAGAAATTCGGCCCCCCCCGGAATGGTCGCTGAAAGCACTAGCTTCGAAACAGCTCGGTCCTTGGATATCAAAGTTTTGTGATAGACGATGTAGCTAAGAAAATGGTGGATGTTGATTAACAAGATATCAGACAACGGCTTTAATGATGGGAGTACGACAGCTTACTGTTCCAGAGTCCTGTAGGGAATAGCTGGAATTTCATCGTCTGCGAATGGTTCAAAAGGCCATTTCACGAGAAAGCCACCCTTCAAACTCGTCGGTTTCTCTCCAAAAGAAGATTGGGCTTGTATCTACAACCGACTGACCACCACCCATGGCTGGGAAGTTGTCTGACACAAAGATAACTCGTGGTAGTGCGCCGTCCCGAACGACCCAAACATTGAAGAAAAAATGATGACGTGCAGAAATCCCATGAACGAGTAGAGTTGGGAGTGTGGATTGTTGTTGTTCCGGTTGAGGCCGAGGACTCATACTTGCTAGGCCAGACCAGTTCCCGAATTCGGCGGGCATTCCTGGCAGGCGAAGGACCCTGCGAGATAAAATCGTGAATGGAAAGAGACAGATGAAAGTGCTGGGTGAACCCTCTTCCTACGCAAATGAACATGGTCTTTTTTTAGAGATGCTACGCAGGCAGGTTCTGTGACATCGTTACCGACTTGGCTCACACCGCGCGACACGAACGCGATTAATATTCCCTAGCTAGGTACTGCTAGTATCTCTTGTATAGAAGGAATAATTCACGGGAAGTTTAAAGACGTCACTGATACCCATTGAAGAAGACACCAAAATAACTGCGAAGATGAATTGTTCATTTTCCCAAAGAAAAAAAAAATACCATCTGATCATTATACATGGTCATTTTCGACCTAAATTTGCACGCTCCATGAGATTCGTTCAATGCTTCGTCTTCAGACGATCGAGCATGAGATGGGATAAATAGGAAAAGAAGGAAAGAAAAATCGCAAAGGGAATTGATGAAAACAAGATGCCCGAAAATGACACTCCATGATCCATCTTGATTTCAATCGAGCCGGACCGAACAGAACGCACGCACGCACTATTCTGTTCACCACTTGACAACCTTTTGAGGGAAGAACTCATCGATCAGCTCCAAGTAGTACGGCTTGAGCTCCTCGACCGAAGGCACGTCGTCGCTCTTGCTGTACAGATCGTAGGGGTTGAAGGCCTGCACAGCCTTCATCATAGCGTGGTCCTTTTTGGACATGAGCTCGTGGTAGGCACCCTCTCGGTGCCAAGGATAGAAAGAGTGGTAGCGGATCATGGCGAGAGCCTCGTCGGGAAGGGTAGATTGATCCTTGACAACGTGGTACAGGTACTCGTCGTGGCCCCAGCTGAGCATGACATTGTCGAGGCCACACCCGGGGCTATAGATGCCGAACTTGCTGCCGAAGACGGGGTCCTTGGTGTCCGGGTTGGCGGCAAAGGTGTCGGACAAGACGATGCGCTTGTCGAAAGCACAACCGACGGGGAAAGTGTCGCCGACAACGTCCCATTGGCCCTGGGTTCCGAGCTCGGGGAAGAAGAGCATCAACTTGCCCAGGTCATGGATCAAGCCAGTGAGTTGCATCCAGCGGGGTTTGCCGTCTCGGCGAATAGCCTCGGCGGATTGCAGAAGATGTTCAATCTGAGACAGCTCGGTGTCAGGGTCTGATTCGTCCACCAGGGTGTTGAGCTTCTCAATGGCTTGCCAAACAGTCATCTCAGTTCGGACCCGAGCGGCACTGTTGAAGCGGGTGCGGGCAGCAAGGTTGTAGGCTACGGTCTGCTTCTCATGCTGCTCTCGGTAAAAGTTCTTGACTCTGTCGCAAGCATCTTCATATTGGCGAAACTGAGTCTTGTCCTTCTCGGTATCAAACTTGGCCTGCGAGTCGTACTTGATGCAGTTCACCTCATCGATGGCATCGGAGAGACTCTCGAGGGCCTGACCCGCATCCTGGGCCGGCGGGTACTCGGAGATTGCTGAAGGGGCCATTGTGATTTGGAATGAGAAGATTCGTGTGTTCAATTTGGGTAGAGATAGGCAATAGAAAAGGGGAGGGGGGGGGGGGTTGCGTGAAAAAAACCCGTGATTTGCTGGCAAAGTCGTTTGCACCCAAATCGTCGTATGTATGGAACTTGGGAGTGAGTTGGTTTTGTGAAGTCGAAATTATGAGCCTGAATCTCCGAGAAGCAGACTGGGAAACGAGCAGACTTTGTAATCGGAAGAGTCTGAATGGAGAGAGAATGGACAAAGCGACATATACTTGACCTTAAGTATCTGGGACAGGCCCCCTTTTGAAGTCGAAACAGGGTTTCCGATCATTCTTAAAAAAACACATTTCCATTCTTGGTAACCTCGTCACTCACTTGCCCGTCACCTTTCCACTCCTCCGCGCACTATTATTCACACATCACGGAGCACGGTGGAGAGGCGTTTCGGCGACGTTTACCGAGTCCAGGCTGCAGCTGTGATTATCTCTCGCCAGCAGTTGCCGCTTCTGGTCATTACCTTACTTCTAGCGGCATCAAGACATTCTCGAAACGCCCCCCTCAAGGTGGCAACGGCCCACGTCCCAGGCACGCACTTTAACCGCCCGGCGGGCATTGCCTAAAATGGCCGCGGTGGGCCGTGGGGAAATCTGATCGGACTGGAGTTGAGGGTCTCGCAGATTTGGAACATTTTTTCGCTCGGGAGCTCAGCACAATCTCGTCACGATGCCATTCTGAAACCGTTCGCCGACCGAGAATCAAGACGATTCACGGGGCATCTCCACGTTTGGTGAGGGGTCAAGGGGCGTCGTCTACGGGCTCACGTGTCACAAGTATCACCAACACTTTTGGTCCTCATACAACCGGGGCATTATTACTAGGTGCTTGGAGTACAGAACCTTCCGCTCTTCAATGTCATAAACCGGGGAAGAACGGGGAAGAATGGGGAAGAATGGGGAAGAACGGGGTAGGACGGAACGGGATGAAACTTTTCCCCTTACAGACCTTCCATGCTGACATCTCCGCCGACACGGACACGACGGGCGGCTCCGATTTGAGGGTACGCTTCAAGACTTTGGTTGCTTACGTGGAGAAAGCTCGCAGAGCGTTTACCCCGGAGCCACCTCGACTCGTCGAGATGCCTTGTCACGCGGCGTCGACTGTCTCGAAGTGAGGGTTGAAAAAAAACGGCGGATGGTTTTACGCAGACAGAATCATACCTGGAATTCAAGCATATGCTCCATAACGGTTTTGGCATCGATTATTGCACTGCCACGATGGCACGGTCCTCGACACTGATGTTGCCGAGACATCTTGGGTCACGGATAGCAGCGTCATCCAGACGAAACATTCTTGATGTATATGATGCACCGTGCTTTTGATGTTGAGCAGACGAAAAGGAGAAGAAAATCCTTGTACATTGTGCCTGTGCTGTGAGTCGAGGCCATCCAACGTCGCATTTCGTGGCAGTCATGCGTGCTGGCCCAGCCACCACGCGACGCAAATGTCAAAAGCCGCGTGCGAACCCCTAGAGAATGAGAATTCAAAATAAGGTGATTGATCCAGGCTCGGAGCAATTTCTCATTTCTGTGCGTCATTTGCAAACGGTGAGAGACTTTGATTCTGCGCTTGCTCATTGAATATATAATGTTTGCCGTCCATGAAACGGCGTAGATTTCCCTTTTGGAGCCAGCGGAGTTTGATTTTGAATCTGTGTGCTATGTCTCTTTTATGTCCTGGAATTCCACAGTCGATTTTCGAGGTCAAAGCCCTGATAGTGAGTTCGTATCACTAGCGTCATAAACTATGGCGGATGTCCTCGCTGGCGTCAATCGTGGATTGGACACATTTGTCCTGACGAAGACGCTAAGCCGATGCCCGTTGGAGGATCTTCTGTATGGCCGAATGAAGGCGTTTATGTGACACATAAGACGCAGAGTGAGCCGCAATTGTGCTCGATCGACATGTGAACTAAGCTTAGGAATCTTATGAGGCGCCGGCTAGAGAGATATGCTTCTGAAATGGAGAATTCTCCCTCTTTGGGTCCAAGGCGACAGACTTCTTAAATTACCGTTGAAAATATAGCGCCGACCTAGGCCGGAACGCTGGAACGGGCTGATCGTATTGAATGCGACCAAGGACGATCGTTTTAGTGCGAGACAAAGCCCTGAAAATCTGGTATAGAACTGTCAGATCGATCCGCAAGCCGGATAGGCAATTCATAATACTTGTTAACCCAATTGCCGATGCTCACAGTACTACGGTCGAGTGTCCAGAGAGTACGAAACTGATCGTTGCCTCCGACATAGTTCCAAAGCTATTGAGCGTGGGTGCCTCGCCCAAAGGAGAAGACTTCTTTGTATTCGAATTTTTCGTTTACCCTTGATATCCGAGCGAAAAATTCTTTTATGCCTGCGAATACCTATCTGTGAGTATGGTAGATTCAGAAATCGAAGCAACCCACCGGCCCCCTTACCTCATACTGCGAAGATGGCTGTCTTCGCTTCGAACGTGAGTAATCCTGACTTTCTTTGCGCTCGGGCACTGGCAAGAGTCCAGAAACATTGCTTTCTTGGGGTGCTCTGAATATTACTTCATTCAAGGCCACAGAAGAAAATTCAAATGCCTGCAAGGTTGGACGGCAACTTTTCTCCCAAAGTCCTCTCGCACATCAGGATTGAACAACAGTCTCGAAGTCACCTGCTCTCGAGGATTGGATTTTCTACAGCCCTTCAGCAACCGTTGCCTAAGCTGATATGATACGAGAAACTGTGGGCGCAGGACTTCATGAATAACCTGTTCTAGAACCCAAGACATCCGCCTCAACATTGCGTAGGTAATGTTGCACACCGACACCGCACGGCATCTGTACCAGTGACGACTCTTTGAGCAGATTGGCGCGACTCTATGTAACTTCTCTTGGGGGGACAATCGAGGCACGGCATCTGTACCAGTGACGACTCTTTGAGCAGATTTGCGCAACGGAGCACGCTGTGAGGCATTAACTCCGTGATACCCAAACATGGGGAAAAACGTGGCCGACTCAGCTTTCAATGGACAACTAAACGCGCATCGGTGAAAAAATTGAGTAGGCATCCGCCATCAGCCCTAATCCGTCAGAACGACCCGCCCACATTATTTCAGTGTGGCTTATGTAAATTTATGATTCTTTATACCTGTATTGAAAGTTAATTTAAATAAAATAGTAGAATTAGGTTAGGGACTAATATGATAGGTAAGGGGCTTTTAAAAATAAGATTTAGAGGCATACGTATTATATGAAGTTAGAATCAAAATGCTTATATTATGTTAAAGTTATCAAGCAAGGCCAGTACTCCGTAAGCAGCGGCGGATGCACATCCAATTTTTGACGGATGCGCGTTTAATTGTCCGCTTTCAATACCTGTGTGGTGAGCGTTGCATCGTGTGGCTGGCCGCGGACCAATCTCCCGGGTTGACGGAAAAGGAAACGGTCAGGAAGCTTGCAAGCGTCGGATGGAGCCTTTCGCCACATCAAATATGTAATCCGCAAGAGGTATTTAACGGTGACTTCTTCACCGGCAGGGTTGATCGAGAACAGGGTAGTAGGCTACTAGTAGTAGTAGCACGGAGTACGGACGTACATACATACACACATAATAAAAAAGCGAGGGCAGGGGAGGTCCTCGACCACGGCTGCGGGGCGGGGGCTCGGGCTCGGGCTTCTGCCGGAAAATGAAGACTTTGGGCGATGTGAGCTGAAGACGCAACAGCGACAAGGCGCATCACATCGAAGAGAAAAGAATGAGCTGGCCAGATAGCACCATGCAGTACGGGATATTGTGAATGTCCTTGTGCGAATAACTTGCAAACACGGCTCGCTCAGCGAGGGCTATTGAGCTGCAAGTTGGCCAGGGGTGGTGGGGCCTGGGCCGGGCTGAGCGCAGCGGTATGGTTCAGGGGAAAGAGCGGGTTGATTCATGCCTGCCCGAGACGGCATCACTGAACTTGTCCGTCAACGACTCAACGACTCAACGACTCAACGTAAAGCACTGGCCAGACTTGAGTATACCTGCCCCTCAAGGTACTTGCCAGCAGCAGATATATGAGAAGGGACATCTCCGCTTGTTCCTTTGCCATTGCTGCTTGCTCACCGACCATTTTTTAGTCATTTGATCACCGACCTCAAATTCAACAATCTATTGCTGTCACGATCTGGGCAAACGCGTCTTATCTCAATCGTTTTCGCCCCGTTATTCCATATCAACACTGCAACCATTGCCCAACTTCGTTTGGACATTCATCCAGAGGCTTCCTCGCCCCAATCCATTCGTTGTCCTTGTTCTGTCTGACTGATGTCACTTGTCTTCGTTGGTTTCTTTTTTTTTCGTCTGACCTACAGCCGCCCGAGTATTTCTGTGTCCATATAGCTCAACTGCGCAGCGCGCAAAGCTCACTCACTTACTATCGACGATCTCACCGCCTCTGTCTTGACATATCATCCAGCATTAAAGCCAGCCCCGAGTCACCCTCTGCTTCCGCAATTCCCATAGTCATTGCAATTGGCCTTCTTTTTGGCCTTGTACTTTTCCCGACAACGGGAGCGAGACTGCTAGTTCCCACTACTCCTACCTGAGGATCTTCAGTGTCTGAGATGAAGTTGGCCGCTGATTCAGATTCAGCACTGCCGCTGCTTTATTACGCATACCCAGGCACCGTTTTCTTTTGCTTCCTGGTGGCATCCTTGTTCTCCGTCTGCACTCTACAAAGCCTAAGACACGGGAAGCAATCAAAATCTGATCTTTCCGGTAAGACGGTTGCTGTCGGACTGTTGGGAATATTTGTCGTCACCTACGTTGTACAACTTGTTACTCTGGTTGCCACCGCCATATCGGACAGAAAATGGCCGCCGGCCGAACAGATTGTCGTGGGGAATCTATCGTGCCTCCTCGTGTTCGGAATACAGCTTTCCTGGCTTTGTGGAACAGTGGACATTGTGTGGTATCCCTATCAAACAGCCTGGGCACTCGCATTTGTCTTTGAAGTCATTTTGGGAGCTTACGCCATAGTCCACTCTCGACCGCAATGGCTCTGCCGTTTTAAAGTTGCAGAAGTTGCACTGATTCTTTCCCGCTGCATAATTCTTCTCATACTTACCCTCTTGACTTCTATGCAACGGTGCATTCGAGCTATCAGCCGATCTGCGCCAGGTGCAGAGTACGAACCGTTGTTAGCGAACGGTGCCAGCGCTAATGAATCTGGGTATGGCTCAACATCAGACACTGAGGCCCCATCCGACGAAGAGACGGAGTATAATTGGGAGCGCCGCCAGCGAGAAGCGAGAGAAGCGATGGAAAAAAGGCTCAGGGAAGGCGGCAACTGGTTTGCGTACGCTAAAGGCTTCATGGTAAGCAAGAGAACCCATGGACCAGTCACATCAAGAACCCACCAACATTGAAATGACCTATGCAAAGTCGGGCCGCCCTAGTGCATCTACCGTGACTAACCATTTGAAGATTCTTTTCCCTTACGTTTGGCCTGTCGGAAATCGTGAGTTGCAGCTTCGAGCAGCTGCTGTGGGCTTGTGTCTCCTAGGGTCGAACGTGCTTCATCTGTTGATTCCTCGGCAGACGGCCATTATAATGGATAGTCTTGCAAGTCCGAACGGAAGCAATCCCTGGGTAGCCGTGGCAGTATTCGCTGCATTGAGGCTAGCTTCGTCTGACTCGGGCATTGAACTTTTGCGACAATGGCTCTGGGTACCAATTCGATATTACTCTCATGACGCAATGACGCGAGCTGCGTACTCTCACATGATACACTTATCGGCAGACTTTCACGATTCAAAGAGCTCGTCTGATATGATGGTGGCCATTCACGGTGGTCGTGCTGTGTCCAATGCCATAGAAAGCGTACTGCTTCAGGCAATCCCCATGTTGATCGACATGTGTATCGCTCTTGTTTATCTCTCAGCTACATTTGGGGCTTACGAAGGTTTCATTACTCTGGCAACTGGAACTATCTTCTTCATCATGGCTGCCAGGTTGGTGGCCGAGTCCAAGACAGCAAGTCGCCTCCGCGTGAACGCTATGTACCAGGAACACTATATTCGGCAGTCCGGGCTACAAGGATGGCAGACTGTCAGCGCCTTTAACCAAATTGTATATGAAGACAATAGACATGCTAACGCCGTGACCACCAGATGGCTTAGAGAGCAGAAGTTCATTCTGAGCTGGTATGTTTCGATAGCATTTCAGACCATGGTACTCACCTGCGGTCTGTTGGCCAGCGCCTTTTTAGCGGTGTATCGAATCCAAAATGGCAAGGCCACGTCTGGCCAATTTGCCATGCTATTAATGTATTGGTCGCAATTGACATCTCCGCTGCAATTCTTTGCTAGACTGGGGAAGAGCATGAGCGATGATTTCATAGATGCGGAAAGGCTACTGGAAGTCATGAAAACGAAACCCACGGTTGAGAATAGAAAAGGAGCAAGGCACTTGAAATTTTTAGCTGGCCATGTCAAGTTTGATAATGTTGACTTCAGCTATGACGGACAAAAAAAGATCATCAATGGTGTTTCGTTAGATGTTCCTGCAGGCCAGACCGTGGCTTTTGTTGGAGCGACTGGCGCGGGAAAATCTACTCTTTTGAAGCTCCTCAATCGATTCTACGATGTCACGGGGGGAAGTGTCTCTATTGACGGCCAGGAGATTCGGGACGTAGACCTCTTCAGGTCAGTGATGTGAAAATCAGACAACATTTTTGGGCCTCATGCTAACAACGTGTTTGTTTCCGACAGCCTCCGAGACCGTATTGGCATAGTCCCACAGAATCCGATACTTTTCGATGACACAATCATGAACAATGTCCGATACGGAAGGCTTACTGCCACCGACGAAGAAGTGTTCAGCGCATGTCGTGCAGCTTGCATACATGATAAGATCGAAGGTTTCACACATGGTAAGTGGCAATGGGTGTTGCCATTGCTACAATGCTCTGACAAGTCTCGCCAGGATACGAAACTCGAGTCGGCGAACGAGGCGTGTAAGTGATATGTATACAAACGTCTTGGAATCTTCGAATGTACTGACAGGCGCAGGAAATTATCGGGCGGAGAACTTCAGAGAGTCGCCATTGCGAGAGCGATCTTGAGACGACCTGATATCGTCTTGCTGGACGAAGCGACAAGCGCCGTTGATACGGATACGGAGCAACAAATTCAACTTTCCTTTAAGCGGCTGTGTCAAGGTCGCACAACTTTTATTGTGGCGTAAGCATGAATCAATCACTCCATAATGAGGATCCCCCAGCTAATATTCATAGGCATCGTCTATCAACCATCATGAATGCGGATCGCATCGTTGTTGTTGAGCAAGGCCAAGTTGTGGAACAAGGCAGCCACAGTGAACTCATTGTAGCTAATGGCAGGTACGCAGACCTATGGTCAAAACAAGTATTTTTACGGCCACGCAAATCACTCGACATCCAAGACATCATAGACGATAGGTCTGCAGTGGCGGATGACTTGTCTTCAGAGCAAACTGCGACGGAACCCGACAAAATGAGAGGAGAGGACTTTGACAGCGAAGCGATAAAGACAGACGGGGAGGAATCCGAGTCGAGCGAGACTGGAGTCGCACCATCATCGGAAAGAGGTATAGTCACCACCTCTTCGCCTGTAGAGTCCGATCGTAAAATCTAGTGCAACGCAGAAACCCATCTTAAACCCGGTTGCATCTGAGTTTATCCCCGGGAGTCTATCTACACAATATTACCCCAGCTTCAGGGATGCTCCGCTCAAGATCTGGGGATGCGGCTTTTGCGAGTGCGAAATCATCTCAACCTGGCTTAATCCCGTGCGTGAAGGGCGACCGGGAGATGTAGACCGATTTTCAGAAACAGCAGATATTTGAGGTTGTATTAATAGCCGCTTCTGAGTCTATGGCACACCATTGAAAATTTGGTTTCATTAAGCTCTCAAGGCGAGGACATTGAAGCCAAGAATGTTCTAAAGTGAGCGAGTATTGTATCTCTTGCCTTGCAGATAACATCAGTGCTTTCCGTGTGTTATGACACCCGTTGTCTGATGGCTTTACATCAGACCCAATAAAAATAAAACTAAAAACCACCCAGCTTCCTGGTCATCGATAATGGCAACGTCAAACCAGCAACCTCGTCGAGCCTTCAAGGCATGTCTCTGCTCAACTTGAGTTTCCATTTTTTTCCAGCTTATAGACAAATCTCATGTCCACAGCAACCCCGGAAAATCTGATCATCACCCCTTCGCAGCCATTCAAAAAACAGAAAAAGCGAAGGCCTGAACACCAATTGGAAGAAGTTGACGTCAGCGACATCTGTCGGCAAAGAGATTCTCCCCTGTTATTGTATTGATTTGTTTTGTAAGGAAAAGTTCATAAAATTGCTGTGTATTCACAGTCATAGGTGGCGTTGGGAAGTACACACGGTCAGCTTCAAGCGCATTATTCGTCATGGTGCACATTAGACTTGATTACACAAATTCATGGTTGCCTAGTCTGTCTGCTGGGGGCAGCAGGGAAATAAAATGCTGCCCTCGAGGGAATGCAGCGTGCGATCAATTTGACCCTTGATCGAACTCCTGCTGTGGTCTCCAAATAAGCACATGGCTCATTTCTTTGACGGATGACAGTGTCCCATTTTGATTATTGTCTAGTCGGATGTCCATTTATTGGCCCGGGCTGTTCTGGTTGTTACCTGGGGCATTACCCGGAGCACCACCGCCCATCATATTACGAGCCCTGGATTTCGAACATCATTAGCTTACTACTCGTAACAATCCGTTGCGGCCTTGGATGGCCAGTAGAGAATCGGAACCGGCACTCACATATCAGCGATGTTTGGGTCAGACATGAGGCTGTTGAGGTCAGGCATTCCTCCACCACTGCTGAATTGGTTGGCCATTTCACGCAGACGGGGATTGCTCATGAGATTGCCCATGAGGTCAGGATTGCTCATCAAATTCTGTGCCATGCTTGCAAACATAGGATTGCTCATAATGGAGCTCAAATCAGGCATTCCGCCGCCGCCGCCGCCGCCAAGCATTGACGCAAGGCTGCTCAGATCAGGCACACCACCGGCCCCAGCACCGGTGCCTGGACTGGGTGATGATCGTGGAAGGCTGACTTCCTCGGCCTGCATTTCTTCGACACGTCTCTTGGCAGTCTCGTAGCCCTTCTTCATGGCCTCGGAGCCACCGTTGCCCTCGTACTCAATGCCCTTGCTATATGCTTCCATGGCACCCTTGGCGTCACCCATGGCGAAACGAGCCAACCCCAGACGAGACCAGGCTTTGGTATAGCTTGGGTCAACGGCCACGGCGGCCTCAGCGTCGATGCGTGCAGAGGTATGGTCCTTGGCGGCAGAATGGGCAGCAGCGCGGTTCGACAAGAAAACGGCGTTCGAAGGATGAATCTTCAAGGCCTGCGTATACAAATCGATGGCGGTGGGGTAGTCCTTCTGAGCCATGGCAGCATTGCCCTTGCTCTTGAGGCCCTCGGCCTCCTTCTTCTGCTCCTCAGTTGGCTCGGCAGTTGAAGCAGAGCTACCGCTGGCGTCAGGGGCAGCAGCAGCAGCACCACCACCACCACCGGTCGAAGCCTTGAGCTTCTCATAGACAGAGTAGATAGACAACAAGCTCTGCGAGCCGACGGTAGCCTTGACGGCATCTTTATCATTGGGATCGACCTTGAAGGACTCGGCGATGCAGTTGATAGCGACGTCTACCGAGTCCCTATCTTCAGCGGTGAGAGTGCCATCCGTGGCGGAAGTGGACAGGAAGTCGCAGATGGCGAGCGCCAGACGCTGCTTGGATGTATGATGAGAAGCCTATGTTCGGAGGCAAAAGAAACTCACACACCAAACGTCAGCCAAATCTAAGTCGAAGAGTAGAGGCGAGCAGGAACATGATTGGGGGAAAGCTTGGGCCACTGGGAATGGAGTGGGCGGCGGCGAGGTTTCTTACCATTGGCGAAACAGAGAGGGATAAAAACCCTAGGGGTCTGCGAGTCAGGCTGCCTTCGAAATGGTGGGAATATCAAATATTGGCGAGCAGGCTGGAGCAAAAGCTGTTTGATAGCTTGATAGTTGGGCGTTTGTCGGTGACTTTGTCGGCGGTGCCCCGCGACATGTTTGGGTGGGGTCCAGTCTGGTTCCACGCCTGGCATTATTACGGAAGGCATGGGGAGAAGGTTTCGCACTTCGATGCTCTTGTGGAACCTTCTACCAGAGTCGTTTACTACATACATGTATGAACATACCGAGCACACATGCGATAACTTCACCAGGTAGGTAGTGCAAAAGAGGGAGAGCCCGTAGAGCTATTAGGTCACAGTCGCGAAATCTGTCCCACATGTATGTATGACTCGACTACAGAGTAGAAGGTAGCTTGCATGCAGTCTTGGCTAACCCTTTACTTGGTATGTCTATGAATTTAACAAAGTTTTGTCGCTCGCATGCCGCTTGCCTCGTAACAAAGGGCTGAGAACAATGCACATGCATCGTCAATCAACCCACACGCTTCATCGTCTATCACGACTTCTAAATTATAAAGGGAAGCCTTTATGCCCATGGTTGATGGTTGGGTCTATGCAGAAGTTGACTGACTGCTTGCATAGATTGATTGTCCAAGCCAAAACCACTCTCACCGTGACAATGTCGACGTCTCACCTCGATTGCGCCAATGCAATCGCTTCGCGTTTTCCAGATACACAAATGCGCGCATCCATGTACATGCCGGAATTCACTTCTCTCGACGTTTCCGGTCGACATTCTTGACACGCCGATTCCTGATGGCCGCCACTCTCCAGGACTTCGCATAGACTCGAATTGCATCCTTGAGAACCACGAAGAGACACCCGCCAATCAAGCTGCGGCCCCATTGCTGTTGCAAGAGTCCTGGTCGACCGCCTGGGCCAGCGTACAATGTCCAGGGGGTGCGTGAAGCAGATGCTGTCCAGGCTTTTGGTAAAACTAAACGCAGAGCTTCCCCCATGGCAAACGATACCCCAGGTAGTATAAGTGCACTGACGACTGAGTTCGAGACGCTGGATAACAGTCCACCGACTCCCATTCCTCTAGCAGGAGGCGCCTGCGGAGCCTCGTGCTGGTCTTCCTCTTGACCATCATTCGCTGCCACTGCGCGCTCGATTTCTTGCTCTTGACCTTCGCCGAGGGCTGGCAGCGGCTCAGGGACTTCTTCTTGTACCAGATATCCACCGTGGCCTTGGAACTCAATGTTCAACCCACCTTCGTCTTGCCATTCACCTTGGCCCGGATGATGGCCAGCATTTTCGTCAGCTTCACCAGGTTCCATTTCGACGTGTCCTATATTCCCTTCAGCTGCTTCACCGGCACCTTCACCGGCACCGTTGACATCTCCTTCGGCATGTCCAACTTGCCCTCTTCGCAGCGCCAAGATGAACTCTCCGCCTTGTTCGTCACCATCATTGCCAGCCTCTCCGTCCATGAGCTCGATACGATCCACGTCATCGATCTGAAGATCGTCGTCATCGTCATCGTCATCGTCAATGGGATCTAAGGCGTCGAGAAGATTTTGCAAGAGAACGACAAGGCCACCTTCCACGTTATGTTGTGCTTGTCGACGTCGGTCCGCATTTTGTCGTGCATCATCATTTGGAGTTGCCGGTGGCAGACCAAGAATCTGCCAATTGAGCTTGGTCTCATACGGCAAGACAAACTCCCGCCACAGGTTGTTATAGACGGAGCGGACATAAGGAAACACAGTCATCGCCAGCTGCGGTGACGGCGGCCAGGAGAAAAACGTATCGTCATGCATAATTTGATACATGCCGTACTGAATTCATGTGCATTAGTGGATGTTCTTCGAGAGAGGGTATAAGGTTAAATTGAAAGCTTTAGTAAAGTCCATACCAGAGAAGCTGTCGGCAAGAAAATCTTGTTGCTTAAACTGGGAAAAAACTGGCCGAAGAGCAATGTTGGTGCCACGTTCATCATCACAAGGCTGCTCCATATTCTTTCCCGAATAAATCGGACGCCACCTCCGTTTTGGGCGTCAATAATCATATCAGGGCCCAGCAAAAACCGCATCATGGTGTTCTTTCCTGCAAAAGACCACAGGGCCAAGGCGCCATACATTTGCAGACTGAACTGTAAACCCATAGAGACACCAGTTAAGATAATGTACGGGGTTATTTTGGTGTATCGTTTTTGTACCAAGTCGTTGAATGCGACGAGCAAATCCCGAGGTCCTTCCATCTCGATGGCAGACTTGCACACCGGACACACGAGCGGCTTACTCCTGCGCTCGCAGTCCAACACCCAGGACAGCATACAGTCTTGATGAGCCTCCAAAGTGCATGGGCAAGGATCAACCCACGAGTCTGGAGTATCAGAAGGGTCCTCATCCGTCAAACATATAAAACATCGTCGTGGAGCATCTGCTGGTCTTTCCATCTTGACAGGCTTCAAGATTTCGAGCGGCAGGGTTGTTTCTTTGTCTTCGGACGCCATCGTGAGCAACAGGGGCCGATGATGCTACACGACAGGAAAAGAAGCGCCACAGTATGTTCGAGCGAGGGAAGTCGTCGTCTCGGGCGTTTCAAATGTTCATAGTTCGTAGGGTGATTTCCATTCTAGTCAAGAACGACTGGTGCAAACTCGATGCTCTGCCAACAAGATATGGATATAAGTGGAAAGATATCGCTGCCTGATCCTGAAGATCTGACGTGAGTGCCTGAAATGATACGAGGCAGGATCTGCGACAGTGAAGTCGCACATAAACTGAGAGCTCGGCGATCGGAGAGAGTCCCCATCGATGCTGCCTTTGCTAACATAATGTCACGGCCGCCCAACAAGAGGCCAATCATAATCCACGAGAGACCCCACTTGGCACACGATGGGGGGTTCATTGAACAACAAACAACAAATGCACATCCGTTCCTGAATCCTGACACAGGGAATGCCGATAAATGCTGCTGGGTTGGTAAGAAACAAAAGAGAATCGAATTTGACCTCGCACAGATTGGTTCGATCTTGCTGCGAGCAATCTTCAGCTGGCTAAAATGCAAGTTTCTCTATCTCCCGCATGTGGAGGTTTCGTGCACTTGGTGAGATTTTTGTCTCGCGGAAACTGCGGATATTCGACATTCTGCTTTCCCTTTTATGAGATAGAACAACTCG
Source organism: Epichloe festucae Fl1 (assembly GCA_003814445.1). Classification (NCBI taxonomy): domain Eukaryota; kingdom Fungi; phylum Ascomycota; class Sordariomycetes; order Hypocreales; family Clavicipitaceae; genus Epichloe; species Epichloe festucae. The sequence goes on along the minus strand of CP031387.1, from coordinate 399,358 downwards.
AATAGAAATCCTTTGATCTGACAGGAATGCTATTGCTTTGCGTCGCTGTATCCGCGGCACATTGCATTGTATAGGGGGGTGTGATCCACGAGCCAGTGCAAACTTTGCACGAGTGTAAAATGCATAATAAGTCAGTGCAAACTTTACATTGGCTCGTGGATTAGACCTTAGGGGAGGTTAGACTGCACTTAAAAAATTATAAACGAATTGGTACTTCGTTCTATGCATACTTTCGATGGAGCAATAACATGGCTTTGTTTCTTACATATTCATGTAAAAACAGTATTTCATAAATAATGATGCCTTATCGTCAAAGCGCGTTCTCGACTTTCGACTTTGAAGTAGCTGTCGTCTTCCTGTGGCTCTCTACCAGACGACTGTGCTTGACGGCAAAGGTGAACGGATTGCCTTCCTCTAACATGACGCAAGTCGCAGGACGTGATTTCCATTTTGGCGTTCGCCCTCAATGTGGCCTGTGCAGCGCTTTGTTGTCTGTTTCTGAACGCTTCTTCTTGCGCAAGCCTCCCTATAACTTCTACGCTATGTTTGTACTTTTTCTAACTCCGTGTATGTCATAGTCCTTGGCAACTCAACTTCAACATCCTTTTCTGAATGGCTCGGTCCGTTTTACTTTCCGGCCCATGGCCATTTTGTTCGCAGCAAAAATGGGATACACCTTTGTCGAAAACAACAATGTAGCAAGTGCGCTACTGCCAGGGAGGCTTCAACCGTACATTCCGATTGCTTCAATGTAATCGTGGGAAGGTGTAAGCTGCAAGATGTCGTCGACAATTTGTGGGTTGCCACCGCCTGGCGATCGCCGTGGCGCTTTACGCCTTACCTTCAATTAGATGAGCCGGCGATCTCACCTGACTTCTCGGTCATTGACAAGCTTGGCATGTCACAAATAAAATCAATGCCTCCGGAAATTCTTCATGTTATTTATACCCACTCACAAAGCAGTTTATTCTGGAGATATTCTGCAGTAACCCATCTAGCCCAAAGCCTCCATACCTCACCAGATCAGCTTCAGTCAATTCCTTTACATAATATCTCGGCATGGAGCCGAGGAGGTCGACTAGAAACTATACGGAACACCTGTCCACCTATTATACGATTGATAATTGATTCACAAGGTATTAAAAGAATTGAAAGCCTTACAGACTACCCAGAGTTCAAGACCTGGCGGACGGACTACTTCGCCTATATCGTTTTAGAACGACTTCGTGTTGCAGAGACAATTGCACACCTCAAGGTTAGTTGATATTATAGGTTCAGTAAGAGAAATGTGTATAGCTTATTCGAGTCAGGCTGGCAAATTACGATTGGAACTACCTAAAGCGTGCCGTGGCTTACATATATGGAACACGCCGATTCATATATGGGACACGCCGACTCCCCCGAGGCTCAGCAAATGCACATTCTATTTCGCAAATATCGGCCGCCGATCCACACGATTTAAAACAATTAATCTAAACCGCATATCCGGCTTGACTTTCTTTATCAGCGACGATGACATATATGGCATACACGCTCATAGTCCGGTATCTCCTTATGCTTCTTCAACTTATTTACAGTGTACGGAGCGTCATCGGTCAGCTCGTCGTCGGTCAGCTGTTACGTGGGTTTACATACCAATTTCACAGAGAGACTATATTACTACGTTAATTCGTATAGCACAGGAGGATAAAATTGCTTTGGCCGGTATATATTTGCTTGTAAGTAAATTCTTTCAGTCAACGATATGTAGATGGTACATAGCTAATTACGTTAGTTCCGAATGAGACTTGGTGGTGATGTTATTATAGGTCGGACCTCATTTAAACGGCCGATATCCTTCTTAACAAGTGAAACATCGCCTCATATTCTAGTATACGACACGGACGAGCTGAAACCCATTTCCTCTTTGGGTACTTTTCCTGCGCCACGGAAACCTGCAGTGTCAACATTGCCACTTTTGACGTATGCCATCGACACACCTCCATTCACAGGCGCATACTTTTCAACTGCTCCTTTAGAGCATGTTGAAAAGCTCAAGATTTTCAACGATGCAGGGACCGGATATTGCATGGGCATTTTGCTGAAATATAAGAACGGCGCGCAACGTTCTCTTGGACAATGCCGAATAGGGGTTGACCAGGTCGATTATCATGACAACCCGGTTCGCTTATGCCTTCAGCGATGTCAAGTTCCTTCAAAAGCGGTGAGGAATATAACATCACTTCAAGTAACGAATGTCAAAATTCTTTGCACTACTGAGCATCATCACATTGAAGACGGCTGGACCTGTTACACATTACAGGGACAATTACATTTCTGGTATGCTTGCAACGAAACACATTTGACTATTGTTTTTGACTAAGGCAAACACCTGATGCCTAAAATTGCGATGATTTTCCGCGAAAATCTTGCCAACTGCTATGTTACCGTCTCGCCTTCTTATCCCGTCGCCGTCCCGACTCCAAAGACTTCAGGTATAGCACGTTGTACCTGAGCTTCCCGTCCAAGCAAAACATCATTGAAGGCTCCCAGCAGCCTCAAAGTCGCATTCAGCCCACTCGCCTTGTGGCACATGAATACGTTTCCTGTCGAGCAGTCTGTCGCACTTGTATATATTGTCCTCAAATTTGACAACAACAACTTCCAGGCATTCTTCTGCCTTCAGTCTCAGTCCGGGGCTCATAATCAGAACCTGACCTTGTGTGGTTGATGGGTAGCCCTGGAAAGTTGGGAGTTTGCATCGGTGGCTGTACGGAAGCGAGAATGAGAGGCACTTCTTGGTCGTGCCAGCCCTGAGGAAGTCTGGCATGTGTTGGCCTGGGTGAAGGCGGTTTCCCGAACGTGGCTTTGTCTGGTACTGGGTTTCGTTTGATGTAATCGAGATGCTTCAGGACATCTTTCCCCTGAACGGAAAACTCGACATATTCGTCTTTCTCTGAGAGGCCATCTCCTACGGGCCAAAATTGAGTCATGTAGTCATCTTTCGCCTTGTAAGCCCATAATCTTGCTCTGGAACCAATGCATGCCATTGCCCATTATTACCTGGCGTCTCGTGGAGTGAAGGTATGTGCAACAAGCAGTAGATGCTTGATATTCGACTTCATCTATTAGGTCCGTCGTGGCATCTGACCGCTTTGCCTCCATGAATAGCAAGGAGAGGTTGTCGTCAATGTTCTCCACAAGGCCGAGTCTACAAAGGTCTCCCTCTTCGTCGGTCGGTGGCTGCAGCACGTACTCCCAGAATCTTGTTGTTGCCCGCTCTGGTTTTTTTTTGCGCGGCATTCCAGAGCTTTTGCAGTTTTTGTGAAGTAATTCCGGACATGGTCTTATGTGATAGAGAAGTGTAGCAGGAAAGAAGGGATCGATACTGACTACAGAGGTGCATGAAATGAGTCTATTTCGTGGAATTTATATTTCGCGAGCACGCTACTGTGATTACCTATCTGCGAATGGTTTATAGTTATTGTATTTTGGCAATCAGCTTCACGACACTTTTTATGTGCGTAGACATGGGAGGGAATTGTCAAAACCCATTGCCCACTCAGGTATTCACAAATTCTTCCTGGGTAATCCTTCCAGTCCATGCTGTAGCATGGCCTGGAGGTCTCTTTGTAGAAACACCGCGTCATAGCTAGCCCCATTACAGGCAGGAAGGAGTATCTCAAGAATCCTCACTTTCGGAAGTTTGCAGCTCAACTTGCGCGTCGGTCGTGACGTCTGGAAACCAGTCATTCTTCTCGCTTCCGATACTTTGTTCATTCGCAACCGCCTCCAAACACATTGGCAAGTTGGTCCGAGGACCGACAGTTGTTTCCCCGGGGATGCTACTGCACTTCCTGCGCCGGCCATTAATATCACCAGTTCAGCCAATCAGCTAGACAGACGCTACTGGCAGAAAAGTGTACATGACAAATGGTCAATTTTCTGGCCTGGATTCTTTTTGCCTACCTAGCGAGACGCTGATGACGTAACCTGCTTGCTTTCTCACGCTTGCCTGGAATTCATGATACAGCATGGTGCAATTAGCACTACGTGTGGTCAGGAATCATGGTACTAAATGCAGTTACTCCGTGTACAGTATCACAACATTTCCTTGGGCGGTGTTTCATGAGTCCAAGCCCTCGGGACGAAGATGAGCGGACGGGGTGCGCAGGGCTTCCCTTTACTATTGCATTTGCAGCTGGACAGAAACGGGACAGGCGACTCCACGCTTACTGCGAGCCTCGGGTTCTAGGTGCTTGCCAGCCCTGCGTCTTGCCGTGCGTTTCCGATTCTGATTCTACCTTTGCCACGTCTGTGGCGGTCGGTCGAAGAAGTGGCCCAGCAGCCCCATGCTGAGAATCAATCATATTGGCTGCTTGATGCTGTTATAGGGAACGTATTTGTTAGATGTCGTTATTTGTCACCAGCTATTCTGGCCGACCGTAGCAGTAGGGAATTAGTCTCGTTACTCATGCATCTCTCTAATCTCTCATGCTTTCACAGTATCCCCCGTCTCCTTGATCTCTATCAAAGTATCATCAAAAGCCTTGATAATCGGAGCGTATAGAATTTCCGGGTCACGCGGCGTGCCTGTAAACAGTCCATCTTTGTGCGGAAATAAAATGTCGCGTATTGTCCTGCAAAGTGGCTTAACACTGTCAAATGTCGACGGAAATTCGTTCAGTATCATGTCTAATCCGTTTTTGTCCATGTCACCTCGTTTGTTTTGCGCAATCTCTTCGTAACTTCCTGAGTACCAACGTGAAAGCATGGACTTCTTAGGCCGCCGCTCTAATTTTGTCGAGAGGTGCCAGCCTCGGCGAGCGCAAAGCCAGAGGAGAACATAGAAAAAAGCTTCAACATCGTGGCGATAGGTGTGAGAAATGCCGAGAAGAACTTCAATAGCCATAAACTCCATTGTTCCTGTTCGATGGCGGGCTCCACTAGGGCCTTTTCCATCCTCTTTCGCCAGGTCCAAATCAATAAGCATGCCTCTAAACCCATCAGCTTTCTCTGGGTTTGTGATGATGATATTATTCTCCGAGATGTCCCGATGAAGAATTCTTCCATCCAATAATAGCGACCGGTGCACCACGACAGCGTCACGGAGAGTTTCGAGGAGCTCAATTACTGAACTAAACTGAGTGACAGATCTTCCTGCTGGGGAAATGGCTAGAGCACGTAGAATGCGATTATCAAACGGCGTCTCGACTTGTTGGATAAGACTCGTGCCTTCGGGTTCTTGGACAGGATACTTGATGGGATCACCAACCTGTTCCGTCCTGGCTAATTGACTGTTGGAGCGAGACCTTTTGTTTGCGTAGCTGGCGGAGTCGATAGACTTTCTCTTTCGCGATACATTGCTGATAATGCTGAGGTCATGGAACTGACTGAAAGAGTGGCTGATTGGAGGTTGTGATTGCGAGGACGTGTTTGCGCTACGCGGTACACCACGAAATTTATATGGTGTTGAAAAGGTAAGATTCTCTCGTAGCTTGCTGATGCTGGTGATCTCTTGCTGATAACCTACGACTTTCGCGAGCCCTTTAACGCCTCGTTCATGAGCCTTGTTAAGAAGGTCAGCTTCAGGTGCTCGCATACAAGATGTCCAAGAAAATTTCAGAACATGGACAAACTCGCCCGCCCCAGCTTTCGCCAAAAAACAGGACGTGCCTCGGCATACGATCGCTCGCTGAGATGCAATAGGCGACGGATCGAGTTCGAGTTTCAGCTTTCGCTTTTTTTCTTGAGTTTCGGCAGGAATTATTGCAAATAATTTGTTATCCTTTCGTCTCGTAAACGTGTCAAGGCCGAGCTCTTCGTCGTTCATCATCACGTAACCACATATTACCTGGATAAATTTCTCAGGCTCCTCATGAATATCAAACGTCGCGCCACTGTACGGTCCAGAGCGATCAAATACCCATGTCTCTAACTCTGTACCGGTGAGAGTGAAGGCGTGTACGAAGCGACGCGTTGGCTGGCTGGCGAATACATTCCGCACAGCGCTCCCAACTTGAAGCCAAAGGCCTTTGTTTTTTTGGTCAGCCTTTTTAAGTTCGCCGACGACAAGGACTTCTCTCCAGTCATGTTTTGCTTCGTTTGCAGCGCCTTTGGATTTGACAAATAGATCCAGCTGACGTTGGGCCTCTGCTCCAATTCTATTGCTTCCCGAACTCCTAAAATAGGAAGCTTTTTCCTTGTCTAAGAAGTCACGCTGCAGACTGAGCCACCAATTGCAGACGTCGTCTTCACTCGCCGCGTTGGGAAGCTTCTTCCATCTCTTATCAGTGTCTCTATAACGATCTTTACATGCATGGTAAATCCGTTTTGCTCGCCTGTTCCAAGACCGGCCTTGGAAGTACTTCTCGTGAAATCCTTCGACCGCTCGGTGCGTACAATAACGGATTTCTTCAAAGACGCGTGGTTCGATCTTCTTCCGTGTTTGTTCAGATCCCTGTTGTGAAGCGGAGGAATGGGTGATCGGGGTGTCGAAATATGGAAGGCTCGGCGGTGGAGTAGAGTGGTTGATGGCTCGGATTAAGGCGACAACAGCAGACCATATATCAGGATCAGGTGCCTGATTAATGACTAGCTGCGATAATGGACGAAAGATTTTGTGTTCAAAATCGCCCTTCTGAAGTCGTAGACGAATTGCTGTCAGGTCAGATACGAGAGCATCCTTTCCAGTCCTAGAAGCAAGCAAAAGAGAAACATCAGCTGCAGATAAAATAGATAACAATTTGCTTATTGCTGCCACAAAAAGACGAGGTCGTCCTAGTTCATTAAAGCTGTTCTCTGATTCATACGCCTCCTCCTCGGTGATGCATGCTTCCACGTCGCGTAACGCTTCCCGAACAGTAATGAGCGAGTCACCAAGAGGATTCTGTTCGACCGTAACGCGCTCCTCTGATGTGAGATGTTCCATTTAGTAGGATTAGGCAAAGGACGGAACGACTGTGCTGATGAAGCAGCGATTGACAAGTTGTTGTACAGAGGAGAAGGCGATGGGCCGGAGGAAATACAAGCGCCCGATCACACGTCACGTGCTGAGCAAATTGGCGTCTCCTTGCGCACATTTTCTAACCATGAAGCGATTTATCCGTATGTGTTAGTTTCAACTGCTATCCTGTTGAAGTATTGTACAAAATATTAGTAGGTCTGTTTTCCAGGTCGCGTTTGGGCTTTCACTCTATCAGGATGCTTATCGTTTCCGACTCGGATTCTTCGATATCCAATAGAGCCAAAAAACACTTTCAGATTCTTTCGACTTGACGTATCACATCTTTCATAAGGGCACAATCTATTTTTTCCGGAACCACAAAAGCACAGGACGCGTTTACTTATCACAGCTCAATTTATTCCAATCAAATACCCAAGGAGTCAATAATGACGTTTGCCCGCCAAAAAAAAGGACCATGTAATGTCTGCGTGTAATCAAACCAACTCCCAGCATAACATAACCATGATCAAGAGTGGCCGACAACCCACCCCTCAGTATACACTCTTGATCTCGACGATGCTCGGGCAAAAACAGGTTGATGACACTGTCTTCAGGTCATCGGACTCTGAACCTCATATGGGCAGTCGCGACATGGATTATTTTTTGTTCTGGGAATTCATGGTCAGCTCCGCATCCATGATCAAGATAGCGACCAAGCAGGAGCTTTGAGAGACGTCAGGCCGAACTTACAGGGCAGTTGGCGCAAGTGCAGCCCGAACCACAGTTGCAAGAGCCAGACGTAGCGCATCCGCAGTCACCCATGATGAAGTTTTTGGTGTTTGTTGGTAAGTGAAGGGGGTGTGAGCGTTTGTTTGGATTTTCTGATCTTGGTGGTGTGAATAAGACGAAAGATGAGAAGATAGCCAAAGGTTAAGAAAAGCAGGTCAAGCAGCAAAGGGGATTCAGCAGCCTTTTAAGTCTCGGATGCGAACCATCTGATCGGGAGTGGTAGTGCCTTCTCCATGTTCAGCCAAGGTCAAGGCTGACCGACTTAGATATTGCCACATATTGCCTGCCTAGAACACCCGACATCCCCCGCCTGTAACCGCCACAGAACCAGACCCCTCTTTACTTGGGCCGTGATAAGGTTCTCCAAGCATCTTCCGATGTGGCAACGAATGACGATCGTGGCAGGTAGGTGGCGACTGCGAGAGGCCATACGTAAGGACTACACCCACTGTACTCCGCAGAAGGATGTGCTACGAGCGATCCCGGACAAGGATATGGAAGAAAGTTCCACTGCCTGGATGTCATGTCATGACATGATTAGCAGCGAGGAAGAAGCTAAGCCCAAGCCAGAGCTCACAAGGTCAATGCGTTCAATAGAAAAGACCTTTGGTTCCTAACCAAGTGCGGGGTGGGGGTTGATGTCTTCGTCCCCACAAACGATTCAAGGATCCGTCGTTCTGTACGGAGTAGAAAAGATTCCTTCCAGCTGACGATGCTGCGGGGCTGGTCGTCATTCCGAGGAACCTCAGCTTGATGTGGAATAATTTGCTTAATAAATGGAAATGATCGGTGGTCACGCGTTCAGCACTCACAGAAACACATCAATCGCTTCTGTTTGGATTTCTTGGGCTCACACACCACTACATGGTGGCTTTGGTTGGTAGCATGCAAAACGTGTTCAGAAGGCCCCTGCCAAGGAACTTTGACTTATCCATCCAGATGGCTACCGGACATGTCAGGCCAATTGGACAAGGTCTAGGGAGATATCCAGATCAATTGCTGCCGAGTTCATACGATGAGTGATGGACCCGCGATTGATAGAAGAAGGGGGGTAAAATTGAGAGCACTGCGACATGACGGGTTTAGTTAGGGGAGAAAACGCGAGCTATAATTCGTAAACCACTTGCATCTGCCAGCCCATGTAGGATACCAGCCGTAATCTAACAAAGTCTAGAATTTCCAAATTCACCTCACTCAAGTCGCCTTGACAACAAGTCTACGTGAAACCTGCCAAATTGTCGGAAAAGTCGTAATTGCTGGTAAACCCCAATCATAGCATTCAACACAGAAGCGATAGCCAAGACGGGGCCTGACTCTCCATAAATTCCTCACGCGAGGACTGTCCTCGTGATCAAGGGTGCGGATTTGGCTTTATCTATGCCGAACCGCGCTGTTGGGCGAGCAGGAGACTCTCATTGATGCCGTCTTCACCGGGAATTCCAAGTTCAGTTCCGTAGGCCGATTTAATTATTGGTCGTGGAAGTTGACCACCAGTTGCATGATCGGCATTCTCGTATGCGAAATCGAGAGCTTCGCGAAGGAAGAGATTCACATTGAATTGCGAACCATAGGCCAGAGACGGATTGTTGAGCATACGAATGATGTGATGCCACGTCCGCAAATACATAGATGTGACCCAAATAAACGTCCTGGCAGCAGTAACGTACGATTCCCACGCAAGCCAATCCAAGTACCAAGTTAGCTCGCCGCACAGAATTTGAGGAACACGCAAAACTCTAATGAGACCGACGACTTGACCCTCGAGGCGAGGAGAGGCGGTGACGTGCCGACGATCAAGATCGAAGAGCGTAGGGCAAGGTCCGCACTTCAGATCGTCATGTCTCCTCAGATTGTACCAAATGCCGTCCTGATCACCACGATGGAAATAGAGGCCCCAGTTGAACTCTTCCCGAGCGAGATCCTGGGCACAATGTGTTTCGTATGTGGCTATATCCACCTCGCAGTAGGTGCTGGGGTTTCGACCAAAGATCGGCAACATGGCCCTCCCCTCGGAGAATCGTGACATACTCATGGTGACGTATACGGAACCAGGCTCTAGATCTTTGACGGGTCTGGCCATGATGGCGGAAAGATGCTTCGACAATAGCGTGCGGAAGAGTACGAGGTGTAATCAGAAACAAAAGCTTCATATCGAGTGTAAAGCAGAGTCAAAGAATGGAACTGCTGGATTTACAGCGGCAAACTCGAAGCTTTTGTCGATGCGAAAACGCAAACACTCCAGCCTTGTTGGCAGGCTGTCAACAGCCCGGTGGGCAAGTGATGACACCTGGCTGGGCAGGTTCAGTTATTAACATTGGACCGACCAGCTTTACCAGGCCGCAGCGCGCCGTCACATCTTCAGCGTGCGTGCAGGTAAAGCACTGAATCTCGAATGTCAAGCAATGTCCGCACTTCATGCCATCATGCCATCATGCCATCATGCCATCCTTGTCATGCTCCAGCATCCGACGCTCTCATAGGCGCGCATGGATTCGCGCGGCTGCCCGAAGCTTCCCGCGGGTAAGAGGCCGATTTGTTGCAGCGAATCTGATGAGTTTATGCGAAAATATCGCCTTGCCTGCATCGTTGATACTTGCGCCCCTATCAGGAGACAGGACCACAAGTTGTGAATAGCCCGGACTTCCACGCGCCTCCAGCATCATGCCCGTGATGCACATATTTGCGGGAATACCGAGCCCAGCAGCCTGCAGTGCAGGTACAGGAGGTGCTCTCAATTGAAACCATCACTGATGCTTGGCGGAGGGAGGAGAACTCCAAGCCCAAGCTAAAGAGGGGGGGGGGCTCTTGTCTTGGCTCTACTTGGCTCTCGTCCGGTGTGACCTGCGGGGTCCTGCCTTGCCTTCTAAACTCAAGTCAACTTGCGACAAACGCCATAAAAGTAATGACAGCTTATACTGAACTGCATCAAAAAGAAAACGAGCAAGGAGAGGCCGACAAAAATCCAACTGGATAACTCAACATCGACCCGCCACGGTGTCGATAGCCCAGCATGTCCGGTCCGGTCCCTGTCGCGAAGTCTTTGGCGGACATTTACCCAAACGCAGCCTTGCTTACCGAAGGGCCACGATGGAATGCGCTGCTCACCACGTTCGCCCAGGTCTATGGCCACAACGCAAGCTTCATCGCCAGATCTCCCGGACGAGTCAACATAATTGGCGAGCATATTGATTATTCGCTGTATTCAGTCCTGCCCATGGCCATTACAGCCGACGCTATCATGGCGGTAGCGGCCACACCAACAGCAGAAGGCGCTTCTACGTTCAAAGTCAAAATTTCAAACGTAGAAAGTTCCAAATTTCCCGCAAGCGAGTTCGACGTTCCTCTCGATGGTAGCCTCGAAATCGACGCTACCAAATTCGAGTGGACAAACTACTTCAAGAGTGGCCTGCGAGGCGCGTTGGAGTTGCTGAGGAAGAAGCATGGGAATGGCTTCAGAGCCTGCAACATGGAAATTATGGTCAACGGCACAGTGCCTGTGGGCGGCGGCCTAAGTTCAAGCGCGGCAGTTGTTTCAACGAGTGCACTGGCAGTTATGTACGCCAACGGAGAGCATGTCGTTGACAAGAAGGAATTGACTGAACTGGCCATCGTCAGCGAACGCGCTGTGGGTGTCAATTCAGGAGGGTAAGATGCATCCCATGCTTGTCGCAAAATGAAGCGTAAAGTAACAGAATCTCAAATGACTGACACGGGAGAGCCCAAAGCATGGACCAGGCTGCTTCTGTGTTTTCCGAGCAGGGTTCGGCGCTTTTTGTATCATTCAGCCCTCAACTGGAGGCACGCACCGTCAAATTGCCGCCGACGAACCCAGAGCTGTGCTTCCTCATTGCACAGAGCTTTATCACGGCGAACAAGCATGTCACTGGCCCTATTCACTACAATCTTCGCGTCGTTGAGGTCAGCTTTGCCGCAGTATACCTGAATGCAGTTTTGAACCCGCCTGGCACGGAGCTTCCCGAGGACGCCGGCCCATTGGGAATCAGTCTTCAAGGCTTTCACGACACCTACTTCTACCACGCCAACGCATCCGACTACTATGCCGCGAAAAGTCTGACGAAGGAAGAGGAACTCGAAAAGCTGATCGCAGTCACCAAGGAGACACTAACCCAGGAGGAAGGCTACACGCGGGAGGAAATTGCCAAGGTCCTCAACTTGAGCGTTCCTGAACTTGAGAGTCGGTTCATGAGCAAAATACCCGTCAGGGCAGACCGCTTCAAATTGCGACAGCGTGCTCTTCATGTCTTCACCGAAGCCTTGCGCGTGCTGAAATTTTACACACTCCTAGAACGACCGCTCCACACGGGGGCATCAGACACGACCTTGTTCAACCAAGAGCTAGGAAGAATTATGAATGACACACAGGAGTCCTGCCGCGTACTTTATGAGAACAGTTGCCCTGAAAATGACGATATTTGCCGAATTGCGCTGGGAGCTGGATCATACGGCAGTCGACAGACGGGAGCCGGCTGGGGAGGTTGCACCGTTCACTTGGTGTCAGTCAACAAAGTCGATGACATTAAATCAGCGCTAGAACGGGAGTACTTTTCCAAAATGCGGCTGACAGACGAGCAAAAGGAGCAGGCTATGGTGGTGAGCAAGCCAGCAGGAGGCAGTGCCTTGTACATGGTGAACGACCAGACTGTCAGCTAAGCATAATGCCATTTTATGAGAATCTCGAAGTTATCAAATCAACTTTATCGAAACCGGTCATTTGTGCGAGAACAGAAAGAATCGCAACGCTCACATTGTTGATAGAAACCTGCGCGCTTTATATAATGGAGTGACGAGTATCATTCGGATTTGGACTGTGAATGATTGACTCGCTCTACAATGTTCAGACAGAAAATAGACGCCCTTGTCACATGGAACAATGTACGTGATGAGCAGAGACTCTCTTGCAGCGGTTGTACCGAATGGTCTCGGAATCAGAAAACCCTACAAACGTTTCAGTGTATGCCTGTGAGAAATGATAAGCCTGCAACAGGCAAGCCATGAACAAAAGCCCGGCGGAATGGCATTGGGAGCAAGGCGTCGTGTCTGCGCGTCGATGCAAATGCCTTGACCGTCACTTTGTCGGGACGGCTGATGAGTGGCTTAATGACTTGTCACTGGCGACTGAATACACTTGGACGACCTCAAGAACACCCGACCCCCTCCCCATCTCCCCATCTCCCCCTCTTTAACGCTCTTACCTCCCAAAGCTGCTCCCTGCCCTGTGAGGAGATCGTCGTTTCCCCCTCCCGAGTCCCCGGCAATTCATTGCCCACCCATGGCGGCCATCACTGCATGTCGGCATGATTACCGGGCCGTGACGATTAGACGTGCATCAAGACCCCCCAAGATTAGGCTTATCAGCGGGCGCTTGCCGCTTCCTGGTCAAGACAAGTCAAGTTGTCGTCGAGGCCGACGTTGTCGTGTCTCGCACGGTCACCTCACTCAAAGGCACAAGCTATTAGCCAGCTCTACAATGTGCAGCAACGGGAAGGAATTGAAAGTGCTCATCACCGGCAGTACGAGCGGGGCCGGACTCGGCTGTCGCGACGGTTGCATCGAGGAGGAGTATGACGAGATGAACCTCGACCGGAAGGGTTGCCGTACCTTGGTAGCCGAGTTATTACGGAGTATATATGTATGACCTTGATACCTACTTCAAAAGTACACCCCATCAGGAAATCGTCATTGTCCCCGCAGAAAGTGTCGGGAGTGACAGCCCTCCAGGAGCTGACTGACGTCCCCTTCAGACAGAATATTTGTATGAGACCAAGGAGGAGGCCTGCTTACCTTTTTCCGAAAGTCGAAATTCCTTCACATGTCTTTTCAATATCGATCTGGCCCCGAATCCGAGGCGTACGGGTTCCAGCAATCTCACTCTTCACAAAGGACAACGCCGGCAATCAACCTCTTCTGACAGCGGATCGGCAGTGATGCCTTCGGCACCTTGAGAAATCAGACTATGCTTGCGGATTTTGTGTCGAAGAAGGCATTCGAAAGACTTGCACGCGTCGCAATGATCTCAGACGATACATGGAAAACTTCCACAACAAGAAGACCGGACGCTATGAGACCATGCAGCCACCGCCAGCACAGAAGATACCGCGCTCTGTCGAGATCTTTCGTTGTTGAAGACGCCCTCTCGAACCCGGGTCGCCTTACGATAGATGGCCACCAGTGAGCCAGCACGGACGAGACACACATGTTGACGATACGATAAATACAGAATGAACTCTGCTGGAGAAATTCAATTCATGTGACAAACTCGTTGTGAATGCTCCGTCCTACTTGTAATCAATACACTTTGAGCTACGGGGGTGTCTTTCTGGCTCATTTCCCCCAGTCTTTCTCCACGATCGCCAAGTCTGTGGGTTGGGAAAGACAGCTAGTTCCCAGGATGCAGCTGGAGGAGCGTTTCTCCGAATCGAAATTTTCAAGTAGAAGAATCGGCATATGCAAAGATGCGCTCACCACTCATCTCGAGATGAAGCAAGGCGGCGACATGTTGAGGAGCGTTTGTCCTGCACTTCAACCGAGCCGTCCGTTCCAGTAAAAAAAAAAAAAAAAAAAAAAGGGTCAGTTACGGCCGCCGGCCAGCGATTCGGCCAGGCCAAGTGCAATTGACAAGTCGCGGACCCGCTGCATGTCATGGGCTGACGCTATCGGTGTCTGGGACGAAACAGACGGTGTCGCACGCATTACGGAGCAGGCCTTGTTGCATCGTGGGGGTCACGGACGATGAACAATAAACGAGGGCAATGAAATGGCAAACGCAAAAAACGTCGACGAGCAATTTATTCCCACAAGGCACATGGCGAGAGGGGGTCTCCTGCCGATCCGTTCGTTCACCTTTCTACATGTATTACAACCAGAACCCGTTTCTTACATGTACATTAACACCAGTGGCCCCTGCACCGTCTCCGCCGGGGCAAGGTTTCTGCAACGGTGATGCCGGATGGGTGACTATGGGTGCAGGGGAGGGTCTGATACAAGTTCATACAACCTATCGTATGTTGTACTTTGTACTTTGTACATGCGGAGCAATCCGCAAGGAAAAGAAGTTTGCCCCGGCAGTAATAATAACCAATTTCACATATTGCGTCCTATGTACTCCGTAGGATGATGTGCCGGGCCGAGAGGATGCAGCCGTACAACATTTTTTATATGTGGCGTCTTATTACACACATAATACAACATACTCCGTACAGTGGTAATGCACTCGAACGGCCAGGGTACATAATAGCTGTCGATATGACATTGAAGCTGAAGACCATGTCTTTCCTGCGCCTGAGCCGACTTTGTAAACATTGAAAGTGATGGTGCATCTGCATCTCTTTGCATGTGCGCTCTGAGGCTGAGGCATGAATGATTCTCACGCAGACTGAGCGGGGTTGATTCCATTACCCCCCTCTCGACATGATTCGAGTCATGGTCTATGTGTGAACGAGGTTTGTTGAGTGTCAAAAACGGGTCCAGACTTTGACTTTCTCGATATAACGCACTAATGACGGCGCTACCGAACTATCAACTATCAACTATCGACCATCAACTTATCGACCAGCAAGCAGTTGTTTTGGAGCCGAGTATCAGAGGGTTCACTCGGAGGTGCTCCTTCCTATGCATGTAGTCGTTGATACTCCCAAGTCTCTGATAGTGCGTGAGCAATCTAGATAATCTATCGTGGCATTGCCTCTGGGGTGTACTCCGTACTTGGCGCATAGCATGAAGATGGGCTATTCTCCTTCGGAATTCGGGCTATTTCCAGGGGCGAAACTTAGACCCGCCGACTTCTGTCTCTTTGGGGAGTTTTCAGAACGAGCTAGGCTGGCATGAGGGCGAGAAACTGCACACACACACACACACACACACACACACACACACACACACAAAAACACTGGAAGCAGGTTCTTGCAGGCATGTCTGATACCAGTCGAGTTCCAATGCGTCATTCTTCTAGAAGGGCGGCAGAAGCATAACGTGGAAGCCAGCCAGCCCCCTGCCACTGCCATCCCACTCGCATCTCATTTTAAACAGAGTTGTCCAACTTGGAGGCCAGGGAGAGCGAATAATTGGTGTGTTGCCCCGGCCCATGCCTGCCCATGCCTGCCCATGCCTGCCCGTGCCTGCCCATGCCTGTGCCGCAATTTCGCGACACGTTTGGGTGGTCTGCAACCAAGGCGTTTCAGACTGCGGTGGGAAAGACGCCGTTCCTGAAACGACATCCCTGTCGTGCTGCCGATGGTTGAGCGACGGGGATTACCCATGAAGAAAGATGACCTATTCGTCAACCACCCCCAGCTCGGACTGAAGAGGGAATTAAGACGCCGGCAGAGGAGATGGCAATCGCGTAATCGAGGGGTCGTGCCTGAGAGGGACGTGTCGATGAGTCGTTGACCGTGCAAGATCAGCCGCCTTGACAATTGCACCTTCCCGTGCCGCCCAAGTGGTCTGATTCTTCGCTGACATCTTCTAGAAGCCATCAATTCATTGTCCCAACTTCCATCACTCCTTCCCTCGCGTCTCCCATTCCCCATCAATTCCTGAAATTCCTGTCCTGCACTTGTCCAACTCCTCCATCTAATTCCATCGTAATTTGGTGGCCTGAACCAGCTTCTTCAAAAAAATATCATCATCCTTTCTCACCTTGACATTTTTTTTTATTACTTCAACCCCCATCTCGACCAACGACGCCCGTTTGAACACGTTTCTCGGTGCTGGCAAAGCTCAAGACTGCGCCCGGCTCTGATTTGTTTCTTGGACGGTGATTTGCGCGTCTCGAAAATCCACGAGCCTGTCTGTTTTATAAGACGCCGCGCAACTCAGTTTTTCAGTATCTGGCCGCCTCTCGACTTCACTCTCTTTCTGCTTTGCCCATCGCGCCGTTGCGCGCGTGGTGAGGCCCAATCCCAGTTGGTTCGATCGGGAGTCAGGACACTCGGTTTTCGCGACGCTGTGATAACACCAAATCCGGATGCAGGCAGTTCATGTCCCCGTTGCAGTAAACTTACCATGTTTCAATACCAGAATCAACCACAAGATGACGCCAACGTGCGGCCCTTGGCGGACGAAGATCGACAGCAACTGTTGAGGCTTGTCCAGCGATATGGAATTCCCAGCCTGTTGTGTGCTTTGACCGGATCTCCAGCATCCTGTAAGTTGATCCGCGGCTACGTTATGGCATGCATGAGTTCGAGCAGAAATGGAGAGAAGCTGATACGAGTCCTGCTTTATTCTAGCGGGTGACTCAACCTTTTCAGCGAGCACTCTCCTCAGCAGTGTTAGCGCTTCATCATTGGCTTGGACTGGGTCGGACGCATCCCATTGCAGATCGGATGATGCGTCTATTCACACACAGTATACATGGCCAGAGTTGTCTCACGAAGTTTCATCTATGCACGACCCAGAACCAAGTAAGATTGGCGAGCGATCGTGGCTGGACTCACCAGCTGCAGACCCATCACCTTTACCTCCAGGAGACGTCATCTCTCACCTTTCTCCACGACTAGCGGCTCCAACTTCCAAGAAGTATCAGTGTCCCATGTGCTTCCTCGACAATAGCCCGGTAGGGTTCGGGCGCAAAAGCGACTTTAAGAAGCACCTGCACAATTTCCATGGAGCTGATGTCGTTTGGATCTGTCGTACAAAGGGCTGTCGTTTGACCTTTTCTACTGAGCGGGCGTACAGTACTCACGCTAAAGAAGCACATCGTATGAAAGCGCTGCCCAACAGCACAGCACGAACGGATTTATGCGCCCAGCTCGTCTTTTCCTGCGGCTTCGCCACGTGCAAAGAACATTTGTTCGAAGCTCAATCAGCCGAAGATGCCTCCGCCACCCGAGATAGGCATTTCGAACATATTGCCAAACATTTCGAAGATGGATTTGATGTGAAGGACTGGGAGTTCCGTATACAGGTCCAGAATTTGATGAGACAGCCCCAGGTGAAATCGATATGGAAGACTTGCATCTGGCCCAAGGAAAAACGACAGCAGCTCTGCTGGCGGCCTCGCTCGTCTGGAGACCTGAAGCGTATGCTGGAATGCCGCCACCTGGGAAACGACATCTCGAATCTAGTTCGACTGGCTTTCATCCTTGGAACTGCGCCATTCACCAATCCAGCCACTCCTCCACCGGGCGAAATCGATGTGTACTTTCAACTTCCTTATCGCGACTCCTGCCCGATCAACTCCCCTGAACACAATGCCGGGACTACGGAAAGTCCCAAGATGGAGGACGACACATCAACCCTTACCACTGCAAGAAGTCGGTCAAGTATAGCCACAACGGTCTTCAGACTACCTAGCCGACAGGGAAAACGGTCGTCTCGCCCCCAAACCCCCGCCAGTGTGAAAGGACCTACCAGCGCCCCTACAAACGCCCCTACCAGCGTTCCGACATCCGCCGCCAGCACTGCTCCTCCCACTTCAAGACCCAGTAGCAGCCATGTAGACACTGTCATGGGCGATGATGTGGCGACTGGTCCTCATCCCGGCACACCGTTTCCGATCCCAAACGAAACTGTCTGGCCCGTGGATGCGCCCAAGTTTGCTCCGGATGCGCCACAAGGGTTGCCAAAGCAGATTCACGCCCCTGTTGGCGGGCCTATGATGTACGCCATGCAGATGGAGCAGAATCCGCATCAGTCCTACTACAGTATGGAGGAGTCGTTCGATCCATATGCTCATCAAGTTCCCGTCTCTCACGGCGTTTACGATTATTCCATAAACACAAGCCAAACGTCGATGGTTCGGCCTGCGACGCCGGTCCCTCACAAGCGGCCAGCATCTTGGAGCAGAGTGGTCAGCATGGAAAGCCTACGGCCCGCCAAGAAAGCTGCACCCCACGAAAGCCCGATCCCTCAAGAGATGGCGCCTACAATACTGGGCCTGTAGGCAACAGAAACCGATCCCCATGATATTGTATTGTTATCTTCTGCGACCCCAAATGCGAATCTGTGATTTACGTACGCATTGGCTCCGACATCGCTTTCCGTTCACGAAACAGAGCCCGCATCTTCAACGTCTTTTTGTACTCGATAATGACTCATCAACCGGGCGGCCTATTTCTTTGTGATTAATACCCAGGATCTTGTTGCAACCCGCCTAGAATTAGCTGTTTCTGTTTCTTTCTTTTTTTTTATAAAAAAAAAACATCTACTTCTTATGCCACAATTCACGTTACAACGCTCCTCTATAGCACCTGATTTGCCTCGTCGCTGATTATGGTCCTATTTACATTACGCTCTCATCTCCTTATGTCATCTGTTCTTCTTCTTTGACCTGCGCTTTGGCATTTTCTCGTTACATTTGTAATTGCCTCATCACACTGAATGTGCGAAAGTTACATGGATAGCGCTATTGCGAATGTACCATTACGGGAGTTTGGGAGAAAAGATAGATAGGGGGTAGGGATATTTTACATTCGACGTGGCCCGTCGGAGGAGCATTTGAATACAGTCATTTTTCAGCATCGCTCCTAGGTTCTAGATTTCATGTCTGGAACAGGATAATATCACATGGAGTATTAGGATGCAACGAAGCAAAATGCAGTTTGAATTCTTTCGTACCATAATCAACATATGAAGTAGGTTAGAGTCAAACTTTCAGGGGTTCGAGCAAGTAAAGTGGCCGGCGGTGGTGACATGAGTTGCCCGCATGTGCAGGCCCGAGATCGCAATATTGAGTGGGGCGGGTGGTGGCCGAGACCGCATATAATGTCAATGCGGAAGTCGATGGTTTTGATGGCAGACTCACGAAACGTGACTTTGGCGAAAGAAAGATATTTTCCGTGGATGCTCTCTCAAAACGAACCCACAGTAGCTTTGGTATGAGTGCCAGACATTTGTCAAGTTCCAATTACAGATGCGGATGCAGTTGCGAAAGCCCAGCCCGTCGCTGCGAGAGCGGACGCATGTCGAGCAGGACAGAATGAATAGAAAGAACTGCTGTTGGCCATTAACGCTCTGTTGTCCAACTTCCAAGGAAAGGGAAGGAAGAGGGGACGCCACCTCGGCAATTGGTGCACGCACATGCAGCTCCCGGTGAGTCAGTCTATCTAGGTCTGTACAACGTCCGGACGTACAGCCGGGGGGGGGGGGGGTGTAGTTGTTCGTCCGTAGCAGTCAAAGTCAGTCAGTCTCCGCTGGTCGGCCCTGTGAGTACTCACTGATGGATGACATGACTGGCCAATCCATTCTCGCACTGCGCATCGTGCCATTCTTGATTAAGCCACCCTCCCACAATTTTTTTCTTTCGCACCTTCAAAGTTTGCTCAAGCCGCCGTCCAGGAACTGCAATACCGTTCCTACATCTACTTTCTTTCACCCACCTTCGTGTGAAACAGACCCGGCCGGCAGAATACTCCCTCGAGGCATCGAGCCGGATCTGCAATCCTCAATCAAGCAATTCCCCGTTCTCCTCTCAAGTCGCCTCTCGCGATGCTCCGAAGTCGCCAGGCCTCCAAGGCCTCCAAGGCCGCGAGCCAAACTCGATCATTCACCTCGACGACCTCTCCCGCTGCCATCAAAGCCTCAAGAACGATTCCTTCAGATCAACGAAACCAGGCCACTGTCGCAACTGCCACTTCTTCCGCGCCGTAAGTACATATTTGTCGCACTCTTTCAGGGTCCTGGTGCACGCCCGCCGGCATCGGCCTGATCCTTCATGCGAATCTCGTCAAGATGATAAGGACCTACGCTGAACAACCAACAGTCGCGTGCGCGCTGTACCGAGTCCTGCGTTCAACATAGACAGTCAAAGCCATGTTCAGCCGTTGGCAAATCAGTCCAAAAATGACATGGATGAGTCGTACGTATAGTATAGCCCTCGATTGCCACCGACATTTGGCGTCGCAAAGAATTTAGGATGCTTGGAGCAGGGGCTCACCGAAACTTCGTCCAGGTTTATCGGCAAAACCGGAGGCGAAATCTTCCATGAGATGATGTTGAGGCACGATGTGAAGCATATTTGTACGTTGCAGGCTTCCCCCACGGATGCCCCCCCCCGGCTTTGTGGACTGCTTGCTCTGTTGGCTAACATGAGACACGTTTTCCCCTTTCTAGTTGGCTACCCTGGTGGTGCTATTCTTCCCGTTTTCGATGCCATTTACAACTCAAAACACTTCGACTTCATCCTGCCTAGGCATGAACAAGGCGCCGGTCACATGGCTGAAGGCTATGCCAGAGCCAGCGGCAAGCCCGGCGTCGTCCTCGTTACTTCTGGTCCCGGCGCCACCAATGTCATCACCCCGATGCAGGACGCCTTGTCGGATGGAACGCCTCTGGTTGTGTTCTGCGGTCAGGTTCCTACCACGGCAATCGGAAGCGATGCCTTCCAAGAAGCTGATGTCGTTGGCATCTCTCGTGCTTGCACCAAGTGGAATGTCATGGTTAAGAACGTTGCCGAACTGCCCCGCCGAATCAACGAAGCCTTCGAGATTGCCACATCTGGTCGTCCTGGTCCCGTCCTTGTCGACTTGCCCAAGGACGTCACCGCGGGTATCTTGAGAAAAGCCATCCCCACAGAAACCGCCCTTCCTTCTCTGCCCAGCGCAGCATCCCGCGCCGCCATGCACCACAGTCAAAAGCAGCTCCAGGCTTCCCTCAAGCGTGTGGCAGACCTCGTCAATGTCGCCAAGCAGCCTGTCATCTATGCAGGCCAAGGAATTATCCAGTCTGAGAACGGACCCGAGATTCTGAAGGAGCTGGCCGACAAGTGCTCTATCCCGGTCACTACGACTCTGCAAGGCCTCGGAGGATTTGACGAGCTCGACGAGAAGTCCCTACATATGCTGGGCATGCATGGCTCAGCCTACGCAAACATGGCAATGCAAGAAGCTGATTTGATTATCGCTCTTGGCAGTCGCTTTGACGATCGAGTCACCTTGAATATTGCCAAGTTTGCCCCTAGCGCAAAGGCAGCAGCTGCTCAAAAACGAGGTGGCATCGTTCATTTCGAGATCATGCCCAAGAACATCAACAAGGTTGTACAGGCCACCGAGTCAGTTGAGGGTGACGTAGCCACCAACGTGAAGCTTCTTTTGCCTGATGTCGAGTCGCGATCGATGGAGGACCGCAAGCCCTGGTTCGACAAGATCCGGGCGTGGAAGGAGAAGTGGCCGCTCTCTCACTATGAACGATCTGAGCGAGGTGGTTCGATCAAGCCGCAGACGCTCATTGAGGAGTTGAGTAAGTTGACGGCCGAACTCAAGCACAAGACCTATATTGCTACCGGTGTTGGCCAACACCAGATGTGGACTGCTCAGCACTTCCGATGGAGACATCCCCGATCCATGATCACCTCAGGAGGTCTTGGAACCATGGGTTACGGTCTGCCTGCCGCTATTGGTGCCAAGGTTGCCCAGCCTGATGCCCTTGTCATCGATATCGACGGTGATGCGTCATTCGGCATGACGCTCACCGAGTTGGCTACGGCCTCTCAATTCAACATCGGCGTCAAGATTATCGTCTTGAACAACGAAGAACAGGGCATGGTCACCCAATGGCAGAACCTCTTCTACGAGGATCGTTATGCTCATACCCATCAGGTCAACCCCGACTTTATGAAATTGGCCGAATCTATGCGCATCCAGTCACGCCGCCTTGTCAACCCGGCGGACACTGTCGAATACTTGGAGTGGTTGATCAACACTGATGGACCTGCTCTCCTGGAAGTTGTCACGGACAAGAAGGTTCCCGTACTGCCTATGGTCCCTGCTGGTTCGGCGCTACACGAGTTTCTTGTCTTTGACGGCGGTAAGTTGTTTCCCCACGGATATATGAAGTTTGCTTAACTCGGAGACTAATGCATTCTTTTTCTTTCTCTTTTACAGCGAAAGATAAGAAGCGACGAGAATTGATGAGAGAACGAACAGGTGGTCTGCACAGTTGAGACGTGTCCACCTTGCATGTAAGCCCGTGACATCAACCGCATCCAGGCCATGATCATTACGACCATATGACAAAGAGCCAGGTAGTCTCGAGCTCTTCACCATCAGGCTCTCTTCATCTTTATGTTCTTCATCTCATATTTCCTCATTTATCGACCACTTGGCGGAGTTTCTGCTTACTATTTTGACAAAATTCTTTGACGCGAATGCAAGAGGTCAACCAAGACTATCCTTTTTAGCAAAAAAATATTTGAAAAATTTGGAACTATTGTGGCTCGTATGCGCACAGCCGCACAGTTGTATTTAGCACATGCCTGATTTCTATTCAAAATTCAAAGCGTGGCGAAAGGATAACGAACCGCCCCCCCCCCTTCCTTTTTTTTTATTTTTTATTTTTATCTCCTTCTTTTTCAAGAAAGGTCTGATGCCAATAATAAACAAACGTTGGTCTAATAAGTATCCGGCTTTGTCTCATACGTGATTGTAATGCCAGTGCATGGAAAGTAGAAGCGTTTGCAATTCCAGTTGACCTGAACATTTGCCAGGGTGCTTCCGAGCCGCCAGTTGGTGCAGGGAGTCTAGATATTCGACCACATCGCATCCATCGCATTGCTAGTAGATCAGAATGCCTTGAGAACGTGGCTAGCCTCGGCCCGTCCCGATCCGACATTACGTGCTCTCAGCTCGATGCGCACCAGGTACCAAGCCCATCTGTAGCATAGATGCCTGTGATCGAGTCCGGCCTCGATGAGATGACGGGCGTCGGGGAGTGACGACGCGGTGTGCACGTCGCCGGGGGAAGTAGAAATGAGGGGAGACTCGCAGTCATGATGGCGTTGAATCAAAGCTTGAAAATCCTTGTGGGCGACGTTCAACGGCAAGGGGGAATCCCCCAAGCAGAAAACAGTGCACTTGCACTTGCACATGCGTCACGGAATCCGATCGATTACGCGATCAAGTCTGTTTTCTCTTTCTACAATCTATTTACAACGAGTATGCTCTCTGTTCGGAAACGTCGGCGCAACCGTGTCATGTGGGTTGTTCGTCATGTAAATGCCATGGGAATGACGTGCCCTGTTTTAACTCGGAATCTTTTTGTCCCCATCTAGGAGAAAGAAAGAAAGAAAGAAAGAAGATAGATAATTGTAAAGAAACTATATTTTTTTATGAGAAACGCCAACGCCATCTTCCATTGTTATTGTTCCTGTTCAGGACTGCCCTGTCCCGGCTGCAGTTGCAACTTCCAGTTCAGCCTTTTCGTCCGCAGTCAAGCTGGCCTCGGCTGAGCCCATCTTGACGGTGAGGACTAGTGCCAGCGATGCGATGGCGAGGCCGAGGCCGGTCCAGAAACCAATCTGGTACCGTTGTCGGTCATCATCGACGTTGTCGCGTCCGCCACTACCACCACCCCCCCTCGATTGCACCGTGGCTGAGACGGCGAGGTCCGCGATGCCGAGCCAGAACGCGATGCCTAGGTACAAGAGGCTGTTGATGAGGCCGCCCGCGGCGGCTTGGTGCCGGCGAGGCATGGCCGTGGTGATGAAGATGTTGGTGACGTTGAAGGTGATGTCCACGCCGATGGTGCCGCAGATCATGGCGGGGAAGACGTAGGCCCAGTAGACGAAGCCGGTGGATCGGCCCGACGTGGCTGGATCGGGGATGAGGGCGAAGAGGAGGACGGAGAGGACGAAGCCCAGGGAGGAGATGATCATGAGAACCTTGTTGGGGATGATGTGGAGGACGAGGCCACCTGCGATGGCGAGGACCATGCCGCCGACGGCGAGGGGGGTGAACCAGGCGGCAGTGAGGATCGGCCTGATGTGCATGACGCTTTGGATACTGCAGTGAGTGTGAGTGGAAGAAGAAAGTCGATAGGTTAGCTCCAGAGATTCCTCGTCAATGCAAAAAAAAAAAAAAAAGACAAGGTATGTGTGTGTTGTTTCTGCAACAGAACTCACTAGAAACTTGCGTAAAAGAGGTAAAGACCGAATACGCCATAGGATAGAAACAGGGCAGCCATTAGACGCTTCATGTACTTGGCTTTGAACAGATCAGGAGGAAGCAGTGGCTGGGTCGACACCCAGCCTTGGACGTAGACGGCGGCGGCGAGGAACAGGATGCCAAGAACTAAGCTGACGTGGATGTATGGAGTTTTCCATCCATCCGGGGCATGATAGCCGTCGGTGAAGGCAAAGACGACCAAGACGAGACCGGGGACAATGGTGACGACACCGAGCCAGTCCATCTTGGCGCCGGGGTCCACGTCGCCCGAGTTCCCCGTTGGACTCGGGATGCTGATGCACGCCGAGATGGCAATGATGAGGCCGACGATGGCGCCCACCCAGAAGTACCATCGCCAGTCGAGGTACTCGGCCGTGACGGCACCGACGAAGATGCCAAAGTAGAAGCCGATGCAGGCAAAGGCACCGTAGACGGCAAACACAAGGTTCTTCCTCGGGCCCGGTCGATACGTCTGGCTCAAGATGGCCAAGCCCGCGGGCAGAAAGGCCGCGGAGCCGATGCCCTGCATGGCACGGCACACGATCAGCATCGTCGTGTTCTGGCTGAAGCCGCCGACCAAGGACCAAACGACGAGCCACGCGTGGCCGCCGAGGAAGACGGCGCGGCCGCCGTACAGATCGCAGAGTCGAGCGAGCGGCTGCAGGAGAGCGGCCGTGGTCAAGTTGGTTACACCGGCAGGCCACGTGCGTGACGAGGCGGGGATGCCGAGAGCATCCGCGATTGGAGGCAGGACGATGTTGAAGCCCCCGATGAAGTACTCGCTCATCATCATGGACATGACAATGGTGAAGACAAAGAAGGCTTCGGAAGCCCGGCTCGGCAACGAGTCCGGGCGCTGCCTGCCTAGCCGCTCGATGGTCGCCTTGTCCAGGAACTTGGGAGGAACCATCATGTCGCCGTTGACTGACGCCTTCTCGGTCCTGTCATCTTGGTCATCTCGGGGCTGCAATGACGGCGTGGGCGTCGATGCGCCGAGGGCCGCCGACGATGGTGCCAATGTTGACGCCGCCGACGACTTGGCCATGATGCGATATTGTGATAGACGAAAAACCGACTGGTGGCGATGGAACAGTCTTCAGCTCTCCGACACAAACGGTCGTAATGGCCGGCAGACACACGGCTTCATATGTATATATATCAAAGGAAACGGGAGTACGCGTGAACCAGGATCCTGAAAACACCCATGTCTCGAATACGTCTTGGCTGCCTGATCCAGAGAAACAACTCTTCAAGCACACAACTCTTGTAGATCAAAAGAGGTGAAGAACCAGCCGTATTTGGGCAATCAATTACACATGACGGACAATTCACGAATCACGACGACCTGGAGGGGCAGTGGCGGAAGGATGGAATGGATGCTTGCTGTAAAGGGGAAGAGAAGGGAAACGTTGTTAAACCCACTACGGATTTACCTTTTTTTTTTTTTTTTTTTTTTTTTTTTTTAAGAGGCCGTTGACGGAAGGTGGATCCGTTATCCGTCGTCATACTTGTGGTCCAAAAAGGCAAGAGACGAGAGCTGGGCAAGAGGCAAGTGAGTCTTGGCTGCCGCTTAGGGTTTAGCTTTTGGTTGTATCTGTAGGTTTTTCCGTTGGGCGAGAGTTTTGTGTCCGTCCCCTTAATATTTTGGCAAGACACGCTTCGCCTTGGGATGTCCATCTTTCACTCGGGGCCAGACACGTTTGACTGGCCTCTCCGGTCCTAGTGAAACATGCTTTCGCGTATATATCTCAGAGGCGCGCCCACACCTGGTTGGCGGCGTTTTGTGCAAGTCTGCGGTCCCGCGCGCGCGGGAAGAGAAATCTAAACATGGAATAGGCGCCTTTGCCGAGCTGCTCGCTCTCCCCTCCAACAGCAAACAGCAATCAAGCGTGGTAGGTACTAGGTAGAGACTGCAATGTCCATCATTTAGTCTCGCACAAGATTCACTTTCTTCGCCTCTCTTCCCTTGCCTGAGCTTGCGCTCGTCGCACTGCCAAGACAAGCAAGGGTTGTTGCATCCATCCAGATCTGGATCTGAGACCTTTCCCGCCGTCCCCATGCCCCTCTTCAATCTTGGCACGATCTGTGTTACAGCGGGCGAAGGAAGCATCACTCTGTCGACCGACCGCTTAGAAAGTCCAACCTTGAACTTCAAGTGGTCGAGGTTTTACGTCGTCGTTGTGTGGATTGGACGGCCATGTCCCTGGCCTTGATCAGCGACAAACTTCTCACTGCAGTGTTAAAGTTTCGACTGCCGCTTCGTGAGCATGATCCTCGTCTGGCGATCCAGTGTCAATGACATATGTACCAGGCAACGTGACAATATTTTTGAAGATCTTGCTTTCCTTTTATTTTCCCCTTTTTTCGGACCGCTCTTTGATTCTCAGAAACAACCTCCTTCTTCTCTGGCGTGACACAGCAGGCCACACGGAAAATGGCGGGCCAGTGGAAGGGCGTTTCGCTGTCGATGATCACTCTCTGCCTTGGGGACTTTCTCGAACCGCTCTTTGCATCGTGGTTCACCCCCAATGAGTTCATCTTTCTCAGAGCTCCCGCCTCTTTGTCTGCTCGCTGCTTGGGTCATCAGTTGATCTCGCGTAGTGACACATGTCCCATCATCCACGCGTATTGACCAGCTTGGCCACCATTCGTCGACGCTGACGTACTTGATCACTATACATCGTAGCATTCTGGATGGATTGAAAGGGAGACATTCCAAGGCTGCCCAACGACATTTTGTGGCCAAAGAAAGCACTGCGACAGCCCTCGACCGCATGGTGAAGTTGAGACGGATATTATTATGACGGCTAGTTTCGCAGATGGATGACTGGTCGGTAGCAGCTACACCACCACGGCACCACCACCACTGTACCTTGCATATGGCACGCGGCCAGAGCGTAAGAAAACTAAACTTGTTTGTGGAACGGAAAAGCAAAACGCCACCCTTCCTACTAGGGAAAGCGGGACAAAGGACTCAAGGTTTTGCCAAAAGCGCCGCCCCTGGCTTCGACTTTGCTCCCATTGGCAACTCATTAAATTAGTTTCGACTTCGGCCGCTTGAATCTGGACTGGCTCCTTTTTGGGACTTGTCCCTGGTCCTTAAATAGCTGTCTTTGGAGAATTTTTTGGCCGCTTCGATTTGCATCTGTCAGTTGTTACTTGCTTGCACAATAACAATGAGTGACAGCCATCATGTGGACCTGCCTGAGGCTACAACCCAGTCAGTGTTTGGGGTGGTGGGTGACCAGGTCATTTTGGATCCGCTCATGACGACTCTCTCAGTCTCTGCCTCACGGCACAGCACGGCATGGCATGGCTACTCCGCTTGTTACTCCGGATTGAAGAAGCAATACTAGGAAAAGCGACTCGAGTCGGACAGACAATGATGATCGAGGTGTCACTGGTGTGCCTTGGAGCTTGGACCAGGGCACTAACGCAGCACGCTAGCCGCGGGATTGCTGATGGGAACTCGCTTAGACTTGTGCGGGCTTGGCTTGGCTTACTTGGCCCTCGCGAAGGCCCTCGCTTCGCAACTTCGTCAGCGTCAGCGTCAGCGTCAGCGTCCTGAGATCATAGATGCCATGCTCCTCCCAGCTTACGCCTCTGCAGCCTCGCGGCGGAGCTAACATCCGGCACGGGCTACGCCGGCCGTGCAGCCCTTTTTTAATAAATATTAAAATCAAAATTCGCCTGATCCGCCTCCGCTGTCCATTCTTCCCTTCCTCTTTCTCCGTCGCACCTATCCTCACGAGCAGTCCGTTGCTAGTAGGCGTCAGGAGCGACCGGATCCGAGGGCGAGCATTCATTGACTCTTTTTTTTTTTTTTCGGTTTTTCACACACACATATAATAATCAACGATGAAACACGTTCTCGCCCCCCTCGCCTTGCTCGCGGCCCGCGCGACCATCCCCGAGCCTGATGCTGGTGACAACGTCAAGGACTGCGCCGATGGTGGCCTTTACCTCATCAGCATCCGCGGCACCGGTGAACAGCCTGGAGTCGGTGTTGCCGGAAGCATACTCGGCACCAAGGTCAAGGAGCAAGTAAAGGGCACCAAGATTGTAGCCCTGGACTACCCTGCCACTTTCACCAGTCCTTCTTACCCGCTCTCGGTTGGAAACGGCACCAAGTACCTGACTGAACTCATCACCGATCATGTCAAGGCTTGCCCCAATGACAAAATTGCCATCATGGGCTACTCCCAGGGCGCCCACGTTACTTTGGATACTCTTTGCGGCACGGACGAGACTGGTTTTGCCGATACTGCTGCCATTGCGTCTGGCAATGTTGAAAACCACAGTAGGGGGAAGAATTCCTGATCTGAAGAACAATTGACACAATAAGTAACATGCAGTCGCTAACCATGCATTGTAAATCAAGTCGTCGCGGTTGCCCTCTTCGGAGACCCAACCCACGTTGCCAACGTCACTTTCAACAAGGGAACCAGCATTAAAGATGGGGTATGTGCTGCTGCGAATGAAAACCATGTCCTTTCCCTCTTCTTCTGATTTAAGCTTGACCTTGAGATGCTAACGACGCCATCAGATTTTCCCTCGCAAGAACACCGATAGTTGCCTCAAGTACGCCAACATTGTCTCTTCATGGTGCGACATGGGCGATATTTACTGCGACACTGGTGACGTGACTGCTACCCACGGGCAGTACTTCATGAAGTACGGCACCGACATCGTCAATTTCATTGTCGACAAGGCCATGATCAAATCTAGCGGCGGAAGCAACACCACCAGCTCTGCTTCTCCCACTGGTACCACCACGACCACCGGCTACGTTCAGCCCTCAGTCTCTACTACCGGCGGACCTGCTACGACGACGACAAATAGCACGGCCAGTGCTGCCAATGGCCCACATTTAGCCAGCCAAGGCCTCTTCGTTTCACTGCCGCTTGCGCTTGCCGCCATGTTTCATATGCTGTAGATGGAGTCGGTGTGGGTGTACCACGCCAGTAGTACCAACACAATGTCAACCCCGAAGAAGAAGGAACAAGAATCTCTCACCACTTGGTGGGAATAGACATGGTGTAATGAGCAATTGATGTAGATGCTACGAATAATGCTTGTGGGGTGTCCAATATGACGATCGTGCGTACTCTTGCGCAACATGGATAATATCGAGAATCAATCAACCGATGGATCCGCATTTGGTCCGCATGCAACACAGTGTAGCATCCGTCATAACGTAACCATGCCCCCTCTCTAATCTCTCCGACCGTACTCCGTACTCCGTGAAGACGTACATGTATGACATATTACTCCGTACAGCTATGTATGTATGTATATCTCGATTCTCGAACCAGCCCTGGCCTTTCGGCCCGGATTGATCCTCTGCCCAACGTGCCCTACCCTCCCGGCATCAGCCCGTGTCACTCGTCGGTTCGGCCCTCAATCAATCTGGGATAGAGACCCGGGGAAGGGAAGGGAAGGGGGGAGGGGGTTGAGACGGTGTCACGGTATACTTCAGCGGTGCATTCTTCTTCCATCACGAGCTTCGATGCGCATGTTTGCACGACCCGACTCGCATAAAGCCTGACCATGGCAGAAATTCTTCAACGCTGGGCGGCCCCGCCGACCAAGGCCGTGGCAGTCGCACGCGATGCCTCGTTCAGCTGCGGTTACTGGAACGATGCGACTGGCGCGACATAGTTACTGGATTATCTCCGTGTTTACCACTCAGATGTTTTTGGCTTGGCGCGTTCGGTAGCGGTAGTAGTTGTGTAGAGTGCTGTTAACCCGTAATTGACAATGGGATTTTGGCTACTTCCATCGTTGCTGGGCGCTGGGCACGGAGTGGCCGGATCATGCGCGGTTGTGACGCTGAGAGCTGCTGGTCTGGCGTGCGTGACGAACCGGGCACAAATAGACATTGATCATCAAACTTGGGACGGGCTGAAAAAAAAAAAGATTTTTTTTTGTTAAACGCATAGTGCCCGCCTCTCACGCCGTACGATGAGTGCGCAGCAAATCGACGGGCTCGCATTTGCGACATCACAATGCCATTGCCGTGGTTGGAATCGCTCTACTCTACTGCAATCAAGTCGAGAGAGGGATCTCGTCAAGGGATGGGAACCACCATGAATTTGGGGGGTTTTTAAAAACCAGACCCCATCTCTTTCGCGGGCGCAAAGGATATTTTTTTTTTTTTTTATATTCCATCGTGTAGAAGACAAGAAGAAAGGGAAGAGGGGGGGGGGAAGCGTCATGTCAATTTCTGAAACCCCTTGTGCGAGCCCTTCAGGACAACGGGCTGCGCCGTCGTGAACTTGGGAATGTCGCCGAATACGACGGACGCATTCTGTCCCGTCGACGCCGCCTCCCACGCGGAAAGGGCATCGAACTTGAGGATGGCCTGGATCTGGTAAGGCTGAGCCGGCTCGAACTGTGTGATTTCCCAGCTGCGAAGGCCGTCGGGCTTCCATGCGCTAACGCGGGGGGGGGGGGCGGGGGGCACGATCAGTTCAGGTATTATTCGCAAGAGCACGGACAGATGGTGTAGCTGGGAGGAAACGAAAGGAAGAGTGTTCCCCTTCCCCCCTATAAGATGGAACTTTTTTTTCTTTTTTTTTCTCCTCGTGCTAACCCCCCATTTGCATGCATGGGGGAGGGAAAATGAACCTACGTTTCAACGAGAGGCATGTGGGTTTCCAAGTAGTACTTTAGGTTGAAATCGTGGCCCGATGGGTAGAGAATCGTAATGGACGCCATGTTGGATTTCCACCGGGTTGGAGCTGGAGCTGGAGCTGGAGTCGGAGACGGGGAGAAGGGGCAGCAGATTGAGCGTGGCAACGACGATGAAGAAGAGCAAGTCGTAGGCCGAGAACTTGTCGTGGATTTCGGTTGTAACTTGTAACTTTGTGGGTGCGGGGTAATCGGTGGTCAAAGGGGGGGCGCTTTGCTCGTGGCTAATGTTGTCGAAATGGCCGCATGCAGTTGTTTCATGCCTCTGTTCGAATCATCTTCGTTTGAAAAGCAGAGCCGGATTTACCGTCTTTTTTTGAAAGAGAAAGCATCAGGAAGCTAACGGATCCGCTGCGTGGCATGCACCAATTATTTAGGTCCAAGCTTACTTGCATCGTTACTAGTTAGTCTGAAAAGCGACGGCCGAATTAACGAAGCGAATCTTTGCGCGAAAAAAAAAAAAAAAAAAAAAAAAAAACCCCAGGATTTGCGCACTCGGGAACGAATCCTGCTTTACTGGCACTGTTGTAACTGTGAGCAACCGATTTTCAGTCGCGTAATCAGGATCCATCGCTTCCGACGGTGCTTCCTATTCGTGCCGGTCACGGCTCGTGCTACTTTACAGAGACGGCATGATTGCAAACAGACAAGAAATGACTCCTCAATTATCCTACGGCTCGAAGGCCTGATGACCTTTTCTCCTCCGACTCGATCGTGAATTCCCGTGCCAAAAAAAAAACGGCAAGAGCATAGAAGAAGAAAAAAAAAAATTGCTTAAAAAAGCTCGAGCATACGCTCTCTGCGCATTGCGCGAAACCTCGAGCCGTGGCAGGAAAGCCGAGTGAAAGCTCATGGGCTTTATCTTTCCTTTCCCCTGAACGTTGAACAAGATGGGCGCGAGCTCTCTTGAGGGCCATCTAGCCACCCTTGACACCAAATGGACAGCCAGACAACGGCCGGAGTCTGTGGGACTGTCGGTCGTGTACACGAAGTTGAGCGTTGAGGCTCGATATTTCCCCATTTGATGTCGCTGGGCGTGGTGGTGTCTTGCCTCATGGCCAGAAGGGTTGTTGTTAACCTGTCATACACCATCATCGCAAAGTCGGTCGATGTTCCATTGGCTGGGTAAATAGCTGGCATCTCTTGCGCATGTAGAAGTACTTTTTTATTAAATCTCACGCGTTAATGACTGTTTAAAGCAATACCAATACTTTTTCTTGGTGATTTATGATAATGTAGACGTCTATAGCTGTCGAAGCAGAAGGCATAAACGCCAATCAGTTCAAGACATGGCACCTTTCCTCTGCTTGAAATCCTTGACGGGAATATCACGCCACATGGCAACCGAAAGGATGGTGATGACCAGAAGCGCCGTCGCCGAACCCAACATGATTCTCTGGGCCTCTCCGTATGATTGTTGAATGGCCACTCGTGTAGGGGATCCCGAGGGGTATGAAAGCTGTCGTGTCAAGTTTGCAACGATCAAGGGAGCATCATTCTTGATTTCGGCAGGGAGGTATTCCTGGAGTCTGCTGGGGAAAACGCCGTTCCAGATAGCGGTGGCAAGGGTGCTTCCAATGGCGCCCCCGATTGAAGAGAACATGGCATACATCGCCAACACAACGGCGACGTGCTTGTGCGCCACCGCAGCCATGATGGCAATCTCCTCGCAGATGACCATTGTTCCACCTGCAACGGCGATGAAAATCTGAGTCATGATGATGTATCCGAGATCCCTGCCCGGTTGACGGAAGTGAACCATCAGACCGACACCCAGGATCTGCATGGGGACACCAAAGTAGAGTGCGAGCCACTTGAAGCGACCAGACCATCGGATGAGCATGCCAACCACGAGGCCCCAGGCGCAGCTTGCCATGTTATAGATTCGTCCAACCCACGTGGTTTGTTTCAGACTGGCTCCAGTCACGACCTGGAGGAATGAGGGGAACATGGCCGACCAGATGAAGAAGGACACGAAGGCCGCCGTGACCGTGATACAGGCACCGATGATGGTGCGGTCCATGAGGAGCTCGTAGGGAATGAACTTGACGGGCGCCAGGTGCTTCTCATAGAGAGCGAATGCTATGAGAAGAACGACGCCAAACACGAGCATGCAGATGATCATCGGGGAGCGCCAACCCTCATCCTGGTAGGAGTAGATGTTGAACGGCAGCAAGAACAGGGCCATACCGGCGGCAGCAAGCAACAGCCCAAAGACATCAAACTCGACACAATAATGCTTGATGCTCTGCATTGTAGTCCTACCGCTGGATGTCTTGGGTTGTAGGACTCCCATTCTCTTGGCCTTGCGGTGATTCCACAAGAACAGAAAGAAAATGGGAGCGGTGACGACCGGGACGACGATGCAGAAGATGCCGTAGACCCATCTCCAACTGAATGCACCCTTGTTCACGTAGGCGTTGGATACTTCAGCGCTGATTGGTGTCGAAATGATAAAGGGCGAGTTGATGAGGGCAAACACAAAGGCACGATTCTTGAGTTCCGAGGTGTCGGCGGTGAAGACCTGCAAACTGTAGGCAACGCCGTTGAAACTGCAACAAGTCAAGACCCCATGGTTAGCTAGGCCCTGCCTTCACAGTTCTTCCATCATGTCGTGCAGAGAGGGAAGGGAAATAGCATTGGTCGGCGGATCCGGGATCGAGGACCGAGGACTTACCCAATCCAGTAGAAGACTTGTGCAGCCGCGTACGTCTCAATATTTTGGCAAGCAGCCATCATAACCAGACCAACGACCATGAGAAAGACGGTCAGAGCCACGCCCTGAGGTCGACCCCAGACGTCAAGGATCTTGGCCAGCGGCAACTTGAAGAGGCCTCCGATGAGTTGTGAGAGAACATTGGTGGTGGGCGTGAGACCGTGCACCGAGAAGTCACTTGTAACGTAGGCAGTAAGCGTGTAGCCTACGCTCGAGTGCATGGAGTCAGCAAAATAGACGAGCCAGATCCTATACGCCCTCAAGTTAGCGATGTGGACTATGATTTGAGCCGTTGCGCTGCCCCATTGGCCCTGCGGAGAACGATGAACTTACAAAGCGTAGGCTACGTAGATATGGATGCTGCTCCAGACTTTGACGGTGGCCTCGATCTCCCTGACACCCTCTTGAACATCATCAGAGGAATCGGAGTCGTGAGCCTCAACATTGGATGTGGGATGAGTCTTGTCGTCGGTGATTGGGGATTCGTTTGCTGGCTCGACTCTTCTGTCGGACCCGTGGTCCTCATCGCCTTCGCGCACGAAGATTTTGGGTAAGAACATCATCATGTCTAGTGTATCAGCACGAAATGAATCGCTTGACGACCCGACTTGAACTGTGTCTATGTGATCTGAAGAGGAGGAGAGTTTGGAGATGAGGGGGGCAGGACCCCATCTATTTGAAGTGCCTTAGCAGGGGTTGTTTGGACGTAACAGCATCGCGTGGCGATATGGCCGTCGTGGTACTTGAGCCAGCCGGTTTTTTTTTTTTTTTTTTTTTTTTGCTAATGCCTTTTCGAATTTTTTTTCCCTCGCGCCCCCCTTAGCCCAGTCGCCAAGGTAACCACCGAGTCTCGATGGTCCGAAAAGCCAGCGGATGGACTGAAGAATAGTTATTAATGGGAATCCTGGTCTAGATGCAAGCACGTTAAAATGCCTCAGCTCCAGATGTGGGTTATCAATCTCATCACCCTGCGTGCCCGCAAAAACGATCCACTAATAGTACTCCGTAAACGCCCCGTGTATGTCGAATTGTCCGTGGCCCCCATCCAATGGCTTGAGTTGTTTGACGATGCAAACTTAGACGACCCACACTGTGTCAGGCGTAACCTGGAATATCTGATCATCTTATCTTATCTGATCACACACCTGGTGGGACCAAGGTGAGATGATCCCATACATGTAAATGATTCGGGCCAACACTCCCCTTGACAAGTCAAGTGGCGGAATCCATGACAGACAGACACCAGACACACGAGCCCGAAAAAAAAGAAAAAAAACAAGGCCGGGGGGGGGGGGGAAGTCCTCCGATGCCGGCGTGTTGGTCGCCCGTCACGACTCACGACCACTTTTTTGGACCGTCGAAATGGGTCCCTTCCAGGTTATGGCAAAGAGGGGTTATGGCTGGCCTTTTTAGGAACTTATTCCCGGGACTCGGCAGGGCTTTCCCGTCTTGCTGCTTCCCGAGCAGCTCTGTACATGCATATGCAGTACGACGGGCGTGACAATCATCAGGCCAGAAGAATCGTTGTTGTATCAGTGACTGCCAACGCTCGCTCGCCGAGTGTTGCTAGCAGTTCGCAGCAGCACTTTTGTGCTTAGCGTGGATCGAGTGCAACGTAATCGGCGCGACGCGGCATAAACTGGTCGCCGTAAGCACTAATGCCAGGCTCAAAGGGAGGCACATTGATGATGGAAGCGAAGACGCGAAACTACCAAGGAGTGGTGGTATTGCCGACGAATTCGATGAATTCGATGATGTTGATTGAACGAAGAAGATTGTGCCCAGAAGAGCTAGTGGGGGGGTTGATTGCCTACAGGGGCGACAGACCTGTACCAATAAGCTGCATGTCCTTCTGGCCTTTTTTTCTCGTGCAACAACTATAACAATAATGAGTTCGAACCTTATAAAAGTCCTTCTAAAAACAAACCTTAAACTTTATGGTGTAATCTAAGTTAGCGTAGTTATTTACAATTTGTTATTTTTAAACTAACTATTATCCTAAAACTAGGGCTTTCCTATATTTACTCAGTGTTTTTGTAGTATATACCTTAGGTAATGTCAGGTGCGCGCGTACGCGGGCGGGCCTAATAATCAATTGTAAGGTGCAATGCAAGCGACAGCTAGCATTGGTGGATCTTTTGGTCTAATGGCATACCTAGCACACCTTCTGGGTTCTGACAGGCAATTACTACACCTTTAAAGGCCCTTATTGTCACGAGTCACGGCTAAGTTAGGGAATGAAGATAAACAGAGTGATAGCTAAGATTTACAGTCACTACTAGAATATAACTTCTTAGGGATAAGTGCGGAGTAGCTAATTAACTACCTGACGCAAATTCCTATATGTGGGGTTTTTGTTTTGGCAGCTCTTTGCGGGACCTCTACTTAGGAAGTAACGAAGTCAATGCCACCTTGAATGTTCCATTTCTATTCTCACAAACGGCGACCCACGCACTTTCACTCCCAACCATAGACAATCAAAATAGTAGCGCCAAAAGGGGGGGCCCGTGCTAGCCATGTCTCACGGAGCCGCTAACGTCGTCAGACCCAACCAGTCAAGCCAATCTGACATCCAACCCCCAATCCCCGGACCGCCTCTGCTATCATGGGTCTACGCAACGATACGACAAGGAGGGTCCAGCTCCAGCTGTCGTCGCGCTGCGTCAGGCTAGCAAAGCCAACATCTGGGGTCAGATGGTGACAGCGACAGTCATGTGACTCGTGAGGGTGGTGGCAATGGGTACAGTGGGGTGCAGGGCGGCTGTAACAGCAACGGGGCGGCTAGTGGAAACAGGAGGGGGGATGTTCAACAGCCTAGCCCACGCTACAACCAATCGGATTGCTTAAAGCAGTGGCAAAAGCGAGGAGCTAACACGTAAACATGCAGTAGTAATTTTTTAAGTATATAGTAGTAACTAGGCCTAAAACTGTTAAAAATAAGACCTATTTTTAGCCCTTTTCTAGTTAAAGGACCTTTTTATTACTAGCTTGCATTGCAAGCCTAATAGCTACACTGCAGCTATTAATAGTCGTATAGGTGTGTGAGGCCTAGAGTATTGTTTGTATTGTATTTATTGTATTTTTTCGGAAAAATTTGTATTTGTATTGTATTTAGAAAAATTTATATTTATTGTATTATATTATATTAAATACAAACTATTTTGTAGTGTAGTTAGTGTAATAACTACACTAACTATAAATGATATAAATGTATTATTAGGCAAAAAAAAAGTGGGACTTTTTATTAGCTAAGGTTATTACTAGGATTAAAAGAGAATTAGTTAATGGAAACCTTTTATTATCAGCTATTTTATCTAATTAGTTATGTAATTTATAATATTATACTATTTTTAGGATTTTACTATAACTAAGGTAATATATAATATTATAACTTTTTAATAATACTATTATACTTAATAGTTTATTTTACGAATATAACTTTAAGAAAAACCTTCTTATTATTTTATTTACTATTACTATAAATTATTTACTATTTCTATAATTTATTATTATTATTTTAATTAAAAAATACCTTAAAGTATTATAAAATAATTAACTTATAAATCTAGATAAATGACTAGGAGTTAATAAAGTAAAGACTTAGTACTAAAATATTATAACTAATATAATAAGAAATTTAAAAAAGCTTAAACTATTTAATTACTATTTAAACTAATTTAATATTACTATTAGCTTTATAATTCTAAAGCTTTAAGAAGTTATATATAGTATCTCTATATAACTTATTACTATAATATACTAATAAAGAATATAATAGACTAATATTTATAATAAATTAATATATAACTAATAGTATTATTTAAATTAGGCTATATAGCTATATTAAGCTATAAAAAAATAACCTTAAGCTATTATATAAAAAATACTAGGACTTACTTTTAAATAATAAAGAAAAATTATAAGAATAGCTATAATAGCTTTAATAACCTTAATTATAATTAGTTTAACCTATTTTTAGTTATAATACTAGGACCTACTTTTAAATAATATATTATAGTTATTATAATAACCCTAATAACCCTAATAACCTTACTTATAATTAGTTTAACCTATTTTTAGTTATAATACTAGGACTTACTTTTAAATAATAAATAAAAATTATTATAATTACTATAATAGCTTTAATAACCTTAATTCTAATTAGTTTAACTTATTTTTAGGAGTAATACTATAACTTACTTTTAAATAATAAATTATAGTTATTGTAATAACTATAATAAGTATTATATTACTACTATAAGTATAGTCTATAATATTAAAAAATAAGAAAGAGAAAGAAATTTTATTTTATTAATATTTTAAAAAAACTTTAAATACTAAATAACTAAAAAGTCTAGCTTTTTCTATAGTAATTTACTTATACTTACTAGTATTTATATTTTATTTATTTATAATTAAACTTTAACACTAATAATATTAAAAGCTATATAAGTAATATAACTATAAGTAATATTAGTTATATAAGTAATATAAGCTATTGTTACGTGGCGGAGCTAAATGCAGGCGTATATAAGACTAGATTCAGACTCTAGATAGAAAGAATTAACCTTCTTTAGATATCTTACCTTACACCTAATAGTAGCTCTTATAGCAAACTTAGTATAACTTTATAATAGCAGATCTATTAGCCCCTCTAATGGATTTACCTTATATTATACTAAACCTATATATAATATTTAGTAGTAATTAGAGATTCTTTTATTATACCCTTCTAGAAACCTAGAAATAAAAACCATATATCTAAATCTAATTATTTATAATATTAATTTACAGATATTTAGTCTAACTTTCTAGTTACTAAAAATAAACTATAACTTATTCACTAGTTTTAGGCTTTTAATAAAGCAAACCTTATATTTAAGTACTAAAAATAATAACTTATTAGAACTAAGGAATAAGAAGATTTAATTAAACTTATAAAATATAAATTTAATAATAGACTACTTAAAAGACATAAAAACCTAATATATTAAGAACTACCTATTCACTAGAATCTAATAGATTTATAAGCTATATATCTTACGTAAAAGGAAGTTAAATCGTGTATTTATAAAGCTAAATCTATAGGTTTTCTTAATAAATTTACTAGATTAAAAGGCAGTAAGGTATTAGAGGGATAATCTAAAGATATTAGCCTTACTTATAGTACTATAACCACTAGAACTAAGAATAGTATAGATAAGGATAAGAATAATAAAGGAAAGGGGATTAAAAACTATCCTAAAAATAACACTACTATTTAGCATACTAAACCCCCTAACTAGCCAATAGGGTTATATCTAGAGAACTTATAATTAAGACTCTTAGGGAACTTACTAGATTTAAAGGAATTTTATAACCTCTAGTTAGAATCCTTAGGGAACCTATAAGATCTAGGGGAGTTTTACACTAAGATTAGTAAATCTAATACTATAAGGATTTTATAGGAGGTAATAAAGTAATATTAGGCTGCGTAAAAAGAGATAATAGCTAAAATAATAGTAGGAATAGACTAGCTAGTGATAAGACTAATAACTAAAATTAGAAGCTTATAAAGTATAAATGCCTTAGTAAGATTAACGCTATTAGCGTAAAATGCCACCTAGGGAATATTATATTTACTAAATAACTAAGGTTAGTATAATAGCTACCTAGATACTAAAGCAAGACTATTAGCATAACTAATATACCTATAGTACTAATAGTATTAGTAACCATAGTACCTATAGGATTTTATATAATAATAGGCGAATTCACACTAGATATAGTATTAAACTATATATTCCCTAGGACTAGAATAGTATATAACTTCCTAACCTAGAAAAAGAATAGATCTAGTGTTTAATTAGAATTAGGATAACTAATAGATAGAAAACATAGAATAAAACGCGGATTTAATATAGAAAATCACAGATATTAAACACTTTAAGCCTTATAATAAATTAGAAAAGGCTAGCAAAGACCTTATAATATATAATAGGAAGTAAACTATTTTCTATAATATTAAATTATAGGTCTAGGTAGTTAAGGATTACTTATATTATACTAACCCTAGTTAATAAGATATTATTTAAAAGAAAATCTAGATACTATTCTAAGGAGATATAATAGTATAGTACTAATAATATCTTAATTTAAAAGAATAAAGCACTATATTTAGTAATATACTATTAGTCTTTAAGGTAGTTTAGAAGGAATTTAGCATTTAAGTCTAGGATATAATAGCGTGGCTTAATAAAGCAAAATACACTAAAGAAAACGTTAAGAATAATATATCTTTTTGCGATTTTATATTAAAAATTTTCTAGTATACTAGAGTAAATAGTAAAATAATAGATTATTAGCTTCTAGTGTGCTTATATCTTAAACTTTATCTAGGATTACGCTAGATATATCTAGTTCTAATAATAATAGATATAAGATTAGCCTATATTACTATAGTAAATAATAAAAGGTAGGATTTATATAATTACTTATAAAGTAAAGATTAGTCTATAGTTAAAAAAGATAAAGGGAAGCTAAAAGTTTATTTTAATACTAAGATATCTAGTAGTAACTTAAAAGAGAATAAGAATAAAGCTTAAGTAAATTAAAATAGACTATTAAATATATAATTTTAGCTAGGAAATTAATATTATAGATAGGATAATTAGAATATCTAAAGATCCTTAGGTTTTTTCTAACTAAGGCTATACTAGTAAAATATATAAATTAAGGGATAAAACTAAAGACTATAGTGAAATAAACTGTAAGAGAATAGAGAAAAGTGTCTAGGTTTTAGTTAGAATTAATAAGATAACCCCCTAGTTTAATATAATAAATAATAATTATAGGATCTAGGACTATTAGAGGTATTTAGCTAGTAGTAGTAACCTAGGTAATTTTAATATTAGGAGAAACTATTTACTAGGGATAAGGAATATACTTATATTATAGTATATAATAATAATTCTAATATATAATAATATAAGACTTATCTTTAGGAATATAGTTATTATATAGCTAAAGAAAGGGAGGTTAAAGAGAATAACTATATAGAAACCTAGGTATAGGACTTAAATTTTATTAAAACTTACTTTATAAAAAATATTAAAAAGGAGGTAAATAAAAACACTATAAGGATAAATTTAATAAAGCTAAACTAACTAGTTCTAGGATAAGTAATTAAGGCTATTATAAGACTATAAGAAGTTAAATATAATAGAAAGTAAGCAAATATATATTTAAAGATTAATATTAAGTTTAATAATAAGGGTAAGAGTTATTAGATTTGCCTTAACTTAGGAATATTATTAATTTTAGTAAATAAGGCATAGCTCTAGTAAAATAGATTAAATGTAAAATAGGCGATGTAAGAACCTAAGCCTATATCTAGAGTAAGGTCTTCCTTTTTTATAACTAAAAAAGCCATGTTTAATTTTTATATTCTAGGGATAGTTTGTAAAACTAAAATCACCGGATATTTTATAGTAATGGCAGATATAATGCTAAATCTAGGACTAAAACTATTACTAGGAATAAATTTCCTTTATAAGTATAAAGTAAAGCTTAATTTTATGCGCCCTAGGGTGGTTTTTTAGTTAGTCTATAGTATAATAGTACTAGTAGAGATTTTTAAGCTAGCTACTAAAGTTTCTTATTAGAGGGTAATTATAGTGTAAATAGTGTTAATTCCCCTAAAAGCATTAGTATATATACTAGTTAGTTAGAAAGTAGCATAAAGAAATTAGGAAATAAGTGTGTATTATGCGTAGTTATGTTTAGAATATTTTCCTAATGCTTTATTTAGTAATACTAGTTAAAGGTAAATAATTACCTATAACCTAACTAATAAAACCATTATAATTCACAAGTATAAAAAGGTTATATAGCTAATAGTAGCTAGTGAAGTTAATGCTAATTATATAATTAATAACTCTTTTATGTATTATACTTATTTTAGTAAAGATATTATAAAGAAGATAGAAAATAAGGATAAGAATAGTAATAAATCTAATAAGGAAAAGGATAAGCTTAACCTAAAGAAAGTTAATATAAGAGTGCTATTATATAGGATTTTATATCTAGAAGAGATTCTATATACTACTAATAAATTTAGAGTATAAATTACTAATATTAACTATAAAGCTATAAGTAAATTTATCTAGCTTTCTAATAAATATAATATCTATTAGGATAAAGGCATTATTCCTATGCCTAAGGATAAGAAAATAAGGATTAATCTTATTAATAAGTAGTAATATTAAATAAAGCTAATTAGACCTTATAGATTAGGTAGCTAAGATATAAGTAAACTTAATAAAGTATATAATAAACTTTACCTAAAAGGGAAGATAATATACCTAGATAAGCTAGTAGCTATAGTGTATCTAGTGTTTATAGTCTAGTAAGAAACTAGTTAGAAAAGGAAAGGAAAAGTTATA
Organism: Epichloe festucae Fl1; assembly: GCA_003814445.1. Lineage (NCBI taxonomy): Eukaryota > Fungi > Ascomycota > Sordariomycetes > Hypocreales > Clavicipitaceae > Epichloe > Epichloe festucae. The sequence continues at coordinate 356,914 of CP031387.1, read as the reverse complement.
ATTAATATAAGACTACTTAATAATATAGTAATACTAGATATATACCCTTTACTAGACTAAAGTAATATTATAGATAATACCTATAGTAAGGAGGTTTATTCTTTATTTAATAGAATAGGATTTTTCTACTAGCTACTAGTTAGGAGAGACTACTAGGTACATATAGTAGTTATATTAAATCAAGGCCTTAAGGCATTAAATATAGCTTTAATAGGATATAAGAATTCCCTTACTTTTGCCTAATAATTTATGAATAAATTATTCTAAAAATACAAACATTTTATATAAGTATATATTAATAATATTATTATATTTTTAAATAGTATTAAGAAGCATTTAGTCTACCTTAATATTATACTTAAAATCCTTAAGGAAAATAGGATAATAATTACTATAAAAAAGTCCTTTATTAGTTACCTAGCTATTTAACTACTTAGTTTTATTATAAATAGTAATAGAATTATTAATACTAATAATAGACTTAAAGCCTTTTAAAAAATGATTTTTCTAAGCAATTTATTAAGTCTTAAAACTTTTATTAGAATAGCTAGTTTTCTTTATAATAGAATCCTATAGTTTAATATATAAATCTAACTATTATAAGAACAAAAAACAGTGTTATTAAAGGAGTTTTATAATAAGAATAAGAAAATCACTAGTATCTTAAAGCTAGTATAGAAAAGATTAATATAATAAAAGATGTTTTTACTAACTAAGGAGAAGAAAAAGGCTTTTAAAGATATTAAAACATTCTTAAGTAAGAAATAAACCCTATAGTATTATAATCTAAAGAAGCCACTTTTTCTTAAAATTAATACCTATAAGGAAGAATTTAGTTTATATATATTCTAATTATAAAAAGAATAGGATAGTTAAAGCATTCCTAGAAGAGATATTAAGAGTAACTAAATATAGCTAATCCTATTTCTTTTAAGGGTAATATTAAGTATTAAGAAATAATATAGTTTAACTAAAGTAAAAGTAGCTATAATTATATAAAGTGTTAGGAAGCTCTAAAAAATAGTTTAATCTAATAACGCAGTGGTTAATATATTAACTAACTATTCTCTAGTAAAAGGTATTATTAAATATACCTCCTTATTAATAATAGATTTAGATAAGGCTAATCTAAAATTAGCTAAGGTTATGAATTATCTATTATAATTTAACTTAAAAGTAATATATATACTAGGAGTGCTAAATATAGTGCTAGATACACTTTTAAGGTTACTAGTAAAGGTAACCTATAAGGAAGTAATGTAAAAAAGTTAATATAATAAACTAAATATAAGCATATATTTTACTACTAAGGAATATATTATAACTATAATAATTAATAATAACCTTAAGGCTAGAATTATCTAAGGGTATTAATCTAACTAAAAGTTTAGCTAAATTATTATAGCTATAAGAGCATACTAAGAGAGATAAGTAGTAAAGAATGCTTAGATTAAACTAAAAATTCCCCTATATAGATAGGATTAACATAAGAATAGTTTATTATACTATTATAGTGAAGATAGGTTTTTTTACCTTTATATTCTAATAACAGAGGTTAAATCTATACTATAACTAGTTTATAATAAATAGTAATATTTTAGAATTACTAGGATAGTAGTGGAGCTTTAATTAGTGTGTTTCTTATAAATAAGCTAATAGATTTATAACTATATAGCTTATTATATAGTATATTAGGAGAATGTAATTAATTACTTAAAACCACTAGGAGAGTTATAACCTTTGTAGTTAAAACTAATGCCTTTTTATATAATTTTACTTAATTTTATTATAGATATACTAGAAGTATTAGCTATAAATATAATATAGTAAATAGAAGGATATATAATATATAATTTATTATACCTAGTAAATTACCTATTTAGTAAAAGGACTTTTCTAATACTAGGGCATATTATATACCTAGTAGAAATCTAGGTAAAATTACTCCTTTATGCGCTATATATTATAGATTAGGGATTACTAAGGCAAATTATTAGTAATAGAGACCTAAAATTCATATCTAATATATAGAAAGAGATATTTAGATATATAGGAGTTAAACTTCTTATAGGTATAGTATACTATCCCTAAATAAATAGAATAGTGGAAAGGAAAAATTAGATAGTAATAATCATAATCTAATATTATATAGTAATAGACCTAGATATAGCGTAAATATTGCTACTTCTAGCGCTATAGTATTAACTAAATAACACTATAGTAATAAGCATAGGGCAGGCTCCTAATAAGCTATTATATAGATTTTACCCTCTAAGTATTATTAACCTTCTTTCTCTAAATAATATAACTAACACTAGGGCTAGCGTAAATAATATAGTAGTATTATAAAAGCTATACTAGCATAAGGCTTAGCTAGTAATTACAATAGCTACTGCCCTTACTAAGATCTAGTATAATAATTATTATAAACTAGTTAATATTAATATAAGAGATATAGTGTATTTATAATTATATAAGGGATATAAGTTACCTAGTAAGCCTAAGAAAAAATAGTTACTATAGAGAGTAAGGCTATATAAGGTACTAGAAAAGGTAAACCTATTAGTATATTAATTAGATTTCCCTTTAGACTCTTAAGTTATCTAGTAGTATTAGTAGTATAAATATAGAAACTAGTATAAGAAAAGGATTTATTTAATAGGGAAGAACTAGCTTTACTACTAATTATATTTAATAATCTAAAAGAAGCGGATTATTAGGAGATTAAATAAATCTATAGTTATTAGGTTAAGATTTTTAAATAGACTAAAATAGTAAGAGTAGAAGGGATATATAGCTAAAGATAATTAATAGATAGCTAAAAGTAAAATATAAATTAATATAGCTAAGATAGTGAAAAACTACCTTAAGAAAAACCTAATTAATTAGTAAAGGGAATACGTAAAGAAAGGCCTTAATCTGCCTATAGAATAGTAATAATAAAGGAAAAAAGTTAATAGTAAATAGCTAGATTTAATAGGATAGATTAAAGCTACTAGACTCTTTTATATATATTACTCTTTTATGCTAACTAGAGGAAGCTTACTATACTCTTACTTTATATTATCCCCTAATACTACTACTACTTATGTGTAGTTAAATCTAATAAAAGCATAGTTAAATCTATCTTAGTCTTATTTTTACTTAATAGCCTATAAGCCTAAAAATAATAATATAAGTTATAAAGTTTTCTAAAAGCTATAAGAAATAGAATTAATTTAGCTATAGGAGATATAGAATTATAATAACTATAAGAAATATTAAGTAAAACATAAAAATATTAAACTAGAAGTTAAATATAAGCTTTATAGATATTATATAAATCTATACTATAACCTAGAAGCTATACTAGATTTTGTTTATTTTAATAATAAGGTTAATATATATAATTAAACACTTTATAAGTAAATATAGGTAGGATACCTTTATATTTAGATCCTAGCTTTAATATAATAGAATTAACTATTAGATTAGCTTATAGTTATAGATTTAAGATAGTAGTAATTTACTACTAATAGGGAAAGAGCTAAATATATTAGGTAAATAGATAAGCTTTTAGTAAAACTAGGAACTATAACCTATTATAAAGAGAAGAAGTTCTTTAAACGCTATTTAAGTTAGGTAAAATATTAGAATTAGCTAGAGATATATTTATACCTTATATAATAAATTATATAGTTATAATAGTAGTAGTATTTAGATAAACTAAGAATAAGATAGGATAAATTAGATATACTATTATAATTAATAAAGAGATATAATAAAAATATTAATATAGTAAAGGTTATTTAAGATATAGTTAATACTAAGGAGTAAGGTAATAATAATAATAATAATAACTTTATAAGTATAAAGTTAGATTTAGATATAGAGTAATAGAAATATAAATAAGTAATAGAAGATTTAATTAAGGATAATTATATAAGAGTTATAAGATAAGAGTAACTAAAGAAAATAGAAGTAAATTAGAAGGATAGGGATTTTACTAATAAATTAAATAAAAATAATAGTAATAAGGTAAGATTTAACCTTACTAAGGATAGTCTTAAACTAGAGTCTAAACCTAAAAGTAATAAGGAAACTAAAGCTAAGGGCACTAAGGGTAAATATAAGGACGTAGAAAGTAAGATAGATAATAATATTAGTAAAATGCCTGCTAAGTATATTATTAGACTATTATAGGTTTATAAATAAATTATAGACCTTAATTTTAAGCTATTATTCCTTAGATTTAGGAAGCCTAGATCTAGAACTAATGCTTAAATGCTAATGCCTAATATTAGTATAGTAATATATAAAAGAGTAATAGAAGAGTTTAATATAGAATATAAAGGAAAGAGTATTAAAGGAGTTAGTTTTAGTAAGTTTAGATATACTAAATTAGGTTATAAGAATAGTAATTAGGATATTAAATATATAATATAGGCTTATATATATAAATTCACCCTTAAAGGCACTATAATAGTATTTAATAGATTAGAAGTTAACTTAAAGGATATATATTTTATATTATAGTAAAACATAATTATATAGATCTTTACTATATTTAAAGAATAAAAGGCTATATTAATTACAAAATAAGCTATAGTAAGATAAGTAGGAAAGCTTATATATTAGATTACTATTAATCTAATAGAATATAGAGTAATAAGAAAAGTAAAGGGCTAGGTAAAAATAGTAGTAGTAGCTTTCTATAATAGTATAATAGTTAAATATAAATAGTAAATAGCTATATATAATAGCATATTATCTTTACCACTATAAGCAAATCTTTTAGCTCTTTATTTTACTAATAAATATAGTATAGTAAATACTATAATTATAGGCGCTTTAGCTAGCATTAGATAAGTAAACTTACTTTATATTAGTATAGAGAAGGAGTTAATATAGAAATTATTAGAATTATAAAATAATAAGGAAAGGAGTAAATAATATAAGTAAAGTAAGATTAATAACCTAGTTAATTAAGTTAACTAAGTAAAGAAAGGATTTAAAGACACTAGAAGATAGGTAAATAAAATATATATAATAGTAAAGGATTTAGTAAAAGAAGTTCACTAACTAATAGCTTTAATATAGAAGGAGGTAATAATAGTCTAAGATAAGTTTTTAAAGATATTAGATATATTAAAAAACTAGAAAGAGAGAATTACTAAACTTAATATAAGTAAAATACTAATTAAATTTAATAAATAAATTAATACTTTAAAATAAAGTATAGTTTAAAAGGATAAGTATAAGGAAAAGATTATAGCTCTAGCTAATATAGTAATAAAAATATTAAAAAAGATATAGGATTAGGTAGTAACTATTAATAAGCTAATAAAGGAGTAAAAAAGATATAAAGAATATACTAGAAAAGTAAGAGTAGCTTTAGTAATACTAACTCTAGTAATACTAACTTTAGTAATACTAGCTTAGGTAATACTAAATTTAGGTAATAGGTAACTATAAGGTAAGATAGGCTTACTATTAATACTAAGTAAGAAGAATTAGTCTTTAATAATACTAGTTTTAGGTAAATTTAATACCCTATAAGATAAAGAACGCTAAATAACACTAAGATTAGGTAATAAATATCTATAGGAGGAAATAGCGTTATTACTAATGCTAATAAAAAAGCTTAAGTTACCTAGTAAAATAGTAAAGAACTAAATAGTTTTATAATAAGGAGCGCTAGTAATACTAGTCTTACCTAGCCTAAATAAAATGCTACCTATATTATTAGATAAATTAAAGATAGTAATAATATAAAGATAAATAGTATCTCTAACTTTGCCTTTACTAATTATTAAAGTAATAAAGATAGATAAATTTACTAGTTTACTAGATTAAGAAAATAGATTTAGACTAAATTAGGATAGGAATAGATAGTATAATAGAATTTAAGAATTTACTAAAAGCTAGATAAATTCGCTAGTTTACTAGACTAAGAGAATAAATTTAGACTAAATTAAAACGGAAATAGTTAGTATAATAGAACTTAAGAATTTACTAAATAATAGGAAATTAGCAATAGAAAATAGGAAGGTAATAAATAGAAAATTAATTTTAGAAAGGTTAAATGCATTATTTAATATAATAATTCTAGAGGGCCTATTAAGGGATATAGGGCGCTAAAAAGTTATTATAATATATAGTAATAGCTATTCTAAATTTTTCTTTTATATAATTTTAATAGATAATTTTTTATTAATTTACTTAGCTAGGTAAAGTATAAATCTAGTTATAATCTAACTACCTTTAACTAGGATAGTTATCTTTTAAGGCATACCTAGCACTTATTATATAGTGAAGCTAAATATAAGCGTATATAAGACTAGATTTAGACTCTAGATAGAAAGAATTAACCTTCTTTAGATATCTTACCTTATACCTAATAGTAGCTCTTATAGCGAACTTAGTATAACTTTATAATAGCAGATCCGTTAGCCTCTCTAACAGATTCGCCTTACATCGTGCCAAACCTGCACGTAACAGCTATTATAAGCTATTATAAGCTATTATAAGCTATTCCTATTAAGTTTATTATTAGTTTATCTTATGTAATTACTTTTATTTAAGTTTTTTTTAATTAAAAGTAATAGTAATAATTTATAAAAAGATAAAATAATTCATAGTAATAGTAAATAATATAATAAGAAAGTTTTTCTTAAAGTTATATTAGTAAAATTAAGTATAAAGTATAATAGTATTATTAAAAAGTTATAATATTATATATAACCCTAGTTATAGTAAGATCCTGTAAGGGCTTAGGCTTTGCCTAAGCATTGTCCGTATAGCAGTTAGAGAGGGGATTGGTAAAAGTAGTTAGGGTAAGGAAAGGAGGCTTACATAAGTAGCCTAGGGGGTATAAGGGGCACTACTAGGGATAGTCTCTTACCCTTCCTCCTTTTTCCTTAAGTCTTTTAATACTATATTAATACCTTATTATAATTACCTAGGGGCTAGTCTATAATAATTAAGAGACTTCCTTTAGTTCTTTATAATAACTACTAAAAGATATAATAGAAATACTAATAGATATATTAATAATATAATAGATATGCTTTAACTATAAGACTAACCTAGCTAGGGAATAATAACCCCCTTATCTAATACTATAGCACTACTAGTAGCTTAATAAGCCTAATTTAAGATACTTTAACTTATACTTAATAAGTAAATAGTAAAGCTTATATACCTTTAATAATAAGTAGCTATAAATACTATAGGACTCTTAACCTAATTACTTATTATAGCCTAACCTAGTGCCTTAGTAGTTAACCTTACTTTATCTCTTATCTTTAACTTAGTCTTAACTATACCTAAGGTAAAATAAAAACCTATCCCTATAGGTAACCTATATAATAATAATAAGGCCTTATTTACTATATAGAGGTTTCTAATAAAATATAAGCTATAGGCAGAGTATTGTTTGTAGTGTAGTTAGTGTAGTTTTTAGGAAAAATTTGTATTTGTATTGTAGTTTTTTTTTTCTTGTAGTTAGTGTATTGTAGTTTTTTTTTTTTTGTAGTGTAGTGTATTGTAGTTTTTTTTTGCTTGTAGTGTAGTGTAGTTAGTGTAGTTACTAACTACACTAACTACAAAAACTACAAATGTAGTGTTAGTAAAAAAAAAAGTGGGCCTTTTTATTATATAATGTTATTATAAGGATTAAAAGAAAGCTAGTTATATAGAAGCTTTTATTATTACCTATTTTACTTAATTAGTTATAGAATTTATAATATTTACCTTTTTTTAAGGATTTTACTATAACTAGGGTTATTTATAATATTATACCTTTTTCATAATACTATTATACTTATTACTTTATTTTACTAATATAACTTTAAGAAAAACCTTCTAATTATTTTATTTACTATTATTATTAATTATTTTATATTTTTATTATTAATTTAATTAAAAAATACCCTAAACTAATATAATTAAATTAAATTAGAAATCTAAATAAATATATAAAAGTTAATAGAATATATACTTAGTACTTTAATATTATTATTAATATAATAAGAACTTAAAAAAAGCTTAAACTATTTATTTACTATTTAAACTAATTAAATATTACTTTAAGCTTTATAATTCTAAAGCTTTAAGAAGTTATATATAGTAACTTTATATATATTATTACTATAATATATAAAGAAAGAATATAATAAACTAATATTTATAGTATATTAATAAATAACTAATAGTATTATTTTAATTACCCTATATAGCTTAAATAAGCTATAAAAAAATAAGTTTAACTTATTTTTAAAAATAATACTAGGAGTCTAGGACTTAGTTTTATATAATATACTATACTTATTATAAAAGGTAGTTAAAGTACTAGGACTAGCTATATAATTAGCTATTTAGTAAAAAGAATATATATATACTTATTATAAAAGCTTTAATAACCTTAATTACTATTATTTTACTTTTATTATTATTTTAAAAAAATATAAAAGAGAAAACATTTTTATAATATTAATATTTTTAAAAACCTTAAAATACTAAGTTATTAAAAACTATAGCTTTTACTATAGTAATTTACTTATAATTACTAGTATTTATATTTAAGTTATTTATTTATTATTAAACTTTAACACTAATAATATTATTAGTAATCTTAGTAATCTTAGTAATACTAGTAATATTAGTAATATTAGTATTATAAGCTATTATAAGCTATTATAAGCTATAATAAGATATAATAAGCTACTTATATTAGATTTACTAGTAGTTCTTTTTATAGTTTTTTTAAAATAAGTAATAATAATAATTTATAGAAATATAAAATAATTTATAGAAATAGTAAATAATATAATAAGAAGGGTTTTCTTTAAGTTATATTAGGGAAATAAAGTATTAAGTTAAATAGTATTATTAAAAAAGTATAATATTATATATAACCTTACTTAGTTATAATAAAATTATAAAAATAATATAATATTATAAATTCTATAACTAATTTAATAAAATAGGTAATAATAAAAGCTTTTATATAACTAGCTTTCTTTTAACCTTATAAATACTAATAACTAATAAAAAGTCTAATACTACATTTGTAGTATTTGTAGTTAGTGTAGTTTAGGAAAAAAAATTTGTAGTGTAATGTATTGTAGTTTTTTTTTCCTTGTAGTTAGTGTAGTTTGTAGTGTAGTGTAGTTTGTAGTGTAGTGTAGTTTGTAGTGTAGTTACTACACTACACTACAAATACTACACTACACTACACGTTTTAGTGCAATACTCTGGCTATAGGTAAATAAGAACTTTATTAAAACTAATAAGAATAAGTAAATATTTATTTACTAGAACTTATTCTCTAAAGTCTAGTCCTAGGTAGTTACTTTCTTTAAATAAGGTAATACTTATAATTTTAACCTAGCTAAATTCCTAGAATACCTTAGGTTTATATTCTCTAATTTATATAAATAGGAGATAGCCTTTATAGAGCTTAACTAGATAGAATAAGGCCTAGGGAAGCTATTTTTTATATTCTTTATTTACTTTATAAAAAAGCTTTTATTAGTAAGAGAGAATTATTAAGAGAATAATATAAAGCTAGTAAAGCTTTAATAAGCGCTTAATAAGTATTTAAGAGAAATTAGTATAGGCTAGGGTATTAGCTTAAGTATATAGTATATAGCTATTATATAGTATTATAAGATTATAGTTAATATTAAGGCCCTTATTATAAAGGATAAGTACTAGTCCTAATATAAACTATAGCTAGCTAAACCTATACCTTAGACTAACTATAAGGGTAATATACTAATAACTAGGGTATATATAGTAAGAACTTAATTAGGAAAATAAAATAAGCTAGTTAAGAAGAAGAAGGGTCTAAAGCCTACTATAACTATATAATAAGCTAAATAGGTATTAGAAGTAAAGTTAGCTAAATACTATTAGAAGGGATATTACTTATAATATAGATTTAAGGATTACTATATCTAGGAGTGTACTTTTTTTTTACCCTATTACCTATAGGTTAGTATTAACTTATATAAAGTAAATAAAAAAAGTATAAATAAGGAGGTAAATATTCCCCTTATAGAAAATAAGTAGCCCTTAAGTAAAGTCTTATATAAGGGTAAGTAAGCTAACTATATACTATAATATAGGATAACTATTTAAGCTATATAGAGTTAGAGTGAGATATAGTATAATATATAGACTAATTACTATTCTTAATTCCTATACTCTTTAATATATATTATTATATTAATATCTAGATTAATTATAGTTATAATTATTATAGTGCTATAAGTAAGTTAGTAGTAAGATAGTTTAGCTTAAAGCTTATATATTTACTAAAGAAAAGGTATATTTAGACTATAGTAAAAATAAAAAGAAAAGGAAAGAGAATATAGGAGAATACCTCCTTAATTACCTATATAGTACACACTAGAATAGATATTAATAGCTAGGAGTTATTAGTATATTTATATATTATCCTAGGCCTTATATAAGATATTATACTTAGGATACTATAGCTAGAATATTAAGATATAGTTATTTATATAGTAAAATAGTAATTAGTTATTAAAGTAATAAAGGGCTTATATATCTCTAAAGCCTTTATATATAAGGTAAAGACTCTAGTATAGGGGATTATTAAGTCCTTATATACTATAGAAGCACGCTAGGTATACTATAAAAAGGATACTTTTATAATATTTATTACTATAAGCCTTAGGGAGATAATAATAGTGCTATAAATTATAGTGCCTAAGATAAAGCCTAATAGCTTAGATATATTAATATTACCTAAGGAGTTAGCTAGCTTTATAGACCTTTTTAATAAAGCTAGAGCTAATAGCTTACCTCCTTATTAAAGGTCCCTTAATTACTATATATGCTTATATAAGAACTAGAATAAGTCTAAACTAACACTCCCCTAGGGACTACTATATAATATACTAAGGGACTAGCTTCTAGAGGTTAAGCACTAGATTATAGACTTAATAGATAAGGGTTAGATTTATACTAGCTTATTATTAGCTATAGCTTTAGTTTTCCTTATTAAAAAGGCTAATAAGGGTTAGTGTTTTTATATAAACTACTACGCTCTTAATAAGATAATAGCATAGGATTACTATTCTCTCCTATTAATTAAGAAAACACTCTATTCCTTATCCTAGGTATACTAGTTTATAAAGGTAAATATTTATATAGTGTTTTATAAGCTATAGACTACTAAGGGCTAGGAGTACCTTATAGCGTTTTAAACTAGGTTTAGGCTATTTAAGTAGCTAGTTTACCCCTTTAGCCTAGCTAGCGCACTAGTAATATTCTAATATTATATTAATAAGTCCTTAGGGGATATATTAGGGGATTTTATTATAGCATACTTAGATAATATCTTAGTTTACTTAGGGGGATTAAGAAAAGACTATATAGCTAAGGTCTAGTTAATATTAGGCTACCTAAGGGCTATAGGTTTATACTTAGACCTTAATAAGTCTATATTTATAGTAAAGGAGGTTTAATACCTAGGATATATTATTATAGTAAGTTATTCTATTTATTTAAACCTAGTAAAGGTTATAGCTATTAGGGAGTAAGTAGCCCTAATAAAACTTTAGGGGGTTTATAGCTTCCTAGGGTTTACTAACTTTTACTAGGACTTTATTAGTAACTTTTTAAAACTAGTAGCCTTACTAATATAATTAACTAAGAGAAATATCCCTTTTTAATAGGGACTTAAAGAGAATAATGCCTTTAATAAGTTAAGAGATACCTTTATTATATACCTAGTACTAGTATAATAGGACCTAGATCTCCCTATAGTAATAAAAGCTAATTATTTAGGAATAGCTATTAGAGGTTACCTTTCCTAGTAAGGCTAGGGTAGCATTATATACCTAGTTACTTACTACTTTACTAGCCTTATATCCTTATAAAAAAACTATATAATCTATAATAAGGAATTATTAGCTATTATCTTATGCCTTATAGCGTAGTTAGCTAAGCTATAAGGCATTTCTAGTTTATTTATAATTTATATAAACTATAAGAACCTAGAGTACTTTATAACTCCCTAGTTAATATTAGAGTAGTAAGCTTAATAGGTAAATATACTTATATTATTTAATTTTCACCTCTAGTATAAACTTAGTATATAAGTATAGTAGCTTAATACTCTTTCTTAAAGAGAGTAAGACTAAAAAGGGGTAACCTTTAGAATAGGATATATTCTATAACCTATTACTATTATATAACTCTTACTAATACTAAATAAATAGTGGGATAATAGTAGTATAATATTACTACTAGCTAGTAAGGTTCTCTTTACTACTAAATACCTTTAGACCTTATAGGATTAGGCTATTATCTCTAACCCTATATATAGTATTTAATTAAGGGCTATTTAGGAAAGGGCCTAGAGGTTTCCTATTAAGGTACTTATAAGGGAGTAAGTAATAAATTATTTTATAAGTGCTTATAAGGCGCTTTAGTTTAGGGGCTATACCTAGGTCTTAGTATAAGAGCCTCTTATAATAACCCTAATATAGTAATACTATAATTTACTAGTAGTAAGGTACCTAGGCTATAATACTATATTCTAAATCTTATAATAGTAGTTTTACTAGGATAGGATATTATAAGATATTACTAGGTTTATTTATAACTATTACTACTATAGTAGTTATAAAAGCTATTAATAACACTAGGGCTTACTAAAGCCTTTACCTATCCCTAACTAGTTCTAGTTATAAATCTCTATTAACTTTATAATAAACTTACTAATACTATCCCTAGAAAAGCTATAATATCTAATAGTTATTATAGATTAACTCTTTAAATTTATTTAGCTTAAGGCTATAACTTCTATAGAAGCTAAGGAATATATAAAGAGGTTTAAAATAGTCTAGTAGTAATTTAAGGGGTTTCCTTAATTAATTATTATAGATTATAGTTTAGATTAGTTAGGGAAATTCTAGATAATATTATACTCCTTAGTTAAGATTAATTAGTTACTTTTTATATTATATTACTTATAGACTAATAGTAGTATAAAGTAAGTAAACTAAGAGGTATAAGTAATACTATATATTATAGTCTCTTTCTTATAGTTTAACTAGCTAGAATATCTAGTTACTTACTAGCTTATAATTAATAATAGGCTATTCTTTATAATAGGAGTTAGCCTAAATAAGCTACTATATAGCTATAACCTAAAGCTAGTTTAGTTACTACTAAATAAGTTTACTTTTATAATAATACTAAAGGGGTAAGTAATATAGTTTCTTAAGTACCTTTAGGAGAGTACTTATCTAGTATAAGCTATAATAGCCTATATATAATAAAGGTAATAGGATACTATATTTACTTTATATTAACTAGTAAAATAATTCTAGGTTAAAAATAAGGTATAGCTTTTACTTAAAAATATTAAAACTAACTACCTTTTATAAAAACTTAATTAAGTAATAGTAAAGTATATAGTTATAAAAGTCCTAATATTACTTATAGTATAGCTTAATATCCTAAGAGGTATTTACCTAGTATTTTATATAAATCTTATTAAATACACTATAAAGGACTTTTTCCTTAGTTAAAAGCTCTAGGACTTCTATCTAAAACTAGAATAAGTTCTTATAAAGGGTAATAATAAACTTATTAAGAAATATTAGGTTAAGTAAATCCTAGTGGCTTAGAATACTCTAGGCTAAGGTAAGAGATATAATATACTTATTAAGTAAGTAAGCTATATATAGCTTATATAAAAACTATTAGAGAATATAGTATAAATATAAGCCCTTAATAAGTTTAAGGTAAAATAAGAAGATATATAATATAATAATAAACTAAATTAATTTTAAAAAACTTATTTACTTATAAAGACTCTTATATATATCTAAGATACTAATATATTATAGTTTATTACTATTACTTAAAGGGAATAATTATTCTCTAAGTCTTTATTTAAATTAATAAAAAAGCTTATATAAGTATATATTACCTTTATTTAAAGTTAGTACTTTATTAATATAGCTATAGTATATTTACTAGGTAATAGTTATAATATAAAGAGTTATTTACCTAGAATATAACCTAGGTTTTAGATAGTATAAGTAAGGTTAGTATATAAAGTATAAGTAAGTAAAAGTATAATAAAAGTACTAGTAAGAGAATAGTAAGTAAGAATAGTAACTCTAGTAAGATAAGGAATATTATTTCTAGCTAAGGGCTAGCTAGCTTTAGGGTTTCTAAGGGTATATTTAAAAGGAAAGCCTATTAACCTTAACTTAAAGAGAAAATAAGTAAGCTACTAGTAATAATAGGAAGGGAAGTTATTACTTAACTTAGTAATTTAATAATAATATTAGTTCTTACTATAGTAATAGGGGGTAAGCGCTTAGATAAGGGTAATAAACTATTTATATATTTCTTTATATATAGTGTTTAGGCTACTAATAACCTATTAGTTTTATTAGAATAAAATACTAGTAACTTATTATATAAACTATATTATTTTATAACTAGCTAAAGGGCTAGTGCTAATAAAGGGGATAATATTAAGGCTAGTTATATTTATTATAAGGGTATTTATAGCTAGAGATACCCTAAGAGCTAAGTAAATAGAAGCTAGGTTAAACTATACTTAGTTAAGAAGGGCATTCTAGTAACTAATAAAATAGTAATATCTCTAAGATAAAATAGGTATTTTCTTCTTTATATTTATAGTCTTAGGGACTCTAGGTTTAATAATATATATACCTATAGTAATTTTAGCCTTAAGATCTTTAAGGGTATAATAAAGTTAAGGGTTAGTAAATAAAAGCCTAGTATACTATATATAGGTAATATAGTACTACTAATAAGGAAAATATAATTCTTTACTTCTAGATAAATAATAGTTTAAAATACTAGTAGTAAGAGCTTATTTAATATAAAGACTATAAGAATACTAAACTAACTTAAGTATAGTATACTATTTATTATTAGAGTTCCCTTTTATAAGGTACTTACTAATAAAATAGGATATTAGTATTATAGAAGTAGCTATAGGAGTAGCTATAAAAGTAAGAGTAAGGACTTAATAATAAGGTATTTCTAGTAAGAGAATAACTAATTAAGAGAAAGAAGCTAATAAAATAAAAAAGAAAGCTTAATAGAATTATAATAATAAAGGGATAGTATTATATAAAGGGAAAGGTAAGATAAGTATAAGTATAAGTAAAATATTTATAGTAAATATTATACCTATATTAGGTAAACTATAAATAAGTAAGGGTAAGGTAATTATTTATAATAAATAACCTATTAGTAAGGTAAATATATTATATATACTGTAAAATAATACTTAGAAGTAAGGGGGGGTTATTATAATAAATAATAAGGTAATAAGGTAAGTGCCTATTAAATACTTTATAAATAGCTATTAGTAAGGATAGTTTTTATTATAATAACTAAGGGTATATATAATATAAGTATTATATATATTACTAGGGAATATTATAAAGAGGAGTTTATTAGTAATAGGTAAGTAAGGGTATATATAAGGGCTTAGGCTTTGCCTAAGCATTATCTATATAGTAGTTAAAGAGAGAATTAGTAAAAGTAATTAGAATAAGGAAAAGAAAGCTTATATAAGTAGCCTAAGGGGTATAAGGGGTACTACTAGGGATAGTCTCTTACCCTTCCTCCTTTCTCCTTAAGTCTCTTAATACTATATTGACGCCCTATTGCAGTTGCCTAGGGGCCAGTCCATAACAATATACTATAATTATTATAAAAGCATTAATAACTTTAATAACCTTGATTACTATTAGTTAAACCTATCTATAGAAATAATACTAAGACCCACTTTTATTTAATATACTATAATTATTATAAGAGCTTTTATAACTCTAATAACTTAGATTCTAACTTAATAAACCTATATTTAGAAATAATACTAGGGTCCACTTTTATTTAATATACTATAATTCTTATAAGAGCTTTTATAACTCTAATAACTTAGATTCTAACTTAATAAACTGATATTTAGAAATAATACTAGGGTCCACTTTTATTTAATATACTATAATTATTATAAGAGCTCTAATAACTTTAATGACCTTAATTACTATTAGTTAAACCTATCTATAGTAATAATACTAGGCCCCACTTTTATTTAATATACTTTAATTATTATAAGAGCTTTAATAACTCTTATAAATTCAATTTTAACTAGTTAAACTTACTTTTAGGAATAATACTAAGACTTACTTTTACTTAATATACTTTAATTATTATTATAACTATAATAACTTTAATAACCTTACTTATAAATTATAATTAGTTTAACCCCTCCTAAGCACAAGGTAAAACTACTTAGTATTTTATAGCCTAATACCCTATTCTTTTATCTTCTTCTTATTTACCTTATAAATCTTATTATTTATATTACCTTTACTTTTTAGTATTTTTTCCCTTATAGTATAAATACTATTAATTATCTCTAGGTTAGATTTATCTTTACTTCCCTTCCCTTTACTTTTTTTCTCTTTTACTATATTATTTAATATTTTAGATAAGGTAGTGTCCTTTTTATTACCCTTAGCTATATTATTATTTAATTAGTTAGGGGCTAATTAGTTAATTAGTAACGTAAAACCTACCTAGTAATTATAATAAATTAAATTAGAGATAAGTAAGAATAGGTTATATTTAGTTTACCTTAGAGCTTTAAAGCATAAGTAGTAAGCTATAAGATAGAAAAAATATAAAGAGATAGCATAAATCTAGTTATAGAGGAAGGGGGAATTATATTAATTTATACTATAAGTAAAACTTAAATAAATTTAAGTTTAACTATAGTTATAAATTATAACTCTTACGCTAATATAGCTATAAAGTTTATTATAAACTTTACTCTAATCTTATAGCCCCCTATATTTATAACCTTAGAGCTTATTTATTACTATAGATCTAAGTATTTAGTTATTAATTGTTTTACTAGCTAGGTATTGCTAGCAATTGTGTTATAAAAAATCAGATGCATTGGCTATAACTAATGAGGTAAAAAAAAAAATTCAATAATTAGTTTAACTTATTTTTAGATATAATACTAAGGCTTACCTTTTAATAATATATTATAATTACTATAACTAGTATTACTATAATTAGTATTACTAATTTACTATAATATTAAAAAATATAAAAGAGAAAAGAATTTTATTTTATTAATGTTTTAAAAACCCTAAAAGTATTATATAACTAAAAAGTCTAGCTTTTTCTATAGTAATTTACTTATACTTACTAATATTTATATTTTATTTATTTATTAGTTATTTATTTTTAATTAAACCTTAACACTAATGATATTATAAGTAATGTAAGTAATATTAGTAATATTAGTAATATAAGCTATAATAAGCTATAATAAGCTATAATAAGCTATTCCTATTAAGTTTATTAGTAGTTTATTTTATTTAATTACTTTAGATTAAGTTTTTTTATAAAAAGCAATAGTAATAATTCATAGAAAGATAAATTAATTAGTAATAATAGTAAATAATATAATAAGAAGGTTTTTCTTAAAGTTATATTAGTATAATAAACTATTAAGTATAATAGTATTATTAAAAAGGTATAATATTATATATAACCTTAGCTATAGTAAAATCCTTAAAATAATAGAATCTTATAAATTAAATAACTAATTAGATAAAATAGGTAATAATAAAAGCTTCTATATAACTAGCCTTCTTTTAATCTATATAATAAGCTTAGCTAAAAAAAAAGCCCACTTTTTTTTCTACCTAATACTACATTTGTAGTGTTTGTAGTTAGTGTAGTTTAGCTAAAAAAAATTTGTAGTGTAATTAGTGTAGTTTTTTTTAGCTTATAGTATAGTGTAGTTTATAGTGTAGTTACTACACTACACTACACATTGTAGTGCAATACTCTAGCAGAGGGGGAATCGCGTTAATTTATGCTATAAGCAAAACTGAAACAAATTTAAGTTTAACTATAGATATAAATTATAACTCTTATGCTAACGCAACTATAGAGTTTATCGTAAACTTTACTCTAACCTTATAGCCCCTTATATTTATAACCTTAGAGCTTATTTATTACTGTAAATCTAAGTATTTAGTTATTAATTATTTTACTAGCTAGGTATTGCTAGTAATTGTGTTATAAAAAATCAGATATATTAGCTATAACCAATGAGGTAAAAAAAAAAATCAATAAATAGGCTAATAATAAAAGTACTACTAATTTTCCGTATATAAATTACTACACTATACTTTCGTGTACTTATGTGATCACTAACCTTGTGGCAAGGGGGCTGTGGGGGCCCCATAGACCCACAAGGTGTATGAAGCCTAAGGAGATATTTGCTCAAGCTTAACTAAATGTGAAAATTTTCCTTTACGGTATATATACTAGCTCTGATGTCATATAGTTAGGTAAGAGATACTAAAATGCTATGGTAGGCGGCTATGGTTAGAGATATAGCCTTAGCTAAAAACTAGTAATAAATTCCCTATAGACTTAATTAATCCTATTGTTACCAATTACTTACTACATGGTTATGAAACATGCTTTTAGATTAAACTATGGTACTAGTCCTTAGACTAATAAAATCCTTAATATAGGCTAATACACTCTAGTAACCAACTAACAAACCAGTAGGTACTCTATATTACGCGCCTAGGAGCATGCCATACCCCTTAACTAAAGTGAACAGGTGTACTCTATCTCCGCCTTTAAAGCGTGACTACTACGAGGTACTCAGTGATTAGTGAAAGCTCCCCGCGTTGCCGCCAGATTCAAGGCAGCTGCCAGGCCGCCTGTATAAAAGAGGTGAACTTTGTGGCTCGAGAAGTCTTTGTTACTCTCGGCCAACCGCGCGCCAAATGAGACTATATCGCCAAGCTGTGGCAGCCACATCCTGGTACTGGAAGACTGCAGCCCACATATCTTGCTTGTGAACTGAACGAATATCGAATCAACGATCGGGACACAATTGGCAAACTATGGACGTTGACACGTGTCATGCAGTCTATTGGCCAGATGAGCAGGTTATGTTTATTTTTGGGTTCACTGTCCACGTTTCATCAAGAGAGCTGTTGTTGTATCCAACGAAACGATGTAGTACGGGCGGTTAACGTCACGTTCGGAAGCCTTCGAGGGCCATTTTTCGGTCGCGACGGATGATAATGGAGACATTCTATGAGTTAAAAAGCCTCTTCTTCTCCCTTCAGTATCACCAGCCTTGCCTGTCATTTTCTATAACCTTTTCACTTCTATCTGAACGTTTCATACCAATATCTCCGATTTTTTGTCTGTTGACTGATCCTGTGCAACTCCCAGGCTCAAGACAGAAATGTCGAGTAGAAGAAGTGGGACTAGCAGCTCCGGCCACCGAGCCAACCCTCAAATGGTATTGGCCGAAGATGGATACTACTATCAGGAACGTGGAGATAGAACACCATACTTTTTCGGTAGTGATGACTTGTTCCATCCCTTGATTCAAATTCAGGATACGACTGGGACTTTGAGACACAAACCGGAAGTCGTGAACACATTTCTTGGTCTCATGATTCAACATAACAACTCTTTCACAAACTATGCCGGTGAAGTTGTAGAATTCACTAGGGCCATTGTCATGTAAGTATCATACGCACCTTCCGTGCCCCTGACTTTCTTCTTTATGTTAGGTTGGTTCATCTTGTGGCGGTTTTCTATTACACATCTTCCATGTCATATCTCTTTCTCAGTTGTCTTTGCTGATTAGATTTTTCACAGTACCGAGCTTCATAAGTCAACCGCCACCGGCGATCCATACAGCAACCTTGGCGTACCGCACTTTGGCATCCAACTCACGAATGATAGCTTGTTTGCGCAGGATGGATCTACTCATTTGTATCACTTCCGGCCAGACCAGCCAGAACTATCTACCTTCTACGATGAAGCTCAAACCAGAACAGAGGTTACCAAGCAGCAAAATAAGCGATACGCGATGCGACACGGCAAAGGGAATAAAAAAGACCCTCCAGGAGGTGGTGCTGGTGCAAGCAGTCGTTCGTCCAAGGGAGGCTCGTCCAAGGAAGCATCATCTAAAGGCAGTTCGTCTAAGGGCACTTCGGCTAAAGGCGGTTCATCTAAGGTCACCTCTTCTGGGGGCTCCTCATCCAAACGTCATACCTCTAATAGTGGTTCGACTTTGGAAACACCACCGGAAATATCCACGAAACGGGCATTGAACCGAGAATGCCGCCAATTGATCCCCTACCTGCAGAGTGTATGCACCTAGACTTGACGTGTGGAATTACGGCAGGAGAGAGTGCATCTATCAGAGTTTTTCGCGCTCAAGACATTCACGAGGCTAACTTATCCCCAAACTCTTATGATGGTATTGGCTCAAGGAGCCAATGGTTGACTTCCAGCTACTCAGTTTCATATGCCCGCACCATTGGGCCTATGTGCGCCAGGCTTCAGGGATAGGGAGATGATGCATCTGGAACTTGTTGGATCACTTTATTTGCTCTTTGTTCAGTCATTACACCTGGTGGAGAACCCCAAGGGGACAAATATAACACTGTGGCGCAAATACCATCTGAAGCTTAGCCTTTATCTCTATGAATTCATGAGTTCCCGTCATCCGGCTTCTGCTCTTTACTATTTGTTCCCTTGCTTTGCTACGACTTCTCTTGTTTTATCATTGTCCGGAGCGGACTTGCTTGGGGTCTGTTCTCCAAGTGTTCAAGGCCCTACCTACGGCAGCTGAAGCGGCGACTCTGATATGGGGTGTTTGTTGATGGGTGTAAAAGGGCTTAGGAAAAAAAAAAAGAGAAAGTGACTTCCTGGGCGGTCCCCGGCTTGCTAGTCTGGGACGGAGGGCGAGAGCGCAAGCCGATCCACCATCGGGCTTAGCCCTTTACGTATTCATGTTTATGATGACATCAACTCAACGGTGTGCAATCTAATCCGTAATAAAGCGTTCGTCTCGTCGCTGGAGAGCGCCTAGTAAAAGCCCGCCCACCACAGTTTCAGACACCGGACATCAAAGCTGGCCCCCACCAATCATAAGTGTAGGCTTTGAGGAACCTTGTGGAACCAGCAGACAAGTCAAGACCAATGGCAACAAGTGCTGTTCCCGCTGGCTGCAATTTCGCGCGCCACAAATTTAAATGAGCCCCTTCTGCCCTTTTTAAGTCCATAGGCTGCGAGTCTCTTCTACGTCGCTCATCATTGGTAACGCTCTTCGTTTTACTTCGTACGCCTTCCGCTTCTAAAAACCATGCTTCCAAATGTCCACCACTTCAAACCGACCGCTCAACCACGAAATCCAGGAGGCTACTCTTGGGAGGACAAATACCGTCGTGCCAGTCTCGTTCAACCCCACGAACCACTTGAGTGCTATATACGAGGGGGCTTTCACCCAGTAGCACTTGGCGATACATTTCACAACGGCAGGTATACGATCCGATACAAACTCGGATACGGGGGCTATTCAACAGTCTGGCTGGCGAGAGATACCCACCGGAAGTATGAAAATTTCTTTTTCTCAACGGCCCCGAGTGTCGAGCCATTCTGATTCCACCAGGCTAATTCATGGCAGGCAATGGGTCTCTCTGAAGATCAAGCAGGCCAGGGTTTCAACAAGCTCCCTTGACGAAGATCCAGATATAAAAGCCTCCATGGCTTTAGAACACAAGCATGTCTCTAGCACGCCATTAAGCCCGAAATACTTTGTTCAACTCCTAGAAACTTTTCAACATCTGGGGCCAAACGGAACTCATACATGTCTTGTTACCGAACTACTAGGGCCCGCAGTTTCGTCGATGATCATGCTTTACAATAAAATGGAGGAGCAAGAAACCTTTCGGCCTGATACCATTCTCAGAGCTTCCAAGCAACTCTTGGAAAGCATTGATGCTATGCATAAATCCGGAATTGTGCATGGAGGTATGACCAAATAGCGTATGACCTCAACTAAATACATCCTTCTGTCCATCTGTTAATTTTCAGCAGATATATCTCCAGGCAATACCGCGTTCACCTGCCAAAGCATACTTGAGAATGAGGATGAGAACTACATCTTGGAGGCCCTTGGGGGCGAGCCTTTTATTGCACACTATACGGGAGCTGATCCATTGCCAGAAAATCTCCCGAAACAACTTCTAGAGACTACCTGTTGGCCGGGGTGGTTTGATTGCCCAGATGAAGACATTCGCTTGATAGATTGGGGAGAATCATTTCCTATAAACGAGACCCGATCCCAGATCGCCCAACCTCTAGACCTGAGATCCCCAGAAACTTTTTTTATCGGTTCCTTCGATTATCGGCACGATCTATGGAGAGCGGGTTGCGTGGTAAGTCTGCCGCTGCCAGCAGCTCTGTCTTATCACTGACTGTGTCGCATTGCATGCCTGCAGATTCATACCTTGTTTTATCAGACAGAACCATTTGGATTCCCCTCTTGTAAAGAGAAAGAGATTCAAAAACAGATCCAGGTTATAGGGCCATTGCCCCCAAAGTGGCACGAGCAGTGGCTGCAGATGGTCAAGGAAAACCCGAAGTTCCGTCCTCTGCGTTAGTTCTTGCTACATTCATTTCCTTGTGTTCACTCTGCCCTTGTGCTCTCTGGAGATGTTTTACCCCATCGTACTTCTCTCCCAGCCACCCGACTAACATTCATGATAGCCAATGACGCATTCGTCCCTCTCAGCCAAAGTTTTGAACCGCGCAGACAGACAATCATTTCAAACACAGAGAGCAACGACGAAATTGAGAAAACCGACTGCATCGAAGAGGATTATGAGGCTTTGCGTTGTCTTTTAAGTGTGATGGAAGGTTTGATGCAACATGAACCAGAGAACCGTATGTCAGCTGAAGAGGCTGTGGCAAAAATCCATTGGGTTGATCATTGGAGAGAGCCAGGGTCTCCAGAGTCTCCAGAGTCTCCAGAGTTGGTTGATTGATAGCCTGTCACGAATACTGTGTTTTGTCCCCAGTTTGGATATAGCCACAGGAACATTCATGAGGAAAGCATTTTCCTCAAGTCTTAAGTTTGAAACGAGTCCCATTTGTTCTGCCACCGTGGGGTAAGACGAGATTCTAAGCTTATGCTCGAGCTAACTCTCAATAGCACCAGAAATGCTCCTCTTCTTCCATTTTCCATTTATTTTTGTTCAAAATTTTCAAAATACGAACTGCAGTATATGAATCACCGGGATACTAAAGAGCTTTGGGCAAGGAGAATGCAAAAAGGCCGAGGCTCCAAATGATGAGCCTGTGCAGCTTCATGTTCAGTGCGAGAGGTGCTCGTATGTGTGGAAGGCGCTGCTGTGACAGGCGTTGGTGTGACCGGTACCCACCACCCATATAATTAATTGGCTGCCGAC
Organism: Epichloe festucae Fl1; assembly: GCA_003814445.1. Taxonomy (NCBI): domain Eukaryota; kingdom Fungi; phylum Ascomycota; class Sordariomycetes; order Hypocreales; family Clavicipitaceae; genus Epichloe; species Epichloe festucae. Next base: position 333,572 of record CP031387.1, on the reverse strand, counting down.
CACCAAATTAGACCCCGACCGGAAGTACTTTCTGTGTCGACTACGCTGAAACAGCGCATTCTGGATGGTAATCACGCCCCTCGACCGCCAACTGTCAGTGATTTTCCAGATGCTGAATGAGACGAAGGAAATGCTGATGAGAGTCTAGACATTGAGAAGGGCCAGTCCTGATAAGTCCAAATGAGGGACCCCTCCATAAGTGACAGTATTCGGGAGGTCCGGCCGAATTATGGATCAGATCTCATTATAATCCGTACACCGTCCGAATTTATCAAGCAAATCCCCCGAGAAGAGGCTGAGGAGCCCTGACAAACCATTGGTCTGCAGGAACGCGCTGGTTGCACCAGCCCACGGGAATCCGCAGCCACAGCTACGCCTTGCAATGTCATCTCGGCAGCAAGCGATATGAGCCATGCCAGATATACCCACTGCAGTCGATCGAGACGAGGTCTTCATGTTGTTCTGCAATGCTAACAACAAGCTCTCAACTTGATCCCATCACACAGTGCGGAATGGCTCTGACGCGTGCCGGACTCTCGCTACTAGCCAGTCAAGCGCTGTCATATGTGTGTGCTATTGCATACAGGAGTGGTGTGACTAGCCAGTTTCTGATAGGAAGGTTACTAGTATACTTGCCACATTCCCACACGTAAATCACACCCACAGTCATGGCACATTTCCTCGGCACACATGATAAAGTCCGTTATATTATGTTTTTCAATCGCGGCCAGCCAATTCAATCGCGACCGGCTCGTTTGCTTAAAAACGCGTGTGTAGTCTCGAGATATTACGCGATATTTTTCTTCCCATAGCGCCTCATATGAATTTTGTGCGAAGGCGTGGGACGTGTGATGTGGCTGCATGACAATTGTGGGTACCGACCATTTTGGATTTGCCGTAATACAGCTCCAATTAATAGCAGAACTCCTTTGATTTGCTTTCTTATTGAACCGTTAATCTTAGGCTAAAGACACGTGCCGATTTTTGATAACAGATGCGGAACTTTGATATAGCTATAGTCTAACTCACATTATTTCTTACATTACCGTCCAGTGTATATGAAGACAGCCTTGGTCAGACTTTTATTCCGTAGAACGTAAACCCATCGCTTTCCTCAGCTTCAACTTCAACTCCATTATCCTATCCCGTGCAAAGCCATATCCAAGGCCCTAAATATCAATGAAGTTCCTCACTACTCTTGGCTTCTTTGCCAGCGCCATGGCCCTCACAACCCCTCTTGTTAAGAAATGCAACAATAAGCAGGATGACCTGTACGACGTCCTTGTTGCAACTCCTGGGTACGTCAAAACACGTTAAAAGCCTCATTTAGGTTTCAATCTCGCTCACATGTTCTTTCTTCTCCTCTCCTATAGACGAGAGCTAGAGGCCATGTCCCTTCATAAACGCACGCGCGGGCAAACCACCATAGCAACAGTGCACATTCCTTTAAATGAGCAGGCTGCGAGTGTGATAATTGGGGGAATCACTATAGGCTTCACACTGAGCAGGACTAGGCAGTACGCATTCTCGGGACAAGGCGAGAAGCTGGGACGATTATGCACCCAATTAATGTTTACCAACCCAACCTCCATCAACTTAATCATTAATATCTTGAATTCCTCGGGCCATGTGCTCTGGAGGAATCTCCTTTTGGGCATGGGTCGGTCTATAACCGTAAAAGATATGCAGCCTTTTTCGGGTGAAGACGTTCAGATATTAATCACTGAGGCGTGAAGCAATACTAAAAGTGAGTGAGGTAAAATGATGCCTGTATTCTCCAAGTGTTCTAGCTAGCGCAGTCCTATAACTACAACCCACTGTATAGGGGTAGTAGGCTAATAAAAAATCTTTTCATTACACTAAGTGAGGTAAAGGGTACCTTGGCTTACATGTATTTTACTAGGACTACTTAGTACCTTTTACTAGTATAAAAACTCCTATGATATCCCTAATAGCTTCACTTACTATAGGCACTTAAAGCTAATAGTGGCTGCCCTACGTGGGGCTTGTAGTTGGTGTAAAATCATTTAGGGGTTAGACTGTATGTACTCCCCTTGCCTCTTTGAGGATGAGAAAGTTTGCGGTTTGCGATTTTTGAAAAGCCCGCGACGTTAGACCTGTTCGGACATCTGTCTTTGACATGCATTTGAGTACCTTCCTAATCGATCCTACCGGGACCCTTTGTGTCGTGGATGTGCGGGGAAAAGCGTCACATCCAGGAACCACAAGGGACAGCGAAGCTGGGCTTACTGGGCTCGCGTCGGCAAGCAACATGCAATGCCGAGGTCAACCGTCCCCAATTGTGTGATTGTTCCAGACTCTTCTTTACATTCAACTCGGTGTGGTGACGCTTCCAGAGATACATGTGCTACCCGCATGAAGCAAACTAGCTACAAGCTGGCAAGGAACGGGCCCTCGAGATAGAAGCCGTGCAGTGTACGTACGCGTATTATTCAATGTGTACGGAGGAATCCAGGAAGGAATGCGTTCTGCTTGAAAATTGCCCGCTCTATAGTAAATCCCATGCTTTTTTTTTGTAATTCACCCGAAAACCATGTACTACTAGTTCAACGTCTGATGCATGACATCTTCGCGATACTTGACGCATCGTGACACAAGCTCATTGTGTGTGCCCACATCGAGGATCTGCCCATGTTCAATGACAAAGATCTTGTCTGCTTTCATGACTGTTCGTAGCCTATGGGCAATGGTGACCACTGTGACTCGTCTTTTACCCTCATCGTTGCGCCTCATAAGGCCCTCGAGAGTCCTTTCAAAGAGGCGCTCGCTCTCTGCGTCCATGGCACTGCTCGGCTCGTCCAGCAGTAATAGACGTGGATTTCGAATCAGAGCTCGGGCGATGCAAAGTCGTTGCTTCTGGCCACCAGAGAAGACTTGAGACCCTGACGGACCGCAGAGCGTTTCATATGCCTTGGGAAGTTCTTTGATTGTGTCGTGGATGTGGGCAAGACGAGCAGCATCCTCAATCTCAGCCGGGGATGCGTCCCGGCCGTCGCGACTGCCTAAATTGATGTTGAACGCCAGGGTCCCGGAGAATAGAGTGGGGTCCTGTGGCACCAGGGCCATGTCATTCCAGATGGGCAAGGGGTCCTCGTCGTCGTCGTCGTCGTCTGCAAAGGCCTCGCCGTCGTTTGCATTGTGACGACGTCTGCCGATGTCGTAGCCGTCGAGTGTCACTTTGCCCCCCGTGGACTTGTATAAACCACCGAGTAATGAGAGGATGGTGGATTTTCCGGCTCCACTCGTCCCAACAAGAGCCACAAATGACCCCGCAGGAATGTCAAGTGACAAATCTCGAAGGATTGGAGTATCGGGACTGTTTGGGTATGAGAAGTGGACATTCTGAAGAGAGATCTCCACTCCCACCTCTGGACCAGCAGGACCAGAACGAGGAGCCAAGTTTTTCTCCGCATCAGAAGGTGGCGGTTGTTCGAGACGAAGTCGATCGGTTTTGCCATCTGGGCAGATCAGGCCAAACACGCGACGAGCAGCCACGACAGCCTTGGTGACGTCCGGGCTCAGACTGAATAGCTGACCGCTGGTTTCTGCTGCAGACAAAAGGGATACCAGACTGATGAGGAAGGCAGTCTGCGTGATCTCCCCTCGAGCTATGAGGCGGCCACCCCACCAAAAGGCCAGGGCTTTGACCAAGGTTCCGATGCTGAAAGCCCCGGCAAGCCATAGATTGCCAAAAGCAATCGACTTTAGAGTAGCCTTGTACGGGCCACCGAGTGATCTGTGGAATGTGTTGAGAACCTCCTCCTGCAGAGAAAACGCAGATACGGTCTTGATTTGTGTGACCGACTCTGTAGCGGTAGAGACAGAGTCAGAGAATGCTTTGGCGTGTCGCGCCGCAAATCGTGCCTGGAGACGGAGTCGAAGAAATCCGGAAGCGAAGATCAGAGGCACACAAGCGGTCAGGACGAGAGAAACCTTCCACGCCACAATGTTGGCGAGAATGATGCCACCGAGCAGAGTCACCAAGACTGACACTGTGACGCCCAAAATTGTTCCCGTCAAGCCACTCATGGCCGTCGCGTCAGCCGTGAAGTAGCCTATGAGGGCACCTGGCGTCCTGTCTCCTGTCTCATGCCATTGCAGATCACGACGAAGCAAAGATCGCAAGGTGTACCTGCGAATGTTGTTGACGAGCCCGTCAGAGACGTACCCAAAACATGAGACGGACACTGTGTTTGCAAAGAATTCAAGGACGGCAAGCAGGAAAAAAAGAAGGCCGTAGAGAGCAGCACTGCGGCGAACATCAGGCGGCGCACGGCAAAAGGCCAGGTTGGCAACGGCATTGCCAAAGATAATGGCTTCACCAGTATGTGCTCCGCCGACAATGATGGAGGCAAAGAGACCTACGATTGATGCAACGCGGTGGCGCATACGGTCTATCTTCATGAGATGGAAGAAGACGGCGAGGCTGCTCATTTCCGCCTCCGGCTTGACGTGTGCCTTTTTGTCTGCCGATAGCGATTCTTCGTTGATCGTCTCATTGACTGTCGCCCCTTGTTTGTTGTCACTGCCCAAGGTCATAACTGCATCGATCTTTTCAGCATGGCATGATTCGGGCGCCTTCGAAGTTGAATCTTTACCCTCTTCTTCAGCCACGATCGCTTGGGATTGAACCATGGAGGCAAAGACACCGCCAGAGCTCAGAAGCGTCGGGTAACTGCCGTGTTCAATGATTTTACCTCCAGGCCCCATGACAAGAATGTTGTCGGCATTCTTCACAGTACTCAACCGATGTGCCACGAAGAGAATGGTCCTCTCACCCGGAAGATTATGAATAGACCCCATGATCTGTGCCTCCGTGCTTGAGTCAAGGGCAGCGGTAGCCTCGTCGAGGATAAGAATAGACGGCTGCCGAATAAGAGCACGTGCGAGAGCCACGCGCTGCTTCTGACCACCGCTAAGATTCCCACCACCAGTGCCGACGGATGTAGCCAAGCCGTGTGGAAATTTGACGAGGGATGTATCCAGCCCTGCTTGCGTAGCTGCAACTCGAATCAGGGACAGCAGCTCGTTCAGCTGTGATGATCGTGCTGCCAGCTCGTCCATGTCACCCCCCTCGACAACCTCGTCTGCAAGTCGAGAAAGATCGCCACTGACAAGTAGGCCATGCAAAGGCGCGTGTTCCGGTCTCGAAGAGCCTATCAAGCCATGTGCAATGTTTTCCATGATTGAGCGGTCAAAAAGAACAGGATTCTGTTCGACGTAGCCAATGTGACCCCGCAGAGAACGCAGTTGGATGTCTCGCACGTCTTGGTCATCAACCAGGACGGCCCCTTCGTCTGGATCATAAAATCGCTGTGTCAATGTGGCTATGGTAGACTTGCCGCTTCCGGAGCCGCCGACAATACCAGTCATTTTCCCAGCAGGGATCGTAAGACTGAGATGGTCGTGGACCTTCACCCCGGGACGACTTGGGTAGCGGAACACAACGTCCCGAAACTCAACCTTGCCCTCAACCTTTGGCATGATAAGGCCATCAGCATCCTCGGATGAATCAATGTTTGGTTTGCGGTGAATTGTATCGAGAATCTTATCGGCGGCTCCTGATGCTGCCGCAAAAATTGTTGCAAATGGAGCAACTTGGCTGATGATATATGATGCTACGGACACGCATGAGTAGGCCACAAAATTATGGATTCAAGGAACTCAACAAAGAAAGATGGAGGGTTTTTTTTGCATACAATCTATCAGTGTCATCATGACTGCATACACAGCTCCAAAAGTGACACCCGACCCCGACGCGATTGAATCAGCCACCTGTCTTCCTCCCTGCGAAATCGCCAAGGCATTTGCAGAATATGCAATGAAATACAGCAAGCCCATCTGGACTGCCGCTGTCAGGAGTTTGCCCAAGGCAGGTCGCCGCGTGGTAGCCAGGTGAGTTTCGAAAATGGCTTCGATCTTCTTGCCGGCGCGAAAAGCTTTGATGAGCTTCATATTGGATATCGATTCGGATGCCACCGAGATAGCCGGCGCGAGTCGTTCTTCAAACTGACCTCTGTACTTCTTGGAAAAGTGCCCACCGAGAAATGCCATGAGCATGAAAGCTGGTACCAGGCTCACAAGCATTCCCGACAGCGGAGCGTCCAATGTAAACGCCACAATGTATGCGGTAACAAAATACGAGAGGCTTTGAATGACGATTCCGACCTTTTCTGACACGCCGGCCTGGATCGTAGTAAGATCGCCGTCCAGTCTGGTAGCGACCTCGCCAGCGGGACAAGTTTCGAAAAAAGCAACCTCCTGCTTGAGCAAAGACCGCAGGTAAGCATACCGGAGACGGCGAACTAAGCGCTCGCCAAATATGGTCCAGGCACCACTGGCAACGTAAATGAGAATAAAGTTGGCGATTGTGATGTACACGGTGAAAAGAACTTTGTTGGCGATGGCGTTTTCATCCGAGTCGCCCGACTGCTGCCCGTTCGCGCAAGATGCACCATTCAGCTGATCGACCAATTGACCGAACAATACTGACATGATGGGGAATGGCACGCCAGCAGCAATGGAGGCCAGGATCCCGAAAGCCAGCAGCACGAAATCCAGAGGCTTCGGTCCCACGGCCACCAGCAGGCGGATGTAGCCAAAGGCGGATTGAGACCGCTTTTGAGGGCCAAATCAGTCATGGGAAACATGGATTGGGGTTTCTACTTCTAACGTACCTTTTTGGCAGTCATTTTCTCGGTCGTATCCGACATTGGTGATGTGTCGTGATGAAGAAGACGTTTCGAATCTGTTCGCCCGCCCTGATGAATCGAACGGCCCGTTGCACCTGTTTATTCTGACATCTGCGTCGAGGCCTCATAATAAACTCACGTATCGGAAAATGAGGTCCAAGTCCAGGTCCGGGTCCGGGTCCAGGTCCAGCAGCAGGTCCAGAGACGGTGACAATGACTAATGTAGACTGGAAGCGAAACTCCATTATTTGCTGTGTGCCCATCTCCATTAACTCCACTCAGGACTCAGATCCTACCTTGGTCCTTTCTCCTCGTCGCCGCCTCTGTGGAGAGAAGAGAATAGGACATGGATGCCGGATTGATAAACCCAGCACACCCCCCCAGCACACCCCCCAGCAAGGATTTCCGCAAAGATCAGATAAGCCTACGAGGAATGGGTGGAGTTGGCCACGATCCTGGCCAATCGATCCTCGTGACCAGGAAAACTTGGCAATGAGGAAGGAAATGGATCCATCCAGGTCGGAAGTTTTGCTACCACACCACCTGCCCACCAATCGGCGTTTAACATGCCGCACGCTCTCAACATCACGTGGAGCTAATCAATCTGCAGTCACTTCGTACCGGCGGGGAGGAGTCAGGACCCACCCCAACACACAGTGCGCACCCTTGGGCCCCTTTTGAACCGGGTCTGATAACCTTGTCTGGATCAGATAATTTTTCCTGCCCTTGCCTCAAAGCCGAGGCCTCGCCGCCGACTCGGCCATTATGTCGAAAGGGAGATTACCGCCTTTATCATCATGCCCAGTAATGCGACGCCCCTTGTCGCTTCGCAGTCAGGAGGCACGAGGCATGTATCCATCGAGGCGGATTTGGCACTAGACCGAGCCGAGCACATCACGGATCTTCGGCCCTTGGTTTTAGGCGGATGGGCGAGGCATGAAGAAAAAACTGAATTGTGGTGGCATAACCAAGATGACTCACAGTACCGCCCACGGTTTGTTTTTTGTCCTTGTTGATCGCCGCACTCTTGAGTCTCTTGTATCCGACCCACCATCTGGTCGATGAACCCTGTTAGACGCAAGACTGATACGCACACGATGCTTGTTTATGTGTTCAACCGGGCAAGAATAGGACTAGACCCTTGTTGGATTCCACAGCCAATCAGGACCACTTCGGCTAGATTGCGCGGTGGAGTGTACATTAGGGCTCATACTACCTACAACCTATACATATATAACTTATACCTTATATATAATATAAGCTATTATATTATATAATTCTAATAGGTTATAAGCCTAGATACTCTAAAGCCTAAGTATTCTTAAATAAAGCCCTTCCTATAGGTAATAAATTAATTAATCTATAATTACTAACACCTTCTAATATTACTAATACTTTACTAAACTACTATAACTCTTATAATATTTACTAACACTAAAAACTCTTCTAAGGCTATTACCCTAGCTTAGGGCTTAGAAGCTTTAGGAGAGGACTCTAGTATTAAAAGCTTTATATTTATTAGGAGTAATAACTATAATAAACTAATTAATACGCTTACTATAAGTATTAACCCTAAGCTTAAGTAAGTTATCTATATAGGTAAAAACCTTATAAATATAAGATATTATTAGTAAGGAGATAGGACTTATAGCCCTTAACCCTTTACTATAGTATCCTTACCTAGTACTAATAGTAAATTAGAATTTATCCTATAAGCTATGCCTTAAGACCTATAAAACACAAATATTAATAACTTCCTAATCTTAGAGAGTAAACTTTATAATATCTATAATAGTGTCTCTCTAGGTTTAGAAAAGGTTAAAAGTAAAATATAAACACTATAAAATTAAATACTCTAATACTATATTTAGCATCTCCCTAACTATAAATATAATAACTAGGAACTAAGCTATACTTAATTATTTAACCACTATTAATTATATCTATAGTAGTTATTATTATATAAGGGTAGTCCCTATATAAATATACTTAAAGCTACTAATTATAAATCTCTAGTGACTTACCCCTAGTAAAATATAGCTTATATAATAGCTATATAATCTTAAAACTAACTATCTAATAAAAATAATATATTATATCTAGACCCTAATAACTTTAAAGTCTAAAGTATAGTAATAAAAGCTTATAAAAGTAATATAAACTATAATAGTATTATAAAGCTAAAGGGGTTAGAGAACTAGGTAAAATAGGATAAAGCACTAAAGAATACTATAATAGCTAAATTTATAACTCCTATTCTTAAAGGTACTTTAATACTTATAGTACCTATAAAACTATACTTAGTAGTAGTATAAAATAAGTATATTAAATAACTTATATTCTAGAAACATAGGAACTAGAACTTACTTACTAGAATTTATAGATAGTGCTTACCCTATATAGGCAAGAAAATTAAGGATATTATAAAGGCCTATAAGGCTTATACTACGCTATAGAAAGTTAGTTAATAATAAGGTACTAATATCCTTAGTAAAGTTATTATAAGTCTTATTATAAATACCCTATAAAAGCATAGTAATATCTAGGACTTTACCTAGGTATTTAAGAAATAACTTTATAAGCTTAAGTAAATATAACTAAACTAGAAAATACCTAAAGAGCTTTATTAACTATAGTTCCTTAGTAACCTAGGTAATATATTTAGTATCTTTTAATCCTAAATCTTTTAATAGTATAAAATAGCTAGTATTAGTAATAGCACTAATATTACACTAGATACGCTTATAAAGCTAGCTTAAGATAAGTATTAACGCCTATAAACTAAGAAGAAAATATTAGGATATATAGGTAATATAATCACTAGTAAAGCAGTGTATATAGCCTATACTAGTAGTAAATATAGAAAAGATATAACTAGCTTAATATAGCTATAGAAGTATATAAAGCTTTAGAAGCTAAATAACTATAAGGGACCTTACTAGAAGGTTTACGCTATATATAGCTAGATTCTTATACTAAGTAACTATAATAATAGTAAATATAACACTTAGAATAGATAAAAGGCTACTAAGGCTATTAATAAGCCTTTAGTGTATAATGCTAATATAGATATACTAGATAATAAGGTAGATATATTCCTTATATAACTATAAGACCTTAGTAACTTCTTTATAGCTAATATTTATAAACTTACTATATTAAGTATAAAGATTAATAGCTAGAATACTAATACTAGAAGCCTAGACTAGGTCTTTAATAACGCTACTAAGTATTATATTTACTATAATAGGTATATATTTAGTAACTATAGGGAATTTACTAACCCTATTATAATAAATAGTATTAGAGAAAGGGCTTATACACTTAGTAGTAGAAGTATACTAATAATAGTATAGTGTATTTAGAATATAAAGCTAATTTACCTCTAGTAAGTTCTCTATATACTAACTTTACCTATTAACTTACTATCCCTTAGCGTGTTTACTAAATAACCTAGCTTTATATATCTTTAAATATATAATAATATAGAAGTTAGGTATAATAAAAGTCTAGTAATTTATAGTATAACTTATAGTAGATTTAAATACCTAGAGTACTCTTATATAGAAACTATACACTACTAGAATACACTAGAAGTTATTAATAACCTAGTAGTATTCCTTACCTTATATACTACTAAGACTATACTACTATAGGTCTTTTACCTTAGGATAGGTTACTTAAATTATACTAACTATATTAAGCTAGTAAATAATTTAGGTATTTAAGTTACTAATAAATAGGCTAGTCCTTATAAGGCCTATATAGTAAGTAAAGGAAAGGTATAAAATACTTAGGTAGTATTATATAAGGCACTTAACTATAGTTAAAGGTAAATAGTAAATCTAGGTAGCTTAATTAAGCCTTAAACACTAGTAAGGGAGAAGTACTACTTACTTATTATTAATAACCTAACTAAGAAACCTAGGATATACTTACTAAAAGAGAAGTTATAGGCTACTACCTATATCTAAGTAAATATTACTATAGTAAAAGTATAAATATTAGGTTAGATCTAATAGTATAGGCTAGATAATAAAGAAGAGTTTAAGAATATAGTCTTACTTAACTTTTTTAAATAGAAAGGTATTATACTAGAGTAAACTATAGTATATTAACTAAACTAAAACCTAATAAAGTGTGTGTACCTTACTATTTAAAATAAAGTAAGAGCTATCTTCTATAATAGTAAACTTCTAAAGAAGCTCTAGGGAGAGATTCTATAAGTAGTAGTATATACCTAGGAATAATCTCTATATAGCACTCTTAATAGTATAACTCTATATAAAGTATAGTTAGGAATTAAACTATATATATTATACTTATAGTGCCTTAGCTATTATGCCTATAAGCTAGTGCCTAAGGTAAAGCACTTAAAGAAGCTTAATAATAGAATATATCTTTACTTCCTAGTAAGCTATAAAGCTAATAATATTTATTAACTCTAGAACCTAATTATAAGGCTAGTAAAAAGGGTAAAAGAGGTTACCTTTAATAAGTAAATATAAATTAACCTAAGGGTAGAATTTAAGCTCCCTTAGCGTAGCGCTAATCTCCTAGTATTACTATATGTAAAAGAGATTTTACTACTAGATTAGCTAGAGCGTTTTCTATAACTTAATCTATAGGATTAATTAATAGTTAAAAGGCTTACTAATTAGGTTTAGGAGGGGAAATAAGAAGGTAATAATTAACCTAATTAGTAAGTAAATAGAGTAATTAAATAGGTAAGGTTTTAGGAGGGGACTAAAGTAATTAACCCTAAAAACCTTAATTACCTACTAGAAAATCTATTAATATACTACTTAACCTTAATAAACCTTATAATTAGGAAATAAAAGCACCCTAAACTTAAAGTAAATTACCCTAAACTTAGGCTATAAGAACTTACCTTTCTTAATAAATTCTAGGGAATGCTAATAGCTTTAAATAATATTATACCTCTCCTAGTAATGTACTTAATTACTCTAAATAAATTACTTAAAGAAAATAAACTAAAGTCTTATAAGGAAGCTTAGTAGTTAAATAACTAGCTAAAATAAAAAAAAGCTATAGAGAAGGAGTATAATATACTAATTAAAAATAATACCTTTAAAGTTATTAATATTAATAATACTTAATATATCTTATTAGGAAAATAGGTCTTTAAGGCTAAACTTAGCCTATCTAGGAATATTAAATAATATAAGGCTTACTAGGTAATTAGAGGTTTTAAATAAGAATATAGTATTAACTATAATAAGACTTTTATATTAGTAATTAGGTAAAAGATATATTAACTACTATTTACACTAGCTACCTTACTAAACTAGGAGATTAAGTAAATAAATATAAAAATAGCCTTCCTATATAGTATAGTAAAGGAAACTATTTATATAAAGCTCCCTAAAGAATTTAAGTAAAAGGGAAAAGTTTATAGGCTTCTAAAGGCTCTTTATAGCCTAAAGTAAGCCCTATAAGTATAGTTTAAAACTGTCACGGCTTGCACCGAAAGGTTGAGAACGAAGTGATGGCTGAGACTATCGCAGTCGCTGCTAGATAGATGCTAGCTAGGGGCGGGTGCGTGAAGGTTTTAATCTCTAACCTAGCACCAATAATGTGCTTAGTCTTCGATAAATACCCCGCTCCACGAGCACGTGGCTATCTCGTAGCTAGCTAGCCTCTTTGTCATCCGCACGGCCCGAAGGTTCTCCGAAGACCCGCTTCGATGAACATCCTATCTTTGACCTCTGTGCTCCTGACAAAAACACTCTTAACTAAACTTATTACTATAGGCTTTACTTAGTTAAAATTTAATAAGGTAATCTTCTTTAAGGATAATATAATTATTACTATTTATATAAATAATATACTATTCTTTAAACTTAATATTACTATAATTAAGGAAGTTAAGGCAAAACTAGTAAAGAAGTTTAAGATAACTAATCTTAGCCTAGTATATTACTTCCTAGGTATAGTAATTATAAGAGATTAGAAGAAAAGGACTATCTCTCTCTTATAGTAACTATACTTAAAAAGGTTACTAAGGTAACTAAACATAGAAAATATAAAGCTATAAAACATACCTATAAATACCTTAGAGATACTAGAGCCTTATATAAAGGGTAAGGAATATTATAAAGATAATTAATTACTCTTTTAGTGTATCCTTAAAACGCTAATATTTATAATAATTAGAATATAAATTAACTTACTATATCCTATAGTAAAGTTAAGTAAGTTTATAACTAACCTAGTAGTAAGGTACTTATTAGTAATAAAGTAAGTACTATAATATATTAGATTTATAATTAACCTAGTACTATTCTTTAATAGTATATAAAATAATAAGATTATAGGCTTCTTAGACACTAAATAAGCGTATAATAAGAGTAACTCTAAGTCTATTAATTACTATATTTTCCTTCTAGCTAAAGCTATAATTAGCTAGAAAAGCAAGAAATAAAGCATTATTATAACCTTAAGCACTAAAGTAAAATATATTAATCTCTTTAGTACTAGGCTTAAAGCTATATACTTAGAAGAGTTAATAAAAGAGATTTATAAATAGTAAGCACCTCTATAGCTTTATATAGATAATACTAGCGTATAAATAATTTTAAATAACGCGAAATTTCACAAATAAATAAAGTATATTAGGATTTAATACTATAAAATCCGCGAATTAATTTAGGAAGAGATTATTAAGGTAAACTAGATCTTATAAATAGAGAATCTAGTAAACTTAGGGATAAAGGCACTAGTAAGGCCTAAGTTAAAGAAGTAAATAAAGGTAGTAAGCCTTTAAAGGAAGGAATAAAGAATATTATAATTTATAGGCACTATATTAAAGAATTACTATAAGCTACTACTCTTTTTCCTATAGGGTTTTAATAAGGGTAGTAAGAAAGGAGTTTACTAGAATTAGCACTATTATAACTCTTACTTAAGGAGGGGTATTAGATTCTATAGCTAATTAGGACCACTTTAGCTAGATTACGCGGTAGAGTGTATATTAGGGCTCGTACTGCCCATAACCTATACATATGTAACTTGTACCTTACATGCAATATAAGCTGTCACATCATACAATTCTAACAACCCTGACAGTTTGTAAAAGTCCTTGGCAGAAAAAGTACCCACCTCGTTATGAAACAAATTTACAAAGTATGAGGAAAGAAAGTCCCCCCGGCTCAAAACGTCAGTAAAACGGCTTCAAAAACGCTCGACTCACAAAGACTTCAACAAAGTAAGCTATGGATCAAGTAGCCGTCACCCGCTTTCCCGCCTTACACTGCTTTGAGGGGCCGAAGCAGAGACAGTCAGTAGGAAGCAATGCGCGCCATCATACTATTCGCGGCAACATCGACACTCAACACCAGAGTCAGGATGAGACCTTGCGTCGCTTTGCCAATTTTGTATCAAGCTTGGTCGGGGATGATGAGATATCATTCGACTTCATCATTTCTCCCAGCAACGGCGGATCCGATATTGCGGAATCTGGCACGGCCCAAGCAAAAAAAGACCCAACGCAGGCGACTAGTGACTACAATGGAATCACACTGTTGCGCAGCACACCATTTGTAGAAAGCGGTCATTCTGAGTTCGGTATTATCATTCGCCGACAGCTTCGTAACAATGATTCGAGTCTTTTTACTCTTGAAAAATCCTTCGTTGTCACCGTCGACAAGTCAAGCTACTCTGTACGCATTTGCCGAGATCTCGTACCTCGGCCGTTTCTGCAATCTATCAGTACCTCCTTGTGCTCCTACATGGGTTGGACAAACCCCTCTCAGCACAGTGAAGAAGAATCGAATCAAGAGCTTCAGCTTCAGACCTTGAACTTTCAGGGCCAGTCAGTTTTGAACCATCCTCCATTGATGACTCCGCCAGATTTCGAGAGTCAACTCTGCCTTCCAAAACGGCCTCAGGAATATGCGAAGCCTTTACTGCATAACGCCTTCTTGGCTCGAGTGAGGGAAAACCCTGGCAGAATAGCATTGGACGCCTTAAGCTCGACAGGCAGAGCAACCTACACTTACAAGAATCTGGATGATCTGTCTTCGGACCTGGCAGAAAAGATTCTGCAGATCATTGGTGTTGACGCAGATCACACGGATCGAAATATCACTGTTGCTTTGAGCACTTCGGCAGAATTATACATTGCCTGGTTGGGCATTCTCAAAGCAGGCTGCGTAGTATGCCCAGTTCCTACCGATTGCCCCTCGGAACTGCTCCAGCACATGACAGGACTTACCAGTTCCAAGGTCGTGCTTGGCTCCGCCGAGACACTCGAGTACTTCGACAGGATCATTGGAGACTCGTCGATTTTCACGTTCATCAACGTAGAGACAATTGCTCGCCAAAACTGCGAGCATTTGCTGCAAAGGCCGCCTCCGTTGGTCAACACGTCTGAGAATGATGTCGCTTATATTCTGTTTACCAGTGGCTCTACCGGCAAACCGAAAGGCGTTCAGATAACACACCATGCTGCTGTGTGCTCAATTGCTGCGAACATTGCGGCATCTCCCCACTCGTTCGAATCGGGGCCATCAAGTATCAGGTGGTTCCAAATGGCGGCGCCAACGTTCGACCTATCCGTCTTGGAAATCTTCGTCACTTTCTCCATCGGTGGCACAATATGTGCTTGCGACAGAACCATGATGCTCACTGATGCTGAGTCAGTCATTACTCAGTTGGAAGCAACGATTACAATGACCACGCCGACTTTGGCGTCTTTACTGAGGCCGAGCAGGATCCCAAAACTTCGCGAGGTATGGGTCTGCGGCGAAATGCTAAAACGCGAGGCTTCGGAGCTTTTTGCCCGGGATCGTGATCCATCAGTGGCAGACGGTGATACAAATCTTCTCAACGCCTATGGTCCGACTGAAGCCACCATCACCTGTACGGTAGATGCGAGAGTGTCACTGAAACACAGAGGATCTCTTATAGGCCCACCCTTGCCTACGTGTTCCAATATCATACTGGACTCATCCGAGCCACCCAAGGCTGTACCTCTAGGCTTTGCAGGTGAATTAGCCATTGGAGGTCCGCAACTGAGTATCGGCTATCTCAAAAGTCCCGAAAAAACTGCAGCCGCCTTTGTTGACGTCGAGTCTTACGGAAAATTGTACCGAACAGGAGACATGGCAAGGTTGATCATGGGCCCAGATGGCACTCTGCAAGTCGAGTTCTTAGGAAGATTGTCGTCGGATCAAATAAAAATTCTTGGCAGGCGAGTCGAACTAGGAGAAATTGAGGCCGGGCTGCGAAATCCTCTCATTGCCGAAGTGGCGGCAGTGGCTCTGAAACCGGAAGTCTCTGGTCTGCCACAAGTGCAATTGATTGCCGTCGTAACTTGTCGGACGGAAAAAAGCGACAGCGATGTATTGGCTGCTTGCCAAGAAAGAGCAGAAAATGTGTTGCAACCACATATGCGCCCGTCGATTTACTACGTGATGGACAAGCTGCCCCGTCTGGCGAGTGAGAAGACCGACCGGAAAACCTTGGCCAAGTACTGCTTATCGCCGGAGAAATCAGGGCTGAGACGCTTGAGAAATGGGGATGTGGATGGCCATCGTGAAGCAGGAAGCAGCTCAATCCCAATGCTGCAGAGTGTAATTGAGGCAGTCTCCAGTGTCGCTATCGTGGGATCGGACAAGATCACGTCTGCGACCACACTCCTATCTTTAGGTATTGACAGTCTACGTTCTGTCAGACTTCTGCAGAATTTCAGGGAGATTGGAATCGAAGGGCTTCAAGTTACGGACATCCTTACATGCCATAATCTTGGTGATCTCGACACCAAAGCTCAACAAGCATTGAATCGATCCACGCCCTCGCTGGCTAAAGCGAGAAATTTGCAGACTCTACTCATCGACTTCGAGAATCGTCACAAGAAGCAGTGTCTCAGCGCATTGGGCTTCAATGAAGATAACATAGTCTCCTTTTTACCAGTGACCACGTCTCAGGCCGTGGCATTGGCTAGCTTCCTTCTCACTGCTGATGCAAACGGCTTTCAAGCGGCTCCGGGTGGGAAAGCATTCATTCAGCATACAGTTTATACTGTGAAGCCGGAGCTGAATTCTCAAAGGATTGTTGAATCTTGGACTCGCGTGCTGTCACGTTACGACATTATGCGCTCAGTCTTCGTTGAGGTAAACGATGATCTTACACCCTTTGCTCAGTGTATCTTATCGCCCGATCATGAAGCAGCTCAAATCAAGCCACATTTTTACAGCGCGAAATCTGATAACGAATGCAAAGACGTCATCCAAGCGGCCCAAAAGGCGGCCGAGGAGAAGATCTCGCTTTATGAGCCACCTCGACGCTTATCGGTCGTACAATCACCCACTCAAACTATTATAGTCTTCAGCCAGCTACACTCCGTCTTTGATGGTGGCTCAGAAACTCTTCTCTTGGAGGATATCGAGAGAGAATACTTTGGGCAACCAAGCATCGAGCGAACTGGGGTTCTGACTGCCGTTGAAAGACATTTCTCGGAGAACAGAGCTGAAGCAGCTCAGTTCTGGCAGGCTTACATGGATGGGTTTCTTTCGCCTTCTTTCCCATGTCTTCGCAGCACCGTTCCAGGACCCGACGAGAATGTCTGTGGTGGATACAGCTTCATGTCTGATCTGTCGCTGGAGAGCCTGACGCGTCAAGCTGCAGCCCTGCAATGCTCCCCTCTTTCTATCTTGCAAGCAGCCTGGGCACAGATCCTGTTTACTTATACCGGTGAGCGAGATGTTGCATTTGGAAATACTATGTCGGATCGATTCACAACGGAGCTGGCCAATTGTTCTGCGCCGGTTCTCACAATCCAATCAACTCGAGTGAATTTGAACGAGGAAAACGACAAACGAAACATCGACATACTTCTGGAAAGAACAGCACAAAATACCGCAGCTCTTTCCTATTTACATACACCCATAACTGGGGCTCGATACGATACAACCATTGCTCTCCAGATGTACCTAAACAGTGGCAAAGGTGAGGCATTGTACGAGAGAGTGTGTCATCCTGGTATGCACAACGACCTAGCTGTGATGATTGAAGTCTATCCCGATCGATCCGGCCTTTTGGAGTTCAGATTGACCTACCAAACTGCACTTCTCGATGATGATGCGGCTTATACCATGCTCGCAAATCTTGCACGAGTCACAAACCATATCATGTCTTATCCCAACGCGAAGTATATGGACCCTTCAGTTTGGACATCTCTGCAGGGGCCTGGCCAACTCGAACAGATCAACGGGTACCACCACTTGGGCCAGCAGTTGTTACACGAATGCGTCGCCGAATTCGCCCAGAAGTCACCAAATGCGATTGCGCTAGCATTCTATGACGACTTGAGTGTCGATCATCCCAAGGTTCAACTGACCTATGCAGATCTAGAAGTGAAAGCAACAAGGGTTGCTGGGTTTCTGATGAGTCAGTTGCCTGCAAAAGAAGGCTCAAAACATGTTGTGCCTATTTTCATGGAGAAATGCCCGGAGTTATACATTACCTTGTTGGGCATACTGAAAGCTGGAGCTGCTTGGTGCCCGGTTGATCCGAGCTACCCTCCTGCTCGACAAATCTTTCTCATTGAAAAGACAACTGCGGGAATCTGCTTCACTAGCAAATCGACCACTTCTCAACTGTCTTCCATTCTGCCTGCTTCTTTCAAGTCAATCAGTGTATCCGATTTACTGGAAGGGGGCTCTTGTAGCACTTCTCGGACTTTAAAAGCATCGGAGTCTGCGAGATTGGACAACCTTTCGATACAGAGATCAGACATCGCCTACGTCATCTTCACCAGTGGAACCACTGGCACACCTAAAGGAGTTCCTATCTCACATGAGTCAGCGAGTTTGTCCATCGACTCGTATATTCAGCGTGTCAATGTGGACTTGGACTTGAGAGGCTGTGAAGTCCGGTTTCTTCAGTTCGCGAATTATACCTTTGACGCATTTGTGTGTGATGTGTTTACAGCATGGAGACTGGGGGGGACGCTTGTTTCTGCCACCAGAGACATCCTCCTTGGCTCATTTATAGCTTTAGCCAACAAGGTCGGCGCGACACACACCTCGATGACACCGACATTTGCCAGCACTTTGCAGCCCCAGGACTTCGAAACGTTGCGAGTAGCAACAATGGGAGGCGAAGTACTACCGCAGATTCTAGCAGACAAGTGGAAGTCACGCATGTCTCTCTGCAACGTGTACGGGCCAGCAGAAACGGCAATCAACACTACTATCAACAGGCTGAGCGCAGCATCAAGAAGTGGGAACATCGGAACTGCCCTCCCAGCCGTCAATGCATACGTGATGGCATCTGGATATCCAGTGATGAAGCACATGCTGGGAGAGCTTGTCATATCTGGCCCTCAGCTTTCGCCTGGGTACTGGGACAATGTACACAGTAGTAACAACAGGTTCCGGTGGAATTCGACTTTGCAATGCCGTGTTTACCACACAGGAGACTACGTTAGACAGCTTGCCGATGGAAGCTTTGACTTTGTTGGTCGAAAAGATGATCTGGTCAAGATCAGGGGCATGCGTGTAGAACTCACAGAGATATCCACTGTCTGCTCAGCAGGCCACGAGTCTGTTGTTCACAGTGAAGTGTTGCTGGCCAAACTTCCCGGCTCCACGCAATCTTCTCTCATATGCTTCGTGGACTGTGGGCTACAGAAGTCATCTGACGTCGATAACTTCTGTATTCTGAAGAACGAGGAGGCGCAATTAGTAGCACAAGCCGTGAAAAGACACGCTACCGCTGAGCTTCCACGGCACATGGTGCCAGACGTTTTCATGCCATTGAACTGCTTGCCCCGCAATCAATCCTCCAAAGTCAATCGCAAGCGACTATTAGAAGTTGTCGGCAGAGAGTGGTCTATGCAGCCGATGTCGCCGGTCGCGGATGAACAAGTTGACCCCGCATGGTGTATCAAGCATCGACCTCTTCTTGAAAAGATTCAAGGCGTTATCAAAATTATGCCGACAACATTGTCGAGGAGCACGACTCTTTCTGAGCTTGGCGTTGATTCAATTGGAGCAATCAGACTCAGTTCAAGACTTAAAAACGATGGACATGACATATCCGCCATCCAAGTATTGGATAGTGTAACGATTGAGGACCTCATCAATCACCTATCTGTTAAGAGACAGGGCACTTCGAATTGGAAGACACTCTTGAGCAGATATCTTGATCATTGGAAACCTTTGGTATCACGACACCTAGCAAGAGACCCAGCTCATTTCTCCCTAGTTCCTACCACAGTTTTCCAAGATGGAATGCTAGTCGAAACATTAAGGGATCCCATGCTTTATTGGGCTAGCTATTCCTGGCGACTTCCCTCGACAGTTGACATTGCAAGAGTGCGCCAAGCTTGGCAACATGTCAGCAAGAACCACGATATCTTGAAGGTTAGCTTCGTTCCTACAGCGTACTTTGAGCAAGAGGAGACTCAATCTTCTGGGCCGTCTTCGATGTTCATACAGTTGATTGATTACAATGCAAGCATGGACTGGCAAGAAATAGTCAGCGACTCAGGCGACTGGCAGCAATCTATCCACGCGTTGTGCGCCAACCTTCAAAGGACACAGCATGAGAACAATTTCTCGTCCCCACCATGGCGAGTAACTATACTGGCACAACAAGACCAGAGGATCATGAATTTGACGATCCATCATTCATTATGCGATGGAGAAATGCTACGTAGTTTGATGCATGACGTGGCGTGGGCTTATTCAACAGCCGAGCTTCCTGTCAAGCGCTGTCAGGTTCAGGAGGCAGTTAGCAGACTCGCTGTACGCTACAGTGAACCGGAAGGACACAAGTTTTGGGGCGACATGTTAAGCCCTTTGGTATCGCAGACATCTTTAGGAGATGCAACGTCAAATAGCCCAAAGGCTGTTGTTAGGAAAATTCGTCATCGTACTACTGAACTGCAAGCGACACGATCGACGTCAAAGCTAACCGGGCTGGCGCGGAGGCTTGGGGCATCTTCGCTGAGTCCTCTATTTCGCGTCACGTTTGGAATCATGCTGACGGAGTATTACGAGCAACAGAGCGTATTATTTGGTGAAGTTCGTTCCGAGAGATTATTGGAGTCGCAACTTGTGGGTGCCATGGCGCCACTCTCAGCAACTTACCCAGTGCCATTCCGCTCATCTGGAAACCTTAAAGATATGGTCCATAGCCAGCAAATTTTGGTGATGGATAGCATTCGATATGGGCCCCCGCAGCCTTCAGACGTTCGCAAGATTCTAAAAAAGAGTCGGGATGAGGCTCTCTACTCCGCCGTATATGTCTTGCGCCAGCGATCTGAAGATGATGGAGGCAGCCTTGCGCCGTGGGAAGAATTCAAGGACATCTTTGAAATATTCGTTGACCATGAGTTTGCTCTGAATGTTCTCGAGGGCGCGGATGACACGGTCACAATATCATTGTCGGTAGATGAGACCTTGATGTCATCAAGTGCTCAAGCCATCTTCTTGCAGCAACTGGACGCACTTCTCATTGCTTTTGATAAATCTGCTCCCGAAATCTCTCTTTCTGGCCTTAACGCCCATTTCCCTCTAGATCTTCTGTCTATTGCTTCTTCCAAAGTATCCGCTCAGTATACATCCACTGTTCCTCCCTCACACTACATTGAGACTTGGGCGAAGACGCACCCAGAGTGGAAAGCTGTTGAGGTTGCCACTGGATTTCTTGGAAGTCAGGAGATTGTGACGGAGGATTGGACTTACAAAAAGCTCAACGAGACGGCAAATCAAGTCGCGAATCTCATAATCTACGCCTCTCTCCACGGCAGAGCCATTGCTGTGTCTCTGGATCGATCCTTGATTGCGTTTGCGATCATCGTTGGCATTATGAAATCTGGCAACACTTATGTCCCAATCGAGGCAGGGCTGCCGAACGACCGCAAATCCTTCCTTCTGCGTGACAGCAGGGCTGCCATGGCATTCGTCTGTGACAACAAGCTTGACGGAGTTGAGCTACCACCAGAGACAAAGGTTCTCGACACCAAGAATAAATCATTCATAGAGAATCTGTCCACTCAGGACACCTCAGACATTCTCAATAATTACCCAGAAAATCTTGATGCTTACTTGCTGTATACTTCAGGCTCCACCGGTGCTCCGAAAGGAGTCAGAGTCAGTCGACACAATTTAAGCTCTTTCAGTGACGCATGGGGGAAATTGATTGGCAATGTTGCGCCCAAGTCTCTGGAGCTTGGAGGCGTTGGAAAGTTCCTTTGCTTAGCTAGCAGGGCTTTTGACGTCCATATTGGCGAAATGTTCCTGGCGTGGCGTTTTGGTCTCTGTGCGGTGACTGGTGAACGTTTATCGATGCTGGACGACCTACCGCGAACCTTCAGGGAACTAGGTGTAACGCACGCAGGCATTGTTCCTTCACTGCTAGATCAGACTGGCCTTGTACCTGAAGATGCGCCTCATTTGGTGTATCTCGGAGTGGGTGGAGAGAAAATGACACCACGAACTCAGCAAATCTGGTCTTCCTCTGACCGGGTAGCTCTAGTTAACGTCTATGGACCAACGGAGGTTACGATTGGATGCAGTGCCGGACGAATCTTGCCAGACTCCGACACGAGGTGTATTGGACATCCATTAGGAGACTCAGTTGCTCACGTGCTGGCTCCTGGTTCAAATGAACATGTCAAAAAGGGCATGGCAGGTGAGCTTGTTATCGAAGGCAGTCTCGTTGCCAACGGATATCTGAACAGACCCGATGCGAAAGGTTTCTGTGATATCAACGGCCGAAAGATGTATAGGACCGGAGACATTGTCCGAATGGATGCCGACAGCTCCATCCTGTTCCTGGGGCGTAAAGATGAACAAGTCAAGGTCCGTGGGCAGCGATTGGAGCTTGGCGAAGTTTCTGAGGTTATTCGCTCTTTATCCCCGACAGACATTGATGTCGTCACGCTTCTTCTCAACCATCCAGGCACATCAAAGCAATTTTTAGTCTCCTTTGTAGCATCGTCTGGTGCTGCTGTAAGAGGGGAGCTGAGATGGATCAACGAGAACTACAAGGAAATCAACAACAGTTTGCGTCAGGCTTGTGAACAAACTTTGCCGGCTTACATGGTTCCTGATTTTATCATTCCCATTTCTTTCATACCTTTGAGGGACACTTCGGCGAAAACGGACGCAAAAGCTCTGGAGCATATGTTTCATACGCTTTCACTTGGGGAGCTCTTTGGTGAAAGCTCATCACTCGTCAATAAGCCGACGACTGCACCTTCGAGAGATCTGACCTCGATCGAAAAGCAAATTCTCACCGTGGTCAAAAGTGTTGTAGGTCAAGATGACAAACGCGACGCAAGACCTGGAAGCACATTGTTTCAACTTGGGTTGGATAGCATTGCCTCAGTCAAACTCTCATTCAAGTTGAAAAAGCTGGGATTCAGCACCACCGTGGCACGACTATTACAAAACCCGACGATTGAAGAGCTGGGCCGAATGAAGAATGCCCTCAAAGAATCTCACGATGCAGAGCCGTCCAATTCAGAAAGCATAACAACAAGGTTTGAGGAACTGGAGAAAAAAACGATGAATTCTTTGAAGGACCGTGAAACCACGCATATTGAGTCTATCAGGCCTTGCATGCCTCTACAAGAAGTACTAGTGGCGCACACAATGAGCCACGGATCCGAGGCAGACAATGCGTACGTCAGCCACATGATCTTTGAGTTAGATCCGGCTGTTGTAGTTGAGCATGTAAAAGCTGCATGGGCTGCTGTGGTCAAGAATACTGAGCTGCTTCGAACCTGCTTCATCGATAGGGAAAATGACATCGTTCAGCTTGTCATCAAGGAGAACCATGCGACCCCAGTTTGGAAACACTTGAGTAATGGGACAAATATGTTGAAGGAGGAATTGTTGTCTTGCAAGAAAGAAATCGCCGACGACATTGTCACGAACATCGACAAGTCTCCGCCCGTTAGGTTCACTTTAGCATCTTGTGATGGCGCCGATGAGACAAACGAGATGTCTCTATTCATGCTCTCAATCCATCACGCATTGTATGACATGGTTTCCATCGAAATGATTTTCCAAGACTTCGAGGTTGCCTACACGGACAGCAGCTTACCACGACGACCGTCTACTCTGCCGTTGCTAGAGCACATTGCGGCCCAGCAACAGAACGAAAGTAAAGCCAAGAGCTACTGGACCACGTTGTTTGATGGTTACGATCACGGAATAGAGAAAATTTCTCCAAGGACAGCGCAGACTACGGCGAGGACACTAAATGCAAGTCTTACAACCTTGGAGAGTTTGTGCTCGCAGACAAACATGACGTTGTCGGCGCTCATCCAGGGAGTATTCGCATATGTCCTAGCACGGACATTGAAACGCCCAGATTTGATCTTTGGTGTGGTTCTGTCAGGACGATCAATAGATGTTGAGGGTATCGACGCGATGGCCGCGCCATGTATCTCGACAATTCCTCAACGACTCAATATTGGCACCGACGGCGAAACAATCGCAGAGCTCATCACGACTGTTCAAGACAGGCTTTTCAAGTCAATGGAATATCAGTATACATCATTGCGTTCGTTGTCAAGGTGGCTAGAGATATCTGGCCCACTGTTTTCTAGCTTGTTCTCGTTTACAAAATTATCGCCACCGGAAGACTCAGGCAGCTCCAAGTCCAGGATATTGAAACCCACGGAGGGTGAGATGTTTCTTGATTTTGAGCTGGCACTTGAGTGTGAGGCGGATCCTGGCACAGATACGGTGACATTACGAACACGCTCCACAATGTTTGACAAGATGGAGGAGCTAGATGCATTACTCGAGCAGATGGAGTCACTGGTTACCTCTTTTACTCGAGGCGAAAATAAGGCGGTAGATGGCGACTTTGGGTCCATGCTGCATACACGACTGCTACCACCCCATGGGTCTCTGCAGGAGGAAAGTGACGACTGGTCAGTGCTGGAGCAGCAGATTCGGGATGTGGTCGTCGCGTTCTCGGGTGCATTGCCGAACGAAGTGAAAAGGACAACCCCATTCATCAAGTATGGCATTGATTCAATAACAACCATCAGGTTCTCAACGTTGCTTCGGAAAAACGGGTTCTGGGTCTCCGGAGCAGATGTACTCAGAAACCCAAGCGTTGCCAAATTAGCAACGCACATACAAACTACTTCTTCTTTCAACGGGACTGCCAAAGACTCAGATAACGAAGCGTCAGAACCGGCTGGTATTGGTAATTGGTCCAAGGCCTTGCTCGCGGGCGCCGTCTCGACCAAAGTACTGGACGATGTCGTCGCTGTGTATCCGTTGACACCACTCCAGGCTGGCATGATTTCAGCCACGGTCATGATGGATCCAACATTATATGCTCACCATCATCCCTTCAGATTGCCCCAAGGAACGAGCATAGACCAGGTTAGATCAGCTTGGAGCAGACTTGTTGCCAAACATGATATCCTCAGAACTTCCTTTCATGAAATTAACCAGCCCCGTCCACAACTTGTTGGCGCCGTGCATCAAGAATCGATATTGAATTGGCATGAGGTAGCTACAGAAGATGTTCAAGTCGCTATCGATGACCTGATCAAACGCACACAGTTCCCTAGCGTCTCGTCCTTCGAAACTCCTCCTGTAAAGGCGACGGTCATTCGAAGCCCAGAAGACATGCTGCTCGTCGTGTCGTTGCACCACGCCACGTACGACGGGACTTCAATTCGCTTCATATTTGAGGATCTCTGGGCTATTCTACGTGGAAACCGTGTACCCGAACGAAACCCTTTCTACGAGACTGCTATGAAAATTCACAACATGTCTTCGGGATCTGTAGGCTTCTGGGCTGATAGCCTTTCCGGCTACGGAGGGGCAGCGGCAATTGCTGAAGCGGAGGACATCCAAAACAAGATGACGTCCAAGACCATGCTGCTTGCTCAGGATACTTCTGCCTTGGAGCAATGGTGTACAGAGAAAGGGGTCACCATTCAAACCATCTGCCAACTGGCCGTCAGCAAAGCAGTATGCGCGCAGACGAAGTCTCGAGATGTAGTCCTAGGCCAAGTTCATGCTGCAAGGCTGGACATCAATGGCGCGGACAAGGTGGCTGGGCCAATGCTCAACACCGTTCCTCTCAGGCTCTGCATATACGATGATTCGTTCACCAACCACGATTACCTGCGCGATTTGCAAGCCTTCCAGAACAAGTCCTTGGATCATCTGCATGCTTCCCTATCGGACATCCAACGGCTTTGGCGGAAAGAGAATGGCCGTGATGGGCAGCTTTTCGAGGTACTGTTTATTTTCAGAAAGGGTGAAGACGCAACTGAAGCTCCCTTCTGGCAGCCTTTCGAGCCTGAAGGCTCCAAAGAGTCCCTCCCTCCATCTCATTATGACCTTGTCATTGAAGTCCACCAAAAGAGTCGTGGGGGCCTCGAACTGGAAGTTCACTCGAGATTTGCAGATGATACCACGAGTAATCTGATGAGTCTGCTTGTCGAGAGCTTTGAGAGCATCCGAAAGCATCCAGATGAGTTGGCCATTAGTTCCCCTGGAGTGCTGTCCAAAGTGCCAAAACCAGGACTGACGAGGGAAACAGGGGCGGTACCGACCAGTCCCTTTGACCAAAGCGCGATCGATCAATTTTTAGATCCTCTAAGAAAAGTTTTGTCAGAAACCACTGATACGCCTGTTTCCAGCATCGATGCTCAAACGAGCATATTCTCCATCGGTGTTGATTCCATTGTGGCAATTCGTGTGGCGGGCGCCTGCCGGAAAGCTCATATTCCCTTACACACTATGGAAATCATGCGCAATGCCAAAATAGGGAAGCTCTGTGAGGTGGCATTTGCTAAATCGGGACAAGCTGCTCCAAACAGGTCTACGACAGAGTCAAATGGCGTTGCTCCACTGCTTGATCAAGAAGTCAAGAAGGCGGCAGCGTCTAAACTCGGGAGAGCGGAAGCGGAGATCCAGGAAATACTACCAGTGTTGCCCGGGCAAGAATACCACTTGGCATGTTGGCTCACCTCGGGAAAGACGCTGCTCGAGCCCGTTTGGGTTTTCAAAGCGGAGAACGGGTTGGACGCGGGTCGATTACGGGACACATGGATTTCTCTCGTACAGAAAAACGACTCGTTGAGGACATGCTTCGCGCAAGTCAAGCCAACGCTGGCCGTACAGGCAATCTTGAAACCAGATTGTGTCGATGCAGCCAAGTCGTTCACCGTTCAGCAGGTACCGGAGAACATGACCATGGAGGAATATGTCAAGTCGGAAATCCATCACCTCTCCCTCAGCCCGTCCTCGTTATATGAGCCTCCAGTCCGCATTGTTCTCATCCAAGGAGGACGTGAGGGCGTTTCGGTTCTACTTAGGCTCCATCACGCGCTGTATGATGCTTGGAGCATGGGCATTCTCATCGATGAACTTTCAAGCTTGTACTGCGGAACCATGCAGAAACCTTGTCCGCCATTGTCTGTCTCTCACTTTGCTCAGTTCACCCAGCAAAAACTGCGCGGCAAGAATGAAGAACAGTTTTGGACCGAGACGCTGGGCCAGTGCGACCCGACCATCCTGACACCGAAAGCTGATATCAATACGGATTCCAAGAGTTGCAACAGGGCATTCGTCAGCTTCGAATGCGTCGATGTCAGCATGGGCGCCCTGAAGTCTGCTGCCCGGGCATTCGGAATCACTCCGCAATGCCTCATTCAAGTCGCATTTGGGCGAATGCTCTCAGACGTGACGGAATCGAGCTCCCCTGTATTCGGATACTACACGGCTGGTCGATCGGCTGACCTCGAAGGTATCGAGGCTCTCGCCAGCCCGACTCTCAACATGCTACCCGTTGCCGTCCCGAAGGACCTTGTCGCGTCTCAACTTGCCGGGACAAGTCTGTCGATACTACTCCAGAGCTTCCAAGACCGCACGAATTCTCAATCAGACTACGAACAAAGCCGTCTGCGAGACGTGATCAAGTGGGCACCAAACAAAGGCGTCTCGCCCCTCTTCAACGCCCACTTGAATATCCTGTGGAACGATGAGATCCTGCTCAAGCCCCAGGTGTCGAAGGACACGCTGCTTCGACCCTGGCCCCTTGGCGTGCCGTCAGACTATGCATCCCCCACACCCTTGTCTCGGGGCAGTTCCGTCGATGGCTTGGACACATCTTTCCTTCCCACCAATGTGTTGTTTGCCGACGTAGGTCCCAGCCGAGAGACTGCCAACCTCGCCATTGGCATTGGATGCGACCCGACGCTGCGCGACGCACAGGGCTTGGAGGAAATTGCTCGGATGTTTTCGGGTCATCTGTCACGGCTTGTTGGAAGCAGAGATTTAGTCTGATGGGTGAAGGAAGTGAGACGGGCCATGGTTTATGTAGCGCATCTTTGTTATCCCAGGCGTCACAAGAGGAATGATGAACGATGCGCTTCCCTTTTACCGATTTGCCTTCTTCATTGTAGTTTTATAGTATAGACCTATATTGACCTATATTGACAGATTATTGTCAATTGTCACTATATCTGGCCATTACTGGATCCGATCACGATTGTACGAATGAAGCGTTTCGCGATCCAATTGTCAAGGCTAGGTGCTGGGTGTGGGCGCATGATGTTTGTCCAATATTCAGCGTGCACCACTTGTCATCATCCTGATCTGGAGCATTCTCATTGTCCGATTCACCAGCCGAGCTACACCGGGAACGCGCGGATCGTGAGTTTCCCGGGTGGGCTGATTTTGAATGTGCGTCTCAACCGTCTCAATCGTCTCAATTTCGGTTTGTCCTCGGGTTCACTAGCTAGGAGATACATTCCCGAGCGCTTCGATGTAACTCCTTTCTATCCAGATTCCATAAAATCGATGCATAATCTCAATCACTACACTGTCAACTTTTCTTCCATTCTTTCCCTTTCATCCTGCATTGCATCCGGAAGAGAAACAGCTTTCCTGCGCCTGGGGCCGGGGAACACCAAAGGCAGGCTCCACCACCGGTGGACTTTGGGGCCGCGGATTGGATTGCAACTCCAAAAAACTCCACACGGACAAATGCGCGCATCCAAACACAAGCCACAGCACACAGCATCTCGATCGTCTCTCTCTTGTGTAATACTTTGGAGACGAGAATCACAATCACAAAATCGCGGCTTCAAAGACTGCATGCATCATGGCCGATATCGCATTACCCGAGCTCTTCGCCAGGATACCCAGAGAGTCGTTTCTCTTTGGCCCCTCACCCATCCAGCATCTGCCGCGAATGTCACGCGAGCTGGGAGACAACGTCCACATCTACGCGAAAAGAGAAGATTGCAACTCTGGTTTGGCATACGGCGGCAATAAAACCCGCAAATTAGAGTAGTGGCCAACTTCCTCCGATTCCCGTATCCCATTTGGAGCACTGGTCGAGGAGTTCATCGCTGACCACTTTCTTCCACCTTCACACACACACAGATATCTCGCCTCCGAGGCCCTGGCACAAGGATGCGATACTCTTGTCTCCATCGGAGGTGTGCAATCCAACCATACTCGGCAAGTATCCGCCGTGGCGGCCAGACTCGGCCTTGGAGCAGCCACTGTCCAGGAACACTGGGTGGACTGGGAGGATGCAGGTTACGACAAGGTCGGCAACATCCAGCTCTCGCGTCTCATGGGCGCAGACGTGCGACTCGACGCCTCAACCTTTGGGATCGAGCACAAGACCACCTTGGCCCGCTTGACCGCTGACATTGAGTCGAGGGGCGGGAAACCGTACTACATCCCAGCTGGTGCATCAGACCATCCCCTAGGAGGGCTCGGGTTCGCCCGATGGGCATTTGAAGTCGAGGCCCAGGAAAAAGAAATGGGCGTCTTCTTCGACACCATCATCGTCTGTGCCGTGACGGGGTCCACATTCGCCGGCATGATTGCGGGATTCAAGCTCGCTCAAAAGCTTGGCTCCCCGACACGCAGAATCATCGGCGTCGACGCTTCTGGCAGGCCCAAGGAGACGTTTGATCAAGTCCTCCGCATTGCCAGATCCACCGGCGTCAAGATTGGGCTGCAGGAAGACGACATTACGGAAGATGATGTGGTTCTCAACAGCGACTACAATGCCAAGGTTTACGGCATCCCCGATGAGACCACCATTGAGGCCATCAAGTTTGGCGCGCGAACCGAGGCCTTCATCACCGACCCCGTGTATGAAGGGAAGAGCTTGGCTGCAATGATGGGCCTCATCAAGTCGGGTGAAATCAGGTCCGGAAACGTCTTGTACGCTCATCTTGGAGGGCAGCTGGCTTTGAATGCGTACTCGGAGGTTGGTTTATAAGGCCTTGGTTAGTGCGCCGCTGCTACGTCCACAATGGCTCTGGATATTCTCGACTCTGAAGAACGTGCATCATGTTGCTTGTTTCTTTTCAACAACTTGTGCAAATTGCATGCGTTGGCTTTGATAATTTCCGTCCACCGTTTCACGAGTCGGAATACACAAAATAGCATTGAATTTTAGTCTCCTAGCCGGGTTGCAGTTCGGCCCTGGCCCTTTTTCCTCTCTTTCGCATGTCAGTCTAGTATTAATTCCTAGCCAAAGTGAATGGCCAGACTTCTGGTAGAAAGGAAGAAGGAGATGTTGACATGCCTTGCCAACCAGGCTTTGCACTGCCAATGACTGTCAAGTGCGCCCACATGTGCGCGGTGCCGGAGGCAGGAGTGACTCAACTTCCCAAGTACATGCATGTTCCTGCCTCAAACTGCCTCTTGTTGCCGCCATTCCATTATTCAATCGCCGCATATGCAACGTTTATTCACAGCGCCGTCGCCTGTCTTGTTCTCACAACAACTCACATCGATTACCAGCATCACTCGCTCACGACGTCTCGACTATAAATAAACTTGTCTCGGTCTCATAGCTCACATCCTCTCGGCCTCGCATCAAGGCTTCATTCACTTCCAATCCACGATCAGTGCAACAAGCAAATCTTTTCTTTTTTTTTCCAAATCGTACGCTACGGCATCGCACAGCTTGCCACAATGGGAGGCTCTGCATTCGCGTCCCGTGATAAACCGCTATACACACCACGAATGCCCAAGCATGTATACGAACACGTCAAGACACACTGTCACGACACCCTCAGGCAACACTACTTTTGTGTCGCATCGCCGATAGAGGGCCCAGCCAAGGCAGATTTCGGAGACATTGATATCCTGGTAGCATGGCCGAAAGTCGAGGACAAAAACCAAACTCAGCTGCAAACCATTGCTGGCCTGCTCGGTGCAACCGATGTCATTTCGCAGGGATCCAACCTGGCCATTCCGTGGCCAAAGGAGCTGGATGTTGTCGGTGGTTCAGAACAGCCAAAGCACATCCAGGTCGACGTCCGAGTCTGCCGAACCCTGGAGAACCTTGAATGGATGCTACTAAAACATGCCCACGGCGATATATGGAACATCCTCGGCTCCATCATACGCCCTTACGGCCTGACCATTGATGATAAAGCCCTATTTATACGCATTCCCGAGGTAGAAAAGTTCAATAAAACCAAGGCCAAAATCTTCCTGACCTCTGAACCCTCAGAGGTCCTCCAGTTCCTGGGTCTCCCCATAGGCAACGCCTGGGATCGACCGTTTGCTTCTCTCAAAGACATGTTCGAGTATGTATCACAGTGTCCCATGTTCTGGGCATGTGCAAATCAGAGACACGACGAAAGTCCCGCCGACAACACAGCCGTTGCCAGTGATTGCAAAAGCCTCAAGTCCAATGACCGCAGACGAATGGGCAAACGTCCCGCGTTCATGAAATGGATAGACGACTTCATGCCCGAGTGTCGGCAACAAGGACGGTTTCTCAAGAGACGCACGACCAGAGAAGAAATCACCAATGAGGCCATTTCCCGGTTCCACGTCGGTGATGAGTATCATACTCGCAGAAAAGAAGCGCTTCTCGAAAGGCAACGAGATTTGATCTTCAGGGATTTGATCAAAGGGACCATTCCGCAGCCAGATCATGCGGATACAGAGGCAACGCTGTTCAGGGGGTGCCAGATCAAGGCCTTGAAGAAGATTATACTCGAGGGAGACACTGCATACGGGGTCACGCCGGAGTCGGGTTTGATGGATGACGACGGTTTTTTCGATTTTGATCGTACAGCGGACTTTATTGTCAAGAATAAGAATGAGGTTGGAAGGGCAGCCATTTTGCTGCATCATCAGCGGTACGAGGAGACGTTGGCTCAAAAAGCCAAGAATTTGGATACCACACAGTAAATGTATTTTCTCTAGTCACAATAATAATTAGCGGAAACTACTCGTTCACCCATTCGTCCTCGTCATAAATTTGGTCATAAAATGCAGGTATCACAATAATCCGCGTATGTAAGATCACTCAAGTCTTCTCCCGACCCTTGTATCCCCTACCAAAAAAAAAAAAAAAAAAAAAAAAAAGGACTGTCCCATCGACATGCCCCTTCAGTCCGTAGCGATATTCCACAGCCCATCGCCAAGAAAGTGCGCATCCTCGACAACAGGTCCTTTCCCCTTGGCTTTGACCTCCTCCGTTCCAGTAACAAGAGTGCCCACAGCACAGGCCTCCTTCTTGCCCTCTGCCATAATAACGACGGGCTCCCCCTTGTGCAGCTCCCTGCTCCAGCGACCCTCCTCGTCCGCGCGTTGGTCCAGCTCTTTCCCCTCGACGAGCTCCTTGGCGGCGCCCTCGGCGGGCAGTCTACCGCCCTGCGACGTCAGCCCGGGAGCCATCAGCGTGGCGCCCGAGAGGACGAAGCGGATTGCGCCCCTGTCGATCCGAATGGTAGGAAAGCCCTGGGGGAACCTGTGGACGAGCCTCAGGTGGGGGATGATGAGGGAAGCATCCTGTTGGTAGAAGAGGGGTTCCGAGTCGAGAACGTAGAGCGTGTTGCGATCGGGAAGCTTCATGCTCTCCAGGGAGGCCTTCTTGGGCAGGATCTCGTCCACGTGCGGCGTCAGGAGCGGGTACGTTGACAGGAGGGACTGTCGGAGGGATCGCTGGACGGAAGACTTGAGCTTCTGCTTTGGGGCGGGGCTTAGACTGGCGCCGGGGGGGAGGGGGGGGGGGAAGGGAAGAACGAGAGTTAGGGAATTGACATGGAGGATGGCTCTTTTTGAGGACGGGGTCACTTACTCCTTTTTGAACATCTTGATGGGGTTGGGGGAATCCCGATCGCTGAGAATCAGAATCAGTGGTTGCTTTGAGGTTGGAGAGACTTTTGCCGGGTAGGAGTTTTTGGTGGTGGGGGTGTGATGATGGCTCGTCAACTTGATCAGGTGGTTGGAGGGAGGAAAAAGTTGGACGGGCAAAGTTGAGTGAAAATGCCCCGCAGTTGCTTTCTTGTTGGCGGGGTAAATCGCAGCTCTGCAAAACATGGACGGGCAAAGGGAAAATCTGAGCATGGGCAGCACTGCTGCTTTTCGAAACAAAGTCTGATGTTGTCGAGCTCGATATTTGCAAGTTTTCTCATCATTTGATATCACCGTTCGTAAGCTACTACAATATCGTGAAGCGGCAGTCAGTCGCAAGTCCCAAGCCCCACCACCCCCGGTCTCATGGTTGTTGTCAAGTCATAACATCATCATCACATCAACCGTGCTGAACATGAGACACAGTCCCGTCCTCCTTCAGATGAACGTTGAGACGGTTCTCGTTGAAGTCCCGCGTTACCATTTGGCCGGGGGAAATGACTCGGTGCTCGGCGGGCAGTTCTTTCTTGCAAAACATCTACATTTTTCTCTGTGAGCACGTGGCGGGTTTTTTTTTTTTTTTTTTTTTTTTGTGTCGACTTGTGAAGAAGTTTTCTGGTACCAGGGTAGGGACGGGGGGGGGCGGGGGAAGCTTTTACCACTTCATTGTGCTCCGTGTCGGATAATTTCTTGCCAATGAGCTTGTTTTGCCACTCCTCGGTCTTGTTGGAGGAATTGGTGGTGACGCCGGGGACGACGAGAGGCATGGTTGGGTTGTGGTGGTTGATGCGTGGGTTGAGGTGGGATGATACGGGTGAAGTAGGTGAAGTAGGTTAGCTTGTCTGAATCGATGGCTTCATGGGGATTTCAGGTAGGCGCTGGCGATTGTGAGATGGACCGCAAGGGTTTTTGGGTAAATATAGGTTTTTCTTTGGAGGGTTTCCCAGCTGGATTTACACAAACTTGGCAGGTCGCCCCCCTCCCCCCCCCCATCTTCAAGCTTAATAGGATAGTGTGACGAATTCATGTCGTGGGCGATGACGTCTACAACATCAACAACTCTGCGCTGGTCCGTTGTAGCTCGTGTGCCACTTGGCAAACAATTTACAAAGAACCGTCAGCCACACGCTGACAGGCGCCAAGCCACGGCTGAAGCCACCCCCCCAGCTTTCCCCCTTCCCCCAGGGCCCAGGGGTCAGCATCGCCCAGGGGCCAGCATCCACTCCCCGAAAGGAGCCAGATGCATGGATGGTCCAGGATGGATGATGGGATGCATGGGGGATGGAAGTTTGTCGAGACGCTTTTTCGCTGGTTCCTATTTTTCCCCTGCCTGCCTTGCAAGTTGGTTTATGTTTAGCGCCATCTCTAGTAGGCTACGCTGAAAGGACCGGGCCTCATTGTTCTTCCCCCTCCCCTTTTTTTTTTTATTTTTTTTTATTTTTATAATTCATTCCCTTCCTTCCGTCCCGTCCCGTCGTCCGAACTTCTAGGCTGACTCGTCAGACTTCGTCTTCTTTGGAAGCCGAAACCCCCGACAACGCGGCATCGACCACAAATCCTTACCCCCTTGATCCTTGTTGACGGAAGAGAGGCAAGATGCGATCCCACCACCACCTGAGCGTGCTCCTCCTCCTCCTCGCCGGCAGCATCGCCGCGGCCGCCCCCCGCCAAGAATGCATCTCGACGCACAGCGACACGCTCGCCGAGTCCTCCAGCTGCGGCGACGCCAACATCGTCAGACAGTGCCTGTCATCCCTCTCCAGCTTCGACCGCACCCATCTCCAGGCATGCCATGTCCGGGCCGGCTGCTCCCCCAGCCAGGCCGCCGAGCAGACCGAGCACACCATCAACCGATGCAACAACGACATGACACAAGTCCACGAGCTGAGGAGAAGAGGACGAGCAACCCTCCCCGCAGGAGCGAAGCCGACGACGTCCAGCAACAACAACAACGCCGCCCCGGTGGTGATGCCCCGAGACACCGCCACGCCCACCACCACCAACACCAACACCAACAAGAACAAGTCCGGCCCAGAATGCTTCCATACCGGAACAACATCCACGACATCCTGCATCAGTGAGACCGTCGACGGCAAGGTCAAGACCCGGGACTGCCACCCGGTCCCCCTCACAACAAGCGACTGTCTGCGCGGCTACATCTGCACCATCGACAGCAACCACGTAGACGTCTGCATGGAGGCCATGAACTCCCTTGACACGGGCGGCCTCATCATCGCCATCGTCTTCGGCTCCTTCGTCGCCACCGGCATGGGCTACCTCGCCTTTGCATGCTGCCGGGAGCGCAAGCACCACAAGAAGACGGCCGCCAAGGCTGAAGCCGTCGCCCTCGCACGCGCCGCCACCAAGAAGCAGCGCGCCCAGGATGTCGCCCGCGCCCCTCTCATGCAGCAAACCCAGCATCATCACGGCCCTAACCCTTTCCAGGACCAATCCGGCCATGCCTGAGCTTGATCTGGGTCGATACGTTTTTTTTCAATCAAAAAATCCTTTGTGAATCTGAAGAAAAAAAAAAAAAAAAAAAAAAAAGAGTCCAAATGCATCAGGATGAGACGAAGACGCTCCCAGTCAGATCCCTACCTAGCTGGATCTCGTAATGTCAAAAAAAGGGGGGACCACTAGGCGCATTAGATGAGTACAAGAATCAAAAAGGCCGTACCTGCAGAACGCCAGAGCGAGCACATCTAGCGAATCCCTGCCCCCTTTTATTATTAGCTCAAACAGGGTTGTTGGATGGATTCCGACCCGCGGTGTAAACTACCAAGTAGCCAGCCTTATTTCTATCAATGCATATTTCGAATGCCGTGTAATACGCAAAGTGCGTCCAAGAACGCCCCATTGTGGGAAAAGCCTCCAACCAAGGGAGTTCAAATCTACATGACGGGTCGACGCGGGACGCTATGTAGACGCCACGGATAAGTTTTGCTCCAAGGCAAAGAAAGACATTGACACAGAACGAGAAACAAGCTTGCTTCTATACACGTCTCCCCTTCTCACCATGTTATTCTACATCGTGGGCGACCTGAATGAATAAGAGTGACTTTGAAAATGTACGCCACCTATGACGGATGGTATGTGCTGTCAAAACGCTCGCGGCTCTATCTCGCCGGCTGACTCACTCTTACGCCATCATCCCCCCCCCCCTCCCCCCTTCTCCCCATTTGCTCTGTGACCTGTCACACGTCACACTGGTATTATGT
This sequence comes from Epichloe festucae Fl1, assembly GCA_003814445.1. Lineage (NCBI taxonomy): Eukaryota > Fungi > Ascomycota > Sordariomycetes > Hypocreales > Clavicipitaceae > Epichloe > Epichloe festucae. The sequence goes on along the minus strand of CP031387.1, from coordinate 297,491 downwards.
CCGTCCATATATCGTCTCGAAATGTGAAAAAAAAAAAAAAAAAAAAAAAAAACTTCATCGTTGGCACTTGATAGCTGGCAGGGATTTCATTAAGAACAGGACTTAGATGTATTGAGCGGCTTGCCCGAACCAACGCGTGACTACAAGTCGCTTCCGGGATTCCTCCAGCGAGGCCTGGCACGCACGTCCTACACGTCCATGATGGCGGCATTCTCGGCTCTGGCGGCATGCCTGGTTGTGAGAGCGTCTGAATCAGCCATGTCATCTGGGCCTTCAGCTGTGCCAGTTCCATCCAGCGGCGTGGTCATCTTCTTACAAGGACTTCCATTTCCAGTTACACTACCTGCATCGCTGGAGCTATTCTTCTAGAAGCCCCGCAAGGACGCGTGGCTGGTCAAGGGACTTCCGATCTCACCAGGGGCGCCGAGAGCTCGATGTCCTTGCCCTGATCCGTCACTCGGATCTGGAGCCCATCTGATCAGGGCTTTGCTTGGTCCGGAGCTGCTGCGTTTGACATCAAACGTGCCACCCCCGTTGGAGCTGCTCCCTTCAGTATCGCACAAGTTGAGTAGGTCATCCTCGGTGATACTTCCGTCACCCGATTGGGCTTCTATTTGGGACTTGATCACGCCGAGATCAATGTAACCATCCGCGTTGGAGTTACCTGACCCAGCCAAGTCCTTGCAAGCTTGACAGAGCATCAAACGCACAGTCACATGACGCGGCTGCGAGGAAGTTCGTATCGAGCCAAGTGCAGGTATTGGTGAGCCCAAACCAAAGCCCGGGGGAACCGACGGTCCTCCTCCCCCCCACGCTGGGTTTACGAATCCTGGCGGAGGAGGAAAGTGTTGCGTTGCTGCTGGAGGACCCCAGGGGTTCTGTCCCATAGGGAATACCGGGTCCAGGAAAGGGCTGGTCGGGAATCCACCTCGCGGCCCAGGGGGTTGGTTGCGCAGACTGCCGGGATTGATTTCAGTTGGCAGAGGCTCGTCATCATCGACTAAAACCCGGCTGCCCAGATGCTTGGTGTCCTCGTCCTCATCTCGCGATTGGCCCTGAGACAAACTACCGGGCCGGCCGATGGGCGCAGGTCTGCCGATCGGCTGAGATGGCGCTCCCGCAGGTCCGTCGAAGCCAGCAGAACCCTGACGTGCGTGTGTCGGGATAGGACTGTCTTTGGGAACTGAGAATGCCTGGCTCATGGGAAATGGGTCTGTGGAGGAATGAGAGAACCCCGGCGGGGGCACGGGACCAGGAGGGAATCCACGAATAGCCGGACCGTTGATTCCTGGCGGAGGCATCATCATGTTGGGGCTGGGCCGGAATCCTAATGGAAACATGGCTTCTTGTGTGACGGGGCTTGAGAAGCCCGGCGGTCGATGAGGTGTTAAACCGGGAGGAGGTTGCATGCCTGCCAGAGGCATTTGAAACGGCGGCGTGTGGCCAGGTAACTTGGAGTGAAAGCTGTGCGGCGAGACTGGCCGATTGAGATGCGAGCTTAGAGTCGACCCGCTTGTACTTGTTTTTCGGTCTTGTCCAACTAGCCCGGGGCTCACATGAATAGGCGTTCCTGGGTGAGGGGATTCGTTCTGGCTGGCTGTCGATGCCGATTGCGAGGCCGCGGAGCTTCCTGGTCCAGAATCTTGTTGCTGAGAAAACGTTCGAGCGCGTATCGGAGTAGGAGCCTTGGGAACTACTGGCGTGGCTATCGGGATCTTTGGAGATGCGTAGCTCGGAGGGTTCAGGGGGTGCTGTGGTAGCACAGTCGGCAAAGAAACAGGATGTGCCTGCCCCCGCTTGGGAATTTGGATAGGCTGTGAATGGGATACTTGAGCACTGGGCTTATGGTTCGACTTCTCTCCCCTCGCCCTTTGGGCGGCTTCCTGAGCCTCCCTTTGAGCTTTGGCTGCTCGAGCCTCCTTTTCTCTCTTATCACGTTCCTGTTTGTCTCGTCGTTCCTGTGCTTCTCGCTCTCGTTGCTCTCGAGCCTCCTTCTCCCGTTGGCGTTGCTCTTCCCTGAGCTTCTTGTCACGTTCTCGAGCTTCTCGAGCCTTTCTTTCCTGCTCAGCTTGCTTTTCTCGTTGTTCGTGGATGCGTCGTAGTCGGTCGGCTTCTTTCCTCAATCGAGCTTCTTCTTCAGCCTTCTTCTGAGCCTCTTTTTGCTTCCGCTTCTCTTCGGCTTTCTGCTTCTGTTCAGTGATTCTTTCCTGTTCAGCTGCAAGCCGGGCAGCCTCCTCTGCAGCCTTTTCAGCCTCCTTTCGCGCTTTTTCTTCAGCCAGAGCTTGCTTCCTCTGTGCTGCCTTGTCCTTTTTCTTCTGCGCGTTTTTAGCCTTCTTGGCCTTTTGTTGGTCAACTTGCCTGCTCTCTTCCTCAAGTTCTTCCAACAGCTTGTCTTGCCGCTCCTTTGCTACCTTCTCCTTGTATGCGGACAACACTCGCTGCTCAAACATTCGAGCCGCAAAAATCTGAAACATCCGACGACCTTCCTCCATTCGTTGTTCTTCCGTCATTTGGTCCTGGCAGCAGCACTCAGTATGGAACTTGGACGGCATGGTTGAAGGATTAGAAAATACCTCTTCATCCCCATACTCCTCATCCTGGCTGTCCTCATAATCTTCCTCGTCTTCTTCGTCTTCGTAATCGTCATCGTCCGGAGGAGGATGATTATGAGGATTGGAGTATGAGCCGTTGGGATGACCAAAGCCGCGGGAGAAATGTTCTCTCGCGTCTTCCTCGCGAGCCATTCGACGTTCAGCTAGCTGTTCCATCATCTCGATGAATCGCTTGCCGTCGTTCTTGAGGAGGTCATCCGCCACGGTAAGAATGCCGCCTAAGTCCATGTTACCATATGCGCTGAGAAGAGAATCAAGGAGTTGCGTACCCTTGACTTGTAGACTATTGCCAAACGTGAGGAAATCGGTCATATCTCGGTCGTAGGGGTTGTGAAACTGCTCTGGGGGCTCGTCATCACTGTATTCATCGTCGTCCATTTCGTCTTCACTATAAACTTCCTCCAAATCGTCGTCCTCGTCCTCTTCGCCGACATGTTCTACTATTCGACCGCGAGACGGCTGTTGCGGAGCATAGCGAGACGGCAAATGGCTCGGAGGGCGAGGTGGAAAGCCTCGAGAGGGCGGCGGTAGCATCGGTGGCCCTTCGCCCTGGTTGGCGAAATGTTCCAATTCCAAATAGTAAGCGTCGTACAGGCCCTCCAGTTCCTCCTCAATGGCTGTCCGCTTTCTCCCGCAAACTGTGCAGCTGCAGGTATGCTTCTGCTGCTCCTTCATCTTTTTCAGCACAGCGTCCTTTTCTACCTTGACAAGTGACTTGCGCTCGTCCTCGCCCAATCCAAGCCAGAACTCCTTGATTCGCTCCCGTTCCTCATGATTGCTCGTGCTCCAAATCTTGTCTCTAGACATGCCTGATGGCCGTGAGCTCAAATCATCCGGGGCTTGTGGAAGCGTGGTCGACAGCTGAGCGGGAGACTCCTCATCAGAATAGATGGAGCCTGCAGCATACTTCTTCTTCTTCTTCTGCTTCTTCTTTGTCCTGGCACTCGGGTTTAGGTGGCCATTCGTGATAGGAGAAGATGAGCCGCCATTCAGTGTGTGGTCAGCCTCGTCATCGCTGGCAGCAAGGTCCTGGTCAACAGGCAGAGTCTCGGGCTGCAGGTTGGTTGCTGATGCGGGGTCCGCAGGTCCATTTTCAGCTTCCTCGGCGGCAGCAGCCTTGGCCATTGCTTTTTGTCGACGCTTTTGCTTCTTACGATTTACAGGCGGTGCAGAGGTGTCGAAATTCGAGGGGTTCGAAGGCGGACTGGATGGTTTGGTGGCCATGGTCGGGGTGGAAGGTTGAGAGGAATCGGACTGAGTCTTGGGTACAGTGATGTACTTTGAGCCATCTTTGTTGGTATACTTGGCTGTGTTTCGAGGTGATAGCGGCGTAGGAGGGGCCGACTTCTGGTTGGTGGCCGGCATCGTACGTTTTACGGCACTTGGTGAGGCGACACCATCAACGAGGTGGTGGTTGGTGGCCCGCTCGAAGTGGGATATCTGGACTCTAATCTAATTGCGCGCAAAAAACCAGCGGACAGGTCAGTCTCGGATGATGCAGGATAAGGGGGTCTGCCGGAAGAGAACCAGGCCTTCATCAGCTCCGAATCAGAGGCATCGCTGCCGACAGAAGAGTGGATGGTAACGCGAGATGTCGAGATGGGGTTTGGTGTGGTGTCAAGGAAAGCAGGTCAAATTGAGGCACGCACCAGTCACCCACTCAGGTTCGAGTGAAAGTCAGGATTAGGCCAGCAATGACGCCAATGAGGGGAGCCGCGAATCTCTTGGAAATGAGGTGGTGCCTGCAGAGCTCAAGCGCGTAGACGTTGAGCAAAAGTCACTGCAAGGACCGGCGAAGTTGAGGTGAGGGTTGATGGTTGGTTGGTGCGAGGTTGATACCAAACCGTTTGGAAGTCACAGTGTAGTGCAGTTTACATGGTCGCGGTACCTCAGAATGGCCACTTTCTCTTTGAAGCCAATAAAAATTGGGGCGCTCCGATCAATCAGCGTTGGCGCTGTGGTGCTGGGGTACTTTTGGAGGCGACTCAGGCGAGGGAGGTGCTGACCGCGTGACAATGCACGTGATGCGCTGGGACGGGTTGGGTTCAAACGCTCAGACGCTCGATGGAGGTCCGCGTGGCAGTTTGACGGAGTTTCTGGTGGACAGCCTTGCGGCTATTATTATTATTAGCCGTTTCTCTCTTCCTGCCATGTGTATGTAAGCGTCGTTGCGTCAAACCCGCGTTATCATTGGTTCTGGTAGTCCGTATTGTATAAACAACAATGAGTTGCAACCTCACGCTTGCCGCTCTTTATAGACACCCGGACAATGAACCTAAAGAAAAATCGCATGTTCTCGTGCATGATTGCCTGCAACCATGCCATCCTTTTAATTCAGGACGAGTTTTTGCTGCCTTTCGCATCAAGTGTTGTGTTCGTGTCGTGTTGCATAGATGAACTGTTGAGTGGCACAGGTGAAGAAAGCTGGGTGACAAAGCCCGTAGCTGCGCGTTGTCCATCCATGACCATCCATGACCATCCATTATCATTTCATTATATCATGGTTTCCACACGGCGAGAACGCGCATTGGTGCAAAACTAGATGCCCTTGCCCTGGCGCAAACCAACGGCGCAAACCAACGGCACAGCTGGCCGAGTTGGCCGTGGACCTTGTTTGCAATGCCATCCATCACACCGCGCCGGAGAATGGAGATGCAGGATTGATATCTTTGCAACAGACGCCCGCTCTGCTCTTCATGTTGTGTACATAGTGATATCTTCAGCAATGCTCCACCCACCCACAGGGCAGGGTCACAGGGACGGAGCACAGCATAAGTTCAACGTGGTCATGGTTTATCTGCAGACTGCAGGGCAGCAAGCTGGCTCTCAAAATGGCGTCCATGTTGGTCTGGCTTGAAGTTGGCTGCTCTGCTGGATGGATGCTCTGCACTGTAGTAGGAGCTCGACTGGGCTCTGCGGCACCGGGTTCAAGCTCCGATAATTGGCTTGACTGCTCTCAGCAGTGCTCTGTACGTACAGTGCAGCGCCCGCAGTAAATGTAATACTGGCTTGCAGTTGGCTGCTCTGAGCTGCCACCGATGACGAACACTCTGTCGTGTCGCCCATCGCCCGGAGTCGCCGTTATGTAAGCGGACGTCAGCAAGTAATAACGCCCCGTCTGCATCTGTCCCCAATTGTCTCTGTCGCTCACAAACCCCCCCCAAAAACCTGCGCTTGTCTTTGGACTGACTGAACTGGGTGAAAAAGACGTTGCTGTGTTTGAGTTTGGCCTGTATTCCCTCATTATTCTCCAAGCCCGCGCGACACGTTCCAGAGGCCCGCTGTGCCCACTTCTCCTCTTCCTCTTCCCCCTTCCTCGTCCTTGTTTTGGCTTAATTGCTCTCTGGCATCGCCATTCCCCGCTCCCGACTTGGGCACAACTGTCAACTACTGTCCACTCGAGCTCCGCCAGAAACGTTCCTTTTGACAACGACCAGACGCTTTGAGACACAGACACAGGCAATTGACCGTCGGAACCGCTTTTTCAGCTCGCACTCTTGTCTTACTGCGGCCTCCGAACCTCCCGCTTCCCTTCACAGCACCGCACCGCCCCGGACTCTCTGAACCCGATCGACGTACTTCGAAGGCGTTTCGAGGTATTGGGTCTTCAAAACACGCAGTGCATACGTCGAGTATAAAGACAGCGATTCGAGCCAAAAAAATTTGCCAACGAAGATCACTTCGCTTTGTCTTGCGACGGCTGAGTTTGAATCGAGGGACGGAAGAATTGGGTGCTTGTTCGACGTCCCCTCAACAAACTTGTGCGAAAAATACCCATCCGACCAAAATGGCCAATTCAAATTCTCAAAATGTCATTCGCAGGTACGATTGATCAGAAGCTAATGCTGTCCCTCCATCCAGCGGAGAGCACTCCGCTCAACACTATAGTCATGGTGTTCCATACGGAATCAAGCCTGCCTGTATAGAAATCAATGTCGGTAGTATCGTCAAACTAATACCTACATCTACAGGAAACTTGTCATCATAGGTGATGGTGCATGTGGCAAGACCAGTTTACTCAGCGTGTTTACACTTGGATACTTCCCTACGGTTCGTCCCCATTGTGCCTGCTATGCTCATTATTGTATTGTCTTGTCGCTGACCAGAGTCTAATGTAGCGTTATGTAAGTCGTGATTCATATGAAACTACCAGCGAAGCTCGATGACAGCCAACTAATGCGTCTCGAAAGATCCCCACGGTCTTCGAGAACTATGTCACCGATTGCAGAGTCGACGGCAAATCTGTCCAGTTAGCTTTGTGGGACACTGCTGGCCAAGAAGACTACGAGAGACTACGGCCACTAGCATATTCCAAAGCCCATGTCATCTTGGTCGGGTTCTCTGTTGACATGCCCGACTCATTGGATAATGTAAAGAGCAAGGTATGTGCATGTTACCGTGGACTTGACGACGTGATCCTTGACTAATGATTTACTTGAATTTTGTCCTGGTCGCATAGTGGATTGAGGAGGCGACTCGCTTATGTGCTGAAGTCCCAATCATTCTAGTAGGGCTAAAAAAGGATCTTCGAGAAGATCCAGTAGCGATCGAGGAGATGCGAAAGAAGTCACAGCGATTTCTCACACCACATGACGGAGAGGTGGTAGCCCGGGAGGTTGGTGCTAAGCGGTATCTTGAGTGCTCAAGCTTGAGCGGCGAGGGCGTGGACGACGTCTTTGAAGCTGCCACACGAGCCGCACTCTTGACGTTCGAAAAAGGCGAAGGCGGTGGTTGTTGTGTTGTTCTGTAACAATGGATCGCCGTGACGGCCCCTCGAGCAACTGACTTAGAGACTACGGACTACGGACTACGGACTACCTTGTCCTGATTTCTTGATCCTGACGAATTTATCCTCGGCACTCGACAGATTAGCTAGCACCTCAATGCTCGCCATCGCCACCCCCATGATGTCTTGTTCGAGAGCACATCTTATCATACAAAGCCCTTTTTTTTTTTTTTTTTTTTTTTTGAGTCGTGATATTCGGCAAGCGAACTCATCGTCCCTCTTTTCCATCAGATAACACTTAATGTCAGAACTGCAGCGAGGCTTATCGGAACCTGCCTTTTTTTTTTACTCCCGCACGAAGGCAGTTTCACTCTCTGTATTCATAGGGCGCGGACGGGGTAACAGATCGCATCAACTGGTCCATGCACACGCGGCATAAGCTTGGTTCATCTTGCAAGGATGTTGGTAATTCTCTTGGTCTTTATTTTATCATTTTTTTTTGTGCATATGGTTGGTCCATTTTATTCATGTCACGGAAGGGCTGCGGGTTGCACGATTTGACTCGCCCAAACAAAAATCGATGTGTGAAGAGAGACCGGTAGAAAACGTGTCATGCAACTGGCGCAGATATTAGGACAAGAAACACAAATCAGGATACTCCCAGACAAAGCGAACTTTGGCCAACAATGGAACCCCAAAGCTACGGGGTAGCAAGTCAAATGCTCCGCTCGAATCATGCTTGTAATTTCACATTTTGTTGATACATGTGCCATGGTACAATTGCAAATATCAAGAAGACGGCGATCCGTCCTCTAGCCCATGAGCCCACAATTCCCCTTGACAGCAAACCGCCCGAATACACATGCGCGGCGCGGCTTTCAATAAAAAAGCCCCCCCCCCATCGCACATCGCAATCTACTCATCGCTTCCAATCATGATTCCAAGGCTCCTTTCCAGGATAATCAGTCTGAAACCTCGCATATTCGATAGGCACAGCATCCGTACCCCAGACCCCCTTCTTCTCCATCGCAACTCGGTACAGGTATCCCTCGGCCCGGCCCTCTGGCCCGACCGTCTGGCGCAGCTCCTCACAAGCATTGTACATGCCCGCGTGCATTCTCTGTCTCTCCTTGGCAATCGCGTCGTGTTGCTGGCGCCTGAAAAGCTGCCAAGCCCGGTGGATCGTCCAGTGGCGCAGGTACCGCAGGCGAGCCATTCGGAGGGGCGGCGGAGCCGGCGAGAACATGTTCTGCCTGAGAGTCTTTATGCGGTAGAAGTTCTCCGACTTGGGGGCCGTGCGATTCTTCCGCATAGGCTTGGCCCCCGGCGCGGCTTTGGGGGGCACGCGCGCCATGGATGTGGAGGAGGTCGAGAAGAGGTTGCGGGCGGTGGCGGTGATGGTGGCGGGGAGGCTGCTTGGCCGGGATTGCCTGCCGCCAAAGAGGCCGCGGAGGGAGAGCATCGAGGCCATTGATTGTATTGTGTGTGTGTGTGTGTGTGTGTGTGTTCTTTTAGCAGCCTCGGGGGGCTTGGTAGGATTCCTGGGAGAGTCTGCGCCGTCGCTTGTGAGGGCCGGCCGACGTAGCTGTGCGGCTGCGTTTTGAGCCGCCGTTTGTAGGAGGGTCGCGAGACGTGTGCTTGACGTCTGAGTCGCTGCTGTCCTCCTTCTTCTTCTTCTCCTCCTCCTCCTCCTCCTCGTAGTCGTCGTCAGCGGCGGCGGCGTCGGCGTCACTCGCTGCGTCTTCCGTCTCGGTCTCGGGGGGGTCCGACAGCTCAGAGTCTGAAGATTCTGTGTCGGTATCGTCCAGCTGTGAGAGGCCGTCTAATTTGGCTAATGTCGACTCCACGTTGAGGCAATTGAAGCGATTGAGGGGATGCACGGGGTCAGATTCGAACCGACAATCTTTGAAGAAGTGGTGAATATTCTTTGGGGAAAAAACGTTAGCTTTCGGTCGCGTTGGGCGTGGGGGGGGGAGATACATATGAATTCACAATGGCCCGGAATAAGATTATTCCCGCAACTTGCCAAATGTGGAAAGGGGGAAGGGGTTTCCGGTCACATAGTCACATACCTCTTGTACTTCACCGCTGAACAGAAGACAGTTTTCCACGTTGCGCTTGTGCAGTAGCTCGTCAAAAGCTTCTTGAGATACTATCCGTTCATACGCGTCCGTCATGGCGTGGCCTGACATCCCCGTGGCCAGCTGCAGAGTGCGAAACAGATGTGCCATGCAAATCTCGAAACCACGCTCGAGGGCACCGATGGTGACAATCAGGAATGCACACTCGAGAATCAGAGGATGAGTCTTTGTCTTGTCCCGAGCCCATCGGCGCTTTGGCCCGTCGTCGAAAACCCGTTCCATCCACTTGTCATGCAGGTCGACGAGCTGGGTTCGGGAAATGTCCGCGTCCGCGTATTTCGCAAGCTGGAGATGGATCTGCGCCTCACTGACCGGGTCGCCGAATGTGACGAGACTCCTGAGCATCCGGACGACCTTTGGGCAGATGACTCGAAACCTGGCGCCGTACTCCTTCATGGTCCTTGGCACGACTCCGCAAAACGTGTAGGTTTGCTGAAGCTCGTCCTCGTTGACCTGCAGCAGACTGTCCCAGCACGGGTTTTGCCATGAGCATGGTTCGGATGGTGCGAAGACGGCCCCAGAAGAGCTCGATGTGGGATGGGCGCTGCTCCGATTGGTGCCGTGGCGAAAAATGTACTTTCCGCCAGTGTGTCCGAAGTAGTACCTCGAGTTGTAGAGTGTTTTATGAACATCTAGCTCTCGTGCGTCCTCGTCGCCGAAGTCACCGAGTCGTATCTTGAAACGCTTGGCACACCTGCCGCCATTCTGTTGATATCGTTTCATGCTGGTTTGGAAGGCGGTGTTATTGTTGGAGCGCTCCGCCCAGGCCAGCTGGACCATATCGGCAGTCGAAGAAAGCTCCCTCAAGGTATCCTGGCATCGTCGACGGTGTTTGAGTGAGAAGTACCTGCTCCTGGTGGCCCAGTACTCTTGGTCCTGCACTATTCGCTGTTCCATCCTTCTTCTTTTGTCCTCTTCGGCCTCAAGGCCTTGGACAATAGGTCCGTACTTGGTCTGTTCTGTTTCATATGCACATGTCCAGAGGGATTGTAGATCATGTCGGGTCAGATATCTCTGCCATTGGTCCTCTCGGTGATCAGGCGCGAGTGGCTCCATCGGGAAAGTTTATGTGTTTCGTACTACTTGCTTGTTGGAGGCGTTTTGAAGAGTAGAGTACGTACTGCACAACGAGCTGACGAGCTGTTCGATAGGCCGGTTGATGAATTGGGACTATCTGGCTTCTGAGGGACTGGGAAACCGGGGTTTTTTGGAAGTCGTCGTTGGCACTTCTTATACAGGAGACAACACAGAAAAATTACGCCTCATCTTGGATATACTTTCTACTTTTGACTCCACGTTTGCAGCACCTCGCAAGTAGATCGCCGTACCGTCGAACTTACTTTGATCAAGCAAACCAGCCAGCCATGCCAGGCTCCTTGTTTGAAACCTGGTCGTGAGCAAAAATAGAAGTTCCTCGACACCCCAAGAGAAGTGAAGATGAGTGAGTGACTGGGGATATAGGACTCGTTCATGACCTTGTGTGCAACATTCTGCTGCGATACTTTCCAACGCATGTCCATCTTTCCTACCGTCACGATACCCTTGCTGCGTGGGCCGGACTTACATGTCGATTAGCGCAGATCGCGATCAGTGGCACATTTTAAGGTTATCTGGTGCATCGGCACTTAGAAAAGATCCCCAGATTTCCAGGGTGGCTCTTTCTTTCTGGCTGGTAGACAAACTTGTCGTTCTTTCCGTAATGAACGAGCCCCCTTTAACAATTTTTCTTTTTTTTTCTTTCAAATTCCTAAATTTCAACCCCGCAGACTTCATCTTCACAAGCTTCGCCAAATCCAGGCACAAAAACCTATTCATCAAACCCGAAATACCTGTCAGACTTTTGTCAAACGAGGCCACTGAGCACGGGGCTGTCGTTGCCCCGTTGGCGATGGAATCGTGGGTGGCTTCGAGTTATGGCTTGGACTCTTAAACCTTGCTGCGTCAGAAAGAACATCGCCCCTCAACATTGCCAGGTGTATGTCATTTTGAAAATGAAAATAAGACTGCCGTCCAAACACATCACTTATTTGTTCGAGGGTCCCCAATCCCAAAGCGGAAGCGGAAGCGGAAGCGGAAGCATCGGCCGCATCTGCAGCCCAACAAGAAAAAAAAAGGGGGGGGGGGGGGGGGCGCCACTTCTCGGCTCCAGGTCGGGGCGCCATGAAAAGAAAACTCGGTTCCAAATCACATCAGCATCGCCATCTCGCTGCTCCTGAACGCACCCTCGTTTCTCCGAGTCAGAACCATGTCAAACGCCAGCGCTCTTGTCGCTGGCCGGGAAAAAACAAGTCGCCATCGCCATGGCGGCGCCCGCGGAATCGCCATCACTCTTGGCCATGGGAGTCGTGGAGTCGTGGAAATCGGGAGGCTGTGTCGCGTGTCTGGACAAATCCTGGAAGCACAAGCACCAGCACCCGCGGAATGGGGCCCAGTTGCAGAAGCTGGCATCGCGAGCCATGTCGGGCAACATTGCCAACCGGGTGAGTGTGCAGCGGTTGGAAGGAATTCGGAGTCCCTGAGGATTCGAAGTTGCCGGCAGTCTTCCTCTTGTCCGGGGGCGCAGCAGCGTTCATGCATGGTGCCAATCTGAGAGTTGACGGTAGGTAGTGTGCTTCTGCTTGAGAGGCCCAGACACATGGAGCTTTGTTGCTCGTTTTCCATTGCCTTAAAACATGCCTTGTATGCGTATTCTACTCTTCCACTACAAAGGCCGACCTTTTTCAGCTGAGAGCGAGGTATATGTATGAAAGCAAGCAATTGATACCGAAACAAGCTCGCGTGCTTTTCTACTTTGAGCGCATTCCGTCCATAATCCGCGGCCTTTTTGTTCAATGTACCAACACGATGTTCCGCATCGGCCCTTTTGGTTCAATGTTCCAACACGATGTCTCTGGCATCACAAACAAACAAACACACAAAAAAAAAAAAAACAAAGGTTTGCACGTCTCTCTCCTCCCGACCTGTACAGCCCGGCTACTGATCCATAGACCCAGAATCGCCCTGTTCCTTGATCAACAAACCCCTCCCCTGGATCCGCTCCCCAGCAACAGTAAAAGACGTCACATCACTCCCGACCTCACATGGATCCGCCCCATACTCGACCATCTCGAACCCAGCAGGACGATCGAGCAGCAGCGCCTTCATCCCCATCTGTGCCTGGCATCGATAGCTCCCGAACTTGTACTCCACCACCGCTCGCTCCTTGTGCCTGATCAGCGTGTGCGCCTCGTCAATCTGAAACTGGAACCTGGCCTCAAAGTATGCCGTCAAGCTCTGCTCATTCACAAAATCCTTGTGCCCCGTGATGATCAACACGCGCGACTCGCCATTCTCCATGCTACTCTTGGCATACTTGATTCTGTTCAGCGCAATCTTGACGTGGTGTCCTCGGATGACCATTGGATTCACGAGCGTAGTATGCGCGACGAGTTTCTGCGCAGCCTCGGGCGTGAAGAAGACGACCTTGGCGGCGGAGGTGCTGTGCGTGTACCCGTCGGGGTAGTTGATGTAGGTTGCGTAGATGCGGCCTACGTTCCGTATGGCTGCCAGGAGTTCCTTTTCCTTGATATCAGGCGGGAGGTTGGTCAGCCACAGGGCGCAGTTCTGCTCTGGCTTGAGATATTCCACGCTGGCGTTGTTCTCGGTGTGCATGCCGTGGTATCGGGGCGAGAACTTGAGCGAGGCTACCTGGGTGCTTGCGAGGGGGACTGGTGTGAAGTCCTTGCCTGTCTTGTCGGGACGCGTGATGGCCAGCATGGGGACGAATCTTGGTTCGGAATATGGATGGGCATTTGGGGCTGCCGGGTGGGATGGCGCCAGGTTCGCCGTCATCATGTGGCGGTCGTTCTTCTGAAGGGGGTTGCAAAGCAGATTGCTGTACAAGTTTGACGTATACGCGACTTTGCGGAGGTCAAGGCCGCTGTTGAGGTCATTGACGAGGTGCAACGGCACGAGACCGGGGGGAACGAAGCGCGCCGGGTTGCTGATGGGGATCGAATTGGGACGAGCGATGACTGGGGGTGGGATGGAAGTGGTCAGATCATGCATGGAGCGCTGTCGAGAGGGACTGATGTTCGACATGACAGATGAGGGGTGTTGATGAGCATGCGGCTGTAGGGGTCCGTTGGAGGAGGTCGTTTGGCGGATTGACTTCGCGATCTCTTCGGGGATGCTGGTGTTGTTCATGTTTTGACGGTGGAGTCCTTGGAGATGGCTGGGTAGGTTGCCATGATTGATTCTTATGAGATGTGCATTTGGATCCTGAACAGAAGACGAAGATGATGTCAAAGTCGAGTTCGAGGCCCCCACTGGCCGTGGGAGAGAAATGTTCGTAATAGAGCGTAAGCCAGCCTGTACTTGCTCCCAATTGGAGAGACTGGAGCGAAGCCTCTGCTGATCTTCAAAACCGGCTGGGATATCTACGTTGGTGAGCCAACCTCCCCTATTGTATGGCGTAGATGAGGAGCCCGGCCTTGTAGGGAGTTGAACATGATCTGCCACAAATCGAGAAGGAGAAAAGGTCAACAAAGTGAACCCTCAAAAAAGCGTCAAATGTCAGTATCAGCAGGTCCCTCACCACTTGAAGCAGTCTCTTGGCGAGAAAACCCGTTTGATAGACCGTGATGGCCCATATCTTCTACGTCCTCCAGAGTCCAGAGTCACAAACAGGTGTAGTTTAGTTTGATCGATGGATATCCGGCGATGATTAAAAGATGTTGACGAGCAATTGGAGATGGGGAAAAAAAGCGAAGCAGCGATGGGTGCACCCAACGAGTGTTGACAAAGAGAAGACAACACTCATGACGGTTTCTGAAATATTTCGCTACGGCGAGCGCGTAATGAAGAAGCGCGTAAAAATGGGGCTTCACGGACAGTGAAGAAGTGAATCGACATGCTGGGCTTGGCTTCCGTTGGATGGGGGAAGGGGGGGGGGGGGGTCGGTGACTGAAATGCAAGGGCCCGGCGAGCAGTGAAGTCAGCGGCTGGCGGGAGAGATTCGAGCGCGCGGTCAAGTTTCGACACCAGAGTGTGTGGATAAAAATGCTTCAGCGACTAAGATAGAGTCATGTCTTGAGTGAGGCTTGGATATACTTGGAAATGGTGTTGAGAGCGAGGGAGGCGGTGGTGGTTATGCTAGAGTCCAGATGACAAAACACGTGCTCAGTGTAAGCCTGCGGGCCAGCTACGACAAATGCATCTAGCGGGAACTTAACAAAGCCCGATAGCCGAATACGTACATACGGAATACGTGACCGAAAATTGCAACAAATTCACGTCAACCGTTCATAGCGGAGACGGCCTTTTCGGCTGTGAACTGAAGTTTGAGTCTTTGTTCGGTTTGTTCAGATGCTGTCGCCTTGTTTCTAGAGCGAAGACACTGTTGCAAGACAAACACACTACACTGCCTTGGTTGAAGCCATCTGACACCAGTTTCCCCCCCCTCGCAGGGTTAATTGACGAGTCATCTAGACAGGCAAACGGCGGCGGTAGCCGAACACGACAACACGACAAACGCAGCCTACGCAGCCTACGCAGCCTACGCAATGCACAGCGTGTGACATGAACTGCCTCTACAGTATAGGTATCCAACCTACGGATTTCACCATTCATTTCAATCATTAGATCAAGAGCCTCTGTAGTGAACTTGTGCAAAATCTGCCCACGTCTCTTCCTGGGACAGGTCTTTTCTCGACGGGAGAATGGTTCCTTGAGCGACAATCTTACCATGAGTAGGTGACCAACACTTCGTCACCTTGATTACAAAGCTGGCTCCAACTGTAGATACATACTTGAATAAAACTTCTCGACCTGCCGTTCCGGAATTCAGCCAGTCAGCGCGTTCCGTTCCGTCGAACTCTGCACGCACACTGCTTAGCAGACTCAAATGCAATAGCTCAAATGAGGGCTCAGGGTGGGTGGAAAGACCCTTCCAATATAGATGTTGATCCGACGTCTCGGGCGTTTGAGCCCCGAAACTGTCTAGTTCACGATGCTCAGAAGCAGGTGTAGGTAGGCCTTCAGAGTCGCAGATTCTTCTGCCGTGGTTTACGAATAACCTATTGCCTCTTGGCGACACGACATTTCTGAGGAATCCTAGCGGCTTCGTAAGACCAAACACTTGGACATATGAAATTGGTGCAACTACTGTGTCTACCACTGGGACTGAACCGCGTTTAAATATCTGTCAATTGTTTTCGTCTAACTCTCACTAGCAGCCATCTGCTTGCTTGAGTTTGGTTGATGGAACACTATATACATGCGATAGGATCAGAGGTGTCCACAGCGTTTATTTGAGAAAAGTACCAGGCACGTCGTCACTTGGGCTTCCTTTGCATTGTTGGCCTTCGTAACGCAACCATCGATAGCAGAGATCGCTGCCTTTCCGTCCTCACAGACAGACGACACTGACCTCAACCAGCGTCTCTAAAACCATGGCATGCTGGGAACGTTCGAAAGAACAGAAATGTTTTTCCACCTCTCGAGCAATGCTTCAACGACAAGGACATGTCGGTACGATATTTCAGCTCGGCGAGAAGGAGCACCGGGTCAATTGAGCCAAGCTAATAATGTTAATAATTGGGTCAGCGATTTCGGTATTGGGAGACTCACGGTCGCAAAATAAACCTTGGTCTTCCAGGGCGGCGGAAAAGTTGTCTGCCGGCAGTAACATCGTACAACAGACGGTGAGCGCAACGAAATGCACGCAATGCCAGGCCACGCAAACGTCAATTCCAAGCATAGAACGGCGAAATGAACGGTAAGAGGCTAATCAATCAGCAAAGAGCAAGCTATTTGAGCTTCGGGAGCTGGGACTTTAGCACTGGTTTTTCAAATTGCGTTTCGCTTTCGTGGCCGACCTCTCCCACGCGCACCACCTCGTGATGCGGGTTTTGTGGCATGACCACTATGCACCAACGTCAGCAAATGTGCTTTGGTTTTTCCCTTGACGCCCTCTGCCTCTTTTCCGTAAGCTGCCGCTTGGGCGCCGCGCCTCGCTCTGATAACGCCGCGTCTCCCATCTACGACTGTTCGGCCCTTGGCCCGGCCTGGTCGAGACGGCTTGAATGGAGTCGCCTCAGTTGCAGACACCTTATCGGCGGCTCCTGGGCCTGTGATAGTGTCACGGCCAGCCTTTTGAGCTAGACGCAGAAGGCTTCCTCGTTTCGGTCGTAGACCTTGTCGTTTTCCCGGCAACTCGGGGTTGCCTTCAGTGGGTGCCGCACCCTCTTCAGTTGTACCATCGACGTCTTCATAGTCGCTTCGTCGACTCTTGAGTTTTAGCGCAGAGTCAATTTCGACTCGAGTTTTGGGAAGTTTGTCCCAAGTTTCAACGACGACTGAGGGCATGATCGGTGCCATCGGTGCCATCGGTGCTGGGGGTGCTTTGGGGGGCTTTGACGATGGCTTAGACTCTTTCAGGGATTCCACGTTGTCTTGTCCTCGACTCGGCTTTGTCGAACTAACCCGTTTCTTGACACTAGAAATCCAGGTAGGAATCCAGTCCTTCAGGTACCCCTCTGTCTCCTCTTCTAGCTTCTGGTACGCACGCTTTCGAGCCTTCTTAGACATGGGTTCCAAACCCATGGGCGTGCTCGCACTCTCTGACTTCGGGATCTCTTGGCTTTCGCAAATTTCTCGTCGGGGAACTGAGCTGCTTGGCTTGGCTTCTTCGAGGCCCGAGATCCCTCGCGGCGAAGGCGTCGCACTGGGTTTTTCGTTTGCTTGCGAGCTCAAATCTGCCTCCATTGTGTCGTCTGCTTTTCCTGATCTGATGGTCCTCATCACCTCCAGGATGCGCAGCTCGGGCATCAAGACATCTTGCCTTTCAGTGTTTCCGTCGAGCTCGGGAGAGCTCTGTGCTCTCAAAATAGTTCCTTCCGTGTTTGCAGGGCTTCCTACTTCACCTGGGGTCCCGCGAGAGTTATTGCTGTTTGTCATGTTGGCCTGGAACGTTGCTGCTCTGAGCAAAGCCAAACGAGAATGCAGTAGTGCAGCAGCCCATGTCAACAGTCAGAGGTCTTTCCACGGGCTCAAAAAAGTGAGGTTCGGATGGTGGCAAGTTGCCACGTGCCGAGATGCATCTGTCAGCTGTATGACAATTGGTGACAGCTGTCATTGAGACTAGGACAACTTTTCCGTGCGTTCACATTTTGAATTCAATTCCAAGACTGACTGACTCCCCGGTGAGTGCATGGAGCCCCGAAATGATTAATCTAAAAAGGACATTAGGTTTTTAGTCACACATTTCGCCGGGCAAAGAATATCCCATGCCCACTTCCATTGTGCTGTCACGACACTATTACCAGACATGCGAAAACAGTCATAGCCGCTTTTCCCCCACGAACTTGAAGCAATCACGTCGATTCTCTCGTGCATAAAATTACTATCGGGCACCTGAAAAAAACGTCAAAACATCATCTGAAATCGAAATTTCGGCCAAGTGGAGGTTGATGTGACTGTTTGGGCGGCTTCGAGAAACGTCTTTGTTTGTTGCATATTGGTGCTTCCTCTTCTATTGCGACACCCAGTCCCTGTCTGCCTCATTTCCTTTTCATCATGTAGATTTGCAATCATAACGCAGGGGGTGTACTGTGTGAGACGGTGTGGAAAGTGATGATGAATGAATTCAGCTATCTAAGCTACCTAAGCTATCCACACGTGGCACAACGAGGCTATATACGAGGGCAAAAGAGGGTCCTCGCAATCGGCCGCGAAGAGGGAAGGCATCGCAATGAAAGTGATGCCTAAGATGTGAAGCTGCTACATCCAACATACTGTAATCTAAGGTCCAGGCCCGTACTTGCTCCAGTCAATGGCCTTGACGTCTTTGTAACAGTGAGAGCCGAGGACATGCTGGTGGCTAGGCGTAATCTGCTCGGGCAAATAGCTTGAAAACTTGGGTAAATCGTTTAGGTTGGCGCACTCAGGCAGTAGGCGAACAGAAACGCAGCCCTTGGGAATGTTCTGATCGACAGTGCCGAACATGTGGCTCGTAGTAGTTATAGCCTGCTTAAAGACAATGACCTCCCTATCCTTATCTAGAGGTAACTTCTCCTTGCAAGCAGCCCAGGTCTCCGGATGTAAGAAAGCGTAGTTCTCGGAGGGGTGTTTTAGGCTAAAGCCAACATCTGCGGCGCCCTCAATAAGGTAAGCTGTTCGGACAGTCCGGCTACCCTCGTCGGGGTCAAGCCTGATTCCCGAGGATACAGAAGTGGTACTTTCAGTGAGGACCCGCATGTATTCCTGCGCTGTAGTGGTGCCGTTCAGGTAAAAGGTAAGAGCCTTGTCCGCGTTCTCAGTCTGTCCGAGAAGATCATGGCCCTGATGTCCGGTGCGGATGTTGGAGATGTACGTGTTGTGGATAGAGGCGAAGTCATTGGAGGTAGAGCGTTCAGTGACTTGAACCACGAGGCGGAAGGCCTTCAAGACGGCCAAGGGTGGGTATGTTGGGGCAACGGCCGCGGCAGCGACGGCAGCGGCGCTGGCAAGCCCTAGAGCAGTGGCGAAGACGTACATGTTTAACATGTGGGCTGGCGGACTCGGACTGTCAGTTCTGTGTTGGTTGTTGGGTATGATGAAGTAAGCAAATATGTTCATTAGGTCCTCGAGCTGCTGCTAGACTCGCGGCCTAACATTATTCTTATAAGAATTCGTGCACGCCATATAAGGCCCTAATCTGTATTTAGCCAGTCCATTATCCAGTTAGGCTCTACTCCGTGATTTCCGTGATT
Organism: Epichloe festucae Fl1; assembly: GCA_003814445.1. Classification (NCBI taxonomy): domain Eukaryota; kingdom Fungi; phylum Ascomycota; class Sordariomycetes; order Hypocreales; family Clavicipitaceae; genus Epichloe; species Epichloe festucae. Next base: position 278,281 of record CP031387.1, on the reverse strand, counting down.
AACCTATATGTAGTAAATTGGTGGGAGGCTTAATACGAAGTACTATTATTAGAACAAGCATAATATTGATAATCCTGCGCGGCTCTAATTAATAAGTGTGCAAACATATTTACTAGGTCCTACACTCCTAGTAATTCCAAAGCAGTACTCCGGAATAACGTAACTATACGGATGTCTGGGTTAAAAGTCGTGTCCCCTGCAGGCTACAGTGTGAGAACCCAGGTGTGCTGGAATTCCCAATAGACCAAAAGATGCGTCAATGCTAGCCGCTGCTAACGTTGCACCTTACAATTGATTATGAGGCCTGTGGTCCCAGTCCGCGGGCCCCGCACACAGCGGGGCACACAGCACATAAATCTCGGCTCCAACAAAGTTCGTCTCGTATCCAGGGTGGAGCCTCTGAATCCTAATCAGGTAGGCGGTGGAAAATTACTGCATATACTAAAGACCACAGTGTATTCGTGCGAATTCAGTCAATTCGTCAATTCGTCAATTTTTTTGTTCAATTTGTTCAATTTGTCAGTTAGTTAGTTGGTTAATTATAGGGGTTTGATGCGCGATCCCCGCCCGGAGGGAGGATTGCACAGAAAAGTGGGTCGAGTGGTTCGGGTACATAGAAAGAGTGGGGCACCAGGCAGGCCTGCGCTGTGATTGGGTGCACCTGTACGCGAGGCACACACGTGACCTGCGGTCTCTCTCAAGACCGCGGCCACGTGACCCCTTAGCTAGACCTTCATTATCCCTCCTTACATATCAATTTAACTATATACATTGTGTTTAGCACCTTATCCCCTTCGTGGTGTGAGACCTGATGCATAGGGCTGACGAAGTGAGCCCTGTGACAGGTCTTAAAATAATCGATTGTAAGGTGTAATGTTAGCAACGGCTAGCATTAACGGGATCTTTTGGTCTATTGGGGAATTTAGCACACCTTCTGGGTTCTTACACGTGGTCTGCCTATCGGCATCAGGGTATAGGGGTTATAGGTAGTATATGCCCTCTAATACAGTGGTATAATCTGGCATATGCTATTCTGTTAGTTAAAGGCTCCACCTTGGATACGAGACAAACTTTGTTAGAGCCGATATTTAGCCTTATACAGGTTACTACCTAGAGTGGCCTAAGGCCTGAATATAGTAGCCTATGTAAGGCACACAAATAGCCTAGAATAACACAAGGAAAGTGAAACTAGGTGCCTCTGCTATACAAACTACATACAAAAGTGACTTATGCTAGTTATTATTAGATTCTTTATATTTGTTACAGTGCAGCCCAAGGGGCCATCGCGGGTGTCTGCGCGCACGTCGTGTACATATTACGGGTGATGTGCCCGATTCCATTGCGCCACAGGATGAATTTGTACAAGTCCCTATCATATGTAGGGCCGTCATCAACGAACTGTGACCTTGGAGGGGTTTGAGGCACCGATCACAATGAGCCACCGACGAATACAAGACGCCGCCTCCAAATCTGGCGGCACCAGCCCCCCCAGCTGGTTGGATTGAACTTAAGTTGGGCTTCTTCAAGCGTCTCTTTTGTCTCATTCCCACGGCTTCGTCGCAGACTTCGTCGCAGACGTCTCGTTCCTCGCGTATGACGGCGCCCGGCCAAGGCCTTTGATGACGAGGATTTAATTTTCCACGGCCATTTCAATACCCGCCATGTTTGGTCGCTCGAAAGGAGACTCCGAGGACAGTCGTGTCCCGCAGACCCAGGAAGAACCAGCTCTTGAGACGACACTGCGGCGCAAGTCGTTTTTCCAGGCTGTCTTGCCTGTCTTTGCCTGCGGTGCTGGTCTTTTCTCAGACGGTTACATCAATAATGTCAGTTCTCCTTGTTGAGCATGAGCAATGAATGACTTGCTTGGGTGGGTGCCGAATGGAACTGGCTGACCGAAACCGTTCACGTCGATAGGTCATCGGTTCTGTCAACACAATTCTGAAACTGCAATACGCGGCCGTGTACAAAAACTCAAATGCCGCCAAATATGTTGCCGACATTGCCTTTGCCGGCACAGTCGTCGGGCAGCTGTTCTTTGGGTTTACCTGCGATCACTGGTCCCGAACCAATTCTCTCATTGTATCAACTGTGATCCTCATTGTTTTCACCGCTCTAGCTACTGGGTCATACTACAAGGGTGAAGCCATCGGCATGTTCAACATGTTGACAGCCTGGCGATTCTTCGTTGGTATCGGCATCGGAGGTTGGTCCAATCTCCCGCACCCTGTGATACAAGCTAACACAACATCTCGAGGTGAATACCCTGCTGGCAGCGTCGGGTGCGCAGAATCTACTGGCGAGCTGAAGAAAGGTACTCGTAATCGATGGTTCATCTTGTTCACCAACACTATGATCGACTGGGGCTTCGTCTTTGGTGCCTTTGTTCCCTGTAAGTCTGGAAGGGGCTGTCACTGGTGCTGCCACAGCCTACCCGTGGCTCCAAATGAACCAACTGACTTCACATAGATGTCGTTGCGGCTGCTTGTCATAGTAGTCATCTTGAGACCATCTGGCGTACCAGCCTAGGTATAGGTGTTGTTTTCCCTCTTGTTCTCCTCATTATGCGGTTGAGGTTGAAGGAGCCCCTGGAGTTCGCAAAGGAGTCAATGCGTAAGAACACGCCCTATTCTCTCGTTCTACGCTTTTATTGGTGGCGCCTTCTCTGCGTCAGTCTCATCTGGGCGCTATATGATTTCAGCACTTACGCGTTTGGCATCTATTCGAGCGATATTCTTCAAGGAATCTATGGCGATGAGGCTCCGCTCACGACTGTTTTTGGATGGAATACTGTCATCAACATGTTCTACCTTCCCGGAACGATCCTCGGTGCCTTTGTATCTGATTGGGTCGGACCCAAGTACACCTTGATTGGCGGCGTTGTAGTCCAATCGATCGTCGGCTTCATCATGGCCGGCGTGTACTCAAAGATCAAGACACACATCGCTGGCTTTGCCATCGTATATGGTATCTTCTTGTCCCTTGGTGAGCTCGGTCCCGGCAACAATATTGGTCTTTTGGCTGCCAAGACGTGCGCCACTGGTGTTCGGGGCCGATATTATGGAATCGCTTCGGCCATTGGAAAGATTGGTGCCTTTGTCGGCACCTTGGTGTTTCCATATATTCAGGCGGCTGGGGGGGAGGGCACGGTCGAGTCAGCTCAGTATCCCTTTTGGGTCGCCTCTAGCTTGTGCATCTTGTCCGCTGCCGTGGCTTTCTTCTTCATTCCCAACATAGACCAAGACACTATCGCAGAGGAAGACAAGAGATTCCGAGCCTTTCTTGAGAGCCACGGCTGGGACACGAATCAGTTGGGACTGGAAAAAAGCGATGCCAAGATAGGCCCTGTTGAGCAAGATGAGCACGCGCCCGGCAAACTTTCCAGTCATTAAGAAGCTTGTTTTTTTTTTTTTTCAAGCTGTTCCTTCTTGAAGGTGTTCGGATAGGATACACACTTGCGTCAAGTCACATCAATATAAAAGATGACTTTTCCGCTCCGTTTTTGTCTGCGATTCCGCCCTACTGTCACCGACGTAGTTGGCGCATATGGCCAAGCTTCGTTCAAACTGATCCGGTTGCACCCGCCTTGGCACCGTGGGCAACCAAGCCTGCTTGTACGGCCACAGATCGACGACCTACTTGGCCATGTTCTGGTCCTGCCAACAAGTCATGGCAGGCTAATCAAGAAGAGTGCCTCGTGCTTGGCATCAGCCAATCAACCAGAATCTGCAGAGTTGCAGACAATAGACACATATTAGACGCCACCCCCAGCAGCAACAAGCCAACCGCTTGGGTCAATTCATGCGCCAGGGCCAATACCATTCGATTTCGTGATGCAACTTCAGGCTATTGGCGGCCTTACTGCATGTTTAATGTAACATATTTGCTCAAAAAAGGGTATTATGGCTTGCCATCAAGATTGATGTTGGTGTAGGGGTCGCAGTGGGTGTGGTCGCTATTGGAGTATTTGCAACGTTGCATAATCTCCGTACACTTACTTCCTACACGCAGGCAGGAGGAAGCGAACAATGAAAACGCAACGCGGCAGACCTTGGAGCCTATGAGTGCCAGAAGGCGGATTCGCACAAACAGAACTCTGCTCCGATACCATACGGATTGGACGACACCCAGTTTCATGGCTCGGAACTGCCGCCGCAGGGCCGTTTGACCGATATTCATATAATCTGAATAAACTGGAGCATCGTTCAGGGTGGAACGCTCAAAATAGGGGGAAGGAGCACATTTGGTCATTAACATGGCTACTGGGGTTGTTTGCGGACTATCGAGCGTACTTTCAGTTATATGAACGGACGATATCACATCATGAAACCGGCATATCTTGGCTTATATCGCACCCCTGCTGAACCGAATACTTCCGGCTTGGCAATACTTCAGGACTTGGAACAAGGTGCTAAAAAAAAGGATGCTAAGAATGTCAAAGTACAACGGATTGGGCCTCAAAATCATGGGTTTGTCGCCGACGTCCAGGATCAATTGTAGCTTGCTTCACGAACCAACTCGACGTTTTCAACCACAAGGTCAGGAAATCTGCCTGCTTCAAAATCGAATATACCCTCGCGGCCATACCCCTCTTCTGATTGGTAACAACGGAGCCGCAGTCATGATGGGGGTGTGACCGAACCCCCCGGGCTTGAACAGCCAGAGACTTCCAGCAAGCTTCGCCATTGAAAATTTTGGTCACAAAAGCACTCTCAAGACGTTGCGAGAATCCCCCATATGTTCATATGTTCCGGACTGATTGGCTTCGGGGCGAAGTTGTGCGTGACTGTAGTGCGTCAATATGATGATTTGGCGTCGGGTTTCTTTGGTTTGCACTTGGCGCCGTTTCAGCCAGTCAATGTCCATCCTGTGAGCAAAGCATTTGTGCCAGTGATATTTGAGAAAAGTCTGGACACGAGCAGCGTCGCGGTACTTTTCCGGGCATCCGTGAGGGGTGCAAGCCGAGGACGGTGAACTCGTCGCCCAATGTCACATCTCGTTCTATTTCAGGAACATGTCCAGACTCCAACACGGTCAGGCATTTGCACCTCTTCCCCCTCTCTCAACAAGTTCTTGGAGTGTGTAATGCAGTGCTGGCTCGAGCTTTCGGAACAAGAACTGCCGAGAAGTATGACTGGTTCACGTCACTTGCGACGCTGATCGGTCCGGAGGGGGGTCATCTCAAATGAACATTCTCACGAGCCATGATTCTATGCTATTGGACGACGCTGAGCGTTCCCTGAATTTGTTTGCAGTGCATCGCAGATTGAAGCTGGAGTTCATAGAGCTCAAGGGCGTTTAGCTTAACGCGTTGTATTTCATGAAAGCTGTTTAATCTTGGGCAGATGTGCTTATCTTTTCGGGGGTTCCGAACGAAAATGGGGGTCAGAAAATTGTCGTGATTCATGTGAAATTCCGTTGGACTAGGAAAAGTTGATTCGAAATGACTGTACAATTTGGTCTTTGAATGTACCGATTCATGTTGCATCACACATTGAACCTCGCATCACAACGCATAGTGCATCTGGTCTTGATACAAAAGGACAGAAACTTCATGACCAGCACGTCAAAGGAATGAGCACACATTTCGACACATCCATGTGTTTGTGAAGCTCATCTTCATTCTTCCCCCTTTCGTCAAGGCATAATATACTCGAAACTGCCTTGCCCACGCTCAATCACACTGTGAACCGCTTACAACTTATCATCTTCCTTTGACCATCTACATCCAGACCAAGATGTCGCCGAACGGGCGACTGAGTCATACGGAGCACCACTCCAAGATGGCCGTTTGCATAACTGTCAGCGAGTGAGAATGAGCAACACTTATCGCGAGACTGAACAAAAACACTTGTGCTGAGAAAAAAAGTACGAGAGAAAAGAAGCAGCGAATTGAGAAAGAAACGATTTTTTTTTTGTCCGTCGGTCGCAAATCTCCCAATCATACCCGTGAGATAGCACCTTGGCTTGATCGAATGCGCAACGCAACGCAACGTCTTTTCGAATCTTTCGGAACATGGTTTCCATGAACCTGCGGATGTAAAAAGAAGCATCGCTTATTTCGAGCTGTGCACTCGTCGGCGCGAGCCACTAGTTCAAACCCCGGTCACAAGAAACACAAACCTCGCGAGCCGTTGCGCAAACGGAGAGCCAACGACATTTTCATCCCCCGTCACATACTGTCAAAACTGAGCAGGAGCTCAATTCCCTTGCGTCTCAGAGACTCATAGAGGCGCCTACTTTTTTTTTTTTTTTTTTTTTTTTTTTTCCCCCATCATCACTGGCGAAGCTCAGGAACTAGTCCGAAGCTCCGTGCGCAAAAAGCCTCTCTCCTCCCTATACGTACGGTCTGTGGCCCGCAAAATGGTGGCCATTTCCGGTGAGAAGGGAAAGATGGAGGCTACCTAGAGAATATCGTGGAATGAACCGATGAACTCGGCGATCGATGCTTTAGAGTTTACTAGAACGTTGGCTCGAGGGGTCGGACACGTAGCGTGTTCGTCAGTGATGAACGTGATGAAGAAGAAGGGAAAAAAAAAAAGTTTGACCCGGCCTTGGACACGGAGAGTTTCGCGGAAAAAAATGCCCTTGTGTTTCTCATCGCGATGATCAAGCCAGGTTATCTATGCCGACACCCACTCCCACTACGGTCTTCTTGTCCGAAAATCCCCGACGGCTTGCCTCTGGAAAAACTCTATCAATCAGATAACTCAAGAAGCGGCTTGTCCACGTAAATAATAAAACACAGACAGACATGTGCCGTCGTCACAGATTTCCCCTTGGCCCCCAACCCGCTTTTGGGAGGAATGCGAAAGCTTCCGTCCGTATTAGGCCGGTTACTCGGGGATATTCCGGCAAGCCATGCTTTTAGAGTTTTGCGCAAAAAAAAAAAAAAAAAAAGAAGAGTCATCCTTTTCGTGTGCAACCTTGCAGGCGACGAACGCCATGACGGGTCTTTGCGTCTACGATTTTCTTTGCTGGAAGTGGTTGCTCTGGAATGAGGTTGCACCGAGATGTATGCCGTGGGCTTTGCTGGTCATTGGTCTGGGATCCAAAAGGTGAGAATTTTGATCCGAACACATGGACGGCCCGCCCGCCCGCCCGGTCTACATGGTGTCCGGCAGTCAAACGTACAAGATGCGGCGAGAAAGTTTGCTGCTTCGCTCCTCTGCTTTCCAGGGTTCACGCAGCAAGACAAGCGAATCTGCGTTGAAATGAGAGACAAATGAGAGACACGGCTAGTTGGCCCCCAACATCCGTGAGTGAGAGCTCGACTTGCCATGACTGCCTTGATTTGGGCTCATGCAGCGGCAGGGGCGAAATGCACCCGTTGCTGCGTTGTTTTCCAATTGTTCCTGTCAAGTCCTGTCAAGTCCTGTCAAGTGGTCGGTCAGCTGGACAAAAAAAAGGGTGCGTAGGTGATTGGGGGAAGAAAAAAAAAAAAATTTGACATATACCTGATACACATGACTGCGATTGCGAACCCGCCGTCCTCGTGATGGCTTGCCGTTACCCATTTGGTACATTTTTTATTAGTACCCACAGGCCACGGCTGTTGGAGTGTGTGAGGCTACTATTACGTGGCAATTTGACTTGGAAGGAAACCAGCCGCAACGGCAAGAGGAGAAACGCGGTCAAGGACGGACATGGGCATGACGCGCGCGTCACGCATTCGCTCCCGCATGTGCCTCAAGTCAGTCCCGTCCTGGTTTTTTTTTTTTTTTTTTTTTTTTTTTTTCGTTGTACATAGAGCACGATCCTCGGTCCTCGCGTGCTCGGTACCACTCCTCGGTACATATTTGGTATTTGCTACGGAGGACACATGTCGATGACGTTCATTGATTGATGGTTGATTACATATCATCGCCATGTACATACTTCATCGGCTGCGCGACACAGACCAAGGAGGCGCGTCAGCCAAGAAAGAAGAACAATAGGCCCGACGTGTTATGCCCAGGGGTGTGAGGCACCGGGCGAGAAGAAGAAAAAGAAAAGACAAAAAACCCTCAACGCATACGGACTAGAATCTCGCTTGTTGTTGTACATACAGGAAAAGGTGGATACTACTGCGTCCATGTACATTCGTCGTGGCATTGACCATGCAGTCAAGGAGTCAGTTCAGCCCTGATATTGGATGATAAAAGACTACTTTCGGCACTGCTAAGAGCACCAATGTCCCAAAGAGGAAGACTGGTCCTCGGCATGTCGAGACATCTCCGTGCAAGTACATGTATGTCATGTTGCAAGAAAACCGGCGCGAGTTTCCGTTCGTTCATTCCTTTTTTCCCCCCTCGTCTTTGGCCCGGGCGCCCCCCCCCCCCCCTCCATTCCATGTCGTGCCTACCAGGTTCGACGTCGTAATACGAATGAATGAAAATGGGCACGTCCATCCGTCAAGATGGTGCAGTGCGAGATCCCGGCATCGTCACTGTGACCGGACCCAACCACACATGGTATTTATCAAATGCCAAGTACGGAGTACACAGAAGACAAGAACAAGAAGATGACAGCAAAGCAGATTTGCACCCATGTAAATGAGGCGGTGGGTAGCGGCACATTGGCCACAACCAAGGACAAAGTGGGGCATTGGCGAACCAGCCAACCAACCAGAGCCCCGAAGCAGGCAATGGCTCGCATCCATTTTTTTTTTTTTTTTTTCCTTCCGGTGCGCAACGCCAAGGCCCAAAGGCGGAGCGAGCAACGGAGTATTACGCCAGGACGGAACTTTTTCCCGTCAATGAAAAAGAAAAAGGGAAAAAAAAAAAACAAATCCACTTACTTCCATGGAAAATTCGGACTAACAAACCAGGGGAATAATTTCACCTCCCAGCTAGGCAAGTGCCCGACCCCATCACTACGTACATGATAGCCTGCCCTCTTCCATCGCGATGCCACGTGCTCCGTACTTCCGCAAACATCTTCTGTCCACTCAGTTCTTCCACCGACCCGCCCTCGCTTTCCCTGGTCCAACCCCCCCCCCTTGTTGGTAATTAATCTCTGTATCCGTAATCCGTAATCCGTACATACAGATTAAATCTCCGCGCTCTCAATCTTCCATTTTCCTCCGGACCAAGACAATGGGATGCCGTTTCCGACAAAGCTCGTTGCCGAGCCCGGTTTAGGCTTCCTGGTCAATAGTGAGTGAATGGGATGGGCCATGGGATGGGCATGTTGGATAACTCCGTAGACATGGGGAATTGATGCCTTGGCATATTAACGCCTGTATCCGCTTTCTGGGGCCCTTTGTCGGCTAAGCAATTTCGCTTCGGTCCATGAGTGGGAATTCGAACCAGGGCACCGGTAATCACCAGTCACGAAAAACCCGCCGATCAAAGTCAAACAGTCACAAATGGTGCAGTCAGATAGATGATGTGTGGTGACATGCTCTTTTCATCTTCGTCTCCCGGACACGCGCTAGTCTGTCTAGAATGGCACAATCCTTTTCTCTCCCAAATAACAGGTAAACATGTGTGCTGACGCCAAAAATTCTTCCCATGGCGTCTAAAAGGCAGGCCTTTGGAGCCCGGTCCTTGCTTCTATCGTATCTCACAATCAAGAAAACCCAACACCGTGTTGTTTGTTGCCCCCCAACACATGAATAAATAAAATTCACTCCCAGAGCCCCGGGTCCCTAGATTGCGCCGCCAACAAGAGAGAAAAGAGAAGAAAAGAAAAAAAAATTGATAAAAGGTGAAAGAAGTGTTCCAGAGACAAGTATGCCTGATTTCGTCTCGAAGGCAGTGTCACCATGCCCATCCCGATAAAAGAGGCAGTGATTAAAATATATTGATTTGTCGTCAAAAGGTGTTGCGGCCGTGATCCCATTTCAGTTCGAACAGAAACAAAAGATAATGAAGAAAAAGAAAAAAAGAAAATTGGCTTTCGCTTTGATTCAAGAACACCTGGAAGATAGTTGCGCCGAACAGGGGTCCCGGCCCTGCAAAGGTAATCTCTCGAAATTGAAAGCAAGACGGCCCTTCTATCACATTTTGGGGGAAGAAAGATTTGTAAACGCCACGCTGGAATTTTTGCACGTTGGCAGAAGGAAAAGGTGTGAGTGAAGAGGATCCCGTAGTCCGAAGTTTTCTTGTTTTCGTGAACATGCGAGGAAGAGAGTTTTTTTTTTTTTTGTTCACCAAGAGATCTTCAAACTGGGCGTAGAAATGCGTGATGCACACGCAAATATTAACGTGATGGGTGGTTGACCAACCAGTCAGCCAGATTTGGAATGGGAAACTTTAGTAGCAGCCTTGAAAAGACGGCATAAAGGGAACCTGTTGGAATGCCACGGGATGCTGCATCATGGGAACCTGTTGAACGTATCTGACCACGTCCCACAGTGGGAAGAATGACTTTGGCTGGCATGGAACATGCACAGGCGGGAGAGCCTGGGTGGGAGCAGGCAGCTGTTGGCAGGCCAAGGACTGTGCCTGAACCTGACGAGGTTCGGGAATCGCCACATGCTCGGCATACGGCGGCGTAGTCATGCCATGGCCGTGGTACATTCCGTGGTCTCCCGCATCCTCCGGCTCGTAAGCTGCAGGGTTGAAAGCAATGTGTACGTCTTGCTGATCTTGGATGAACTCATCGTCATCCAGGTCATCAATGGTGGATCCGCTCGAGGTGAGGGAGCCTTGATCGGATGATGTGCTGGCGGGAGAGAGGGGCGAGCCGTATTCGTAGTCATTGACGATGACGTCCTCGTCGTGAACGTATTCGGGGACATGGTGCACAACCGGTAGTTGTTGCTGCTGCTCTGGCGCCACCGGGGCAGCGGGCGCGGTGAACTGGGAGCATGCCATGATGCGGCATCGAAGCTCGGGGAGCGTGATTCTCAGCTCGGGGTTCGGGTTGAAGATTCGACCCAAGATATCGTTCAGCTCATCGGTCAATGGAAGGATCGACTTCAGGAAATCCGGTGACCGAATATAAGCGCGGTAGGTGGAGTCCTGGAACGAGGCCTGTTTCCATGGGTTGCGTCCACATGTCAGGTTTACCAGGATCACTCCAAGCGACCAGACATCATTGGGGGCGCACATGTAGTAAGGCTTCCGTGTTGAGGCATCCAGGCATTCTGCAAAAGAGTTTTGATGATTAGTTTAATCCGTCATCTTCATCGTGCTTGCCCATTCAAGAGGAAAACGTGTACATGTACATACCAGGACTCATGTAGAAGGTTGAACCGCAGCCGTAATCCTCGGAGCGGTCATCCGCTGTGGCTAGACCAAAATCGGCCAGCTTGACAGTGTTTCCATTGTCAGTGACCAGGATGTTCTCGGGCTTGAGATCACGGTGGTAGACGCCCAGCTTGTGGCAGTGCTCCACGGCATCCAGGATCTGAAGGAAGACCTTCCGTGACAGCTCATCCTTGCCCACGTACTGGCCAAGCTCCGTAATGTTCAGGAACAGATCACCCTCGGGGCAGTATTCCAGAATGACATAGATGCAATCAGGGTCGTCCACAATCTTCAGCATGGACACGACGTTGGGATGCGCGGATGCCAGGTAGTGAAGTTTGATCTCTCGCTGCTGGTAGGCGACCTGTCGGCGTTCCAAGGGAGTACCGTCGGCGTTGAATTTGCTCAGACACTTGACTGCGTACCGAACCCCAGTCTTGATGTCGAAGGCCGAGTAGACGACACCGTAGGCACCAGTTCCGAGGATCTCGGTCAACTGCAACTTTCCCTCGAGGAGTCTCCCTAATCTCTGCTCGGGGGCAAGAGGGACGCATCTTGGCTGGAAAGATGGGGAATAAGCAGCCTGCTGGTTATTGCTACATTTGAAGGTATCGTAGGCCGGTGATGCAGGAGGCGTCGGGTATCCGAGGGGAGCATGGTGCTGCATAGTATTTGTTGTCGTGGTAGAGGAAAAGACTCGTCAAAGTCTTGACGGGTTGGGATGGCAAGAGTCCTCCGGGTTTGAATGAAGCTGCGCAATCAATCAATCCAGCTTGACTGCTTTTGCGGTGATATAATCAGAAAACAGATGAATTCCTATACCCAGCTGTGATGCGCGGATTGAAAAAAAAAAAAAAAGTCGAGAGTTCGAGGTTCCGAGACTCGCGAAGCAGAATTGGAAATGGAGGGTATTCGTTCCACTTGACGACCGAATCAACGGGTCAAGATGGGTGCCACCAAGATATGTTATACAGTGGATGACGATTGGCTTTTGAGATGAGAGGGAGAAGTTGATGGATCAAAGGTACCCTTGACTGAAAAAGGTGCTCAAGAAGTCGAGGACTTGGGACAAGTTGGACGACCTTGAGTATGGAAGTCGGGAAGGTGAGATGGCTGGTCAGAGGGAGGTTTGAAGGAAAGTCGTGAAGTAATAGGCGATTGAAGCGTGTAAGTGGCATTCCGCGGTCGATTGGAGGCGGGCATGGTGAGGTAGATAACGATGAAGGCTTGTCCACACATTTTGTCCACACCACCACACCACCACCAGCTCACGCTTGACTAAGGGGGGGGGGCCTGGCCCCAGTTAGTCCGTCAGTCCACCATGGCATTTCTGGTCTGGGGCGAAGAACAGGGAATAGGAAAAAAAAAAAACGGTACGTACCGATTGCGTGGAGCATCCACACCAGGACCCACACCAGGACCCACACAAGCCTCATCACAGAAAAACCATGGGGGCCCGCTATCTGGCAAGTCGGCAGGGGGTGGGGACGGAGGAGGCGCTAATGCTGTTGCAACAGCCAAGCTATTCTTAACTGCGCCGTGTCTTTGCAAGGTTCGGCCGCGTCTCTCTTTCCCAAGTTTCCCAAGGGCCAAGAGCCAAGGGAAGGTGGTGAGGGTCCGAGACTAGCGAGAGCAGGGATCCGGCATCGTGTGGTGACGCTGAGCAATATACGAGAGGCTATGATAGTCTGACACACCGAAATAAAGTGGTCCTGCTGTGTCATGGGCCGCCAGCCCTTTTTTTTTTTTTTTCCTTTTTTTTTTTTCCTCTCCCAAATCGAACGCGTTCCTTCTCTGGCCAAGCGAGCAGGAACCAAGTAAGCCAGGTTCAAGAGACACAGTGACACACCATCAGAAGGGGGGACAAGCCGAGAAACTAGGGCTTGTCTGGGCTTGTCTGGGCCTGTCTGGCGTCTGGCTGGCCAAGCACCAGGGCCAAAACACTTTTTTGCGCAGCCAATTCCAGCCCCCCCTGCCCAGTCTCACTCATCGTGACGATGATGCATGACAATCGGGCGGCGGTACGGGGGTGTCAAAGTGTGCGGTGACTGACCACTTATTACGCGCACTGCCAACCTGTGCTCTGTGGTATGATGTATCCCACAATCAATTATTCCCTTGTCATGCCCACCGTGTCAAACTGGTGTGTCTGTCTGTCCGTCTGTCTCTGTCAGTCTTGTCTGTCTTGTCTTGCGTGTTGGCACAAAACGCTCTCTGCTGACTGACTTTGCCCTTCCAGCGCGCCGCTCGCTGCCTCATTCAGCCGTTCCGTTCCGTTCACATCACCAACACGTCCAGCATCCGCTCGTGACCAGGTATTAGACTTTTTTCGTTGGTTGGCTTTCCAATCCTTCCTTCGCCGTGTTCGTCTGCCATTCGCCTCCGAGCTTTTAGTGACTCGAACGAACGATGCAACTAGCACTAGACCACCCGCCTTGTCTCCGGGTCGTCTTTCCTGTCACAAGTGTCAACAACAGATACACATACATAGATGCCTGGAACGCCAGCTGTTACGCGCCGTGATCACCTGGGTGAGACATGGCAGAACCCTTGGGGCGCATGTTATTAGTACGACAAACAAACTTTGGCACCAGAGGTCGAACCACTCCGCGTTTTGGTGTCTCTAATCCGTACCAGGCTCATCAATCGATAGACTCTGTCTGGTATGGACCGCAAACCTTGCAAGGGGGCCGGCCCCACCAGTGATGATGCTCTTGGAGTGCAACCTTTCAGGTTTGCCCAGCTAATATTATTATGTACATGTTGGTAGTTCAGATGGCACTGACACCGTGCTGAACCATGGCTTAATACAGTAATCTTTTTTCACCGTGTCTAATCCGGAAGCATGCACATGTAGGAATGAATGCAGGATTGCTCTGCCGTGAAGTTATCGCGTTTCATGCTTCGTCCCGCAGAGTTTGAACTGTCAAGCATAGTACGGAGTAAACTTCTGCCTAATCCACTGGAATTTCCCATTAGTCTGAATGGGAATTCAAGGAGTCCAACGCATTACCGCTTGACAGTGCGCAAAATAATTGTCGACCCGCACTCGGTTGGGTCTGCGGGAAATATCTGATGATTTGTCCTCTCCGTTCTCATCAGTTGCCGTGAACAGGCCGCACACGCACACGCACACGCACACGCAGCTGCCTGGTTTCTGCCAACAGGCCATGCATGCCTGATGCACCAGCATCCGGCGCCCAATGGATATCAAAGCTGGGCGGGTTATGCAAAATGAGCCAAAAGGATTGGAGAGATGGCCACCTTTGACGCGTCTGAGTGGCTGAATCCGCCCACCATGCAAGAATCGAAGAACTATTACATACGTACGCACAGCGCCACCGAAGGGTGCAACACACACGCACGCACACACGCGCACGCACACACTGCGAGGCCGGCTGGTCAGGCGCTGTCGAAGGACACTGGGACCCGAGAAACATGTTGGATCTGATTGATATGGATCGACCCAACAAGTGAACACCCAAGTTTTTTGTCAACCGGACGGATCGGACGGATTTCAGGAGGCGAAGCATGAGTTTTGGGGTTGGACAGGGTGCAGTACTACCAAGCAAGAGGGGCGATGATTACTCCGTACCAGCAGGTAGGGCCCGGAACTGTTAAGCACCGCTGTTCACGAGGATGAGAGAGAGTGAGAATGAATGTCAGAATGTCAGAGCTTGAGACCAGTCATGTGCTCCGTATAAGATGGCTGGTTCCCGGCATCCACGGACCACGTATGTACGGAGTAAAATGCACGGACATATTACATACATGTACGGATTACGGATTATGTATGCATACGGAGTACATACGTGCTCAAAAAGCAGAGACCTGCATTGGGATACGTGGGGGGGATACGTGGTCTGATTGGGAGGGAGCTCGAGCCGGATCTCGGAAACCAAAAGCACCACCCCGTCTTGGTCACAAAATTCACCATGTAGCCACTCACTAATAATCCGCCGTCACTGGTCACTGGTCACTGGTCACTAGTCACTGGTCACTGGTCACTATTGGCCTCTGGCCCCCCTCTGGCCTCCTCATGGCCCCCATGGCTGCAAGCAGCCTCGCTGGAGCCGCCAACTCCAGGCCAGTAAAACGTCGCCGAATGGGCAGAGAGAGAGCTGATTGCGTCTGCAAATTACGGAAAGTACGGGCTTTTACGTCCGTACATAGTACGATGTCATCAACTTGTGGGCCGGTGTGCATCCGTGTACGGTGTGATACAGGTACGGATGGATACCACTGCGCAATATCCGTTCCAAGACGACAAGCCATCGACGACGACGACATCTGGATTTGGTGACGCCGAATCAGTGTGGTCTGGTCTGTCTTTTTTTGTCTCCCCCGGTCAGAATTGCGATTGCGAACCAACCAACCAGCCTGCAGACCATGTTTCGCACAGCCCCCCCTCCCTATTCATAACATAATCCGTACCCGTTCTTCATGTGTAATTGTATGTAATAATGCGCATATGAGCTGTAGAGCCACGGGGGCACATGTTTCAAGACTAGCCGGTAAGAAGCGAAAGATCACCAGCGATATTGATCTTGGACAGGGGTTGTCGTCGAACTTGGTTCATCTCCATGGTACATACATTTCATCCGCAGCTGCTGCAGTCCCATCGCCTCGGTCTTCTCATGCGGCTATAATCTGCAGAGTGGTAGTAGGGAGGTACATAGGTATGTATTACATAGGTATGTATTACATAGGTATGTATTACATAGGTATGTATTACATAGGTATGTATTACATAGGTATGTAGGCAGAGAGAGCCATGGCGCATGGCATGGTGCCGTGCGCATCAAATCAACAGACGATCCCAATCTTTTCCTTGACCTTCGTCCAGACGGACTGGCGGTCTGGTTCTGGTTCTGGTCTGGTGGTCTGGTCCGCGGCTGTGTCGCACCTTCCCATCTCCAGACTCTGCGTCTGCGTCTGCGTCTGCGTCTGCGTCTGCCAACAACAATCCTGCTCAAGCTGCAGCAGATGCCGAATCACGGGACTTTGCGCTAGACCAAATCAAGGCGTAGCGCCAGATCCGATGCCCTTTTTCCATCCATCGTCATCAATTCAACCTCATTTGCATCTGGGCATCTGGGCATCTGGTCTGTGCCAGCCGTTCGTTCGACCAACCAGCGCAGCATCTAACGGACGTACATACATGGCTCCGATCCAATCCAATCCCTGGCCTGCGAGCAAACACGCGGGAAGCGATCCTGGACCCGGACAAAATGAGCTGTCGGTTCCCCACGCTGAATGCTACTGATACAGTATGTATGTAGTACGCAAGAGCAGCAAGCCCATTGTTTGGTCCGAGGGCCGAGAAAGTATCAGCACTAAAACTACAACTGACTCACTGAGCGCCGAGGAACACCGTTGCCTTGCTTGGCTCGGTCCAGTTCCTCGATCAATCTCAAACGTGCGGAGATGGCCATCTCGCACAAAATTCGGAGAGAGGAGAGTGCGAGGGGCCAGGGCGAGAGCGAGAGCCAGAGCCAGCAACTAGTTATGTAACTAGCACAAGGTCCTAATTGCCAGCCCCTGAACGGAAAGCTTGCGTAAGCTAATACGGAGTAGTACGCACAAGATAGTGGCAGGCATTTGGACTTCCAGGTAATAATACGTCGTAATCGTATGTACGCACGGTACGTATGCGCCGAACTACTCCGTGCACCTGCTATGCAGCACCGTTTCTCTCCTAGTAGTGTCGCCTCCTAAGGAGTACAGCACTGTTGTTTGCCTTTGCCATGGTCTTGTATCTACGGGCTAATGAGGTACACAGACTGGAGTGTACACATCGTTGAACTAAATAGTGTGGCTGGACCGCAACGGGAACAACGGGCACATTCATAAAGATTATTGTGCGCTGATGAGGGCGAAGCCAATGCAATTGATGCCAGTTCATCATCGTTCATCAGCAGATTGCAATCAGGGCTGCGGGTTCTGACGCTGATCTGGTCAAGCTTTGTGCTAACACCAAGAAGGGAAGAGATGTGCAGTGGTGGACAACGGCCGTTCGGTCCCGGTCTTGGAACATGAATGCCAACAATGCTCATCTGCTGTGCAGTACATGTTATGTACTGCGCTCTTCAAATTTCGGGACGCTCGTCCATAATTCGCTACGTCAATCACGGGGTAATGATGGCCCGAGCTCCTCATCAATCAGCCCGTGAGGATGATGGTGGTTGGGTATTACGAGGTTGCACCGAGTCATGTAGGGTGTCTGTTACCGGTGCTTGGAGCGTCTTGTCACTGCATGAATCGAGGACAATCCCAGGGCTGCGGCAGTAGAGACCAGATGTGGATGTGTTAACAACGGTGTGTGAGAGAGAGGCTGGAGCTACCCTTACCTTACCCATGAGATTGTCCACGCGGTGAACACGGGGCAGAGCACCATCATCGGCCATCTACTCCATACAGTAGGTGTACATCCGGCCGACCCGTGCCTCTTTCTTTGTCTTTTGCAAGTGGCTGAGAGCACCGGATATCACGAACCACTACCACCCTCACTCCTGCCCCTCTAATAACCAGATAGTGTGGCACCCGCCACGGATTTGCAATATTGTGTGACCAACGACCGACGGCTCAGTGGTCCAACGACGAATTCGACGGTCAGGAAACAACTGAGGTCATGGTCAGCGACAAGCGGATCTGGGTTGCTATCAACTCGGCCATGGGCTATTTTTTTCTTTTCTTTTTTTTTTTCTTCTGATCATGCCATGAAAAAAGGCGCGAGCAGGGCTTTGATGGCGCTGCAGGGTTCGAAGACTCTGGTGCTATCCTCTTGCATGCACTGTAAGAGAAATGTTTCCAAGGCCCCTCTAGGCCCGAGCAGGCTGTTCAGTCCTCATGCAGTGCAACAAGTGTTAGATGGAGGCTAACAAGAGGTAGCGCGCGACAACCTGGATTTCTTTCATGCCAAAATGCGTTTTGACTTTTTTGGCGGATGGGTCGTCGGTCACTCTTCGTCGATGGACAAGTTTAAACCCCCCCCACCCCCCGAGCCAGGCACCTCGCATCAATGTCATGGTCGGAGCATAATAAGGCATGGTTGTTTGACTCGAGCAGGAGAAAAGGAAAAAAAAAAAAGAATGGAAGCGCAAGTGGGTTGGTTCTAAAGTTGGAACGGCCCCCGGAGGAGATTCGGCCTCGGGCAAGCAAGCGGGCAGGGTGGTTGCCGGCGATGACGACCCACCCCGGAGGAAGGGGCCGGGGTCAAGAAGGCCGCCGGCCATAAAGTTGAACAACACGCAGCATGGCTGTTCGAAGCAACAACGGGAGTATTACGTACGGCGGAAAAAAAAGTCTACTGTCCGTCAAAGGCTTTTTCAGCCTCGCAGTCAAGAGATGTCTACGTACAGGACCCCGAGTCAAAATAGGTAAAGCCCCAAAGTAACTGAAGCATTCATGACAGGCAGGCACAAGCTCCATGAGAGAAACGCAGCTGCAACACCGGCACTATCACGCATTACATTGGGGGATTTGAAAAAAGAAAAAGGCCCGTTGTCAGGTCTCGTCCCAAGACAGCCATTGAAATGAAGGGTCCCTGTGGCTCCCGAAAACAAAAAAAAACAAAAAAAAAAAACGCCCGAACCCAAGGGTCTGAGACAGCAAGTGCATGTGCTGTGAGGAACCTAAGACAATGCGGAATGCGGAATGCGGCCGCTGTGTCATGATGACGGTGAATGTTGCTCCGTTATTTCGGCCCATGCGGGGGATGGAACATGTGGTGGTGATGCAGGGAATGGGACGGGCATGACGGGGTTTTCTGGACACGCGCTGAAGTGACTCATGAATGACTGATTGGCAGTTGATGGGAGTAAATATGCTAATAAGCTATGCTACGTATGCTGTGTGTGCCATGTATGCTATGCTTATGCTATGCTTATGCTATGCTTACGGACTATGCTAAGCTATTATGCCGCGGCTTGTTGTTGTTCGCCGTCTTTTGGGATTGGGAATGAACATGAACACAGGGGTCCAAGGGGTCGCCTGATGGTGGCCGTGTGCACTTGGGAAATTATTTCAGATTCATGGGGAAAAAGGTAAGGGACTTCAATACAGAACACCTTGATGCGAACAGCAATGCAAGCAATCCTACCTACCCCAGATCAGCTCGGGTTGTCCGAGGAGGGAGCCCTTTTCTTTTGTCTCGGCAGGTCACCTTGGCCGTACATGCCATTCATTCCCTCGCGTCCTGGAGGACACCGGTTCATGCGCGCGTCTACGAGTGCATCAGATGAGAGAGTGGCAAGCACACTCAGATCCTGTTACAGTGACCGTGTCGTCCCTTCTTTCGAACCAATGCAGCGATTTCCGGGACACGCTAGCTGTCCGCTCTCCTGGCTCCCCTTCCCTTGCATGGACAGCTTTGTTCTGGACCGGAGAATAAGAGAAGAAGAGCGGACGGGGCTGAATCAGCTACCGTGTCGTCTTTTCAAAACGATGATGTGAACACTGCCCACCGCCTATTATTATCTGGCCTAGATTTTGCGCACATGTGCGGACGTATGGGACGTATTATCTGTTGTTGTCCACCGATCGTGCTAAGCGACGTGATGTTGCAGCATCGTGGCTTTTTTTTCTGCACGGCATTCGCTGCCTGTATGCACGGAATGAATGTGGTGTCGAACATCGGGGGGGGGGACACTAGAACTATTCTGTCACCGCCATACTCCGTACTCGATGTTGCTTTTCAACTGCAACGCCTATGCGGAACAAACGTGTCTGCTTCCGCAAGGGTGGACTCCAACCTTGGATGTTATCGTGAGGCTGCGTGGTGCATTGACGGAACCCAGGTCCCGGGTGGCATGCCAAAAACAAGCACTGGTCCTGGTGCTGGTGCATGTCTCGATCCAAAGGGATGGAGACGGTCCGGTTCCCGTCGTGACATGAACATTTTTGATCTCGAGTTGAAACCCGAGGCTGGAACATGACGTACCACCAGATTGCCGGTAATACTTGGACCAGCGATGAACCAGCCTGTGAGTCTGTCTCTTCCCTGACCAAGCATAATGGCCAAACATGGTCAAAACCGCACAACTCACCCTAGCGTCCCCGGATTCCAAGCATGACTTCCTCTATGGAACAGCCGCTGCCGCTGCCGTTTCAAAGGCCCGGGCTGGCTGGTCAACAATATGCCTGAGCATGAGCATGAGCATGAGCATGACAAGGGATCACCAATAACCTGGTTATTAGTGTCACCTTGGTTCGTTTTTTTTCCATCCCATGCGGCCTGCGCTGCGACCGACAGCGCTTCTCTTGTCCCAGCGCTTCGACGCAGCCAATATTGGCGGGAGGGAAGGAAAAGGGGGGGGGGGGGCTGGCTTGATTTCTGAGCCATCCTGAATAAACTTCATAGTTTCTGATACTATTATGCAGCCACCCCCAAGTCGGTGCTTCTTCGTTCAAACTATTGACGCACTGCCCATGTGCACGATCTAGATGTAGCCGATGGAAGTAGCGGGAGGCTTGTAGGTGATTGGATGGGCTCGCCATGTTCCAGTTTGACGTGAGTTTAGACGCCGCCTCAATATTGAAAAAGAGAGGCTGGCAAAGCTCGAAAGCTCGCTCTCCCGATGTGATGCGAGGAGGAAGGAAATTTTGGTGGTTGCATGTTCCACTTGACTCTCTGGTGCATCAAATCATCCATGGTGATCAGCTTAATACCAGCCAAATCTTTACTCCTTCTGGTTCTCGAATTAGGCCATGCATGCCATGGTTATCGTGTCGCATTCAGCATCATGATCGTGATGACGATGGTTGCATCAACTGGAACAAAGGGTCCTTCCTCCCTTGTCTCTCCATCTCCATCTCCATGAACAACAAGAACAAACCCGGACATGAATCGCTTGCCAATCGGCGTGACAGACGTCACTTGTTGTTGCAGTGACGCAAAAAAGCTCCGTTCGAAACGGAGCTAAACGGAGCTAGAGGCACCCACCCACCCGTCCGAGGGCAGCTGGGGCACGAATGACATCAAGCAAGATGGATGGGGCGACGGGCGATGGGATGTGCTAGCGGGAAACTCTCGCGATGCACCGTATCGATGGTTCGGGGGGGAAAACGTCGAACGTTGATGCTGAGCAATGAAATGTGGCGCCCGGGGAAGGAGCGAAGGGTGCAAGTGCAAAACTCTAAAAACAATAGGCAAGGAAGGCCCCGCGCAAGCCTCAACAACAAAGCGGAACAAAGCAAACCCTAGCCAGGCCAGCCCTCCATCGTGGCTGGCATCTGGAACACGGACAGATTGGCCATCTCGATGAGTTCTCGATGAGTTCTCGATGAGTTCTCGATGCCTTCTCCCACAAGATCCCAAGCCCAAACTTTCACGTCCGACGCTGACGATCGCTTCGCGGTTTCGAATCCGAATCCCTGTAGGCAGGAAATAATCCGTAAACATGACCAAATTTCTCAGCCATCTCCGTCACCAACAAACACGTTGGCTTGGACGTGTCCGTGTCTAGTAGGGTCTCCCCTTCCCTGATCAACTCTCTCTCTCGATGCACTTGTATACAGTATTACTCCTCGGCAGCTCTGCTGTCCAGCGGGTCCCTCGGCCTTGTGAGTTTCTTTCCCTTTCCTGCCAGGATCATCTTGCAAAACGTGATCCCAGCACTTGTCGATCGCCTTCGCGACGGCTCCCATTCATTCATTCACGGGGAGCACCAACACCACCCACCCACCCATCCATCCATCCACAAACGGGGGTTGCGTGCTCCCACCGTTTAGTCTTCTCGCGTTGGAAATCATGATTGTCGCGTCGCAAAATTTTCTGCAACCTGCTGTCAGCGAAAACACACATACCTCCATCATCTACCGCCGGAGGAGCCGCAGAACAGAACATCATGCCCGGCCCCCCCCCCCCCTTTCCGTCATGCCTGCATCGTTCATCGGCAGCTGCCAAATTCACCCGTCTGGCCGGGAAACCGAAGACCAGGTATACCTTCATCGCTGTAGAACATGAATTTGCACACACAGATAATTGTTGCACCCCTTGAAAAAAAAAAAAAAAGTGCCACCTCTCGTGCAACGTTGTCTTATCCCATCCATGTGGGCATTGACATTATTACCTACCCTCAAAAAAACAAACATGTCAATTTCACTTCCCCCATTATCACATGTGCGCTGCAACACGCATCCACTTCATCCACTTCATCCACTTGTACGATGTGATGATTTAAGAATCAGGATGTAGAGTACTCCGTACGGATTACTCAGTAGTAATTGAAATGAAGAGTGAAACCACAAGTTGATTCAACCGTACAGGGTAGGTCCACTCCCCATCACGCAATAAAGACCGCAACGTCAAACTTCACCACGCAACCACGGGAATATGCGAATCGACGCCTTCTTTCAACCCCATGGCCACGACTTTGTGCCATTGCAATACGATGCATAACGTTGCTCCGCATGCCAGTGACTGCGTGCGTAGTGCGCCTCGACATCCACGCAATTGAACGGGTCATGGACTCGTGCGCGACAAGTCACGGCGGGCTCGCACGACAAAAACGACCGTGAGGTGAAAGTCGGCAAGGGGCTCTGTTGCCACGGCGCGGCGAGAGGAGTCGTACAGAACAAGTTTCATGGCATGGGACTGCGTTGCACATGTATGCCGTGGGACTTGCTTCGCTGACCTTGCGTGCAGAATACCCCGGGGTGCGTGTTATTCCTTGGTCCCGAGGGGATCATCACGTCAACTCACTGCCTGGTCTTCATCTCTAGTGGACTCGATCGACTCTTTGCATTTTTTACTATTCTCCTGTTATATGTGCACTGATAAATGCTTCATTTTGTACAATCAGCCTGCAGTCACCCCGAGACGCCGTCCCAATAACAAATGTAGAATGTTTTCATCAGAAAAAAAAAAAAAAATTTCAACTCCCAAGAACTTCATCGCCGACCATTGGTAGTTACCGTTTTCGACACGAAGAAAGGATGCTTTAGCGCCTCGCCTGCCGAGATCCTCTTGTCGGGATTGAGGGCCAGACACTGCTCCAGCAAATCGATGAAATGGTTGAGATGCCTTGCTTCCGCGTCGTTCATGCCGGCCGATGCGGCGTTGAGACGGGTCCTGAGGTCGCGTGTTGGCTTGATCACGGCCATCGTTCTTACGGCCGTCTGTAGATGCACGCGTTAGTTAGCATGTGTGGCCGTCACCACCCTGTTCGTGGAAAGCATGGAAATACATGCTGCAAAGGCCGATGACAATTGGGCAAAGCAGGGGGCTCCAGGGGGCTCGACCCTGCAAGTAAGCTCAGATCGACTCAAACTTTTGGCGCCGGACTACGCTGCCACCTCTGCACGGATTGCGCCTGACAGCATGGACGAAAGCTGACCGGTTGAGTCTGCATCCTGCGACCTTGGATGCGACCCCCAAGACTCCATGTTTTGATAACCGCTCAGCAGCGGCAGCTGTTCTTGGCGCCGACATGAATCAACCGGGACTGGGCTCCACGACGTACGTTGCCGTTGGCTTCTCCACGATCCATCAGGAAAAGCATCTCGGCGCTTAAAATGAGCCACCGACTGTTGCCGACCACCCATTAAGCGCTCATCAGATGGCGTGGGATAAAAATAGTAAAAAAAAAAAAAACCAAAGCAAGAGGTGGAAGAAGGGTTTTCTTTTCCCCTCTGCATTCCTGCCGCGCGACGCTTCTGACTTGTGCAAATGCGACCAAACAAAAAAAAAAAAAAGAAAAAAAAAAGAAAAAAGATGGGGGAGACTGCGGCGTACCTTTCCCAAGACTTTGTCCCTCTCAACACTCACGAAATGACCTTGTTCGTCGAAATGCGCACCCGAGAGCTGGCCTCGTCGGAAAAGCTTAGGCGTAAAACGACCGCGAATTTCCATGATGGCCTTGAGCATCTGGTTGTTGCTGTCGCCAGTGAAGAGAATTTTGCCCGTATACAATTCGTATAGCGTACATCCGATGGACCACATGTCTACTCCATAATCGTATGGCATACCAAGAATGATCTCAGGTGCCCGGTAGAACCGACTGACTAGATATGGCGTGATTTGGTTGTGAGCCGTAGCAGCATCTGACCTATCAATCGCTGTACCCAAGTCGCAAATCTTCAGAACGTTGTGCTGTTCGTTGACCAAAATATTATCGGGTTTGAGATCCGCGTGGATGATGCTGCATTTCCGCATGTGAGCCAAGGCAACGAATATTTGATATGCATAGGTTCTCGTAGCTGCAAGGTTGATGCCGACATTGTTGCCAAACTTTCGCAAGACTTCCCGCAAGTTCATGCTCAAGTTCTCAAAGGCCATACACAAGTGACCCCTGTATTCAAAATGCCGTTCAAACTTGACAATGTGTTTCCGGTTTTCTGCATCGGCATCGTTGAGTTTTTGGAGAATGGCAATCTCGGTGTATCCTCCCTTTCGCAGAGCGTCGTTGTTTCGCATTATCTTGATGGCAACTACCTGCTTGGTAGAAATGTCAACGGCTCGAGCAACTCCGGAAAACATGCCCCGTCCGAGAGTGGCTTGAATCTGGTATCGACCATTGAGAACCTCACCGATCCTGATCTTGTAGTATCCGTCCTTGTCATCACCCTCGAGAATGCCACCTTTGTCGTCTACTTGAGCCCCCTGGTTGTCTGCATCTGCTGCCTCGGCAGCCGCGGCGTGCTTGCTTGCATACTTGTCCACGTCTATTTCGTCGGCAAACATGTCAAAGTCATCATCATCAGCGTCTTTGGTGGCTGCATCGGCGTCTGCATCCTGCGCGTCTTCGTTCTTGGATTCAATCGTCTCCGTCATGCTCTCACCATGCGGGACACTGTGGCCATGTCTGAGCTCGTGCCGACGCTCATCTTCCTTCCTATCTGCCGTCGGGTCATAGTTGGCAGCCGAAGGACCGTCCTCATCATCAGCGACTTGGTGTTCATTGTGCGTGTTCATCAGCCCTTTATCATTTAGAATGTCGATTCCGCCAGGTGACGGCCCTGGCGAGCGAGGTGACGCAAGGTCTGCTAAATTAGATTTGAGCAACCGAAAAGATTGAGTACGGACAAACGTACCAGAACGAGGTGTCCGTGGAGTCTCTCCATCAAAAGACGATTTGTGTGGAGTATCGGGTTGAGTTGATGCGGGTGACGCCCCGCGGGCGACTTTGTCGCTAGCGGCACCTACAGCGTGAAGAAGTAGAGGAGTAGCAGAGCTGGACTTTGCAAGTAGCTCCCCCCGTCGCCGGCGACGACGTTCTATTTCTGCGTCTTCGTCAATTGGCTGCGCTTCTTCATAATCTGCTTCAGGCTCCAGATCCGGCTGTTTGACGTGGCTGTTGTGATTTCTGTCATCTTTTGAAGCATTCTTCTGTCGGTCAAAGACAGCATCACGGGCATGGGAATTATTTCCTACAAGCGAGCGATTGGACTGGGCACGTCTTTGCCCCGAACGAATATCGTCGTCATACTGGACTGTTTTGGCCGAATCGCGCTCATCGTAGTGCCCTTCTCGCACAAATCTCGCTGCATCGGACCTTCCGGATCGGTTTGGCGCATATGGAGAGCGACTTCGGGGGCGAGGTTGCCTATCGGAATATCGAGTGGTTTCTGCGTGGCGTCCGCGACCACCACCGTGCGAGCGATTCACCTCTTGTTCCCGTTCATCATTGAGTCGCCGACCGTTCTTTCCAGAAGATGGATACGAGTTTGGCCGATCTAGATCATCGTAGGAGATGCGCGACCTCCGATAGTCGTCCCTGCGAGGATCGTCGCAGCGGGACCGGACATGCCTCGAGTCGCGGCCGCGTCCACGGCCATGCGTGTCTCTGTCGTCGCGCGTGCGTTTATGACCGCGGGGCGAGCGGCTTCGGCGGGAGGAGCCGCTGTATCTGGAAGCAGTATCGTGATCCGGAGACGACTGTTTACTTCGGTTTCTGTCTTGGCGGTCAATACCGTTTCCTGAATGGCGTGCGAGTGAAGTTGCCTTCAAATCCCCAGTTCCACCTTCAATAATTTCGCCTTCATCCGAGCTGGATGTCATCTTACGTGTGCTTGATCCTGGAAAGGATCCTAACAGATGGCAAGAGAGAACAGTGTCAGCAGAACGATCAGGAAAAGCCAGCGTGCAAGCAGGAGAATGAGTCCAACCAGATCAGCGTTGACTCGTCTGGGGCCGGGTCATTTGGCTTCTCGCTGGGTGCAAGCGAGGTTGCAAAGACAGCGAGAGAGCCTTGGCTTTGCGAAAGCGGTGTCGGATAACAAGCGTTGAGAGAAGAATAATGGCTTTCGACAAACAGTGTGAATGAATGATTGGGAATTGACGCAATGAGGAGAGAAATTGCCCACCTTTTGGGTGGAGAATTTCGTGCTGTTTGATGATTACATAATCATTCAAGGGCCTGTGGAAGGTAACCCCATCGTGGAATTGGACCAAGCAGATATAATCATGCAAAAGAGAGTTTGTGACTTGCGCATGAGATAAAATGCGGAGGAAGGTTTAACTACGCCGCGAACCATGTCACAGCTGGGCTGTATGCACTGCAGCCAAGAACGGTACAATGAGGCAGCTCTTCAAAAGAGCGGGAGCATTGAGTGAGAAGCTGCATGGTAAGGATCGTTATGACGCTCTTGAGTGCATGAGTTACCTAGCATCGCTATATGCAGATTTAGACGTGCGGCGATTTGAAGAAAATGCGACCATAAAATGAGAGTGTTCTTCAAACCATAAAGACACAGCTTGGACTCGCCATATCGATACCCTAGAAAGCATGGAATCTCTGGCACATGACTACAAGCAGCTCGAATATCTTGACAAGGCTGTGTCTTTGGCCGTTCAAGTCTTTGAACTCAGCAAGGCAAAATTTAGGATCGATATAACGCAGCCACGCTGATGAAACGCGCGAGCGACTTGCCACATGTGTACTATCGCATGGGCAAGATTGACGAATCTGAGGCCATACGTGTTGGACATGTTTATGACGCGTCATACAAAGAAGTATTCGGAAGCAGAGAGTCTCCGCAGAGAGCTGTTGTATGCATAGCCAGGAGACTAGTCTTGGTCCAGATCACAAAGCAACCCTCTATTCTATAGAATCGCTATCGACACAATTAAGGAATTATCATGATGAAGGACTGCCTAGAACGGTCCACGAGATCCTTGGGGCCGGACAACACTTTTACGAAGGGAATCGCGGAGTGGATCGAGTCATGGGATATTTGGGATAATGAAGAGAGGCCTGTTAAGGAAGAGGAAGAGGACGAGGGAGGCGATGGAGAAGGAGAGGGAGAGGAGAAAGACCAGGATAGTGAGCATCAAATCGTATTTTTATGGGCGAACGACATCTGATGAAAACAGAAACATGTTGCCTGTGGCTTGATGTACAGCAGCAGCTTCTCGTGAATCCCACAAAAGGGTCGAGCCGCTAGACCAAAGAGGAGTCGTCCCAGATCGCGGTTCGGTGTGTCATGCACCGATCCGAATCGCGATCCTGATATATGAACCTCGTCCATACGGTCGCAAGGACTTTCCTAGGAGCGCCATTCATTCCGCACCGTACGGGCCAAGTTGCGACAGCAGACTGTCTATTTCTTGCCGCTCTTCTTGATTCCTTGAGACCCCGTGTTCAAGGGGCCTTTCTTGCCAGAGATCTGTGCAGCCATTTCCTTTTCAGCCTTTTTGTCTATTTTACGCCGTCAGAATAGTTGTTATCAAGACGGACACATCGCTGTAGGGCAAGAAGTGCATGGGGCAAATCGACGAACCTGCTGCCACCTTCAGGCGAAGGGCTTCGTCTTCGGGATCTTCTGGGCCTTTCGGCTTTGACTTTGTTCCTCTCTCAGGCTTTCTGGTGCCGCCTGTTATGAGAGAGTCTTGTTAATATGCTTCATTGAACAGTCGGCGCGTTGTATTTGCTGGTCGCCGGACAAGGACCACCAAAAGCATTTGGGTATTCCATTCCACCGACTCACCTTGTCTGCTTTGGCCGCCCATGATGGGTATTTGGATCGATAATCCGAAAAAGGAATAGTAGGACTATGTGTCTTCGCTGCCAGGGGTCTTCCCGAGCTGTCACCGGGTACCGCTGCTGGTCGTCGAGTCGCTATCGTCACAGTGAGGGGGGGAGAAAATTGTCGCTGGCCAGACGAGCAACCCAAAGGGCGGCCGGGACGAGAGGATTGATTTCTTACAAGAAAGGTGGAGAAACCCCTGCTTTGGGATTGGTTCCCTCTTAGTTTTGAGCCAAGAGACCCTTTACACCTCTTCGTGTCGCGTGCGCTGAACGTGGGGTAACTTCAAGTAAGAGACCGCTGAAAATGTCAACTAATCAAGGGCCTGAAGCCTGGGTGCAGCGCTGCCCAGTTTGTCCAGTCCACTGCAGTCTGGTTGGTTGCTGCCCCTTCCTTGCACATGTCAATCCCAACAATTTCGGGATAACGTCAGGCCCTGGTTCAATCATGGTCACTTTTTTCCCAACCAATAATAGTAAATTCATTCAAGTAACGTGTTGGCAACCAGGAGCCAACATAACATCCTTTCCCCCCTGAATTCACCAACTTTGCAACAAGACGCCGACTAGATCAATTTACATTCCCAAGTTTCATCCCATATCAAAGCATGTCAAAATCACCGAGTGGCATCCGCCATCGACGCTCCTCATCGTCAACGACAACAACCACCATCGCCGAGCCAGAATCCACCCTCACGGCCGTTCAATCCATCCCCGGAAAAGCAGAGTCCGAGCTGCTCCTCTGGGACGACCTGCCCGCCTGGCGCCGCGACAACGCCTTCATCCAGTCTGGGTACCGCCAGATCCGCGCTTCCTACAAGCATTCGTTCCAGTCCCTCTTCTACCTGCACAATGAGTCCGTCAACATCTGGTCTCATCTTCTCGGGGCTCTGGTGGCTATCGCATGCGCCGCGTACCTGTACTACGTGATTCATCCGCGGTACGAGCAGGCCACGTCGTCGGATGTCTTCGTCTTTTCGTGCTTCTTCACTGGCGCTATTCTGTGTTTGGGCATGAGCGCGACCTTTCACACGCTGGTGGACCACAGCAGGGATGTGGCCAAATGGGGGAATAAGCTGGATTATACGGGCATCGTGGCCTTGATCGTGGGCAGCTATGTGCCTGCTATGTATTATGGTTTCTTTTGTAAACCTGCGTTGATGTCGACGTATTTATACTTGGTGAGTGGGAAGCATTCACGCCCACGTGCAAACTTTTGTGTTTACAGTGGAAACATTGGTTTTTATTTATTTACAGTTACTGATTCTGGTTGCACTAGATTTGTATCCTAGGTGGTGGATGCGGTATTGTTTCATGGGTTGAGCGCTTTCGCACTCCCCAGTGGCGTCCTTACCGGGCGGGCATGTTTATCGGGCTGGGCCTCTCTGGCGTCGTCCCGGTCATCCATGGGGTGTCCATCTATGGGTACTCGGGGCTCGAGGATCGCATGAGCATTAGCTGGGTCATTGCCCAAGGGACCATGTATATCTTTGGCGCCGTCCTCTACGCTGTAAGTCTCGCGGGATTTTCGCTCTCGGGAGTTTCATGCAAATTATGAGGAGAAGACGGCTGACACAATGCTATCAGGCCCGCTGGCCGGAACGCAGCTTTCCAGGCTCATTCGATATTTGGGGCAGCTCACACCAGATTTTCCACATGTTTGTCCTCTTGGCCGCTGCGACGCACTTTTATGGCATGGCAAAGGCGTTTGACAGCCACCACGTCCTGGGCCACGCGCAATGTACTTTGGAGTGAGGTCTCAAAGATGGTGTCGTCACTTAATCAATGTCGGTTTGTTTCAGCCGGGCATGTTTATCCAGCCCGAGGTCCATGATCCTCACAAGGCCGCTTGCCATGGCCGCGGCTGCCCAATACCCGAAATCCTGGTTCGGGTTCCACTCAACCGAGGCGATTCTTGAGAGAGGCTCATATACGATGCCTCGGGTCGGATCCATGACACCAGCGGCCTCCTCGTCATCGTCGTCGTCAGCTTCGACATTTTCGACATCGGATTTTCGTGGCCTCTTTTGCTTCTTGACGGGCTGGACTTTTACCTCACCCTTTGCGCTTCGACCCTTTTCGATGGCAAAACCGTGGAGAAACCTAGACACACCGCGCTCAGAGGCTGGCGAACCGTGCGGGAACAGTTCTTTAGATCGATGCTCATGATGAAATACGCGGAGGCGGTCAGTCGGTCCTCGACGGCTGTTGAACAACTCGACCTGCGGGTTGAGGGACCATAGCGATCCGTCAGTCGAGCCTATCAGCAAAAAGGGGTGCGCACGCCCGACGGCTAGACTGGAATTGTAGCTTTCGCCAACAAAGACTCTTCGCACAACGGGGAAAAACCGCTGGTGCAAGAAGCCAACCATGGTATTGAGTGCATTGGCAGACGGGTACACGGAGTAGAAGCCCTGAAGGTGATGGCTGTAAGCTAGCATGTTGGGTTGCCAGCTTACCGCATTGGTTTGCACCTCGGTTGTCTCGAATGTGGGACGGCTCAAGTCCACCAGCTTGGTCGTGCCACCGATCGGGGTAGATGCCACCAAAAACGGCTTCGTGGGATACCCCGTGGCGATGTCAACAATTAGACTGTGATGGACCGGGTGTCTGGAGACCATGAAGCACGGGTAGAGAGACCATAGAGCAATAGAGCCATCGGAATAGCCGACGACGAGTCTGTTGAATGTCGCCCATGCCATGGCCGTGGCCTTGACGCTGTCTTCGTTTTCGAGCATGAGGGATGCTTCAACATTCATGATGTAGTCTGTTCATACGTTAGCACGCCGCAATAGAGTCGCATTCAGACAGACAAAAAACACATGTTTTTCTGGTCCCTCATGAAATAGACCTTACCGAATGCTCCGTCCTCTCGTTCGTCATTCGCCACAACACACACCCTCCCATCACCACACAGCACCGCGAGAGAATGAAGAGGCGGCTGGGACGTCGAGTCAGGCACAGGAGACCATCTCACGCGCCTGACGCGCCCGAAATCCAGACAAATCGTCTTCCGAAGCCTCGGCGCCCGTGGCGAAGGCCGCGGCACGCCGTCCATCTCCACGCCCTCGAAAGCCCACACCTGCACCGTGCCGTACATCTGGAAGTCCGGCCTCTGATGCTCCGACTCATAGTTGTAGTTCTCCTGGTCAGCATGCGGCACGACCGCCAAGGCAAGTAGTTGGACGCCCTCACGCCGGGGACACCAATCCATGCCCGTGACGATGCCGCCCGCGTCCACGATCCACCCCATCGGGACTTTCTTGTCCGAACCGTCCTCGTCGTACGGCAGCCAAGACTGCGTCAGGGAAAACCCATCGCCGGGGTACAGCGTCCACTCCACCCGCTGCGCATCCACGGGTCCCATGACCACCCGTATCCCCAGCCTGGGCTGCTCGTACGGCGTCCTCGCGTCGCCTTCCAGCGCAACGCACGTCTGGGCGTCCGTCCCTACCCTCCGCCGGACGCACCACCGCTCGGACAGCCGGGCCTCTCTCTCGAAGAAACCATCCGCCCAGGGCTGCGTGTCCGAAATGTCGTCCCCCCGGGGCACGTACTTGGGCGGGAGGACAGGCCAGGCGATCCACCGATCGACCAGCCTCTGCAAGAGGTGCACATCGTCCGGGTCGGGGCCGTACCATGTTCCGATGAGGGTTTGACCACGCATGCTCCTGTCGTAGGGGCCGATGTACCCCTTCAGATGCGTGTCTGTGGTGACGGACTCGACGTCCATGTAGCCGGTTGGGCGGGCGGCCCTCAGGGGCTTCTTCTTGGTGCGTCCGCGGGAGGGGGTCGGGGCTTCGACGACGGAAGGGGCCGGTGATGGCGAGGAGGATTCATCTTGGGAGATGGAGATGGGCTCCTGGTCGGGTGAGTCTGTGGGGGCACCGAAGGTGGAGGAGCGCCGCCGTCTTGGGGGAGGGGGCGAGGCGTGGGAGACGTCGCTTTCGAAGGAGCAGGTTTTTGGGGTGAAGTTTTTGGTGCGGTTCGAGGTGCGTGTTTTCATGGCGAGATGGGCATGTTTTGGGTGTGGGTGTGGTCTAGTGAGATGAGATGAGATGAGATGGTGGTGGGTTGATGAGATATGAGATGAGGTGAGATGAGGCGAGGTGAGCACGTGAGGTGAGTTTTTGAGGTGGAGGAAGTTTTGCTGTGCGTGGGGTGGGACGGCAGATGGAACGATCTGAGTTGGGGTCTAGATTTTGTGCCTGAGTCTAGTATTCGGATCAAAAAAAGGGTTTCTACTCCGTAGAAATGGCTGCGTGAATCTCCCTCTATTCAAAGACACCCTCGGGGCAGAATGCGCACCGTGAGCCTCTCCTGAGTCTCCTCCATGGCTCTAATTGTTGAGCATTATATGCTCGTTTAGCACAGCTACTATTAGGGGTGCGCACTCCGTTTTTGGCCTAGTTGGCCTAGCTGTTGTCACTAATCCACCAGGGCACGAATACGCAAAAACCAAAAAGGTCGAGAATCCACCCACATGCGGGAGATGAAGAAGAAGCCAGATAGATACTCATTCATGTCTCTCGACTTTCGGCATTCCAGGGGATGACCTCGAGTCTCGAGGCCCCAACTCATCCGTCTGAATGAGTCGAACCGGTCGAAGCAGTTGTTGTGATGGGATGCACTCGCCTTCCACGTCGCGCCACACCAACGAAGCCAGCTTCTGCCACCTCAGACGTGTCGACCTGTCCCATCACGTCTCCTTCTCAACACTACCTTGCGAGACCATGGACCAGTATGACGACACACATCTACGACTTCACCCCCCCCCCAACTGTCTCCCACTTCCGCCACGCATCCCCCGAGTCCCTCACCCCCACAATCTGGGCCCTCGCCCACCGCGTAAAAACCGACCTCTCTCTCCGAACAAGCTCGCTTCCCAAAGACGACGTATCAGGCCTCCTAAAGTACGTGACAGACTGGTTCGACTTCTTCCGCAAAAAAAGACGGCAAGCCGCGCCTCGAGTCCTGGGTGATCAGCAACATTGGCGTCTTCAAAGACGATGACGAGACTCGGGACACGAACATCGGGACCACGCCGAGATTCACCGTCTCAAGAGTCTACTTTACAAACGGCGCATTGACACTCGCGCTTTCGTGGCAAGAGGGCGTGGTGTCCGGTGAGCTGATGAGGGGGTTGGCTGAGGATCTGCAAAAGTACATGGTGTGTTTTGACAAGACGGGGTTCCTTTTGTTGATGAGCTGGCGTCGTCAGTTAGGGCCTAGCTGTCTGGCACTCATTTCATGAATGTTTAAATCATCACTGGTGCGGGGGAAAATCTGACGAGGGGGGTTGGAAGACGCACATGTTGGACGGGTCAACAAACAGACCATGTTGGTGGTGGAATAGACTTGGACTTTATTTCATTCCGTATATAACAGCTACTGATCAAGACACGTAGCTAATTTATCAAGACTGCAACAACCTTGGGGCAACGGAGAGTCAAAAACTACACGCTACACTGTTGTGCATTATTATATATATATATATCGGTATCGGGGGGCTCAGCCCAATCTGCCTGCAGGTCTATCTATCCTTGTTTTAGTTTTCATCTTCAATCGTCTCGATCAGTGTACCAAAAGAAAGTGTTTCCATGATGTGCCCGTGTCTATTCCAAGAAGCGTTTAAAAAAAAAAAAAAAAAGTAAACGCCATGTGGTTCCGTATCGAAATCGAGGTAGATATGCTTGCTCAGCAGAGCTTCTCGCCCATGTATTTCCCCCCATCTTCAGAAGCGCAACCAACTCCCGCCGCCCATCATCACACCTTTTTACCAACCTTGTCCGGGTTGTCTGGGTGCGCGCTGGCCGCTTCCTCCCCTGAAATAATTATACTGGCTGGGATCATCCCCGCCCCCATACAAGTCCGCCCCCTCATCAGCTTGCGCCAGACCACTGTAGCCCTGCGGTCCGCCGCCCAGTGCGCCTATGGAAGGCCCAGGCCCGGCTCTACGCGGTGTCGGGGAATGGATACGCGTCGGCGCCATTCTTCCGCTGGGATCGACGGAGCCTTCGCGAGAGCTATA
Organism: Epichloe festucae Fl1; assembly: GCA_003814445.1. Classification (NCBI taxonomy): domain Eukaryota; kingdom Fungi; phylum Ascomycota; class Sordariomycetes; order Hypocreales; family Clavicipitaceae; genus Epichloe; species Epichloe festucae. Next base: position 244,109 of record CP031387.1, on the reverse strand, counting down.
CGGCGGCAGCGAGGCCACGGGGACTCCGGCGGCGTTTTGAACCAGTCCGGACGAGCTCCCATTGTCGTGGGCGTACATGGAGCTGCGGCCACGGGTAGGCGGCTGCTGCTGCTCCGTTGACGATCCATACGCGGCTGCATGAGCAGGTCGATAGCTTGAATAACCCGTGTCAGAGACAGCCATGTTTGTCATGGCACGTCTGGGCTGTTGTCCCGGTCCGCCAACAAATGACCCTGGGCTTGCACGGCCACCCAGCATAGGAGACCCTGGTCTAGATACCGATGGGTTACTGGCCCAATCGTCAAACGAGCCAGGAGTCCCGCTGCGGTAAACTTCCGCTGCTCGACCGTACATTTCACCACCGCCGTGTTCTTCGGCGAACTCGGCCCTGTTTTTGTAGTACTCAAAGTCCATTTGTGCATCCGAGACGTACTCGAAGCCGGGTACGGCGCTGGCGGATTTCCCCATCTTGTCGCCCTTCATCGAGTCTAGAGCGTACACATCGGAGTATCCGCTGACAGTGACCAAGTCGGCACCATCATCGTCTCGGCCATCGGTCAATCGGCCACGATACACCGACGGCAGCAAATTTTGCGCCTTTTGGTGCACCATTGGTGTGATGAGTGGCTTGTACAGTGCTGGATGGCCGAATCGACTGGCCAGCTTGTCATTGCGGCCATGGGAGTCGCCGGGCATTGCCGTCTCGGGATGTTTGGCCGTGTGGCTGATGTTGTAGTACCTCATCTTGTCATCAAAGGCCCTTCGGCAGTATATCTTGAACAGAACCATGAGTACGGGCAAAGGACATGCGGCATAAAACTGCATATGCTCGCCATTACCTCGGGCCCAAGCAGTGAGAAGCACTACTCCATTTGCCAAAGTGGCGGCGAATACCATGCGATTGAAAACGACGCGCCAAAAGAGTCCGCCGGACTCGGTCTTGGTGACGAAGCGATACAATATCAAGTACTTCTTCAGGTAGCAATCGATGCAGAAATACATGGCGGTGGCCATCAGAACCAAAGGCTGGATTGTGCCAAAACACAGCGCAACTGTCGAGTAGAAGAGAAAGTAGGTGTAATAGTTGGCGTATTCGAACGGAGGAGGGGCCGTAAGTTCGATCAATTCCCTCGGCGTAGGACTTGAGAATATCTTCTGGAAGAATGCCACTATCAACGGCCAAATTTGCGCGAGGTCAACCGCGGCGCCAAGTTGTCGCTGGAGCAAATACGTGACCCAGAAAGGACTGTTGTTACAGAATGCAATGACGATTTTGGTGGCTAGATCAGCTTGAACTATGGCAGTCCACGCGTCCAACTTTTTGCCGTTGCTCCCCGGCTCGCTTGTAGATTTGATGACTGCGGAAACAAAAGACCACAGAACGCTAAAGAAGGAGACGACGATCAAATTGTTGAAGATGAAAAAGGCATAGAGTTTGCTCAAGACGTGTCTTTCACGACCCGTCTTGGTCTGGTCGCCGGCTTTGATGGACAATCGGCGAAAGATCATTGGCAGGACCAGATAGACGAGTGATGTCAGAGCAGGAGAGGCGATACCTTGTACGATACCCCAGAAACTGGTGTTCTTTTCCAATTCGGTCTGAAAGCCCTTCCATACTTTACCCAAATTACCCAAATTGACCAAGAAGATGGCGATCATGGCGTTGGGTGCGACCCACAAGATTGTCAGGACCGCAATCCAGAAATTGTTGACCCCTCGTCTGCGGCTGCGGGTGCCACTCGACAGTGCCATGTTGCGCCAGATGACGTCCGTTGGTCGCGGCGCCAATGTAACTGTGGCACCATGAGGCTTCTTCTTGCGGCAAGCGTAGGCAATGCTGTGCGCTTCGGGAATATCTGCGTAACTGGCGAATCCGTAGGGCATGGTGCTGCGCCTGTCAACGCTCTTTCGAACTTCCTTGATTTCCAATTCCAAGTCCCGGATACGTTGAGTGAGGTAATCGATGGCGTCTAGTTTCTGACCAGAGGGGTAGGTATCGAACGATCGGTCTTTTTTCGAAGCCTTACATGTTGGTCTGGCGGCAGGCAAGTTATGTGGATCTTTGAGATACTTGGCCAACACTTTTTCAAGTTTGCGAACCGCTTTATCGTGCTCTTCAATCAGATCAGGAAGATCCTTGACATTTCGCGCAACGACAGTTCTTGCAAACGATGAGTTGGGAACAACCGAGTCGATAATTCTGGCGATGCCCTCATCGGAGCATCCTTGGCGGGGAATATCAAAAAGCATCAGCGTCCTGGACTGCAAGCTGTTTTGGTATTCGTCCGAGTCGAAGTAGATTCTGCGCAAGGCCAGCACTCTGCGATAGTTCCACCACAAGAATCCCATCACCACAAAATTGAAGGCATATCCGACGAGAACTACAGCCCAGATGGGCTTGTCGAATGTGTTACGTGGGGTGATCCTAAGCATCCACTGAGTCTCATCAGATTTGCCCATGTATGGGACCTTCTGGAAGTTGCTAATGTTGACGGGAACTAGAATGCCGACCCCGATCAATGCCAGGACAAGGAACATGTTTCTCAGCATGCGAATAAAACGCAAAAAGACAGTGGCATCCATGCCGATCTGCTGCATCAAAGCGACCTCCTTGGTATGGATAAGAGGTGTAATCCAAGCCCATGGGGCCTTTCCAATTGGCGGAGGGGCATGTTTTTCGTCCGCGTGCTTCGATTTCGGGGCATAGATGGCCTGGTGATACGGCCGAATGAACGAGAAGCAGATGGTAATGAAAGCTGTGAAACCGAGCGATGTAGCCAAGGCAGAGTATACGGAAGTGACGGCGAGCTGCGGGTTGACAACAGGTTAGCTTTTTGTCAATGATGTATTGTCGGCGACAGGATGTTCAGAAGAGAGTACCTGGTCGGCCACAAATGGATTTTGCAGCAACTCCAACATTTCCTGGCCAGCATCTTTATCTTCTCTGGACATGATAGCCCCGTAGGCTCTGCGAAAGAAGTCCATGGCTAGTAGATTCAACGGTGACGTTGCACCCGTCGCCGGGTAGGCGGAAAGTCCGATACCGAGAGGCTCTCCAGGCGCGAATGATTAGTTGATAAATCGTAACGCAGACGAAAGTAAAGTTGATTATCAGGTCTTGCTGCCACCAATTCTCGGGGAGGCTCTACTTTCGATTCGCGCGGTTGTTGTTTTTGTCGCGGGTGTTTTTTTGAAACGCCTCTTGTCTCTAAATAACTAGTTGGTGGATCGACAAAAGCCTTTTTTTCGATGTGCGTGCTGGTAGCAGCCCCCAGCACAAAGAGCAAATGATCCCTTGGTGAAAGAGGCAGGAACAAAGGTAGGCAATAAAGTCAGGTGTCGACAAACCTGCTCAAGATACACCTCTACGAGTACAGAGTGCAATCTAGAGAGAGAAAAGCTCCGTGTCGCGCAGGCAGAGGTGGGACAGATCGGATGCCGGGGGGGACGAAGACAACGGCAACGGCAGGCAACGGCAGGCAACGGCAGGTAGCGGCAGGTATTAGCGGATAGGTCGTCGGAGGATGAATAGGAAACGAGAGACTACTTCTATCACAACAAAGGAAGAAGTGGAGTTTGCGAAGGGGCAGATTGAGCAGAAGAACGAGGTTGTCGTGAGGAAGAATGACGAGAAACGGCAAGGGAAAAAAACATGTTCTCGAAGGAGGCACGAGCATTGACTGGAACAGTCAGTCTGCATGGTCTGGTCGACAGGGGTCCGGGAGTTGGCGTGCTTGAGAGATGTTGGGGGTGGGGGGTGCAGCGCCCCACAGGGAGCGCAACGTCCACTGCCAACACGGCCAAGCACTGAGCTCGCAATCTACAGCGCTCTCTATAATCCGTAATAGTGTACGGATTACCTACCAGGCCAGACCTGCAGTCCTGGCACCAGAACGACCAGACAAGGCCGGACTTCTTTCAAGCCGACACCAATCAGCAAGCAGGCCAGCCATCGGACCGTCCTTCAACCGGGGATCGGGTTACACGCTCCGATTAGGGGGCCCTTTGATCGAGAGCCAAGCTTTTCCTCGAAGATAATGTGGACCCTGATTACGGATCCGCACAAGGAGCGAGCAAAAATATTTCATGCGGGCCGAAGAAGGTATTCTTGCCTGAATGAACGAATGAATGATGGCATTGAAACAAGAAGACGACAATTCCCATTCGACACGCAATCTTTGCCTTTTCCCAATGCGGAGCATCAATCGAATCGCTGAACAATCACCACTTCGACCACAGACCACAGACCACAAAGCTGGGTTGGCCTTGTGGCTTTGACGCATAACTATTTTATTTTATTGAGCCAAGACCAGCGCGCTAACGTGTGTCAAGTACACATTATGTAATGTGTACGAGCAGAGTCCCCGATAGCATTCCACCTGTTATCTGTGCTATTTTTGAAACTGCCCTCCCCCCGATCGATGGGCCCGGGGTCCTCAGACTTGTTGCCGTCCCACCGTCTTGCATCGTTGACCCATCACGACGCATTATATTGGGAAGGAATACGAGGAGGGAGAGGAATTCATCTGGGAACGGGAACATCGAGCTCGACACCCCTGAACCGAAAAGGAACAAACAACGAATGCAAGCGCATCGTTTTTAAAGTTAGTCAAGCTGCCGAGGATGGCCTCTGCATGCATGAATTACATGGAACAAGGTAGGCGACTGAGATGAGGTCCCATTCTCCCCTGGAAACGGGGCAGTGTCTTGTGGCCATCGTCATCAGCAAACAAGAATACATAGAATTGACATTCTACATGTATGTAGTGGCTGCCCCTGATAGACTCTCCAAGTACGGATTAGCCATCGTGTGTTTTGTTCAACAACAAGGAAAGCTAATATACCACCAGGCGCATTATATGTAAGTTACCCAGGTTACAGTCAAGTCGGTTCTTTTCTCGCGCATGATGCAACCACGGCAACCACGGCAACCACGACATCTGGCATCAAGTATTATCAAGTCCTTCAATAACTACCATGGGTCCATGACGCCACCAGGCTCTGCACGTTTGGTGAGCGGACGTCGCACAGCTAATAATGTAGCTTGAGTTATGAGCGGGATGCGATTGGGCTTCTGCACTTTGACGTATCTCGTGCATGTACGGAGTACTTGCCCTGTCTGTCACCTGTCACCTACATATTACCTGTCTTCTGCCAAAAATCATTGATTCGGGAATTCTTCTTGTCCAAGGACTTTTTTTTTTTTTTTTTTTTAAGCTGCCGGTCTAGAACCTTCGGTCTGACCACATGAACAGAGATAGTGGAGTGGGTCATCGGGCCATCGGGACTTGTCGATGAACATGTGGCTTGCCAACAAGTTGGCCCTGATTTTATACTTTGCATCTTGCTTCTGTACTAACAGAGATGCACCCATGAGGATTGACATACGATTGCCACGTGCCTTGCGGCAACTTTGACTAAACCTTGACTCGGCAAGAGCCGCGGCTACAAGGCTTTTTTTCATCAGCTGTTTTCCGTAGTAATTGGCAAATACTGACCTGATGTCAACTCGATGAATATTTAGCAGCAACCTAGTTGTCGCAAGCTCAACTAACTTCACTGTGTGGTTGCAGGATGAAAGGGGCTGGCCTGAGTGCGACAACCCGGCATTTGCCAAGACTTGATCGATGCAGCGTCAATCACCCTCGACATGATATATGTTGCGAATGGCTGGCTCCCGGGCTCCAATTGAGTTGTCTCGACTCATGGGGAAGGAATCGTCAGCCATCTTTTCGCTGGCTTCAAGCCTCCTGCCTGGACGGAGTAGTGCGAAGTGAGCGAAGTTGGCATAATACTTCCAGGCAACAGGCACAGGCAACAGGCAACAGGCGATGACATAATGAGATGCCATCTTAGACGATATCATACGAAACCTTGGATGAGCCATCAAAGTCTAATACCATGCCTTCCCCGCGCCTCCTCACCTTCACTAGCCCACTCGAGCTCTCATCACGAAGGAAGAAATGCTGATCGCAAAACCCAAAACTTGAATCCTCTCTCTTCATCCATAATTCCATCCATTATAAATAAACACGGTTTATCCTCCCTATCCATCACCTTTAAGCTTCCGGACACCCCTATCCACAAAAAAAAAAAAAAGAGCAAAAACCACCACGTCCCTTCTTTAAAAATGCGCGTCGCCATCATCTTCGCCGCCGTGGCAGGCCTCGTCGCCGCCGTCAACCACTTCGAGGACCTTCCCAAATGCGCCGTAAGATGACACCCGCGTCCCCGTCCCCGTCCCCGTCCCCATCGTTTACTCGCTGACCACCCTCAAACAGGTGCCGTGCCTCGAGGCCGTCTACCCAACGGTGGGCTGTGCCCTGGGAGACCTGCGCTGCGCGTGTAAGAAGAAGACCGCACATGCGATCGGGATGCTCGCGAAAGACTGCGTCATCAGCAAGTGTGGCATCTTCAAGGCACTGGAGACCAAGGACAAGGCCAAGAAGAAGTGCAACGACCTGTGGGCCAAGGGCAAGGGCGAGAGTTATTAGGGCGCAGTGGATTTCTCTTCAACGGATGAAAAAGACGTTGGTAATAAGCCTTGGACGCGTGCTCGTGAAAGTCGTCACGGGTTGAACTGGCTGGACGCTTGGATTGTAATGCTGATGCGGAGACGGGGGAGCTGAAGTTGTCGTGGGTTGGCATGTGAGATTAGGTCTGCCGTTTAGCTTACTTGAGTGGTTTTCTTGATGGCGAGGTTCGGTCTTGACCCCTTGTCCATGCTACGTTGGCCCGAAATGTGAGATGCCGTTGTACATATTGTCATTGTACATGAGAGAAACCACTAGGCCAAAGACAGGATGCGCACCGCTGCTTTCTACGTAGGGCTAAGGGGTATTGGTGTGCATGAGAGTTACAAGAACAGATTGATTGCAACTAAGCCAAAATATACATTTTTCTCAGCGCCACGTCTGGAAGAAAATAGCCATAACCCTGGAAAGAACTTGTTGTCCAGTCCACCCAGAACACCAATTTATTTTCCGAAATCCAAAAAAAAAAAGAAAAAAACATAGTCTTCGCACATGCGAAGCACAGCCCCATATGTCGCGTCGTTTATCAACCTGACGGCTTGGATGCGAGGAGATTACACGTCGACGGGGCCTTGGCTCCGGGTCTTACGCGCCGCTCTGCCCACGGCAGGGAGCTTCTTCTCCTTCTTGGGCTTGGAGGCCTTTGAAGCAGTCTCGTCAACCTTGGGCTTCTTGTGAAATGGGGGTGCACCTCCTGGGGCAGCAGATGCATCATCCTCTGCCAGGGGCCCGGGTGTCGCAGGAACGGCGACTTCGTCGAGCTTGCGTTTCTCACCGGCAGCGGGGTCAATGGTCCCTGGACTCCCCGGGGGCTTGGTGGAAAAGTCGGCATTACGGGACTCGGATTCTCCAGGCGTGGAATTCCCAGATGTTGGCGCGGGAGGAGGAGCAACGGATGCGCCGTCAGAGGTGGGAGCAAGCGCCGGCGCCGGCGCCGGCACCGAAGCTGGACCAGTCGCAGCGTGCGTTGCCGGAACTTCAGGCTCGGTCTCGGACGTGCCAGCATTCATGGTTCCATTGACAATGGGCGCCTTCGCGGCTGATTCTGCAGCTTTCGAGATAGTCGGCTCCTTGGATGGGCAAGACTCGGGAGCACTTGGTGTTGGTGATTTGTGTGACTCGGTCAATGGCAGGGGCTTGGGCCCGTCATTGTTTCTCTTTGGCGCGGAAGTTTCTGGAGCCGCCGGTGTAGACTCCTGGACACCAGTCATCACGACGGGTTCGGTTGCAGGTTCTGAAGATGGTTCGTCGGCTGTGGGTGCTGGATCCTGAGCAGTTTCGAGCTCGGGTCGCGGTGTTGCTCCTGCCGGGGCCGAGTTGTTGAGAGGTGTCTGAGGGACAGACATTTCTTCAACGGGATTCGGGGCTCCAAGACCGTGACCGCTGTGGTCTCGGGAAATTCCATTGAGCTTCTTGTCATCCGGGAGCGACTCTGGCTTGTCGACCGGCTTCTCCGCGAATTCCCCCTGCTCTCGCTTAATCGCATCACCCGGAGCGGGGGGACAAACGGCTAAGAAAGGTTGAACGTCCTGTGAAGAGGCCTTAACAGGAGGACGAAAGACGTCTGGACCGGGAATTCCGACTATATCCTCTCATGTTAGCTCCCAATGATGGACCAAGAGGGGGGGGTTCAACAACGACAAGAGCCGGCGCCAAATTGAAAATCCATGGCAGCAGCCCGTACGGAGTAAACGAGAAGGATTAGCCATTGAGGAAAACAAGTGTGATCAAAACACATGACTACGTCGAAGCGATCGTATAATGACAATTGGCAATCTTGTGCGACCAATACTGAGCAATTCTCACCTCTGTCAACTGCTGGTACATCGGCGTCGGCCATGGTTGTGGAACGGGTGCGTTGGTGGTTGTTGGAAGCTGGGATGACGTAAGAATGGTAGCAGCACAACAAGCAAGTAGTTTTTTTTTTTTTTTTTTTTTTTTTTCTGGTCTCTGGTTTTTGGTTTTTGGCTAGGACATCAAGTTTGAGCTAATGGCCGTAGAGGAGCGCAGAATGGACTTTCTCACGTGGCAAAGAACTTGGGAACCTGTTTTTGGCGAGATTGTAGGTAGAAGAAGATCAAGAAGGACTCGGATGAGGACTGGAGGACTGGAGGACTGGAGCATTGGAGCTGGGACCTAGAAACACGCGTGGGTTGGTTGCGCCTTTTGAGAATGGGTTACGATGGGGTTCCACGAACGGGGTTGCAGTCGTATTCCTGTTACTCCGCAGCATCGCCAGGTAGACGGTCCACGTTCCTCCCAGCAGAAGCTCTGCGGGTGAAGTACTTGGTATGGAGCTTGTGTGAGGTATCTCGATATCTCCGCCGTGGGTCCTGGCAAAGCGTGGTGGTGAAGACGATGCAGGCAAGCAGGCCGGGATGTTAGGATCCTGCCAGACACTCACTACAACATGTAGAGTCACTACCCGAGTACCGAGTCCAGAGTCCCACAGCGACCAGGTCCGCTGGCACCGCTGGCGTCCACCTCTCGCGCCACTGATGCTTTCAGAGAGGGGGGGGGAGGGGGGATCTTGCAGGCCGAAAGTGGGACGAGGTTGATGATGCAGCCATCCGTGGCTGGGTTGAAGAGCAAGACTGCGCAGGTTGTGTAATAAATAGCTTGACGAGAGGGCAAAGTTTTCCCATTTCCTGACCATGACGCAGGAACAAGCTCCTCAATGGCATTTTCTTTCGCAACCACATGAGCCCGTGCTGAGCAATGTGATGATTCACGCGTCTTGTGGGTTTGTATTGTGCTTGTTCCAACAAGTAACTCGACTTGCCAAGTCCGTACATTTTCACGGGTTCTCCTGAGCCCTACCCCACCTCCCATCGCCCGCTTAGTCATGCAAAGTCTTCGGCCCGGCGCGACGCCTTGGTGCCATCGTGACAAGAACAAGGAGGCCCGGGCCAATACAATCCATCTCTTCTTGAACCTGACCCGCGATCGCGAGAAACCGCATCTTGTACTCCGATTGAACCAAAACCACGCTCATTAACTTCCTAGCCGGCGCACCTCCTGCTCTCTCTCCCCTGCAGTCCACGAGTCACGTTACCTGGTTTTTTTTTTTTTTTTTTTTTTTTCTCGAATAATCAGTCTCTCAACACCCCAAGTCCCGTTCTTCCACAATGGCTCCCGCCACGGCCTCCAAGAACAAGTACTCGGTGATTCTGCCGACGTACAATGAGCGCAAGAACCTGCCCATCATCACATGGTTGCTGAACCGCACCTTTACGGAGAGGTAAAAAAAAAAAAATTGGGAACCAAATCTTTGACGAACAGCACAGCAGGTGAATTGAGCAGGAGCAAGTTGTTTCATTGACGGCTAACACCAACCAACCCGATCCTCAAATGTAGCAACCTCGACTGGGAACTCGTCATCGTCGACGACGGCTCCCCCGACGGCACCCAGGAGGTGGCCAACCAGCTCGTCAGGGCCTACGCCCCTCATGTCGCCCTCAAGCCTCGCGCGGGCAAGCTCGGTCTCGGGACGGCGTACGTGCACGGCCTGCAGTTCGCCACGGGCAACTTTGTCATCATCATGGACGCCGACTTCTCCCACCACCCCAAGTTCATCCCTCAGATGGTCGCGCTCCAAGCGAGGGGAAACTACGACATCGTCACGGGAACGCGGTACGCCGGCAACGGCGGTGTCTTTGGATGGGACCTCAAGCGCAAGTTTGTCAGTCGCGGCGCCAACTTGTTCGCCGACACGGTGCTGCGCCCTGGCGTCAGCGATTTGACCGGCAGCTTTCGATTGTACAAGAAGTCCGTGCTGGAGAGGGTCATTACGAGCACGGAGAGCAAGGGATATACGTTCCAGATGGAGATGATGGTCCGCGCCAAGGCCATGGGATGTACCGTTGCCGAGGTGCCCATTTCGTTCGTGGACAGGTTGTACGGCGAGAGCAAGCTTGGGGGCGATGAGATTGTCGAGTACGCCAAGGGTGTTTTTGCACTGTGGCTGAAGGTGTGAGGGGACTCCAGAGGCGGGAAATAGGCAGCTAGCTCATGTTTGTGTGTTTTGGCAGTAAACAAGTTACTCAGGCGTGGAGTGAGGAAGAAGCTCGTAATGATGAAAGAAAAAAAAAAAAGGCTTCTAATAACCAATCAATGGTACATTCAAGAATGCAAAACAATGAGAACATCCCCACCCATCTTGGCATGAACCTGAAAAAAAAAAAAAAAAGAAAAAAAGAAGAAGAAACTTGTAACCCTTACATGTTCCTCCCACCCGTCACCATGATAGTCTGTCCAGTAACATACGAAAACAACGGACTCGCCACAGCCAAAATACTACCCGCCGCCTCCGTCGCACTCCCCGGTCTTCGCAGAGGAATATCCGGATACTCTTCCTGAGCCTGAGCAGCTTGTCGCGCGTCCCTCTGCTTCCGCGGAATCCCCAGTCTGATCTTCTCCCCCCCCGGACCCTCAACAACCGCGCCCTCTTCCTTTGCCGCCGTCAACCGCGTCTGGATGTGTCCAAAAGCCACGGCGTTGGCTCTCACGCCAAACTGCGGCCCCCACTCCTTGGCAATCGTCTTTGTGAAGCCCGTCACGCCCGCCTTGGCCAGCGAGTAATTGATCTGTCCCGCGTTGCCGTGCACGCCTGACGTGGACGACACGTTGACGATGCACCGGGGCTCGCCGTCCCTGACGCGAAAGTACGGCGCCGCCTCGCGCACGAGGTTGAAGGGCGCGGTGCAGTGCAGCGCCATCATCGTGTCCCATTGCTTGTCCGTCATTTTGTGAATCACCCCGTCCCAGGTATACCCTGCGTTGTTGACAATGATGTGGATCTTGCCGTTGCCAAAGGCTGCTGATTGCTCGATGAGCGTCTTGATGAATGAGGGGGACATGATGTCTCCGGCGACGGAGAGGGCCTGGCCGCCTGCCTCGGTGATGGATCGGGCGACGCCATCGCTTTTCTCTTTGGAGGTTGTCAGTTGGTTGTGTGTTGCAGTGGGTTTTGGAAATTGGATGATTGAGGTTTGCGTGAAGGGGGGGGGGTTGACATACTGGCGTCAATGTCGGACACAATCACCTTGGCTCCCTCGTTGGCGAATAATCGGGCGGTTTCGGCGCCGATTCCTTGTCCGCTGCCTGTGATGATGGCGACTTGGTTGGCGAGGAGGCCCTTGGGGTAGTTGAGGTGGTTGGTGATTTGGGAGACGCGGTCCAACATCGTGGGGGGGTGTGTGTGTGGTCTTTGTGCGCGTCAGTTGGTAGAGAGGGGCTGAAGTGACGAGTGAATGAGATGGGAGGAAACGGCGTGAGGATATTATATGTGATGCTGTTTCATTTCGGAGATGGGCAGAAGTTGACCTCGGCTCAGATGAGGTGAGCCCCGCAGTGGCAGCAACTTTTGCTGTGTTGTCAGAGACCTGGAGAGCCCGCTGACGAAGCCCTTCAACGTGAGGCATCTGACAAACCTGCTGCATGCACACGGAGATTATGCTGGATTTCAGGGATGGTGCACAGAAATACATGTACATGATGAGCGAGTCGAGATTTGCCGAAGCGGACATTGGGCAGATACGAGATAACTTGCGGCGGCCATGAATCCGATGGCATCACCAGAATATTGGAAGTGCTGCTTGCACGAGGCCTTTGTGTGAATTGATTGATTTCAAGGCCTGACTTGTTTACAACTTGAAATCTGCATTCATCTTCTCCCATCCTGTCGGTGATTCATCCATATCAGCTACTCGCTCCGCTAGCTTCATCTTGAGCTGGCGGTGCCTCTCAGTGCACAGCTCGTACATGGTCGATAAGTTGAACAGCAGCGTGTGGGATGAGAATCCTGACTGGACGAGACCCTCGAGTATATCACGGCCCTGGACAGAGATCAGTCCCATTTTACTTGAACGAGTTGCTGCGGGGGGGAATAAGGTTGGACGACAAACCTCTGGCATCCGACCAAGATACAGCAAGCATACTGCTGTGTTCACGCCCACCATCTCATCACCGGCGAGATCCTCCTTGAGCTCCTCCCATTTACCCAGCGCTGCCTCATACTCTCCATCCGCCATGTCGCATAGCGCCAGTATCAATTTCTCCGTCTCAGCAACATCTTTGGCGCAAAGGGCGGCGCATTGCCGTGCTTTCTCAACATCACCCAGATGTAGCCAGAGCAGAGCTTTGGATAAAGCCATCTTGCCATGTCCTCCATCCCGGAGGCTTTTCAAGTGGTGCGCTGCGCCAGACAAGTCGTCCATGTCGATGAGAGCACCTGCAACCTTGACGCCGAGCTCGTGCAGGCGGGATTTCCACAATTCGCTGGCCGAATTATCATGTTGGGCTGCTGCTTTGCCCACATGTTCCCGGGCTTCTCTGGCTAAATCGTGATAGCTCATGACAGCTCGACGAGGATCGCCGAACCCCAGCGCCTGGAGGCGGACGTTGAGCACGCGTAAATCCCATGGCACGAGATGTTGGCCCGTCTTGTCGTCGACATACAATCGCGCGTTGCTGAGATCCTCCAGCGACTTCACCTCTTGAGCGGCCAGCGGAGTAGCATCAATCAGCGTCAGGCAAACAAGTCGAGTGTACAGCAGGTCAAAGATTCGCCGGGAGTCAGTTGCATCTACGGTCCCGTGTGCACCGGAGCCCGTGAGTTCTTGGACTGCGGCAATGGCTGCAGCCCGGAAGTGGCCCTTTGCCAGGAGTTGCTCCAGCGGTACTGACGAATCGGGCTGCTTGAACGAGTTGCGAAAGGCGACGGGGACGTTGAGGGGTGTGAGAGGGTGGTAGATCTCGGGGCGGAGGAGGAAGGAAAAGTCTTTGGGGCGGGTCTCTCCTACTTGAGGGATTGGCGAGCTTGTCGACTGACGGACTTGTGATGCCGCGCGATGGGGGAGCTGAAGCCCGAGACGTTGAGGCTCTGGTGTTGATGGTGCGCTCAAAGGGTCACTGGGGTCTGCATTGAGCGGTCCTTTCGTAGAAGACCGAGGTCGTGAAGCTGCAAACTGTTAACGAAATGATGGCTGGCTGGCCGGCATCGTTGACGGAAGGGGGGGGGTTATGGGGTTATTCAGATGATGATGGTTGGATGGTGCGTGAGTCGGGCGGCAGATGTTGGTGGGTTGGAAAATGGCAACTCACGACGAGCGATTGACGATTTGTTTTTAGTATGGCCGCCTGGGGCGCCTTTTTCGGGCCGGCTCATGATGATTGCATTGGATTGTACGGATTTCTTTGTTGTTGAACTGTGCCTGGTTCTGACGCGGCGGATAATTGCCGGCAGCCGGACAATTGCTGCGAGGGCTGGGAGTTGCGACGAGTCGTGACTCGTGAGCTCACATGCTCACACAACGTCACGACCACCAGAGACCGGGATGAATGAAACAAGACAAAAAATATCATATGCGGTCTATTTCTACGGGCCTTGTGAGTTTTGAGTCCTCCGCGACGCACGTACAATGCCTACTTCATGTCACGTTGCGCACGAGTGACGAGTTGTTGTAGCCGACTAGGATAGCGCCTCGTCAGCAGGCATCTCCATGACCACTGCGACAGCCTGCTCGATGGGTAGAACATGGGAAGATTGATTGTTCAATTACTCATGTCGAAATCACGGCAAATTTTGACAATGGAATTTGCAGTGCCAGGAAGGAATCCTGGCCGTCCCGTCAACAGACATCAGATCTTTTGCCGGCTATTAGCGGCCAACTGGCCTCACCTGGCTGCCAGCCGTCAAACATGTAAGCAACAGCTGTTGCCGAAAACCTTCGAATGGTGTGCAGACAGGACAGCCTGCTCAACTCAACGAATAGCACTTTCCAGAGACACTCTGCCCGGTTACTTTTCCTTTGACCCGTCAAGCTTTGCCCCAAGTTCGATCGAAAACCATCGTTCAAACCATGTGCGATAAAGCAGATCCTTCGCCAAAGACGCCAACAGCCGACTCGACAAATGTCACAATTAAATTGGAACCAGCAAGGGAAAATTCTGTCCTGGCAACAGACGAATTAGTTCTCGCACCTGACGGAGATTTGGAGCTTGTCTTTGGACCCGATAAGAAAGTAATCAGAGTCCATGCCTGGTTACTCAAGAATTTTTGTCCGACTTTGAACTGCAACGTGACGGAACCCGTACGCAAAGGAGAAATCGGCTGTGAGCAGCGGCCAAAGCTTGAACTTCACAAAGACCTAGCTAGGCCTTTGACGTTGTTGTGTGGCATAATCCATGGCAGGCAGGTGACAGAGCCTAACGAACTCCTGGCGTCAGATCTGCTTAAGCTTGCCCAAATGGCAAGGAAGTTTGGATGCACGGACAAGTTGTTCTACGGAGCTGAATACTGGCTCCTGCATGTACCCTTCGAAGACGCCCATGACCTTTGGTATGGACTACTAGCCGCCTATCTGTTCCGCAACTCTTACCATTTTCAACGGTTCAGCAACAAATTGACCGCCGTCGTCACTGAGTCTTTCTTACCATTCTCGAGAAAATGTCCGACTGGTGTCCCGGGAATAAAGCTCTGCTGTACGTCAGATACAGTTGTGCTTGACGAAATGTTCGAAGCTGACGGATGAGTATGCAGATGCTTTGGAGGAGAAGAGATCTAGCGATCGAAGCAGAGTCGGAAAAGGCGGTGTTCTCTGTCTGGACTGTTTCGGCCGTGCGACGGCAAGCTTTGAACCAAATCCTGGCTGCGGCTCATGCATGTCAGTCCATTGGTCGAATCCGCAGACCCTGGATGTCCTGTCCAAGACACAAGACGATAATGAGCCTTCTTTGGCCAGCAAAGGCGGAAATGAAAATGCCATCGGTCCTGGTAATCCACCTGCGAGTACCCCTGCCGACCCTGTCGCTGCAAGTCAACCCGTATGCCAGCAAGTATCCTACAGTTCGATCCAAACATTTCAACAGCTGATGGCGAGCCTCCTACAGAACGGCACGCAACAACACGATACTTCCGGCAGATGGTCAAAGAGGGGCAGGAAATGGCGATACTAGAGTTCTCGGTCGAGGATGGCCGCGGCCTCACCATCTGAATCTCAAAATGGCTGAACATTTTCTTTGTCGATGTATGATACAGTACACCTCTGTTCAAGCTGGCTTCAAATAAAAGTAAAGTAATTAGAGGGACTCGTAAGGATGTCCCCATGGTCATTGAACACCTACTACTGACCTGGAATATGACGGTGCGAGTTCCTAAACTAATACAATCTTAGACCTTACACGAGGCACCACAAAGGGTGATAAAGATGAAGAGTACGATTGCATTTGAGTACATGTTAGAATATGATGAGAACCGGCCCTCACACTTGGGACACGACTCCTCAGGTTAGAACACACTCAATCTCACCAATGTGCACGAAGTCGTTAAACCGGACCCGACATGGCCGCAACAGTTCCAAGACGTCGATATGCTCAACAACGAGTGTGCCTGATCTTCCCGACATTCCTCTTCCGGCAGCGGGCATGGCGCGAGCATCCATCATTCACCTCGGGTGCGAGGGTACATTACACCAAAAGCACGGCAGAATAATGTATGATTCAAGACGATTATAATCATGGTGGATGCATGCCCACCCATGCCTGCGATTCCTGCGCGTGATGTCACGTCGTGACCAACTTGTCGATCGTGCCCCATCCTACGTATCCCTTTTCTACGGCAATTCTGTCATCCACCTGCCACCAGCCTTCATTAGTCTGTTTCGCCGATCCCATCGCCCGCTTTTATTCCCCGTCGACTTGTTGCTGGGGCGCGCATCAAAATGATGCACGTCTAACTTTATTGCGACCGGCCGCAGCTACTTTGAAGCTGCATAAAAGTCAACCCTAGCGTCTTGTTTTTCCTCGTTTCGTAATGATGATTTGTCCTCCCTCGTGTCATCCCCGCTCCTCGCCTCGGACCTGCGGCGCTTGTCTTCTCTGGAATAGCAGATTCTCTCGCGTCTAGGTCCCACGTGCTTGTTCCTCGAGACGTAGCATCCATTCTTAAAGTCTGGTCATATTTTTTGGTCATAGTTTTAGGTACATTAATCTGGACAAGCTGTTTGATTCTGAAATCGATTTCGGTCCTTGTTCAGTCTTTTGGCTGCGCCGGTAAGATGGTGTGTCTTTGGCGACTGGTCCTGGCGACGCTGCTTTCCGTGTCTACAGTCGACGCATCATCATCGTCAACGAGTGGAATTGCTGCTCTCGCCAACCGCTTGTTTCCTGGGCACAGCGATGCATTCGAATTCAAGCTGACTGCGGAAAACGAGAACTGGTCGCGCTGGAATCCGCCGGTCAACGACAATTACACGGTCAAAGCGGGCGGCCAGAAGGGGAGAATCCTCGTCGAGGGGACCACACTGAATGCGCTGGCCAGGGGGTGAGTTCACGAATCACAGGTTCCATCCGGGAACAACCAGGATCTGAGTCCCCTCCCCCCACCTTAGACCCGACTGATGACTAACTAGAGTTCTCTTACTAAATTAACCCTCGAGCCAGGTTGCGACATTACGCCAATGAGGTTTTGCAGATTGATCACTTTTTCCGCGTCGACACATACAAGTCGGCCCCAGACAGCCTGCCCGTACCGATTGAAGACTTGGAGGGAGCGAGTATCGTGCCGTGGAGATATAACCTCAACACTGGTGAGTGAGCACTGCGCAGGCAATGGTGACCCCCCCAAAACGTGGCTGACCGAGGTACATGGCACAAAAGTCACCTTTTCGTATACCTTTGCTTGGTGGCAGTGGGTGGACTGGGAGAGATTTCTCGACTGGGCTGCCCTGCGAGGCGTCAACCTGCAACTCGCATGGGTTGGATATGAGAAGATTTTCCTCGACAGCTTCAAGGAGCTCGGGCTCAAGGACCAAGATGTTCTGCCCTTCTTCAGTGGTCCGGCTTTTCAATCTTGGAATCGCTTCGGCAACGTCCAAGGTTCTTGGGGCGGCAGGGGAGACTTGCCTCTGGAATTCATCAACCAGCAATTCGACCTGCAGAAGAAGATCGTGGCGCGAATGGTCGAACTCGGCATCACCCCTGTGTTGCCTGCGTTCCCGGGTTTCGTCCCAAGCACAATCAAAAAGGTCCGACCGGACGCCCAGCTGACCGCATCACCAAATTGGTTCTCCCCGGCCCCAGACAAGTTCACCCGCGATTTGTTCCTCAGCCCTGTGGACGACACGTACACTGAGCTGCAGAAGCTATTCGTCTCCAAGCAGATTCGTGCCTTTGGCAACGTCACCAACATCTACACCCTCGATCAGTTCAACGAGCTGGCTCCCGCGTCCGGCGACGCCAAATACCTCTCCGACATCTCCAAGCACACCTACGATGGCCTCACTGCCGCCAACCCTGCCGCGGTCTGGCTTTTCCAAGGCTGGCTGTTCTACTCCAGCCGCGGCTTCTGGACGCAGCCACGCATCGACGCCTACCTGGGCGGCGTCAGAGACAACCAGGGCATGTTGATTCTCGACCTCTACTCCGAAGCCAACCCTCAATGGCAACGCACAAACAGCTACTCCGGCAAGCGCTGGATCTGGTGCCAGCTGCACGATTTCGGCGGCAACATGGCATTGGAAGGACGAGTCCAAACCATCACCAGCGGGCCCATCGACGCCCTCTCCCAGTCCAAGTCACTCGTCGGCTTCGGCCTCACCCCAGAGGGATTCGAAGGCAACGAAATCGTCTACGACATGCTGCTCGACCAGGCATGGGCCTCGTCCCCCCTCAGCACGCAGCAATACTTCCAGGACTGGACCACCCGACGATACTCACTCGGCGCCCAGAGCCTGCCAACCGAGCTCTACGAGGCCTCGGAGATGCTCCGCTCCAACGTCTACAGCAACGCCCGCACCGACATTCCCCAGGTCCCCCTCGCAACGTACCAGCTCCGGCCAGCCCTTTCCGGCATCGTCAACCGAACCGGCCACTTCCCACACCCGACAGCCGTGCACTACGACCCCGTTGTCCTCCAGAAAGCATGGCAGCTCATGTTCAGATCGGCCCTCGGGCAGTCCACCCTCTGGAGCGTGCCCACCTTCCAACTTGACTTGGTCGACATCACCCGCCAAGTTCTCAGCAACGCCTTCGACTTCAGGTACAACGACCTCATCCAAGCCTACCAGTGCAGAATCTCGAAGTCGATTGAGCTCCGCTCGTCCTCCTCATCCTGCGACGTCAAGGCCACTGGCCGGAAACTGCTCAACCTCCTCTCCACGCTCGACTACGTCCTCTCGGCGGATGCCCACTTCGCACTCGACGTTTGGACGGGCGGCGCCCAGCACTGGGGAGCGCGATCCGGCAACCAAGATCTCTTCGCGTTCAACGCCCGCTCCCAGATCACGGTGTGGCAAGTCGATGCCAGCGACCTAAACGACTATGCTGCCAAGGCGTGGTCCGGCCTCGTGGGATCGTACTACAAGGGCCGATGGAGCATCTTTGTGGACATGCTCACCACGGGAGAGCCGGACCAGGCCGCGTTGACGCAGGCGCTGAGGACATTCGAGGTAAAGTGGCAGGCCGAGGGGAGCGAACAGACTGAGCGCAAGGCGCCGGATCTAAAGACTTTGATGAAGGAGTTGATGAGGGCGTGGCCTGATGTGTTTCCAGAGGTGTCGTAGCTGAAAGTGGTGGCTTGAGGCTGGTGTTTTTTTGGATGTTGTGCATTTTGGATAACACGAGATGTCTGATATGATGATTCGCATAATACCACACGATGTGATAATTCCATAATCATAATCTATGAACCGAGAAACAATCTGTTGCTGTTGCTGACCGACTGGTCGCATTCGACATTTCTGCTCGTGCACCGCCGCTGGATGGCGGCCGTCTTATGCATGCTCCACCATGCTGTCATACACAGCAATAGGCTACCTTGACATGGCCCTCTCGGCATATGATGGCTTTGCGCGACAAGAGATGTCGGGACGGAACTGGAATATCGGTGCCGCTGCCGCTGCCGCTGCCGCATTTACCGATGGTCTTTTCGTGCGTCTTTTCGTGCGTCTTTTCGTGCATCTTCTCGGTCCAAATGATCAGCTACTATTATTATTATTATTATTACTGTAAGGTAGGAGCGAGCGGTTACGCCCCACTTTTGCCCACCTTGTCTTCCATTTTGGAGCTAGTGCGAGCCGACGGACGGATGAATGGCTGCCATCCAAACAACGACCAGCCCACCTCGACGTCGACGTCGACCTCGACAATATCACCGCGCGTTCACCTTGCCGCTCACATCCTCTATTGTCACAGCACTTATACGCATCTATTGTACTCGTTTCTTCCGCGACCCTCTCAATTGCCATCTCATCGCTATTGTAGTTGTCAACTCCTATCTCTGCCAAAACCTTCCCATCGCGTCGCGAACTTTAGCTGCACCGAACGTCAAGTCAAGCTCGAGGAGGCCTACACCGGATGCTACTCAACCAGCTTTTCCCGACCACCAATCTCCTCGAATAGCCAGAGCAGAAACGTGCCGAAACACTGTCATTCGTCGCGCCTATCATGATAGTACAGCCCGCTGCTTGAAGGCGCGCGTCACCGAAATCATTCCCATCGCTGCGCAAAGAACTGGCAACCACGCGCCGGACCTGCCCATGGAGCGCGGCAAAGACGGCCACCTGTCGGCATCCCAGCCCAATGGACACGCGCCGTCCCACCAACTCCTGGTAAACCACGAGAAAAGGAAACCGCTGTTTGCGAATGCTTTGAATGACGCAACACGGGGACCAGACATCCGGGATGCTGGTCTCGAGGTCCGTTCTGCAACAGCCTCGGTAGGGCCTGATGCCAGATCCGGCGGCATCGGAGCACGTGCGCTCAACTTGGCTAGAAGAACAAAATCTGATCCCCAAGGTGCAGCTTCTGAGCTGGGCGGTGCTCAACGAGGCGCCCCCGTCACGAGCAACGCCGCCTTCCATTCCCCCGGGGAGAGTCGCATTCTCGGTTCCGGAACACGCGGTCTCCAGAACCACCGACCGCTATCTCTTACAGAGGCCTTCAAATTAGCACAAGAGGAGGAAGAGGAGGCGGAACGACAAAGGCAATTGGGCGGGTCGCCGAGTCCTGCCCCCCGACCCTGGCGGGCGAGACCTGGACAACCGCAGGACGAAATTCAGGCGAGACAAATGCTGGCAGAGGATCATTTAGACAGCAAGACACGAACGCGTCAATCAAACGCAGCGACCCGACAGAACGAACAATCCCCCCCCGGCGCGGGATCTGGAGCACAGGAAGCAGGCACGGGAGCAGGCACGGGAGCAGGCACGGGAGCAGGCACGGGAGCAGGGCCACCTAAGAGATTTGGCGCTGGTTCTAGTCTGCAGGAACGCATCAACGAGTGGCGAACGAAGTCAGGGCCGGTCTCGGGTCCTGCTAGGGCGGGTGCATCTCCGGAGAACTTGGCATTTTCCAGCGGCGAAGGCCGACTCCCTGCCTTGGTACCGGGCATCGATGACGTGCCGTTCCCATCTGTAGAATCGCCGCAGCGAAAGTTGCACATGTCTTCCCCGGGCAAAGACTTCACATGGCAGGTGGACCAAGATTTTACAGCCGGCGACTTGCAGATATCGGACAGCCCCCGGATCAGAGTTGGAAATAACAGCAACAGACCGTTCGCAAACCGACCATCCATATTCAACGACATCAGTCTACGATCACCGGCAAGAGTGAAGAGCCCTGAGCGTAGCAATTCCAGGATCAACGACATTCAAGCAGACGAGATCAAACATGGAGTTGATAGCACTGCTGGCAATGCTGGTCTCAAAAACCTGACAAAGCTGCGACAGGAGAGGCAGAATATCAGAGTGGATGAAATTCGGGCTACGGAAGCCGCAGTGGACAAAAGTATACCGATTCCCGACCGAAATCAACCAAGACAGAAGAACGAGAAGTTGGACACCATCAGACAACTAGAAACAGCGGGACTTTCAAAACGAGCCCTCGCTGCCATTCGCTTAGCAGAAATCAAGGAGCAGAATGCCATGGCCCGAACAACGTCTCCAGAGAATGCAAGATCACCAACCGGCGGTACTGATCGTGGTATCGGGATGCCTGCTCGTCCAAAATCAGCGTTTGAGGAAGGACAGCGCGTCCCAGACTCACCGGCCACAATTTTCAAACGTCATGGCAACGAACAAGAAAACATAAAGCCTGTCCAGGGGGAGGTGTCGGGGAGCGGAGACACAGATGCGAGACCAGACACCATTAACGAGCGGGATCTCCTTCGACGGCTGGCGAAGGCCGCCAATGCCAGTCCAGTACCCGAACCCGCGACCAAACGAGCACCCCTGGCAGAGCCACCAAAGAAGGACCCAGTGAATAGATTGACGACAAGACCGAGTCTGGCCGGACGGTTCACAGACATTGGCCGGAAGTCGGCGCTCACTCTCAATTCCAAATCCAACCCAAATCCCAGCAGCAGCAGCAGCAGCAGCAACAACAAAAATAACAACAACAAAACCAACAACAACAGCCCAAACAGCAGACAGCAGAAGGATAACCAGCTCGCAAAACCGACGGTAGGATTTGCTGGCCTACGACGCGCCAACTCGGCAGAGTCAGTTAAGAGCAAGCGGTCAAGCATGCATTCGGAATCGGATCCAACTGCTCGGATAGAGGCCGAGATGAGCTTGTTTGCGCCGGCAGAGAATCACTCGGAGCGTGGATCTGTTCGTGCGCCGTCACTCCGGTCGGACTCGGGGGAGGAAGGAAGGGAGCCAGGAGGGGAGGAGGATTTGGCTGAAGCGACCCCCAAGCCTCAAAAGCATGACTTTACGAGTCTGCCAACGCCCAAGGTCACCGGCGCCTACGTCGAAACTCCGGTGATGGCAAAACCGGACAAAATCAAGGACGAGGCGGAAGAGGAGAGCGTCAAGCCATTCAGGGAGAAGCTGAAGGAACAAAAGGAGAGAGATGAAGAGCTCAGGGGCCGGGGGGGGAAGCAGGAGCAGTCCAATCATAATCATCCAGCCCCAAACGTGTTTCGTGATAAGAAGGCGAATCTTGCGTGGAGAAGAAAGGACGAGGACACGGCTTCAGAACCCGGCGCAAGCAATCGCAGCAAAGATGAAACGGGTGCAGCGTCTGCCGCGAACGAACACAAGAAGCCACCACGATCACGATCATTACCCCGGAAACGGCCGCCATTGAGGAACTCGGCAAACCCTCCTTCTGTCAAGGACGATTTGCGAGAATTGCAGCGTCAGCACAACATTGATGATTCGACGGTGGACGATCTGGAGGAAATTCTGACTGGACGAAAACTTGCACCGTCCAAGACTGAGGGACTCTTGGAGCAGCTGCCGTCGTCGAAGGCGGAAGACGAAATCGACCGCCGTCTCGAAGCAGCAGACGATGAGGTCAAGCAAGAGTCGGCGGGAGATGCTCAAGAAGAAGCATCAGAAGGTCAGTCAACGCTTGTAGAGAAGATGAGCAGGACCGTCTGGTCGGGCTTGTCTAATATCCGCGAGGCCAAGATGGGCATTGAGAGGCTGGAGGGCCATTTCGCCCATGCAGGACAGAGACTGTCGTCCCCTGAGAAGCAGGACACGGCCAGATCTGCGAAGCCTCACACGCATGAGAAGCCTCACACGCATGCGAAGAAGCAACAGCGACCATGTTCCGCCCGCATAACAGGAGCAGATTCAGAGCCCGTCACGGTGGCGCATCTCCACTTGCCTGTTCCACGACTTTACCAGACCTCGCCCCATTTCCGGCTCACTTTTCTGGGTCTTTTGCTGGCCGTTCTCTCTGTCTGGTACGCGGCTGAATCGGCCATGTGCGCCAGGTACTGCCGACCAGCGACGTGCGACTCATCAACACCCTGCGTCTACTCATACGACGACCCCACGTTCGGGAAAGCCTTGCCGGTCAAGGTCGATCAGTGGACGACTGGCGGCCACGGGCGGAAAGCCATCAACTGGGTGCAAGAGGAGCTGCAAGACTGGGTAGCAGACATCAAGGATGCAGTGCACGGGCGATCGATACAAGACGTCGCCGTGGAACGATTAAACGCCGAGGAAAGACGGCAGCACTGGCGAAGATTACGGAAAAGAGGTCTGCTCAAAGTCATCACGGCGCAGCCAATGGGTCCAGATCAAAGAGCCAAATGGGACTCGTGGAGACGATCAAGGCTTGCCAAAGAACGAGCACGAGAAGCACAAGACATGGGGTACTACGACACGGGACGTGGATGGGCGGAAGCCGATATCATTGGAGGGGGGGATGAGCGTCTATGGTGATGATTTTTTTCTCCTTTTTTTTTTTTTTTTTGCCCCCTCAAGAAACCCTCATGCTCCCCAGCTCAGCGAGTAAGGGGACGTTTTCATGCATGCCATCATGAACAGGATGCTGTTGTGGCTGGTCATCAGGCACTGATTGATGATGGCTTTTTCTTTTTTTTTTTTTTTTTTTTTTAAAAAGGGGGGGAAAGGGGAAGGATGACTGACAGGCGTTTGACATTTGCTCTTATAAAGCTCAGAGCTTGCTTGCTTGCTTGTT
Organism: Epichloe festucae Fl1; assembly: GCA_003814445.1. Lineage (NCBI taxonomy): Eukaryota > Fungi > Ascomycota > Sordariomycetes > Hypocreales > Clavicipitaceae > Epichloe > Epichloe festucae. Next base: position 220,134 of record CP031387.1, on the reverse strand, counting down.
GTTTTTTAAAAACGCAGCTGGGGGGAAATACTTGTGCTAAAAAGAGGGGGGGGGGGGTTCGGGAACAATTATGTACATATTTTATATTGCCCATGTAACGACGAAATGGACAAATCAGCACGGGATGATGCATTTTTCCCAAGCTCCGCCCACTCCCTATGCTCTTTTGAACGCCCCCTGAAACGCCAGAACATTAAAACACACAAGAATGCGTGGTTCCCAGCCAACTCTCACTCAATCCTCGAAGCCGCCCCATCCACCCCCTTCCTCGTCCTCGTCACCCCCTTCCTTGTCAGATGCCTCTCCTCCCCAAGGCAGCCTCTCATCCGCATAACTCTCACTGGCCCTCGCCCTGACGCTCTTAACAGGGCTCCTCCTCAGCCTCTCCACCAACCGGCCCACGTTCCGCACGAATTGCCCCCTCGGCACGTCATCATCCCCCACGGTTTCGGCCTTGTCCCCCAGCGCGCGCTCCCTCTCCATCTCATCCACCCACAGGTCCAGCGCGTGCAGCCTGAGCCCCAGCGCGACGCCGCGGCGCTCCCCGACGTCGAAGCACTCGGTCCCCAGGACCTCGAGTATCGAGTCCACCGTGTCGCCCTCCCACCTCTTCTCGCGCGCGAGCCGCACGTGGGCGGCGAAGACGCGCCGCACGAGAAGCAGGAACTTGTCCATGCGGAGAGCGTCGATGAGGGCCCACTGCCCGGAGAGGACCTGCCAGAAGGCGCGGAGGAAGGGGGCCACGGACGAGGCGGGCAGGTCGAGCGGCAGGGAGGCGAGCTCCGAGGCGAGCGCCTGCTGGGGACGGGGCTGGTCCGTCATCCAGAGGGCGTAGTAGAGGCCTGTCCAGAGCTTGAGGGCGGAAGGGGGCGTGAGGCTCGGTTGCTGGGAGAGGAATGCTTGGAGGGCTGCTAGGGATCGGGTGCGGAGTTGGCGGTCTGGGAAAGGTTGGTTAGTTTTTTTTTTTTTTTTTTTGGGGGGGGGGGGGCCGTGACGGGGTGGAATGGAGGAAATTTGGATTTGGAAACGGACCGCTTGAGGCGAGGTTTTTTATGAATGGCATTTGGGCCGCTTGTGGGTCTGGGGCGGTCATGATTTTTTTTTCTTTTTTTTTTTTTTGTGAGATATTCGATTTGGTTGATTGTTGGAGAGGATGGCTCTTGGGAGAGGTTGGTGTTGGCGCGATGAGGTTTGGGTGCACATGCACGTGCATGAATGAAGCTTTTTTTTTTTTTTTTTTTTTTTTTTAAAAAAGAGAGAGAGAGTGAGAGATAGAGGACCCTTGCGATAAAGAACAAGGTGAAGGGTCTCCACTTTGGTGGGGCCCCAAGTGACGTTTTAGGAACGGCGTCCTTTCGGGGACAGCCGTGATGCCAACTTTATGGAAAATTGGGAAATTACATAGGAATAGGGCACAATGCCATGAGCGATGGAGTTGCATTTCGTCATACATTGTCGGCTGTCCGCGTAGGCTGCAAAGGAACCAAACCAACCAAGCAGGGGGGGTGTGTTTTCCGGGACCCCGTGAGTGACCCGTGACCCGTGACCCGAGCAGCCCGCCGGCGGTACATGCCGCAAAGCTATATTATGTATGCGAATGCGAATGCGAGATTTGGCGTCACAAGGTGGCGATGCATGGAATGGAGGTTGCCGTTTCCCAAGAGACAGCAGAGAGTGAGAGCGAGCGCGCTTTGCCCATAAGACGGGTCCGGTTCCCGTCACGGACAACGAAATGATTTTTTTTTCTACAATGACACAAGACGATAATTACAGCTCGAGCACGACGAATCCTGAACAAAAAAAAAAAAATTTCGAGCAAAACAGTGTCCACAACCATTGAAGATGGATCATGGCCGACCAACCACGCCTCCTCCCTTGACGACGGAACCGCCCAGGGATCCGAACGCCGTCATAAATGAGTACCTGCAGGTCGTAAAAGACTGCATGTTCCCGCCGCACATTGTCGCGCGGCTGCCGGAGGAGCAGAGGCGGGAGATTGAGAACATGGACGTGCGCATCAAGTCGCGACCGCGCGGCAAAGTCCTCGGGGAAGTCGTCACCGAGGACGACAACGACACCGGCACCGGCACCGCATCAGGGCATGCAGAGCGCCGAGCACGCAGAGATGCTGCTGCTGCTGCTGCTGCTGCGAGAAACAACGCTCCGAGTACCAGGTGCCGCGACGGGGAGTCGTTGCGCAAAGGCAAAACGGACGTCTGCGCGCGGAATCTGGGGGTCCGCCAAGATAACCTTCGAAGGACACTCGTCAACCTAGATGCCGAGATCGAGCCACTGTTTCATATCTCGACGGGGGACGTGATTGAGGGGTTTCCGAGGACGCTCAGGGAGGTCGATCTATTGCATCGTACGTCTTGGGGGTTCTTGGGGGTTTCTGATACAGAGGAAGAACGAACACACAAGGCTAACTTCTTGACCCTGTGTAGATGGCGATGCGGTGCGCATTCTGGAGGCGGTGGGGGAGAAGGAGAGGGGGGGGGATCTCTGGACGGTGGTGGCTCGGGTGAGAAGATGGGCTGCGAGTGAGTAAAACTTTCCTTTTTTTTTGGTTTTTTTTTTTTGCGTTTATTTCCTTTTTTTTTTCTTTTCCTTTTTGCCCGTCTCCGTTTCTGTTGCGTGGACTGGGATTGTGCTGAGTGCGAATAGGTAATCCGCTTGCGGACGAGGTGTTGGCCGTGCAAGGGCGTTCGGCAAAGAGGCGGCGCGGGGACTTGACTGTCTTTAAGTAATTGAGTGACTTCCTAGGGAAACCATAGAAGAGAGGAGTAAAGAGGTTGGGCTGTAGCTAATATTATTCGCGTTAAAAACGATACGAACCAACAAAATATACGGAGTGGTCCGTACGGAGTACAGAAGTCACTTCTCATGCACGGGCCCCCACCTGTAAACACCCCACCCACCTACGGAGTACATACACATACATATGTACATAGTAACCCACCCACCTGCCCCGCCATCGTCAACCGCATCGGATCCCCATCGCAACCCATCAACCCATTTCCAAACAAAACCTCGCATCCCATCCCATCCCGCAACCATCACCAAAAAAAAAAAAAAAACCCTCCCAAGCAATAATGTCCACCAAGCGCATCGCCAAAGTACATCTCCCCCTTTTTCCCTCACCCATATCATCCCATCCACCCACATCTCCGACCAATGCCCCCCCCCCCCCAAAATGCACAACTGACCAAATTTATCCAGGAATTCGCCTCGGCCTCCCAATCACCACCCCCCGGCTTCACCATCGCCCTCCCCCCCAACGACTCCATCCACACATGGCACGTCGTCCTCTCCCCGCCCCCCGAATCCCCCTACCACCCAGGCCGCTACGGCATCCTCCTCTCCCTCCCCCACGACTACCCCTTCAAGCCCCCCGCCGTCCGCTTCACCACCCGCCTCTACCACCCCAACGTCACAAACGACTCCCTCGGCAACATCTGCCTCGCCGTCCTCAAGCCCGAGAACTGGAAGCCCTCCACCAAGATCGTCGCCGTGCTCGAGGCCGTCCGGAACCTGCTCATCGAGCCGCAGCCCGATGACCCGCTCGAGGACCGCATCGCCGAGGAGTACAAGAGTGACAGGCCGGCGTGGGAGAAGACGGTCAAGATGCACGTGGCAAAGTATGCCATGGGGGAGCCGACTTTTCCTGCTGTCACTACGTGATTTGCCTGGTTGGTTGCTTGCCTTTACATTCTTCTCGGAGCTGTTGATCATCATCATCATCATCATCATTCTTTTTTGTTGGGATCGGGGAGGAAGGGGGGCAAGTCGAGATTGGTATTCGGCCGAGAACAACATCGCTGGGAATGCGGTGAAGCGAAAAATTCATATGCAATATGCGGGGCAGGAATTACTCGCCATGTAGAAACTTGGGGGAGTACGCTGCTGGTTCTGGCTGCACACGTGGACTCGAGATACATGGGCTATTTGGTGCGCTGGCTGTCAATCATATATGATGGACACCGTGGCGGGAACATAGACACAGGGGCAAGGAACAAACCAACATGTATGTACACGCATGCATAGTTTTTGTCGTTGACAGGTTGTATGGCATCTGACACAAGATAACGAAGAAACGTGATGAGAGTGGAAAACGACATGGTTTACATACAAGACTCTCATGGTGGCTTCATTCAAGATTCTTCATTCGCCTAGGTTACCCTTCCCGTGTACGGAGTAGTAAGCAATATGCTATTCCCGCCTTGCCGTAACTCTAGTAAGCCCTCGTGATAGCCGAAATCCTGATCCCTTTCTCTATCCAGAATTTTCATGGAGACCAGACAGAGTGAAAGAAAAGAAAAAGAAAAAGAAAGCCCCCTAGAAAAAAAAAAAAAACTTGCATGCGTGTTTCCAGTTTCCATCTATTTTCACACGCGCGTGCGCGCGCCCAAACCAGTCTCCACGTCCCTGGGAAGGAAGATGCTTCGCCTCATCTCCATCCACAGCAACATCGGTGATTCCAACGTTACACCTTAATGCAACCATAATAGTCATGACATAATACAAATAAAGGCTTTTGGTGGGTAGCAAACCTCCGAGGTACCTTCCCCGACTCGGACCATGCGAACAGTGATAAACACAAGAAAAGATGACAAACACAGCGCGCTGTGGGTGTTCGTCTAGAGGCAAGAAAGATTTTAACGCTGCATGATGCGAAAAAAAAAAAAAAAAAAAAAAAAAAGAGATGGGCTCCCATCAAAGATAACCAACCTTTGGGACTGGCTAACATGGCAAGCCTCAAGAAGCGCGCAGTCAAGTCGAATCGAAAGTGTGGGTATTATGTCGAAAAGAATAGAGGGCGTATCTGGCGTCCTCTTACTCATTTTTTTTGGAGAAAATGACATTAAAAGGGGGAAAATAGGCACAGCGCATGTATTCCACTTTACATTCGGTATTATAGCACTGTTTGGTGGTGATGCGCGTCAAGTTCACATCACACTTCAGCGGGTCTCACAATGGCGTCCCTTTTTGTCTTGTTGAACAGAGTGCCTCGGCGTGACACTGTGCAGCTCTCTGCCTCAGTCAGGTTGCCACCAAAACTCGCCTTCTCGCGTAGCAAGTTTTGCTCTCGCTCCTGCTTGGCTTTATCGCGCCTTGCTTGTCGCCGGTCGTCAATAGTTCCCTGACTAAGGTGTCCAAATCCGTTGCGGCGCTTGAAGCAAGCTTCCATGAGACCATTGGCGTCAATCATGCGCCTGGGGATGGTCTGCACAACGCCAAACATCTCCATTGGGTCCTTGACAGCTTTGATTTCGCTCTCCCCGGTTTTGAATATCGCCAACGCGATCCGGAAGAGCGTCTTGGAGCCTTCGTAGAAGAAGACGTCCCACACACGAAGTGTCGTCTCGATTGGCAACGTACCAATATAGCAACTCATGAACCAGGCCGTCATGCAAAGAGTGATGGGTGGTAACCGTTCTGTAGACAGCTCTGTCTGCTGCTCTCGCCGGCGCAGAATGGGCCTAGTCTTGCGTACTGACTTGCTGGTGCCGGGTCGTGCTGTGGGCAAGTTCTCCAGTTCCCCACCAATCTTCTCCCAGACCGAAGGCATGCTATCTCGCAACTCCGTCATCAAGACTCCAAGGTCCACCTTGGAGCCCTCGAGACTCATGTCGTGTGTTCCAGGCAGATAAATGATGGTGATGACATTTAACAGCCAGAAACACTGCTCTTCTGTTTCGACAAAAAGCAACAGCAATCCAGCCAAGAAATTGAGACTTTGGCAGTATCCAATGCGGGGGTTGTAGATGGAAAAGGCGTGTAGCACGCGGCGGAGCGATGTTATAATGGGCGGCTCATTCGAGGCCGCGGGTGGAGGTCCTGGTGGTTTATCTTCTCCGGTCGACGATCTCGTCATTGTTGACTGGCTGCTCCGTCCGCTGCTTGGGGTCGAGTGATGGTTGCTCGAAGGCTTGAATTGGATATTGTCGGGAAACGTCCTGTGCAAATCTCGCTCGATTGCTTCAACATCGACTTGAGTGGCAGATTGGTAAAGAAGCTTCTCATAGAGGCCAGCATGCTTGGCGAGGATTGCAGGTCCTCCGGCATAGTAGAACCATGCGGCACCTCGCCAATCGGGAGGTATACCTTTTCGCACAAATCTCTTTGTTTTCGCGCTGGGAGATGGAAACCGGATGGGCCGATCTGTCATTAATGCACAGTCTTTGAGGTACGAGATCCATTTCCGTCGACGCCGTGCGAGATAGAATGAATAATCCTTATTCCAGGCATCATACTGCTCCCTGGTGATTGATTGGTTGGCCTTTTTGAAACCATATCGGTCGCGAGAGCCGGGATCCTCAGGCTCAGCGGGCATAGTCGGAGGAGGAGGTGGTGGTGGTGCGGGTGTCGAAGGTGTGGCAGGATTTTGACAATAAGAGGGAGGAGGAGACGGTGATCTAGACGGCGAAGTGGAAGAAGGAGAAGCAACTGTTGTGTGTGTGCTGCCCTTGTCGGCAACAGGATCTGTAGTGATGGATGGTTCCGAGTCCAGTGACTTGGCCGAATCTCGCTTCTCCGCAGTGTCCATGTCAGCTTTGCCAGAGATGGCGGCTACCGACGAGGTGAAAGCCGGGCTCGTGAAGATCATTTTCGACTGACGAATTTCAGCATCGAGCGTCGAGCGTGATATTGGCAACGGCGGTGAAAGACGCTTCTCCGCCATGTGCGCTATTGCAGGAGTTCTGGGCACTTCGGGAGCAGACGCCATGGCTGGTTTCGACAGGGCCGTCATTGGCCTCGAATCCATATTGATTTCGCTCGCACCGTCGCCGAATCGGCCGTCGTAGTCGTCGTCCTCATCATCCGCGAAGCCCTTCTCGTACATGCCCATAACATCTTCCAGGCTGGGTTCGTCGAGATTCTCTAGCGAGGTGACAGAGCTGTCTTTTGTAAGAACGCTGCTTCGTTCTGTAACGGCCGTGCCAGGGGTCGTTGAAGCAGTGAGCTGGGATCTGAAACTGCACCGTAGTTCGTCTCCAGCCACCCACGGCACCGCCCCACCCAGTCCGGGGCTTGCAACGGGTGTTGAAACGACAGACGCCAGCGTTGGCGCCGGAGGGCTCGTGACATTTCGAGCTCGGTGGCATCTTGGCTCCACACATTCGCCGCTGTTGTATGGCAATGGAGAGGGACTTGCGCATGAGGATTTGACTGACGACACGGAAGGACGTCGTGACCGCTGCCAAGGGGGTGTTTGATTGGACATGTCAAAAAGACGGTCTGTGTGGAGAGGGTTGGAAAGATTGGCCAAGCGTGGTAATTTGACGGGTTCTGGGCTGGCAATACCATCCGGCGGTCCGTTTTGGCGTATACTTTGCTTGCGAGGCCTGGAGAAGTTCTCAACGGCCGAAGATCCTTCAGTGATGCGCAAGTCCGCAAGCGAAGACTTGTTCCTCAACGACATCGATGGTGATGCACTTCGTGGTCCAGAGTCGCGGCTCATGATACGGCGAGGCCCTGGGGCGTGCATCGGGGGCGGGGATACGACCGGGCCAGCAAGCACGGGAAATTGTTGGGTTGTTGACGCCTCAGGTCGTACAGTTGGCAGAGTTCGGAAGACGGGACATGGAGTGGTCTGATTCAACAAGTGCGGACCATTGGATAGAGAATCCCAACGAGGTGAAATTGGTAGTGCTGGTAGGTCGGGAACCTGAGGAGGCTCCTCGTGGGCGTTGCTGTCGATGACAAGAGGTTTGATGCGAGAGGCATACAGCGAGTAGTTTCGATTACGCATCATCCGTGGTGCAGGAATAGGCCCTTCTTCTCCAGGTTGAGGCACGGCCATGACGTCCATTCGGACCACCTACAGCCCAGCGTGCAATGGCGACTTCGCCGGGCTCGAATGGAAATGTCGTCCTGTGTGTTGGAGGAGATTGCCACTCGTGGTGAAATCAACTTCTTCATGCAAAGACTAAGTCGATTTCGATGAATTAAGGCTCTCGACTGGAGGCGGCATGAATGGAGGACACAGCGTGCCGGCTAGTGACGTTGAGGGCGTCCGGAATCAGTAGTCTAGTTCAAGAGCTTGTTTGTGTAGTCAGATATAGGATGGCGTATCTGATGGAAGTGGCGTGCCGTCGAGAGCAAAACGTTAAAGAGAGTTTTTTTTCCGGTATCGAAGGAACTGAGGGAGCGTCGAGCAGTCAATCTAGCGAATCGCCGGCTGTTCGTGGTGGATACTACGCGATAGTTTGGGAAAGAGTGCACAAGATTTGGCGCTTGACATTCGATCTCGGTTAAGGCAGTCGACAGTGCCTGTGCCTGTTTGCTTAGGGACGGCAGGAAGGGACGGCGGAGGACTGGTCGATATTTTCGTGATGTCGAAATCCTGGTGACAGCAGCCCGCCGAGGAAACGAGCGAGATGATGCCAACAAATGCGATTGTTGATTGGCACTGTGGCGTCGAGAACAGGACTGATCACAGGACTGATCGAATGGGCAATGGGCTGAGGAGGGCGGCCTCGATCGTTATCGACGACGACGTTGCACGGAGGGGTCGGCTCCTAACTAGCCAGCACTGCAACGGTGCATTCGTCCGTTCGTTGGCCGAGGAAGGCGGAACAGAGTTTGCTCAAGTCGTGCACCTTTGAACTGCCGTCCAACGTTGAACCAACGTGGTCGGTGAAGGCGTGGTAGGACACGCGGCAGTGAAGTATTCGGAAAGAGATCAACAAAACTGAAACTGGCAGTTATTTCAAATGTCACAAAAAATTCCCCGGAGCCGGAGGCGTCCCTCGCACAGCACAGCTAGGTCAGACAGCGCGTCGTCATGGATTCTTTCCCCCCCGACTGAGCTGTTACGCGGCGAGAATCTCTGGAATGAAAGCACCGGACAATGACTTTGACAACAGTAACCGGCGCCAGATCGAAAGGCTTAATGGGCGTCGGTCGCGACCTCATTCAAACGGGGGGGCAAGGGAAATTTGTGAGAGGAGAAGGCATGTTCCGTCAGCCAGCCAAACAAGTTGCACGACATGCACAAGGAACACAAGTCAAATTATGTCAAATGGCCCGGCACCAGGTCATTGCCAGCCGACAACAACGCAAAGCTAACTGAAAATTTGAATGATCAAGCGTCTGGCCGAATTTACTGGGACAGGGGGGCCGTGACAAGCGCGGATCCACGGGACGCTCGACACAAGTGCTCCAACAAGTGGGCGCGCGAGCAGGGAAGAGACGAGCAAGATAAAACACCCGAGCTCAGATCAAAGCTGAAATGCTCAACAACAAATGGGGCAAAAAGCAAGGGGCACCATTACCGAGTAGTAGCATCGTCCCATCTTCCCCCATCCCCATCCCCATCCCATAATGTGCAGCGACAAGAAAAGAAACTCTCGTCAGGTGCTCTGCTCTGCACCGCGATGGAATGGGATGGGATGGACGATTGGACAACGGAATCGGTCCAGTTCGGATTTGGTGCCTGATCGGCCGCGTGTGCTGGTATCCGCTACCTTGTGAGCTGTGTGTTTGGACACATACTACTAGGTACTGCGTACAAGCCAGGGCAGGCACGCTAGAGCCGCGGCGATCGCGCCGCGGGCAGGCCAGACAAAGCACGGAGAAGGTTCCAAAGCAATTCTGTGGCGCCGGCGTCGCCGTGAAGTGGTCGACACCACAGGTTCTACAGGACGAGGTCTTGGGGCCAATTTGCAACTCGTTGGGCTCACACAGCCTGGACTCCAGTGCCTGTGTGATTATTCGGCACTATTACAGTGGGTGTATAATTCCAATCGACTGGTTTGACGCAGGGCTGGGCTGGGTCAGCTGGTGACAGCTGCAAGGCCCGGCCTGGCAGAGTCTGGCACTGGCTGCCTGCCCAGGTGGCTTAGCACCAACAGATGACGGCCGTGGACATGGACATCCGAATCCACTGGCACTGGCATCGCATTGAATCGACTACTTAGTAATGGAGCATGGCAACTTTCGCAATAACACTCTTCACTTAAAGCCAGGCATCAGAGCACCAGAGCATGAGGCATGAGGCACGAGGCACGAGGCATGAGGCATGAGGCATGAGGGCAGGTACGGAGTAGAATGGGGGAAGTTGCGCACACCCTTGTCATGCTTTATTAGGCAAGCTACCGAAGTGACCAGCGGCTGCGCCTTCCCAGTCTTCGTTCGCCTCCGCCTCCGCTTCGCCTGAAACCAAAAAGATGCCTCGTATGGAGTTGTCTTCATCTTCATACTATGCGTATCTCAATTTTGACATCCAGTCATCACGTCATGCTACGTTCACAGATCGGATGTCATCCAATTTGTAAATGTGTATCAACGGTCCGAACAAAAGCAATGCAACGCCCTTGTGTCCGCTCATCGAGGGTGTTACCATCTTCAGTCACATCCTGACAGAATCTGAGTCGAGTAACCGTGGGCATTTTTTCTCCACCTTCTCGTCGACGCACGCATTGATCCTGGGTGGGCTACGGCTCTTACAAAGATCGACAACAACAACAACAACAACAACAACAACAGCTCGCGTTCTTTCCTTCTCCCTGCATTCGAGGTCATGTTGATGGAGAGCATTGAAATGCCTGGGCACCGCAGGTGTGCATCGACCATGTCAACACATGAACGCGACTCAGATACCCACGCTAGTCGAGTGAAAGACGCACGCAACCTTTCTGCCCGTTCATCCATCCGCAGGACGAAAAAGCATTATAAGGTGGGACGAAGAATCCTTGCCTAAGCTTATGCTTCAAGATTCGAGAGTCTTGAAAAATTCGTCTGATGTCTGGACCATCATGTCCGTGCGATGCATCCCTACTCGCTGTTGGCCAGTTATGCAATCTCCTAGATCAACCCAGTCAGCTACCGGGGGCGTTACTCTCAAAACAAACAAGTTCATTTGTGTAAGACTAAAACACTACGGACTACCCTGCGGCAAATGCAGCCTTGAATCATGACTGCGTACTTTGATGGCGCGCGCAACTGTTACAGCTCGATTGTGATATCATCCCATCCCCCACACCAATTCAGCTCAACTAAAAGGTTGCTTTTTTTCGTCTCGAATTTGTTTCTGCTCTCGTCGCGCAGCACCTCCTCTGCATGATATGGTGGTGTGACCAGGAAGGTTCTCAAGAGACAAGTGACCGAAAAGAAAGTTCAACGTGTCAAGAAGAGCGGCCAATGTTCTTTTGTAAGATGAAGGCTCGTCTGGAAAGATACAAATTCCATTTTCGGATTACAGGCATTTTGATCGAATCTGTGGTAGTAGACGAATGAATGTTTACTCCTCCCATGGCCATGTTGCATCAACAGATACCTTGCCAAAGGATAGATTATAATAATTTGTTCCACATCAACAACAATTCAGCTTGACGAGAAACCGAGTCGCGATGTAAGTTTTTTTCTGTGTCCAAGTCACTGAACTCGTTTACGGCACAGCACGGTCTACGGCTGATGCGAGTTGAAAAGGTACACATGCAGAGTTTGAGTATTGATCATGACTGTCCACCACCTCCTTCGAGCTTGTTTTCCCGAGATGCAAGCTGAGCACTGGAATAAGCAAGTGGCACCGCTTTCAGCTCATAGGGTCAAGCACGGATTACGGAGTGATGGTGGTTGGGTGGTCAGTGTTTCGGGGGGGGAAACAAGCGTCATTGAGCATCACAATCATGCTTCTGACCCTCCTCTTGGGGCTAACAGTATCGTCAGTTCAGCAGGGTTTGGGCAGTGTGTAGCAAATATTCTGATATGCGATACATCACTTGCATTGGAAGGGGCACGACATCCGTGTGGTTCCCCATGGACTAGATTCTTTGTCACCCTACCTCTACATCAACTGATGAGCGTAATCTGTACAAAGAAGAGGTTCTTGCCATACCGTTATAACCTTTTCAGCCGCATCAATACCCAGTGTACTTACAGGAAGGATTTGGCTCGGATCGTGCAGCAATGAGATTGGACTTGGAGCGAAGCTGGCAATGTTTTAGATCATTCTCCAGGCAACAAATTACCCCAGGTTCTCGCCTTGCTTGACGAAGGCGCCTTCGTACATCTCCGCTCGGGGCAGAACAATGTCACGCAGGCACGGCATGAATGCAGGGTGTTTTGGGCGCCTTGCGTACGAGCGACTTGCTTACGATGAATCTCGTGCGCGAAAGCAAGGCAATCGAGGGACCATGGTTGCAGTAGATTGGCCCACATTCTATTCTGATAGTCAGGCTGATCGATTTGTCGGCTTCTAGCCTCCCTTGCCTCGACTTGTCTCGGGCTCACAAAGCCACAGGGTTTAATCCAAGTCTGTAATCCGTACCCGTCCAGCAATTTTCGTCAACAGATTCCGCTCGTTCTCTGGACCTGATTGCCTGATGCTAGAGGCGGTCTAAGATGGTGCCTCAAACGGCCCCGTCAGCAGCGCAGTGTTCCTCGACCGAAGACCGACCGCTATCCTTGGATGAAAATCAACGCTTCCTTGTTTGTTGTTGTTGAGTGTCATGTCGTTCAATCACCATGGATACAAATGCACGACGGGAATGCCGCGTCGCGCGATATTGGAAAAAGAAGAAGAAAAAAAAAGAGGCACCTTCTTAGTCTTGAAAGACATCTACTGGCGTATGGGACCGCTTCCGATGATTTGTGGAATAAAGAGATGGACTATCCATTCGATTGCATTTCGACGATGCGACTTCGTCTTTCGTTTCTGACTACTCGGGGCAAAGCTGGTCTACAATTACAGTATTATAGCCTCGCGATCCTTCTTGCCTATGCAGGCAAGTCTAACGGCCATGGATTGAGTAACGATGGACGCATACAATGGTATCCTATCATGACCTTGACCGCCAGGGTGAAGGTGAGCGACAGACACTCCGCGTACGTCATAAGATGGATCAATTAAGAAGAAAACGACGGCTCATTCATCGTTGTCTCCTGCTGTTGCGGTCTTGGAATCCGCCTCCTCAGTGGCTTTCACAACTTCTTTGATTGAGGTCAAGTCTTTGGCGTCGGCGGCATCGGCATCAGCATCGACATCCTCGTTCTCAGAATCGTCGCCGTTGGCTGTCTCGCCATTGGTAACCTCCTCGCTGGATGCGCCTCCTGTCTTGCGCTTCTTGACGGGTGGTTGGTTTTCTTGAGACCGAGAAGAGAACACCGATTAGCTTGGACATACGAGGACAAGTGAGATGGGAATGTTACAAAGATGAGGAGAAAAACAAAACCGACCTTCTACGCCATTCACTTCGGCGACATCGTCGGCGTCGGCGTCTGCTTCTTCTGTCCCGTCATCGTCATCAGCCTCCTCGTCGTCTTCCCCTACGCCTTCCCCGTCGTCGTCGTCGTCCTCTTCCTCCTCCTCTTCGACATTGTCGTCTTCATCTCCAGTGGAGACATACCTAATACGAGCCCAGTGTCAGCGTACGCTTCGTTCGGCGGGGTTGGCACGTCAAAGTATTGGGATGCGCCCGGCGATGCAAGAGTTCAGTGACATGAGGTGTGTTCTTCAAGGAAAGGCTTGATGGGGCTCAATTGATGCGATTGGCGACAATGCGCTGTCTCGACCAACGTGCACTTGACGCTTTGCGACATGGTAAAGTCTGGGTTCAGGTGGCGAAAGCCAGAGAAGCTTGGGTTCGTTGGCGCTGGTCACTCACTCTTCTTCCTCCTCGCCATCATCTTCCTCGGGAAGAGAAACGAGCTCTTCCTCTTCCTCGTCCTGCTTTCTCTTACGGGAAGACATTGTGATTTGCTTTTAACCCAAGGGCAGAGGAAACGGAGCAGAAACGGGCAGATAGCGGAGGGGAACTTTGGTGTGTAAGTGGATGCGTCTAACGCCTATGGAACCAGCAAAACGGGTACTAATGGGTAGGATTGGTCGCTTTGCAAGGAGATGAACGGTCGGAAAAGATGAAGATTGAAAAAGAAGGATGAAAGAGTTGGACAGATCCAAAGGGCTGGGAGGGAGAAGACTACTTGTACGTTTGGCTGGCACTGGTACGGACCGGTCCACTTGCTTGGCTGCGGGCACAGAGGGGGACAGGACCAGATCAGGCTGGAGGAAGGGAGGAGAGAAGATGGGGGGGGGGTTGGCAGACTGGCAGGAGGATGGACGGATTGATGGGCGGCGGCATGGCCTGGAGCAGCAAGCAAGGAACAAAAGCCAAGGCCAAAGCCGAGGCCAAAGCCAAAGCCAATGCTAAAGCTAGAGCCAAAGCCGAGTGTGATGAGTGAGAGAGCGTGACTGTCCTTATTGAAGTGAGGGACATGAGGGAGCAGCAAGAACTGGACCAAAAGGTGAGCAAAGAAGAAGCAGGGGGGTGTGTAGGTAAAGCTACTCCGTCGATCCGAGCTGGGGGAGTCTCTCCAGCACTGCCGTTTCATTACAGCCACACCACCAGTCAGTCAGTCACCTCACTCCCGGCTAGCTGCCTGGACTGGATGGGATGATGATGGATGATGGATGACTGATGAAAAGATGGATAGATGGATGGTGCTGGAGACGAACTCTGAGTCCCGGCTGGATCGTCGAGCCGTCTGCGAAACGAAACAACCGACCAGCCCGGACAGACTCGGGACGCTACCGGCAGCCTCAGCGAGAGCAACGAACAACTCACTCACGTCTTATTATCCCACAGTACGGGACAGCAAGAGCAAAGGAGAGTATCCTGTACGTATGTTCGCATTCATCATCAGCGTGCGATCCAAGTCGGGGCAAAGTCTCGTAAAATTTGTCGTTTTCGGACCGGACCCACTGGCGCGTTAAGAGCTGGCGCCTTTCTATATTCGGTTAGTCTCTTTTCTGTGCGAAGAGAGGGGCGCGTGCAATCGCCAAAAAGGAAGCAAAAACGGGGTTGTTGGAGAGTCTGGTTGTGGCCATGGGCCGGATAGCCAGGCCGCCTCTATGTATATTCCGCTGGGACCTCTTAATAAAACTACTCTTGCCGCGGCCCGCGAGGCATTCACACACGGAGGCTCTCATCAATCCAGTCCAATCCAATCCATTCACGACAGTTGCCAAAAATTCAAGAAAGCCACCATGGCTCTCGCGCCCGTCAAAGACATGGACCACCTCGTCCTCACATGCGCAGACGTGGCCACAACAATCTCCTGGTACACGACCCATCTGGGCATGACCGCCCAGACATTCACGTCCGGGTCCGACCCGTCCACGCCGCGACACGCGCTTCTGTTCGGCACGCACAAGATCAATCTGCATCAGAGGGGGAGGGAGTTTGAGCCCAAGGCGAGGACGGCGCTGCCGGGGACGGCGGATCTGTGCTTCCTGCTGGACGACGGGGTGGACATGGACGGTTTGCTGGAGGGGCTTGGGGGGGTTGGCGTGGAGGTCTTGGAGGAGGGGGTGGTGAGGAGGGCTGGGG
This sequence comes from Epichloe festucae Fl1, assembly GCA_003814445.1. Taxonomy (NCBI): domain Eukaryota; kingdom Fungi; phylum Ascomycota; class Sordariomycetes; order Hypocreales; family Clavicipitaceae; genus Epichloe; species Epichloe festucae. The sequence continues at coordinate 204,799 of CP031387.1, read as the reverse complement.
CGAGGGGGGAGTTGAGGAGTTTGTATGTTAGGGATCCGGATGGGAACTTGATAGAGTTGAGTTTTTTTTTTTTTTCTTCCTTCTTCTTTCCCTTTTCCCTTTTCCCTTTTCCCTTGTCCTTTGAAAGGCGGGTGCTAACTCGGGCAGGCTTTCGCAGTATATTTGATTAGGAGGATTCCGCGCTCGGACACGGGCGGCAATGTTGCGAATTCGGTGTTGCAAGTGATTGGGGGGGGGGGGGGGGGGGCAGCGAGGAGCTTAATACATGGGGTGTCTAGGATGGGTATCTTGTTGATGATGGTTTCATGCCCTGTTTCTCAGAGAAAAGGTCACGGATGTCAGATCAAGAGGTGTGTGTGTTTTTCTTACGAATGTACGAGCTTCGTGTTGGAAGATGCGAATCAACGGCACGTCGATTCAAGTCTGTATTTCGGGGTAAACAAAGGTGAAGCTCCGAGATGGGGGGAAACAAAAAAATTGGGCGAGCAACTCGAGTAGGACTCTCGGAATAGTAGAACAAGTTGTCATTATGGCCTGCACTTGGCCTGGAAGCAGCTTGTAGATATGCATCGGCAATTCTCCAACGCGGCCATGGAATTAGTTTAATCTCCGAGATGGCTCCCGGATTTGTCGCAATCGCAGCTGGCGCGGGGAGAGGGAGAGGGGGAGAGGGAGAAAAGATTATGCTGCAACTGCGTCATTCATCCCATCGCCATGGTCATCATGGCAGCCATCAAGCACGCCACGACGTTACTGTTTCCATCTGTACGGACTACCCCCCCCCCTCCAACTGGACCGTCGTCAATCGAGCCCCGAAGAGATTGGGGAGAGAAGTCGAAATTACTAACGTGGTTCCAGCCAGCCGCACAATCACCCTCAACACAGGAGACGAGATGCCCGCCATCGGCCTCGGAACACGGCAGCCATGTTACAAGGATCACAGTAAAATTGAGGAAAATATACAAAGAAGCATGAAATCGAATTCCATAAACAATGTGAATCCACCCGGGGTATCGTGACACATCCTGCAACAGCTAGTCCTCGCCTGTATATTCCATGTACGACTCTTTGCGATCCCCCCCCCCCCCCCCCATTAAATTCAACGTCGATCGTGTGTATACTACAACTTGGCCTCCCCCTCCTCCCTCAACACCAACGCCACCTCCTTCCGTATCCTGTCGGCCAACTCACCGGCCTCCTCGTCATCCAGCTCCTCCCTCTGGCCCCTCCCAAACATGGTGAAGCTCTCGCGCAGCTTGCCGCTCGCGCGTATCTCGGGCCGCGGGATGATGTGATAGTGCACATGGGGCACGACCTGCGCGGCGGCCGCGCCGTTGTTCTGCACCACGTTCCAGTCCTCCACGCCGGTCGCGCGGGCCAGCGCGGCGGACAGGATGCGCACGTAGTTGCCTAGATGGAGGGACTCCCGGCGCGTCGTGTCCGTGAGCTTGGGCCGGTGGGCGCGCGGGCAGAGGAGCAGGTGGCCGCGGGAGAGGGGCATGATGTCGAGGAAGGCGATGAGCAGGGGCGTCGAGAGGACGACAAAGGACGCCGGCGTGGTGAGGCCCGGTTCGATCGAGGACGGCGGGTGCAGAGGGTCGTAGGGGGCGTGGACGGCTGGGATGATGCAGAAGGGGCAGCCTTTGACGGGGGCCGAGGACGGGTCGAACATTGTTGGAAGTCGTGGTGTGGTGGTTTTTTTTTTGGTGATATCTTTTTTTTTTTTGGGGGAAGGGGAGGAGCTTGACGCTCCGACTGGGGAGGGCCAGCTGAGGAGGTGAAGTTGTTTGAAAATGAGCTTGTGAGGTTTTTTTGTTTTAGAGGCCGTGAGTGTTGGTTTGAGGGAATGGCCCAATGTTCCCGTTCCCTGTGGTGGTGAGAACTGACCGAGGTTGTTTTTTCGCTTTGTGCCAAGCGAGGCTGGGCGGGTTGCCGGCTTTGTGGCTCCGGCGCTCCGAAGGGAAGGGGGGTGAGTAATTCCGTAAAAGTCAGGGGAAATGCAGGTACCTGATTGTCATTATTGTTCACAAGGAACACGTCTGCTGCGGAGACGGAACCGCACAGATATCATGGCTGCACCAACTCGTCGATGCGAGATCTTATTATTTCTCGACCCAACTTGCAAGTGGAGTTAAGAACCTGCTTTTTTTTTTTTTTTTTTTTTTTTTTTTCGCAATAGCCCAATGGCAGCGCAGGCCAATGACCGATCAATGACAAATGTCGCATGGCCATGGCGAATTAGTCACCTCCCCCCCCCCAACCCCACTTGTTCAAACGCGGCCCTGCCGACGTCGGATTGCAGAAACGTTGCAAAGACAAGCAAGAATTCCTTCCTGTACTCCGTATTGATCCGTGCCCTAATAATATTACCTACCTACCCTTCCTTGATTGCGCTCTTCATCTTTCGACCCGTCACCGACTCACAAACATCAATCACACCACCCACCGTCATGGCCCCCTCTACCGTCCTCATCGACACGACGGCCGACTTTTCTGCTCCGGCTCCTGCAGCAGCAGCGGCAACCCCCGCCAAGCGCAACCTGCTCCTGGCCCCGCCATCCGTCGCCGCACACGAGGAAAAACTACGAGACATCTTCACGGCCTTTGATCGCTCCGATACCGATCTACAGATGCTCGACCGGCTGTCTGCCGGCTTCGTGTCCCTCCCGTCCGCCACCTACAATCTCGTCCTCATCCTCACCGACGCCGATGGCTCCCGCGGCGCCGACTTGTCCCAACTTTTGAACCGCCACCTCTTCTCGACCCTGGTCCCCGCCATGAAGGCCGGCGGCAGATTGGAGTTCCAGGACGGCCAGCTGGGTGCCGTGGAGGCCAAGGAAGCCATCCTCGCCGGCCTGGTCGCCAAACAAGGTGGGTGGTTCGAGAAGCAAGACGACGGCGAGGTGGTCGTTCCACTGCGGTTCGGGAAGAAGAAGACCCAGCCTCCCGCCGCGCCCAAATTCGACTTGAGCAACTTGGATGACGACGGCGACGACAGCGACGAGTTGATTGACGAAGATACTTTATTGAACGAGGAGGATCTCAAGCGGCGACCACAAGCACGTATGTCTCACAAGCCTCATTAGAACCCCCCCCCAACCCCGCTACAACTGTTGTGCTCACAAAACTAACCCTGGTTTTTTTTTTTTTTTTTTTTGCCACCGTAGCAACAAACTGCCAGCCCCAGAAGCGTCGTCGCCCCTGCAAAGACTGCACATGCGGCCTGGCCGCTAAATTTGAGGCCGAAGAGAAGGAGAGACGCGCGCAGGCCGATGCGGGCCTCGAAGCCATCAAGCTCGACACGAATGACTTGAATGAGCTCGACTTCACGGTCAAGGGCAAGACGGGCTCGTGCAACAACTGCTCCCTGGGAGATGCGTTCCGGTGCTCGACCTGTCCGTTTATCGGACTGCCTGCGTTCAAGCCCGGCGAGGAAGTGCGCATCATGAACGAGGTGCAGCTGTAGGGGGGGCGTTGACGTTGACGTTTGACGTTGACTTTTGGACATGCTGGCATGTTTCACGACGGGATTTGGTTTAATAATACCCATGGATATGGTGGCGTTTGGCGCTGGTTTGGGGCCAAGGCTGGCATTAGAAAACACATGAACAAAAGAACTATTATAATTCCAGGAATTAAGCATTTGGTTGTTAATTAAGCATTCGGTTGTTAATTGTTTTACTGGCTGGGTATTGCCAGCAAACGTGTTATAAAAAATCAGATGCATTGGCTATAACCAATGACGTAAAAAAAAAAATTAAAAATCAATAATTCCAGGAATAAAACCTAATTTTCCGACTCTATTACGCGCGCGCGACGACTAATGTCAAAAGTTGCTCTTCTGGCTTCCCGCCCACTCCACTCCAATCCACCCACCCACCCCACCAACCAACCACTCCATCACACCGCCCTAAAATTAATTTCTGCCCGACATCCACCCATCCCACCACCACCTCACTTCCTCAACCTCCCACAGCAGGAATACTCATACTCCCCTTTTACAGCAAAAATACCAACTCCCCCAAAGCACAAGCACAAGCAACCATGCCCCGCGAAGAATACCAAGTCCCCACCGGCGCCCCCAGCACCACCCGCGGCAACACGCGCGACGACCTCGCCTCCCGCTCCGTAATGACGTACCTCTGCGGCGACTGCGGGAGCAGCGTCTCGCTGGGCAAGGACGCGCTCGTGGCGTGTCCGCACTGCGCGGGGAGGGTCCTGTACAAGGAGAGGACGAAGAGGTATGTTCTTGGGGAAGGGGGGGGTGTTTACCGAATGATCGGGGTGTCGCTGACGGGTCGGTAGAATGGTGCAGTTTGAGGCTCGGTAGGGTTGGGGAAATTTTGCTATTTTGGCGTTCTGGAATGGATGGATGGATGGGAGGAACTTGTTGCAACTTGGTTTAGGTGCGCTTTGTTTAGGGAGAGGAATAAAAGAGGAGAGGAGGGAAATAGAATGTATGGCAAACTCCAAAGTTCAAGTGAAGACAGGACCAAGAATGAATCAACGACCCCCCCCCCCCCTTCTGAACAGACGTCATCTCTGCTTGTGCAAATACTTTGCGAAACTGGCATCCGCCAGAATGGAATCTTCATTGTCCCCCACCGCCGCCTGGTACCGTTCCTGCAAGCCCTCCTTTGCAGCAGCGTCGTCGTCGGAATCCTCGTCGTCATCATCGCTCGCCACCTCGACGTCGGAGTCGGCACTACCACCACCACCACCACCACCATCATCATCATCATCATCATCTGCTGCTGCTGCTGCTGCCGCCGCCGCCGCCGCTGCCTGGGAAACGCTCATGCCCCCCATCATCCTGTCGAGCTCCCTGTCCCGCGCCCTCTTCTTCTGCTCCCCCCTCTCCTGGCGCCTCCTCTCCAGCTCGGGCAGGTAATCGCGCAGGAACTCTTGCCTCTTGTCCTCGACCGCCTCGAAGAAGTCGTCGACGCCCGTGCCAAGCCGCGAGCTGACGGCCACCATGCTCAGGTGCGAGTAGAACTCGTCGAGCACGAGGCTCATGCTGTTCAGCAGAGTCCCCATGTACCCGGTGCCGACGCCCCGGCCGGCGCCGCCGAGCGCGTCCGACTCCTCGTCCCGCCGGAGCGCGTCCTGGAACGAGTCAAAGTCCGTCATCCACTCCCTCGCAAACGACGCGTCCTTGACGTCCGTCTTGTTGAAGACGAGGATCATGGGAAGCTTGGTCTTGTACAGGATCGAGCAGGCGTAGAGCATGTTGGACATGAATGTCGACGTCGACGCCGTCCTCGGCGTGTCCACCACGTACGCCACCACGGTGGGGAACGACGACGCGAGCGACTCGAGGAGGATGGTGCCCGACGCGGACCACACAAACGCCTCGATCTGGCCGGGGGTGTCGACGATGATGCGGTCGACGGGCCTGCGGTCCGGCTTCTCGGCGTCGGGCCTGGCGCGCTTCTCGAGCAGGCCGACCACCTGGTCGACCTTGGTGGCGAACAGGTTGAGGGACGTGAGGATCCCGCCGTTGGGGCCGAGGTGGTACTGCTTCATGACCTCCTCGTAGTTGACCGAGTCGCGGATGTCGATGTTGGGCTCGAACGGGACGTTGAGCACCGCTGGGTCGAGGTTGATCACGTAGGGGGGCTGCTCTTTGCTGTGGAGGTGCGCGTTGATGCGCTGCATGAAGGTCGTTTTGCCGGAGCCTGCGAGGTGAGGAAACGAGGAAGCGTTAGAAACCAAAAAAAAAAAAAACTCATGTTGTGCGTGCGTGTGCGTGCGTGTTTGGAGTTGGACCACCACCACCTCTACCACAAGTTGTTTTTGCTGGCTTGCCGCATCTTGACTGACCTGCCATGCCCACGCAGACGATGGCGACGGGGCGCGTCGCGTTCTCGCCTGATGTAGCCATTTGATATCGGCTTTTTGGTGTTTTTGGCGTTTGGCAAGTTTACCAACAAGACTGCGAAACGGTCAGACAGAAATTCATGACTTGTGAGCGCCGTCCAACAAGTCAAAAAAAAAAAAGTCTGGGCCCGAAATTTGGAAAAAAAGGTGTCGTCAGAGCTGTGCCCCGCCTTTGCAGGGATCTCCAGATACGATGCCCCCCACCCTGAATTATTTTCGTTACAAATCTACGGAGCACGTGCCCCAATTTTTCGTTCCCCTCTAACAGCTGCCATCAGCTGTAAGTAGTACTATTATCAGAGAGCTATAAGGAAAATACATAGGGTATAAAGCGCTACTAAAAGATATATTATTTTGTAAATAAATCGTCTATAATTCAAGGTGCCTATTAATCATAGCCCCTGTCTCCTTTGTTTTTTCCTAGCTAATGTCTGATTCGCTTATTTACCCCTGTTATTGTAGATTTGTCAAATAATTCAGGTGGTGTATCGTAGATCATGTCGTAATAAAAACTTTGAGTACATGCAAGCAAGTATCCAAGCCAAGTCTAGTTGCATCGCATTGTCAATGAACCAGGCATCTATCTAATGCTTTCATCGCACCTTCACATATAAAACATTGCAGCCATGTAGGAGACTCGGTGTAGATTATAAGTGAGGTATTGATCGTCTCTACGGCAGAAGTAATGACAAAGTTCCACAGGTCAGGACTGTTTTTTTGCTTCAACCGATCCGACTACCCCGACGCCACGACATGCTACTGCTCCCTGTCCGTGGTCCTGCTCTCGTCTTTTTCCTTCCAAGGAAACCTCTCAGCCTTCCGTTCCGCTGCTTCGAAACGTGGCACACAGAGCCGCATAGTGATGCGTCAGGTCTAATACATTCTGCGGCAGACTCGTGGCCTGTATTATGCTCCTGACCTTGACCGCACCGTCGTCCTCGATCAACGTGCGGATCGTGTGCAGCAGTTCCGGGCTGAACTCGCTGTACCAGCGATACTGCCAGGTGACCAGTCTGATGATGGCCGCCACAGAGTCTCTGGTGTTCTTCGTCTTCTCGAAAACGCGCAACACGCCAGCCAACGACTTGGGGCTGAACCGAAGCGAGAGACAGGCTCTGTAGGCCTCGACGGCCTCGTCAAAGTGTTGCAGTCGCTCGGCGAGGGCACCGAGAATTTCCCATTCTTCGGCAGACTTCTTATATTGCATCTGCTGGGCGCGGTACTGAGCCATCTGCGTGCGCCAGATGGTGTACACGCGGAGATCTTCGTACAGGACCATGAACAAGCTGTCCAGCCAACGCTCGCAGAGGCGCTTCGTGTTTAGCTTTGACAAATGTTCGTCATTCTGGGTCGTCTGTCCACGCGGGTTAGCATCGAGTCCACTTGTGGTCATGGCAAGCCCCCTCAAGCGAACACACACACACAAGTTCAACGAGGCCAGACTTACGTTATCCGTGTCAGCCTTGACCAACTGGGGATCAATGGTATGTGGAGGCTTCTCAACACTGCTGCCATCGCCATCGCCATTGGCATCCAAGGCATCTGCTGTGCTGCACCCCTTCTCCTCTGCCTGACCAGTCTCCTCATCTCCAGACTCTTCTTCATCGCCATTGGTCATGGGGACAGGAGTGCCCCGGAGGCCGTCGATGCTGGGACTTCGTTTTAACGGGGCGGTATGCGATGCCTCTTGCTTCTCTGATCGATACTCGTCTTCCATGACGAACACGTTGCTTCGAATCTTGAGCAGCTGATCCCAACCGATTTTGGCCGTCATTTCCGTCAGGATCCGGTAGGCTTGCTTGAATGTGCCGCGGTACCCTGCTGCCCGCAAGCCCAGCAAGCTGGCGTCGACCTGTTCGGAAAACCTGGAGTCGGGCTCGCTGTCGATTTCGTCTAATCGCGTTTCTGGCAGTATTGGCAAGTGCACCTCTCTTGCTTCAGGCATGATTGGTGTGTCTTTGTCTTGATAGGTGAACATGGGACACGAGTTTAGCGTGGTAAGAGCGTTCTCCCAGTCTTCCATGGCAACGTATACTTGTGCCAGTCTTGCCCATGTACCGAATTCGCTGGGGGCCGCAATCGTACTACGGTCGGCGCATCCAAGCGCCAATCTCAATATCTCATCTCGCTGCTCTGGCGTCTCGGCTTTTTGCGCCTTGTTGAGCAAGAATTCAGCCTGGGTGTCGAGCATCACATAGTCCATCGGCGTTTCCTGCAGGGACTGGTAAAGGTTCTTGACGCCCGAAACTTCTTCGTTGCCCATGAACATGACCCTGGACAACAGAGACGAAACCTCAATGCTCTGCGTGCGCAGCTTCTCGAACAGATTAATGCCGGAGGCGTAGCGGCCCGTCGTTTCGAGATACTTGAGCAATCCGGTGGTGAGGTGATTGGATACGTTGGTCGGCACCTGGACAACCGAATCCGATCCCAACTGCCAGCCCCGGAAAAAAAGCTGCTCGGCAGCATTGAGGAACCTCTGCTCCGTTTCGGTATTGGTGATGGGGTTGAACCTCCTCACGCCCATGATTTTTCGAATCGTCTCGCCGCTTCCATTGTCGGCGTATGAGTATGCACGAAGCACACTGCAGAGATAGGTTTCGAGCCACAGTTCGTCTGACGCCTTTCGTTTCTCGCCTCGCTCGTCTACGCAGTAGCTCTCGACGGTGCCGGGGATGGAGACGTGGACGCGCATGTCGAGTCGAGAGAATGCATTATAGCAACTGCCAGCTCTTCAATTAGATACAGAAACGGGATGTAGTATGCGAGCTTCTCATCCTCGACTCATACCAGTACACTCCTTGCACGATTTTGGAGGTGGCGCCTGGGCCATTGTCCTTGTAGGTGAGGGTGTTGATGTAGGCAGCAAGACTGGCCGAGGACGATGCGTCGACGCCGGTAACATGGTGATAAATACCAGTCTGTGAAGCTTGAGTCAGATGCGATTGGCGAGCTAGAAGTACTCGTTGGGCTGCCGTACGTACCTGTTTCGCCGTGTTGCGCACACCTTGCTTCAGCAGATGGACCAGGTCTGGCGGGCCAAGCTCTCGCAGAGCAACGAGGGACTCGGTTCTGGCGTCGATGGATTCATGGAGGACCTCCTCGGTAACCCTGGTGAAGTATCAGTCATTTGCAAGGGCACATGTCTCCAGGGCGGGTCGTACTCAGGCACAGCCGGGGCGACCATTGCGACGAGGAAGCTCCTTGGGGAGCTATCGTCAGGAGAGACGCTGCTGGCTTAGCCGGTGTTGCGTGTGACGAAGCCACTTCCCAATGTTGGTGCCGTGGGTAAGGTAACTGATGCGCAGCCGGGGGATTCGGAGCAGCGCGTGCTGACGATTTCCAGGAGACTGGTTCGATTGATTGACGAGAGTTGACGAGAGCTGACGAGGGCGGGTTCAACCTTGATTGATGCACTGCGAGCTTCGGCTGGCACTTGACGCCAACCAACCAACGCCTTCACCTCAATCAAGGCTTTGCGGGGCCTGGGCCAGAAATTCATGGGCCCTGTGGCTAGTACCAAAAGGGGCTTAGTGCCTTTGCCGCTCTTGCCTGATTCGATTCGACGTCTTGTCTGGCTGTTTGTTGCCCATGTTTGCAGAATTATCCAGGCCTTTTTCATTGCCTCAGTCAAGGTTATTATGATCTGGCTTTATATCCTCCTAGACTTCTGCTATTATCGTACACGGTATCTAATCTGGCTTCTTCCCTGGATTCTGACCGTAGAGAGAGAGAAGACGACAAAATCCGGCAGGAGATGATACCCTTGGCCTGCCTCGAGCACTTCCAGACAAGAGAGATAAGTTTGTTGAGAAAAGAGACACCAAAGCAATTTCCATCGCTGACTTGGTGGGACCCAACTGTTCGTACGGCTTACCTGGGCCTCTGTTTGTTCAATTCAAGAAAATCATAAAATTCGCGAGTCCAACACTATACTGAAGAAAGTCTTGCCAGAAGCTCTGGTGAGTAGTCTACGGGTGCGCCGTGCCATAAACTGTCGACGTGGCGAGTTGGGCAAGAAAAGAAAAAACATTGGTAACTTGCACTACTTTTATCACTTGTTCATGATTCGATGACTCGACCAACAACAGCACAGTATTTGTCAAGTGATGCAATGTGGATGTAAGATGAGATAAAAATTGATAAATGTTATAAAAAAAAAAAAAGAGAAGCTATAGAGACAAGGAAAGCTCTACATATATTTTTTTAATCTAAAGCTTCTCAAGAAGGGAAGAGCGTCAAAGAGAGCTTTAGTGGTCAAGGGAGAGAATGCCTGGTCGCGTGCAAATCTTAACCAGGGGCTCGGCGTCAACACGACACTCCCCTCTGGTAGCACAATCATCCTTCTCCGGAGCACATCTGAGGTGCAAGCTCTGCACAGCCCAGCCATCTTGCCACAGGCGATGACAATCACCTTGGCTGGCATAACCATAGCCGAACCAGTTGCCGTCGCCGCACCCTTGGGATTCGAAGTAGCTGATCTGGACTTGATTTTCAGGACATTCGACACCATTGATCTTGGGAGGAATCAATAAAGAGCCAACTTTGCAACCGGTGTTGATGCAAATGCCATCCTCATGCGTGGCACCAGGAGGGACGGAGACGTCGTTGTGTACGGCTCCTGAGCAATGGGGGTGATAGAAGCCAATGGCACGGAAAGCGGTAGGACGCGCCACACAGTAAGCATTGCCAGGCTTGATCTCACCGCAAACTATTTACAGGTCAGTAGGTAATTTTTTTTATTATTTTTTTTGGGGGGGGGGTTAGGCTGGAGATTTGGGGTGCTGGCGTAATTACCCTTGACGTTATCTCGATTGATTGAGACAATATAAGGATTCCATTGGAGGCTGTGCAGACGGTTAGTGCCAAGGTTCATACCCCAGGGGCCGGGTTGCTACTTACAGATCATCCCAACTGATGCTGTTCTTTCTCGCAATCGCAAGGCAATCTTCTCCTTGCGAAGCCGTGTACCATTTGGTACACGGGACGTGCGTTTGTGACGGATTAACGTTACCACCATTGTTTATGGGTTGTGAGTGGTCTGGTTTTCGATGTTTTGGTTTCGGTTTTGAACCCGGCTTGTTTCCAGCCTTGCGCTCCTTCCCGTCGACACAATAGTCCTTCCCGGCATACAATGTCTTACAATCGGGGCCGACGGACGGGTTCGTGCTCATGAACCAGTGAACGTCGAAGGGTTTACCATACTTGGCGGATTGGTCCGCAATTCCCTGACAAGTGTCGCCGTTTTTAGCTGTGTAATGCCTGGTACAGTCTTCGGGGGTGCCGGGGGCATCAGCCCGGGCCACGACGTCAAAGGCGTCAGCGTCAAAGGCGTCAGCGTCAACAGCGTCAACAGCGTCAACAGCGTCAACAGCGTCAACAGCGTCAAAGGCGTCAAAGGCGTCGGCGTCAGCAGGCACCCGCTTCACGAGCGCGTGCGAAAAGGAAGAAGCCGTGAACAGCAAGACGGCTGACAAAAGGGCGGGAGAATGCATGGTGACGAAAGACGATCTGTGATGCCAAAAGTAAGTGTGAAGAAGCTTGATATTCAGTCCAGTCTTGTCCAGTCCAGTCCAGTCCAGTCCATTTTGACGGAGCTGGCTCTTCACCTATTTATGTATAAAATCATCCTGGACATCTCTTCAAACAATGTCCGAATAGCGAGCAAACCCTGGAACCCTGGAAGAGTCGGAAAAGCGTACATATTACACTCCAGCATCATCGTCCCCCTCCCTTGATTTGCCTGGCGAAAAAAATAACAATACAAGGCACACTTGGTACACCTATAATTAGCTAACCTGGCAGACCCAAATCCTATCATCTACGTATGCATAGCCTAAATTAGTCGCGTACATGTACACCGTTGTAGGATGCTGTCCATGGTCACGGCTAATAGGATGCCCAGGATTCGAACCCATGACCTGGATGGAAGGATGGAGTACGGATCCGTATGTACATACGTGAACAACGCAGCAACGGATTGCCTCGTTATTATTGCGTGGCCTCGCGATATCGGCAATAGCAGGCTACGGAGTACATACATGGACAATTCACATCATTGCCATGGCTTCGCGAGTGATTATAGTGCGCTATATCTAGCCCATACTTTTAATTGTGATTCGTTTCGTACATTGGGGAATTCGGAGTACCTGCAATGCGAAAATGCTCCTTTGGCAATTCAACAAGTCCACAAGATTCCTGGAGAGGAATGAACCCCAACCCCAACCCCAACCTCCCCCCCCCTTGCACCAGCATCTGTGACAAAACCACATGACGCCTTTAATAAATGCCGCGAAAAGTGCTCTCGCTGTTGCGTTGCAGCAAGTGCATATCCTGCGTTATAATATATGTGGGACCGGCAATGTATGGGGGTGCCTTTTCCATTCTAGGCCTTATAGCCTACGGACTAGACTAGACGCGCTGGAATCCTCCAATTAACCGTCAATAATCCGTACGTATTTTAGCAGCATCATTGCACTGCACGTTTGCAAATATGTGTTCCGTCTGTACATACATACATATTTGCTCTCGAGAAGGCCTGCGCGCCGGGGAACCCACCCGCGTGCCTTTGCCATTTCCGACCTATCCGTTCGTTGTCAAAGAGGATACATATGTACTCCGTACTCCGTTGTAGAGAGGGTAAAAGAGTGGCAAGTTGATGCATTCCCGAGCTATCCGCCGTAATAACATGTGGAAGAGGGGTGCCGAGTAACATGTATGTAAATAACGCAACTACATATTTACCCAAGTTTCCGACCCCAACCTGAGCCTTCAAATTTCCAACCGCATCTGGCAGAAACCAAAAAAAAAAAAAAACCACAAGGTTCCCTGCACGAGGACGCAAAAAAGATGCAGAAACAAAATTTTGATTCAAGGGTAAACACCCCCCCCACCCACACCTTACGGACTTGTTATGGACTCGTATTATGTAGGCCAGAAATGGGCTGACCGGTGGGTGTCCTCATACAAGGAAGGGCTCTCTCCGACCTCAATTCCCGTCATATAATTACGTCGAGCTATCACAGCCCGTATTATGGCCGGTGGATCGCGCAGGTCGAGGGTAGCATCAGGCTCATCCGAACATTCTCTCTTTATGCGTGCCGTTGTCCGCCGCGGCATACTCCGTATTACATACATACACCCATCTCCTGGAACTGATGTGGTGCATGCACAGCTGCTGCTGCTGCTGCTGCTGCTGCTGGGCTTCCGGGAACTCAAACAAAACTCTCGAGCCATTTGCAAGGAACTGGAACCCTTTCAAGCCTCTCGTTGTCAATCATCCCGAATGCCGCGTTAAAGACAGTGCCCAAGCAAGTAGTCTGGCCCCGTGGACTTGGAACAGGGGGGGGGGGGCAACTTGAAGCGATTCGTATTGAAATGTGTTGTCGAAGCTGATGATGACCTCAGAAAAACGCCTCCACATCCGGACACAGCCGTTCCGGAGGTATATGTCAGATCTTCACCACCGAATGCCTGGGATATCCTTGCTAATTGAGTCGTGAAGCCCGGGTGGAGAAGGAAAATGCTCATCTAGTTATTATGTACGGATTAATATCCTGGAAGGCACACTGCCGACACCTTCCGTGCCATATTGAGAGATGTCGGGACTGGGCTGTTGAACTGCTTGAGCGGTCCGAGTTGTCCGACGAGGTACTCGACAGGGAAGGGCAGGGCAATGACGATGGGGTGGTTAGATATTGCAACGCGTCGCGATGTGTTAAGAGGTTGACGTTGTGGTGGGTGTACGGCGACCATGTGGTAGAATCGAGTACGTACGAGTCTTTGATCGTCTTAATTTTGTTGTGGTATGAGAAATCACGTTCAAGGTCGATGACATTAAGTCCAGCCGTCCCTTACCGCAAGGAATGATGATGATGTCTTTTATGGAGTAAACCGCAATTGCTACCTTACCCTAAATCTTACATTATGAACTTCTCCAGCCTCATGTGTTCATTTCCACTGGCTTGGTTAACCCCAGTCAGCCTCGAGCAGCGTGGGCCAAATTCCGCCGTTACCATTCGCCATCTTGTCGATTTCGATGGAAAATGCCGTCATCTTGATGCCAAACTTGTTTTCGTCGTTTTGAGTGTGAACAAACTGCTGCGCATTCAATTCAATAATCCGTTGCTGCACATGTGATGACGTACTCCAGCCTTGTCCTTCTCAAAGCTTACTTATCCGCTGTTCAGGAAATGATGTGCTTGTTTTTCCAATATTATCGAGAATGCACTGAATACCTCGGATCCAACGGCTGCTACGTTAAATCCAGTCAGGCATGTGATGTTCCAAAATGCGCTCAACTGCCGTGTATCCTAATAACTGAATGGTCCCGCCTCGAACTAGAACGATCCTGGTCCCCGTGACGTACAGTAAAAAAAAAAACTCTGGAGGCCTAGAATGACTAGGTAAAAAAAAAAAAAAAAACACGGGATAGAATGATTGTAAAGCCAAGCGAGCGATCAGATAGTCGACGGTAGGCAGATGTAGTGAAATGAACATGATGATTTCCAGTGGAGCTTCAGCAAAGATGTCAGCACTTTTGGACATGGCCTCGCTGATATTACCGGGTGACGTGATCCGTAGGAGTTTTTCGTAAAGGAGCTGCCAAGGACTGCGATGCGCTCTTCGAATGAAAAGACTAGCTACAATTGGCTCTGGCACAAGAGATATTGCACTGGACCTCACGGATTGCAGAAACAGGACCCGTCCAAGGAGAGTCCAGGTCGTCATGGTCGCCGATGATGCATCCATCCACAAAGGATGCACGAGTGTATGTATTACTCGAGGACTCATTGTAGAGACTCCAGCCGAGTGCGCACTCTGAGGGGACGAAAATTCGGCGAATATATACGGAGTTAGAAAAGGATCAAACGGGGTAGAAGAAAACGTGACCCTGGGTGACGTCATTGAAGGTAATCGAGGGAAACCTAATTTGGGAATCAGTCAACAGACCCGATTCTTCTGCTTTGCTCCATCTCCTTGAGGACCGACTTGCCTCCCAATCTCAAACATGGGAGTGAAAAAGGACGCCAGTAGGTATTAAGGTTAGTCACATGTATCAGAGGGTGTTTGACAACGAGACGGAATTTTCGAGCGCGCCACGAGACCGAGGATCCAAAATTTTCGCTTCAACCAGCCGACACAAAGACAAGTCGCATGTTGGAGTAATAAGAACTCGTACCTTGTAATTAGTAAAGCAGGGAAAAAAAAAAAAAAAATCGTTGCTGCCCATTTACACATTTACTCGCCAGGAATCCCCCATGGTGGCCCGTTGGACCTGCACGAGCCGACGTCGTTGGTAAGCTGGTTTCTGGTTCCAGGTCGGTTTTTTTTTTTTTTTTTTTTTTTTTTCCGAGGCTTCAGTCTAGATGCCGAGACACTTGCTTATCAGGAGGATTTGCGCATAGAGCTGCACAGGCTCGAATCGTTGACGGCCGGGAGACAATCCAAGTATATGGTATATATATTTCTTAGACAAACAGGACCTTTGTGGAAGACAGGGGGGCATGGCACGTTGACAACTTGAGTAATTTCCTCCTGTGTCAAATGCCATTGCCACTACGGACGCTAGTGGGGGTTGCTTCTAGAAGAACATGTTTTGACGCTCCACCTCATCTCTTATGTATACGCGATCCAAGTCTTGTTCTCAAAGTTGCAACGCACTAGGCTGAAGTTGACTAGACGACTCTACTTTCCAGAACCAAGGCCTGTCGTAGATGCAATGAAGAACTTGAATATTGCTGGGAAGTTTCTTGGGCATTCCAGTCACTTTCACACAACCGTTATTCGTAGTAGTGTCCACTTTCATAACCAACGAGTGCGTAAACATGCAGCAACGATGCCTTCATTACAGCAGCAACTGAGCCTAAAACAGAAGAGGAACTTCATTCTATACGCCTTGGAAGGGAAGTCGTGTTCTCAAGCAAAGCACTGTGTCCTGGGCTAGGGTTACAGATTCTTTTTTTTTTTTTTTTTCCAACATTGCAATATGTGTGTGTGAATTACAGTGAAGTATCCCTAACTAGGTATAGTCTTCGGCGCATAGCGTGGGCTCAGAAGGATCTTAAAATTACACATATGTGAGGATTTCGAGCTTTTCTACTCTCTGATTGGCTTAATTTAGGAGTGATTCACTGAGTGGTGTGAATTCACACGCCGGTTGCTTGACTTGATGAAAGAAAAAGAAAAAAGAATTAAACCCACAACAACGACAACAACAACTACTACAATCATTCCTCCTCATGCACTTCTCAACTCTCAGCACTGCAAAGTTAACTCACCTTAACTTGGCCAAGTGCACCTATCCTCGCAAAGAACCCGTACTCCCCCAAACACGAGAATGAAGTTCATCGCAATCGCCATGTCCACACTATTCGCCAGCCTTGTCATGGCCAGCCCAGCCATGGCCAGCCCAGCTTCTCTCCCCGTCAACGAAGACTGCAAATGGGTAGGTCGTGCTGATTTCCCGTTCATTGAAACAATTGCTCACTCTGCTCGTCACGCTAGCAACCTGATATGCACAATCACAATGGGCCCAAGGTTTGCGTCCCTGACGGCTATGTGCAATAGATGGGACCACGAACGGGGGATCTCAGGTGGAGGCGTGTTATTGTGAGTTGGTCGGCTTGGTCGTTGCATGCAGTTCTTCTCGCGGGAGATCAAGCTCAGCCAACCGTATAGATGGATCTGGAAGGGAAAAATGGTCGTGGTATATCGATCTGGCATTCGTTTCGGATAGAACTTGATCCCAAGTCGCTATCCTTCAAGATCATGGCCGAGACAGCGTAATTAATTCAACTTGGGATATGAAGTGCCGTCTTGCTAGGCAATCTATTCTCAGGACTTGGCTTCGCTGTCCCCCCCCGAAATGTCAGTCGTCATGAAAGTCGCTCTTATTGAACACGCCGCCGCAACCGATTCTGTAACAGTTGTCTCGTATCTCATTCCCACGTATGCATCGCAAGCTCCCCTCTCAGCTAAACCTTGGTCTTCTCCTGATTAACATGAAGGCTGAGATTCGTGTTCCTAATCACTTGCTCGTCCGAGCCAATGAAAGCCTTGTCACCGAATGCAGTAGCAATCTCCTCCAGCGTGTGCCCAGCCGTCTCAACGTAGTAACTCCAAGACAGGAAGGCAGAAAACAGACAGAAACCCGCAATGACCACATAGAAGTAGCCGTGGATCCCTGCAAAAGCATCTGGTGATACCATGCCGATGATGAAGTTGAAGATCCAGTTGCTCGTGGTCGCGAGAGCCATGCCCTTGCTGCGTCCTCGGAGCGGGAAGATCTCAGCTGGCAGAAGCCTGCGATAAAACAGGTCAGTTACGAAAAGCTCAAGAAGGACGTGATGAATGGGCACAAGCATCTTACCATGGCATGGGACCCCACGTGAATCCATAGACGATGTTGTAGAGCATGACGAAGGCGTACTGCCCATTGGCTTTGGTCTGAACCGGCAGGTCGGCCTGCGTGAAGCCACACACTATGCCGAGCAAGACTGCCATGGCCAGACCGCCCAGGATCAACAGCGGCCGACGGCCCCATTTATCAGCTAGATACCAGGTCGTGATGGTCGCGGCAGTATAGGGCACAGCGTTGGCAGCCGTGTAGAGCAGAGACTTGCGGTCGTCAAACCCAGCTGAAGAGAGTGTGCTTGGAAGATAGAACGAAATGATGTTGATTCCGTTTAGCTGTGCGAACATTTGAACGGTGATGCCGACAATTGTGCGCTTGCGATAAAGGGTGAACATTTCCTGAAGATGAAAAAGAAAGGATAAACCCCCACATCAGTTTACATGGCAAATTGCATGTTTGCGAAAATGTACTTGCAGCTTACCTTCCAGCTCGAGGTCCCCAGCGTTCTCTCGTATCGAACTGCCTCCTGAATCTCCATGAACACGCTTTGGACGTGCGGAGCGTTGACGTCGCCTTTGCTGTGCAAGTCGGCCACTGTCTGAAGACTTTCTTTCATGAACCCTTGTTTCGCCAGCCAACGTGGGGTTTCGGGAAGGAAGAAGGACATTGCGAGGAGTATGAAGGACAGAATAATCTGGATAATGAACGGCCCCTGCCACGACATGGGGCTAGGAAGGAGAAAGTGGAAGCCATAGTCTACCCAGCATGAGAGCATATAACCAGCGATAAGAAAGGTGTACTCGATTCCAACCATGAGTCCACGACGATGTGGTGCCGCGATCTCTGTCTGTATAATCGGTACTGTCATCGAAAGGAACCCAACGCCTAGGCCTTGAATCGTACGACCTGCAACGAATGTGTTGAACCCAGGGGCAAATATCTGGATAAAGGCGCTGAAGAAGTAGATAAAGGCCCCTATTCGAACGCATTTCTTTCTGCCCATCATGTCGCCCAACGGTCCGGCAATGAGTGCTCCCAAGGCAGCCGAGAGCTGCAAGCAAGAGACGGAGATGCCAGTGATGGTGGGGTTGACCTGCAGAGTCGTGCCGTCTGCACCGCCATAGTCCTTGTAGAACTTGGATACAAAGACCGGGTTGACAAGCAGCCCGGACATGATGCCGGAATTGTAACCGAAGAGAGCATCGCCGAGACTACCAAACGCGCAGGTTGCGAAAAGTAATGGCTTGCCCTTGATGGGATACCGGGCTGATATCTTGGAAGGTCTCAGCTTCTTCTCCAGCCAACTCTGATTAGGGTCATGAAAGTTTTCGTTGGTTGTCTGGAGCCCGGTGGCATGATCCACGGACTTTGTCGAAGAACCTTGTTGCTCATTGTGTATACTGAGCCCGTCCATGGAAAGGGAGCTCGTGACTATGTCACCAGTATCAAGTATGTGATGATTTATGAGGTTGTAGTTGAAAGGAGACTGACTTGAATTTGGGCGACGAGGATGCGAAGCATAATATAATGAATATATTTCTTGGAGAAAAGGGTTCCGGGGATGTCTGGGGGTGGGGAGGGATCTGGGGAAGTGCAACACATGGTCACGACTCACGATGAAGTCAAAGCCCCCGCCGGTTGGGTTGCCATTATTGGCAACTCTCGAAAATGAATCGCCATTCTGTCACCGAACCATTGCGATCCGTAGCACCTGTGTTTCAGACCTTTCCCATGCTGGCGTTGAACTAGGCCAGTGCGGCGGTGGGCCATTCGACGTGGCGGTTCCGGCGGCATTTGGCTTTGGTTCCACGCGAGTTCCGATTCAGCCCCGTGAACCAGACTCCGACGGCTTCCTCTGCTGCCAGAGGGAGCGGGAGCAAATGATTGATGAGTCCACTATCGAGGATCTAATCGCCAGGTGATCCACCTGTTTGGCTTTAAAGGAAAGGCCGATAAAATAGGGTAAGTAAATTGTCAAAAGTGAGCTGTAAAGACAACCGTGGTAAAGTATGTGTTCTCGTCTTCAAATCACTGTTTGTGAGACAGTAGCCCTGGCGTAGAAATACATCCGAAGCCCACTCTCAACGTGGCCGTTGAGATTCTGTAGAGATAAATTAACTCGGTTTGATATCGAGTCTTGTTGCGGCGGCATCTTCGACACGCATTGCTCACCGTTGGCATCGATAACATCATACGACTGCACGGAACTAGTTTCGTAGAGCACTGTTTCCGGCGGTTAGTCGAGAAAATCTGACAAGTATCAAAGCGGCGACGGGGAATGCCGGGCCATCCGTCACATGATTCTCAAGATATAATGAATGGGCCAAGTTTCATTCTCACGAATTACTGAAAAGACTTCCCGCCACCAGCCGGAAGAGAGATTCTCTCCCTCATCATGTGTCTCCAAAGTGGGGACGATTAGGGGCAGTTATAGCCCCTCCCGGACAATTTATGTCTCGCCTTATTACACTGGGGTAAAACAAGTTTGCCTTCAGATTGCCACGGATTGATTCGTCGTCAGCAGCAGGAAGAACCCTTGGTGGAACTGTTGGTGAAATGAAAACGTATAAGATGAAACCTGCTACGTCTTTTCGCGTTAATATAGCTCATGTGCGTGGTAAATTGTAAACATTTACTCCCCAGAGTCTTCACATCCACACGCCACCATTTCTTGTCAATAGCGCAATCATGCCAGTAATCGAGCCGAGAACATTTTCAAACTACAACCAGTCGAAATGTGAAGTTGATATCGTGCATCCCACAGCGACCACAGCGACCACAGCGACCACAGCGACCACAGCGACCACAGAAGGACAGCGTCTTGCAACCCGAGGAAAGAGTGTGAGAAATCCGACTTGCTCAGCAACATCGCAAGCCGTGCTAACAAGGAATTCGCAGAACCTTTCCTTCATTCTGAAGAAGCCACACGATGTCGAATTTGCCGAACGACCTGTACCTGAGCTTCCTACACCACACGATGTCCTCGTAGCCGTCAACTATACTGGCATTTGCGGCTCCGATGTACATTACTGGCAGCATGGCGCAATTGGCCACTTTGCTGTCAAGGACCCAATGGTATTGGGCCACGAATCAGCCGGAACAGTTGTTCAGGTCGGAAGCGCCGTCAAGTTTCTAGTTCCCGGCGATAGGGTTGCGCTGGAGCCAGGTTATCCCTGCCGGCGCTGCCATGGTTGCCTGGCTGGTCGATATAATCTCTGTCCAGATATCATTTTTGCCGCAACGCCTCCCTATGATGGCACACTTACAGGCTTCTGGGCTGCCCCGGCCGATTTCTGTTATAAACTACCAGAGCATATTTCGCTTCAACAGGGCGCCTTGATTGAACCCCTTGCGGTTGCCGTGCATATCGTTAAACAGGCCGGAGTAACCCCTGGTACGAGCGTTGTAGTCATGGGCGCAGGCCCTGTCGGTCTTCTATGCGCCGCCGTCGCACGATCGTTTGGTGCTTCCAAGGTTGTCAGTGTCGACATCGTTCAGACGAAGCTGGGTTTTGCCAAGGCCATAGGATCAACACACACATATCTATCACAACGAGTCTCGGCCGAAGAGAACGCAAAGGCCTTACTAGAGCAATGCAGCCTTGGGAATGGCGCGGATGTGGTCATCGATGCAAGTGGTGCCGAGGCTTCGATACAAGCTAGCTTGCACGTCGTTAAAGTAGGCGGGACGTATGTTCAGGGCGGCATGGGCAAGTCGGACATTACATTTCCCATCATGGCCATGTGCCAAAAAGAGGTCACAGCACGAGGGAGCTTTCGTTATGGACCTGGAGACTTCAAGCTCGCTGTGGAACTGGTATCGAACGGGGGCGTGGCTGTTGAAAAGCTGATCACGGAGGTGGTGCCATTCGAAAAAGCTGAAGAGGCATTCCGGAAGGCCAAGTCGGGAGAGGCTGTCAAGATGTTGATCGCAGGCCCCAATGAAGCAGTAAATGTGTAAAGGCATGCATGACGCGGGAATGTAAAATTTAATCAATCTTCGTGCCTTCTAACGCTTGGTCATCTGGTCAACTTGCAGATTTCAAATCATCAAAAGGTGGTCGATTGGACAAGGACACCGTGGACCGTAGGGAAAGAGCAAAGGCGACAGCAGCCAATCAGACCGCTGCAAGAAGCAAGTCCAGGCCCCCACGCTGGACAGGCATTTCTGGACAGGGGGGGTGCAGTGCAGGCAGTGCAGTGCAGCAGCTTCGCGCGACGCGATCGTCTCTAATAAAATAGCATTTGGTGCATGTGGCCATCGCAACTCAAAATCCATCCCAATTCTTTTCATCAACTCGGGCTGCCACACGCGGCTTCATGGAAAGTGCCGACTTTGCTTGCCATCCTCATGCTGCAGGCTTCAATCTCGCTATATTACACCTGCGAGAATGGTAAGCTATGCCTCCATGCTGCATGGGGATATATCCTGGCCATTCTGAAGCTAATCCCGCCCAGCCTGCTTTTCAGGCAATCAACCTCGAGCCGGAGGAAAACGAGGATGAGCAAATTGACACCACGAAGGAGCTGCACGTAAGTTGTTTGATGCCCATATTCACACCACCAGACACGTTGACTAAATCTCCCAGGTTGATGAAGCTCTCAAACGATTCCAGGCGGCCCTGAAGCTGCATGCCCAGGGCCCGAAGTCTCGAGATGCCGCCACCTCCGCCTACCGAGAGCTATTCGAATCTGAAATATTCGAATACCGCGAAGCGAGGACTGACTACGAACGAGCGGAGCGACAAGCTGATGGGCGACCGGAAATATCTGCGGTTGATGGCTTTGCAACTTCGCTAGACATCGACGCTGGAGGTGCTGATGGTAATGCGGCGAGCCTCTCCCAGGCCCTGTACATGTCGTACAAGAACTACGGGCAGTTCTTCTTGGACAAGCTTAGGGATGGGTGCAAGACAGATTCGGCGTGGAAAAAACAGCTGCGATTGAAGTACGGCATCTGTGATACCGATAAAGTACTCGATAACTGGACCGCCGCGCTTGACCAAGACCCGTCCGATCCCGAGCTATGGAGGAGGACGGCTCGCTTCGCCAGCGCTATCAATTCTCGTCGAATTAAGCGATATTGTCTCGAGGCTGCAGTGGAATTAGACGACGACCCGGCCATCACGGAGGTCTTGCCGCCGTCGCTTGCAGAAGGCCTCGCCGGACAGCAGTTGAAGGAGCATCTACTGATTTTGGACGACGACATGTCACTCTCGCACCCCGTCATGGCTCCTTGGTTAAATAGAGAGATGCCAAATCTGTTGAAACGTCAACTAGATCCAATCCCCTTTCTTCCCGACCCCACAGCCGTGCTGACACCACCGCCATCGAGCCCAATTCCTGTAGTCAATCGGGAAGGAGACAGGAACAGCGGTTCTCTGAACAAAGGGCTCCCCGAGGCCAGCGACGAGCTTCCTCCAGAACCCATCAAATCGTGGTCCGAATTGGGAATAGAGCTCATGAAATGCATACAGGATACCAAGGGAGCTCTGCAGGCCTGTCGCTCTATTCTCGACGCTGCCCAAGAGGACGCAAGGATGAGCTCCCAAGCAGAACCAGAGACTGAATCTGCGACGGACCCTGCACCGGAACCTGAACCAGAGCCTCACCCTCGGCCGGAAGTCATGCCGAAAGTGGAAGAAAGGGTTGAGCAGACAGTTGAAGAGCCACAACCCGTCCGCCGGTCAACCAGGCATGGATCTAGAGCTAATAATAACAAGGCTAAATCGCTAGATGTAAAAGACGACACATACACCAATGGAACCAAGGAATCCGTCAAGGAAGCAGACCAAGAGGCAAATGAGAGGTCGACGTCTGTTTCGGCTAGGAAACGGTCGCAGTCTGCCGCCGGCCTGCCAGAGGGCGCCGACGACGAGAACGCGGCTGACAAGAGAAGCAAAAGGGTTCGACGACGTACGGAAACGACTCTCCCCGAAGAAACCACAGACCCAGGCAATTTAGCCTCCTCTCAGTTGCAACCGTATCAAGAGAGTGACCGCAATCTTTTCCAGCTGACCAAGGCTATCTTGGAGAACATCGGCGTCGAGGACGCGTCAACACTTGGCTATGTGCAAGAAGTTGTTGAATCCTGTTCTACTGATGACCGGACTTCGAAAATCACCCACAAGGGTGCCAGGGACTTGCGAAATGCTGTCTTGAATTTCAGCGAGGACGTCGCCAACGTGCTTCTCAACAAGAATGAACAAGCAACTTTGGGGTTGTCGTCTTTTCTGGAACATACCAAGTCGGGCTCACAGGACCAGGACGATGTGCCCTTATTTGATGAAGATGAAGGTCTCGGACAATTCTCAAAAATGGTCATGAACGACGCTGAGTGGATGACCAGCGACGACGTCGCATTTGAATGGGTCAAAGCCATGAGTGAAAGCTATTCGAGGTCAAAGTGGTCCGACACACTTAAAGTCACCGTCGTTCAAATGTTGAACCGGGCTGATGCGATCTTGTACAATCGCATCACAGGCATTCTGGAAGCACCCATGGTGCCAGAGGAAGAACTGCAAGGACTAAGCAATATCCTGCCTATGCTTTTTGAACTTCACATTGATATTTATGAAAGAATAACAAACCCAAGCAGCGCAGTCGATTATGCAACACAAATGGAAACCAAGTACCGACTAGACAGGTGGCTTCAAACAATGTCAATATATCTGCAGTTACAGGATCCGCCGCAAGATGACCCTCTTTGTGCCAGATTCATGTGGGCGTCCGTCATGGCCTCTTCCCTCACTGAGAATCCTGTACGAGAGCACATCATGCTACTATGGACATCCCTACGGGACTTCTTGGCCAAAGAAGACGTGGACACCATCAAGCTGCCGAACAATGTTGTCATGCCCTTGATATCACCATCCGCTGCAGAGCGAGAGCTATCCAAGCTCACCACCATGGATTTTTTCCTCGGCCTTTTCCAGGACGAAATGATGGACCCCGTGACAGTAATCGACACGCTGGAGCCTGTTCTGAACCCAACATCCGTTTTTGTGTCGCATGGTGAACCAGGCGACCCAGACACAGAAAAGCACGACCAAGAAGATGACCATGACGTTGTTCCCGACAGCATGGACAAAGCCAAAGACGAGGAAACTGATAACGCAGCAGACGAAGGCGATGAAGGGTCCGCATCATCGAACGTACCAATCGCTAGTCAAAAGCCCATTTCTGAGAATGCATCGCAAGATTTGAAAGATCTGTGGAAGTTTCTCTTGAATAGCAGCACCGAGTTGCGCCTTTTCCTATGGTCCCGCTTGGGAGACGCGTACGAAGCCATTGGATATCCGACAAAGAGATTTTCATGTCTTCTGAAGAGTATAGAGATGGTCATTAACGATATGGAAGGGGACAATTACGCCAAAATACCGGATGAGTCACGCAAGCATCTGTTCATGCGAACGCTCAAGTCGCTCGATGGACTGATCATTCAGTCTTTGTCAATGTCTTTGAACGATCACACAGCCTTTGACATCATTGATGATGCACATTTGAAATCGAGTTCTGCCGCGATCGCCAAAATATGCACATTCTTGTACATGTCTTCTCTTTGTGAGGACGAGTCGCGTCTTGGCATAGCGGCCTTACCAACGAGCAACGCCACGTTTATAGCACTGATCAACAAGCTCCGGGACATGCAGGTTCGTGCATGGTGCCTTCTGTTCACCATGTTCAAGATTGGCCTCTCCCGTGCTGAGACGTTGTCACCGGAAAGTAGCATTGCCGGTTATCTCGCCGCCATTCATCGCGTTTTCGGTCTTCGAAAATTCTGCAAATCCTCCAACAAGATTTTCCTCAAGGTGATGCGTATGGAGCTACTCAGACTTAGGAAAATCGAAGCATGGGAGGATCATTTCGAGCAAGTTCTTTACGACTTGTATGGTCTAAAGTTGGGAGTTGGCGTTTGGGAAGTACAAGACCACGCTTGTCCTTACGAAAAGCTTGAGAAACGACAAGCCATGCAATTAGTGGAAAAGATTATGATTCTTGCCAGCCGCATGACGATGAAAGACCTTCTCAAATCGGACCTAAAAACAACAATTGAGCATATACAGCAGACAATTGGACAGACCAAATCGACACCTCAGATGATACATAACTTGCGCAACTTTACAGAGATGCTGAAGAAGCCAATCCACCCACTCCGTCTATACCAGGCGCTTTCTGGCAACGTCTTGGTGGATTGCGTCGCGGTGAACATCCCCGAAGCTGCCCTCGCCCGGCACGGCTGGTTCTTCTTGCTGGGCATGATCGCTCTTACCAAGTTCAAGGGCGTGGATCTGAATCGGCGCCAGACCCCTGGAGCTACGGACGATTTGCGCATTGGAGCTACGTTTCTGAGACTGCAGTTGCAGTTCACTGCGGATCGATGGGATGCCTGGTTCCGACTTGCCGAGTGTTTCGACTACGAACTGGACGAGTCCGTACTATGGACTGCGGACAAGATGAACAAGGATCGCTCAGAGTTGGTTAAGTTTCAACGAAATGCAATTCACTGCTACACTTTGGCTCTCTCTCACTCACGCCATGAGCAAGTCGCAGCAAACGATGGCGATCCGCTTCATGACTTGTACCACAAGTTCGGAATGAGGCTGTATTCTTCCAGCCGAGAGCCATTCGCAATGGAGCCGTTCCAGCACTCCGACCAAGAAAGATTCTTCATTAAGGACATGGGTGCTGGCACCTTCAAGAGGATCTTACACGACCAAATGTCACAATACAAGGTCTGGAAGCTGGCTTCGCGCTTGTTCCGGATGGCTATGGGGAGAGACCCTCGTAACTGGAAGTGAGTGAGATTTCCCCCGCCTTTTGTGACGGGCCGCGAAGCTTGCGCTAACTGATTCTATGATAGAAACCCATACATGCTGGCCAAATGTTACTGGAAAATGTATCAGACGCCCGAAGATCGCCTCGATACTACGGATCAAAAAGCCCGTATCTCAATACAGACGCTACTGGACATCTTGAAGAAGTCGATTGAGGTGGTTGCCCACAATGCCAGGAAGTCCAAGAACAGTGACCCTATCCTGGAGCCGCACTACAAGCTAGTTTCTATTCTGCACAAGTTGGTAGGTCGTGGCGACATCTCCGCGGCCGACGCGTCATGTCTATTAGCTAAACAGCCCTTCGGAGTCATTGTGAACCCCAACGACCACTTTTCCTCTTTTACAGAACCCGAAGACTGGGAAGAATATATTATCCGCAACCTGACCAAGCTGCGGGAGAAGGACAAGTCCAACTGGCAGCACAGGATTGTCATGCGCCATGCCAAGATCCTGTTTGATGAAAGTAACATTGGGAATGGCAGTGACGGCGTGGTTGAGGCCAAGGCTGCATTTGCCATACTTAAGGAGAACATGTTCACCAAGACGATGGTGATGAATGTGTGGAAGTGTGATGCCGAACGCCCAGGCCGGCACCATGTGTTTACTGAGCAGTACGTGCGCTTCATGACAAAGCTTCTCGTCATCATGTCAAACCGAACCGATCTGGAGCTTCTACTACGACGACTGCGCAAAAAGGGCGCGGATTTCTATCACTTTGCAGACTTGTGGCAATACAGCTGTACTGCCTATGTCAAGTTGTTGCGGGCAGCCTACAAGATGCCAGTGACGACGGACGAGGCGTTCAAGAACATGTCGAACGAAGAGTTTGAAATCATGAGCGAACGCATCACGGAGTGGGCGGGTGGCGATGGGCCCCCGAACACATCTTTTGAGTGCATGAAGGAGGCTATCGAAGTGAAGAAACTCAATGGCAACTTGATGAAAGTTGCTCCCATCGATGACCTCATCAATGACTGCTACACAACGATATACAAGGACGTGGCTGGAAGACTACCAGGATTGGAGCCCGGAAAAGTGATCGAGGAACGCAACCACGCCAAGGAGGTCGCAGCTCGACTAGAGGCCATCACCCAGGCCGAGTCGAAGACACCAAATATCTTTGGTCGTTTCCTCAATTCACTGATCGATGGAGGAGACAGCGCTGCCGGAACGGCCACACCCCTAGAGACAGACAAAACAGAGGCCATTCCTCGTGCCAAAAGACTGGCTGGGGTGCGAAGACCCGAAATACTTCGCAAAGCAGAGCAGGCAGTTCTGCGCGCTTTGGAAGCACCGAAAACGGGCGTCACGAAGAGCCGAGGAGGTAGCATATCCAGCACAAAGCGTGGCAGCCACACCTTGGCTCATCCTGGCCTTGATGCTGGCAGCGATGACGAAGATGAGGACGGACCAAATGCCCAAGTACGACGAGAAGCTGGAGAAGATTTCGATGAGGAAATGGGAGAAGCATACGAAAATGAAGAGACAGTGGAGGACGATGCCCGAATGGAAGAAGGAGATGAGGATGAACATGCTGGTAGCATTCACGACTCAGCCGACGATGAAAGCGACCTCAGCGATGTCCCTGAGGGATATGACGATGATGTCCCGCCCGGTCTTTTGTTCCCCAACTTGGGTCGCAGGTTTGGATCGAACGGTGATGACGCGGACAGCGATGGTGTAGAGGAGGAAATCGAGGAGGAGGAAGAGGAGGACGTTGAGGAAGGCGATGAGGCGATGGCAGAAGAAGAAGATATAGAAGAAGAAGAAGAAGAAGCTGATGATGATGATGATGATGATGATGATGAACAAGAGGTTGTTGAAGATGAAATTGAGGTTGGTGAAGAAGGAGACGAGGAAGACGAAGATGAAGAGGAAGGGGTGGAAGGCGAAGAGACGGAGGAGGGGCTTGAAGATGAAGAATGCAATGAAGATACCGAAATGGCTGATGTTGAAGATGAAGGAGAGGAGGAGGAGGAAGACGAAGGAGAAGAAGAAGAAGAAGAAGAAGAAGCCGAAGAAGCCGAAGATATAGCTGAAGAAGAGGAAGGGGAGGGGGAGGAAGCTGAACCTGAAGAAGAGGGAGAAGAAGAGGAAGCAGAGCAGGAGGGTAATGAGGGCGAGGAAGAGGGAGAAGAAGGCGAAGAAGAGGCTGAAGACGAGGAAGACGAGGGGGAGGAGGGGGAGGAGGGGGAGGGCTAATTGTAAAGCAGAATGACAAATTTCGAGAATCACGGAGTTTAGGATGCACTTTTGGGGGTCCTGTGGTCAGACACGGTAATGGCTTTCTAGCGCCGGATGATGGTCGCTGGCATTGGTTGATTATCACATTGCACACAGACTCTAGACGCAGTGAGAATGCACTTCAGGTTTTACCACAGTCGCTACAGTGTTGCAAAGTAGACTTGGTTGTATCCACATTGAGATTATATGAAGATGGTGAGTGCGTTTACCGAGGCTGTTTCGCCATACACTCGAACCTGCCTTCAGGAACAAGAACTATATACATACATCTGTGCTAGGACCCCGAAATTCATAAGTTTACATGAGTAGAGCCACCCTTGCGTATGAAGGAGAACACATTTGCGGACAAGGAAAGATTCAAGGATTGAAGAACAAAATGGCTTATTGACTCCCAAGGGCAGTACATAGTATTATGATGATATGATTCCCCGTGATGCGTGTACCCGTGACATGGTTGATGCGCTGACGCAGCTTTAGAACGAGAGGGAGTCCAGAAAGTCATCCTCGAACAGCCTCCCTTCCGGAATCACAACCGTCAGAGTATGCGGCAGCTCCCCCGCAGGCAGCGGCTTGTGCTGGGAGACGAGGCCGGGTAACGCAGACGCAGGAGCAGGATGGCGCCTGGTGAGCGAACCGATTTCCGCCTCGGCCTCGGCCTCGGCCTTACTACCGGCTTGGTCGCGGGTCGCGGGCCTCTCCCGCTTGTCACTCGTCTTCTCCGCCGGGCCGGGGCCGGGACCCGTCGCGAGGACCTGGTGGAGCGAGAGCAGACGGTCGCTCAGGTCGTTGGGGCACTCTGCCGAGGTTGGGGTGTGCATCGAGCAGCCCGAGCTCGAGCTCTCTGCGATGGAGGACCGCTGGCGGCTCTTCTTGTCCGGGTGGTGGGCCGGCGAGAGCGGCGGCACGGATTCCGACTCTGAGCTGATGGTGCTGACGGACTTGCGACCCCGCCGGATCTGGGACCAGAAGTGGCGCTTTCTTCTCGGGTGCTCGACGCCTGTCGTGGCTGACTCTGTGGCCTGCGACTTGGGTGGTTGGGCCTGGGGGGGTTCCGACGACTTCGGAGGCGGGATGGCGTTGGGTTTGTCCGCTTCTTCTTCTTCTGCGCCGCCTGGTGCCCCGGGGCTGGGGCCGGGGCCGGGGCCGGGGCCGGAGACGTGATCGGTGAGCTTCAAATCTAGATCCCCGTGGCTTGGTGACTCGGTGAACCCGTCGAGCTCGTCCCAGTAGCCGGAGAGCTGTAAGACGTCGTCCCAGCCCTCCGTTGCAGGAGGCCGGGTCGATGTGCTGGAGGTGGAGGGCTGTCGAATCCCCAGGGGGGAGAAGACGGAGTGTAGGCCGGCGATGGAGTAGGGGGCATCACCGGCATCGCCGGCATCGCCAGACACGGGTGAGGGTGATGCCGTGGCGCCTGCAGGGGTGGCGGCGGCGGCGGCGGCGTCAGGCGAGGGCTTCGCGTTCCTCAGCGGATTCCTCGGTGGCACCATCAGTATCGGCGGCTTGGACTCATAGGTCTTTGAGTAGGGCACGGCGGTGAAGCTGAGATCCAACCTGCTTGGAACCAGCTTCTTGCTCTGGGTGCTCTGCTGCTGCGACGGCTCTGTCATGGAATGAGGCATCCTTCCTTAGCTTCGGTATATGGACTGAGCAATGATGAGGAACGGGGGTTCTGGGCAAGGCGTGAGAGTGCGATCGAGGAAGAACCAATTCAACGTCTACGGGTATCGTGTATCTCGCAGCGACAGTGTGACAGCGTGACAGCGTGACGAGACGGATGGAACCTTTCAAGAGTTGGTCGACCTCTGATGGATGCTGACTTATATATATATATATATATATACGCAAAGTTGCCTCATACTCCGAAGCCAGCGATTCGAATTCATCCATTGCAACTAGCATTGCAACTAGCCTCGCCCCGCGGCGCGATCGGGGGGGGGAATCTGTCCGACAAGGTTCACAAGCCGGCCGTGGCTGCTGTTCGTGCGCACCGAAAGGGACAGAAAGGGACTGCTTGCGGAACAGGCGCCGATCTGGCAGAATCATTCGAAAATCCCCACTTTGCCTTGCCTGAACGCGCAGTCCTCGCCGCATCGTGCCGCCGCATCGTCGGGAATGGGAAATGGGAAATGGGAAATGGGCAGCCCCGTGACCGTTTGCGGACGCTGGGCCCCGCGGGGCGTTGTGGTCTTGGCTGTGAGACACGTGACCTGTGCCGGCGTTGTTTGCCCCACATAGTCTAACCACCAACAGCTATTCTTAGCTTATTTTCAGTTTTTTTCTTCATTTATTCGCACCACGCTAGGTCGCGGGAAGGAACCTGGTCTTGTCTCCTTGCACAAATTGCCCCTTGCTGATTGGTTCATGGTACCCTCGATTGGTATGGGGAAACCTGAAAACAACAGCTTCTTGTCATTTTGCATGCCAGTCGAGGTTGGTTTCCGGTGGCCTGTTTCCGGCCGTTCTTGAATGCGATTGCTTGCCCTCTTTCTTTTCTTCTCGGCTTTACGAACCATGGTAACGTTGCCACCGTCGAGACCCGTCGAGACCCGCCGAGACCCGCCCATTGACTGATCAAGGACGAGGTTGACTCGGGGGGATGCGAGAAATCGTTGTGGACAATTTTTTTTTATTTTTTTTACGTGATGCCTGGCAATGCTGTCAAAGTTTATTACATGTACAAATCTTGTCGGGGCATCAACCTGTGGGAAATTATGGCCCGGGGCGATCTAATTGCCGTTTTGGCGCGCGTTTGGGCCCCCCGCATTGCAAGTTTTGTCATTGGTGGACGTCCGACTTGTGCTCCGCATCGCAACAAATTCACATGACATCACATCCAAAATCAACCTTTGCCTTTTTTGCTCTTTCTACCTGAACGGGCTGGCTATACAAGCATCATCATCTAGACGAAACACGGGTAATTGATCCTCCGTCCGCTCAACATGGCGGGCGCCATCTCATTGTCTCCATCCAACGTTTTTGTGCTGCTGGTTGCCGTCGTCGCCGCCCTCATCTACACTGCCGAGTTGCCCAGAACCTCGGTAGTTCTCGGGTTTTGGCGGACCAACGCGAACACCATCCTCACGGATCCAAGTGACTTTCAAACCATCCCGGACACTTTCCAATGCGAGGATGTGCACTACCACGAGCCCAGCAACTTGCTGTTCACAGCCTGCGAAGGCAGCCAAGACACACGCCAGGCTTGGTTTCCAGGACTCGCCCATCTCGATGACCCTGCGGCCGGGTTGAAGGCCCAAGGCAGCATTGAAGTCATCGATCCTCGCGTGAGTGCAAGTCTCCAAATCCAAATCCAAATCCAAAAAAAAAACCCACCTCCCTCGCTTCAAACAATGCGCTCCCAGCCCGTGACTCTCACATGGCGCCATTGCTGAACAAAGTCCCCCCACGCAGACAATGAAGGCCAGGAAGCTCGCATTCACCAACTTCAACGGGCCCTTTGTCACGCACGGCATCGACGTCATCGACGACCCCGAGAAGCCGAGGGGCGAGGCCGTCTACATATTCGCAGTCAACCACGTCCCCAGCCCTGCCTATAGCCAAGACAGGAACACCAAAGGCCCCAAGGCACGATCCATCATCGAAGTGTTCCACCATACCATCGGCGACGACACGGTAGAGCACGTCCGCTCGGTGTGGGATCCGCTCATCACCACGCCAAACGACATTGTTGCCGTGTCCCCAACCTCGTTCCTGGTCACCAACGACCACTATTACCGAGAAGGACTACTCCGGCATGTAGAAACGCTCTTCTCGGGCGCCAAGTGGAGCAACGTCGTATATGTCGAGTTTGCAGATCTGACGGATGGTGCGTTCCGTGACGATGGCCACGGCGTCAAAGCATCAGTGGCCATCGGTGGCTTGCACAACAGCAACGGTCTGGGCCACGGGCGAACTCCCGACGAGGTCTTGCTCGTGAGTTGCGCGAGCGGCCGCATCCACATTGGTGAGATATCATCACCCGCCGGGAATGGCGGCGGCGGCGGCGGCCCGCGGACCATTCGAATCAGGGAGACGGTGGAATTCGACTCGGTTGTGGACAATCCAAGCTGGTTCCGTGACCCGTTTGCGCAAAAGGGTCGCGACCTGAGCGGCTTGGTCAGCGCAGGTCTAACCAGGGCTGTGGACCTGGCGAGGTTGTCCGAGGACGGGTCCGGGGCCGGAGGCGTCATGGTGTGGATGGCGAACCCCCTTGGTGACAAGTCGCGAGGGAACAAGACTCGGTGGCAGAAGAAGCTCCTGTTTGAGGATGATTCATCCAGGATTCGGACGGCCAGCGCGGCGGTCCTGGTGGCCATTGACCCTGCAGAGGAAAAGGGTGAGCGCAAGGCGTGGTTGTTCGTAACCGGGTTCTTGTCCAAAAACATGGTTGCCGTCAAGGTGAGATTGTGAATGAAGGTAGCGCGTTGCAAATAAAAACACTTGATCGTCTGTTTTGTAAATCAAGGTAGCACGTTGCAGATAAAAACACTTGATCATCTGTTCCATATCGACAAGGTCCATCCACTCAAACAGCGGTATAACGAACACGGCTCACGCCCTTCCTTGCAAGATGGCTTACAAGCGACACAAGGTCTCTATTGTTGGAGTATTGTTGGGGGAGGCGGGGAGTATGAAGGAAGTAATACATGGCCGGTTCAGGTTCCTCGAGAAACGACCCCTGGTGATGACACTCGAAGGAATGTATGTATTGATGACATGAGTGTGTTGTCATCCAACCAACGGGTGGTTTTTTTTTTTTTTTTTTTTTGGATGGACCAAGAAGGATGAGCGACTGCAGTTGATGGCATGACCGGTGAAAGGCTTTTCGCACGAGAACTTGTCGCCATCTAAGCTCTTGCTGAGCGCGGATGAAGTAAGTAATTTTAGTATCCATGATGTAAAATTCGTCATCTTGGTAAGTATGCAAATCATGAATAGGCACTGGTAAAGTCATGAATAATAGGGCACTGCTGGTAAAGTTAGAAAATCACCTAGCATAATGGCATAACTCCGCATCGGGCAACCATCAGTACAAGCATCACGGTGCAAACCAGGCGTGCATGCCAAGTACTGCTAGTCTAGATAAATTTTTAATTGGATAACACGTGTACGTACCCATGCGACTCCACAAACCAAAGTTGGCAGGCAGGCAAGGCAATTTTTTGGGTCTGCGCATAACGACGCGCCAATCTGGGCCAGATTCCCTCATTTCATGCAAAGCACTGCAAAGCACTGCAAAGCCAACAACTGACTTGCGCATTACTCACTCCGCACCGACAATTAAAAATAAAAAAAAGGCGCGTGCTTCCCACCCCCCCCCCGCCCCCGGTGGGCGGCGCACGCAGCGCTGTCTGATTACAAACACCATCTTGCTCAATGCCCACAGGGGTCCAGCCCGTTTGTCCAGAATCTCTGGATGGAAAAGAGAACAAAACCGCCGAGTCAAACAGGACGAACGCCGGCTCGCGAAAATATAACTTGCTTATTATATTATTCTCGGCCCCCCTCCTGGTTTTGTTCAACATGACCAGTTCAGTTCAGTTCAGTGCTGCTGTCTCTCTCACTCTCTCAGTCATTCTCTTCTTGTTCTTTCTTTTTTTTTTTTTTTTTTTTTTTTCGCGGCAAGTCACTCGCTTCTGCTTCCTGCCAACCAACTTGTTCTCTTCCTCGATTTGAACAATGGCTCGCGAACACGCCCCCCCCGCTGCTGCCGCCGCCGCCGCCGCCGCCGAGCCAGTCTCCCCCGCCTCCTCCGCCTCCTCCGCCTCGAGAGAGCCGTCGCCGCCCCCCTCGGCGCAGGCCCCCTACGGCCTGTACCCGCCGTGCCAGAATGCCGGTCCCCCTCCGCATCCGCATCCGCACCCGCACCCGCACCCGCCCGCGCGCCGCCCGCTCGTGCAAAAGATCAAGAGCATGTCCCGCGCCATCCTGCATCTCCTCGTCCTCGTCGTGGCCCTGATCGGCATCGGATTCGCCATCGCCCTGCTCGTAAAGGGCGCCAAGTCGGACCACCTCTGGCGCGGCGGCGTCGACGACGACTGGTTCGACAAACGATGGGGCGGCGGCCATCGACACGGACACGGACACGGACACGAACACGGGCGACATGGCCATGATCGTGACCTTGATCGTGACCATGACCGTGACCGTGACCTTGACCGTGGCCGTGATCATCACAGGGGCCCCGGCCGAGACGGGGACTTCCGCCATGATGGAGGCTACGGCCACGACAGGGAGTATTACGGCCCTTCCCTCTCCTCGGCCGTCATTGTAAGCTTTTCGCCCCAGTTGCACCACCCCCCTCCCCCCCCAACCTCTAATGTAAATGGCTAACCTCCCTCAAGTTCGTACTATCCCTTCTCTGGTCCCTAGCCGACCTCGTCGTCCGCCGCCTCCTCAAGTGGAAAGCCGGCTTCCATCCCATCGCCCACGCCAGCGTCAGTCTCTGCCTCTGGATCGCCTCGACCAGCGTCGGCGTCCTCATGTCCCTCTCCGTCAGCCGTCAGGGCGGCTACTTTGGCGGCGGAGTCGGCGGCCGCCGCTGCGACCCCTACCCCTACCCCTACCACCGCTACGACGCCGGCTCCGGCTCCGACACCGCCAGCCTCCGCGACGGCCTCCGCGCCGGCCGCCGCCTCCGCCACGGTCACCGGGGGGGCTGCCGCCATTCCGCCGCCGCCCAGTCTCCCCTGTTCCTCGGCACAACGGTGCTCATCCTCATCGCCGCCCTCGTCGAGCTCGCCATCTTCGTCTTCGCCTGCATCGACTTGTGGGCCCGGAGGAAGGCGGCGAGGCGCCCTCCGCCTCCGCCTCCTGCCTTTTGCGTGCCTCCTGTGGCGTGTGTCCCGGTGCAACCCGTATGTGCGAGCGTATGAGCATTTGAACTCGTGGGAAGCGGTGCAGCAACACAATTTACAAGCACATGAACTTGAACTCACAGACGGTGTTGGTGTTGGCAACGAGCGAACGCGCTTCGCGTTCGATATAATAATCTTAATATCGGGCTCTCTCCGTTGATTCTTCATCAACGCCACGTCATGTATATACAATGGAATACTGGATACATAAATGCAACTATTAATCAAACTTAAAGAAAAGGAAAAAAAAAAAACCGAGACCTCTGTTGCGTCAGATACTGACAACATGCTTGCTAAAATCATCACAGAGCAGGCAATATCCAAGGCCGGGCAAAACAATGCAATGGATGCATGCCTCATGTCCTTGTCACAGCAGCTCCTCTTTTGCCTCCTCCCATCGCTTGCTGCCCACTAGCTTCCGCATCTTCTTGGGACTTCCGCTGCCGCTGCCGCTGCCGCTGCCACCCACGCTCGTTGGTCTTGCGCCATCGGTGCTCACTCGCATGCGCTCCAATTTCCGTCCGAGATGGGCCACGCCCTCCGGCTTTGGCGCCGTCGCAGCCCTGCCAGCGCCGCCGCCGCCGGGGGAAAAGTCCTCTCTCTCTTCCAGGGGCTTGCGCTTGATCGGACTGCGGCCGGCCAGCTCGCGTTTGAGAACACCATTTTCCCGTCGTAGACGCTCCACTTCCTGTGTGACATGTTCGATCAGGACATTCTCCTTGTCGCCTTCGCTGTCGCCCGCGTTGCTGGCGTCTAGACCACGCGCCAGAATGTCAACCTTGCGGTCCCAGTGCTCCTCGCTTCGCTCATGTTCCAGGGCCAGAGAGGCCTTGAACCGAGCCAACTCAAGCGTGAGCCGCTGCTCAAACTCGGCCGCGCAGTCGTCGCGAATCACGGCTTCCAGATCCAGCATGCGATCCTCCATGCTCAAAAGATGAGCCTCGGCCGTCATGCGAGCTTCGAGTTGCTCGTCCGCCTCGAGGCGAAGCTGATCTATCTCATCGCTC
This sequence comes from Epichloe festucae Fl1, assembly GCA_003814445.1. Classification (NCBI taxonomy): domain Eukaryota; kingdom Fungi; phylum Ascomycota; class Sordariomycetes; order Hypocreales; family Clavicipitaceae; genus Epichloe; species Epichloe festucae. Next base: position 168,622 of record CP031387.1, on the reverse strand, counting down.
ATCCTGGCGATCTCAAGAGCCGCCATCTCCATGGTCGCTCGCTCGTCAACATTCATTGGGGGGGTGTGGTTTCGGTATGAGTTGGGGGCTCCAGGCGGCACAAAGGGTCGCGGATGCTGCTGCACGGGGCTGATTGGACGTGGGCTGCCAGTCGGCGGCGGTTGTGCGAGGATTGTCGCAGTGATTGATGGTATCCGGGGGACAGTCACCTCGCGTGCAAGGGCACTGTATCGCAGAATCTGGGATGTAGCGTTGAAGTCTCCCCTGGGATCGGCCGTCACAATCATCACGCCTCGCTGAGGATTACGGCGTGTCGCATGAGGGTGACCAGCTGAGGATGAGGAGGGGAACGAGTTGGAGAATAATAGCTCAGTCAGCTTGCACTGACGATAAGGAACGACATTCGGCTGTTTTTTTTTTTTTTTTTTCCGTTTTTTCCCCCCGTTGGTCAGCAATGCTACGCCGAGCGAGGGGGTCGCAGGGAACCATACACATACCTTGCTGGAGCTGGTTGCTTCGCTTTGCGTCTGAAGACACTGCCCCAAATACATCAAACTCTCGTTGATCTTGCCGGCCTCGACGAGGGTTGCGCCCTGCGTCTTGGCATCTCGAGCGCGCTCGCTGCCCGCGAGGTCGACGATTGTGAGTTTGCTGCCACCCCACGGACCTCGTCGCCTGCTGCGAGTCCGCTTCTTCACTTCAAAGCAAAAGAAACCATGACTTCTGCTAGAAACGCTGTTGCTGCCGGTACCAGCAACTCGGCGCTCAAGCAGACCAGCCTCCATGACCATGACGGCTTCCCTCAGCGAGGTGCAGACCACTTTGCGCAGTCCTGCCACCACCTTGCGGTCGGGAGAGAGCTCAGTCGATTTGAACAGGAGAGGTCGTCGACGGAACTCCTTGGTGGCGGCGGACTTTGCAGCGGGCGTGAGAAGATCATAGATGCGGTCGTTGTGGACTTCGTACATGGAGATGACAACGGCGTACTCGGCCGACTGGTCGCAAGAAATGTTTGTGCCGCTGATGTCGGGCAGTTGGGGAAGCGCCGATGGCCGTGCTAGATTCCGTCTCGCCGTCGGTGACATGATGCCATGCTCGCCCTTTGATTCTTGTTTAGCAACGTTCCTTACACGAGTGGCAGTTGTCGGGGACATGTAGTGCCGTGCTTTGTCCCGCTTGGGAGCAAACAGCAGGTCGTCGTACGGGGCGGTCGCGCCATCAGCTCGAGACATGAGCAGGCCATTTTCTCGACCAGAGCGGTTCTAGCGCTCTTTCGACTGGTGGCCCTGTTCCGCCTCGCCAACGAGCCCAACACTTTTTGGGCTCCAAGCTGCCGGGTCGGGATATGTGCAAGGCATCTGCGATGGCGCGCGATCCTGAGAACCTGCTAGGCAAGCGGGTGGTTGGATGATGGAAGAGGAGGTCGGACATGGTCGTACAATCATGGGAGTGGCGGCACGTGAAGGTGCCCGCGAATGACCAGATGGGTCGGCAAAGGTAGAGTCGAGGAAGTTCGGCGCCGTTGACAGAATAGATTCCGACGGGTCGCACGCCTGTAGCGATTCGATGACGGAGGGTAGAGTTGTAGAGTCGAGCATGTTGGAGCCGATGGATCGAAAGACGACATCGAGTGCCAACTGCGTGAGACCTCGCTGGGATTTCGATCCCAGTATCGTGTGTGTCTGCGAAACGATGACGCGTCAGTTTATCTGCTCATTTCCTGCGTCCATGATGCTCGACAACGAAATCGTCTCACCTTTCCCGAGCCAGTTACTCCCAGCGTCGCCACAACAGCATCAGTTCCCTCGCCGCCCTGAGGAGCGAGAACTCCCTCGGCGAGTGACGGGATCTCGGTAGAATGGAAGACATCGAGCTGGGTAGCCTTGTCCTCAAAGACCCTCGTGAAGGCAAACTTCTCAATGGCTCTTCGCCTGTCCGTCGGTGGATTCAAGGTAATGTGCGACGGGTGTGACTTGTCGCCGCTGCCTTCGGGCTGCTCAACGTTCAAGATGCGATCCGTCTGGGCCGCGTTTGCTGGTGGGGGACGAAGACGCAGGTACACCTCGAAGAGGTTGTGCGATGACGGCTTGGTCGGCGGTGCTTCCATGATTCTTTTATTCTTTTATTGATGCTTCTTTCTTTTCGCTCCGAGTTGCGGCGCATGTAAATAAAATGAATGACAAACAATACTCGAAGTGGGCTGGTAATCCCGCTATTCGATTGAATCGACTTGAAGAAGCAATAATAAAGCAAGAAATACGCGGCTTCACGAGACCGCCCGCCTGCGGTGTGACCCGCTGTTTACTCTTCAGCCTGGTGGGCAGTTGGCTGGCCGGGCAACGAGAAGTTGTGGGTCACCTGGCCGCACCGCACAATCCAGATTCCACAGTCACAAGGCACACGCTGTACTCGTACCATAATGATTGGGGTAATGATGATGGTTGATTACTATCTGAGCTACTTAGACAGGTCCTATAATTATTACTTCTATGATTAGCTAAGCCATTTCTCTACCTAATAGGCTAGGGGGGATTCCCTTAGTGTTAACCCTAATACCATATTCTTTTCTATTATAATACTTTATCTTTCTCTAGATTTATCTAATCTATTATTTCTTACTTAGCTAAATCCTAAGTGTTTAATCTTAATAGTTAAAGCTTCTCCTAGCGTAAGATATAGAGTTTTAGGTTATCTAGATAGATTTTCCTTACTATTTCTCCTTTAATAGGTTTAATTTTATATATTACTAAAGACACTTTTTAGATAACCTTAGATAGCTTCCCCTAGGTCTTATAAAACTTTCCTTTTAACTTATTTTCTTTATCTATTTTCTCCTATATAAGATTCCTTATTTTAAAGTTTTACCTAGGTTTTATAGTATTATCCTAATTATTTACTTTCTATATTTAAACTAATTCTTTTCTTTCTTCCTATAGGTCTAAATTCTATAGGTTTATTTCTTAAATTAGTTCTAGATTATTTACTACTCCTAGATTCTTAAAGTCTAATAATTCTAGTTCTTTAACTCTAGTATATTTTATAAATAGTTTAAATCCTAATATAGACATTGCTAGGCTTATCCTAATACTTAATATATACTGATTATTAATTACTACTATAATGCTTAGAATAGCCTAATTCTAGGAGTCTAGTGAAACTCTATCTCTCTTAATAGCTTACTTTATTAATTATTCTTTAATAAGTCTTATGTTTTATTTAGCTAGTCTTATTAATAATAGATAAGAAACTAGTCTATATATTATACTAGTTCTATGTTTCCTAGAGGTAGCTTAAAATATTAGGTTCTTAAAATATAAGCTATTATTATAATAAATTCTTCTTAGCTATCTAAATATTAGGCTTTAACTTTTATCCTAAGCCTAAGTAACTAAATCTCCTATTGCCTTTATATAGGATTATCCTAATGTAAACCTTATTATATAGTCTATAGTAATTAACATATATATATCTTTATTCTTAGCTTTTAGGGTAATTAGACCTAAATAGTCTATTATAACCAGAGTATTGCACTAAAACGTGTAGTGTAGTGTAGTATTTGTAGTGTAGTGTAGTAACTACACTACAAACTACACTACACTATAAACTACACTAACTACAAGGAAAAAAAAACTACATTACACTAACTACAAAAAAAAAAAAACTACAATACATTACACTACAAATTTTTTTTCCTAAACTACACTAACTACAAACACTACAAATGTAGTATTAGACTTTTTATTAGTTATTAGTATTTATAAGGTTAAAAGAAAGCTAGTTATATAAAAGCTTTTATTATTACCTATTTTATTAAATTAGTTATAGAATTTATAATATTATATTATTTTTATAATTTTATTATAACTAAGTAAGGTTATATATAATATTATACTTTTTTAATAATACTATTTAACTTAATACTTTATTTCCCTAATATAACTTAAAGAAAAACCTTCTTATTATATTATTTACTATTTCTATAAATTATTTTATATTTCTATAAATTATTATTATTACTTATTTTAAAAAAACTATAAAAAAAACTACTAGTAAACTTAATATAAGTAGCTTATTATATCTTATTATAGCTTATAATAGCTTATTATATCTTATTATAGCTTATAATACTAATATTACTAATATTACTAGTATTACTAAGATTACTAAGATTACTAAGATTACTAAGATTACTTATAATATTATTAGTGTTAAAGTTTAATAATAAATAAATAATAAATAAATAACTTAAATATAAATACTAGTAATTATAAGTAAATTACTATAGTAAAAGCTATAGTTTTTAATAACTTAGTATTTTAAGGTTTTTAAAAATATTAATATTATAAAAATGTTTTCTCTTTTATGTTTTTTTAAAATAATAATAAATATAAAATAATAGTAATTATAGTAATAATAGTAATTAAGGTTATAAAAGTTATTAAAGCTTTTATAATAAGTATAATATATTATATAAAACTAAGTCCTAGTATTATTTTTAAAAACAAGTTAAACTTATTTTTTATAGCTTATTTAAGCTATATAGGGTAATTAAAATAATACTATTAGTTATCTATTAATAAATTATAAATATTAGTCTATTATATTCTTTCTTTATGTATTATTATAATAAGATATATAAAGTTACTATATATAACTTCTTAAAGCTTTAGAATTATAAAGCTTAAAGTAATATTTAATTAGTTTAAATAGTAAATAAATAGTTTAAGCTTTTTTTAAGTTCTTATTATATTAATAATAATATTAAAGTACTAAGTATATATTCTATTAACTTTTATATATTTATTTAGATTTCTAATTTAATTTAATTATATTAGTTTAGGGTATTTTTTAATTAAATTAATAATAAAAATATAAAATAATTAATAATAATAGTAAATAAAATAATTAGAAGGTTTTTCTTAAAGTTATATTAGTAAAATAAAGTAATAAGTATAATAGTATTATTAAAAAGGTATAATATTATAAATAACCCTAGTTATAGTAAAATTCTTAAAAAAAAGTAAATATTATAAATTCTATAACTAATTAAGTAAAATAGGTAATAATAAAAGCTTCTATATAACTAGCTTTCTTTTAATTCTTATAATAACATTATATAATAAAAAGGCCCACTTTTTTTTTTACTAACACTACATTGTAGTTTTTGTAGTTAACTACACTAACTACACTACAAACAATACTCTGATTATAACTAACCCTTATAGTTCTATTACTATAATAGTCTTTAGGTCTGTCTATAGAACTTATGTTTTAGTTTATTAATATACTAGATATAAGTAATAATAAGATTCTATATCTTTACTTCTATCTAGCTAAAAGCACTTTCTATAAAGTTTTTATATTATAATTACTATTCTAAAGTGACCTTAGGTATTATAGGCTTCCTATAACTTTTCTAGTACTCTATTTAGGAGTATATATTTTGCTAATACTTTATTAGCTTTTAGATAATACAAAGTCTAGTTAAAGATCTAGTATTTTAAAGCTTAATGCTATATAAGCTTTTATTATTTAGTAGGAATAGTTTAGTATCTAAAAACTATAGTAAATAAAACCTCCCTATACTATATAAAATTAAATCACTTATAAAGTTCTTAGAATAATTTCTCTATTATATCTTTATTTAAACTTCCTCCCTCTAGTAAAACTAGTGTTATATTTATTAAAACTAGAATTAGTTAATCTCCTAAAGCTAGAGTAATATTTACTCCTAATTTTCTTTCTATAGTAATAGGATTTAATCTTAAATATTCTAGCATTTAAGATATTCTATTTGCAATCTTTATAATCTTTATTGTATTTAGATAATAGATATATTTCACATTTAATTCTTAAAGTATATTTACTTAGTAAGCTACCTTTTTATAGACTTTAGATATATTTGCTATTAAATTAATAATGCCTTTATAATCTATGTATACCTTTAATAGATATAGTAAATAATCTAGTAACTATCTTATTTCCTTTAAACTTACTATAATTACTAGTATCTCCTTTTCTAGTATAGAATATTATTTCTTAGCCTCTCCTAATTAGTAAGATATTTATATAATAATTTATACTTTAGAGAAATTAGTGTCTATAATACTTATTTTAGGCTCTATATTTTCTATCTAAAATAATACTTCTCTAGTGCCTATCTTAGATATATCTATAGCTATATAAAATTAAGTTCCTAGTCTAGCGCTAAAGGTAGTGTTTATCTAGATACTATTATATATTTTTAATAAAGCTTATTAAGCCTTTAGAGTCTATTTTAGTTTCTCTCTTAAGACTTTTTCTTTCTAAATTAATAGCTTTCCTAATTATATTATCTTAGGGATCTTATAAAAGAAAGCCCTTTTAATAGTAATTACTAAGTCTAATCTTCCTAGAATAAATTTATGTATAAATAAAGTTAAGTAAATAAGTATAAGTACTTTATTTTAGGTTTATAGTGGTTATTTCTTAAATTACTTAGCTAAGTTAGTAAATCTATTATAATATTTCTATGTAAGGTATATTTTCCTATCTTCTAGAGAATATCTAATATACTTAACTTTAGAGGTAAATAAAGTAGTCTTATATTTACTTAGGCTAATTAGAGCCTAAGTTACCCTTAGAAAGTATCTCTTCTAGAGAAAGTTAAAATGGTTTTCCTATATCTCTAAGCCTATATAATAATTATCTATATAAATAGAAAATAATATATATATATCTTCTATATACCCTAGGATAGATTTGCTTTTAGTACTATCCTAGAAAAATAAGTGTCTAAAGGTAAGGTCCCTAAATCTAGTGTAAGTTACTAGTAACCCTATTAATCCTTAAGCTATATTATTATAGAAGTATATTTTATTTAGTCTAGAGAAAGCTATTTTATACCTATTTAGTAAGTAAATACTAATAGCCTAAAATCTATTTAAAGCGTTAGTCTATAATATAAACTTAGAGTAACTATAGTAAACTAAATCTAAGTCCACTTCTATATTATAATATAGATAACCTAATTTAATAGTCTTACTATTTATATCCCTAAAGTTATAAATTACTCTAAAAACCTTCTATTTTAGCTTTAGAGTAAATATTATTAGCGTTACCTATTCTAAGTTTCCTTATTAAATAATTCCTACTCTCTTTATTACTAGGAAAACCTATTTTAAAAAGTCTTAATAAGCTGCTAAATACCTATACTATTTGCGTTTACTAGGCCTTACTCCTAGGATTAGAGGGATATAATATTCTAAAAGATCTATAGTATAAATATCCTTAAGTTTAGAAATAAAGCACTCTTTAAATATATAGTATAATTACATAATTATTATCCTCTAATTATTATTACCTATATAGTCTCCTAGCTTAATATATAAATTCTTAAACTATAAAATAATGGTTTTAGGGGGTAAGGATAATAATAGTTAATTTATATAGAGATTTTAGAATTATAAGGGGTAGCCCTTATTTTCCTATTTTCCCATATAAATTAGCTCTTTAGCTTATCTCTCTATGTCTTATGTACTTATTTTATCTCCTATGTCCCTTACTATATTAACCTTTAGATGCGTTAAATTAGCTAAGTTTACTAGATATTATCTACTAGCCTTAGTTTCTTCTTCTAAGTTATATAACTTCTTATTTATATAAGGATTTTTGTTTTCTAAGGGGGACCCCTTAATATTCTGATTTTATATATAAATTAGTATATGCGCGTGTCTAACTGTGTCTAGCTTGTAATAATCTCCTAGCTTTATAACTAAGTCCTTAGAATGCTACAAGCTATCCCGCGTTTTATAAATAGAAACTCTATTCTAGTTATTTATATAGGGTTTTTTACTTTTATAGGTAAACCCCTTAATTTTCTGATTTCCTATATAAATTAGGTCCTCCGGATATTTATTAGTATCTAGCTTATACTTATCTATCTATTTTATTTAGACTAATTTAGCTAGTATCTCTAGGAGGTCTAGAGGTTCCTTATTATTTCCTAATAAGTTTAATAATTACTTACTACCCTTATGGTTCTCTTTAATCTATTCTGGTTATTTAGTGTTTATAATGTTTATAATATTATAAGAGGAGTTTTTATTTTATTCTCTTTTCTAGGCTACTTCCTAATATTTAATTTAACTCTAGATAATCTTCTACGCATTAGCTATCTATCCTAATGGTTTTATTTTAGTAAAGTAAGAGTAAAGTTATTTTATTTCTATCTTATTAGTATTCTTATTAGTAAAGCTATCTATTCTAAGGTTCTAAAGCGGTTCCTATAGGATTATAGCGTTAGAGATTAGAGTTAATTTGTATCTTCCTAATAATAGATTATCTTCTGTTTTTATTTTAGCCCTTATTTCCTCCTCCTCTAGTTTATCCTCTTAGTTACCTATTATTCCTATTCTGGTTTTAGTTCTCTTGCTATTTATAAATACTTCCTATTCTTCTTAGTTTATCTTAGCTAGTAATTCTTTATTTCTAGTTTTTATATTACGTCCTTTTAATATTCCCTCCTTCTAATGTATATATTATATCTAAGTCTTACTTATCTCTTATTTAAAGCTTATTTCTTCTTTATCTAGCGATATTAGATTAAATAGCCAATCCCGCGAATAATTACTAGTGATATTATCCGCGGTTCTTATTTTTTTAAGTCCTCCTTATTAGTTTATTTATAGATCTCTATATTTATCCCCCTTAAGATTTCTTTAACTTCTTCTAAGATTTCTTAGTTATCTTTTACAAACTTTATAGGCTCCTTAGGTCTAGTTCTTTTAGGAAGTTAACCTTATTTATTAGACCTCTAAAATAAATCTAGGTATAGATAAAGTGGTAAAGTCTAAGTAACTCTATTTACTCCTTTAATTATTAACTTATTTTCTATATAATATTTAATAGCTTCTATTCTTCTTAGCTAGACTTTACCTAATAAAACATCCTAGTCTTATTAAACTAGTATAATATAATATTTTACTAGAGCTAGGATTCCCCTAGTAATAACTTATAAATAGGCGTAGTAAGTAATTGGATATTTTACGTTATTTGCTATCTAAATATATTGCTTTTCCCTAAGTTATACTACTATAAACCTAAATTTTACTAGGAAGTTTTCGCTTACTAGTTTAACACTAGATTCTCTATTAATTAGAACTAAATCACATTAGTAACCCTTAATATATGTTATAATATATCCTAAAGTAGTCGCTATATCTCTATCTAGTTTTATAATGTTATTCTAAGTAATTACTATATTAACTAATCCTAGGGTTAAGTTAGCCTTATACTTTAGCTAGATAGCTTCTTTAAATAGTTCTATAAGATTTATAATTATAGATTTTGCTCTATTACTCTTAGTCTTTTTTTAATACTATATTAAATAGCTTAGTTATTAACAAATAATTAGGGCTAGTTAGAGTAACTAGAGAATGCTAATAGAAACTGTTATATTCCTAAGATATTTTCCTAAGTTAAATACTAGAACTTAATACTCTTTAGTTACTTTAATCTTCTTTAATTCTAGTCTCTGTTTTAGGGTAGGAGTTTCCTTTAGGGTTATATCTTTTATTATTACCTTATAAGGTAAATCTAAAGCTATTATTTTCTAGGAAGATCCTATAATTCTATCTAAATAAGGTCTTATAGCTAGTAGTAATCTTTTAAATTCTTCTAGAGTTATTTCCTATAGCAGACGCGTTACATTAGAGGAGGATAGGTTTTAGGTTTCCCTAACTTCTTCTATATCTAGAATCTCCTTAACTTATTATTATGCTTATTTATCTAAAACTAATCTAGGCTTAATAGATAGTTTCGTGATCTTTCTAGCTAGACCTCTTATTTATATAGGTTTTAAACTTTTTCCCTTTAGGTTACCTAGGGTTATAGTATAAGTAAAACCTATCTTATTCTCCTCTTAGATGTAACTTAAGGGTTAATAGTTTAGCATAGAAGCATTAAGTGCTATAAATCTTTATATTAGTATAAATCCTAGTAGTAGAATTAGTTCTCTTTCTAGTCCCCTAATATAGTTAATTTAGTTAGAGTTATCTAACTCCTATTAATATTCTCTCTTTATTTAATAACTATCTTAAGTTTACTATTCTTAGCGCCTTTTAAAATCTTCTAATAAACATTTATCCTTATTAGAATAGTTATACCCTATGTATCCCTATTCTTCACATAAGAAACACTAAAAGAAATCTAGATCTTGTTATCTATCTCCCTATATCTGTTTAATAGCTAGCTTTCTAGGTAACTAGGGGGGATTATTAATGTTATATTTTCCTTATCCTATTTATTCATATAGTCTAGATAGTTCTCCTATAGCTTAGGCTTAGAAAGCTTTAAGTTAATAGATTAAATCTACTATCTTTTTATCCCTCTAGGCTTAAGCTTTATTAGCTAACTTATCTCTCTTAGCTTATTCTTCTATTTATATATATACTAGGTTAGAATAATCTAGTATTCTAGGATCTTTACTAAGCTAGGAGATCTTTTTAGAAGCAGATAATTAATAGTTATATAAAATAACCTTAAGATCTAATATTATAAGGTCTTATAAAGCCATTCCCTATGTCTATTTATTAGTTATATATAAATAATCTACTACTCTCTCCTATAGTTATAAATCTAAATCCCTATTTACTATATATATTATAAAGTTTATAAATAGAACTTATTTTACTTCTACTCTTACCTTAAATACTAGGCATTTTGCTCTTTAGATATAGGCGTTTAGGCTTTTTCCTTTTTCTTTAGTAAAGTAGTAAGCTTCTTACTATATTATTACCTTTAGAAGTAAATTAGGCTTCTTAAACTTCTTTATAAACTTATCCTTTAGAACTTCTTACTTATAGTCTTTATAGTCTAGATCTTTATACTAAGTTATAGCCTTTCCCCTTAAACCTTAAGTAAAGTTATAATATACTAGAGTATTAGTATAATTAGGGATTTAAGCTATAGCTACTATAGTAAGATAGTAGTCTATATAGTCTTAGGCTAGTCTATCTCTAGGATATTTAGAGAAAGTTATTTTACTAATATTATATAATATTATAGGAAGTGGGATATTATTTATAGTAATTAACTATCCTAAGTTACTAGTGTTAGTAGTCTTAGGAGATTTATTGAAATGTAGGGAGCTAGTTGCCAGCTGGCAACAGCTGTACAAGTGTAGCTTCTACGGTCAGGGACCAATAGAGCCACCACGTTGAATATTTAACGCAACGCAACGGAAGGTTTTAGCAGTTATTAACTAATTAAATTCAATCTAGATGACTTTTACGATATCTTATATACCAATAGAATTGATTTTAGTGATGTTGTACGGGCAATGCGGCTGTTAGATTGAGAGGCCTAGCTATCTAGCTAGATTGAAAAGATCTTCTTCCTCTCATATACCTACTAACCGTATTGGTGGATCCGGACCGCCAAAAAGGTCTTATAGGCCACTTTTTGTTTTCCGCAAAATTCATTTGTATGTAAAATCCAAAAAATCGACTCACCACCATACAAACTAGCAACCTATATGCACCAAATTTTGGTCCAAAAAATATTCCTGCATAAAATAAAAACCCTGTCTTCTAGCTTCAATTTGCTATATGTAAGACTTTTGTATAACCTCTAGTTAAAGAAAAAATCGCTGTCAAAGATAGCTATAGGGTAACCTGCTTACGTCACCCTAGCTTACCTAATTACTAGTGGCGCTGTGGTTATGACTGCGCTTGCAGCCACAACGCAATTGAATAATTCACAATTGATAATTGATTTGAATTAGTCATCCACACGGTCGGTCGCAGCTGTTGACAGCTGCGACGTAGCCATTGACGGCCACCTTCGCGACCGTTGACAGCTGTAGTGCAGCTGTCAGGCTTGCAATGCAAGCTAGTAATAGAAAGGTCCTTTAACTAGAAAAGGGCTAAAAATAGGTCTTATTTTTAACAAGATTAAAGTAATAAAGTTAGGAAAAGGGGTAAAATGTCTTTAACTTTAGACAAAGGAATAGGTAATTTAGGGTCTAGATTTAGGTAAAATAGAGATAAAGCTCTTTTAGATTTAGAGTTAAAGTCTAGGATTAGATTCTCCTATATATAAATCTTAAGTAGTAAATTATTTATGAATATAATGTAAATAGTAGTGCTAGGAAAGGGTCTTAGGTTAATAAAGGGAATTATTAGTAAAGTTTATATAGATAAGAGAAAGAGTTTTTAATAAAGAATAGAGTATGCTATAGCAAACTCTAATTAGGATAAGGAATTAGGTTAAACTTAAAACTTACTATAATAAAGTTTTCTATTAGGTTACCTAAAGTTTTTTTAAAAGAAAAGAAAAACTAAGTGCCCTTTAACTTAAGAAAAACCATTCTTTACCTATTTACTACCTTCCTTATTCCTTTTACTAATTCTAACTCCTAAGGTTAGGTATGTTCTAACTTTATAATAATTACTGCTTTAAACCTTCTTATTTTTAACTCTAAGGCAAATTCTATACTAAGGAGCATAGTGTAATATATAATTCACACTATACTTACTAATTAGAAGATTAGATAAGTAATACTATAGAGATAAAAGTAAGGCAAAGGTAAGGCAGTAGTTTATGCACCCCCCCTTAGATTATAGTGGTGTAATTATCTTAGTAAACTATGGTTTTTAAATTAAAGAGGTAGGTTAAAGATTACTTAAACTTATAAGGTTTAACCCTATTATCTAGCTATATTACGCATTTTTATGCTAGTGCCTTTTCCTACTATAATACTATAAAGTGTTATAGTTTAAGTTTATTATTTAAGTTTAGTAGTTAGTTATTATTTTATAGTAATAAATATAGTTATAAAATAGTTAATCTAATACTTTGTTTATATAAGAGTTAGAGTGTATATTGCCTTATAGCTAAGTCTATTAAATGCTATTTACTAGGTCCTATTTCTTAGCTTTAAGCGTGATTTTATAGGTCTTAAAAAGTTAGAAGGTAATTCTATTATTTAGGCATGTCTATTTCTTAATTAGTATCTATTCCTTTCTATAGGGAATAATAGTGTTTTACTAAGTCTAAAAATATTAAGTTCTAGGAATAGTTTTTTAGTTCTAAACCTAATATCTCTAGTTCCTTAAATTAGTTTAAAGTATTCTCTTATCTTAATATATCTAGCGTAAAATAAGCTTCTTATATTAGCTACTATATCTAATAGTATCTTACTAATTAATTACTATAAGCTACTAATTAATTATTCCCTCTTACTAATCTCTATAATTTAAGCTTATTTTAGTCTTATTTATTTATTAATTTAATTACTTCTCCTAAGGTTTAGGATCTCTAGTTTAAGTATTATTTAAGATTCTATCTTTTATTAGATATAAAGTTATTCTCTCTATTAGTCTCCTAGCTAGTATGTCTAAGCCCTATAATTCTTAAACCTATTACTTAAGTCCTATAGTCCTTAGTAATTATAGCTTTAATAATTAAAGCTATTCCTAGCTATAGTTAGGATTAGACCTTATCTCTTATCCTTTATTATTAGGTAACTATAGCTTCTAGGATATATCTATTATCCTATTTCTAACCTTAGCTATACTCTAGTAATTCTATATAAAGCATTACTCTTTATATTATCTTTATTTAATTATCTCTTATTTATTTAGCGCTAGTCTTAACTTATTTATATTCTTAGAGATAATTAATTATATAGGATGATTTTAAGTCTATTCTAAGATAATAATAATATATATAAGTCCTAGTCTTATTACTATATACTTATACTATAATAATTAGGGTAATAATAATAGTTAATTACTATCTAAGCTACTTAGACAGGTCCTATAATTATTACTTCCATGATTAGCTAAGCCATTTCTCCACCCAACAACGCACACAGACGCGAGCTTTTGCCGGGATGCGTGGCACTGTGGAATGGGAATGGGCTCGAAAAATTAACGACGCGCATTGGGAAGCGTACCCTACTCCGTACAGCGTAAACTGTCTTGACTTGTGCGCACGAATCTTTGTTTTTGGCCTGCGCCCCCAACACTGGGCCAACATGCTATTACCATGCAAACAAAGAAGGCGATTTTGGCATTTCGATGCGGCGACGCGGATCCCTACAAGGGTTCCGGCAAAGGGAACATTGAACCCTGGAAAAGTGAGGAGAAGCTTGGAAGTGGAGGAGCTGGGCCGGAACTCGTTTAAAAAAGTTTTCCAGTATGAATCATGACTGCCACTGCCACTGCCACTGCCACTGCCACTGCCACTGCCGCTGCCGCTGCCCCTGCCCCTGCCATCCGTGTTGCCCACACGACCAGCGCCTTCCGTACGGGACAGCGGCGCAAGCTCCGCGTCTCGGTGACTCACCAAGGCGACTTATGACTGGGCGTCTGATCAACGGGCATGGTCTCACAGGTCTCACAGTGACCCGAGTTGTGATTTGACCCTCACTTGAAAGTAAAGTCACTTACTTCCTCACTTCCCATTCCCAACGGCTGCCATCAACAGCCCCCTGAAACGTCGTTGGGACCTGCAGGTCTGTGAGACTGTGACGACTCCAGCAGCTACTGCAAGTCTGGCGCGAGCTTCGATAATACCCGCCGCCGTACGGAGTAAAACCTGCGTAGCAACCCCCGCTTTCGCTTCTTACCGCCATTATGTACGGACCGTAGTCCGTACCGATTAAGTATCTACCAGATGGCTTTGGCCAGACGCATTGCGGCTTGGAATACGTGCTCCGTACGGCGTGAGTAGTGGCCAGCCGCCCTCCGACCTAGCCCTCGACCTAGCCCTCGACCTAGCGAGTGCCACATCAGATGTTGTCACTTTTCCGAGGATGCTGTCCGCCGCGCTTCGACGAGATGCTGATGAGAGCTTGACCCCTCGCAGCACAGAGACAAAGAGCGGTGTCGCTGTCATCTTGCTGCACCAAGAGGCCCAGTACTTCTCCTGATCCGGCCTAGTGCCCCTGCCCGCTGCCCCATCTCATCTCTGGCCCATCCAACCTTTGCCCACCGGGCGAATCAGGCGCAAGACCCCACCATGGGCAGAGAAAAAAAAGTTTGGGAAATCGAACTACATACGTCTCCCACTGCCGGCCCTGCACCGTTTCCCTTCTCCCCTCCTCGGTCTCATCACCAGCTCACTACTCCCATCAAGACAACGAAGTCGCCCTACAACAACAGCAAACATATCATACTATTCTGGAACTATCGTCGTGTCAAGATGCCTTCGGCCGTCGCTGAGCTGTAAACGCCCACTGCGGACCACCGCCCGTGGTCCGCAGTCCCGCAGTTCACCGAGTTTTCAATCACATAAACCCATCGACGATCAGTTTCCACAGCAGATTTTCACGCTCCTGAGCCGTGAAGTTATCGAATCATTCGAATTGAAAGAAACGGTTCTCCCGAGAGTCTGCATCCGAAATCAAACATTCTGACATTAGCCCGTTCCACGCTGGGGCTGGTTCATCTGTTATCATACATTTGTGTTACATTTTATCCTGCTCATCTCTCATCCGACTTGTTCCCTTTGATCTTCTGTACTTTTTTCTCGCCCAGTACCCGATTATTTCCAATCGCCACCAATTCCCGTTCAGCCACTGTTAAAAGAAAGACGATCGACATCAACAGCCCCAAAACGCTTTGCAATTTTTTCGCCATTCCAACAAGTACAGCTCTGTGCCACCTACCTACCCACCCTAGTTCTGAATCAGTTGGTTAGTTTAGTTGGCAGTCCAAAGAGAAAATGTCGCGCAATATACGGCAAAAATACCCCGCCACGACCGCCAAAAAGGCGTCTAAGCGAAGAGGCTCAGATACATCGTCCTCATTTGATTTTTCCGACGATGACGACGGCTACTCTGCCGTTGAGGACATTAGCGACTCCTCTGACGACGACGAAGAAGATGTAAATGCGGTCGAGGAGCGAAACATTTTGACAGAGGCCAAACCCTCGGAGCCTCCTCGACCGCCGCCGCATGATGGTGACAATGACGACGACGATGATGACGACAATGACGATGACGGTGATGACGGCCGGTTCAATCTGAGCCTTCCTCCCGTTGTAGAGTCAGACGCCGAAGAGAGTACCAGCTGGGCTGGAATAGTCTCCGAGGTAGATGAAAGCCAAGCTTCGGATTTTTTCCATGATTCTGCACTCGCCTCTGATACGACCGTGGAGCGCCACGTACGATTCGACGTTCCTTCGAGCGACTCCGACTCGACAGACACAGAAGACGAAGACGATCATGGCGACTTGTTTCCCGACATCTTTGTGTCACAAACCTCACTCGATCCTGCATTTCGTCGCGAGATCGAACATGACCCAGACGAATCCTCGGGCTCTGGCTCCTTCTGGGACTACAGCGGCCAGTACGAGCAGCAGGACGACGACTCCGACGCCGACGCCGAGGAGGTCATTCGCCAAGAACTTTCTGATGATGACACCCCGACTGCTACTCCCAAGGTGGTGTCGCAGATGGATCAATCAGCCTTGACTCCTGCATTCGAAGAGCCGCTCGAACTGGATGGATATGAAAGTGAGTCCTGTCCGTCACAGGACGCTCGTGTTCCGTCCTTGCTAACAAGGCTCCATCTTCAGCTGATGGGGATACTACCGAAGAAGACATTCCCGAACCTCCCATTCGAAGAAAGTCTCGTCGCCCATCTGTTCCCATGAGTGAGACATCCGACTCGGATGCACCATCCCCGGTCAAGACGAAGGAGCGTGGGCAGCCTCGTGTCGGACGTTTCAACCTTGATCGGTCCGACAAGAAGCCCATTGCTGTGCTGAACCCCCTGACGCGGAAAATGATGATCTTCACTCCTCACCGTCGCCGCCAACTCGACCTCTCCCCCGAGCAATTCAACTTCCCATGGCCCGTGGAGGAACAATCCTCGCCCATCCTCAGCAACTCGGCCAACATGATGCTCAGTGCCATGTTCTCCTCCAACACGTTTGGTGATTTTGTCAATGCCCAAGCCATGGGACCTGCCGAGGCCTTCTTCCCGTTTCCCTCGGAACCCGGCACAGCGGATGAAAGCTCTACCGGCAGCATCCAGGGCGAGGAGGATGACGCCGAGAAGAAGCTCGACATTAGCGACTTTATCACTTGGGATGACGGCAACTCTTCTGGCGAGGAAGGTGATGACGGCAATAAATGGGTGCCCTCATCAACTCCCCTGAGACCAACCACCGCCTCGAGCGAAATTGACGTTCTATCGCACCTGAACCCGGATACTGTCGGCGCCTTTAGACGTAATCAGATCAACCAACAATTGATCTTGAGCAACAAGGCCACGCAGGACTCGCTTGCTTTCAGCGGACCCTACAACTACAGCGCCATCCGCGGTCTCAAGTCCGACCGCTTCGACACGGCAGGTGTCCCACTGACTCCGATTCGACGGCACAAGAAGCAGATGAGCGACATGGCCCGGAGTCCGTTGGACTCTGTATCAGCCAAGCGAAAAGCCTCGACCGAAATCGGCAACGGCCACAAGAGGCACAGGAGCATTTCGGATGTGAATTTTCTCAGGATATGAGATTCCCCCCCCCGGGTGCCTAACTAGTAGTAGCAGCCAAAAACAAAAAAAAACGAGCAAGGACGGCCTGGCGCGGAAAGGGCACGCGCTATCCCTGGCCTTGCCTGCCGACTGGGTTTCGTGACATTTATTCTTGTCTACCCGGCAAGGCTCCTGTACCATGCACAATCGTTGCTGGTATATTAGTTTGGGCTTGATCTTGGAACAAGTCTGATTATAGAAAGACAAAAGTACGCTAGACGGATGATTGCGTCTGGCACCATGCCTGGTAAATGGTAGAACATGTTTACGTCAAAAAGTTTTTATGTATATAGCAGATTGTATGGGCCTTGCTTATCCCATAGACGTGTATCGTGTATACAACTAGCGTTTCATTATTCGAGCTCACGTGTTTACTTCTGACATGACGTTGCCCCCAAGCATCCATCCACTCCTGAGTTAGTGAACGACAGCGCCTGCCGCTCAGACTGGGTCGGGGGTCTGTTGTAGATGAAGCTGGGCCGGATCGTCCCCCGACCAAGGCGGCATCAAAAAGGGCGGAGGACTGCGTGATATTCACCCAATGTGCCTAGTGAGCGTTGTGGCAGGGAGTTTGGGGACCTCGCAGTCGGTTCACAGCATTAATCACCAACTAAATTACTCTTCGCGTGGTGGCGGCCAACAACTAGACGGGGCCGCTTTTCAGCAGGTGCCGGCCGCATGGCCGAGACGCTGATTTTGCGGTGAAATGTAATCAATCTGCCGGCACTCTTGATCCTCGCATCCCAGTTCTTGCCTGCTTGGTACCAAGAGGGGATGTTCGTGACTTGTACTGAGGTTTCGTGGATTGCCGGCTAATCCAGAGTATGTTGGCGAGAAACTGCGATGCCTTGCGGTGGCAAAAGATGTTGAGTCTGGGTATGGCAGCTGTGTAGAGTGTGAGATGCAGACGGGCATTAATATGCCGTTGTGGTGGGATGGTTTTGCTCGGATTCTGGCTTTGGATAGTCTATATACACGACTTTAGAGGGGGGCTATTAATGTGAGACCTTGTGGCGCAATGGTTAGCGTATCTCTTTCCGGAGGAGAAGGTTCCAGGTTCGAGTCCTGGTGAGGTCGTGGGCCGTGAGGCTCATGAATTGTCTTTCTTTTTTTGGTGGTTTGATGGAGATGGCGATTGGTCCGCGGCGGGCCGCATTGTGTAAGCCCGGGCCAAGAACACGGGCCAATGGGTTCTATTCTCTTTTTGAGAGAATAACGCAGCCGTTAACTACAAACTCGAGTATCTAACTGACGTTTTTTTCTTTTCTTTGCTCAGATTGGATGCGTAGTCGTGCGTTTGGATGAGGATCAACACGACTTTTTTTCGGACATTGCTACGGAGTAGACTTGTCGTAAATAGCAAGGTGTGCCGCGTTTAGGAGTCAACCTCTTGTTTACGCCTTCATGTCTTTTTTTCTTGTTCAGATCGGACGCGTTGTCGTGCGTTTAGCCAAAAAAACTAAAACTCTAGAGATTACATAGTCAAGTCCTTAATTTTACTACATTACTAAAACAGCCGTCTTATAAACAGCAAGGTGTGTACCCGTTCAGGACTCGACCTTTGTTTCACGCCGTACGTGCACTACACCTATATAGAACAACCTTTCGCTTCGCAGATTGGCAGCAAGAATATCCATCAGTCGAGGTTATTTTCTTCCCCGACAGGCTCCGGCGCCGGGGCCCTCCGCAAATTTCTATCAAATCTAATTCTGCGACGGCCGCTGTCAAAACATGGGTGGCTTCAATGAGACACACAGTCCGCGGCAGTAAGTACAGACTTCGCTCGGAGCCATTTCGGTACGTAATTTGACTAATAGCTATTAGCGCGCGACACGGCAGTTCTGGAATTTTGTGACAAATCGACTGAACTTTTGCTGCGGAAGTTGACCGCTTGTCCCGTCCCCCCTTGAATGTTGGTGGTCAAGAACCAAAGGGCCTTTTCGCTTACTAGGTTCGTATGCATGCTCCCAAGGGACGAAACTTTCCGGGCATCTGGATGACCTGGCTAGTTGTAGAAAAAATGGCATCAATGGGCCCCTTCATGTCCTACCTTGCTTTGTTGCCGTTGACGAATCGGCCGTACGGTCGCGTACTTCGCATGGCACGTGCAGACAATCAGGCTCATGGCGTAGACATCACAGTGGCATCATGGAGGACGGGAATTAGTGAAACGTGAGTTCTTTTATTTTTCTCTCAAGTGTTCCGAGTTAGAAATAGCCCTCGAATTGGACGCTATGGAGCTGGGGAAATGCGAGTACCGGCTACTTTTCTCAACACTGTTGATCTCGCATGTTGCAGAAATGTTTACAAAACGCCAGCGACCACCTTGCCGCCGAGAAGACCCCCCTTCTTTCCACTCATACCCTTGTCTTAGCGCTTGCTGGGCACCAGCTTGGCGGAGTCCTCGAGAGCCTGGGTAGCCTTCTCCTCATCTTCCTTGGAAGGTTGCATCTCATCGCGCTGGCTGAGGGTGCTGTTCATGCCCTTGGTGGCCTTCATCTCGCCGCGCTGGCTGAGAGTGCTATTCATGCCCTTAGTAGCCTTTATCTCGTTGCGCTGGCTGAGAGTGCTGTTCATGCCCTTAGTAGCCTCCGTCTCATCCTCATCGCGCTGGCTGAGAGTGCTGTTCATTCCCTTGGCGGCCTTCATCTCGCCGCGCTGGCTAAGAGTGCTATTCATGCCCTTGGAAGCCTTCATCTCGCCGCGCTGGCTGAGAGTGCTGTTCATGCCCTTGGTGGCCTTCATCTCATCCTCATCGCGCTGGGTGAGGGTGCTGTTCATTCCCCTGGCGGTCTTCATCTCATCGCGCTGGCTGAGAGTGCTGTTCATGCCCTTGGTGGCCTTCATCTCGCCGCGCTGGCTGAGGGTGCTGTTCATTCCCTTAGTAGCCTCCGTCTCATCGCGCTGGCTGAGAGTGCTGTTCATTCCCTTGGCGGTCTTCATCTCGCCGCGCTGGCTAAGAGTGCTGTTCATGCCCTTGGCGGTCTTCATCTCGCCTCGCTGGCTGAGAGTGCTGTTCATTCCCTTGGCGGCCTTTATCTCGCCGCGCTGGCTAAGAGTGCTGTTCATGCCCTTAGTAGCCTCCGTCTCATCGCGCTGGCTGAGGGTGCTGTTCATGCCCTTGGTGGCCTTCATCTCGCCGCGCTGGCTGAGAGTGCTGTTCATTCCCTTGGCGGTCTTTATCTCGCCGCGCTGGCTAAGAGTGCTGTTCATGCCCTTGGTGGCCTCCGTCTCATCGCGCTTTCTGTTGGTAATATTGAAAGCTTGACCCTCCGTGAAGCCACGTTTATGCATGCTCTCCATGAATTTGTTGAACTTTTGCATCTGATCGGCGCTGAGTCCGAGAGTCTCCTTGTTCGCGTAGAGGATGTGCATGGCCTTCATCTGAGTGCTGTCCATGGTGGACATGGTGGTCATATTGGTGGGCGCTGCCAGAGAGGCACCGGCGAAGAGGGAAACCAGCACAGTGACAAAGGCGGACTTCATCTTGACGGTTGTTGTCTTGGGGGAGGGGAGGGGAGGGGAGGGGAGGGGGGTGTGTTTAGTTTCTGTTGTTGGTGTTGTTGGATGGGTCTTTGATGGTTCTGGAAAAGAAAGCAAGTGTTGGAATTGTGCTTGTTGTACTTGTTGATGAGGATGATGAGAAAGCTGCGACTAAGACGCGCCGGACTCCCATTATATAAACGTTTTCGAGCGCATCCAACGTCGGCACGTTGTTGTCGAGCAGCCCCATCTGTCACAGCATCATCCAGTTGCCTCATGGAATGTCCCAGCATCGGGCTGTTGATAAGGCAGAGCTGGAAACCGGAATGCGGAAGCCCGCCATCTCGAGGAGTCTGACGTCCTTGACCGAGAGAGGGAAAGAGGAAAGACAAATTTCCTTGGGTCCAATCTCTTGGGCCCAATCTCTTGGGCCCAGGAGAGGGGAATCCAAAAAAATTTGGGAAAAGCCATGCCGATGAGAAGAAGGATGGCGAAGGATGGCGTTTTGCGTTGCAAGCCAAGGTGAGTGAAGAGCGGGGCGGGGCGGGCGAAGGCGGGGGCTTCGATTGGCTGGAATGGGCGCGGCGTCGTCGAGGAAATGCAATTACGCCAAGGTTGGCGATGGCAACTCGTTTTGGGTTTTTTTTGGTTGCTCGAGGCGCATGCCGCGGGTCCGCATCCGAGTCAATCTTGCATCCACCGAGCGAGCGAGCTGTGCCTGACGCCCGTGATGCGAGGCTTTTGTACTTTTATTTTTGTCTTTGTGAAGCCCTGCCGCCTCCCCGTTCTTCTGTTGAATCTGCTGACGCCTCAGGTACAAGCTGCAGCTGGCGGCTCGGCGACAGGGCGACAGGGCGACAAAGGACGACAAAAGGACGACAAAGGACGACAGGACCACGCGATGCCATTGACGGGAGTGGCGCGCCAGATTCAAGACTTGTCACCGCTGACACCAGAAATGCAACTGCGGGATTCAATTAGGCTCACGTTGTGCAAGGTCCGTTGAAAGGCATGGGGGCTTTTCGACCTTCGCCCTCAGGCCATTTCTCCCATCGTGATCCAAGGCGGGAGGGGGGTATTCCTCTGGAATGCACTCGGCTAAATCAAATCCAAATTGTGTCAGAATATGAACCCGTTTAGTTCTAGGTATGTGCCTGAACACTTGACCTGAAAAGCTCCGGGTAAGGACATGAAGGACATGAAGGACATGAAGGACATGAAGGACATGAAGGACATGAAGTTTCCGCACCAGTGAAACACCCTTCATCATCGCCTCTTCAAAAGTGGCAAGTTGCTTGCCAGAAGCCAACGAGTCAAGTTGCCAACGAACCCCCATTCGCCAAAGCAATCTTCATCACGCAGATTTGTGTCATGATGTGGCTTGCGCCATCGTTTCTTCAGACCAAGTTCCCAAGGGAGCGCATGTCACCGCAGCTCATGATTTACGTCACCAGTTTCTACAGCCCTTAGGGTGTCGAATACTTTCTGTTCAGACACTCTCGTCTTGTCTGCACTCGGGCAGCCCTCCACCGCCAAGTTTTTGATATACCGATCGCCCCTGAGATCTACAAAGTCTCACACCTGTGGCGATTTTTTTTTTTTTTTTTTTTTTTTTTTGCCGCAGTGTCTCCAAAAGCCTGCCAACTCGGCGCATCCTGGAAATAGCGCGGCATTGCACAGTCTTGGTTGTATGATCATGTCAAAATATCGACGGGTGACAATGCCAAAGTCAAAGTCAATGCGTCCGCCACCAAAGGCAATTTTATCGAAAAGCCTTCGACAAGAGATCGAACCTAGGATCCGCAGGTGGCATCATGTCGACCCGCATCTAAAAAAGCGCAACATGTGCTCCAAGATTGACCGCGTCTAGGTGGAAGTGTCTCTTTGGTGACGATAAGGCTTCAATGCGTAGGGAAAACCTACCAAATACTAGGTATTATCCCAAGATATAGGTACCTGTAGATCGCACAGGCATGTGAATGTAGCTTTGATCGGTGCATGTTGATTGCACACAAGCCCATGTAGTGACCGCCGCGAGGCCTTATCGTTCACCAAAGAGCTACGTAGTCTTCCTTGAGAGGAGCTCGGTTAGTTTACAGCCTAATTCGTCCTCCGTAAAGGTATCATGAATCATCTTCTACTGAAGAAACCTTTTGTAGTCCGGGAGGGTGGAGATGGCAATTCTCAAGGGCTGGACATGCAGTCTGATTGTCGTGGATCGACCTTCGCGCTTCTGCTCTACTACTCTGAACTGAACTAGAACTCATTGAATGCCATTGGCACTCCCAGACCTGCTTCGGTCGCTGCGATACTCAATTCGTTCGTATTTTTTGTAAAAGACGGACCACTAAACATACCACTCGGCATCCTGATAGTCTCGGGATCCAAAGTCAGAGGTGCCAAAAGGAACACTTACAAACAAACGCTGTTTCCGTAAGGGTCGGCAAACCCTTCCGACACGGATGGCTGCATGGCGAGCGTACTATAGGAGACTGCATGTAACAAGACGTACGTGCCTGCGGCTCTCGAATCGTATGAAACCCGCAGGACACAACCTCACAGTCTGGTCAATCTGCACGGTTGACATATCGCATGCTCTCGAGATGCTCATCGGTAGGTCTTCGAGTTGGTCCGACCAAGTCGAGAACCTGCGCACGTAGCTTGGCCCATACGTGAGGATTAGCGACGGAGCTCGCAAGGTGTCCATGAAAACGTCGAGGCTGTGGTGTCGCGACCAGCTGAATACAACCGTGATCTGATCACGAATGACCTCTGGGTCTTTGGATACAAGAGCAATGTGATGAAGTCGGATTGTGACAAGTTTTTTTTTATTTTTTTTTTATTTTTTTTTTCCTGCTGCTCTGGCCTCAGTTTGAGCGTCGCGTCGATGAAAGGATTGATAAACTCGTCGTCTTTCTTGATCTTATTGCGGTATCTTCTCAAAGGTACGAATTGCCAGAATGGGCTATAAAATTGAAGCCATCGTCAGTGACCATGATTGCGTTTGAACAAAGCTCAATGCAGCATTTTTATACTTGCGCAAGAAATGATCACAATCATCTGCGCGAGCTGGACTTCAGTCAATGCCCTCCTGAACTCGCTGCGATGAAGGAACTTGTCAGTCATTTACTCGGGTCCAAGGCAATAGTATTCAGCATAATGTTGGGGGTCTTGGAAACGGAACCGTGACTTTCAACATGAGCCACGTACGCGCGAGCAAACTAATAGTGCGAAAAATCCATGGCACCTCCACTCCCACCGTCGACCAACACCTTGTTGGTGGTGCGTGATCTCTCGGATTCGACCCGGACTGCATCTCTTGGGTAAAAGATCAATCGGTTGAGCATCGAGCTTCGTCCCATAATATGCCGTAGTATTCGCCTAATATGAAGCCCCCTCCGTCATGTCAAAGCCTTTGACCTACCACATGCCATCCGGCTTCATGTCAACAGAACCTATCACGGGCGGCTTTGGCAAAAAAAAAGCAGTCCTCTGGGCGTGTTTGATTGCCGTCGAAGTGAAGACTGGCTCGCATATGAAAAGTACAAAATCTTGGCGTCGCACTCGAGTCGAAATGTTGTAGTTGCGCCGGAGTGCCACGGCAAAGGAAAAACAAAGATGAGCATGACGGTGTCGAGCGCAAACACTTGAGCACCCCAGTCACGTTCAAAATCATGACATTGTGTCTCGGCATCGCGGTTGCTTTTCGAACCGACTCGTACATCTCAAATCGTTCTAAATCTGGGAAATCTTGTCTGGATGCGCGTTCCAGCGCTTCAGATGGGTTCTGTGCCCGTGAGCAATCTGCCAATGGCCGTCTTACTGAGCAGGGACGCAGCTTCGAAACTCGCTTCGCGAAACTATATACATGCCATCCGCGTTGAGACCAGGGTGAAGAAAACTGAACAATGTAGATATATCGTAAACGATGTTGCCGATTGAGATCCAGGTGTCATCGGGGGAGTTGTGCAAAGCCATCCCCGTTGTTGAAATGAACCTTGATCACCTCCACGGGTCTCTGCTTCGGCCACGCAAATCTGGGAGAGCCGATGTTACAAGGGGAGACGATCGTGACTCGTAGACTCGGTGTTTTCGCGCGACTTGAGACGATTCGCGACATCGTTTCCGAACTTTGATGAGCCACATGTGTATGTGAGAGCCTCGCATGAAAGGAGTTACGGGAAGCCACTCATCAGACTTACATTGACGGCATCTCCCGCACCTTGCCACAAGAGATGTCGCGAGTCAATACGAATACCGGCTGCTTCCACGACTCCTTCGAAAGTCTGTAATATCGGCTTCGCTTTGCGGATGCTTGGAATCGTCGCGCCTCTGCGTCCGGCCCCAAAGCGCACATTCTCGCTAGCTTGAGTGAATTGGAAACGTGCCGTTCCGGAGACTGTGCATTTTTCGTCCCAGATGATGTGTACAGCTGCCCAGCTCGTAGTGATGGCACAATACGCATTGCTTTCTTCCGCTGCATCTCATACAAGTCCCACATGATTTGCTGAAATGCGTCAAAGCTCTAAGCGAGCTCTTCGCCAGCTTCTCCCGATGCGAGATGTGGTCTGATTAAGAGTCGAGTCGATATGAACAAGCGGATGCTCGGCGGGAAGTGTCTTGATCGCATTTGGAGCTCTGAAAGCAGGCATATCTTGACTTGAGGAGTCGACTCGTCCACAAAGAGCATCCAACAAGTTCATATGCTTCAAACTTTTCATGAACGTTGCATGCCATTCGTGCGCATCACATGATGAAGTCTCTCAAACTCCTCGTGAGAGGAATGACCGTTGTCATCGTCATGGATAAACCATTCTCGACTACATGGTCTATAGAGTAGATTGACACGATCCTGTCTCTCCTGCGGCAAGGTAGTGCCCTGTTTGGGAGCAGTGTGTGCTTTGTGGAGGATAGACTTTGCTACCCTCAACGCAGGATGCGCCGTATGTTCGTGCTAAAGCTGCAGGGCTGTCTGCGAAACACGCATCCTCTGTCCTGAATTTCCAGGGCAGTCTTTCATTCTCCGGCCAGCTTTGCCATTCATCCAAGCACAAATCAGCTTTCCAGGTACCGAACCTGGAGAAGCAGACTGTCATCATGGTAGGATGTGAAACCAGCGCGCATGATATCTTAACGGTTCGCGCAATGGCTGTCAGAATGACAAAGTTGATGAGCGCCAATGATGAGAAACACTTGGGTGGAAGAACCGGGGATAACGGTAATATTATTACTAGGGAAGGAAAGTACATTAATGTGAGCACAGTGTCCAGGGATAATACTACTCACCTGGCATCAGGCTATAATACACGATGACACTCGGGTCGATCGGACGTTAATTGCCGGACTTGATTCCCTGCTTCCCTCTAGACCTACGATATTAAGCCCTAAAATATTAGCTCCTGGCCCTGGTGACGCCTACACCTAATAGGGCCAGCATTCGTGGCGTAATGGCGACAAGAAGGCATCGAAAATGTCCAAGATGTCGAGCTGCCGAGGAAACCGAACATACTCCGTACTACATAATATATGTATATATGTAGGGTTGTGTGCAGCAACAATTGGGCGAAAGATGGAAGGCGCCAATTTTCGGTGGCCCAACCGTCCTTCCTCTTTTCGGCGGCAGTTGTATGTACCGAGTACCCACACTTTCGCAGCTGTTGTGACAAGTCAGCCTCAGCCTTTGATCTGGCCAGTGCTAGTGCCAGAGCCGGTGGCCGCCACCATCTCCATCTCCTGCTTCTCTCATCAATCCCATCTTGCACTGGCTGACCGGCATCGTGCACACTGGCAAAATCATTCGGATTCCGTCGTCGCTGTCAATCTAGGCACGAGTAGTCACGTCCGCACACGATCCAGCGAGTTTCCAAGTCACTCACGGCCTACGGAGTAGAGCGCTGGCGCTGTCTGTGTCGTCATCGATCTTGCAATCGCTCATCTGTTCACCTTCACTGGAGCCACAGCGGCGCTGTGCTAAAACGGTGCACCTGGAAAGGGTCTCTGTCCCTTGACCCTCCTGTCTCGTCGGCCTCGATCTCGACTGATTACATCTCTGCTCTCCTCTTGCTCCCATCACAATCCTTCCTGCGCCATGTTCTGGGAGACTAGACGGCGACGGGTTGTTCGCTCTCTTAACGAAAAATATCTCTTCGGTCGCATCGTACGTGTTGGTTGTCTCGCGTGCGCGTGCTATGACCATCCATCCCCCTCTCGTCCTCTCGTCCTCGCTTCTCGCCGCCCCATACCCTTCACGAGCACTCGTCAAAAAGCACACTTCCCACCTCGTACACAGAGTAAGAAGAACTAACACTTTAACAGCCGGTACTCCACGCCATCGTGTTCCTGATCGAGATGGCTCTTGTGGCCCGGCTGGTTGCCAGATTCAACACTTACTATGAAGAACGACCTTGTGTGTCTAACGTATGCTCTGCGTGCCTCAACGCCATCGGCTAATCTATTGTCCGCTACAGTAATGACCATGATGGTCACCAACGCCGTCCTCGGTGGCATCGCAGATACAGTTGCTCAGAGCATTACAGCCATTAGTACTCGAACTTCCTCCACAAAATCTATCGGCTTAACTAAGCAAGACGAGTTCTCAATTGAGATGCATGAATTGGACCGTAAAAGCGGCGACTACGATCGTGGAATTTCTCCCAACCCGAAAGCCTTACCTCCCTCTTTCGATTTCGAGCGCCTGACGCGGTTCATGGCATACGGCTTTTGTGTCGCGCCACTTCAGTTTAAATGGTTCCGTTTCCTCGAACGAGCTTTCCCGATGACAAAGACCAGCGCATTGGGTCCTGCCATGAAGCGTGTTGTTTTCGATCAGCTAGTCTATGCTCCATTTGGTGTCGGCCTGTTCTTTGTAGCCATGACGGTTGCTGAAGGGGGTGGCCGCCGGGCTGTCAGTCACAAGCTTCGTGACATGTACGTGCCTACTCTCAAGGCAAACTATGTTGTGTGGCCCGCTGTACAGATTGTCAACTTCCGTCTCATGCCTGTGCAGTTTCAACTGGTATGTCTCGTCATATGTGGTAGTTTCATCGTGCCCAACGGCAACCTGCTAATATTTGTTACTATTCAAAGCCCTTTGTCTCGACCATTGGTATTGCGTGGACGGCTTACTTGTCGCTCTCAAACGCCTCCGACTAGATGTATCCTCATCTTCGACTGGGTTCGATGAAGCAGAGGAAGTTCTCTGCACAGAAGTATGTCTTCAGACCGCGTTCGACACATGGGGTAGAAAACTGGGGGTGGGTTTCCTGGCAATTTCACACTCCCATCAATATCATATGATACTTGGCGATGTGGGCAGCATTGCTTTGGATTTGGTCGCGCATGTAGCCGGCTCTTCGCACTGTCTGGCGTCAGGATATCTTGCTTTCCCTTTTACTCGGGGGGTATATCTCTTGCTTGTTTGATTTCTGTTCATTTATTTGTCTACATTAGCAATTGTGAAGCGATGAGGCCGAAAGAATGTGACTGTAACTCTCAGTGTATGTCGTCCAGTTGGCGCACGGAACTGCTACGAGAAAATATATGCCGCATCCTAGAATCGTTGCATCAGTCTGTCAAACGTCCAACCCATTGGCCCTCACGGATGGGACAGTCAGGTTACATATGTCTCCACCGTAACATTTGGCCTTGGCTTATTAGTTTGTCCCAGGTTTGTCGCATCACGTCTGTTGAAGTGGCAGTGGGCCGCCCACTCGCCAAAGGAAGCGCCAGACTTGATAAGTGCTGGCCCTGCCTCCGCCGCCCCAAATCGTCACAAGCTCGACAGGTCGGGTCTGTTTGTTGGTGCCCCGCCTCTCATCAACCGACCCCTCCAAAGACAGTCTTCTCTTTTCCCTTTGCTTAATTACACAAGTATATCAAGTCTTTACGATTTCCCACCTTTAATCTCGCGCTGCCTTTATTGCCATCCTCCATCGACTGCGCGACAAGATGTCTCTGTCCAACAAGCTTTCCATCACTGACGTCGACCTGAAGGGCAAGAGAGTCCTAATTCGGGTGAGTTCGGGAGCTGCCCCGCGCGCGAGTTGAACTCTTTGAGAAGGGAAAGCCGGAAGATGTACCAAAATACTGCTGCCTTGGAGCGGTGCTTGAGCGCTTCTCAAGTGGCATGAACTCGAATCAAGACGCGGTCGAAATAAGAGCCCAAAACATAATGGCAAACTGACGAGTGCACCACCTCCAGGTCGACTTCAACGTTCCCCTCGACGACAACAAGAAGATCACCAACAACCAGCGTATCGTCGGAGCCATTCCCACCATCAAGCATGCCATTGACCACGGCGCCAAGTCGGTCATCTTGATGTCCCACCTTGGCCGACCCAATGGTGCCCCCAACTCCAAGTACTCCTTGCAGCCCGTCGTTCCCGAGCTCGAGAAATTACTCGGAAAGAGTGTCACTTTTACCTCGGACTGTGTCGGCTCCGAGGTCGAGGCCACAGTCAACAAGGCTGACGGTGGTGCCGTTATTCTCCTCGAGAATTTGCGATTCCATATTGAAGAGGAAGGTAGCTCCAAGGACAAGGAGGGAAACAAGATCAAGGCCGACAAGGCCAAGGTTGAGGAATTTCGCAAAGGCTTGACTGCCCTCGGAGACGTTTTCATCAGTAAGCTGACCCTGATTTGCCCGACCAAAACAATCATGTCGAAAAATGTACAAATAGCTGACCATGACCAACAGACGATGCTTTCGGTACCGCTCACCGCGCCCACTCCTCCATGGTGGGCGTCGATCTGCCCCAGAAGGCTGCCGGGTTCCTCATGAAGAAGGAGCTGGACTACTTCGCCAAGGCCCTCGAGTCTCCTCAGCGTCCCTTCTTGGCCATCCTGGGAGGTGCCAAGATCTCCGACAAGATCCAGCTCATTGACAACCTTTTGGACAAGGTCAACACTCTTATTGTCGGCGGCGGCATGGCCTTCACCTTCAAGAAGGTTCTCGACAACATGCCCATCGGGTCTTCTCTCTTCGACGAGGCCGGCTCCAAGACGGTCAAGGATCTGATGGAGAAGGCCAAGAAGAACAATGTCAAGGTGGTCTTGCCCGTCGACTTTGTCACGGCCGACAAGTTTGACAAGGATGCAAAGACGGGGTATGCCACTGACGCTGATGGTATTCCCGACGGCTGGATGGGTCTTGACTGCGGCGAGAAGTCGTCCGCTCTGTTCAAGGAGGCCGTCGACGAGGCCAAGACCATTCTCTGGAACGGGCCCGCGGGCGTCTTTGAGTTTGACAAGTTTGCCAAGGGCACCAAGTCCATCCTCGACGCCGCCGTCAAGGGCTGCGAGGGTGGCAAGATTGTCATCATTGGTGGTGGTGACACGGCCACCGTCGCCGCCAAGTACGGCGTCGAGGACAAGCTCAGCCATGTTTCCACCGGCGGTGGTGCCAGTCTGGAGTTGCTGGAGGGCAAGGACCTGCCTGGTGTTTTCGCTCTGTCGAGTAAGTAAATGCAACCTCGCGGAACTGAAAGTGAAGGAAAGAAGAGAAGAAAAAAAATAATGACTGAGGGTCCTTTTTTTTTTTTTTCTTGGAAGACTTGCCTCGCAAGTCGTTGCTCTAGTTTAGAAACACATACATGTCACATTTTTGTCCGAATCGTCAAAGAAGGAGTAAAATCATCGTCATGACCAGCATTCTGGTGCCTCTTGTTTCGCCACGTTTAATCCTGTGTAAGAGCGTAGCAAAGACCAATGAACGTTTTTGACGTGATATTATTCGTGAGCCCAGCCCCATTCTATACCATCATTCTAGTAATTAATACGCGTCCCACGCGCAACGCAACCATCATCTCCGCTTCGAAGCCTCAACCTTCTTGAGTTCCTCCCTGCAAAAGTCAGTATTACTCTTCTCATCTTCCGTTCAATGACGACTGCCAAGTGCCAGCACCCTCCTTACGCACTTTAGCTGTGTGGAGAAATCATCCGTCCCATCATCATCATCATCCCAACTCTCTTCCCACAAGTGCTTCGTCTCCCCGCTCTGAGCCGCCTCCGTCTGCTCCTCCGGCCAGTCTATTCCCCGCACGTCAGTTCTCATTTTTTTTTTTTTCCGGCGACCCCCGTTCTGCGCACCATCGTTTCGGGGGTTCATCGGGGCCCTGGCATGCCATCGATGCGATCTCGTCGGTGGTGTGGTGACTCACCGTCTACGGGGAAGTCCTCGAACTCGTCGTCCTCGCCTAGCGCCGTGGTCTTCTGCTCTGGCTTCTTGTCCTCGGGGCTGTGCTCGTCTGCGGGCTTGGGGCTTGGGGATGCCATTTTTTGAGGCGCGTATGTTTTGGTCGGGGTCGCGCGTGGTTTTTCTTTTCGATGAGTTGACGTTGGGGAGGGGGGGGTTGCGGATGTTGATGGCTGGAAGTCGGTGCAGGTTGGATGATGGATGGGGCGAGCTGGGCGAGGGAGCTTTGCTTGTTTGGGGCGGAGGGCGGAAGGCGGAGGAATTGCTGCCCCGCGATTTTGCGGTATAGGGTAGCTGGTAGGTGGGGGGGGGAGGAAATGACTTGAAGCTGGCCTGCGCTGACATGACAGTCGTGAAGTTGTACATGCTTTTAATTGCTGATTTCATTTTAATTGGTGTTATTTGGTTGGTATCTCTCTGTGATGAACTTGGTGAGCTGGGTCGTGGTATGCGATGGAATGATGCTGGCCAACTAGTATGTAAATAAGACGATTTGCGAGCAACAACTCGCTCTCGCTACATGGGCGGCATCAAGCAGGGACATGGGGTTCGCAGCAAGATGTGGTGGGGTGGTGGCTTTGCTTTGCTCCGGCCTGGCGGGGACGCCTAAACGCGCATATGTCAAAGATTGAACACGCATATGTCAAAGATTGAACACGCATATGTCAAAGATTGAACACGCATATGCCGTTAGTCCTAATCGGGATTGACTGCCCACCTACCCGTTTTTAATGTGGCTTATGTCTATTAATCTTCATAGCTTTATTAAGTTAATTATGATACTTATAATAAGTGTGTTTTCTGTGTTTTCAAAGGTATTAGTATTATTAAAGCTATCATAAGTCCCTGCTAGTAGGTAATTATTAGGGAATGCTTAATAAAGCTATAAAGATTAATAGACATAAGCCACACTAAAAACAGGTGAGTGGGCTGTCTATCTTAATTTGGAATGGCATATGCGTGTTCAATTTTTGACATGCGTGTTTAGTTGCCCGCCAGGCCTGGCGGGTCCACTTGTCCGCCAAATTGATCAAACCTGACAGTAAAATACATACATGAGTCGTCCAGTTCCCAGTCTCTGCGCGTCGCCCCCCCCCCCCCCAATGCAGACACCAACGAGTTGTACAATGAGCCTCTTCAGCGGATTCTTCCGCTCCTCCAATTCCTCCACCGACTCCCTCCAGGCAAGAGATTACTTGGACAAGGAGCGACAACACCTCGCCGACGCCCTGAAATGGACGGCCCTCATTATGAACGACGACGTGGACGGCGCGCGGCAGGGGCTGGAGCGAGGGGACTCATCGTTCCACAGTCTCGGCGCGGCCATGACCTCCTTTATGCGCTCCATTCTGGGGTTCGACAAGGACATGATGGCGGAGACGGTGGCCAAGCTGGCCGACTGCGAGACGAGGGCGTGGAATGACTGCAAGAGGGCGCGGAAATGTTCCAGCCGGCATGACGCCGTCGGCGGCACGAGCAGCAGCATGTATGCCCCCGGCACCGAGTACGAGTTGGTGAGGGCGGAAACGCAGCTGATGGGCGCCGTGGTCGGCGTCCTCAACGAGAGCGTCGTCGGGGCCATGAAGAGCCTCTACAAGCTGAGGAAGGCGTCCGTCGTCCTGGACGGCATCATGGCTGCCGAGGCGAGAGCCATGGAGGCACAGGCACAGGCACAGGCACAGGCACAGGCACAGGCACAGGCACAGGCACAGGCACAAGAGAAGGAGAAGGAGAAGACTCTGAACCATGGAGACGCGGACATGTTGCGCGAACCAGGGCTCCGCGTCACGGACCCGGTCGACGTCTTCATCCACTCGGGCGCGAACCTGTGCTTCGGCCTCCTCCTCGTCCTCCTCAGCCTCGTGCCGCCCGCCTTCTCGCGCATCCTCTCGGCAGTGGGCTTCCACGGAGGCGGAGGCGGAACCGGCAACCGCGCCAGGGGCGTCCGCATGCTCTGGCGCTCCGCGGCCCACGACAACGTCAACGGCGCCCTGGCAGGCATGATGCTGCTGGGCTACTACAACGGCCTCCTCGGCGCCGTCGACATCCTCCCCTCGCCGCGCGACTACGACTACGACGACGCCGACGACTGCGACGACTGCGACGACTGCGACGACTGCGACGACTGCGACGACGCCGACGACGCCAAGGCCGAGGCCGAGGCCGTGGGGCCGCCCCGCGAGAAATGCAGGCTGCTCCTCCAACGTCTGCGCGCCCGCCATCCCGACTCCCGCATCTGGCGCGTCGAGGAATCCCGCCTCCACGCCAACGCCGGGGACCTCCCCCGCGCCATCGAGCTGCTCTCCACGGGCAAGCAGTCGGCCATGAGGCAGGTCACCGCCCTCAACGACTTTGAGCTCGGCATCAACGCCCTCGCCCTGCAGAATTGGCATCTCATGCGCGACACATTCCTCGCGTGTCTCGAGACGAGCGACTGGGGCCCCGGCGTGTACCACTACATGGCCGGCTGCGCGAGCCTGGAGCTCTACCGCGACGCATACCACGGAGCACACCACCACCACGGCAGCGAACAAGACGGAGCCGCGCAGCAGCAGCAGCAGCAGGAGGCAGAGGCAGAGGCAGAGCTGAGGCGTCTCAAGAAGCGGGCCGAAGAGCTTCTGCGCAAGGTGCCCCTCGTCTCGGGCAGGCAGCGCCTCATGGCCCGCCAACTGCCCCTCGAGACGTTCGCGCAGCGCAAGCTCCGGAAGTGGGAGGAGGCGGCCGAGACGCTGGGCATCGACCTCGCCGACGCCATCGGGCCGAGCCCCGCGCTCGAGATGTCCTACATGTGGGCTGGGCAGAAGAGGATGGGCAGCAAGGAGCTCGAGTCGGCCATGGGCCATCTCGGCTGGGCGAGGTGCACGGCTGGCGCGGACGCGGTGCGCAAGCTGACGACGGAAAAGGACAATCTGGCCGTCTGGGCCATCGGCGTGTCCTCCGTCCTGAGGGGCATGGGGAAGATGGATGAGGCGATCCGGGTTCTCGACGAGAACGTCTTTTCGCATGATGAGTAGGTGCTCTTTTCCTTCCCCCCTCCCCCCCTCCCCCCTCCCCCCTCCTCCCTTTTCCCCCTTTTCCTTTTCCCTTCCTTCTTCTTTTGAGAAGGAGAAAAACTTTGTTTCAACATGGAGCGCGGAGCGCGGACATTGCTAACGGGGGTCGGTTGGTGCAAAAGGTCCGTCTTCAAAGGCGGCCATAGGGACGACTACGTCCTGCCGGTGGCCAACTACGAGTTGGCAGTCATTGCGTGGGCGCGGTGCTGCAGCCCGCCCGGGGGATCGCCAGACGAGGTGGCAGAGTATAGACGCGCCAGGACAGACGAGTGCGAGGAGTACCTGGAGAAAGTCAAGGCGTGGGAGCCGTTCGTGCTGGATGCGCGCGTGGGAATGCGTGTGCAGAGCGGGCTGGAGACGTTGAAATGGTTCAGGAAGAGAATGGGGTGGGCGTGACGGTGACGGTGATGGCTGGGTTGCCCCTTTTTGCGCATTTCTCCATCTTTATTGTTCAATTTGTCGTCCCATCTACGGACTATGGGTGGCGTTTACGCTTGGATATGTGGCGTAGATGCTTGCTTGCATTGCGATGGATATTCAGAACAGGGGGGGGGGAGGGGTTTCCATCTCGGAAACATAATCGTAGACCATGAGGAAGGGGGGGAGTATGAGCATTATTATGACCTGGAGTATAAGAAGCATTATTACCTGGAGTATACTCCGTAAGAAGGATTTTAGAAGTAGAGCGTATATATATAGTCCATACGGAGTACATTAACCATGATTATAACTGACTGACTCTGGCTGGGTATCTTATATAAGAAAAAAAAAAAAAAAAAAAAAAGTCATCATCTTATGTATCCAACCCATTTGCAAATCTTCACCTCGCCCTGCAACAACTATTTGCTCGACTTGACTCGCTTCTTCAAGGAACCCATACCATCTTTGACGGCATTGCTCCCCGCACCCACCTTCCTCGCAGACCTCTCTGGCACACTGTGCTCGTCGGCCTCCTTCTTGACGTCCTCCAATACATGGCGCCCCTTGCTGGTACCGTGGACCCAGTCCATAACACCCAGTGCACCGTAGTTGGAAGACCCCTTGCCTGCATAGTGAATCGCGGTCCGGGCCGTGATGCCGCTCATGACGATTCCAGGAATGAACGTGTACCCGGACATGGCGAGCGTCTCCTCAACCGTGGTGATGATGGTGACGAGGAAGTACGTGAGCATGTGAGTCCGGATCAGGACCGACGGCAGGAAAACAGGCAGGAACCGATGAAGGAACAGCGCAAGGGGGTGGTCGGCGAACACCCGCAAGCTGCACGGTGCTCCCGGGGCAGCGTGGGCGTAGGCCATGTGCTTCCTGGCGACGACGCCGGAAGAGTTCCCGTGGAGCAGCCGGCGGTGGACGTGGTACTGCAGCACCTCGCGCGACGCCAGGATGAAGCCGCAGTGCTTCGTGACGGTCCACGGGAGAGGGAGCGTCGTGCTCATCCTGAACAGGTGCCTCTTGAAGACGAGCGTGTACGCCATGCCGAGGGCCGCCTCCGCGGCCATCCACAGGAGGACGTTGAGCATGGCCAGGCCGAGGAGCCCGCCCAGCTTGCGGGCGTCGCGCGGCGGCAGGGAGGACCGGCCGCCGTGCTTGAGGCCCGCGGCGAGGCTGGGCACGCCGACGTCGAAGGCGAGGGAGACGAGCGAGGGGATGAGCCAGAAGATGACGCGGAGGACGAGCAGGCCGGACAGGTGGATCTCGAGCGGGTGGTGGGAGAAGACGAGGCTGGACCACGTCATGTAGAAGAAGATGATGTTGACCGACGTGGACACGGAGGCGCCCGTGGTGGGGAAGAAGACGTAGGACAGGATGGGTATCGAGAGGAGGACGTCAATCATGGCCAGGGGCGGGTGCAGCGCGCTTG
The DNA here is from genome assembly GCA_003814445.1 of Epichloe festucae Fl1. Taxonomy (NCBI): domain Eukaryota; kingdom Fungi; phylum Ascomycota; class Sordariomycetes; order Hypocreales; family Clavicipitaceae; genus Epichloe; species Epichloe festucae. The sequence goes on along the minus strand of CP031387.1, from coordinate 132,505 downwards.
CTGCGGTTGATGTGGCCGATGTTGATGTTGATGTGCTGCAGTTGAGGTTATCGTGAGATATCGTGAGAGACCGTGAGAGAGCTGGGTCGCAAATGGTTGGTGCGTCATGGCGGGTTGAGGTCTGGCCTGGCGTCCGTCATGTTCCCTCTCCTCTCCTTCCTCTCACCTCTCACCCCCTCTTGTTATATCCACCCTGGACGCCAAGAGCACGTACCCGAGTGGGTCAAGCGGATGTCGCGCCACAGGGACAGGGCCTTAATATGAGGAGTCACTATTATGTACATACGGAGTACCCCCCTGACGGACGACGAGTCGAGTATAAGTAATCACAAGAAAAAAAGAAAAAGACAAAAAAAAAGGAGACAAAAGCAGAAGCAGAATATTGCTTGCAATTGATTGAACAGTCCAAGCAAAAACCGCTGCCTCCATCCGTGACCGAAACTGTTCTCCACTTCAGACAAGCCACAGCCGCAGCCACAGCCACAGCCGCAGCCACAGCCACAGCTACAGCCCACCAGACTCCACACAACGCGCACAGGGGAGAGGAACCCCCTTTGACTCGACTCATCAGCCCACTTCTGCATTCGAGCATCACCTTCTCACCAGAATCCCAAACATCCAGCGACGCAGGCGACGCAAGGGGACGCGGATACGGACAAAGGAGCCAACAAGCGTCGACCACTTTGCCAGGCATCGTGACTCGTGTCTCGTGGTTGCACCGAGTAATACGGATCCGTAATCCGTACGGATTACTCCGTACCAGACTCCTTTGCTCCCGGTTCCTCCTCACCAACTTGCTACGGAGTACTCCGTAGACTCGTCTGCATAATATCCACCACACCGCATATTACCACTTGGCACTGATACTCCAACAATGGATCTCAGACATGCGGGCTCTCCCGACCGAGACGCGCCCCCCATCCCGACCCGTCACCACTTCCACGTCGCTCGCAGCTCTCGCCAAAGGTCGCCGCAGGGAACGAAACCCGCTAGCATCCCTCCCGCCTCCCCCGAGGTCATATCCAACCTCATCACCAGCCTGAGTGCCATCTCCCAGCCCGCCAACAATCACTTCGAGTCACAGCCTGCCGCCGTCAACTTTGGTCTGCCGAGCCCGTCGAGCCCCTCGTCTGGGAGTTTTGGAGTCGATTACGGCGCCTACGCCCGGTCTGACCTCCAGGATACCGCAAATCCCCCGACGTCCCTTGATAAACTCGCTGCGAGCCCGCCTACAATTCGCACCTCCAAGCCAACGAGTGGATATTCGCCCTTGACCGGTGCAAAGAGCCCCAAAGCCCGCAGTCCCAGTCGTGATAGCGGTGGATCTGGCTTCCGAAACTTGATCCGCAGCAGTGGCAGCATCACATCCCGCCCATCATCACCTGGTTCCACTACCTCCAAGAATGACGACACGCACAGCATCGGCAACTTGTCCATAGAGCGCGGTGCTGCTGGCGGACCGACTACAGAGCTGTCACAGCACCGAGCACATGACAGCTGGGGCAAGAGGACGACCGGCCGGACCACAAAGGCACTCATGTACATGAGCTCCAAGGAGCGACTTCGAGAACGAGAGTTTGAGCGAAAGCGACCGCCGGGACGAACGGGTAGTATAGACGGCGCGGCGGCGGGAGCATCTGGCAGCATGAATCATGACGGTAAACCGGATCCTTTTCTGGCCGAAATTGCCATCAGCGAAGAGCCAGGCTCGCACAGTGATAACCCGGCAGTCAAGGAAAAGACCATGTACGGAATTTCTCAGCCAGTTCCTACGCGAGACTCGAGCTTGAGAAGGCCACGGACGCAGCAGAAGCGATCGAGCGGTCGTCGGTCGTCGAAACGAAACGGTGACACTCCCGTCGGACAAGTCATTTTCGAGGCGGAAGAGCAAGCTCGTGGTCAACGAGATGTGCCTACAGCCCGACAGCAGCAGCAGCAGCAGCATAAGCGGACAGGCTCCGCCGACACGGCGGTGCATGGCAAGTCGTTCTTGCTGGGACCGGACGAGTTTCCTGCGTCTCCCGTTTCGGCATCAAGAGTGGCACACCCAACTTTTGACTCCATCGACATCAGGTCAACCACGGACGCTGACGAAGGAGCGGCTCCCTTCCCAGCTGTAGCTCAACGACGACGTGGCGACGAGAAGGCCGATCGCAGCAACGGTCGATTTTCAGGGCGCCTCAGTCCCGGTCCGAGGGAGCCGTCGGGGCTCAAGCGAAGCAGTTCCCGTTTGAAGCGATTGTCCGGACAGTTGAGTCCCCGGAGTGAACCGAGAGCTAGCCTCAATGCCTCGCCAGACCCCTCGCAATCTCTGAACGTTTACCCTGCCGGCTACGAGCGACCAGCCTCTGCGGACTCGGTCGACGATGCCGTCGAGTCGTATCTTTGCTCACCACGTCTGTCGCAAAAGATTCGGCACCCGCAGGGTGGACGCGTAATTTCTTTCTCCGAGGTGGGCGATGCCAACGGATCGGCCGTCTTTTGCTGCGTCGGGATGGGCTTGACAAGATATATAACGGCCTTTTACGACGAACTGGCCCTGACACTAAAGCTCCGTCTCATCACCCCTGACCGACCTGGTGTCGGTGACAGTGAGTCATATGCTGATGGTGCAACAACTCCGCTGAGTTGGCCGGGTAAGTTGATTTTTTTTTTCTTTTCCCCCTTTCTGTTTTCGTCTGATGTGGTAAAAAATAAAAAATTCTTGAAGAAAGGAAGCAAGAAGAGAAGAGGAAAAAAAAGTAAGAGAACTGCATGCTAATTAAACCCCAGACGACGTTTATGCCATCTGCCAGGCCCTCAAAATAACCAAATTCTCCATTCTCGCTCACTCAGCTGGTGCCATATATGCTCTTGCAACGGCCCTGCGCATGCCCCAACACATCAGAGGCCGGATTCACCTTTTGGCACCTTGGATTCCCCCATCCCAGATGAACGTCTTTGGAGGGTCTCAGATGCTGCCACCGACGAACGCCATTCCCACATCGCAAAAGATCCTGAGAGCCTTGCCAACGCCTCTTCTCAAGGCCGCCAACAGCAGTTTTATGACGGCGACGAGCAGCTCCATCACGAGTTCTTTGCCCAAAAACCCGAGGCGCACAAAACGCAAATCAAACACGCATGGCAAGGACGGGACCAGTGCTGGCAACCGCAACACCAATCCCGTGCACGACAATGAGCACGGTGGAAACAATACAGCACAGAAGAAGGCGCGGGAGGATTCTCAACACAGCGAGCCGGGTCTGGAGCCGCCCAGCACGAGCGAAGACGTGGACCAGATGCAGCCCGTTGGCGGCAATGGCATCACCGACAGACACTCGACCGCGTCAGAGCCCGTGGTTGATGCCATGGTCGACAGGGAACGCCAAGCGACGTACGACATGCGGCTCACCCACGCCATCTGGGAATCGGCCACCACGGGGGCGAACCCGGCCGTCGACCTCCTGGTATGTCTCGAGCGAAGGCATACAATCGGGTTCCGCTACGTCGACATCACTCGTCCGGTGGTGATCCACCACGGCAGCAGAGACACGCGGGTGCCCGTCGAGAACGTCAAGTGGCTCGGCAAAACCATGAGACGGTGCGAGGTGCGCGTCCTGGAGGGCGAAGGCCACGGCTTGATGGCAAGCGCAACAGTCATGGGCTCAGTGCTCATGGAAATGAGCAAGGAGTGGGAGGACTGGATGCGCCTAACGGGTGCCGATGGACGCAAGGATCGCGAAAGGGGGCGAAGGGGCACAATCGGGCGGGCATGAAGGTTTTTCCGCACCTCCTTGGATAATACAATAATACGTTGGAACAAGCAAAATACAAACAGCATTGGCTATTTCCTTTTTCGGGCGGGCATGAAGGTTTCCCCCCCTTCCTTGGACAATACAATAATGCGTTGGAACAAGCAAAGTAAACAAAGCAGCATTGGCGATTTCCTTTTCATCATTCACCTTTCAACGGGTTCTTGGTGTCTTGCGTTGTAATAATTTCGTTTCGCACAAAATACAGAGATACCCCGGTATTATCAGGTGCCTACTACCTAAGGATAGGCTAACTTGGCCACTTTTAAGTAGTGTAGTAATAAGCTTATTAAACCTCTAATATACTACTTGAAATAAGTATAATAGTAAGCATATAAAACCTCTAATATACTACTTGGATAAGTATAATAGTAAGCTTATAAAACCTCTAATATACCAGTTAAAGTAGCCAAGTTAGCCTAGCCTACTAGGTAGTAAGCATAGCGTCTGTACATTAGTGGCAGGACCCCGCGGGACTGAGCACGTCCAGAGACGTGACTGACGGGACTGACCCGTCAATACTGCGTGCTTCGTGGAAGAGGCACTTTCTCAAAGACGTCTGTTATATACACACTGTATATAAGGCACGTCGAGCATCAAGTAACACGCTACATGGTTTCCCGTCATCGAGACTCCCCCAGGACCCTCGTCCAGTCAAACTTTCTCCATCCCTTCTTCCACGCTTCCACTCTCGCGTCATCCCCACCGCCACCGTCACCGTCGCCGTTACCGGCCCGCCACCTCCCCTGCTTCTTCACAACAGCTGGCTCGGCGCCCACGATGCCGCCCAGCACCTCCCTCGCGAACAAGTCGCCCGTCGGCCAGCGACGCTCATTCTCCACCACGTGGCCCAGCCCCCCGTCGAGCGAGAACCAGGCGTGGAAGTACGGCGCCTCCCTCGCTATGCTCCTCCGGAAGGCCGTCCTGCCCATGCCGCCGGCCGTGGCCGCCGCCGCCGTGTCGATGACCTTGGCGTGCTGCGCCCACTCGTCGTCGGCAGAAAGGAAGGCCTCCTTGAAGAAGGCCGGCGCCACGGCCCCCTGCTCGTAGGGGATCGGGACCGCCACCATGGCGGCGTGCTGGCGGCGGCGCGGACGCGCGGCGTTTTCGTAGAAGACGACGTCGCGGCCCTGCTCGTGGTACATGCGCGTGAGGGCCTTCATGAAGTTGCGCATCTCCTCCCACTCGTCGTCGTCGCACTCGAGCAGGTTCACCCTGTGGGAGACGGGCGCGATGACGGCCCCGCCGGGGCTGATCTCGGGCCGCGGCGGGAGGGTGAGGAAGACGCGGGTGGCGAGGGCGACGACGGGCGCGGACGGCGGACGGCGCGTGTCCTCGTGGTGGCAGAGGGGGCAGGCGTCGAGGATGCGGCCCATCCTCTGGAGGTCCGAGACGGCCGTGTTCTTGAGGCTGATGTCGCTCCTGTGCACTCTCTTGGCGAGCTTCTCTGCGTTCTCGTCCATGTAGTCCAGGTCGTTGTCGTATTGGCCGTCCTTGGCGATTCGCTCGGCGAGGCGGAGCCCTTCTCCGCCGGGGGCACGCTTGGTGCGGCGCTCCTCGCGGACCATGTCCTGGAGGGACATGTCGGTGTTCTCTTGGACGAGTCCTCTTTCGCGGCCGCGCCTGGTGTTGACGGGCTGGGCCTCGCCTCGGGGGCCCGCCAATTGGGGGTTGTCCATGATGCCGAGAACGACGGCCTGGGGGGGCGCGTGGGACGAGGATGACGCGAGGGACGACGAGGCGGCGCGGTCGTACTCTTGTTCGAGCCGTGGTGCGTTGGGCGCCCGGCGCAGCTTGGCCCTCATCATTTGCGCGCGCAGTCGGTTGAGCCGTGTTTGGTCCATGGCCGCTGCGTGGGCTGGCTCTTCGGGGATGATGACGGGTGATGACGGGCCTGGCTCGAGGCGCGGGCTGGACTGGTCTTGTTGCTGCTGTTGCTGCCGTTGCTGCCGTTGCTGCTGCTGCTGCTGCTCTCGGGCGAGGTACAGATGGCCCGTTGGAATCTCCTTCTCCTTGTATCCCGATCCGTAGATGACGCGACGCTCCATCTCCTCTTTTTCCTCGCGCGCAACATCAAACTCCCGCAGGCTGCCGTAGCGCTCTGCGGCGACTTCCTCGACGGCCCGGCCGCTGCTCTCGGCGGTCGTATACACCCCGCGGAGCTTGGTCATCCGCCACGAGGACCCCGAGTCTCCGAACACATAGTCTACTTTCCGCTCGATGCTCGGTGGTGGCGGTTCTGGTCGCGGGGGCGAGGGCGAGGGGACCCCGTCGTTGAGGTTCTGGAGATGCGCCTGGTTCAGTTCGCGCGCGTGAATCACTCGCTTGGGTTCTTGAGCGGGCGGCGGCTCAGCCTTGCGCTCCAGGCGGCGGACATGCTCGACCTCGAGGGCGGACGGCGCCGTCATCCAGGCATCGCGTACGGGGGCGTCAGGGTGGTGCCGCCGTGCGCTGTTCCTGTCTCGGTGGTCGTGGTATCTGCGGCTTGGCCGATGCTCGTCGTCGCCGCCCTCGCGTGAGTGCCGGCTCCGTTTGTGTCTGTGGCCATCGTCGTCTTGATGCCGGCGGCCACCATGTCTGTCCTCCCTGTCTTTGCCATCATCTTGGTGGTGGTGCTTGTGCTTGTGCTTGTGCTTGCGCTGACGGCGCTCCTCGCGGCCCTGGGTCTTCTCGCGCTCTGCCTTTTCCGCCGCCAGCGTCTTTTCAAATTCGTCGAGACCGTCCATGGCGGTTTTGGCGTTGAGGGAGAAGAAGCAAAGCTTCATGCAGCTGGCAGCAAGTCAGTCAGTCTGAAAGTGGGGCGTCTGGGAGTGGGGCGGGCGCAGACGCTCTGCAGCTGGAAAAGTGGAAACGATGTGGAGAAAAACAAGACAGGTCTGATAAGGTGGAGAATGGCTTACGTAATAATGGGTAGTAGTTACATGGACATGTGGGTAGCTACTCCGTACGGATCCGTAGACAAGTGGAATAAGAGCATCCTTCAACCCACCAACTTTTGGTACCACCTTTAAAGAGAGATAAAGGAAAAATAATACGGATTACCCACTTGCAATATTCATCATCATCTATCGAAAATCCGCCACGAACGGGAGTGAAATATGTAACAGAAATGGAAGAGTCCCTGGGGTGTTAAACACCCACCACGTGTTTCCGACTCCACTGATGCACCAGCATCTTCTCCTGCCGCTGCACTTCATCCCAAAGCCTGGCCGTCAGGAATTTGTAGATGAACGCGCTGGCGCCATGGAAGCGGATTCCGTGGTCACTGTCCGTAAACGCCATCATCTTGAACTTCTCGGGCGACACGCCCCCCGCAACCAGCAAGTCGGCCAGTACGGCCCCGTTCTGATAGTGCACGTTGTCGTCGCCCGTGCCGTGCATCAGCGCAAACACGCCAGCGACATTGTTGAATCCGCCCGTGTTCCGCACGGCAGTCTTGTTGTAGCCTGCCGCGTTTGTGGCCGGCGTCTTCATGTACCGCTCCGTGTATACAGAGTCGTAGAACCGCCAGTCCGACACGGGAGCGGTGCTCAGTCCCAATGTGAAGACGCCCGAGTCGGCTTCGATCACCTTGGCGGCCAGGTAGCCGCCGTATGACCAGCCCCATATACCGATTTTCCGGGCGTCGAGGAAAGCGTTTTGCTTCAGCAGTTCCTGCGCGGCCCAGATCTGGTCCTTGGCCTCGAGATCGCCCAGGTGTTTCGCGACCGAAGATCGGAACTTGCGGCCTTTGTAGCCTGTGCCGCGGTTGTCAATGGTGTACACGACGTATTCAAGTTCTGGCTCCGACGAGATGTAGGCCTTCCAGCCGTATGGTTGGAATTCCTTGGTGACCTGCTGAGAGTTCGGGCCGCCATAGGGAGTAAACAGGCATGGGTACTTCTTCAAAGGGTCGAAATTGGGAGGTAGCTGCTGCATGGCGTTCAAGGTGAAGCCGTCCGGGTGCCTCAGCTCAAAGTAGGTGGTGTTGGGAAGGTTGTATTCCTCGATCTTCCTGTACAGCTCGGCATTTGAAGTCAGGGTGCGGATGGGCTTGGCGGTGCTGTTGGCGGCGTACACCTCCTGGTAAGGAATGTCCGGGCCGGCATAGGTGAGGATATAGTAGCCCCCCTCTGGAGAAAAGGATGCATCCCAGACCGCAGGGACCTTGTCATCTACAAGCGGCTGGATTTCTCGAGTTTCGTACGAAACACTGTAGATGTGGCGTTCGGTGCTGTGGTGCGTCGTGGACTTGAAGTAGATGAGTTTGCGGACGGCATCGACGTGCAGAATCGAGGCGACTTCCCACTCGCCAAAGGTCAGTTGCACGGGCTGTTGTCCCCCGTCAAGAGAATGCAGATAGATGTGCATCCATCCCGACTCATCCGACAAGTCGACATAGTACGTCTTGTTGGACGCGTTCTGCAGCTCGCCCACGTATGAGCTGGCCATCGAGTTCTCCAGCCACCCATCGCTTCCGTCGCGTTTTCGTACAGTCTTGCTGACCAGGGTCTCGGGGTGGACGACGACGTGCCTGTCCTGGTCTTGGACGCGGTTGAAGACTCGATAGATGAGCGCCGCGTGGCTGTCCGTCATCCACTTGACTTCTCCGACGATGGTGTCGTCGTTGGCGAATGCATCGATGGGCACGCTGGCCACTTTTCTCGTTTCGACGTTGAGAATGTTGAGCTCAACGGTGGGGTTCGTGGTCCCGACCTTGGGATATCGCAGCTCCAGCTCTCTGGGGTAGGACGGCGCAAACTTCTGGTCGGCCATGTAGTACGGGACGGTGAAGGTTCCGACGCCTGTTTCGTTGAAGCTCAGAAAGGCGACGTACTTGGCGTCGGGAGAGAACCACAGTGCAGATCGGTCGCCGAGAACCTCCTCTTCATACACCCAGTCTGGCACGCCGTTGAACATGTCAGGGCCTCCATTGCTGGTAATCTGATGGACCGTGCCGTCGGCGTCTCGTAGAAACACGTTGTTGGCTCGGACAAAGGCAATTGATTCGCCGGTTGGCGCCATGCATGCATACTGAACATCGCCGACTTGATCCGGCACCAGGGCATGGCTGTTGCCCGTCTCCACGTCAATGGTGAAATAGTCTGAGGAGTAGGAGTGACGGTACAGCTTAGTTGCGTTTGTGGCAACCAGGATGGCCTGCTGATCGTGACGGACCCAGAAATCTCTCGCGTCATTGAGCTGCTTGTCTGCGGGCCAGAAGACGGTTTCCTTGCCAGACGCGACATCGACCAGGACAAGGTCGGATCTGTTGTTGCTGGTCATGTACTGCCCATCGCCGCCCGTGCCTGACCACCGAACGCGTATAGTAGAGGGGCGAATCGTGGCAGACGGGGTGGTCTCATTGTAGGAGAGGAGTCGAGCCCCGTTGCCCGTGGGCTGGTGAGGCTTTCGGGGCGGTTCAACGGCGAGGCCAAGCTGGGCGCAGAGAGGCAAAAAGGCCGTTGCTGCCTTTGCGATTGATGTTGCCCGCATTCTGACGAGATGTCAACTCCTCCTCGGGGAAGATGGTTTAGCAGAGGGATGGGCTCTGGGCTTTGACCAAGAGGGCCTGGCTTCGCAGGAGATGGGGGTTGGCATCGCAGATCGGGAAGGACCACGGGGCGGTAAGAAGTCGGCCACCTTCTCGATCCGTTTAGCCTCCCTGAGATTTGGGGTTTGGCGCAAAAGCATCGACCACTTGTGCCACCCATCCATTGTCTTCATAATTGTCTTCATTATTGTCTTAACGCGGCCCCCTTGGTTGAAGAATCAATGCCCCATCTTTATTCTGTCTTGGAATGTCTTGGAATGTCTTGGAATGTGTTGAATATATACACTTGTAGAGAACAAGTCGCACACTTGGCTTTCAGCCACATCTCAATGACCGGTCAAAGGCACGGTTTCGCGATCCAGGACCCCAGATCTCTTCCACTCATCCATGGTGATGGTGTGATGATGATGAATCTTCATTACGTTGAACAAGAACTGAGCATTGCACTCGACGTTTCCCACGCCATCGACTCCGTCAGTGAATCAATATTCCGGCGTCGTATGCGCGCATCCCGCTGCTATGCCCGGAGAAACGGTAACAGGATCCGCTCCGTTGGTGACGCGGTACGTCCTTCCGTTTGCCTGGTTCGAGACAAAAGTTGCGAATCCATCATCTCCCACGCGTCGGAGAGCCGAAGACGTTCGCCGGTCGCAAGGGAAGGGTGGAAGCAGGGGAGTGCTCAAATCAAAGTTTCGTTATGGATGCCGTTGACGAACAACGTTGGTCTCGAAAGTCATCCTATCTATGAAGCCGGAATGAGCAATCCAAATCTGCTATTAAACAGAGGCCGGTGGAAACTGTACGTTGAGACTTTGGTGTTCATCCTGATTCGCTTAGTGAGGCTGTGATCATGCGGCTCCCACAATTCCCGAAATAAGAAAAAAAAAAAAGAAGAACAAAAAAGGCAGCCCACCAAGACTATAACACCACCCACTGGGCGGATACACTGGGCGGATACACTGGGCGGTGTCAATCCTTGCGACTCGAGTCATTCGTCGGCTTCTCCCACTTTGTCTGGGCGCTCGCAAGACGTAAAGGCCTCAACGTGCTCCAGATACCATGACGAATCGGTTGCTCGTGCCAGGCAGAGGGTGTGCATGGAAGCGTCCGCGGGAAATCGCTACATCAGCGCCCGAGTTCAACATTTTGTGTGGAAACAGCAGGCCTCAACCCTCAACCCAGTTGGCGATTCTTCACGTCACCCTTACCAATGACTCGGGCCAATTCCCACTTGTCACAGCGGCACTCGGGGCGTGTAACTTACAAGTGCTAATTTCTGAATAATCACGACAAGGCCAGGGGAATTGAAGCAAGTTTCTTACTCCGTATCGTATTATCTGCCACCATCAGCCAAAGTGGGAAAAGTAAAGAAGAAGAGAAAAGAAAGACCCTTGTCTTCCTCGCACAAAATCGGCTAGTCGCGCCATCTAATAAATAACTTGTAGCATGAATGTCCTAAATGGCCTTTTCAATGCGATGCAACACCCCCCCCCCCCCTTGCTGCCGAAGCACGCCATGTTTTGAACCAACTCGCACCTCATCACTGATCAGGATCAGAAACCCAAACAACTTGCAAGAAGCGGCTTGAACCAAGGCAAACAGAGCAGCGCTGAAGTTTCCCAACTTCTCCTTCTCTGCTCCAGCTTTCCACGACTCACATGCCATGCATCTCAAGAAGTTGCAGAGAGAAGACAACGACTCCATCCATCTGAAGAGTCGCCATCGGTCGGAATCCATGTCGAATTCTATGCCCCCGAGGCGGAACACCTCGGACTACGTCGCGAAACCTCTCCCGCCACTACCGCTTTGCGGCATCAAGAGGCTCTCCGGTGATACAACAGAAGGTACGTAGCGCGGAGCGTCCCGTCTTTCTTTTCTTCTTTTTTTTTTTTTCTCACAGTTTCTTCCTCCCTAGGACAACGGGACCGGCAGGCGCAAACGGCACCCGGAGCAGACCAAGACGCAACCACGTCTGCGGCGTATCACGGCTTCGTCCGCGAGCTGGCATCGGCGCAGTCTTCTGCGCATGCGTCGATGATCCCGCTCCGACCCGGGCCCGAGACGCACTCTGGCCCCGGCAGGGCGAGCAAGCTTTGTCCTCGGGCTCGGCCGCATTCGCCATCGGGTTCCAGAACCTCGAGCTCGTCGGCCGGCTCCGTCAAGATGGGCCAGCTGCATCACTTGTTCGCGCTGGAAAAGATACTGGGCGGCTACGAGGCGCTCCCGTCAAACTACAGCCATGGTAGAACAACGTCTGCTCCCGAGGGGGAGGGGAAGCACATCGTGCGCACCTCTATAGAGTGGCTCAAGGGGAAATGCCACGCGCCGAGGTCGCCTTAAGACTTCGCCGTGCCTAGGGTAACGCGACTTGTGTTCATGGAATTTCTTCTTCTCTCTACTTTATGAAGATTATGGATGATGAACCCCCCCTTTTTTTATTCCTAATGAGGATTCATGTAGGCAATCTCTGACGGAGATATACGGCTGCTTGCTTTTTTCTTTTCTTTTTCAAATAGATGGTTCGGTGAAAAAGCGTCATGGAGATACGTCGGGCGTGGCTGCCTGGGCTTTTTCATTTTTTTTTTTTTTCTTTCTTAGACATTTCTACGTTGACCTGGTATCGAGAGGCGGCGCATTGTGGTTTAACAAACGTGCATGACACTCGGAATAAATCACAATTGCCCAAAGAGTCAGCCATGTGGAAAACATACTTTTGTAAATTACTTTGCTACTATGGATTTCCCAAATGCAACGCGCAACGACTACCAAAAAATAAATGAACTGCTGCCTGCCGCAGGCCTGACGAGTCAGGCTTTGCTCCCGTGATGGAAGCGCATGTCGCATGAATTTTATCGACTTATGAGCTAGTTTATGCTTGGAAGGTGCGAAATTAATAGACAGGGGACAGCGTCCCCTCCAAAAAGAAAGAAACAACAGCCATAGGGACAAAAAAAGATTGCCGTGGGATCATCATCTCAATCATGTTATTATAGGAAAAGCCCGATGCGGGGGTCGAACCCGCAACCTTGAGATTTCGTGTACTCTTAAGAGTCTCACGCTCTACCGATTGAGCTAACCGGGCGATGAACCCTTGCTTGACGGAACCAGGACAAAATTGCTATCTAAGAAGGATACGTTATTTTACAGGCTGAAGATGACGGGAGCGCTTGAGATGATATACTGTAAAACTGGTGTGCGGACTAGAGGATTTGTCTGCGGTTTGGTCGGTCAAACTGCAGGCTCCATGTCGTAGTCGCACAAAGATTATCCACCTCCTTCGCTACTCATTTTCCATGAGGTCTATCAGGGAAAGCCGGCCATGGCCATTGTACACAGCAGTTCGGAATGAAGATATTCATTCACACGCAAAAAGATTGTAATTGGCATCATTGAAACTCAAGCTTGTCATAGAAATAAGATAGAGCCAGAAGGACCTGTCCATCACCTAGCACGCTGACGCAGTGATTGCATTTCTCATCAGGCCAATATGCGCAAGTCCGAGTCGAAATCTATTCCCTTTGAATGATGACCAACAGGCCCATGATGCCCAGCATCACCGTCTTCAACCACGGGTGTTCTGATAGCAGAATGGTAACGTAGCCCACAAATGGAAAGTATCCTACCACGCTGCCGATGATGTCTTGGCGCTGCAAGTAGTCCTGGCCCCGAGCATATAGATCCGTATCGTCGGAGTTGTTGTTGTCACCCTTGGTGAGAAGCTTGGCTTTATCTCTGCAACCCAGTCAGCACGCTGCCCTCTCTAGCCATGAAACGATGTGTCCATCCTCTACACTACCAAGGATTGGCCGCAACCTACCCAGTTCCGAATTTTCGCACGACTCTGTGAACAATGGGTATGTCCTTGCCCTTGACATTGTAGACGACAATTTCTCCCACGGAGGTTTCCTGTCGCAGATTTCGGTTCCATAGGAAGAGAATATCACCGCGCTGGAAGGCAGGCTCCATGGACCCAGATAGAACGACGACGATCGGTGATGGCGAATTGCTGGCGACGGACAGGCCCTTCCACATCTAAAGTCGAAAGAAAAGTGAGCTTGAGTGCCGACAAAGATGATTTTTGCGCCATGATAGGGCGGCCAGCTGAAGTCGCAAATGGACGTACCATGAACGCGCTGGACAGTATCAGCGCAAAATTCATCAGCTGGGCGGCCGCTTGCCGCGGGTTCCCAAGGCTAGACAGCATGCTGATGCCGCTGTTTTCGATTCTGACAACCCGAAGGGAGTGTGAATTTCAGCTGAGGCACACTGGTCTGCTGTGGAATTGGCGCAAAGAACCCCAGCGACGTGGTGTTGGTGTTGCTTGGAACTTGAGAACTGGACATGGTGGCCCTCTGTAAGCTGCCACAGTGGAGACTGGATGCATTAGCCACACCTGCTACGGAGTGCTCCGTGCTCCGTACATTGTACTGAGCTACCTATAACAACAGCCACAGACATGCATCATGATCATGCTGTGATGTCATGGAAATCGTCGAAGCACGCACGGCATGAAGTGAGTGGGTGACGAACGTATTTAAGGCCCGCTGGCGCCTGGTTACATGTTTGTCGAATTTATCAAGGACGCATCGCACCTCAAAATACCAACTGCAACGCTTCCTAGCCCTACGTCAAACTTGAATCTCACTCTGCTTGCCCTCGGCGTACATATATTGTTATCCGCTGCGTCCTGCCATCATGTCGGAATCTACCCCTCAGCAACCGGGCCTTGTCCAAGGACATGTGCAATACGTCAAAGGAGTCGCAGAGGTTAGGGCAAGCCAGCTCTCCGCTTCCGAGAGAATTCCACCTTACCAGTGACCATCTGCTCGCTACTTATTACTAACTCGATGAGTAGGCAGCTGTTGGGGACGTGACTGGATCTCACGCATGGAAATCATCGGGAGAGCAGGATAAATCAGCGGGCCTGTCATCCATGAAAGATGCGGGAGAGAAGAGAGACGCGTCGACGCAAGGCTATGGAAAAGCCGAAGAGCTGGCAGGCAAGTTAGCTGGGTGCGATGGCATGAAGAAGGAAGGTGCTGAGAGCATTAAGAAAGATTAAGCGGGCGAAGATGTGGCAGACGTCGCATTGTGTCCCGGGCATTGTGTAAACAGGATAGTGTTCTTTTGATTCGAGTTTGAGCCATGATTCGCTTTCTTCTGCACAGAAAACTTCGTTCATCGCGCTCAATCATAATGCATGCCCATTGCCCAAGCAGGTCTGTCTGTCTGTCTTTCTGTCTTTCTGTCTGTCTGTCTTTCTGTCTGTCTGTCTTTCTGTCTGTCTGTCTGATTGTGCAAGCAAGTAAACAGGAGTTGCCAGCTGGGGCACTTGCTGAGCAGTGAGGAGGTCTCGTAACTTGAGCGGCAACCCACGCCTGCCTCCTTCCTAAGAAAAGCGACCCATTCGAATTACTCTTTCCGGGGCCAAGAAGCACAGCTGATATAACTCTCTCTTCTCCCCTTTCTCTACCTCCAAACTTTCTTCCTCCTACAGCCTCCATCCTCTGCCTCGCCACGCATTCACCACATCCCATCTTCAACTTGCTTGTAGGCCCAGCCCTGCTGGCTTCTCTTTAGGGCCACCGAACGTTTTGCAACCTTGGCCAACTTTCGCCTCTTCAATAGAACATCTTACTTCTCGCTATCTGCACATCGTCTTGAATCCTCTTCAACATGTCGTCCACCACTCCTCTTCTCGGCGGTTCAGGCTTGCCTGCTCCCGTCGTCATGCAAGACCACGTCAGTGAACAGACCCTCATTCTCGATACGCATGGCTAACATCATGACTGCAGCCCATTTTTCTTCGAGCGAGTCACTCCGCATGGCACTGGATTGACCAAAAAGTCTTGGTTCTCCTCCGTGGTACCGTTCTCGGCTACATTGTGGCCACCGCGTTCATGACTGCCCACTACAAGATGACGGAAGAAACAGAAGGGAGTGGCATGAGCAACCTGTTTGATTTTGCCCTGATCAGCTCCACCATGGTTTTTCTGTACCATCTCATCACATTCGTGAGCACTCTTTCGCTTGCATTGTACCAAAGGAAGACGTGGAGCTAATTTATGCAGTCCTGGACCTTTACCCACCTGTACTATCCCGAGCCCAACGATGTGGAAGGCCGAGTCGAACGTGGCATCATCAAGGCCATGTCCCTGCCTCGAAACATGGCCAGTCAGCGAAAACAGTTCTACTTCAACCTCTTCTACAGTGCCACCACTGTGTTTTGTTTCATGAACTCGACAGTTTACTGGTTCATTACCCGACAACATGACGCAGGTGCTGCCGATCCAACTGATGGATCTGGGCTTGCCGCCAGCTTTGTTGAAGCCGCTGTCAACATCACTTCAGCCATCAAAATCCCCGATGCCCCATGTTTGTCTGCGCCCTCCGTTTTGTTTGGTGGACCTGGCTAATACTCTTGAAGTCAGCGATCTTCTGGGAGAAGGATGGTTCAAGCCATTTGTCCTGATCAACCTGCATGCCGTCAACTCAATCATCATGGTGATTGAAATGCTTTGCTTCAACAGCATCAAGAGACCCTTGGTACTGTCTTTATCTTGCCCGATTCCGAGGGAATGCAACTGACTATTCGAGCAGAGTGTCGGCTCTCATCTCTTTGGCCTCATGGCCTTGAGCGGACTGTACCTTGCCTGGGGCGCCTTCGGCAAGTATGTGACTGGAGAATACCCCTTTTTCTGGATGGATGAGGCACAGGTTGGATCCAAGGAGGCCGTCTCATTTTACAGCATCGGATTTGTACTGCTTGCCCCAATAAGTAAGTGACAATATGTCGCGCCAATGTCTTGTGGCCAATGTGCACTGTGGACGCTGACGTGAAATCACAGTGTACATCCTCATGCAAGGCTTTGTTGGCGTCCGCGAAAGCCTCACACGGCCACGCAACAACTCAGGCGAGTCACTGGATTCTTGAGACGGAGCCTGCCCAGAAACGAAGCGGTCATGGACGAAAGCAATGTGTGGCGGTGACCTGACGAAGGAGGAGCGAGGGAAGAAACGAAAAGTTTGCTGAGACTAGTGGTATTACTATGGCGATGTGCTGTAATCTCTCCTGTATTCCGTAATTAAATTACCTAGAATTTCACTACTTATTCAACTCTCTCAACAATGCGCAATGTCATTGCTCTTTCAGGAAAGAAAAGCTCCGTGTTGCCCACCAGCGTCCAGCGTCCCACAAAATCAAGCGCACTTAGTGGGCGGGATCCATCTCCACACGTTCGGCATTCAATCTGATGATGTGCCGTGCACTGAGGGAAAAGAAAGACTGTGGTAGCTTCATTCGAACTGAATAAGGCAGACGCTCGGGCATTATAAGAGCGGCCCGGTCGAGGGCCTTGGTTCAGCTTCTGGGCACGAGTCCAAGTCCAAGTCACGCTGGATTGGCTGCGTGTGTGCCACCCACTGCGTGTGCCACTGCGTGGTTTGTTCAGAGCGCTGCGGCTATCAGGTACCCCTGTCTGCAGATTCCCCGCCACCAGATACCTGAAGATACAAATAAAGTCACGTCGCCCACCGGCCTGGTTCAATCCTTCTCTTCCCCCTCTTCTTTTCTCTCCACTCACAACCAAAAGCAGGGTCGCAAAGCTATCTCACGAGGATCTATCTTGCCGATATTTCTTCTGCCCGGACCCTCTTGTCAAGTCCTTTGTGCGTCATTCACTCGTTTAAAACCCCCCATCCACGCCTCGTCGCTCTTTTCGTCGCTCGCTAGCCAACTTCCCAAGGCACAACGCCGCCGCGCTCGATCGAGGTCAAGCCCCTGACAGACGGTTTCCTTGTCTGCCCCTCGATCACCGCTGTGCCCCCTCATCCCGCCCGAGAGACGCTCTTCAGTCATACATCGCAAAGAGGCAACTACGCCGCAGCCATGTTCAAGCGATCTTTCCGGTCTCAGGACCTGAACCGCGTCGACAAGTCGGCCAGGCTAAAGAAGTCGGGCTCCGTCCGGGATCCCACCAAGCTATCGAAATTGCAAAGATCGCTCACCGAGCAAGACCATGTTGCTCAAAAGCCTGCCACCCCTTCGCCCATCGTGACGCTCACGGTTGGGCGCGAGGGAAGGCTCTTTGCAGCGCACGAGGACGTCCTCCGCCAGTCGCCGTTCTTCGACGCCGCTTGTAGAGGAAACTTCCCCGACGCGCAGAGCAGGAGAATCTCTCTCCCCGACGAAGAACCCGAGGCCTTCTCCGCCATCCTCGAGTATCTGTACAAGGGTGACTACTATCCTCGTCTGGTGCACAACAGAGCCCGACACTCTTGGGATCTCGAAGACCGCGTGCGGACGCCTCACACATCACCAAACCCCGAAAATGGAGGTGGCCGCGCCGCAGGCACAGTTCCCGGCGCCACTGTTCTCGTCTACAGCGTGGGAGGCGATATCCTGCGTGACACAGTCGTGTACTGCGCCGCGGATCGATATGGCCTCGAGGAGCTGAAGCGTCTGGCTTTGCGCAAGCAAGGCTTGCAAGCTGGCATAGATGTCGGCACCATCTTGCGGTCTGCCCAGTACGCCTATGCCCACACGCCTGACTCGGACAGCCGCCTGCGCGCTCATTATCTCGCCCTCATCATCCGCTGCCGCAAGACATTCAAGCGGAGCGGGACCATGCAAGCTGAAATGGAAGTGGGTGGCAGTAAACTATTCTTCGACTTGTTTGTGGCCATGTGCAATCACCTGGACGACGTCATTGATGTGACGAATGCTCGTACACCAAGGACGGTCTGAAAGGACGGGTTGAGCAACAGCATGTGCAATGCAAACGCAAATTTATAATTTTCTGCATCTTGGCGCCTGTGTCAAGAAGAAGGGGATTTTTAAGTCTGATTGGAGAATGGAAATACCAGATCAAAACCCGACAAAACAGAAAAAAAAAAAGAAACCTCCCCAAGGTGTTTTAAAAAAAGAAAACAAAAAAACCACACAAAAAGTACAAAGCAGTGTGTGACTACGGAATCAGGACGGCGTTTCTGGAATTACGGAATTTCGTACTCCCAAGATTGTCGCTTTCCATTCGGGAGTCGTTGTACGGAGTTTATCACCCCTCGCTTCTCGCAGTGGCCGACCGACAAATTTGACGAGCGCCTAGTTCCGAGGTAGTAGGCCCGTCCGTCCCCGGGTCCGTGGGTGGTCCCCTGCTTGACCTTTTTGTGCGCTGTTTCCATCTTTTTGTTCTCCACCTGGCGTTGGTTGGTTTCTGGCGTCGCTATCTTGGCGGTTCCCTCCCTGTTCCTTCGCTATTATGCTGCGTCGAGGGAATAACTGTACATTTGTCTCCGCTCTGGGCTCAGATTGGAACTTCGTTATGCCCGCCTTGGTTTGGGGTTCAGTACTCACGGGGATGTTCTTGAGTTTTTCTTGTTTGATTTGCGATTTTGGGCCGTCTCATTCGTGTGGATCGTTGATGCGATGGATGGTTGAAAGTTGTGGAGAAGACGAAGAAACTGGGAGCTTGCCGTTCTAAAAAAAGAAAAAAAAAAGGGGGGAGGGGGGGAGATGAACATTTGCAGGACTGATATCTCTGTTTAGATTCCCCGTCTACAGCACTAGGCGGGGCTGGCAATTGTAAAGGTCCTCTTTTGTATCCTTTGTTTTTACTGCATATCTAGTCACATGTCTCACCAAGTGGAATGTGGACGAAGAGGAGAAGAAGGAGAAATTGCATGGTCTTGGAGGGAATGAGAGAGCCGGTCACCTCATCAAGTTCATTGCTGTAGTTTGCGACCACTTGTGATCCAGAGGTACCAGTCAAGTTTTTGAGAGAACTAAACTCCGTATTGCTACGCAAAACACTGGTTGAAATGTATTAATCCATCTCGTACGAGAAAAAAAACCCCGTATGAAAGAAGCAGTGAAGCAGTTGGTTGGTGGTGCATCACGAATCCCCCGGCATGACGGGTCGTTCGTCCGATCTCACGGACGCTCTGTATAGAATCTCCCAGTCTCTGCAGCTTCTCCCTCCCATGCCATCGATCAACGGTTTCCCACTGTCGTATTGCCTGGGTCGCTCAATTGTGGCGTCGGACAAGCATAGCAGGGACTGGATTCGTGCGAACCAAGTCAGTAACGTGCCGTGCGTAAAGCATTGCGTCCACGGAAGAAAGGAAACCCGCATCACAAGGGATACATTGTATATATTGATATCAACTCACCTGTCGCAGATAATCAAAGCAATGCATGGGATATTCCCCCTCACGGTCCAGGGGGTTCACCGTCCCGCCACCACGTAATGCTTGCCTCGAAAGCACACCACCACCACGACTGTGCTGATGGACCTCGCCCTCCAGAATCCTCATCCTGTCGCGGAGACGCAGCATCTCAGTGCGCAGCACGGCCAGACAGCGAAGCTGGTGGAACATGGCGATGCCAAGCCTGTCGCTGTCGCCGTCGCCGTCGCTGTCGCTGTCGTCGTGCGTCTGCGCCGAGGCGATTCTGAGGTAGCCGCCGTTGGGAGGCAGCAAGCCATGGTGCCAGAGCGCGTCGTGCTCATGGCTCAGGTTCGCGTAGGCGTCGTGCTCGGCAAAGTCGGCGACGCGAGAGCTCGAGCCGAGCGCGCGGAGAAGGCCCTTTAAGGGGGGGGACTCGCGATACTTGTCCGGCTTGGCCTTGACGTGGGTGGTGGTGGTGGCGAACTGCGAGAAGGGGAGGAGCATAAAGTATGTGAAGAGGCCGGAGGAGACGACGAGGGAGGAGAAGAGGGCGAGGAGGAAGACCTTGTGTTTGCGCGCCTCGTGCGGTGGCAGCGGTGCCATGGCAGACTTTTCCCCAACGTCACGTCACGAAGGGGTTTTTTTTTTTTTTTCCCCTGTTGTTGGTGATGGATAAATGTAGAAGATGCTCGGGATTATCCTTTGACGGCGCGCGCGGGTTGTCTTGTCTTGGCCCTTTTGGGGGGGGGGGAGGGGATTGCAAATGCATTCCGGGCAGCGGCTGCTTTGCCTGGGGGTTTTTTTTTTTTTGCTCCATCGCCTGGTTGTCGGTCTAAAAGGGAGGAAGGACGAATTGGCCGAGTTGCGGCTGGCTCCTCGTCGAAGTGGAAGTGCGATGACTATAGAAGATTTTCTTAAGAAGGAAGAGGTCTGCGGCCGGATCAAAGAGGGACGGACCACGGAAAGAGAGCGTCTTGTTCTTGCCGCATGAGCATGAGAGCAGACTTGCTTATGTACACTGAGTATTGCCTGAATGATGGATGGAGATGGGCTTTACTGGCGCCTGGATTTACAATCCCTAGTTTTTCGTTCCTCCTACGAGCTGTGATTAGCTATAAAGTCCTCTTAGTATTAGAAAATACACAGGGGACATTTATTTCCATACATTGTACTCCGTACATACTCCGTACAGGCTACCAGTAATAAAAGGTAACCTTTAATCCTGGCCCCTGTCTCCCTTATTTCCCTGCGAATAGCTAATTGGCTCAATTCCCCCCGTGCAAGTGTCCGGCTTATTCCTGCAGCGGAGTATAAGCTCGCCAAAGAGGGTTTAGCGTATCCACTCATGATGCCTGATCATCTGAAAGCGGAGAGCGTAACATAGTATGTACAACAAAAGACGTGCATGGAGTAGTATTAACTCCGATTTCTCCTTTGCCTCGCTTCCCATCTGGCGCCTTCTGGACACAGGCAGGAATCTTGACACGTATGAAGAAAAGGGTATCGGCGGCAAGTGGATACAAAAAAAAAAAAAAACGCCGCGGACGGCAAACACGATGCCGAAAAATCTCAGTCATCAAACCGTTGCGGTGTGGCTTGGGCGACCGTCCGTAGTAAGCACTTGGTATTGCCGGAGGGACGACACATCATTCGACTTGCATTTCAGCTACGATGGGGGCCCGGGGGGGGAGGCACATGTGAACACGCTGCATGCTGCATGCGCCGTCAAGGAAGCCCCAAGTCGTGGCTTAGAAGGGATATTTTGTCGCAGGTTGTGGTGAAACGGCGTGGATTTTCCGTCCTCATTCGGGTGTAGATGCATCGGGGCATGGTCGAGATACAACCATGGTAGCAATCAACTGCGTAGCCCAGGATCGACAGACAGAAAGTGAATGAATCATTGGATGTCGTGATCAGTCGGTCCGACGCCTTTAATTCGCCGACTTGAATCCTTTCGGTTCGTGTCACTTTTTCTTTTTTTTTTTTTCCCTAAAAAAAAATCCCCGTCAACTTCTGCCTGCTCTATCATAGATTCGGTGCACCCAGTCACGAACGACTCACGACTTCCTGACGGAACATGATAGGCGACTTGCCCCGGGATCGAATGGAGGACAAAATGTCTGGTGCGTGCCCGGCAGAGCTTGACTTTGATGTCGTTGTTGTCGGTGCAGGAATCTCGGGCATCAACGCCGCGTATCGCATCCAGCAGAATGTGCCAAAGACGACGTACACGATTCTCGAGGGGCGAGACATATTGGGGGGCACATGGGATCTCTGGCGATATCCGGGCATCAGGTCCGACTCGGACGTCTTCACATTCAGCTTCGCCTGGAACCCATGGTCCAGAACGTCGACGCTCGCCATGGGTGACGAGATCAAGAACTACATGGCTGAGTCCGCCGAAATGGCTGGCATTGACGAGCATATTCGGTATCGGCACAGAGCAGTCTCGGCCAACTGGACTCGGGAGGGGAGATGCTGGGAAATCACTGTGCAGGTTCACAGCAATGACCAGCGGCAGCAAGCCGGCGCCCAACAAGGCCACGAGCTCAAGGTCCTCCGCAGCCGGTTCATCTTCCTCGGCACCGGATACTACGACTATGAACAGCCTCTGCACGCAGTCATCCCTGGTCTCCATCGTTTCGAGGGAGACTTGATCCGGCCGCAGTTCTGGCCGCAAGAGTACGACTACTCCAACAAGGAAATGGTCATCATCGGGAGCGGAGCTGCGGCCATTTCCATCCTGCCGGCCGTGGCCGAGCGAGTCAAGCACGTCACCATGGTGCAGCGCAGTCCAACCTGGTTCTTCCCCGTCTCTCGACACGGCAAGATCGGCTCCGTCATCGCGACCGTGCTGCCCGCGCGCATCTCCCGCCAGGTTAACCGGTACAGGTGGCTGATCCAGGGCTACATCCTCGTCGGCATGTGCAAGTATTTTCCCGGCCTGGCGAGGCTCATCTTGGGCTTCCTGACGGCCAGGCAGCTTCCGAGCGACGTGTCCTGGGAGAAGCATTTCAAGCCACGATATGACCCCTGGGAACAGCGCATGTGCATGACCATGGACGGAGACTTCTTCCGGTCCCTCCGCTCGGGCAAAGCAAGTGTCGTGACGGACCACATCGAGACGGTCACCGGGAACAGCATCAAGCTGGTCTCGGGCCAAGAAGTGCCCGCGGATGTCATTGTTGCAGCAACGGGGATCCGGCTCAGGTTCGGGGGCAATATTCGCTTCTCCGTGGATGGCGTGAGCGTAGACCCGACGCAGAAAATTGCCTGGAAAGCAAGCATGCTGCAGGACCTGCCGAATCTAGTCTTTTCGTTCGGGTACGAGAACGCCGCATGGACGTTGGGGGCGGATTGTGCTGCCAAGGTCCTCATTCGCCTGATGCGCCAACTCGAGAAGCAAGGAGCGTCGACTGCCACGCCATATCTGGGTGCCGAGGACAGCGAGAAGATGCAGCGTCGGCCCATGTTCAGCCTGTCCTCCACCTATCTCGAGCACATGTGTGAAATGTTTCCCCAGGGCGGATCGGGGCAGTGGCGACGGCGATCTCATTACATGGCCGACTTTTGGGCCGCGAAATGGGGCGATATGAAGACGGGCTTGGTGATTGAGTAGAGAATAGAGAATGTTGCAGGATTGAAGCAGAGTTTATGGACGCGCGTTTCGTGGGAGCACGGCTTGTCCCGCTCTTGCAGTAAGGCAAAAAAAAAAAAAAAAAAAAAAAAAAAAAACCTTTTCATGTGTCATGAACCGATTTTCAATTCTTCCATGTGACATCGAAGCTCTGGAACGTGGCCTCCATTTTATCCTTCGTCTCCTTGTACGGCCTCGCAACGGCGGCTGAGACCTCGAGCTCCCATCCCTCTCCTGCTGTTCCAAACGGCCAGGTGATTTCTCTCAGCGGCGTCTTCTCGCTGCCATCGACGTGGTAGACCCACAGACTCGTGCCCAGCTCATCGTCCATGCGCTCTACTGTAATGTTCACGGGCTTGCATCCGGTGCGGATCTCGTCTCCGCGGGGGGCATCAGACACACTCCAGTCGGAGTACATGTCCGTACAGACTGTGGAGAGGCGGGGCGCATCGTTGAAGAGCTCGACGCCCGACTTGATCCACTTGCGGTCCGAGTCCTTGGTGTAGGTGAGCAGTATGCCAGCTTGGTCGAACTGACGTGTGTAGGTGGCGATGAAGGTCAACGTGGCAGAGACGAATTTGAGAGACGGGCCCTTGGAGTGGAGGCGATGGGGAGCTGGCCGACGACGAATTTAGCAAATTTGAAGGGCTGCATACAATTGAAGTTGCCTGCCCAGGAGGATTCTGTAGAATCGCCATGTACAGCTTGCCAGGCTGACTGTGTGCGCAAACCTACCTGAGAATACATCGTGGGTGGGTGGCTTCTTCCAAATGTCGGTGTTTGGGTCAGCCGCAAAGGTGAGCGGGGTCTGCATGTTGCGTGATGTATTTACAATTCCTGGATTTTGGATCATGACAGTTGCAACAATAATACCCCGCACGATAAACGATAAACGGGGACTTGGTTTGAGTGGCTTTTTTTTTTTGGGCAGCGCGGCGCCTCGAACACGCAGGAGCTGTCTGGTGCTTCCATGTCCATATGTGCCTCGCCCACTCCACTCGACCATCCGACTTGCACCCCCAACAAAGCGCGGGGGGGCGCAGAGAATTTTTCCCACCATCCTCAACTCCCAGCGTGAGAAATACCCAGAGCAACTTATTGCCATCCCTTTGCTCAATCGCATGCATTGAAATTGCTCTAGCTTTCCCGGAAGGCAGCTGCCTCTCGTTGGGTATTTTTGCTGCTCATCTGGTTTGTTTTTCGTGTGTTTCGCCGTGACGAACCGCAAGACTCATCGCAGCGCGCAGCATCTGTCCAGCTACCCAATTCACTTCCTCGGAAATGTCTTCATTGTTGAACCCCAATAGAAAGGCTGGTGCCGGTGCCGGCGCTGGCCCTGCCAAATCTCGGTTTGCTCGACCAAATGCCATTCGGGCAATGAGGGAGAGGGAAGAACGCCGCCAAGCACAAGCGGCCGCACAATCACAATCACAGTCGTTAGCCTCTTCGTCAGCAAACCGAAACGGCTTTGTTGCCGCACCAGCTCGACAACAATGTCCCAACAAGGCTTGTCCCAAACCCAATGTCGTCGACGGTACTTGTCGGACCTGTGGTCGTGTGGCTGATGATAGCAACATTGTCGCCGAAGTCCAGTTCGGTGAAACTTCATCGGGTGCCGCCATGGTCCAGGGTTCGTTTATTGGCGCGGACCAAGCCGGCGTCAGGAGCATGGGTCCTGGCTTCAGACGAGTTGGCGGCACGGAGGACCGAGAAAAGAGCATTCGAGAGGCACGCGGCCTCATGCAAGGATACGCACAGCATCTCAATATCGGTGAAAGCCTCGTCACTGCTGGAACCCAAGTCTTCAAACTGGCTTCGGGCGCCAACTTTGTTCAAGGAAGAACGCTTGCCAGTGTCGCCGCCGTCTGTCTCTATGCTGCTTGTCGAGCAGAGCCACCGTGCAAGGTCATGTTGATTGACCTGGCAGACCTTGTACAGCTAAACGTATTCAAGCTGGGGCGCATCTTCAAAAAGCTCAACGAGGTTGTGCCCATTGGCAACGACGGACTGATTCCGGTATATCCTGAAGATCTAATTTGGCGTTTTGCCACCAAGATGGAGTTTCATCAAGACACGGCCAAGGTCGCCGAGGATGCAGTTCGCCTTGTCAAGCGCATGAGCAGAGATTGGATGGTCATGGGCCGCCGTCCATCAGGCATCTGCGGCGCCTGTCTCCTGATGGCTGCTCGAATGCACAATTTTCGGCGAACGGTTCGCGAGGTAGTTTATATCGTCAAAGTCACCAATCACACGATCCAGAACCGTCTCCAAGAATTCAACGTCACGGAGTCAAGTCAAATGTCCGTGGAGGACTTCCTCAAACAGGACTTTCTGGAGAGCTCTCACGATCCGCCTTCATTTTACCGCCAGTCGGACGAATACAGAAAGAATGCCGACGATGAATCACAAAAGAGGAAGCGGAGTGCGGCAGGGAATGCCGAAGACGGACCAGAGGCCACCACCACTCTCGGCGTCCCCACAGGGTCGCGTCAACGCAGGATGACAGAGGGCGGCGCCGACTTGTCCAAAGCCCCGCCCATCAAGTTCCGCCGGGATGCCGATGGTTTCATCATTCCGCCACTGCCGTCACAGATCCCAGAGAACTTGCCGAGCATCAGGACCAACGAACATGGTGAGGAGATCGAGGAGGGGAACGATGACTTGGAAAAGCTGGCCCAAGAATTCGGGGACGCCCTTGATGAGGAGTTGGATCAGGAGCAGGAAGAAGAGAGAGGAGTCGGGGGTCAGCAGCGCAGCGGCAAGGGGAAAGAGCGCGAAAGACCTCAGCTTCCAGTCAACGACGAGTGGGAGAAGGACGAAGCAGAGCTAGAGGGCCAGATTGAGGAAATCTTCAACGACCCTCTCACGTACGAACACGCCCTCGCCTATTCCAACGCCGAGCAGCGGGCAAGGATCCATTCCCACTGGGCGCGTCAACAAAAGCCTAGCAAGGCAGTGTCCATGGCCGCGGATGTAACCGAAGATGAATTTGCCGACGATCCCGAGGTCATCAACTGCCTCTTGTCACCCGACGAGGCTCGCATCAAAGAACTCATCTGGGTGAACCAAAACAAAGACTGGCTTCGTCAGCACCAGGAAAAAGTCTTCCGCAAAAAGATGGAAGCCGATCGACCAAAGCAAACGCGTCGCCGCAGGAAGCGAGCACGAATGGGCGAGGGCCAGACCAGCCCTGCCAGTTCTGCCGCCGAAGCTGCCATCAACGTCGCAAAGGACCGAGCGTGGTCCAAGCGAATCAATTACGATGCCATTCGCAGCATTTTTGACATTCCCAATGCCGGCGGTCTTGGGTCAGCAGCAACGAGTCGCAAAACCAGTGTGGCGGGTAGTACTCTCGGTGCTGACAACGACGACGAAGAGCCGGAGGAGAGCGTGGCCGGGGAAGAAGGGGGGCAAGAGCAAGATGAGGAGGAAGAGGAAGAAGAATATGGAGAGCAAGAGGAGCACGGCGGCCAAGGCGAGGAATTTGGCGGGGGTTACGACGATGACGATGACGATGGAGCAATGGATGCCGAATATGGCCTCGAGGATGAATTGTAACGAGTCCTGCATTGGGAAATCAACGGCGCATTATTCTTATTCTCACACATCTTTGGTTCGTTCTTTCTTTGGGAAAGGGGGGGGGGGGCTATGTTGTTTTGTGTCGGCAACGTAGTCAAATCGATACCCTAGTGTTCAGATAGATGGATGATGGTTGTTGAGTCGGGTGAACAGGACCAGGGCCGCCTGCCTCGACCAAGCAGAATCAAGCAAGATTCCGCGCATAATGCTTGGCGCATTTATATATGATGAGCCGTTATAAGCTGTTACAAGCTATTATGAGGTGTAAATCCACCACTTTTCCCATGGTAGGACTGAACAAGACGAAGAGCCAGAGGGACATTCATGTACAAAAAGTTGTCTGTCAGCTCTCGAGTCTTGACAAGCCTCACCGGCGGCAGCCGAAGTTGACGATGCAGATGCCATGGCAATGTTTCAGGACAAACTCGGAGATCAGGATTCAGAGGATGCGAAGGGGTGCAGCCGGTTGCACCCAATCCCAGTCCCCAAGTTGCCACGCCGGCAATGCCTCCTGGTCGGTGCGTGCGACACCTGCATACAGCATTAATTCCTACGTACGCCCACGTCTCGAAAACCTCTGCGTCAGTGGACACGGAGTACGGAGTACTGAATCTCTGTCTGACACCGCGAACAAGGGAGGGGAAAATCCCAGAAGCTAGGGATCGCGATGCCTGGAATGTGTATAGCGCCATCCCCAGACCCCTGGAACGGCGGCCCCTGGAACGGCACGGATCGAAAGGTCTCGGAATCCAGGCCTGGCAAATCGAGGAGCAATGACGCATGTCCCATGTCGCCATTCCCATTCCCCCATCCCGAATGCGACCCATGATGAATGAGCCTGGACCAATAGCGGGGCGGGGCCGTCATTGGTCAAGCGAGTCAAGCACATGCTTCGAATCAGATCCACCCACGTGTTGCTTTTCTTCTTCTGTGCCCCCACGATGGTTCAATTTCCAGACTATGACGGGCCGTTTTCCTAGCCGTCTTGTTCCAAGGCGTCTTACTCCAAGGGATTCTTACGCTCCGCTCTCTCAAGACTCAATCCAACCTGCCATCGTTCACCTCGAAAGCATGCTGCTGCGCGTACATACTTGACATGGGGAAAGAATCCTTGCCAGCTAGCGCCGTGTGTCAGCAACCACAACAAACAAGCCAGGGCATCATAGCCAATGGTCGTCACGCAAGAACATGATGAAACTATCAGGAAGAGTTGCTTCGGGGACGCCCTGGTATTAGTAGCATCTTGTTTGAAGCATCTCAGGCTACACAAGGTGACAGGACAAGCCCAGCCCAGCCCAGCCTTGTTCGCAAGTGCAAGGTCATTTGTGAGACGCCCCCTCTTCCCGGCGACTTTCTTTTCCAGTCACCATTTCCCTACCTGCAATTTACGGCGGATGAG
This sequence comes from Epichloe festucae Fl1, assembly GCA_003814445.1. Taxonomy (NCBI): domain Eukaryota; kingdom Fungi; phylum Ascomycota; class Sordariomycetes; order Hypocreales; family Clavicipitaceae; genus Epichloe; species Epichloe festucae. The sequence continues at coordinate 104,399 of CP031387.1, read as the reverse complement.
GGCGGCCAGCAGCCATAAGAACACTTCCCGATTGAGGAGTCCATCCTAAAGCTGACGTGAGTGAATGCGAGGATGCTCAAATCCGTCCATCAGTTGAGCTGACTGACTTTGGGATGCAGATCCGGGTTGAAGAGGCGGCGGCTTTTGGTAAAGCTGTTGCTTGGATACATGTGCTGGTAGGATTGCTGCTAACCGAAATCTTCACCCTCGGTTTCTGGTGCCGACACGTTGTAAACTACTTCCGAGTGTTCGTAGGAAACACGCGTATGTTCATCGTTCAAGTGGTCCCGGAAGCGATTGTTACTGACGAAATGATGTCTCTTTGCAGCCGGATGTACAACGTCACAAGGATATTTGATGTTGTCATACGCCTTCACTCATGTTGGGAGTGCCTACGCCCCAAGTTGCTTCAGTCTCTCAGCTACCGTGGAAGCAGTACGTTATCCGCATTTACCGACGACAAAATATACTCGCCATATTTACCAACAAGTTGAAAGGAAAGCAACCCTTGGCGGAATTCTCGGTCTCGGCATCTTTGTGGCAAGTTCACACGGCCTCCTCGCTCGAAAGAGAAGAGAAATCAGGAGGAAAAGAAGAAGTTGCAGCTGAACAGGGCTTGGTAGATTCTGGCTTCTTTATTGAACTGGTACAATTGTTTCGCGCGCCCAGACAGAATTCTTTGGACGTTCTGGTACGTCCGCGAAGCCAGCACCGCCATCATCGTTACCAACGCACCGCACTGCTGGGTATTGCCCCGCAAGGTCTTTAACCTCGGCTCCTTTGACAACTTGGTTGGTGGCATATTGAAGATCAAACGGACGAGACTAGGGAAATACGGCAGAAATAGCGGCGCCGAGGAAAACAAAATATCAAGCGACGACGCGATTCGGAAGGGGAAAGCTGACACAAGTGAAAGTACGGACAAGCTTGCAGCGCAGACCTCGGCGTATTCTTTTTGCACGATTTCACGTTAATGTTCAAAGGCACTGCCAAGTTTAGTCGGACACTTGGCCGGGCGGAGCAGAAGTACACGTTGCACAAACGGTGGAATCATGAGCAACTCGGAATTCAACCTTTGAACCTGCCCGTCGTGGTTGCTTGCATATGCGGATGCATGGCTAGCCACTCGCCGCATGTAACGTGAACAGGCTCGGGTGGATTTGTCCATCCGCAGGCTACGGGCTTGGTGGTCGGTCATTCATGTCCACCCCCTTGGTGTTCAACCTACTTTCTATTCCCCCCCTTTCCCTTTCGCCACACGACGTTGCATAGGCGATATGTACGTACATGTGCGTCAGCGGGAGCGGGATTGGGTGAATTGCGCGGCAAACGACGTGGAGAATAAGGCAGACTTCTGATGCAATATGATTTATGGCGAGTGAGAGCGATCAGCGACTGGACTTGGTGAGATGAACTACCATGGATGTGAGGAGATGCTCTGCAGACCAGACACTACGGGCTCGGGAGTACCAGATTTGCCAGACTCTCTTCTTCTTCGGCTGAACTGCCCACCGGGTTACCAGCCCCAAGGAGATAGGACGTAACTCGGCGATTCTCGCTCGAGCCGACCGGCATAGGACGGACGGGTCGAGGCACACATGGTTTTAAGCACCAGGGTCGCATGACGGGCGAGATGCTTAATCTGGTAAAGTCTGGGGAGGCTAGGAGGTTGCTAATCTTGTGACATTTAAGGTTGAGCCGCATCGGCTGTCAGATTGGGTGCGTGCATGGCCTGGTTTCGGATTCAAGATCTTGTCGAGTTGGAGACCGGGAGAAGGTCAATCTTGAGAATTACGCGCAATTTTTTTTTTTTTGGATCCCCCATCGCTTGTCGCTATTCTTTTTTTTTTTTTTTTTTCGCCTTCCACGTTGTCGACGCTTGGCAGTATCATTCTGTCTGTCAGACTTCTATACATTATTGCAGGCCATGCTTGACGTCAGTCGGCAAGCGTCAGAAAGAAAGCCTGCCTGCTTGACAGCAAGGGATTGCAAAAGTAAAAAAAACCCCCCTCAGTGCTCACCATCAATGCAGCAAGCAGCCATTGCTGTCCAGAGTCTGGTGACACCTGCGAGACATGGGGTACATTATGCAGTGGAACTGATGATGGATCGAGACCAATACATAACACATGACCGCCCGGGGCAGTTTGCAGTTTGCAGAACTGGAGGCATTTTTCCCCAGCTCCATCAATACACGGTTGCCGTTCGCCTTTGCAGCAAATAAACATACATCTTTGCCTGTGGTTGTGGTTGCGGTTGTGGTTGTGGTTGCGACGAGCAGTTATTCAACCATTACAGCCTATTGCTCGCGAGACTGCGTTGAAAAGCAGGATTTTAGTTGGGCCGGACACGGACGGGGTTGCTTTCGACCTCGCACTGCGTGAGGGATTTGGATGTGGTCACGATGTTCCCGCCACGGGTGTTGGATGATGGGGATGGGGTTGGCCAAGATGTGGAAAGGAAAGCGGGCGCGGGCCTCCTGCCTCCTCCCATCCATCGCCTCCGTCCTCCATCGCAGCTGCCAGTCGTGTTTGTCCTTTCAATGTTCCAGCGACCTTCAACTTCGTTCCGTTCATGCAGAGAGGCCCCGGTTTCGGCTAAATCTGCCATGTTCGAAAGGCTGATGCGACCAGACTCACAGAGGCCGTCTCGCGAGTCGCGGGTTCTCGGCAACACCTTGTGACTCTCGCCCCCGCAATCTTCGCGGCTGGCAGGCAGCAGGCAGCAGGCAGCAGGCAGCAAGGCTTGTACTCGTCCTCGGCCCGGCAATCAGCCAAAGGACTCTCCTGTACGTACGTACTCATGCTGCGCGTGCCTTGCCAAGCCTCGTGGACGCCGTCTCGCCGTCTCCCAAGAGGACATTTTCGTCGAGATCTCGAGAGCCCCATCCGGCTGCACAACCCGAAGGAAGCGGACGCCAAGATCCGTGAACCCTTGAGACCCTTGAGACCCTTGAAATCCTTGAATGGACACTTGCTGCTGGGAAGGGCGTAGGAGGAAGAACCTGACGCTCTACTCTGTACTCTGTATGCGGGTGTATGTCATGGACACGCGCGAGTGCCAGCAGTTCTCAACGAGTCTCACGTCTCATCCTGTTGGTCAGCTCGCAGCATCCTCCGAAGCCGGTCTGATAGATTCAGCGGCCAAGTCTGCGTTTTCAACAATCTGCACCACCGAATCATGAACGACGCCAAGAAAGCTGCAGCTGCTGCAGCTCCCGCAATTCTTTGATCGTGTGCCTTGCTGTCAATGTACGGTCGACCCCCAGCCCAGAGCGGAAAGGGTGCTGAGCATTGCCATCCATCACACGAGGATTCGGCGATTCTTCATTGGAAGTGGATGAAATCCGCACTCAAGTCAGAGCAAGCCAATCATCACGGCCTTTGCCTCACGGCCCAAGTATAAGACGCCCTCTTACGGAGTACGTGACTGCCGTACCAGAAGTCACCGCCCCGTACCGTGGTGGGCAGGCAGGCGCCAAAGACTTTGTTATCCCGGCATCAGATGGCTTATGTGACGTCGTTTCAAACGAAGATGCGGTGGCATGCGTGCCCCTGTGGCCTCACTGCTGCGAAGGCGGGCAAGGCCGAAGTAGTCACGGGTCATGAAGGCGCGAGCTTTTCCGTCGGAGAAGATGGGTGGCCATCTCCCAAGACCACACACCTGAGTTCTTTGCCATTGAGGATCTGGATGACGCGGCTGTCTTTGTTTTCTTATTCTTCTTCTTTTTTGTTTTGGCTCTCGTCCCCATGGACCACTCTGTTCCATGTTCGACTACTTCACATTATACCGCGTCACGACGGCCTGTGTTAAGTCCTGTTACTTTGGAGTAAGCGGTCGGTATATTCTTTGGCAAACGTCCCAGAACTGAAGAAAACTGCGGCTGGTGTGCCCGGAAGAGGCAATGTGCCCGGGAGAGGTAAGGATCGCGGCAGTTCAAAACCCGTCGTCGTTGATAATACATCCCCCTTGCGACTGGCTCTCGCCTGGATCCGGAGGACTAGTACTTACATGGACATGCCTCGACTCACTCCTAGAGGTGAATATATCCCTGCATCCAGCGGTTATCGAATTCAAGATTATCATAGGACAATCTAGTGGCCGTCTTGGGTGTCATTTCTATCTTTGCGACGACATGGGCTGCATGGGAAGTCTTCCTGCGCTGATCCATAACTCTTGGCTGTCATTTCAATCGACTTGGCGCTTGGCTTACACGACTCTTGATGATCATTTGCTAATCTCATGCCCCCCTTTCTTTCCCCTGAAGCCACCGGATGAGCCATGCCTCGCATTTCAACCTCCTTTTTGAAGTCGCATTCCCTGCAAGACTACCGCGCAGGAACGAAGATGACTTGACAAATCTTTACCATCCATCACCTATCAGTCTTTTCTCCAACCAAACCCGGATCAAATCTAGGAAGCGTCAAAGTGGTACTTCCTTTCCACGAACTCGCAGCCTCGAACATCGCGTGTACAATCTAATGTTCTCCGTGGTATTCCGTAGTATCTATCTATTCGTGTGTGGCTAGGCACCGGGTCACGCTGATTCTCGGCTCATGCGATGTGAATTCGGCTCATGGCAGAGTTCATAGTTCTTCTCCGTTGTCTGACTTTCCAAGTCCCATTCATGGTTATATCAAGATCTTACGGGCAAACCTGGTCGGTGTGGAGTTGGTTCAATCTGAATTTATACGTCCAGCCGGCCCAAAATGGGCTCATGCATGCATACACACACACACACACATACAGAGAGAGAAAGAGCGAGGGAGATGATCATCAGCCGATATTTGACTCGAGAACTGTTGACGAACTTTGAGTCTGCACCATGCTTCAATCAAAATTGACAATGTCAAATGCAATGCGGCACGTACGAAGTTCTCTGTGCGCGGACTGTTTAGATGGAAAGTCGCCAGCAAAAAAAAAAAAAAAAAAAAAAAAAAACCGATAACTGCCATGTGCCGAAGTAGCCGAACGAATGCGCCATGTTCCTGACCAACCTTGGTCGAATCGTGCTCAGCCGCTCTTGTCATGATGCGTCTCGTCCGAGCAGGACGATCAACTTGCTCTCTCACCTCACTTTCCATAAAAGCACAACCAGGCAGGCAGGGGGCGTTTGTCGTGTCGGCCGTGACTAGGGGACCAGCTCCGACCAGCTCCAACCAGCTCCTACCCCGGGATGGCCACGTCGAGACTGCTGATTCGCGACTTTTCCCGGCGAGTAGCATGCTTTTCCCGACCCTCAGCCTCGGGCTAGAATCTTGGCTATTTGTCCAGCTTCAGGTGGTGGATTCTCCTGCATCCTGCGACCGTGTGGCGACCCCAGTAAAAGAGCTTATCGCTGCATTAGGGGCAAGTATGGAAATGGTAGTGGTAGCGGCAGCAGCAGCGGCGGCTGCAGCAACATTCCCTGCTGCCAGCCAGATGGGTGAACAGAAAAATAGGGGGACAAAGGAGGCAGGGGGGGCACCACCGACTGGTGCAGGAAGGCAGGCAGGCAAGCAGGCGGGCGGGCAGGCAGGCAGGTTGACGGCAACAGAAGTCGCAGAAACCGCAGAAACGGACTCGGGTGCGGGAGTGGTGGATCAGATCGCACATGATGTTTGCCACAATCGGGCAATGCATCCGTCAGGGTCATTATCTTGGACTCATGACCGTTCTCGCTCCGTGGGAACCAGCAAGGGTAGGCGAGGCCAGACTTTGTTGCTATCGCGGTGGAGAAGAACCGTCAACGACAACAACTGGCGGCGACCAGACCTCTCTCTCTACAAGAACTACAATAACTACAGGAAGGTTGCGAGCGAGCACGATGCAAGTTTTTGGAGGGCGCGGGCCCCTCGTGTCAGCCCCTTTCACGCGCCGCCGTGCTTGCTCTCGGCCGACCAGCACGCAATAATGATAACACGCAGTTTGGAGGCGGAATATCATCAGGTGGCTGCATGAGCAAAGCCAATCAAGACGGCAGAACATCCAGATAAAACTGGTAGACTCACTGCTCCCTCGGTAGGGCTGGACTGGGTCTCTCGGGTCTCTTAGATTGCGCTGAAAAAGTTGAAGCGGCGGCCTCTCTTCTTGTGCCGGTCCGCCCAGCCCATTTCAAGGGGGACTTTTGGAATACAGAAGCAATTGACAATGACGATGGCCTCAAAACAAAGTCCATCCATCCACCCTCCCCTGTCTGGTTTGCACATCTGTCTGGTCTGATCAGCATTGACGTGGCTCCGCAATCCGCCGTTCCGACAAAACCAGCAATATGCAGCAAGATTAAAAGAGACGGGCATCGAGCGAGTTCAAACAAACCACATGGTCGTGCTGATTGGGCAGGGACATTGGAAACCTGGGAACCAGGGTCAGGGTCAGGGTCAGGGCCATTGAACCGAATTCTTCATCAAGTTCAAGTCGACCAAGCTCGGCGCCGGCGGCCGAGCAACCTACCTAATACCTGGACAGCTAGAGCAAGAGGAAGCCATTTCCATTCCCACATGCACCCCACGACCAGCACGCGTCCCCGTTCCCACCCCGTGGGACTTGGAGACTCACTCGGAGGGGCCGCCGCAGAGCAGAGCGCAGCCCCAGGGCTAATGTCCAAGTCCAAGCCAGCCCAAGCCCGAAGGATGCGTTACGATACAAGTAGTACAACTAGTACTAGGTAGTAATAAGAAGTACGTACATATTACGGCAGGACGGCGGCAGACGGCGACAGTTCTGCATCATCCATCAGGCACGGCGGCATCTGGGCTACATACTGGCTACTGCTCCGCCGCGATCTGCGGGCCGTCATCATAATCTGACGTTGTATGGACTTAGGGGACACCTGATGCGCACCCCGATTTGTCACCGTGCTCCCCTTTTGGCAGCTGTCTCCGTGATTACATGCATGCGATTGATAAGTCGATATTACGGGACGCTCTCTCGCTGCCTTGGATGGCTGGATGGCAGGCGAGCGGGAGGTCCCCGTGATCGGCAAGGCCAAACCTTTTTTTTCCTTTTTTCTATTTTTTTTTTCATCATCTAGATGGATGAATTATCCAGATGAGCAGTTCTTCCATGTCCAAGGTACCATACCATGCGGTACGATTGATTACCAGATCAAAACCTCTAATGAAAGCCCTCTGACGCAGTCTTCTTACAAGCCCGATGAGCGGTATTGATTGATAAGCCACTTGCAACGCCCGCAAGGTATTACAATATTACAATACTATAATGTTTCAATCCAACAGAAGCTTTCTTGATGTGTTGTAGATTCAGCGCGCGTGGAATATCGTGGAGCCAGGGGGCTGTGGGGCTGCGGGTCAGCGGGTCTGCGGGGTCGGGGTACGCCGCGCCGCGATTTGTGGCAGAAACATGGCCGTGAGGGCTTGTGTGCATGCATGGAGATGCATCTCTACACGCACGCCACGCACGCCACGCACACCCCCCGTCCTTGATTCCCTGATCTAAGAACAGCACCTCTTTCCTGGCCCGACAGAGGTGAGGTGAGAATATAGTAGGCAAGTAGGCAAGCAGGAAGTAGAGACCAAGCAACCTATTACCAGCTGCGCCAGAACCGGGCTGCATGAACGTAACCCTGATTCGCACGCACCACCGACGAGGTTTTTTTTTTCTTTGGATTTCTTTGGGACAAGTAGCATCGATGCCACCCTTTCTCGCGTTGCCGCCCTATTTCAATCCCGGCCCCGAACGAATGCTTCTTTTCTTGTCCTTTCCAGCTTTTTCCCATCGGTCCTTCGTATCTGATGCCTTGACACGCACCCCCCCCCCGGTCCCCCTGGACTATAGAACTCTTCGGTTATTGAATAGGAGAAGGAAAAAAAAGGGAAAAAAGGGAAAAAAAAAAAGAAGAAGACTTAGGAGAGTCCTTGTTTCAAAGGGACCGCGTAGCAAGGATTGCGCTCATCTCCCGGTTGATCGAGCGGCTGAAGATGTAAATGTATTCTTGACGGAAAACAACCCCCCTCCCCTCCCCTTGTTTAAATCTTTTATTTTTTCCCCCCTCTGTTCTTGGTTCCGTGGATCACTCTTCTTCTTGGCCATATTTCATGTTTCTCCAGCAGGGCAGGAACTGGCTTGCACAGACAGCATAATAACGAACCGGAACGACGCCGAGCTGATCTGTCGCGCGGCACGAGCTTTGACAACAACGCTTTGCTTTGCTTTGCTTTGCCTTGCTTTGCTTTGCATGTCCCGTCCCGTCCCGTCCCTCCATATGATCCGTATAACAACCCACCCTTTCCCCGCCCCCATCATACTCTAGCCACGCCACTGTCTCTGCGGTGCGAGAACAGAAGCTCGTTATATACGATTGATTCTTGATTCTTGTTCCTTTCTTTTTTTTTCCGGCCCGCCTGTTGCTCAACGTTTCATCGGCTTCGTGTGCGGACGGACGGACGGGTTGCGAATCTTCCTCCTCCTTGTTCCCCTCTGATGGGTGTCACAATGGGCGTCAGTTCATTCCACGCCAGGTCCGGGTCCGGGTCCGGGTCAACAGCGCAGTTCGACACCGGAAACGTCCACGTTTGTCACATTTGCCTGAAACAGTTCAGCCGCAGTAGGTTTTTCTTATTTTTCTTAATTTTTTTTCCTCCCCCCCCATCTTCCCCCTCTCTTCCCGTCACCTACTCACTTACTTAACTGGAGGAGAGACTGATTCGTGTCTTCTTTTTTTTTTTCTTCCCGTGGCCGACAGGAGACCTGAGGGAGCGACATAGACGACGCTGCGAAAAGTCGATAGGCAAGATTATTCCCACCAAGAAGAGATCCTGTGAGCGATGCATCTCGTTCAAGGTCAAGTGCGACTACGAGAAGCCCTCGTGTATGTTCATGTCTCCTGCTCCCCTCCATTCCTTCCTTCCCCCTTTTCTTTCCCTCTTCTTCTTTTTCTTTTCTTTTTTTCTTCCGAATGGAGGCTGACGATGGCGGCGTCGATAGGTAGCCGGTGTCTGAATCGGTCTGTGCCATGCGAGTACAGGCTGGAACCTCGCGTCAAGGTGCCGCTGAACCCGGCATTCAGCTTGGGTCCCAGCAACGCGGCCTTTTCGGGCTCATTGGACGTCTTTTCCGTACAGCATGGTCAGAAGTCGGAATTGAGCCATGGCAGTGGCAGTGGCAGTGGCAGTGGCAGTGGCAGTGGAAGTGGCAATGAGGCAATGTTCGACCAGCAGCAGCAGCAGCAGCAGCATCACCATCATCATCACCATCACCATCACCATCAGCAAGCCTCGGTCCTGACGGCGCCCGAAATGGTGTTTGACTTGTCTTCGTCGTCGACGGCCTCCACCGACACCTGCTCACTGGCCGCCTCGCTGGACCTCACCGGCCAGGGATTCTGGACGGGCACTCAAGACTATCATCAGCAATGGTCGCCGCAGGACGCGCACGCCTCGCCATGGGATGCCACGACGGTGTGGTCTGATGCGTCGTCGAGTCTGCTTGACTCCGTCATGCTGGACGACGCCGTCGCGGATTCCACCTGGGCCACGAACCTCTTGGACCCTGCCATGTGCATGGACGCCTATGACCAGAGCTGCGTGCTCTACCGCCAGGACTTTGAGCAGCCCATCATGTCGCATCATGCGCGGTCGGGCAAGCATTTCGGGAAGTCTGCTTCGCTGTCCTACTGATGGGTTCTTTTTTTCTTGTTCATTGCGTCCAGCAGCGGGGGCGCCTTGTATTTGGAATGACATATCACCTTGGGGGTTTGTTTTTATGGGTTTTTTTTTTCTTTTTTCTTCCATTGATTCATTTATTCTTCGTCCTTTGATTACCACTTGTTATTGATACTATAACCAGACACTTGTCGTCGGAGAAACAAAGGCAGGAACAGCCCGTGACGGAGGACTCCTTTCGGAGTAGAGATGTGCCTGGCATGGCTTGTCCTCGCGAACAATTGACCCGTCTATTCAATCCAGATTCTAGACGCCCCGTGCCGCTGTTCCCATGCGCCCAAGGTTCCCATGTCCATGTCCCATGTCCCGGAAAGGGGTGGGGGGAGGGGTCATTGACAGGGGTTAGATGCTAAAAGCTGACGCCATTTGGGTTTCCTCCAGCTTATCTTCATCCTCATCATCTTCAAGCTTCAAGGGGCTGCTTACTCGGGGAAACAAACCCCCCCCCCCTTGTCGGCGGCACTTTTGCTTTTGGATGGACAGATTATGAGTCAGCAAATCAATCGCATCTTGTCCACTCACAAGTTATCTAGTCCTCTCTATCTGAGTGAATAAATCGGATCTTGTCCGAGAAGAAAATCACCACCCACATACATACATAGCGTCATGAGTTTGCTCCGCTCGGCTTCAGAGCATACATGCGCACGGGGAGCAACCGCCTCGGCGGCACTTCAGGAAGTCCGCGCTGCTCTTCCGTCCTGACCAATCTCAGCCCAGCTTCTTCGAATAAGCTCCTGAACTTGCCGTCCTCCCTGACAAAATGGCGCGCGCGCGCGCGTTAGTCCAAGCTAGCCTCTTTTGGTCCTGCCTCTTTGTTCATGTGTTCCGCGAGGGGAAACTGGGGAACTGGGGAACTTGGGAGGGGGGAAACTGACCTCGTCACGCTGCTGTCAGTGCCGTCGAACACGTCTTCTCCGCCGATGCTGATGTTCTCCTTGACCACGATGACGCCGCTGCCCGGCCGGAGAACGGCGCGGCACGCCCGCAGGTACTGCACCACGTCGCCGTCCCTGAGGTGGCCCAGACACCACTGCGTCCATATGATGTCGTACGCGACGCCGGGCCGCGGCCGCCAGTCCTCGAGCCCGACGTTGAATATCGTGCGAACGCCCGGGTGCCCGCGGAGCGCGTCGGTGAACCTGGCGACCGGCTCAATCACGTCAACCTCGCGGGCCACGTCGAGCAGAAGCCCCTTGGTGATTCTACCGATCCTGTTATATGCGACAAGCCCGAAACGAAAGGGCGTTTTGTTGCCGTGTCAGCCATTGGGGGGTTTCCTTTCCTCCCGCGGCACGTTTTGTTTTATTCCATCACATACCCTGCTCCTGCGTCCACGGCGCTGCAAACCCGTCGTCTGTCGCGCTTGGTGCCGATGCCGAGCCTGGCCAGGAACGTTCGCGATCCTTGCAGGTCGATGCGCGAGACGGATGAGAATCCGCCCCCAAGCGACGGTATACCGCCGAGCATGCCATCTTCGTCCGCGCTCGTCTTGTTCCAGTAGTCGAGCGACGCTCGGCTGTTGATGGCATCGCTGGCTGTGGTTGTCGACTCGTTGGTCTGTGCCATTTTTATTTTTATTTTTCGGGGTTTGCCTCGTCGGTTGGTTGTTTGTGTATTGTCTGTCTCTCTCTCTCTCTCTCTCTTTTTTTTTTTCTGGCCCCTCCCTCCCCTCTTTCCCTTTTCTGAAAACTTCACGCCCCACTTAAAAATACAGGTGTGACGTGTTGAAGATGGATGAAGAGAAGAGATTGAAAATCATGAGAATCTGGGTCCGTGAGAATCCGGGTCGGCTTCGATTGAAACGGACATGGTTTCCTCTACGTAGGTTTCGCTGGGCTTGCGCCCGTGCCCGAGAAGCAAAGTGAAGCACGTGAGACTGCGAAAAGGGCACAAGGGCACAAGGGCACAAAAAAACAACAACGAATTGGGGCTCCCAGGCAGATTTAGTCGACGCATTTTCCACATCTGTTTGTTTCACGAGATGATCGGCTGCTTGCCCCTTCTCACCAGCTTTTTTTTTCCAATCTGCCCCCCCCCCCTCCCCCCAGTTCACCTGATCAGGGTCTGGTTGCCTTCTTGGCCGCATTGGCTCCGTCCTGCAGGAGAGGGAAAAAAAAAAAACTTTTCCCTCGCGGCACCCATGTCATCTACATGTACGTGTAGAACTCGAAGGAGAATGGGCCGCAGGAGTTTCTCCCACGATGCCTCGATCCTTGCGATTTTTTCATGTCTGGGCCTCCGTCGGAGGTTGAGCAAGACGGACAAAGACTAGAACCGTGGGTCCGTCCCACACCGGTTTATCCTCCAGGATGAAGCCGTGTTCTGCAAACAGCACATCATTGGAATGCTGCTGGTCATATTACGAGATGAGACGAGAATCCCGGGACGTCTCCCTGCCAAGTATGCCGGTCATCTCATGGTCCGTCACGGTGTACGAACCCCCCCCCCTCCTTTCTCCCGGGGGAGAAGAGAATGCCACACAGCACATCTACATACATCCAGACCCGGCGTCGTGGTCGAGCATGTCCACAACAGGCAGCAGAGCGCAAATCTATCGTGCCAGGGATAATAGAGCAGCGCAGCGTCCTCCGACGTCTCGTTGGTTTGTGAAAACGGCCCTTTGAGCCTGCAGGCAACTTTCTCGTGAGACATTGGGAAACCTTTTGCCCCCAGGTTACGTTGAAATGAGTCGATTTTGCTTCTTCGCCTCTTTCGCCAAGACTTTTCTCGAAAAGCCGTTCTGGCCGGAAAACATGGGGCGTTGATGAGTCGTCTCAAAGTCCTCGTCGACATCGTCACCCACCTCAATTGAACCCCAGGAATCCGCCGAGGCTCGACAACCACCACCACCCCCCCCCCCTTCTCCTTCTTCAATGTAACGTCTTGACGTGTCCATTTCTTGCTGGGTGATGTGATGAACGAAGGAATGGGGGCGAAATATTTCAATATCCCGTGGGTATTACGGAGTAGAGAAGTCAGTTGATGGAGACAAATTGAGCGTGCCCGAGTTATCTTTTTTTTTTTTTTTTTTGTCGCCGTCGCGTGTACCACGAACCGTGCTTGGGCTCCACGTTTTTTTTCGTCTCGTCACGTCATCATTGTTTTGTTGACGCAACTTCATGGTCACATCTGGTCACACCCCCCCCCAACACCCCCCGCCAATGGGGAAATTTGACATTTCCACCCGATTGATCAGTGAGCGAGTTGAGTGAGTGACAGACACCACTACGGATTACACTACTACCGGCCGAAAGTGTGGTGCGACAAGTTTCCATCATTCGGGCGAGAAAGCATCAGGCTTTGCGCCGGTTCGTGTTTCTTTTTTTTTGGTAGGACCGGAGATCAGAAAAAGCTGGGCATCGAACAAAGGGTGGTGTACATGAGAGGGGCAAGCAAAGATTCCATCCATCTTTGTTCACGACGAGCAGAGGCTTCGCCAGAGCTCTCTGTCCAGCCCGTGTGCGACTGAACGCTGCCGCATGGCTTGGTGACGGCTGAGATGCAAACCGCCGATCCCGTGCAATCGCCTTGTTTTTTTTTTTTTGCCGTCGGTTTATCAGTCAGTTTAGGCTGCTTGCTTAAACCTTTTTAAGCTTATATCGGGCCCGCGCCAATCCAAAGCACTCGCCCGCCTCCCTCGTGGACAAAATGCAACGATGCAAGCTCCGCTGTCACTTTTTGTCGCAACCCCCCCCCCCGGTGTTGGAGCCACCGCTGGGAATGTGGTGTCAGTGTGGTATCCGTCGTGGGCCCAATACGACGACAAGTATGTAGGTTGTCAGTAATAGTGCTCGCCAAGAACTCGGACGAGTAACATGTAAGTCGAGGCCGGCTTGGTGCAAGTAGACACATTCTGGGCAATCAGGGGCCGAGAACAAGGTCGCCAGTGTTGGCGCAATGACGAATTCTGTCCAATGGGTACATGTCGTGGAACTCCCATGTTTTCGTTGCAATCTGATCACGGGGGCGGAGAGACGAGGGCTGCATTTTTGATCTTGACACGCCCCCTTTGTGCCAAGGTTCTTGGGGGTGCGGCGGCCGGTCTTGGACGACTTGGCCATGATTTCCTTTCCTTGCCTCAGTAGATGGGGGTTTTCCTCCCAGTCCTCGATATGGGTCACTCGTGCGTATATTGTATAATTTGGACATGTAGAAGGAAGATGGATGGTGTGGAGCACGGAAACGGGCTACAGCACGAATTAGACGACTTGTACTTTTCGGCTTTCTCCACGGCCTTGTATATCTTGTCCCTGTATTCTTTCCATCTCTGAGCATCTTTAGATCGTGACGCGTGACGGGCCCGGGAGGAAGATACTTGGCATACTCACGCTAACCTTGCGATATTTTGCCCTAACTTTATACAGCGTTCCTATGACTTCGGGGCTGCGCCATGACCTCTCTGAACACCAGTGAGACGCCATATGACTTTTTGGGGGGGGGGGGGTCGCGCCCTTTCTCCCGCCCAAGGGAGATTTCCGACCATCCCTAGGCCGCCAACTTCCCAGCAGAAACCACGTTTAAAAGCTCCTTTAGTGCCCGCAGCTGCTAATGAGCGAGCTTGTCACGTCTACCGCGCCACCTGCCGCCAAGTCCTCTAGATCCAGACCCCCGTCCTTTTCGCCAACCACAACAATGGCGTGCCGGCTGTCGTTGCCTTTTGATCATGACGACCCCCGTCTTTGCGACATTTTTTCGCGACACGCCCATTTCTCCTTTTGCCCGGGCACCTGCGGGAGCAATGGCCGTGGAGAGTGCGAGAAAGGTTCCCGACGGCAGTGACTAGAAAGACGCTCCAAGTCGGCCGTCTCTGCCCCGTAGGGCTGTCGCGATTCCGTCCGAGCTAGCTGCACAACGAACGGCCCCGTTGCGACGCCGATGCAGCAGTCCCAGAGTCTTCGGAGCCGGGGCCTCTTGGGGTTTTGCCATGTCGGGCTCCGGATACTCGTAGATGGAGACGCAGAGAGACCTGCCCTGGGTCAGTCGGCGGGATTAGATGACGATTTATATGTTCCGTGACTTGTTCCATTTTTTTTTTTTTTTTCCATCCAGGACTTGGTGTTTCAGGCGTTTTCGGATATTGTTCCCGTGCCCGCCCGCCCGCCCGCCCGCCTCTCCCCCCTGCCCCGGTCCATTCCAAAAGTCAAGCTCTCTTACGATTCGCCCTATGATCCAACTGTTGTCGTCGCGCACGTGTCCTGTTTTCCCGTTGAGGGAACCTTGGCATGGGAAGTCCGGAACGGGCATCAACTTGTTGTCGCCGACGGCGGAGACAACGGTGCTGACTGAGTAGACGACCGACCCATCCTACGGGCTCATCCTACGGAGCAAGGAGCAGGTGATGGATTCGTGTGAGTATGGGAAAAGTGGTTCAAAGGAAATAAAAAGCCATGATACCTGTGGTGTGGTTGAGAACTTACCAAACGAGAATATGGCAAGAAACGGCAAAGCTTTGTACCCGGCGCGCTGGGCGGTGGTCGGAATGGAAACGGACCGTGGCCTCATATGCACTTTCCGCTTGGCAACTTTTGATTGGGCCGCGGGCGTCTGCTCCTTCACAAGTTCGCTCCACATGATTGAAAAATGACTGCATACATTGTACGGAGCACAGCACTGCATAAACAACCAACAACCTGCGTATAATAATACAGCGTAATGAAAACATGACTTGATACCTTTCAGAAACGGGGCCTGATTTCTCTCGATTAAAAAGAGTGCGATTAATGTCCACCTGCCCACGTCGAGGCGAAAGTGTCGCACCATCGCGGACCTGCTGAGTTGAATCCATACAAGTAGGCCGGAAGACGTTCCGCGTGCTGATTCCACACCTCCTTCATTGTCTTGCGAGTAACGTATCTTGCGGTGAACTTGTTCCTGAAACCCTATAACTGTTTTATTATAGCGCTATATAGCTAGCCGCTTCTCGGCTCCTAACGGTCGGGTCACTAAACGCCCATATCGCGTTCTTCCTCAACCGGAAGAAGTTCTCTTCTTGGTAGTAAATACAGGTAGCTTACTGTAACGCATGTATTCACACCAACACTAAGTAAAATGAGGTGTGGAGACTGGGTTCTGGATGAGGACTAACGCGATAATGCGCATTTAGTGACCTTATCCGTTCTTAATAAAAAAAATTCTTAGTAATAAACTACGCAAAAAAATGGGAGCGATCGAGCAGGAAGAAGGGGCGAGCATGCATTCATTCTGTGCTTATCAGCCCCCAAGGACAAGGATGATGTCTTCCAGTTCTTTGTTTGCACCACGCGCTCGCATGATGAGAAAGCTAGTCATGCACCAGTTCGTATGCACAAGAAGAAATAGGATACAAAGTATCCATTGATTCTCTGGGTTGCTAGCGCCGACGACCTCTCCGTCTTCTTGTCCAACTGTTGGGGGGAAAAGAGCCACTTTGTTCATTTTTTTTTTAAACCAGTCTTTTCTCGATTCCACGGAAGAAAATCAAGAAAAAAAAGATGAGATTCCTTCTAGCCGCAGCTAGCTTCGCACTCGTGGCCACCTCCATTTCCGTGCTTCCCAATGAGGAGCCAAAGGGTCTGCATTCTTTTTGCGGAACCAAGGAACCCCCAAGTGAGCTCCACAAAGTTGTCCAGAGTCACGAGAGGAGACTTCCGCGGCGTCAAGCCCTCGACCCCTTGCTTGTGGATGTCTATTTCCATTTCGTCTATTCGCAAGCTAAAGCTTTCTCGCTTCTGGTAAGGCTGGCACTGGTTTAATTCGAAGACAAGCAGAGGTTGGCTAACCTTTGGGGGATTTGTAGCTTAGACATGCTAATAGGCATTTAAAATTTCTGAATGACAATTTCAAGCCAGGTAATATCGCCTTTCAACAAGTAGAAGTTGACTTGACAGTCGATCCGAATTGGGCTCGAGATAATTCTACGCGGGAGGAAATGTTTCATCTTCTTCGCAAGGGTGATTACAGCTCCCTTAATGTGTTCTCTGTTGAGAAGACAGACGACGTCGATGACCTTGGCTGGGCCACGCTTCCTGATCTGTGGGCGATACATGAAGGCCAAGTAGTTTACGACGGCGTCTTTATACGAGATACCATAGCCGCGGACGGCAGCTACAATCGTGTCGTGGCCAAGGCCCTCGTTCATGAGGTCGGCCACTGGTTTGGCCTGCTGCATACATTCTCCAATTCGTGTTCTGGCGCGGGCGACCTGATTAGCGATACACCGGCTTCTCTCCATTTTTCTGGATACTGTAGCGAGACACTTGACACTTGTCCCGATCAACCCGGTCTTGATCCTTTGCACAATCACATGAGCTATAGCAATTCGTATGTTATTTTCTTTGGCGCTTGCGCACTGAATTTCTCTTTCTGCTCCTTTTTTTTTTTTTTTTCCGAATGAACCTATTTTACTAATATGAGAGGTTGTTCTTCTAGCGAATGCCGCACGGAATTCACAAAGGGTCAATACGCAGCCATAGCTATGTACTGGCCGTGGCTTAGAGCTCCTCGAGGCCGTTTACATGACCTTGTGGCTGGATTGTGGAAATCGAACCGACGAATTGACTAATTGACCGATTAACCGATTGACCGATTGATGATTCTAATGTTATATAATAATATGTCGTCATTACTAAGAATGATAACCTCACAATATACCACGTCAACGTCAAAACACGGAGGATATACGCAAGTCTTTGCCCCAGTACCAAAGTAACAATTCGTACAACTCCTTACCCTGCACGCAATCATTTCCGCCCAATCTCCTTCTTCTCATCCTCCCAATCCTCGTCCTCCTCCATCGCCTCATTCGTCTTGAATTCAGCATCCCCCGCCAAGCCCTCACTGTCAAAATCCTCAAAGTCCATATCACTATAGTTCAATTCCTCTTCTTCTTCTCCATCACCGGATTTCTTTTTTCCGGCCTCCTTCTCCGCCTTTTTCCTCTCCACATTAGCCTTTTGCACCTTCTTTCTAGCCTCCTTTTCTTGATGCCTCTTCTCCCACCGCTTATCAAGCTCCTTGGCCTCCTCGGGCGTCTTGTGAACATACTCGTGCCACATGATTTTACCACCGCAGAGGCCTTCCTCGACTTTGGTGAGACGCAAGCGCATGCGAGGACCTAACTCGACGAGCTTGACTGCTCTGCGCTCCACATTCGCGACCTCTTCTTCAACGTCTTCGCCATTTTGTTGTGCAGCAAGACGGGCTTTAGTGGAGAGGACCCGTCGTGGCGCATGATCCACAACTTCGATTTCAGCATCCGTGTCGACTTCGCTGCCGCTTGTAGCATCCGTCATGTACCCATCTCCCGTCTCTCCGCCAATTATATAATCTGCAATATCTTCCAGCTTCCCCAGATTGGGCATCCGTCCCTGCCTGCTAGATTTCGTGCCCATTGACTTCTCAGCAGCCTTGATTCGCTTCAGAGGTTTTGAGACAGTCGTCGACTTTGTTGTGATGGCGTAATGCCGGAAATTGACGATAAAGGTACCGTCGTCTTCTTCAGACTCCTCGCGGTTCAAGAGGAGTACACGTCGGATGGTCTTGAGAGGGGTTTGTTGCGGGTTGATGGGTGGGAAGAGTGATTGAAAGACGGTGGTGGCGAGGGACTCGAGATGTTTCGGCACTTTTGATTTGGAATTGGCGACGGGAGTAGTGAAGTTGTTCATGACCAACTGCAAGGAAAGGATGATTGTTAGCACCACAAAAGCAACGACGGACACCAAAAGCGCCTGTACAGAAAACATACCAGCGGAGGCGTCAAAAACTCCTTGCCACCACCTCTAGGATGTTTCTGCACCCTTTGCACATCCTTGCACAGCGAATACTTTTCCACTCTGAAATGCATCGTGGGACCTCTTGGCGCCAGCGCCATTCTCAAGTTCGTGTTTCCGCTTTCCGAGCGAGAAAATAGCATGAGATGCGTGACACCGAGGGGGCCGCACATGACCACGTAGTCCTTCAGCTTGTTTCCTCTCCGCTCCTTCAATCGACTCGCTGTGCCGGGTTCCATGACTTTCCTCACATCCGTCGCGAGCTGGCTGATGCTCGAACCGACCTCGCCTGCTCCGATCCGAATGACCATGCTTTTGGGATCGCGAGCCGAAGCATGCCCTGCGGATGCCACCTCGGGGTTGTTGGCACCCAGATGGGTTCTCTTCTTTGATCGTCTTCTCCCCATTGTGTTGTTATGTCTCGCGCGCTTGACGGGAGAAAAGTGCGTTGCACGCAAGAAAAGATTTTCGATTCGACGAGGACTTGTCCAAAGCGACTTGGGACAAAGCTTCCTATTCATGGCAGAAACGAAAAATTGCCCAGGTTCAGTGGGGCAGATTTAGCGATAAGATAGCATAAGAGCGACTAGGCCCAAAACAGACGAGGTACTATTCATACATGTTTTCTATGTAGATGTACTTCTGTGATTTCTTGTATCACGCACAACAACGCAATGAAAAATGCAAAGAAGCTCATTTCGCGACTGGAGCTTCCGGTAAAAAAAAAATGAACCGTTGTTGAGGTATCCAAACTCAAATTCTTTGGAAGTTGCTGCGGAGGTAGTCGCAGCCAATCCTAGCGACCGATCGATGATAGTTGCCCCGCTTAAAAATTCTCCCATTGAGGTCCAGACTCCAGGTATCTGCTTTGACACAATCCACAATCGCACTCTTCAACGTCAACGTCAACGTCACCATCGAGCCCCTATAAGAACAACTTGTCCATCCCGTCCTTGCTCAGTCTGTGACAACCATGCCGAATGCTAAGAGGCGCAAAATAGCGGACGGTTTGCCGCAAAAGAGGAGGGTAAAGTTGCAAACCCGTCCTTCTCCTCCAATCGAAACTCCCTCGGACACAGAAAGCCACAACGAGGAGAAAGAATCAGCGACCATGGATGCGCACTCTGCAGAAGAACCCTCTGCTGCGCCAAAGACTTTCAAAGAATTAGTATGTAATTCCTAGATTAACCTAAATTACCCCAACCCGGACCATTTCCCGGAAGCTTCGCTGATCCGATTGCCAAGGGAATCGTCGACTCGCTATGCGAAGCCTGCGAGGCGCTCAACTACAAATTCCCGACGCCCATCCAAGAAAAAGCCATCCCCGCCGCCCTCAAAGATCGTGACATCATTGGTCTCGCCGAAACTGGTTCCGGCAAGACCGCAGCGTTTGCGCTGCCAATTCTCCAGGCTCTTCTCGAAAAGCCCCAGCCGCTATTCGGCCTCGTCCTCGCGCCGACCCGAGAACTCGCCGCGCAAATCGGCCAGGCCTTTGAAGCTCTCGGCTCGCTGATATCCCTGCGATGTGCCGTCATCGTCGGCGGCCTAGACATGGTGCCACAAGCCATCGCTCTCGGCAAGAAGCCTCACATCATCGTCGCCACGCCCGGTCGTCTGGTGGACCATCTGGAAAAGACAAAGGGCTTCTCCCTCCGCAACCTCAAATACCTCGTCATGGACGAAGCCGACCGTCTTCTCGACATGGACTTTGGCCCCGCCATTGACAAGCTCCTCAAGTTCATCCCCCGCGAGCGACGAACGTTCCTCTTCTCCGCAACCCTCAGCTCCAAAGTCGAAAGTCTGCAGCGCGCCAGTCTGCGCGACCCCATCCGCGTGAGCATCAGCACAAACAAGTACCAGACCGTGTCAACCCTCCTCCAGTACCTGCTCGTCATCCCACAATGCCGCAAGGACACATACCTCATCCACCTCATCAACGAATTCGCCGGCAAGTCCACCATCATCTTCACCCGCACCGTCTGGGAAACCCAGCGCGTAGCCATCCTCCTCCGCACCCTCGGCTTCGGTGCCATCCCCCTCCACGGCCAACTCTCCCAGTCCGCCCGTCTAGGCGCCCTGAACAAATTCCGCTCCGGCACCCGCGACATCCTCGTCGCCACCGACGTCGCCGCCCGTGGTCTCGACATCCCCAAAGTCGACATCGTTCTCAACTTTGACCTGCCGCAGGACTCCAAAACCTACATCCACAGAGTCGGTCGTACCGCACGTGCCGGAAAATCAGGCATTGCCCTAAGTTTCGCCACCCAATACGACTTTGAGATATTCCAGCGCATCGAAGCCGCTCTCGGCAAGAAACTCAAAGTCTACCCCACCGAAAAGCGGGAGGTCATGAATTTTCAGGCCCGTGTCGAAGAGGCCCAGCGCCACGCGAGGGTCCAGATGAAGAGCTTGAGTGAGAGTAAGAAAGGGAGGGGGGGCGCCGGTGGCATGACGCAGAGAACGAGAGATGGAAAAAAGAGGAGGAGGGATGCGATGGACAAGGAGGAAGGTTGATTGGATTTTTTTTTGATTTCTTTTTTTCTGCTTCTCTTGTAATGACATTAAGAAACTGGAAGTGCGGCTTGCTCAGCCCCATACAGTCAATAAGAGCGATATAAAATGGTCGAGTGCAAGCTTCGATGCTGTGGGGGTGGCTGAAGTGGCAGCGTACTTACAGCAATAATTACAAACTGGGAGAAAACATGCTCCTTGTCCGTAGCCCATCTTTGTTATGCACATGGGCAAGCAAAGGATGAACAGATACTTGGGGCTGTGACTGTCTTTGTGAAGGCGTCTCAGATGGTTCTCGAGATGTGTTATCGAGAAGTCTTGGCCTCTGCCTCTTTAGATGCTCGACAACGCTTCGACCATGCGGTATCAATGCAGGACCGGACTGGATAGATCAGATTTTACAACCATATAAGAACGGCTAGCCATCTAGTATTTAGGAGACGATGGGAATTTAGTTCGTACCACTCATCGTACTTGGGCTTCTATCATCTTTTCGCAGGCTGTAACTACGGGCGGTTTGTCTTTCTGCCTGTTCTCGCCCAGGGCGCAGTCCAGAGCGTAAGGTTACTGAACTTGCTGACTCAATTTTCTAATGTGAGCTAGCTTTGTGGAAGGCGACTCGGACGAAACAGTACGCCGCGCCCGCCTCGGTCTTCCGTCCTTCCGCCCTTGCGGGCCATGCATCAAACGGACCCTCACCACAGGCGTTTTTCAGACCTACATGTAAAGCATGGAGGTGGAGAGGTCAGAGACAGGGCGACCACATGATGGATCCTCAGATGACTGAGCGCAGTCGCCAAGCTACTACTACACGTACATGTAGATGGTCACGTATATGCAAGGCAAGGTATATAGCAAAGACTGCCTATTATCTCCTTAGAGGTTATGCATAAGCCTTGTGGGTCTATGGGGCCCGCAAATTGCATATATCTCTGGTCTACTTTTATCTATGTAATTGGATACATACAGACGCTAGTTGACGTGACGGCACAAGGCTTATGACTGACCTCTAAGGAGATGGGGGACGTTAGAATTCGAGACCTTTCCGTCCCACCTATAGGTAGCCTCATATTACCAGCGGTCAAGAATCTTAGCTTTGACTCTGTTCTAATTACCCACGCCGAGAGCCGTGATACTACATGATGAATCAATCGATCATCAAAGGTCTGAAACTCTATAAATGCCCATGGGTCAGACTGATGTTTGAAACAGACATTCTTTCATCATATTTACAGAGCAAGGGATTATCTTACATGCTATCACGTACCTTTATTTCATATCCCATCGAAGAGCCTTTGACTATTCATTCACCAGTCCTCCAAAGAGAATATGAGGGAGCCAAAGTTTACCATTGTTCTTTTTCTCCTTTTTGCAAAACTCCAGGTCGCCCTCGCAGGTTTTCACGTTCCTGGACGCACTGAACATACGGAGACGGTATTTACGACTAAATTACAAGTTCGAAACGATTCGCCTTTTGCAATATGCAATGTAACTGTCAAAAGTGGGAATAAGATTGAGGAGAAAGCCTTCGAATGGGGCGAGCTTCGAAGGAATGCATTCTCAACATATCAGCCTTTGACCTACAACACCAGATTCACACAAACATGGGCTGTTGGGTTCGCAGACTGTGGCGGTTACCTCAGATGTGAATCAAATTCTGGAAATCCCTTTGATGCAAGCGAGTTGCATCATCTTACGGCCAATGACAAGCACGACCCGGTCCTCATTCACATTCATGCTCACACTATCGCGCCGAAATATGGCCCGAGTCGCGAGGAGAGTGCCAACGTGTTCTATAATATCGAGGATGTCAAGGTCGATGCGGACAACCAGGTCAAGGTTGACTACACATATAGCATTGACTCCACATCGGGCTCGTCTACTGGGGCCTTTGACTGTCGTTGGACCGGGCCTGATATACCACCCACCTCACTTGGTGACTTGTTGATTGCCCGATCCAAATCGATGTCAAGACGATCCCGATTTAACTTGGGCTAGGGCACGGTCATATGCTAGAGGGAATTTTTTTTTTAGCCGAAAAGAGTTGGAGGGCGCCTTCTGTTATTACATTGTTATTATTGTTAGGGCTAGCAAATCTAGTTCATAATTTTGTTCTTTTCCCCGCACCACGCAAAGTTTTCTTCATTGACAAGCATCTGTTCCCATTGAAGCCGTCCATTCGGGTAGTACTCAAATACCCTGCCTATCAAGTGCCATGCCTAGGTCCACATCTACACCAATCTTGCGGTGTTGGACCTCAATGAGCACGTGAAGCATGGTATTACAGAGATGACTCGTTCCAATTTGTGATGCAGGAGTGCTACCACGCATTATCATTACATAATGACCCTAAACAACCACTCAAATAACCACTAATAAACACTACAAACGGCCACGCATAAGCCATAGGTGCCCTAGAGAAATAAGAGAGCGTTTTCTAGGTCTTAGCCGTACAATACAGCAGACCTAGGGGGTAGTGTTGAGCATTATACGCTCGTTAATCTTGGCCTAGCTGTTGTCATGGGTCACCAGCGCCCCTCGATCCCCAGGGACCTTCTCTCGATCACCAGGGACCTCTGGGACCTCCGTGGATCACTCATAATATGTTGGGTCTCTGTAAAATGGGTCTTTGATGGGGCGGCATGAATTGGCGGGAAGCTTGCGATTAACTAGAATTGCTGGTGATCCACACACCGGTTCACGTCGTCGCAACCAGGGCTGTCGGTGAATGTTCGAGGGGTATAGGCAAATAAACTCCATCTTGCAAACAGACGATTCAATAATAGTCGATACAGTTATGGGAGGGGCTTGATGGATCGCAATATCGCACGTGTCTGCTTTCCAACTGGTCTTCAACGCGGCTCAACGAATGGCACCCGGAAATGAAGCCGAGACTTTCTCCATCATCTCACACCCAGTAAGCACCGTGTTCTAGGACTATGTACATGCGTCAACAAGAGAGGTCTGACGATGGGCGAATGCTAGTCGCGTTTCATTCTCGAACGTTGAAAGGGACCAAGTTTGGCTCCGTAGCCAATGGCCGACGCGGCAATCATGAGCACCATAATAATCCGTAATGAGGCCGTCTCCAATTACACCACTTCAGCGGCGTGTGAGTCGGGGTGCGAGAAGCTCAACAAATTACGACATGGACGATGGCGTTCGTAACCTTCCAACCTTGCCTCGACTCTGATTTCGCGGCAACCGGGTGAACTCGAGACCCCTTACTAGGTGAAGAACATTGAATTCACGACTGCCTTGTGAAGGACGGAACCTCCAAATTGCCAAAGCGTAAAAGGGATCTGCATGGTTTTTTTTTTCTTTCACCGTGGTGAGAAGATGAACGCTAGCCTATCTACCTGATCACCACTCTGGCCCATGAACCCAACGATGTGCCAGTCCTCAGGTGCTATAAAGTCCTTGCAGTCGCCCGTGGCTGTTCCGGCCGCGACCGTCCTTGCCTTTGACGTAGTGGCCCCGAGGGAAAAGATGCGGGTGCGGCCACCCTTCTGCCCTTGGCATAAAGACGCTCGGATCCAATACTCGTCCTTGCCAAGGGCAAACGTGGTTTCGGCCCCCCCACTTCCTCCGTGAGTGAAGACGTCGGTGCTTTCAAGAACGACGCCGACAGAATCCAATCGTGAGCCCGCTCTCAGCACGAGTTTCGAAACCTTGGGTTTCTCGGCCAACGAGGCAAGCCTCGGAAGATCAGAGAACCACGATCCGTGAGGGCCACCCCAGAAATCCGACTGCCGCAAGCTGTCTGAGCGAGACCAGCTCAAGGCGCATGCGACGGGGTTGTGATCGGATAGGATGCTGCCGTCGGGCTGGAGAAACCTCTTGCTCTCGTAACGCCATTCAGTCGCCTGCAGCTGCACGATGCTGCTGCCTCGGTACAAGACTTTATCAACGGTCTCGCAGGTATTGGTCAAGCTCGGGTTGTCGCAAAGGGTTTCTGTAGACGGGTCAGTCCCGTTGCGCACGAGTTCGACCCAGGCGTCCTTGAGCCCGGACTCGTCCCTGAAAGATTTGACGTCATCGGCAGCGCGCGAATACCGGCTGTTGGTGTCCCCCAACACGACGACGGCATTTCCTGCACTGTTTTCCTTGATGTACCGCGCGAGTTGGTCAAGGTTTGATCTGCGGGCAACTTGGTCGTTGGTTCCGGTCCCCGCATCCGTGTGAAGATTGTACATGTCCATGTATATTCCCTCGGCAACTCGAAGTCTCATAAAGGTAAACCCTTTTGGTGTAAGACAGTCGGCGCCCGACTCGTTTGAGCAGTCTTTCCATTTGACCCTCTCGTAAGCAATCCAGTCAAAATTGGTCAGAGAATTGAGTCCGGAGCCTATACCAGCGCCACCGGTTGTAGCTGTGCGGAAAGGGTGGGTATCGGTCTGATAGATGTGCGCGTGATAATTGAAGTCCTCTTGGACGTGAATAACGTCATAACTGTACTTGGCAAACAGGGTCCCAATCAGTCGAGAGTTGGTCTTTTTGTCCCCTGGAACATCGTTGCCATTGAAAATTGGAGGCAGACCCGCAACGTTGATGGTAAGGATTGACAAAGATCCCGTGGGCGCGGCCTTGGCAGCGCAAACAAGGAAGAAATTGCAGAGCCAGAAAATGAACATGTTGCTGTCGGTCGAATAGTCTGTCTCACTGTCTTTTGTGTCGCAATGTCATTTGGAAGGAAGGAGAAGAGAATCTGCCTGGTTATCATACTCTACTGCTTGTCTTGATGCTCGAACTAGAACTAGATTGCTCACAATGCCACATCGGGACATACACGTTCCAGTTAGCCGCACCGATCAAGCCTGGTCTAGGGGCGGTTGAGAACATGATTTTACGAGGCGGGAATAACAACGTCGGCGGATCGCGGGCAGAAAATTCAAACCAAACTTCAATTATAGTGGTTGTCAACTTGTCATTAGAACACGCGGGCAAGAAGCGGTGATCCACATGTTTTCCAGCCAGGTTGTGAAGAACCGGTTTACTTTACTGTAAGTGGAAAGATGTGCCGACTTAGCTGCGTTAGACGGCGCGGGGTCATGAACAAAAACCCACACGCGGCCGTGCTATTGCGACGGTAACGATATCCTTTAGTGCCTATCCGAGGCTAGAGTACGGAGTACAATGCCTTTACTGATGACGAACTTGCACATGATGAGTAATCTTCAGGACCTCGGGGGACTTCTACAGCGTCGGCCCAGCGGCCAATGTCTCTTCGAAGATGACAGTGCCTTTTTTTCTTTTTCTTTCTGAAATCCATCCCTCATACGTGCATTCACAAAGTCGTTTTCCATGGTATAATCACCACCCTCCCTGGCTGGCCTATGTCTCATACGTGATGGCCGTCGTTAGCCCTTAAGATCGGCAAGTCTCCTTTCGCCTGAGCCCTCCTCACTTCCTCCTCGTACACAGCCTTCAATTCATCGAGCTGCTTGAGCAGAACGCTCTTGTCGGTCCTCTTCTCAGCCGTAGCGCCGGGGCCGAAAATTCTCACGCCCAAGTAATAGATTTTGGCCAACACTTGGCAGGCACCCAGGTAAACAGCCTCGTCGCACTGGGAGTAGAGACTGCATGCGCCAAAAATTATAAGTTAGTTGACAACTGCATCTCGGATAAAGGAGCATTGGGACCGGAGCCGGGGCCGGGGCCGGGGCCGGGACCATACTCTTCTAAGAATTTATCGTCTATTTGATCCTTGTTCCTCTCCGTGAACCAATCATGTCGTCGGTAATTCTTGTACCCGAAATCATGGCGGTGGCACGCCGGCAGAAAGGGAAACTCAAACGGGTTATCCATGGCATTCGTGCAGCCGTCTGATGTCCAGTCCATATATACAGGGACTTCCCGATCTCTCATGATGGTAAATTCCGCGAGGCTTATCTCGAAGACGAGTTTCTCCGTCACCTTCCTGATCGGGACGCTCCCACATTTCCTACGCTGAACAGCAACCCCGGGCGCGTCATGTGCTGCCCCTCCCGCCGCCGCCGCCGCCAGATATGCGGACATGTAAAGGAAAGGCTTCATTGTGAACGAAAAGAAAAGTCAAACAAAAAGCAAGGTACAACAGTAGTACCCTTGGCCGTTCCCTTGCACTGAGCGCTCCGGTGGGTCACCCTACAATATATGCAACGTGTCACGGCACAGATGACTGTGCAGGTCGGAACGCTGCAAATGATATGTATTTCTGTTGTGTGCACAAGGGCAGGATGTCCGCCGTGGCACGTGACATCGCACGTGACATTGCCCTGTAAGAGTCCCCTTGAGTCGCCTGTCACGGCCGACCGTGACACAACAACGCATTGCAATAAAACATCATGGGCGGCGGGAATGCTCTCCCTCTCTCGAGTCTGGACCCGTTCGCGAAATTCGTGCATGACTCGGCATGAGGGACCGTGCGATATTAGGCAATCTGCGGACCCGCCGGTCGGGTTCATGCCTCCTTGACTGCCGATAATAATTCCCGGCGATAAAGGTATTCGACGAATCATTGTTTTTCATTCGTCCTTCATGGAGCGCATTTCCGCCAATGACCCTTGTGCCCAGAACCTGGGGTCAATTGTATTAATTGTACTCCGTACCCTCAAAATGATTGAGTCAGTAAGGGTAGGTGGCTAGTCAAGTTCATGGAAATGTAACACTTTTTGCACAGTGCTGCATTGCATGTTGGTGTGAAAATCATCCAATTATCATTTCATTTGGTAGACAACTGAGCCATCGATATCCATCATAGAAGGAATAAACAAATGCAAGCTACAACGGCCGATGAGAAGCTTATTGAGGGTTGCATGCAAAACGGAGCAGCGTTCTCATCGCTGCCGCTGGCTCCGTTGCCTCCCAGGGGAGCCCGGGATGCTCCAGATGTTGCCAGGACCTTCTTCCCGCTGGGATATTGTATGTTATATACGGGATCGTCTTTCAACGCGGCCAGCTGACCGAGAGTGTGGGGACAAGTCGGCTGGTTGGCCTCTGGCCAGTCTAGATTGCACTGCTCGTCGACGCCGAGAGTGCAGATCGAGTCGACAATATTGACCACCACGTGATTGTTTGCGACCCAGCTCGTGGGCCGTTGCAGGCAACTTGCGAGAAAGTTCATGCCGTTGGCGGCGCTGATGGGCAGTTTATGGTCCTCTGTGTGGATGAGAGACGCGCATTTCGATGCATCGACGTTCCTATACCTCATTTCCACCGCACCGCCGGCGCTAGGCTTGTCCATGGCAGATTCTCCAATGTAGAGGTAGTTCCATGCATCGTAGCTGATGTCATGCGCGCCGGTTGATTGATCAACGCGGAGGAGGTGGACCTGACGATGCTCGTATTCGACGGCCACGCAGACATTGTCACAGTCGACGGGTTGCGGCCAGTACGCCACGCGGTTGGTATTGATTTTGCATCCAGGGACTCCAATTGACGAGGAGTAACTGTCGTGGGGTGTGGCCCAAATGGTCGCGCCATGGCCATCGCCTCGCTTGGCAACTCTGTCTGCTCCAAGACCCGACAGCGGCAGCGCGGCTTCAGCTATTAATGGGATCCGCATTCGAAAAAGCAAATAATGCGAGGGGTCCGACGGCGGGGGTTCGTTCGACACGGGGTCGGCGATTGTATTATATTCGAGGTGTAAAGGCTCCTAAAAGCAACGAGATGGGAGGAAAATCACAAGCGCACGGCCAAAGCCCCAGGTGCGGCAGACTTCTTTGCCGTCTCCCACGGAAGACAAGACAAGGTAGAGCCTGACGTCTGGCCGCCCTACCGTTGTGGTGATGCCAAGTGCAACATGAGGAGAGAGGAGAAGAGATTTTTAGGATTTGGGGAACTCGCCAGGAGGAAGCACCATGAAGCACAACCATTCAGGGGCTTCAATCTGGGGAGTTAGTCGAGACTTGCGCCTGCCTGCATGTGCTTGTGCACGACCATCGATAGACTACATTAGTCCTAAAACGAAAGAGTACCTTTCTACCTAATTTCCTGTTAGATGTACTATCTCTTTTTAGGGGTAAATGTAAGTAGCTTACTATAATATGTAACGCTTATAACCTCTTCTATAGAGTTCATTTCCTTTCTTTATATTATTATTAAGCCTTATAACGTAGCGTAATATAACGTAACTACTACTAGGGTAATTATAAAGTAGTCTTAGTACTTATGTAGTGCAATAAAAAATTTGTCATTAGCCTGCTGCCCCACCGGTGTGAGGCGCTGTGTACGGGGACCACGGGATGGAGCCCTAGGCGACAGGCCTTATAACCGGTTGTAAGGTGCAATGTTAGCAACGGCTAGCATTGGCGGATCTTTTGGTCTATTGGGATTCCTAGCACACCTTTTAGGTCTCTTACAACCGGTTTGGGTTTTTCGCCTTCTTTATTCACTCTCTACGGAGTAAAATTAGGTAGGTGGACTATTAATCTAGATTAGGACTAAGGCGGCATGCACGTATTTCCTTACATAGAGGTCATATACCTTGTGGGTCTGCCAGGCCCTCGAATAGTATGCATCTCTAGTTTCCTTATACCTAATTCAATACATACAGACCCTAGTCAACGTGATTCCACAAGGTGTATGAATAACCTCCAAGGAGATAAGAAACGCGGTGCGCGCATTTCGTGACCCTCCCGGGTGCGTACACTCGTTTACACTCTGCAGGGACCTTGCAGACATCTTATCGTGTCGTTTGCGAGTGCAGAGGGTGGCAACTCGACAGTTGCTGCAGGCGACCTAGCACTTGCCAAAAATTTGGGAAGCTTAGCAAGCATTGGTCTAGACTCTAGAGCCCGCACGAATAGTAATACTCGGTTTCCCTCCGTACTTTAGCAATCGGCTCAGCAATCGGCTCAGCAATCGGCTCGGCAATCGGCTCGGCAATCGGCTTAGCAACCGGCTTGGCAATTAGCTCAGCGACCGGCTCAGCAATCGGCTCAGCAATCTCAGTAATCGTGTTTTCGACGACGCCCGTCCCTTGCAACCGACGACGACCATTGCAGCTCTGGGCAGAAGGGCCTAGGGGCGTAAGGTCTACTAGTTGATGGCGTCCCCATCAACGCCATCCGACGACGGCAGATTACACGACGACTGTACGTATTTTGCTCGACACGTCTCCCAACGACGCACCACCGAACTGGACCTACGCCTTCCAACAACGGAGCACACAGTTCCGTTTGATGATACCAGTAACCCTGACGTCTTGGTTGGTCACCGACCCATCCCTCGATGTCATCACCGTGCGGTCGACCTCTTATATTCACAGTCACTGCGCGTCTTGGAGTGGCTGGACTCGGTACGAGGGCGAGGTGTTCTGAAATGCACTTTTGCGTACACCTTGGCCAGTCTGGCAACGTTCGTCGGTCCACTGTCAGACTTCCTCGGGCGACCAGACGGCAAGCATGTGGTTGCGACCATCACGGTCTACTTCCACGCCGCGCGGTCGGCTGGATCTATGATTGAGGCTATTCTGATTGCCATCATTGCAGTAGCTTACGCTGAAACGGTTTCGATACTCTCCATGGCCACCTCAGTTCTGGTCGGATCCAAGTTGGGTCTGGTGACCCTCGCCCACGCACTGGTCGTCATCATCTTCATTGGCGGAGGCTTTGGGTTCATGGGCTGGGTTAAACAACGAATGAACAACCCGTTGGTGAATGTCGGCAGCACCTTGGCGTCTATAGCAATTATCGCCGTCGTCACCAAGGAAAGCGCCGTGGTGTCTGGCGTCTTTTCTAACCAAAAGATTACGCAAGTCCTTAAAATGCTCGTCATGGGCATCACCAGCGCAGCTGCCGTGAACTTGCTCGTTTGGCCTGTTTCCGCAAGAACCCAGCTGCGTGGCTCTATGCTCAAGGCCTCGACAGCCCTGGGCGATGTCTTGACCGCCGTGAGCACCAGTTTCCTTCGCGGAGACAATTGGCATGATGGACCAAATGCAACTTCCAGGGCTTCTTCGTCGTATCAGCAGACACATGCAGCCCTTTTGAAAAATTTGCGGGAGGCAAAGTTTGAACATTATTTCCTGGGCCGAGTAAAGGTTTACGCCGTAGAGAGGTCAATAGTCATGGCAATTGAGACTCTGGCACAATCAGTCGGCGGGCTGAGAAGTGCTGCTAAAACACAACAAACATTGCTCAATACCAGTGCAGTCAATCGTTCCCGCGGAGCATCGGACCTTTTCGCGGCCTTCGCCGACATGATGCGACCATCAATGCAAGATCTGACAGGAATGCTATCTCAAGTTCTAGACGAGCCTGTCTTTGGTGGACCGCCGGTTGATGAAACGAGAGTCAACGAAGCACTTCGACAGATGTTGCTGGAGAAATTGAACGTCTTCGTTCATGCAAGAGTGGATGCCTTGCAGCATGTTTACGGTCTAGCAGCGCGGAGGGCCTCGTCTCACGACGATGCGAACCACATAGCCCTGGAGGAAATGGCTGCTGCTTGCAGTCACTTCAGCTTTAGCTTACAGTCATTCGGCCAAGAGATGGCAAAGTATCTGAGTCTACTGGAAGATCTTGGCCATGTCACGGATCAGTCGAAACGAAGTTGGACGTGGCTGCTGTGGTGGAGGGCCGATGCAGCACGAAGATATGGCATGTCTACACCCCCGTTTGAATCGACAGAGGACGATGCTCTGATTAAGCCGAACGGAAGGTCTCAATTTCCGCGAGGCATCCCCGAATCGATGACGGAGCGCAGGGATACCTATGCTTGGCAAGCATCCCAAAACGAGAATAGTACACTGGCTAGACTTTCGCTCGTCATGCTGAGATTGTTGAGAAGAATGGCGGCGGATGACAGTGAGCACAACCTTGGTCTCCTCTGAGTGCTGTCTTCTTACTGACCCCGAGTGTAAAGTTTTGTTCGGAATCAAAGTAGGCTTTGGCGCGTCTTTGTGGGCCATGCTAGCCTTCCTGCCCGACACTCGGCCTCTGTATTCTCACTATCGAGGCGAATGGGGCTTGCTCTCCTTCATGATTGTCTGTTCAATGACTGTCGGCGCCTCCAACACGACGGGGTGGTCAAGATTCGTCGGCACCTTTCTCGGTGCAGCGTTTTCCGTGATGAACTGGAACATCAGCCAAGGGAGTGCCGTCGCCCTCGTCGCCCTTGGATGGGGCGTGAGCTTCTTCACTTTCTACCTCATTGTGGCCCGTGGCCAGGCACCATTGGGCAGGATAACTCTGCTGGCGTACAACGTGTCGACACTGTACGCTTACAGTTTGAGTCAGAAGGTAGATGATGATGACGATGACGAAGGCGGAGTGCACCCGCTCATTATGAAGATTGTCAAACACAGGGCCATATCAGTGACGACTGGCATCCTGTGGGGACTGATAGTCTGTCGTCTGGTTTGGCCGATATCCGCGCGCAGGAAATTCAAGCACGGTATCTCGGTGCTGTTCCTTCAGATGGGCTTGATCTGGAGACGCGGACCCCTCGCGACATTGCTGCGCAGCGATTGCTCCCAAGGGTACCTTGCACCGGGCGAACAGGCTGCGTTGCAACGGCACGCGGACCGACTAGAAGGCCTGCGGAACTCGGCGGCGTCCGAGTTCGAGCTCAGGGGCCCCTTTCCGTTTGAATCCAACGGCCGGATCCTGCAGAGCGCCAACAGGATACTCGACAGCTTCTTGGCCATGAGTCTGGTGACGCAGCCCAGAGAACGATTGTCGAGCGGGGAGAAGGCATTGCTGGAATTCACAGCCGCAGAGCGGGCTGTTCTCTGCGACCGCATCTGCCACATCTTCCAGGTTCTGGCCGGCTCCATCATGCTGGAATACCCCTTGACAGATGCCGTACCAAGCATTCTGTCGCTGCGCGATCGATTGCTGAGCAAAATATTCCAGTTTAGAGCGGAAAGCCTGGAAGCAGCAGGTTGTTCCTCGGCAGGGCTCGAGAATGACACTGGTGGGACCCTCACGGGCTCGTCGAACGTCACCGAGGGCGACTATGTCTTGCTTTATGCATATGTACTTGTGACTGGCCAAGTGGCGGACGAGCTCGGGATCGCTGCGGCAGAGATTGAGAGCTTATTTGGGGTGTTGAGCGGAGATGAACTTGTCCTTGAATAATGGGAATGCTGATATGCATGTCTGTATGCGCTCGTCTCTTCTTTATATACAAAGAAGATGCCAGCTATACCCCGTACCCTGCTGATGAAATCAGAACGTGCATGTGCTCACTAGACAAGCGCAACCGGGCATTTCTCACTCCCATTCCTCTGACATGGACCAATGCCAACGCTCGCGCCGTCACACGCGTCGGTGCAGCTTTCTGTGTCGCCCCAATCCGCCCCTGAGCCCAGTGGAGCAGGAGGGAATGCGAGGCTCAAGCAGAGAAACACGGTAAATCCGATGGCCAAACCGACCATGAAGGTCAGGTTGTAGAGACGAACCCAGCCCGCCCAGGTTTTGTCATGGAGAGCATCGACCGATGCCATCAAGCCAGCTAGGGAAGCAGAAGCAACATTCATTAGCTGACGAGCAGTCTCGGCCGCGAGGAATTCGACTCACGAAGCATTGGCCAGGCCCCCAGGGCGAAAGCGATGGGGGCTCGCCAGTTGACACCACCTGTGAACCAGTAGATTGACGATTCACCTCCTCGGTATAGATGGTCCACGTTTAATTTTCGCCCTCGAACAACGTGATAGTCCGCTAGCATGATTCCCCTGCAGCTTTTGTCAATCAGAGCCTCTCCATATCGATGCTCGACTCTCATACGCCGTGCTGCTATAAACAGACGACCCTGCGTCGTAGACCTCCTCCAGGAATGACAAGACGCACAACAGTTGCACATGTGGCAGCCGTGTTCCCAAACGGCACCAGAAATATCGTCGCCATTCTTCCCTCCACATCTGCTCGACCGATGGCTAAGCCGGCTGAATTGGAAAAGGTAAAGAGACCCAGACATATTGGATCAAGGGTGTCGGTTTCTGTCGGTTTTCTGTGGATCGCCAAGGCAGGTGCCGCAGGTGAACAAATTAAATAGCAGCCAAAGACACAGGCAGAACTCCGCCGCAGAGTGCCAGGCCTTTTCTGGAGTCATGATGCTTTCAAGCCAGACCCTCTATTACACTTGAGTCCGGTCTACATGTGGTCTTCTCTACTAGTAGGGCAACGTTCCCGGTTCAGGAGGTTCAGGAGGCACTGGCACTGGCACTGGCCATCATGAAGGTTACGCATTTCCGACCCAGCCCATATCCACATATCTACGTATAGTTGATCTGTCGCAAGGCCACGAAGAAGGCATCCAATCCATATACTTGCATGATCATCAACTGTCAAATGGTTATCATTGTAGAGGGCCTATAGCGACCGCGCGCAGTGACTTTAGAGTGAGTTTTTTTTTTCTGAAAAAAAAAAAAAAACCGAAAGCTTATACCTTTTTGAGTCAAAACTAGCCACTGCTAACATTGCACCTTATAATTGATTGTGAGGCCTGTCACGTAGGGGCTCCCTTTGCGGGCCCTGTACATAGCGTCTCAGAAAGGGATGCTTTTGAAATAGAAAGACCTTACTAAATTATTATAATAATATAAATATCAATAAGCTAATTCAGCCTAACATTTTTCACTTACTTTAACACCAAGGTTTGTGCAGTGAAATGTGGGGCGTTCGCAGACTTTTCAGAACCTGCCATATATTATTACCCCTCGTCGCTAGCTACTTGGCCTTTCTTTTGCTTCATCCACCTTCCGTCTCTTCCATCTTGCGTTCACGCCGCCGCCGCACACCAGCAAGATGAGCGAGTCGTTCCCGCTCTGGGGCGGAGCAGTCTGGGTGCACGTCGACAACACACCGATTCCCCTGGACGATGACGCTCGCACCCTATACACGCGAGCCCTCGCAGACCCCGCGTCGATGACGGATGCAGAGGTGCGCGCCATTATGCTGCGCCCCCCCGCGGACGAGGAGGACGAGCTCTGCCGCAAGGAGTGCGGGCTAGGCTTTGACGAATTGACTGCCAAGGCGCAACGCCGAGAGAAGCTGAGCTACACGGAGGGCAAAATCTTGTTTCGAGGCGTGGCCTGGAGCGCGCGCGCCGAAATGTCACGGCCGAGACTGCGGCTTCCCCAGGAGGACAAGGACCTGACGTACGGCGCCGTCGAAGCCGTGACGCCGCAGGCCCTCCGGGATGTCCGCGAGGACGCCATCGCGGCGACGCAGGCGGACCTGGGAGCCAGGCAGGCGGCCCTTGATTACCACCATGAAGCAGACTCGATGAGCTTCATCTACTCCAGGAATATCCCGTGGCAGGAGCACATCCTCGGCTCCGACCACGCGACGGTCTGCGGCCTCGCCTTCTTCCACCCACCATCGCCGGCCTGGGATGCATTCCGCACCAAGGTCCAGACGGCCGTTACGCATGGCATGAACTGGAAATCGGGAGTCATCAAGGATCGCATCAGAGACATGTTTACCCTGCACTGGGTGGCGTCGACGGCCACCGGCACGGCGCTGCAGGAGCAGTTCGTGGCCCTGCGTCAAGAGCCGGATTTTCCCCCGGGATTGCGGCGCGACGCGTTTCTCTATGTCGACGACGAGGCCGTTGCGTCGAGCGAGGAATTGCGGCCGTTCGTGTGGCTCTGGGAGCCAGAGGACGCGACCCTCGGCCCGGCCAGGGTTAACATTAACCACATCTTTCCCACGCTCATGGCGCGTCTGACTCAACGGGACCTGCATGGCGAGCAGCGGAGCAAGCCCTATCGCACCGGTCCGGAGCTGGAGATGATGCATCAAGCGGCGGCCATGTCACATAATGACCAAGGTACTTGGGATAAAGTCTGGCCAGCGCGTCCGACGTTGATGTGAAACACGTCAATACAATATAAAACAGCCATGTGCAAAGAATATCGACGATGATGTAATGGGTACGTGAGGCTTTAGGCTTCGTTTGTAAAATGACATCACCGGTGGTGGGAATGAAACAAAATAAAATACATGAATAACGAAGGCACTAATTCAGAACATGACTGCGATGGACTATAGGAAGCATCTTGTCAAGGATCCCATCCAGCCTCGGATGCCTCGCGTTGTCTACATGACGTGCTCGCCCCTACAAGACACTTATTAGACGCCAACACAGACGTAGTAATCTGGGAACAGTTTGCTGCAGTCGTTACCGACGGTCGGGTTGAAGGAGTAAAAGACGTCGAGGGAGATGTCGTTGCCTGCGGCGATGTCGTAGCAGCCGTCGCCCGACTTGACCTTGTAGAACTTGTTGCAGTTCTCGACCATGCCATGCTGCGTGGGCGCGGGCGTGGGCGCGGGCTTGGTAGTAGTAGAGCTGAGCTGGAAACACCAGAGGCGGGCGTGGCCACGGCGAGCTGCGCGCAGTAGCGGTAGCCCTGCTGCAGCACGCAGTTCTCGGGCTTGCCGTCGTCGTACTTGAGCGACGGGTTCCAGGAGACAAAGTTTGTCACGTTGACTGTTTGGACACCATGTTGGCGGATGAATCAGGCGCGCTGGCTGTTCCACGCCAGAAGCGGCATCGAGCACGTACCTTGATAGAAGCTCGACACGACGTAGCACGTGTTGACCGTAGATGCCTGGCGGCGCGTCGGGATGAAGGAGGCGTAGCGGGCGCACTTGGCGCGCGTGCCAGGCGCCAGCGGCAGGTCGCTTGGCCGCGTGGTGTTGACGGAGATGGTGACGGAGACGGAGACGGTGGGCCACTCCCATCGCGGCGCGGTGCTGACGGCGCCCGTCTCGATGCAGCTGGACGGAAGAGGAATGGCCATTACGCACGGGTTGATGACACGGCTTGGTGGGTTGTGGCTGTCAGTAGGAGAACGGGGCCTCGTTGCGAGCAGAGAGGCAAGGAAACTTCACCCGTATCCAAAGTAGGTGGCGATATCCCCCACGGCCTGGACGCAGTAGGAATAGCCGAGCAGCAGGTTGGTGCAGTTTGGGTTGTTGACTTCGGGATTCTGCTGGCGTCAGGCAAAAGTGCTTTCCTTCCGTCACGGGGCATGTTTTCGTCTCCTGTGACGTACCAAGAAGTAAAAGTCCCTGAGACTAATGCTCATCATGACGGTGACGGAGCTGCAGGTGTCGCCCGCCGCGACTCGATAGAACTTGCCACATCGACGATTCGTCCCATCCGCGACGTCAGTCGGGACGGTCCTTGTAAAGCAAAAGGTCAGTCACCACGAGTTCCACGCGCGTTTCGTCTGCATAAGACGATGATCTACCTACGTCGGATTAGCTGGTGTGGCAACGACGGTGGTGGTCCCGGGCACGGTTGTATCTCCCGGCGCACTATGTATCCCGTCAGCGCTATCATGAGGTGATTCACTTGAAAAAAAAAAAGAACATGCCTGACGCAGAGCTGGGTGCCAACCATGGTCTCGAGATTGCTGCAGTCGCGGTTGATGTCGGGGTTCCAGAAAATCAGCTGGGTCGCGGAAAAAGCGGCGTCGTGCGCCCGGCTGATGTCGAAGCACGTCTCGTTGGCCTTGAGCGTGTAGAGCTCGCACGTCTCGGGCACGCACAGATTCGTGCCGAGCTCGGGGAAGTTGGAGCAGTCGGCGGCGATGCCGTTGCGGTACCGCAGCATGGCGGTGGACACGCCGAGGGCCCGGCTGACGCTGTTGCAATCATCGCCGGCCCTGACCGTGTAGTGCGAAGCGCAGGCGCCGCTGATGGGCGTCGGGCTAACGGACGTGGCTCTGGTTCGGTTGGATATCAGTTCGTAGGGCGGTGGCGAGGTGACGGGATACTTTGTCACGGCACAGCTGGGGGGGGGGGGGGGGTAGCGTCAGGAACTCGGCAGACAGACAGCATTCACTTGCGGAAGGGGGCAGGGCAGGCTCACGAGGAGGTCAGCGAGCTGTAGTAGCCGCCAAGGTCCTTGCCGTAGCCAAAGGGCGAGTTGAGCTCGGCTTGAAGGGCACCGAGGATGCAGTCCTTGCAGGCCGCGTCGGGCGCGGGAGACTCCTGGGACGCCCACTCGGCCACCTGGGGAGCGCAGAACTGGTTGGAGCTGTCCTTGCGACAAATGTAGCTGTGGGTAAAGAGGAGCTGGTCGAGAGTGTAAGTGGCGGGATAGCGATTTCCACCGTCGACGACTGACTCGTCTCTGCAGGCCGCCGTCTGGTCGTTTTGCAGGCTCACCAGCGAGCTAAGGCAGTCGGTAATGCAGATGGAGGTGAGCATGTCGTTGGATGGCTCGACGCCGCCCAGCGCAACGGCAATGAGGGACGAGTTGCACCTGACCGGCTGGCCAAAGGTTACCCTGGGATGGTCAGACAGGATATATCTCTTGAAACATGTCTCTTTTGGTGTCTTTGGGAAGAGGGGATCGATCAGCCGGGGCCGAGAGGAAACCAACGAACGTACTTGCATCTGGCCGATAGATTGCCAGGAGCGTCAATGGACCGCGTCTGGCCATCTCGATTGGGCAAAAACACTTGCGAATGGACAAAGGGAATGCGAATGGCTGCCACTCCCAGAGAAAGCAGCTTAAAGGAGAGACGGGCCATGATGATGCTTGTTTACTGCGTAGTTGAAAATGTCATCCGCAGGACAGCAAAAAGGGGGAGCCTCCGGACAAGTAGACGAGACACGTAAGTCAAGTCTTCGTGAAGGAATATGGCTAGGTCCATGCTATCTATCAGTTATCTCGGATTGGAATGAATGACCTGCACGTCGCCCAGGTTGGTTCTCGATTGTTTGCCCTCCGTACTACCAAATCTGCCCCCCCCTCCCCGCAGCTGGACCCGACTTATGTTGCATGAGAAAAGGCGGCGTGGCCGACTGGCCACTAATTTGCGCGTTCATCATCCCTTATATGCCTTGCGACAACTCGAACGTCCACCATCCCCGGCATCACCACCTCAGTAAGCAGCAGCCTCGCGCCGGACACCGTGCCCGATTGCGTGCCTCTTCATGCGGGCGCGGCAAACAAGCAGGGATCCAGAGGGCCCGTATGGGCCAGGCAGGAGTTGCAAAATTTGATTTGGCTGAGAGAGCAAGGCCTTCCTGCCGGCAAGACAAGCTATGATACTCATCATGGCCTGCTGCTCTCTTTATTCTGCGTTTACGAGCCGGCACGCCGGTGCCGCGCAGGTATCAGGAGACCAAGTTCTGTCTCTCTCTCTCTTTCTTTCTTCCTGCCATCTATCTATCTTTCATCGCCTCGTGTACCGCATTGCCTTGCATGGCCGCTTCCTCTGATGCGCCGCGGGCGTCCAAACTCCCCATCACGCTTCTGGCCTTTTTCCTCATTGTAGCCCTTTTTCTGGCGTCGCCCTCCTTTAACATTTCTTCAGTCTCCCCCAAAACCCCTTCCAAGTCTCAACGCGAGGCAGTGCCTGTTCTGCCTGTCCCCGACCTGCCGCACGCCCCCCCATTGCTGCTAGACGGCTATGAAGAGTCTAATCACACGCTGACCCGGCGACTTGATCCCTACGCCTGCACAAAGTCCAACCCCTGCCACACCAATGCCTGCTGCGGCTCCTTCTTCGGCGGCGAAGTGGGCACCTGCGGCTTCGGCCCCACCTTTTGCGGCCCCGACTGCGTGAGCAAGTGCGATGCCAAGCCGGAGTGCGGCCGGTACGCCGACCCTCCGGGCAAGACGTGTCCGCTCAACGTCTGCTGCAGCGCCTATGGCTTCTGCGGCACCACCTCCGAGTTCTGCCGTGTCTCGGAGAAGTGTCAGAGCAACTGCGGCACCCCGGCGGTGCCCCCCGGAAAGAGCCCCGTGCCGGTCACGAACCGCGTCATTGGCTACTATGAGGCCTGGAGCGCCCGCCGAGAGTGCTATCCCTTTCCTCCTGCAGCCATCCCTGTCCAGGGCTTGACGCATCTCAACTTCGCCTTTGGCTACGTTGATCCTCAGTCCTTCCGGGTGGTGCCAATGGACGGCGCCACGCCAGCGTCCCTCTTCACCAAGACGGCCGACGTCCGCACCCTCAAGTCAGGCCTGGCCGACCTCAAGGTTTACATCTCGCTGGGCGGATGGACGTTTAGCGACAACGGCACCGACACGCAGCCCACCTTTGGCGAGATTGCGTCTAGCGAGAAGAACCGCAAGACCTTTGCCGACAATGTCGTTGACTTCATGAAGAAGTATGGCTTCGACGGCGTCGACATTGACTGGGAGTGAGTGATTAACCACGAGCGTGGCCTGTCCCCTGTCTCTACACAACACAAGTTTCAGGGTCTGATGATTACCACGTTGTACAGATACCCCGGAGCGTCGGATCGCGGTGGCAAGGAGCAGGACACCGCCAACTTTGTCCTGCTGCTCAAGACGCTGAAGGAGACATTTGACACATCCATCCACGGCCCCTACGGCCTGACCTTTACCATCCCCAGCTCGTACTGGTACCTGCGATGGTTTGACGTGGCTGGCATGCTCAAGTACGCAGACTGGACCAACATGATGACGTACGATCTGCACGGTGTCTGGGACAAGGAGAACCCCATCGGCGACATAGTGCAGAGCCACACCAACCTGACCGAGATCAAGCAGTCCATGGACCTGCTCTGGCGCAACGGCGTGCGGCCGGAGCAGGTCGTCATGGGCCTGGGGTTCTACGGCCGCTCGTTCCAGCTGCGGGACCGGGGCTGCTCCACCCCCGGATGCAGGTTCGCCGGTGCCGCGGAGCCCGGGTCCTGCACCAAGAGCGCCGGAACGCTCGCGTATTTCGAAATCCAAGACATCATCTCGGACCAGAACCCCAAGATCACCCACGACAGGGACGCGGCGTCCAAGTACTTCACCTATGGCAAGGACCAGTGGGTCAGCTTTGACGACGCAGAGACCATGAAGCAAAAGGTCGACTACGCCAACAGCGTCGGCCTCGACGGCCTGATGATCTGGTCCGTGGACCAGGATGACGGGCAGTTCTCGGCGCTGCAGGGCCTGCTGGGGATGAGCCCGCAGAGCTACAGCGTGCTGCTGCAGCGCGCAGAGCGGACCGACGCCGGCAAGTGGACGGCGCTCAACGGGCAGAAGTGCGTCACGTCGGACTGCAGCAGCCCCGCCGAGTGTCCGGCTGGATACGGCATGGCCCCCGGGGGAAAGGGATACCCGGACAACTGCGGCGACACCGCTTACCGCATCGTCTGCTGCCCGCTCAGCGCCATGCCCGAGAGCTGCACATGGCGCGGCGGTGAAGGTACGTTGAAGTACCCGTCGTGCCACGGCCAATGCCACGTCGGCGAGACGACGCTCTTCCACTCCCGCCATGCCACCAAGAATTGCATGCGCCCCGGATGGC
Source organism: Epichloe festucae Fl1 (assembly GCA_003814445.1). NCBI lineage: Eukaryota > Fungi > Ascomycota > Sordariomycetes > Hypocreales > Clavicipitaceae > Epichloe > Epichloe festucae. The sequence continues at coordinate 63,258 of CP031387.1, read as the reverse complement.
AGGCCTTCTGCTGCACGGCGCAGACCTGGGCCCGGCAGATCGAAGCCTGCAAGCTAACCAGCTGCCGCGGCTCCTGCGGCGACGGCGACGAGACCAAGGGCATGGTCAAGGTCGCCAAGCAGGGCGACGACTGCACCTTCGGGTACAGGGAGCTGTGCTGCCCCAAGGAGTCGGCGTTTGAGAACTGCCACTGGGTGGGCAAAGGCAGTTGCGACGACAACGAGTGCGCCGACAACGACGTCCAGCTGGCCCTGGATACCTTCGGCGACGGCAGCTCGTCGTGCACCGGCGGCGGTCGCAGGAAGGTACTGTGCTGTAACACACCCAGGAATCTGAACCCTTTTCTGCCCGTGGCCCTCGACAAGGTTTTCCCGACGCTGCCCCCGTCCTCCGACTATCCGCAGTTTGACCTGCAGGCGCTGGGTGCCGACTTTGGCCAGGGGACCGCCGACCTCAACTCCAACACCTTTGGCATGGTCATCATCGTCGGATCCGCGTCGGCCGTGCACACGTTGCGCCGCCGGGACGGATCCGACGCCCACGTGCTCGGCTGCGACAAGATCAACAGGGAAGGCCGCAGCCGCATCCACGTCGTCTGCCGGGACGGCGGCGGCGACGACTCAAGCTGCCAGGGAATCCATCTCGGCGGCGCAAAAGGCACCATCTTGCGCCTGCCCGAAGGCTGCGGCCCCGGCGACTACGCCGTGCTTCACGCCGTGCGCGACGTCTCCGACAACGCCGAGCTCCCTCACCACGCGGCCCGCGCCATCGCCGCCAACCGCACTGTCATCGAGATTGACATCTCGCACGACTTTGGCCTGGCCAAGCGTGATGCCGGCGATATCCTGGTCCGCATCGACTACTCCAACAGCCACGGTTACTGGAAATCCATCGTCCAGGGCGACCCGGTCAAGGGGGGTGGAGGCTCGGCGCTGCACAAGAGATTCTACAGCGCGGCCGCCTCGGATTGGAAGGGTAAATTTGACGGGTTGCGTAACCTCGACCAGCCGTCCAGCCTCAACGGCGTCGGCGCCATACGCAAGGAGAACATCCACGTGTCCCTCAGCGGCGAGCAGAGGGAAAAGTGCCCGGGCAAGGGAGACGACGGCTTTCTGGACATGAGCATCTCGGGCAAGATGCACGAGAACCTCGAGTTCGGCTTCACCGTCGTGGGCACCATCTCGCCCACGTTTCACATGGACGAGGCCAACGGCTTCTACGACACCGCCATGAACTTCGACGCACAGCTCGACTTCGACGGCAAGGGCCACATGGACGTGCCGGCCGGCATGGCGCCCAAGAAGCTCTTCTCCAGCCCCGTGAGCGCCTGGAGCTTCTCGCACCCGGGCATCTGCAGCTTCGGCCCAAAGCTCAACGTCGAGGTGGAGATGACGGGCAAGGGCGAGATCGACGCCAAGTTCTCGGCCGCCTTCGCCATTGCCAACGCCGAGGCCGCGACCGACGGCTTGCCTACGAGCATGGGTCCGCACAAGGGCGGGCTGTTTAACAAACCGCTGAGCAACGCCTGGTCCGGCGATGTGTCGCTGGCCACCAAGCCGGAGCCGCACAACGGCAAGGAGCGGCGAGACGTCAGCCCCAACGACGCGGGAATCACCGTCCTGGGCCTGCGCTTCCTGACCACATCGCAAATGGTGCTGGACCTCGACTTTTACGGCCAGAAAGAGGTGGCCGCGGGCACGCAGTTCAACCAAACCATCCAGAGCTTGTTTCGCATCAGCCGGCAAAGCAACGGTAACGCCATCGTCGCTTTCGGCAACACCGAGGCCACCGTCGAGTCCCTCACGAGGGGCGACCTTCCCTGGGGCGACGACGACGTTCAGAGCGTCGTTGCCCGCGGCGATGCCCTCGTCCTCCACCAGGGCACCAGCCCGCCGCCGGCCCGTGACGCGCCCGTGCCGGAAGGATACCCGATCTTCGGAGGGCACGATCTCATGTCTTGCAGCGGCGGCGGCGGCGGCGGCTCCCACCTAGACACGTGTCTCTGTATGAGCGTGCTGGACCAGTTCGACCGCACCCTGGATCTGAACCCGGACACGGGCGAGCCGTACGAGCACGTTACCGACAGCCGCCGGAGGAGACGAACGGCTCGTCGGGCACCACCCTCTCTTCTGTCGGAGCTGGACCCATCCCTAGACCTTAACCCAGATACCGGCAAGCCATACTTCCAAGACCTCATCACCGAGTCCAGTCCGGTCGAAGGGCGGGCACCTCCCATCCAGTATAGCAGGCCAGAACACTACACGGTGCATGGCACCTCGCATAACTGGGACATCACCATGGGGCGGTATCCGCAGGGACAAGACGGCGCCTGCCTGCTGCAAGCGAATCCCAACGCGGGGCGGTATGGTCCGGAAGACTGCTACGACTGCGGAAACGTGGCCATTAGCTCGAGCACCACTGATCCAGACATCCGCGTCGTCTCGGAGCACATCAACGAGAGGCAGACGGAACCGCGCGCGGAGCAGTACATGATGAGCGGCCAAGCCCGTCGAGGTGACGGCAAGCTGATCAGCAGCGCCCACACAGCCATCCCCGAGCGCTATCTGGATGAGAACAGCTACCTGCACCGGCCGTACGCCTCGTGGGACCCCAACGGCCCGCACACGGGTCGCGGCAGACCCATCGATGAGATCACCCAGTCGTACGGCTCCGATCTCAACCCGGGGGTCATGGTCAACGCCGAGGCAGTGCTCAACGGCTACAAGGCCCGCATCTGGGTCGGCCACCGGCCCATGGCCGACGACCTGTGGAATTCGAACGGATTTGATCTCCCCGACGCGAACCGCGCCGCCGCCGCCATCAGCAACATCCGCACCGCCTTACAGGTCACGTCGTATCTCAACGACGACGTCATCAACCGCAACTGGGCCCAGATCCTCAACGACGTCATCCACGCCTACCGGCGGTACCAGGAGCGGGTCCAGGCCGTTGACGGCGTCACCATCCACCCGGCGGAGATGTATCAGGAGTTCATGCTGCATGTCGTGGTCCAAAACATTGAACACTCGACCGCCAATTGGGTAGAGCTCAGGATCAATCAGCTCCGAACCCTTTGGGAGGCTCAGGGCTCACACCCTGACGCGCAGGGTATATTGGAAGAATTGGATGCTCTGGATGAGACTGCGGGAGCTTTGCTGCTTGACATTGGCCGCCTGCCTTTGACTAACTAAGTCAGCATACTACTTGATCACCGTCTTCAACATTCATTGCCTACCATTGACTAATAAATTCGTCCCCCGTGCTTGCCAAGCATGTCTTGTTTCAAATTGTATGTATCCTAGTACGTCAAAAACTGGGTGCGCACTTATAACATGGCTGCTGCTATAAGAGTATGTATATGTGCTTAACAGTCGGTCAGTCAGTCGACTGAGTCAGTCAGTCAGTGAGCTATAGGGAGTCAACGCCTGAAATTTGGATTCACATGATCCTATCGCATATGCCCACTATATGCTGTTCTGTTACTTTTTCGCCTAACCTAAGACCTGAGCGATTCTCAATTAGGCCTGAGATTTACTGTGTGCCCGATTGTAACATAAAGGGCTAACATGGGCCACATATCCTATAGCTCATCGTGACTACGAATCAGCTTGGAGGCCAGATTGAGGACATTGATGTAAATGCTTATATGAACGGGAACTTCGAGGTCGATGCGCTCTGTGATCTTCGCGATAATACCCTAGGTGCCAATGTTGTCAATGTCCTCGGCCGCGATGCGGTAGAATCCTTGCTCGTCCTCGTTAATGTAGGTCCTCTAGTCAGTACTAGAGAGACGAGTGTGCAGGCCCGCGTGGACAGAAGTCTGGTTAAGAATCAGGCCCTCCTGATAAGCTATCCAGAACATGGATCCGTGGTTCAAATTGGTGATACTTGTTCTTTGGTCCGCCATCGAAAACCCTACTAGTAGGTCATTACATTTCCTACACTGCATGCAAAGCTCTGATTATGGCACACATTATATAGTATACATGTATTTCCCTATTAGTTATTACCCTTATTATATAGTGTGTATGTATTTCCCTAGTTGTTATTACCCTTGGGCAATATACATAAGATATCGCCACGAACTCAAATTCACTACGTCGCAAAACAAAGCAAAGAGACCTAAATTAGGGACGCGTTAGGCCAAGACCTACGCTAGAAGGGGGTTATTGATTTTAAAAAAAAAAATTACGTCATTAGTTATAGCTAATGCATCTAATTTTTTATAACACAATTACTAGCAATACCTAGCTAGTAAAACTGTTGGTTACACCAAGGAACGTTGCACTAGTGCGAAGAGGTTAAATTCAATGAAGTTAATGATAATAGCTAATAACTAAGAGAGAGAAGAGAAGAGGGAGAAGGAGAGGAATTTAGCTAGAAAAGAAGGTAGGTAAAAAGGGGGAAAAGTAAGGCTGCAGTGCGGTGCCACTGCTAACGGAGCGAGGTAGCTTGTAATATATCTAATTACATTACGTGCATCCCTTCGGTAGCTTCACTCTTTAGCTATGGTTAGACTATTTATTATCTAAAGGTCTGAAGGAAGCTACACTAGTAGTCTCTCTTTTCTTTGTGGCTAAAGGAGCCTAAAAACGCAATAAAAATCGGATTAAAGGAAAGTGTATATAAGTAAATCCCTTAATAGGAATCCACGGTTCTTATTAGCTATTATAGCTTTAGTTATTTTAATTAACCTAGTTATTCCCTATATGCCTATTATATTAATTCTCCCCTCTGCCTAACCTTATAGGTCTCTTAACCTATCCTTCCATATAAATTATTAATTCGTTTAAATTAATTAAGGTTAAAAGGGCTAAATTTAGCAATGCCTTTGTTATCACATTAGCCGGATTATTGCTACTATTAATCCATCTAACTTTGTAGACTTCCCTCCTCTTATATAACTGCTAAAGGGCTATAATATTAATTATTAGCTACTTCTCTTTTATTATGCCTAGCTTTATAAGGCATTTATATAATAAGAAAGAGTCTATATAGAGGATTATTAGGATTTAAGGTATCCCTAATTAGTCTGTGATTATATAAAGGGTTGTAAATATCACGTACGCAATATTAGCACCTTAAACCATGCTATATAGCTTAGATGCAAGTGCGCTACAGGTTATACGCTTGCTTTTTATAAAGCTATACATTATAACGTTTCCTTTTAAGATAAAGGTATTATTCTCCTTTATCACTTTATTACTAATTATAATAATATATCTGATTTATAAACTTAGATCTTTATTATTAGCAAGGGACTTATTTATAAATATAAAAAGCTTCGCTTCCTTAAGAGTTAAGGGGATATACTATAGCCCTTACTACTAATTCTTAATTTACTACTTAAGGCATTTATTAAGTTATAAGATATTATTAGTAAAGGGTTCTTAGTGTTATATAGTAATTAACAAATTATATAATACTTCTAGTTAACAGACTATTATAATATAGCTCCCTTAGGCTCTTTGCTCTACGTAATCTTACCTTACTATTAGTAATTATAGGTTAATTTCCTTAATCTTTTAACTTTAGCCTTTTTAGTTTAAGGTTAGCGAATTATTATTATTTTAAGTTAGAATATAGCTATTAAAGATAAGGGGATTTATAGCTATTAGGCATTGTTTTTCTTTAGCTATAAACTTTACCTTCTAGAGCTCTTTTTTTTCTTTCTTAAAGAAGTTATTATTACTAAGGCCTAGTGTGTTATCCGTTTGCATTCCTATAATACTAAAGAGGTTCTTATTATTTAGGGCTATAATTAGTAGGCAGGGATTGTATATTAAGGTTATTATATTAAGGTTATCCCTATAGTAGCGAAAATATATTGCCTACTAGTAAGTTCTAGCCTTTATAATCCTATAGAGAGGCTTAATCACCTCTATTATTATGCCTTTTAGAAAGAGGTATATAATTTGCTTTAGTAGCTTTATAATAATTAGCCTATTTAGGGTTATTTAGGATTAAACATAAGCTTATATAATATCTTATAGCTAAAGGTAAATTCCCTTTTACTTTAATAATAAAGCAAGGGCTATAATAATCCGTTAGCTTAATTGCTATATTATTAGTAATTAGGTTAAGATAGCCTCTTTTCCTCTATTATTATACCCTTACATAACAAGGCATAACTTCTTATATAGTGATTTAGTACCTTTACCTTTAATCTCTTAGACTATATAAGAATTAAAGATCTAGTAGCCTCTATGCTTTACTAGATTAAATATTATAAATCTAAATATATTATAAGCTTATAAGGCATTAATCTTAGCTTAGTTAGATTATTTAAAGGGGCTCCCTAGGGTTATAATTTTTCCTTCTTAGCGGAGTTAAAGGGTAAGGTTTTAGTTAGCCTTTTCTTTTACTATAAGGAATACTATATTTAGTACTTCTCTAGCTATAATCCCCTTAATTAATACTTTCTCTTAGTCTTTATTAATAAATATAAGAGGCTTTATAAGTCTAATAAGCTCCTTAGGATTATAAACCTAGGCCTTAATTGCCTTTGCTTTTACTTCCTTAGGGTTACTAGCTTTATAGCTTCCTATAGGGGTAGCTTTAGCTACCTTAAGGCTTACTATAGGTTCTTTAACTCTATAGCTTCCTATAGGATTACCTTTAGCCTTAATAGCCTTTATAAGCTTCTTTATACCCTTATTAATATAAAATTAAACTATAAGGTTCTTCCTTAGCCTCCCTTACTTTCTCTTTACTAGTATCTCTTTCTTTTCTTTTACCTTACTACCCTTTATAAGTAGCTTATCTCTCCTAGCCCTTTTAGCCCCTTCTTATAATAAGACTATAGCATTAAAGGGGGCTATAGTGTAGGAAGGGGCTATATTATAGGTAAGGACCTCTAGGCTTAGGTTATACTCCTTAATATCTTAAAGGCTTTACTTATTAGCCCTTATATACTATAAGTCCTTATAGTATAGCTTTACTACTATAAAGCAAAACTTAGCTAGGCTATAGGGTATCTTAACTATATAGGTCTCCTTATTAGTAGCTAATAGCTTATAAGAGCTATACTATTTGCCTTTTTCTCTTTATATATATACATTAGCTTATAGTAATAGCTAATATATTAGTAATATATTAGGGCTATTCTAGGCGCTAAGGGCCTTATAGACCTATCTCTTAGCTAGGTAATAGCGGACTTTATTAGTTACCTTTTAAATTACTTTAGCTTATTAAATAATAGAGACGCTTAGTAGTAACTTATCTATTATCTATAGGTAAGCTTTAAAGACTAGTAAGGTTAGTATAAGGCTATTAGGGCCTGCTAAATTATTAATAGCTTTAATAGCTATCTAGAGTTACTACTTAGGAGTGATCTCTTTGCTAATTAAATCCGTAATAATATTATAAGCCTAGCAAAGAGGTCTATAATATCTTTTAACCTTTCTAATACTATTATAGGCTTTAATAAGTATCTTATTAATATTAATTAACATTAAGCAGGTATAATGCCTAAATTTAGCTAAAGCAAAGTTATTACTAGTATTATAAATAATCTAATCTAAAGGGCCTAGATATATATTAATCTAGCACTCTCTAATTACATCCTAGATATTATAAGCTTTTTACTTCTTAGGGTTAAGGAATTAGGCCGCTTAAAATAAGGTTACTAAATCAATAATATAAAGGACTAGTTAGCCATTAATTTACATAATATTAATAATAATCTTATAGTTAAAGTTATAGTTATCTTTAAGGGAGAATTTAAACTAGCTAGGGGCTTTTCTATTTATCTAATAATAGTAATAGACTTTAGTAAGCTTCTTAATTATATAGCGTTTAATATTATAACTAGCTTATTAAAGGATCTTTATAAGCTATTAAATTAAGGGATAACTAAACCTTTAGTAAAGTTAATAAATCTCTCCTTTTAATAGGTAAAAAGCGGCGGTTTCTCTTGCCTCTAGAAGCCACTAAGGGTAGCCTTATTTACGCATAATAGGTATAGTCTTATTATTTTAAATTAATATATTAGTAAGGTTATTAATCCTAACCTTTATTTTATTTATATTAGTAAGGGAAAAGAGAAAGGGTGTGGTAGTATTAAGGACATAAAAGTTAATTTAGCTAAGCTTTATAGGCATATAGATAACGCTGTGTGTTATTACTAATCTAGCACTAAAGCAAATAACTTCTAGGTTATAGGGTTTAATTATTAATAATAGCATTAATCTTAGCAAGGCTTTAGCTTATGCTAAACTAGTAGTTAATTAGCCTAAGGCTTCTATATCTAGTATGATTTCTCTAAAGATCTCTTTAGAATAGTGTCCTTTAGAGGTATAACAGATTAAATTATCTTTATTAGAAGCCTCTTTAAGGTATAGCTCTTACTTAAGCAAGGCGTGTTAAAAAGCTTAATTCTTAAGCGTTATAAGGATATTAACGTTATCTATTATTTATAATCCTACGTAAAAGAATTATATAATGCTAAGTTATACCTTTAATAATAGCTTTTTCTTAATATTATTATTACTATTATCTTAGTCCTAAGTAAAGGCCTTAAGCTATGTTTCCTAGTCTTCTATTTCCTCTTTATTATTACTATTATTTCCTTTAAATAAAGCAAGGAATGCCTAAAACTTCTTCTTTATAGGAGGTGAATAATGGTTCTTACTAGCCTATTACCTCTCTTTCTCTTTCTAATATTTAGCGTTAGTGTGGTTTAATAACTAGTAGCTATTCTTACTATAGATAAAGCATTACTTAGGTTATCTAGAGTTACTATAATAGCCTTCTTTTCCTTAGTCTCTTTAATTCTATTAGCTATATTAGTAGTCTATAAACATTACCTCTAATAGGTCTTTATCTTAATACTAGTAGTATTAGTTACTCCTTACACTACTCTTTATAATTATAAGTAACTTATAGAGGTTACTAGTAAGGTTCTTAAAGCCTAGTATATATATATACTCCACTACCTAATATTTAGGAACACTAGAGATTACATTTAATATTTACTTATAAAGCTCTATATTTACTATATTAGAGAGGTATAACTCTTTATAAATCCTTTTTAAGGTAGTTAATATAATCTTAAGGCATTTAGACTTAGTCTTATTAGGGTTTTAAGTAATAATATTCTTAAGAGTTATATTACTTTATTTATATTAGTAAAATTATTAATTACTTTTTATCTTAAAGTATTAATAGATATTTATAATTATCTCTTTATATAAGGGGTTCTTACTAGTAAGGTAATTAAGAAAGTGCTATTTAGTATCTCCTATTAATATAATAGGGAATACTTTACTAAAATATAACTTAAGGAGGTTAATCTAGTTACACTTACTCTTAAAGAGCGTAAGCTTTAGTAAGAGAAAGTTATATAGCTTTTTACTATAGTAATTACTATCCTTATATATCTTTATAAGCTTAGAGATTTTCTTTATAATTTACTTATTAGAAGGAAGGTATTAGGGAGGGAAATTAAACTATTAAGGGTTAAGCTCCTAATATAACTAAGATTATCGTAGGGGTTCTTATAGAGAATATAGTAATTATTCCCTTTAGGAGCTAGGAACATTAGGTAAGGTCTTTGTGGTAGTAGCCTATAGAGGTTATGTTTAAGGTAGTTTAGAGGATCTTAACCTTTCTTCTAGCTAATAAGGTATTAAGGTTTAATAAAGCACTTCTTTAAGTAATACTAGGATTAGATATCCTAGGCCTTATTTAATAAGAACGCCGTAATCTTATAGAGAGTTATGTAGCTCTCTTATAATGTCCTTATTTACTCTTTTAAAGGTATCCTTAGACTAGCCTTTAAAGTCCTCTTAGAATAATTCCTAGAGGTTATTATCTCTCTAGCCCTAATGCTTACTAAGGTTAATAAACCCTACAATATAATTATTAAGCTTAGGCTATATAGCAGTCTTAGGATCTAAATTATTAGATTCTTTCTAATCTCTTATAAGCTTACTAGTAAGCGGTTATAGACGTAGCGGGAGTTTATTCTCTTAAGGTCTTTTAAGGATAGTTATCTTTAAAGATACTTATAAGGGTTTAGAGAAAAGGGGCGTGTTTTAGGGAGTGCCCCTTATTATTCTTTTGCCCTCTAGTTCTATCCCTCTAGTAACGTTAGTCTTAAATTAACAAGACTAATAAAAATAGGGTAAAAGTGCTATAATAAACACGATAAAGCCTAGAGCTTTGCTTATAAAATAAGCAGGATAAGCAGGATAAACAGGATAAATAGGACAGAATAAACAGGATAAATAGAACAGGATAAATAGGATTAGTAGGATTAATAGGATTAATAGGATAAATAAAGGGAAATAACAAAAAACAACAGAAAAAGTGTAAAAGAGGGAAAAATAGTAAAAGAAAGAAAGAATAGGCCGCAAAGATAGCACAGAAGCAGAAGTAACTTAATACCTAGAACACTAAGGCATAAAAAGCTATAAAGAGAGAAAAAAAAAGTTATAAAGAGAGTGTAAAGGGAGGTTATATAGGTTAGCTAGCTTAGCTAAGGGTTATTTTCGACGTCAGGTTTGAATAAAATGCCTTATGGCAATAGATTCGGTTATTTAGTCGGTTTTCTCGTAATGGACAATAAGATCAATAATTAACTAAATATCCCAAAGGCCTAAGAGTTAATAGATTAATCTCTTAGAAGTCTAATAAGCCTATCGCTAGGATTCTAGTCTATTTTCCTTTAGCACACTCTGTAGTTATGCCTCTCTACTATAATAACTATTAATTTAGCATAATAAGGGGTAGTGGCTATAGTGTCTATAGAAATATCTCTTCTTGTAATACCTAACTTATCTATAGTTATAGTTAACTACTAATTAGTGTTAGTTACACTAAGGAACATTACACTAGTGCGAAGAGGTTAAATTTAATAAAGTTAATAATAATAGCTAATAACTAAGAGAGAGAAAAGAAGAGAGAGAAGGAGAGGAATCTAGCTAGAAGAGAAGGTAGGTAAAAAGGGGGAAAAGTGAGGCTGCAGTGCGGTGCTACTGCTAATAGAGCAGGGTAGCTCGCGATGCATCCAATTGCATCGCGTGCATCCCTTCGGTGGCTCCACTCTTTGGCCATGGTCAGACTATCTATCGTCCGAAGGTCCGAAGGAAGCCACAAAAACAATCAATAATTAAATACTTATAGCTATAGTAATAAATGAAACCTATAATAAAAATAAGCTCTAAGGTTATAAATATAAGGGGGTTATAAGGTTAAGTAAAGTTTATAAGAAACTTTATAGCTATATTAGCGTAAGAGTTATCATTTGTAACTATAGTTAAACTTAAATTTATTTAAGTTTTACTTATAGTATAAATTAACGTAATTCCCCCTTTGTCAGGAGCGCAGAGGTCAAAGATAGGATGTTTATCGAAGCGGGTCTTCAGAGAACCTTCGGGCCATGCGGATAACAAAGAGGCTAGCTAGCTATAAGATAGCCACGTGCTTATGAAGCGAGGTATTTATCGAAGACTAAGCACATTATTAGTGCTAGGTTAGAGATTAAAACCTTTACGTACCTGCCCCTAGCTAGTATCTATCTAGTAGTAACTATAATAGTCTTAGCTATTACTTTGTTCTTAACCTTTTAGTATAAGCTATAATAAATTAATCTCTCTTAACCTTTTTAAGGATACAAACCGTTAGTTAGATTATTATATAGCTAATACTCTAAAGATCTATAAGAAACACGCTAGTACCTTATAATAATAAAGTTATAGATAATTAAGGAGATAAAGAACCCCTATAATCTAGAACTATAGATAATAATAGGGTGTAATAAACGCCACTTAATCCTAATTTAGGTAAAGGTATAGATAATATAACTAAAGAAAAAAGGGCATTATAGCAATGCTATAAGGTTACATAATCTAAGCTACATTGCCTTTAAAGGAGATAAAAGGTCTTATAAATAGAGGCATAAATTAGAGAGCTTAAGGCAAATCTAGGATTAGCTAGACCTTAAACTAGACCTATAATTACCCCTTAGTCTAGACTTATAATTACCCCTTAAACATTAGCTATGATTTTACCTATAGTCTATAGTAACATAGTAGTAATTATATAGTGAGGTAGTCTTATTAAAATGTAAATAAAAATACCTATATATAAAGGGGAAATATATAAAAGCCTATAGAATTTCTTAGTAGACTTAGATATACTATTTAAATTAAACTACTATACCTTTAAGGATAATATAACTAAGGTAGCGTATATAGGTAGCTACTTAGCTAGTAATGTAAAGTAATAGTGGATGTGTTATGTAGCTATAGATAGGCATGTAAATTATTTATTAATTACCTAGGTAAATTTCCTAGAATAGTTAAAAACTAGAATAATAGATATTAGGGCAAGATAATTAGAAGTAATAAGGTTACTGCTAAATCTTAGGCAAAAGCATAACTAATTATTTTAATCCTTTATATAAGCTTAGGATAAGGTAAAAGCTAAGTTACCTAAAGAAATCCCTATATATCTAAGAATTATAATCTTTCTAAATAGCTTAAATAACACTATAAGGAAGTAAATAATTAGTTAAGAGATTCTAATAACCTAAAGCTAACTATAAGGCTAGGGTAAGAAAGCAAAGGTTATAATAGGTTTAGGCTAAAATAATAAAAAAGGTTAGGACTCTAAAAGAAAGAGGTAATGCTCTTATTCTATATTACCTATAAATAGGGCATAGTAATAAAGTAAAGACTAAGGGAAAAAATTATCCCTAGTGTGCTATAAATATAAAAAGCCTAGGCATGCTTTACTAGTTTACTAGGCACTAGATTATTCTACCTATAAGAGTACTAAGTATATAACTAAGAAGCATAGAGAAAGCAGTAATAAAGCTATATCTCCTAATATAATACTAGTTTAATTAGCATAGACCTAGGAATGCAATCTTACCATGGAATACCCTATAGATAATAGAATAAGAATACAGGTATCTTTATAATAAGATAACTAGTAGTTAGCTATGCAAGCGCTATTTAATATAAGCGCATAGTCTTTAATAATTTATCTAAAATTATTATTAAAAAAGGATTAGAAGAATATAACTTAATTAAACAGGATATTAGAGAGTGCGAGTAAAAAAGTAATTTTATATTAAGGAATTCTAAAAAAATTAGTTAAGATAAAAGATAGTATAGGATTTATAAAGGTTTACTAAGTTAGTTACTTTATTACTAATATAAGTAAAGGGATAATTCTAGGAATAGACTAGATTAAAGAGTATTTACCTATAATTATATATTAGGAGCACAAATACTAGAGATATCTAGTAATAACAGAATATCTTTCCTTTACTTATAGTAAGTGGCAAGTATATAGAGAGAAAAAAATAGTAGTAGTTACTTTATTATTAGGAGCTATAAAGATTAGGCTAAGTATTCTAGAAAATAAAAATCAAAAAGGAAAAGGAAAAGGCTAATTAGAGAACCTAGTAATAATAGATATATAAATAAATAGTAAAGTAGCTATATAAATCCTTAAGTACGCTTATTTATAGCAAAAAAGCAAAGGTATTATAGTTATACTAATTTTAGAAAACATAAGTAGCAAAGAAGCCACGTTAAATTAGAATAAGAGCACTAAGTGCCTTATACTAATAATCCTAGAAAAATATAGGGAGTTTATAGATGTTTTTTCTAAAGAGTTAGTAAGTAAGCTTCCTAAACTAGGAGGTTACACTTATATAATTAAATTAGAAAAAAGGAAAACACTACCTTAGGGGCCTATATATAATTTAGCTAAAAGGGAGCTAGAGGTTCTTAGAGAGTACCTTGCAAGTACGTAGCTTAAAGGGTGGATTAGAAGATTAGTTAGCCTAGCTAGAGCCCTAATTTTATTTATTCTAAAGAAAGGAGGGAAATTAAGGCTTTATGTAAATTATAGAGGCCTAAACAAGATCATAATTAAGAATAAGGCCCCTTTGCCCCTTATTGCTAAAATTCTTAATTAATTAGCAAGCGTAGTTATTTTTATAGTCCTAGATTTAAAAGATACATACCACTAGCTACATATTTGCTTAGGTAATAAGTGGAAAATAGCATTCTATTGTTAATATAGCCACTTTAAATATCTAGTAATGCTATTTAGACTAGTTAATGCACTAGCAACTTTTTAGGAGTATATTAATAATGCTCTTAAAGGACTTATTAATAAGACTTACATTGTCTATCTAGATAATACGCTAATATATAGCAGTAAGGTTAAAGATTATATAAAGCACATTAAATAAGTTTTACATAGGTTTAGAGAGGTAGGTCTTTTTATTAACCTTAAGAAGTGTTAATTTTTAGTTAAGGAAGTTAAATTTTTAGGCTTTAAGATATTAGAGAAAGGTATTATAATAGACCTAGTAAGAGTTAAAGTAATTGTAACCTAGCTAATACTATGTAGTGTTTTTAATATTTAGTTATTTCTTGGTTTTACTAGATTTTACTGCTATTTCATTAAATAGTATAGTAAAGTTATTATTTCACCAATAGATTGCCTTAGAGGGAATTAACTAGTGATATTTAAACTAGAACCCTATAAGCTAGTAGCGTTTAGAGAGCTTTAATAAAGATTTTAGGAAGCGCTAATTTTAGTGTATTTTAACTCACTTATATATCTTAGAGTGAAGATAGATATATCTAGACATACAATTAGGGCTATACTCATAATATTAGTGCTAGGTCACTAGCACTTAGTTATGTTTATGTTAAGGAAGATAACTAATACTAAATTATAATATTTAATACCTAATAGTAAATTATTAGCTATCTAAGAGGCTTTTTACATATAGAGACACTATCTCGCTTATTTAGCTTATATAATTAAAGTTATTATAGATTATTTAAACTATAAGTACCTTACTATAAAGCCTAAGCTTACTAGTAAGTAAGTAACTACGCTTAATAAGCTTTATCCTTTTAATTTTAAGATTATATATTATATAAGGAAATTAAATCCTACTAACCCACTTTTAAGAAGACTAGATTTTATAAGTAAGGTAAGGAAAGAGGAAGTAGTAACTATATAACTTCCTGCCTTTTTATCTAAATTTATAGATACTAAGAGATAGGAACACTATAGCAATATTATTAATGCTATAGGCTCCATAAAAACATCACTTAATGTAACTAATAGTTAGTTATAATAACGCTATGATAATACTACTAATATCTAGGGTTTAAAAAAATCATAACTTAACTATATTTCTAAAGAACCTAATAATCTAGATAATCTTAGAAGAGTTATATTAGTAGGGTTATTTAATACTTTTTATACTTCTATTAACAAGTAATAAGCTAGCTATAGTAATACTATTAGTACCTAGCATATGTATTGTTTATTACTTAATTATTTTAATTTTCCTATTAGACTAGCTATTTCTAATAGGGATAGACTAGCATAGGTTATTACTAGCAAGTAGTGAGGGCGCCCCTTAAAAACATTACTTATCTATGTCCCTATAAGACTAGAAGCATCTATTAAACTAATTACTTATAGAGATATTATAGCTAGGATTTAATCTATTTAGAGAACCTCTTCTAAGTTTAACTTTAACTTTCTAGAAAAGAGCTTAGAATTAGAACCCCTAATTTAAGTCTTATTATATAAAGCATAGTAAGGCAATGACTTTACTATAACTTAATTAAAGTTACTTAAAAGCAGCAATTTAGCTATATCCTAGACATAGTTAATTAGACCCTCTAAGCTATTAATATTTAAGAATCATGTTTTTATTTCTCTAGGTATAAGGAAAGAAATTTTATTACTAACTTATAATAACCTTACTACTAGGCACTAAGGAGTAAGTAAAACTCTTTATTAGATTATAAACTAATATTATTAGCTAATAATAAAGAAAGATATAAAGGTACACATTAGCACTTATATAAATTATTAGACTTTAAAACCAAGGCATTATAAACTATATAGTAAGCTAGCTATATTGCTAGTGCCTAATTGCCCTTTTTAAGAATTATTAATAGATTTTATTACTAGACTTCCACTAGTAAAAGATTTAAATTAAACCTATAATATAATTTTAGTTATTATTAACTATTTCACAAAATACAGTATTTATATCCCTGTTTTAATGTAACTAACTAGTAATAGGCTAGTAACTATGTTCTTAGAATATGTTTTTAGAGACTATAGAGCCCTAGAAGGTATTATAATAGACTAAGGTTCTATATTTACTAGTGGTTTCTAGATAACTTTTTGTTATCTTCTTATAATAAAGCGGCTACTTAGCACCGCTTTTTACCCCTAGATAAATAGTTAGATAGAATATTTAAACTAGGTCTTAGAATATTATTTAAGGGCTTTTACTTATGCTAAATAGACTAATTAGGCGGATAACCTATTAATAGCGTAATTCGCGTATAATATAAGCAATCACTTAATATATAGCTACACACTAGTAGAGGCGTTATAAGGTTATAATCCTAGAGGTCCGCAGTAAGTAGTAGTAAATATCCCTTTAGTAAATAATTAAGCTAAAAGTAGGATTTTAGCACTAAGAGAGAAATACACTATAATTAAGTAGCTTTTAAGTAACTTATAGATTTAGTATAAAAAATATTATAACTAGAAGAAAACTCTAATAAGGTTTAAAGTTAGTAATTATATTTTACTATTAATAAAAAATATTAACCTAAGACACCTTAGTAAGAAGCTAGCTATAAAGTATCTAGGCCCCTATAAAATTAAAAAGGTAATTAGGAGTTACGGATTAGTGTATTAATTAAAATTACTACCTAGGACTTAATTACATAATATATTTAATATTACTAGTCTTAAACCTTTTAAAGAGAACCTAATTAATATAAAAGATATGCCCTTACTATAAGATACTATTAAAGATAATAAATAAGAGTTTAAAGTTAAGAGAATTATTTTACATTACTATAATAAAAGGCGTTATAAATATCTAGTTAAATAAAAGGGCTATAATGCTTTAGAGAATTCTTAGGTATTAAAAAGGGATTTTATTACTAGAGAAATTATTAATATAACTATAAGTAATAGCTAAGTAGTAAAGTTAATATAAGGTAATTATATTTTATAACTTAACACACTAAAGATATTAGAAAATAAAGTTAATTTACTTAGATAACTTAAATAATCTATTATATAGCTACTAAGCACTTATCCCTTTATAATAGAGTTAGCCCCTAAGACCACTAGTCCCTTATTATTAGTAGTAGCTATAGGAGCTATAAAGGAAGAGGCCTTAGGAGTATCTTTATTATTAGAATCCCCCTCTCTATATATATAGACCTAAAGTACACTAAGGAGCTTAATAGGACTAATATATTTAGGTAAATTAATAGTATTTAGTATAAACTACTAGTAAGTTAGTTAAGCATTAGTTATATATATTAAGAAAGCTTACCTTTAGGATATTCTAGGCTATAAAGTAAAGATAGTTTAAAATATTAATCTAAGTCTTTAAATTTATAGTATTACTTAGTAGCGCTATTATAGTGTGTTTATTATATTTTACCTTATAAGTAATATTAGTAAATATTTAAGTGTAGTAAATATAACCACACTTATTAGAATTTTTATAAACTAGGATAGTATTCTATAGCTTCTTCTTTACTTTTATAATAGGCTAGTAGTAAATTAGTAGTAATCTAGTGTCTAGGAAATAGGATTATACTTACTTTATTTTAATAGTAATAGCTACCTTTAGGAGTAGCTTTAATAAGTTTAAATAGCCTATTATAAAGCTATATAATTTAAGCTAGAGTCTAGTAATATATTAGTAATAAGTAAGTAGATTTTAGTTAAGAGAGATATACTATAATATAGTTTTTATTATTTTAGAAG
Organism: Epichloe festucae Fl1; assembly: GCA_003814445.1. Lineage (NCBI taxonomy): Eukaryota > Fungi > Ascomycota > Sordariomycetes > Hypocreales > Clavicipitaceae > Epichloe > Epichloe festucae. Next base: position 45,453 of record CP031387.1, on the reverse strand, counting down.
TAATAAGTATATTTTATTAAATAGCCTATTAAATATTAGCTATAAAGAAGTAGTAAGTAAGTAAAGAAGTTATACTTAAAGATTTATTATATTTAGCTAGGAAGGTTTTTTTATTAATAAGGTATCCTAGAATCTTATAAGTGCTATTTTTTAGGAGGATATTTTATATTACTACTTACTAATAATAGTGTATATATAAAATCTTCTTTAAAGTTATTTTGCTAGTAGTAAGTTAGTAATAGAGATACTATAAGGATATAATAAACTTATAATAAGATTTTAGAAGAAGTTTGCTTTAGAGAAGACTTTATAGGAGACTTTATAGGAGATTTCTTAGTTAATAAATCTTCTTAAGGTATTAATAAAGGCAGAGTTTAGGCATAAGACTTAGATATAGTAAACTAGCTATAAGTTAGCTATAATAGACTAGATAGGGAAGTTATGCTAATAAGAGTATAAACTTATAAGCTAGATAAGGGTAAGAAACTAAGATAAATAAGGATAGATAATAATAATAATTAGGGACTAAAAGAGGTTAGTAACTACTAAGCAATAGTAGCAAGAGAGCTACTACTTAGCTAGTAAGGGTAACTTATAAGGTTAAGGGATATTATAAAAGAAAGAAAGAGTGTAAAAGGGGGGGAAAATTAGTCTCTTTTATATTAACCCTAGACCCCTTAAGTGATCTAACGCACCACGTATAGGTAATTCATAAATTATAATAATAACTATTAGCACTGCTAAATGCACACATGCCTAATAGCTATAAGCTTATAGTAACTATAACATAAGCCCTCTAGTTAGACTATTTAAAACCCTAGTATTAGGTACCTTATTTATTTAACTAATTATAAAAATTAACATAGGTTATTTATGTTTTTTTTTCTAGTTATATAACAGGCAATAACATTTGTTTCGCTATAGTAAAGCTACGTATAAGCTGCTATTTAAATATTACTAACTATAATAAGGGGTTATTTTTTTAATTAGTGGCATTATTATTATTATTTCTTTTTGTTTACCCACGCGTCTAGATATAAGGTGCCCTATCTTATTTTCTTTGCAAAGCTCTAATATAGTAATCACGCCTTAAGCAAGTAGCTTATTTTACAATTAAGGTTAATTATATATAGGGGGGGTATTATATTAGGAGCGCAAAGGTTAAAGATAGGATGTTTATTAAAGCAAGTCTTTAGAGAACCTTTAGGCTATATAAATAATAAAGAGGCTAGCTAGCTATAAGATAGCTATATGCTTATAAAGCGAGGTATTTATCAAAGACTAAGCACATTATTAGTGCTAGGTTAGAGATTAAAACCTTCACGCACCCGCCCCTAGCTAGCATCTATCTAGCAGCGACTGCGATAGTCTTAGCCATCACTTCGTTCTCAACCTTTCGGTGCAAGCCGTGACACCCTTCCTCTATAACTATGTTTATTTTATCTCTCTCTAAACATAACTTATTCTCACTTATCTCTAATTTAATTTAAATGGCTAGGTAGGTTTTGCATAACTAATTAACAATTGACCCCCAACTAATTAAATAATAGTATAGCTAAAGGTATGTGTAAAGGTGTACGGCTGGGCCGCGGGCATTCGACGTCTAAGATAGTCTTGCAAGTCTTGTGGCACATTTCTCAAGCCCTGAGCCATCTCATCCCAGAGCTCTTCATCGGAAATGATAGGACCATAGGGGATTCCATACCCGATTCGAAATAAAAACGCACAGTATACTGGCTGTTCATTAATTCCCTGAATTCTCGTCGAGCAAAGGGCCCGCAGCTGGTGGAGATAGTCTGCAGTCTGCTTGGCGTAGTCATCCTTTTCGCTTTCTAACAAGTTCGGCCAGATTTCACTCAGCGGCGTGCCTGGTAAACGTGTGGTAATTATAAAATGCCAGTCGCGTTCTGTCCAATCATCCACCACTACAGGAACGGGTATTGTCGATTTTTCCCGGATATATCGAAGATTCTCGGCTTCTGAATTTGGAGGTTGGCAGGATCTGTCTTTGATGATTCTCTGTGACCTGACTTCCCAGGCTGCCCGGTCTCCAATAGCGTAGAAGATCTTAACATTCCTTTGATAGCCACAGGAATCCTGTCGGTTCGAAGTCCAGCTACATGCAGTACAAGGTTCTTGTTCAATTGACATGGTAGGATGCGTTCTTTAACGAGGCGAAAAGGTAAGAGTTCTGGGAAGTGAGAAAGTTAATTTAGCTTTAAGCGATGCATCCACGTACCTTTTTTGCCCAAATAGGCGGTTGTTTAAACCCAGTTATTATGTAACGCAACGCGCACTTAGTTAGCCTAACGCGTCATTGTTAAGACCCTAGCCACTGTACATGCCTCGCTAACAGTAGTTCGCACAAGAAAAAAAACGACTAAGCAAGTTAATCACCACTATTCTAGAAATGCATTAATAACAATAGCAGTATAAACAGGGTAAGCACTAATTTTATATGACGTTATTATAATAAAACCTACTTAGTAGCTAGCAATAACTTGCAATAATTACTAGAATTAAGAATACTTTGCCCTGTGGCGTAACGGTTAGGCGGATAGTAATAGACGCTTTCTTAACCTGTAATTATTAGCTTTACTACAACAGCGGGAAATAGGCCTTTAATCCTTGAAAGCGCAGTTAAAATCTAAGGCGCGTGTGTTTAGACTAATATTGTTATCAATGCATTTTTACAATCCTAGTAATTTTCGAATTTGATAGCAGCGGTGCATAGCAAAGAGAGTTAACTTGCTCAGTCCAATGAGGCATACCTTTACGGCAGCGAAGGGCTTCTCTTAACATGCCTGCGCCTACCACACACTACAACGCGTTAGCAGACGACGGCTAACTATTTGCTTATTGCATAAGTGAGTCTAAACGCTGTTTTAGCGCATAGGACAATTCCAGGCGTGTCTGAGATTTTTAACGGGACGATCGCCTTAAACTGCGTCAATTTTCTCTTCATCGCTCCAGTGGAGTCGCATTTTAGTCCATCAATCACATAAGAACAGATCGATGAAGATATGGATTCCCAAATGGCTGACTATCCGGTCCGGAAGTCAATCCGGGAGATAGACGATAGGTCCTGGCTTATCGGCAACAAAACTCTACTCTCACGGGCTCCTCTGTCAAGTTGTATATGGCGAGATGGAAAGGGAGCTGGCTTCACCATCTCCGACGCACCAGTACCTCTGCCCGAGAGCCGTCCACTATCGGACACTAGCGATATAAAGCTAATATATGATGCCGGAGACGTTTCTGCCGTATTCAGCATTGGCGACGCCTTCTGCAAAGTGAGGGTTTTGGATATACCAGATGTGACGAGAGAGCACGTCACGCTAGCATGGCTCCAACAACGGTCTTGGAGCTTCGCGATTCCCCATGTTATTCACCACGCCGAGCATGATGACCGATATTATATTCTACTGAGTCGGATTCCAGGTGAAACCATAGACAAAATATGGTCAAATTTATCTGAGTCAATGAGACAGCACTACGCAGAAAGGGTCGCCAGTGTCTGCCAGGAGCTGGCGGTTCCTGCCGAGAAGAGCTGCATCTGCGGAGTTGACGGCAATACTCTTTCAGAACGATATCTGTGTGGGCAGAAAGTGGACTGTAGCCCTCTCAATCTGCAGAAGAACGCTTTGGAGCTTGGTATGGATTGCTCGAGCCTGGTTTTTTACCACTGCGACCTTGGCCCATCTAACATTCTGGTGGATCTCTCTAACAGTTCTGTGGGTATTATTGATTGGGAGATTGCGGGATTCGTACCCGCTGAATGGATTAAAACAAAGTTCCGGATATCCAGCGGAATGAATCTGTCTAGTGGTGATGGGTTAGATTGGAGACGAAGAGTAATCACTTGTCTAGGGAAACTGGGATTCAGTGATGCAGTAGAAATGTATCAGACGTGGGCTAATTAAGGTATTATGCAAATCTTGTGAACATGCCAGATGGATGCACCGTCTGCAAGACGCACGGATTGCCTCTACTTAGCCCTGTAGCCTAAGAAATACTGTAGTCTCCGACCGGAATAGAAAGAACTAACGAAAAGGATTGTCTAAATCCCCTTTCACTGACTCTTCCTTGCGGTAGGCATATTATTAGTATTATTAGCTAACCTCGCCACATAATGAAGTAGAGAACCTACCTACCGAGCTGCGTTAGGTCAAGGCATATTAGACAACCTGGGACAGCTCTTTTCCACAGACACCTCCACTAGTAAGGGTGCCTGCACACTTCTTCGCACCACTGAAGTTGTTATATCCACAATGAGGACATCTGACCGCGTTGACAGGCTCGGCTAGTACAATGGCCGCCTTGACGCAGGGTCGAATCGTGGTGCAAGAAGCCATTATACCGGATTTAGTAGGAAAGACGCTTATAGGATTTAGATAAAGTATACTAATGGAAGTTGGAAAGTTTAGTCCTATAAAATGGATATAGAGACGCTTTCAAGAGCATGAAGCAACCGTAAATGATCACTCTAATGGCAGCAGTGTGGCCTTGAGTAATAATTTTGAGCGGGAAGATAAGGGGTAAACCCGGAAAACGTTGGCGCTAATCAGACTTGTAAAAGTGCGCGTGACTTTAAAAATAGGCCAACCTACGGAGTAATTAAGTCACAGGAATGGAACGACACAAGAATAATATGCTTAATTTTTTAGCATTTTGATTCTACCTCCGTGGTAGAAATACCTCGTGAGGGTGCCTCATTATAATCGGCCATGTCTGTGTCACTCCCGCCGCCCTTACAAGTTATAAGATGCGATCCAAGTCAGCGCAGTCTCGTAAAATTCGTTGTTTTTAGTAGCGTGGCCCCTTGTTACGTGGCTGCCCGTAACACCCTCCCCCCCCCGCAGCCCCCTCTTCCCACTTTCTTAAAATGGCTAAACAGAACTAAGTACGACATGTTAAGACCCTGAGGTGGTTGTGCAACCTGTCGGATCGAAATTCCCAAGGCCAGTGAAACAAACATAACGTTCAAGAATCAAGGTGTCCCCATTCGAAGCCGCGAGTGGCGCCTCTTCCCTCCTGACTTCTGACAGCGATGCAAGTGCACAGGCTAGAGAGAGGGTGGCGAACGTGTTGCACGGAGCGGCTAACGCCAATGCCTTCAGAGAAGCTTAGATCTTCATTTTTTGACAGAGCTAGAGTACCAGGCTCTTCTTTTGGCTATAGATCCCGCGGTCGAAGTATTTCTAGTTAGCTCTATGTGAGGCCCCACTCACAACAACAGGTGCACCTGCGCGCCCCACGGGCCAGCGAGGCCCCAGGGCTAGGTTCACGTGACACTAGCGAGCCGCTAGCTATAAGACAGCGACTCGCACGCACAATACATTTAGACCTAGTAAGCTTTAGTTAATATACTAGAGCCCCTATACCTCTTACCTAGCTACTATTATTCTTATAATTCTAAAGCTTCTCTTACTAGCTACCTAAGAGTAATATAGGGGAAAGAACTACCTAATTTACTAGAGTAATATTAGATAATAACCTAACCCTAATAGATAAGAGTTATACCTAATTAAATAAGGGTAATACTATAGGTATAAATACACTATATATTACTAAAACTATACCTATAATAAGACCCCTTACCCCTTATACTAAAGCTATAGTAATACTAAAGTAAATTACTTAGTTAGAAAAACTCTAAAAACTATAAGAGTAAGAATAAGAGCTTATTAACCTTATTAGGTATAGTTTAGGAGAAGTATAAGGGAAAACCTAGTAAAGAGCTAGTATCTCCTTAAGTAATAGTAGCTAAGAGATTAAAGTTAAGAATATTACTAAGCTCTAATACCTTATAAACCCCTAAAGGTATAAGATATAGATAAATAACCTAAACTATGCCTTTAATAAGGTAAAGAAGAAATACTAATATAATTACTAAAAGATTCTCTTTACACTTAACTATATACACACTAACTATAAGGTAAGATAGGATAGATACTTTAATAAATAATAGGCTAATAACTAGGATAATCTTAAGGATAACTAGGATAAATTCTAGACCTAGACACTTATATTACTTAAGGACTCTATAAACTATAATACTTAAATAGCTATATAGCTTAAGAATATAAAGTAATATAAGGGCTAAAGCCTTATTAAATTTAGTATCTTCCTAGATTCACTAGAGATATACCTAGAAAAAGCCCTAGAAAAGTCCTATGCCCTTATATTCTTTATAAAGTTACTTCCTAAGCTATAGGACTATATTAACTTATATACCTCTATTACTAGGAAAATATAAGAGAAGGTTATATAACTTACCTAATGATTTTAGGAGGCTATACTAAAGAGTAAGTAAAAGCCTAAATATTTAGGAGATAAGGGATTATATAAGAATCCCTAATATTATAGAAATAACTTACCCTAAGGCTATAGGCTATATAGAGATTAAAAGAATAAAGACTAGGAAAAGGGCCTAGCTATATACCTAAATAATAGCAAAGTTAAGGATAAAAGATAATATTTTAACTATAATAGCTTAGACTACCTTATAAATAAGTGTAATAAGCTAAGGAAAGAGCCCTAAGATAAATAAGGAAACTTCTTAAGGTAAAAGTAAAGGCCCTTACCTTTGCCTTAAACACTAAGGTATTAATTAGGTATTAATTTTATATACTAGTTACTATTTATAGGTATAAAGACATTAAAATAGTAGCAAATCTAGATAGCTACACTAAGCTTAATATTATTAGCGTTAAATTTATAAGAAACTATAAGCTTAATTAGGCTAAGGCTATAGCACCTATTCTCTAGGTAGTAAGGGCCCTTATAGTCCCTTAATATAGTATTTATAAGGTACCTATTATTATTAAAGATATAAGAGAGGAAGAAAAGAACCTTAAGCTACTATATATAGCTATAAATAAAGACCTAAGAGTAAGGGGAAGCCTTATTTTAATTAGAATATATATACTTACTAAGGAATATATATATCTTTATTTACACTTATAAAAGTAGTAGTTTAAGAAAAAGAAAATAGCCTTTTTACTTATAACTCCCTATAAGTTTATAAAGGTAATATATAATAAGGCTATTATATATACTATTATAAGAGTTATAAAAGATAAGTTTATTGCCCTTAAAGATAATAAGGAGATAAAAGCATATAAAACTATTAAAGATATTCCTAAGGAACTATATAAGTTTAAAGATATATTTATAGTAAATAAGGCAAGTAGTTTGCTATTAAGAAAGGAGACTAATTATATAATTAACCTAATACCTAGGGCTATACCCTTATATAGGCTAATTTACTCTCTCTCTTAAAGTAAGCTAAAGGAGCTTTATAAATATATTAATAAAAACCTATAGAAAGGCTAGATAAGACCCTCTAAGAGCCCTATAAGTATACTTATCCTATTTATGCTAAAGAAGGATAAAACACTTTAACTATATATAAATTATTAGGGACTTAATAAAGTAATATAAAAGAATTACTATACTCTCCCCTTAATTTTAGAGATCCTAGACTAGTGCTAAGGAGCCTACTACTTCTTAAAGATTAATATTAAGAATACTTACTATTAAATTTATATTAAAGAAAGTAATAAGTAAAAGACCGCGTTTTATATCTATTATAAATACTATAAATATCTTATAATACCCTTTAAGCTAACTAATATACTAGCTACTTTTTAGAGCTATATTTATAAAGTGCTTTATAGGCTAGTAAATACTATTTATATAGTGTATTTAAATAATATCCTTATTTTCTTAAAAATATAAGAGAAGCACACTATATATATTAAGGAAGTTTTAGAATATATAAGGTTAGTAAAGTTATATATAAAACCCTTAAAGTGTTTATTTTACTAGAAATTAGTAAAATTCCTAGGGTTTATCTTATTAGTTAATAGTATTTTAATAAATATATATAGAGTAAATATAATCTAAGACTAGAAGAAGCCTATAAGCTTTAAAGATATATAGTCTTTCCTAGGATTTTATAACTTTTACTAAAGGTTTATTTACTAATACTCTAGGATTATAATACCCTTATATATATTAATAAAAGGTAGTTAAAATAGTATCTAGACTAGGAAGTTTATATTTAGGGAAAGAGAATAGCTAGTATTTAACTAGCTAAAAGATGCCTTTTAATAGGCACCTTTTCTTTATTATTATAACCTAAGTTAGCTAGTATGTATTAAGATAAATACTTTAGTCTTTATAATAGTAAGAATCTTATCTTAGTAAGATAATAAGGGCTAATAGTATTCTATAGTATTTTAGTTAAGGAAGTTTATAGATACTAAATATAATTATAGTATAGTAAATTAAAAGCTACTTACTATAGTAAAGTTATTTAAACACTAGTAATACTATATTAAAGGTATAGTAACCTTAGTAAAGGTCCTATTAGATTACTATAACTTATAGACTTTTATAAAGTAATAGAAGCTAAATAGAAGGTAAGCTAAATAGTGTATATTCCTTTACCCCTTTTACTTTATAATTAGGCATAGACCTAGGAAAAGTAACTTAGTAAATACACTATTAAGATAGTTTAATTATAAAGGTAAACCCTTAATAAATAAGTTACTTTTACTAGAGCTTTAAAAGAAAATAGTAGTTACTAAAGAACTAGTAAAAGAAAAGATACTAATATATAAGAGAAAATATAGTAAGATACCTTTAGGGGAGGAAAATACCCTAGTCTTAATGTATTAAAGAAAATATAGTAAGATACCTTTAGGGGAGGAAAATGCCCTAGTCTTAGTAAAAAGGCTTAGTAAAATACCTTTAGGGGAGGAAAATACCCTAGCTACTATAGAGAGAGCTCTAGAGGCTAAAGTAACCTAGTTAAGAGGCTAGTTAGCCACTATAAATCTAGTAAAAGATTAGCTAAATAAGGGTAATTTCTAGGAGAAAGTAATGTGTGTCTAAGATATTAGTATAGTATAAGAGATATAGGAGACTATTATGCTACTAAATCCTTACTAATCTAGGCTAAATAAACTATTAGCATAATTACTATAGAAGGCATAGGATTAAGATTTAGATTTATAAAGGTAAAATAGTAAGATTAATAATTCCTTAGTAAAAGGTAAAGGAAAAGCTAGTCTATAGTTATATAGTATAAGGGGTCTTCTAATATACTAAGACTAGGTAGTTATTCCCTAGGAGCTTATCTTATAATAGGAGCTCCTATAGCTATACTATAATAATTTACTAGTAAGTTACTTTAGGATTAAATATACTCTTAAGCTATTAAAGTATTACTTCTAGTAGCTAGGCATAAGTAAGTTAGTATCTAACTATATTATAAGCTATAGGGTTTGCTAGTAAGTAGTAGCTAGAAAGCATTGCCTATATAGAAACCTTAAATCCTTACTAATACTATGGTAACTATAGGTGAAAATCTTAATAGATTTTATTATAGGATTACCTATTACCTAAGTAAGCAAATAAGAAACTAATATAATCCTAGTAATTATAGACTAATTTACTAAGTATTTTATCTTCTTACTTATAACTATAATAATTAATATAGCTAAACTAGTAAAGCTTTTCTATAAGGAGATTAAACTAAGGTTTAGGGCACTAGAGGGCATTATATCTAATAGGGGATTAGTCTTTATAAGCTAATTCTAGTTAGACTTATATTACCTATTATATATAAAGTAAAGGCTTTTTATAGTATTTTACCCCTAAACTAATAGGTAAATAAAGAGAATAAACTAAGTGCTTAAGTATTACCTCTAATGCTTTATAGCTAATAACTAATAGATATAGCCTAAGCTACTCCTAATAGCCTAATTTACCTATAATAATATAGTAAATAAGACTATAAGCTACTCTTCTAATTACTCCCTTATAGGCTATTTACTTAAGTTTTACCTAGCTCTTAAGGATAAGACTAAAGAAAGGGAGGTACTAAAAGCCTATATATATATTATAAAGCTATATAAAGTTAAAGAGTAGCTAAAGTAAAACTAGGTAAAAGCTACTAAGACTTAAGTAAAGTACTATAACTAGTATTACTAGCTATTAATACTAAAAAGAGGTAACCTAGTACTATTATTAGTAAAGAATATTAGGCTTAAGGATATAAAATAAAAGCTAATCCCTAGATTTATTAGACTATTCTAAGTACTTAATACTATAGGAAAATAAGCATATAGACTTATATTACCTAAAAAATATAGTTAGCTATATAATATATTTTATATTAGCTTATTAAAGCTATAGAATTACTATAAAGACACTAAAGATAAGGAAATACTAATACTAGACTTAGAGAATAAAGATAATAAGTATAAAGTTAAGGAGATTAAGGACTATAAGAAAACCTATAAAGGTAATAAATACCTAGTAAAATAGAAGGGTTAGCTAAGTAAATATAACTAATAGGTTCTAGTAAATAATATAAAAGGCGCTTAATATATAATTTAAGTATTTTACTAAAGTAAGTCTAGTAAGAAAGGTAGTAATATAGGATTAAAGTACTAATAAAGAAATATAAATATACTATAGAAAAGACTTAACCTTACTAGTTACTAAGTAAGTCTAGTAATAAAGATAGTAATATAGGATTAAGGCACTAATAAAGGAATATAAATATACTATAGAAAAGGCCTAACCTTATTAGTTACTATAAAAACTATTACCTAAAGGCCTAGGTTATGCTACTAAATAATAAAGGAAAATACGCCTAAAGTGTAAGTAAAATAATAGGAAAACTCTCTATTATAGCCCTTATATAGGAGACTATAGTCTAGCTATTAAAGCTATACTTTACCTAGTTCTTATTACCCTAAATTACTTTCTCTATAGTATAGTAAAAGTAATAAACTACTATAACCTAGGCTATATACCTAGGGTTAGAGAGCTAAAGCTAAAGGACTATTCTTACCTCTTAGATAAATATAGTATCCTTAGGGTTTTCCTATAGAAAAGTTAGTAAAGACTAAGTAAAAGAATAAGAGAAAGCTATATATAAACTAGAAAAAAGGGAAAGGGAGCTATAGCTACTAAGGAAACTTATAGCTATTACTATAAAACTAGATAGTTTAGTATAAGATAAAGGTAGCTTATATAGAAAGGTTAGTAAGGAATAGGTAAAAAATAAGTAACTTAACGCACTTAATATGCCTTTATAGCACTAGTTAACCTAAAGGTAATGTAATATATAGTATTAGTATAGTTAAAACCTATTACTAAGTTTAAGATATATATAGTAAAGCTATAGTAAGTTATATCTAAAAATATAGGGATACCCTCCTTATCCTTAGTAATAATAGTAATATCTATAAGGGCCTAAACTTATTTATAAATAACTAAAAGGTCCTAGAAGTTACTAGCTAAAGTTAGCATAGCCTAGTATAGAAAAGTTAGTAATTTATAGCTATAGGATAATAAAATACTAAGTAACTTACTATCTTATATATATTACTATATTTATTACACTAAATATAATATTTTAATTATTTTCCTTTAGCTACTATACTAACTAAAGAATAGGGGAAACTATATATAATTACTAGTAAAAGGATCTTAATTAGTAAGTGCTTCTTAAAGTCTAAGTACTTAGTCTAAAGATAGTGTATATATAAGTAAATATAAAAGTAAATTATATCTAGCTTTATAGTAAAAGGATATAAATTAAGAGTTAAAGAGTTAAGGTAAATAAAGTATAAATAAGGTTAATTAAGAATAACTATATTTACTAGAGGAAAAAGTTTATAATATAATAGGGAGTAATAGATAAATTTATATATAAGTGCTATCTATTATTTATTATTATTTTAATTTAGCTAATACTTAGTAAATAGCTATAAGGTACTTAGTAAAAGCTATTTAAAAGCCTAGCTATAAGTAAGGGGGTAATTATAAGGCCTTACTTATAATAATAAGTACACCTATGCGCCCTATAGGCTAGCAAGGCCCTAGGGCTAGGTTTACGTAACACTAGCAAGCCACTAGCTATAAGACAGCGACTCGCACGCATAACACATTTAGACCTAGCAAGCTTTAGTCAATATACCAGAGCCCCCATACCTCTTGCCTAGCTACCATTGTTCTCACACTCTAGAAGCATACATACGGCTTCCAAGCTCGACCTTGCTAACAGTCGAACCATCCGCAATACCCCTGTCCACGGCGACGCATACCGTCAAGGCACTGGGGCTCGATAACATCGCCTGACGGAACTCTTGGTTCAAGCTGCTTGACGCCGCTATTGCCAAGAAGGCACCATATCCATCTTGCTCAACCAGTTCCGCGGAAACCTAAAAAATGACATTCAGGAAAGCGACACTGATTTAACATACGTCGCAGTTTGATAACAAGGAAAAATCGCAGTGCTTGAGTAGTTAGCTGAAGAGTGACTTGATTAGGAGAGTATGTGTTAGCCAAAGATTACGGACGCTTGCCCACCTTCCGAATCATATGGATTAATAATCATGAAGCTCAATAGATAACAATATGCCAAAATCATGTATTTATCCATTACTAGGATGTCTCAAGAGACCTAAGCCGCGGCATCGCTTTCTACACACGAGCCTGAGCTGAAATATCATCAGCTAGCACCACGGTGTCACGACCCACGCCTGTGAATAAAGCATCGAATCTGTCTTCAAGTTCTTTGTACCCTTTGAGGTACCCTCGTGCTTCGGCCAGGCTGGCTTGGGCATCAGACGACGAAGTCTTGCTCGATACGCTTTGCACAGCGTCGTCCATCTTCTGCCAGATATCATCACCTAGGGTGTCCTGTCGATCCCATCGATTAGCATATACTGAGTCGAGTATTCGGACAAGGCATAGACAACGCGCTGCATTTTGGTCTATCACTTACCTTGACATCGAATTCAAAGTCGATGTTTCGTTGCATTCCAGCAGCCATGTCTTTCCAGTCTACTTTCGGATGTTCCTTTTGAAGCTGTTCCAGGTGCTTCCGTTGAGCCTCCTTTCGTTCCTGTCGGGTTGCCATTGTTTAAGCAATGAAATGTGATAACTTGAGAAAAGTCTGGATGGTCTGGTTAGGGGGATGTCTGGAACTAGACTTCAAGAAACAGTTAGGGAGGGATCCGTCAAGTTAGTCAGCTGCACGCGGCTGCCTGCAAACGGGGGCGCAATGGTGTCTTTATATTGGTGGAAATCTAACATGACGTCATTGTGTTAGCTGTGCTCCGTACATAACGGTGTGTGTGGGGCCCAAAGATCGGCCTAACATTGCATTGCATCTAATCATACTAAGGCAGGCGGAGGTAAAAGTCCAACAATTTTTTGTAATCCAAAGTTTCCAGACTAGACACTGCATCCCATCCCGACGCGGCAGGATATGCCTTCAAAACACCACAACCTGTGTTGTGGCCCGCATCGACATCACGCATAAACTCGCGCGAGTGTCTCTAGAGCACAGGGTTAACGAATCCGACTGGATGTTTGCCCGCATGCAGGCGCGCATCGTTGACTTTGGCAATCATGGAAGCAACCACGGGCGTCGACGCCGACGTTCCATATATCTGGTGGAGTTGGCCAACAACATACACAAGATAGCCAGTAGCCGCCGCGGCAAGATCAGGGTAACCCCTCCAACCCGGGGTGAAGTAGCCAGCCGAGCTCAGATTCATCAAATGCCTGGCTTGTTCACCGTCATTGTTCAGATATGACTCGACCGACTTTGTCTGGTAAGATGGTGACTTCAAAACACGGCTAAACCCCCCACCCGAGCTCGCAACGACCTTGGTTTTATCGCTTTCCCACATGAAGGCAGCCTCGCGTGGGAATTTCGCGCCTGGTTTCTAGGTTTGATTCATTGCATTCACCTACAATCCGCCTACAGCCGTCACCCAAGGGCATGACGCAGGGAAATTTGGACTGAACTTCCCCGTCGTGGTGTTTAAAGATCCCGATTCGGGGTCGATACGAGTCCCCTGGGTAGAAGCAGGACCAGTGTCTCCTGGCCCTGCTAACACAGTCACCCCCTGTAAGCCTAATTTCAGGAATTCAAGACACTGCCTTCTCGAATATCTTGGAGGAAGCTCGGCTTCTGGCTGTGCCCAAGATATTGAAATGACGAGAGGTGGCTTGCGGTTCCCACAATCTAATGCATTGTAACCGCCAGGATTCTTAGAGTCAGGATAAATGGGATCTATGGCGGGATCCAATGCCTTCTTGCAGTAATGTTCATCAAATCCAGCTAGCATTGTATTGAGATTACCCCGCAGGAACTTGTCTCCGACCTGGGACAAACATCAGTAAGTCATGGGTCATGGTGTAGGCTCAAGGTAATCTGCCCGCTTTGGTCGCGAGGAACGATCAATCTTACCTGAATATCTATTCCAGGCAGAGGATTAACAAGCGCCATGCTAAACCCGAGGTCAAGATTGGGCTCCATGTTAAAGGGGAAACTCTTCAGCGTTAGATCCCGAAAGCCTCCATTGATTGGTAGAATGACAGGGCGGTGAGATATGAAATTAGGTTAAAAATCTCCAAAAAACTGATTCAAGTCTTCTCCTAGCCAAGTCAACCAATCTAACGCGTGGACTCTAACGGAGTTGTTTAGGTGAGATAGCGTGCTTAAAAGATTGTATTCCGTAGAGCAGCCTTAAGCATTCTGGTGTCATGTACTTGAAACAGTTAACTTGACGACGTATGCTTTTGAGTTTCGACTTTCTAGCCCTAAATCTTAGTGGCGCAGGCATCTGCTTTTTCAAATATAACGCGAGGCCTCTTTATCCAAAGCGAAACTCTGCCGTGACAAGATCGACATGTTTAGAGATGCTTTTGGGAAGATAGTATATACTCAAGCGGACATAATTCCTGCTACCGCACAAACACTCGTTAAATTCGGTGCGCAAAAGCTTCTCTGCATTGCCGCAGGCAATATTGAACATGAGATAATTCACATCCAAGACCAAATTTCCGATCACATCTTTGGATTCTTCTAACTATCGAGTAACATCTCTCACTCGGTGAAGATTAGAAGCGAATAGACTATCCACCTGTCTCGATGTCCAATGTTTGGCAAAATCGCCTAACTAAGAATCTGCAATATTTTGTAAATAAAGAGCTATAGAATCTGCAATAACACGTGGGATAGATAGCAAGAAAGTTAAGCGTATTTTCTAGTCTTAATTAACTATCTTGCGTGTAAAACACAACGACAAATTAGAAAGGTAATGTTCGTAAGGACTATGTCTTTTAGAGAATGTAAATGCAGATTGCAGGATGATTAGCAGTATTGAGAGTTTATGGAAAATGACTGCAATGCGATGCAACATCTAACGCTAACCTAATCTGATATATGGCCCTGGAGTAAATTCTAACACATAGCTATCGATAAACCGCTTGTGGTTTTGGTAAATATATGGATAATTATAGGGAACCACAGCGGGCTGGAAGAAAGAAAGGTGAAAACCTTAAGTTCGTTCCTCTAAACAAAGTAGTAAATCTACCCGGATCTTATCTCTTTGGAAACCCTATAGCCACAATCGCGCACCATGACACTGCAGTGACACTGCAGTGCCCTTAGCAGTGCTTATAACCTATAGGTGCAGGGGCAATCCATTAATAAGCCCTAATTGATAGGGATAAATCTGTACTATTTAGTGACTAATTATCAATAGTACTTTGCAAGCTACAATGGTTTAAGCGAGAAAGATAGATACTTTTCATCACGAAATCTGCTAGCAAATATGCCCAGTTAGTACGCGGTCGTAGCGCTACGGCCCCTCAAGAAATTGATACGTGACTTTTTAGAACCTTGCATGTAGTAAACACACATGATTGGACTAGGCAACGGTTCTATACATAAGAGAAATTAGCACTAATGCTACGTTTGCCTGCAAAATATAAATTGTGATAACTTGACAGTCTACTATTAGCAGATGTGCTTGCATTCTTAATAAAGCCTATTATTGTGTGTGAAGTCTTTTAAAAGTTATCTAAGACGAAAGTACCCTTTCTGTGAGAAGACATCTCATTCGCGCAAATAATCAAATACAAAATGAAATATAAGGGCTAGATAGCCTTTTCGTAGTTTCAGTCTTATTCCCTAAAGCAGTTTTCTACTTCTACAGTTAATTGTTATAACCTTGCTGGATTTATAGGATCCCACGATTAATTTGCAAAATGCGTTTCTAGATCTTCTGTATCATTGTCTTAGCTGGAGTTGCCGCTAAGGCTTCCCTCAAGCAGAGGATTAAGGGAATGCCCTTAGTAGGCCACGAATCTGCATTTAAAGAAAGAACATGGCTTTCTAAACTAACAATAAATATCCAGTATGTTTGCGGATTTGTTTGCGCCAAGGACTTTGCCATCCCTCGTGGTCTAGAGTGCCTCTCCTGTGTGGCAACCTGTTAATACACTGGAAGCGACGGCGGCCTAGTGAATCCCGAAGAAGTCAAATGTTTTAATTAAATTCTCAAAAGGTAGCTTAGAAAAGCCTAGGACTAGTTCTTTAAGTTAATAGACTTATAAATTAAGCTATTAAGTTATTTAAACTTGTGTTCCTATATGCGTACAAACCCACAGTCTGTCCATTTAATGATCTAGTGTTAATTGAGTTTTTACTGTCTCTTAAGAAAGATGACAGCCTTTCTCGTTGCCATTGTTCTAGAAGACGTGGTGAGAAGGCGGTTATATTTTAACAATGGCATTTTTTGAAACAAGGCAAATTTGCTGCTAGGTAAGTAGCGTACTTTTCTTATCACATGAAATACTTACGGTTTTTATGTTCCTTACTAAGAGGATGTAACCATAATGAAAATGACGTACATAACATAACTAAAATCCATTCTTTGTGCTACAAAGCCATAATCTTCCTATCTGCGACATACAAAGATTTAGGACTAGAACTTGGAATGGAAAGTTCTCCACCCCTATTATCACTGAGCAATGCAAGTGAGAACATTATTCCTAAACGCACATTCTAGAGACTTGTCAGAGAAACAATCGTGTATCATAAATTAGACTTAGTACTTACTTCCACTTAAAACTGGAGATGTACTAGAAGGGCCACTATAATACTTGCAGCTAGAGTTGTTTTTATGATCACAATTATTAGGGCAGTTGCAAGCAGAGACTAAAATAAGTAAGTGAGAAACATTAGTTTCTTGCTCTGCAAGATCCGAGATATTGTTAGATTGTCCACCTACCGGGGTCTGTGGCAATAGCAGTTGCGCCACTAATCATGAGCACTAAGGTAACGAGGCCAATTTTCATCTGCATTTTGGCGTGGGGCTGTAGTTAGAGCACAATAAAATTCTTTGGAATGAGGACAAGAGAGATATGTGTTAAGTGTGCTGCTTGAAATCTAAGTTAGCAGAGTCAACAGTTATATAATAAAATTAGCAGAGTATGCATTCAAAGGTAGGTGCGGCTTTCCCACCGCAATATTGGTTTGGCATGTAAGTGATATTAAGTAAGCTCTGTTAAGTATTACTTTGTTTTTCCGTATCATACACCCCTTACAT
Source organism: Epichloe festucae Fl1 (assembly GCA_003814445.1). NCBI lineage: Eukaryota > Fungi > Ascomycota > Sordariomycetes > Hypocreales > Clavicipitaceae > Epichloe > Epichloe festucae. The sequence goes on along the minus strand of CP031387.1, from coordinate 28,015 downwards.
TATTATACAAATCTTTATAATAGGGGGAAATAAGCAAATTAGATATTAGCAGGGAAATAAGGGAGATAGGGGCTAGGATTAATAATTACCTAAAATTATCAATAATTTACATAAAAATAATGTATTCTTAGTAGTGCTTAATACCCATATATTCTCTCTGTGTAACTCTCTAATAGTGGCTCGTTCACGTGGCTTAAATGCCTATTAGGAAGGGACTTAGTACCTAGTCAGGTAGAATCGTAAACGAATTCGAGGGGGGACATTGTATACTCAAGGAAGATAAGAGCGTTGCTATTCGGAGCTATGTTTTCTTGCTACTTAACGCTATACCCACTGCGTGATAGGGCTATATCCTATATCCCACGCCTTACTACTAAATTTATATAGCACTCCCTAGTAATAAAAATATTACCCTTACCTACCTATATTACTATAATCAAAATTACATAGCTATAATTATAACTATATAGCCCGCGTAGCCTATACACGTAATTATATTATAGCTATAGTCTAATATAGCTTACATAGCCCTTTATTAGACTATAGTAATAATTATACTTATATACGCATGCTACGTAGGCTATATAGTTATAATTGCAGCTATATAATTATAATTATAGGCATGTTTAATTAAAAAATCTGCTATTATTATAATATAATTTAAAGTGCAAGGTTAGATTCTATAATATTACATGTGTTTTCTATAAGAGGGTGTGGTAATTAAACTAGCTAACTAAATATAGCTAGGACGAATCCTTATGTGGGTATAGCGCTGAGTAGCAAGAAAACACAGCTCCGAATAGCAACGCTCGAAGATAATAAGTCTCACAGCTAACGTTAGCAGTACGTTGTATTGCATTCTTAGTGAATGCAGTTATCTCCAAAACTTAAAAGCAGAAGGGTAAAAGTATAAGAGTAAAGAGAAAAGATTAAGCTATCTCTAGACTCCACTCTATAACTAGTGAGGCAATAACTAGTTTAGATAGATAATAAAACGCGCATCCGTTAAAAATTAAATATATGTCCACCGCTTTCCCTAGTTTGTCTTTAGAACCATTTATTTATCTTCTTAATAAAAGAATCATAATCCGTAAACATAAGCCATACCAAAATAGTGTGGATGGGTCGTTCTAACGGATTAGGACTAACGGTAAATGCACATTTAATTTTTGACGGATGCGCGTTTAGTCGTCCGATTTGGATCTAGAAGCATCAGAGCCCGATGGCCCGCATTGTGACAGGTCTTGCTTACACGGAGAAGCATTATATTCTTCTCTCATTTCCATCTTCTTGTGATAAGTATAGAAACCACATGTACACGAAAGGGCCAAGCACACGGTTTCTGCCTTGTAAGCCTTGTAGGTAACTAAACGCGCATCCGTCAAAAATTGATTGTGCATCCGTGTCAGGTGCGCGCGCGCGCGTAGCCTAGTAATCAATTGTAAGGTGCAATGCGAGCGAGAGCTAGCATTGGTGGATCTTTTAGTCTAGTGGCTTACCTTGCACACCTTCGAGGTTATGACAATCCGCCATTAGTCCTAATCTGTCATAAGAACCCACTTATGTATTTTCGCACTATTTGTAAAGATAATATATTCTTTGTTTTTAGAAAAAAGCATAGCTACGCAGATTAATGTTCTTACTAGCCTTACTTAATAATATAGTTAATTAAAGCAAACCTTAGTAACTAAACGCCTGTTTTCTCACTAATGCTAAGTTAATTCTTCCCTAGTAATCCCCCTAAGGAGGAGCCTAGTCAACTATAATTTATTTACTATATACGCTATTAGGGCACTTATAATAGCTTTAATTTAAAAGAAAACGCACTTATTATAGGTATTATAATTAACTTAAGACATAGGTGTGAAGTATTACAAACATTAGCCACACTGAAAATGTGTGGGTGGGTTATTCTAATGGATTAGGATTAACGGCGGATGCACAATCAATTTTTGACGGATGCGCGTTTAGTTGCCTAAGCCTTGTTCCACTCTAGCTGTGACGTGCTCTTGACGTCATCCGCATTTAGGTGGTCTGCGCCCTCGTTAACCAAGACTTGCCACACATGGTCTTGTAGCGAAATAGGCCAATCCGGTGTCCCGCAATATCGTGAAGTGAGATTCTAGACCTCGCCGCTTGTAATAATTGACGTAACTTGTTTAATTAGTCCGCACTAAAACCATAATTTGTGTTTAAAATGTTATCACATTAAATTGGATCTCACCTACATGAGAGCAGGGGGACCTTGTATAATTGAAAGCCTCGCACGTCCCGTTTCCTCTTTTTGGCTAGCAACTGCTAGCGACAAAACTACATTATCCTTGCATCAAGTCTTACTGTTTATGCAGACAAGACCACTGGAATCGTATTGGGCTCAGATAACACCCGCACACCACCTTTAAGTTGCTTAGGCTTCTAGTGCATACGTAATACGCGGCAAGGTCCTATAAAAACTCTATAAGACTGTAATATGCAAGAATATACCGCATAAGCGGCAGTTACACGCATGTGTCTATCATACTCGATTGGCTATTGGTGCGCTAACCTCCCGCTTACATCCCATTCTAAGTCATTTATTACACTATTAGGCTTAACGAAAGGGATTTGATTTAACACCCACAGTTAAATTTCTCGTGTAAAGGCTTCTTCTTTTCGCTTATTAAGTTTTGATGTTTTACTAATCTAATAAACAAACTAAGTCTTAAAAAAGCTCGTTACGGTTTTCACCATTGTTTCTACAACCGTAATCCTACTCGCTAGTCAAGCTATGGTCACTCCTGCTACTGGCCAAGAAGTGACTCTCCGCAATAGCAATGTCTCTGCCTAAGGAAAGGAGGTTGGCCGCTTGATTGCCATAGATCTATGTGGGTAATTACAGAAGGATTGTTTACCTATGTCAGAGATTAACCTTTGTGCTAGTCTTTGCATGTAACTGCCCTAATAACTATAACTATAAGAAAGGCTTAAGCTGCAAGTACTACACAAACTACTCCACCTACCACCGATCTAGTGACAAAAATGCAGTAAGTCTTCACAAGTTCCTCGTGACTGCTGCAGTTCCTCGAGAAAAGTGATTGCGGCCAAACAAGGCCATAGTAATTGGTTATGTCATAGTCGTTTCTAAGTGTTTAAAGCTAACAAGGGCGTTTACTAGCAATACAATATATTATCAATACATTGGCAATATATTGGCAATACATTGGTGATAGTGTAGCGTTTTGCGATTTAAAGGCTTTTACAATACACTCCCTAAATTATTTTACAAATCTACATAACAGGGGTAATTAAGCCAATCAGATATTAGATAGGAAATAAAGGTAGCAAGAGTTAGGATAAACAAATACCTCTATTTCCCTATAATTTAATAGAAAGTAATGTATCCTTTTGTGGCGTTTTATACCCTGCGTATTCCCTTATAGCTTACTAAAATAATACAGGGGTTATAGTGCACTAATAACTAATTACAGCTGTTAGAGAGAAATGAATAACTAGGGCATGTGGATTTGTAAAATAATTCAGGGGGTGTATTGTAGTTTGTGAGGCCCCACTTATAACACAGGTGCACTAGCGCACCCCGCGGATAGGAGTACGTAAACGCGCAGCAACGGATTTTTAAACGCGCAGCAGCAACCAGAGTATTGTTTGTAGTGTAGTTAGTGTAGTTTTTAGGAAAAATTTGTATTTGTAATGTAGTTTTTTTTTTCTTATAGTTAATGTATTGTAGTTTTTTTTTTTTTATAGTGTAATGTAATGTAGTTTTTTTTTGCTTATAGTGTAGTGTAATTAGTATAGTTACTAACTACACTAACTACAAAAACTACAATGTAGTGTTAGTAAAAAAAAAGTAAGCCTTTTTATTATATAATGTTATTATAAGGATTAAAAGAAAGCTAGTTATATAGAAGCTTTTATTATTACCTATTTTACTTAATTAGTTATAGAATTTATAATATTTACCTTTTTTTAAGGATCTTACTATAACTAGGGTTATTTATAATATTATACCTTTTTAATAATATTATTATATTTATTACTTTATTTTACTAATATAACTTTAAGAAAAACCTTCTAATTATTTTATTTACTATTATTATTAATTATTTTATATTATTATTATTAATTTAATTAAAAAATACCCTAAACTAATATAATTAAATTTAATTAGAAATCTAAATAAATATATAAAAGTTAATAGAATATATACTTAGTACTTTAATATTATTATTAATATAATAAGAACTGAAAAAAAGCTTAAACTATTTATTTACTATTTAAACTAATTAAATATTACTTTAAGCTATAAAAAATAAGTTTAACTTATTTTTAAAAATAATACTAGGACTTAGTTTTATATAATATACTATACTTATTATAAAAGGTAGTTAAAGTACTAGGACTAGCTATATAATTAGCTATTTAGTGAAAAGAATATATATATACTTATTATAAAAGCTTTAATAACCTTAATTACTATTATTACTATTATTACTATTATTTTACTTTTATTATTATTTTAAAAAAATATAAAAGAGAAAACATTTTTATAATATTAATATTTTTAAAAACCTTAAAATATAAAGTTATTAAAAACTATAGCTTTTACTATAGTAATTTACTTATAATTACTAGTATTTATATTTAAGTTATTTATTTATTATTTATTATTTATTATTTATTAAACTTTAACACTAATAATATTATAAGTAATCTTAGTAATCTTAGTAATCTTAGTAATCTTAGTAATCTTAGTAATCTTAGTAATACTAGTAATATTAGTAATATTAGTATTATAAGCTATTATAAGCTATTATAAGCTATAATAAGATATAATAAGCTACTTATATTAAGTTTACTAGTAGTTCTTTTTATAGTTTTTTTAAAATAAGTAATAATAATAATTTATAGAAATATAAAATAATTTATAGAAATAGTAAATAATATAATAAGAAGGTTTTTCTTTAAGTTATATTAGGGAAATAAAGTATTAAGTTAAATAGTATTATTAAAAAAGTATAATATTATATATAACCTTACTTAGTTATAGTAAAATTACTAAAATAATATAATATTATAAATTCTATAACTAATTAAATAAAATAGGTAATAATAAAAGCTTTTATATAACTAGCATTTTTTTGATCCTTATAATACTAATAACTAATAAAAAGTCTAATACTATATTTATAGTGTTTGTAGTTAGTGTAGTTTGTAGTGTAGTGTAGTTTATAGTATAGTTACTACACTACACTACAAATACTACACTACACTACACGTTTTAGTGCAATACTCTGGCAGCAACTAAACTCAAAACGGATAAGGTACCCCTAATAACACGCCAAGGGCAATAAGTGATAAGTGTTTAGTAAGCCGCATGCCATAGGGAGCTAATGAAAATATATGCACACTATATAACCCTAGTAATAACTAATAAGAGGTTATAGTTAGTAAGAGTAAGGTATTTAATAAGTATATATAACTAACTAAAGTAATATATACTTATAAGAGCTAATAAATATATATATATATTACTTACTAAGGGTAATAACTAATAAGAGGTTATAGTTATTATTATAAGGCCTCTTAATAAGTGCCCTTTAATAAGTATATATAACTAACTTAAGGTATATATATATATATCCCTATTATTACCTTAGTAAAATTATTTTATATTTATTTTTTCTCTCTCTTACCCTAGTAAATATACTTAGTTATATGCCCTTTATATTATAAACTAACTATAGCCTTTTTTTACCTTTTATAATTCCCTTTATAAAACCCTATAATAGTTATAATAAGGAGCTTAGTAACTCTATAAACTAACTATAGCCTCTTTTACCTTTTGTAATTCCTTTTGTAAAACCCTATAATAGTTATAATAAGGAGCTTAGTAGCTTAATAAACTAACTATAGCTTTTTTTACCTTTTGTAATTCCCTCTATAAAACCCTATAATAGTTATAATAAGAAGCTTAGTAACTTTACTAATAAATTACCTCCCTAGGATATATTTACACCTGATAACACGCTGAGAGTAATGAGTGATAAGTGTTAGGTAAGGCGCGTGCCACAGGGAGCTAATAAAAATACGTGCACACTACGTAACCCTAGTAATAACTAATAGGGGGTTATAGTTAGTAAGAGTAAGGCCTTATATAAGTATACGCTACTAACTAAAGTAATATATACTAATAAGGGCTAATAAAAATATATACATATTATATAACTTACCTAATAACTAATAGGGGGTTATAGTTATTACTATAAGGCCCCTTAATAAGTGCCCTTAAATAAGTATATATATATAGCTATAGTAAGGCCTTTAATAAGTACGCATAACCTACTCTAGCTATATATATATATATCCCTATTATTACCTTAGTAAAATTCTCTTACCTTTATATATTTTTTCTCTCTCTTACCTTAGTAAACACGCCTAGTTATATCCCCTTTATATTATAAACTAACTATAGCCTTTTTTTGCCTTTTATGATTTCTTTTATAAAACCCTATAATATTATAATAAGAAGCTTAGTAGTTTGTCAGGGGAAAAACAACACCCCAAAACGACGGAAAAGACGACGATAATAATAGCAACAAAAACGACAATATTAACGATACTAACAATACTAACGAATTTAACGATATCAAAGCCAGAACCTAGATAACGGGATCTAGGTCTGCGATATTTGCGATCCATCGCGAGGATCCAAGCCGAAAGAGGTCTCTTTTTAATATTAGCTTAAATTCATCTTATTAGGTTAAACACAATGCTAGGTTATCTTATCCATTAAATAATCTAAGCTAAAGGTAACAAAGGGAGAGTTAATTTTCTATAAAAGGGGAGGGAATCTAGGGATTTTATCTAGCTAGATAGTCACATAACTAAGGATCCGATTGATCCGGCAATGCCAATAGATCCGACGATGCCAAGGTCTAGAGGCCTGTGGTCTTGTGAGAGAGGTCTTAAGAGGTCATAATTCTAGCCACATAACACCTCCCTAACTGTTTCCCTTTTCTAGCCCCTAGGAAAGGGAAAACAGTAACTAAAGAAAATAATAAAAAGGGGGAAAAGAGGGAAAAGAGAGAAAAGAGGGAAAAGTAGTACAATCATAAGATAAAAAAAAAATTCGTGATTTTCAGGCCCCCTTACCTATTAATCCATTAATTAAAAGAGTCATCCATTAAAGGGGGTTATTATTAGAGGTCTTGTTAATAGTCTGATTAATTAATCCGTAGTAGAAGACCTTTCTAATAGTTAGAGACCTCTTCAATCATCAGAGGAATCGTTAGTTAGAGGGATCTTCAACGGCTAGAGGGGTCGTTAGCGGGCGAAGACCTCGTTAGAAGACCTTCTATCAGTCAGATTCCTCTTCAAAGGTCAGAGGAATCGTTAGTTAGAAGGGTCTTTAACGGTCAGAGGTCTCGTCAGATAGTTAGATTAATTAGTCTAATAACAGAAGCCCTTATCAGCGGTTAGAGACCTCTTTAGAAGACCTTCTAATAGTTAGATTCCTCGTCAATCGTCAGAGAAATCGTTAGTTAGAGGGATCTTTAACGGTCAGAGGTCTTGTTAGCTAGTCTAAGGCCTCTTTAGAAGACCTTCTATATATTAGATTCCTCTTCCAAAAGTCGGAGGAATCGTTAGTTAGAGCGGTCTTTAATAGTTAGAGGCCTCGTTAGACAGTTAGATTAATTGGTCTAATAACAGAAGCTTTTATTAATAGCAGAGGCCTCTTTAGAAGACCTTCTGTATATTAGATTTCTCTTCAAAAGTCAGAGAAATCGTCAGTCAGAGAGGTCTTTAAGGGTCAGAGGCCTTGTTAGATAGTCGGATTAATTGGTCTAATAACAGAAGCCCTTATCAGCGGTCAGAGACCTCTTTAGAAGACCCTCTAATAGTCAAATTCCTCTTTAAAAGTCAGAGGAATCGTCAGTTAGAGAGGTCTTTAAAGGTCAGAGGCCTTGTCAGACAGTCGGATTAATTGGTCTAATAACAGAAGCTTTTATTAATGGCAGAGGCCTCTTCAGAAGACCTTCTATACATTAGATTTCTCTTTAAAAGTTAGAGAAATCGTTAGTTAGAGAGGTCTTTAAGGGTCAGAGGCCTCGTTAGACAGTTGGATTAATTAGTCTAATAACAGAAGCCCTTATTATTGGTCAGAGACCTCTTTAGAAGACCCTCTGACAGTTAAATTCCTCTTCAAAAGTCAGAGGAATCGTTAGTCAGAGAGGTCTTCAAAGGTCAGAGGCCTCGTCAGACAGTTAGAGGGACTATTAGTGATCAATCTAGCCTAACGGTCAGAGCCAGAATAACCATAGGTCTAATTAATTAACTAATTAATCTATAATAGAGGGTTCGTTAGCGTCAGAGGCCTTATTAGAAGACCTTCTATACGTCAGATTCCCCTTTAAAAGTCAGAGGAAATCGTCGGTTAGAGAGGTCTTCAAGGGTCGGAGGCCTCGTTAGACAGTTAGATCAATTGATCTATGATAGCGGACCTTTTTAATTAGCAGAGGCCCCTTTAGAAGACCCTCTGTACGTCAGATTCCTCTTCAAAGGTCAGAGGAATCATCGGTCAGAGAGATCTTCAACGGTCAGAGGGGTCGTTAGCGGTTAGATTAATTGATCTTTAACGACGGACCTAGATCGGTGGGCAGTTCGGGTTAGGGGTAGCAAGGCGGTGTGGGCGCGGCGCGTGGTAGAAAGGCAAAATGGCGCTAAGAGGAAGGCGGTGTGGGCATGGCGCGTGGTAAAAAGGCAAAATAACGCTAAGAGAAAAAGTGTAGGATAATAGGGGTGGTAAGCAAAATAGTAAGCTAATAAAAAAAAGTAAAGATAGTAAGACTATAGTTACGTAATATTTTATATTATATGCAGGTAAATTAAATAGGTAGCTCTATGCGTAGCTTTATACGTAGCTCTATGCGTAGCTATATGTGCAGCTATATGCGTAGCTATATGCGTAGCTCTATGCGCAGCTATATGCGTAGCTGTATGCGTAGCTATATGCGTAGCTCTATGCGTAGCTATATGCGTAGCTGTATGCGTAGCTCTATGCGTAGCTATATGCGCAGCTATATACGTAGCTCTATGCGTAGCTATATACGTAGCTATATATGTAGTAAGACTACTTATAATATAATGCACATGTAAATTATATTTATAGTAAGACTACCTACGCAAGCCTATGCATAGTAAGGTAGTAGAAAAACGCTATAATAGGAAGATTATAAGGCAATAAGGGTAGTAAGAAAAATAGTAAGCTAATTAAAAAAAAGAACATCTAAATTACGTGCATAGTAAGGCCACTTAGGCAATATTAAATGCCACGCGCACGTAAACAATTTCTATGTATAGTAAGGCCCTTAGGTAATGTTAAATGCCACGCGTATGTAAATAATATCCGTGCATAGTAAGGCCCTTAGGCAATATTAAATGCCATGCGCATGTAAATAATATCTATGCATAGTAAGGCCTTTAGGTAATGTTAAATACTATATGTATAATTATATTTATAGCAAGACCACTTACACAAGCATATACATAGTAAGGCAGTGGAAAAACGCTATAATAGGAAGATTATAAGGCAATAGGGGTAGTAAGAAAAATAGTAAGCTAATTAAAAAAAAGAATATCTAAATTGCGTGCATAGTAAGGCCACTTAGGCAATATTAAATGCCACGCACACGCAAACAATTTCCATGCATAGCAAGACCCTTAGGCAATGTTAAATGCCACACGCACGCAAATAATATTTATGCATAGCAAGGCCCTTAGGTAATATTAAATACTATATATATAATTATATTTATAGCAAGACTACTTACGTAAGTATATGCATAGTAAGGCAGTGGAAAAACACTATAATAGGAAGATTATAAGGCAATAAGGGTAGTAAGAAACATAGTAAGCTAATTAAAAAAGAGCATATAAATACGTGTAGTAAGGCTAATGCTATGCGTATATAAATTGTATTTATAGTAAGACCACTTATATAAGTATATGTATAGTAAGGTAGTGGAGAAGGGGCGTTAAAGAAAAACCTAAGGTAATAAAAAAAAAGCGTGCAAATTTTATGTATAGTAAGGGTTATTACGTAATGTGTAATGCTATATATACATAGACTACTTGCGTAGTAAGGCAATTATAGACTTAATCTAGGCCCTCCCTTAATTCGTAGATTAGCATTCCCTTTTCCTATCCCTTAGACTATAGGGAAGTAAAGCATATATAAAGCATATAGACTAATATTACGCTATAATTACTTACACTAAGAAATAACTATAACTTATAATCCCCTAAGACCTTTAGCTACCTTACCTTTTAGCTAGTATTATATTTATACTATTTAGCTATATAGTAAGGTTACCCTTTATAAATAAGGATTTTTCTAAGTAAGTACCTAAGTTTTAGGTAAAGATATATACCTAGTAAAAAAGTTAAGTAGGCCTATAATATAATAAAGATTTAGAGCTATATATGTATACTCTTTAGTCTTTTAATTTATTTTCTTAGTGTTTTCTTTTTCTTATCCCTTAATTTCTCCCTAAGAAAAATACTTATACTCTAAATGCTTATAAGTAGTAACTATTTTCTTATACTATATTTTCTAATTTACCTCCTAAGGTAAGCATGCCTAGGTGTGGTTATAAATATCTATAGCTTATAGAGGAAGAAAAGAGAAAAAGAAAGAATAATAAGTAATAGGCTAAGTAAGAGAAGTAAAGGGTAAAGGTAACTAGGTAAGTCCTTAAAGAGTATTAATAAGAGTAGCTATAGTAGCTTGCCTAAGTTCTATAGTAAAATATAGTATAGTAAAGATATCCTATTTGTAGTACCTATTATAATACCCTAAGTAGCCTAAGCAGCTAGTTACTAGCACTATCTTTACTATTGCCACTTAACTATTTATTACTATAGCTAGAAGAGCTATTAGCAGTGCTATAGCTATAGGTAACTCTTATAGGTAGCTCTACTACTAGCTATCTATTACTCTATAGCTAGCGTTAATAGGCTTAGAGATAGCATAAGGGGGAAGTTACTTTTATTATCTTTACGTTTAAAAATATTAAGATAGAAAGTAACTAGGATAACGCAGAGAATCTAGCAAATATTACATAGTCTATTATCTATATACGTGGTAGTGTAATAAGTAGTAATAGTAGCTACTATAATAGTTAAGAACGTAATACTAGCCCCTATAATAGCTAATATTATAGCAGCCCCCGCGAGAGTCTAGAGCCTGCGGGCTTTAGCAATAGTGAATATCCTAGTAGCCCTTATAATAGCTAAGGGCATAGCAGTAGCTGCTATAAGAGTCTAGAACCCGCAGGCTTTAGCGGCGGTGAACATTATAGCAGCCCTTATAATAGCTAATATCCTAGTAGCTACTATAAGAGTCTAGAATCCGCAGGCTTTAGCGGCGGTAAACATCACGGCAGCCCCTATAAGAGTCTAGAATCTAATAGCTTTAGCAATAGTAAATATCCTAGTAGCCCTTATAATAGCTAAGGGCATAGTAGTAGCCGCTATAAGAGTCTAGAATTTGCAGGCTTTAGCGGTGGTAAACATTATAGCAGCCCCTATAAGAGTCTAGAATCTAATAGCTTTAGCGATAGTAAACATCATAGCAGCCCTTATAATAGCTAATATCCTAGCAGCCACTATAAGAGTCTAGAATCCATAGGCTTTAGCGGCGGTGAACATTATAGTAGCCCCTATAAGAGTCTAGAATCTAATGGCTTTAGTAATAGTAAACATCATAGTAGCCCTTATAATAGCTAATATCCTAGTAGCTACCGCGATAGCTAACATCGCAGTAGCCCTTATAATAGCTAACATTCTAGCAGCCACCGCAATAGCTAACATCATAGCAGCCCCTGTGACAATCTAGCGCCACATCCACTAACTAGGCCTAGCGCGTTAATTACTATTATAAACTAGGTAAGGGAGCGCTTTGCTAGTAAGGAGCTAGATTCTAATAGTCTTAGTAATAGTAATAATAATTACCTCTAGAGGCAAACCCTTACGTACTAGGCTATATTCCTAGAGGCATTCTAGCTTAAGTATACCTATAAAACTAGCGCTATTAAAGATAATATAGGCAAGGCTAGCACTAATAATAGTAATCCTAATGCTAAGATAAGCGCAGATACTTTCTAGAGCTAGGTAAGTAGCATTAGCCTTAGTTATAAAGCTATTACTAAACTGCTTATAGTTAATCCTCTATAGCTACTAAGTAAGCAAGTAGCAGTAAAGGCTAGTAGTAGCGTTACTATAGATAGAGTTAGGGGCGGGGTTAGTAATATATAGCTAGAGCACGTTAGGCTACTATTAAAGCTACCTATATTATTAAAGGCCACTAAGTAAGAATTTAATTATAAGTATAGCGTAAATATTTATTATATATAGGATATTAATAGTATTTAGGTTAAGGCTATATTACTTACTACACTACCCTTAACCTTATAAGTCTGCTTCTCCCTTATGCTACCCTATATACTCTTACTCTAAGGTAATTAAGTTATCTAACCCTATAGCATTACGCTAGGTAAGACCTATTATACATTCCTTAGCTTATTTATAATAATCTTAAGTAATATAACTTTCTTTATCTTTATTCTCTTCCCTAGCGCTAAGATCTAAGTAAAGGTAAGGTAAAGTAGCTAGGCCTTTACCCTATTCTATTAAAGGTAAGCTAAGTTTATTAATAGCGCCTTACTACTAGCTATCTATTAGCATATTCCCTAGGTCTATATATAGGAAATCCCCCTTTTCTTTACTATAGCTAAAGCTAAGTCCTAGTTAAACTAGGAGTAATATAGTTTAGTATATAAGGGTCTAGCTAATACCACGCTTAGTAGGGGCAAGACACCTAGCTAGCTATACCTTCACTTCACTATACTAGTAAGGCACCTTAGTAATATATAGTAAGACATATAGAGGCGCTATAATACCCTTAAGGTTACTATATTAATAGGTAAGGTTATTTATTACTTTAAGGACCCTAAGCTACTATTCTAGGTATATAATATAAAGAATATCTTTATTAAAGAAATAGTATAGGAGGCGCTAGAGGGCTTTAGTGCCTTTATGCTAGAATCCCTAGACCTAAACCATATTAATATCTAGTTTACCTAGGTTAATATTAGGTTTTGTAATTTAGCTATAAGCATAAGGCACCTCTCTAATGCTAATACTAATAACAATAGTAATAGTAATAATAATAACACTAGCGTAATGCTACTCTAGAAAAGGCTATATATAAAGCAGTACTATAGAACTATACGTAGCATTTCCCCTAATATTAGCCTAGTCTAGAGCACTTACTAGTTATATAGCCTCTATAACGCTATAATATACATAGGTAAGGCCTATAGTTTAGCTACTTATTACTAGCACCTAGGGCACCCCTTTAACTAGAGAATAAGCATAGTCTAGGCTAAGGGCTACCACTACTATAAGGAGCTATTTAGTAGTATATATAGTAATTACTACCTCTACGCTAATTAGGAGATAGCTACGCTTACCTTACCTAAGGCTATAGTTAGGAGGATATATACTAAGGGCTATAACTAAGGAAGCACGTCTGTCTAGGGTGCGCTATTGTGCGCTAAGGTCTAGGTAGCCTAGGCATAGAACCACTACTACGTCTAGACACTTTATAATAAAAAGGTCTATGCCTAGGGCTATGCTATAAGGAAGGAGATTACCTTTTGCCTTAATATTATTACTATTCTCTATAGCTAGGGTAGCTTCTCTAACTATAGCAGCGCTTACACTAATAATAAACTTACTATAGTAATGCACTAGCCTAAGGTCACCCTTAGCGGCAAAATTAACTAACTTACATATATAACTAAGGAGGGCAACGCTAGCGGGTAGCCCTAATACTATTTATACTAGGTTCTTCTAATATAAGGCATTAATGCCTTTATCTTTATAAACATAAGCCACTTTATCTCCTTACTTAATAGTATTTTCTAGCTAGGCGCCTTACCTACACCTAACCTTAGTAACCTAGGCTATTATATTATATAGTATTACATAGCATTACTATTCCTATGCTTACTATAGCTAGGATTTATAAGTAAGATAAACTTACTATATAACCACTAGATATAGCGTGAGTTATAGGAGGCGCCTATTTACAGTAATAAGAGAAAAATAAGGATTAGCACTATAACACACTATAGGCTTAGCCTACTAGCTAAACTACATTATAATAGCTAGATCTAGCTTAATAAGTAGCAAATAAACTAGATATATAAGTACCTTACCTTTAGGGTACTATTAACTTACTATATCCCTTATAACCTAAATATTAACTAGTAGCTCTCCTAGATTAACCTCTAGGGCTTTACTATAGGATTAGTATATAGTAGCTACCTTATATAGCATCTTATATAGTCCGCTACTACTACACATAAGGAGTTTAAGGAGCTTAGGTCTAGCGCCGCCCCTAACTATAATTAATATAAGTAGCTATAGAGGACTATTATCTCTCTTAAGCACTATATAATCTCCCTTATTATTAATAAGGTAGCCTAGGTATACTTGCTTTACTTACTAAAGAAGCTAGTGTAGTACTAGGAGATAATATTTAACTCCTTTAAGAATAAGATCCCTTAGGCAGCATCCTAATAGCCTACTAAGATCTCTATACCTATATTACTATATAAAAGGCTAAAGCTAGGTATATTATTAGAGAAAATAATATTTTCTAACTATATAAAAAAAGGCCCCCCTATACTAACCCTCCTCCTTAAATAGTTCTAGGATAAGGCTAAGCTAATAATGCTATTACTAATAGACCTAGTAGTAATTTACTATAAGGCATACTCTATTTACTTTAAGCAATAGCCTGCGATAGTGTTTACTAACTTTAAATACATAGTTAAATCTATTAATACTTACCTAAGGTATATAAATATTTATAATTAAGGCATAACTACTACTATAAGAATATAGCGTTACTAGGTAGAGATTAGCCTCTAGGGTTTATTTCTAAGGTAGCTACCTAAGTAAGGGAAGGATATAGTAAGGCCCCTAACTAGTATAAGGAATATAGTAAATTAGTAGTCCTTGCTTATATACTACACGCTATTTAGTAAACTATAGCTTAAGATATAGTAATAAAATGCCTTTTACAAGCTCTACAAGACACTACGCAATATATATAACTATTACTGTGGAGAACAGTCTATTAAGTTTAAAGATATATTCTATAAGTTAATTAGCAACTATATCCTAGTTATATTTAATTCTAATAATTCTAAGGAGGTTAGAACCCTTTACATAATACCTAACCCTCTTACCTATAATAACCTATATACCTTACCTTACATAGCCTTATATATTACTAATACTAAGGTCCCCTCCTTTTTCCTTATCTAGTTCTAGGCACCACTAGTCTATGCCCTAGGTAGCACCTATAACACTACACTAAGGGAGTAGTTAGAGCTAAGCTATAAAAACTACTACTATTTTCTAATGTTTTAGTAAATATAGTAGTAGTAGTAAGTTATACTAATAAAGCTATAGGAGCAGGACTAGAATAATAGCGTTATAGACCTAGTATAGATTAGCAACGCCCTAATCTAGTATTTAGGGATAGTGTTTAATATGCTTAAAGATATATAATACCTTAATAGCATAAACCTAGCACTAATCTAAGAAGGACTTATCTAACACTATATAGTAAGGAAAATAGATAGCTCTTTTAAGACACTCTAGCGCTAATTAAATATTAGCTATTTTAACACTATAGTTAAAGTATAGGGGTAAACTATAGACTATAATAGTAATATTAGAAATAGCTAGCTAGCTATATTTATGCTATTTAAGGAACTTATTACTATAGTATAGGAGCATATTATAAGCATTAGGGGCTATCTTAACTACCTAGAGAGCTATACTTATATAAGTATTACAAAGTATTTAGAGTAAACCTATTAATTCTATAATAACCTAGGCCTTAATAATAAGCTAAACGCCTATAAGGATATAAACTATCCCTAGCTATGCTTTAACCCTATATTATATTAAGTTAGGCTACTTCGCGTAGCTAATTCTAAATAAGGCATATACTAATAGAAGTAAATAAATAGCTATAGTAAGTATAAAGATATAATAAACTTTCTAAGCTAGGGAACGTAGCTAGAGAAGGTAGTAAGGGAGGATAAGGAGGGCTTAACTAGCTATAAAAATAGAAATAAAAATAGTAATAGTAAGGTTAAAGATAGTAAGGATAGCTTCTAGGAATTCTAGCTCTATAATATATAACACGTCCGTAACATTAAGGGCAACCGCAGATAAGATTCCCTTATTAGATAGATAGTATATTTTTCACGTACCCCTAAAGCTAATATACTAAGCTATAATACGCCTTAAATTCTTCGTTAGCCCTAGTAACCCTAATGCTAATAAACGCGTTTACTAATAATAGGACCCTAAGCATTAGGCGGTTAAGCGCGAGCTAAACCCAATGCTAATCCGCGGATTGGCAAGCATGGCTAGGCTAAAACCTACCCTAAAGTGGGGTCCTAGTAATTCCGAAAATTCCGAAAATTCCGAAAACTCCTACTAGAGTTACTATTACTACTACCTTAGAATTACTAGCACCTTAGTAAATTAAACTAAATAACCATACCCTATAGCGTACGCATCCTATTATAGCGTAGTATATTACCATATGTTAAAGCGCTTTAAATAAAGTGTAATAACTAAGAATAGTAAAGATAAATAGAAAAGGGGAAATAACACTCTAGTGCTATGCGCAAAGAAATAGATATTCTTTAAAAGTAAAGTAAGAGTAAACTACCTATAAGAAAGCGAATAGTACCCTAGTAACTTAATGCGTGCTATATTATACGTAACCTATGAATCCGCTATTATATTTAACTATAACATATCCCTAAGTATATAATTAGGTAGTCTAGGCACCACTAGACTATATATATGCTACCTACCCTAGAAATATTTACGCCTATAAATCCTATATATATTTCTCGTAGCGCTTGCACTAAATATAATCACACTGCGGATTTTTCTATAAGGCACTATAGCATTAAATAGCTAAGTAAGCAATAGTCTTGTAGGCCCATAGGCCCTCTTCTAGTCCGCGAATCCTAAGCATACACTGCAATAACACTTTACTAGACTTACCTACCTAGGGGCCGCATTAATATTTACCTAAACTTACCTATATTAAAAAATTTTCCCTACCTAACCCTAGGGATTAAACCCTCTCCTTTACATAACTTCTTATATAAATCCTTCTTTCTTATATAAATCCCTTAATTTACGGATTAGAATTAGGCCTAGGAACGCCCTTTTAACCTTAATTATTTTAGCCACCTAGCAATTTATCTTATCCTTAATCTCACTAGTATTAGAACTAGCCCCCTACCTAATTTACAAATTAGAACCCCGCTTACCCTACCTTACTCTCTTAATGTCTTAGCAGCATTAGATATTATTAAATCCTCTAGGTTAACCCTAGTAAAAACTAGTCCACCTACTAATCCACGGATTAAAGCCCTACTTGCCCTACCTTGCTCTCTTAATATCTTAGTAGCATTAAATACTATTAAATCCTCTAGGTTAACCCTAGTAGTAACTAGCCTGCCTGCTAATCCGCGGATTAAAGCCCTGCTTATCCTATATCTTCCCCACTTTAATATTAGTATAATAATAGCTCTAACTACTTATAGTAATAAAAGGGGGGGTAAAAATAGGAAGGGTAAACCTTAGATAAGCAAGAAAGGTTAGTTTTATTTACACTCTACTAATCCTAACCTACTTACTAGACACTTATATATAAAAGAAAACTTAAATCTAGACACTATGCCTCCCCTAGGTAATAGAGATAACTTATAAATAGAAAAGAGTGTGAATAAGGACACCACATCCCCCTAACCTAGTAATAGAGTAGTAAGCCTAGCTAAATCTCTTATATTATAAGATCTAGGACTAAGTAACAAACCACTTAATTAAGAACCTAATAAACTAGTTATTATAGCCCTATTACCTATCCTAGAGGCCTAGCTCCCTCTAAGCTAGATAACTCTAACTAATATAGCTAAGAAGGTAAGGTAAAATTATGTAAATAAACTTAAGTCTATAAACGCCTCCTAGTTTATAAACCACCTAGTTTATAAGAATATACCTAGTAACTATAACTAGGCAGTAAAACTCTTACTTAAATAAGAGAAGCAAGGAAACCCCTATAGCGTATATATTATTAATAATATTAGCTAGGTAAAGAAATTTAGGGTAATAAAGACCCTAGTATATAACTAGTTTACTATATATAAAGACCTATGCGTATATTTAGATAAAGTTAGTGAGTATAATTAACCCTAGTCCTAATCCACAGATTAATAGTAAGCAGGCCTCTTAATCCGGAGGTTATGGATACACCCTCTATTCTAATCTGCGGATTAGAAGCAAGCCTAGGTTAGCTACTAACAATCTTCTAAGCTAACTTTAGTTATAGTAATAGAAATAACTAGATGTTTCTTTAGCATAGTAGCGAACAAGTTCTCCATAGAGACATTAATATAAAGTACATTAGTAGGTTAGGTAGCTTAGTAAGCTACAAATAACTATCTAGATAACTTTTAAAAATATATTACCTATGCATACTTATCTATACTCTAATTACCTTCTATAGGGAGAACTAGAGAGTTCCTATTAATATACGCTAATAAGATTATTACCACTATTATTACAAATCTAAAGTAACTAGGATTACTTAATAACATTACTAAGGGCCTTAAATAGCTAGTCTTTATCCCTATTACTAATTACTTTATTATAAACACTTACATTAGCCTAGCGAAGTTAAACCCTAAGATAATAGTTATAATCTAGGCATTATAGCTACTTATATTTGCGCCCCTAGATATATAAGAATAGATAAATAATAGCTATAAGTTTAGTAAGGATAAATATAAGTAGTGGTATCCTACTCTAATCTCTCTTATAGGGGGCATGCTATTATAGAAATAGGACCCTAAGATAAGGCCGTTTTTATATAAGAATCTTACTAGGGGTATTATGCTCTTATACTATAACATGCATTACTAAAGTAAGGCTAGGTAGTAAGGTAAGATTACGCTCCTAAAACCAGATTAGTTAAAATAGGATAGATATTATAATCTAGACTTAAAGATAATATAGCAAGTGTCTAAGATCACCCTAGACAAGGTGTTCACATATAATACTATATTAAGGTCTATATAAGCCACCTAGCTATTAGAAAAAACTTAGGCAGCCTATTATAATAAGGACACTAGCACTAGGAATAATATCATAGGTAACACAGAAGATACTAGCCACGTTAATACTAAAATCATAACATAGGTCACTTTAGCCTTATTAACATTAATAGATAAGCGTATCTAGAAGATAGATAAGTAAAAACGCCTGTTTGCCTTTTAAGGTCCTAGCTAGGTTAGCTAGTAAGTAGTCCTAAAACTCTATAATAACCTATACCTAAACAAGCATAAGGGCTATGCTATTATAAACATATAAGTGCAGTAAGAGCGGGAATCCTTTACTAAGGTGCTTCTAATGGTATACCTTAATAACTACATAGCTAATCTAAAGATAATATAGCATTACGCGCACGTAGTAAAGAAGTTAGTAAATAGTAATATTACTAGGGTAAACGCGCTTTACCACTATAACTTCCTTATTAACGCAATAATTAACGCTTACTAGCCCTTACAAAAGGTGGATTTTAAGGTAATTACATTAACGCATAGGATATCCAATAATTTTAATCTATATCTAGGATAAAGCCCCTAGAAGCTTATGCCACACTAGGTGGTAAATATAGAGAGGTTACATAAGTTTATTTATAATAGTATAAGCTTTAGTTTAAACTTATATATAAGCCTTAGTACAATAAAAATTATACTATCTCTTATTAAGATAAAGGTATAAGAAAACATATAATAAAATAAGAGCGTTAAGATAGTAGGGTTAGGCGTTCTATAAAAGTTTAAGCTAAGTCTACTACTCTACCTAGTAGCTATTATTATATAAATAGCTAATAAGGCCCTAGCTAATAACCTATATCTAAGGGTTATGATTTATTATAGTAATAAAAACAAGATACCTAAGATTAGAGCGAAGTATCTAAAATAGACAGATTTTAATAAGGTAATAAAGAAGGTGGCTTAGTCGCTAAATAACCTAGTAGTGCGTTAAATCTACCCTCCTGCTAATTTATAAATTAGAAGTAAGCCTAGCTAATAGTTCTCTCTCTAGACTAAGCGCATCCTTATTATCTATTTATATAATACCTAGCGTATATATAAGGTGTAAATAACTAAATTCTAATTTCTCTTTATAAAGGAGGATAAAGATAATAATAACATAGCTATAGGCAAGAAATATAGGTAAAGCCTTTTACTACTACCTAGTTCGCAAATAAAATAAAGAAAGGGTAATATAAGTAAGGCTATAGGATTAACTAAGGAGGAGGTATAAGCGAAATTTAAATCTATAATATAGTATAGTATAATTAAAGTTAATAAGTTAGAGATTATAGAGGTAAAGATAGGTAAGTATATTATCCTAGATAGAAATCTAAAGGAGTATAAGTAAGTAAAGCTAAATTACGTAGCTTACTAATTCTAGTTTTTACTCTATAATAAGGCGTATATTATAAGGAATGCGTTTTCTATCTATAACCAGATAGTTAGTATAATTAATAGGGAGGTAAGCATTTATATAATAGGGACGCTAATTCTCTCTAGTAACCGCGATTTAGTAGGTGCTATAGCCTTTATTTAGGATAATATAGGCATTAACGGACTTAAACTTACATAGGACATGAAAGACCATTTATTAGTGGACATTCTTAACCTATAGACTAACGAATATAATCCCTTAGTTATATTCGCGAATGCTAATAAGAATAATTAATTAAATAAAATAGGAGTTATATTTAGTGCTAGAGGTAGCAAGGATTTGCAAGGGGACTGCATTATAAGCATCCTTTACCCTTACTTCCCCCTTAATAAAGATATTAAGTTATAGTTACTAAGTTACTATAATAAGGGCATTAGGGCATAGGAAATCTATCTATAGCTATTACAAATAGCTAGGAAAAATACAAAGTAGCGTTATAAGTTTAGTAATATTATCACAAAGCAAGTCCTTATAAACTTTTTTATATTAAGGGGGGCTTAATACATGATTTAAATGCCAGATAAGTCTATTTCCTTCCCTAGGATAGGCTTGCCTAATATAAATAAGTTTTACCACAAGGTTATACACAGTAACACTAACTAACACGTAGTATATAGCTATGGTTTAGCGATAGCCTCTTTAGCCTTTATGTCTCTAATAAATACCTTAACTAATATGCTTTTAGCTAATTTCTCTATATCTTTAAACTAGGTAATTAAAAAGAATAAGCCACTATAGTGAAATTATGCCTCGCTCTAAGGAGGGCAGATAGTTACACATAACGCTAGGTTTACTAAGATTCTCTAGTTAGATCTAGTAAAGTCCCTTAAAATAAAGACAAAGGACACTAACTAGTTAGCTAAGATAGTAAGGGTAGCTACTAAGGCTAAGGTAGTGGAAATAAAGTTAGAGTTAAGGAAGTAAATAAAGGACGCTATAGTAAAGCTAATATTTAGCACTAATTACGTAAAGGAGATAATTAAGAATAACCTCTATAGCAGGCTTAGGTTCTTTTACACGCAAACTAACCATAAGCTTACTAACCTTATTCTAGACTTATTAATAAGGTAGCTTTACTATCTAATTCATAGGAGCCTAATTACTGCGTGTGTCCTGTAGCTACTATATAAGTATATTTATAAGAAGTAAGAGAAGGTTATAATATTTATTAACTTACTAGTAATCTAAATATAAGTGCACTTAAACCTTAGTAAGAGCTAATTAGCTATCCGCTACCTAATTTGCAGATTAAAATAGGACCTAGATTTAATATTAGCTCTAATAGGTATATCTATTTATTAGTTAGGCTTACTAGCTTTAAGACCCTAATAGTGCATAGTATAAATAAGGCATCTAATAAGGACCTTACGCTTGCTAAGTTTATAAGAGAAGGTAGTAAGCTATGTGTATTTATTACTAATCTATTAATTATAGGTATAGGTATAAACCTATAGAAGGTTTATAGCATATTAATCTTTATTAATTTTCATATAAATAAGCATATACTAGAGCAAGCGGGCAGTAGGGTAGTTTAATTAGGATAGAAGAAGACTATAGACTAGTATATAATAAAGGTTATTAATTTATATTATGATTATTAGGAGCATATTATGCTAGTGAAGTAAGTGTTATAGCTATCTGCCTCCGCTAGAACGCTAGAGTAGGCAACTAGGCTAGTAAAAGAGGTACTTCTTTTTAAGCTAGTGTGTCTCTTTTATAACTATCTGTTTAATTAAATAGCTTAGGTTATGCTATAAGAGTGCTCCCTAAAGGAATTTAACCCTAATCACAATATAACCTACTAACTAGGTTACGCTATATTATACGTTACGAAGCTTATATACTCTATGTATAAAGATAATTATAAGACGCAGGACTTCTAGAATTTAATAATCTTATAGGTGTTTATTTATTTATATACCTAGCTTATCCTATCTATTAAACTTAAAGAGTAGTACTAGATTATCCTACTAGAACTAGATACACTAAAAGAGAGGCTCTTATAGGATATTATCCATAAGGCAGATGTAGTAACTAAAAGCGCTACTCCTTATATATAGGAGTTAATTAAAAAGATTAATAAGTGTTTTAATATTTAGGCCTTAAAGACATAGTAAGGGGAATTATAGGAACTATAGGTATAGGTGGAGATTAATTATAAGGGATAGGAATATAATAAAGATAAGGATAACTAAGGGGCTAAGGCTAATAAAGGGTAAGTAGAGGAGAATAGTCTAGAGAAGCTGCTAAATAATAGGGAATAAATAGTTAAGGTTGCTAATAATAAAAGAAATTTTACAGGTAAAGTAATTAAAAGAATAAATATAAACAAGCTACTAGCATAAATAGAATTACTATAGGAGGCTTAGTTTATTTAGAGTGCTATTTATAGGATAAAAAATAAAGCATTAGGGTGTATCTTTTATTAAGCCACTAGATAAGGTGCTAGTAACTACCTAAGGTCTGTATAGAAACGCAAGTAAGGATCTTGTCTAGTGTTCCCTAAGTTTTATAAGTAGTAGTAAATTCATCTGTTTTAGTGCGCTAATTTAAGGCAGGTCTTAGTGTTTGTTTTAATTACGCTTATATTTCTCTATATATCTAATTTGCTCTTTTTAAAGCTAGTGTCTTCTTTAAGGTTATTAGTATAATTATACTATCTCTCTCTAATATTTACTAGTCTAGAAGAGTCACTTACTATACAAATAGTAACGGAGATACTACGGTTAAGGTAAGAAGCCTTTGTTCATATAGTAACTTATAAGTAACTAAACATTATTAGTATTTTTATGCCATTATTTATACTAAATTTTCCCTACTAGGCTCCTACCTACACTAGGAATAAGAGGAAATTCTTAAATTCTTAACTTATAAATAATCACTACTACTAAGTTTTTACTATTACTAAATTTATAAAAGCTAAGACTACTTGCTTTCCTTTAACAATCTATTATCCTATTATTATTATAAACCTGTATTTATTATAAGCTCTTTTACTTCCTTAGATCCTTACTTTACTACATAGGTTTATAATAGTGCTAATAAATCTAGCACAATAAGTAAGGTATATATAACTAGCCTTAGGTTTACTTACTTTTAACTAACGTAAAGTAAAATTTTATAGTAATTAAGCAAGTCTAGTAGCTAAGATACTAGTGGCTATAGCATCTCTAATAATACACGCTTAACTACTAGCTTTATAGGGTTAATAAATAATTCAGTTACTTTTAATTTATTATCTTAGGCACTATACTAAGGCATAAAGGTTTAAGAATAGGTTTCCTAGGATAGAGCTAAACCTTACATTACTAAGGCTATAAAGCATATAATAAAGGGTATAGCACCTTACGTGTTTAATAACAGCCTATTTGTAACTACTAGTATAGGCTTACTAGGAAGTTAGTCCTATTAATTTATTACCACTCTTTTAAGCCCTATTACATATAGGAGAGCTAAGAGTATTAACTATAGCAGTGGTAGCCTAATAAGTCCTAACCATAGGAGACTTAGAACCTTTACTAACCTACGAAACTATACTCCGCAGATATTTAGTTAGCCTCTTATAGTTTCTAATAAGCCTCCTCTAAAATTTAACCTTAGTAGGTTAGTCTATCCTATTAAACAGTCCCTCTAAAACTTTGTGGTCCTTTATATAGGATATTTTTACTTGTAATCTTAAGGCTAGCTTTAGGATTTACATTCAAACTATCTAAATCTAGTAATAGTAATAGTAAGCGGGCTACCCACACTATAGGCTACCCTCTAGCTAGAAAACTTTCCATTTATAAAAGGAGCCTAACAAGCTAAATAGATAATCCGATTAACGATTTGACTAATAAATCGATTAATAAGTCAATTAACAATTTAAGTAATAACTTAACTAATAATTCAATTAATAATTCGGCTAATAATTTGATTAATAACTTAATTAATAATTCGGTTAATAATTCGATTAATAACTTAACTAATACCTTTAATTTACATAGGAAAACAAGCAACACTATCACCTATTACAGAAGTTAATTAGTTAATTAAAATCAGTTAGCTAGTTAATTAGGCTTAGTGCTATAGTAATAGTCTTACTAAATAGCGCGTGTATATAAGACATTATTAAGAGTCCGTAACCTTTAAGGCTATTTATATAGTGATTTTAAATACATAGTCTTCTATCTTACATAGAATATCTAGGGTTTTTTAACTATACTTACAATAAGCGAACTAGAATAATAGGGATCCCTATAACCTTAAACCAAATATAACCTTAATCCTAATCCGCGGATTAGAAGGGGGTTTTCTTAAGTAGGATTTATCCTAATCCGCGGATTAGCATAAGGCTATTATAGGTTACTTATAATCCGCGGGTTAGAATAATAGGGACTGCCATAGCCCTTAAATTAGATACACCTTAATGCCAATCCGCGGATTAAAAGGGGGCCCTAAGTAAGGTTTATTCTAATCCGCGGATTAGCATTAAGGAATCCATTATACATTTGTTTATAGAACAAAGATATCTGTTCTTAGAACAAAGATATTACTCTATTTGCGTAATGTATTACATAATCTATGTAATAATTTAAATCCTATTGCTCCTTCCTCTCCTTCTTCTCTTTTCTTTCTCCTTTATTAATATCTTCTCTCCTTCCCTTTCTTAATATATTCTTGCTAATTTATCCTAATACTATCACAACGTAATGGAAGAAAACAATATTTAGTAAATTAACCCCCCCCCTAAGGAATGTTTTTTAACTATTTAGAGACAAATAAGATTAACTTATAGCAAAACACCTATAACTATACCCTATAGTAATATTACTAACCTGTAAATTAAGACCACTAAGAACATAAGCTAAAGTACGCTATACTTCTTTAACACATACCTAATTATATAAATAATTATAGAGTTCCTACTACCTATAGATATCTTAGCATTACTATACATAACTGCGTTCTATAGTAAGATAAGAGACTTAGAGTTCCTAAAGTATATATATATAGATAGGTAAGTGTGTATAAGCATGCCCTAGATTGCTAATATATTAGATAATAAGAACCTAGTAATTATCATAGGGTTAGATCTTTATATAATAAAGACTATATTTATAAGTCTAGTAATATATTAGAGAAAGTGTAAGTAAAAGGCTACACTAAGATACAAGTTATAGGTTATGCCCCTTAATAAGGTCTTACTAGAGATTTTTAAAACAGGGTAATACCCTAAAATTAACCGCTAATATCTATATATATATAAGAATAGGATAATTAAGGTACTTAATAAAATAAAGTATAAGGACATGTTTAGAAGACACCTTTACATTAATAACTATAAGGGGAGTATTTATAAGGCAATAATACCTATATAAAGAGTTATACTACTAATTATAGATAAGTAGCTAAGTTATATAAAGACTACTAAGAATTTAGTTCCTAAGGGGGCGTAAACTATACTAAATAAGAGAAAGATAAATAGTGTGAAGTTCCTATATAAGGAAGACTTTTTATAATTACCTAATAAGATATATACTAGCATACAAAACTAGCTTAAGAGATTTTTATATAAGGACCCTAAGACAGGCCGCACCTATATACTATATATAAGCCTGTTAGAAAACGCGTTATATATTGCGGCTAAATATCCGCTTATTAACTAAGGGGGGCCTATAACCTACGTTAAAAGCGTATACTATAATTTAGTTATAGTTTAGGTTAGCCCCTAATAGCATAGCCTTTTATGCGAATATTATTAGGCTATAGCCCTAGGCTATATGTTTTGCTATAAGGAGGTATAGGTAAAGAATTATATAATATTATATTTAAGTTTTATTATTAGGCCTTTGAGAATCACATTAGGGTAGGCGCTAGTCTTAAGTATATTATATTAATACGCTAGGGAGAAGCGTTATTATATAAGAAACAAGGATTTCTATTACGTGCTAGAATTAACAGTTAGCCTGTCACCTTAGGATGTGGCCTGTTAATGTCACAAGACCTTAGATATAGCTAGCACGTGACCTAGAACCCCTATATTAGACAATAGCTCTAACCTCTAGCTAGTTAAATTAAACCATCACCTTCACACTCTTTATATCATACATTTCGTATTGTAACAAGTGGTAGCAATTGCTCTCTGATTATTGCGCACCTCTAGCGCTTTTACTGCTAATAAAAGCCACTAAACCAACTATTTATCAACTAATTCACCAAGCCCATCAAAGCTATCCCTTTCAATAGGCCTAATAGTCTCTAGGCATTGCGCCTATCGTCAGATTCGTTAACCTTCAATCTAACCGTCAGAACTATTGACCTTCGTTCTGATCGTCAGATTCGTTGATTTTCAATCCAACCTCGTCAGATTCGTTAACCTTTAATCTAACTGTCAGAACTGTTAACCTTCGTTCTAATCGTTAGATTCGTTAATTTTCAATCCAACCTCGTTAGATTCGTTAACCTTTAATCCAACCGTCAGAACTGTTAACCTTCGATCTAACCGTTTGATCTGTTGACTTCGATCCGACCGTCAATCTAACCAGTCTCTAGGCATCGCGCCTATCGTCAGATTCGTTAACCTTTAATCCAACCGTCAGAACTATTAACCTTCGTTCTAATTCGTTAGATTTGTTAATTTTCAATCTGACCTCGTTAGATTCGTTGACTTTCGATTTGCTTCGATCCATTGATTTGAAGACCTTTGATCCGTTGATTTAAAGACCTTCGATCCGTTGATTTGAAGACCTTCGATCCGTTAATTTGAAGACCTTCGACCTTTGAAGACCTTCGAAGACCTTCGATCCGTTGATTTGAAGACCTTTGATTTAAAGACCTTTGATTTGAAGACCTTTGATTTGAAGACCTTTGATCTTTAAAGACCTTTGACCTTTGAAGACCTTTAACCTTCGATTCTTCGACCTTCGATTCTTCGACTTTCGATTTCCTTTGATCCGTTCGTTTACCTTTAACCTGACCGTCAAATCTGACAAATTCGTCAATTCCGATCCAATAAAGCTCGCTAGATATAATGCTTCCCTTACACTAGCTAGATCAGTGTGAGCAACAGCGATTACAGTAGCTTTACAAGCAAGATTATTAGCGCTAAACCTGTGGCATCTGCTAGAAGACCTTCCCTTTAAGAAATTAGGTCTTTCAGCACCTTAAGGACCTATGCCTAGCTAGTTAGCAATATTAACAGATCTTAGGGTTAGGGTTAGGGTTAGGGTTAGGGTTAGGGTTAGGGTTAGGGTTAGGGTTAGGGTTAGGGTTAGGGTTAGGGTTAGGGTTAGGGTTAGGGTTAGGGTTAGGGTTAGGGTTAGGGTTA